>OW386289.2:52925442-55578622 GCA_936432065.2 Rutpela maculata | reverse complement strand
ATCCCTTAATCATTCAAAGGGAGTTGTATCATGCACAGATCTATTAAACTGTACAACTGAAGAAATATTAAATGAAATGAACTCGGAAGGTGTTATTGATGTCAAGCGAATTAAAAAGAGACTTAATGGGGAGTTAGTTGACACAGCAAATCACATATTAACTTTTAACAAGCCCAAACTTCCTAACAAAGTAAGAGTTGCATTCTATATACTCGAAGTTCGACCATACATCCCAAACCCGCTACGATGCTTCAACTGTCAAAAATTCGGACATATGACAACAACTTGCAAGGAAGAAAAAATATGTGCCTGTGGAAAAACACCTCACACTGGAGAAAAATGTAAAGACCCTATTAAATGCGTAAATTGCGGTGGACCGCATTCAGCAAGATCAAATAAATGTCCCAGAATGATCGAGGAAATGTCCATACAAACAGTTAAAACATTGGAGAATCTGAGCTATCTAGAAGCTCGAAGGAAAGTCTGTGGCTCCAAGAAGTCTAATTTTGCTACATACGCACAGGTAACCAGTACGGACACCCACAAAACACTTGTTGAACAACTTCTGCCCAGCATCACTAAAGCTATAGAGGATCAAATCCAAAACATAATTAACACGTTCACAAAAGAATCCAATAAGGATATTCAGCATCTTCCGCAATCTTCTCAAACATCTTCTGTTATGAATCCACCAAAGTCTAACACTGTTTTAAGTGCATCCCAAATCTCAACAAGAGAAAAAAGAAAGAGAAACGATGGTACTTACGCGATAGAAGATTCACTCGATTCGGACGATAGCGTACTTTCGTCGCAAACAAGCGACGCATCAAAAACGGGAAAAAAGAGAAAGGGGTGGCCAAAAGGTAAGGCAAGAAAGCCTCACGGCCTGTCTGGTTCCTCCAGACTCTCGGACCCTCCCGAAGAAAATCCCACATGACCTGTCATAAAATTTCAGTAATATATATCATATGCATATATAGCTTTAACTATTTTACCTATTCTAGTCATTTTATCTATTTTACCCATTAAATTATTTATTTATTTGTTTATTTGTTTGTTTATTTGTTTTATTTTATCTATATACTTATTTATTCACTTATTTATTTATCTGTTTGTCCTTACATTTATTTACACGTTCTTACTCCACCCATTTGTCTTTGTTTGTTTACAAAAATCTAAATCAATCATTATGTATAAGTTAGAAAATATAATTCAATGGAATTGCAATGGATGCAAAACCCATTACTGCGAACTTAAATCCATTATGGTGGAAAAATTGCCTTCAATTATTTGTCTACAAGAAACTCATCTCAAGCCTGAGGAGAGTTTCTCCCTTAGAGGATACAACTCTTTCAGGTATGATGTTGAACCCAACGTAAGGGCTAGAGGTGGTGTAGCATTATTTTTAAAAGATAATATACCGGCAACCAGTATCAATCTACATACTGGTCTTCAAGCTGTGGCAGTGAGAATATCATTTCCCCTGAAAATTAGTATGTGTAATATCTATCTACCGGACAACTCCTGGAATCTCGACAATCTGAGGGAACTTATTTCTCAAATTCCCCCACCATTTATACTTCTTGGAGATTTCAATTCACACCACACTCTCTGGGGTTCAAGTACCATAGATACACGTGGTAGAATCTTAGAGCAATTCATTGAGGAACAAGACCTGGTTATCTTAAATACAGGCAAAGGCACCTACCTTAATAGCAGATCGCAGACCTTTTCAGCCATTGATCTTTCCATGTCTAGTCCTTCTTTGGCACCCAGACTTCGCTGGAGTGTTTTGGAAAACCATCATGATACCGACCACTTACCTATCATGATAGAATTTGCCGACAGAGCAATCTATCAAAATCAAACGCGACGGTGGATACTGGAACGAGCAAACTGGACACTTTACCAAGACATTATGGAAAAATTTAACTTCACAGCCAACAATATTGTTGATATGGTGACTAATATAACCAACGCAATGATTACAGCGGCAGAAAACACTGTTCCCCAAACAAAACATTGTGTCCGACCAAGAACAGTTCCATGGTGGAATAGTTCTGTAGCTGAGGCAATTTCTGACAAGAAACACGCTTTTAATGTCTTCAAGAGACACCCTTCTGAAGAGAATCTGATTAACTTCAAGCGACTAAGAGCTAAAGCCAGACGAATAGTTCTGAAAAGCAAGCAAAATTCGTGGGAACGTTTTGTATCATCCATCACACCCAAGACTCCAATAACCGAGGCATGGTCAAAGATCAGATGCATAATTGGAAAAAAATTTCATACTCCCTCTCCTGTACTCCTCATTAACAACGAGGAGGTAACAGACTCATCAGAAGTGGTAAATGAATTGGCAAATCACTTTCAATCAATCAGCTCTTCTGAAAACTATGATAACAATTTCATACAGTTCAAAACAGCTTCTGAAAGGATATTAGACTTTGATACCCAGTTGGACCTACCGTATAACCGACCTTTTACCATGAAAGAACTTGAAGAAGCTCTTTCCCTGTGCAGCAACTCTAGTCCAGGCCCGGATAAAATCCCGTATGAACTAATCAGGCAACTACCACAAAGTCAGAAAAATAATCTACTAGATCTGTACAATAAAATATATTCTGAAGGAAGCTACCCAACCCAATGGAAGGAAGCTTTTATTATTCCGCTACCCAAAGAAGGCAAAGATCCTATGCTTGCAAGTAGTCACCGACCAATATCTCTTACCTGTTGCCTGGGAAAATTGCTGGAAAAAATGGTTAGTTTTCGTCTCACCTGGGTATTAGAGTCAAGGAAACTTCTCTCTGCCCATCAAACTGGCTATCGAAAAGCTCGCTCTACCTTAGACAATCTGGTACATATCGAAGACAGCATACAAAAAAGTTTCGCTGAAAGAAAACATCTCGTAGCTATATTTTTTGATCTTGAGAAAGCTTTCGATATGACATGGAGGTTCGGAATTCTGGAAAAATTATATAAATGGGATATACGAGGAAATATGCCCCGTTTCATCGAAAGTTTTCTCTGCGACCGCTCTTTCCGGGTGAGAATTGGCAACGACATTTCAGAAATTCGCTCCTTAGAAAATGGCATACCTCAGGGCTCCACTCTAAGTGTAATGCTATTTGATATAGCAGTAAATAGTATAGTTGAGAGTATTGAATCTCCAGTCCAAAAATGTATGTACGTAGACGACCTTGCTGTATTCTACAGCGCAAACACCATTGAGGAGATAGAGGAAAAGCTTGAACATAATATTAACAAAGTTTTGAGGGAAGCAGAAAAATCTGGCTTCAAATTTTCTTCTACAAAAACTAAAGCGATACACTTTTGCCAACTACGAAAACCTCACCGTGAACCACGAATACAAATCTTGGGAACACCAACTGAATTCGTTAATTCATACAAATTTCTGGGAGTTATCTTAGACAGAAAACTTTACTGGGACCATCAGATTGACAACATCGTAAAAAAGTGCAAAAGCATTATCAATATCTTTAGAGCTCTATCCAGTCTTAACTGGGGCTGTGATAGGGATACTCTAATTAATCTGTATAAAACCCTTTTGTTGCCAAGAATCGACTACGGATGTATTATTTATGGTGCGGCTCGGAAAACAAAATTGAGAAAACTTGATAGAATTCAGGGTACTGCTCTAAGACTCGCTCTAGGGGCTTTCCGCACTAGCCCCCTTGAATCATTAAACTGTGAAGCTAGTGTTCCGCCTCTGACCAACAGAAGGCGACAACTTCTGCTAAACTACGCAATTAACGTGTGGTCCCAACCGGAACACATCAACTATGAACTACTGTTTAACGAATCAAATAGAGCTATTTACGAAGGCCGCAATACAATCACCAAACCGGTTAGCGTGAGAATCGAAGAGGCATTAAACTCGCTATCAATAAACTTACCGGAAATGTTCAGTCGGGGTCCAAGTGAGGCTCCACCTTGGATTGCTGCAAAACCGGAAATGATCCTCGATTGTACTATATTCAAAAAGGCAGAAACAAATAGATACTTACTTTTATCAACATTCTGGTCGATATTAGAAAAATACCCAGGAAGCCAAGTGATATACACAGATGGATCAAAAACAGATCATGGGGTAGGGAGTGCGTTCTCAATCCTGAATAGAACCTTGTCATGGTCACTTCCACATTATACGTGCATTTTTACAGCTGAGTTGTATGCTATTTGGCAAGCATTACAATATATAGACGAGGCCCCCCTACAAAATACACTAATATGTTCGGATTCCTTAAGTTCTCTACAAGCCCTTTCAAATACCTACAGCCTTGATCCTCTCGTGCAAAAAGTTCTATCAATTATGAACAAACTCAAAAACGATTCCAAGAACATAACCCTTGTATGGATTCCAAGTCATATAGGAATTCGTGGTAATGAACTTGCGGATCAAGCAGCACGGGACGCAACCGAAAATGAAACTGCCGAAAACATTCCAGTTCACCATATTGACATAAAAAATTATGTCAAAAACAAAAGCATTGAAAGCTGGCAGGAGGATTGGTCCCGAAATGAAGCACGTCTCAGAGTGACGAAACCTTCTGTAGGTTTTTGGAAGTTCCCAATAATACTGACCAGAAGAGAAAAGATAGCAATCACTCGACTAAGAATCGGACACACCCGACTCACAAATTCATTTATGCTGACTGGTACCAGACGACCCAGATGTGAGGTGTGTCAATCCTACTTGACTGTGACGCATGTACTTCTCTTTTGTACCAAGTATGCGGAGACAAGACGACGACTTAAAATTTCCAACGAACTAAGAACATGTTTAAACAATGAGGCCAATAATCTAGAAAAATTGAAACAATTTCTACATGAAACAGGATTATTAAAGAACCTCTGATTATAACGACGAAACTATTATGCCACTGCGGCTAATAACCTGAGTAGTTGATGCCGCTAGAAGAAAAAAAAAAAAAAAAAAAAAAAAATAATAATAATAATAATAATAATAATAATAATAATAATAATAATAATAATAATAATAATAATAATAATAATAATAATAATAATAATAATAATAATAATAATAATAATAATAATAATAATAATAATAATAAGGGTGGTCCAAGAGTATACGCGGGCCATTGGCATGGAATTCGGGCTGGACAAGTGTGCAGTCGTCCACCTCAAGAGAGGACGAAGCGGGATATTCCTTGAAGATGCGCAGCTCGCAGACGGAAGCATCCTACGACAGCTGGATGCCGGAGAGACCTACACGTACCTGGGTGTGGAACAACATCACATCCAGGACGTGAAACAAGTTAAGGATACTCTCCGCGGCAAGTACAGACACCGGCTCCGAAAGATTTGGTCTTCTGAACTTTCGGGGAAGAACAAGGTGTCTGCAACTAATATGCTTGCCGTTCCGATTCTGCTCTACTCCTTCGGAGTAGTTAAGTGGACGCTAGAAGAGTTGCGCCAATTGGATAGGGATACCCGCAAGATGATGCATGTTCACAGGAGCATCCATCCTAGGTCGTCCGTTCCTCGAGTGTACCTCCCACGCCAACGGGGGGGCCGAGGACTCTTGAGACTG
The DNA here is from genome assembly GCA_936432065.2 of Rutpela maculata. Classification (NCBI taxonomy): domain Eukaryota; kingdom Metazoa; phylum Arthropoda; class Insecta; order Coleoptera; family Cerambycidae; genus Rutpela; species Rutpela maculata. The sequence continues at coordinate 55,573,050 of OW386289.2, read as the reverse complement.
GAGTGTGCGCATGGCAGAGTAGCGCTGAGTGTGGCATGCAACGTCCTCAGGAGCTCGGACCCACTCCTGCGGTTTGTGAGAGATCATGAAACTGCAGGAGTTGGCGCATTTTTATTCAAGGCAGCACGTAAGGCCGCAGATGATCTCGGTCTCGTATTCGACTTCAGGCGAGGAGGCCGGCGAGGTGCTGAACTAGAATCAGTAACTGAGCTTGCGCCAAATCGTCTGATAGCCCAAATTAAAGCTGCCGAGCAGAGAAATCTACTCAGGCAGCACGTCGATAAACCCATGCACGGCGTATTCTATAACAACATAGAGACGCTGGGTTTATCGACAAAGCTGACCTTCGCTTTCTTACGGTCAGCAGGGCTAAAGTCGGAGACCGAAGGATTCATTGTGGCCTGCCAAGATGGTGTTATTAACACCCTGGTCTACCGCAGTCGCGTTATGGGTGTGGAGGTCCCTGACATTAATTGTAGGACCTGCCGTCAGGCGCCGGAGTCGCTCATGCACTTACTATCTGCATGTACGGTATATGCGACTTCGGCCTACATCCATAGACATAACGCGGCTCTACGAGTGCTATACTACCACCTTCGGCACTCGTACGAAGTAGACCAAACACCAGTGCTGCCTTACGTCCCCGGAGAGATCGAGTCCGTAGTCGAGAACGAGAAGTGCCGAATATATTGGAACTACTCGTTTCCGACGGTCAGGCAAATTCAGGCAAACAAGCCTGACATAGTCCTCCTAGACCACCAAACCAAGATGATGTATGTCATCGAGTTCTCGGCACCTGCCGAGACAAACATCATCTTGAAGGAGGGCGAAAAACGGACTAAATACCGAGATCTCCGGTATGAGCTCCGAGTGCTATACCCAGACTACTCGGTCAAGATGGTCGTCCTGATAATCGGTGTACTTGGTGGAATGAGGCCTACGCTGCTCTCGGAATTAAAGGCCATACCAGCCTGCCAAAAGTCAGCCGAGTGGTTGGCAGGCCAAATGCAGAAGGCAGTTATCCTGGGGTCCCTTCGTCTTCTTAGGGCACACGAATCTGGCATCTACAGTCACTAACCCTGCGGGACGCGGGGAGCGGCTGCAGATAATCCGCTGGCGCTTCTCCCGTGAGAATGTCGGAGACACGGGAGAACTGTCCAGCATCGCACACGCGAAAAAAAAAAAAAAAAAAAAAAAAAAAAAAAAAAAAAATAATAATAATAATAATAATAATAATAATAATAATAATAATAATAATAATAATAATAATAATAATAATAATAATAATAATAATAATAATAATAATAATAATAATAATAATAATAATAATAATAATAATAATAATAATAATAACAATAATAATAATAATAAATAAGCAGGAGAGGCTAACCGTTATCATCTAGCCTTTGGTGAGTAGCGCCACCACTTACTCCAGCTGGGGGTGCAAAACCGAACCGGCAGCCCTAGCGCACCCGGGAGGGGAAAGCGCTTTCCCCTCTGGTGTCGGTCGTGGGCTTGTTGGGCTAACCACCCACAAGCCCGATCCTCCGGTTCCAGTTGGCCGAAGACAGGGCCCCCACGATCGACCCCGTGCGGATAGGGGTCAAGGGCAAGGTGGTGGGGCCCAACAGGAAAGGATGCCCATTGATGACGACCGCTATAACCAAGGACGCTTTGAGTGGACAGATGAACTGAGAGACGACCTGATGCACTGTTATGAAAGCAGTGAACCCGGCCGAAGGGGGTACATAGCGCGAATGCACGCTCTGTGGTGTGAAAACCACCCAGAACATGACGCCTTCACACCTCAGAACCTACGTGATTATGTATCCCACCTTCGTGCTAGAGGCTATATCAGAGCCGCTCCTCAGCCAGTGAATGAGGTGGCCGAACAGCCACCGAATGAACCGGTTGAGGAAGCGGTTCCCATCGTTCCACCAACACCAGAGGGTCTCAGTACCAGACGGGGGTTGCACAACATAAAACCCCCCGGGCCACAAGATCTGGCCAGAGTGGATGCAGAACTTCGTGCAGCGCTACCAGAAGAGGCTGACATCTGGCACATAAATTGTGCCGTGTATGCTGCCGCTCAACGCTTGTCTCAAGTGGAGAGGCGAAATACTACCTCTCCACAAGAAAGAGCGGGACGGCGCATACAGAAGATGGAAGCCAAGATCCGGTCGGCGAGGCAACACGCATCCCTTATCCAATGTGTGATGGACTATATGGCAGCCAATAGGCCTTTCACGCCTAAAGTGCGGCGAGTAGCTGCCAACTTAAGACGCGTCCATCACACACTTAATGGGGCAGTGCTGCAAACCACCAAACAGCACTGCCTCGACAGGATACGGATGCTAGTGTCTTGTAAGAAGTCACTAGTGAGGCGGGCGAGGGGGCTAGCGGAAAATCAACTTTTCCGCAAAAAGCCCTCGCGCCTTTTCGAACCGCCTCAGCGTGTTGCTGAAAATCCGCCGACTGCAGATCAGGTGGAAAACTTCTGGAAAACGTTGTACGAACAGAAGCTTCCACTCAACAGAGACTCTCCAGCCCTGGCACACTTTGAAACCTTTAGCCAAAGGTTTCGCCAACCACACGAGGTGTGCCAACCAATAACCCCAGAAGAGGTTCGAAGAGCTCTTGAGGGCTCTAAGAATTTTGCTGCTCCAGGTCCCGACGGGATAAATAACTTTTGGTGGAAAAAGTTATCGAGTACCCACCACCATTTGGCCAGAATTTTTAATGCCTGGCTAAATGGGGAGCAGCAAATTCCTTCTTGGGTTGTTGAGGGGCGGACAGTGCTGATCCCCAAGAACGGAGATTTGTCTAACCCAAAGAACTACCGCCCGATAACCTGTTTAAACGCATGTTACAAAGTGTTTACACGCATTTTGTACATGCGGGTGCTCCACGCAGTTGAACCGGTTTACGAACGGATACATGAGCAACGAGGGTCGAAGAGAGGTGTCGCTGGCTGCAAGGAGAACCTGCTGATTGACAGATGTGTCACGCAGGACTCCGTGCAGTATAAGCGGAACCTCTCCATGGCCTGGATCGACTACCGCAAGGCATTTGACATGACATCTCATGAGCTTATTTTACACTTGCTCCAATGTCTTGCGGTACCCGGTCCCGTAGTGAGATGTATTGAAGAACTGATGCCGCTCTGGAGGACTCGCTTTACTATAACATCCGGTAACGATAGAGTCCAGACGGAGCCGGTATCGTTCAGAAGGGGAGTATTTCAGGGAGACTCCCTCAGCCCCCTTCTGTTTTGCATCTCACTACTGCCATTATCCGTTTCGCTCCGGAAAACCCGTGGATACAACTGCGGTACCCCCGGCGATAGGAGGCATAAGGTCACCCATTTGTTTTATATGGATGACCTTAAACTTTATGCCTCCGGAGAAAGGGACCTACACCAGTCCCTTAGGGTGGTACAGGAGTACACGCAGGCTGTCGGTATGGAGTTCGGGTTGGACAAATGTGCACTGGTCCATCTCAAGAGAGGACGATGCGGGGACTACGGAGAGGACGCGCAGCTCGTAGACGGAAGCATCTTACATCATCTAGATGCCGGAGAGTCGTACACTTACTTGGGTGTCGAGCAACGCTCCACCCAAGAAGTGAGTGTAGTGAAAAACGCTCTCCGCGGCAAGTATCAGCACCGACTCCGACAGATTTGGTCTTCAGAACTGTCGGGGAAGAACAAGGTGTCTGCTACCAACATGCTTGCCGTTCCGATCCTTCTCCACTCCTTTGGAGTGGTGAAATGGAACCGAGAGGAGTTGCGTCAACTCGACGTAGGAACCCGCAAGAAGATGCATCTCAATAGGAGTTTGCATCCTAAATCGTCCGTTCCACGGTTATACCTCCCACGACATCGGGGAGGCCGTGGACTCTTGAGTTTGGAGAGTCTCCATAACAGGATGGTTCTGGATGGAGCCTGCAAGATTATCAGGAGTTCGGATCCCCTCCTCTGCATGGTCCGAGACCATGAAAATGCAGGGGTAGGAGCGTTTTTGTTTAAGGCAGCACAGAGAGCAGCCGATGAACTTGGTCTCTCCTTCGACGTCGAGCGGGTAAATCGCGACTCTGTCACCGAGTTGGAACCTGCTCGGCGAAAAGCCCAAATTAAAGCTGCAGAACACAATATCTTTCTGCAGCTTCATACGGATAAGCCAATGTATGGAGTCTTCTATAAAAATATAGAAGATCTTGGCTTATCCGAAAGGCTGACCTTTGCCTTCTTAAGGTCAGCCGGGCTGAAGTCTGAGACCGAGGGATTCATAATGGCTTGCCAGGATGGTGTATTTAACACTCTCGTTTATCGAAGTCGTGTCATGGGTATAGAGGTCCCTGATGTCAGCTGCAGGGCCTGCCGTAGGGCGCCAGAGACTCTAATGCACTTGTTGTCGGCCTGTCCGACATATGCAGTCTCGGCCTATATCCAGAGGCACGACGGAGCATTACGAGTGCTTTATTATCACTTAAGGCACTCGTATGCGATAGACCAGACACCAGTGCTGCCTTATGCTCCGGGGGATATTGAGTCCGTTGTGGGAAATGAGAAGTGTCTAATTTATTGGAACTACTCTTTCCCCACAGTCAGGCAAATACAAGCCAACAAGCCTGACATAGTCCTCCTCGACCACCAACTCAAGACAATGTTTGTCGTGGAGTTCTCGGCTCCCGCGGAGAACAACATTGTCTTGAAGGAGGAGGAAAAACGGACAAAATATCGAGATTTGCTCTTCGAACTCCGCAGACTCTATCCAGACCATACTGTTAAGATAGTGGTACTGATTATAGGAGCCCTCGGTGGAACGAGACACACACTGCTTTCAGAACTTAAGATCATACCGGCATGCCGAAATTCGGCAGAGGTCTTAGCCGGCAGAATGCAGAAGGCCGTCATTCTCGGTTCATTACGTCTGCTCAGGGCACACGATTCGCGGACCCAGTAGTCACTCACCCCACGGGCGTGGGGAGTGGCTCCCGGTACTACCAGCTCCCCTCTGTGAGTGTCGGAGCCACAGAGTTTAAAGGGTGACTGGCTTTTACAAAAAAAAAAAAAAAAAAAAAAAAAAAAAAAAAAAAAAAAAAAAAAAAAAAAAAAATAATAATAATTTTATGGGTACGGAAAGCGGACCGGCAGCCTCCACGCGGTGTACCTGGACAGGCAGAGGAAACTCTGACGTGGGTCTCGGGTCTAACCATTTTGAGACCCAGGTCTCTGGTTCCAACCAACAGAGAAAGGGCCCCTCACAATAGGCCCCATTCGGATGGGGGTCAGAGACAAGTTGGAGGGGCCATACCGGATGGTCTCAATGTTGACGACGCACGCAATGTACAAGGACGCTTTAAGTGGACGAGGGAACTTCGAGATGACTTGCTGACCTGCTATGAGAGCAGCGAACCTGCGCGCAGGGGATACATGGCGCGATTGCACGAAATCTGGTGCGACATGCATCCAGAGCATCGCGCCTTCTCTGAGCAACAGCTCAGAGATCAAGTATCCTTCCTGCGCAGGACAGGCTACGTAAGGGCACCCCGGCAGCAGAAAGAAGTGCCAGCCGCACTTCCACCGCGGCAAATAGCTGTTGGGGAACATCCTAGAAGATACGCCGATGTTGACTTAAGGACGAAGGTTAGCCTTAACAGCAGGGCTACCCTAAAGCCACAAGACCTGGCGCGGATGGACGCTGTCATCGATGAGGAATTTCCAGAAGACGCCGACATCTGGCAGATCAACACTGCCGTGTACAACGCTGCTAGCCAACTCGTTCCCCGCGAGAGGACAAACAATGCCTCGAGCGGTATCGAAAAGGCTAAGCGGCGTGTACAAAAGATCGAAGCCAAAATACAGTTGGCCAGACAACACGCTTCTCGAATCCAGAGTGTGGTAGAATACGTAACCACTGGCAAGGCATTTACGCCTAAAGTCCGGCGAACAACAGCCGGACTCAGACGCCAACACCACACTCTAAATCTGACAGTGATGCTCACTATTAAGCAGCACTGTTTAGATAGGATTCGACCGCTTATGGCTATCAAGAAAAAGCTAAATAGGCGGGTACGAAGTATGGAGCAAAATGCTTTGTTCCGTACGAATCCTTCCCGCCTATTTCAAGAGCCACAGCGTGTTGTCGATAATCCACCAACTGTAGCCGATGTCGAAAACTTCTGGAAAGGAATCTACGAAACGACACGTCCGTTCAATAGCAACACTCCAGCAATAGCACACTTCGAGGCTCTCTGCCACAGAACCTTTGAAGGGCCAGAAGAAGTGTGCGCGGCAATCAGTCCGGAGGAAGTCCAGCAAGCTCTTGTTGGCACCAAGAACTTCGCCGCCCCGGGTCCAGACGGCATAATCAACTGGTGGTGGAAAAAATTTCCTTCCACTCACCGTCGTCTGGCCCGAGTTTTCAACACGTGGTTGAATGAGGGGCAGCCAATCCCGGACTGGTTTGTCGAGGGACGTACCGTGCTTATTCCCAAAAAGTGTGATCTGTCCGACCCAAGGAATTATAGGCCAATCACCTGTCTGAACTCCGGCTACAAGATATTTACACGTATCCTGTACGCTCGGACACTAAGGCAGGTTGATCCGGTCTTCCAGCAGATATACGAGCAGCGTGGCGCCAAGAAGGGCATGGTAGGTTGTAAAGACAGCCTGCTGGTAGACCGCTGTATTACACAGGATTCTGTGCAATACAAGCGGAATCTATCGATGGCCTGGATTGACTATCGTAAGGCATTTGACACAACATCGCATGAACTATTGTTACATTTGCTCAAATGTCTTGCGGTAGCAGAGCCACTAGTGAGGTGCATAGAACAACTGCTGCCACTCTGGAGGACCCGCTTCACCATAACATCAGGTGCACAGCGGGTTACGACAGAACAGGTAGCATTCAGAAGAGGAGTATTCCAGGGAGATTCTCTGAGTCCCCTCCTCTTTTGCATCTCACTGCTGCCGTTATCTGTTGAACTCCGCCAAACCCGCGGGTACCACTGTGGCCCACCCATCAACCGGAGGCATAAGGTCACCCATCTGTTCTATATGGATGACCTTCAACTGTATGCCTCCGGTGAGCGTGAACTTCAAAATGCTCTAAGAGTGGTCGAGGAGTACACGCGTGCCATTGGTGTGGAGTTCGGGTTGGACAAGTGCGCGGTCGTCCACCTCAAGAGAGGGCGATGCGGGGAATTCTCTGAAGATGCGCAGCTCGCAGACGGAAGCATTCTGAGACATCTGGATGCCGGGGAGACCTACACATACCTGGGTGTGCAACAACATCACATCCAGGATGTGCAACAAATAAAGGAATCTCTCCGCGGCAAGTACAGACGCCTACTCCGAAAGATTTGGTCCTCCGAACTTTCGGGGAAGAATAAGGCGTCTGCCACTAACATGCTTACCGTTCCTGTTCTGCTCTACTCCTTTGGGGTAGTAAAATGGACTGTAGATGAGCTGCGCCAACTAGACAGAGATACCCGCAAGATGATGAACATCCATAGGAGTATTCATCCTAGATCGTCCGTTCCTCGAGTTTACTTCCCACGTCATCGGGGCGGCCGAGGACTCTTGGGTCTGGAGTGTATGCATGGCAGAGTAGCGCTGAGTATGGCATGTAACATCCTCAGGAGCTCGGATCCGCTCCTGCTATTAGTGAGAGATCACGAAATCGCAGGGGTGGGCACAGGATTGTTCAAGGCAGCAAAAAGAGCCGCAGATGAACTTGGTCTCGTATTCGACGTCAGACGAGGTGGCCGGCGCGGTGCTGATCCAGAGTCAGTCACCGAGCTTCAGCCAAATCGTCTGAAAGCCCAAATAAAAGCTGCCGAACAGGAGAATCTGTTCAGGCAGCATGTCGATAAACCCATGCACGGTGTGTACTATAAGAACATAGAAACACTGGGTTTATCGACTAGGCTGACATTCGCCTTTTTAAGGTCAGCTGAGCTTAAGTCGGAGACCGAGGGATTCATTGTGGCCTGTCAGGATGGTATAATAAACACCTTGGTCTACCGAAGCCGCGTAATGGGTGTAGAGGTCCCTGATATCAACTGCAGGACCTGCCGTCAGGCGCCGGAATCGCTGATGCATTTGCTTTCAGCATGCCCGATATACGCGATTTCGGCCTACATCCACCGCCATAACGCGGCTTTACGAGTGCTATACTACCACCTAAGGCACTCGTACGGGGTAGATCAAACACCAGTGCTGCCTTACATCCCCGGAGATATTGAGTCCGTTGTCGAGAACGGTGCCAAATTTATTGGAACTACTCGTTTCCGACCGTCAGGTTAATTCAAGCCAACAAGCCTGACATAGTCCTCCTCGACCATCAGAACAAAGTGATGTTTGTCATCGAATTCTCAGCACCTGCTGAGACAAACATCGCTTTGAAGGAGTGGGAAAAACGGACCAAATATCGTGATCTCCGGTATGAGCTCCAAGTGCTGTACCCAGACTACTCGGTCAAGATGGTCGTCCTAATAATCGGCGTACTCGGAGGGATGAAGCCTTCGCTGCTCTCAGAATTAAAGATCATACCGGCCTGTCAGAATTCGGCAGAATGGTTGGCAGGTCAGATGCAGAAGGCGGTTATCTTGGGGTCCCTTCGTCTGCTTAGGGCATATGATTCAGGTGTTTACAGTCACTAACTCCACAGGTCGTGGAGAGTGGCTGTAATTAATTAGCCGGCGCGGCTACCGTGTGGTGTCGGAGGCCACGAAAGCCCTGTCCGGCAACGGGAAACCGAAAAAAAATAATAATAATAATAGTACATTTTTTGTACTTTCAGTTCATGATGAATAAATATCTCTTTCCTCGCTAATACACATTTTATTTTCATTGCTCCACTAACCATAAAAAGTTTGGTTCTTCCCCTTTTTGTTAGTGCATAGAAATCAACCCATGTTAACTTTTGATATTAACTATATTTTTTTAGAAACTATTTATCAGATCGAAGAAAAAATATGCTGTTTGAAAGACAATTTAATATGCTTTAATATGAGTTTAAATTTATTAAAATTTATTTCGGCTTCTTAGACTTAACATAGTGAAATTAATGTATGAAACAAATTAACATTTCTTTTTATTACTAAGCGAAGTATGGTTTTTGATAATTTTCTAAATTAACACTTAATTTTTAATAATGGGTATGACCTCCTCTTGCCTTAATAACATCTCTCATACGATTAGGCATAAATCTAATCAAGTTCGCTTTCTTGTAAGATATTACGCCACTCTTCTTTTACTGCAAAAATAAGCTCTGGGATCGAGGTTGGGATATGAAGTCTAGCTCGAATTCTTTGCTTTAGCTCATATGATAAATGTCTCATCGGGTTTAGGTCGGGACTGTATGCTGGCAACTCCATAACCCGAAAATTGACTTCTATAATGTAATCTTGCACGATTCTGGCGGTGTGCGGCCTCGCATTTTCATGCATAAAAAAATTCGTCTCTAATATAGTCGACGTAAGGTACTACATGAACTGCTAAAATCTCCACGATATACCTAGCACTCGTTAAACCTCTTCTTCCGTGACCACGGTCGCCCCTACGAATGAAAGCAGGGTCGGTTCGTGTTAGGATAGAAGTTGCACCCCAGATCATATAGGAAACACCTTTATAAGCAATCCGCTCTTCAATGCAGCATTCTGCAAATCGCTCTCTTGGTCTCCGGTACACTTTTCTTCTTCGGTCGCTACCATAGAGACATATCTTGGTCTCATTTGAGAACGGAACAGACTTTTCCACTGGCCCCCACTATTCCAATGACCAATTCAGATGATCTGCAAAACGCAGGCGTGCTTGACGATGAGCTGGGGTAAGTTTTCGACCAGTCGCAGGTGTTTTAGGGATTAGGTTACTTTCCTGCAGTCTTTGTCTTACTGTCCACTGACTAATATCCACTCCTCATACTTCACGGAGCTGTTGTTGCACTTGAACCGCATTAAGGTGACGATTTCTTAATGTTTTTTACACAATAAAGCGGTCATCACGAGCCGTTGTAAATCGCTTTCTGCCTGGTGCAGGTCGCCTATGGAAGGATCCAGTCTCCCCATGACGTTGGCATACTCTTCGAACTGCTGCGCATGTCATATTCAGTTGTCGAGCAACAACTCGCAGGCTAAGTCCATTTTCGATTAAAGCAATTACTTGGGCGGCTTTTTGCGGTGTAGTATCCATTAAACTAACACACTTGAAAACTAATCAAATTATGAAAAACGAATAATGGACAAATTTCAATTGCAAACGCAATAATTTCAATCTTTCACAAGTTTGTTATTCTCGTTATAACCACCACATAAATACGTTTGACTTATTTACCGGTTGCTACATATATAAACGATAAGCACCCTTGATAAATTTTAACTCATATTAAAGCATATTAAATTGTCTTTCAAACAGCGTATATTTTTTTGATATGATGAATAGTTTCTAAAAAAAAATATAATTAAAGTCAAAAGTTTACAGTGGGCCGATTTCTATACACGCAAGTTTATAATAATGGTACTTATCAAAATAGATCAATAATTAGTTTTTCTGATTGTTTATTTAGATTACATTTTATTTCATTAAAAAGACATATAGGTACAATTATTCATATATTTTTGTATTTTTTGCATCAACAATACATCAACAAAATTTTAAAAAACGTCTATTTTTTGCATCTACAGATAAAGCCATTTAATCCTTTTACATGTGTGCCAAATTTCAGCTTGATATCTTTAAGCGTTCCGGAGATAAGTGGGGTTCCGTTTTTCATATTTTAATGTAAAAAATGCAAAAAAGGTTACCCAATCCGTGAACGTATACCGATTTTGGGTAGACCACTGATTACCATGCAAAAAATTACTTATTATTATTATTATTATCATTTTAAAGGAGCTCATCATAAGGTATTATATTAATATAAAACGATCAGCAAAACATAATAAGACCTAAAGGCAAAAAATAATGGAAAAATGACAGGATTTTAGAAAAAGATCTTACAAAATAAAAGAGATATAAAAAATTTGAGATATTGTTTTTTTCCCATAAATCAGTGACAAAAAAATGTGCATAAAAAAAATATTTAAAAAAAAAATTGCCAAATCTCGGTAGTTATAAAGTTTGGTAAAAAGAACACGCTTTTCTTTCACACTCTGTAGATATTAATGTGCTTAAAAATAAACGAATCGGGCAAAACTTGCTGTTTCACAAATAAATTATTTCTTAAATTTTTAAAATCTCTTTCTAGAAAAATGTGGATTCAGTTCAACCTAAAAATCCATTTGGTACGTTTTAATTGATCAGCAGTTTAGTTAAACACTAATTCTTTGGACAAATATTACTTACTGAAGTATTAAATAAATAAATATTTGCATTATCAAGTTTTTTGTATATTGTAGCCTCAGTTTGAACAAAATCTCACACACATGAAGAGACAACTGTTTGGATTCTGCAAATAGTGCCAATGCATTCTCGTTTGTGTGTATTTTTACTGGCACTGCCGCTCCTGTGAATGTTAACGGCCCAGCTCCTGCTCGCATTCAACAATTCACAGATATTTCCTGCAATGTAAGAAATCTCTCTCATGTTTAATTTTATCTCAACTCAAGAGTTATAGGGTGCTCTTAGTTTATTTTTTAGCTCTCAGATTTCTTTCGGAACACCACCCAGATTTTTAGTTAAAATATATGTTGAAAATTGTAGGCAAAACTCAGGCGCTCATGTTACTCCCAAAAACTTTAGGCTTATCCAACGTCTCAAACAAGGAAAAATCAGCGGAGTTTGTGGGTTGCAAGGGGATAATTACTACCCCCTTAATATTTCAACAGCTGGGGCAAAGGAGGGCTTAAAGGACAGGCGGATGTCTCGAATGTCAGTTCAAGAGCTAGGTGACAAACAAATAGTAACAATTATTTGAACTTATTTTCATAATTTAAAATATACGTAAAACCGCGCTTGGAACGGCGATCTATTTATAACATAGTAATTATTATACTCTTATATATATACCAACTTTTATGTCTGCCAACTGACTGTCTCCCCTTCTGTCCATCTCACACTGGGGGGGGGCAAAGGTTCAAAACCACTTAGAGACAACAATTTTCAATGAAATTTAAAACTTCTTTCTAGCGAGATTTTGGAGCATGATTTTCAAATTATTTCATTGCTAATTTGAAAATAACAATAAACCCATGAAAAATAAAGTTTCCGAGATAAAAAAAACGTAAGTTAATGAACCCATGATCCATCAGTCCTACAACCATGGTCTTAAATTTTGGTTTTTTGTTTTTGAGTCAATTGTTTTGAAGTCTATAGTTTTGTAGTTTACATGTTTGGGTTCCATGAGTTTATGTGGTTGGGGCTTATGGGTTCATTTATTGGAGGTTCTGGTTTTAGAGTTTACTTCGTGGTGTAATCTATTGCGGTTTTTTGAATTGGGAGTCCATGGGTTTGAGGTTTTATGGTTCGGTGTCTATTCAGTTTTTATAGGTTCAAAAAACATGGTTTCAGGATTAGTGAGCTATTAGTTCAGTAACTTACGTTTTTTATCTCGAAACTTCAATTTTCATAGATTTATTATTATTTTTAAATTTGCAATTACTCATTCTGAAAATCAGGCTTCGTACGTCTCCTCGAAACATTTTCGATCGAGAATTTTTAGGTTTCGTTGAAAATTGTGACCTTTAAGTGGTTTTGAACAAAATGATCACTATAGCCCTAGTGTGCGTCTGCCCGTCTGTCTATTCTTCTGCAGTCGATCCGCCACGTTTTTTGTACGCACAATAACTTAAGACAGAAAAGAGTACTTGTATTGAAACTTGAACAATATATTAGTAGTAGCTAAAGGAGAAGAGAAACCTACTGTCTTTGAAAATAATTAATCAAAGTAAAAAAACCGCTGCCCAAGGAATCACTACTTCCACATCCAGATTCTCTATCCAAGTCACTCACAATGAAAAAACTTTGTATGTGAAAATATTTGTTTATGGAACTTTAATAATATAATATTTGAAATCCTCTACCCCAAAAACCCATATAACGATACCCCACATCGGTAGTGGGGTGGGGGTGGTGATGATCAGGATCAGGTGGTAGTGGGGGGTGAATGAAGTAAAAAATATTTTGAGGTTTCTGGTCCCTGTACATGCACTAAATCACATTTTTTTTCATCCCCTTTAATAAGAAGTTGGGGGGTGGTAATGGGGGTAGCTAATGCCAAAAAATTTTTTCAGACCTCAGCTTCTCTTGTATATACTAAATACCAATTTCACGGACTCTTACCTGCTTGATTTACCCATTTACCCCAAATTTACCCCAATTTACCCCCCAGCCCTTCGACGGAACAAGGTGAAAATATAATCTAGTTCTAGATCTCGTTAAAGTACATATGTGTACCAAATTTCAAGTCAATATCTTAAACGGTTTCAGAGTAAACGTGCGCACAAAAAAAAGTTACAGACAGACCGACAGACTGGCAGACAGACAGACAGACAGACAGACAGGCCGACAGACAGACAGACAGAAATTTTTTTTTCGCTTAAACTTAAAATCTCGACGTTTCATGACATTTTAAGCCTATTTGGACAATAAAAATTTTTAAAAATTTTTTTGTCGTTACTATACTTCCACTGGACGTGGAAGTAACTATGAAACATTTTAAGAGAAACACGTTTTCTAACCTTTAATAAAATTATACAAACAAAAATATACTGCATAATACACTGACCAAACTTAGTTATTTTCAAAAAACTATTAAGTGAGAAAACTTTTCAATGCAATTTATTAAGGTATAATCCTGTCAGATAGGCTAAAATTAGCTGTGACAATTCCAGAACAGAAAATAATATCAGGATTAATTTTAATTTGAGAAATACTTAGGATATTGACAACTCTATTACACAGGTCGACAAAAAAAAATTCTGCTCCAAGGACTAAACCTAACATGCCTTAAGTATTTTTGCGTGCTGAAACCGAAGTTTCAATTTAAAAAAATTTCTACCACGTAGATATCTAGTAAATGTCAAAAATTGTCAAATCACCGTATTTTGACAATAAATACCGGGATTTACTCGAAATATACGCGATAGAAAATTTTTTAAATTGAAAATTTAAATTCAGCGCAAAAAAAAATGGGCATGGTAGGTTGAGTCCTTGGAGCAGATTTTTTTTTTTTTTTTTTAGAAACCTATGCACAGGTCTACAAAAAAAATGTTCTGCTCCAAGGACTAAACCTATCATGCCTAAAGTATTTTTGTGTGCTGAATCCGAATTTTCAATTTATAAAATTTTCTACAGCGTAGATTTCAAGTAAATCCCGGTTTTTATTGTCAAAATACGGTTTTTTGACAATAAAAACTAAGACGAATCACAATAGAAAATTAAATTATTATTTTTCCCTAATGTCATGTAAAAACGTCATTTAAAAATCTTTCCCAAAATTCTTTCAAAATACTTGTAAATCATCCATAATCAAATCAAGTTTTTTGACTAACGCTGTAGAGCTGGCGAGGATCTGTTAACGGAAAAGAGGGTTTCTGGTGAAGCAGACTTTTTTATCAAAAATTACTTTTTACTTTTTTTCGTAAAATCAGGAATTAAAAAGTTTTTCCTCTTCCGGACTCCATCGTGGACATACGGCATATACATGAATATATTAGTGTAGATGTGCATGAGTACCAGAGCTGGGCGAGTACACGGATACTTTACTCGTATTTTGTACTCGAGTACTAAAAGTACTCTTTTTTAATTATTCGTAAGTACTTTTTGGTTTAGAGGACTTCATACTCGTATTTGCAGCACATTAAAAATTACTCGTACAAAGTATTCGTCGAAAATTGTTACTTTTCACGAGTACTTAATCCCCTCTATTTCTCTGGTACAGTAGTCTCAGAGATTTAGTTTACTTTAGTGTGCAGTCATTAGTTTACCACTAAGGGCTCAGGCACTAACTAGTCAATTGTCATCTGTCGTCAGCTCAGCAGTGTATATTATATATATTTGATGTTATACAGGGTGTCTCACTTTTTATTAGCATGACTTCATTAGGTAAAAGACCTAATTTTGAGAATAAAAGTGTCCATAATCATCGATCCTAAGATGCTTCGTTTCTGTGACACAGGGCATTGTATTTGTAAATACATTTTTATTATTATTACTTTTTAAAATAACCGCTCGCAAAAAAAGTCGTGATATTGCTGCGAATAACTTCTTTGAGAGCAAATAAATCAATACTGAAAACCATTGATTGCCTATTATTACCAATTGAGAAGATACAAAGATGGAGAGATATTTACTATTCATGAAACTTAAGAAAAAATTATCGCCGAATTGAAATTTTGCAAATATTTTCAAAAAATATTAAATAGCATTCAATTTTATTTAGAAAATGCCTTTTTGCCAGAAATAGATAGGATGCATTGTTTTCAAGAAAAAGCGACAAATCATGATTTTACATTGTCTTATTTATTATTTTATTTTATTTTATTTACTTTCAGGATAACATTGTATGTCATTTCATATTTTTTGAAAATGTGTGGAAAATTTCAATTCGGCGATCATTTTTTATTATTAAAATAAATCATAAATACCCCTCTATTTTCGCCACCAGAAATTATATAACAGATAGGTGATGTTTTTCAGTATTCAATTATTTGCTACGAAATACTAAGTCATTCGCAGCAATATCACAATTTTTTTATGAGCGATTATTTACAAAAATGATAATAAGGAGCAACGTTTGAAGAGACTTTTATTTCAAAATGAGGTCTTCTATGAAGTTCTGCTAATAAAAAGTGAGATGTCCTATGCCTATGTTATAAATAATAATGTTTTTATTTTCTGTGAACCATAATGCATAATGGTTATTTCGTTAAATTTGTTTTATTAAATAAAAGGTTTTATTTTATTTTCAACTTGACTGTCTTTTTATCTGTTCTTATCTATATAGTTAAAAAGTTCTATCTAAAGACTATGAAGAGAAAATATTAACTTATTTTAAGGGTTATGGGTACTTGTACTCGTTACTCGAATTTATGATGGTTTTGCGAATATTACTCGTACTTATACTTTCTTATTAATAAAATACTTACGAGTATTGTACTCATAAGTAAAATGAATCGGGTACTCGTACTCGAATTTTTGCAAGTATTTTTTTTTGGTACTCGGCACAGCTCTGATGAGTACACATGTGCGTGTGTTTTATCCGTTACCCTTCCTTCTGTGTTGCTCTCGAATATCAAGGTATTTTAAGATTACACGATCTGGAGCATTAAGAGCTGTTACAGCTGATGTTCTATATATACCTTGAATCAAAGTAAAGACATAGATCAATCGAATAAATGAAAATATAGTATGTAAACTAGATCCGCAGTATGTAATTTCTTGTTTTCGATTAGAATACTGAATGAAATATGATTTATTTATTTTTTTATTTATTTATTATTTATCTGGTAGTCAAAGTTTAGGTACTTGCTGTCATGTTACCAATGTTCTATGGCACCTAGGATACGCAAGATAACAACCGAATATTAAATACCCCAATAGGAATCTGCTTGATGTTATAAGGAACGTAAATGTAGCAAACCCAAGAAATGAAGACGATGATATTGAGATGGATGACGACTAACACTTGATGTTGATTTTGATAGGAAGATTCACTAATTCTTTATCATAATTGTCAAAACGCACCGTTACCGACACACAGTCACACACGCACACACACACAATCACACACACACACACACACACACGCCCTCACAAGTTCATACTCGAGCTCAACCAGTACTTCAAAGTTACACCAATATTTTCAACCTTGTTGCGTCTTTAATTCAAAAAGATGCATAGGAACGGGTAGTGGCTATAGTAACTTTTCATGAGCATGGTCTGGAAAATATGCAGCTACAATTTCAATAGAATTGGCCGGGACCGAATTCCCATAAGGTTTTTGCAGAGTTTTCAGTATTTTTACTTCATTTGATCGTAACTAGCATGTAATTGTTATTCTATTTTCTTTCATCATTGCCTGCTGAATTAACTGCCACAATTTAGATTCTTGATTCCCTTTAACATAATTAAGTGCCAAAGTTCTAGTTTGATAATCCTTACAGACCTAAATAAGTAACTATATGCGATAACGCCCTGACACCATAAGACTTCACAGTCCGCCAAACCGATTGACCCTACACATTTACATTATCTATATAGTTTAATCAAGCCGTTAAAATTATTCTATTAGTCCTACTGTAATATTCCCTGTTTTGGTTATTTGTCTTTGGATTAGCAATTCTACAATAATATTTTTTGCGTTACAGATTATTGCAAGAAATGCACAATCAAGCTGTTTGGTGAATTGGCACTTTTTAAAATAATTTGTACCTTGTACCATTTATGCCATTTGTACATTTGTTAATTCACCTTTCGAACCAGTATTTTTGTTTCTCTTTATCAAGGTTTTCACAAAAAAATTCATCAACAAACTAAAAACGTAAGGTTCAGATCGATTACCTTTAATGTGTTGATTAAACTTACTTTTCAGAAAAAAATGTCATATAACCCTTTCACCATATTCCCCATGCACTAAACATAAAGTATCATTTTCATGTAATACAACTTTAATATTGGGCATATTCAGATCTTACATAATATAAAGCACAAATAAAGACAGCCATTGTTAACGTAGAAATACAAATCAAAACACAGCTAAGATCAATTCGAGTCGCAGAATCCGAATCTGAGCTAAATAAGGAAAAAATAATAATTTGGGTTTCAGGAGAGCTCAAAAATATTTTTGGTGCATATTCAGTTATTAGATCAATATTAGGGTAAATTTGAGAAGAGTCAGAATATGATCTAAAGACGAAAGTGAAAAGAAATTGTGATTCAGATCACAGGAGAGGAAGCATTAGTCCTTGTTTTTCTTCCTTTGTTACCTGCAAAATTTCTCTTTCTGTGATGTTGTAGGTTAATTTGGAGTTAATAATTCTAGCGGTCGGCTGTATAGCTACTAGCCAAACTCCAAAAATAAATTTTTTCAAGGCGCCAACAGTATTTGTTGCGGGGTAGTAACCTATAAGGGTCCCTTTGTGGTAAATGATAGTGGGAAACAGTGCTACCATTATTAGGTAAGAGCTACTGAAGAACATCTTCAAAGACTCAATGCCACATAACAAGAGTGTAGTTACAGTAACTTTACCAGTCTCATTTCTGCGAATTAACTATAGCATCTAACACAAAGTGGGTGGCTAGAACCAGTAATTGACCCAAATTGGGTCGCTGTCACTAAAAGTACCGAAAGTAAGGGGCAAAATTCGCTAAATTTTTCCCACGAGCATCTATCTATTCACTCCACATTATTATTATTATACATGCGAGCGGATTCTAAGACCCGCAGTACTCAGGCCTGTTGACCCATTGTACGTTCGCGACACATAGGATAACCTAGAAAAGACCAGTGCTCTCCACGAAGGACAGTAGTCTGTTCCAGGGTTGAGTTGTGATGGCGCTAGAGTAAGCACGCTGCTGTACCTGCTGCTGTATATTTTTAATCAAGTTTAAGTACAACCAGGTTTAAATATAATTATTCACCATAAACGTAACAACAGTGATTTGAAGTGGCCTGTGCCGTTGTGCGTTAAAGTATTATTATTTATTACAAACAAGTTTACTAAAAAAAGCGAAATAAACAAACAAAATGGGACTCACCAATGCCGACCTGGAAAAGATTCGTAATATTATTGCTTCGATATTTTCTGATCAGTTTCTGCAAGAAATAATTGATAAGGTAGAAAAAATTATTAACGAAAAATATGAAAAGAAAATGAATGACTTAGAAGAAAAAATAAATAATATCTACAAAGAAGTATGTGATCTAAAAGATAAGAACCAGGCAATGGAAAAACTTATTAATAATTACGAGCAATCTTCTAGAAGCCTCAATGTGAGAATTTTTGGGGTATCATATCAGGATGGTGAAAACTTGCATAATATTGTTCTCGTCATACTCAAAACTAAAACGAAAGTTAATATAAAAGAAAGCGATGTCAAAAATGCCATCGTGTTTATGCAAAAAACCACAGAGACGATAGTGATAAACCGCCGGCAGTCCTAGTACGTTTTTGCAACGATAGATCCCGTTTAGCGGTGTTGAAGAATCGCAAGCACCTAAAGTCGTCAGGTATTGTAATTAAGGAGGATCTTACGAAAATGAGACTCTCACTCATGGTAAATGCTATGGATAAGTTCGGTAATAAAAATGTGTGGTGTCTCTATGGAAACATATACGTGAAACATAATGGGGTAGTGCATCGTATAGATGTTCTGGAAATCTTTAATGTGTCTTAAAATTAAGTAGGTACTCTTTGTTTACTGCCATTCTAGCTTATTTGCTACTTGCATAACGTGCTTCCTGCCTCTATTTATGTCCTATTCATACAAGTAATTCTGTAGTTTATAACGATAAATATACCTTGTTTATTATCATTCTAGCTTTTTTGCTACATACATAACGTGCATTTTTGCCAATACATGTATATTTTTACAAGTAATTTTGCTACACAGTTTGCGATTTGGTTAACAGAGTTTAATATATAAAAATATAAATATATTTTTTATGTTTATTAGCAGTAGGTATATTCTACTTGTGCGTATTGTACACGTGCAAGGTATTACTCTTTATTTTATATTTCTATAGTTTACAACAGTTTCTCTTACTCTTTCTTCTTTTTCTTTCTCTCTCTCCTCTCGTTCCTTTCTGATCTGTACTGATATTTGCGTGTTTCTCTATCTATCTTTATCTGTCGATTTTGCAGTAAACTTCTAAACAATAACGGGATGGGCTGTGAAAATTACTTTGCATGCAATTATTCGTACCATAAACTCTCACAATTGGTATGCCATATTATTTTAGCGAACTTTATGATTATAATGACGTCAAATTTTTCCGTAATTTCGCGACGTTTTTTCTTGAATTTGAGTATGTAAAACTCATACAACTTGTATGCCGTTTGTTATTTCACTTCATTATATCATGATTGCTTCAACCATACAATGACATACTGATTAAATACACAGAAAATTATTTTTCTATTTTACAATCTCACTTCTATTTTCTCATATGACAAACCCGTTCAAATGGTATGCCATTTTACAAATCGACATTTTAGGATACATATTTCTTATTGCAATACATTTTTCATTGAGTAAAAATACGGAATCTTGTTAAATAACTCTACTAGATGTTCTTAATGTGAGGTATACTTGGACATGCGCAAACGGTATGCCATTTTTTTCTGTAGGTGATGTATAGTATAACCATGTATACTTCTTAATGGCAGCCTGTTCAGAAACGTGGATAAATCATTTTTTTTAAATGCAAGTACACCTGACCGTGGTCACCTTTTGGGATCATGCAAACGGTATGCCTTTGACTATTCAATTGTCGTATTTTACTTGAATTTTATTGTGGATTCATGGCAGATTGGATGAAATCGTATCGAAACGCTTAATTTGCAAACAAATGTTAATTAACTTTAATATATGAAGGACTCGGGATGACTCTTTAGTTTATCATTTATTAACAACAGAACAACAAAATCTATCACTACCTGCCAGTCCAATGCTAGTCTTTGAACTTGGCGAACCCTGATTGTGAAACGCTCTTGGGAACGCCACCACACCAGTACCGCGTATGTTATGAGGGGTTTTACCATAACAGTATAAGATCAGAGAGCAGTTTTCAGAGTTATGCCCCACTTAGAATTGAAGATGCGTTTGGACTTCCGTAAAGATGCCCATGCTTTCTTTCTTTGAGCTTTCACGTGATACTTCCAGGATAGTCTAGAAAGACATAGACGTGTGCTCATAAGAGAAGGAAGCGGGAAATCGCTTATTTTTCTCCTTTTAGAGAACAGCATTAGCTCCATTCCACAGAAAGTGAATATTAATAAAAAAATGCTGAGCGAGAACAACACAGTCAACATCTTCCATGAATCGATAGCAAAGAAGCTCTTATAAATGTTATATGGATACAGTCTAGAATGTCTCTACTAAATCAATAGCAAAGCTCTAAATCTGCTGTAGGGTCTTAAGGAATTATTGTAAGTAATTATTGTAGAAAAAATAACATCTATGCTCTTCAATATGCACGTAGAATTGTTGCACTATTATTCGGCTGAATTGTCGTATAACTATTTTATAGTGGTGGAAAAATGTTATTTTATGTTTTATTAAAGTACTATTGTGAACTAGTTGGTTCTCTGTGAAAATTTAATACGATGAACTTCTATTCTGCTCTTCGTACCTCTATAAAAGAGCTTCTTAAGATAATTTATAGAGCTGAGAGAATGTTACTAAAGAGTGACAAATAGTTGTAATTATTGTTTTTGAGGCCTTTAAACGATAAAATGGCTCTATAAGGCTGCATCTATTCTGGGTATATAGTGGTTGTATATAGTTGAATCAATGAAGCCTAAAAATCGTCAAAACCTCTTAATTCTCAGCAACAGCTCCGATGTTGATCATTCTTTTTAAAGATGTGTCTTTTCTAATACTATTCAAGATTAAAGACATCCCAAGTGGCGGAAATAATTATTTATATTGTTTAAACAATAATAACAATATTTCCAAAAAAAAAATAATTTAAAACATTTTTTTTTGTGATATTTATAAAACATTGAGTAGTTTTTATTGAAAATTTAAGTTAAAAAATGTTTCTCACAGTCGGGATTGATAATTATTTATATCGTTTAAACAATAATAACTTTTACAGGAAAAATCTATTTTCTTATGGTTTTTTCCCGATATTCATGAAAAAGTTAATTTAGTCTAGTGTTTGTAGGTTTTTCGCTCAGAATTCTTTCGGATAAAACCGATTGACGTGAAATTTGGACAGTAATTAGGGAATGGCTCAAGAAACAAAAGTAATATAGTGCCGTTGTATGGTTTTACCCTAGGATGCCACCCCTTCTCGGAAGTGGAAATTATTATGTTCAAGGTAACCCCAGAAATCGATAGAGGAATGAATTCTAAGCAATAAATGTTCTATGTTTTTTTTTTCGATGAGTCCAATACTTTTGAGTTATTCTTGATTGAAAATGTTGATTTTTCATCTAAAAAATGCATGTTTTAGAACAATTTTTCACTAATAACTCGAAAACTTTACGTTTTACCAAAAAAATTATTATAAGCAAAAATGAAGCCTATAATATAATAAATCGCTTGTTTTTTTATTTCTGTAGATGCAATACGAACCGAGTTATGGCTTTTTGAAGGTGACTTTTTGTTCGTCGAAAACTGAACTCGATCCTTTCAACGTTAAATAACGGAAAAACGGAAAATTTTCGGAGCAAAACATATAAGACATTTTTAAAAGTACTTGAAATGACCTTTAAAATGAACTCTGGTAAGAGTCGTTAGCATAAAAACTAACGGAGTTATAATGAAAATAAAATGGTTGTGTCTTTTTTTCAGACAAAACAGCATTGAAACCAATGGCTTCACCGTAAGGATTGAAATTGAACGTAATCCATTCACAATTTACTTTATTTAAGTACGAACAATATGTTTTAGAAGTTTGACTGGTTTAGGATGCCTATATTTGAAAGAAAGTTTGATTCTGAAATGAGATGCAGTTACTTAGAATATAATAATTTCCACCCTCGAGAAGGGGTGGTATACAGGGTAAAAACACGCATCGGCACAATATAACTGTTGTTCCTTGAGCTATTCCTTAATTACTATCCAAATTTCACATCAGTCAGTTTTATCCGAAAGACTTCTGAGCGAAAACCTTCAACCGCTGAACTAAATTAAGTTTTTCATGAGTATCGGGAAAAAAAAACAAAATAATGGATTTTTGCTGTAAAAGTTGTTATTATTGTGCAACTCAATGTTTTATAAATATTGCGAACAAACATGTTTAAAATATATTTTTTGTAAATATTATGATTATTGTTAAAACAATATAAATAATTATTTGCGCCACTTGGGATGTTTCTGATTTTGAATAATATTAAAAAAATACACATTTCCTCAGACTTTAATTATAAAGCTTTAATTGTTATACAGTGGCGATAAGAGCGCCGGATTTAATGTTAAAAAGAAAACACTTTTTTTTTTTAAACTAAGCGAATATTTATTTTTCAACGTGAAGGGAAATAGTTGCGATTAAACATGAAACACGACATCCAGCAAATGGCCATCACGGGACCTCTGGCACACGGTCATTCTCTTCATAAAGTTCTGGATGACTTTTTCGCATACCTGTGGCGTTATTTCCGCAACAACGCGCTGTATCTATTCTTTAAGGCGTTCGATTATTTGTGGCTTCGATCCAATTCGGGCAACGAAAACTCGGTTAACATTTCGCGATACCGCACAGCATTAACAGTTAGCGCATTTCCAGCCGCACTTTGGAAGAAATACGGTCCAATCACTCCGTCAGCCCTAAATGCGCACCAAACAGTTACTCGCGGTGGATGCATTGGTTTCTCCAGTATTACACGAGGATTTTCTGCGCCCCAAATTCGGCAGTTCTGCTTATTTACATACCCGTTTAGTTGAAAATGTGCCTCATTATCGGAGAAAATGATTTTCTTACAGAAATCCGCATCAATTTCGTGGTGCTCCAGCACCCAATCAACGAATCCACGTCGCTGCGCATGGTCCCTTGGCTTGATTTCTTGCGTCAATTAAATCTTATCTGTATGCAAATGTAGATCTTTTGTTAAAATTCGTTGCAGAGTGGGTCTGGTAATGTTCAATTCTTGACCACGATGCCGAATGGAAGTGTCTGGATTCTCGGCCACACTTTCCCTCACTGCGGCTATGTTTTCGAGCGACCTACAAGGACGGCGACGCACAGTGGTCTTCTTATCCATCAACGTGAATTTTGCCTCAAATTCGTTAATTAAACGGCGAACTGTCGACTCATTTGGTGCATTGTTGAGACCGAAAATTGCACGTATCCCGCGAACTGTTTCCGCAACACTTTCATCACTTTTGTAGTGAGTTTTCACAATAATTAAACGTTGTTCGTTTGAATAGTGCTGCATGAATTCTAATCGCGTGGTACATGACAACTGTCAACAACTGAACACGGAACACTAATCGCACAAACCAAATGGCGGCAAATTCAAATCCGGCGCTCTTGTTGAGACACCCGTTAGATTTTCTTATAATTATTATAAAATAATTAGTATTAGTTGGGTAAGGTTGTCCAAATTCGATTAAAATACTATAAAATATAATTTTTTTTTAGGTTGCACTTCGTATTTCATATAACTTTACCAAATTATTTTATCTAGAAAGAATTTGAATACGATCTAAATATTTATTTCTACTACTCTCAGTTACGTTTATGATTTACATAAACATTTTTATGAGCATCATGCAAGATGGAAACATTAAAGATTGTTGGTATTAAATTTGGGTTCATAATTTAAATTTACTTTCCCCTAACTGATCCTGAGGATGTTTGTCTTATGCTCAGGTCGGCACCCTCTTTTTTATTACGCAATCAATTTTAAAATCTTGTATCATTTATACACTTTATAAATACTTCGAATTCTTAAAATACGTTGAGTCTCAAGGATTAATTTGGAGCGTTTGAAATATTTGTGGATATACTGCAAGGGGTGATGGAGATAAAATTTGCGAATTTTTAGAGCTACAAGCTGCAAGATGAATAAGTTAGGCGTCCTTGAAGTGCTTGCTTAGACTTTTGAAATATTCTGTACTTGAAAATTAATTGTAACTGTGATGAAGGTGAATTTTACTTATGAGTAAATTTTTTATCAAAATTAACAAAACTGTTTCAAGTAAGCTGAAAACGAGTTCCCATGAATACGTGGATTCCACCAACTAATTTGAGGATCGTGCTCGTCGAGGTTCATAGGTTATATCCCGATAGCTCTCTGAATTTTATCGGATAAACTGCGGGTAGCTTTTTTTGTAAAATTTTGTTTAGAAAATGTTGCAGACTTAATGGTTTACCTTTTTTGTGTAAATTATTAAATTGAAAACATTTGCTTAAAAGCAAAATTTTACAAAAAATATAGCTATCCGCAGTTTGTGTGATAAGATTTAGAGCTCGAGGGGTATATATCAACATTATTTCCCAAATGAACAAATTCCTTATGCTTTTATACTTAGAGTGTTGTTTATAGATACATACACTTTTTATATAAGTTAAGAAGCAATCATTATTATTTTATTATATTACAACCAAATATAAACATGTTATTAAAAATCTGACAAGTTTTATTTCGTAGCCATAGAAACGGTCGCGCTAGAGCTTATTTGACTTAAGTTACGCGATCGTGATTGTAAATCTGACAGCTTGTGTCAGTTTGATATTAAAATTATTTTTGTAGAATTGCATAAATACACCGTTGATACATAGTAATTATAATCAAAACTAATAATTCTTGAATTTTAGATGTTTTATTTTGTTTTTAGTCCAATTGAGAGTAAATTAAATCAATTATGTACATTTAAAAGCTAGACGTAATTTATTCGCCGGTAAAAAAAAACTAGCTTGCGTTTATTCAGTGTAAAACTGCTGTCATTGTATTGGTTGAAATTTAAAAATTCGCGATATGTCATTGTCTATAATTTATGAGGGAAATAATAAATATTTTGGTATTTGAGAAAGCCACTCCAGTGTCTGTTTTAAAGATTTCGATTTTCCTTCGTATTCGGGGCAGTTGACGAAATTGTGAAAAAAAAAATCTTTTCTATGTGAAAATTTAGAAAGGATATTAGTTTAGTTTCATTTAATTCCCCAGCAAACAATTCATAAAAAAAATTTATAGCCATAATTTGTCTGTTAATAAATTATTTCCCAACCGTTGGCAGTATAATAACTTGACAAAGTCTGGATAGCCCAGTCACTTTGTACGTGAACTTCTAAAAAAATCCGACCGAAGATTTTCCAGCGGGATTCTCTTTATTTTGGCATCACATCTCAAGAGTCCATAAAGCCAACTGGCCGGCTACAAAAGTTACAGAAGGTCAAATGTCACGAAAATCAGTTTTTCTCAAATATATCGTAAATTATCGGCTTTACGTTAATTTTGGTTTATAAATTTGTTCGTGCATAAAAAAGGGTCTTACACAAAATTTACGTAGAACTAATAGTTTTTGAGATGAAAGGTTGAGAAAACTCGGGCATTGCGCTGCATTCGTTTCCGCACCATCTTTGAGGTAGAATGCAACGCGCGTTTTTTTTACATGGTGTCCCTTTAGGTCTAATCATAGGTTACAAGTTATATTATAATTTTGTTGATTGTTGTTCGTCTTAGCTGACTTCTTCTTCTTCGTCTGCGTCTATCTCTTCTATTTCCACTTCTTTAATATTTTCATCTGCATCAACAATCATCTCAGCGGAAAATAACGAAATGAGGCCGGCTTCATCATCGTTGAACTCAGATGCAACGGTTGTATCTTCGGATATCGTATTAAGACACAACTTGTACCGAAAAGAGCCACACTCTACTGCATCCACAATTGATGTCACAACCTTTTGTGCAATTGCAGAAAATTGAATTGAGAAGTTCATCTGGTGCAGAAGGAATCAGAGTAGTTGTTGGCTCTAATAAATTATTGTTTAAAGTCCAACCCCACTGCTGAGGGTCTAAGCCTCCGATTAAAGAACTTATATCTAGATACATAATGGCATTAGTTTGTGTGTTGCTGAAAGACTCCCAATCCAAGGCACTTCTTCCCATAAGTTGCTGATTGGCCCATCGGCCTACTCCCGGCTGTTTCTTTACACGATTGGTTAAGTTCGATTATCATCGTCTTAGTTTGACATTCCGCCATTAATGTCAATGAATGTTTTTCGTGTTCTCCTACGCAAAAGTGGTGTAGAAGTCATATTTTATCTAAAGTTGTGATTCGCTAATACCTAAATAATATTCTCTATTCATATTTACACAGTTTAGTGACAATTTAGTGCAACATGCAACAGTGCTGTGCCGTTTGCAGAAATCGATAGTTTCATAAGTAAGCAGGCATAGTCGTGACATGATGAGGTTCAGTTTACAGTTTTAATAATAATCTTATAAATAATATCCTTTCAATACATATTTCCCTTGAATAAAACATCTTTACCTATTATATTTTTTAAATCTGCGGTAGTATTCCTAGAGGTTAACCAAAAATTGTTACATAAAATAGGTACAATATTTTACATTTTCCCTTCTACACATACCCGCCTCTGTTGCCTATGGGATGTGATGTTCATCTATTCATTTAAAAGGACATATAATGTGGCTATGTTAGGAGCAAATAAGGTATATGAAGAAAAGATAGCCATTATGTATCTAGATATAAGTTCTTTAATCGGAGGTCTAAGCCAGGTTTGCAACTGGTAATATACCCCGAATAGATGTTGTTGAGTAGCTGCTGCTGTGGGTGGAAGTGACGATAATTGCACAGGCTTATTTAGTCTAGTGTATTTTGCAAAACTCAAATATTTATAATTATCAACTGAAGTCTCTTTTTTTTGGAGCTCCGTACATAGCTAAAATAAACAATGTGCCACTATTTATTAGCAAATTTTTCGAATAGTTTTCTTTTTGAATGAATGCCGCCAATGCGTTTATTTTTCCTTTTCGAAATAAAGCACTAGTGGTATCGCAACCACTGACAGCGTGTAAAAATAGAATATGTTCTCTACAATCTGCATACTTCTGGATTGTCCATGAATTGTAAATCTTCGATTGAAAGTTTCCTTTTCCGTGTTTAAGAAAATAGATATTGTAAGTTAG
Organism: Rutpela maculata; assembly: GCA_936432065.2. NCBI lineage: Eukaryota > Metazoa > Arthropoda > Insecta > Coleoptera > Cerambycidae > Rutpela > Rutpela maculata. The sequence goes on along the minus strand of OW386289.2, from coordinate 55,545,276 downwards.
GGATTGCAATTTACCGGAAGTTTTAATAACCGGTAAATCGGTAAATAAAAATGTAAATAACCGGTTAACCGGTATTTACCGGTAATATTTAGAATTAATGATTAAGGTGGCGAAAATGACAATTGTCTTTTCCATATACAAAATTATCTAAATTTAACAAAAAACATTTTTATATACGTATAATTAATATAATGAACAAACAAAAGGTTTTTTATCAAAAGGAAAAAATATTAATGCAATAAATTTAAATAAATAATCATCCTGTAAATAACAAAAATATCAACTTAAATAACAAAACCGCTGCCCAAGGAATCACTACTTCCACATCCAGATTTTCGATCCAACTCACTCACAACGAAAAAATTTTGTATGTGGAAATAATTGCTTATGGAACTTTAATAATATAATGTTTGAAATGCTCTACCCCAAAAACCTATAAAACGATACCGCGCATCGGTAGTGGGGTGGGGGGTGGTGAAGGAGGTGGTAGTGGAGGTGGATGAAGCAAAAAAATATTTTGAGGTTTCTGGTTCTTGTACACAAACTAAATCACAATTTTTTTTATCCCCTTTAATAATGGGGTGGGGGTGGTAATGGGGGTCGCTAATGGCAAAAATTCTTTTGAGATCTAAGCTTCTCTTGTATATACTAAATACCAAATTTCTGGACTCTTACCTGCTTGATTTAGCTATTTACCCCAAATTTACCCCAATTTACCCCCCAACCCTTTGGCGGAACAAGATGAAAATATAATCTATTTCCAGATCTCGTTAAAGTACATATGAGTACAAAATTTCAAGTCAATATCTTAAACGGTTCCAGCGTAAACGTGCGCACAAAAAAAGTTACAGACCGACCGACAGACCGAAATTTTTTTTCGCTCAAACTTAAAATCTCGAAGTTTCATGCCTATTTGAACAATAAAAATTTTAAAAAGTTTTTTGTCGTTACTATACTTCCACTGTATGTGGAAGTAAAATTACAAACATAAAATCAAATAAGGTATTTACCGAATACCTAATCTAAAAATATAATATTTTTTAAAAATAGTCCGTTAAAAGGGCTAGTTTTTCAAAGCTGTATCTGTTAGTGGTCTGATATTTGTGCACAGAATACCACCAGCTGAAGATGCCGTTCCTCTATCGATATTGGTAGGTCGATACGTTAATAAGAATTGGTAATAACATACTTCTAATTGTTTTCCACGGATATTTGCCGCACTGAAATATTCAATTTCCTGTCGCAAGATATTGTCAATGTCTCTCTTACTTATATTTCTTAGGGCTTGGTGTTTGGGTTTTACTTATAACATTATTTATTTGTTGTTAAAAGTGCTCAGTGTTGGGATAGTCACTCTATATTTAGTGAATACTAGTCACTGACATGGATAGAAACGTTGAATACGTGACATATCGTAAGTTCAGAATTAACCGAAATAACCGGTAAAAAATTAAAATAACCGGTCATTATCGTCATATGTTTTGTGTCCTGTTAACCGGTTAACCGGCTAACTGGTAAGGCAATTGTAAGTAATCGCAGTGCGTTCTATTAAAAATGTGAAGAGATCAATATCTTCTCCAAAAACAACTGTAGCGCGCTCAATTGACCGCATCAAAGCTGTTTCTGTAATTAAACATCTGCATTATCCGTTGCGTGTATACTATTTATTTTAAATATTTCTAATTTGGTCATTAGTAAAGAAATAAATCTGTTTTTATTCAGTTTATTGTGAACAAGAATCGTTCTTGATTAGAAACTATCGACGTTGTCTCTTCGAGAAGCGTATCAGCGGATTTTTGTTTAAGGTACATACATAGGCAATCATTATGTTTTGTAATATATGTTAAGTTTTGACATGAATAAATTCACTTTTCTGAATTTTTCCCGAAGTGTATTTTTCCCCTCCTTTGTCGTTTTTTGTGTTCCCATAATTTGTTATGTTTTTGTTATCAATTTAAAACTAAATCAGAATATATAATTACATACAAAAATTTAATAACAACTTCTTAACAATTGCTTTAGTAGATTTTTAGTAGATTCAAATAAAAAAATTAGTAGATTCTCGCGAAAAGATGTGGCAACGCTGCTTATTATTATTATGAAGAAGGGTCCATTCAACGGTATCTCAGACAGAAATTACGCGGGTATATGTGCATAAACGATGTTCCTATGTATACATAAATCTTGTTGTCTACGTACACCACCACTATACGTATAGAATAGTGGCGCATGTACTTTGCTCCGAAGTCTCTCAGCCCAATATCTCAAAAACTATTGGTTCTACGTACATTTTGTACCTTTTTTATGCGGACTTACCTCGCGAACAAATTTCATAATAACCAAAATTAACGTAAAACCGATAATTTACGAGAAATTTGAGAAAAACCGCTGCCAAGGAATCACTACTTCCACATCCACATTTTTTATCCAAGTCACTCACAACGAAAAAAATTTGTATGTAGAAATAACTGTTTATGGAACTTTTATAATATAATATTTGAAATCCTCTACCACAAAAACCCATAAAACGATACCCCACATCGGTAGCGGAGTGGGGGTGGTGATGGGGGGTGGTAGTGGGGGTGGATGAAGTAAAAAACGTTTTGAGGTGTCTGGTTCTTGTACACACACTAAATCACATTTTTTTTCATCCCCTTTAATAATGGGGGTGGTAATGGAGGATGGCTAATGGCAAAATTTTTTTTGAGACCTTAGCTTCTCTTGTATATACTAAATACCAATTTATGGATTCTTAGCTGCTTGATTTACCTATCTTCCCCAAATTTACCCCCCAACTCTTCGACGGAACAAGACCAAAATATAATCTAGTTCTAGATCTCGTTAAAGTACATACGTGTACCAAATTTTAAGTCAATATCTCAAACGGTTCCAGAGTAAACGTGCGCACAAAAAAAGTTACAGACAGACCGACAGACAGACAGACAAACAAACCGACAGACAGACCGACAGACAGAATTTTTTTTTCGCTCAAACTTAAAATCTCGACGTTTCGTGACATTCTAAGCCTATTTGAAAAACAAGAAATTTTAAACAAATTTTTGTCGTTACTATCACTGGTTATTACCACTGGATGTGGAAGTAAAACTGATTTTCGTGACCTTTGACCTTCTGTAACTTTTGAAGCCGTCCAGTTGGCTTTATGGACTTTTGAGAAATTATTTGTAATGACAAAATAAAGAAATCTACGGTTGAATTTTTTTTTTTTGTATAAAGTGACTGGGTTTCTGATCAAAACTCAAACTTTGTTTTCATACATTTTATATTGTGATACTCTCTAATAGCCCTTTATAATATTGTGCAATAAAAGATTTGCTGTTTTTATAAAAATATCTTAGAAAAAAAAATAAAATTTGAAAAATGCTGGAAATTCTACCTAAAGTAAAAATAACAAGTGGAAAAAACCAAATCCCTCAACTTAACTAAAACTTTTTTACAGAAAGATTGTGTCTTCCTGATCAAAAAATTCTTATTGAGAAACTTTAGTAAATAGCTCCTTTGACCTCCAATATACTATCAAAGTATTAAAACCGTGCTTAAATCATAAAAATTCTATATATCTACTGTAATTTATACGCGTATATAATAATATAGCATCTTGCTCAACGCTGCTGCGAACCTCTTTGCTTACGTGCATATCCTCTATAGCGTTTTAATTAGGTTATATTAATAATTTAGTATTTGTTTAATTTTGCTATTCTTAGGTTCATATATATTTTGCGGTTTAATTTTTTTTTGTGTTCATTATGATTCGAATTGAACGTTGTGTTTGCAACAGCGTGCTTATTCGAAGAGAAATGGTGAGCATTTTTGGAGAAAATAATACTGCTAAACGGGGCGAGCGTAGAGGCGACTTCAATGTGAATATCAGTCGATATTCCGTTGAAGCAACGTCGAGCACGGTTAGTACTTGGATGGGCGACCCATCTTGAGAAATACAGCGTTCTCGTCCCACCTTCTAGCGGTTTAGTATATACGCGGAAGCAACGTAATTTCAGACGAGGATTACGTAGTGGATATACCATCCTTCGGAGGGGATGTAAAGCAGGCGGTCCCTTGTCTATTAAATGTTAGGCAAGTAAAAGATCCCTACTCTTCTTAAGGGAAGAGTTTCGGCAAAATTTCCAGGTTGGGGGTAGCTCGTCTCCTGGCGTCGGTGATAGGCCCTGGTAGCGGAAATAGGCCGACGTTAAATAGTAAAAAAAAATACTGCTAAACAAGAAATCGCGATTACAAGACGTGTTGAAGTTGGTAGACCCGCACTAACATCGGTGAAGAGATACGTATATGCAATAATTGCAATTTGTCTATTGTAAGGGAGTTGCAAGCTATGGAAAATGGTTCGCTTTGTTTAAAGCTAACTGTTTTAACCCAAAATTCTTCCAATATTTGCTTAATTTGTAATTCTGTATATAATATACATAGGCTTTAAATGAAACGTTCCAGAACACATTATCAGTTATCACAGCAACACAAAATAAAAAAGTGACCTGTTTCTGGAATTCCATTGGGTAACCTATGTATTGCGACGTACTGAACACCAATCAGGTGTCCGTTTAGCTCCATTGCCCACCAATTTTTAGTAAATCCCGAAAATTTTAAGTTTTTTTAGGTTATTTTTACGACTTACAAAAAAATGGTGGATGATGGAGCAATTCTGACTCTGGATTCGAATTTAGCGCGTTAAAGTACATAAAGATAAGTTGGTCTAGTAAAAAGAACAGACCACTTCTTCTTGTGTGCCTATTTTGTAGATAGCGTAGACCCAAACTGAGACTTAGAAGTTGATCCAAATCCAATATTAGGAAACTACTGTTCATCTTCTCTCTAACTTCAATGACCCTCTTAAGTCTAATAAATCTAGATTTGTCTGAGAAAGAAGCCGGAGCTCTACAGCTTATAATGGAATCTGAATCACTTCTTGGAGAAAATTTACTACGGAACATTTTTTCGCATTGTGGGGCTGGAACCCACTTCGCTAGGTACGCTCAGGATCTAACCCACTGAACTACCGACCCAACAGCTGCAATACTATGGTTTGTAGGTTTTGCAGGACACCAAGAAAATAATCTTTATCCATCGACTCACCGATTGGGTGCCATTTTAAGCGCAGATAATGAAAATGGCTTAATAGACTTTAAACTAACATGGGAAATGCATATGGGAACGTTCAAGTCATATACAACGAGTATTTGTTTCCGAGAAGAGATTACTAAAACTAATTTTTAACCTAAATAATAGATCCAATTGTAAGGAATTACATAAAATCATTTATACAATACAAGACATAAAGATCTGTTGGTGATCCCAGTGCAAAAAAAAACAGCGACATTCCAACACTCACTGCACTATAATTGTATCATTTTATTTAACAGTGTTCCTAAAACTATGAGGGAATTGAACTTATCTTCATTTAAAAAATCGGCAGCTACTGGAAGCGGCTGGAACCTCCCCACCCGGTGAATCTTTGAAGCCGAAAAGAGCACTAAACAATATGAATGATCTCATTTAATTATATTTATTAAGTTGAAATATTTTTTTCGTATTAAATCAGAAAAAAAGTCTTGCGTTCGGTGGGATTTGGACCTAAGAACTTGAGTGTTAAATTTATAGTCTGCACAACATTAATATTTTATTCAATGTTTTTAATACAAATATATATCATCGGATCCTAGCCCGGGGTCAGCCAGACAACCACGGTGAACACCGCCGTGGCGAGTGTGAGGCTGGACGGGGTAGGTCCGGTTTGGCTTGGAGCAAAATAGAAAAGTAGCTCCTGTCTTCTGTAGGCAGGCTTAAAGACTAGGTTAAAATTATAATGTGTCCACATGGACCTAAAATTAATATAAAAATAAACACAATTCTATAAAAACGTTCGTAGGCAAGAGCACTTAATAATTTTGATTATTGATACGGGAAACAACCTCGGAAACAACTAAACGAAAAAACCTGTTCGTTGGTAATGGGATGGATGGCAGGGATGGCCATCTTTGGAAAAAACCATATAACTCTTGGTGGACAGCTTCCCTGCCAGATGTAGCCAGGGTAGTGTTCATGGTGGCTCGTTTAAGTTTGAGTTGGTATATTTTGTTTTATCTTTTGGCCTCGATCAATTTTTCACTAAATCGGCCGGGGAAGTGATAGCTGTCAAATTTTTGGTTCCAATGTTTCTCTGGGGAATTTGGTTTTTGAAAACTGTTTAGGTTGGTATCAATGTCTTAAAGTGTTTTTAGGTTATGTAGTACTATTTTTAGGTTATGTTGCCGGAAGAATTTTCGGCGGGATGCTGGAAGTAGCGGAAATAGTTTTTAATATATAATGTCACTGTCACTTTTAAAGTTTTATTGGAAAAAACTCACCGAAAGCGTTCCGGTGGGGTTGCTTACACTTGTAGGGCTTGTCAGCGGTTCAGGATGGCCTCTCACACCATCCGTGGGCTTTATAAACGTCGAAAAAACTTGTAATCTCTCGATGCACTTGACACGTCAAAAATACTCAGCATACAATCTGCACGCTTTAACACACTAGCAGAGAACTTATACCACAAATGGACCCGTAGTATTTTTTGGGAATTTTCCTTTGAGTCCATTTAATAAAATTTGACAATTTTCTGAAAATTTGACATTTTTCTGAAAAGTGATATTTTTCCGAAAATTTGACATTTTTCTGAAGTGATATTTTTTCGAAAATTTGACATTTTTCTGAAGTGACATTACTCCGAAAATTTGACAATTTTCAAACATTTGACATTTTTCTGAAAGGTGACATTTCTTCGAAAATTTGACGTTTTTTCGAAAATTTGACATTTTTCTGAAAAGTGACATTTTTCCGAAAATTTGACATTTTCCTGAATTTTTGACATTTTTCTGAAAAGTGACATTTCTCGGAAAATTTGTCATTTTTTCGAAAATTTGACGTTTTTTCGAAAATTTGACATTTTTCTGAAAAGTGACATTTTTCTGAAAATTTGACATATTTCTGAAAAGTGACATTTCCCTGAAAATTTAACATTTTTTCGAAAATTTGACATTTTTCTGAAGTGAGATTTTTTCGAAAATTTGACATTTTTCTGAAGTGACATTACTCCGAAAATTTGACAATTTTCAAACATTTGACATTTTTCTGAAAGGTGACATTTCTTCGAAAATTTGACGTTTTTTCGAAAATTTGACATTTTTCTGAAAAGTGACATTTTTCCGAAAATTTGACATTTTCCTGAATTTTTGACATTTTTCTGAAAAGTGACATTTCTCGGAAAATTTGTCATTTTTTCGAAAATTTGACGTTTTTTCGAAAATTTGACATTTTTCTGAAAAGTGACATTTTTCTGAAAATTTGACATATTTCTGAAAAGTGACATTTCTCTGAAAATTTGACATTTTTTCGAAAATTTGACATTTTTCTGAAGTGACATTACTCCGAAAATTTGACAATTTTCAAACATTTGGCATTTTTCTGAAAGGTGACATTTCTTCGAAAATTTGACGTTTTTTCGAAAATTTGACATTTTTCTGAAAAGTGACATTTTTCCGAAAATTTGACATTTTCCTGAATTTTTGACATTTTTCTGAAAAGTGACATTTCTCGGAAAATTTGTCATTTTTTCGAAAATTTGACGTTTTTTCGAAAATTTGACATTTTTCTGAAAAGTGACATTTTTCTGAAAATTTGACATATTTCTGAAAAGTGACATTTCCCTGAAAATTTAACATTTTTTCGAAAATTTGACATTTTTCTGAAGTGAGATTTTTTCGAAAATTTGACATTTTTCTGAAGTGACATTACTCCGAAAATTTGACAATTTTCAAACATTTGACATTTTTCTGAAAGGTGACATTTCTTCGAAAATTTGACGTTTTTTCGAAAATTTGACATTTTTCTGAAAAGTGACATTTTTCCGAAAATTTGACATTTTCCTGAATTTTTGACATTTTTCTGAAAAGTGACATTTCTCGGAAAATTTGTCATTTTTTCGAAAATTTGACGTTTTTTCGAAAATTTGACATTTTTCTGAAAAGTGACATTTTTCTGAAAATTTGACATATTTCTGAAAAGTGACATTTCCCTGAAAATTTAACATTTTTTCGAAAATTTGACATTTTTCTGAAGTGAGATTTTTTCGAAAATTTGACATTTTTCTGAAGTGACATTACTCCGAAAATTTGACAATTTTCAAACATTTGACATTTTTCTGAAAGGTGACATTTCTTCGAAAATTTGACGTTTTTTCGAAAATTTGACATTTTTCTGAAAAGTGACATTTTTCCGAAAATTTGACATTTTCCTGAATTTTTGACATTTTTCTGAAAAGTGACATTTCTCGGAAAATTTGTCATTTTTTCGAAAATTTGACGTTTTTTCGAAAATTTGACATTTTTCTGAAAAGTGACATTTTTCTGAAAATTTGACATATTTCTGAAAAGTGACATTTCCCTGAAAATTTAACATTTTTTCGAAAATTTGACATTTTTCTGAAAAGTGACATTTCTCCGAAAATTTGACGTTTTCCTGAAAATTTGACATTTTCTTAAAAATCTGACATTTTTCTGAAAAGTGACATTTCTCCGAAAATTTTACATTCCTTGGAAATTAAAAAAAAAAAATTTCGTGACTCGTCTTGTAGAAATATTTTTTTGATATCATCATCAGTTCGCCTGTTATAAGAATTTTATGCTTTTACGACGTCTTCAGAACGTAGGTGTATTTTTAATTCACTCGTATTCCATCCATCTACAATATTTCCACCTACGTTTCAAACTTTAATTGGATGTTTCCAGTTAAGTCGATATCTGCACCAGTTTCTAAGAATTTTTCTTATTTGTGACGTCATGTGACGTGGGTGTATTATTAATAATTCACTCGTAATCCGTCCGTCTACAATATTTATACCTACGTTTCAAATTTCAGTTCGATATCTTCAACCGTTCCCGAGTTATCAGCCGAAATCACTGAACACCTCTGTCATTATTAGAATATCACCCTGTACATTGCACTGCTTTGAGGACAAAACAAGTGAAATTTTTGTTTTTTAATTTTTTTCACGGAAACCAAATCGAAAAAGTGCAAGTGTGATATATCGTTGAAATCGGAATTTTTACTGCTTTTCAATGGTTCAATTACAAATTGTAAGTAATCATAAAATAAACAACTTGTTGTGCCAAAACGGCACTAAACGTAATCCGATCTCAACCAAAACCTTTTCAGATCTTCTGGAGCACTAAAGAAACCCTCATGCAAAGTTTCATCCAAATCCGTTTAGTAGCTTCGCCGCTATCGTGCTAACATACATACACACACACACACACACACATACACACACACAGACATTTTTCAAAAACAATTTGTTTGGGTTCCTGGGACCTCGATTTTGGACTAATTGTAGTAACCTCCCACAATTTTATTGTGGGGAGGTTAAAAAGATATAAGAAAACTATTAATAGCAAATGCATTTTTTGATGTAAAAGAATTTCTAAATATTGTGTATTTTTGTGTTTAATTTTAAGTTTTATTGCTATAACAAGACAGACAAATTGTTGATTTTGATTTTGTGTGAATTACTTAAATTATTATTTTTATTTAGACGTGTCAAATGTACATAATCTATATATCAAAAAAATGGTTAAAATAAATTCTATTTTATTCTATTCTAACCATATTTGTAGATATTAACAGTATATTATAAATTATTAACTTCTGTATCTTCTCGAACTTTTAATTTATTAATGGATTATTAGAGGTCAAAGAAGCTATTTCCGGAAGTGTTTCAATAAGAGTTTTTTGATCAGGAAGGCATAAACTTTATGTAAAAAAGTTTTAACTAATTTAATCAATATTTTTTTTACTTGTTATTTTTAGGTAGATTTTCCAGCGCCTTCGCCAACAAAACCCCATAGTGCCATTACGTAGAGCCCATAAAGCTGAAAAACTTGTGTCTCAAACTTTTTTTGATTGGGCGTCATGGGGAAGCATCACATTCAAACATTATTTGAACCATACCACAGGAATAGCTACTTCTGCGCCGCTACAACCCGGATTGCTATGACCGACTACACACGTTCAGAGAATGACTTGATACGTATCCCCACCAATTTTTGACTCTCCAGCTTATGTGTTCCATTTTTGTGGGCTCTCGTGCTATTAGTCCTCCCCAAGCAAAATTATATAACGAAAAACTAATATTTTTTTATTAATCACAAATGGCCAAGTTAATTTAAGTTAATTTAAAAAATAAATGCCCTATATTACAACAGCAAAAACAGTACACAAAAAATTTCATGCATTTATAACTTCTCACAATATTTTCCACCTAATTTACCAGAATTATATTCTACTTTCACATAAAATCTGCTATAAAAACTACCAAACTGGCTCAGAGCACACGCCACTCTGGATCCATTAAGAATTTTGTACGGTGAGCTCTTACATACAGTCCTTTTGGCTAATAACACAACTAAAGAGATTTCTCGGATGCGGTACAAAAACTTTACTTCAGAACTTTAACAATGTAAACTTAACGCAATCATCTATTTTATTAGAAGTAACAGTACAGTACATTTTATACTCAATTAGTAAGTATATTTATATCCAGTATCTACAATATAACATTGCGTTGTAGAAAATTTACAAATTATAACAGAAGAATTATATTTTGAAATTTGGTATATAATTTTTAGCGCTTTATTTATATTAACATCGTGTTGGAGTTTAGTTAGGGCTATTCCAGCATCGTCTGTGTATGTCTAATATAACTGACTAACAAGTCAACATAACATTTTTTTATGGCGTTCGGTCAAGGACTATACTGCCAGCCGCAATTTGTTAAAATTCATTTAAACAACACGTGAATATTGTGATAGCTTTTGCCTACTACTCACTTATCAAACAAAACTGACAAATTAAATTTCTTCTTATCTTGATTTGAAACAATTAAGCTTGATAAAAAATATGAATAATAACTTACTAGATCTGGATCCCTCTAATTACAGGCACACCAAAAATAAAAAAGGTCATGCAATTTTTTTCCGACTATCATATCCATATGTATTTTAGGAGAAGTGTCAAATGTCGTCAATATTTCCATGTAAGCTTAAAAAGCAGCTTAGAATAAGCCTGAAATTGGGTAAAGAATAAATTGGTAGATTAAACGAGTTGACCCATATTTCTATACCTATTTTGAGGCGCTGAGACCGAATTCGAGGTCCGAATTGTCACATGTCGTCAAAAAACAGCTTAGTAAAAGCCTGAAACCGGGAAAAAATAAATTGAAAGACTAAATAAGTTGACTCAAGTTTATATACGTATTTTGGGGTGCTGAAACCGAATCCGAGGTCAGAAATTTCCTATCATGTCACAACCTCGCAAGAATCTCAAAAAACACCTCATAAATGGACAAAAATACATCTTTTATTCGAATGTGTCAAAAAATGACATTTCTCGGTTAGAAAACAAAAGCGAAAGGTAGAACTTTTCTATCTACTTCAAGTAAGCGGCCTGAAAAGACTTTTCCGGCCTAGGCCGGAAAAGTGACAGACAAAAAGATTAAGCGTTCTTAGTTTCCTACTTTTTAAAATACTGGCCCTTCTTTTCTACTGTAAAATGGTAATGCACATGCAAATATAATTTCAATTCAGGCAATTTTAATTAAATAAAATAAGAGATTTCTAAATTTTAATTGAATAAGAAACCTAGGATTATTAAACATTGTCAATTAATTATTATAATGACTAGTAAGTATAGTACCTACATGTTGTAAAACGAATAGAAATAACTGCGTATGTTCTCACCTTATAGATATGCAACACTTTTTACGTTCGAGTTTGCATAGTGGCAAAGCATAAATTTGCACAGAAAAATACTAAATGAAGTCTTTAATTTAACCTAAAAAACAGTACAACGTACAACAAAACCTTGTTTTTAAACTTACTTTAATTTACAAAAATGTACTTATATATGACTACATTGTCTCTGAACGTTTTAGGTTAATAGTAAAATTGGAATAATTTTGTATAATTATCGGTCGGTTCAAACTTTCTAAGTCTAGTGCAACATTTTCAGTTAAAGTTGATTGGGGTGCGATAATTGTCTGAGTTTTGTGTGTGTTAAGTGTGATATTCTGTTTGAGTAATAGTAGTGGTCAAGTCTGTGTCTAAAATACTATTTTCTTGTGAATGTTGTGATGTTATTGTGTTTCGAACCGTAGAAGTGTGGGGTAAGTGATTCAATATTTTGTTAGCTATTTCAAGTTTGTTATTTATTGACTCATCCACATAGCCCTCAGCTACAGTGGAAGATTTCCATCCTCCGTGGCGTTTAAGTAAGGTTATATCTGCTGCTGCATCAGCCAGCAACGTAGCCGACTTTCTTCGGAAGCAGTGCCCCTTATATTCTTTGGCATTCGCAAGCTTCAAATGAGATGCAATTTCAAAAGGAATTGCCCCGATTTTATGAATTCCCACATTTTGTTTGCAGCACTTGCCATTTCTATAACTCAAGAAAAATCGGCCATTTCCTTCAAAATTTGGTGGTCGCAGCAAAGAGTATTTCCGTTAATATCTTAAATATTCCCCTGTTACAGTAAATAAGCGAGGTCTATTTGTTTTATTATCTGGAATTTTTATTAAAAGAGCTGTTCCTAAATCCTCTATTTGTGACACTTTTAAAAATGCCAATTCTCCACGGCGACAGGCACCTGCTACGCCTAATATATATACCACCTACAAATAATATGATGTTAACGGTGGGTAGTAGTTTTTAAAAATTACCTTATGCATTAAATATTTGTCGTCTGACGCTTCTGTTAAAAATTTTTCAAACTATTCCTGTGTCAACGTTTTCGATTTTTTTTGGTACATAGGCAACATTTTTCTTTTTTAGAAAGGCCCTTAATTTCATAAATTTTGAAATGTCAACGTTTCTCCTAATTTTCAACATACAATTTAACATTGAATAAGCCAACCATAAAGTTGATTATTTATAATTTTCTTTAAGTTTAGCCATATATGCAAGTAATAGATTTTCGGAAATCATGTTTATATGGTATTGCTCCAAATATTTTTCAAATTTGTAATAGCTTCTTTCATAAATAATTTTTGATTTTTCTGTAATTAAATCCATCGAAGCCAAATTAGTGCCCCGAAGTACGTATAGAAACATGAGTCAACTCGTTTAATCCTCCTATTTACTTCTTACAATTTCAGAAAAGTCAACTTCGTCGAGCTTTATGATTTTGTATGTAACATAAACTGGGAACAGGGAACACTTATACCAAATTGAGGATATCAATATGGCAGTTGATGAATGAATACAGTGCTTTGAATGATCATTTATCTGAACATGTTCCAAAAACTATTCCATTAAATAGATCCTACCCACCGTGGTTCAATTCAACAATAATTTTATGATATTAAGATGAAAGAAATTCTGCTATTGAGATATAAAAAAACCTAAGCCTTAAATATTTATGAGAACTACAAAGTATATCGCGGCAATACAAAAAAAGATATTGGCTCTCATTTTCGAAATTACAAAAAAAAAAAATGGAGAATGATTCAAAACATAACCCACCAGCTCTTGGTCTTATATCAACACTAAAAAACTACTTCAATTTGAAAAATACTGACCCACGATGGTATTAATCTTGAAAATCCATAATCTATTGTGGATGTGGATATTTTGGGCTGTGCTTACTAATGTTAATCTATGAAGCGAAGGATATGAGCATTTTTAGTGTTAGTGTCAGTTTTTTGCATGATTTGCATTCTTTGTATAATATAATTATTAATGGGAATGTTAGTGGTCAATTTTTCTTCTACTCGTATGGATGCTGTTTGTTCCCAGTACAAGTTTTTAATTATATTGATGTCGTTTTGATCTATCCCTTGCTCGTATAAGGAGGTCGATCAGTTTTGATGTTGTACCCGATCAAAGACTTTTTCATAATCTATGAAACATATGTGTACAGTGTACATCTTGTGTTTGGTATCTACATTTTTGCAATAGAACATTGAGCCCAAACAGTGCTTCTCTAGTTCCAAAACCTAGCCGAAATCCAAATTATTCCTCTCTTACATATTGGTCGCATTTTGCGTATAATCGCTTTGCTGATTATTTGACGTAATTGACTAATACAGTAATTTATTGGAGCCACTTTTTTAGAAAATTCATTTATACAGTGTGTTTCGCTTCTCGTGAAGACACCCCTGTATCTTTTTTATTTTTGGCTGAATTCATTTTAAATTTTTATCAGCCATACAACTCCATAAGGTGACTTTATTTAACACATAAATGCCGCCTAGATCTAAAACGCCGGCCTACTGCGATAAAAAGAAAATAGCAATTTTCGAGAAATCATAGTAGGCTTAGAGATAGGCAAAAATTTTGTTAATAAAAGTTGTTCGGAATCACTTGATATTCCCCCTCCCCTCTGTAGAATTCTGTGACTATCGGAATATTTTCAAAAAAAAATTTTGTTTCACTTCTCGTGAATACCACCCCTGTATCTTTTTATTTGTGACCGAATTCATTTCAAATTTTTATCAGCCATACAACTCCATAAGACTTTATTCAACACATAAATGCCGCCTAGATCTAAAACGCCGGCCTACTGCGATAAATAGAAAATAGCAATTATCGATAAATCATAGTAGGCTTAGAGATAGACAAAAATTTTGTTAATAAAGGTTGTTCGGAACCACTTGATATGCCCCTCTGTAAAATTTTGTGAAAATCGGAATATTTCCAAAAAAAAATTTTTGTTTCACTTCTCTGTATCTTTTTTATTTGTGACCGAATTCATTCCAAATTTTCATCAACCATACAACTCCATAGGGCGATTTTATCTAACATCGAAAGAGAACTTTTTCCAACAAATGAAAGTTGTGAACAAAAATCGGCGTTCAATAAAACGTTAAAAGGGACACTTTTTAATATTATACATCAACTTAGATGTAATATCGTTTTCTTTTTTTCAATCAAATTTACCTACCTCCCGTTATCAAATTTTGCATACACGTTTAATTAAATAATAAATAATTTCAATAATAATTGTGTATGACTTTCATTTTCTGTAAAAATTTATTTTTATGTGTTAAATGGAATCGTCTCATGGAGTTCTATAGCTGATTAAAATTTTAAATGAATTCGGCCACAAATAAAAAAGATACAAGGGCGTCTTCACGAGAAGTGAAACAATTTTTTTTTTGAAAATATTCCGATTTTTACAAAATTTTACAGAGGAGCATATCAGTTGATTCCGAACAATTTTTATTAACAACATTTTTGTCTATTTCTAAGCCTACTATGATTTCTCTAAAATTGCGATTTTCTTTTTATCGCAGTAGGCCGACGTTTTAGACCTAGGCGGCATTGATGTGTTGAATAAAGTCGTTTTATGGAGTTGTACGGCTGATAAAAATTTTAAATGAATTGGGTCACAAATAAAAAAGATTCACGAGAAGTGAAACACGCTGTATGTACTGTCCAAAGTACAATTTCCATTAATGTGTAATACTGAAGATTACGTGGATGTGGCCTGTCAAATAGATGAATGAATTTATTAAGAGGCTGTGGTCAGCATTAGTTTTACTAACATTAAAACGGATAAACATGGATTTACTATTATTCGGGAAGAGGTTGTTCTCAGTAAGCCAATTATTGTAAGCACTGGATAATTATTGCTCGTTTGCCTTTAATATTATCTCTGCAGTTTATTGAACGGTGATAGGCATACAAATATCATCAGTAAAAGAATTGAATCTGCTTTACCAAAGTTGTTTACGTAGACTACGTAAAGAAGTGGTCCCAAAACTGACCCTTGTAGCACTCCTACTGTAAGCTTAATTTGCCTGAATTTAATATCATCTTTATGTACATAGTATCTTCTACCACGCGAGTAACTCCTCAACCATGCCAGAGATACACCTCGAATACCAAAACTGTCTAATTTTTGTAATAGTAATTAAGTGCTACAGACAAATTTCTATAACCGTTCGTGAATAGACAGTAAATGTTTCATTACCCTTAGAAGTATGTACAGTTCCTCGTTAAACAGCCTTCATAACAGAGCTTTGGGAAAATACAAAAAATCCTATAGTAAAGTGCCAACAGATAATACAGGCATTATTATAAAGTTGCTATAGCATTTGCAAATTTATACGACCTTTATTTATTTGAGACTGGCCTATTATACTAATTAAATTATCAAACAGCAATTAAATATTAACAGGAAAGACAATTAGAAAAATAAATCAGTATTTCAAAATTGAATACTAGGCATTATGTCCCTCAAGAAATAAATGTAATAACGGTAATAATACCTAATATAATTAATTAACCACAAGCTAAGTTACCAAAATAACTCTTAAATACTTTCTGTTATCATTAGCGTTTCATCTTTTGAATGCAGATGTATAAAAAATCTGAAAGGTAGTCGTATTTCTTTGTTAAACTTCTCCCGGAGAAAATTACTTTAAGTTTTAATTTCCATTTACATAGTTTTTGCATTTTAATTAGCAAAACTTTCTTTATTGAATTAATAATTTATATTCAATTAATAATCAAATTGACCTTGCTTTTTATTAACAAATGAGTGTTTCAGAAAAGATATTTTATTTAATTTAAAATGTCTGAGATTTTTAACAATCTAAGAAATGGCGAAGGTGCCAGTAACAAGTCAAAGTAAAAGGCTTAATTCATCTGCATCTTGTTCTGTATATGTTCTCGGGGTTACGGTTTCGTAAAATTAAGTGTTGTATTGACGATTTTTAAAGATTCAAGTTTAGGACCATCGGAGACACCTATTGGTAGGCGAGGAATTAAGTAGTTAGCAACATAAATGAGATTTCGCAGTAGCACGTTTAAGGTTAAGTGGGAGAGAGGTTGTTGAAGTGAAAAGATGGCCAGCAACATGTGCAAGATTATCATGGATAATTTGCGTATTTATATGGATAGTTGCACACGTTAGCACGTTAGTCCATCGTTTGGTATATGGATATATATTACCTTAGTATTGTGTTTGCGATGCCGTCTTGGTCAAATTTTGGATAGCCATCTAAGACACGTGTTTGGAACGTCTCCAATTTGTTAGAATTTTCGTAGTTGGAGGCGTTTTTTTTTCTTTTGTCCCTTTTTAATACTATTGTTGTGATATACTGACGTCGATGTTATGTAAGAGTTTGAAAGTACTAAACCATAGATTTAAAGGGAAGTGTTGGATCTCGATCTGTGCAATTTATAATCAAGCTATCGTCTAAGTTCAAGGCGGAGGGCCCACATATTTTTCTGTAGAGTAGAATAAGATCACGTGGTTCGCTGGGAAACCGAAGGAGCCCGTACGAGTGTATTCTGTAGGAAACGAGGTACGGCACCGGCGAATTTCCCGCTTTATTCATCTACGACAGTCGTGGAGACAAGTGCTAAGTACCACCTAGTGGAAAGATTTTTTTTTTATTCATTGTTTTATGCATTTGCCATATAATAGTATTTAATGATATATACGTCATTGTGTTGTATTTATTCGGCATATATAGTAATAACATAGTATTTGAGTGATCAATATTAACTATAATCGGATTTGGTTTGAAAAAATTATAAATATGGTACATAAAATCGTCTAGTATATTATGTGGTGTTCCTATAATATAATTATGACTCTAGAAATTTATTGTACCTCTTGCAAGAGCGAATTCTTTTGAGTGGACTCAACCAGTAAGGTACTAAATTTAATTTTATTGTATGTAACACATATTTTTGTTTTTGTATATTGGGTTTATCAGTATTTATTAAATTTGTAGTGAATATTTAATGGTTTTTGTCACTATTACCACTTACCTTTGGTTATAGGTCATATGTTGAGCAGAAAAAATCATTTGGCCCTCTTTAAGTCAACTTATGTAATTGTTCTTCTAATATATAATTTTTTTGAAGACAAAGAAAATACAACAGTATAATTTACTGATCCAGAGCCCCATTGAGATTATTTCATTCCTTTAAATACAAGGTAGCAACGGTAATGATTTTTTCATATACGACATGTTTCATAAGTACATATTTCACCTGCATATGCCAAGAACAATATGCAGAGATTGAACCAAATAAATAAGATAAAAGACGGTGAAATTAAAATATTTTTCAAACTTTTTCATAACATATCCCAAGTAACACACATAGCACCAAATCCTTTCGGTTTCGGTTTTGCTACGAAGCCTTAGTTCCTGGTACTAATATTGCTACTTTATTGAGTAAGGCTACTTTATATGTTTCTTTTAAAGTAACTGTTACCACACCGATACCATTTATTGAAACTGAAAACATTCAAAGTCAAAGTAACATTTGGGTAGTTATTGGAACCAGGCAGTATCATTTTATTGTTACTTTATAGTGGCAAAAACTATAGAGTACCAGTGAATCAGTTACTGCCACCCACCAGTGCCACTAAGATGTCTAAATAAAGTAACTGGATACATAGAGAGGCAATCTAGGTTCCAAAATAGTTCCAGTGACCATCACTTGGAACTTGGAAAGTATCGTGGCATTTTAGTAGTAACATGGGTAGCGAAATAGTTCTTGTTGGTACTTTACAGTTCCAAAATAGAATCTGATACTATAGAGTCACATCACCAAAATAACAGATCTTTTACAGGTAAAATGGAGTGGTCCCCTATACTTTATGGTGGAGGGCCTAACTTTGTTAAAATCGGTCTTTATTAGTTGTTAAAATTTTTAGAAAAAAAAATTGATTTTAATCAAAAATAGACAATGGTTATGTTAATATCTTATCATAAACTTTTACGAAAAATGATTTTGAAAGTATTCCAAATGTTCCCCTAATAAATATTTAAATTTTTTAATCTTGCCTTTTTAAATTATTTTGTCAACAAATTACAAAAAAAGATTATTTTGAGGGCGCGTTGAAATTTTATCGTTTAATATGTCAACTTATATCGAAAAAATAACTTGCGTTTGAAAAAATAGTTACAGAAGTACTTTAAACACGCGCCTAAAGTACACATCTTTTTGATATAATATTATTTCACTGCGCCATTATTATAGAAGAAAAAAAACGGTCACTGAAAGATAAACACCATTTTAAAAAGTGATAGTGGCAGTTACTAGGCAGCCACGTAGGGGTTACTAGGCCGCCGAGTCGTGGAGTAGTACCCTCTACTACTCCGATCCTTTATAGTAACTAAACATAGTCACATCTATAGACGCCGGGACTGCCCGAAACACTACCCTGCGACTAAAAATGTTTCCCCATTTTAGTGGCGGCTACGTAGCTGCCACTTAGCAGGGACGTGGCAGCCTATGGTAGCGGTCCACTTTATCATAGCTTTTATAGTCGCCGATACGTTCCCACGACTTTATGTGTTACTTGGGATGGAAGCTAGTTTTGACCTGTTCCAAAATTAGCAGAAAAACGTTAATAAATGTAATTAATAAAAGCCAATAATAATCTGTCAGTCATATTGCCATCGCCCATAAATAGTCTAAGAGCTAGGCCACTTTTATTTAAACAGAAAGTGCGGGAAGTGCAATAAAATTTCCTTGATACCTTTATAGGTGGAAAGTAGAAAAATTGCATCGTTAAAGAAATCTTATGGGAGGGAAATTAATAATGACTTTATCAACATACCGCGCCTTGCTAATTCAAGCACATTTTCATCATCGTAACTTCTCACCGAGTTGAACCATAACGGACTTCTTTTTTGAATTCTCAGGAAACTATAAGGAACATTTTATGTATGTGACATAATTTTATTCTACTTACAAGTGTTTTCAATTTATTAAATGAGAACGGTAAACACCTCGTTCTTGATTACCGAGTTCATGGATATTTTTTTAATATTCCCGTTGATCTTCACGTTTATGTTTTGGTAGTATCTATAATTAGTTAAAATTTTATTTGAATCGGTTATACCGTTCAATAGTTAAAATTATGTTGGAAAATTTTCGTTTTTTTTTTTACTTGAAAACGGTTTAACGTTAAGATCTGAAATTTGGCAAAATTGTAAGTGATATTGACAACAATCCAAGCAAAAAAATGCACGATCCATGCGGGGGCAAATTCACCCACGTTAACCGACTATGTTCGTTAATTCTATTGTCACCTTTATTTTTTTCATTATTATAATTTTCTCAGTTTTAGAGATGAAAAATTATAGTTATGAAGTATGGAATGCATAAATAATTCCGAAGAAATGAATGGTGACATTGTATCATTAAAGGAGAAGATTTGAAAGAAAAATAATTTATTTACTTAAAAACATTTAAATAATCAAAATAAGTAGAAAGCCAGGAAATTATCTGCAAGAAATACATGAGGCGCCTAGTTTCAAAACTCTCATTCTGCAATTTTTATAAAAATTGAACTATTGGTGCCATCTTCTAGAAAAAGCTAAAAGCTAGACAGCCAGTGGTGATATGAAATGCCGAAGCCGCATTTTCGCATACAGATTTAAAACTGAAATTCGATGTTTGCTGCAAAAGTCATATTATCCATCGTCCACTGATAGATTGTTCTCGGATTGTTATGGAACCTCGTATTTAATATTATTTTTGAAAGCTTGTTTGAAATAAATATGATTTTACAGTAATAGTTGTCTTTGTGTAGTATATTTGAAAGAAAAATCTGAAGACAGAGAGTAGCAGATAGCTATTAAAATCAAATATTAAAAATTTCAGTCATCCAATTGCTTTGGCATTATTTTTTAAACCATAATTGGCCCACCCTCTATAACTTTTTCAAGCGATATTCTAAAATGTAATGTTAACGCCTGCACAAAATTCACATTCTCCAAATCAGACCGTTACAAAACTCACATTTTCTAATTAAAAATTCGAATTTTCTTGGATTTTAATAGTTTGAAGTAATTTTGGTACACAGTAATCAAAATCTGATTTTATTCTTGAATTTGTATGTTAGTTTTAGGTTTTAGATTGGCTACACGAGCGTTATATGTATGATTATCTAGATTTAATGTAAATTTGTTTTTTTTTTTTAGATAAAAATGGCTGTTGCGAATTCAATAATTGAGGTAAGGTAAGGCAGCTGTCAGCGAACATATGAATACGGCAGATGTGACAGAACATACGAGACATCCAGACGATAACAAATTAGTACATAAATTCAAATTATTTAATAGTCCAGTGGAATTACCTAGACATCATAAAAAATTTTGCGTACTGCGGACTTTTTTTGTGGAAGTTGTTTAAGAGGTCATAATAAGCAAGCACAGAAAACTACACCTTGCTACACCATGTGCGTCCCCTATTTTTAGGGGTTGAAACTTTGAAATTTTACTTATGTGTCCATATCTGTTTCCCTATTGCCCGTAGGGCTCTTGACCAAGTTACACTTTTTGAAGATCCATCCCTCCTCTACATAATATATATGTTACACATTTGCCGTAGGACAAACGGTTTTGGCTGTACGAGGCCGGAAAGGTCGCGCTGTCCGAATTTGGGGGTCTTCTGTACAGGACAAACGGCTATTATTTCCAATCTACAATACTACACATACTAAGGCCCTTAAGGAGAGATGATGATTTGTGAAAAAACTTTCATCGAATACCGCGCGGTTTTCATGATACGGGATGTTGAAATTTTGAAAACCCCTTTTTCAAAAAAAAAGTGAACCTACTTTTTTTCACCCATTTTTTTTTCATGTATGTGCGACCCTAATATAAGAAAATTTACGTTGGTTTCATTTTAATGCATTCGTTAGTTTAGGAGCTAGACAGCAAAATATGTGTTTTTGTTTATCCTAAAAGTCCAATTCAATGCGCATAGAAAATGTGTTTTTGTATTTAAGTAGGATCAACACCTATTGTGTAATAACGATTTATGTCATGTGTTCTCCAGTCTCCTTTTTCACAATTTTTTTTTTGCGGCCTTATGGTTCATAGTATGGCAGAAAGCATTATACACGTGGATAGGGTACATAATAGGGTGTTAAAATGGGTCTCTTGTTAAAATGTAATAGGACGTACCGTTTTCGAGTAAATCGCACTTGTTTGGTTATGTTTGCTTTGAGTTTTTATTGTGTTCTGAATTGTGATCTGATAAATAAATTCTACATTTTGGTGTTTTCTTTCTTAGGAGTTTGTTTTTTTAAATCATTTTTCGATGAAATGGACATATAATAACTGTTTCTCGAGGAAGGTAAAATTACTGTGGATTTTGTTATAGACACCAAATAAGTTGCAATGATGATTTCAGATAAGCGTGAACCCTCAAATAAGGAGGTGAGACGTCCGAGTCCTTCAATGTCCTTCATAGACAGAAAAGGCAAGAAGCGACACATAGTTGTATTTTTTCGTAGTCAGCGGTGAATATTTACTAGTCAGTCGATGAAAAGTGTAATCTGAAGTAATTTTTTGCAAACAAGTGCGTTTTACTCGAAAACGGTATGTCCTATCGCATTTTAACAAGAGAGCCATTTTAACCCCTATTATGTGCTCTGTCCACGTGTATATTACTTTCTGCCCTACTATGAACCATAAGGCCGCAAAAAAAAAATGTGAAAAGGGAGACTGGAGAACACATGACATAAATCGTTATTACACAATAAGCGTTGATCCTATTTAAATACAAAAACACATTTTCTATGCTCAGTGAATTGGACTTTTAGGATAAACAAAAACATTTATCAGAATTATACTGGTTTTGGTTCTTTTAATGCAAAAATACCAAAATAGCCATTTTTTGCATATTTTGCTGTCTAGCTCCTAAACCAATGAATGTATTAAAATGAAACCAACGTATAGTTTCTTATATCAGGGTCGTACACACATGAAAAAAAAAATGAGCGAAAAAAAGTGGGTTCACTTTTTTGTTAAAAAAATTTCAACATCCCGCATCATGAAAACCGCGCGGTATTCGATGAAAGTTTTTTCACAAATCATCATCCCTCCTTAACTGCATTAGTATGTGTAGTATTGTAGATTGGAAATAATAGCCGTTTGTCCTGTACAGAAGACCCCCAAATTCGGACAGCGCGACCTTTCTGGCCTTGTACAGCCAAAACCGTTTGTCCTACGGCAAATGTGTAATATATGTATTATGTAGAGGAGAGATGAATCTTCAAAAAGTGTAACTTGGTAAAGAGTCCTACGGGCAATAGGGAAAAAGATATGAACACATAAGTAAAATTTCAAAGTTTCAACCCCTAAAAATAGGGGACGCACATGATGTAGCAGGGTGTAGTTTTCTGTGCTTGCTTATTATGCCCTCTTAAACAACTTTCATTAAAAAAAGTCCGCAGTACGCAAAATTTGTTATTATGTCTAATTCGACTGGAGGATAAGACAGAATTAAAAATTATTCAATATGACATTCGCACGTGACGTCACATATTTCAAGGTCCCCGCCTGGAGTATAAGCAAATAATACATCGTAACCTCACTTTAGTTCTTTATAATAATATCACTCTTTAAAGAACTGCTTCAATTTAATATATAATACATGATAATCAATATCTGGATATGTCTTAGGAAAATGTTCTATATTATTGTTACATTGTTTGATATCTGTTAAGTACTATATTAAATATGATGATTTTTTCTCTGTACTTAGTAGCACATCCAAGGCGTAATATTAATCACTATACATACTGAAAGTCAAATTTTCATAGAGCACACAAAAGAGAGAAAAATAATCTAGATAAATATGTTGTATCAAATGTTTTGAGGTTATGATTTTTGTTTTGTTTTACCTCCAAGCAAACTGACCACGGCCATAAAGTCACGTGCCGCAGATGCCCTGTAGAGAATTGTTTCTATTCTACTGACGAATTCTCTACAGCAAGAAATAATGTATAAATATTCATAATAATTAGTCCATATACTTATTTTATGTATGTATTTATGCCTGTATTGTAATACTGAATAATATTTCACGGTATCTTGTCCAATATTTTTATTTGTTAGTTGCATATTCTTTTTTAATTTTTACTCCTGTATAATTGACGAAACAGTTTTTAAAGTATATATATGTTTTCGCTATTTAAATTAATGTCATGACTACATCTGATCTGAATCAAAGACCAGAAAAGAATATCTAATTATAATGTTGCGCATAATAATTGTCAATTTGGAGAAAATACCTTTCTCTCAATCATATCCTTATCCGTGATGCCGGTTATATTTGCTGTTTCGCAATAGTGTCTTGAATCCTCACTTAACCAAGCTTCTGCTGAATGGCTGCTTGTTCGAGAGACAAGCCCACTTTACCCGCACCTGAGTACACTACTTCAAATCTCGGTTCCATCACTGAAATTACAGTATACTCAAGTGTAAAGTGTGTGTACGATGTGTTCAAATGTATAGACCCTTCCAGATAAGACGTCTTTAGGTGTTTGTATTATCTATGATATTTTACAGTTCATTTTTGGATACATTTTTGATGTTCATGCCCCTATTAGAGACATTCGCATTTCCAAAAAATCCAAATATTCCCCTTGGATAACCGGCAATATAAAATTTATGCAGAAATTACGAGACAAAGCTTTAAATTGGTACAAAAAACCAAACTTCCAGGGCATTGGGAATATTATAACCAATTGCGTAATTTAACATCTTCGGCAATTTATAGAAAAAAAAGCGTATATTTATCATAAAAGCTTAAGAATTGCAATGTCAAAGATAAATGGAAAGAGCTTCGCAAATTGGACATTGTTACATCTAGAAAGAAAGAATTTCCAGATCACTTAAATGAATAAATAAATAAATAAATAAATAGGTAACGTTTTTATTTCTTTTTGTTGTAATACAATATAAGTTAGTACTTATTGTGATGGCGACGTTCGATTTCTCGTTCTTCCACGCAACTATCAATAAGATATTATTCACATTAGTTGTAAATAAAACAACACAATGATGTGTTTTTATACAAAGAGTTTAAAGGGATACAGAAGAAAAAAATAATAATGAAAATGAGAATTACGGCCTCTGTTCTAGTAGATATTTTTTTACATTTCTCCGAAATGAAACT
Source organism: Rutpela maculata (assembly GCA_936432065.2). Lineage (NCBI taxonomy): Eukaryota > Metazoa > Arthropoda > Insecta > Coleoptera > Cerambycidae > Rutpela > Rutpela maculata. The sequence goes on along the minus strand of OW386289.2, from coordinate 55,520,271 downwards.
ATGCTGGAGCATATTTTGATGTCAGGGGGGAGTTTATTATAGACTTTCGTAGCATTATAAAAAAAAGATTTTTGGAATTGTGAGGTTCTGTGCTTAGAAACAGTGTATAGATTGCAGTGTCGGATGTTGCGACTATGCGTGTTTGAGCCTTTCAGTAGCTTATTGTAGAGATATGTGGTTCCAGATGTAAGTTTATTTTGAATATTAAATATGATAATTGAAGTAAGAACCTTTCTTGTAATAGGAGCCAACCTGACTTTGCAATTTTCGCGGAGATATGGTCAAACTTCCTAAGACTATAACAGTAATGAATACAAGAATTCTGAATTTTTTTGTAGACTTAGGCGGTCTCGCTTAGTTAATGCTGGCCAATAGAGTACGTCTCAGTAGGAAAGAAACGACAAGATCAAGGAATCACAGAGCTTGAGTTTTACACCAGGCTCTAGTACATCTTTATGCATATAAAAAGATTTAAGCTTACCATATGATTTTTTAATTAAGTAGTTTACATGCTTTGTGAATCTGAGCTGCATTCTTGTTTGGGAGTTAACCTTTGTCCATTTAGGTTAATATTGAACAATAGGTTATTTTCTGTTAAAACATTTTGAGTACCAAAGAACAATAACTCATGTCGAATGAAAAATAAATTTGAGTATCGTCAGCATATTGATGAACCTTGCAAGTTTGGAGAAAATTGCTGAAGTCAGAGGTAGAGATTGAAAATAGAAGTGGGCCTAAAATACTTCCTTGCGGTACACCAGCATCGACCGATTTAAAACTGAAAAACAAGCCATTATTTACAATACGCTGGTATCTATGACTTAAGTTGAAAGAATAGTAATGCACTGCCAAAATATTTAAGCTTTTCACATAGAGTCTGATGATTCAAGGTGTCAAATGCTTTACTGAAGTCTAACAAGATTAAGCAAGTATTACATTTTCTATCATTAGCTCTAAAAGTATCGTCTGCAATATGGGCAAATGCAGTGGTTGTACTATGATTAGCTCTAAAACCTGATTGTATCGATGGTAGTAAACTATTATTTATTAAATATTTGTTTAGCTACTCGGCAACTATCCTTTCAAGCACCTTAGACAAAGTAGGCAGAATGCTAGTAGGTCTGAACTGAGAAAGTTCAGTAGGGCTATCGTTTTTAGGAATAGGCAAAACATTGGCTTTTTTCCAGATTTCAGGAAAAATACCATTAATTTAACATTTATTTATAATGTAAGTAAAGTAGATAGTTAGATGAGGAAAAACCAAATTTAGCATTTTTAAATTAATGTTGTTGAACCAATAGCATTCGACTTCAACTGGTGGAAAATACGATCCATTTCCTCCGTAGAAACTTCACCGAATACAAACTCTTCGTCAATATTCGGATGTTTGCTATTTTCATATTTCTTGAGAATATCAGGATTGATGTTCAGATTTGCCGTTAGTTGACTAGCTTGATTAATAAAAAAGTCGTTTACCGCATCAACATTTGTCAAATCAGAGGTTACTTGATGCATGGAGTTGCTAGTATTTAACCGGCGCAAAGACTGCCAGAAGTAACGAGGGTTGGATTTTAATGCTTCTTTTTCAAGTTTTACAGAACCATTCACTAAATTCCTAATATCTTTATATTCACTCCAAAGTTAATTAGTTTTACATATTTACTTCCACATCCAGTGGAAGTATAGTAACGACAAAAAAATGTTTAAAAATTTTTATTGTTCAAATAGGCTTAGAATGTCATGAAACGTCGAGATTTTAAGTTTGAGCGAAAAAAAAAATTTCTGTCTGTCTGTGGGTCTGTCTGTAACTTTTTTTGTGCGCACGTTTACTCTGGAACCATTTGAGATATTGCCTTGAAATTTGGTACACATATGTACTTTAACGAGATCTAGAACTAGATTATATTTTCATCTTGTTCCATCGAAGGGTTGGGGGATAAATTTGGGGTAAGTAGGTAGATTAAGCAGGTAAGAGTCCATAAAATTGGTATTTGGTATATACAAGAGAAGCTAAGGTCTCAAAAACAATTTTGGCATCAGCCACCCCCATTACCACCCCACCCCATTATTAAAGGGGATGAAAAAAAAAATTTGATTTAGTGTGTGTACAAGAACCAGAACCTCAAAATATTCATTTACTTCATCCACCCCCACTACCACCCCCATCACCACCCCCACCCCACTACCGATGTGGGGTATCATTTTATGGATTTTTGTGGTAGAGGATTTCAAATATTATATTATTAAAGTTCCATAAACAATCAGGAGGTTTCGTAACTCTAACAGTTTTATACGGTGCATGAAGGTCGAATAATTCATTTATATTGTGATTCCAGAATTGTAATATATCATTGACGCCAACTATATCGAAAATATTATCTCATCTGATAGAATTTGGATCATTGACAAAGTTTTCATAATTAAAAGACATATAGTCTCGATAAGTTACCATTTTTGCTTTCTTTACTTCTTTTTTGATATTGAATTTGCAACTAACAAGGGCATGGTCAGGTGGTGGTAGTGGGGTTGGATGAAGTAAAAAAATATTTGAGGTTTCTGGTTCTTGTACATACACTAAATCACATTTTTTTTTCATCCCTTTTAATAATGAGGTGGGGGTGGTAATGGGGTTGGCTAATGCCAAAAATTTTTTTGAAACCTTCTATTGTATATACTAAATACTAATTTTATGGACTCTTACCTGCTTGATTTACCCATTTACCCCAAATTTACCCCAATTTACCCCCCAACCCTTCGACGGAACAAGATGAAAATATAATCTAGTTCCAGATCTCGTCAAAGTACATATGTGTACCAAATTTCAAGTCAATATCTTAAACGGTTCCAGAGTAAACGTGAGCACAAAAAAAAGTTACAGACCGACAGGCCGACAGACCGACAGGCCGACAGACCGACAGATCGACAGATAGACAGGCAGAAATTTTTTTTCTCTCAAACTTATAATCTCGACGTTTCATGACATCTTAAGCCTATCTGAACAATAAAAAGATTTAAAAATTGTTTTATCGTTACTATACTTCCCTGGATGTGGAAGTAAAAGTACAAACGTAGTTAAGAAAGACTAGATAAAAATGTTCAGATAATATTTAGGTTTTTTGCTAATAAATCATAAAATATATAATTTTATCAAATTCCTACCATATCGGTAAAATACTGCTTTAAATTTTTATTTAAAAAACAAAGAATGATAATATATTTATTACACCCTGATATACAATACACCAATAGAACACATTAATAAATTAATTTAGAATAATAAATCAGATACATTATTGATAACAAGCTTCTTGTTATTACGATCGTTCCATGCATATATTTTGCCGCCGGCAGACCAAACTTTTTGATTTCCATTTTTCTTGGCAGACATCAGCAATCCGTACCTTATTTTAGTTAGATCCTCAAATACGCTAGTATCAGAGCCTTTGAGACATTTTCTAGCACCAAATAATGTTAACATGTTAAATAACTATTGCATCAATTCTGCTAAAAGCGATCTTAAGCCCTCAGAGGAAATTCGACATTTTTATCTGAATAATAGTAAGGACAATAATGTAACTGAAAGTTTTTCCTTTGTGCCCATTACAGAGAGATCGAGGTACAGACAATTATCAAAACTTACATATCTATCTATCTATAGCATTTGGATTTGAAGAACTTATTGTAATGTGTTACAACCCTTAGAATGAATGTAGTGTATTTGCACCTACTCGAGAAACCTACCAGAAGTTAGTTCTGGTGACATCTGGAATGATCTAGAGAATGGTGGTGTCATCACAGAACAATCGAGATCTGTCATTTTTGGGTATAAAAGACCGACCGCATTCTCGGTGAGTAGTTCAGAAAGTTCAAAAAGTATAGAAAGTGAGGTTAAGACTTCAAAGATAAACAAAGTGATAAACATTGTGATTTTAGTCAGTAAAGTGTATTTAAATTAATAATAGTATTGTGAAGTATCCGGTAAATATTTAATAAAGTGTGTTAGTGGACATCTCTTGTTATAATTTTTGGAACCCACGGAATTTGCGAGGGTGGTTTCCTAAGGGTGGAAACACGTTACAATTGGTGTCAGAAAGCGGAATTTTATGACAAGAGGAGCTCTGAAGTTGTGCTGGAGTGTTCCAGAAGTATTCTCGAGGTTTAGTGCTAACACGGAGGACTCATTTACTGGACATTTGTTCGAGGGTTATTTTCAAACAGGAAAATAGTGTTAAGTGCATTTTTGAGACATTGTAGAACATTTTATTAGGACATTAGTGTGATAATTAAAACCTTTGAACTGAGAAGTGATAGAGACACTGAAAAAGACTCATTTAGTGCGTGAAAATTTCTAGAACTTTTCTATTTGGACATTAGTGGAGATTATTAAATTCTCTGAACTGGATAGTGACAAAAGACTCTGGATAAGACTTTTTCGTGCTATTTCGAGATTTGTCTAGAAAGTTCCATTACCGATATTGACGTGACAGTTAAATTTATTTTATTTTAATTTCATCGTATGCCCGTAACAACAAGAAGTATGGCATCCGATAAACAAATACAGGACTTATTTGAACAATTCCAAAAAATGATGGCACAGCAGCGCCAGAAGGAGGAAAAACGGCGTCAAGAAGACAAAGAAGAACAGGAGAGAAAACGTCAAGTAGAAATGGAAGAGCAAGAAAAGCGACGTCGGAAAGAAAAAGAGGATGAAGAAAGAAGACGCCAGGAAGACAAAGTAGAACAGGAGAAAAGACGTCAAGAGGAAGAAAGAAGACGTCAAGAAGAAAGGGACGAATTAAAGAAAATTATGGAAGATCAAGAAATAAGACGTCAGAAAGAAAAAGAGGATGAAGAAACAAGACGTCGGAAAGAAAAAGAGGATGAAGAAACAAGACGTCGGAAAGAAAAAGAGGATGAAGAAACAAGACGTCAGAAAGAAAAAGAGGATGAAGAAAGAAGACGCCAAGAACAAGAAAGACAACGTCAAGAGGAAAAAGACGAACTCAGAAAAATAATGGATGACTTGGAAGAAAGACGCCAGGAGGAATTAAGGAAAATCCTGAGCGATCAAATAAAAATACAACAGGACGCAATCATTTCTGTCAAGGAAGAAGTTAAAGAAGAGATAAACAAGGTCGAAGAAAAAGTAGATAAGGTTGAAGGAAAAGTAGATAAGGTAGAAGAAAAAGTAACTGAGTTTGAAGTAGAAATAGACCGGCTTAAACGACAATTGAGAGATAGAGGAAGCCAGCAGGTGGTATCATCAGGTCAGCGACTAAAACCTCCTTCTTTTGACGGCCAAAGTTCCTGGACGACGTACAAGAGGCAGTTTGAGGCAGCAGCATGTGCGAACAACTGGGATAACGAGGAAAAGGCCATGGCATTAGTTCTGGCGTTAAGGGGCTAGGCCTCAGAATTACTTCAGACTATCCCGGTGGAGAAACAAAGGGACTTTAAAGTCTTGGAAGCTGCATTAGACTTGAGGTATGGCGATCAACACCTTGCCCAATTATACCAGACTCAGCTGAAATCCCGGATGCAAAAAGCTGGGGAAAGTTTACAAGAATTTGAAGCTGCGATAGAGAGACTGGCACACCTGGCGTATCCGAGTGCACCTAAAGAATTCCAGGAACAATTAGCCGTGGGGGCCTTTTTAGATGGTATAAGGGACGAAGAGGTCAGGCGAGTTCTTAGGTTAACTCGACATCAAAGTATTAGCGAGGCTTTGGTGCGTACCCTTGAAGTAGAGGCTGCCTTTAAAGTCACCCAGCGGTCAGAAGTGCGAGCTGTGACTCTCGAAGAATTACAACCAGCAATGAACCGGAACCCTTTGTTGACCGATATGCAGAAAATGTTTACCAAATTATTTGATAAACTGGATGACCTCGGAAAGCAGGAAAAACAGCAAAATAAAGGAAAGCCGAGTGGTGGTATTAAATGTTACAACTGCGGCAAGATGGGACACATGAAGCGAGACTGTCGACAGCAGAATTCGGAGAGTCGAGTAAATGCTGTGAATGTTGAAGAGAAGCAGGAAAACAGTACCAGGGGGGTTGTTCTGGCTAGGGAATGCAGTGCCCCCAGAGAAATTAAGATTTCCCAGCTTCGAAGAATCGCAAGCAGTCTGTTGTTGCATGGATATGTGAACGGAAGAAAATGTTTGTTTACCATCGACACAGGTACTACGTCATCAATAGTACGGCCAGGATTTATATCGGGCATAAAGATTACCAAGAGGCAAAATGAAGAAGTGATCGTCCGGACAGCTACGGGGGACAGGGCTACGGTTCATGGAGAAGTAGACCTGGGTTTGCAGATTGGACAATTAAGGTTCGACCACAGGATCATCGTGGCTGACATCACGGATGACTTCATTTTGGGGCTAGACATCATGGAACAGTATGGATTTATTGTTGACATAGGAAAGCGAGTCCTAAGGATTGGAAACGAACAATTTATTCTGTCAAAAGTGAACGACCAATGCGAGAAAACCAGGCTGTTGACCACGCAGGCAGTCAAGACTCCTGCATTATCCAGAAAACCAGATAAAGAAGATTGCAAGCGCTACCCTCAGGTGGAAAGATTGTCGAACATGGTTGAAGTCAACACTGTCAAGGTCGATCTTCCAGAGAGTTGGTCAAAGAAAACTCTGAGGCAAGAGCAATTGCGCGATGTAGAAATCGGACCCATGTTGAGAGCAAAAGAAGGCGGAACGCGTCCAGCATGGAAGGATGTTTCCAACAAAGAAGTGGGGCTGAAGGCTTTATGGTCACAATGGGATTCACTTATGGTCGTAGATGGGCTTTTGAGGAGAGCATGGGAAAGCCCAGATGGGAAGCAGGTTGCCATGCGTCTAGTGATTCCCAGGTGTCGTGTACCAGAAGTACTCCAGGAAGCACATAATGAAACGTCCAGCAGACACTTCGGCATAAACAAGACATTGAGTAGAGCACGGGAACAGTTCTATTGGGTTAATAGTCGCCAGGATGTGGAGGCCTGGTGTCACAAGTGTAAAAATTGTGCTGCCCGTGGAGAACCATTTTCGATGAGCAACTACAGAAATGGAAGTCGAGAACAGCCAAAGAATGATCGAGAGCAGATGAACAGAACTAGTAACCGCTTGAAGGCTCATTATGATCAGAATGCCAGTACAGGGGGATTCAAGGTGGGGGATCTGGTTTGGCTGTACAACCCACAGCGGAAGGAATGGAGATCCCCGAAATTTCAACCTCCTTGGGATGGACCGTATACTGTTATTACCCGAATTAATGATGTCGTCTATCGTATTCAACGAAACAAAAAGTCCAAGATGAAGATCGTACACTTGGATAGACTGGCGAAGTATGTGAAAGAGGCTGAATTGCCTGACCGGGACGTTCAGGCTTAAGGAGGGGGCAGTGCAATGTGTTACAACCCTTAGAATGAATGTAGTGTATTTGCGCCTACTCGAGAAACCTACCAGAAGTTAGTTCTGGTGACATCTGGAATGATCTAGAGAATGGTGGTGTCATTGTAGAAGAACGCACTACCGGGCGTCAAAATGACGCGACACCAATTTATTTCTCAGGGGGCGCCAGTCGCGTATCACCCCGTTCTTCTACCTCCCAGGCGGGTTCGAGATAAGATGCACTTCGGTAGCCGAGTAATGGACCAAGGCTGCACTACCACAGATCGAAAACTACGCTCTCTCTGGACCCGAATTCTCTCGTTAGGGGTTTAGGCACCTCTTAATTTCCTGAATTTTTGCATAAAAAAATCCCAACCGAAGAATTTCTCTGCGGAGGGATTAGTTTTGGTACGCGAAAATCACGTTTTGGTCCATTAATAACGGAATATATTTCTCAAAAAACGCATAAAAAAATCCCTATCAAACCTCCGTAAAGCAACCAGAAGGTCGAACGTTAATGCAAATTAACTCGACACATCCGGTTTTCTATACGAAAGTTCCAGGGATTATAGACCGTCAACAGGCCTCAAGATCAATTAAGAAATATTAGTTCAAAGAATCCGTTTATTTAACAGAATTGGTTATACAAAATTCTCAAGATAAGAATCGTGCCTTCCCCAATCAAGGTAGTGACTTTCAGACCATACAAGCGAGAGCGCTCACGCTAACGATCGATTAGGTAGAAAAGATTCATACATACCTTCTCAGAATCAAAATGTGAGCTTTTAGAATCATTTCAGACTCTGGGTAAATGAATAATTAAGGCTGACTGAAATTAACTTAAAAAAGTTTTACTAAATGAATTTAGTTTCGCTAGAGACTACTTAGCTTTAAAGTTCTTGTATCGTGGAGATTCACGTACTCAAACACATTCAGAGGACTTATTACTGCATAAGTTGAGTGGCGTTCGATCAGTCCACGACTTACTAACCCTTATCACAGTCGATTAATATTATCGATTTGGCAGCGTCTCACCTTCGAGCGACTTTTAGGCAAAATTGAATTTTTGGATTTTTATGCACAAGGCGTTTTCCTCTATAACTTTGTCATTTGAAAAGCCCTGTTATTGGCTTTTCTACCATCGCTTTGTCTGGACCACTCAACGCGCTCGACCAAATTGCGAGCTGCTGGGTCAATCCAAACTCTTTCTATGCGAGAAACCGGCCTTGTACATGTGCATTGATTTTTATCAATTTTTGCTTATCGGCACTACGCCGACAAAATCTTCTATTTTGCCTTTTGGATGCAGTGCATCGTTAAAATTTTATGCTCATACTTTAGAATTGGGCTTTCAATGACCGTACCTCAAAGGTCAATGTCTTTGGTTGAGGAATAAAAAATAAAAAATAATTTAAATTATATTTTCGTGGTACTTTTTAAACTGACTTTGTGGTACTTTTGAAAAATCCATTTTAAGACCAATTTTAGCGTACTTTTGAAAAATCGATTTTCGAGCCAAATTTCAAGGTACTTTTGAAAAACTAATCTGCGGGTGAAATTTTGGCGTACTTTTGAAAAATCGATTTTCAAGCCAAATTTCAAGGTACTTTTGAAAAGTTAATCCGCGGGTGAAATTTTGGCGTACTTTTGAAAAATCGATTTTCAAGCCAAATTTCAAGGTACTTTTGAAAAGTTAATCTGCGGGTGAAATTTTGGCGTACTTTTGAAAAATCGATCTTCAAGCCAAATTTCAACGCAGTTTTGAAAAATTAGTCTGCAAGTGAAACTTTGGCGTACTTTCGATAAATCGATTCCTGGGCCAAATTTTGACGCCCTTCCAAAAATATTATTTTTCAAAGTCCAATTTATGGTACCTTTGAAAAAGTATATTATTCATAAATCTTTGTCATTATATACTTCTACTCTCATATTCTGAACCAAAAACATTTTTCCTAAGTGAAAATTCGGTGTTTCTTCGAATTTTCACCTGGTCATTCCCAACGCCTTATGGAACCCAAAACGGTCCTTATGGACTGATCTGCGCCTCTGCAGACTCTCAAAAATGTCTTTAAATGAAATTTTTGCCTAAGTCGAATTTTGATTATGTCTTCAACTTAGGACGATTTTGGAGAGTTCTACAACATCATCACAGAACAATCGAGATCTGTCATTTTTGGGTATAAAAGACCGACCGCATTCTCGGCGAGTAGTTCAGAAAGTTCAAAAGTATAGAAAGTGAGGTTAAGACTTCAAAGATAAACAAAGTGATAAACATTGTGATTTTAGTCAGTAAAGTGTATTTAAATTAATAATAGTATTGTGAAGTATCCGGTAAATATTTAATAAAGTGTGTTAGTGGACATCTCTTGTTATAATTTTTGGAACCCACGGAATTTGAGAGGGTAGTTTCCTAAGGGTGGAAACACGTTACATTATTATTACGCTGATTTTATTATGCTGCCCTTTCATTGAAAATTACATCGTTCAAATAATTAATAAATATATAGCAAAATCATACTTTCCAAGATGCTGGAAACATGCTTATGAGATAACTATTCCGAAAGTAAATCAACCTACTGAATTAAAACATCTTAGATCTGTTAGCATCCTCCTAACACCATCCAAAAAAAAAAATTAGAACCACAATCTGGCTTTAGATCAGGCCGTTCCTGTGCCACAGGCCTGGCTTCTACAACAGATGATATTTTTTGTTCCTTAGATAATAACAACTTATGTACAGTTTTAGATTACTCTAAAACGGTCGACATTTTGAACCACGACATGCTTATTTCAATTTTGCACTTCAGGAGATAGCGCCTGCTCTTTATGACATCCTATCTTTCAGAAAGATATCAGCAGGTCTCACTGAATAATCGTAAATCTGGTGTGGAACTCGTTGATCAAGGTGGCCCTGGGGGGAGTATTTTGGGACCCCTGCTGTTCACATGCAATTTTTACAATAAGTTAGACCATTGTAATTACCAACTATACGCTAACAATACCCTACTATATTATTCATTTCAATTGTCAGAATTAGCAAAAGCAAACGAAAAAATTAACCAAGATTTAAACACTATTTTAGATGTTTTTAACAATCACGCTTTAAAAATCAGTGCTGATAAATCTTATGCTATTTTATTTGGAAGTGAGAGTCAGACGTACTGCTCTAGAAAATTTGCAAATACACTAGGGGAAAGACACGATACTTTTCCGTGACTCCTGTAAAAGTTTGGGTCTGATTATTGACTCTAAGTTGCGCTTCGAAGGACATGTAACCTTGCTGAAGAAAGCGTATATGTCACTAATACTTATGTATGGTCAAAGACGCTGTTTGTCTAAAGATATAAAAAAACTTGCTGTGTGATTCATTGATTATCTCTCATTTTAACTATTGCGGCAATGTATACGGTCCCTGCCTAGATAGTGTTGATACGGGTTAAAAAAACCCAGTACAGTTGCTTGAGTGCTTTAATAGCCATTAAATGTTAGTTGCGAGTTGCATACACGACCAGTCAAAATAAAATAGAAAATTTACACTTTAATTTCGAAATTTATTAATTCACACACCTACAAATTTTAACTTTTATTTTGTATCGTTAACCAAAACCACTTATTTGCATTGTTTTGGTCCCCTACGTCTAACATAGTTATAAAAATGTTGGCTCTAAAAATTGCAATAACTAACCAACTCACATATTATGGTATAATTTTAATTAAAAAAGCAATTAATACATCATGCGAAAAAATATTTGCCATTTTGATATATATTTCAAATACATGTTATATACTATATATTTAATTAGAATATAAGGCTTTTAATCAGAAAATTAATTACTTTTCTTGCGCTCCTAGCCCGTCTCTTATAAGTTACTTCTGGAACATTTCTTATACATGTCCAACAGTAGTCTGCCAACATCGCAGAAGTCCATTTGCCCTGATTTTTTTTTTCCATATTTTGAATATCCTGGTGGAATTTCTCTCCATGCTCATCACTTACTGCACCACAGTTTTCTGGGAAGTAATCTAGGTGTGAATGTAGAAAGTTGACTTTTAATGGCATATTGCATTCTAATTTCTGGTAGCAAGAAAGAAGATTCCCAACAAGGTCTCTATAGTTTTCTGCTCTTTTGTTACCGAAAAAGTGTGTTGATACCATTTTAAAGGAATTCCAAGCAGCTTTTTCATTACCTTCTAGAATGTTGTCAAATTCAGCATCTTTGAAAAGGTTCTTGATTTGAGGACCCACAAAAATTCCCTCTTTAGTTTTTGCATTACTAAGTCTGGGAAATTTTTGTTTTAAATAACTGAAAGCACGTCCTTTTTTGTCCATAGCTTTTACCAAGTTTTTCATAAGCCCCAGTTTTATGTGGAGTGGTGGCAGTATTACCTTTTGTGAATCAACTAATGGAATGTTAGCAACATTTTTTTCTCCTGGTTCAAAACCCAGTCATGGCGGCCAAATTTTTCTTTTGTAATGTTCTAATCGCGCTCGACTGTCCCACTCACAAAGAAAACAGCAATATCTGGTATACCCTTGCTGCATACCAGGTAAGATAGCTATCAGTTTTAAGTCTGCACAAATCTGCCACTTTTACTTGTTATATTCTATAGTTTCTAACAATACATTCATGTTACTGTAATTTTCCTTCATGTGGACAGCATGGGCGATTGGAATTGATGGCAATTTATTTCCATTGTGGAGTAACACAGTTTTTAGACTAAGTTTCGAGGCGTCAATAAAAAGTCTCCAGTCACTAGGATCTTGGGGAATGTGTAAGGCACTCATTAAACCGTCAATGTCCTTGCAGGCAACCAAGTCATTTTCCATTTTGAAAAAAAAAAGTATAAGATCTTTTTGACGACTTCTATACATGGAAACTTTAACATTTTCTTGTAGTAAATTCCACTGTTGTAATCGAGATGCCAAAAGCTCACTTCATTCGCGTTGATTAATTTTGTGTGGTTCACCACCGGACACTTCGGCAGAGAAATTGGGATCTTGTGATGATGATGGCTGGACTAAGTCGTCATCATCATCCGATTCTTCGTCAGAATCAAGGCTGTATTCTTGAGGTGGATTAGGAATAGGTAGTTCATCACTATGGAGAACCGGGCGAATGGCAGATGGTAAATTGAGGTATTGTATTACCATCCTTTTTTTCTTGTTAATACCCTGTCTAATAGGAGGTATCACGCAAAAATAACAATCGGTAATATGATCTGTAGGTTCTCGCCAGATCATGGGCACAGCAAAAGTTATTGAACGTCCTCTTCCACTTAGTCAACTGCAAAGATTGTTCGCACAATTGCTGCAACATATATGAGGTGCCCATGTTTTGTCCAACCAAAATACAACGTGGTGGTACGCCTTCTTAATTTTGGGAGTAAAATGACGTTTTTGGTACGCAAAAGTCACTTCACCACAAATATAACAAAAGTTGTTAGGTGTATTTACACAATCTCGTGGCATATTTTCAAAATAGCACTATTTACTTTCGAAAATGAACGCTTATCATACACAAGGTACAAATACGACTACCTAGGAATGAATATTAGTTTTAGTGACTAATAAAGAGGTAGGTAGTTAATATGTCTATTTTTCGTAGAATTCTAATTCTACCTGTTATTTGTGATAGGACCGCCCATAAACTAGGGTTTATAAGGGGTCTACACACGATCCATTGGCAGGGAGCCAGCCTTGTCGGCATGATTTGAACTTGTAAAAGTGAACTGGTGCGCTGGAATTCCAATTATCTTCAAAGCGTACCGACAATGTCGGGTCCCAGCAGCTGGATCGTCTGTAGACCCCTATACCTGCGTTACACTTTATTACCTGTATTGGGAAAACCAGAGCCAACTTGAACTTTTGCTTTTTATATTGTTATTTAGCATGACGAAATTACTAAGAATTTGCTATTTTTACTTCCAATACATGTAGGCTGTAGAACAGTGATTATAGATTACAATTTAGGAAATATACGGATTATTATTTCAATTTCACTTTCACTATCACACATGTTCACTGATTTTAATTGCAAGGAGCACAAAGTTTGAAAATTTGCTGGGTAAACAGTAAGTATGGCTTGTCAAAATTGATAAATTTTAGATCTGTCAGATGTTCAAGGCAATAGATCATATTGACAGAATATTGCTTTGTGTAGCGTTTCTATTTGTTATAAACTTTTATCTTAATGGAAAATTTGTATCTTAATGAATCTCATTAAAGTATAGATAGGGAATGTGTAATAAACGAATTGAAGTATGGGAGTAGAAAGAAGCTTTTTTCTAACTCCGTTATGAAATGCTAAATTTTTAAATGCATTTTTGACGTTACGAAACGTCACAATTTTCTCAATTGTTAGTTTCGTCATATAACTAATTATGTAATGAATTTTTACGTAACTGATTATTAAACCCATTTGTTGACACCAATTTTCAAATTTTTTATATACTTCTCCATTCCTGCTTTTTGATTTACCAGATATTTTTGAATTTCCTGCTAAATTAGCCGATTATTCTATACCAGATGGAATGTACATATCTGAATCAACCATTTTCAACTTAATTTTCTTCAAAAAGTTCAGCAGATTGACAAGTAAAGTTTGTTTACAAATAAATTTCAATCCACGGTAACGCTTAAATAAAGCGATAAACAGAGAATTTATTTGTATGGCTACAAGTGTAGCTATGTTTGGAACCGCAAAATAGTATTCAAAATATATTGTCATTTCTTTTCTATTTTAAAGCGGGATTAGATACAATTTTGTACTTAACATGTTATGAAAGGTAATTTTATTTGACAATTCGCTTCGCTCGCTCGTTTTGGCAAATATTACATTCGTCAAATAATAGTAGATTGTAATACAAGTGTGGCAAGGGCTTCATTGCAAAACGATGTATGCAAGTAGGAACACGAGCGCAGCGAGTGTTCCTAATATACGAGTTTTGCAATGAAGCTTGCCACATGTGTGTTATATACTATTTTTTCTAGGGTTGTGAAGATATTTCCCTTTTTAAAGTCTTTCCAAAATATTAAATTTGCTGCCTGTCAGATTTTATTTAAAGTGACATTTTCCGCAGTCATTCTGATGTTAGAAAATTTTTCTTTGTAATTGCAATTCATGTATAATTAATGCACATTTATAGAATTTAATTATTATTATCAGTAAGTAATATAAAATTCTTTAAGGTAAACACATTATTTTATTCCGGTGTGTGAAGATGTAATCAAGGCGTGTGGCAAATTCTTTGCCGCACGACGTGCGGCAAAGTGATATTTTCTGCAATCATTTTGAAGATAGAAAATTTGACTTTCGGCACAATCGTAGAAAATAGTAGATTGTAATACAAGTATGGCAAGGGCTTCATTGCAAAACGATGTATGAAAGTAGGAACACGAGCGCAGCGAGTGTTCCTATCATACGAGTTTTGCAATGAAGCTTGCCACATGTGTGTTACATACTATTTTTTCTACGGTTGTGAAGTTATTTCCCTTTTTTAAAGCCTTTCAAGAATTTTAAATTTGTTGCCGGTCAGATTTTATTTAAAGTGACATTTTCCGCTGTCATTCTGACGTTAGAAAATTTGACTTTGTAATTGCATTTCATGTGTAATTAATGTACATTTATAGAATTTAATTGTTATTACCAGTAAGTAATATAAAATTCTTTAAGGTAAACACACTATTTTATTCCGGTGTGTGAAGATATAATCAAGGCGTGTGGCAAATTCTTTGCCGCACAGCGTGCGGCAAAGTGATATTTTCTGCAGTCACCTTGAAGTTAGAAAATTTCACTTTCAGCACAATCGTAGAAAATAGTAGATTGTAATACAAGTGTGGCAAGGACTTCATTGCAAACCGATGTATGAAAGTAGAAACACGAGCGCAGCGAGTGTTCCTATCATACGAGTTTTGCAATGAAGCTTGCCCCACATGTGTTACATACTATTTTTTCTACGGTTGTAAAGTTATTTCCCTTTTTAAGGTCTTTCCAAAATTTTAAATTTGCTGGTTGTCTGATTTTATTTAAAGTGACATTTTAGTAAGAAAATTTGACTTTGTAATTGCCATTCATGTGTAATTAATGTATATTTATAGAATTTAATTGTTATTACCAGTAAGTAATACAAAATTCTTTAAGGTAAACACTATTTTGTTCCGATGCGTGAAGATGTAATCAAGGCGTGTGGCAAATTCTTTGCCGCACGGCGTGCGGCAAAGTGATATTTTCTGCACTCATTTTGAAGTTAGAAAATTTGACTTTCAGCACAATTGTAGAAAAAAATATTTTCATAACTGCTTACGTAAATAACGACAATCATTTTCTGGTCCAGTCCGATAAAATATCATTTTCTCACCTAAAAATAAGTAGGAAAGTGCTAATTTATGGTCGGTTTTAAAAAAATTGTTTCGCTAAGTGTCAATTTTTAAGACAAATCTCATCAGGAAGCACAGTGTTGTTTTATAATACATATATAAAACAAAAAAAGACTACATCCAAAAGATCATTACTCTGGTATATCAAGCAGTTCTTGCACGAAACGTATTATTTCTTTCTGTCCGCTCCTTGGAGATGTTATACCAACACGTGTGCTTTCTGCAATTTCGTTGAATTACAATAAAAACTTCCTTATGAGTTAGCCGACTTCATAATGGTTGGAACACTAAGAAATTTACAGCAATAATAAAAATTACTAGCCGTAGAAAACTAAGGAAAAGATGATGCCTGAAGTCATTCCCGAAGGAGTTATTTTTCACGAACTCTCCATAAATGTGTTGTAGAAAGTTAAATGTAGCACTGCAGCTAAATGATTCCGCAGATAACGTTATTATAACCATAAAATTTAATTACATAAAAAGCGAACGAACAGAAGTTCCGGGCTTTTGCAGAAATCCGCAGGGAGCGGAAGCCAACCATTGCGGTTAGTTGAGTTGTTAGAAATACAGAAGACTGTGATAACGGGGGAGGGTTGTTGTTTTTATGGACGCTTTATCTATAATTGGATCAAATAGACGCTCCGCTTAAACATAGACCTCTGTCACTAGACTATATATGGTTAAAGAATTCATCCATCTAAAAGTATTTCTGCTTCTAGGGGATAATGGGAAAGGGAGAAAGTTAGGTCAAGGATAGAATATACGTCATATGCTAATAGATCTATTTCCATATTGGAAGTAAAAAAGTAAAAGAAAATTTATCACAAATATCGATACAAATGATAGAAAATATTTTATAGCTGCACAGTATATACAGGGTGTCCCACTTAAAACTCCCGGCGCCATTTTCTCGATAACCAATAGCGATATTTGAATTCTGTAGAAAGGTATCCACCAGAGTATACAAATGACTTCGTTTCTGAGTAAAAATGGTTATTTCACACTTTGAAGTACAGATGGCGTTGCAATGCAAAGAAATTGTTCGATCCCAGGAACGAAATGAGGTGCATGGGATGGAGAATTATATTCTAAGCACCTTTTTTAATGTGAACAATTTTCAAAAAATCTATTTGAACTTCACTGTAATTTTTCAAATAACAAAAATCGCATTTTTTTTTATATATCTACAATTTGCAGTGTAAAATTTAGTCGAATATACAACATAAACCTGACGCAAAAATTAGACAATGTACAATAAACAGAAATGTCAAAATCTTTAATTTCCAAATAGCAGTTGCAGCCCCATCCTCGTTTTACTTGAAAAAAAAAATGTAATTTTTTGTTTTGAAAAAAATACGTTTTATTGCCATCAGCCTATGAAAAATGTCCAAAGGAACTTATCGTCTAAACTGTATTTTAAAAAATTTATGACGATTTTTATATTTAAAAAAATTATATTGAAGTTCAAATATCTCGAGAACCAGTGATTTTTCTAAAATTGTTCGCATCGTAAAAGTTACTTAGAATGTATATGTGTATGATGTCCCATCACTTGCACCTCATTTCAACTTTCCTAGAATCAAATAATTTCTTTGCGTAGCAACGCCATCTATACCGCAATTTGTAAATTGGCCGTTTTTACACAAAACTGATATCATTTATATATACTAGTGAACACTTCTTACAGAATTCAAATATCTCTTTTATTTATCGAGAAAATGGCACCGGGAGTTTTAAGTGGGACGCCCTGTGTATAGTACTAGCAAAATGCCGGTGATGAACGATGATGAATAACGAATATATCGCAACATATTTCATCGATTTTTATAATACCGAACTACATAAATAATAGACATTTATATTTTTAGTGGTGCCAAAAATCACAGGTTTGCTCAAGTTTGGGCCGCCATATTGAAGGCGCTATTTTGAATTTGCCAATTTTCATATGTTTTAAAAGGATTTGAGGTTAATACTAACCTAGTTATAATATATTATGTTCCCGGTAGCTCCAGGCCCAACGAGAGAGGTGAGGGAAAAGGGTGATTACCCCCTGATTTTCAAACGAAAATTTGTAATATAAATTTTTTTCCCGAATTTAATCAAGTTAAGTCTGGTTCCGATTTTATTATAGAATTACAACTGCATAAGATTCAATGAAAACTGTGTTTTATTATTGCGTTGGATAAATAATGTACTTAATAAATCCCGTATATACAGGCTGCATCAAGGTTAATAGCATATTAAATGTTTCAGAATAATTACAAATAATTTGTAGCTGTAAATTTAGGAAGAGGGGTTTTCAATGGTGCTCTACTTAATGAAAATAACGTCGCCTATGTGACACTTCCGATTTTACCAGAAGTTGACATTAACTTCCTTATTTTAAATGACATGCCTTATTTTTTATAGCGGATTCAAATTCTATTCACTATTTTAAGGTAACTTTCAATATCGTTACCTATCTTTTGAGATATTTCGATTTTAATGAAATCCGATGCCAAAACTAACCCATAGTTGGAAATTAATAACTTTCGCTATGGTAAATTCCGATAACCAATTTTCCTTCCATATATCTCTGATGGAACTTATGTGGGCTCAAGCTATAAATGTTCCAAAATCTACAGAGTGCCCAGAACCAACTTCGACAACAGTATATTTTCCCCTTTAGTAATTGCCAGAATTTTAGGTACTACCTTCGTTATTTTCACACATTTTATTGTGGATTTGAGCATATTGATACCGTCTCTCGCCTAATAGATATTAATTGCATAAAAGCGCTACCGGATTTTTCATGTCGGCCATTAAATGCGCTTTGATACAGGAAGTATGGGTGAGTGCGTTCAGATATTCATTAATGGTGTGCATTGCAAAAACGCCCTTTTAAAGCTTCTACAATGGACAGTATTGTTGATTAAACCTTCTTTTAGTGGGTAGGTTTATGAGAGGATGGCCTTCAGAGTATATTATGATAATATTTGTGGATTTAAACAAAGTTAGGAAAATCTATTCTAGTTGTTGGATAGGGGGACATTTTATCTTGTTCATGGCGTGCTAGAAGATTGAGTCATCTGAATACGACTTTTAGCAATATTGTAAGTTTTGCTCCATTTATGGGATTTGGTATTCATCATGACAAGATTAGTCGTCTTTTCATTTGGTTTTGAGTATCGTTTTGGGAAATACAGCTACAGATATGTCCGGATAAAGTCAATTTTCTACAGCACGTGGCGTCGTCTGAATGCAAGACTTTGGAGTGCCATTTTGACGGCACAGGACCTCTTTCAGCCCACATCACATCTCAGGTACGTCTCTGAAAACCCACTTAAGGTAGAAATAGATTAGTAATTTAGGTTATTTATTTTATTGCAAGGCTGTTTGTTTGTTAGTTGTTTGATTGTTGGGTATGTTACAAGTATTGGGATCTATTTGTTAGTTTATGGCTATTTGGATTGTTACCTTATGATTTTACTTGGATCTGTTACTCGTATTCTTCTCAAGCTTTTATGTCACATTCTACACTTTACGAGGGACTTCCAGCCTAACTCTGGTTTCAACTTCTGGTCCAGATTTTGGTGTCTAAATGGAGGATTATTGCCTGACATCTTGTGTATGTATGGTACTGGGGATCTCGGCACGTTACCTTAGACTCCACATAGATGGTCTACCACCTGCGGCTGTTATCACCTAGAGTTACGCTAACCTGGTAGGACGGGAAAAGGTATTCAGACACTATCAAAGGTAAGCGGAATCATATTCTCTTAACGGGACAGTAAAATAAATTTTTAAGGAATATTGGTAAAAATTTACTCGTAACGTAAATCTCAGTAACATTTTAGATTATAGTAATATTTGGTATATTTTGTGTATCGTTATTTCACTATCTGAATAGCTTTGCCTTATTTCACAAATGTATATTTATGAAGGATTTATTATTTTGTAAGATATTTTGTGTATATTAGGTTAAGAGTGTGGGCCCCACTTATTAGTTTACTTATTAGGGTATATCGTGATACATTGTACTAGTACCGAGTTATCGGTGATAATTGTGAAATATTTTGTACTACGTATCCTGATATTTTATTAAATGTTTAATTAGAACGACGTTGTTTTTTATATCTGACCACCTACACCACCCCAATTATCGAAGCCACCAAGGACCTGACTAGCCGGCCGTGTGAGTCTTCCTCCTCACTAGCGTATTGCAGAGGGGGTACTGCACGTAAAATATTAAAGTTTTGTTCAGGGCACAGGGTGACTACCCTACCCTGCGTTCGAGGTTTAGTAGCCTTTGGGGCCCCCTTTTATAAGTGGGCCTAGGCCCTGTAACACAACTTCGACATTCATTAAATCGCTTATTTCAAATAGAACATACTGCATTTTATAAGCCTTTTCGCTTCTTTCTTTTATTAACTTTAAACATATATGTGCATTCCTTATAAGTAAAATGTACGGTTATTGGGTTATTTAAAGTTATTTAGAACAATGGTTATATTAATATCAATATCGGCAATAGTATGCTATGGAGAATACAGTAATTTGCAATAATTTTGTAAAACAGTCACAGTAGATTCATCGAATCCATTCATTCTTTCAAACTTTCAGTTTTGAAAACTCCGAAAGTTTTCCTTCTAACTTTCCATTGGGTATATTGATAGCCTATTTTATGGTGAAGTCTGATTCGTGATGATGCACTTCATTTTGATAAGAAATAAGTGCATACAAATTATATTATTTACATTTACAGACTTTTATAAAATATTGTGACGTGTTTACATCCTTTTTGTAAACACGTGAGTTCGGAAATTATAACACCAGGGTAACACTTAACTCTAATTTATTAACTACTAATTACAATCAATTAATTACTTTACTTGTATTACTCTGTGTACTACAATTCGCTACTTGATCACTTTACTCTGTTCTGATCTTACTACACTTGCTATCTAAACTGAACTTGTCCACTCTGGTTTACTCCATGCCTTATATACTTAAAGATGACAGATCCCGAAGTTTCTGTGACGACGTCACCATTCTCCAGATACATCCAGAGTAGATGTCATTCACTTTAGAGCTTCTAGTAGATTCTTTCTCTAGTAGGTGCAAATGTAGAGATTTGCACAGACATCCGAACTAATTGAATTCTGTGTTGCCTACATTCTGGGGGTTGCGACACATAACAATATGGAAAGTTTCCTCGACCCATTTCTAAATTTAGCAACCTGCTAAAATAATCTTGAAAAGCAGGCACGCTGATGTTCGTTTCGTTCATAGGACTCGAGTTACAATGCAACCTGTAGGGTGTTTATAAATTTTAAAATTCCACACCCAAATTTTGTATCTAATTCTCTCAAAATGAAAAAAATTCTGATAATATATTTGCACTTCACTATATTCTTGTTCATGGAACTTTAATTATAATACCTTTAAATGACCCAATAACCGTACATTTTACTTATAAGGAATGCACATATATGTTTAAAGTTAGTAAAAGAAAGAAGCGAAAAGGCTTATAAAATGCAGTATGTTCTATTTGAAATAAGCGAATTAATGAATGTATTTGAAATTGTCTACCCCAAAAACATATAAAACGATATACCACATCGGTAGTGGGGGTGAGGGTGGTGGGTAGTGGGGGTGGATGAGGTAAAAAAATTTTTTCAACCCTTAGGTTCTTGTATATACGCTAAATTACAATTTTATTTTTTTCCTCTTTAATAATGGGGTGGGGGTAGTAATTGGACAATACCAGAACCTTCTTGAAATATTAGCTTGTCTTGTATATACTAAATACTACCAATTTTATGGACTCTTACCTGCTTGATTTACATCCATTTACCCCAATTCATTCCCCAACCCTTCAACGGAATAAGATGAAAATATAATCTGGTTCCAGATCTCGTTAAAATACATACGTGTACCAAATTTCAAGTCAGTATCTTAACCCTTTATCGGTTCCGGCGACCATATGGTTAGATTAATTTTTATATCTCTTAACGGGCAAGATATTAAGGGTTCTTAGGAAAATTTATTTATTTCTGCAGCTAATGTAAAAACCTTTACCGACCTCATTGATAAAATTAATATATTCATATTTATAATAGCTGTCAAATTACGGATTGTAACCCTATGGTTACAGAGTCCATTGAAACAATCATAATTTCATTTTATTTATTATTTTTTATTACCTATACAAGTTACAAAAAATACTAGTTAGTTTTATTTATTTAGGTGGAAGGCTTTAAAACAGTTTTTAGTATCAGTAAGACATAACCTACAATCACATTCGCATTTCAGATGGCTTGTACCCTTGACACAGTTTCTGCATCTTCCCTTTCTTGTATTTACTGGCCAGTGGGCATAGCAATCTGCCCTTGCAGTAGAATTCGGCCTTTCAACAATCGGACGCTGTACCGTTAATACTTCACCATTACAACTTGGTCGCCCCTTTCTGGATTCCTTTCCACATTGAGACAAAGCTTTTACAATGTCTAACCTGAACCGTTTGAGAGGCATGTATTTTTGTTTCAAGGCAGTGCAATCCATTCTGTAAAGCAGCCAAGCATTTACTACGCATACATCCAGAAGATATGCAAATACAGGAAAGTACCAACGTTTGGCTTTATGGGGTGTTTTATAGAAGCCCATCAAAGCATTAGCAGTATCTACGCCTCCCATATGCTTGTATTGTTTTACTACAACAGGGCATTTTACATCTATTTTTGCCTTAGCAGTTTTACTGAACCTTTTCACGATATCCGTGGGCTCTATTCCATACAGAGTACTACCTAATAGCACAGCTCTGTTATCAACCCATTTTACTACAATAAGGTTTTTGTCTTTATCTGTTTTGTAATCATATTGCCCCCTTCCTTGCTTTTTTAGAACTTTGTCTGTTTCAGTTGGGCAACCAGCAATTCTAGTATTCCGTAATGTTCGTAGACTACATATATTCATTTGTTTCTTTGAGGAAAATGAAAAGTGGCAGGCCAGCCAAATTGTTATCAAAAAAAGAGTTGCCTTACAGGATCATGCAAGGATTTTGATAAAGCTATTACAACTGAAGCTCCAACACCCATGTCCCTCTCTTTTTGGCTGATTTCATTTATAGTTCCGTTGAGTTCTTCAAAGGTATTTGCACCTTGATAGCGAATGAAATCCAAGATATAGCCTGATTCACCCGCAATGACAAAAAATTTATATCCCCACTTGTGGTGTTTATTCTTTATGTATTGGCGGAGATTTCCCGCACGAGTACCTTTATAAGCTACTATTGTTTCGTCTATAGAGTACTGATTTTCAGTCTGAAATTTTCTGAAATTTATTCGCAATTTTTCAATAAATGGGCTGATCTTGAAATATCTGTCTGTGGTATTTTCGTTCACCTCTTCGTTATTGTTGAAATGAATATGGCGTCTCAAACTTTTGACTGACATCAAACACGCTATTTGTTCAATTCGTGTATCGTTAGCCTAATAATCTTCGTAAGACGGAAGATTTATTATTCCCATGTACAGTAAAATAGAAATAAAGTCTGTCATTTCTTTGGCATTGGTTGCGATATATTTACCAGTTACTTGAGTACTATATAGATTTGTTTGTTCAATTATGTCAGTCATTATATTAAAAGTACAAAGTATTGTAAAATACTCAATTGGGGCTAGTATCTCTTCATTAGTAGCGGGAATAAAAACCGTATTCCTATTAATTTTCGGTATGTGTTCTTTGGTCAAACTGAAAGTTATGTCAGGTGTTTTCTTCTTTCTTTTTGCAGCTGACTGGGCAACCTCATCTGGTGAGTCGTATTCATTGTCAGAGGCACTATAGGCTATTGTTTATGTACAAAAAAAGAGGGTTGAAAGGAACTAAAACGTTAAAGGGTTTTTATTGTTTATTATGTTCAATTGACCCCAAGATATGAAAAAACCGCGGAGTGCTACCATTTAAAGTGGTGCGTTTTTGAGATCGAAGTAAAAAGGTCCACTTTTCATTTTTTTTTGGTCGAAAACTATGAATTTTTTCTATAAACACGTCAATAGAAAAGTATGTAGAGAATTAAATTTCCAATCGAAATGGCACCTTCAGAAGTCAAAAAAAATTTTTTTTACAAAAATACGTCCAAAAAACAAAACAAAAAAAAAACGAAAAAATGCAATTTTTTTTTTTTTTTTTATTTTAGCCTGTAACTATTTTTCGGGTACATTTAGGCATAGACATTGCTGCATAACAAAAAAAGCTGGCGTTTTACCCGTTAAAATGAGATTTTGTAAACAGTTTTACGATTAATAGTGACCAAGATATGGCGTTTCAAAGTTTGCAACTTTTAACTTTTTTTGATAATTTTTACTATTTTTTTTTCAAATTTCGTCCTGTAACTTTTTTCTGAGTGAATTTAGGTGTAGACATTATTATATTAAAGTGAAAGCTAACTTTACGCCCGTTAAAATGGTGGCTGGTAAAAGTCTCTACGACAAATAGAAACCTAGATACAGTGTTTCGAAGAGTGTTATTTTTATTAATTTTCTTCCAATTTTTACGTTCTTTTTTAAATTTCGGCCTACAACTTATTTGTCAAATGCTTTAAGTACATATATTGCTAAATGTTGTTATAGTTGGTCAAGATGTCGATCTTCTTATTATCCTATCACTATTACCAGAAGAAAATGAAAATATATATATTTTTAAACCTAGTATAGGAAATGTAACTGCCAAATTATATAACCATAATAGTTTCAAATTTAATCATGTACAAAAATACCTTGGCTTCGTCCATGTATTCAGTGGCTGTGATACAACCTCTTCCTTTTTTGGTATTGGTAAAAAGAAATTCTTGAATTTCATTAATAAGAATATTTTGCTTTTGGAAAAGTATTTAAATGAACTTTTTTGTGAGAATGCAAGTCCAGCAGCCATCGGTTCTGCTTCTGAATGTATTGTAACATTACTATACGGTATGAAAATTGATGGCCTGTCGCTATAAGTTATTTCAGAAGTACTCAACAGGTGCGAAATTCTCATTGTCCCGATTGCCTCCAACAACTGATGCTGCTAAACATCATGGTTTAAGAACTTACTTGCAAATGAAACATTGGAAAGGAAATATTGTAAATCCTCTCATCTGGGGTTGGAAAAGTTCAGAAAATGGACTAGTACCAATTTTGACAAATAAACCTCCCGCACCACAAGTTTTGCTGGAAAAAATAGCCTGTAAATACACCAAAGGATGCAGAGGAAACTGTGATTGCAGGAGATTGGGAATGAATTGCTCCAGTTTTTGCAAAGATTGTATGGGAATGAACTGTGAAAACGCTGACATACCTCAAATAACGGAAGACGATGTTTACCTAGATGCCGATGAAGAAACCGACTTTGATTTTGAAAATATGTTAAATCCAGCATTTGAATAATTTCATAATGTAAGTTATTAATCTAAGTTATTTGAACAAAAAAAAAACACCTGATATAATAAAGTTCAGAAGTGGAAAAATGTAAAAAGTTATTTTTTAAGTACGATAATCTACTATATCTAGACTGTATCTTGGTTACTATTGATCACATAAACTTCTATTGCAGACCATTTAAACAAGAATGCTGCGAGTACATTCCATGTAGCAATATCTGTATTTGACAAATAAGTTATAGGCCGAAATTTAAAAAAGAACGTAAAAATTGGAAGAAAGTTAATAAAAGTAAGTCTTCGAAACGCTGTATCTAGGTTTATATTTGTCGTAGAGACTTTTACCAGCCACCATTTCAACGGGCGTAAAGTCAGATTTCACTTTAATATAATAATGTCTACACCTAAATTCACTCAGAAAAAAGTTACAGGACGAAATTTGAAAAAAAAATAGTAAAAATCAGCAAAAAGAGTTAAAAGTTGCAAATTTGAAACGCTATATCTTGGTCACTATTAATCGTAAAACTGTTTACAAAATCTCATTTTAACGGGTAAAACGCCAGCTTTTTTTGTTATGCAGCAATGTCTATGCCTAAATGTACCCGAAAAATAGTGACAGGCTAAAATAAAAAAAAATAAAAAATTGCATTTTTTCGCTTTTTTTTGTTTTGTTTTTTGGATGTATTTTTGTAAAAAAAAAAATTTTGACTTCTGAAGGTGCCATTTCGATTGGAAATTTCATTCTCTACACATTTTTCTATTGACGTGTTTATAGAAAAAATTCATAGTTTTCGAGCAAAAAAAAATAAAAAGTGGACCTTTTTACTTCGATCTCAAAAACGCACCACTTTAAATGGTAGCACTCCGCGGTTTTTTCATATCTTGGGGTCAATTGAACATAAGAACAATAAAAACCATTTAACGTTTTAGTTCCTTTCTACAGTACATGGACAATAGACTACTAAGTTCGTTACTTGATTCGTCGCTAACTAAAAATAACATAAAATAAAACATTTAAATTTTTTTATAATTATTACCTACCTAAAGTTAGATTTGTAGATTGCAAAATTTTGTCTCGAACTTGCTTCAGCGTCATATTTTCTTCATCGTCGGAACTATCCGAAGTATCTGAAACTCTTTTTTCCATAAAACGAACGTGGAGGTATTTCATCGAATTCGTTCATATTTATACAAATTGGCGCTAAATCCTAAAAAAAGACACTATCAACTATGGGCAATGTAACCAAATGGTTACGCAAATTTTATAACATAATTTCCACCAAATTATGTAAATCCAACCAAAAACAAATAATACAATACTTTACCTGATATATTCCACAAACAAAATTCAAACCAGAATAATCCAACACAAATTTCAGGCATAAAATTATTCACTTTTACACTAACATGATACATAACCTAACAAAAACGCCAGCACAAGTATCACACATGGCCAACTAAAATTACAGACAACGCGGGAATGCATTGTTGGCTATTTTCCCCACCAGAATAAAGCTGAAACCAAATGGCACTGTTGCCTGGGACCCGATAAACTGCAAGGAACTTGAAAATTGGGGTTTTGAAGTCAATGTAACCATTTGGCTACATTGCCTATTAAGTACCACAAAAGCATTTTGCATGTTGCCCGATAAAGGGTTTTAAACAGTTCCGGAGTAATCGTGCGCACAAAGAAAAAGTTACAGACACAGACAGAGAGAGACCGACCGACCGACAGACCGACAGACAGAATTTTATTTGCTCAAACTTAAAATCTCGACGTTTCATGATATTCTAGGCCTATTTGAACAATACATTTTTTTTAAATTTTTTTTTGTCGTTACTATACTTCCACTTAAAATAAGGAAGTTGATGTCAACATCCAGTATAACCGGAAGTGTCATATAAGTGACGTTATTTTCATTAAATGAATACTCCTCTTCTTAAATTTTCAGATTCATTTTATTTTCTTCTGAAACATCTAATAGGCCACTAACGGTGATGCATATATATTTTATGAATTACACCCGAATGGGGGGCCACATTTCTCTACCCCGGGTGTATAATTTCTCTCCACGTACCTGAGAAGCTCCTGAAAGTGCCTAAGTTATGCGGACAAACAGATATAGCTGTTGCATTGTCACTTTACGATTAATAACTATAGATATGTTATAAGCACTTACAACACAAGTTACATGTGTAACTTAGATACTTCCGTTTTATTACAGGTTGAAGTTTGGTGTTAATTTTAAACATTATCTTCTTCTGCATAATAAAACTGAATTTGATTGAATTGAATTTGAGTTAACGTGTTCACGCAGTCGGCAGCGCCCGACCGTAACTTTCTTTGGATTCCTAATAATCTTATTAAAAATATTTGAACAAGAATTTAAAGTGAAATTGATGTGACTTAATATATGTAGAGTTCATTCGAGTCTGAGGCACACTGTACATTGTAGTTTCGATAAATATAACAGAAGCTATAGCGATTGTGTTTACAAAATATGGCCTACACAAATATTTGTTAATTGATATTTGAGTTCAAAGTATTGCGAAACTAATTTTTGTACTATTTTTTTGTAACGTGATTAAATAAAATAAGATTTGGTGAATAAAAATTAGTATTTCTGTTTCAATTATGGTTTTAAAACATTCTTCTGAGTATTATTTTTTGTACTTATAATGTCGATAATTCTAACTTTTGTAATGTAATATGTAATTATTATTATTAAACATTTACATACCTGAACTGCCATCTATGGAAAATAGTTCGTATCAAAAGCTAAATCTGTTCGAACCACTTGTTCTCCGAAGTGCTCTTGATTTTCTGGCTGGTGTGTACTCCTGCTAGTTTTCCAACGTAAGTGTTCTTTGTCCACTTTTCGGTAGGTGTCACTAGCAGTCTAAAATGAAAATTATTAAAATCTTTATTACATAGTTTTATTCTTTATTATAGTTTATCTTGAAAAGTTTAATCATGGTATTATTTAGTTAATGCAATATTCTAAAATAATAAACATAATGGAGCAATCCTAAAAAAATCATTTAAAAAAGCGGCATCTGTAGCAACGCGCATTTTTTAAACAAATGCAATTTTAAAAATAGAATAGGTAAGGATATAGTAGCAAATTAAACATTTGTTAATTCATTTCTACGCACTATCTACCTGTTTGATTAAAATAAAAAATAGTTGCAGAATATTTTATTAAATGTATGATAATTGTCGATAAAAATATAAATTGCTCGACAAAAGTAAAAACCTGACCAAAATATAAAACTCTGAGTAAAAAAATAAACGCTCGATACAAAGCATAATAAATATATACCGAACGTTCGATAAAAAGATTAAGTGCACATCAAAAGTGTCTAACAAAAATAATAGATGTTCGTTAAATGGTGTAAACGCCAGTTGAAAAGAATAATCACTCGGTAATAAAATAATTAGACGTGCGATAAGAATAATTATCACATGACAAAATTATAAACGGTCGAAGAAAATAATGATTACTAGAAAAAAATAACAAGTGATAAATAAAAACATGGTTAGCACGTTTAATAAATTGTTAATAAATTAATAACTGCTCGATGAAGAATAATCTTATTACTAGTCAACCATCCTAACCCAGGCAACACGATCACGTCATTTTGACGTCATTTTTTGGTAACTATTCGTCGGCGATGTCATATTACCAAAAAGTGACGTCTTAATGACGTCTGCATTTGTACGTCATAATGCCGTACATTAAATTCGTCATTATTACGTTTTTATCTGGTGATTTTAAACACCAGTGACGTCTTAAAGACGTCTGCATTTGTACGGCATTATTACGTACATTAAATTCGTCATTATTACGTTTTTATTTAGTGATTTTAAACACCAGTGACGTCTTAAAAACGTCTGCATTTGTACGGCATTATGACGTAGATTAAATTCGTCATTATTACGTTTTTATTTAGTGATATTAAACACCAGACAAAAAAACATTAGTTTTACAAAATTGCAACCGCAATAATTATTTACAGAATCTCTAAAACTACAATAATAATAAGTGAATCTTTAGCATTAATTACATGGTACTAATTAACGTCTTATTAAGTCGGGATAATTACAATTATATTTTTTTGGCTGTATATCAATATCGTCAACAGTATAGGATTTTTTTCGATCTAGTGTTCATTGGCCAATAACCATTAGCCAGTGTCATATATTGGTTTTGTCAAAAAGTGATCTAAATTTATCCCAGGCAGCAGACTGACGTTATTTTTTGGTCACATTGGTCGACGACGTCACGTGACGAAAAAATTACGTCTCAGTAACGTCATATTGTGACTAAATTGTGACATCATGTTGAGACGTCGATGTGACGTTTGGTGACGTAAATTTTTGCATTGCAGAAATTATTTCTAGTTGGCGCCACATGCAAACTATGCATTACCACGTTGTTTATTGCATACATTATTTCTAGATGGCGCCACATACAAACCACTGAAAATAATCAGTCCTACTTTATACTCTAATGAATTTACAGAAAATAAATAATAATATAAATTGCAATGTTCAAATACATTCAGGAAACGTTGATTGATTTGGATGGATCCTATAATGGTCAGGTTAAAGATCATTATTATGTAGCTGGGCCGAGATAGCATAAAAACCAGTGAGTGCTTCACCTTTTAATTGTCCATACATCTACATCGTACATGGCTGCTTATCCTGTAATGCATATCATACATCGGAAAATGGAAAAATCCTAGAGCCCTTAAGATTTACATGCCATATTGCACCAAATTGGCTTATTTATTATATTTCTCATATGTACATTTATTAATTAATCAAAAATAGCTTACATATGTAAGCCCATCGACGTCATTTAAGCGACGTCTGTTAACGTCATTTAAGTGACGTCAATGGGCTGTGACATTTTGTCGTCATATTTCACGTCATTTTCACGTCATATTTAATGTCGCATTGGTGATAAAGATGCCGAAAAAATAACGTCAAAATGACGTGACCGTGTTGCCTGGGAAGTTGGCAAGTAGCCGCGCAGAGAAAGAGGAAATATCGTCAGTGTTGGACAGAGACAAACAAGCTTCTTAAGCTATGAAAGTACAGTCGGAGAAAGAAGTTTCAGTAAAACGTGCAGCGTGCGCTCTATTCACCGAGAATCCCGGTATGTCTCAGGCCAATTGGTGTTTTCGAATGAACACATGAGCAGTCTTTACTAACGTAATATTTTGTCGAACTCCTCTATACATTTCCTTAAATATATAAGGAATAAAACCAGCTATAGCTAACAGCTATTCTCCGGACTAATGCCCCGCCGAGCGCTGAATTACAAATTGCAAGCCTGGCGCGTTAAGTGTAATAACTGTGTACTGCCACAAAACGCTAGCCGAAAGACTTATTCCTACTCAAAGGAGCTCTCGTGCCAGCCACTCCACACCATTTGCAGACAACAGTTTCGAGCTGTCGGCACTCGTCAGTGCAAGGTAGGTTTGGAGTGACTGTAACGAGACATTTGATCATTCTTGGAACATGGCGAGATTTATAAGACCACGACATGCAACAAAAATCGTAGGCTCCATCTAGCGGCCGATGTCTATAGCAATCGAAGTAGCAGTAGCCCCGACATGGGCTGCTGTTGGTGTTTATTGCAATCGAAACTTTTAGCGTTTTGTGGCAGTACACAGTTATTGCACTTAACGCGCCAGGCCTGCAATTTGTAATTCAGAGCTCGGCGGGGAATTAGTCCGGAGAATAGCTCTTGGTAGCAGTCTGGTTTTATTCCTTATATATTTAAGGAAATGTATAGAGGAGTTCGACAAAATATTACGTTTGTAAATATTCTGCCCTCTAAAAGCATACCTACTAACATGAGCAGTCCGTTATTTTTATATTTGATATATTTAATCACAATATTTAATTGTTTTAGTTTCAAGTAAACAATACGATATAGTGAATATACAAAACAAATACACATTAAATTAAATATAACGAGACTAAAATTATAAAGATTGAGATAAGCGCTTACTTTATTTACCGCTCAACTCAACTTCCGAGGATTAATTAGTTTTTTCTTAATGTGTGATTAAAGTAATAAAATTTATAATATAAATATACATGGGATTTAATCCGTTTTAGAATAAAATACAAATACGAATGTCAGAATGCAAAATTTTAATCTGATAATATATACCCTATTGGTATAATAGGGGCTCCAGCTATAGATTCCTACTTCATAAATTTTGAGATACAACGTATAATTTCTCGGCTTTGACCAGACAAAGCCTTATGTTTTACTTTGCTTTCAAACCCCATTATATTTTCTTATAAGTACTACTAGTAATAATAAACGTAACAATGCTCATAAGTGGGTACTAATATAATAAGTATTGCATGTCCTAATCTCATCTACCAATTTAGGATGGTCGACTAGTAGTTATCATTTTTGGCTAAGTTCTAATAGTTACAAACTATACAGAGTATCTCAGAGACCTGGTGAGAGGGGACATCAATACCATACCCCCCCCCCCTCCCCCCCCCCCGAACATAATATAAGGTTATCCAAAAGTCGACGGTTTAAAAGTTATTCGGGCTTTTGTAATTTTTGAGGAATTTATTACTTACCTTCCTTACAAAAACCACCACTGGGCTAAAACTAATCAGTGTATTGGCTTGAAATTCGCCACAGACATAATCTGGTAATGTAGTAACCACATAAAGTATTAAGGTTTCATTGATGATTAATGTACTTTTTATAACTTTTCTTTTGTTTTTTTGCTAAAATTTCTGTTTCTGAGAAAAAAAGTTTAATTTACAAACGGGAATTCTAAAAAAAAACTGTTCGATGACGATGCGAACATAATGTTAAAAACTACCTTGGTTTATGTTAGTTATATGAAAAAACATTTCAAACTCATGCAGCCATTGAAACATAAAAAGTCATTAATCTTGATAAATCAAAAAAACGAAACATTTTAAATTATGCAAAACTGTACAAAATAATGAATAAAAGTGTATGATGGAAAAATTAAACAACAAATAATCAAAAATTTGTTTATTTATTACTTATTGCACAAGAAGAAATTAATATTTAGGTAATTTAAATAACCACTTCGTAATGAAATCTACCTCCGATAGATGTCGCAACCACCTGACAGATGAATGTTTAGTATGTTTACTAATACTTCGCCTCAGTTTCTGGGGTAATTTTGTTGATAACATTGTTCGGTAGTTACCTAAGCGAGTATTGAGTCGTTTGTTGATTCCACTCACTACTATTCTCAAATCCCGTTTTCTGCATTCCAACAATTTTGATTTTTGCTTCTTGATTTGTGTGCTTTCGTGCTTTTCGCTTTACCTTGAAGCTTAGAGTGATATAGTGATTTGGGTTGTTAACTTGGGTCGTCTAAACGATAGCCCATAGGCATGAACGTTACTACCAAGTGAATATGCTATGATGCATTATTTTTACGGTGTTGCAGAAGGTAATGATTCCAAAGCTGCCAGACTGTATCATCGTATTTTTAAGAGATTTCATATTTTGTACGTGGTAGGAGTTATTCCTGGCGTAATACATCAGGAGCCTAGACCTACGATCAATCCGGAACGCGAAGAAGAGTTATTGCATGAAATAGAGCAAGATCCAATGATTAGTATAAGGCAACTCGAAAGATATACCGGCATCCCGAAGTCATGTGTTCACACAATTTTACGTGCCAACAGATTGCACCTGTATCACATCCAGCGGATGCAAGCATTATTACCCAATGGTTATCCGATTTTAAAAGTTTGGTCTATTCAACACCCACAATACGCACTACTACTGCATTCGGAATCCCCACAACTCAAAGAAATCCAACTTCCAGTACCAATTTATTGTAAACTTGTGGAGTGGGATTTTGAACGCTGACTTCATCGGTTCCTTTGAGCTGCCGCCTCGTTTGAATGGAGATCATTTCTTGGAAAATAATCTGCCCATTTTACTGGAGGACTTCCCATTAGAAATTCGACAAAATATATGGTTTCAATAGGACGGCGCATCCTGCCATCATGCTATAGATATTTGAATAACGCCTTTCCAAATAAATGAATTGGACGCGGTGGTACAATCAGGTGGTCAGTGAGATTTCCATTTATTATTTTGTTTGGGGGCATTTTAAACAAATAGTGTACGCCAGGAAAGCCTCAATAAAGCAAGATTTCACAAGGAAAATTGCAGTAGCGATAAATTAAATGAATCAAAAGCGGTAGACATTCATTCGACTAAAACGGAATTTTTTACGAATATGTAAATTATGCACTTCGGAAGGAGGCAGAACATTTGAAAATATCATGTAATATGATAAATATATTTTTGATTCACACACCTACAAATTTTAACTTTTATTTTGTATCGTTAACCAAAACCACTTATTTGCATTGTTTTGGTCCCAGCTACGTCTAACATAGTCATGAAAAAAATTTGTTGGCTCTAAAAATTGTAATAACTGACCTATCTCACATATTATGGTATAATTTTAATAAAAAAAGCAATTAATTACATCATGCGAAAAAATATTTGCCATTTTGATATATATTTCAAATACATGTTATATACTATATATTTAATTAGAATATAAGCCCTTTAATCAGAAAATTAATTATTCTTCTTGCGCTTCTTAGTCCGTCTCTTATAAGTTACTGGAATTTCTCTCCATGCTCATCACTTACGGCACCACAGTTTTCTGGGAGGTAATCTAGGTGTGAATGTATAAAGTGGACTTTTAATGATATATTGCATCCTAATTTCTGATAGCAAGAAAGAAGATTCCCAACAAGGTCTCTATAGTTTTCTGCTCTTTTGTTACCGAGATAGTGTGTTAATGTTGTTAAATTCAGCATCTTTGAAAAGGTTCTTAATTTGAGGACCCACAAAAATTCCCTCTTTAATTTTCGCATTACTAAGTCTGGGAAATTTTTGTTAAATAACTTAAAGCACGTCCTTCTTTGTCCATAGCTTTTACCAAGTCTCTCATAAGCCTCAGTTTTATGTGGAGTGGTGGCAGTATTACCTTTTGTGAATCAACTAATGGAATGTTAGCAATTTTTTTTTCTCCTGGTTCAAAACCCAGTCTTGGCGGCCAAATTTTTCTTTTGTAATGTTCTAATTGAGCTCGACTGTCCCACCCACAAAGAAAATAGCAATAGTTGGTGTACTCTTGCTGCATACCAAGTAAGATAGCTATCACTTTTAAGTCTGCAAAAATCTGCCACTTATACTTGTTATATTCTATAGTTTGTAGCAATACATTCATGTGACTTTTCCTTCATGTGGAGAGGGCGATTGGAATTGATGGCAATTTATTTCCATTGTGGAGTAACACAGCTTTTAAATTAAGTTTCGAGGCGTCAATAAAAAGTCTCCAGTCACTAGGATCATGGGGAATGTGTAAAGCACTCATTAAACCGTCAATGTCCTTGCAGGCAACCAAGTCATTTTCCATTTTGAAAAAAGGTATAAGATCTTTTTGGCGACTTCGATACATGGAAACTTTAACATTTTCTTGTAGTAAATTCCATTGTTGTAATCGAGATGCCAAAAGCTCCGCTTTTGCCTGGGACAAATCAAGGTCTCTTATAAGATCACTTAATTTTATGCAGTTCACCACCGGACACTTCGGCAGAGAAATCGGGATCTTGTGATGTTGATGGCTGGACTAAGTCGTCATCTACATTATCATCCGATTCTTCGTCAGAATCAAGGCTGTATTCTTGAGGTGGTTTAGGAATAGGTAGTTCATCACTATGGAGAACCGGGCGAATGGCAGATGGAAATTGAGCTATTGTATTACCATCCTTTTTTCCTTGTTAATACCTTGTCTAATACGAGGTATCACGCAAAAATAACAATCGGTAACATGATCTGTGGGTTCTCGCCAGATCATGGGCACAACAAAAGCCATTGAACGTCTTCTTCCACTTAGCTAACTGCAAAGATTGTTCGCACAATTGCTGCAACACATATGAGGTGCCCATTTTTTGTCTTCATCTCAATTGTACAACCAAAATGCAACTCCTTCTTAATTTTTGGCAGTAAAATTACGTTTTTGATTCGCAAAAGTCACTTCATCACAAATATAACAAAAGTTGTTAGGTATATTTACACAATTTCGTGGCATATTTTCAAAATAGCACTATTTACTTTCGAAAATGAGCTCTTATCATGCACAAGGTACAAATACGACTACGTAAGAATGGATATTAGTTTTAGTGACAAATAAAGAGGTAGGTAGGTAGTTAGTATGTCTATTTTTCGTAGAATTCTAATTCTACCTGTTATTTGTGATAGGACCGCCCATAAACTAGGGTTTATAAGGGGTCTACACATGATCCAGCGGCAGGGAGCCAGCCTTGAACTCATTCGTAAAAGTAAACTGGTCGCTGGAATTCCAGTTATCTTCAAAGCGTACCGACAATGTCGGGTCCCAGCAGCTGGATCGTCTGTAGACCCCTATACCTGCGTTACACTTTATTATCTGTATTGGGAAAACCAGAGCCAACTTGAACTTTTGCTTTTTATATTGTTATTTAGCATGACGAAGTTATTAAGAATTTGCTATTTTTACTTCCAGTATATGTAGGCTGTAGAATAGTGATTTGTTTAATTTTTCCATGATACACTTTCATTGTTTTGTACGGTTAATTTGCTTTCATTTGTTTCGTAATAGTCTACCAAACTATTTTACATATTATTTTTTTTGACAGAAGTCATCGAGTTTATTAGGTATTTGGCAACGTTCTACTGCAAATTTCCTTCGTATTATAATAATGTTCTTAAAATACCTCAATAACATATGCAGGTAAAAATGCTAGAGATAGACATTTATTTAACTATATCACATATAAAATGTTTATAGCAAGTTACAGTAAAAAATTTAGTTACATTTTGAAAATACCTATTTTCTAAATGTATACGTAAATTATTACAATAAAACTATCAGTCTTAATGTATTTACGTAGGAAAAAAACGCACACAGACAAAAAAAATAAAAAATAAAATATATCATCTAACTTGCAAACAGTTCCCTTGAACCTGAAAGAAGTACTGACTATTGTAGTTTAGATATCTTATACATTTTTGTATATTTTATGTTCTTAGTCAAAATCCTATATATCATCTAATCTACATAAAGTTGGTTCGAACCTGACAGACACCCTGTCTATTGCCGTTAGAAATCTTCATAATTTTGTTTGCTTGATCAAAAACCTTAGTAACATTTTGCTCTAAAATTAAAATAAAATCTTTTACACATAAAAATGACAATTTGCATGCCTCTGCTGATCACCCTGTATGACGGATATGATCCAGTTTCAATCTTCTATTTCTGTGCTGTTTTACATATGTTCCAAATTTGGGTTAAAAATTTTAAGTCGAACAGAAGTTATTGTGTTTACAAGAAACGGTCTACTCACAGACAGACAGACATTGCTTATTCCATACTTGAGTTCAGCCTCTTATGAAACGTATTTCTGGGAAAATTTCTTTTCTACGATGATCACTAAAAATTTTTTGTCCGGTTATAGTATACAACTTTCGATTAAATCAAATTAGTATAATAATGTTTTAATGTTTTAGATACATACGAACACTTATGGTAGATAATTTTGTTTAGTAACCGAAAGATGGCAGCACCATGTCTATATTAAACTTATTATCCATTTGAGACTTGATCTAGTAACCCAATTTGGTAAACAAAGACTGAAAAGACTTACTAATTTATCGACGATGACTGGAAGAATTGCAACAAAATTATCGATCACGATTTGTGTGTCAAAATGCATTATGTCTATTTTTCAAGGATGCTGTCTCTTGTTAGAGATTTAATCAAATCAAAATACAAAATAGTTACATATTTTCTGGGACGGATTTGATTGGAGGTCATAATACTTTATGATCAACGTTGTGTATATAAATAAACACAATTATTGGAGATTTTGTTAATAGTTATATTTTATTACCTACGTTTTTTTTTGTTCATCAGTTCTTTTCAAGTCATGTGACCATAGGTAGGTCATATATTCCCACACAGATAGTTAATCGACGATATGTAAAGGATTTATGTACGACAAACAGGACTTTACATTTTTTTTTAAAGAATCACATAAATTAACTTTTTTTGTGAAAGTAACCTTAATGTGCATTAGTGTATTAGAAAGAATTTATACAGACGCCTTTTTTATGAATTAAGATTTATACATATTGAGAATAAATACGGAATTAAACAGCTACATATTTTTAACGGCCATAAAAAAATTTCAAAAAGGATCTTCTCAATTCGACCAGCATGCTTGCTATCTTTATGTTTGTTGTCATTACTTTGGATTGGCTTAAGCGATTTCTTTGAAATCTTTTGCAAACTGTACGGTGTGGCTTGGGGATGAACCCATTATAGTTTCATCAAGCTACTAGAGTAAGATTGATTGATTGATTGATTGATTTACCAGCGTGCGGTAGGCATTGCTGCCACTCCCAGGTATACAGCTGGGCCTGCTACGTCCTCGCTGGGTTGAACTGAGGTCATGCTTGTTGCTAGCAGCAAGAGCCACATGGCGCATGGTAAAGGAATGTGGGATGGGAGGTGTCGGTATTTGTGAGATGCGTTACCACATTGTGTCGTGAAGGAGCGTTTATGCTCCCTTTTTGTGCTTTTGGTTCTGGACTTCTGCCTCTTCTGAGTCTTCTAGTGAAATGTTGTCGCGTTGTGTCGTAGTATGGAGTGTTTATGCTCCTCTTTTTGTGTTTCT
Organism: Rutpela maculata; assembly: GCA_936432065.2. NCBI lineage: Eukaryota > Metazoa > Arthropoda > Insecta > Coleoptera > Cerambycidae > Rutpela > Rutpela maculata. The sequence continues at coordinate 55,482,329 of OW386289.2, read as the reverse complement.
CCTTCTTCGAATTATCTGATTCCTCGGTTTCCGATTGTGGTAGAGCATATATCGTTGCACTTTGTAGTGTTCATTTTTTTATTCTGATCCTCTCAGTTGTTGTTCTCCGCTGTAGCATGGTCTCCCTGTCTTTAGTTTGTTGAATATTCAGTGCTAGCGCTTTCTTCAGTAGATTTCTATCCTTTTTTTTTCTAATTGTCTTTCCTCCTAATAGTGTTGATGTGTTCTGTCGCTGTTTTCGTCTTGTTGTTTTTGCGAGGACGATGTCAATTTCTGCTCTTCTCAAAAACCTTCTTCTGTTGGCTTTTGTGTTGCCGCGTCTTTTGACTCCATATGTCATAGTTGGCCATTTGGCTGCTAGGTACACATATTTGGTAAGGTCCCAACATAGTTCATTTTTCTCAGTGAACGGTACGATTACTCTTGTGACTTTGCATGCCGTTTTGATTCTCTCCTTTATCGTTTCTCTCCGTTCCAGTGGGATCTTCAGGTCTGTTCCTAGGTACTTCAGTTTGTTCGTTGTTCTTGGAGATTATTATTGATCTATTTTGTGTTCTTCTCCGCTGCTCCAACTCTCTTTTGTTGACGGGTCTCGCTCCATTATTAGGCTTTTCTTGAGGTTTGTTTTCAGTTCATATGATTTTCCTCCTGTCGGGCTCATGGGTAACCTGTCTTTTTTGGAGTTTTTCTTGTTGCAATTTTTAGTTTTGATTACCCATTTTTATCCAGTCTAATTCTTCTCCTGTCAGTTGTTTCTGGGTTTCTTCGTGGTATTTCTTCTGGGGGTCTTCGTGCTGTAGTAGAAAGCCTGTGGTGGCCCATATTTCTTTATTAGATATATCACTTAATTGTTATTATGTTAGTATATAAAAAAGATATATAGCTTTGCGGGTCTATGCAGGAATATCTCGGCCACACTTTAATAATTTGCTGCCCACCACAAATTCATGGTGACAGCGGTCGACACTTTCAAGGGCTTGGATGTATAAACATTTCTCAGACTATCCTCTAAGAAAGCTGTTTGAGTCAGATTTTCAACACTATATTATAACACCCACAACGCAAAAAACATGCAATTTCACAAAATACACTCATATTAAAACAGACACAAACAAAAAGTCAAAGATCAAAAACATTTATGTGCGATACTTCTCTATCCTTCCATTCCATTCCCTTTTTGACTTGTTCTATCGCATTACATCAAAACAACTGTACCTAGCTCTGGATTATGTACGAAACCAATCACTACTCACAAAATCGCCAATCGCACGTCCCGAGATATTTATTACCCTTCAAACGCCCGTCACTTACCTGACAACTCAAAATTATATCTTTTACATCTTGTATCCAGCCCAAGTGATGGCACATAAAAGGTAAATGTTTTATGTTTTCTCTTTCTAACTGGGCGCTTATTCTCAGCCAAGGGATATTTCGCTCCTATGAGAAAATAGTATTTTGTCTCTTTTCATCTCACTGTGTTTCCTATTTCCTTCTCTTTCCTTTCTTATAGGAACGATAATTCTCTTGGCTGAGAATGAGCACCCTGATGGCTTAGTGTTCCATATAGACAGTTCCCGTCACCGTCAATTTTTTTTGTACCAGTAGCTTATGGCCTTTGTTTCTACGTTCTATAGTGAATACATTATTTTTGTGTTTCCTGGAGTTATTATTTCTTGCTTACTTTCTGTTTTTTGCTTGTTACTATTACGGTCCTAAACGTTTTTTATAAACTTCCTTAGCCTCACCAGAGCCGTGTACCAGAAGTATAAACAGTCAGTACGTTTTTATAGCATGCACGAGGTTTTTTCAAATATTTTATGGCCCTGAAACCAAGGTAATTTCCTTTTAGCTGTTCATACTTGTTATTTTTTCCTTTCTTGTCGGGCTCATAGATGACCTGTCACTTTTTAACGTTTCTCTTGCTGAAACTTTTATTTTTGCGCCCCAATGTCCAGTCTAATTCTTCTCCTGTGAGCTTGGGGGGTATTGTTTCTTGGGAAAATTATTACTATTGTATCGTGTGTAATTATATTGATTGGCTGGAAAAAATTCGGTCTTGCCTATTGATTATTGTTTGCACTGTTGTCCTAATAGAATGCCATTGGTTGTAATTTTAGTTTAGTTTGTATATTTTTCCTGAAAGAAAGTTTATTTATTACTATGTTTGTAGTTTATTACCGACCTTTTATTTATTAGTATCCGCCAGAGTTTATTTGTCTAGGAACTATCGAGTGTTCATAGTATAGATAACATTTAGTTAAGTGGTAAAGATATAATGTAGGGTGTTAACTTATCTCTTTTTAAATGTCTGATGCTTGTTCATGATTTGTTTCCTGGCAGGTCTGCTTGTCTCGGGAATTTCATTTTTACTTGTGCACTGATAGGTTTTAATCATACGTATTAATTAAATATTAGTTATATAACTTAACTGTTGTAATGTTAATCCATTTTACTTTTCGCGCAATTCTTCACTTAACACATCAGCGTAATTTCGTTCTATTGTGTCGACTTTTGGTCGGGTTTTTACTCGAATTTTATAGCAGCGACTGTTCTGTTTGAAACCACTAGACGAAACGTCAAGCTACTAGAGTAAGATGAGCACAAATTAGAAACAAATTTTTATAAACAAAATACGTTTCCAATAGAATAAAAATCCATCTATAATAATATACTTTTCTACAAACTATAAATTATTGCTCCGCGGTGGTCCCATTACAGTTCTTCCATCGAACTGCGTCCGGTGTATAGTGTGTCACACTCTCAAAAACTAGGCAAAGTTAAAATTTTGTCGGAATTCCATTAAACTTAGTAATTAGATATTTTAGGAGTAGCTGATATTGCATCAGATGTCAGAAGTTAAGAATTTAAAATGGCGAATCCAGTACGGCTGCCATGATTGCAATATTTTTGCAGATGTACACGAAATTTGATATATGGAGAGAATATTATTTAGGTATTAAGCAAATCACAACTTACACACTTTTTTATTCTAAAAAAAAAAATGTTTTAAATGTTTTTTAACCGCCTTCCATGTCACCTCAATAACCCTGTTAAGTCTAGAAGATCTAAATTTGTCTGAGTAAAGGAGACGGGGCCCTACAGTTTATGGTGGAATCCGAACCACTTCTTGGGGAAAATTTCCTATGAAAAATTTTTTCGCTGTGTGGGGCTCGAGCCCACTTCGCTAGATACGCTCAGAGTACAAGTTGAACGCGCTAACCCAATGAGCCACCAACCCCCTAAAATGACTTAAAATGCTAGGAATCCTATCATGTAATTCAATACTTCGTCAGTATTAGCTAGAAGAGTAGTTGTGTTGATTGGTTCTTCAATGACGAGTGTTTTCCTAGGTAGTATATTAGCGTGATCAGATTATGTACCAAAATATACAGAACGTAGATAATTTCATGATAATTAAAAAAGTGTGAATGAATGAATTAAAATAAATGCTTTATGTATTTTCAATATATTATTTTGCTTTAAAATGCTAGGAATACTATCGTGTAATTCAATACTTCGTCAGTATTAGCTAGAAGAGTAGTTGTTTTGATTAGTTCTCCAACAATGAGTGTCTTAAAGTATTTACTTAACTAGTATATTAGCGTGCTCAGTTTAGGGCAACAATATACAGAAAATAGGTGATTTCATAGTAAATAAAAATGTGAATAAGTTGTGATTTGCTTAATACCTAAATAATATTCTCTAATCATAATGAAAGCAAATAAATAAAAATAATTAATTGTAAAAATTGATATTTGGAGATTTCAGAATTCTTTGATAACGATCCTGGCGTCAAAGCTTAAAAATTCAAAATGAGATACATTTTCTTTTACCGTATGTATATTGTATATATTATGCTAAATAAAGAGCCACTAAAGAGGGTTAAACCTTTTTTTTTTAAAAAGCTTGAACTTCCTTCAAATAAGCCAAAAATTATGAAGTTAAATTTCACTGTCGGCGTGTCGCCAATTTTTTTTTTTGAGACCTTAGATTCTCTTGTATATACTAAATACCAATTTTATGGACTCTTACCTGCTTGATTTACCCATTTACCCCAAATTTACCCCAATTTACCCTCCAACCCTTCGACGGAACAAGATGAAAATATAATCTAGTTCCAGATCTCGTTAAAGTACATATGTGTACCAAATTTCAAGTCAATATCTTAAACGGTTCCAGAGTAAACGAGCGCACAAAAAAAGTTACAGACAGACCGACAGACAGACAGACATTTTTTTTCGCTCAAACTTTATATCTCGACGTTTCATGACATTTTAAGCCTATTTGAACAATAAAAATTTAAAAAAATTTTTTTTGTCGTTACTATACTCGTTACTATACTTCCACTGGATGTGGAAGTAATCTCTGTTATTGTTTTTTGTGGTGATTAAGAAATGTGTGAAGACTGTGAAGTGAACTTTAATAAAGCAGACTCCTCGAATCTTCCAAAAGTGGTTTTATTAATGATTATGAATTTTTTAAATCAAAATCATGAGTTTATTAGTGCATAGATGAAAGGAGTTAAAATGGCCTTGATTTTGTTGAATCAGTTTCACATTGCAAAAAGTCGTTGTCATCTCGACTCATTTTGGACGTACTTGATTCATTAATTTCCTCAATGGTTTGGCGCTATCTTTTAAGAAATAATTTCTAAACGATGTATTTCGATTTTTTTGACAATAAAATATATGTGGCACAATGTCAGGTCTCATTTTTATATGAATATTGTCTATTAATTTATAATACATGTAGTTTTCCATGTCTTTTTCGAAATAAAATAGTGTTTTAGAATTTTCTAATTGCTGGCTTTAAAGAATTTTATAAAATTTAAATAAAAGAGGTGTTAATAACTTAAGAAATAAGTTTAAATAACAGTGTATAAAGCAACCATAAGAAATATGCAATTTTTCCTTACAATCAAAATTTAATAATTATTTAAAATATATTTGCGTTACATCCTGTATAACAGCAGCCCGGTGTTGAAATATGAAATAGCGTTTTTTCTCAAATATTTTTAACCGAAATGCAAAAAAAGACTTGTAAAAATCGTTAGTATTAAAAATATATTTTACGTTTAAAAAAAAATTCTGCATTTAATAGTAAATAATTTAACATATAGATACATTGGAATGGTCCTCCCAAACATAATATGTTTATTTGGTAGTAAACATTTTCTCTTTTTTTTATAGTTTGTTTCCGTTTCTTTCGCATTTTTAAATCTGTAGGAACGCTAGGAAATAAATTAATGTAATAGTAGGTATTTTCACCGCGGTGTTTTGACACTCACGAACAATACAGTATTTATAATTCCATTTGCCGTCACTACTATTCATTGTTAATATATGTCTGTGAAAATAGTTGATAAACCGAAACGATGTGGTCCATGTTTATGATTTTTTTTTAGACGATTTACAGGTGTTACAAATTTCTAGTTTGTTGCACAGGGTTTTAGAATTTTAATCTTTTCGATAATCAAATAAAAAACCGCTGCCCAAGGAATCACTACTTCCACATCCAGATTCTCTATCCAAGTCACTCACAACGAAAAAACTTTGTATGTGGAAATAATTGTTTATGGAACTTTAATAATATAATATTTGAAATCCTCTACCCCAAAAACCCAGAAAACGATACCCCACATCGGTAGTGGGGCGGAGGTGGTGATAGGGGGTGGTAGTGGGGGTGGATGAAATAAAAAAATATTTTGAGGTTTCTGGTTCTTATACATACACTAAATCACAATTATTTTATCCCCTTTAATAAGGGGGTGGGGCGAGCGGTGGGGGTGGTAATGGGGGTGTCTAATGCTAAAAATTTTTTTGAGACCTTAGCTTCTCTTGTATATACTAAACACCAATTTTATGGACTCTCACCTGCTTGATTTACCCATTTACCCCAAATTTACCCCAATTTACCTCCAACCCTTTCGACGGAACAAGATGAAAATATAATCTAGTTCCAGATCTCGTTAAAGTACATATGTATGCCAAATATTAAGTCAATATCTTAAACGGTCTCAGAGTAAACGTGGGCACAAAAAAAAGTTACAGACCGACAGACAGACAAACTTAAAATCTCGACATTTTAAGCCTATTTGAACCAAAAAAAAATTTTTAAATTTTTTTGTCGTTACTATATTTCCACTGGATGTGGAAGTAAAAAAAAGTGCAAAATGATAATCAAATATCGATATTTAGGTCAGTGTATAAATGAACAAATAACGGATTCAAACTTAGTACTTCCACATCCACGTACATCCACGATCCAAGTAGTGGAGTGGAAGTATAGTCAAGGTAAAAAAAAATATATTCTTCTGTACAAATATCATGAAAGGTATAAATTTTAAGTAAGAGCATGAAAAATTTGTCTGTCGGTCTGTAACTATTTTTAAACGCACGATTATTCTGCAGTTGAAATTGGGTACATCCATGTATTGTAACGAGATCTGGAACTAGATTATATTTTGAACTTATGCTGTTGAAGGGTTGGAGGTTAATATGGGTATATAGGTAAAACCAGCAAGTAAGAGTCCATAAAAGTTGCATTTAGTCTTTGTACAAGAAGCCAAATTTTTTTTGATATTGTCTTAATAGCGGACAGTATGCAAGAGGCGCAGCATATGTTGCATACCGCTATATGAGGTGGCGAGAAAGGTAGGTTTGAAAATAAATCTAAAAACCCAGTTCATGACAAATCTTGTCCTAAGTGATACTGTAGAAATTGATAACGGAAATATAGATCAAATACACGTATATAAATACCTAGGCCTATACCTATACCTATCTCGTCCAATGTTGATAACATTGGACGAGATAACCAGACACATGAAATCCAGCGCAAAATAGGCCTAACTTGGGCAGCATTTGTAAACTAAAACCTACATTCAAGTCTGACCTCCAAATATGTTTAAAGAAGAAGGTCTTTAACCAATGCGTGCTCCTTGTACTAACATATGGCGCGGAGACACTAACATTGACAAAAAAAAAATAACAACAAAACACAGGTAATCCAACGCAGGATGGAGAGGTCAATGTTGGGAATTACTCTTCGAGACAGAATCCCTAACCAAAACATTAGGTGAAATACAGGAGTACGAGATGCTCTCGAAGATATCTTGGTTCTGAAATGGAACTGGGTCACGTCGCTAGAATGAAAGACGGTAGATGGACAAAAAAGATCCTAGATTGGAGGCCAAGATTCGAGGCATTTAGAAGCAGAGGAAGACTGCCTAGCCGTTGGAGTGATGACATAAAAAGACTCGCCGAAAACTGGACACAAGTTGTTCAAGACCGGAAAAGATGGCAAAATTTGAGAGAGGCTTTCGTTCAGCAGTGGACAGTATAAGTTTGCGAAGAAGAAGAAGAAGTGTTTACAAGAACCAAAGGTATCAAAATTTGCTTTGGCATCAGACACACCCACTACCACCCCCTCTACTGAAGTGGCATATCGTTTTATGGGTTTTTGAGGTAGACGATTCCAAATATCATATTATTAAAGTTCTATGAACGATTATTTCCACATGGTGGAGTGCAAATATAGTACCAATTGTTCTTTTGCTGTAAGAGACTTCGACAGGAAATCTGGATGTGGAAGTAGTGATTCCTTAGGCAGCGGTTTTTATAACTTGCTTCAATATCGATATTAGTAAGGTAGGGTAAGGTTCAATTAACTGGGTGGCGCACAATGGCCCCAAATTGAGTTTTTTGGTTCAAAAATGGCTAGAGAGCGCAAATCTTGTAGGAAATGAACAATTTTTTTTTTATTATTAAAGCTTACCGAAATTTCAGCAAATCGTAGGAGCCCGAATAAAATAAACACCTATATACACAAATATGCGCTATTTATTTAATAAATAATAATTCATTGTTATAACGAACTAATTAAACTGGAAAAGGTGGCAAACAATAGTCAAGAAGGAAATGAAAGTTCAAAGGATGAAGTCAAAATAGGAAAAAAACTACGAAAACACAGGGGGCTTAAATTCTATGTCTTACATCCAAACTCCAAAAATTGACATAACGGAAGAAAATAAAAAACAAAACGCAAGGGAGCAAGTTAAGAGATACTGCAAGAAAAAACACAACACATCTTAGAAATCAGATAAAGTAGGCTTAAATGAATTACTATTTTACATTTATATAAATTAGGTATACATTAATATTAAGACAAATATTTAGTTTAAGCAAGGGTTACAATATGCATATTTAAATTGACTAAAGGATAATAAGGAAAAATCATGGACAATTTTATAAGAGATTATCCAAATGAACAAATTCATACACACATAGTTAATAATATTACCGAAATTAAGAGATGAATTAGGATCAAGTTTTAAAATTCTTCACCTCAACATAAGAAGTCTTGCCAAAAATTCAGAAGAACTAACAATATACCTTAAGCAATTCTCAAAAAAATTTTATGTACTAGTTCTAACTGAAACATTCAAAATTTATGATGTAGACTTATTTAAAGTAAAAGGCTATGATCTGTTGTATAATTATGGTGATGTAAATAAGAATGACGGTGTGATTATTTATATAAAATCATATTTAACGTACACATCAAACAATACAAAAATTGTATAAATAGGTGGACTAGAATTGAATATTTCACAACAAAACAAAAAAAATAAATTAACTGCTATTTATCGATCGCCATCCACATGTCCTTATACATTCAATTCAAATTTAATAAACCATTTAAACGAAAACAAAGACCACTATAATATAAATGTAATAGTAGGAAACATGAATATAAATATTATGTCAAATAACAATTATGCACAAGAGTATCTCAATATTCTAAATGAAAACGGGTTCAATTCGTATATAAATGAACATACAAGAGTACAGGGGTTGCAACAAACTTGCATAGATCATTATTTCGTTAATAGCAAAGCAAACCATAATATTAAACCAATATTTTCTCACTATATAACTGACCACTTTCCAATTATGCTGACTTAGAAAAACAAAATCCAACTGTAAGTCAAATCCAGCATAAACAATATACAAATTACCCAAACTAAAAAAATGATTTAAGAAAAGAAATTCACAATAATAACAACATCGGTGCAGCAACAGAGCTATTTATTAATAAAATAAAATATTATATTTCTCGTAATACAAGAACTGTTAAACTAAAAAATAAAGAAAAACCGAAAACAGATTGGGTAACCCCGAGGTTAATTAAATTAATTAACACAAAAAATAAAATGCATGAAAACGTTTTAAAAAATCCAAATGACGCAAATTTGCTAACAGAGTATAAAAGGTATAACAACAAACTGACGCAACTGATAAGAACTGCTAGAGTAAAACATAATAGACTGCAAATAGACAAAAATATTAACTCTAGTAAAAATCTATGGAATTCAGTGAATAAACCATGCAATAAAAATAAAAACTCTGAAAAGGTAATAATTAAAATAAAAACAGAAAATGGTAATCAAACAACAAATGCAAAAGAAATTGTAAACACATTTGTAAATTATTATACAGAGCTAGGAAAAAATATGCAAAAAAAAATAAAAATACCAAAAAATTTTAAAGAAAACTATAACGCAGTAGAAAATTCAATATATTTATATCACACAAATCCGACAGAAGTTCAAGACGTAATAAATAGTTTAAAAACAAAAAAATTTCCTGGATTAGACAATATACGCGCAGAAACACTAAAAGAAATTCAAGAAGAAACTGCAGAACCCCTAGTATTTTTAATAAACCGAAGTTTCGACATAGGACAATTCCCAAAAATCTTAAAAATAGGCGTAATAAAACCTCTCCATAAAGGCGGCGATATAACTGAACCTATTAATTATAGACCAATATCAGTAATTTCCAATGTCAGCAAAATCTTTGAAAAAATCCTGAAGAATAGACTAACGTCATTTTTTAATAAATTTAATATTATATCGACAGTTTGGTTTTCAGAAAGGTAAACCTACCGAAGATGCCATAGCATGCATAATAAGTTATGTTTATGATGCCTTAGATGAAAAATCACCATGTTTATGTATATTTATGGATCTTGCAAAAGCATTTGATACGGTATCACACACCAATCTCTTAAAGAAACTAGAACACTGCGGTTTGAGAGGAAATGCATTTAATTGGATAAAAAGTTATTTGTCTGAAAGAACATAATATGTAAAAATAAATGAAACCATCAGTGACTCAAAAATTGTCAGCTACGGTGTTCCACAGGGAACAGTTCTAGGACCGCTTCTGTTTGCCGTATACATAAACAACCTGCTTTCGATGCGAACTGTCACAGCTAAAATATTGAGTTTTGCTGACGATACAGCAATACTTTTTAAAGCCAATTCATGAAAAAACCTTAAACAAACTGCAGAAAAAGAATTCAAAGAAATAAAAAAAATGGTTAGACTACAACATACTCACAGTAAACTTAAAAAAAACTAGTTACTTACCATGTACCTCATACATAAATAATAATCTACCTAATTTTGGACTATTAAATATTGAAAACCAGCTAAACATTCCAGAAGCAGATTCAGTAAAATATCTAGGTATTATCATTGACAAACATTTTAGATGGGACCTGCAAGTAAAACATGTTACACAAAAAAATCGAGGACTATTATATCGATTTAAGTACCTAAAACCATACCTAGATATAAAACATATAAAAACGCTCTATTATTCCTTAGTAGAATCACACTTAACATATGGTATTATCGGCTGGGGAGGTGTCTGCGATTCTTACTTAAAAAACATAAACAATCTACGAAAATGGATATTAAGGATAATTTATAGTAAGAATCGTAGTTGCCCCTCGGACGAGTTATACAAAGCTAGTGAAATATTCGATTTGGGGCAATTATTTTTCCTTAAAATTCTATTATTCAACTTTAAAAATAAAAAAATATACAAACCTATTCAGCACAAATACACAACAAGAAAGAAAGGAAACCGATATCAAAATTCAGAACCACAAAAACTATCGGACAGAAATGTTATACATATCTGGGATCAAGATTATACAACAGATTACCAAAGCAAAAAAAAAAATACAAATAAATTGCACATATTTAAAAAAAAATGTTGAAAAATGGTTAAAAGAAAATTCTAGGTCTCAAATACACAACCTTATTAATCAAAATGTAATGTAAATTAAACAATCACATTTCATATTCAAATAAAATAATACTCTCTGATTATGACAGAAAATCCAAACTAAGTAAAAAAAAACCTGTCAAATTTGGACAGAAAAACCAAACTGAACAAAAATCTACCTAATTACGACATTTATAAACCAAAAGCGATGAATATATTTAACCCATCACGGACAAGTAGTATTTAACTACTTACGTGATTACTGCACTGTTTATTTGCAATATAACGATACGAAATGAAAATATTTAATACCTATTAGATAAGTATGTAATGTTACTCTTGTATTGTCAAAATATTGGAAAATAAACACATTATTATTATTATTTATTATGTAAATATTTTTTCTCAAAAAACAGCTTCCACACTGCACTTAATAATTTTTTGAAATCTAATTGAAAATGTTTGACTAATATCCACAAAAAAAAAACTAAATACCTTTGTACAAATATGAGCTATTTAAATAATAAATATCAATTCAATGTTAACGAACTATGTAATTTTTGTACATGAAAAAATACATCTGATATTGCGTTTAACTCTTTTTTTTGTAATATAATAGAAAATGATTTCACCAATTAAAAACAAAAATAACAACACATGTAGACAAATACTCTTACTCTTGTGAAAAAATACCTTTCAGGATGCATTTAGTTACTTTTCTTGCGATCTAATTGAACATGACTTCACCTTTTTTTTTTTTTACTTTTCACCAATTATTAAAAAATACACCTAATATACAAATACGCGTTACTTACTATTAATATTAATTCAATGTTATAACGAACTAACTAATATTTCCGCTGCAAACACACCTTTCTGATTGTATTTAATATTGTTTTTCTAATTCTAATTGAAAATGCCTTAAAAATAAGCATAAAATATAAATTCCTCTTATCCCATGGGTAATCATGATAAAATATCTGATTATCCCGACGATGAAAAATCTAGATAAACATGTGCCCCAAGGACATGTAATAAACTCCTAATAACATGCAAATTATGAGCATAACTCAACGATTCAAGTCGCCATAATAATATACATTTATATCTTGACAAAAAAAGGAAAATCTGTGGAATTGTGAATAAAACTGTTAAGATTACATTAATAATAAGAAAATACATTAACGCTATTACAGATTTTATGTTCAATGTTGTGTCATTACTGCAGAATCTACGTAGTTAGAGAAATATGTCGGGTATTAAGTAAATGAAAATTTCCGTATTTGTAATGTTTAAGAAGTTAAGAAATTACCTTGCTTTATCTCTATGCAGTTCGTATAAGTAGTGAGCGAGAAAAATCATTTTAATGTTAACTTGCAGATTTGAACGTATAAAATATATACAGGGTGTCCCACTTCAAACTCCCGGAGCCATTTTTTCATTAATCAAAAGCGATATTTGAATTCTGCGGAAGGTATCCACTAGAATATATAAATGTCTTCAGTTATGAGTAAAAATGGTTATTTTACACATTGAAGTATAGATGGCGTCGCGATGCAAAAAATTTTTCGATTCTAGGAACGTTGAAATGAGATGCCTGAGATAAAGAGTTATATTCTAAGCAACTTTTTTAATATGAACAATTTACTAAAAATCACTGATTTTCGAGATAGTTTAACTTTATAACCCAAAGTTGCCCTCGGGGTTAACTATTGCGCCGGCTATGCAACAGTCTTGGCTGGGACGTGGATAATTATTGTGAGATTGAACTTCTTCAAAAATGAATTTTATTCCCGGACCAAAAGTTTAAAGTTATTGGGTGAGCGCCAACTAAAGTGCTAATAAGCTAGACTTCAATCACGTGAACAAATGCCTCCTTTAGTTGAGGTCGAGATAGTAAGAGATTTTTGTGGTAATATTAAATAATACTTCAGACATAAACCTGGAATTTCTGATTTTATTAGTTCATTGCTATCTGATTTTTCTTGTAATTTATCATAATAAACATTTACATATAAATACACATTTCTGATTACCCTGATTTGAAAATAATAAACTCTTTAAAATTTACCACGTGCCCCGTGGGTATCACACATACACCGTTCCTTGTCGGTTAAGGCAGTGAAAACAATGGAAATTGCCTATCGGCGGTTATAACATGAAATGTGACCCAGACTACAATTTTGACAGTAAAAAGAATAATTTGACAACAATTATAAAAAAATGAATAAAGATTTTAAAGATTATTTCATCAACATTTTATCATACAATGAAATCAGATATAATATAGATTATATTATGGTAAGTAAATTTGCAATATTATAAATAAAGTATAACCATTACCAGGTTCAATATTTTGTTTTTAGGTTATTAAATACTGGAGGTGAACTTATGTCTAATAGATACGAGAAAATATATGATTTTTACCAGTCCTTAGGTGGGCTCGATGGATTCGGGATCCTTCTCTTGTCTAATTAACAGTGGAAACCAGGATTTCTTTCTTTTTCTGCGGTGGGCCCCAGAATTTCAACCCTTCCCTTGTAATTGGAATACTTGGTTATCTTGTCTGTGTACAAAAGGACTTTCCTGATTATATGTAGTCTGCCTGGATATAATTCATAGCAGATGCAGTGATAAACCCTCCTAGGAGCTTTGAAAGATGGGATCTTATGAACTTCCCTTGTAGCGGGGGACTACGCCGCCTTTTTCCAAAAATTGAATAAATGTTTAATTTATGTACTGAGATGTGGTAATATTAATATTCCTTTTCTATTTATGCAGTTCTTTAAACTGGCAAGCTATATTTGAGAGAAGAGAAAAAAAAATTGATTACCATGAGGTACGTTAAAAAAAAATTTTGTTATATACTTTAATTTCTTATTAATTATTTATTATCCCCAACAACATATATTAAATTCAAAACATTATAAAATAATGTACCAACCTTAACGGGTGTCTTGAAACATGTTGAAAATCAAATTCAAAACTTATTTAAAATTATTTGATTACTATAAGCAGCGTGTGGCCAGTCACAAAATCAGCAGCAAAATGGACAGTCTCATTGCTTTTCCTTTCCAAGTAATTTTTTATTTTATTTTTTATCAGATTCAAATAAAAACTTCTAGAGTAATCCTATCTAATATTACATTTGTTGGCAACACTCTCCCACTTCCTGGAGGCAAAATTTAAACAGTGAAGCTGACCATTTCTAATTAATATTCCTCTCATAAAGTATCTTGAATTCTCAATTTAATTATTATATTGACTCTAATTTTTATTCACTCATCATTATATACAAAGTAGCCCAAATAATAAATATTATGATCTAAAAATCAATGTCCTAACCTCTAAGTAATCACTTTCCACTCTTTTCTCAAAATTGTAATTTGACGTAAGATTTGCGATACAACAAGTATTCCAATTAAATTAAATCAAACATAATATACTTGACATCTATGCTCCTTTTTACACTTTAACTTATTTTTATTATCGTTGTTAGGCATTTGGTTTTCGATAAAAATGGTAACGGCACTGTGCACGTTACAACTTCTATGTAATTTTTCAAGTAAAAAAATCGCATTTTTTTCGTACGTCTACAATTTACAGTGTAAAATTTAGTCGAACATACAACATAAACATGACGCAAAAATTAGACAATACACAATAAATAGAAATATCAAAATCTTTAATTTTCAAACAGTAGTCCCACCTTTGTTTTACTTGAAAAAAAAAAGTTATTTTATGTTTTGAAATAAATATGTTTCATTGCCATCTGAAGCAGCCTGATTCATTATGAAAATTGCCCCAATGGATTTATCGTATAATAGAATTAAAAAATAAATAAATAAATAAAATGAATTTTAAAAAAGTTATGATGATTTTTGTATTTAAAAAAAATATATTGAAGTTCAAATATCTCGAAAACCAGTAATTCTTCGAAAATTCTTCGTCTCATAAAAGTTGCTCAGAATGTAATGTCCCATCACTTGCACCATTTCAACGTTCCTAGGATCAAATAGTTTCTTTGCGTCGCGACGCCATCTATACCTCAATTTGTAAAATGACTGTTTTTACTCAAAACTGATATCATTTATATATTCTAGTGAATACCTTTTACTGAATTCAAATGTCTCTTTCATTGACCGAGAAAATGGCACCAGGAATTTTACGTGGAACACCCTGTATATTCTGAACATAAAATGAGGACCGTAGAGCAAAAATGAGCGGTATTTTAATCAAAGGAAATAGCAGATAAATGTATCTGAAGCATCACCGTCGTTGACTACGCTCCACCACAGACCTATATTTAAGATTTTTACGGTTTTGAAACTTATTCTCTTGGACCCCACAGTCTTCCAAATGTGACTAGTGTATGAAGGTATCGCTTTGATATCTTACGTTTTTTAAACTGCTGGACAAAAAATATTTAATAGATGGTAACGAGACCTTCAGCATGATACAGTGTCGTCCCGCTGGGTATTTTGTTATAGTATGTATATTATTGTGCATTGCTTATATACGAAAAGTGAATAAGCTTAAACACAAATTCTTCTCCAATTTACTGATTTACAATATCGAGGGGTAAGTCCAGTTTTTGGAGCCATCTATCGGAGAAACTGTCCATCATTTGAAGTTTTGCCAAAGGAACTTATTGTTCAGAATCAGTTGAACTACAACATATCAAAA
The DNA here is from genome assembly GCA_936432065.2 of Rutpela maculata. NCBI lineage: Eukaryota > Metazoa > Arthropoda > Insecta > Coleoptera > Cerambycidae > Rutpela > Rutpela maculata. The sequence goes on along the minus strand of OW386289.2, from coordinate 55,466,562 downwards.
ATTCATCAAACTTGACAGGCTACCAATTTACTTATAAAACGTGCGGTGTTGTTTGGTACACGTATGTATTTTAACGTGATCTGGAACTAGATTATATTTTGATCTTATTTCGTCTCGGGTATTATAGATACGTAGTAGGTTACCTCAAGTAGTATTGATGCGTAGTAGGTTTCCCCGAATCTTACGGATGTGCAGTGACTTTTGTCAAGTCATGAAACGTCAAGATTTTAAGCTTGAGCAAAAAATTCTATCGCATCGGTCTGTCTGTCGGTCTTGAAACTTTCTGGTGCTCACAATTACTCTGGAACCGTTTTAAATATTGACTTGAAATTTGGCACACGTATGCATTTTAACGAATTCTGGATATTTTGATCTTATTCCGTTGAAGAGTTGAGGGGTAAAAAATAATGTCAATTTTAGATACTTTTAATTTTATAGTACGAACTTAGTTGGTGAAAGACTCAGTGCAAAATAAAGTAAAAATTAAAAAAAGAGCACATCAAAACCTATGTGAGTTTCGAACCCGGGATCCTTGGATTCCGAGTCATTAACCATTAAACCATTAAATACCATTAAAAGTATTTATTAAATATTCTTAAGTTGACATGTCATGGGCTATATTTGGTATGTATGTGGTATGTATCTCATTATTACAATCATATATTAGTTAATTAGAACGCTACATACATCGCGGAGATACAGGCGAAGGAGAATTTCAAGCCGCCAGAGCTTTACATAAATTAATCGTACGCTGAAATGATTTTGCGAATTTCTTGTAGTATACAAGCGTTTAAATTAATTAAAAGATTGTTTGATATTTGGTGTGATAAACAGCGAAGGCTAAAAATATGCAGGAAAAAAAATTAAAGGAGAAATCTGCTTTACAATACTTCTGTCAAAGTAATAAAACTACAGGATGATAATATGTGTGGATAATGCAAAGTAGGTGTTGTATTGTGTAGCGATAAAATATTTCCTCTCGCGGGATTCCTCAAAGGGAAAATTTTGGGGAGGGGTGTTGGTGGGGTTCTGTGTTTGTTGGGGGTGCGGTGGGATGTTTTGTGTGAGCATTGTTGTTATGATCGTCTCATATGGTAGATGTCTAGTTTCTGATGTAGGAGTCCATGTGTGTAGTGTGTGTTGTCATACTGTTTTACGTGTGCTATGTCGCTGGTCAGGACGGAAGTGGACACTTTTACGGAGAAGAACTTCTGGGCCGTATCTCTGATGTAGTCTGTGGTTCTTTTTCAACCGCGAATTCTATGCAGCTCTTCAGTCGTGACATATCGATGCGAGTTTGTCAATAGGCGAATCAATTTGTTTTGCGTGTTCTGAATACGATTTAATTGCGTATTTGAGGCCGCGTTCCAGACCAGTTAGAATCTGGCGAAAGATCCCCTTATATAAAGTGATCTCATTTTCCAAAGTTAGTTTGCTCCGTTTATTGACTAGCGGATACAGTCGACTGAGAGCTGCATGTGTTTTAATTATGGCCACCGTAATGTGCGGCCCGAAACAAAGTCTCTTATCAAGAGAGATACACTAATACTTCTTCGTAATGTCCTGTCCCTGGTTTTTAGTTTTGCTAAATGTCTTGATTTCGTGAATTTTCTGTTATATTTTACTGTCTCAGTCTTGTCCGGGTTTATTCTTATTTTTCAGACCGCGTCCTGGATCTTGTTTATATGATATTTGACTTTTGTGTCGGGGTCTGGGCGTAAAAGCTATGAGCGTATATAGTTAGATCGTCAGCGTAAAGTAGAGTGTTTGTGTTTGGGTACTTGGGTAAATCTGCGGTGTAGAGATTAAACAGGATGGGACGGAGGATAGACCCCCGAGGAACACCTGCGGAGAGCCTTGTCCTGGTCAAGAGCATGCTATTTATCGGCACTAGAATATATCTATCTGAGAGATATGGGCCATTATAGATTTTGTGAAATTATGGTCGTTGTCTAATTTATATAAAAGCCCATTTATCCACGTGGTGCCAAAGTCCTTACCAACGTCAACGAGCAACACCACTGTGCAATGCTCTTTGTTATACCCATTCAATATATCCTACACCAACTTAGATTGTGCGTGGGTGGTACTATGACCACCCCTAAAACTAAACTGGTACGTAGAGATGATATGTTTCTTCCCCAAGAACCGATTGGCAATCTGTAAAATAATTTTTCCGAATATTTTTGCCATGGTTTAATAAGGAGATAGACGAACATTTTTTTTCCATATTTCTACCCCCCGCTTCATTATGAATAAGAAGGTGCAAATACATGATTAGCCTAGGGCGCGCCAGTCCTTAATCCGGCCCCGGCAGTTTCCCTGGCTTTAAGATGGGTACAACGATATGGCCGTTTTCCATTTTTTTGGGAAAATACTGCAATTTCAGGATTGAGTTTAGGAGATAAATTAACTGGACTGAGGCTTTAGGGGTAGATTACTGACACCGATACCGTATCCTCACTTCACCTCACGTATCTTATTGTAATTGTCCAGTAATTTTTTTTTTTCCGAAATGCTGTTTTTTGTATGGCATCTCCTATATGCTTAATTTTTTTTGTCCGTTTAAAACACTTGCTTTAGAAAAAAGTTTTCATCCGCCATATTGGAGTCGCCATTTTTAATAATTTTATTTTGACTTTGAATTTCGAATTTTTGCTTCTTTTTCTACCTACCTAACGAAACTGAGTATTTTGAAACAATTTCTTGCACTAAAGAATAACTTTTTGTTGTAAGTTCTAATATTAATTTCAATCCCATAACACAAAGGGTTGTTTTTTACTGTCTTCTCCAATGTCTTTAGCCAATTTTGATGACAGATAAATACACACTACTTTCCTAAAGCTTGGAAAATAGCTTTAATATTTCCTCTGCCTAAAATCAATCAACCTAGCCAATTGAGCCACCTGAGATCCATTAGTGTTTTACCTGTCTTATCAAAAATTTTTGAAAAAATCTTAGAATTGCAAATTAGAGAATTTATCAATCTCAATAATATTCTACCATTAAAACAGTCCTGATATAGATCTGGTTTCAGTTGTGCTACAGCCCTTGCTGACGTAACTGTTGACATCATTGGAGCTACCGATAATAATAAAATCAGTGTATTAGTATTATTAGATTATACGAAAGCTTTTGATAGGATAAATCACCAATTACTTTTTTCTATTTTACACTTCTGTGGCTTTGAACGAAATTCCTCCAATCTAATTTTGTCATTCTTGTCGGATAGAATTCAACAAGGAGTACCTACGTAATAATAATATTTCACAACCACTGACGGTAGTTTCAGGTGTCCCGCAAGGAAGTATACTTGGATCGTTATTGTTTACAATTTTTACATCAAATTTGCACAATTCCTTGCAATACTGCAATTATCATTTATATGCTGATGATACACAGATTTATTGTTCATTTCATGTTGAAGATCTACAGGAATATAGGAATTTAATTAACAACGATATAAAGAATTTGATGTCTCTACTGACCATCTACTTAAAGTTAACCCTAGTAAATCATCTGCTATAATATTTTTCAATGACAATGCATGTGAATTTGTGTCGAGAGAAATGAATATACAGATCGGAAATGATACAATCGCCTTTAATAACAGCTCGAAAAGTCTTGGCCTTATTGTTGATCATAAATTAAGGTTTAAACAGCATATTACGAGTAATGCAGCATATGCTCTCTAGTTTTGTCCCATTTTAACCATTTTGATGTGGTTTATGGCCCTTGTATTGGCAGCATCGAGACCCGGCGTATACAAAAGTACAAAATTCTTGTCTTCGTTTAATCTTTGGAATTCAACGCCGTCAAAGAATATCTCAGAAATTGAAAACTGCAGGATAGCTGAATATGTACAATAGCCGAAAACTTCACATGGCTTGTTTTTTTCATAAAATTTTAAAGTTTAGATCACCACCTTACCTCCTCAACAAACTCTCTTAGAAATGATATTCATAACATTAATATTAGACGAAGAGATATTCTCACCATACCAGAACACTGTAAGGAAATATTCAAATGGTCATTCTCTTATAACATTGGTGCCTATATAAATAAGCTACCCTTTAATGAACCCACCCTTTCATGTGTAAGTTTTAAAAAAACATTTAAAAAATATTTAATGCGAAATCAGTAAAGTAAAATCTTACCTTTTACTGTAACTTCTCTATCTTTTTTTATTTTTTGTTCCTTCCTTTGTTTTTATTTTTTTTTTCTCCTCTCATTTCTAGTCTCCTCTCTCCTTCTGCTCTAGTCTGCCTCCTTTTCACTATGCTTTTTCTTTTTTAATTCTCTTATGTATTTTGTTTTGTCTAGGTATGAATATAAAGCCACATTACATGTACTTATATTTTTCTCTTCTGACATTATAGGCGGTAGTGGAAGAAAAGTTTACTGGCTTCGACAGTAAACTGAACTACTCGCCTTTTATTTACCTCTAGTGTAAATGTAATACTTTTTGTTAAATTTGTGAATTTGGGTAAATAATAAATGCTTTATTATTATTATCATTATTATTATTATTATTCGTATTCAGTACCCCAAAATTAGTAAAAAAAAAAGATAGTTTGGACATTTTATCACGGATGGGCCAAAAAGCGTTTTTTTTGTAAATAACTACATAGTAATTATAGTAGCTTCTATAGTACCTTCTTGGGGGTAATGAGGGAATGACGAGGAGAGTTGAAGAGGTGAATTTGGTTTTATTACTTGGTTATCGAAACTTATTATTTAGAATAATATCAATTCCAATGTCACCCCCAAATTAGGGTTGTTTTTTGATGTGTTCCCGACACTTTTCGCCAAAACGGATGACGGATTCGTTTTCAGCACCCCAAAATTAGTAAAAAAAGGATAGCTTCCACACTTACCACGGATGGGTCAAAAAGCCCCTTTTTTAACATTGTTCTTTAGTTTTTCTTAAGAATGAATTTTCTTAAAGACGAGCTAATTGACATAGTGTACGCGTTAGGTGAATTCGAAAAAAGCTGTTTAGCAACGTGTCCTTAAACATCAAATTTATTACGTGAATTCTTATGGTAATAACGATAATTTTGTAGATTTGCATGGACATAAATCGCTAAGTCTACTTTCTTTGAGTGTAAGAATCTTTATTGCAAACTTATTCTTATATATTGCTAAATTCCAGGCCGCTGCACAATTGTGTTGGAGGAGATTGTAACAATTATAAAACCAGTCCTTATATATATGTTCGCGGGTTTTATCAGTTCTAAGAAGGTAAGAAACGATCACTGTTACAGATATTAAAATTTGAATCGAATGTAAACCAAATACCTGAGTTGATTCATTCTGTTAATTGCAAGCTCCATTTTAGGAATTATATCTTATTCAACGTTTATGGTACTTCCCAAAATAATGCCGACTGCATCGGATTCAACAAAAAGTAAACGTTTAATAGCTTTGGCGGCATTCTTGGGATTACTTAACAGCTCTCAAAGCTCTTGTTCTAGATTTTATTGCTTTGATTAGTATGCAGAAATAATTTCCAACTATAAGCAAAGGATGGACGATGTTGCAACGGAAATTACAAAAGATGTCTTGTTGTTGGCTTCATTGTTATTTGTTTTCAGTTTATTTTATCTGTTTTTGATCAAAATATCTTTCTATCAGTGAGATACGGCTTTGGTAAAATTGAAAAAGTTTGCTGGTATATATCATAAGAAATTCAGAACAACTTAACAATATTTTTCTGTTCCTGCAGATTTTAACATAAATGGTGACATTTTACATTTTTTCTCATAACTTTCTGTTATTTCCACATCCGCGTATAGTGCGTCGGGTACATGGCTAGAAAAGTCAAAAAGTTGCACTTCTTGATTGAAATGTGCCACTTTCATTAAAGATGGCTGCCACATTAATTTTCTTTTATATCTTAGCTCCTAATGGTTCGATTTCGATTTTTTTTATTTTTTTTTGTTTGAAAGCTCTTGTAAAGAGGACACTTTTTTGTCCCTATACATTCATCTCCTTAAAGGTTCTGCGCAATTTTCAATAATCTGAAAATTCTCACGAATTTTATTGATAAGTAAGTTTTTAATTGTGCTCAATATCCCTTTCTTTCCCTACAAAAAAAGGTTTATGTTTATGGAGTTCCGACCGAATATGTCAAGAAAGATTTGTTTTCATACACAACAGAGATTTTAATTATTTTGAAAACATTTATTACATTAGGGAACAAATTTTTTCAAACACAAAGTCACAAAATACTAAGAAATACTCATGTAAATGAACTGCTTCCTGCAGCTCTTATGACTCTATATCACGCAGTCATCTTCTTCATCCCTGGAATAAAATAATTATATATTATTATTATTATTATAGACTTAACGGCGGCACACTTTCTCAGCGGTAGCTGGAAAATATTCACCGAATCCTTCGTGCGCGATTGCAATTCGGCTCTGTTGGAGCCCGTTCTAGATTTTTGGGCCCTTCAGGCGACGTTGGTGATGTCCGCTCCAACAGCTCAGAATCCAGATCCCAACAAGGGATATTATTATTATTATTATTATTTATTTTTTTTTTTTCGGGTTGCCCGCTGCCGACAGGACTTCCGTGGCCTCCGACACCTCACGGTAGCCGCGCCGGCGAATTCTTTGCAGCCACTATCCACGACCTGTGGAGTTAGTGACTGCAAATACCTAAATCGTGTGCCCTAAGTAGACGAAGGGACCCCAAGATAACCACCTTTTGCATCTGGCCTGCCAACCATTCTGCCGAATTCTGACAGGCCGGTATGATCTTCAATTCTGAGAGCAGCGAAGGCTTCATCCCTCCGAGTACGCCGATTATTAGGACGACCATCTTGACAGAGTAGTCTGGGTACAGCACTTGGAGCTCATACCGGAGATCACGATATTTGGTCCGTTTTTCCCCCTCCTTCAAAGCGATGTTTGTCTCAGCAGGTGCTGAGAATTCGATTACAAACATCACTTTGTTCTGATGGTCGAGGAGGACTATGTCAGGCTTGTTGGCTTGAATTAGCCTGACGGTCGGGAACGAGTAGTTCCAATAAATTCGGCACCTCTCGTTCTCGACAACGGACTCAATTATTATTATTATTATTATTATTATTATTATTTTTTTTTTGTTAAAAACCAGTCACCCTTCTCTGTGGCTCCGACCCTCACAGAGGGGAGCTGGTGATTATTATTATTATTATTATTATTTTTTTTCCTTTCACAACTAAATATTGGAATTTTTGGTTCATGGTTAACCGGGGTCTAAACGACCAACGGTATGCTCATGGGCCAACACCCTTCGAACCGTGCTACAGGTAGCTAGGATTGTAGCTTTTTGCGCGAGTCCTATCACCCGCTGATGGTCAGATATGTCCAGCCTGTTTAGCGCTCTGGGCAGATCTTTATCAATCAAGCCATTAGCCGATATTACAATGGGTATTATGGAGACCTTTTCAAGTAAGTAAATAGCTTTTATTTCGTTTGCTAGGTCTTGGTACTTACTGATTTTTTCATTTCTCGCTTTTCTTACGTTTTCATCAAGAGGAATTGTAACGTCAATAATGTGAGCATATTTTTCCTTTTTGTTTAGGATTAGTATATCAGGTTTGTTGTGTCTGATTTCCTTATCCGTTACAATTCCCATGTCCCAGTATATTTTTATTGCTTCGTTCTCTAGGAAGGCTTCTGGCATGTAGTTATAGTATGGTACGACTTCGTTGGTAAAATTTTTATTTTTATAGATTTCCTGATGTATTATTCCCGCTACTTTGTTGTGTCGGTCAAGATAGTCTTTTGGCGCAAGGTAAGTATACGCAGACACAAGATGCTGTATTGTCTCCGAAGTGGATCCACAAAGTCTGCATTTGTCATCCGTTACGTCTTGCTTTAATATGTACTTACGATGATTTCTTGTAGACACGACCTGGTCCTGGATGGCGTTAATGAATCCTTCTGTCTCTGGCATAAGAGAGCCCTGCCTGAGGTAGCTTGTTGACAGTTCCAGATCAATGTCCTGGTTATATAGTGCGGCAGCATATCTTCCGTGCAAAGCCTTACTTTTCCAATCTTCTAGTGTTCTGATAGTTTTCTGCGTTTCAGGTGGTGTTCGGGCAGCCAGATTTAGTGGAGAGAAATTGATGTCCACCATTGCAACGGCGTTTTGTAGTTCTTCATGGGTGTCTATGAAGTATGTATATAGCTTTTCTATTTTGTTAGCATGTAAAATTTCTAAGTTCAGGAGTTCTCTTCCTCCTCTTCTTCTAGGCAGATAGAGTCGACTAGTCGACGATGTTGGGTGATGGTTTCTGTATTTATTATTATTATTATTATTATTATTATTATTATTATTATTATTGTTATTACTATATTAAGATATTGCATCAACAAAGTAATATTATGATCTTGAAACTGTCAAGCGAATTTAAAAATAATCATTTAAACGCATACCTTTCATTGTATTTATTGCTGCATCACAGTACGTGCAAAGTAGCGTGCATAGAACCTTGGTCTTTGAACAGCAGCATCATGTACGGCATCCGGAGCAACTACACTTAACCGATTTTCTACAGCTACCTTAATAGAATGAAGAGAAGATCAGACCGGCATCCACTCCCCAGCAACCATGGTCCATCCCCATTCTTTTGGCCCTGGAATGTTGTCCATCACTTAACACGTTGTCCAAACTTGTGCTGATCGAAGACAACGCTGCCTTAGTGCCCCTTTTGTTGGGGACAGACTTTGTAAACTGCGACATTTTGAAGTAAAAGGAAGCTTTCTAACATGATTGACTGAGAAGTCTTCTGCGTCTTTGTAGTAAAGCAAAACAGTAAACTTCTCCAGAACTTGAAAAGTCTCAGAAATAGACTGTTGTAATAGAGAGATAGCATGGCAGGTTTCAGCAGCTTCAGGAAATGATTTCCACACTTTCCAGGCAGTTTGTTTCCCTTTCATTGTAAATGATGACGTTACATCTGATTCAGTGAATGCATGGAATCGTCTCAATCCAATAGCTTTATGCTCATCCATACTTTCAAACATGGCATTAATTCTCATGTATCTCTGACCCTTCCCAGCACCGAAGGGAATCCACATCTATTGAAGTCCCGCAATTTTGAGAATGTGAAAGAAAAATATTGCCAAAACAACTACATCAGTATCTACTGTGCAAATAATTATTTTTTGCACCATGTTCAACACTGTCTTTAACGTGAAGAAAAATCCTGCCGTCTGCTTCTTCCTATTGCCTGCATTGTACTCCATTAATTGAAGTTCCATCCGGGCGAGAAGAATGAATTGTGCCATCAATCTCAGTACTGATGTGAGCCCAACAAACTTCAAACATGCATGTTCTCCAAGTAACTTGAAGAGTTCTGTCTTAATCTGATTGCAGCGGAGGAAGTCATTCTAATTTTTTGGTAGCATATTTTCCTGTGCTACTTGGCGACGAAGACCAACGACTCTCTTATCTCTCACAGACAGGTTTTTGAGTAAGTGTCCCAAGAAATGTGTATTCTGTTTGCATGGAACCTCTCAGCATTATTCAAAATTCTGTTTTTGAATTCATATCCACAGTATTCTCCAAAAGTCCGTGAACATTAAAAATTATTTCTGAAAATTGCGCAGAACCTTTAAGGTTTAGTGATAAATGTGTAGGGACAAAAAAGTATCCTCTTCACAAGAGCTTTTAAACAAAAAAAAAAGAAAATTGAAATCGGACCATTAGGAGCTGAGATACAAAAAAAAATAATGTGGCTAATGGCGGCCATTTTTAATGGCCGCCATTTTGGTGTTTTGCACGGATTTCCAATCTGAAAAGTTATCTTTTGGCGTCAAGTATGACCACAGAAAGTGGCACATTCCAGTCAAAAAGTGCAGCTTTCTTTGGTGTACTCGACATACTAGAAGTGGAGTAGAAGTATATTAACTCTATAAGAAAATTGAATTTCTTTTTGTCAAATAGGTTTAAAATATTATGAAACGGTGAGATAAGTTATCTTTCTGTCTATCTGCCTGCCTTCCTATCTCATGCATATCTGAACTTAATAGGCTTGTTACCCGTTGCTATGAAAACACAGTTGCTTTCCAAAAATTCAACTGGATTTTCGCCTATACTAATAATCGCCATAAGAATTAACAAAATTTATTAGTTTATTCTCTCTCTTTTTTTACTGAAAATTAATGAACGCACTACTTAAGGTAACTGCAGCTACTATGATATACTGCAAATATAACAATTTTATATAATGTAGTCAATTTTCTCTCTCTCTCTATGTACGACAGAAGAAGATTACAATTTCTAGAACTCTTGACTGTCAACTATTGTATTGTGAAATTTAACTACCTTGAAAATATTAATTCTTAAAGAAAAATAGGAATTTCACTAGTGAACTCGTGTAACATGTGTTGCTATGCACAATTAATTAAATATTCAATGAATGAGCATAGAGTAAAGAGCTTTAATAGTGACCATATAATTATAACCTTTGTGCATACGTAGCTTCAAGTAATATCAATATTTTTCCTCTTATTAATCTGATAATAATTATAATTATCTTCTATTAACACTATAATTATTGTTATAAACATAAAACTGAATGGTGTTGAATGAAATTTAGTAATTTAATATTATAATGAGTTTATTCACCAACTTCTAACTTACGGTGCACTTATTACACACATGGAAAACTAGGATGTACGTACATTGTACAATATACATTCTGTAACAAAGTTTGAGACGAATTATTATATAAAAGTGTTAATAAAGACATTATATAGATACTGGAGATTGGCCAATGCATAATTCTTACATATTCTTCAGATTAGATACACAGGATGTAAAAGTTCGACAATACAAATTCGAGAGTTGACTCTTCCTGAAAATGTATATAAATTTGTGCCATATATAGTATGTTCACAGTTAGAGTGGATAAGAGGGTAAACTTCTTTATTTCTCATTTTACGCGGAAAATTTATTCTTCATAAAAAGTTTTGCTCTTGATAAAAATATGATTGCCATGGAGTAAGTTAACATGTCATGTATAGGGTGTTCAGAAAATTAAAACATCTGAAAATTATTACAGAATATTATTTAGGTATTAAGCAAATCACACTTTTCTAGAGTTGAAATATAATGCAAGGTTCAATAATTGTTAACTGAATTTCAATAAATGATTTAAGTATTTTCAATATATTTTTTTTGCATTAAAATGCTAGGAACCCCATCATGAAATTCAATACTTCGTCAGTATTAGCTAGAAGAATAGTTGTTTTGATTGGTTCTCCAATAATGAGTGTTTTAAAGTGTTTTTCTAAGTAGTATATTAGCGTGACCAGATTAAGGTACCAATATACAGAAAGTAGATAATTCATACTAAATAAAAAAGTGTGAATGACTGAATTTAAATAAATAATTTAAGTATTTCCAACATATTTTTTTCTTTAAATCATATCATGTAATTCAATACTTCATCAGGTTAGCTAGAAGAGTAGCTGTTTTGATTGGTTCTCCAATAATGAGTGTTTTAAAGTTTTTACCTAACTAGTATATTAGCGTGCCCAGACCAGGGCAACAATATACAAAAAGTAGGTAATTTCGTAATAAATAAAAAAGTGTGTACGTTGTGATTTGCTTAATACCTAAATAATATTCTCTAATCATGATAAAAGCAAAAAAAAATAATTAATTCTGAAAATTATATTAAAGTAAACTATGTTCACTTTTAACGATATGAAAAACTGTCACTAAGAAAAGTTGTTTAGAATTAAAATTTGTCAGAATTCCAATTTGTGGATAAATCTGCCTAATTCTCCTTTTTTAGACATTTTTCACAAGTATCAAGTGGTATCATGCGGTAAAACTAACGGTAAAATAAAAATATTTTCTTCTTACAAAAATTATTAGATAAGACAGTTAATTATACTCGTAATTACAATAAACTACCTTTATTTTTAACAGCATTGAAAAAATTTATTAGGAAAATTTATTAGAAAAATGTATTTAAGAATTCCAATACGGAACTTGCCCAAAAAATAAAATTGAATTAAAATACTCAAACTAACATCATTAAAAACCCCATAGATAACAAAAAATAAATAAATAAATAAAAAATCTCAAGACATATATGCGATTAAAATCTGCCGATTTTACCCAGTCTCTGACGTCACGTTTCAAGTGACGTCAGAGAGAGAAAGTCGGACGACTGTCTCCAGCGACATCGATTCTGCTTTGGCCTTGACAATTCCGCATGCGCATGCGCATTTGTCAGAAACAACTAGCAGTGAACAGAATCTAACCTAAAATTTAAAGACTGTTCCGTGTAAAAGCCCACAGCCAGATACGTATTCGTTGTAAAAACATCTTCAATATTCGTTGATTTTGAGTGATCTTCGTTATTTTTATATAAGCTGTAACGGTTTGTTGTCGGGTAGCTAGTTTGGAGATTAATCAAGGTCCAGATTAGTTAATAAGACAGACCAATAAAAATATAAACAATTTATTTTCTTCTTCAAACAGGTAATATGTGGCAGTGCTACATAACATACAGGTACAGGTTATACAGGTCCGTATCTTTTACGGTTCTTAGGATAACATTTTCCATTATCAGAGAAAGAGAGAGAGAGAGAGCGTAACGATGCGATGCGAAGTTAGTTGCTGCTACTGGAGTGGCATCGGGCGTCGGGCGTAGGGCGTCGGACGAATATCGTCGACTCAGAAAGTTTCCCAGCTCAACACGCTGTAGGAGGTCTCCAGGTCAGGCTCATCTGCTCTAGTTCTGGCGGCGAAACGGCGTCGGGGAATGACTAACGACTCGAGGGGTCCCAGATTAACACGCTGAAGGATTCCCAGGGATAGATTGAATTCGTCGGTCGTGTTTGCGTCGGGAGGTGCACAAAACTGTAATATGTCCAGCTCACCACGCTGAAGACAGATTGCCAGAATTGTCCACACTCAATTAGTTGATTAGTGTCGTGTGCAAATCCGTACCTCTAGACGGGAGCTGGGTAGATTTGCGGGCCGTGTGCACATTGGTGTCGTGTGTAAATCCGGAAACTTTAGTAATGGAACATGAATTTATGAATGCTTCATTACAAAGCTTGTGTGGTAAATATTTTAGTTAAAAATAACTGCTGCAGGTTTTTCAAAAGGACAATCAGACAATTTACCTAGTGTAGATATGTTTATGGTGGCTTCATATATGAAAAACACTGAGAGTTAGAAAGTTTAAAGAAATTAAAGTTTATAACACTCTATTCAAAGTTAAAATAAAATAAGCTTTAACACTGACTTGTAATATAATATCTTATCTAAAAATTCAACTCTTGGTATTTTGGCTATACTTAATATACTACATTAAAAATAAATGATCTCCACATACATAGATAACGTTGGTCTTTTGAGAAATATCCCCTATATTATTTTTTCTGCACGCTATTTGCCATTTTTATCGGCGATTTTTATCTTTAGCCACGCGAATAAAAGCTTTATTTGCTAATTTATTAGTTGTGTTATTACACAGTGATACTATACAGTGTTTATAATAAGTATTTTCCATTTCCCAACACAAAAAGAATCATAAATTAAACAAAATCTTCAAAATACGTCGAACAGCACACGTAAATACACAACACAACGTTTTCACACAAGCAAACGTAAAAACGAAAGGTGTTACTCTGTGAAAAAACTGAAACGCAAATGCGCATGCGGACGTCTCAAAGCCAACTGCCGCCCAGTTTATTAATTGGGGTGAAGGCGTACCGCTGGGCTAAAGTACGAAAACTGGTCTCGCGTGGTGTCCTTCAGAAGAGACACAGGCAACCAATGCTCCTGTATTTGGTGATGTCGTTCTTTTATTATAAAAGTGCATATATACTGTTTTATTTGCACTTACCAGAAGATTATTTTTATTGCACCAATTCGTAAATTGGCTGGATATATTATTTATGTTATATTGGAGTTCTTCATGAGTAAGGGCGGAAACAGCTATTGATGTGTCGTCGGCAAAAAGAACGACACAGTCAGAGCTAATTTCAAGTGGTAGGTCATTGATATATAATAAAAATATGAACAGACCTAAGACTGATCCCTGCGGAACTCCGAGGCCAATATGGGAATCTGATACAGTATTATTAATACTAACATAAATTTTCCAACTGTGGAGGTAACACATTAGCCAGTTTAAGACATTTCCTCTAAGGCCAAAACATTCCAATTTTTCCTTTGCAAGACTTAAATCTAAACAATCAATGGCTTTGGATAAATCGAAAAATACCGCACCAACATATTGTCCTTTGTCTAAGTTAAAGTAAATATAATTAAGAAATTTGTATGCAGCACCTTTCGTGGATCTACCAATTCTGAATCCATGTTGATTGTCAGATAGTATACTGTATATATTTAAATAGTTCATGAGTCTATTGTACATAATTTTCTCAATGACTTTATTTATGACTGCTAAGATAGTGATAGGCCTATAATTGTCTATTGATTCATTATTATACTCTTCGCCAATACGAAAACGAAGAGTATATTGCATTTGATCGGCACATTTCTAAAACCGTAAATATCTCCCGCAGACAAAAAATTTTCCTATCATTCTGTTAGTGAACGAATTCTGAACAACTTTCAAAATGTCCGTCGCTCCGTCCATCACGTTTCTTGTAAGCACGATAACTCAAGAATGAAAAATCCTATTGTACTGAAATTTGGACAGTAAGTTAGTGTTAGCTAGAGGAAGAACGCTATTGAACAAAATCGATCAGTAAATAAAAATGTTATTAATGAATAAAATTATTTTTTTTTTCATGTTTTTGTAATTGAATAGAAATCTGGTGAAATGATATTTCATTTTAATATTTAAATATTTATATATTTTACAAATATACATTTCATAATGTAATATACAACAGTGGAAATATAATTTTAGCTCGTCTCTTATGATGTAAAAATTTACGTTCTTTTACAGGTTAAGTGGAGGTGTTGTTCTTACGCTTTTGACTCAGAATCCAAGGTTCCCGGGTTCAAAACCCAAATGGGGTATGGTATAGTTTTTTTTTATTTCTACTTTATTTTACACTGAGTCTTTTACCAATTAAGTTCGCACTATAAAATTAAAAATGTCTAAAACTAACATTATTTACAAGAAAACTGCGAAGAGTATCCTATAGAATGTGTAACAATTATATAAAAAGTTCAGTGAACAGGCGAAAAGTACGTTTTTAGCTTATTACTTTTTAGTGTAGGTATTACTTTACCTATTTTAAGGACGTAAGGAAATTGACCCAATTCCACAGAGGTGTTTATGGTATGTGCGAAGGTTTCCGCAATAATCTCGGATATGTTTTTTAATATTTTTGTTGAGATACAGTCCTCGCTCATTGATGCCGTGTTTTTTAAATTTTTTATTACTTCTTGAGTTTGTACTGGATAAAATGCAAATGATTGCACGTGATGGTAATGTAGGTGTTTCTCTGTTGATGTGTTAACAGGTGCAAACCCGGTAGTACAACTTGACAGCATTTTGGCAACATTAGCAAAATATTTCCCAAATTCTGAAGTTACCTCATCTTCCCTAGGGATATGTAGATCATTTATGTTTAAATTGATTAGTAAGTTGTCCTTTCTCTTACCAGTTTTATCATAAACTAATTTCCATATTTGCTTCTGTTTACAGTATCGTTTTTACTTAATTATTTTTAAAATGGGTTTTTTTTAGTATATATTATAAGAGACTTATATTCTTTTTTCTTTTGACAATAATTATTTGTTAACTGATTATCACCTGTATTTTTAAGTTCGGTTTTTCGTGCTATTATTATTAACATTATTATCACAGCGTGTTTTTAACTTTCAACGTAAGGCAGTTAAATTGTATGGCAAATTTTAAGATGTTGATAAATTTAGAATAGATTAGATTGCTGTTACTGTTGTATGCATAATTTTACTATTTTGAAAATTAAAAGAAAAACTGTATAACTGAGGACTTGGCTTGTGGTTTGGTTGACAGTGACATTTCTTTATCCTCAATTTGTCATTTTACTGTCCAACATCATTTTCTACTTCGTTATTATTAACTATTGTATTGTTAACTTTACAGCAGAAAAATTATCTAATATAGTGTTATAGAATTGGTGAATCTTCTCAAAAGTAATCAAAGATTTTAATTTAAAATAATCAGACGTGCGTGTTGCATAGTCGACTTGCCACGAATTAGTACAGAAATCAGTAAGAACTGGATCTTTGTTGAAAATACCAAGACCCAAAAAAAATATGATGAAGGTGTTAGTATTACAGTCAACAAAGGGACATCCCAGACTGTGATTAAAAGGACGAACGGAATATTTGGAAGTGGTTAAGAAATCTCAGAATCTAAAAATTTTAAAACAATAAGATATATTCTTACAAACCGATTTTCAACCACACCTTAGAGACAGGCGACGAAGTAAGACGTCTTTATTTTTGTGTGTGGATTGGAAACATGAGTAGACATTTTCATAAGAAAATTATTTTTACAGATGATTCCACCTTCTCGACTAATGGGAGTGTATCTTCGCACGATAGTCGATATTAGAGTGATGTTAACCTAATTTTAGAATATAATGTAGGCGACAATACTTTAGGGCCATATTTTTTTTAAGATATTTGTAACAGCAATAGTTATTTGAATATGCTACAAATTTTTTTAGTGATGAATTAGAAAATTTGGATAACTTCTATTTATTTTATCTTCAACAAGATGGTTGTCAGGCGGCAAATGTTAGAACCCGGCGACGGAATAAGTTTGATGACCGGTGGATTGGTCATTATGATCCAAATCCATGGCCTCCGAGGTCCCCGATTGAACAAATTTGGATTTTTATTTGTTGGGTTGATTGAAACAAATTGTGTACAGCAGATAAACAAATCTGGATGACAGCTGGAAATAAATTAGAAGCCTTTAATTCCACTAATTATTTGAAAATTTAGGCTAGGAGCTTTGTAAAGCTCTACCTTTCTTACACGCATATACTGGATGCGATTATAATTCTGCCTTCAAAGGAATAGGCAAAATAGAACCTTTTAAAATATTAAAACGTAGTAAAGAATACCAGAAGGTTTCTTCAGAATTACGTACTCCTGATGATCTAAACGATCATGAAAAAATGTCGAAAATCCAGAAGTTTACCAACAAAATGTATGGAATAAAAAGTAACGATATAAATGCTGGTAGAGTACTACTGTTTAATAAAAAATACAGTTGCCAGAAAATTGAAGGACCACTCTTCAAGAGAACTCAAACTCCACCATGCTGGAAATCCCTTGAAAAACGAATTTTAAGAGCCATATATTTAAACTAAATGTGGCTGGCAGCTACTGAATTTGACTGCCTACAATTTAATCCAGAAGATTATGCCTGGTCCCTAAGTCCTGAATTTGGATATCAAATAAATTGGTATGAAAGTGATCCCACACCTCTGAATACTGCAGATATAATCATATCAGAGCAATCGCCAGAATAATCTGAACTATCAGATCCAGGAGACATTGTTGAATGTTGTTATTCATCAGACTATGATCCATTATAATTAATATAATTAATATAAATACTATAATTATTTGTAAGTTTATATCTATGTAATATAATATCAATAATAATTAAAATTTTAGAATATAAATCATTATCATTATTAATAAACAGTTAATAATTCAAATAACCTGATTGAAGCTGCAGCATCCCAATTTTTTAATGTTCCTTGAATAAATCATTTTATTCCATTTAATCTACAACTACATAAGAATAAAGACAACACTCATTATTGTCGAGAACATTTAATATGTAGTATAATTACTGAAGACATAAATATAAAAAGAAACTTCATATTTCATAATATTTATTGGTGGGGAAAAACATAATTTTTTTAAAAAGAAATTCAGTCGGCCTGAAAAAACTGACAGGTATGAAGGTGGACGACAAAAATATTAATACGCCACTTGCCCCTAATTTTAGTGCTTTATCTATAAAATTTAATAGTGTTATAATTGTAAATCAGTTAAATATTTGAGACCTAGAATGGTAATCACCTAAGGTGGGATATTCAGTTAAATAACGTGGTAATAAAGTTAAGAAGTCTACTTAACAAATTTAAATATTTACATTTAAAAACAATTTACTACTGTTTCGTGCAACCATATTTAACTTGTGGAATAACAGGATAGGGAGAAATAACTAAAACTTATTTTAAAAATATTGGAAATTGTCCAAACATGAATTATAAACATAATTAATTCCAACTGCTATACCCATCAGATGAGCTATACCGAGGAAGTAAAATTCTAGACCCAAGGCAATTATTCTGTTAGAGTATGTTGTTGCATCATTATAAAAAGACGTGGAAGTAATAAAGCCATTTTCCAGAATGTTGACCATGTTCGTAATACTGAATATAAGCAAAAGGCAGAGGCAGAGAGGTTTTCTTTTTAAATTGCCTAATATATATAATATTTTACCAAAGGAAATTAAAGAATTGAATTAATTCAATCAATATGAAAATCCGCATGGCGTAATAGAAGATGACAAATTACTATTTTTTTTCTTAGTTGGATCATTTTTGGAACTTCTCTCACTGCCCTTCGTATCATCACCATTGGGAAGAGTAAATGAACGACAATTAATAAAAAATAAGGCTTGTACTTTGACCAAAATTACCAGAATTTCAATCCATACTTTCAGAAACCCTGTATATCTTGTTTTATGAAGAGTAATTGAACGTCAGCTTAATTAAATGTCAAAACATAATTCATCTAGATGGTAGTAAACTTATATTGATGATTTGTCACCTTCACCGTAGCGGATGTAGGTAGTTAAGTTTTCAGCATGGCTATCAGGATTAACAGTACGTAAAATATTTCTATTAAAGTGTATTTATTAACAATTATTTGTTTATATTTAAATATTTATTAAACATTTCAATAGTGATAGGTGTGAAGACTGATTTTAAATTCATAAAAAAAAAGGTGGATAGTGAAGTTATGTGTCACTTATTATAGACTAGACTATAAAAAGAAGTCTCGAATTCTTGTTAGTATGCTAGAAGAGAATGGCATTTGATGACTACATTTGCAAGTGTATTATCGTTATTACAAAACATAAATATTTGATGAAACTTGCAATTATGTGATTTATTTGTTCTGAAAAAGATGGGTTATGGTCAAAGTCTGCAAGGCAACTTCCTCAAATTGAATATTTATATAACACAAAGCATTTATTCTTATACAGTTGCAATATAGATATTCTGATAGCTATTATAAAATAACATAGGCCCACAAAAACAAAAAAGTATCCTGGGCTAGTGACTAGACCGATGTATTTTCACTCGCTGAACACGAATCTGCCGTCAGTATAGGACCTTCCTAGACAAATTTATGAGTTACGATGAAAAAAGCTCGAAATTCATTAATTCGCCGTATTAACCTTATATATTTTAAGATCATTATCAGTAGCGCTGGCGTAAATTGAAGACAGATTTAATATATATTTGGAGGTGATAATGATATAGCAGATAACAATAGGACCCATAACCCAACAATAATCCAACGGCCCAATAACCCCCGTGACCCAATAAATCAGCAATTCATGTTACAAAGAGTATAAGCGGGTAGCAATGTAAAAAGTGCCCCCTCACCTACCGAACTAAAATGGCTTCCATAAGATGTCTCGTATGTTGACTGTCTTGTGTACAAAGTTTTAAGCTCGTGGACTCCGCATGAGGTGGAAAAAAATAATTTACCCCTAAATGTTTTATTTTTTTTCTCACTTCCTAATTGACGGATGGCTTTGTAATTTGGCACAAATACTATTAGTGTTAGGATAGTTTATTTTAAAAAATATTACACTTCTACGATGATTTTATGCATTAAAAAAAAATTAATATATTTTTTCAATGGCCTGAAGGGTGACTACACTGTTTGACACTATTACCATATTTTGATATAATATGTATTTAAACTACAACTATAACATATAATAGTTACAGTTTTATTAATGCGGTGGAACAGGATAAAAATAAATAGAAATTATCTGGAAGGAAGAACTGAGGAAAATCCTGAGCTATCAAATGAAAATCCAACAAGACGCTATGAATTCAATCACTAACGAAATCAAAGAAGAGATAAACAAGGTCGAAGATAAAATAGATGTGGTCAAGACACAGGTCAGTCAAATTAAAGAGTAAGTAAGCGACATCAAAGAAAAGATGAGTGGGGTCGAAGGAGAAGTGGAGCGCCTTAAACCACAATTGAGAGAAAGGAGGCCAGATGGTAGCATCATCAGGTCCTCGTTTAAAACCTCCTTCATTTGACGGCCAAAGCTCATGGACAACGTACAAGAGACAATTTGAGGCGGCTGCAAGTGCGAATAACTGGGACAACGAGGAAAAGGCTATGGCATTAGTTCTGGAGCTAAGAGGCCAAGCCTCAGAGTTACTTCAGACCATCCCGGTGGAGAAACAAAGGGACTTCAAAGTCTTAGCTGCATTAGACTTGAGATGTGGCGCCCAACACCTTGCCCAAGTATACTAGGCTCAGCTAAAATCAAGGAAGCAAAAGGTTGGGGAAAGCTTACAAGAATTCGAAGCTGCAATAGAGAGACTGGCACACCTGGCATATCCGAGTGCACCAAGAGAATTTCAGGAACGACTAGCCGTGGGAGCCTTTTCAGATGGCATCAGGGCCGAAGAGGTAAGGCGAATTCTTATAATATAGCGGCATCAAAGTATTAGCGAGGCTTTGGTGCGTGCCCTCGAAGTAGAAGCTGCCTTTAAAGATACCCTGCGGTCAGAAGTGCGTGCTGTGACAGTTGAAGAGGTACTAAAAATACAAAATAAGTAATTTTTCAATTGGCTGCCGGACCGCTGGCTACTGCCGGACCGATGGCTACTTACGCCCCCGCTCTGCCGCAGCTGCATCTGTCTTACAAATCTCCGTAGCTCCATCTCATACTGTTACGTTCTCATATATAGTATCTCATGTCCGGAATTTTGAGTGTGTGTATCGTACTCGTGGTTTCTTTATGTTATTTGTATTGTACCTAATACTTAATTTTTCCCTTTTTAAAAAACTTAGATAGTAGTTAGTGTTATGAACGAAATGGAAAGTTCTACAACTGATTGCAATAATTCTGAGAGCAAAATCAGCTCACTTAATTTAAAACAATCTATAATGTGTAAAAAAATTGGAGGTACTATAATTGAATCAACCAATAAAACTTTCTTTACTGCCACAGTTAGATAAGGAAAGTGACTTGGATAAATAATTTTGTTTTTTATGAGTTATCATGTTCCTAATGGTTAATAAAATAAGTCTTATAGATGTTCGTATATAATAATAAAAACAGCCCGTCTAATGCTCTAAGTGAATCCCATTGCGATCACAAAGCCTTCAATCCTACTCCTTTGAGACATCCTTCTATTCTGGTCGGGTTCCTTTTTCCTTTGTTCGCAATATGGGTCCAATTGCTGTATCACTCAGTTACTCTTGTCTCAATGAATTATATGATTACCTATCTAAATATTAAATAATATACTCGTAATATTGCAAGTTCAGATAATTTTTATTTATTTTTATCCTGTTCCACCGCATTAATGAAACTATAACTGTTATATATAGTTATACTTTAAATACATATATTATATCAAAATATGGTAATAGTGTCAAACGGGGTAGTCACCCTTCAGGCCATTGAAAAAATGTATTCATTTTTTTTAACGCATAAAATCATCTTAGAAGAGTAATATTTTTTAAAATAAGTTCTTCTAACACTAATATTATTTGTGCCAAATTACAAAGCGTTCCGTCAAATAGGAGGTGAGGAAAAAATAAAAAACGAGCTTAAAACTTTGTACATGAGACAGTCAGCATACGAGATATCTTATGGAAGCCATTTTAGTTCGGTAGGTGCGGGGGCACTTTTTACATTGCTACCCGCTCATACTCTTTCGTAAATTTAAAGCAATAATTTCTTACATTCGGCGATGCTTTCGTACTCTTTTATCTTTGAATGATCTACCTAATGAGTTTCTTTTCTCTTTTTTTCTTTGACAACGATTCCCTCTTCATTTTCCAGCGACAGTCAGCCATCATATTCATGTCCCATCTACCTTGATTACCATTTCATTAATATTTTGATGAAATCGTTCGCCTTGTTCTTCACTGTACTTTTTCAAAATGTGTATATGGTTTTTAATCCAAGTTCTTTTCATTTTCATGATCTATTTTATTCTCAATATTTTTGGAAATAGTATTATGATAAACGCGATTTTGGTGATTTCATAGACAATTCAATTATTTTATTTGAATCGGTTTATTGACAAAGAAAGACAATATTATGAGTATTTAACACGTAAGTTCAGTCGTATATCAGAAGCTAAATGAAAAGAAGGAATATTTGATGGACCGCAAATTTGTATTTTGTTGAAGGATGAAACTTTCACTACTCAAATGACTGACATCGAAAAAGCTGCAGGGGTTACTTTCAAAGAAGTTGTAGAAAAAAGTACACAAATATAGTAGCCAACAGATACAGAATTACCACAAAATGGGCTGTAAGGAAGTTGAAATTGCATTTCCTTCATTCACACATTGACTAATTCTCTGAAAACTTTCCGTGAAGTATACAAAGCGAATGATATCAACAAGATATTAATGAAATGGGTCGACGGTATCAAGGCAGAAGGAACATGAATATAATGGCTGATTTTTGCTGGACACTAAAGAGGGAATCGTTATCAAAGACAAAAAAGAGGAACACAAACCCATAATTTGTTTTAAGTTTCCGAAATTTTTGTTATATGAATTGAACATTTTTAAATTCTAAAAAGGGGTAATAAAGATATCTGGTACACTTTCTAATATATCTCCTTCTGAACAAATTTCGTTTGTGAGAAAATGATCTAATCTAATCCTTGATACCTCTTTCCGTCCTTTAACCGTCGTATCACATCCCCAAGTTCGATACTCTATTTCGTATCCGGTACACGTTATTAATAGTAAAACTATAAATACCAATAAACTATAGAGCTTGTATATTGAAAAAATAAGCGATTTCATTTATATTTTCATATATACAGTGCTTGTACGGCTTATAAAGTGAGAACACGCGTATTAAGTTCGGTCTCGAATATCCGTATCTAGTGCAATCTATTCAAGCAATTTAAATTGTTTCTTTATATGGTGTATTAACAATTATTTGATTGTGAATAATTAAAGGGGATAAATTTACTTGTCACCATAATAAATACTTGTCATCAAACGAAATCCTCTGATTATGAAATTCAATCCCAAAAATTATTTTTTATCTCAGTTTAACGTAAGCGTCTCAAAATATATGTATCCAAAATAACATTTTTTATCCAAAATAAATGAATAATCATCGTAACTTATGTCCAATTAATCTATTGTATGTTCAGAATAATAAGTATGTTCTCAAAATAATAGATCTGTCACCAAATAAAATGTTTCAGAATCTTATCACGATGTATGTTTTATTCTTTTTTTGTCGCCAACATAGTAGCCAACATAGTAGCAACAATTAATTCGTTTGGTTATCAAAATAATAGGATTCGTTAATAATTCTATAGTTTTATTTTCAAAATTAATGGAGCGTGGCATTTGGTCAATGTTCTTGTTTACTTTAGTTATTCACTCGTCACGTTTACTGTTTTGTGTTGCAATATTTCATTTCGGACGGTCAGTGATGATACTTTCAATTATTATGAAGCACCTGTTGGTAAGGCAGAAAAACCCAAGATTTTGAAAACAATTGGACTGGCTTCAATGAGTACAAAAAAACAATTCTTCAGTAAATGGAAAGTGACTTTGTCCCAAAATATTGAGTGGATACATGGAAAATATAACTGCCCTGCATTTTATAAAGAATATGTGCAAACATATTATGTCTCAAACTAGCAAATCCATCGCTTGAAGTAAAAAATGTGCCTATTGGCCAAAAAAAGGAAAAGAAGGCGCCCCACAAAATCAAAGCCAGCTCTTATTATTCAGTGACTTCTTTCGCATAACTAAATTTTTTCTTTAATTATTATATTTAAGGTTACCGTTAGTTTACCATTAGTTATGTACATACGTAACGTACGTAGTTTTCATAATATTTAAATTTTTAATAAATACAAGTGTCTTTAAGAAATTTGTATATTTATTTAACTTCCTATTATGACAGGTATACCTGCTCACCACAGCAATTACAGATCATCATCTGATTGCCATAAATTTATAGATAATTGTTTTGAAATAGTTTGGAGTTAACAAGTTGATGACAGATCTATCATTCTTTGAAAGAATCTAATTATATTATGACTAATTACGTTTTCGGGTTATTGTACATAAATTTATAGATAACCGTTTTGAAGTAGTTTGGTGTTAACAAGTTGGTGACAGATCTATCATTCTGAGAACAAACCTAATTATTTGATAATCAAAACCACATTAAATTGGTGACCGATAAAATCACACCCATAATTAAATATGGCCCCGATATCCCCGGGGGAGGGAGAGCCTCCAGATAAGTATTTGCAAAATAGTGTAGAACATAATAAAACTGGAGGTAAGAGTAGCATAGTAGACCCGCCGTTGCAAACTGACAGTTCAATGATAAACACGAGCAATAACAACTTGGACAACTATGAAGATATGGATTCTACTAGTCTGGAGATTAATCAGGGTCCAGATTAGTTAATAAGACAGCCCAATAACAATAAACAGTTTATTTACTTCTTCAAATTGGTAATGTGTGGCAGTGTTACATAACATACAGGTACGGTTATACAGGTCCGTAACTTTTACGGTTCATAGGATAACATTTTCCATTATCAGAGAGAGAGAGAGAGAGAGAGAGAGAGAGAGAGAGAGAGAGAGAGAGACAGAGACAGAGAGAGAGAGAGAGAGAGAGAGAGAGAGAGAGACAGAGACAGAGAGAGAGAGAGAGAGACACAGCATAACGATGCGATGCGAAGTTAGTTGCTGCTACTGGAGTGGCATCGGGCGAATATCGTCGACTCAAGAAGTTTCCCATCTCAACACGCTGTAGGAGGTCTACAGGTCAGGCTCATCCGCTCTGGTTCTGGCGGCGAAACGGCGTCGGGGAATGACTAACGACTCGTGGGGTCCTAGCTCAACACGCTGAAGGATTGTCGGGGTCAGATTGCATTCGTTCCGTCATGTTTGCGTCGGGAGATGCACAAAACTGTAATATGTCCAGCTCAGCACGCTGAAGACAGATTGGCAGAATTGTCCACACTGAATTAGTTGATTTGGGACCGGGCTTTTATATCCGAGAATCCTTGCTTACTGGTGTAGTTTAGTGTCGTGTGCAAATCCGTGGCTCTAGACGGGAGCTGGGTAGATTTGCGTGCCGTGTGCGTATTGGTGTCGTGTATAAATCCGGAAACTTTAGTAATGGAAAATGAATTTATGAATGCTTTATTACATAATATTCATTTATATGACAATTCCGTTTACGTTTTTATAGAGGGTATTGATAAAAACATAGGCCGCTTACATCCAATGTTTGTCGGACACATTTTATTAAAATAATTAAATATTAAAAATGCTGTTACAACTAACAACATGGGTAAAAACAGAATTCGTGTGATTTTGAAGCCTGCATTTGACGCTAATAATCTCGTCAACAATAAGATGCTTGAAACAGAAAAACTAAGGGCTTTTATACCCAACCATTTAGTAGAAAGAAAAGGTATAATCAGATCCATAGATACGTTTTTTGATGAAAAGTATATTAAGGAAAAAATTGAAGGTTCTAGTCCTGTGGTTAATGTCAAAAGAATGCTTCGTAAAGTTGTGGATGAAAGCGGATCCGTAAAATTTATACCTAGGCAAGCGGTTATTATAACATTCGAGTGCAATATTCTACCGATATATGTTGTTATTAATAGTGTTCATTTTATAGTGGAACCGTTCATTAGTAGGGTAGTGCAATGCTAATAAATGCTTGATATACGGACATGTCTATAAACAATGCAGAAGCACTAAAACACTATGTCCTAACTGTGGAAAAGAAAAATTAGACGATCATAAGTGCCTGTCTAAGGATGCTTTTTGCGTCTACTGCGACAGTAACCTCCATAACTCTACTTCTTATAAATGTCCAAAATACGAAAAACGAAAGAAGATTAAAGAGCAAATGTCTCTAAATAATATCCCATTTTTAGATGCCAAAACTAAAGTGGAAAACTCATTCGCTACAATGGCAACTAATAATAGACTTTATGTCTTAGAAAACGAAATTGATTTCTCAAATCTATCTAAACCTTCCACAAGCCATAAACACATTTCGATTTCCCAACCCTCTTCCAGTGGTACTAAAACAATTTCATACACTATCTCAATCAAACAAGAAACGTAAAATAGAAAAATCTCTCCTGTCTCCAAACTAACAATGAAAATATTTTCCCCTTTAGATTCGGACTAGTTAATCCACTACCTTCTAACCCACATAAATCCCAAATCACCCCTTCAAGTACAGATGATATGATAGTATATCTGAATTACTGTATTCACTCTATATTTAAAAATATTGATAACATTGATAATATCAGGAACTTAGATATTAATGTAATTAAAAACGAATTTATTAGGATACTGGAGGATGTCCTTAGAAAAAATAGCAATGGCTAATCAAAAATCAAAAACTATAAACATTATGCAATGGAATGCTCGGTCGGCCATTGCAAACAAAATAAACTTATTAAAATTTATACGTGATTATGATGTTCACTTAATAGTGAGACATGGTTTAAACCTACCCATATAAGTTTTCCAGCATATGATATAATACGAAGAGACAGAATCGATGGTAAAGCTGGCGTTGCAATTTTAATAAAAAAAAGAAATAAAATTTAAAGAAATTCAGTTTGTTAATAACACACACACAAAAAATAAAGGTCATGTACTTTTTTAACCACTATCATATCTATGTATTTTGGGGTGCTGAAACCGAATCCGATGTCAGAATTGTCACATGTTATCAATATTTTCATGTAAGCTCGAAACACAGCCTGGAACAAGCCTGAAACCGGGTAAAAGTAAATTGAAAGATTAAATGAGTTGACCCATGTATTTATACGTATTTCGGGGCACTGAAACCAAATCCTACTTCAGAATTGTTACATGTCGTCAATTCATGTAAGCTCAAAAAACAGCTTAGAATAAGCTTGAAACCGGGTAAATTGGGAGATTAAACGAGTTGACCCACGTTTTTATACGTATTTTGGGACGCAGAATTTTCTTATCATGTCAGAATTTTGACATAACTTCAGTCTTAGGAACGGGGTCCAGTGTCATGAATCGTGGGATAACTTGATCGCTGTCAACGGCCCAGCCGCAGTCTTCAAGTGATGGCAGCGATGGAGTGGAAAGAAGAGCATTCTCCCATACACATACCTGTCAAATTACAAATAGATTAAATGACGTTTTCACAGTCTTTTAAATACCTATTATAATTCAGAACTCACTTGGTAGTGACACCTTCTGATGTGAAGCCGAAGAGCATCTGTTGTAGGAGGGAGTGCTTCTAGCTTTTTCACAGCTCCAAATAAAATACTGCGGGCATCATCTGCACACGCAATGCTAGAATCAACTTGCATTAAGAAAATATTGTTAGAATAATTTTTTCTCATGAGATACCAACTTAAAAACGTATGTCTACATATCTTATACAATTTTACGACGAAAGCCTCTACGTTCTTGAGAACGTTCTCACCAAGTGGCCAGCATCCAAGTCCGTTCAGAAGCTGGCAGTTTTCGTCACAGAAAACCTTCCAGGCACCTATCTTCGTTATGGCTGCAAGTTTGGACGTCGAGTCACAACCAGTGATTGCATGGAAAGCCAGAGGATGGATGCTTAGGTGAAAGCTCAACCTATCTCAATTCTGGAGACACACAGTAATTTTTGTATGTTTTTGTTTCTCCAAAAATGTTGTTTTTTTTTCCAAATTGAATTAAAAGTATAGTTCAAGCGTTGTTTTAGAGGTAATTTTAAATGTGTATAGGGACGCGTCACACTCGTTTTTGCGTCAAAAATGGGGATAATGGTGCTGGCGCCGTAATAGCCGCCATCTTGAATTTACCCAACCAATGTTTTTTTGAAGTGTATTTTTGTATTCCTCATACTCAAAAACATATAATTACATGTTTTGGACACATTCCCGTGTCAAAGGTGGGTTTTAGAGCTCTGGTTTCCGGTTTCGGCACCATATTGGCCGCCATCTTGAATATCTCACTTCCGGTCGGGATTTAGGTTCGGCAACCGGCAGATTCGGATTCAGCGGGGTCGAAATAAGGGAAAAATACCATTTGCCAAAAAGTAATATGAAATGCTTCTAAAATTATTACAGAGAGCTTTTGTCGATATTTTGACTAAACTAAAATTGATGCCCATGCTAATGATATTGTTTATCACAGTAATTGTTGAACAAGTAATATCACAAATGTTCTTAGAAAGGGTAATAAGCTAATACAAGAGTTGCAGATTAAAGTAGATAAACCAAATACCATATTGATCCAAAAATTGTAGTCTCTATTGTATTCTGTAGTTATAACAAATATGAAAGAAGTTAGAACTTGCTACGAAGCAATATGTAATGAAAATGATTTCCTATGAGTCAGAATTACAAGGAAAAGTCTGAAAAGGTATACCTATAGTTAATTCGTTTCCTGATGGAGTATGCTTCTTCAATTCCATTAATTCCAGTCATCCACAGAAGATATGTTCAAAAACAGTTCGACATGAAAGTTGCGCATCAAATGTTCCTGAAGCGTTTGATTTCCTAGAAAAGGAATCAAAAAATCTTTTCGATGCTGCAAAAATTATTAGAAAATCGGTATTTAATGCTAAAAAATGGAAGTTTGAAGGAAGCAGCAATTTAAATGATAATTCTGTTGTTCCTAAGCAATTAGAATTTTTCTTAAAATGGTGTATCGAAGGCGGCAGTAGCTCAGAGACATCTGACCGCTGTGATGCAGCATTGAAAATTTCTCAAATTTTAATATACAAAATATCCGGTTGTCCAGAAGAAATCTGAGAATAGAACAAAATCGAGATATTACCCTCTGCAACTAGTTGTCGGACTTAATGCGTTACATTCAACAAGAAGCAGACTATAGCATTAGGCTATTTAATAATTAATGAAATTCAGTTTCAAAAAGATTTTAATATTTTAGATTCGAAAAAGTAATTTTTATAATTGTTATTGTCATATCCCATAGTGATTGATATACACCTATATGTGTAGTAAGTACCCTACACACCTCCCCCCTACAACAAAGAAACCAACTTATCAAAGTAGTAATATTTAAAATGACATTTAAAAAGAAAAAGTCAGATTTGACTGACAAAATAATATAACACTAGGAAAACTTATTTCTGTAATAACATAATTCTTAGTGCAAGCATGTCAATAATAATCAATAATAATTCATATAATAATGATTTAATAAATGGCGAAGAAGAATGAAATAATTAATCTCTAACAATATACTATACTTATTCAATAAGAGACAATACTTAAATCATTAAATACTCCACCAGAGTGCTTAGAAGAAAATGATAATTTTGATAAGTTGGTTTAAAAAATGTAGGGAGTAACATAGGGTACCTACCCACACATGTACATAATTGAACATGTAATTAAAAGTCTTCTGGAAATCCTGAATATCCAGTCTGACTCGTTTTTCGATACCATCTTCATGGAGAAACTGAGGAATCTGTATCGTGAAGATATCTATGGAACCGCCGACCTTTATCTGGCTGTAAAATCTCAAAAAACACCTCAAAAATGGTCAAAAATGCGTGTACAGGTAAAATGAAAAAAATTAAATGAACAAGTCATCACACTAGCACATATTTTTGGTCATTAAAATCGAATACGTGTCAGAATAGAATTCACACACTAAAACGTTTACATTTTGACGCAGGCTCAAAAAACCTGTGAAAATTAACCCAAATTACATTTACAAGATAAATAAAGATTGATAAAATCTCGACCATGAGAATTTGTAAAAAATCTCTTCCTTTTCTTATTACTGTCCGGCAAGTCTCTTTTAAACATCCAGCAGTAATCGGCCATCATATTTACGTCCCATTTTCCTTGGCAGCGACGCTCCATCTCTCTTATATCTTGGTGGAACCGTTTGCTATAATCTTCGAGATTTTCTGAGAAATAATCAACATGAGAATCTAGGAAACGTAATTTTAAATTCATTACACATCCCAATTTTTTTAAGTTTTCAACCATTTCTGCTACTACACGTTTATAGTCATCACTTTTTACATTTTCCCAAAAATTTTCCACGACATTTTTGAAACTGACCCATGCAGATTTATCGACGTCATTTATCTTGGTAATAAATACTTCATCCCTTAGCATAGTCCGAGTATTGACAGCGCGTAAAAATTTTGACCTCAGATTCAGTTTCAGCGCCCCAAAATACGTATATACGTATATGGATCAACGCGTTTAATCTGTCAATTTACTTGTTACCCGGTTTCAGGTATTTTCTAAGCTGTTTTTGGCTTACATGAAAATATTGATGACATGTGACAATTCTGACCTCGGACTCGGTTTCAGCGCCCCAAAATACATATAGATATGATAATCGGTAAAAAAGTACATGACCCTTACTTTTTTTGTGTGCCTGTGTAATTTTAATGATGAAATTCTGATTTGCGGAGCTACTATAATTATCAACAATATTCCTTATGACCTTGTATCTCTCTATAGACTACCCAATGTAAATACTGATAATAGTGATTGGGAAAATATTTTTAATCCACTTACGAATACTAGACCAAGTGGGAAGGCAGACAATCAACTCTGTCGATGCTCAAGACTTAGTTTTTTTAAATAATGGTGATACATCCAGACTCTCGTCTCCCTCTTGCAACAAATCTGTGGTTGACATCACTATGGCAACCTCTAATTTAGCTCCATTAATAAGTTGAAAGGTTCATCAGGACACATTAGGTTCGGATCATTTTTCTGTTTTGATTGAGCTCGCAATTAACATTAGTTTGAGAACCGTATCCATCCAAAAAGTAAATGGAACGTTAATAAAGCTAACTGGAGTAAATATGAGGTTATATTAGAGGAGAAATTTCGAAATCTTCCTGGTCTTCCTGGTCTTTTATGTCCCCTAGCAAAATATAACTTTTTCCTCAAAAATGTAAACACTACTTCGGAAAAATCGATTCCAATTTACAAACCTTTTAAAGCAAAAAACGCCCTCCCCCTCCGTGGTGGGATGAGGAATGCGAGAGAATTTTATTCCGAAGAAAAGACGCCCTATATAACTATAAACAAAATAGTTCTCTAGAAAATTTTATTCTCTGTAAAAAAGAAATAGCTCTATCAAAGAAACTTTTTAAAACAAAAGCCCGGGAAAATTGGAAAGGCTACTGTGAGAATCTCATTCCACTCCATCTAAAGTGTTATGGTCACAAGCAAAAAAGATTAAAAGAGTTCCTAGCCTATAAATAATACATCGAGTTCCATTCCAGAACTGTGTGTTGATGATTTCTTTAACCAAATCGCTCCGCTAGCGTTTATAACACATAAAATTAATTCATTGGCTGGCCTGTTAGGGGTCACTTATTTTCACAGCTTCTCACTATCGAAAAACTCGGTTTAGCTATTAATCTGCTTCTAATACTGCCCCTGGATTCGATGAGATCAAATATCCAATACTAGAACATATGCCTTCAAATGCCAAATACTATCTTCTAGACATCTTCAATGATATATGGATACATGGTGCAGATATTGAAGCTCTCAAAACGGTAGTTGTAGTTCCCATTCTTAAGCCAGGAAAAGACCCAAATTTACCTGGGTCATACCGCCCAATCTCTCTAATATCATGCGTCTTCAAGACATTCGAACGAATGATCAAAAACAGACTTGACGCGGTCACCAATTTGGTAACAGACATACAAAACTCCTTCTCGGAAAATACTTACCTCTTCTTAGATCTAAAGGGAGCATATAATAATATAGATCTGGATATTCTAACTGGTGATATTAAACCATGTGCTATTCCTGATTTTACAGCCAATATATTAACTAATTTATTCCATAACAGATGTACTTAAGAGACTCGAACAACACTAAAATTGGCCCTCGAATTAATTCAATTGGACTACCACAGGGATCAGTACTCAGCTCTATCTTGTTCGACATATATACCGCTGGTATCCACCCTTATATTCAACATTTTTGTAACATAATACAGTATGCTGATAATTTTTGCTTCTACCTAGTACAGAGAAAATATAATTATTGCGTTTCAAATTTAAGTTTTGCAGCGAGCCACATGCAAACGTGGTTTTTAACCACGGATTCGAAATTTCTGTTGAAAAATCTGTCACCATAATATTCACAAGGCACAATACACCAACTTTAACTGAACTAAAATTAGGTAACCACATATATCCATCATCCATACGAAAACAAAATTACTTATTTAGGAATTGTTCTCGACAAAAAACTAAATTGGGGAAGCTATGTGGACAAGATTGTATCTAAGTATTAAACAGGTATAAATTTCTTGAAAATGATCGCTTAAACCTGGTGGGGAGCCCAGATATTAGTTTTTTATCAATCCTGCATTCGCTCTATAATTGATTATGGATCCATTTTATACGGTTCAGCTTCTTCTTCTTCTTATGGCGCTACAGCCCAAATCGGGCCCTGGCCTCCTCTAACTTCTGCCTCCATGCCTGTCTATCTCCTGCTGCTCTCTTCCAGACTCGGATCTCCAGAAGGTCGCGTGCATCCTCCTGAACTTCGTCTTCCCATCGTTTCCGGGGTCTCCCCACTGGCCTCTTTCCGTGCATTCGGCTGTTTAAAGTTCTTTTTGGCAACCTCTTATCCTCCATTCTGACCACATGCCCTGCCCACTGTAACCGTTGTAGTCTGATGAATTCTGAGAGTGGGGGTTCCTTAAAGAGATTATATATTTCGTAGTTATATCTGGATCTCCAGATATTATCTTCCTTAACTGGTCCAAGTATCTTTCTTAGTACCTTCCTTTCGAAGATATTGAGCCTGCTTTTTATTTTTTCCGTCATGGTCCATGCTTCGCTACCATAACTTGCAATAGGTCTTATTATTGTCTTGTGCACTCTCACGGTGGGCATTTTTTTATTTGAGTATGTGGGATATTGCGAAGTAGGCTTTATTGGCTATACTTATTCTTCTGCGGATTTCTCCATCTTCTGTACCGATTGTGTTCAGTTCCACTCCCAGATACACAAATTGGTCCACTGACTCGATATTATCTTCTACGATCATTTTGTGCTACTCTGTTGTCCCTTTTTTGTATTAGTGTTTTTGTTTTCGTTGTGTTGATTTCAAGGCCCATATTTCTCGCATGCATTTTTAATTCCGAGTAAGCTTGACTTGCTGCTTCTGCTCTTCGACCCATGATGTTGATGTCGTCCGCGTATGCAGCCACCTGTAGAGTCTTGTTGGTCAGTAGATTGTCTTTTCCAATATCCGTCTGTCTTACTACGTATACAGTTCAGCTAGTAATGCTATATTTAAAAGAGTCGATACTGTACAAAATAAAGCACTACGTGTATGTATGGGAGCAATGAAGTCTACCCCAACAATTCCACTTCATGTAGAAGGAGCCTCCCTTACAGTATTGTAGACAATTTCTTAGCGAAAAATATGGCCTACAGGCTGAATATAAGCATAATTTTAAAAATATTCCAACTGAATAATTTTGACTTTACCAATAAGTATTCGTCAAAGAAAAATTCCCCACCTTTATGTTCTGGTTTTCGTGAAACTAGCGAAGATAGGAATAACTTATTCTTAATCTCAAACATATCATATAGGAATTTGGAATATTTAGATTTATTTTATGAACCTCTCGTTTTAATCCCGACATTCTCGGACATTCCCAGCATCAACCTCACTATTTTAAAACATTTGGAGACGAGATTTGCAAGTTATCTCCATATTTACATAGATGCATCCAAGATTTCTGAAAATGTGGGATGTGCTGGATGTGCGATCCAACAAATTTCAAATCAAAATGAAGTTGACAGAAAACATATCTGTAGTTGTTGGAGAAGCCATATCGATCCTCAAAGCCTTGGAATATATTAAATGTAATCAAGTCAAGTATGCAGTAATCTATACAGACTCTTTGAGCGTTTTGACACGTATTAAAATTGGAATATTCAATTACACCCACACAAATTCATATATTCTCCATATAAATCTTGTTCTATGTGAGCTTAATAAAAATAATACTCTTGTCAATTTTATTTGGGTCAAATCCCATGTAGGTATTCCACATAACGAGAGCGTTGATCGTCTTGCTAAGGAACCTGCCTTATCAAACGAACACTCAAACTTTAAGATATGTTTATCAAACTGTATAATTTCATCCAGACATAAAACATACAATAATTGGTCAAATTCATATAGAAATTATTGTTTAGATAACCCTACGAGCCAGTACACCCAAGTTGTGGACTATCCCCAAATCGTCATGGATTAAGGGCACAACGTCCCCAGAAGATTTATAATAATAATAATAATAATAATACGTTTATTTACATAAGAAATTAACATGTGTTTACAATAATTTTGTATATAAGAATATATTGTAAATAAACAGGAGATAATCCACAAAAGTAAACTTGCACGTGGATACAATTTGCTTATTTACCTTATGCAAAATATTAATAATTATAAATAATTATAATAATTGTAATAGTAGTAGTTAGACAACGTATTTATTAATGTAAGTAATAACAACTAAGCTAAATAACAAAACCTAAAAAAAGAAATCTTCTACATATAACTTTTGCAAAGGAAAAAGAAAAAAAATTGATACAAATTTTTGCATATTCTGATTCAAACTAAACAATAATGTATATTAAAATCAATTTTATCACTCAATATAACATCTCTTTACTTTTACACAAATAAAGATTTGCATAAGTTAATTTTTAATATTAACCAAGTTATGTATTTCTTGCCTATTTAAGTTAAGAATGTATTTTTTAGTCTTTTTTTTAAATAACTTTTTTATTTTAATATCTTGTAATTCAGTTGGCAATGTATTGTACAGTCTAGATGACAAATAAGTATAATTTCTTTGCCCTACTGTTTTGATTGCTGTCGGTACCATTGCCTTACCTTTATTTCGGGTTTCATATTGATGTTGGGAAAAGGATAGCATGTGTTTATTTTTATGTTGGTTAGATACTACACTAAGAAAATATAATTGCCTTATGTCCAGTACTTTCGCTTCTGAAAAAAGTTCATCACTTGGGTAAGTATTAGGTTTTAAAAAGAGTATTTTTAAGAATTTTTTCTGAATGGTGTCTAATTTTTTAAGGTGACAGTAAGCAACTCCACCCCAACCTAGAATGCCATATATTAATCTAGATTCAACTAGCGCAAAATAGACCATTTTCATGAGGGGTATGTCTAGTATGTTTTTTAAATATTTGAATCTGTACATTATACTCCTTAGAGTTTGTGTAGTGCTATTTACTTGCAAATCCCATCTTAAATGTCTATCAATCACTATGCCTAAATATTTCGTTGATACAGCTGAAGATATTTCTATTATCTTACCGTGGTTATTTATTTTTAATGAGTTATAACTTGGCAAACCATTTTTATAACAACTAAATGGCAAAAATACGGTTTTTTTGAAATTTAGGGTTAATAGTTTATGATTAAACCAGTCCATTATATAACCTAGCTCACTTTCCACAGTTTTTTTTAAACTATCCCAATTTTCACCTTTGAAGAAAATGGCAGTATCATCTGCAAAACTAAAAATGGAAGCATTAACGCTGAGATTAAGTAAACTATTTATGTAAACAACAAACAAAACTGGGCCTAGCACAGTTCCCTGAGGCACTCCATAAAGCACAGTTCTTTCCTCACATGCAAATATACAACGTGTTAGTTAATTTTTTGAATACAATTAAACTGTTGCTTTGATTAGGTCAGCTTGGTATTCCTTAATTGTCTTTCCTATTGTGAGATATACTCCCTTCCCGTAGTCTACCTGTGTAATGTTATATTTTAAAAAATGTCCTGGACGAGAAGAGAGTCTCTTTATGATATATCCTTTGTGGCTTTCCTAGGGTTAATTTAGGCAATTAATTAGGCAACAAATATATATACCATGTAATGGCTAATGGAGAAAATCGAATGCCACAAAAAAAATTTCATATATATATACTAGGGATTTTACTCATTTGGGGGTAGTTTTACCTCTTTTGAGGAGTAGTTTTGCACTTGGCTTGGAGTCAAAAATAAGTAGCAATTAAAATTCATTAGTACTACTGTTTGGTATAATTTTTTTCCTACCATCTACCTAAATTTTATTAAGCTATCATTTTGTTCCATATCTGGACCATTTTTCGACTATATACTATAAAATATTGTGACGTGTAAGCACAATTTCTAATCTAGATTCGGATTTTGTTGCTCAAATAACATAACAGTAGATTTTTTTTGTTTTTTCTTTGTTTTGTTTTACTTTAACTTGATAATATAAATTGTTGATTTATTGGGTCATTAGGTTGTTAGGCCGTTGGGTTATTGTTGGTTTATGGATCACTACGTATATCTTTTGAAGATAAAAAGTACGAAAGCATCACTGAGCGAAAAATTTTCCCTTTAAATTTACAAAATTTGGTAATATGAATTGCTGATTTATTGATTCATTGGGTTATTAGGCCGTTGGGTCATTGTTGAGTTATAGGTCTTCTTGTTATTTGCTATATGATTATCACCTCCAAGTATGTATTAGAGCTGTCCTCAATTTACGCCAACGCTACTGCCAATGATCTTGAAATATGTAAGGTTAATATGACGAATTAATAAACTTCAAGCTTTTTTCATAACCCATAAATAAATTCGTTCAGGAAGGTACTATTCTGATGCCAGATTCGTGGTCAGCGAGTGAAAATGTATGGGAATATGCGGGTCTGGTCACTAGCCCAGGATACTTTTTTGTTTTTGTGGGCCTGTGATCACTATTCTACAGCCTACATGTATTGGAAGTAAAAATAGCAAATTCTTAGTAACTTCGTCATGCTAAATAACAATATAAAAAGCAAAACTTCAAGTTGGCTCTGGTTTTCCCAATACAGGTAATACAGTGTAACGCAGGTATAGAGGTCTACAGACGATCCAGCTGCTGAGACCCGATATTGCCGGTACGCTTTGAAGATAATTGGTATTCCTGCGGACCAGTTCACTTTTACGAATGAGTTCAAAGCATGCCGACAAGGCTGGCTCCCTGCCGCTGGATCGTGTGTAGACCCCTTATAAATCCTAGTTTATGGGCGGTCTTATCACAAATAACAGGTAGATAATAATAATAATAATAATAATAAAATTATAAATTAATATATTAATTATTATTATTATTATTAATAATTATTATTATTATTAATTATAAATTAATTAATAAAAGTAATAATAATAATAGGTAGAATTAGAATTCTACGAAAACTGAACATACTAACTACCTACTTCTTTATTTGTCACTAAAACTAATATTCATTCTTAGGTAGTGGTATTTGTACCTTGTGCATGATAAGCGTTCATTTTCGAAAGTAAATAGTGCTATTTTGAAAATATGTCACGAGATTGTGTAAATATACCTAACAACTTTTGTTATATTTGTGGTGAAGTGACTTTTGCGTATCAAAAACGTAATTTTACTCCCAAAATTAAGAAGGTGTACCAGTTGTATTTTGGTTGTACAATTGCAGATGAAGACAAAAAATGGGCAACTCATATATGTTGCAGCAATTGTGCGAACAATCTTTGCAGTAGGCTAAGTGGAAGAGGACGTTCAATGGCTTTTGGTGTGCCCATGATCTGGCGAGAACCTACAGATCATGTTACCGATTGTTATTTTTGCGGATACCTCCTATTAGACAGGGTATTAACAAGAAAAAAAGGATGGTAATACAATACCACAATTTACCATCTGCCATTCGCCCGGTTCTCCATAGTGATGAACTACCTATTCCTAATCCACCTCAAGAATACAGCCTTGATTCTGACGACTTAGTCCAGCCATCAACATCACAAGATCCCGATTTCTCTTCCGAAGTGTCCGGTGGTGAACCACACAAAATTAATCAACGCCAATTAAGTGATCTTATAAGAGACCTTGATCTGTCCAAGGCAAAAGCGGAGCTTTTGGCATCTAGATTACAACAATGGAATTTACTACAAGAAAATGTTAAAGTTTTTATATATCGAAGTCATCAAAAAGATCTTATACCTTTTTTCAAAATGGAAAATGACTTGGTTGCCCGCAAGGACATTGACGGTTTAATGAGTACTTTACACATTCCTCATGATACTAGTGACTGGAGACTTTTTATTGACGCCTCGAAACTTAGTCTAAAAGCTGTGTTACTCCACAATGGAAATAAATTGCCATCAATTCCAATCGCTCATGCTGTCCACATGAAGGAAAATTACAGTAACATGAACGTATTGCTACAAACTATAAATATTGCTGTTTTCTTTGTGAGTGGGACAGTCGATCGCGATTAGAACATTACAAAAGAAAAATTTGGCCGCCAAGACTGGGTTTTGAACCAAGAGAAAAAAATGTTGCTAACATTCCATTAGTTGATTCACAAAAGGTAATACTGCCACCACTCCACAAAACGGTTGGGTTTATGAAAAACTTGGTAAAAGCTATGGACAAAGAAGGACGTGCTTTCAGTTATTTAAAACAAAAATTTCCCAGACTTAGTAATGCGAAAATTAAAGAGGGAATATTTGTGGGTCCTCAAATCAAGAACCTTTCAAAGATGCTGAGTTTGACAACATTCTAGAAGGTAATGAAAAATCTGCTTGGAATTCCTTTAAAATGGTAGCAACACACTTTCTTGGTAACAACAGAGCAGAAACTTATAGAGACCTTGTTGGGAATCTCCTTTCTTCCTACCAGAAATTAGGATGCAATATGTCATTAAAAGTCCACTTTCTACATTCACACCTAGATTACTTCCCAGAAAACTGTGGTGCAGTAAGTGATGAGTATGGAGAGAGATTCCACCAGGATATTCAAAATATGGAAAAAAGATATCAGGGTAAATGGACTTCTGCGATGTTGGCAGACTACTGTTGGACATGTATAAGAGATGCTCTAGAAGTAACTTATAAGAGACGGGCTAAGAAGCGCAAGAAAAATAATTGATTTTCTTATTAAAGGGCTTATATTCTAATTAAATGTATAGTATATAACATGTATTTGAAATATATATCAAAATGGCAAATATTTTTTCGCATGATGTAATTAATTGCTTTTTTTATTAAAATTATACCATAATATGTGAGTTAGGTCAGTTATTACAATTTTTAGAGCCAACAATTTTTTTTTTGACTATGTTAGACGTAGCTGGAACCAAAACAATGCAAATAAGTGGTTTTGGTTAACGATACAAAATAAAAGTTAAAATTTGTAGGTGTGTGATAATTAATGTTAATTGGGTTTGCAACAATTATTTGTTTAAACAATTAATTATTAATAAGCGTACGAGATAAATTAGTAAACTTTGTAGTTTCTAGTATAAAAAAGAAGTTGCAAAAAGTTTCAGGCAATTTCATCCTTGTTCGCGGGGCCCTGAGGTTAAAAACTTCATCGGCGCCACTAGTATATTTTTCAGGAATTTTTGCATGACATTTTGTTCGACCTGACAATATTTATATCCACTAATATTGTATAATATTTAGGACATTCACATATAAAACCTTGAAGTAAATTTAATAAAGATCAATCAAACACTAAACGAAACATTAGCGGAAACATTCAATTTGATTTTTTTGGGTGCTATTTGTTTACAAGTTAACACAACACTAAAAGGTTTAGAGTTACAATGTAATCAGCAACCTTCATCACAATACGTTTAATTCCAATAAGAGACAAATTGTGTCATACGTTTATAATTTGGCTGCCTTATAAATCCGTTTGATAGATGTCTAAAACTATTAATGTTTCGTCAAAGCGGCATGGCATGAAAACAATGCATTTGAAACAATATAACAGCGTCATAATAGACAATAAAATATATATTTTTCTACGTTTCTGAACCAAAGAATGAAAGGTTAATATTATTTGAATTCAATTAGAAAACACTGTACGAAACACACCTTCATCAAGATACAAAGTTATCTTTTAAATAACACTTAAAGCATATAATAATAAATTGTGTACAGTTAGAAGTATACAAAGGAAACCACAAAAAGGAAACGCCCTCACAATTTTTTGCAGACTTTGGAATATCATTATGCAAATAGGGGCACGACGTTGTCATTTTCCAAATGGTTAACATGGCCTTACGCAATGATACTGAATACATACATTTTAATTTTGTTGACTAACTTGGATTTCAATACTTCACAAATGAATACATTTACACTGCATAGCTCCCATTGGTTCGCTTGGGAGTAAGATGCCAAATATTGCCTATTTCTTATTACGCCTACTAGATTTAATGATATGGGTCGCGTAAGCGTGACGTCACAGACCTTAGGAAAACAAACCGAAATTATTAAGCTGTCAAATGGCGACTGATTGAACTTTTCGTAATATTAGTATTTTTGTGTACATTATACAAAATGACAAGTTCTTAGTGTATTATTAATTTTAAAAGTGTAGCAATCCGAAAGAGCGCAGTTTTTGTAAAATAACCTCAATTTACGACCAGAAGAAGTTAGGGATTAAGTAAAAACTGATTACAAACAATAGGAATGCAGGAGTTTTCCAGGCATTTTATTAGTGGTAAGTTGTTGCATGTTAATGTGAGAATTTTGCTTTTAACGTGAGTTTATATTGTACGATAAACGACCGTATAACAGGACCATGATGATCCATCCTGCTGAGCATCGTTGAAATAAAATTTAAAACCCAAATGTGAAATTGGTCTTGATAGTAATAACTGCTGCTAAAACAGCCAGTAAACAATTCATGGTAAGAAAATTAACATTTTATATTGGTTTTTCAGTATTTTAAATAACTATTTCTTTTTTAAATTTTAGTTCGACGAAGGTTGAATTGTACCGAAGAAGTACAAAGTGCAACAGCAGGAATTGTTTTAAATGAGAAAAAATTGCAGGCTCCAAAAAGGTATTTGATGAAATACATAAATTAAGAAAATAAGTTCAAAGTACCCTTGCCAACAAGTGACCTGACAACTGAGCATGCCATTGTGAAGTATACTGTATGGTGTTTAAAAACTCAATGTTGGATTATTTAATATTCAAAAACTATGAAATCCAAACTTTGAAAGTGATCTGGAGTCAGTGAACATATAAACAGTGCCCTAACGGATTATGAAAGTACTGAATTCTAGCTATAAATGTTAGATCACGGTTCACATGAGTGTCTTTTTAAAAAGATTTATTTACTTAAATGGAGCCAACGTGGGCTCTTGGAGAAGGAATAATACAATAATTAGAAGTGTTTCATTCTAAGTGAGTTTAATAACTGATTCAACAAAGCGTGTTTAGTCATATTTATAACATACAGAACCAGAGTAAGCAAAATATATAACAAAGGAATTGCAGTTCTGCAGTCTGCACAAGTTATGAGAAACAAAGGTGTAATATGATATCTTGAAGATAAGCAATTAATAAGAGAAGCTGTTATCGTGAAATACGATATACCTGTGAAGGTTTATTATGGCTAAGTCGCAATAAGATAGCGTGTAATATTATATAACAACTTCCCCCTTAATAAAAAAGTTGATGTTATGCAGCAACTTTTGAAAATTGTTAAAACGTTAAATGAATATAATGCAAA
The DNA here is from genome assembly GCA_936432065.2 of Rutpela maculata. Lineage (NCBI taxonomy): Eukaryota > Metazoa > Arthropoda > Insecta > Coleoptera > Cerambycidae > Rutpela > Rutpela maculata. The sequence goes on along the minus strand of OW386289.2, from coordinate 55,424,703 downwards.
AATAAATTGAAACAATGTTGAATGAATACAAAGCAAAATAATAAAATAATGTAAAAGTTAAAATTGGTAAGCGATAATAAAACATTACATAACGTAATAAGGATAAAATACAATAGTCTAAATTAATAGACAAGGGTAAAACTCCACATGAAAGTCTATGTTAACTCGATGTCCTCTTCTTCTTGAGGTCTAATACCGGGTCGCTTTCTTGGAGGGATCAGTCTAGGAAATTTGGTAAATACTCTGCTTCGCTCTGAAGGAGGTGAAGGAGGGTTATCCGTTGAGGGTTGGATTCGCAATGCTCCACATCTTCTTCTTCTGCATTTACAAGTTATGTAAAGTAGAACTAATAGGATGATGAGAGTGATTATGAAGTATGTGAACCAAGATACATGTTTGGTCACAAAAGGTTCGTTTATGAGGTCGTCTAGGTCTTTGGAATATTGCTCTAGTTTGTTTTTAGCAATATCTAAATCTTCTACGTCGAGACTGTTTAATTTAAGCGGTTTTAATTTTGGGATTTCGATTTTGTCGGGCATGTGATTGCAGCATTCAAAAGGAATTTGGATTGGATGTGAATTGTCCTTAATTTCGGAAAAGTCTTTAGCACTGGCTTGTATTCGAGTAATGCCTGCATAGGCGTAACATCCTGGTTGTAGTTTTATGATGGAATTTTTATTAATTAGCTCTGTTAGGGATTCTCTCTTCGGACACTTGATAGTAATGTGAAGTGGTTCGGAATTAATTACTAGCCATGTGTTGTCTTCAAGTTCTTGGACGTTGTATCCTTGACTAATGATGAAGGAAGTTTGACAATTTTTTGGGAGTTTCGGCAATGGTTTTAATATTCTAGCCTCACAAATGGCATTTTGGTCGATAGGATATGCAAACAGGTTCGAACATAGTTTGGTTCCAAAATAGAGTGGTTTGCATTCTCTCAAATTTTGTATAGGTATGTACATTAAAGAATCATCGTCTCTCGCGATAAACTTTTGTGAAATAGATAAAAAGTGATGTAGACCAGTTCTATTATCAAGTATAGGTATGGGGTATAGGCGAAAGGTGTTATAATTTTGAGGTTCAATAAGAGGTATTGTTAAAACAAATATTAGGTTAGAATCTAGTTGAAAAGCTTTTAGTTCAATAATATCCAGATATTGAGCAACTGCTGATAGTTTAATTGGAAGAGGTAAATTGTTCCTTCGCAAACTCTGTGAAATCTCTTGTAACGCCGTTACTAAGTGATCAGGTGTTATGATTGATGAATGAATAATTCCTAATCTGGCGAATGTTACTGAATTTAAAATATCGTTTAGATTGTCTTCGATATACAAATAGCTGGCCATTAGTTGTTCGGAAATGTATAGAAATTTTAATTTTATTTCGGCAGCTTGGATCGTTTGAGTCATGGTTTGAATTGTGTGCTCGATTTCTTTGATATCTTTGTTAAATGTTTCCTCATCAATTTGCAATTTTTGTATAGTTGAGTTGAAATTTTTGATAACAGAAGTTGTAACTGAGATTTGATTTTTGATTAAGTTTTCTAATTGATGTTCGTCATTATTTAATTTATTTATACAGTTAGTATAGTACTCGCCATCTTCGGCGTCTAAGTTTCCGGTGATTGATTTGAATATTGTTCCAAAACCGTTAAGTATTCCGCGTTTATATCTCTTTGTGTCTGAAAAGACTTCGTCAAATTTAGTTTTTATCGAACTAGCTATTTGCATTAAAAGGTTAAACTCTGTTTTAACTTCGCTTCTAAACAGGATTGATTTTTGATCAGCACCATCGAGGGTGTTCAAGATTCTGTCTAAATTATTTTGATTCTTGTCAAAAGCTAGTTTGAGGGATGAAATATTTTTATGCACTAGTAGAGTCCATTTGTCATTTGTCACCACGATGTCCGTGTCTTGGTGATAGTATACACCAACAGTGTTATTGATCGGGATAATTTTGTATTGACAGAGTGCTGATACGAACAGCAGGAGAAACCTGAAAATAAATTTAATTTTCAGTATATGGTTTCATTCTATCAAAATTTACTTTAGTCTCTTGTTTTGTTTCGAGATTTAATAGGGTAGCAGAATTTTGAAAAATTTCTTTTATTTTAAAGGGACCGTTAAATTTATTTTGTAGTTTGTTCTTAATTTGTGATTCTTTTACATAAACTAAGTCACCTATTTTGTACTCAGATCGTTTCTGGGGAACATTTCTGTCAAAACGAACTTTCGCTTTCTCCTTTTGTGCTTGTGTTCGATTGCGGGCGATTTCATAATAGTGAGATATTCTATTGTTTAGATCTCTAACGTATTTAGTTATTAATTCTTTTTGGTTATATAAGGTTTCGGGTGGTCTGTTGGACGTATGCCCAAATACAAGTTCGTATGGGGTGAAACCGTGCGTTTTATTTACCAAATTGTTTACCGCATATGGTAAAATTGTGAAAGGATGTTCGTTCGGATTCTCGGTTTTATGAATTTTTATCATTTCAGCTAAAGTAGCATGAAATCTTTCTATGGATCCGTTCGATTGGGGATGTCCTACGCTTGAATAAGTTAATTTTAGGTCGTAGAGGGTGCAGAGATCTTTGATCAAATGGTTGTCAAATTCACCACCGTAATCGCAATGGATTCTCAATGGGGTACCATAATGTTGAAAGTACAACAACAAAGTATTTACGACAGATTTTGCGGATTTGTCTGGGACTGCATAGGCTTGCGTGAATTTAGTTAATTCGTCGCGAATGGTTAAAGCGTAATTTCGAGTGGGGAATTCAAATAAATCGATATTAATTCTTTCGAAAGGTGTTCTTGGGGTTTCCGTGATTACTAGAGGGTTATTTAGATTTTTCCGGCATACTTTAGTCTTTTGGAACGTTTCGCAGTTTTTTATAAAGTTTTCGACGTCTTTAGTTAAACCTTGCCAAGTGTATTTTTCTCTAATTCTTCGAATCGTTTCATTTATTTCGCGGTGTAGATTATTTTTACCAAAATGATTTTGCTCCAATATAATTGGAATTTCATCTTCGTCGGCAGTTCTGACGATATCTTGACAAATTACTTTTAAGTCTTTTTCTGCAAAAATGAATGATAGAATTTCGAGTATGAGGAGGTCTAGGTTATTTTCGACAAAGTATGTCTTAGAGAGATCTAGAACATCTTGATTTTTAAATAGTACCAAAAATAGATGTTCAATTACAGATTCGATATCAAAAGGTAGAGGGATGATAAAATATCTCCTATGTCTGACTGTTTTGCTTGATACAATATTGATTTTATCGTTATGAAATTCGGGGTTTTCTTCGAATATGTCCTCGATAATTTTGTGATGTAGGTCTTGTAAGTTGTTTTGTTGGAAAAAGTTATAATATCTTTATGTTCTCGATACAAAAGTTGTTTGTTCGAGGCTTTGATTTTCGAATAGTCAATTAAAGATGTTGTTTTATATAAGTTGGCGAAAGTTTCAAATTCTTAGGAAATTTGTTCCTTAGTGATTTCGTTATTATCGTCTGGGTTTTTGTCGTCGTCTGACTCTTCGTCGTTCGCGGCTAGAACCTTTGAATAGAATTTGGAACATTCGGAAAAATGATTAATTTTGATTCTGGAAAGTGCGTCCGCGTTCTTATTGATTTTACCAGGTTTATAAATTATTTCGTAGTCGTACTCTTCTAATTTGAGTCGCCAACGGGCAAGTCTACTTCCTGGATCTTTTATAGAGAATAGCCAGGTGAGTGGTCTATGGTCGGTTACAAGCTTGAACTTTCTACCGTACAGATAGGGTCTAAAGTGCTTTACACTCCATACTATCGATAAAAGCTCGCGTTCAATCATTAAATACTTAGTTTCTGCACTGCACAAAGTTCTAGAAACATAGGCAATGGGTAAATCTTTGCCAATAGGCCCCTGGCTCAGCACTGAGCCGACGGCAAATGCGCTCGCATCAGTGGTTAGAACGAAAGGTTCATCAAAATTAGGGTAAATTAATATCGGAGTTGTTGTTAATGTTTGTTTCAAATTTTGAAAAGAATTTACACAATCATTGTCGAAGAGAAATGGTATGTCTTTTTGTAGTAGTTTTGTTAGGGGCTTGATTATCTTGGAGAAATTGGGGATAAAGCGCCTATAATATCCGGCTAAGCCTAGAAATGATTTAATTTCTTTTGGATTTTTCGGTTGAGGAAAATTTAAGATAGCGTCAACTTTCGAAGGGTTCGGTTTTACGCCGTCTTTTGTAATGAGATGTCCTAAATAAGCGACTTCCTTGCGGAGAAACTCGCATTTGTCTGGTTGAATTTTGAGGTTGGCTTTTTGAAGGCGTTTAAAGAATTCAGTTAGACGGGAAATGTGTTCGTGAATTGTAGGGGAGTAAATAATAATATCGTCCATGTAGACGAGACATCGTTCATTTTGAATACCTAACAGGATGTTATCCATAACTCTTTAAAAAGTTGATGGAGCGTTTTTGAGTCCAAATGGCATTCGCACGAATTCATAATGACCGTTCTCAACTGTGAAAGCAGTCTTTTGAATGTCTTTCGCATCAATCTCGATTTGGTGAAATCCGGAGGCTAAGTCTAAAGTTGTAAAATATTGACATTTGCCTAATTGATCGAGGAGGTCGGAAATATTGGGTAGAGGGTATTTATCGTCAATAGTCAGTTCGTTGAGTTTTCTGTAGTCCACTACAACTCGCCATTTTTGTTTACCGGAGGCGTCGAGTTTTTTTGGTACAACCCAAACCGGAGAGGACCAGGGAGAAATCGAAGGTCTAATGATGCCTTGATCAAGCATATTAGAGACTTGTGTTTTGACTTCCTCTTTATGGATATGAGGGTAGCGATATGACTTTGTGAAAACCGGTTTTGAATCGTTCGTGTCAATGGAATGCTTAATTTCGTTAGTAAAAGTTAAATTGTCTCCTTCCAAATAGAATATATCTTGAAAGTCTAAACAAAGCTGCGTTACTATTTCGGCCTCTTCTTCGTTTAGATGATCCAAGCGCAATTCGTTCCTAATTTCGAAGGATCTGTCCGTCTGTAGGTGTGAGTCAGAATTTTGAGTGTTTAAATTGAAAATTGATTTGAATTTTTGTACTGGCTCTAGTTTTATGTTAGAAAAATTTACCGTTTTTGGTATTGCATTCGCGTTTATAATTGAGGTTAAAAATTCTCCATTGTTATCGATTTTGACAATAGCATTTGGTAAGCGTACTTTCTCGTTTTCCTGGGCTAACAGTATAGCCTCGGTATTTCGTAGGTTACATTTTAGTTTACAGATTTTTTCCATGCGAGGTTCGATAGAAATTAAATTTTTGATGTTGCCTAAATTTGGATTTTGGTTTTTGATGTTAGGGTTACCAGTTGGTTGTACAGGTAAATTTACTGTAGTTTCTTCCGTGACTTTAAATAGTGGTACGGTTTTAAAATTTGTGACCAGTTGTTTATTTTTGAAATCTACTCGGCATGTTCTAAAAAATCCTTGTGTGACTCATCTGAAAAGGGGATGAGAATAGATTCGTTGATATAGATTTTTTGATCAGTAATACCCTGTATAACTACATTTTCAGTGGATCTACGTCTATAATTTTCAGCTGTTTTAGGTTTAAAAATTGAAATTCCTGCACCTGTGTCAATCAAAATTTTAAATTTGCCGGTTGCGTCTTTGATGTAATAGAGATTTTTTGAATTTACGGTTAATAGGGTGTGAGAAAGCGTATTTACATGAACGTCTGTTCTGGGAAGTTCAGCATTGGATCGAAACTGTCGTTGAGATTCATTGTTTGTATTTGGTTTGATATTTGGTCGAATTGGTCTATTTGTTGTGTTGGAGTATCCGTGGGGTACTCCAGATCTAAACGAAAATCCTGAGGATTAGCCGTATAATCCTCCTTGTGCGAATGCCGCACAAGGCAGACTGTTGCCTTGTGCGGCATTCGCTTATTACATGTCCATTCCGTTTACAGAAGGAACAAAACTTTTGTTGCAAATTGGGACCTTGTGGTCGCTTTTGTTGAATTACTGGATTTTTGACCGGACTATTTTTTGGGAATTTTTGCTGTTCAAAATAAGAGAGTTGTAGCTCTCTACGAATTCTAATAATTGCGTTCATTATAGTCGGAGGGTTACTGGCACGTATTATTCTGCCTAGATTTGGTTCTAGACCCGTTAACAAATTATTTAATGTTATAGTTTCAATCAGGTTTGTTTGCGCGGTTCTTTGCTCCGAAGTTAAATTTTGTTTTTGCACTGCAGCGTGCATTTTCGCATTGTGCGTTTGTAAACGCGAGACGAATGTTAAGGCGGATTCACTGGGTAATTGGTGAATTCGTTGTAGGTCCTGAATTAGGGACGTTAAATCTCGAGAGTCTCCGAAATGAGTTTCTAGTAGTGCCTTTATTTCTAGCCATGTGCTAGGGTTGCGTGAATTTATAAGTTCGGCGGCTCTACCTTTTAATTTATTTTTGATGTGCATGGTTAATAGAATTTTTTGGTCATGAATTGCCATACTTTGTGCACAGGAACACGAGTTTAGGAATGTCTGTAAATTTATGGCGTTGCCATCGAATTCTGGTATTAGTGAAAAAATTTCAGAGAGCTTGTAAGGCTCAATTTGTTGTGGTTGTTGTTGCTGTTGTTGTTCGGCTGTGCCGGTGGCACTGGTTGAACTGTCTCTGGTTGAGCTCTATCAGGCATTTTGCTTTTTTATTTAGAGATTTTTGAACTAAAATTGGTTACTTATCAGCAGTATGATACGGAAATTTTAAAATTAGCTTGTTTTGTTGCGTACGTAAATGAATTGTGTATTAACTGTATAATACACAGTCGTTTCGTGAATACGAAAATAAATAACTTAAAATTAAAATTGTTGCGTTGTAGCTTGTATAGGATTTGTTTGATAACAGAATTGGCTTTGTTTGCCGAGTGTATTAGCGGTATAATACACGTAAATAATTGTGATAAATAAAATTTGTAAAAATGAAATAAAATAACGAGATGATTCTTAAAATGACTTACGTTAATTTCATCTCCATAAATAGGTTCTTCGTCCGTCAAGGGATTGGGATCTGCCACCACCAGTGAGGAAGGTCTCCTTGTTCTCGTAGATGTACACGCACTAGTTAGGCACCTTCTGCAGATGTTCTCCTTGTTCTCTTACGCTTCACTACCAGTTAGGCTTCTTGTTCTGATGATGTTTACGGATCCTACCGACTGCGCCAATGTTAGATCACGGTTCACATGAGTGACTTTTTAAAAAGATTTATTTACTTAAATGGAGCCAACGTGGGCTCTTGGAGAAGGAATAATACAATAATTAGAAGTGTTTCATTCTAAGTGAGTTTAATAACTGATTCAACAAAGCGTGTTTAGTCATATTTATAACATACAGAACCTGAGTAAGCAAAATATATAACAAAGGAATTGCAGTTCTGCAGTCTGCACAAGTTATGAGAAACAAAGGTGTAATATGATATCTTGAAGATAAGCAATTAATAAGAGAAGCTGTTATCGTGAAATACGATATACCTGTGAAGGTTTATTATGGCTAAGTCGCAATAAGATAGCGTGTAATATTATATAACATAAATGCCCTTTGAGTTATATTAACATGCTTTTATTAAGTCGATCTGTAACTATCTATGTAAGTAAAAAATTTACCCACTTCTAAATGTTGTATCATCATGAAATTTGGCAATTGTGTGTAGCTTTGATGACAATATAACACAGTATACTCAATATTATAATATGTTCAAAATGGCCGCCGAACCAAAATGGCGGATTGTCATCTTTTTTACAACCCCCTTGATATGGGTATCAAAAGAACTTGATAAGTAGAAAACAAATATATGATCAAAATGATATGTCAGCATGATATGTTTTGTCAATTATTATCGTCGGATTCGATTGAAAATTGGTATCTGTGGGGTATCAAGGTTGCAGATTACAATTATCCGGTCCAAATTTAACAACTTAAAATGGTGACGTCAAAATTGCTAATAAGTTTTGTAATTTGTGGTCTGATTCGTATGAAAATCGATATCTGGGGATTTTCGAGGTTGCAGATTATAAATATTTAGTCGAAGTCTTTACATAAATGTCGAAAGTGCCAAAATTCTCTTCTTAAATATAAGACTAAAAAGTGAAAAATAAATTAATAGTTTAAAAAACTAAAACAACATGCCTTTATAAATACTGCATTAAAAAGCAAAAGATAATCATCGAGATTGTTCTCTCTGTCTAGGCCGTAAGGGCCTTAGTGTAAGCCGCGTCTGTAATTAAGTATAATATTTGAATATAAAAGCATGGGGCGCTTTTCATTTAATCTAATGATGTCTTCACACACCTACAAATTTTAACTTTTGTTTTGTATCGTTAACCAAAACCACTTATTTGCATTGTTTTGGTCCCAGCTACGTCTAACATAGTCATAAAAAAAAATGTTGGCTCTAAAAATTGTAATATCTGACCTAACTCACATATATTATGGTATAATTTTAATAAAAAAAAAAGCAATTAATTACATCATGCGAAAAAAATATTTGCCATTTTGATATATATTTCAAATACATGTCATATATTTAATTAGAATATAAGCCCTATAATCAGAAAATCAATTATTCTTCTTGCGCTTCTTAGTCCGTCTCTTATAAGTTACTTCTGGAGCATCTCTTATACATGTCCAACAGTAGTCTGCCAACAAGTCCATTTGCCCCGATATCTTTTTCCATATTTTGAATACCCTGGTGGAATCTCTCTCCATGCTCATCACTTACTGCACCACAGTTTTCTGGGAAGTAATCTAGGTGTGGATGTAGAAAGTGGACTTTTAATGACATATTGCATCCTAATTTCTGGTAGCAAGAAAGAATATTCCCAACAAGGTCTCTATAGTTTTCTGCTCTTTTGTTACCGAGAAAGTGTGTTGCTACCATTTTAAAGGAACTCCAAGCAGCTTTTTCATTACCTTCTAGAATGTTGTCAAATTCACTATCTTTGAAAAGGTTCTTGATTTGAGGACCCACAAAAATTCTCTCTTTAATTTTCGCATTACTAAGTCTGGGAAATTTTTGTTTTAAATAACTGAAAGCACGTCCTTCTTTGTCCATAGCTTCTGCCAAGTTTTTTATAAGACCCAGTTATGTGGATTGGTGGCAGTATTACCTTTTGTGAATCAACTAATGGAATGTTAGCAACATTTTTTTCTCCTGGTTCAGAACCCAGTCTTGGCGGCCAAATTTTTCTTTTGTAATGTTCTAATCGCGCTCGACTATCCTAATCACAAAAAACAGCAATATTTGGTATACCCTTGCTGCATACCAAGTAAGATAGCTATCACTTTTAAGTCTGCACAAATCTGCCACTTATACTTGTTATATTCTATAGTTTGTAGCAATACATCCATGTTACTGTAATTTTGCTTCATGTGGACAGCATGGGCGATTGGAATTGATGGCAATTTATTTCCATTGTGGAGTAATACAGCTTTTAGACTAAGTTTCGAGGCGTCAATAAAAAATCTCCAATCACTAGGATCATGGGGAATGTGTAAAGCACTCATTAAACATCAATGTCCTTGCAGGCAACCAAGTCATTTTCCATTTTGAAAAAAGGTATAAGATCTTTTTAACGACTTCGATACATGGAAACTTTAACATTTTCTTGTAGTAAATTCCATTGTTGTAATCGAGATGCCAAAAGCTCCGCTTTTGCCTTGGACAGATCAAGGTCTCTTATAAGATCACTTAATTCGCGTTGATTAATTTTGTGTTCACCACCGGACACTTCGGCAGACAAATTGGGATCTTGTGATGTTGATGGCTGAACTAAGTCGTCATCTACATTATCATCCGATTCTTCGTCAGAATCAAGGCCGTATTCTTGAGGTGGATTAGGAATAGGTAGTTTATCACTATGGAGAACCGGGCGAATGGCAGATGGTAAATTGGGGTATTGTATTACCATCCTTTTTTTCTTGTTAATATCCTGTCTAATAGGAGGTTTCACGCAAAAATAACAATCGGTAACATGATCTGTAGGTTTTCGCCAGATCATGGGCACAGCAAAAGCCATTGAACGTCCTCTTCCACTTAGCCAACTGCAAAGATTGTTCGCACAATCTCGCATATTTTCAAAATAGCACTATTTACTTTCGAAAATGAACGCTTATCATGCACAAGGTACAAACAAATACGACTACCTAAGAATGAATATTAGTTTTAGTGACAAATAAAGAGATAGGTAGTTAGTATGTCAATTTTTCGTAGAATTCTAATTCTACCTTTTATTTGTGATAGGACCGCCCATAAACTAGGGTTTATAAGAGGTCTACAGACGATCCAGCGGCAGGAAGCCAGCCTCGTTGGCATGCTTTGAACTCATTCGTAAAAGTGAACTGGTCCGCTGTAATTCCAATTATCTTCAAAGCGTACCGACAATGTCGGGTCCCAGCAGCTGGATCGTCTATATCTGCGTTACACTTTATTACCTGTATTGGGAAAACCAGAGCCAACTTGAACTTTTGCTTTTTATATTGTTATTTAGCATGACGAAGTTACTAAGAATTTGCTATTTTTACTTCCAATACATGTAGGCTGTAGAATAGTGCATCGAACACATGCGAAATAGCGTTTGAAAAACACCCCACGCTTTTATACTCAAGAATTACACTAAGGCCCTTACGGGGTAGACAGAAAGAACAGGTTCGATGATTATTTCTTGCTTTTTAGTGCAGTATTTATAAAAGCATGTTTTTTTAGGCTTTTAAACTATTATTTATTATAAATGTTACTTATTGCTCAGATATATATTAATATAAAGTATGTTATGTAATAATCATTTATTTTTTATTACAACATAAACATTTCTATATATATATATCCTGTAAGTTTCTTGTCTATTCTTTTTGGGAGTATTAGTGGGCCTTAGATAATAAATATGTTTTTCTTAGTAGAGATATTTTGTTTTACTTTCAGTGAAATACTTGCACCTATATACAAATTCAATGCAACTGACTATTTAAATTTACTGCTGATAAATAAAACTAAAACATAAAAATGGGAAATATAATAAAATAGATGGTATAGTTAACAATTGATCTTCATGAAATAATAGAATACATGTTAGACATATTATACCGGGTGACACAGGAGATATGTAACACCCCGTAGCATGTGTATTTAAAATTTGGTAGACTTATATAATGCGTGATTGTCCTTTTTATGATAGAAACAAGAAATTTTTTCCACTTCCGGTTTCACCGGAAGTGAATCATGTTTTCATGTTTTTCTTCCCTACTTCGTTATTTTAAATGGTATCCTGTATATATTTTTCTCCTGTCTGATTCTACTTAAATTTCTCTTTTCAACTATGTATAGCAAGATGGCATTCGTTTTTAAAATGGCTGCTAAAAACCATTTTATTGCACTAAATCAAGTTGGCTATGGTATGAAAAATGGAGGTAATTAATGCTTAATGTGCTGCGATATCAAAAGAACCTTGGCACACAATTTTGTGTTTCATATTTGTTTTGTTCTAATCAGTAGCCGAAGATACTTTGTAGAATTTGTATATTAAAGAAAAATCTCTAGACTAAATCCCCAGAAACACGAATTTTAAATTTGACCCATTTGTAAAATATTTATTCATCTTTCACTTTTACCCAATACAATTCATTGTTATGTCTGATTTTGCTTGCTTTTAAATAAAATTGTTTTCGAATAATCTCAAAATGTTGGCTATTATTTTGCCTGCAGCGTCGAATTCTTGTAACAGTACCTCTAAGCACATTTTCTAACTGCAATTCAGTAATCTCATTTATTGCTAACCTAACTCTCATTTCCAAGTCTTCTCTATTTTTCAGTGGAGTTTTGTAAACTGTCTCCTTGAGATGGCCCCATATGAAAAAATCAAGTGGCGTAAGATCCGGAGACCTCGGGGGCCATCCAATTGGTAAAAGTGAAATATGAATAAATATTTTACAAATGGATAAAATTTAAAATTAGTGTTTCTAACAACTTAGTTTTTATGATTTCGGGGACTTAGCCTAGAGATTTTTCTTTAATATAAAAATTGTACAAAGTCTCTTCGGCTACTGATTAGAACAAAACAAATATGAAACACAAAATTGTGTACCATGGTCCTTTTGATATTGCAGCACATTAATTATGGTTACATTTCATACCATAGCCAACTTGACTTAATGCAATAAAATAGTTTTCAGAAGCCATTTTTAAAACAAATGCCAACCTGCTAAAATACATAGTTAAAAAGAGGAATTTAAGGAGAATCAGATAGGAAAAAAATATATACAGGGTGTCATTTAAAATAACAAAGTAGATTGTTTGTACTAAAAAAAGGACAATCACACATTATATAAGTCTACCAAATTTTAAAATAATGTCTTTTTAAATAGACATGCATGCTACGGGGTGTCACATATCTTCTGTGTCACCTGGTATAACAATACGGTATGACAAAAAAAAGTTTGTACAGAAATTACAATGGTTCGTATAGTCCAATCTATAGATAGACGAGTGATTAACAGCTGGAAGAAATTATGCACATCTTATACGTATACATACTTCAAATAGTTTGCAGTACGTCAGTCCTTCATTCTTTAATTTTTTTACAAAATTATTCTCCGTTACATTTAAAAAAAAATAGAATAACCCCCATGTACATATTTCTTTTCATATTTTTCATCTTCTATAGTGGTGTTAACTGCATGCGAATTATTATCGTGCTCCGCCACATTTTTTTTTTATTGGTCCTGTTTTTCTTCCTCATGTTTTTCTTCCCTGATAGTTGTTGTATTAACTCTATATCAAATATTACCGTATTCCGTCATTTTTTTCCCTTAATTATAAGTTTTATGTGATCCACCCTGTATATTTTCCAACGTAACTGTACCCAGTTTTTCGCTGACAGTAGGGCCAACTACCTACCAAATATTATCCTTCTCCGTCAAGTGGTTTTGTAGATATAGCGCCAACAGACAGACAGACTGACGGAATTAAACGGCTTTAATTTTCGAAAATCCGGTGATTTCTCGGAGGGTGAGTTTTTCACGATTGCAATACTTTCCTTCGGTAAGCGCGTGAAGTAATGCTATCCATTATTTACTGCAGTGAATAATGATTTCATTATTCACTAGTGAATAATGAGGACAGTCAGTTATTTATAAGAAATCATGTTAGTGACTTTAACGAAAAATTTAAAATGTCAAAATTGCAGCAACCAAAAGACAAGTGTCTCTCTAAGTTTTTAGGAAGCACTCGAATGTTACATGCCGAAGAGGTACTTTAATGAATACTCAAAAACTACATTAGCAAGTTTTTTTCAAAGCATCATCTGTTAGCAACATGCGACAATCTCCAATACTGGTTTTGAAACCATTTACCTACGTGCCTACAAACTGTATTATTTTATCAGTAAGACATGACAATGTGTCAAAGCGTAATTTTATTATTGATTTGAGACGTCAAAGTGCGTCATATTTATCTCGTTCATTTAAGTTTGTTAGTTGTTTAGAATAAAAAAAGTGAAACTATGGATACCGATAGTGAAAATGATTGATCAATTCCATTGCGACCAGACTTTTCGTTTTTCAGTTATCGTGTTTGTGAGAAACGTGGCGAATAGTCGGACGCACGAACAGAGGGACATAAGGACATTGTGACAGTTGTTTAGAATTACATATATTATAAACTAAATTATTTAAGAAAGTTTGATCGAGGTAGTTTATCGCTTTCCACGAAAAGTGAGAAGCACACCACTGCCTCCCGTAAAGGTCTTGGTCAGCATCTTTGCGAAATAAAATCACGCACGCATTTTTTCTTATTTTCCTTTGTATTGTAAATGTTATCTGACCTTAACTGCTTATTTTTTCTTTATAAAATTGTATTCTGAATGATATTGTTTGGTAGGCACGACTTTGCCTCAAGATAATCTGAAATGACTTCATTCATCTAAGACAATGTTGCATTTCCTGGAATCCCTAATAAATAATTAAGTATTGATTTGCAATTTATATTCTTTAATGAAATCAGTAGGATATATATTTGAATTAGATTAAATCGTGAAGAATAATTTATTTAAAAGAAAACTTACGTTTCCGTTGATAGACCAGTCCCCAAGTCACAAAAATTTCAGAAGTTCAGAAATAATTAAAACAAGAAAGAGTGACCCCAAAAATCGCCCATTTTCTAGCCCTCGAATTTTGTTTCAAACTAAGTGTTTTATTATTGTTAATAATGAGAACATCCTGAATACAAAATTTCAAGATTAGCATATGTTTGGTTTTTGAAATATGAGTTACTGAAATTGTGATATGCGTGATGCTATAAAAAAATATACAGCCAAACAAAAAAGTGAATACTCATCAGCTATGGCAGAGCAATCAAGATATTCTTAGTATTTTTCGACGCAGAATTCATATCTAATATCGACGAATCCATATATCCATTGATTATTTCAGAAAGGCCAAAAACATCCCCTATATAAGAATGAAAATAGGGAAAAATGATGCTATTGAGTTTCCATGAACAGAAATACAGTATAAGTTTATTGGCTGAATGCATGAACGAAGGTGTTGACTAGGGTTTACACAAAGTAATTGAGACACATCCTTAAGAGGGTGAAAACTACCCCAATTATACAAAACTGCATAAAAGCTCCAATAACTGGCAAGAAAACTTAAAACCCTCTAAGCTTTATTAATAGGAATGAATCATAAATCTGTTATGACCTAGTTTACGAAAACAACCCACCACAGGGTGCAAAACTACCCCCCCATCTTGAATTATGAACTTAGTCAGTGAAAGATAGTGAATGTATTAGATATTGCATTCTGATTGCGGTGTGTTTGGATCTGGAACGATAACCAACAATAACCCACAATAGTTTTTTTACAGATCTATGAAGGGGTGAGAAAATTGGTTGAAAACTTACCGTTTACAATACGCAACTGTATATAAACTCCAATGACAAGTAAAAAAGCCTAAAACAACATGGTCGTCTGAAGGGATGGAAAATGCGGGGGCTCTCCATAAAATGAATGTCCTAATGGCCTGTTTTCAAACTTCAAGTGCATTTCATAAGAAGGTGGGAGTGTGAGGGGGTGAATATCAAACATATCGCAATCGCTGTATCACATTAGCGAAAATCCTGTAGCAAGGGTTTTCGAGAGTGCTCTTTAGGAATGTCATGGTCTCGTGAGTCTTTCTCATCGCTCTAGAGAAATTCATAGGGGTTAGAGGGTGTAAATCTGAGCAATTTTACAATCATTATATTGTATCGAAAAAAAATCTGACATAAAGGTAAGTATCCCTTTCCCGAACGCCATAATCTATAGGTTTTTAACTCTCAAGTGGATTTTATGAGGGGGTAATGGTGCGAAGGGATGAATATCGGAGCAATCTCATAATCGCTGCATTACATAAAAAAATACTGATGTAGCGGTTTCCAAGAGTGCTTTTCTCTTATATCAGGGCTTCTTGATTCCTTTTCATCCCCCAAATGATCCCTACGGGGGTCAGGGTATGAAGACCCACCAATAAGTTTTCATCTTGTTCGCTTACTCCATCGTAGGTGGGTCATAAAATAGTTACAAAAGTTCTAATTATCGTCCCACATTCATACCTACTGCATCAAAATGCAATATCTAGTACATTCACTATTTTTCCCTGACTCAAGCTCATAATTCAAGATAAGGGTAGTTTCTTACCCTATAATGGATTGTTTTCGTATACTAGGTCGTAACAGATTTTGGTTCATTCCTATTGATAAAGCTTAGTTTGATATTGTTTTGATAACGTATTGAGGTAGCTTTCACCCCCTAAGGGCGTGTCTCGATTTCTTTGTGTGAGCCCTAGTCAACACCTTCGTTCATGTATTCAGCCAATAGACTTATATTATATTTCTGTTAATGAAAGCTCTATAACTCAATAGCATAATTTTTTCCTATTTTCATCATATATAGGGGATGTTTTTGGCTCTTCTGAATTAATCAATAGATATACGGATTTTGCGATTTTAGATTTGAATTCTGCGTCAAAAATTCTAAGAATATCTTAAGCTAGCTGATGAGTACGGAAGCGCTGAGAGGCCAAGATAAACCACTTTTTTTTTAAGTCGCCTGTTAGTCGCGTTTAATTCGACTAATAGAATAGAATAGAATACGTTTATTAATCCAAGTGATCATAAATTATGACATAGGACAAGTCAATAAACACATTAGTAGATAATTAATAGGTATACATTAAACTATTCACTTATATTATATAAGCCTCACACACATTCACTAAAGTACCAAATAGTTAATAGCAAATAGTTTCGTTTTTTTAGTATTATTCATCAACAAATGTCGTATATGACAGACATTAATTAGTATGATTTAGAAAATCTTCTACTGAGTAAAACGTATTTGCCACAAGGAATGATTTTAAAGTTGACAGAAATTTTTTTACATTTACAATATTTTTTATATTTGTACTTAATTTGTTATATAAAACTGATCCCATATAGTATGGGTTAGATTTATATAACTCTAATCTATGCAGATCATATTGCAAATCAGAGCCATGACGGGTAGAGTAGTTGTGGAAAATATTTTGTGTATTAAATTTGTTCATATTTTCTTTACAAATTTTAATACTTCAAAAATATAGAGACTAGGCAATGTTAAAATTTTATTTTGGGCAAATGGCAATCTACAAGACTCTCTTACATTCATTCCAAGACTCTCAAACATGGAACGTATGGCTCTTTTTTGTAATACAAATACTCTGATCGCAGATGTTGAATAACCCCAAAAAATAATGCCGTATCGAATTCGTGATTCAAAATTACAAAAATAGTACATTTTAAGAGTATCTAAGCTGGTGATATGGCGCAATCGTTTTAATGCAAAACAGTTACTTGCACAATGCATATAAACGTGATATGTGTTTTCCAATCTAGGGATAAATCTATATTAATTCCCAAAACTTTATGAGATGTTACTTGTTGAATTAATTTTTTATTATGTTTAATTAGTACACTAGATGTATAATTTTTTCCGACAGGATGAAACTGCATAACGAAAGTTTTATCCTGGTTCATTACTAACTTCTTCTCGTTGAGATAATTGGATATCGCAAGTAGATTTGAGTTCAGTTTGTGAGTAGAATCGTTTATTAGTTTATCACTTGCTATGATAGTGATATCATCAGCAAAAGCACCGTAAAAAGTTGATAAATAACTATCTAAGTCATTTGTATAAAGAATAAATAACAGTGGTCCCAATACACTACCTTGTGGGACGCCAATATCGACTGGCAGCTCCTCAGATTTAGCACCAAGAAAATCTACAAACTGTTTTCTGTTTTCTATGTATGACCTCAATAATTTATTACATAAACCTCGTATACCATAACATTCAATATTTTTCAAAAGAATGTCATGGTTCACGAGGTCAAAAGCTTTAGACAGATCTATGAATAATGCAATTACCTTATGTCCTTGATCTAGATTTTTATATATGAAATCCAAAATGCTTAATAGCGATGTTATTGTTGACCGATGCTCTCTAAAGCCATGCTGATTTGAAGATAAAATGTTGCTAGATTCTAGGAATGTTTTTATCCGTTTAGATAATAACTTCTCAAATATTTTGGAGAATACTGATAATTACAAATTTTTTTACGGTCACCTTTTTTTATATAGGGGAATAACTTTAGATAATTTTAATAAACTAGGAAAGGTGCCCTCCTTAAAGCATTAGTTAATGATATGAGTTAGTGGTTCGGCTATTTGATGAGAACATAGTTTTATTATTTTTGTAGAAATATCATCAGGACCTAATGAATTTGTATCTTTTAAATTATTAATTGTCTCAACCATTTCCGAAATTGTAACTGGTTTTAAGTATATTGAATTCTCATTATTGGACAATACTGGAATTTCAGTCATGTTACTTTGTAATGTATCAAAGGACTTCGGTAAATTTATTAGATAAGAATTAAATTCGTTCGAAATTTTTGGTTTATCTGTACTTAATTGATCATTGACTTCAATTTCAACGGCTTCGTTTGAGTTTTGATTTAAAGTATTTTTTATAGAGCTATTAATTATCTTCCATACTATTTTAGATTTATTTGTGGAGTTTTTTATTATGTTGTCAAAATACATCTTTTTGGCGTGCCTTATAACTTGATTGTAAATCCTTTTATAGTTTCTGTAGTATTCCGCAGGAATTATACCATTTTTTGTAACGTAAATAATTCTTTTAAGTGCACTGATGCTACTTTAATACCTGGTGTTATCCAATTATTATCATTTTTAAAGTCAAGATTTTTACTGACAAATTTAAAACACAGATCGTAGTGATTGTGCAATATATTATGCAAAGCTGCATATTTATGTTCTACTGTTTGATTGCTATAAACATTATACCACATCTCCATATTTAGAGTCTCTTTAAATTTTGAAATATTTTTTTTTTGAATCTGAATCTATACGTGTTTACATTTTGTGGGACATTCACATCGATAATAATCTTTTGACCAGAATGATCGGATAATCTATAGTCTATTGCTGTACATCCTCCATTTGTAGTTCGGGTAGGTTCCTCAAAAGCGGAATACATACAATAAGAATTGATAAGAGAGAGAGATAAGAGGTCCAAAGTGTTTTTATCTTTACATAAAAAATCAAAATTGAAATCGCCGCATAAGATTAAATGTGAACTATGAGATTTATTGAAAATGAAACTTAAGGTTTCCTCTAATTTTGATAGAAAAACATTTGTGTCAGAATCTGGTGTTCTGTACAAACAGATGATACAATATACAATTTCATTTAATTTAATTTCTACAGCAGAACACTCAAAAACTTTATCTACACTTAAATTTACCAAGTGGGTGATATTTTTTACATTTAGCGAAGTTTTTGTTATCATAGTTCCTCCATGTAAAAACGATTTCCTACAGTAGTAACTTGATATATTGTAACCAGAAAAACGTGTGTATACAATTTCTTGCGGTTGAATCCAAGTTTCTGTGATACAAAGCACATCGATGTTTTCTTCAAGTAGCAGTACTTCTGTTTCTTCAATTTTATTTTTCACACATTGTAGATTATGATGAACAACACAAAAATTATTAGTCGAACTTAGTATGGAATGGCGCAGAACAATGATCACGGCCAATAGTCGAGATAAACGTAGTCGCGCATCTATTAGTCGATATTAAACCTTCCTTGCAGTAACGCAACTGTTACTCGACTTAAACACGCCTAATAGTCGAGATAAACGCGCCTAACAGTCTCTTAGTTAAAATTAAACTCGCCTAACAGTAACGTTACTATTAGTCGAATTAAACGCGACTAACAGGCGACTTAAAATAAGTGGTTTATCTTGGACCCTCAGCGCTTCCGTAGATGAGTATTAGTTTTTTGTGGGGCTGTGTATTTTTTGATAGCATTACGCATATCACAAATTCAATCCCTCATATCTCAAAAACCAAACATATGCTCATCTTGAAATTTTGTATTCAGGATATTCTCATTAATAATTTACCGCTTAGTTTGAAACGAGGGCTAGAAAATGGTCGATTTTTGGGGTCACTTTCTTACCTTAAATTGGTTAATTGGGTTGTCATTGAAGAATACTTGATTTATCCCACTCAATCGAGGCCCCCTTCAGGGGACTCAGGTTTACCGTTGAATTTACGATAAGCAACATTAAAGCTTATACAATTCGCTACAAAACAGGTTGTATAAATCTTTATGGAAAGATGCATATTTCTTCCAGAAATTATGTGTAATATGAGTGAATAATTCGTTTTCGCGACTAGTATTATGTTATTTGATCTATAACGTAACATTAGTATTTTAGGTCAAATAATTTACTACTTCAGCTTCCAACTGACTACGGTCTTCCTGTATTCATCGATGTTCTGAAAACCTGTTTACCAGTAAACATACCATTTCTGTAGACGTTGAATGATCTTTCACACAATATAAATGGATTTCAACGAAAGGCGCCGAAGTTTAATTCGTAAACATTTAGTACAGACGTTAGTAATATATATTTATTTTTGGGGGTAACTGGTGAAGAACAAAGTTCATGTGTGTGTGCGTGTCAGTTTAATGTTACATCTCCAGTCCCCTTAAAGTTAGTGTTTAAAATCAATCGATTTTGGATACTACGGAGTTTGCTAATAAAAATACAAGGTAAGATATATCGTGTAAATGCATGAAAATATTTACTCGCTGACGCATAACCTAGAGCCAATCCTGGTTCTGATGTCATGAATACCTAAATTCCGAGCTCTGCTTAACAGGTCGGGATAAAAATTTGACGTGCCCCTATGCTAATCATGCATTTGCGCCCTCTTATTCATAATGGAAAAAAAATGATGAGTGGGGGGAGTAATCGAAAACAAACATTTTTTATCCAGATTCAAAATTGACGAGAAATATGAAAAAAAAAATTATCCCGATTTCAACATTGATGATTAGCGGGGAAAAATCTAATTAAGCCAAAACTGATAAGCAGGAAGAACGAAATGGAAAAAAAAATTGGGACGGGGACAAAATATTTTTTTTTTAATAAGCAGAGAGCGTAAATAGCTCGCGACGCTCCTCATGCCCTAGCGCGCGCCCCCTCAAGCGCTGTCGCCCCTAAGCTATAGCCTAATTAGCCTTATGGATAATCCGGCCCTGCTGGTTATTAGGCTCTTTTGAATTCAGTTCAAATGTGTTCAGATGCGGCTTTATGCTTTCTAGGAATTTGAGAATATCCTGTAGATCTTCCGTGATGATTAGGAGATCAACGGTGTATGCTAGTATTATCGAAGTTCTCAAAGTATCTGTGTCTTCGTTCATAATATACTCTTTACTTTGATTCCAGTGCAATATAATCGAAAAATATGATTGCTAAAAAAAGTTAAAAACTACACTGAAAAAAGTGCACGTAAAATTACAGCCTCATTACATTAGAATTCATGGAATTTTACTGTTAGAATAATGTAATAAGAAATCGCTTCAGACAGATACATGTAAAAATACATGGCACATGGAAATATAAATAACTTTCGAATTTATTCCTGTCCTAATGTGATTTTTCTTCAACTGTCTGTTAAATTACAATGTAATTATCAACACTGAGTGCAAAGGACCACGCTCTGATCTTATGTAAAAGTGGTTAACGTTATTAGAGAATATTATTTAGGTATTATGCAAATCACAACTTACACACTTTTTTATTTATTATGAAAATACCTACTTTCTGTATATTGTTGCCCTAATCTGGGCACGCTAATATACTAGTTAGGTAAATACTTTAAAACACTTATTATTGGAGAACCAATCAAAACAACTACTCTCCTAGCTAATACTGACGAAGTATTGAATTACATGATAGGATTCTTAGCATTTTAAAGAAAAAATATTGAAAATACTTAAATCATTTATTTACATTTAGTCATTCACACTTTTTTTTAATTTAATATGAAATTATCTACTTTCTGTATATAGTATATTAGCGTGCCCAGATTAGGGCAACAATATACAGAAAGTAGGTATTTTCATAATAAATAAAAAAGTGTGTAAGTTGTGATTTGCATAATACCTAAATAATATTCTCTAATCATGATAAAAGCAAATAAATAAAAAATAATTAATTGTAAAAAATGGTTAACGTTAAATTGGCTGTATTTCTGATATGTTATGTATTTCAGCATCCTGCACAAACGTGTCCATGGGCACGTAGTTCCAAACCCTAAGGATTTCGAGATACGATACGTTAAAGTTGGATATTTTATGTATATCATGTATAGTCCCTTGAGATAAAGTTTTTACCTCAAAAGTTCTGCGACAGGACCGCAAGACATTTTCGAGGGCGGGGAACACGATATTACACAATATTTTCCGACTTACCATCCAACCACTAAATCGAAAAAACCACCCCCTTTTTCCGATTTTTCGACGCTAGGCTTGCAAGGGCTTGTCGGATCGGGTGTTTCTTGATCAGTTTGAATAAAATAAGTAAATGTTGACCACAGGTGACCTAACTCACCCCCAGGGGTTGAAACTACACCCATCCACAATACCAAAAATGCCACGAAAATAACGAGAATCACCTGAAAACCGGTATACCCCCGTTTCCAAGGTCGAGGAATACGATGGTGATAATATTTCCCGACCTACTCTTCACCCACTACCATTAAATCTCTTTCCGATTTTCCGGTGCTGGGCTTGCGAGGGCTTGTATCGTATTTTTTTGTCAATTTGAATAAAATAGGTAAATATTGACCACAGGTGACATAACCCACCCCAGGGGTTGAAACTACGTCCTAGTAACGAAGTGCCACGGAAACAACTAAAATCAGCTGAAAAGCGTAATACTCCCGTTTTCGAGGGCGAGGAATACGATGGAATATTTCCCGACCCACCTAAACCTGTGAACCTTTTCCGATTTCCCGGTGCTAGGCTTGCGAGATCTTGTCGGGTCGGTATTTTTTTGGTCAATTTGAATAAAATAGGTAAATATTGACCACAGGGGACCTAACCCACCACCGGGGTTGAAACTACCCCCACCCCCCAACAACCAAATGCCACGAAACCAACGGAAATATTGACTACAGGGGACCCAACCCACCACCGGAGGTTGAAACTACCCCCACCCCCAACAACCAAATGCCACGAAAACAACGGAAATCAGCTGTAAAGCGGTATACTCCCGTTTTCGAGAGCGGAGAATAAGATGGTGACAATATTTCCCGACATATCCTTCATTCACTACTCCTAAACCTGAATCCGATTTCCGAGAGGTAAAAAAAAATTTGAGGCCTTTAGTTCTTGTGCACACACTAAATCACAATTTTATTTTTTTCACCCCCTTTAACGATGGAGTGGGAGTGGTAAGGGGGTGTCTATACAATTTTTGGAGACGTTAGCTTCTCTTATGGATATGCCGGGAAATATTGCCACTATCCTGTTCTTCGCCCTCGAAAACCGGAGCATACCACTTTCAAGCGGATTTTCGTTGTTTTCGTGGCATTTAGCTATTGGGGGTGGGGGTAGTTTCAACCCCTGGTGGGTTAGGCCACCTGTGGTAATATTTACCTATTTTATTCAAACTGACAAAAGAATCCGATACAAGCCCTCGCAAGCCTAGCACCGGAAAATCGGAAAAGGAGGTAGTTTTCAGGTTTAAAGTAGGTCAGGAAATATTACCACCATCGTATTTCTCGACCTTGAAAATGGGAGTATACCGGTTTTAATCTGATTTTCGTTATTTTCTTGGCATTTTGGTATTGGGGTGGGGGTAGTTATAACCTGAGGGTGAGTTAGGTCATCTGTGGTCAATGTTTACTTATTTTATTCAAATTAACCAAGAAAAATCCGATCCGACAAGCCCTTGCTAGCCTAGCGTCGAAAAATCGGAAAAAGAGGTGGTTTTTTCGATTTAGAGGTAGTGATTGGACGGTAGGTCGGAAAATATTGTCACCATCGTTAATGTCTTGCGGTTCGGTCACAGAACTTTTGGGGTAGAAACTTTATCTCAAGAGACTATACATGATGTACATAAAATATCCAACTTTAACGTATCGTATCTCGAAATTCTTAGGTTTTGGGACTTTGTGCCCATGAACACATTTGTTCAGGATGCCGAAATACATAACATAACAAAAATATAGCCAATTTAATGGAAACCACTTTTACATAAGGTCAGAGCGTGTTCCTTTACTTGCCCTCGTGTAAATTTACAGACCTTTTAGTAATGTTACAACAAATATGTGAATTTATATTACTACTGTAAAATTACAATACTGTAGCAGTGTAACCAATAGCATTGGTAAATTTTATCATGTGAAAACTACAAACTACAACTTGAAATAAGTCATAAAACTTGTCGCCATTGTGTATTTACCACCTCTGGCGGTGATTAATTCGTTAAATTTAAAGTGTATATAAGTCTACAATACACAGGTAAGTATATTTAACTAGATGTAATAATTGTCACACTAATCACGGTATAAGCATGAATGTCACCAAAATGTTCCTGGAATTATAATAATAATTTTATTGGTGTTAATATACAAAAGTATTTACACAAGTCAGAAAAACAATACATATAAGTTAAAACAGAAATATAAAACATATTTAAGTATAAAAAAGACGGACATATTACATAACGCAATAGTGTTTGTATATAAAATTAAAAACAGGAAACAGATACTCCTCAAAGTTGTAAAAAGCATTGGTTATTAAAAAAGCTTTTACAATACTCTTAAATAAATTGTACTCAAGTTCTTTGATTTCTGAAGACAAATGATTAAAAAACAGTATGGCATAATAATTTGTTCCGTTACGAGATTTAAAAAGTCTTAAAAAGTTAGAATATAGGTTATTATTGTTTCTCGTGGAATACCTGTGCACTTCGTTATGAGAAGTATAGTTTGATTTGTGCACCTTAACGTACAATAAACAATGCAAAATGTACATGCTAGGCAACGTTAATATTTTTGAATTTTTGAAAGCTTGTCTACAGTCGTCTCTGTATTTTAGGCTGCACAAAATCCGTACTGCTTTTCTTTGTAAGCCGAAAACATTGGCACTATGAGTAGAATGTCCCCAAATTATGGTAGCATATGATAATTGAGAATGATAAGACCATGATAAGCAGTAATCAATGTTTCTTGAGAAACTTCATTTACAAGGTTTCGTAATAGGTAAATGTTAATTGAAATTTTATTACAGACAAAGTGTACATGTTGTTCCCACGACAATTTCTTATCTAGGTGTACCCCGAGAAACTTAATGCTGTTTGTGTGGTTTTCTCCAGTTACATTTCTTAGACTAAAAACCATGGTCTCAGTTTTAGACTTATTTAAGCTAAGTTGGTTTGCTGTAAACCATTCCTGAGCTTCTGACAATGTCTCCCTCACATTTGTACGTAAAGTATCAGTATTTTGATGTGAGTGAATTATGGTGGTATCATCTGCAAATAGGATGAATTGTGATGAAGTTATGTCTGTCAAGTCATTGATATAAATTAAGAATAGTATCGGTCCCAAAACGGAACCTTGTGGCACTCCATGTTCCATAGGTAATAAATTAGAATTTATATTTAAATGTGTACAGCCAGCTTACAAATTCATATGTAAAACATATTTTCGTTTTACACACCACATCGCTACTTCTCATTATGTTAACTCTAATTTTTTTGTTATACTTATATATGTTTACACTCCATAATGCCTCCTAATGACTGCAGATGTTGCGGGGACAAGGAGGAGACTTCTATCCTCGTCCTTACTTCCTACCCTAGTCTTATGAATTTGAGGCACAAACACTTCGACACAGGTTTTCCGGTGTTTGAGGAAATAAGGAATGCCCCAATAGGAAGAATTTTGTCCTTTAGGTTAGAATCCGGCCTGAATGGGGGAATTCAATAAATTCGCAGTGGTAACAATGGGCCACAAGGCCTAGGTACCGCGACACTTCGTCGTCCCGCTAAAAGAAGAAGAAGAGGAAGCAGCCTCCTAATGAAGTTTTATTTTAAGTTATTTACTGTGATATGTTTAAAGTTTACTAGTCAGCCATTCTAGGATGGCGAGTAGCCGTGCAGAGAAAGAACAAATATTGGCATTGTTGGACAGAGACAAATAAGCTTCTTAAGCTAACTAGCTAATTACTGTGTATTTATATTTTGTACCACAGTGCCTGGTTATGAGGTTTTATTTTAAGTTATTTACTATGAGGCATGTTTAGTTAAGTTTGGTTGAGTGTATTATTTTGTGTAGGTATATATGTTTTATACAGTAAAAACAATATTCTCCTAACACGTGGTTTTTATTAGATACACTTAATTTTTTTCTGCTTGTACTACATCAGGAAAAGCATGCACTTAATTTTGTCTTATAGCTTCGCTATTTTCCAAGGTAATTAATTTACTAAAAAGGTCTCTAGAAAATAAGAGTGACGTCGGGCTATTTTAGAAAAACTAGATCTTAAGGGTAAAATTCAGCCAAAGATATCCTATTACTTTAAGGCAAGACTTCACTAATAATAATAACACTAATTCACAGGTTTACAAAAAAATAATGTCCGACCAATGGGATTCCATTACCGTACTTCGAAGGTTTTTGACGTGCTGAACACTATGCCGTAGTCCGTTTTGCGCCATCACGTCAGGATTTCGAGAAACTTAACCTAAAAATACCTTTCTCGTTCATGCACAAATTAATTCACTCAATATTTTGGGCTGAATTTTGTTACTCGGGGGTTTTTGGGGTCGCTGATCACGAATCTGAAGTCAGAATTTAATAATTTCTAAGTCCAAGATGGCGGATCCAATATGGCAGATGCTAAAATCCAGAAATTCATCAAAATTTGAAGATTGTGGCCCAAAACTTATTAGTCAGGGGTTTTTGGGATCGCTTGAATGAATTAATTTGTGCATGAACGAAGACGAAAAAGGTATTTTTAGCACATTTAGGTTAAGTTTTCTCGAAATCCTGACATTATAGCGTAAAACGGACAACGGTATCGAGTTCAGCACGTCAAAACCCTTCGGGATATGGTAATGGAATCCCATTGGTCGGATGTATTTTTTTTTGTGTACCTGTGAATAACAAAATTTATTAACAAAACTAAATGTCGGAGAGCATTGAGACAAAACAGGTTATGGTTAAATAAAAATTGGGCTAACGATTCAGAAAAAAAAACACATATTTACATAGAAGATACGCACAGATATAAAGACATAAAAAATGAGAGATTAAATGAAGATTGGCCAATTCCGCAAGTAGGTACTAAGTTAAAACAATTTGAAATAAATAATGATTCATTCACTTACTGAATAAAGAGTTTCAAACAAATGGTTTACGAATGAATAATTAAATATTCCTTTGATTAAACATCACAAGGTAATATAAGAGAATTCAAAGAAAAGGCATAAAAGGTATTAAAGTTATAAAAGGTACAAAAAATGGTAGTCAGACAAACTTTAAATTTACATAATTTGTAAGGGTAAATTCGTAGCACTCACGAAAGTCTATTTATTTGCGCAAAAATTAACCGGATCAAAGAGATAACGTACATAAAGTTACGGAAACGTAATCGTACAATTGACGCACTACACTAGCGAAGCGAAAAGTTGTAGGGATGACAAACTGAAGTTTCTCTCAAAGTAGACGACCAAAGGACAGGTAAAATGTTTATCTACTTACGAAATTGCCTGAACATAGGAACTGTAGGCACTAAACACATGATCGCCATACACATTAATAGTTCGGCAGCAGGCACAGGTATACCCTTTTTGGTATACATCACAGATACACTGGAATATGCCTGTTTTTATAAGATGGATTAAGCGGTAAGTAAATACCATAATTACACACTAAAGAAAGGCCCAAATTCTAGCTATTTTTAACTGACACCATCATCCCGGCTTAAAGCCGATATGGAGCGTGTCCCACCAAATCTGATATGGCTCTTTATAATTTCTATTTATATATTTTCCCCCGTAGGGATTACAAAAGCTTCATGGAAGCGTCAACATTCACCAATCAAAATCTCTTATACCTTATATGGTAGTATGATCTCAGCGACCGCGGGCTTCCTTCCCCTCACAATAGGACGTAAACAACTTCCGCGTTTTCCCACTGAGCCTAATATCTATAGTCGGTTTCACCGAACGTGCATACTACGCGTTTATAGTCGGTTTCAAGAAAAATGCACGTTACAATCTACAATTGCATATTGTACGTATATGCCAAATTTATTGTATTTAAGTATAATATAGGTAGTTTTGAAAAGTTAAAAATTGTGAAAACGCATTTTTTATATTCAATCACCTCTGAAATGGTTAAATACAAAAACGGGTGTCTCTATTTTAACCTGTTTAAATTATACTTTAAAATAATAAATTTGAGCCATTCATGTTCACTGAAAATCACATGCACCCTGTAAATTTACAACAAAAATTGTCAGGATTTCACGTAAAATCGTTACAACGCGATTTTACGTTGTATAATTACGGTCTTTATGTGCAATACGAGTATACATAAAATCACATCACATTGCGCATGTATTTTTACAACAGTAGTGTGATTTTTTATCCAGTTTGTGAAATTCTAGTCATTATCGCTGGTCACAGAACTACATGAAAAATTACGTAAAATTACACAAGTACTTTTTTCAGTGTATAAAAAGAGGTTTTAATAGAACTTTGCCAAAATAGTAACATATTGCAGAACTAGACATGGACAATATTGCAATTCCATACCAAAAGCTCTGAAATTCTTATATACAGGATGATTTATCATGACTTGCGGAAAATTTATCAGTAGGTTGTCGCCGCTGAAAGGAGTTAAAAAAATGAAAAATGAAAAATTATGACCAAAAAAATTACCTTATTTTTTTGTAGAAATGTGCCGTCAATGACGCTAACCAATCTGACTATACTCGGTACAACTATATCATTTGTGGGGACGATAGCTCAGTGGTTTAGCGCATCTAGCTTGCATACTGGCGTACCTAGCGAAGCGAATCCCTGCTCATCGCGAAATAATTTTAATTATAAAATTATCCCCAAGAAGCGGTTCGGACTCCACTATAAGCTGTAGGGCCTCGTTTCTCTTTACCTAACACAAAATCGTTCTGGATTTTCAAGGAGTTACTTCGGCAACTTGAGAAGCGGTTAAGAAAACATTTTAAGAAAGCATTTTAAGAAAACATTTCCCCGCCCCCTTTATCAGACTCGGAATTGACACTATTTACAGCAAAGCTGGAGGGAATAAAAGTGACTTTTTCGTTTTAATACAATCACACTACAAAAATAGCAAAATAAGTTGAAAAGACATTGACCCTATGCTAGTGAACTCTACAACAACAAGTAGAGGTATTTACTTAAACCCGTCAATAACACAAAAACACCAAACTTCGGCGGTACTTTGTACCTGTCCTGATTGTTCGATCAAAAGCAAAAAACGCGGCACTTTGGCCGCAAGCTTTAGCTCAACTTTTTATGCCAGTTAAGGAAATGTAAACATCTTCGATATATTCTTTCACAAGTAAGTTCATTGTCCTATCATACTGACCACAGATAAGTAACAGTAGCGTATCTTTGCAAGTTTTAATACAACAAAAATCACTAAATATCTTGGATCACTTTAAAATTTTGCAGGGGCTTTCCCACATAGAAGACCAATACACCATTTTATTTTCCGCATGTCGTGGTAAATCACGCTGTATTGTAATTTTTCCTTTTATTAAATAACAGATTAGGTTTTATAATTACTTTTATTGAAAAAAACAAACAAACCACAAATTTTTCAAACTTGTCTAAATATTGTTACGTGGCAATCAAAATAAGTGATTAATATTCAAGTTGAGTTGAGTTTATAAAAAATGGAAAGAATGACAGACAATTAAGGAAATGACAGAATTAATTTTTTCGTATATTGCTCTCACTGAATAAATCGCTTTCTACAATATACTTTTTATTTTAAAAGAACTAGGAATATGTTACAATATGATATTAGAGACAGTTTCCTTATATAACATTGTAATACTAATAAGTACATTTCTAATCGGGGATACATTTTGGGTGAAAGAAATACAACTAACAGTAGCATGATGAATGATATATAAATATATAGGATGCCCGGCACAAGTATCTTTGAAGTGAAACCGTTAGGAACTGTTATACTTTTTATTGCATAGCTGAGTAATTAATATATTAGTTCTACATTGTGATAGCATGCATATGTTAAAAGAAATATTTGTGTCTATGGTATTTCCTATTTATAGCTGGAAGGTGTTTTGTTGAAAACCACAAAACCTTCGCTTTATTTCGTCTACAACATATCGACAATATAAAAATATGCTAGGCAGTTATTAGACGTTGACTGTAATCCTAGTCCCTTAGAAATAGTGAAAAATAGGAACATTTTTTGTTTGATTACATATTTTGCTTGAATGCAATCGAATTTATAAACTGTCTGAAGATTTGTCAACATATATAGCTTCCATTTCACATATTATTGGGTTCATTTTTAACACGCTTCTATTAACTTGACCTGCTAATTTGTAAACAAATCTAACAACTCACTTTTCACCCACTTCTTATCGCCCTATCAATTTGAAACTTTGCAAATTTATGCAATCCTGCTGAGAATACAATGATATGGTACCAGTGACCTTGTATGATGACGGAGGTGGGTGGTAGTGATAGGGACTCCTCATGAGCGTATCACCGGCGACTCTGCCATTAACTCGAATTTTCCTCGACGGAGAGAAGATAAATTATAGTTTGAGAAAAACACGCTTATGAGTAGAGCACTAAACAGTTAAAAAGTAATTATCAGGTAATTAAATTTAAAAGCGTGGGACGCACTTATATAGGTAGGTAAATAATTATAATAAATTTGGTCTATTACGCTTAGACTGCTATGGTGGTCCCCACGTTTCTAAATTTAATTACCTGATAGTTATTTAACTTTTTAGTGCGCTTATCACAAAAGCGTTTTCTTAGATTTTTTTAAACTATATTTGTACTATAAGTGTACTGGCAATTGATTTTACTGTAGCATATCTCCCAAGCTTCCTCGATTATAATTTGGTAACTTTAACCAGAAGGCTTGTAGGTATATAGCAAAATGCCGGTACTCCAAAACAGGAATCTTTACAAATCATAAGTTGACATAAACTTAGGACGTCATTTTGAAGCCGCCATTTTTAATTCTGCAAGTTTTTGCATTTTTTGATATCATGAAGGTACATCCTACACTCATGCTAAATTTCAAGTTCCTAGCTCGTCGGGAAGTACCTAAATAATTCACCGGAATTGACGTAAGTACATAGTTGCACGATTACACTCTACTTTCATGTATAAAAGCAGAGTATAATAATGTTTTTGCCTGTATTTATTCACTCGGCCAATTGTTTGAATACTTTTCGATGAGCTAGGAACTTGAAATTTGAGGTAAGGGTCGGGAATTGGAATTATCTGGGGAAAACTCCAAAATTTTCAAAATTCAACATGACGGCTCCTATAAGGCGGCCAATCTACAGTGTGTCTCACTTTTCATGGAGCCACCCTCATATCTCGCTCATTTTATATCCGAATGTTTTGATATTTTGGTGGTGATGTATATCTACATAGTGAGTCTTTAGACGTAACCACAATTGATTTTGATCAGAGGAGTCCGATTCTAGGAAGGAAAAATGGAATCGATTTTCAAAAAAAAGTATTAGCGATTTTTTTAGAAAAATACTAGTGTGTGTGTGTTTTGTTAACTGACACTGGTTATAAACCAACATTTGTTGTCTATTCAACGGATTGTTAAAAATAACCAAGAGAAAGTGGAATAAAAATTAAACCTTTTAAAATATATAATAAATAAAATTAATATACATTTTCAATTAAAAATTACAATCAAATAATAATTATTATCAGGTATAAACTAGATTGTTTTCAAATATTTGTTACAAAATATGGATTCAGGAAAGGTATTTTTTTTAATTGACCTTTTCTTTTCCTATCATTATTATTTTTATTTATATATTTTTAGTTATCCTTATCCTTAATGGCCTTAGTTATTACCTAATAGTAGTTTTGATTTTTTTAAGCCTTCCTTATACTTCTATTTTTTTAATATATTTTCCCATTCTTTCAGTTTTTATTCATTTTTTTTATTTTTCTTTTTTTTTTCTTTTTTTTCTACTTCTAGTTTACAGCTCTATTTTGTTTTTGTTATAAATTCATGGAGTATTTTATGCACATCATTGTTTTCTAATGCTAATTCGGCACATTACTCTTACAAAGTTTCGATTAATTTCACCATTAAACCAAAGATGTCTGATTTTAACTTGTGCCTGAAGTTTTTTACAATTTTCTCCTGTCGGATAATTTAGATAGTGCTACTGCCAATTTTCTCCAAGTCTTTTCTTTATTAGTCTATTAATGTCTGTGCTGGGGATTTTAAATTTAAGGATGTTGTTGCCATGTTCAGTTGCTTCCTTTGCTAACTTGTAAACATACTAGTTTTGTGTCCTTTTATCCATGTTATTTCAAGGCTCTTGTCTCGTTTTATTAGTTGGTTGTAATATTTTATAATATCAATTATTATAAAGTTTGTATCAGACCTTAGATTACAATTCTGTATTTTCAACCCTGCACTCTTACTGTCTGTGAAAATAACAAATTTGTTGTTTTTCTCATATTCTGTGCAATATTTGACTGCCTCCTGGATTGCTATTAATTCTGCTGTGTAAAAAATACTAGTAAGATCTTCTTAATCAGCATCTTTAGGAACTTCCTCGTACAAGATTACATCGTAGTTTTTTCAAAGGTGTTTAAAATAGGGACCGTAAAAGAAAACAATTCTCAAACAATTTATCTGTAAAATGGATTCTCATATGAAAAAAAATGTATTCTTCATTTTTTGTCCAGAATAATGTATTGTAGTAGTTTGAATTGATTATACAACAAAATAATTATTTATTTAATAAGGCAATAATTCTACTTCGTAAATATTTACAATTTTTCTAACAAATAATCTTCAATAAAGAACTAAGTAACAACAGTTATCGCAAGTGTCAATTTATTGTTGAACGTAAATAATTAATAATCAGATAAAAATTCATGTGAATGCTGGTTTAATGTTAGATAAAGGTGAAGTGTAAATTTTGTGTAATAAATATGATTCTGCGTTTAACAATGCGAGATAAAATGGAGTTGATTCGTTTAGACTGAGATAATGCCAGACCATTTAGACAAGCTACTGTTGAATTTAATTTACGACAACCTGACCGTCAGCCTCCCATTCTCCATAAATTGGTAGCAACCATCAATAGCAGTTTTAACAATGCAGGAAATGTATGTAAGTTAAGACCAAAGAATTCTAATTTATAAAATTGGCAAATTGAAAACGAAGAACACATTTTACAATATTTTAGAGAAAATCTAGAATAAGGCAAGTAGCATTAAATCTAAATATTAGTATAAACATGGTTTGGCGTTGCTTGAAAAAAACATAGAAAAAGCAAACCATAAAAAAAGAGCATTTAAGCCAAAGAAAATGATGATACAGACAGAAGATTGGATTTCTGTTTTGAGGCCCAGGGTGAATTTTTAAACAATACAATTTTTTTGAAAAACGTCATATTTACTGATGACGCAACATTTACCACCAATGGAATAGGGGTAATTCGTCAGCCCAGAATTACCGTTTTGGGCTGACTAACATTTCCACTGGTTTGTCGATAGTAAAAGGCAATATGTGTCAAAAGTAAACGTTTCGTGTGGTTTATGGAATGACAAGATAATTGGGCCTTTTTTATTCTGAGATTGAATCGGGAAGCGTATTCAAATTTGTTGCAAAATGAAATTGAACCCATTCTCAACAATCTGCCGCATGATGTCAAAAGTGACTTGTATTAATTATCAATTCGATGGTACCCTGGCTCATAACGTTGCAAGGGGTTGGCTAGAAGACAATTTTCCAGATAGATGAATAGATCTAAGAAGTCAAGTGCAGGAGTTTCCCCTTAGATCTCCGGACCTAACAGCGCGTGATTTCTATTTGTGGGGTCTTAAAAATATCTTATATAAGAGTAGACCACGTAGCCAAGAAGTTAGTGATCAGAATTAGACAGGCATGTGTTGAAGTCACTCCTGCTGAAATTAAAAAAGTTATACGCCATATACGAAAAAGCATTGAGCAATATATTCGGAATGATGGTGGTTATATAGAAACGCAAAGAATTGAATAATTAAATTCACACTTGCAATAATTTTGGGTTTCATGACTTACTTAGATCTTTATTGAAGATTATTTGTTAGAAAAATGATAGGTATTTACGAATTAGAATTTTTGCCTTATTAAATAAATAATTATTTTATTGTAAAATCAGTTTGAACTGGTACAATATGTTATTTTGAACAAAAAATGAAGAATACATTTTTATTTCATTTGAGAATCCGTTTTACAGATAAAAATTACTCAGCCCCATAAAATAGAAAAAGTATGTTGCATGTTATCCTCATTTATTTTGGTGCGCTGAATCCGAATCTGATGTCAAAATTAACTTCTACCTTGTCAGTTTTTTGTAAATCGTTGTAAATCGTGTTTTGTTTCGCATTTTATTTGTGGTGGTGCCAAAAAAATGGCTCAAATTGACTAGATATCCAAAAATGTTATTTAAAAAAAGTACTCAGAATCCAACGTGAACCCCATATGTTAATTTTGAACAAGATCTGTGAAAAATTTTTAAAAAGTAAAAAATACGTAATGGTCGGGGTAAAAATTTGTGTTTTTATTTTCCTCAGATTTGGTTCAAAATTGAAATATGATCCTCATTGGATTCTAAGCACTTTTTACTGATAAAAATTTTCGATATTTTGTCAATTTGACCCATTTGTCGGTACCAACTCAAAATAATGCGAAAGAAAACGCGATTTACAAAAAAATTACAAGGTAGAAGTTAATTTGGACCTTAGATTCGGATTCGGCGTGCCAAAATACATGGGGATTTGAATAGAATAGAATAGAATAGAATAGAATAGAATATAATAGAATAGAATAGAATAGAATAGAATAGAATAGAATAGAATAGAATAGAATAGAATAGAATAGAATACACTTTATTGCTGTAGATCTTAGAAGACATTAGCATTGTCAAAATAATTAAATATTTAAAACTTACAATAAAAATAAAATGTAAGAAACATTAAAAGTATATAAAACATTAAAAGTATACAAAAAGAATATAAAAAGAGAGCAGCAAGAGGAAACAAAAATTCATACAACTAAAATTAGCCTAAAACTAAAAAGATAAAAGAATTCGTTAAACTGTTGCTTATAATATAATATAATTAACGAATAATACAATTTTTTTTATGTATTTAAAAAATCACTGAAAGAATAAAATGCATTTTCAAATAAATACAATTTAAGTTGTTTTTTAAATGAATTGGTATTATTTATTGATTTTAATTCTCCTGGCAGGGCATTGTAAGCCTTAATAGCGTTATAATAGGGACTTTTTTCATAAAAACTGTGGTGATGAACTGGTATTCTGAGATCTGGCCCATGTCTTGTTGTCATTACTTGATATATATCGTTATTTCTTGTAAATTCATTTGGATTTTGTTTAACGAATAAGACTAATTTGTATATATACAGGGAAGGGATGGTAAGTATTTTCAATTCTTTAAAGAATGGTTTACAGAAATCTCTGTAAGAGGCATTCACTTGATGGTCTCTTTTCTACTTTTCTTTTTTTGTGGGGCTGTGTTATTTTTAATTGAAAAAAATGTTTCTTTTTACGGTCCCTATCTCAAACACCAATGAACCCACTACGATGTAATTTTGTACAAAGGAAAGGTACTGATTAAGAATATCTTACTAGTTTTTTCTAAAAAATATTTTTCTTTTTAAAAATTAATCCCATTTTTCCATCCTAAAATCGGACGCCTCTGACTAAAATCAGGTGTGGTTACATCTAATGACTCACTTTATGGGTATATATTGAACACCAATCTTTCAAAATTTTCTGACATCAGATGAGCGAGATATGAGGGTGGCTCCATGAAAAGTGAGACACAGTATATATACGTATAGAAAGCAATACCTACTTTAAAATGAGGATCTCTTCAAAATGGTGAGAAAGAAAAAATTTGAGAGAAAAAGTTCCCATACACGTTCAGTTTGAAAATTCGAATTTTAAATCGTACTCCAATTGTGGAAATATGGCGACTGGCACTAATTTGACTTCAACTGTCTTTGAAAATGCAACTGCAAGGAATGGTTGAAATCAGATAGATAAGGTTAGTAAAATTTACCGACCTTGTCGATTTAATATTACTTTCAATTTAAGAAAATAGTACATAGAAATAATCTTTTTATTTTAAATACTTTGTATTTCTCTGATGATGGTTGAATAAATCGAAACGTAAGAACGTAATAAAAGAGACTAAATAGGTTGCTGTATGGATACAAATTACACAGGAATTCCAAAAATAAATCTACTTAGTAGGATATTTCACCATTAAAACGATTATTAGTCGCCAGAGAGGTAAATATTATTTAATTATACTAGCTACTTCGACTTTAATAGAAACTTAAGCTTAAGGTAATTCTTAGTAGTTTTCCTTCGCTGCATTGGGTAAAATTATTTAAAAGAAAAATAGATTATGAGACAGGTCTATTGGTATTATTTAAGTAAACTTAAAGATAAATATAGACCAATTGGAAAATTTCTGGAAGAAGAATATTTATCCTGTTTATTTTTCGTCATATTTACCTTAATGGATGTGTTCGACTTTTACTAAGTTGATTGTAGCTAATTTTGAGGAAAATGTTTGATTTGTGTTTGGTCGTTTGTTGAATTCCGGTAGCGGTACTGCCATGTTTTCTGAAAAATAAATAAATCCCAGTATACTTGGGTAATGGGTGTGTATCCGTTGTCATTAAATGTGTAGTCCTCTGCTGTAGCCTTCTTATGGGATACAGGGGAGAGGATTATTGTCTGTGGTATGCGAGGTGGTATTTGATATCAATGCTGCAGACAATTTGTAAAAGATTTTACAAGGGTTACAAATACAACAAGTAGTTTAATAGATCTCGTAATAAGCAATGACTTTGCGTTAAATGTTTCTGTAGAAAAGATTACTCAATAACTGACCATTGAGTTATTCAAGTTAAATTAAGAGGAAAAGAAAAAAAGAAAATTGTTACAAAAAATATTCGAGAAAAAATAAATTACGATGAAGTGACTAATATATTAATACAGAAAGAATGATAGTAGCAATGTGAATGTTGTACCATCACTATTTATTAAAAATATAGTTGAAGCTCTTAATACAGGTGCTCCGATTAAACAAACTAAAATTAATGAAAATAAAAACTTATGGATTAATAATGAATGTAAAGAGGCAATAAAAAACAAAAATGCGGCTTACAAAATATTCCTATACACAAAATAGGAACAAGACTGGAATATATATAAACGACAACGAAATGCCTTAGTAAAAATAATAGAAGTTGCTAAATATAATTACTATGAAAAAAGCATTGATAAGACGATAAATATCTCGTCCCACCTTCTAGCGGCTTGCATATCAGTGTATACGCGGAAGCTATGCAATTTCAAGACGAGGATTACGTAGTGGATATACCATCCTTCGGAGGGGATGTAAAGCAGGCGGTCCCTCGTCTATTAAATGTTAGGCAAGTAAAAGATCCCTACTCTTCTTGTGAGAACTTATTATGTGGGCAGCATAGAGGATGTGATCATTAAATGTATTGGTGTAAATGTTGTTGACGAGGATAGTGTTTTAGAAACAATACCGATACTGAACTGCAATATGTCTTCTTTTGACTTAATTTCATTGATAAAATTAAATAAAATAATAGGTAACCAAGTAAAGAAATATAGGACAGACAAGATAGGAGGTAATAAAAAAAATTACTTGAATTGATAGTGTTCGATTAAGTAATCAAATATATAATTTCAAGTAACATATTGTGTACTTATCAATCGGGACTTCGAGGTAAACATTCTTGTGAAACAGCTTTACAGTTCATAATATCTAAATGGAAACAACCATTAACCAAATTGGGAACAGGAATAGGCGCACTAAAAAGGCTTCTGAAACGAGTGATAGGCAGATATTGTTATTAAAATTAAAAGCATATGGCCTATCGAACACGGTGCTGCATTAGACTTATCTTTCAAATCGACAACAAATAACCAATATAAATAATAAAAAGTCAAGGCCTCTCGTAAACAATTTCATGGTATTTCAAGGAAGCATCCTTGGGCCATTACCCTTCATACTATATATTAATGACCTCGGGAATATCTTGAAAAAATGCAAGGTCCATCTTTTTGCAGATACGATAATATATTATGCTGATAATGATTTTAATGAATTGGTGGACACAGTAAACTTGGAACTAAGATACGTCTCGAATAAATTCAAAGAAAATAAATTAAAAGTAAATCAAATTAAGTAATTTTTGACTTAATTTGATGTTATTGGTTCAAATTGTTTATACAACTCATTTAAAGAACATAATTTAAATGTTATTTTAAATAATGAAAATGTGAAACATGTAAAAAATATTAAATACTCGTTATAGACAGAGGACTAAAACTAAACGAATCACGTTGAATATGTGTCTAAGAATATACGTACAAAAATTTGTTTCTTTAGAAGAATAAGTGAGTGTCTGTCAATTGGCAGTAAAATGACCATATATAATTCTTTAATTCGGACACACTTTACACACTGCTGCAAACACTGAAAGATTACAAAAAACTCAAAAACAAAGCAATGCGAATTATTTTAGGATGTAACTTGTATACAAGCGTCAACTTGATGTTAAATATCTTAAACTGGTTCGACACTAAGATCTATTTTTACATATGCAAAATGATTTTTATTTATAAGATTGTTAATGTCCATCAATATAGTACTCGGCAGAAACACAATATTTATATTAACTAAAACTAGCTCTATGAACAGCTGTTTCCATTCTGGTCTTATCCAATAGTGACACAAAAAGCACTAGTTCTGTAAAATTATTTAAAACAAAGGTTCAAAACCACCTTAGATCTTTGAGTTAAGGTATTTCTATTTACGTAGAATTTAGATAAAAATATGTAACATTAGATATTAGTATGTAATATTCAATTATTCAACTTATCTTTACCTTTATAAATGTACCTGTGACGTGTAATATCCTTGAGATAAATAAACTTCATTTCATTTCATTCATTCATTCAGTTTTTGCTCTTCTGAGATCATCTTCAGCTTCCTATCGTCCTGGACGGAGACTCCTCTCGCCCCTCCTTAGTCCGCCACTGTCTCATATTAACAGATTCAAAATAAACAGCGTATTAGATGACGTTTGTTTACACTGTATCGCCTTCAATTAGATATCCTGTGGGTATTCATCTATAATCTTATGTATTATCAATTCCACACTACAATTATATCATACAAATAAAACACATACCCACGTACGCAATAATGAATGCGTGGTGCATAATTCCACCTGCTGTGATCTGAAATCTACATTAATCGTCTCAGCAGGTTCAAACTTCCACGACATTTTTCAGAAAATATAAAGTCATATATGTGGAACAGTTGACCTTTTACGTGATTGTTATGCACGTATTGTCTGAATATTTAGTCCCATTTAATCTAAACAAAAGATTAGTAGGCTGTAACTGACATTGGCTCCACCATGATTTATTTTCTATTGCAATGGTAACGCTGGAAAAAATTTAAGATATGTGTTTGTGTTTTGTGTCTAGAATTACAATGGCAATGGTAATTGTATTAAATGCTAACACCATGAATGATTATTTAGTTGATAATTTGTTAGATTAAGTAACTAACTTTGACACAAAGGTCATCGGCATTGGCGTCGTCATCGTTGTACACACCTGAGAGTTGTTAAGGAAAAAATTGTGTAAAAATTCTTGTTGGTTTATAAAAAAGTGAAGAAAATGAAAACTAAAATGTTTTAGTACCCAACGAAATTTAAAAAAGACAGGACAAGTGAAAACTACAATGATTGTGTAGTAAATATCAATCATACATGATATTGTTTAAG
Organism: Rutpela maculata; assembly: GCA_936432065.2. Taxonomy (NCBI): domain Eukaryota; kingdom Metazoa; phylum Arthropoda; class Insecta; order Coleoptera; family Cerambycidae; genus Rutpela; species Rutpela maculata. The sequence continues at coordinate 55,385,082 of OW386289.2, read as the reverse complement.
CAGTTAAAAGAAGACTCTACATAAAATCAAGAAATATCAGTAATTATCAATAGTTATTAGGTACCTATATTTGATTGCAGAAAAAACTGAGACAGCACCTGTAAGCGAAATTCTCAATAATAAGCCCATTAATTATAAATCACTAATTTCTGTAATTAAAATACTGACTGATTAATGATGACATTATTATTAAGGTGATAACACAAAGACCATTAAAGATAAGAAAGACGTAAATAATACAGATTGAATCCTATATTTATAAAAGAATACCCTGGCTGACTGATCTATCAACGCACAGCTCAAACCGCTGTGTTAGAAATTCGATCCCTCAGAGGTGAAAAAGGAAGTTGAAATTTTAGGCTTTTTCGGAAACGGTTAGATCTAGATGCGTGAAATTTGGCAAAAATATTTTTTGTTGAATTCTATTAGATACGTGTAAGACGAAATTTCGATTTTCACTTTTTGAAGGGGTGAAAACGGCGGTGGTAGATGGTTTAAAGCGCACCCGTATTTTTGAAATCACGTAAGTCAGAAACGTGATTATTCGAGCTATGGACTCTTCTGAGGATATAAGAAGACAAGTATTCGACGGTTTTTAAAAAGAGATCCCCGAATGGGAATAATGATTTGTTATCAAATTGCGATTCGCAGTGGATTTCCCCAAGTACTATGAATACGCAGTGGGTTCTCTCGAGTACAATGGATGCACATTGGGTTTCCTTGAGTATTATGGATGCGTAGCGGTTTTCCCCGGTTGCCATGAATGCGCAGTGGGTTCTCTCGAATGTACTTCCTAAGTACCAAGGAGTGCTCAGTGAATATGTAGTACTTCTTTATAGGCATAAGTTAGTATGTCAATGTTCTTAAGTCCACGCGGACGAAGTCTTTCACGCGAATGAAGTCGCAGGAATCAGTTAGTAAAAATATAAGTCCATAGCAAAAAAACTGGCAAAAAACCAGAACACATACATATGTTTCTGAATTCTTGCACTTCTTCACCACCGTGTAGCCAAATTAAGGAAAAGTAATGGAACAACATATAAGTTTTGAGTTCTTACTAATCATCTTTACGATGTGTCCAAGTCGAGAAGATTATATTGAGGAATATGGATAACAAACTTCCCATCTAGTAATTTCGTATCTTATGGAAGTGTTTCTAACAGGTTTTATAAAATAACATTACCCTCGAGAATACTTTCAAAACGTTGTTATAGCAACTATAAATGTAAAATTAACACCATCCTATAAAATACTTCAGTCGTTATTGACATTTTGTGAAGCCTACTGGAACCGTTGCAAAATAATTATATAAATATTTCCGCAAGCCTTAAGAAAATTCGGTATCAGCACTATAAAACAGTTTTATTAAAGGTTTACTTAACAACACCACAAAATAAATCGGTTTCTTAAATGTATCGCAAAAAGTATTTTTGATTTTAAGAGTAGTAAGCAAGGGAAAAATATAGTCTACAACTATATGTACTTTACAGTGATTTAATACTAGATCATAACCAGTTTTCAATGTTTATTTTACTGACTGCAATTTTTGATGCCAAGAAAATTTTATTGTGAATTATGCGATATGTTTTTTATAAATTTTAAGTCTTTACTGGTGTATTCTAATAAGTTTTGATCTATGCCTTGTCATATTTTCAGTTTCAAACGCTGGCTTTTTAAAACGACTCCCTTCTATAAAATTTTGGTGTGATAGCAAGTCTTTTACAATAATTAAACTACTAGGCAATTTCTATAAAATTATACTCCTTAGAGGACAGGATCGTATCGTAGTTAAACCATATTTCGTTTGTGTGATAAATTATAAGTAAAGAAAAATAACGAATAAATAAATTTTCTACTTTGTTAACAATAGTAATTTGTTATTAAAAAATAAATATCTTGTATTTCTGCTTACATCATTGTTATAAAATATTATTTTGGGTATTCAGCAGATAACTTTCAAAGAAATCATAATATATGAAAGGAACGAATGATTTCTTTGAAAGTTATCTGCTGAAGAAATCATAATATATGAAAGGAACGAATGATTTCTTTGAAAGTTATCTGCTGAATACCCAAAATAATATTTTATAATAGTAATTTGTAATTATTATCGTTAATTTTTTTTTCATTGCTCTGTATCCTACATTTTTCAAGTGCTTTTTTGAATATTTTATATAAATTTTGATCCAAATACAGCAAGTGCTGTGTAGCTGATTTAAGTTCATTTTCGTCTTAGGCACCCTTCAAGGCCTCTTTATAGTCAGGTAAATATTTTAAAAACTAAATCAATTTATATTTTTCGTTACGTCTGTAAGGAGGCCTATATAAATTAATATGTCCAACGTTTCAGGATTTAACTATCGTTTAGTCAGAGACGACAACTTTTCCCCAGAACTTTTCATCATTCATTATATGGTTAAAATAATTCTATCCTGTTTCTTCTCTTCTGAGAGTTTGTAGGAACTGAACTATTCTTGAATTCCATTTGCTATTTTATTTTTTTGCAGGCAGTAGATACCGAAGCAGGGCTTGTCAATGAACTGAATTGCTATTTCAGAAACAAATGTACAGCAATCTGAAACGGGTTTTCTACTAGGTAATCTATAAGGTCTTCATATTCTTGATCGATGCTCTTTCTAGGCCTACCAAAAATAGCTTACGGGCTACCATTTGGTCAGTTTTCCATTATTTCTTAACTTCCATTATCGTGTTTTTACTTATACTTATTGTATTCAGCAACAACCCTTCATCTGAACCAACCATCTTCAATATTATAAACAATTCGCAGCTTTTGAATATTCATTAAATCTCTAACCATTTTCAGTACTGACGCCACTGACTACCGTCAAGGACAGTGGCGGATCCAGGGGGTATAGGGACACGTGCCTGCCCTGTCGTTTATTTTGGTATCCGTTTTTAATTAAAAAATAGTGATTTATAAACAACAATATTAATTGTTATTGTATTATATATACATATGTACTGTACGTGCCACCTCCTGTCGTTTATTTTGGCAAAAAGGCCGGAGCATGAAAAATTTGTTGATTTTTTTATTTGTGAGTGGAAATATTTTTAGTGATTTTCTCCCCCCTGCTCATTAATTTTAGTTGGCGGGTGGAAAAAAAATGTGATTTTCTCCCACCAGCTCATCAATTTTCATTGCTGAAGGAAAATATTATCAGTTTTCATTGCTGAGTAAAAAAAGAAATTGTGATTCTCTCCCTCCCACCCGCTCATCAATTTTTTCATTTCCGAGTGAAAAAAATGTTTGCTCGCTTGCGCGGTGGGGAATTTTTTATGGTTGTGCCCCACTGTTAATTCATTCTGGATCCGAAACTGGTCAGAGTGATATGAGAAGTAACATTTGTAAGATTACACAGCCCCACAAAAAAAAATAAAAGTTCTGTACCAGAGACGTGAATACATAGATTTTGTGTATTTTTCTATGCTGAATCCGAATCCGCAGCCAAAAATATGGGTTACCCAGGTAGTTTTTTTAGTAAAACGCAAAAACATCCCCTAAAATAGAGTGATATGGTAAAGCTTTATAATGAAATGCAACAATTTGTAAATACTTTGAGAAAACATTTTAAAATAAGATTTTGAGCATTAAAAAGAAATATATCCAAACTGAACCCATACCCACCCCTACGAGGGGGTTAATTCCACCCTTAAAATCAAATAACGAATGTGCAAAACAATGTGAAAAGCCATAGCCTTGTAGATTGTAATTCCAAATATACAAATGTAGGTTGACAGACAATATACCTAAAAAATATAATATAATCTTATTTTTAATGGGCTTGAAACCACCTCTGCAGATAGCTATTTCTTACCCCTTTGAGTCACATATTTTTCTATTCAATGGTTTGGTCTAAATTTTGTTACCGCGGGTTTTTGAGGTCGCTGATTACAAATATGAAGTCCGAATCCGAAAATTCCTGAATAAAAGACGGCGGATCCAATATGGAGGATGTAAAAATCGGAAAAGTATTCAAAATTTCAAGATTATGGCTGAAACTTGTTACTCGAGGGTTTTTGGAGTCGCTGATCACGATTCTGGGGTTTTAATTCGCAAATTCTTAAATCCAAAATGGCGGGCCCATTATGGCGGATTAAAAAGTACCATAGAAATTGGCATTTACCACCCAAAGAAATACGTTATGAATGTTTAAAAAAATTGAGGCATTTGAGTGAAAATATGCAAATGTCTAAAAATGAGAAACAAGAAATATAAATTCGATTGCTAGGAAGCTGTCTCGCTTAAATGTGAAAGTGAGGACGAATGAAATAGGGACGATTCGGAGCCAAATATATATAAAACTGATCATGAAAGAGATTCCATCTTAAATACAGTTTAAATACATATAGACTGTAACTTAGATCGAGCATTAAAACAATTATAAAACTTGATGGAAAAGCTATAAGTTTTGTTCTTTCAGTTTTCCCTTCCATATTTTTGCAACCAGGACACCTCCACGTGGTGACGGTGGGCAACAGATTCTTCTGGCAAAGCTCCTGGATTAATAAAATATGCCGTCATGGCAAAAATAGGTAAGGCATTTACGATGCAGGGTATCGGAAGCCCAGTATCGGCGGCTAGTCAAGGTGAGAAAGCGGGCCCGTAGGCGTCGTCATCCAGCGACCGCAGCCTTTCCTTAGTGGGTAACTTGGCTACTGTTGAGTATAATGCTACAAGAAAGCTACGTGTATGCCTCACTCGAATTGACCATATATCGTCAGTATCTTACCATGCCTGTAATGCAGAAAAAGAGTCTTATTGCTATATTTGTGGCAAATATGTGGGACAGAGAAACAAGCGTTTTTACTGACAATATAAAAGGTGTTTATAAAAAGTGTTATAATTTGCAAGAAGATATTAATGTTATATATGCACCTAACATATTATGTAATCTTTGCAGACTTATACTGCAGCGTTGGAATAAAAATAACTGTATTGAGAACTTAAAAGTAATTACACCTGTCAAGTGGAGTAGTCCTAACAGCAAAGAGAACTGTTACTTTTGTATGACCAATCGAGGAAATTATAATTTCAAAGCAAATATAAAGTATGCTAAGGTTTCCTCTATAATTCCCTCAAAATTTTGTGAAAAAAAAAGAAGATAGAACAACCAGAGAATATTATAATCTTCACCCCTTCTCACTTTCAGACTCTTCCTCTTCACTATCTGATTCGCCATCCTCACTATGGTATTCGGCATCTTCCTCTTCTCCACTATCATATTCTTCATCTTTCACTCCATTATTACATTGATCATCATTTTCACTCTCATATTCTTTTTCTTCTGCTTCATCAACATCCATTTCCTCACTTTCTATTTCTTTAATATCCATTCTTCTTGCTTCTTCTGCAGTTTCGTCTGTCATTTTTTCAAGTTCATTTTCAAAATTCGAGTGAGGCATACACGTAGCTTTCTTGTAGCATTATACTGAACAGTAGCCAAGTTACCCACTACTGAAAAGCTGCGGTCACTGGATGACGACGCCTGCGGGCCCGCTTTCTCACCCTGGCCAGAAGCCGATACTGGGCTTCCGATACCCTGCATCGTAAATGCCTTACCTATTTTAGCCATGACGGCATATTTTATTAACCCAGGAGCTTTGCCAGAAGAATCTGTTGTCCACCGTCACCACGTGGAGGTGTCCTGGTTGCAAAAATATGGAAGGAAAAACTGAAAAAACAAAACTTATAGCTTTTCCATCAAGTTTTAAAATTGTAAATTAAATTCTCGATCTAAGTTGCAGTCTATATGTATTTAAACTGTATTTAAGATGGAATAACTTGCATGATCAGTTTTGTATATTTGGCTTCAAATCCTCCCTATTTCATTCGTCTTCACTTTCACATTTAAGCGAGACAGCTCACTGCAATCGAATTTATATTTCTTGTTTCTCATTTTTAGACATTTGCCTATTTTTACTCAAATGCCTCAATTTTTTTAAACATTCATAACGTATTTATTTGGGTGGTAAATACCAATTTCTATGGTAATTTTTAATCCGTCATAATGGGTCCCCCATTTTGGATTTAAGAATTTGCGAATTTAGAACCCAGAATCATGATCAGCGACTCCAAAAACCCCCGAGTAACAAGTATCAGCCATAATCTTCAAATTTTGAATACTTTTCCCATTTTTACATCCGCCATATTGGATCCGCCATCTTTTATTCAGGAATTTTCGTATTCGGAGTTCAGATTCGTAATCAGTGACCCCAAAAACCCGCGGTAACAAAATTTAGACCAAACCATTGAATAGAAAAATATGTGACTTAAAGGGGTAAGAAATACCTAGGTCTGCAGAGGTGGTTTCAAGCCACTTAAAAATAAGATTATATTATATTTTTTAGGTATATTGTCTGTCAACCTACATTTGTATATTTGGAATTACAAACTACGAGGCTATGTCTCTTCACATTGTTTTGCACTATAACATTCGTTATTTGATCTTAAGGGTGGAATTAACCCCCTCGTAGGGGTGGCTATGGATTTAATTTGCATATATTTCTTTTTACTGCTCAAAATCTTATTTTAAAATGTTTTCTCAAAGTATTTACAAATTGTTGCATTTCATTATAAAGCTTTACCGTATCACTCTATTTTAGGGGATGTTTTTGCGTTTTACTAAAAAACTACCTGGGTAACCCATATTTTTGGCTGCGGATTCGGATTCAGCATTAAATAATACACAAAATTTATGTATTCACGTCTCTGGTACAGAACTTTAATTTTTTTTTTTGTGGGGCTGAGTTATTAATGTCGGTTAACAAACGATATATTTACATAGCTAAAAAAAGTATCCCAGTTTTTTTAAATCAAGTGTAAGAAAAAATGCTCATTTGTTGCCCATCCAATGGTCATGAAATGGTAGAAAAAACTACTAACACAGCATTTTTGAAAAAGTTGTCTTCTAAAAATTACACCTAATAATTGTGTTACGCTGTATAAATGAACTCTTTTATTAAAATGCTTTTTAACATGCTTCTAACTGTTGTATCATCATGAAATTTGGTAATTGTATGTAGCTCTGATGACAATACAATATAGAATACTCAATATTATAATATGTTCAAAATGGCCGCCGGCCCAAGATGGCGGATTATCATTTTCTTTACAACCCTCTTGATATGGGCATCAAAAGAAAGGGCTTGATAAGTAGAAAACAAATATATGATCAAAACTTAAAAATTCAAAATGGCGGCGTCAATATGGCGGATAGGTTTTATCAATTATCGTCGGATTCGACTGAAAATCGGTATCTGTGGGTTACCGAGACGGCAGATTACAATTATCTGGTCCAAATTTAACAAATTGTTGGTTTTTTCGAGGTGCCAAAATTATCTCCTTAAATATAAGACTAAAAAGTAAAAAAATAAATTAATATGGTTTTATAAATACTGCACTAAAAAGCGAAAAATAGTCATCGAACCTGTTCTCTGTGTCTACCCCGTAAGGGCCTTAGTGTAAGCCGTGTTTGTAATTAAGTATAATATTTGAGTATAAAAGTGGGGGGCGCTTTTCATTTAATCTAATGATGTCGTTAGCGTTTTAATTATCGAACCTGTCCAAAATAGCGTTCGAAAAGCGCCCCACGCTTTTATACTCAATTATTATACTTAATTACAAACACGGCTGACACTAAAGCTTTTACGGGGTAGACAGAGAGAACAGTTTCGATGATTATTTTTTGCCTTTTAGTGCAGTATTTATTTTTGGTTGATTCAAATTTAGCAGCAGTTTATGAATAATTGTTACAAACACGGCTTCCACTAAAGCCCTTACGGGGTAGACAGAGAGAGCAGTTTCGATGATTATTTTTTGCTTTTTAGTGCAGTATTTATTTTTGATTGATTCAAAGTTAGCAGCAATTTATGAATAATTGTTATTATTTTATCAGGCGTAAAGTGCCTTGAATCTATTATTTCCTCAAAATTATCTGATTATGTACACGTGTGGATATAGAATACAAACTGTTATTTAACCAACTGCCCTCAAACATAACCATTATAATTTTATTTATCATTAAGTGAAAAATTTTCGCCTGTGGTACTTTTAGAGTGTTAATCAATCTAATGGCCCAACAAAAGCAAGCTGCAGTTGAACTAATTGGTACTTTTATTTAGCAAGCTGATGCAGTGAGTATTTAAACCCACTGTGCATTATAATTAATGTAACTTATTTAATGCTGTAATTTCGTAATACTTAAATTAGCCAGTTTCGTTTCGAATATTTAATATTCATTTTCGATTTATTGTGGGTATTAGCACTGGTAATTTACCATAATTAAACACCATAAACCTACAAGCTTTCATATTGTAAACTGTTATTAGAACTAATTGAATTAGATCTTACACGTGACCTAACGTGAATCCTGTGACATTTTAAATAATCTTAGAGAGTGTATAAAAGTGTAGATTATTACGTACGACACTTTAAATTTTTCGAAAATTGATAGTACTTTAAGATAATAATAAGTTGATATGTCGATGCAATTCTTGGGCTTGGCAATAGTTAAATACAAGTTAGAATCACAGAAATGAGGAAAACAACTACTATGTTTTTTTACCACTATGTTTATTTACACAAAGCTGTGATGTAGTTTCGGCAACTACGTCATTATCAAACAATGATTCAAAAAAGAATCAAATACGGAAGGTTTGGTATCTACTTAAATAACTTACAAAATAGCCTGTAAAGAGGTAGGCAATTAAAGATTATTGGAATACCTGCAAATGGGGCAGTTTCTTTGAATAATGTTACTTCTGATCCGCAGTACTCAGGCCTGTCGGCCCATTGTATATTCGCGATATTTATGATCCTTTAGAAAAAGCCAGTGGTCTCTACGAAGAAGAGCAGTTCTTTCCAGGGTAGATCCCGTAGGTCCTTCGGCTGTAGAAACTGTCTACACCTTGACGCTACTATCGGTGTGCAATAGCATAGAATATGAGTGATGGTTTCATCCTCCACTCCAAACATCCGACAAGAAGGATCATCTTTCAACCGCATTGTATACGGGTGCTTGTTCAGAGAACTGTATCCTGTTATCAGTCCTACCATCTATGTCAATCATTCTCTATCGAACCCAAGCAGCCACTTTACCGTAGAGTCAGTCGAAGGCACCTTTATATGGAGCCTCGACTGGCTCATTATGGGTGTCTGAGCCCAATAGTTGTTAAGCTATGCCCTAGACCGGTCTTGCAGCTCTGATTGAATCAGATTTCTTGGTAGACCGAAGGCTGGCTCCGGGTCAGGGAAAGGAGTTCTTGCTCACTCACCCGCCAAATGGTGTGCTTCTTCATTTCCCTCGACGCCGCTGTGCTCGGACACCGTACGCTTAACTGAGTTGTGTTCACACAGCTCAGTCAGAATGTTTCGGCAGTTCAGCAAAAGCTTAGAGGTCACCTTGTTTGATGTGAGAGCCCTCAAAGCTGCCTGACGGTCGCTACATATGTAAATGATCTTTCTGACGAAAGCTCTGTTGACGCTTTCGCTTGCACACAGTAAAATGGGATATATCTCAGCCTGATATACTTACCAAGTACAGCCGATGTACGAGCCCTTGGCTTGCATCCGTTTAAACCAGAACCGGATTCCTCTTAGGCCTTAGATTCGTCTATGTACCCTTCCAGACCTCTGGAACTCAGAAGATTTATTTTATCACGTTTCGAGTTGTCTCGACTAGGGAACATGACTGTATATGGCGTAGTAAACTTATATACGGGGAGGCACCGGTCGATCTCTGACTGAGCAAAGACCTGGTCCCTTATGGGTAGAGCTAAGGCCTTTGTGTGCCCTAGCTGTTGTCCAATCGCATTCCACATTCCTCCAGTCTATTTGCTACTTTCCCAGCTTCCAATTTCACTTCGACATGCAAGAGAGTGAGTCTCCATTGCAGCCGGTGGACTGGCCCTGATTGGTCCTGTTATTCCTAAGCAAGCTAGCCTTTGAACTTGACATAGGCGAGCCATAATTGTGCAGCGCTCCTGCGAACGCCAACATACAAGTGTCGCATATGTTATGAGGAGTTTCACCATGACAGTGAGAGTGGTCTTTGTATTTATTCCCTACTTAAGACCGAAGATACGCCTGCACATCCATAGAGATGCGCAGGTTTTCCTCGCTTGTGCTTCCACGTGGCCCTTCCCTGACAGTTTGAGTCTAGAGTTACTCCCTGGTATTTCACTGTGCAGATTTGTAGACCTCTCAATCATCCGGTATTTTGGAACGTGTTGCTCTAGTGGGCAGCTTACGCGTTTCTTTACTCAACCCACTTAGTTCTTTGTTCCACAATGGGGCGCTATTTTCTTCTTTACTTATTTACAAAGGACAGTTATTTCCAAACGCGAAGTTGAAACAGGTTCTCCTGTAGGTTCCTTGTGTAAGAGGTCCAGTCAGTAGACCTGGGATTTCTGTACGTGACGGATTTCGGTCGGTTCCCTTCCTGGACGAATCTTCGAGAGAACCTCTAATCCTTAACTCTATTCTCCACTGTTGTGGACGCCAGAATTAAATCAATCACTTCTTGTCTTCCTAGGATTACAAACGTAGGGGTACTGCCTCTGTTTAAAATCTCCAAGTCAGAGGCGTATAGAAATTCCAGTAGCGGTGAATACAGAGAGAAGAGAACATAATTGATGAACTATCTTCGGATCCAGCGTATGTAACATCAGGCGTGCCGCAGGGATCGATATTGGGGCCCTTATTATTCCTCATATATACGTCAGACCTTTTTAATGAAGTTAAGCACTCAAATATTCAAGGTTTTGCAGATGACACACAGATATATCAATCATTTGATCCAAACCAGGTAAATTCAGTCTGTGAGTTTATAAATAAGGCTCTAAATTCAATTCATGAATATTCTGTGAGACATAACTTAAAACTTAATGCTACCAAATGCAACGCTCTTATCTTCTGTCAAAAATCGGCAGAGCAATTGCTAAATAATAATACCATGCGTGTAGCCGAATGCTAGGCATAGGGAGTAAAATTACAACATCGCGCGTGCCAGCTGGCTGAAATGAAATTGGGATGCTCCGCTCGACGGAGGAATTTACGGCGGCTATGTTGTCATATCTATCGCGCTACGTGAATGTACATGCCTAATGGGAAATTACACGCACGGTATGAAATTAGTTAATTAATTATCAGACTCTAAACGTGGTCAAGAGCGGAAAAAATCTTGGTATTATATTCGATTCCAAATTAAGATTTGAAGAATATGTCTCCCTTCTGGTAAAAAAATAATATATTGCTCTAAAACTGCTCTATTGTAACGCTAGTATCTTAAATTTTAAATTACGCAAGAAATTAACCGAAACGCTGGTTTTATCTAAACTGAATTATGGCATCATTTTATACTTTCCCTGTCTGGACAATATTACAAAATGTAGACTTCAAAAGGTGCAAAATTGTTGTTGCCGTTTTATTTTTGGACTTAAAAAATTCGATAGAGTGACGTCAAAAATTAATCAACTAAGTTGGCTTAAAATTGAAAACTTGTATAAACATCACTTGGCTGTCTTTGTGTTTCGTATTATTTCTACTTCACTACCCCCTTACTTACGTGAAAAGTTGGTCTTTAGACGTGATATTCATGATTTTAATATTCGAAATTCTAGTGAGTTATCAATGCCTCGTTTTCATTTAACCCTTTTCACCAGATCTTTTACATTTAATGCAGTTAAAATATACAATAATGTCGATGAAGAATTAAAAACGTTTTCCCTGAACACCTTTCGTGTTAAGATTAAGCAAAAATTTCTTACCCAGGATTAATTAAATTAATGCTTATCTCTTTCACAGCTGATCAGTTCCTTTCATTTTAAATATTGTCAAATTATAAACGTAATTATAATTATATTGAGTAAAAAAAAAAATACATTTTTTCTCCTCTCTTTTTTTATACATTCATGTTCTTGTTATATTTATCTCTCATATATGTTCTGTATCTGTTCTGTTTACATTAGATGTTTACCTTGTGTTTTATATTTTTATATTATTTTTAATTTTATTTGACTACGTATTTTTCTTGTTGTAGGGTTAAGTAGAGTAGCTTCGGCTAGACTTCGCCCTCATCTTTATAATAAATATTGTATATTACGATACTACAAAATAAAGTATCTTTATTATTATTATTATTATTATTAAGCATATCTGAGGAGGCTACTCTGTCTTCCTCGCACTTGTTAAACTAAAATTCCAGACAACTGAGACACCTTGTTAATTAAAACTTCTCTCTGTGTTGTTTCTGCTAGCCTCCCTTCCCCCATCGGCGCACACTCCAGTACGTTATTCAGCTCAGTGGTCACAGAACTTCGATTCCAACGCTTGCGCCTTGATGGGATCAATTGTTATAAGGTGTTACCTAAAGTCACAGGGCGCAAAGTAAGTGCTGCGATTTAAGAACTGACATTCGGTGTAGCGTGTTTTTATACATAAACACACACTTTAATTGATTTTTTTAAAAATGAGCAACCATTTATTGTAAATAAAATTCAAAACTATATACAAATAAAAGTGGTGAGTAGCCCATTTAGTTAATAAATTAATTAATCGGTATCTGCCTGCCAAACACGGCAAGGAGAGACGCCACCCTTAAAGGGCTTTGTCGCAACTACATGTAATGGAGAATAAGAGTATCATTTGACACAAAAGCACAAAAAGATTCACAATTTCTTAGAAGTTTAAATTATGGCTATTTGACTTGGGACTGATGGCAACAACTTGTTCTTTTAAATATTGGTTAGCTTGTGGCTAGCTTTAAAAGTTTCAAATATGTGATTATATCATTCACAGAACTAGGCATTTGATAATTGTGCAGGTCACAGCAAAGGAATGTAGAAACACGGCATTCTGCCCCATCTGTAACAAGGAAGGGCATCGGGCCGTTTCAGCGGCATGCCCGCTAAATAGAGAAGAGTCAAGGGGGGCAAGACGAATGGAAGATGGTGGCGGGGCATCTTCAAAGTAAGGCAGATAATCCTTAATAGATGTCGGACCGCCCAAGATCTTGTATGGGCGTTAGGAAGGAGGAAAGGGGAAGACGTACTGATTATCAGTGAACCGAACAAAATGATGTCGAGCAGATCACGACCCAACTGGTTTACGGATGAGAACCTGGACTCAGCCATTGGGCTGATTAATAACAAGATCAGCATCTACAGGAGCGGGAAGAGTCGAGGGTTTGTATGGTTAGAGCTGAAGGAGGTATATGTAGTTAGCTGTTACTTCTCGGAGGAACACCCGGAAGGAAGTCATCGTGGCAGGAGACTTCAACGCCAGGGCCCCAGAATGGGGAATGAGGGAAACGAACGCAAGAGGCAGGCTTGTGACCCAATGGATCTCTCAGCTTGATCTCCTCGTGATGAACGAAGGAAACGAACACACCTTCGTTAGAGGGGACAGCGGCTCCATACCCGATATCACGGTTGCCTCTGCGGGAATCGCGGGGAAAATCACAGGGTGGAAGGTGGCAGGCGACGAGGAGTCATTAAGTGACCACAGGTACATCTGCTTCGAGATAGGGCAACAACCCCCCCCAGCGTCTCCTAGGCCGACGAGATGGAAACTCAGCCAACTAGACAGACCAAGGCTCCAAAGAGCTATAAGGGAGCAGATAGGAAACAACCCCAACCATACTGACGCAACTCTATCACAGGCCATCACCAGAGCTTGTGACGAGGCCATGCCGAAAAGGGCAGCAAGGGTACATAGAGGCATTTACTGGTGGAACGAAAATCTAGCAAGACTCAGAGATGTATGCATCGCTGTCAGGAGAATCCGGAGACAGGGCAGACAGGATGATAATGAAGCCTCCCGAGCCTACAAAGAAGCAAAGAAGGCGCAGAGAGGCGATATCCGATGCAAAAAGAAAGAAATGGCAGGAGCTATGCGTCAGCATAGATGAAGATGTATGGGGTGATGGCTACAAAATAGCCATGCGCCGATTGAGAGCACCCCCTCCAGCGATTCCACTGGAGAGGATGAGGTAGATAGCTGACGCACTCTTTCCCCACAGGGAGGAAGAAAGGTGGGATGACATGGATGTAGCGGATGTTCCCCCATACACAGAAAATGAAGGGGGCAATCGAGAGGCTAAAGAGCGGCCAATTCCCGGGTCCGGATAACATCCCCCCGGAGGTGATCAAAATAGTCGTCAAAGAATCTCCCGAAGTGGTTTTAGGGGTCATGAATCGAGCGTTGGAGGGAGGAGACTTTCCATCCAGATGGAGGAAAGCAAGGCTCGTCCTCATTATTAAAGGGAACGGAAAACCTGAAGAACCATCCTCCTACAGACCCATCTGCTTGTTGGATGCCTTGGGAAAGGTGCTGGAATACTTAATCCTGGGAAGGCTAGAGCTAGAAATTGACCGGAGGGATGGCTTGTCGATCTACCAGTTCGGATTCCGCAGAGGAATGTCGACGGTGGATGCTGTGACCCGCATCACGAGCAAGGCAAGAGAGGCCATGGAGGCAAAGACAATGTGCTTAATCGTCACCCTTGATATTAGGAACGCATTTAACACTGCAGGATGGGAGCGACTATAAGCAAACTAGAGAGATTGGAAGTGGCACCTTCATCATTAATATCATTAACTTCAGGGATAGGTAAATAGGGATGGATGCAATGGAATGGAGAAACGTAATCTGCGGTGTCCCACAGGGTTCGGTACTCGGGCCAACACTGTGGAACATTATGTTCGACGACGTCCTACGGATTCCCCACGCAAATGAGGTCACCCTTACGGGCTACGCCGACGATCTTGCCCTAACTCTGACTGGAAACTGGACAGGACTAATCGAGAAGAAGGCGAATGCCACTATTGAGAGAATAGAGGAATGGCTGCGGAGCGTAAAATTAAAACTTGCTCCGGAAAAAACCGAAGCAATGATGATCACAAGGAAAAGAACTGTCCAGCCTGTCACCATCAGGGTTGGACATATGGAAATTAGACCGGGGAATGGACTTAAATACCTCGGAATCTGGCTGGACCCAAAACTAACATTTAGGTGTCACATAACAAAAATGGCGGAAAAAGCGGGGAAATCGGCAACCGCTCTGGGAAAAGTGATGTGCAATACGAAGGGGTCAAAGGCCAGCAAAAGAAGAGTGCTTTGTGGCGTGGTACATTCAGTCATATTATATGCCGCCCCGGTCTGGGGATACGCCTTAGAAGAAAGGGCTAATGCCAAAGTAATCCTGGCAAGGATTCAACGGCAGATAGCACTGAGGGTATGCAGCGCCTATCGGATAGTCTCGTACGAGGCAGTGCCGGTGGGAGCAGGGATCCCTCCAGTGGATTTACTAGTCAAGTAAAGGGTAGAAGTGTACGAAGGAGTCGAGATAGGAACTGTTCGAAAGATGGGATAACGCCCATAAAGGAAGATGGACTCACCGCATGATCCCTATAGTCAAAGAGTGGGTGGAAAGGAAACACGGAGAAGTAGGGTATCATCTCACGCAGGCCCTGACAGGTCACGGCTATTTTGCCGACTACCTGTTGAGAATAGGAAAGCTGAACTCTCGAGAGTGCGCATATTGTGGCGAAATAGACGATGCAGAGCACTCAGTCTTCCACTGCAACAGATGGGTGGAGGAGAAACGAGGCATAAATCGTCTAGGGCCGGATGAGCTTGTGAAATTCATGCTGCAATCTGAAGACAATTGGGCAAAGGCCGAAACAGCTATTACACGGATCGTCGTGCATAAAGGAGAAGATGAGGGGAATCCCGACCTATACCATTTGCACAACTAGAGGGAATACAGGGAACAAAGACACGGGAAAAAAACAACATCTATACATTGAATAACGGTTGACGTGTATCCTGAAGAGAAGCGAGAGCGGTTCCAGGATACATCATACACTGAAGAGGGGTGGTTTTAGTGGGTATGCCTAGAATGAGTCCCACACTACCGTTCAGGTGTCCATAAAGGATTTCCACCCCGGGAAAGAAAAAAAAAAAAAAGGTCACAGCAATTAAGATATACTGATGGCATATAACCCGATAAGGGTAGAGTGCCAAGGTTGCACTTTCGATGTAAACATTCGCATAAGAATTGTCATGTGCTTAGGGAATTTTTCTAATAATTCCTCCAAAATTCAAAATATGCCTTCGGGTGTGAGGGTCCTGATCCGGTGCTCCTGTCCCAAGTTCAAGTCGCTGGTTGGATTTAATTTTTTTTTCTAGTATTCTTTAGTATGCTCACTGCTCGGAGTTCTATTTAATTGTTTTTCATGGTCAAGTGGTAGAAAGTTCTAACTGATAGGATAGTAGATGGACTGTCACTTTTTTCCAAATCAAAGATGAACAATAGTCCGCTTACTCATGTTAATATGTCTATAAAGTCAACACAATGTAATCGTGATAGCCGTAGGCCAAGCATATCTTATTATTATTTTAATTCCTGCGAATTTATGAAGTTTTACCTTAAATAATTTTGCTGTAAAATAACTTACCATGCCTTGATTCTCTTATTATAATTCTCCATGTATTATTATTTATGTTCTAATGAATTACACTAGAACGAAACTTACACAATGTCTCGTATAAATTATAGCTTTATCTTGTACATCATTCATTTACGATTTTTATGCTTGCTAAACAACGGATTACACTCCAAATTTATAATAAAGTCATTTGATAATCTCAGCGATCAAAATATGAGCATTTTATGACTTCCTTAACATTTACCAGAATGTTTATAAGGAGACATAATATTGTAGCCAATGAATTAAATTATTATAAATAAAATTTAAGTATACACTTTTAATTTTTAAATGAGGTTAGTTATGTGCTACTCCTTTCTCCTTAATAAATGCTTATTTAATTAAAATACACAGCTTGATTTAAAATTGAATTAACTATAATTTCTATTTGTTTAACATTATGTAAACTTTTTCAGTTGCGGTTTTTGGATCATTTTTTATGTCAGTAATATTAAATAAAGTATATTAATGCTGCACGTGGAATATTTTTTTAAATAATATGATTTTACGATTTTGCCATTATCACAAAAATTTATATGGAATATTTTATTTTACTGTGCAGAACCTAAATAAAAAGTCCACTAGAAAGGGCGAAAAGAAAATGAACCATCTTCAAAAAATGTCGCTAAAAATTATTAAATAAAATTCCACCGCCGCCCAGTTAACTGAACTTCGACCTTGTCTATAAACAATGAATTATTGAAGATGGTCATAAAATTTGAATTGAGACAAAAATCATTTTTAAGAAAAATATCCCATAAAATTCCCTTTTGATGATTCACAGTAGGCTAGAACCACCTTTAAATGAAATATGCCTGCATTCTCTCAATTCCTACGGGAAATGGTAGCTAAATCTGAAATCATTCCCTTGGCCGTTTTCTAGAAAATTCAATTTTAATTTTTTTTTTTGAAAATTGATTCTTTGCATTGATAAGGTAGCAAAATGTCAATCAAGAAAGTAAAATTAAACATTCCAATACAAATTTAAACTTAAGGCAAGTTTGGGGAAATAACACAAGAAACCTTCATGCTGGACAACTCCAGACGTTTTGATAATAATCGGGTTATATAAACCTTGCAAGTAGTCAATTTAGACAAAATAATTAGATCTATTCGTATGTTATTTTGAATGACAGCAATTTTTGTCTACCAATATATCTGTAACCAATGAATAACATTATTATTTGCGTAACTAGATTTGCTAGGGAAATCCGAGCGCCTCTACTGGCCATCTGAGTAGACTTTCCATTCGCTCAGTCAGATAACGGGTGAGTATGAGAACCATACCACCGCCAATGAAGATAGCCCACAGAAGAGACATGACGATAACCCAACCACCCACCCACTACCCTGCAGGTACCGGACGAAACGCCGTCCAGTACCCGTAGTCACCTAGCTCCGTGCAGACCGAAAGTGCTACCAAAGCACTTAGGTCTGCACTTCCTCGAGCTACATAGCTCATCCCTCACCCGATGATCCGGATGGCAGGATGTCAATTGACATTCTGCGTACCGGCAGTCAATTCCAGTCAAAAACACCTCAAAATTTCCGAACAGACAGATGACTACCCCGGGGGTGACAAGCTGGCGAAGAAAGATCATCAAGACAGAAGAGCGCCAGAAGATAAACTTAGCCAGCAAGGTCCATCAAGCCAGGACCCGGGGAGGTGGGCCGAAATCATCCACACCGCTCACATTTGTGAGTGGGGTTAATGTAAAGTAAGCTCGCCCACCCCGCATGAGGCCGGTCCAGGCCTACAGCGATATACTAGGGTAAAGAGCAGTAGTCCTGCTCGACCTTAGATATCTGAGACCATCACTGCCAAAAAATATTGGCGTCGCTCGGTCAGTTACTCTTTAAAATTAACTAGGCAAACAATCCAAGAACCCAAGAGTGAAAATTTTCTGTGATCATGATTAAAATCAAAGCAATCATGCAAAAACGCACGATGAAAATGGATACTGTCTTTGTCTATTGTATAAACGTAAGAATCGGGGATTGAAGAAGATAACTGATATTTAACTGATAGGTTGTTTGAAATATGTCCGGGTATTCAGAGACTTCAAAAATGTAGTAGATTCTTGTTTTTATTCATGCCAAAAATCAGTTAAAAAAAAAATTAAAAGTGAATTTTCTAGAAAACGGCCAAGGGAATGATTTCAGATTTTACGGGAATTGTTTCGGGACAGATAAAGCTACCATTTCCCGTAAGAATTGAGAGAGTGCATGCATATTTCATTTAAAGGTGGTTCTAGCCTACTGTGGCCTATTTAAACTAGGTATTGAAAAACGTACTACTATTATAGATCTTCTATCTTGAAAAGCCACAGTAAGTTATCAGGAAGAAATTATAAAATATTTGAATTTGGATGCTGCCTTCGTCTACTCTTTTCCCCAGTTTTCTTTTATGTATGATTTATTTCTCTATATAATAATAATAATAATAATAATAATAATAATAATAATAATAATAATAACTTCGAACTCCGCAGACTCTATCCAGACCAAACTGTTAAGATAGTGGTACTGATTATAGGAGCCCTCGGTGGAACGAGACACACACTGCTTTCAGAACTTAAGATCATACCGGCATGCCGAAATTCGGCAGAGGTCTTAGCCGGCAGAATGCAGAAGGCCGTCATCCTCGGTTCATTACGTCTGCTCAGGGCACACGATTCGCGGACCCAGTAGTCACTCACCCCACGGGCATGGGGAGTGGCTAGCGGTACTACCAGCTCCCCTCTGTGAGTGTCGGAGCCACAGAGTTTAAAGGGTGACTGGCTTTTACAAAAAAAAAAAAAAAAAAAAAATAACACTAATAATAATAATATGCTATCCTTAGAACTAAGTTGAATGGTAAGAACACAGTGAGAGCCATTAACAGCTATGTAATCCCAACTTTATCTTACACATTTGGCATTATTAAGTGGACGAAGACTGACATAGAGGATATAGAGAGGAACACAAGAACTACTTTGACTAAGTTTCGAGCTCATCACCCCAAGTCAGCCATCGAAAGACTTACGATCCCAAGAGCTCATGGTGGAAGAGGTCTGACTAGTCTGTCATTCCTACTCCACGAACAAATCGTATGTCTCCAGAAGTACTTCCTCAGAAAACAGGAAACATCTCCCCTCCATAGGGCAGTCACCTTCGCTGACGACGGTTATACTCCCTTGGACCTTAGTACAGCTGTTCCACAGAACAACACGACGAAGGAAGAAAGAGTTACCTCGCAGATTAATGCATGGAAGCAGAAGGCCCTACACGGAAGACATCCCCATGAGCTCAGCTTCGAAAATATCGATCAAGAAGCGTCAAACTATTATCTGACTCGTGGGGATCTATTTCCGGAAACTGAGGGGTTTATTATGGCCATATAAGATCAGGTAGTTGCTACGAGGAACTACCTTAAGTACATCATCAAGAATGCAAATGTAACTGACGACAGAAGCAGGAAATGTCTCCGCGCCTCCGAGACCATCCAACACATTACCGCCGGGTGTACAACTCTTGCGCCCACAGAGTACCTGCACCGCCACAACTGTGTAGGAAAAATTTTACATTTAAAACTTGCGCAACTTCACCACCTTACAGAAAATACCAGCCCATATTACCATTACACACCCGAGAGCGTCCTAGAGAATGAGAACTACCGGCTTTATTGGGACAGAACGGTACTTACAGACAGAACCCTACCATCAAACCGACCAGATATTATCCTGGTCAATAAACTCCAGAAAAAGACCTTTCTGATTGACATTGCTATCCCGAATTCCAATAACATCCAGGAAACTGCACAAAACAAGTTAGCGAAGTATGCTGACTTAGCTTATGAGATCAGGCAGCAATGGGGGCAAGATAGTGTTGTCATCCTCCCAATAATAATATCCACTACCGGCATTGTACCTCGATCCCTCGTCAGAAACTTAGTCACCCTGGACCTTTCCCCTTTCTTAGTTAGTGATATGCAGAAATCGGTTGTCCTTAATACGTGTCACACTGTGCGCAAATTTTTGAGCCTACAATAGTTCGTTTTCATCTTGCCTCGGCCGATGAATACCGATAATACCGCACTAAGCGAGAAACAACAAAACATAATAATAATAATAATAATAAAGCTTTATTTTCATGAAACTCGCTTACACAAGTATAGAATATTGTCAATAGAAACAAATATAAAATCGCTTTATCAGCAGTAAAGGACTTAAAATATACAAAAATAAAATAACCACACATACAAGTGAGTAAAATACATGTTAAAAATTAATTATTAAAATCAGCAGTAAAATATTCAGTTACAAGAAGACTTTAGTTGATTTCTTTAGCGGAAAACAACAATAATTCGGTTTTTGAATTGATAAATGATAAACCATTGTTAGAACAAAATGTTGTCATATTATTTACAGCAACATTTGCATATAAGCTTAGTTCAGCCATATTTGGTGCAGAGACAGCAGTAGATGTGTCATCAGCAAATAGAGACACAAATGCATTATCAAAATGATCAACAATGTCGTTTATGAAAAATACAAAGAGCAATGGTCCCAGCACACTCCCTTGGGGGACGCCCATGGTGACCAAGCTAGTATCAGATTCATAAACAACACCGCTGCTCCTTATAACAACTTCCTGTGTCCTATCTATCAAATATGACTTCAACCAGTTCAAAGCAGCATTTTTTATTCCATATTTATCTAGTTTCATTAACAGCAACTCCAGATCTACTGTATCAAAGGCACGCTTTAAGTCAAAAAATATACATGCAGTGTTATTTTTTGCGTCGGTGTTATTTAAAATAAAATTATATAATGACAGAACAGCATGCTGGGTAGAAAGGCCTCCCCTAAAGCCAAATTGCCTCCCAATTAGTACATTTTCATCTTCTAAATAAATTATAGGTCTACCATGATAAGATTTTTCAAAGATTTTTGAAAAGGCAGATAAAATTTGATATTAAATTTGTGTCACCTTTTTTGTGGATCGGTATTATCAGAGATTTTTTTAATATAGTGGGAAATATGCCTTCTTGAAATGAGAGATTTATTAGTAAAGTAAGGGGTTCAATTATATAATCAGCGACTTTAGCTAAGAATACCATCAAAGCCGGCAGAGTGCTTTAAAGAAATGGATATTATTAATTTATGGACTTCTTCATAGGTTATAGGTGATAAATTAAAAGTTGAATCTTTAGCAATCATATTATTTAAAGAATTATTAACCGACATACTTTCAGTTAAGGTTTGAATAGAATTAATAAAATAATCATTAAAAGCGCCAACCGCTGCCTGAGGATCAGACATTTCGCGACCATCAGTATCAAAAAGCGATGGTGGAAGTGATTTTTTCTTCTTAAGATTACTTTCGTTGTTGATTATTTGCCATGCTGTTTTAGATTTATTGTGGAAGGATGAGAATAGAGATTCATAATAGCCGTTTTTTGCTTCCAAAATGTGTTTTTGATGGTTTTTCTTTAGAATATTGTATCGAATTAATAATTCATGATCATTTGTTAATTTAAAGGTTTTAAAAATTTCCCTTACTAATTTACCTTGTTCTATAAGATGGTTATTAATCCATGGTTTTTGAGGTTTAGATTTCCTGTTTTTAATTTTTTCCAGAGGAAAAGCTATGTCTAGGAGCTCCATAAAAATGTTTAAAAAAGCTTCAAATTTCACATCACATTTGTCACTGGCGGCCAAAAAGTCCCACTTTTCTTTAGATAACAATAATTTAAAATGATTTAAGTTTTCATCCCCATTAAAAAACCTTTTAAATACTGGTTTGTCCTCATTTGAGGTGGATGTTAAAAAGTTAAAATTTATATATTGCATAAAATGGTCTGTGCATATTATGTTATATAAAGAAAAATAAATACCGAGAAACAGCTGTCTCTTACAACGCAACAAATTTTGATACCATATTTGCAATCCACTATGTGGAAATAATTGTTCAGAGAACTTAAATAGTTTAATGTTTGGAATCGTCAAAAGCCCATAAAACAATATATCACATCGGTAGTGGGGGAGGTGACTGATGCCAAAAAAGATGTTGAAGCTTTTGGTTCTTGTACATACACTAAACCACAATTTTATTTTTTTGCCCTCTTGTGTGGTAGTGGGGTACGTAACGGCAAACAAATTTTTAGATCTTGGCTTCTAGTACGTACACTAATCTCAATTTTATGCACTCTTGCTTGCTTTACCTATTTACCCCCAATCTTTCACCGGTATAAGATCAAAATATAATTCATACTAGAAGCATAAAGTCTAGAAAGCAGATCCATTGGGGTGCAAATTTGCAAGCTTCACAAATTCTATAATTTGTTTTGGCTGTTATTTATTTATTAATATATTATATTTAACACATAAGTCTACGGGTTTTGACAATCTAAGATCGATACATTTTTTTTTGAGTCGATCAAAAAATACATCATTTCAGGAGAAATTTTCCGCCAGAAATTAACGTTTTCCCGGGCTAGACCGAAAAATCGGCATCAGAGGTCGGCAAAAGCTTTTCCGATCCCTGTTATTCTCTTTTCCGAACCATAAAGGTGAACAATGCTGCCAATTTATGGTATGGTGGCTTTGCTTTCTCGTTTCTGTGGAAACGAACTTGTGTTAATTATTGTTGAAGCAAGATAGCGAAATGTAGTCGGTTGTTCTACAATGCTTATGTGTTTATGTTTATAAAAACAAGTAGTTGTTAGTCCGTCATTAAGCTGTCATCAATTGATTCAATATATATTTTACAACAGTAAATCTCTCTAATCTTTAACTAAAGTTAACTATTTCATATCCAAGATAAGCGCTTTTACAGGTTATGGGCTCAAGCTTACGGTAAAAGTTGAAATAGTGTTTAAACTTAAAGAAATAATAATTAATCGCAGTAAACATGTCATCGTCAGGATCAGTGAGGATTGAATTGTTGAACAAGGACAATTTCGACACATGGAAGATTCAAATGGAAGCTATTTTAGTAAAACATGATGCATGGATGTACGTGAGTGGGGAAAAGGTAAAGCCGGCAATCACAGCAGATGATAATGAATCTGCAATTGCGATAAAATTATGGGAGAGTTGCGACCGGAAGGCGAAGTCAGATATTATATTGTCAATTAATCCATCGGAATTGAAGCAGGTAAAGAATTGTGCTACTTCAAAGAATATGTGGGAGAAACTGCAGACTATTTATCAGTCGAAAGGACCAGCTAGAAAGGCTACACTTTTGAAGCAGTTGACTTTACATCGGATGGATGATACTGGGGACGTTCGTAATCATCTCGATCAATTTTTCGATATAATTGATAAATTAAGTGAGATGGAAATTACAATAAATGAAGATTTGTTAACAATAATGTTATTGTACAGTTTACCTCCAAGCTTTGAAAATTTTCGGTGTGCGATTGAGTCTCGCGATGATTTACCGAAACCAGAAACTCTGCGAGTGAAGATTGTGGAAGAATATGATGCAAGAAAGAATGAAACTCGTGCCATCATATCAAATGCAATGATCGCAAAGAATCAGGCGGGAAATCGAATGAAATATTGGAGTAAAAAGAATAATGCAAGTGAGTCAAGTAAGAAGGAATTCAAAATCAAATGTTTTAGATGTCACAAGATTGGACACAAAGCCCGAGATTGCACTAAGACGATGATAAATAATGAAAAAGCGAATAATATTGATGTGAGCTTATATGTATATATTGAGAATTCGACTAAGCAAGAGGCATTTAGTGGTAGCTTGTCATCTCATGGGAGTAATTGGTGTTTGGACAGTGGTGCAACGACTCATTTATGCAAGGATCTAGAAAATTTCGTGGAAATTAAAGATACTAAATCTAGAAAATTGAATCTAGCTAGCAATACGTCTACTGAAATTAAGGCAAGAGGAACAGTGTTAATAGCATCGGAAATTAACGGACGTCAGATAAATGTCAATCTTCAAGATACGTCTCATGTTCCTGATTTGCGGACAAATTTATTATCAGTTAGCAAAATAATTGATGAAGGTTTTAAGGTTATATTTGATCAGAAATCTGCCGAAATTATCAATAAAGAAGGACGAACAATACTGCAAGCGGATCGAATTAATGGATTATATTTTCTACGCGAAGGAATCGATCCATGTAAATCAGTATCCCAAGAAAATGTCACAGAATTAAAATCGAAAGTTACGGAGACTTGGCATCGAAGGATGGGTCATTTGAATATGAGGGATCTCCAGGAGAGTGATCGAAAGGGGACTGTGAAAGGAATGAAGTTGGATAGATTGCCGGAAAATTTCGAATGTGACATTTGCATTCGCGGGAAAAGACAAAATCTGCATTTCCAAAAGGACTTGAAAAATCTTCTGAATTATTGGAAATAATTCATTCTGACGTATGGGGGCCTGCACGAGTACAATCAAATGGAGGTGCGCTGTATTTTGTCACATTCATCGACGATTTTTCTGGATGGTGTGTTATTCGACTCATCAAAAAGAAAAATGAAGTTTTCGATGCATTCAAGGAATTCAAAACATTCGTAGAAAATCAGACAGGAAAGACCATTAAATATTTACAGTCTGATAATGGGAAAGAGTATATAAATAATATTTTTAATGAATTCCTAAGAACGAATGGAATTGGGCGAAGGCTGAGTGTCACACATACTCCTGAACAAAACGGAGTGGCAGAAAGACGAAACCGTACTCTAGTGGAGATGGCGCGGTGCTTGCTCATTCAATCAGGATTGCCACAATCATTCTGGGGAGAGGCCATAAATACTGCGAATTATGCAAGAAATAGGTGTCCTTCGAGGAGTAACAATGGAAAGACTGCCTTTGAGAAATGGACCGGGAAGATACCGAATGTGAGTTATTTTAAAGAATTTGGATGCGAAGTATTCACTTTAAATCGTGATCCAACCAAGGAAAAATTCGAATCGCGGTCAAAGAAGGGTATTTTCATTGGATATTCGGAGCAATCAAAAGCCTACAGAGTGTGGTTATCTGAAGAGAGGAGAATTGATATCACTCGAGATATAAAATCCCTAAAAAAAAAAAGAAAGTAGAAGAGTAGAGGACTCCGAACGAAAATTTGTTGATTTTCTGATAAATAAGAATGATCAGAAGATATCTGGCGAACATCTAGAAGAGGTTTGGTTCGATGCAGAGAGTAATGATCGAGTAGAAAATATCTACGAGAGGAATAATCTAAATAATTATGACGAAATTGTCGATGAAATAGAGGAAGAATCTCAACCTATTAGTCATGAACTTGAGGTACCTGCAGTGGTAAATGAATCAAGAAGAGGCAGGGGAAGACCGAAGAAGATTATGACAGGGAACAGGGGAAGACCGAAGAAACAATACCAAGTCATTGGTGATGTCGATAGAGTCGATCAAGTCGAAGAATTCGGTGGTTTAGCGGAAATTCCCATTCATGAGGCTATAAGTGGACCGGATTCTGATGAATGGCTTCAACCGATGGCGACTGAATTGAAATCAATTATCAAAAATGACACGTGGGTATTTGTTGATCGACCAGTGAACCAACCAGTTATCAGCAGTCGGGTTGTATTGAGGAATAAATATAATGCCGATGGTACTTTGGAAAGAAGAAAAGCCAGAATTGTGGCTAGAGGTTTTTCTCAGCGTCCCGGAATAGATTTTGATGAAACTTTTGCTCCGGTAGCACGTATTGGTTCGATACGTACGATCACATCAATTGCAGCTCAATATGGGATGAAGATAAAACAATTCGATGTGACAACTGCGTACCTGAATGGAGTGCTAGAAGAGAAAATTTTTATGGAAGTACCAGACTACACAGAGGATACACTGGAGAAAATTATTCTTATGGAATCAAAAACCAGCGAGATCAAAAAAAGAGCCACACAGATGCTTAAAGAATTTCAGGAAGGGAATAAAGTATGCTTCATGAAAAAGGCTCTCTATGGTTTACGTCAGGCTGGACGTCGCTGGCACTTCAGATTATGTGAGGAATTGAATAAATTTGGTATTAAGCAATCTGAATACGATCAATGCGTGTTCTATTCGGGACGAGGGGAAGATATATTTCTGGTGGCGATTTATGTGGATGATATTCTGGCTGTTTCAAGAGATGAGCAGAAGATACAACAGTTTGAGGAGTTTTTATCGAAGAAATTCGAAATAAAGAGTCTCGGAAATGTCAAGTATTGCCTAGGTATTGAATTTACGTGTGAAAAGGATGAGATTAAAATGAATCAAAAAGGATATATAAAGGATGTCCTTGAACGATTTGAGATGATCAATTCGAATTCAGTCACTACTCCAATTGAATTGGGAATAAAATTAAAAAAAGATGATAAGAAAAATGAAAACAAATCAGGGATGAATAAATTAAAGGAATTGCCGTACAGAGAATTATTGGGATCGCTTATGTATTTGGCTGTGTGTACGAGACCTGATATTTCTTATGTAGTAAGTTATTTAAGCCAATTTAATTCCTGTTACGACACAACTCACTGGGCCGCTGCAAAACGTGTTCTCAGATACTTGAAGGGAACAGAAGATATTGGTCTTACCTTTAGAAAGACTGAAGAATCATTAAAAGGATACGTTGATGCAGACTGGGCAAATTGTCCGAATGATAGAAAATCTTATACAGGTTTTGCCTTCATTCTGGGAGGTAATCCGATTTCATGGGAATCAAGAAAGCAACAAACGCCAGCTCTTTCATCAACCGAAGCAGAATACATGGCTCTTACAGAAGCTGTAAAAGAAGCATTATACTTGCGTCGATTTTTGATAGAAATTGGTTTCGAGACGATGACACATATTAAACTAATGTGTGATAGTCAGGGTGCTCAGAAGTTAGCGAAAAATGCTGTTTTCCATAACAGAACTAAACATATTGATGTGAGGTATCATTTTATTCGAGATATTCTAAAGAAAGAAGAACATTTTTCGATTGACTATGTACCTACAAAAGATATGGCTGCTGATGTTCTCACGAAGGGACTTCCAAGACCTAAACATCGAAGGTGTCTTGAATTATTAGGAGTTCAAGATCCTGAATAATAGAATATCAATCTCCTACATCTCGAGGGGAAGTGTTGAAGCAAGATAGCGAAATGTAGTCGGTTGTTCTACAATGCTTATGTGTTTATGTTTATAAAAACAAGTAGTTGTTAGTCCGTCATTAAGCTGTCATCAATTGATTCAGTATATATTTTACAACAGTAAATCTCTCTAATCTTTAACTAAAGTTAACTATTTCATATCCAAGATAAGCGCTTTTACAATTATTGAGACTGTCAAATAGATAAATACACTTAACTTTTACGAGCTTCCAAAAATCAATTCACAAGTTAATAATACCTATAGCACAGCCCCACAAAAAGAAAATAAATGATCAGAGCAGCGAACCAGACCCATGTATCCCTATGTATTCTGGGTCGCTGAATTCGAATCCGAGGTCAAAAAAAATCGTACACTCCCAAAATCATTAGCTAGAACCAAAAAACAACCCTAGAATTGGGTAAAAAGTAGATTCAACTACGAGAATATTTGTTACATCTTAATCAATCGAATTATACAAATTAGCAGCCGCATACAATAGATATGAAACGCACCCCCAGGGAGGGGCGAAAACTAGCCCCCATATATAAAAAATCGATTCAAAACAGCAATGACTTCTGAAAAAGCTCGAAATGTCTAAGTTTTATTAAACTAATAAGAAACTGCACCAGGTCAGACGTAATCTTCATAAACTGCCCCTAAAGGGTTGAGAACAACCACCCTCAAGTTTAAAGGACATGAGAAAAACAAGAAAAACGTAAATTCCAACAGGATTTCTATTTTTATGGAGGCTATGATTGGCTAAAATTGCGTAGTACTCTAAAATAGAACTAGAAACTTACGTACCATCAACGTCTTACAGTATCAACCCTCAGAGGGTGGGAAAACTACCCCCTATGTAAGATTTAACTATAAAAAGTTACAATGACTTCTATAAAAATTCGAAACATCTGCGTTGTGTGGAAGTGAGAAGAAACTAGACTATGTTCGACGCTATGTAAGATTTAACTATAAAAAGTTACAATGACTTCTATAAAAATTCGAAACATCTGCGTTGTGTGGAAGTGAGAAGAAACTAGACTATGTTCGACGCTGTGCTTGAAAGCCACCCTCCCGGGGTTGCGAGATGGCACCCCTACATCCGCAGGATGCTGGAAAAATAAAACGCAGACGTTTCGAGTCTTTCAGAAGTCACTGTAACTTCTTACAGTTGTTTCTCACACAGGAGGTAGTTTTCACCCCCTAAGGGAGTGGAATTGAATAACAACAGTGGCACGTGACTTTCTAAGTCTAGTCTGGGTACTACGCAATTTTAACCAATCATAGCGTACATAAAAATGGAAATATTTAGATCAATGTTTTTTTTTGTTTTTCTGTGTCATTTAAGACAAGGAGTGATTTTTGGCAGCGTTGTTGGAGTAGTTTTCAATAATTGAGCCAAAACTACTGCCGACTCTTCTCACCTTTACAAACCTCCTTAGTTTCGAGCTTTTCCACTACAGCTTTTTTCAAGTTGAATCTTGAATGGGGGTAGTTTTCACACCCTCTGAAGGTTGACACTGTAGTACGTTAATGTTGCGCAAGTTTCTAGTTCTATTTTAGAGTACTACGCAATTTCCTGTTGGATTTTACGTTTTTTCTTGTTTTTCTCGTGTCCTTTAAACTTAAGGGTGGTTGTTCTCAACCCTATAGGGGCAGTTTATGAAGATTACGTCTGACCTGATGCAGTTTCTTATTAGTTTAACAAAACTTAGACTTTTCGAGCTTTTTCAGCAGTCATTGCTGTTTTGGATCGATTTTTTATATATGGGGACTAGTTTTCGCCCCTCCCTGGGGGTGTGTTTCATATATATATATTGTATGTACGCTGCTGTTTAACCCATTTGTATAATTCGATTGATTAAGATGTAACAAATATTCTCGTAGTTTAATCTACTTTTTACCCCATTCTAGGGGTGTTTTTTGGCTCTAGCTAATGATTTTGGGGGTGTACGATTTTTTTTGACCTCGGATTCGGATTCAGCGACCCAAAATACATGGGGTACATGGGTCTGGTTCGCTGCTCTGAACATTTATTTTTTTTTTTTGTGGGGCTGTGTAGTTAATTACTACTGTAATTGTATTTTTCTTAGAAAATTTATTAAGAAATAATAAAAATTGAAGTCGTATAATAGTGTCGGTCGTAAAAATATTTTATTTAATTATTTATTACTGCTTGCCATTGTATTTGTCAAAAAATGTATTTAAAAAATAATAATAGTAATATTTTACGGAAATTTTTATTCACTTGACTAATTTAATGAATAACATCTATTTCGATAAAATCGAAGCCTTCGATTGTGTCAATCACGCATGTTTATAGAATTTTAAGGCATAAAAAATGTGAAGAAAATATTCAGAAATCTAAAGAAAAATTTGGATGGAAAAAGATAATATTAAACGATTTCAAGAAAAATGGAATTCGGCGTAAAGTTCATAAAATTTTCTGCGACAATGAAATCTCTACTTAAAGAAAATTTTACAATCCTTTACAATAATGGGAATTTGACAAGATAAAAGTGTACAAAGTGTTCTTCAAGCTCATGTGGAAGACTGGTCAACTGGATTAAGAAAACCAACAGGAAAAGGAAAGCGCTTAATAATAACGCTCATAGAACTGATTCAGGATTCGTGGAAGATGGACTTCTATCTTTTGTGTCCAATGAAATTGGCGATTATCATGAGGACATGAACGCGGATGGTTTCGAGGAATAGTATATAAAAATTCTCACAAAGATTGAACCCAGATATCTCGTCATTATAGACAGATAGCTAGATAGATAGACTTTATTACTTCTTTGTGTCAATTATACATTGGATAGAACAGGTCAAGAACATAGATAAAAAATACATTGCAAACATTACTTAAAAAATAGTATATCTACCTACACACACACATATGACTAGAAATTAAATTTGAAACAAATATAAATTATGATGAGAATTTTGTTATATTTGGAGTTCTATGTTCATTAAATATTCATTCATGGAGTAGCATCATTTACTACATTATAATTTGAAAAGTTTTGATTTAAACTGCTGTATATTTTTTGCCATTTTTACATCAGTCAGCAGTTTATTAAATAAATAGCTGCCAGCACATATTGGAAATTTTTTATACAGCGTCAGGTTATATTTATTAATGTATATTTTTTTTTTCTGTGACGGGAAAAAAGTTTGACATTTTATCTCTCTTGACAGGTAACAAAATGTCACTTTTTATTAAATTACTTTTTCCCCGGGAAAAAAATGAATACTTTTTCCCGGATATGTACACATAAGAATACGGAGATATTTAATTTTAGAATATTTTATTATACAAAACTTACATTTCCTTAATGTCAAAAGTACAATTGTTAAATGTGCATTGCATGAAAGACATGTTTCTCGAATGATTAGGAATGTCTGCTACAGTGGAATCTTCTTGAATTGAAATCATATTTTCTACCATTGACACAACTGCCGTTGATTGTCGTGGTCGCAAATTGGGTCTTATTTCAGCTAGTGCACTGCCACACGTTCTAAACACTTTATTAGATATTTCTGTCCTATGTGCCACCAATTCATCAACATACCCTTCAGCTACCGTTGATGACTTCCAACCACCATGCTTCTTTAGTGTCATCAAGTCTCCTCCAGATTCAACTAATAGTGTAGCAGACGAAATGCATGACCTGTACATGACTTAGCATTTTCAAGTAGAAGATAATTGGCTACTGTTTCAGGTATCTTATTGATTTTTAGCAACAACCTGATTGATACATTTTCCATTGCGATATGCATAAAACAGGCGGCGAGCCTTTGCTGCTGCTGGACGAAGGCCTATGTACATTCTGTAAAATTTAATATATTTTTCAGTAACTACAAATCTCCTGTTTGCATCATTCTTTGTTTGCTTAAGTTTCACAATTAATAATGTTCCAAAATCATCAATATCATCTAATGTTACCTGGTTGATTTCACAAATTCGGCAAGCTCCTGCAATCCCAAATACAACAACAACCTTGGCCATCAAATAAACGTCATCAGGGCCATTATTTAAAAAATCACTAATATGTGTACTCGTAAAAATGGAAGATTTCTCGGACATGTAACCTTTCCCATTTTGCTTCAAAAATGTAATTAGTTTGCAATATTTTGAAATGTCTACATTATTATTTATTGGATTGTAACGTACTTTTAATAAACATAATAAAAATATACACAAACACACCACAAATAGTACTTGGGGTCATGCTTGATCGCACTCTGAATTGGAAGAGACATTTGGAAGTTAAGATAAACAAGGCATGTGCGGCATTCTGGCAGTGTCGCAGGGCGGTCGGCAGGTCCTGGGGTTTCTCACCCAGAATCTCCCTCTGGTTGTACACTGCTGTGATAAGACCCATGCTTTGTTATGCAGCCATAGTCTGGTGGCCCAGAGTAAGGCAAAAAACAGCAGCATCTCAACTGGAGCATGTTCAAAGACTGGCATGTCTCTGCGTTACTGGTGCGATGAAAACGACGCCTACAGCTGCGATGGAGACTATACTTTGCATCCCCCCTCTAAATCTGTATATAGAGGAGGTGGCGTTGAGGACTGCTCTGAGATTGCAATCTGTAGGCCAATGGTATATTAAGGGCACGGCTACGAGACATGCCCGTATCCTAGAGGAGGCTACAAAACAAATTCCTCTTCTGGGAATGGGAACTGACCATATCCCCCCCTATATATAACTTCAACAAGAGGTGAGTTTGAATGTGTCCGGTAATGACGAGCCGGACATATCAATCTACACCGATGGTTCAAAAATGGACTGTGGATCAGGAGCTGGGGTATACTCAGAAGACCTAGATCTACATTCGATAATACCGCTAGGCACCACATGCCCCTATCTTCCAGGCGGAACTAGTAGGGATCCTGCAAGCGGTAATAGAAACCACGAAGGCAAACGTCAGTGGTAAAACGGTGCGCATATCAACGGATAGCAGAGCAGCCCTGCTTGCCCTAAACAATTGTAGGACAGGCTCGGGGCTGGTTCTGGAAACTAGAAAGGCCCTAGACGTGCTCGCACAAAACAATAACGAAGAAGCGGACGCTTTAGCCCGCAAGGGATCTGAGAGCGCCCTGCATGGTCCAGAACCTGCAATAGTGCTCTCAGACTCAGTCCACAGTTCTCTGCTAAAGAATTAGCTCAGACCACCCTGTTGGGGTGGTCTGAGCAGCTGCAGACATAGTAGAATGGCTTTGGCCACACCCAGTCGTAAGCTAGGCAAACACTGTCTCCAGATGTCCAGCAGTAATCTGCGCATTTATGTAGGATTACTAACAGGACACTGCAGACTAAACAAACACCTCCATACACTGGGAGTTATAGACAACCCCAAGTGTAGAGGGTGTAATCTGGATGACGAGACTGCCGAGCATGTGCTCTGTCACTGCCCTGCTCTCTCAACGAAAAGAGGATCCATACTGGGGAACTTCTGGCCCAGTATGGCCAGCATAGGTGGCGCCTCACCTGGTCTCCTCCTTAAATACATCACAAGTGTTGGTTGGCTTGAGGAATGAGAGGCTCGGTGGACATACCACCACTTACGGGGGCAGCACAATGGGCCCGCTTATGAGGCCTGAGTGCACGTGAGTGTAAGCTCACCCCCCGCCAAACAATCCAGATCCAGATCCACCACAAATAGTAGACAACCCCCAAATCCAAAGCCAAGGCTATGCGGAAGGGGGTTACAAATTTGGAAAAACGCAGACATATATCCACAACCACCGGTGTTGTCAATACCGGGGCTGGGGGTCGAACAAAGCGCGGTAGACAGTCGATCAGCATATTCGCCACTCAATACGCCTTAACTGATTGAGCTGTCGCGCCGGTAAATCATTCACTGAATAATTCGATCACACTGTTGATGTCTTTCGTTGTTGCGCCAATTCCGAAAAATAAGCAAATAGCACCGTCTCCGAGAAAAAACTGCATGTCTTTTTCACCTTCCATTCCATAAATCTTGAATACGCGGTTTCGTAAATTTTCCGCGACTTAGCTGGCAATAATTTTATTGATGCTACTTTCGCTGCTTCTGCTAATTCCGGTGATATAAGAGAAAACTTTGAATCAGAAATGTCCATTTTTGAACTTTGAATATTCAAAATATCTAATAAATAACTTCGCTTACTAACTTCGCAAATTTTTAAACCCAATCACAGAATTAAATTGACAGATATTTGATTACTTTAAAGGTTCCTTAGCAACGCAGGTCCAATGTCGCTATAAGTACAACAGCCTACCAGTTTAAAACTTCAAAGTTTCTCTGACTTTAATACATTGTAATAATATATTTTTTCAATATTAAATCGTCGT
Organism: Rutpela maculata; assembly: GCA_936432065.2. Lineage (NCBI taxonomy): Eukaryota > Metazoa > Arthropoda > Insecta > Coleoptera > Cerambycidae > Rutpela > Rutpela maculata. The sequence goes on along the minus strand of OW386289.2, from coordinate 55,351,144 downwards.
TTTCCCGTCACAGAAAGAAATAATGTATTATAAACTGGTAAAAATATCAGATTTTAACTCTCGGTGTTTTGTCTCCCTCCGTTTGACAAACACAACCTCGAGCTAAAATCTAATACTATTTTCCCTTGTATAATAAATAACTCTTTCTGTTTGGTGTATTGTGTTCATGTTTGTCGCAGTGTGTTGGTAATTTATTTTTGATACCATTTAAATAGCCTATATAAGTAAATCTATGTAATAGTTAGCAATTTGTTGTTTTTGGAGGTATCACGACAAGATTTCTTGCATCCCATATTAAATATTATTCGCAACACTCTTATTTCATCACAAAAATTCTCTGTATATCCACACTTTGACCCCATGTTATTATATTGTAAAGGATTTTTGAATAGAAGAGAGCATAATACACGTTTATTAAATAGTCCTGATCTAAACTATTTTTCAGCATATTGATTGCAAAGCATGATTGACGTTTAGCACGAAGTTGATCAATATGATTTGTCCAGCAGAGATTTTCATCTAAAATAACTCCTAGAAAATTTGTGTCTTTTGTGTGTTTAATTGATGATTATTTATATGAATATTTATATTTTTGTATATATGTTTTAATACACATACAGTTTTATTATAGTTAATAATGAGTCTGTTGTTGTGACACCGTGAATTAAACTGACCATGGACTATGTTAACTATGTCTTCAAGTTCTTCCAGACTCTTACATGAAACAATTATTGAAGTGTCGTCTGCATACATAAAGATTTTTCCATGTGTTATAGATCCAGGCAAGTCATTTATGAATAGTAAAAATATCAAATAGGCAAGTGCACTACCCTGAGGGGTCCTTATTGATATATCATATTCATCCGACAGAGCATTCCCGTTTTTTTACCAAATACGATATTAACCATTCATTTACCTTTCCTCAAATTCCTATTTTCTCCAATTTCTCTGCAACAAACGATATATGTAGAATGTCAAATGCGCTCGACATATCAAAAAATAAACCGAATATATATTTTTTTGAGTCTAATCTCTCATATACCATCTGAACCAGATTCGTTGCTGCTATTTCTGTAGAAAAACAACCCCTAAAGCCATGCTCTGAGTTTGTTAGTATATGGTATTTTTTAGGAATTTAGTTATTCGTTTCGCCATTGTCTTTTCTATAATTTTAGAAAACGTGCTTAATAATGAGATGGGATATAGTTTTTAATATTGTTACTGTCACCTTTTTTAATAACTGGGATAATCAAGGCAGTTTTTAATTTAAACCGATTTAACCGATAAACTTGCTCAGTACCCCAGCCGATTAATGGAGATATTACCAATTAACGCTTGGCAAAATCGCAAATCGAAGACTGTTTCGGTCAAAGTCGAATTACTAACCCTAGCGATACAGCAGTTGGCGATATATAAGAAATATATCGTGGATGAAATCGCAAAAGCTAGAGGTATTACGACTGCCGTCTTGCCACTGTGAACTGAACCCCATTGAGCTAATTTGGGCTAAAGTAAAGGGTCATTATACATCCACTACGTGGATGTTTAAGTAACATAGTAATAAGCACTTCATTCCGTTAACAGAACTTACTAGAAAAATGATAATTTCAAGCTATAAATGAAAAGTCTTTCCAACAGAGCTACTGATTTCACATTGAAATAAAATTGTGATTTTCTATAGTCTTTGTATATAAAAAAAAGTTAGATTCTCTAAATTTAACCATGTTCAATACGATATGTTGCGTGATTTAAAATTAGATTTCAAAATTAAGTAGGTATCCGAAGGTACAGCGATTCGAGACAGCCACCAGAGCTGTAAGATTGACACACTTCACTGAGCATTGGGTAACAGTTGTAATCTATTTAAAACAACGAGTTGAAATGGCCAGAATCGTGCCGTATTAACCTATTTCTGTTTTATATAAATGTTAATTTATTTTCAGCCAGAATTTCAAGAAAATGTAAAAGCTAAAGAATAGATTTAATTAAAGTGAAGGCGATTATGTATTTTATAAATTTTCAAGACGACTAGTTATTCAATTGCACTATGCCACTTCAATAATTTCTTAATATTTGCTACAGGTGGTAGTTGTTTCGACTAATTCTTAAAGCATAGATATTTTAAAGTATTTACGGAAAACAGCAAATAAGCGTCTAAATAAGCAAAATAAATGGTTATCAATTACAACTAGCAATAATTGTTGCTTATGCTCAAAGATCCGTATGTAGGTGTAATTTTTTTTAACTGCACTGTTAGAGAGGTTTTTTAACCAGAAAATTAAACGCAAATATTTTTTGTTGATAGGGTGAGTTATATCTACCAAGTTTAACCGAAATCAGCTTGATCAAAATTCAAGGTTATGTTTGTCCTTATTCGCTCAATAAAAATATTCACAGTAGACCTTTCTAATCATGCTCTTACTTCCACATCCACATAGTGGAGTGGAAGTATAATAACAGCAAAAAAAATGTCTGTCGGTCCTGTCTGTAACCTTTTTTTGTGCGCACGATTACTCTGGAACGGCTTATGCTATTGACTTGAAATTTGCTACACCATGTATTATAACCAAGGGCCTCAAAAAATTTTTTGGCATCAGCCTCACTATCGATGAGGCATATCGTTTTATAGGTTTTTGGGGTAGACGATTTCAAATATTATATTATTAAAGTTCTATAAACAATTATTTCCACATACTGAAGTGTAAATATTGTACGAAAATGTTTTCGTTCTTAGAGACTTAGATAGGAAAACTTGATATGGAAGTAGTGATTCCCTAGGCAGAGATTTTTGAATATACAGGGTGGACCATTAATAAGGGCCATAGTTCAAAGATAGATTCTTTGGATCAAAATATGAGGGTACAACCAAACATTCTTTAGTAAATTGTTGCTGTTGAAAAGATACAGGGTTACAAAATTGTAATTTTTTGCAACACCTCAGCTACCTTTTGACCGATCTTTTCCTAATTTAGTAAGGAAACACTTTTTAAGCTAAGAAACAATAATTAATTAATGTATCACATCACGCAATACAGTGTGTCCCAGGATAGATGTAACAAGAGGTGTAATGGACCAAAAATTTTGGAATTTTGGAATGGTATTTGGGGATTGAGTCCTGCTTGTTGTAAAACTAAAGTATACCAAAAATGACTTGATTTGGTGTTCTACAGGGTGTTTTATAAGCAAAGTTGTAAAAATCATCACTAATAAAGTACCTTTATTTTTCAAAATATGAAAAAATTCCACTAAGAAAATTTATTTAGAATGCAATTTTATATCTCTATACCAAACAGAGCTGGGCAAATATGTACTTACAAATACCTCATAAGTATTTAAATACTAGAAAGTATTTAAATACCGAGTATTTAAATGCTTCTTGCAACAGGTATTTGTATTTATACTTGCAAATATTTGATCTGAAATATTTACTACTTAGTATTTGTGAAAATGATCCTAAAGTATTTATAAATACTTAAACTATTTAAATAACTGGGAAGTATTTAAATACTTCTAAAAAAATATTTAAATCCATTTCTGACAGTATTTAAATACTTTCAGAAGTATTTGAATCTCAAAAGTATTTAAATAAATACAACAAATATAATCAAATACACCAGGGAGACAGGCAGACTCGTCAAGAATCAAGACATGTACTGTATTATGTAGTTAATAAATACATTGCATCATTCAGTCTTCAGTCGTCAACGTCTTAATTCCCAGAAAGTTGGTTGAGAGCAGACATAGACAGTAAGTTTTAACTGTTAATGTATATGTTTTGTGGTTGTGACAGAGAACAGTTGAACTAGTGCCATAGTCTTTGTGCTCTATTTGGGTATTTGCAGAAGATGCAAAGGTCTAGCTCTAAGGATAAATAAAAGTCCAATACCCAACTAGAACTGATTAAGTATAGAGGTATTAAAATAGTGTTGTAAAAGTTCATGAAAGTCATGAAACCTAAAATTTTGACACCTCAAACTGAAGTATTTAAATACTTCCCAGTTATTTAAATAGTTTAAGTATTTATAAATACTTTAGATCATTTTCACAAATAGTCAAATAGTATTTAATATAATAATAATAATGATAACGATAATAATATAGGGTGACCAGATGTTTGCAGTTTGAATGCTGTACACTTGGACAGACAGGGCCGCGGAGAAAAAATACGGGGCCGGAGGGAAAGACCCGAAAAAAAATGTTTGATGAGCAGTGGGGGGAGATATCCGAAAAAAAAAATTTGCAACCAAAACGTAATGCTGTACATCCAAGCATGCTCTACATACCATTAAAATTCCGGACAATACAGCGAAATTCCGTACGTATGGTCAGCCAATAATAATAAGTCTTTATTGATTTCTACAAAAATATAAAATACAATTTAACAGTTTAACCATCAAAGGCTATTTTTACACTTAACTATGCTTCAAAATATTTCAGTGTTATCAAAGTATTTAAATATTCAGAAACTATTTAAATACTAAGTTTAAACTATTTAATTACTTTTGTTATTTATTATTTAAATACTTTTATCTTTTGAAAATACTTAATATTTAAATACTTTAAATTTTCTGAAAGTATTTAGTATTTAATATTTAAATACTTTTTCAAAGTATTTGCCCAGCTCTGATACCAAATTTCAGAAATATAAAATGATTTTTTTTTACTTCCCATTTTTTCAATAAATTAGTATTTTATTTTGAACCATTCAATTAAAACTGCATAGAAATTCTTTTTTGTGAATTAATATTTAAAGTTATGTAGAAGCTAAAAGTAGGCTATTTTTGACATATCTGTCAAACGTAGTCAATATTATCCTTAATTTATGTTTCCAATTAACGAACCAAGCATAAAAAACCGCTGCCTAAGGAATCACTACTTCCACATCCGGATTTTCTATCCAAGTCACACAACGAAAAAATTTTGTATCTGGAAATAATTGTTTATGGAACTTTAATAATATAATATTTGAAATTCTCTACCCCAAAAACCCATAAAACGATACCCCACATCGGTAGTGGGGTGGGGGTGGTGACAGGAGGTGGGAGTGGGGAAGTAAAAAATATTTTGATGTTTCTGGTTCTTGTACACACACTAAATCACATTTTTTTTCATCCCCTTTATTAATGGGATGGGGGTGGTAATGGGGGTGGCTAATGTCAAAAATTTTTTTGAGACCTTAGCTTCTCTTGTCTATACTAAATATCAATTTTATAAACTCTTTCCTTCTTGATTTACCTATTTACTCCAAATTTACCCCAATTTACCCCCCAACCCTTCGACGGAACAAGATGAAAATATAATCTAGTTCTAGATCTCATTAAAGTACATATGTGTACCAAATTTCAAGTCAATATCTCAAACGGTAAACGTGCGCACAAAAAAAGTTACAGACCGACAGACAGAAATTTTTTTTCGCTCAAACTTGAAATCTCGACGTTTCATGACATTCTAAACCTATTTGAACAATAACAGTTTTTAAAAATTTTTTGTTACTATACTTCCACTGGATGTGGAAGTAAAATTAAGTGAAAATGGTACTCACAGTGCGTGAAATAATTTATATTGTGCAATGCTACGAAATTGGCGGTGATGAGAATAATTAAAAAGTTTCTGGCTACTGGTAGTGTTCTCAACATGAATAGCAAAATAAAAGCATATGATGAACACAATGTTGAGGCTATTATAGCTCATGCCTCTGTTATAGAAAATCCTAGGATGCCACTAAGAGAGAGATCAGCTCTTATTAATATTAGCAAGTCTGAACTCCAAAGAATTTACAAGGCAAAGAAAATTAGGGCATATAAAGCAAATTATAAACATACGCTTGAAGAGGGAGATGACGGCCGTAGGTTGGATTTTTGTTGACCATTGGAAAAAAAATCAAGAAGAGAGATTTTTTCATCATTTCATAATTTTCTCAGATGAATCCACATTCACAACCAATGGTGTTGTTTCATCTCAGAATTGTCGGTTTTGGGCTTCTGAAAATCCAAATTTCAGAATTCATTGTAGAAGACAATATTATAAAAAAGTGAATGTGTGGTGTGCCGTTTCTTATCACGTTGGAGTTATTGGACCTTATTTCATTGAGGGAAGGTTAAACCAGCACACTTATTTACAGCTTCTTGAAAGATTTTCTGAAGAACATTTAAATATTTTAAGAGATATGCCTTTAGTTCATTTTCAACATGATGGTTGCCCTGGCCACTCCACAGAGATGATTAATCGGTGGTTGAATTTAAATTTTGCAGAAAATTAGATTGCCAGGAATGGACCGATCAAGTGGCCGGCGAGATCCCCAGACCTATCAATATTGGATTTCTTTTTATGGGGTCGCCTCAAGCAGTTGGTTTACGCTGAACCACTTCCTAACGATGTAGCAGTATTGAAGCAGAGAATTACAAATGCCGTAAACTCCATACCGTTAGATCATATTCGAAACAGTTTTAAGGACTTCAGGCGAAGGTTCGAAATGAACGTCGAATAATAAAAAAATGTAAACATTGTTTTGTATTGGTCAATAATTAATTTGTTTTCTGAATCTGTTATGTTTTTGACATTTATTACTTGTTATAATCTTTAAACCTCATTAATCTTCTGTTAGTAATTATTTCTTGTTTTACAATTAGTTCGATTAACATTATACCTTCTTACATCTCGTATATTCAATTTTTTATTTACCAATAGCCTACTTTTTTAAAATGATTAACATTTGCTCATACACAACTTTAAATATGAATTCAACTCTTAATTCGCAAAAAATGCAAAGTTTCAAAAAAATAATTTTATATTCCTGAAATTTGGTATAGAGGTATAATATTGCATTCTAAATAACTTTTCTTAGTGGAATTTTTTCATATTTTGAAAAATAAAGGTACTTTATTAGGGGTGATTTTTACAACTTTGCTTATAAAACACCCTGTAGAACACCAAATCAAGTCATTGTTGGTATACTTTAGTTTTATAACAAGCAGGACTCAATACCCAATACCATTTCAAAATTCCAAAATTTTTGGTCCATTACACCTCTTGTTATATCTATACTGGGACACACTGTATAGCTATACCTGATGATGAATACTTTTTCTTTTTTTTTACGAGACGTTATGGCACTTTTGACTAGAAAATCTCATACAGGAGTCATTTCTACCTAAAAAAGTTACACTTGATAGAACTTGATAATTCCAACCGTTTTCGAAGAAACTGCCGCAAATATTTCAAGAATACTTTGAAAACAAACTCAATTCGAAGAGGACAATTTGTATTTATTGAAAAGTGTGCTTTGGTGGCGTCTTAGTTCTATCATTTACGTACAGTTTCATTAGTTTGACATTTTGCTTGTCACTAATGTCACATGTCAAACTGACAGATGACAAAAGGTTTCAGGAGAAGAAGATTTTTTGACAGCATTCAAACTGACAGCTGTCAAATTTTTTGTCGCTAAAGTTTGTTAGTTCTAAATCTGTCAAACTGACAGCTGACAAAAATTCTGGTTCTAAACTTTACTGGGGGATTTTATTTTCTGACAGTTGTCGAAAATTTTTAAGTTGTTGCACTTGGTTTGGTTTTTGGGTTATGTTAATATTTTTAGGTTGTGATTTCCGGCGTTGTGCCGGAAATGGATTCAAGTTTCTCAGACTTAGTTTTGGGCAAAAAACTCACTTTGGGCCCAGTTATTTAATTCTTTTCACGAAAGTGTGATATATCGTTGAAATCGGAATTTTCATTGCTTTTCAATGGTTCGATTACAAATTGCAAGCAATCATAAAATAAACAACTTGTGTCTAACCGGAACTAAACGTAATCCGATCTCAATTAAAACTTTTTCAGATCTTCAGGAGCACTAAAGAAATCCTCATGCAAAGTTTCGTCCAAATCCGTTTAGTAGTTTCGCCGCTATCATGCTAACATACATAGACACGTACACACGCACACACAGACATTTTTCAAAAACCACTTTTTTGGGTTCCTGGGACCTCGAAACGTAAAGATTTGATGTTATCTCAATTTTCGATTTTGGACCAATTTCAGTAACCTCCCACAATTTTATTGTGGGGAGGTTAAAATGTTGCGTTGCCCCATTATTTTAAAGGAGCCGATTTAGTTTCATTTATTTATGCATTAATATGTAGTAAAGGTAATGTTATTATATTTTATTTATCTATGTTCTAATTTTTTATGTAGGTAATTGTTTTGTTCTACAAAATTCTATCCTTTTATTATTTCTCTAACTACAGAATTTAGTAACATCTGGAATTTCAAATAATTTATATCGTAATAGTATAGGTATGACATTATAAGTATTTTTAATTATTTATAACGTGACATTTCGGGGGCAAGCTCTCCGCCTATTTTGTCAAGCTCACGTGTACGTTTTTGTGAAACTAATTATCAGGTTAATTAAAATACAGAATTACCCAGTTGAAAAGAGTGTCAGTAGCTCATAATCTAAAAAAAAAAAATAGTAATAGTGAATAGCAAACATAATATAAATAAATAAATATTGGCAATTATTTTATAGTGAAATAAATCAAAGGGTACAATTCATTTAAAAAGCTCGCTTGGCAATAGTAAGTATTTACTTCCACATTCAGTGGAAGTATAGAAACCTAAAAAAAATTGGAAAAGTTGTTTTTCTAATAGGTTTAAAATGTCTGGAAACGTCGACGTTTTAAGTTTGAAGAAAAAAAAATCTGTCTGTCGGTCTGTCTGGAACCGTTAAAGATATCGACTTGAAATTTGGTACACGTTTGAATTTGAATGAGATCTGGAACTAGAACTTATTTCGTTGAAGGGTTGTGGGGTAAATAGGGATAAATAGTGATAAATAGGTAAATCGTAACAGTCCATAAAACAGATATTTAGTATATAAAAGAGAAGCAAAGGTCTCAAAAAAAAATTTGGCATTAGCCACTCCCACTACCATCCCCACCCCATTATTAAAACGGGTGGAAAAATATAATTATGATTTAGTGTGGGTTCAAGTACCAAATTACTCAACATTTGTTTTTTAATTCATCATACAGTGTAAATTCTACACTATAGTGTAGTATATATTGCTATTGTTATAGGCTCTGAAACAATAAGGAAATTCTGGAATATTTCAAGTCGTATTCAAAGTCCAATGAGATATACATGCCGTTGAGAAGTGCATACTGTTCGTCACAAATCTAATTTTCTCCAAAACGGTTACTCTTGCGAATAAAGTACATAACATCTTTATTGTAGGAAATTTGTTACGCTACAAATTTGATAATCCATATTTTTTTCTGTAAAAGTGACCGTTAACGAGATATTCACGAAAAACTTTTTTTTGTGACTTTTGACCCCGCGTAAAATTTTTAGTGGCACTCGGATCGATGACGATTTTTGACATTTTATTTAGAACTATAATATCAAGGTTCGTATCAAAATCCAGCTTTCCTGGAATTTTTTGGAAGTTTGATTTTTTTGTCTAATTTCTCTGGATTACAGTTCATATTAACAGATTTAACAAGAAATGTACCCTAATTAGTTTTAGATGCATAGTAACGAATTAGGAACTAGGCCATTCGCAAATTCAAATTTAAATTTTTTTCGATCCACCCTATTGCATACCTATAATCAAAATTGGTTAAACCTGTTATTCTGCCAAACGTAAGCCTCTCTGTACATTAAAACACCACAGGTTCACACGCAACGTTCCAATAATTATAGTATTTTTTTTTATAAACAACACTGTTAATTACATAGATATTAAAAATTAAAGAAAAAATAAATTGCCTTTTCAGATGAAGACACTTTCTTTAAAACCTTATTAATTTTGAGTGACGGATGACTTTCATGGTAAATTATTATTAAGTTATAATATACATTGTAGATCAGTTATAAGATGTGACGTTTTTTTTTATTTTGCTGCAGTAAACGATGTATTAAGCAGCAGTGTGTAGGCCAATTACTAAACTCATTTAAGAATCACGACAAGAATATTTATTTATGGAAATATATTTTTCTTTGTTAATATCACTACTCTCACTACTTCCACATCCAGACTTCTTATTCAAGTCTCTTACAACGAAAATACTTAGTTGCACTTGACTATGTGGAAATACTTGTTTACGGAACTTTAATAATATAATATTTGAAATCGTGTACCTCAAAAACCCATAAAATGATATGCCACATCGGTGGTGGGGGTGGTGGGGGAATGAATGAAGTGAAAAAAATTCTTGAAGACTTCGGTTCTTGTATACACACTAAATCACAGTATTTTTTTCACCCCATTTAATAATGGTAACAGGCTAATTGCAAAAAATTTTTGAGACTTAGCTCCTCTTATATTTACTAAATACCCATTTTACGGACTCTTACTTGCTTGATTTACCTATTTACCCCCCATTTACCCGAACCCCGCAACTCTTCAACGGAATAAGATTAAAATATAATTTAGTTCCAGATCTCGTTAAAATACATACGTGTGTAAAATTTTAAGTCAATGTCAGGTTTCAGAGTAATCGTGAGCACCAAAAAGTTACAAGATCAACAGACAGACCAACGCGACAGACAATTTTCTTTTGCTCAAACTTAAAATTTTTACGTTTCATGACATTCTGAGTAAATTTGAACAATTCAAATTTTCAAAAAAATTTTTTGCGGTAGTATACTTCCACGAGATGTGGAAGTAATTCGCAGAAAATGGCATGACAAAGATAAAAAAAATCATTGTGTGCCGTGGACTACACGATAAAAGTACACATTTTCTTCGAGAAAACCTACTACGCATCCATACTCCTCAAGATAACCCACTGTGCATCAAATTTACTCGAGGAAAGCCACTGCGCATTCATACTACCTGAAGTAACCCTCTGCGCATCCATTTTACTCGAGAAAACCCACTGCGCATCCATACTACTTAAGATAACCTACTGCTCAAGAACTGCCACTGCGCATCCAAAATACTGGAGGTCACCTACTGCGCATCCATAACACTCGGGGAAACCTACTGCGCACGCATAGTACTCGAAGAAAGGCACTGCGCATTCAAACTACTCGATGTAACACACTTATTATAGAATTAAGAAAATAATAGAAGATCTATAAACACCGTACAGGTTGAATGGTATTCTAATTTGAAATCGTAGAAGCTACACCCACGACATACACGCGATGATGCGTTTCTGACGCCATCTCCTCATCTATCCTTGAAACATTGGTGTCAATTTAGCAACCTGCTAAAGTAATCTTGAAAGGCAGGCACGCTGATGTTCGTTTGTTCATAGGGCTCGAATTATAATGCAACCTGTAGGGTGTTTATAATTCTTAAAATTCCGCACTTAGATTTTCTATCCAAGTCCCTTACAGTGAAAAAAAAATTGATACTATGTTTGCACTTCACTATGTGGAAATTATTGTTTATGGAACTTTAATAACATAATGTTTGAAATCGTCTACCCCAAAAACCTATAAAATGATATGCCACATCGGTAGTGGGGGTGGTGGTGGTGGTAGAGGGGTGGTAGTGGGAGTGGCTAATGCCAAAACATTTTTTAAGACCTTAACGTCTTTTGTATATACTAAATATCAATCTTACCTGCTTGATTTACCTATTTACCCCCATTTACCCCATTTTACCCCCAACCCTTCAACGGAATAAGATGAAAATATAATCTAATTCCAGATCTCGTTAAAATACATACGTTTACCAAATTTCAAATCAGTATCTTAAACGGTTCCAGAGTAACCGTGCGCACAAAAAACGTTACAGACAGACCGACAGTCATTTTTTTTGCTCCAACTTAAAATCTTGACGTTTGATGACATTTTAGGCCTGTTTGAACAATAAAAATAAAAAAGAAATTGTCATTACTATGCCCCAAATGATTGTTAGATCTATAATTTGATATTAGAGAAGGAAGATCTACACAAGATGCAATAGCTGGTCTAATTTTCAGCATATAAAAGTCTTGATCATTATAAGCTAACGCTTTGCATTGTTGTAGATTTAGTAAAGGCATTCGATATTGTTAGAAACCTTTGAAGATTTAGGAATTCGAGGTAAGTACCTTGCTTTTTTAAAGTCATATTTAACTTATAGAAACTGTGCGAAGTGAGACGAGAACGGTAGAGTACGGTGTCCCACAGGGATCCACGTGCTAGGGCCAATTCTCTTGAACAGATACCAAAATTTCCAATTATATGATGTAAAGAATCAAAATGACCGACTTCCATAAAAACTGTCATGAAAATCAAATTTTTAAACGCGACAACCTTTATATTTTTGCATATTTGGATCCTGCTGGCAAAAATAAATATGATCTGACTCTCAAATATTATTTTGATTTTTGCAAAATATAGATTTTTGATTCTTAGTTTTAATCATAGAAGGCCGCGATTTTACCAAAATTGTTAAAAATCGATCTGCAAGCACCTTTAAAATATTTTCTCTTCAGATTCTAACATAAAACGTGATTTATTCTCCATTAAGTTCAACGATATTGACTTTCCAATAAAAACTATTTTTTTCTAAATGGAACTCCAATGAGACAACCTGTTGTTTAATTACATTTTTAAATTACGAAAAAAATGATATGTATAATGTTTACTTTCTCTATGTACTATATTTATAATTACAAGAAAGGAATGTTTTGATAATCGATTTTTTGCAATGATTATTAATATTATAAAGGGTTTAGTCGGATAAGCATGTGAAAAATGCCCCTAAAGATAATTACATGAAATGGACGTCAATGTAAAAAAACACTTGTTACAGTATTATTCCAGAAATTCAAGGGGGGGCGAAATATGTTGCAATTTTCGTAATGGACGAAAAAATTTGAAAAAATTATCTAACATAAAGATCTTACAGATGATAATGTTAATGAATAATAAGAAAATTACTTACCGAAGTGATGCTTTATATGAATTGTCTGGTATTCTTATAACGAAGTTCAACAAGAACCCGGGCGTCGTCCCGTACTAGCTTGGTACAAACAAAACAAAATTAAAATCACATACCTTCTTCCACTATTATGACTTAAAGCCTAAGGGTCGAAATTGCATACTTAAAGAACAATATGCAAGTCACTCTTACTTCTTCGAATTAGACAACTTTAATCGTGCTTTAATATACCAATTAAATTCAGCTGAAAAAAAATTGTGTTTCCTAAGTCCAACTCTCACAGTCAAACGTGGTCTCATCGACGGACTAGGCACCGCCATAAAAAATATATCAGGTATTTTAGATACAAAGGATACTGCTGACTATGATCAAATAATTTCTGACTTAGGCACAGAATAATCAAAAAGAAATTGTGCAAAAATTAAATAAAGAAATCTCTCTCACCACCGAAATCATTGAAGATTTCAAGAAAACTGTCACAATAATTAAAAACAACCAGGAAGTAATAATTTCTGCCCTGAGTAAAATACGAAATGAACTAAACAAATTCATTTTTAGTTTAGTAATTATCTATAAACCAGAAACATTTTGGATCAACCTAGTTTAACACTAAATGTAATTTTACAATAATTATTGAGCGGTATTGAAAATGCAATAAGTTTTGCAAGATTTGAAGCACCTCCTAATAGTATATAAAAATTGACGAATTTGAATCCATATTATAAACTATTTTAAAATATTATTCCAGTGATCAATTAATTTTTCAGCATATTGCTGAAAATACTCACCGATATTATGACTTATTAGAAATTGAAGCTTAATATTCAGGGACAAAAATTATTTTCGTGATCCATTTTCCTATAGTTCTCTTATTTTCACCTATACTGAATTCCTACTCAAAACTCTAGAATAATCATTCCCAAAAATACCTACCTGGTAATGAACGAAAACTTCTACCAATATACATCGGTACCTTGTATCGAATTGCACCCCGATTACTACTGCCCTGATAACAACCAGATGTATAGAATAAAGAACCAGGACTGTATTTTCGAGCAGCTACAACTAGGATTTACTTATGAAAGCTGTCAACAAGTACTCATTCATATCGCATAAAATATGATACGAGAAATAGACGAATCATATTACATTGCGTATTTCCGAACGAAACCAAAATCCAAACAATCTGTGAACTTCACAACACCAAAAGGCAACTACCTAATTGCTCTACCACCAGGATGTCAATTTCAAACTAATGACTACAATTATATTAATGAAAAATTGGTCAGCAACGGTCAAACAATGCTCCTGCCAGGGATCAACATTCCATCTAGGTCATCCACCAAAAATAACTATAGAAGACATTCAACTAGACAAAATCCATGACCTCCAGGAACAACAACAAAAACTTGGAGCAGTGAAACTAGTGTATAGTGAAAAATCATAGACAAACTATTGGATAATCCCAATCTATTTCCATCGGACTTTGCCTACAAATTTATTCAACTAAGAATTAGACCCCCACGTCAGTTGCGAGTGCGCAACCCCAGGCGAGAACTCGATCGTTTTTAAATCTATAAAAAATGTACCTCGATTTAGGGATGGATATTGTGTCCACTCTATACAAACTGCATTTGCTGCATATTTTATCTGTTTCCTAAAATACGCTGACAATGTATAAATCAGCAAATGCTTCCTTTTGTATCATAAGCCTCAGTTCTGATTTTAACTCTGTAATAGTCACTTGCAATAAAAGTTTCAATCACAGTAATTTCCATTGTGGATAATTAATTGTTTTTTTTTAAACTAGTCTTCGATTCTAACGTATTTAAGTCAGGTGACACAAAGCCTCCTGTTTCTGTTGACACATACAGTGTGGAACAGCCAAATGAAATAAATTAAGTATCTCAATTATCGTCCATATTTATAAAAAATGCCGAGACAGGTTGATTTTGGATTCTGAAATGACACCCTGCAACGTACAAACTTCATCCCTAAATTCAACTCTCTTCGAGTGGCAGTTGCAACCTCTAAATTTTTAAATGGGAAGTTGGGGCTTATCATATCTTATTTGAAAGTTCTTTTCATTACCTATTCAAAAATGCTATCGTTTTGATATTTCTATAAAAAATTAACGGTAAAAAAATGTATTCATGTAATTCACTACAGCAAACTAAGAAAACTTAACTTATGCAGTCAATGTTCAAAATGAGTTCCTTGAACATCTTGGCAGCATCCTAATCGTAAATAAAAATGTCGTCTAACGTTTTCCAACATCTGAGGTGTGACCGGCCTAACCACATCCGTTATACTTCTTCTTAACATGTTGACTGCCCCATGTACCCAGCGTGGTGTCTCAGCGAATTGATAGTAATGGCCGCATGTACCCACATGGGGGTCTCGGACCGTAATCAAACAGGGTGTACACTTTCTGGAAAACAGGGAAAGCCTGGAGAAGTCAGGGAATTTGATTTTGGTCAGAGAAATCAGGGAAAAGTCGGGGAAATTATAAATGTACAAAAAAAGTCTGGGAAAGTTTATTAAAACTGCTTGTATCCAAAGTTGTTCCCATCTTGCGCCCCCTAACTCAAAAAATAAAATAAAACATTATGGTGGCCAGTGGGGTCTTATAACCCCACCGGGGATTATACTTTGCTAGGCGGCAGCTCTCTCGTCGGAAGCATTGGGGATGGGTAAGGATCTTTGGAAAATTTAATTTTAAAGTCTTCAATTATTTAAATAGGCGCCACTTAATCTTGTTTTAGTTAAGACCAAGAAAAAATGCCTATCCTAGCCTTTTGGGTTTGCGGGTGTTGCAAAAAAATAAAGTCAAGGTTGGGTCCTCAAATTTGATTTAATAATAAAAATGTATCACAATAAGGTATCCTTATGGGGTAAGAATGTTGCTCTACGAACATCAAAATGCTTAATACTTAATTCATTTAATTTCACAAATGGTCCGCTTTTTGGCCCCCTCAAATAGTACTATTTGCGGTTCACAGTAACTGTGGAACTTATTAAAATCGTAATATTAACGAAATTATCTGACTTAAATTAGGTATAAAATTGGCTTAGTAATTTAGCAAACAAATTCTTTGAAAAGCTTGGTTAATTTTATAGTTCAACGCCGTCGTCTCACACGACGTTTATTGTAAAATCAGAGGCTGGAATTTCACGTCGCCGTTTCTGAGTAAATAGAAAAAACAGTCTGACCTTATTTTTAATTTGTCGACACCTCACAGTACCATGGACATCCAGGGCAATTCCTTATTTACATAACGTGTTACAACCATGTGCTACAACCATGTGTTCTCATCAGGGTAAGCGACTCAGCGGCCGGGCGGCATGCTTCACGTGCGACCGTGGTTATCCAATAGCCGGTTGAATAATTGAATCACACAGCGCTTCCAACCTTATAACCGTATTACAGCTCAAATTACATAGATCCAGGATCATACAATCATTAAATATTAAACAGCAAGTCTACAGGATACGAGTTATGAATTCGAAAATTCCAAGGTGCAAATTACAAAATGCAAGTTAGCCATGTGCAAATTAACCAAACGTAAGTTAGCTATACGTAAATTAGCTATACGTAAATTAGGTATACGTAAATTAGGCCGGCAAATCTACAAAACAAGAAATATTGTTATCGTTACTGCAAACGAGGAACAATTAACAAACTCCCTACACGGCGAAACAAATTTAGACGTACCTTCTCGCAGAATGGCCCTTCTTTTAAATACAATTTAACAAAATTCTCTAAGCCATGTGCTCGGTGCCCCAACAGCTTCTTAAATGGCCGTTACTTCCTTCCAAACCCTTTTTTCTGCAACCGAATCCATGTACGTTGGAAACCCGTAATGAAAAACAATTGGTATTTAAAATTAATACACCGCGCAATGACGCGCTCGCCCTATACCGACAGTACGCTTAGCCAATAACCTGATTCTAAACTAAACGTAAACAACTAACATGGCTGTTTCTGTCCGAAAATTGGCGTAAACAAATGTTAACTGAGAAACTTATGACTTTCATGTAAATAATCCCAGGCATAAAGTGATGGGAAACGCATACAACGTTACGCGGCACCTACTGCCTACATTTTTACAATACTGGGAAAAGGTTTCACTACTGCTTTGCCCTGTTTTAGACGCCCGCATACGCCAACAATTTATCAACAAATTAATTTAAGCACTATGAGCCATGCTAATTACCAAACAAACTCTGAAGGTTCCTAGTACCATGAGGGAGTCGAACATTCTTCCAATAGGTATAGTA
Source organism: Rutpela maculata (assembly GCA_936432065.2). Classification (NCBI taxonomy): domain Eukaryota; kingdom Metazoa; phylum Arthropoda; class Insecta; order Coleoptera; family Cerambycidae; genus Rutpela; species Rutpela maculata. The sequence goes on along the minus strand of OW386289.2, from coordinate 55,333,986 downwards.
ATAATAAGGTAACATGCTACTTCCTTAAATTAACCGAATCAAACTTTATACCACAAAGATATAATTATAAATGCGTTGTGTCGCTCCTATGCGCTCAATGAAGAAATGTTCCTACCACTTACGTACAGGACAAGGTAAGGTATACCAAAAAGATACCATGCATACAGGGTTCACCCCAAAAAGTACTATTTACCCGTTACACAATCACCCCTGTTCAACGGTAGAAAAATAGGAATTGAAAAATTACCATTTTTCATAAGGACCCTTTCCTCTATTTTAACCCAGTTAGACTGTTAGTAAACTTATCCTAAATAATCGAATCGATCGATCAACTACACCCTACCTAAACTAAGACTACAGCTCTAACTTAACGCTCCTAAGCTAACACGTCTAAGCTATCATATGTACAAGTTCCTACCTACCTATCGACTAGTATCTGCGCAGATTTAAACCTAACTTAGAACTAACATACGGTAAAATTTGCTGACTACAGCTTCCACAACATTTAAATATAACGGCGCGAGCGTCACATATAACAAACTTCCTGCTTCGGCGCCTAATTAACTCTAAAACAGGCAGACATATTTACATCGAAGAAAATATACTGTCCCAAAATAACCTAGGGTAGCCCTAAGGTTTCATTAACCGGATCTGCAAAATGCATTTCTTCCACAACGGGACCCCGTACTGCGCGGAGTTAAACACAATTTAATTTGGAGAAGGTGAAATCAAAATCTATGTCCCCTCAGAATCGGAACATTCCAGATCATAGGTCGGATAAAAATATGGCTTGAGGTCCTTGACGTGCCAATTCCCCGCCTTTGAACCGTCTTCGTATTCCAACGTATAGACTAACTTGGAAAGTTTTTTACGTACCGTACAAAGCACATACCGTGGAGCTAACTTCTTTGAGAAATTTTGCGCGGCGTCAGACAGCACCTTATTCCGCTTCCATACCCTGTCGCCGACAAAAAATTCCACATCGCGTTTCCTCAAATTATACGACTTTTCATTACGCTTATACGCTGCATTTAATTTGTCCTGAACCTTTTTATAAATTTCTCCTATTTTGCCTAGGCCGCGCGCATAGTGCGTGGTATCTCCAGGTTTTAACTTCTCGAAACTCGAACGTCCGTAATAATCTCCAGTCGCGGGAACTACTCTTCCAAAATTTAGGAAAGCGGGACTGTACTCGGTAACCTCGTGGTTAGCAGTACGCAGTGCAAAACCAATCTTCGCAATATTTTTGTCCCAATGTTTATGGTCTTCTCGGATATAACTACGGATGGCTGTGCCAACAGTGCGGTTATATCTCTCGACAAAATTGGCCTGTGCATGATATTTGGCAGTAAACCAAATGTTTGACTTATATTCCTTTACAAGATTTTTAAACTGGGTACCCGCAAATTGTGACCCATTGTCGCAAATGACATATTGCGGCACACCGTACACCAAGAATACCTCATTCTCTATGAAACGTACAATACCCGGGGCGGTAGCTTTTCGCAACGGGTGCAAAAGTGTATACTTTGTAAACCAATCGCTTACCACCAAAAGATATGAATGACCTGCGCTACTCCTCGGTAACGGACCCATTAAATCAACCGAAATGACCTGCCAAGGAAAACGTACTTGCTTTTCAGCCCCCATTAATCCAAACCTAGCAGTATTTGAAGCCTTTTGCGCATTACATACCTTACAAGATCTGACATAACGATATATGTCTCGGCGCATTTTTGGCCAATAATACGTCAGGCCGACTCGAGCGGCAGTCTTAGAGACACCTAAATGTGCAGCCTTTTCGTCATCATGACAGGACCGCAACACAGAAAGACGTTGTGTCTTAGGAACTAAGAGTTTCCACTCAGAGATATTCGTACTTAAAGGCACCTTCGAGGGTATCAACTTATACACATATTTATTTCTTACTGTCCATTGGGGAAAGTCATCAGGCCTACTTAAAATTTTCTCGCGCATCTTTTCATAGAAAGAGTCTACATTAGTTAAATCAATATCGAGCGAGATACAATCATCAACGTTAATTGCGGCACCCTCGAGACATTCTGACTCGACGGGAGGGGGATCTACGGGACTACGAGATAAGGCGTCAGGGACGACGTTAAATTTGCCCTTTCTATGGACAATCTCAAAATCAAATTGGCTCAGCCGAACACACCAACGTGCAAGTTTCCCAGAGGGGTCGCGTAGTTTATACAACCACTTTAGGGATGCATGGTCTGTGATGACCGTGAACCTGACTCCCTCAACGTATGGCCTAAACTTTTCACAGGCGAAAATAACTGCCAAACATTCCCTCATAGTACAACTATAATTTCTTTCGCTCTTTGAGAGACTCCTACTGGCGAAAGCTATCACCCTTTCTTCGCCCTGTTGCTCTTGTGTGAGTGAACACCCAAGACCTGTATCGCTAGCGTCGCACTGTATTGAAAAAGGTAGGTTAAAATCGGGGCTAGACAGTAAAGGTGCGGAAATAAGCGCCTGCTTGACATCGCGGAATGCATTGTCAGCGGCCTCAGTCCAATTTATTGGTTGTCCCTTTTTTCTGCCGGCAAGCAATTCATTGATGGGGCTCATAAGTGTAGAAAACTGTGGTATAAAGCGCCGATACCAGCTGCACATACCAGTAAACCTTTTTACTTCGGTTGTCGTTCTTGGCTGAGGAAAATTAACCATAGCCGAGACCTTCTCGGGATCGGTCCTCAGGCCTGCATTGTCGACTATAAAACCGAGATATTTCAGTGAAGGACGAAAGAACTCGCACTTATCAAAATTTACCGTGAGGTTCGCATCACAAAGACGTCGAGCCACCTCATTCAATAACCTTAAGTGCTCCTCAAAAGTGGAGGACACAATTATCACGTTGTCCAAATAAACAAAAATATTGGGTTCGAGCTCTGGACCGCAAATCGCGTCCATCAGACGTTGCTGACACTGCGCCGCATTGCATAGCCCAAAAGGCATAACGTTAAAATGGAATAAGCCCCTACCGGGTATGGCAAAGGCTGTTTTTTCTTTAGACGCTTGGTCTAAAGGAATCTGCCAAAATGCACTGCGCAAGTCGACAGATGAAATATAACGCGCGTCGCGAAGCATATTTAATATTCTATCCACAACAGGTAGTGGGTACGAGTCCCTTTTCGTCACGGCGTTTAACCTTCGCCCGTCGAAACAAAAACGAAACTCCCCATTTTGTTTCTTTACCAACAGTACAGGGGAAGACCACTCACTCATCGAGGGTTCAACAACTCCTAACTGCAACATTTCGTCGAGTTCCTTGTTAAGGTGACCCAACATGTAAGGGGATAACAAATATTGCCGTTGCTTAAACGGTCTGGCGTCGCCCGTATCAATACAGTGGATCAACTTGTTGGTGCGCCCCAGTTTCCCGTCTTTATTCAACACATTAAATTTCGAAATTATCTCTTCAGCCTGTGAGACCTGTTCATCAGTAAGGTTGACTGAAGAAAGAACCCGACCATTTGGCTTACAATTTCCCGTATCTAGAGTAGATATATCGATATTATTATCGTCACGTACATGCCACGAATTATTGCTAAAGTCTATATTAACTTTGAATTCCTTACAAAAGTCGCTACCTAAAATAAAGTCGTGCTTAAGTGATGGCACTACTAGAGGTGATATTACTTTACAAACACCATTAACACAAAGCGGCAGGTCAACTGTACCCTGTATAGATTGATGAGCTCCATCGGCCGTGGTAACGGACTTATGGGGAGACTTCCTAATTTTTATATTAAACATTTTTAAAATCTTTAGGCCTCCTACCCCAACTATCGAGTTGGTTGCCCCGGAGTCTAACAATGCCACTAACTCCCTATCAAATAAGGTCACCATCACATAAGGTCTGTTGTCGTGATCCTTGTTCACTAAAACAGGAGAGGTATTCCTTTCCTCCGGTTTTCTGAAGTTATCAGAAAAAAACTTATTTACTTGTTCTAAAATTATATTTTGTTCACGAGTGCGCCTGCGGTTACTCTCTATTTTTTCGGCCTGCCTACTAGCGTCGGGTTGAACACGACCGTGTTGTCCTACCCCCTGTCGGCGTTTCCCGAACAGCTACTACAATTTGAGGCAGTTACGCCCTTCTTCCCACACTTAAAACAAAACTTACTACGCCTCTGTCTGCAAGTTCGGAACGTATGATTTGGTTGGTTGCAGTTCCAACAAACCGAAAGCGGAGTATCATTACTACTAATATTTGCGGCATTACCAATGCTTGAACTCTGATTTACTATATTTGCCCTTGAATTACTCCTATTATTATTCCTAGCGCTCTCACTCGTTTGAGAACTACTCAGCGCGCTAACATCATTAGAACACCTACAACTACAAGTGCAGTTACGAGGCACGGAATTGGTAGAATTACTTCCCCAGTGACTATCCCTAGCTCGACTTAAATTATTAGACGTGGACGGCTCCGCAACATATGCCAACTCTGCGTTCCGTGTACGCATTGACAGGACCTCTTCCCATCGTTTGCAGGCAATTGCAAGTTCACTAACTGACCCAAAATCTGTTAAAGCTAAGCGTTCATAATATTTAAATAGCAAGTTCTCGCGGATTCTATTTATCTTCGTAATTTCAGCTGGTGCGTTACTAAGACGCCTAAAATATGCTTCCATTTCCGCAATGAAAATAGTTACCGACTCGTTGTTACGTTGCTTGCGGTTCTTGATAGTTTTCCACAATTGTTCATCGTTATCCTTCGGCAAAAAGTCACTCCTAAGTCTCCTGACCAAGGAATCCCAATCAGAGAGCATTGGCTTGGCGTAGCGCCACCAGTCAAGACCCTTCCCGGTAAATAAGTCGACTGCCGAGGCAAAAAGATCTTTTTTATTAACACCCCTCGCGTCTGCTAGTTCCTCAATTCGTTCTATAAACGCTTCTACCCCCAAACGTTGGGAAAGCCCATCGAATTTTACTCCCCACTTATAAATTTGTAAAGGCTTGGACGACTGCGCAGGTATTTGTATGACGGCAGGTAATTGCGCATGGTGTTCAACAGCAGGTGTGTCTGACGTTACCCGCTCATAAAGTTCCGCTTCCAGTTGCAAACACGAAGCGTAAGCTTCATCCTTGAAAAATTTATGGTCCGCGTCCTCTCCAGGTTCCATTCGCTTTACCCTACCAGTGACGTGAATTAATCTGGAGCGCAGGCGTATGAACAACCCATCTGTAGCTGGCCCCTCAAAGTCACGTACTAACCCGCTTATATTTTCCACAGAATGCGTGATAGCATCCCTTTCCGTAAGAAAATCGAAATCAGGGTCCCTAATATCAAGATCTCTACCCCGCTCTTTATTTAGAAGTCGGCCTAAAATTTTTCTTTTGTCATTCATGTCACGATCTGTTACTACTCCGCGAATTCTAAGCTCATAATTAATTTCGTTTATAAGTAAATGGTTAGGTTTCATATACACGACTTCCTCCATCTGCTTTATAAATATCCCCCAGTCTAGACCACTAAGTATCTATATAGTTTAAGCGTATCGCGTTTAAAATACTACAAACAATTCTCCACAACAGAATACTAAAACCTAAATCAGGTATGAAAAAACGCTACTTCGAGACCGGTACTAAATTTCAAAAATCACAAACGATTCTGCTCCACAGAATACTAACACGTTAACCAGATATATGTAAAGTGTAAATCTGAACATTCAATAGGCCAATAGGCCAAAATATCACAAACAGTTCGCCGCCACAAAATATTAATACGCTAAACAGTATAACAATTAATCTAAAAAATCTGTAGAGCCCCGAGCAATTAATTCATTCTTTTCTAAAATGGCTTGTAATGACTAGACAAGGACAACTGTCACCCTATTTACCTAAATTGTCCTACTATCACTGCACTGGCCGTTACTATTAACTACCCTGTATATGACTAAATTCTAAGAAGCGTATGTTGTAATAAAGAATTGAAAAAAAATATAAATAGTACCGTGTATAAGACTAGCTATATTGTACACCCTGCATATGGATAATTTTATTTCACCCCGTACATGGATAATAATTTTTCACCCTGTATGCAAATAATGTTATTTTCCACCTTGTATATGGATAATTTTTTCACCCTGTATACGAATTATTTTAAAGACAAAAGAAAATATGCAAAGTCAAATAACAATCATCGGTTTTTGTATAACAAAAAGCCTGTATATCAGAATAAAATTGATAAACGTTAATTTCAAAAAAATTTATCAGTTCACACAACGATGACTTGTGAAATTCCTCGAGCCAAAATTATCTTAGACTTTATTTTTGCAACCATTTAATTTACCAAAATTCAAGGCCCCACGTTCGGGCGTCAACTTCGTATAACCCCACCGGGGATTATACTTTGCTAGGCGGCAGCTCTCTCGTCGGAAGCATTGGGGATGGGTAAGGATCTTTGGAAAATTTAATTTTAAAGTCTTCAATTATTTAAATAGGCGCCACTTAATCTTGTTTTAGTTAAGACCAAGAAAAAATGCCTATCCTAGCCTTTTGGGTTTGCGGGTGTTGCAAAAAAATAAAGTCAAGGTTGGGTCCTCAAATTTGATTTAATAATAAAAATGTATCACAATAAGGTATCCTTATGGGGTAAGAATGTTGCTCTACGAACATCAAAATGCTTAATACTTAATTCATTTAATTTCACAAATGGTCCGCTTTTTGGCCCCCTCAAATAGTACTATTTGCGGTTCACAGTAACTGTGGAACTTATTAAAATCGTAATATTAACGAAATTATCTGACTTAAATTAGGTATAAAATTGGCTTAGTAATTTAGCAAACAAATTCTTTGAAAAGCTTGGTAAATTTTATAGTTCAACGCCGTCGTCTCACACGACGTTTATTGTAAAATCAGAGGCTGGAATTTCACGTCGCCGTTTCTGAGTAAATAGAAAAAACAGTCTGACCTTATTTTTAATTTGTCGACACCTCACAGTACCATGGACATCCAGGGCAATTCCTTATTTACATAACGTGTTACAACCATGTGCTACAACCATGTGTTCTCATCAGGGTAAGCGACTCAGCGGCCGGGCGGCATGCTTCACGTGCGACCGTGGTTATCCAATAGCCGGTTGAATAATTGAATCACACAGCGCTTCCAACCTTATAACCGTATTACAGCTCAAATTACATAGATCCAGGATCATACAATCATTAAATATTAAACAGCAAGTCTACAGGATACGAGTTATGAATTCGAAAATTCCAAGGTGCAAATTACAAAATGCAAGTTAGCCATGTGCAAATTAACCAAACGTAAGTTAGCTATACGTAAATTAGCTATACGTAAATTAGGTATACGTAAATTAGGCCGGCAAATCTACAAAACAAGAAATATTGTTATCGTTACTGCAAACGAGGAACAATTAACAAACTGCCTACACGGCGAAACAAATTTAGACGTACCTTCTCGCAGAATGGCCCTTCTTTTAAATACAATTTAACAAAATTCTCTAAGCCATGTGCTCGGTGCCCCAACAGCTTCTTAAATGGCCGTTACTTCCTTCCAAACCCTTTTTTCTGCAACCGAATCCATGTACGTTGGAAACCCGTAATGAAAAACAATTGGTATTTAAAATTAATACACCGCGCAATGACGCGCTCGCCCTATACCGACAGTACGCTTAGCCAATAACCTGATTCTAAACTAAACGTAAACAACTAACATGGCTGTTTCTGTCCGAAAATTGGCGTAAACAAATGTTAACTGAGAAACTTATGACTTTCATGTAAATAATCCCAGGCATAAAGTGATGGGAAACGCATACAACGTTACGCGGCACCTACTGCCTACATTTTTACAATACTGGGAAAAGGTTTCACTACTGCTTTGCCCTGTTTTAGACGCCCGCATACGCCAACAATTTATCAACAAATTAATTTAAGCACTATGAGCCTTGCTAATTACCAAACAAACTCTGAAGGTTCCTAGTACCATGAGGGAGTCGAACATTCTTCCAATAGGTATAGTAATAATAAGGTAACATGCTACTTCCTTAAATTAACCGAATCAAACTTTATACCACAAAGATATAATTATAAATGCGTTGTGTCGCTCCTATGCGCTCAATGAAGAAATGTTCCTACCACTTACGTACAGGACAAGGTAAGGTATACCAAAAAGAAACCATGCATACAGGGTTCACCCCAAAAAGTACTATTTACCCGTTACAGTCTTCTATTGTTTAACATTGCGGCAGCCAACATGTTAAGTCAGCTATATCGCGTGGCTTAGTTTTGTATACCGTACTTTTCACCCATCAATATGTTAGTTACTATAGAAAAGCTGATCGAAAGAATAGTTTACAAACAAGTATCGGAATACGCAGTAGAAAACGATACTTTATTCTTAAACCAGTCCGGATTTAGAGAAGGGCATAGTTGTGAAACTGCAGTACAAAATGTTTTGTACGATTGGAAAGAACAATATGATAAAGGTTCAATGATAGGATTTTTAGACATAAAACGGGCTTTTGAAACTATCGATAGAGATAAATTAATTAAGAAACTAAAGGGTTATGGCATAACAGATATAGCACTAAGTTGGCTAGTAGATTATCTACAAAACAGAAAACAAGTCACAAAGGTAAACGGGGAAGTATCTAATGAAATATTGAATAAAAACGGAGTACCGCAGGGCAGTACACTAGGACCGCTGCTATTTTTATTATATATTAACGACATTGTAAAATCCGTTCTAAACTGTCAAACACATCTATTTGCTGATGATATGCTGTTATATTTCTCTTCTAAAGATTTAGCAACCCTTGTAGATAATATAAATAATGAGTTGAGAAATATAGTTAGGTGGTGCAATGGTAACCTTTTAAAATTAAACGCATCAAAAACGAAATTTATGTTAATTAGTAATAATCAGGAATATCAAGAGTTTAAAAGTACTTTCGGAATATCAGTAGAGGGCGTTAAGATTGAAGTTGTCGAGAAAATTAAGTACTTAGGTATATTAATTGATAAAAAACTAACATTCAAAGAACACGTATCTTATATTATCAATAAAATATCAAAAAATACAAATTTTTTATCGAGGATTGCTCCCTTCTTAACACAATGGTCAAAAATCACTATATATAATACTTTAATCCTTCCTCATTTGACGTTCGCGGCATCTATTTTGTATGTGGCTAATAAAAATGAAATAGACAGGTTGCAGAAATTGCAGAACAGAGCCATGAGGATTATTTTACGAGAACAATGCTAAGTAACCTTAATTGGCTGTCAGTGCAATATTACTTAGAATACCAAACACTTATTTTAATCCATAAAATGAAGTTATCTTTGACTCCAACATATTTGACATCAAAAATAGTATTTAACACCGACATACACAATTATAACACACGCACACGACAGATATACGAGTCACAACTAAAAACAAAAAACTAACGGAAAAGTCTATTTTTCATAAAGTAATCATTAGATACAATAACCTTGACGATTCCTTAGAGAACTGCGTCGCTATTAATACATTTAAAAATAAACTAAAATCTTATTTACTATATGAATGTAATTAATATATTTTATTTAATTTCTATGTTATTATTTTTTTTGCTTTGTTATTTTTTTATGTAATTATCCCTATCCTAAGTAAATAATGTGTTATACGTTATGTAAAATTTTAGTTGTATTTTCATTATAAGATAGTAATGTATTTAATAGTGTATACAACTGTACTGTACTGTAGTATTGTAAAATTAGCTAAGTTGCTAAATAAAGATTTATATATCCCCATGCAAAGAAATCTAAAGATATAAGGTCAGGAAAATGTGCTAGCCATTCTAGTGATCCTCATCTCCACCGATTTGGAAATTTTAAGTCGAGGTATTGCCGCACATCGATTCGGTAATGTGGTGGGACTTCATCCTGCTGGAACCATATTACATCCACTGGTACTTGTGGATTTGCTTGAGCAGGATATAAGTTTGCCAAAGTTGGCATCTCCATTCAAATTACCATCAATAAAAAAGGGCCCAATAACATGGTTTCCAATTATCCCCGCCCAATCATTAAACAGGATTCTGCTATGTGTATCCTTCATCTAGTGAGGATTTTCATTAACCCAGTTGTGACAGTTTTGACGATTATCAAGGTCATGAAGAGTAATAGTGGACTCAACAGAAAACAAAACATTTCCTAGTTGGATATCATTGTTATCTAACCTATGCATCATTTGTTAACAAAAGTACGTTCTTCTATCAAAATCGTCTTCACTAAGCCCCTGAGTTGGGGTCAGTTTATAGGGATGTATTTTATTTTCTTTTAATACGCGAATAATTGAGGAATGGGAAACATTAAATGCTGAAGCTGCTAATTGACTTAAACTATGTGGGTTTTCTTCTAACTCAAGCAGTATATCTAATTTGATATCGTTACTCATTGCATTGGAAGCTCCTTTTTTTATCTGCCGTACATGTACATTTTCGCGAAACTACTTTTCAGTTTTGCTAATTGTACCTTGGAATATAGGTAGGAAATCAGGAAATTTTTCTTGAAATAGGCGAGCAACTTCGTCCTTTGATCGCATTCTATCTCCGTAACCAACCAGCTGTAAATTATTATTTTATGCATTTCGTTTAAATGAACCATGTTTAGAAATTACAGTTAGCAAAACTTAAACAATGCCCAAAACACTGACAACTATTTATTGACAACTATGACAACTATTTATTGCTGTCAATCGCTACGGCGTTTTCAATAAAACTGACAATGCCAGCTATGAAGAATTTTGATGTTGTTATTAGACGAGGAAATATAACATAAAAATAGCCCTAACCTTCAATTTTTTTGGCAGTAAGTCGGATTGAGATGGGGTTTTTTGCATTCGCTTCGTTAACTCGTCTAGAAACTTTGTGCAATATTTTGGTCTTGTACTTTTTTGAAATTGCATTGCTGCATCGAAAAGTGCATTCTTATAAGTGCATCTTTTCAAGTGATGAAGAAAAAATTCATACCTTCCAGAAAAAACTCCCGAATCATACGAATTTTAGCACCTGGGGGTTTTTTGAGTCGCTGGACCTGAATGTGATGTCCAAGTGAGCCCCCTGTGCACCTGGAGGTCAGGACGGCACCAGGAACGTCATCACCCGGAGTTCCCTGTAAACTCATGGAAAATCGATCGAAATTCGTTACCTGGAGGCTCCTCGAGTCGCTCGTACCGAATCTGACATCGGCAACCTTCTCCGGAGGACCTGGCGCGCGCGACCTGGCTAATAGCGTCATCTCCTGGAGTTTTACTGAAATTACTTATCAAATCGGTAGAAACTCGTTATCCGGGGGTTTTTCGAATCACTCGTCCCGAATCTGTCATCGGCAACCTCCTCCGGAGGTCCTGGTCCGCGTGACCTGGCTAATAACGTCATCTCCTGGAATTTTATTGAAATTACTTATCAAATCGATCGAAACTCGTTACCCGGGGGTTTTTCGGGTCACTCGTCCCGAATCTGACATCGGCAACCTCCTCCGGAGGACCTGGTGTGCGCGACCTGGCTAAGATCGTCATCTCTTGGAGTTTTACTGAAATTTTGTCTTTCTAACATTAACTTTCTAACATTGCTTTAATGAATGCTAGTTAGTATAGTATTATGGTAGAACAAGTTTTCCACTGCAACCTTCTTCATCATTTCGATGTAAATATCTATGACGCAACAAATTATAAATAATTATTTGTTAAAAATAAAAATAATTATTTATTTCTGTACCTATTTAATTGTATGATAATTATTAGCATTTTTTTGGTGAAAAATCGTACGTATAATTCACTGTCGTGAATTATCCATTCATATTTCACTGCATCGGCCAATAACAAATACAAATCGACTGCGGTTATTCCTGTGGGTGTAGGAAGAACGGACTGATTTGCAATATTGCTTGCAAAAATTATGCCGGCTCAAATTGCACCAACGTCGAGAAATATTCCACAGAACAATTAGTTGCCGCCGAAAATGACACTCTCGATGAAGAAAATACTAACGTATCAGTTGATGAGGCGGACGACATTTAGAATAAACTGTAAAATTAAGAAAAGTTTTTTGATAACTTAATGTATTTGTAAAAAAAAAATATAAAGTTCAGATATTTTTGAAATTGTGCCTGCAAATATTTGTACCCATACCTTTCATTTATCCCTCGAATAGTTTCAATTGAATCAACTATTCCAACTCTGGTGATAAAGTAAGTTCATTGAAAAAGAGAGGACATAAAAGTAAAGAGGTTGCCGATGTCAGATTCGGGTAACGAGTTTCGATCGATTTGATAAGTAATTTCAGTAAAACTGCAGGAGATGACGTTATTAGCCAGATCGCGCGCACCAAGTCCTCCGGAGGAGGTTGCCGATGTGAGATTCGGGACGAGCGACCCGAAAAACCCCCTGATAACGAGTTTCGATCGATTTTCCAGAGTTTACAGGGAACTCCAGGTGATGACGTTCCTGGTGCCGTCCTCACCTCCAGGTGCACAGGGGGCTCATTTGGACATCACATTCAGGTCCAGCGACTCAAAAATCCCTCGGGTACTGAGATTCGTATGATTCTGGAATTTTTTCTGGAAGATATGAATTTTTTTTCATCACTTGAAAAGATGCACTTATAAAAATGCACTTTTCGATGCAGCAATGCAATTTAAAAAAAGTACAATACCAAAATATGGCACAAAGTTTCTAGACGAGTTAATGAAGCGAATGCAAAAAACCCCATCTCAATCCGACTTACTGCCAAAGAAATTGAAGGTTGACTGCTATATTTCCTCGCCTATATGTCTTCTTTTTAGTTGATAATGTTGAAAAAGAACACTGAAATTATTTTTGCTAACCTGCAAGAACAAAACGCTGTAGGTTTTTATGTTTTTCGTTTGTTGTAGTGAATTTTGTCAAGCAGGCAATTGTTGCAGTAAATATTTAAACCATAGCATTTTTGAATAGAGAATGAAAAGACTTTTCAAATGAGGTACCACAAGCCATTACTTTCCATTTGAAAATTTAGGCCACTCGAAGGGGGTTGAATTTAGGGATGAAATATGTACGTTGCAGGATGTCATTTCAGAATCCAAAATCGACGTATCGCGGGATTTTTTATAAATGTGCACAATAATTGAGATATGAATTTATTCTATATGGCTGTTCCACACTGTATGTTCTCGTAAATTATGTTTGCAAGATATTGTAATATTCAGCTTCTTTCAATGCTTTATTATTATATTGTGAGAAATACTTTAAATATTGTTCATAACAAAATTCTATAAACATAAAACATTTCTTTATTCTTAATACGTTTTTAGCACAACTTGCATTGTTGCAGTCTCGGTATTTTAACCGAAGTCTCTGAATATGGCTTAGACTGTTTGATTTTGAAATACGTATTATCATTCAATTGGCTTCTACATCTATTGTAAAGGTTGTAATCAGCATTCTGTCAATAAATTTGCCACGAACAAGTGGAACAGAATCTATAATATTGAGAAGCCCGTCATATGATTGACAGACGGTTTAAACGAAAGCAACTACTAATAGACTATTAACTTTGCCCTTTTATGGTCTTTCTAACTGTTTAATAATACCATTTGTTTGGTTATAATTGAATGAAATTAATTTTAAACACGCGCTTACAAAATTTATAAAACAATTTTCATTCGGAGAAAAATGTATAGTCATAAATATTAACCAACAAGGTTGTAGAAAGATTTCAAATAAAAATTTAAAAAGAAAGTTTATTTTTAAAAGTGAACCTTACTAAAAAAAAGGTTGCAAGAAATTTTGAAACAAAATTTCATGCAATCATTCAGTTAATTTAACTTTATTACTTAATATTCCTAACGCAGTCGATTAAAAATACGTCTTTTTACGTATTTTTATTTTTCTTTTATAACGATTTTAATATCAATATTAGCTTATAAGGTCCATTTAACCGAGTAACTGAGTGAAATTTTATTTCATAATTTTAGAACTTTCTTTTTTAAAAAAACATACGGACATACTAGTACAGTAGAGGTTTTAACTTCGGAATAATGTCATATTGAACGGATTTCGTTCACTTTTGGTAGTATAATAGTAAATGCTTCACAGAAAAGTTTCTATATTGGGCGGGGGCTTGCTAATTTATAGGAGGTGGCACTTAAAAATATATATATTTATTGGAGCTGACAAAGAATCAAATTTTAAGAAGAAAATATTATATGCAATTTTTCACATAAATTGATAGTTTTTATCTTATAACGACTTCAAAATTGCGATTTTAGCTTAAAAAAAAGGTATTTCCAAACGTATCTCGAAAAGTATTAAGTACTAAGTAAGTATTTCTTTGTTTTGTCGAATTTTATCAAATGGCCAGTTTCTTCTGAATGTTCGGCAACTACTGATTTTGTAGAATTTCCCTTCTTTGCATTTATAACGTGTTCTCTGATTCTGGTGTTTATACGTCATTTGGTCTCTCCGATGTAAACTTGTCCGAAGGAACATGGAATGCTATATACTCTTTGTGTTTCTAGTCCTTCTGGACTTTGTTATTTGGGAAAATGTTGTGCCACCTTCTCTTTCGCATTATATATTACTTTGACATTCTTTTTCTCCAGAAACTCTTCTGATTCTATCCGTACGTCCTTGTATATACGGTAGGTAAGCTGTTGCCGTGTATTTCTTTCCTTCTTTTTCTTCTTCTGTTCTGGTTGTACCTTGTCTCTTTATTGCGTTGTCTATGTCCTTCGGTTTGTATCCATTTTTCTGTAGTGATGTTTTTAAGGTCCGATATTCTTGTTGAAGAAGAAAAGAAGGAAAGAAATACATGCAACAGCTTACCTACCGTATATACAAGGATGTGCGGATAGAATCGGAAGAGGAGCAACCAAACTATATTTGCATAAGACACAGACATTTTGGTTCTTAGCATAAGAAGATACCCGAAACTTCCCACCGCATCGTACCTTGTACCCAATTCCAAGGAAGTTATATCAGTTGCAGATTTGTACACTTCATTAGGTACGTTAAAGGCTTCTTCATTACCAGCTTTTCATGCGTTGGATCCGATTGTACAAGTACATTACTAGGCAAAGGTAAACTTTCATATTGGAAAGCATTTAGTGCAACTACAGTAGATACGCTTTTGGCTTTTTCTTCAGTAGTAACCGAACACACAATTTCTGATCACGTAATGACAATACTAGAAGCATTCATCTGCCAAATTTACCAGCCTAAAACGAATATAAATAAACTTCACGAGTTATGTTGGTCCATGTTTTCTAAGAAACAGACAAGCCGGGAAAAGTTGCCATCAACAAGAACTGTTTTTATACCTGCAATGAAGAGAGTCAACTACCAGGTAATGATCTGGAACCAAGACTGCAATCCTCAGTTAATAATTCCGTTCCCTACTGAACATGGACTATGGAAAACGGAGAGTGTGTACCGATCTGTGTGAATGTGGAGGCATAGACGAACTGTGTGACAACCAATCACATATTGTACCAGAGTAGTCAGATTATGGCGACAATGATGATTGATGACAAACGATATCATCAACGATATCATTTAGATGCCTATTTAATGACAATACTGTTATTTTCCAATTATTCAGATTTGTAATTTCATTTTACTTTTAAACAAAATAAAATAATTTTTTTTTAGAAAATATAATATTTATTGAAAATATCGTGTAAAATTGCATTTTTTCAGTGTTCAAAGTTCTTGAAGTAAAGATCACTGAAGATGTACTTTGCAATCATAGGTGAAACGTCGAAATGTTTTTCTAACATGACTGCTTTCATGATTTATGAACCATGATTTCTTAACAATATTTATTGGTTATATTTCCTAATATTATAAAAAAAGGTACAGTTATTGCGTTCCAAAACCATATTTACCCAAATATTTTAAATACTGTTTGCTTAAGAGAAAACATTGAAATTACCTTTTCTATATACATTTTAATTATCTTTAATATGCGGTATCACAAAAGAAAATCAGCTAATAAATAACTGAGATAATGTCAATTTTATAAATCTCAAATGCGGCGATCTTGTTGACGCCATTAAAGCTATGCCACACATCCCGAAGTGACACCATAGAAATTATTCATGTGTGAATAGTTTATTATCAAAAGAGCAACCCCCCACCTCTCCTTCATTAATACCGCCATGGAGGATAACTTTCCTACATATGCTTCTATACTATAAACGAAGTTTTAGAAAATGAAATTTTCACACGATTAAAATTGTAGAATATTTCGCTATGATCAACCGGTTACGAGATACTTTTGAAAATAAGTGAAATTTGCTTATTTTAGTGACTTTTAATGGCCTTGGAGCACGGGTTAGCGTTATCCGATCGAGTTGAAATTTTGTATAGTTCATTTTTTAAATAATTGGAATCATTTTCGGGGGTGAGACTGAAAAAAATTTCGCAAAATAAGGACCACCTTAGTGCATATATCTGTATTTTTAGCACCAATCAATATTCAGAAACTCACTTTCTATACAAGAACTACTCACAAAAACTTGGAGTTCATATTTTTTATATGATTTTTTATATATAACTTATTATATCATCGAACAGATATTAGTTGAATTAAACAGTTAACATTTCTAGCCAATTAAAATACATTATGTCATCTACTATTATATAGCATCTTGGACGAATTACCAGTTCTATTATTATTGAGATGTTTTTTATGAATGCAATGCAGACCGTGTCTAAAAAAGATGCCTAGAGATTCTTTAGAAGAGTCTAATCACTACTTTTTATTTGTTACACATCCTTAACCATGAAAATTATTTAGGAACATCAAGACTATAATTAGCAATAATAAATTTTTTGCAAATAACGGTGGATTGCAACAGTGCAGTTATTTTTTCTGTAAGTATTGCTCTTTTTATATGCGAAATGAAAATATGCCGTCGTAATAGTCAAAGAGCAAGACTGCTGAATTTGAGGCACACTATGCAACGAACATAGAAAACAGACAGTTGATTCCTGTGTAAAAACACCTGACAAAATATATTTTTGATGTCGTGATTTGCTTTGAAATTGTAAAATTGGAAGTATTGCACTTTTTAATTTTTTATTACTAAAAATATTTTCACATTCTTCATGTTCCTACACTGACAGAAGAATTTGTGTAATTTTACGAGCTTCTTCATGTAGTTCTGTGACCAGTGATAATGACTAGAATTTCACAGGCTGGATGTAAAATTACACCACTGTTGTAAAAATACATGCGCAATGTGATGTGATTTTACGTATACTCTTATAATTCTTCGGCGTAATTGCACATGAAGGTCGTAATTATACAATGTGAGTTTACACGAATTTCTGAGTTTTGTTGGCATAGTTACATGGAGGCCATAACTTTACAACGTGATTTTATGCGAATTCCTGACAATTTTTTGTTGTAAATTTACAGAGCGCATGTGATTTTCAGTGAACATGAAGGGCTCAAATTTATTGTTTTTAGTATAATTTGGATAAGTTATAAAATAGAGACACTTGTTTTTGTATTTAACTGTTTTCAACATTTCAAAACTATCTAAATTATACTTAAATACAATAAATATATACAATATGCAATTGTAGATAAAAGTAAGTACAAACTTTCCCTGATAAAGCACAAACAGAAAAAGATAAATGTATGTAATGAAAACCACTTAATAGAAGAATATTGTTTTTGCTGTATAAAACATGCATACCTACACAAAATAATACGCTAAACTAAACTTAACTAAACATACATCACAGTAAATAACTTAAATAAAACCTCATTCCCAGGCGCCATGGTATAAAATATAAATATACAAAATAATAAACTGAACTTAAGTAAACTTAACTAAACATACATCGTAGTAATAAAACATCATGCTAAAGAACAATTAGTGCAGGGGCCACATTGGTGACGACTGTTGCACGGAGGTGTATAGAGAATTTCTTTTCTAAACTTAGTTTCTATATGCCTAAGGATAAGTTTTAGCTTGGGTACGCGTTTCTGGTATGGGGAGGTTTCTCCCAGTACGGCGGCCAAGATGCTACCTGGCCCATATGTAGATTTATCAGAAAATGGCCTATATCTCAGAAACTATTGCTCGTAGCTCAAAATTGAAAAGGACTAAAATTTTATCAGTGGATTATTTTAAATTAGATGCGTTAAGGTTTATATAAATAACATTACATTACATTGAAATATATATAATTTGTATTTTTTAGAGTCGTAAAATGTCTTATTTGAATTGTGTTGATATCGTCTTCGATCTATATGACGAGAATAGTATAAAAACTGCAGAAAGATTGAGGGGCGTGAAAGAAGATCCAATCAACATGACAATCTTAAGCAGTGTGACATCTTTGCCCAAAGACATGGATGCTTTTTGGGCTTCAAAACAAGACATTTTTGCCGAAACTATATTTTTCAACATAGGGGCAGACTATCAAGTTCAATAGTTTATTTGAGTGGTATGGCTGGAGCAGAAGCACACAAAGTAGAAGCAGATATTGTTACAGAAGAACCGCAGTTATGTTGTACACTTGAAGAAGCCGATGAAAGGATATTTCTTCACATAAATCATGCCGTTAAGCATTCAAATGTTGAAAGTGTCTTAATAGCATCATCAGACACAGATGTACTTGTGTGTGTGCCGTTTACTATTTTCAGAAAGAGTTTAAAGCTAATGGTTTGAACGAACTTTGGACTTATTCTGGGGTAGGACAGACTTTAAGATTATTCCAGTACATGATGTATGCATATCAGGTTGTTTTAAACCATATCATTGAAGTACTTCCTGCTTTTCACTCACTGAGTGGATGTGACACTACAAGCAAATTTGGCACAAAGCACGCAGCTGTGAAAGTGGCCGAAGACTGCCCATACTTGTTAACAGACTTTGGAAAAGAAGAACTGTCAAATACAATAATTGAAAATGCTGAAGAGTTTTTGACAAGGATGTTATCTAAAGACTTTAGGAAAATTGATGACTTAAGAATTTTTAAGTACTACCGAATGAAAACTTTAGACGTCACCAAGCTTCCATCAACTTTATCTAGTACGGCGCTACACACCAAGCGGGCATATTTACAGGCTAACCACTACTAACCAGTGGTATGGTCTATTAGAAGATCTATGTATACTTTATCCCGGTGACTATGGATACGAGCAAATGGAAACAGGATGGATTCCTCAAATTATCACCGAGCAAGAATGAAGTTTTCTGCTCCAGCTTCTGTGCTTATGAACTTCCAAAGTGCCATAATAATTGGAATGAACTTTTATTAGTCACATTAAAATATAATAGTCGGTTAATCTTCTTATCATTCTTAGTAATGTTGAAAATAATGTATTTTTATTAATAAAATTTTTTTTTTAATTACAACTTTTTCATGGTTTAATAACATGTAATAATAACAAGTAAAATAATGCTCTTATCAATTTTGATACCTTGTAATTTTCCGCTACGAGCACTAGTTTTCGAGATATAGATCATTTTCTGGTAAAAGTACATATGCACAAGGCGGCCATCTTGGCGGCCATATTGGGAGAAACCTCCCCATACCAGAAACGCGTACCCAAACCAAACCTTATCCTTAGACATCTAAGAACTCAGTTTTGAATAGAAATTCTCTATACACCTCCATGCAACAGTTGTCACTAGTGTGGCCCCTAGACTAAATGGTACAAAAAATAAATATACAAAATAGTAAACTAAATTAGACACACATCACAGCAAATAACTTAACCCATTACCTCCCACGAATATTTTTTCTTTATTCTTATGAGTTTTTTGGTTTAGTTGGTCATTCCTATGCACAGTTATACTAGAAAAATTATTACAAAAAAAATTTTTTTGTGAGTTTTTGAAAAAAATGGTGTACTCAAATGGGTACAACGGGAGAATGAATAAGAAAATAATGCAAAATTTTAAAAGTCATAAAAAGTTTACTTACCGAATAGAAATCAACAGGTGGTTATAAGAGGTTATGTCTCGGAGTCATTTGTTGCAACGTCAGGGGTTCCGCAGGGCTCTAACCTCGGTCCTCTACTATTTCTTATGTTTATAAATAGTATCACCAGTGTCATTGAAACCTCATCATATTTACTTTTTACTGATGACTTGAAAATATTTTCCAAGATAGATAATGTTGAAGACAGTTATAAGATTCAAGCTGATATAAATAACATACAAATGTGGTCTATGAGTAATAATTTAAATTTCAACATAGCCAAATGTAATATAATGACATTTACTCGTAAAAAAATATTACTTAACAATAATTACGACATGGAAGGAGGAATAGTATTGGATCGGGTTGAAGAGGTGCGGGATTTGGGAGTGACCTTTGATTCTGGTCTCATCTTCACTAAACATATTTCAAAAGTTACAATTAAGGCATTTAAAATGTATGGCTTTATTATGCGAAATACTAGACAGTTTACTAACATTAAATGCATAACTCAACTTTATATTTCGTTTATTAGGAGCTTACTAGAATATGCCTCACTTGTATGGAGTCCTCAATATCATGTCATATATATAGTGTTGAAAAGATCCAAAACAGATTTTTAAGATACTTGTACTATAAGGATGTGGGAATTTATGATGTAAATATTCCAAAAATACGGCTGCTGGAACTGTATAACATTGAAACACTAGAAAAAAGGAGGAATATAAACTGTATTGTATATCTTCAAAAATTATTGATTGAATTTATTGATGACTCCGAATTATTGTCTCTCATACACCTAAATGTGCCTTCTCACTCTACGAGAGCAACTAACACTTTCTACCTTCCAGATATAGCTCACTCCAATAATCTGATAAACTCACCATTATATAGAAAGTGTAATTTATACAATCAAGCGCAATCTCACTGTGATATATTTTTCATCAGTCAGAAAGCTTTGAACTAGATGTATTATAAGCCATAGTGATATTTTATGTTTCCATTTCATATGTTTGTATATGTATGTCTGTTTGTGTATGTGGTGTGGGTGTACATATATGTGTATTATTTTTAGTTATCTAGTGTTGTTTATTTACATTTACATTGTTAAATATTTTAATGAGTATGTGGATATTACTACTGTAATTGGGTCTTAACCTGTTGAGTAATGTAATTTAAATAAATAAATAAATAAATAAATAAATCAATTTGTTTTAAAAATGCATTACAGATGAATATTATTTATTTTCTTTGAATGAAATGCTATGAAACAATCAAGCTCAACACATAAAGTGACGTCACACTTTAGACAACTCCATCTTGCTCGTAAGTGATATTGATGGCACCTCGGTTGGTTTTCGATTTTTTTCAGAAAATGACCCTCACCGTCTTCCGCGATACTTCTTGGAAGAGAAGCAGGTCGCCTTCCCAAAAGCTTTTAGGTAATGGAGAGCAACATCTCTTATAAAACCAGGTAAATCAATTTTATCATTATGAGCCGGTAGGTGCACTCTCCATGCATTTACGATTCCAACGTTCAACCAATGAGTAAAGAGAGGTTACCACCATTTCTTTCTGCGAATAGATACTCTATAGTTATTTACTGCTTGGTCGGGCAGCCATTGCTGGATTATAACTTGAAAACAAATGTAGCTGAGGCACATCAATTTTTTGATTTTCTGCCAAATATCACCATTTCACTTTTCCCGGGGACTCTATAGAGTCATGATTTGTTACCATAGTGACAATGTTATTGTTCTTCCAATGTACACACAATAGTTTATTTTTCTTTTCATATACTCGCTGAAAAACACCACGGACCATTTTTTTTTTCGTTGGGAAAGTTGAAATTACCCATATCGTTATCGTCGAATTCTTCCTCACCTGTATATTTACCTCAGGCGGGATAATAACTATTTCTGGCTCATGCTTTGCAGAAGATTCTTCCTCACCTGTATATTTACCTCAGGCGGGATAATAACTATTTCTGGCTCATGCTTTGCAGAAGAAACTTCTTCCATTGCTTCTCCAAATGTTTTTGAAGCGATTGGCTGAAATTCAGAATCCATGTCGAAGCAACTTCTGAAAACAAATTCCCATCCATAAAAAAACCTTGAAACTACGCGCTTCCTACACATCGCAGTGTCCTACCAAGACATTGGTTTGTAGAAATATTTTAATTGATGTCGGTGGGAGGCAAAAATTCACGCTGTACTATCGCAATAAGTGCTAGAAACTGTGGGAGTAGCGGAAGTTATTGAAGAAACTTTAGACTCTATAGCATGTAATTGAGACGTAAAAATTTCTTGTTTGTGTAATACCTGATTCAACGTATCTTAAAAGGTTGCAATCAAATTTGACGTAGAAACTGTGGGATTAACGTTACAAATTGGATTAGAGGTAAGGGAATTCATAGTATTTTGACACGACTCCCATATTCGATCAGCAATGTCGATTAATTCTTTGATCTCTGTTTTTCCGGATCCGGTGATTGCAATGAAGATGGTTTTAGGCAATCGCCGTTTCCATAACTTGACAAGGAGCTCCTGGCTCACCACATGGATCCTCCGACAATTGACAACATCGACCGGTAAAAATTGGACGGTTTCCCCGGAGGTCCCCCACCTGGGAACCAGAGAGCAAGTCCTCTAATCGCTTTTCTTCGCTTGAGGTCAAACGAGAAATTAGAATAGTATTTAAATTATCATACAAATCTCTCTCGGGTTGATTAGTGACAACGTCCTAAACCGTTGTAATAATTTCCGGGGGTAAACTGACAATGATATAATCGTACTTTTTCCGATCATTAACGAGCCTGTGAATAGAAAATTGAGATTCTATTTGAGTGAACCATATTTCCGGTTTGTTAACCCAAACAGGAGGAAGTTTAATAGTATAGGTATTCGCAACATAATTACTGTTCGGTATCACTGTATCTGACGTGACTGGTTGATCGTCTAACAAAATATTCTCCGTAGGAGGTGCCATTTAAAAAATGATTGATAATAATGAATGATAAAAATGATTGATTTGATTGATCCATTATTCTCTGAACGAAAGAAATATGGAAACACAACTCACTTACTTAATAATAAATCGATAATGTGATAAATTCCATAAAATCCTATCAATCCAAATCAAGATGCACCATAAATTCAAAAAAGGTTTCGGAATAGGTTTTGTTCGGATAATCAATTTACAAGCTCTGCGTTGGGGTTACTAATTTATAAATACTGCATCGGGATCATCAATTAAAAATTCTGTGTCGGGAATGCCAATCCATAACTTCACGTCGAAAACGTACATTTTAGAAGAATTGCAACTCACGTCGGAGACGTATATATCAGAAGAATAGTGTCTTCTGCTGGTGTATCCAATTTATAATATAGCGTTATAAGCTTCTGTCCAGGTCACCAATTTATAGTCCCAGGAGGTATACGTGAAAATGTTCGGTGTCACCAATTTATAGATAGAATGTGCTAATTGTTTCTGTATATCTATAATAATATTAAAAATCCATTTGATAAATGAATATATATATTCAGTCTTGGTTATAAAATAAACATTTTTAATATTGTAAAAATAAAATATTGATATTTCAAAATATATTCTGTTGTTATTCTTATATTTTTTGTTTCTTCCTCTTTACTTGGTTACGCTGCTAGATCTCCAGTATGGGCGAGTCACACATATCTTTTACTAGAGTAAACGAGTCGCTACACATGTATTCTTACATGTATTTGTCTGTAGTGATTTCTTATGTGGAAAATGTGGAAAAGTATTCTATTCCGATTTCATAATTCCGAATCGAGTAGCGACCTTTATAAACGAATTTAGTAGGTCATTTTACATTTAGAATGTGACTTCAGTTTTGTACGTTGGCGAGTTGCATAGGCCACTTTTATTTTGTATATTTCGAGCCTCTTCTCTCCGACTACAAGTACTTAAAATAAGTGTAAATAAAATGAATTTTTACTTTGCTTAGAAACTTGCGGCTAATTGTTCAAACCAAGCATAGAACTAAAGTGACAGCGTTGAAAATTTAATAATAATTTATTACTTTATAAGAAAGGACATCGTCTTCTATATCCCAATCAAGTTATTTATTTTATTAATAGGCACTTTGCATTTTCCGCTAAAGGTATAAACATTGACGCGTAAAGACATTAATTATATACAAAATTTAGTTAACATAATGTGTTCACGAGTCTATGCAACAAATAAAGTAAAACTTCTTGCCCGTGAGAGAGTATTCTAATTGTTTCTCTGGCTTTGAGGATTTTGAACTTGGTTCATTCGTCAATGACATTCATTTGTCTGACATACTGACACGATGAATTTCTTAAGCTTGTTTATTACATGTTTTGTTTGCTTATAGTTGCACTAAAAGATATTTTTATGGAATTTTGCAAATAGCATAATTTATTATTTATTAAGCTCTAAAAAATCAAAAAACAAAATCCGTCTTAAAAAATTTCACTATCCAATCTTTGCATCATTTGTTAATTTACACTTACATTTTGATAGGATATTCAGGTAGCTAACTCAAGAAACCCGAAGGAACGAAAATAGAAAAATGCCCATTAAAATATTAGGAGACTTCAATGCAGATGTAGGAAAATAATATCAAACGGACGAATATAAAAGCATCCTTGGAAAAACGTAACTCCGCACATGTTTTTAACGAAAATGGAAACGCGCTGAAAATATTGGCACACATGTTTGGCTTAATAAGAAACAAGTGGAGAAAAAGTCAAATCTGCCTTGACGCTTAGAGTAATGGAAGTGCAATCTCACAAATCCTGGTAGGTAGAGAGATAAGAAAAGAGGCCAAAACATTAAAGCACAATGCACAGCAGAAGTCAATACAGTCCACAAAATACCTCATGGGAAACTAGAAGTACGAGAAGAGAAAAGACGTAAAGGAATAATGGACCGCATTAGTGTGACGTCACATAATTATGCAACCCCCATGTACTACTTTCGTGACACACGGTTTGCCTGCCAAGCACACTGGAACTTGAGTCTTAATGTGTATATTTATAAGGCGATATTTTCGAGGATAGAAACATAGCATAGAATTTTATTTTATTTCTCCCATGGAAGAAATATTTAATAACTTTCAGTTACCATTTATCATGCACAAGGTATCGGAAAATATACACAAGTATAAAGCATTACACAAACTGTATTATGAAATTAAAATAAAGTTATAAATCATACATTGATATATACATTTCAACGTATTTTTTAAATGTGAAATAAGTATTAGAGGTCCTTAAATATTTCTTCCATGGGAGAAATGAAATAAAATTCTGGGCTATGTTTCTCTCCTCGAAAATGTCGCTTTATAAATATATGCATTAAGGGTCAAATTGCCGTGTTCTTGGCAGGCAACCCGTGTGTCACGAAAGTAGTATACAGGGGTTGCCTAATTTGCAACGTTGTTACGTCCTATTGCATCGTCAGTAACAAGAGATACGAGGGGAATATTTCTCGGCCCTTAGCAACCCATTTCGGCGGTTTGGATACGCCACTGAGTGTTATTGAGTGTATATAGAGTTGCCTATTGTCAACGTCCGCTGAACTTGGAAAATAGGAAGTACGATCGTAGCGCTAGCGGATAGTTCTGTCATTTGGTTTTTGTTTTGTCGTTGCCCAAGCTAGAAGAAAACAAGTCGGAGAGGGCTAGCGTTTTATAATTTTGTGATTATTAATATCGTGGAAACCCTGATTAAACGTAACCCTCAGTCGTAGGGGCTTCTGGTTAGTTGTTTTATTGGAAATTGTGTTGTGATATTTTGTCGAAGCCCCCATGAAGCCAGATTTCCTGGGATTCGAGCCGGCTTGGTCTTCCATCTTGATTCGCTAAAGGAACCGGTTAAACTGTAAGTTGCGTCTTGATGTATTTACCTCTTTAACGAGGATTGAGTTTTTTCTGGGAGCACCCTTGGAACTTCATTTTTTTGTGACATCCCGAAAACTTATTTTTGGTGCCTGCACCCTAGAAGTTGGTTGTTTTGGATGCCCTGGATGTTTGGGATTTATTATTTATGTCTTGAGAAATTTTTTTTTGGAGCCCTTGGTAGCTTACCCCTAGCTGAGTTGTGAGTGGACAGGGTAGGTGACCCTCGGAGTCCTTGGTAGTTTCCCCCCTAGGAATTCAGGCGCCTTCTTTCGACACACCTTCGAGAGCCTATGTTTTGTGAGTCACAGCAGTATGAGAACAACGCCTGGTAACATAGCTGGTGCATCTTTGCCCCCGTGTTGACGACCCTTAATCGTTCGATCCACTTCAGTGATCTAGCTAGAGTATCGGAACCCACGAAGTGTTACTGTAAGCTCAACCCAAGAAAGCACTTGACTGTAAGTAGCTTTGTATTCGTTCATCTTTGTCCTCTCGTCGGAAGTTGGAGCATAGTGTGACACCACCGACCTACCCCTCTGTGTGCGCGTATTATTGTTTGTCAGACTTAAGTTTTGCATTATTATTTTAGGGCTTATGTGATGGGAATAACCCACAGTGATATAGTTATTTGAGCCGTTTTATATTTACATTTGTGTATGTCCATATTTTGTACGTAGATTATTTATCCATAAGTATTGCCCTCATGGCATTTGTCTCATTAAAGTAAATCACATTGATATAAGACTTACCGCGTAGTTATATTGCCCCTTTGGCATTTGTTTCGTGGATTATTAGAGTAAATTACATTAGTACGATTTTTTTTGGATAGCCGCATTGCTCCTGATAATACTCGTTGAATTTCGATAGGAATGTTAAATAGTCCTGGTATTCTGGGACTTTTTAAATATTTATGTCGGAGTCCCCATATCGTTTCGTTCAGCAACCTTTCTGGCTCTATAATGAAATTGTGCCTCTCTAGGTACTATTGATTAATTTTATAAAACCAGGTGCTTGTCAATGTGTTGTTGATCATTAAATATACATTTTATTAAACGATGTCGTAGTTTGTTTTCAAGTGACCGCCAGAGCTGGATAACCACGTGCCCACCCCATCTTAACTGAGCTAAGCCAGGTATATAAATTTTTGCCGCCTCTCTAAGGGTAATCAAAATGTGCCAATTTAGTTCGTTTAGTCAATTATTATTTTAGTAGTCTCTTTTCCCCTTATCTGACGTTGGCACGTTAAGACCGCCCCCTTTTTAGACGCGACAACGTCACACCTAATTGAGTCCATAGAACACTGTATAGTATGTGAAATAGCTCCCTACTTCAGCACGAAAACTTCAAGAAGAAATACTGCGAAAAAATAGAAAAAACTGGTAGGAGAAGAATTAGACTAAATATCAATGGGTTCAAAAATAAAAATTACGGAAAGAAAAATGTTAAAAACGGACAAGGTCACCTACGGGCGCAACAAGAAAGGAAAAAGTACGAACAGCTAAAAAAGATGAAATCTACAGACAAACAAAACCGGACGTGGAACACATCAGAAAAACTAAAAGAAGCATTGGAAGAAAAAGGAGAGGCGGAGTGAAACCATGACGATGAAAAAATAAAGAACGAGTTAATATACTACAGACCGGAAAGGTTAAAGGAGCAAACCCTAGAAATTATCACCAGATTATGGATGAAAATCACACCTTTGCCTACGGAATGGAAGACGACTCTACAAATACCCTTCCCCAAAATCAACTCGCCAGAGTATAGATGATTACAGAACAATAACACTCTGCAGCATATGATAAAAATACTACTCACAATTTCCCTTCTAAGAATTAGAGAAGTACATCGGAAGACCACCAGACTACCCGACATCATTCATCAAAGGCCGATCAACGGACGACCATATGTACACCACCAGGAGAATCCTGAAAAAAAAATGAAGAGATGGAACAAAATTACACATAGTTGCTATAGATCTCCATAAGGCATTTGATACTATCAGTCATGAGGCGACGTGTAACAAAGGAGTACCGCACTATCTAAGAAACAAGATAATAAAGGCCTGCCTATCATGGTTCGCACAAATGACGGAAACCAAACAAAGAACAAAATCTTCGTACTCTTACGCCGATGATCTCCTAATTGTCATGGAAGAAGAGCAGGATATTTTCTTCCTAGAAAACACGAAACAGCTTCTAAGCACATCTGGACTGAAAATAAACTTCAAGAAAGTCTAATTACTAGTAAAAAATCTATCATCAAAAGAGAGTCGGACCAGCGGAGAAGACTACCAAATAGACGACTACTTTCTAAGAATGACGAACATATTTAAATACCTGGGAACATATCTGACGAACCAACTGAAAAGGAGAAAAACTGTAAAGGAGATAATTAAAATGGCATACATAGTTACAATTATACCTTTCATCGCGAAAAAGAAACTATCATGGGACCTGATCAAGCTGTTGTCTATAACCATTATACTCCATACTAGAGTTATGATACTCTCAAATTTCAAAAATATGTGTATATTTAAAGAAAGTCTTGTCTCAAATCTATACTACATTGTTTCAAAGGTAAAGCATTTTTTAGTTGAAATTACGCATAATTCTATATTTAGAGTATGGATCTCTCGACTTGAATAGACTTACCTTAAGTTTAGTAGTTACTATTTTAAATTTTCTTAATAAATACATTTAATGAAGCAAAGAATTCTAATATTTATTTAAAGCTTAATAATGTTTATTCTAATACCAATACATTTTTAACTTGAAAATTTTATAGTTCTCAATGTAGAATATGAGTGTCTTTACTTGACTGTACTCTATTTAAGTTAAATATATGATATTCTCAAATTTCTAAACATATGCATATATTCAAAGGAAGAATTAATTTGAAACTTATGTTAAATTTATGTCATATTTGATCCGAAAGTAAAGTATTTTCTAGTTGAAACTATGCACAATTACTTCCACGTCCAGTGGAAGTATAGTAACGACAAAAAAATTTTTTAAAATTTTTATTGTCCAAATAGGCTTAAAATGTCATGAAACGTCGAGATTTTAAGTTTGAGCGAAAAAAAATTTCTGTCTGTCTGTCGGTCTGTCTGTCTGTCGGCCTGTCTGTCTGTCTGTAACTTTTTTTTGTGCGCGCGTTTACTCTGGAACCGTTTAAGATATTGACTTGAAATTTGGTACACATATGTACTTTAACGAGATCTGGAACTAGATTATATTTTCATCTTGTTCCGTCGAAGGGTAAATTGGGGTAAATTTGGGGTAAATGGGTAAATCAAGCAGGTAAGAAAGAGTCCACGAAATTGGTATTTAGTATATACAAGAGAAGCTAAGGTCTCAAAAAAAAATTTTGGCATTAGCCACACCCATTACCCACCCCCTTATTAAAGGGGACGAAAAAAAATTGTGATTTAGTATATGTACAGGAACCAGAAACCTCAAAATATTTTTTTACTTCATCCATCCCCCACTACCACCTCCCCTATCACCACTACCGATGTGGGGTATCGTTTTATGGGTTTTCGGGATAGAAGATTTCAAATATTATATTATTAAAGATCCATAAACAATTATTTTCACATACAAAGTTTTTTCGTTGTGACTGACTTGGATAGAGAATCTGGATGTGGAAGTAGTGATTCCTTGGGCAGCGGTTTTTATATTTAGTATATAAATGTCTCGATTTGAATATACTTATCTCAAGTTAAGCAATTATTTTTATTAAATTTTTCAATAAATTCTTATAAAGAAACAAATAATTAATTCCATTTATTTCAAATATATGTAATGTTTATTCTAAGGCTAATATATTTTTAACTTGAAACTATGTATAGTTTTCAATGAAGAATATGGATGTCTCTACTTGATTATATTCCATTTAAGTTAAATATATGATATTCTCAATTTTTCAGTCATTTGCATATATCCAAAAGAAGAATTATATTCTTGTTTCAAATATATATAGTATTTGTTTCAAGAGTAATGCATTTTTAAGTTGAAATTATGCATAATTTTATATTTAGAATGCGAATGTTTTGATTAAATTATCCTCATCTCAAATTAAATAACTTTATCAAGATTTTGTTTTTGTATTCATAAATAAATATATTGTTTCAAGCCAAGAAAAATCTCTTCTTTTGAGCAAATAATACATTCAAATTCCTGAACAAATAGGTACATTCAAAACAAGAGTACTTTTTTATTTGTACCTTTTACTACAATAATAACTCATAAAGAAAAATCATCATTATATATGAGATTATTCCTAAAATGCCAAAGTAGTTTCTATAAACAACAAAATAGAGTTACTCATATTGACATACGTTTCGACAACATAGTCGGCATCATCGGGGTATGATAGAATTGAAAATAAATAGCATAGCCTGTTTTATATCTCGGCGAAGAGTACCCTACGGAATTGCAACAATGGGCTAGTAGACAATAACGAAAATGACAAAAGTAATAATATAGCACTATACTCCAATATGTTATAAATGTAATTTCGAAGTAATTTTATCGAATATTATTGGTTTTATTGTAAAATGAATATGCTTAAAATCAAAGAGGATTTAAAATAAGGCAGTTTTCCGGTTATCTTGTGTGTTTTGGATTTGTACTAGTGATATTATTGAATTCTTAATATATTGTATGAATTGGTTATAAAATGGAAGCCGGATTCGGAACTGCAACTAAAGAAAACTTGCCGGTTTTCGATTCGACTATGATATTTGATTTCAATAAATCAAATTCAGACGTTAAAAACGTCAATACAAGCAGATAAGATATTAGTTTATTAGCTGTTTTCGCTGCGATATTCATTTTACTTCCACATCCAGTGGAAGTATATTAACGACAAAATAATGTTTAAAAATTTCTATTGTTCAAATAGGCTTAGAATATCATGAAACGTCGAGATTTAAAGTTTGAGCGAAAACAATTTTTCTGTGTCTGTCGGTCTGTCTGTCTCTAACTTTTTTGTCCTCACGTTTACTCTGGAACCGTTTGAGATATTGACTTGAAATTTGGTACACATATGTACTTTAACGAGAGTTAGAACTAGATTATATTTTCATCTTGTTCCGTCGAAGGGTTGGGGAGTAAATTGGGGTAAATTTGGGGTAAATAGGTAAATCAAGCAGGTAAGAGTCCATAAAATTGGTATCTAGTGTATACAAAAGAAGCTAAGGTCTCAAAAAAAATTTTGGTATTAGCCACCCCCATTACCATCCTTACCCCATTATTAAAGGGGATGAAAAAAAAATGTGATTTAGTGTGTACAAAAACCAGAAACCTCAAAATATTTTTTTACTTCATCCACCCTCACTACCACCCCCGACCATCACCCCCACCCCACTACCGATATGGGGTATCGTTTTATGAGTTTTTGTTTCCACATACAAAATTTTTTCGTTGCGAGTGACTTGGATAGAAAATCTGGATGTGGAAGTAGTGATTCCTTGAGCAGCGGTTTTAACTTTTACTCTCAAGAAATAAATTGCTTTTATGTGAGTTTAAACAGTACACTTTTCTCATTTTTTGCACAGTTTCAGGTTAGACTCGAAGAAATCTGTATGAACCTCATTGAGTTAGAATGAACTTTCTCAAACAATGTTAATAAATTTAATATTATTTATTGGAAACCCCTATAAATAGCTTCTTATTGTTATTTTCAGTATTATTTTGGGAAGAAGGTAGAAGACACACTTTTGGAGGCATTGCAGACATAACAATATAATAAACAACAGTCCAAATTCTGAATCAGGGGCACTCTACATTTGACAGTAATCAGTTATGTTGACACATTTCTAAAAAAAATGAGCATTGCATGAAATTATTTTTTATATTAATTTTTAATACTGTTTCAAATACCGAGCAAGTAAATATTCTATATATTTTTAATGCTGATTGACAACTTGCTAATACAGAATTGTAATATTACAGAGAATTCCGTATAACAGCACAGAACATCTTACATTAATAATCGAAGTATGGCAACTTAACCCTTGTTTATCTGTTCATGCAACTAGAAGCTGTTGATTACGCTATTACGTCATAGCCAATAGAATAGCCCGAAAATTTGCGTTTAAACACACTTCAAATTTAATGATTTTTTTTACAATAAGGCATTATTATAAAAATAAAATAAAAAAAACCGCTGCTCAAGGAATCACTACTTCCACATCCAGATTTTCTATCTAAGTCACTCACAACGAAAAAATTTTGTATGTGGAAATAATTGTTTATGGAACTTTAATAATATAATATTTGAAATCCTCTACCCCAAAAACCCAGAAAACGATACCCCACATCAGTAGTGGCGTGGGGGTGGTGGTGGGGGTGGATGAAGCAAAAAAATATTTTGAGGTTTCTGGTTCTTTTACACACACTAAATCACAATTTGTTTTCATCCCCTTTAATAATCGGGTGGGGGCAAAATTTTTTTGAGACCTTAGCTTCTCTTGTATATACTAAATACCAATTTTATGGACTCTTACCTGCTTGATTTAACTATTTACCCCAAATTTACTCCAATTCACCCCCCAACCCTTCGACGGAATAAGATGAAAATATAATCTAGTTCTAGATCTCGTTAAAGTACATAAGTGTACCAAATTTCAAGTCAATATCTCAAACGGTTCCAGAGTAAACGTGCGCACAAACAAGTTACAGACAGACCGACAGACAGAAATTTTTTTTTCGCTCAAACTTAGAATCTCGACGTTTCATGACATTCTAAGCCCATCTGAACAATAAAAATTTTTAAACATTTTTTTTGTCGTTACTATACTAAATAATAAAAAAAATTGTCTACTTGCCCATTACACAAGAGGTGCAATAAATTTGCTTTTTGCGAAGGTTCATGTCTAGTTTATTTTCCCAAATAACTTTATTGCCGGTACCAAAATGTAGTATTTATTTTTATTTGGCATTTGTCACATTATTGCGCTTAAAAATAAAACGACCAAAATAAACGCACGCCTGAATATTTCCTCCAATTAGCGAGTATTTGAACAATCCGCATATCAAGTATTTTACCGCGAAGTCAATTAATTGCCGGCAAATAATTTATTTTAACGAATTGTCTTCACGTGGTCTGATTATTAGACATTCACGGTTCACGAGATACATATATAGTCTCGCTCTATTTGTAACACAAGTTATTTAAGATAGATGATACACCTTACTCTTGTATTTTTTCTATATCGGAATCGTATCGGGTGTCCGTTGCACTTTACAGCTTAAGCACCGTTTTGTGGTACAGAAGATCGCATTTGGATAAGCATAATTTTCTTTTAAAGATTTTTGATAGCGATAGCCCTGATATTTTATTAAGGTGATTATAGAAGTGATGATCCAAATATAGATTATGCGGAGGTCAACGATTTTAGACTAGGATAAGTTGTTTTATCTGCACGATCGTGTTTTCAATAATATTAATTAAGCGCTCGACATAGAAAATTTCTAATGGCGTTAATTTACGCGTTTACTGTGATAAATATTTGTTGCAAGTTATACTCATCGTAAGAATGATTTAGCCATAGTCTGCTAAAATGTAACTTGAGATATGTGTGAATTGTTAATTCGCGTACAATTTCATATATTTTGTGCACAAAATTATTTCAAATACCAAAAAATATTAAGTATAACACAGCCCCACAAAAAAAAATAAAAGTTCAAAGCAGTGAACCAGATCCATGTATCTTTATGTATTTTCGGTCGCTGAATCCAAATCGTACACCCCCAAAATCATTAGTTAGAGCCAAAAAACACCCCTATGGAATAAAAAGAAGATTAAGCTACCAGAATAGTTGTTATTTCTTAATCAATCGAATTATACAAATTAAGGTTAAACAGCAGCGTACATACAATAGATATGAAACACACCCCCAGGGAGGAGCGAAAACTAGCCCCCATATATAGAAAAATCAAACCAAAACAGCAATGACTGCTGAAAAATCTCGAAATGTCTAAGTTTTGTTAAAGTGTTAAGAAACTACATCAGGTCCGACGTAATCTTCATAAACTGCCCCTATAGGGTTGAGAACAATCACCCCCAACTTTAAAGTATACGAGAAAAACAAGAAAAAACCTAAAATGCAACACGATTTCTATTTTCATGGATGCTATGATTGGCTGAAATTGCGTAGTACTCTAAAATAGAACCAGAAACTTACGTACCATCAACATCCTACACTGTCAACCCTCAGAGGTGTGAAAACTACCCCCTATATAAGATTTGACTATAAAAAGTTATAGTGACTTCTATAAAAATTCGAAACACCTGCGTTGTGTGAAAGAGAGATCTCTAGACTATGTTCGACGATGTGCTTGAAAACCACCCCCACGGGGTTGGAGATATTACCCCAATGCTGGAAAAACAGAGACAAACTAACCAGTTTTACATTTTTATGGATGCTATGATTGGCAAAAATCGCGTTGCACACCTACAGCCAGTTTCACAATCGTTGGTTATCTTTTTGGTTGACTAACCTGAATCTGATAGTTATATGTTTAAAAAAAAAAAGGAGAAACTAACTTCAGTAATTCATAAAGTATGTTCCAATATATGATTGTGTTATTACTCTGTTATTACATTAGTTTGTATATCTGAAATTTGTAAAGAAATAATTATTGAATTTACGTATTATTTTTCAAATGTACCTTTTTAGTTATACCCTATATATATACGCATTTTTGCAAATTAACAATAAATTTATATATATCGATAAGAAAGGTGACAAATTTACTCCTGAAGAAGTATTATTACTGCATAAATCTCGATATGTAGATTTAAAACGATTTAATAAAAATTCGTTAATTTGTTTTAATTAGTCATACAGAGTTTCATATTTCGGGTATCAAAAAACAAGAAAATAATAAAGTATTAATGTTTAATTAAATTAATTATAGTATCTTATATATCTTTCTAACATTATTAGATATTATTTGGGTAGGTATACCCAAAAATTGCTGAAAATATCCATGTTCCAAACTGGAAAAATGGTCCATTTAATTTTTTCTATTTCTAATATATATTCGAAGTTAAATTAAACAAAAATTTGTATTTGCACTAGCACTGCAATCTGCATCTTGATGTTATATACTTTTAGTTAACTACGAATTATTAGTTTACCAATTCGCGAAAATCAAACAAATGAACCCAGTGGGGATTTACCCTCGATACAAAGGAATTCACGTATAAGGAAAAGTTTATATAGTAAAGGTAACAGCGGAAATTTGTCATGATATATAAGTCGCTGTCACATATTGGTGAATTTGTGTGTATCCCTACTGGGTTCATTTGTTTGATTTTCGCGAATACCTATTCTAATGGTTTGCTTAACCATGAGATAACTAAGACCTTGAAATTAACCAGACATTGTGAAACGGATTTTCACAGTAAACCTATGTTCAAATCCTAACCATTAGTTAACCAACGATTGTGAAACTGGCTGTTAGAGTTTGGAACTCATGTCCTATAAATGTTATTAAGTAACACCCCCAGAAAGGATGTAAACTACCGTAATTCAAGATGTAACGAAAAAGCTATACTGTTGCTTATTCGTTTCATTCCCATAGTTTTTTTCTCTCAACCCCGTGGGGGTGGTTTTCAAGCACAGCGTCGAACATAGTCTAGTTTCTTCTCTCTTCCACACAACGCAGGTGTTTCGAATTTTTATAGAAGTCGCTGTAACTTTTTATAGTCAAACCTTACATAGGGGGTAGTTTTCTGAAGGTTGACACTGTAGAATGTTGATGGTACGTAAGTTTCTAATTTTATTTTAGAGTACTACGCAATTTCAGCCAATCATAGCATCCATGAAAATAGAAATCCTGTTGCATTTTACGTTTTTTCTTGTTTTTCTGGTGTCCTTTAAACTTGGAGGTGGTTGTTCTCAACTCTATAGGGGCAGTTCATGAATATTACTTCGGACCTGGCGCAGTTTCTTATTACTTTAACAAAACTTAGACATTTTGAGCTTTTTCAGCAGTCATTGCTGTTTTGGATCGATTTTTTTATATATGGGGGCTAGTTTTCGCCCCTCCCTGGGGGTGTGTTTCATATCTATTGTATGTACGCTGCTGTTTAACCTTGATTTGTATAATTCGATTGATTAAGATGTAACAACTATTCTCGTAGCTTAATATTCTTTTTACCACATTTCAGGGGTGTTTTTTGGCTCTAGCTAATGATTTTGTGTACGATTTTTTTTGACCCCGGATTCGGATTCAGCGACCGACAATACATAGGAATACATGGGTCTGGTTTGCTGCTTTGAATTTTTTTTTTGTGGGGCTGTGTAATTAAACATAATTAATTATAGAATATTATTTAGGTATTAACCAAATCACAACTTGCAAACTTTTTTATTTATTACGAAATTACCTACTTCTCTGTATGTGGTTGTCCTAATCTGGGCACGCTAATATACTAGTAAAGTAAATACTTTAAAACACTCATTATTGGAGAACCAATCAAAACAACTACTCATCTAGCTAATACTGACGAAGTATTGAATTTCATTAGCATTTTAAAATCAAAAAATATAATAAAAATACTTAAATCATCTATTTAAATTCAGTCATTCACACTTTCTCAGTTAATATGAAATTATCTGCTTTCTGTATATGTAACTTAATCAGGTCACGTTAATATACTAGTTAGGTAAATTCATTAAAACACTCATTACTGGAAAACCAATCAAAACAACTACTTTTCTAGCAAATACAGACGAAGTATTGAATTACATGATAGGATTCTTAGCATTTTAAAGTAAAAACATATATTAAAAATACTTAAATCATTTATTTAAATTCAGTCATTAACACTTTTTTATTTAATATGAAATTATCTACTTTTGTATATTTGTACCTTAATCTGATCACGCTAATATACTATTTAGGAAAACACTTTAAAACATTCATCATTGGAGAACCAATCAAAACAACTGCTTTTCTAGCTAATACTGACGAAGTATTGAATTACATGATAGGATTCCTAGCATTTTAAGGCAAAAAACTATATTGAAAATACTTAAATCATTTATAGAAATTCAGTCATTCACAACAATTATTGAACGTTACATTCTATTTCAACTCTAGAAAAGTTGTACAAGTTTTTTTCGAACTCGTTAGTTCTCATCAGTAGAGTATACAAACATTCATTCATTTTTTTAAGCTTATTCTTGATTTATTTTTACAATTAATTATTTTTTATTTATTTGCTTTCATCGTGATTACATGATATTATTTAGGTATTAAGCAAATCCCAACTTGCAAACTTTTATATTTATTATGAAATGTCTATATATTGTTGCCCTAATCTGGGCACGCTAATATACTAATAAGGTAAATAATTTAAAACACTCATTATTGGAGAACCAATCAAAACAACTACTCTTCTAGCTAATATGAGTGTTTTAAAGTATTTACCTAATTGGTATGTTAGCGTGCCTAGCTAATATGCGTGTTTTAAAGTATTTACCTAACTGGTATGTTATTGTGCCCAGATTAGGGCAAAAATATACAGAAAGTAGGTAATTTCATAATAAATAAAAAAGTTTGCAAGTTGTGATTTGCTTAATACCTAAATAATAAATATTGTTATATTCTCTAATGATAATCAAAGCAAATAAATAAAAAAATAATTAATTGTAAAAATAATTGATTATGATTAACAACCCACCTGGAGTCCTAGAGTTTAAGCATACTATACTAACAAAAAATCATGTAGGAGTTAAACATTGGACAAGTGGGCATGCATCATATTTTCAGTTAACATTACCTCTGGAGCCCAAATTGATTGGGCCAATATAGGCACCAACATATTGTGCCAATATACTGAGCGACAGATTTTGACAATAGACACCCAATATTGCAGTCAAATATTGGCATAATATTAGATATCAAGATTGACGACACATTGGATACCAACCTTGGCATCATATGGATACCAATACTAATTCCATATTAGATATCAACATTGACGAGAATGCACTTTTCAGAGGTCTATGTTTTATGTCCGATCTAAATCGAACATAAAATAAACTTTTTATGGGGTGGTTCCAGGCAAAATGGAACACACTGATGTCACTCAAGAAAAATCTAAAAATAAATATTTTTTCACAAAATTTGGTACAAATCTATTTGAGGGGCTACTGATTCCAGTGGCGTCCTCAAATTTGAAATAAAAAAAATCGCTAATAAGGTTTCTTTATTTTCTGCCCCGAAAAAAGATAGCAGTAGGCCCAGCTTTTATATTGTATTAAATGCAATGTACCGAGAGAATGCACTTTTCAGAGGTGTACGTTTTATAAAAACCCGATCCAAATCGGACCTGAAATAAACATTTTATGGGGGTGGTTCCAAGCAAAATGGGACACACTGTATATGAATGAATGAACATTTTCAGAAATTGATATTTTATTTCGTGGTTACCTCAAGTGTAAATGAAAGTATAATCAAAGCTGAAATATTGTGAAAAGATAATATAAATGTATTAGTCCCCTATCAAATGTAGATCCGTGGGATCTTTGATGATGCAAGCGTGGTAGTGATCCCAATCTCTTTGTTTGACCTTGTAGAAACATACTTTCGATGTTGGCACTCTCCAAAATGGTGTGTTTGAGTACTGCGCGCGGAAAACAAAATGGCCGCCGTCACAAACACTTTTTCCCATTTATCTAAGTAACCATTGAGATTACGAAAAAAAGTTATATAAAAAATATTGCTAGATCAATTATACAGAGAAAAGGTTATTACAATTTTTTATGAAAAACTAACCGTTCTCTCAAAAAGTGTCATTTTATAGTTTTCAATAATAAAAATTAATATGTCTAATGATGAGAGATTTTTCAGTGCTTATTAACATATTTCACACTATTTTTCAGGCCACTAGAAACAATAATTATAACTAAAACATTACAAACATAAATAAATTAACAAATACCCCCATCTCCCCTATGTTTTACAATATAGGTAGGTAGGCATAGGAAATTGAAAGAAAAAGTACCTATATAATTTTAACGTTTTCGTTTTTACTTCCTTCTCTTTCCCCCATCTGTGTAGCTGGCTGATGGAACCCATCCAAGGCCAGAAAAGGGAAAAAAAAAATGTTAACGTTTAATTAAGAAACTTATAGAAATACAGTAGTTACAGATTTATATAGACAAAGTACAGACAAGCAATACATTTCACTTCTACAATGAGATTTATAATTAAAATCATCGTCACGTCACTTTCAATGCAAATCTCACTTAGTCTCAAATCTTCATCATCACCTTGCTCGCACTCTCCCATATTATCAGATCGGTCGAGATTACCTTCGCACTTACACATTTCGGTACACCGGAGTCCATTCGACTAACACGTACACGGAGGAGAGCAACGCCTTTGGGAGCATGAGCAGCGACAAAGTTCCAAGATAAGCTCTAAGGTTTGGTACAAGCAACTCGCTCGTATGTGCTCCCTACTTTCTTCCATCCAAAATCTGAGGGTGGTGGGTTATTGGGATGCTGAATGAGGTCCTGATTCCACTCAAAACACTGAAGGTGGGCCCTTAGCAAAGCCGGATCCAGTGCAGATCTTGTTGGAGGAAGTTTCTCATCTTGACATTGTTTCTGGGTGAACAACAACCATCTCACAGCTCCTATGTCGGTCAGTGTTGTTTTGGGGATATAAAGCTGACAAATGAACGCTTCCAAGTTAGCCTTGACATCTTCTGTGAGAGACAGTGTAGTCCCCAATGTAGCCAAAGCTTATCACTTGCAGAATTAAAAGTTTTCCACCACTTTATTTTACCTTTGCCAGCAAATGATCCTGTTACATATGCTCCTGCAAGTGCGTGTAATCCAGGAAGTGCAGAGGCTTTCAGAGGTTCAAGTGCTCTGTAAATTAATTGAACTTAGCTGAACAAACCTTTTCATGCCATGACCAAGGAAAATTGCAAAACTTTTTCGAAAGTTGGGGATATCGTCTTAGTTCCAAAATTAGGACATCAGTATCGGAGGAGAATACTTGAGTAGTTTTAGTTCCTCTCTGTGCTAAATATACTGCACGTAATATGATCTTTGTGTCCGCATCCTCCTGCGTACTTTAAAGACTGGATACATCATCACCATGTGATGAAGCTGCTTTGTCCCTCCAACTGATTACAAACCTTTTGTTATTGGTCACGCCGAATTGAATTTATTCATTGCTATAGTTCCAATTTTCGTTTCTCGTCCAATTTTGTACTGGATTGGATCTGAGCCTTTTTGCCGAATCACTCTCATGGCTTTCTTCAACGAGTTTTCTTTGTAAGAGTCGAAA
Organism: Rutpela maculata; assembly: GCA_936432065.2. NCBI lineage: Eukaryota > Metazoa > Arthropoda > Insecta > Coleoptera > Cerambycidae > Rutpela > Rutpela maculata. The sequence goes on along the minus strand of OW386289.2, from coordinate 55,293,783 downwards.
ACAACATGAACCTCACTGTAATTGCTGAATTTTTGCCCGATCCATTTGCTGAAGCTTAAACCGAGGTCACGGCATGTCTTCACTGTGCTAGGTTTGGGGTAGATGTAAAGTAGCGCCATGCCATCTATTATCGCAGCTTTTTCCTGTAGCTCCTCATTTTCTTTTAAAACTGTGGTGGAAGCATAATCATCATCGTTTTCTTCGGCAGGTATACTTTGCATTGATTCAAGAGCATGGACTATTAATAAATATAAATCCATGAAATAATTTAAAATTTAAGTTTCTGGGAAAATGGTTAGTCCTGCATAAAAACTTATAATAACCTTTCTTGTGTAAAATTGATAAAGCAATATTTTTGTATAAAACTTTTTCCATAATCCCAATGATTACTTAGATAAATTGGAAAGAGTGTTTGCGACGACGGCCATTTTGTTTCTCGCGCGCTGTACTCATGTGCATCATTTTTAAGAGTGCCAACATCGAAATTATGTTCCTTCAAGGCCTAACAAAAAGATTCAGACTACTACCACACTTGCATCATCAAGGAGCCCACGGGAGCCTATTTTTGTACACTTGGCAGGGGACTATATGTAAAGTTTTTATAACTTCTTATATTTTACATGTTTGATATTTTATATTTACTCGTTGAACCTACTGACAGTGCCAATACTGTCTTTTACGGTCTAGTCTAGTCCAATGTACCATTATTTATATTATTATTCATTGCTCCGACTATATCTACTTGTATTTTCATATGAATATGAATATATTAATTCATAAACATTAAGGATAATTTTAATAAAGCGGGTACTTAATCATCCTTATGTACCGTCCTTCAGACGCAGAATAAAATATTTCTATTAAATAATACAGTACCCACTAAACATCGTTTATTTTCTTGTACAATCATTAACTGTAATGATTCCTTAGCTGCAATTTGACACCAGGAACTGTTTCCAAAAAATTGGAGATATGAAGATATAGCATTATATTATTAAGTCGTAAATATGAGAGGTACGCTAATTTCAGCCATGCTTTTATCAGATTCAGAAATTGTGAAGACTGTGGAATATTAAATGACACCATCTTTTAAATTCAGTTATAATTTATGCATTATGTATGGTTTCGACATGGTAATTACACAGTCTATGTGTGTTCTTCATATTCCTGCAACTATTAATTCAATTTGTTTTACAGTTTGATGATCTTCCATTCAGCGGCGTAGGAGGAAGTGAAAAATAGTTCAAGGTTGGTGGAACTCAATTTAAATGTCTCTTATATGGCAATATTAATTGTAAATATGATTATTAATCACTGGACGTTCATTTGTTTAAATACATCTACAATTACTTGCTTTTAATTTGTCGAGAAAATATCATCTATGTACAGGGTCCGTCACTTAAATCTCCACAGACTCGTAACTTCCTTATTTTTTAAGCTACGACCATGTTCGCACATCAAATTGTAGATACTTTTGAGGCCTTTAAGTATGCATACACAGTGATTTAAAGAAAAAAAAAATTGAAAAAATTATTACGAAAGAAAAATTAATTTCTTTGAATTTTTTTTCCCTCACTCTGTACATGAACTGTGTTAATATTTTCTTAATTAGCTTCAATTTATGTTATTACGCCATATTCGATATTCTCTTTCGTTTTAGATTAAAAAAAATTAAAAACTCTCTTTTCGACTCCAAACTGAATTCTGTTAAAATAAATTTGAGAAGAATGTCAATAAATTTTAAGCTTTATTTGTAAAAGGCACATCATAAACAATATTTAAAGTATCAAAACAGCAACAACAAATAAAAGGAAACAATTTTTTTTTCTCTTTTGTGATTTCACTTGATGAACACATTGCTAGTAAGTGCATGTTTTCATGTAATACACATTTCTTACTAATAAAATTTATTTGCTCTTCTAATTTTTATAATCATGATTCATTTGTATGAACTTCCTTACTTCTAATCATTTTATTTTATTCTTTCGACTTTTAAGTTGTTCTGTACTATTTATTTCAGATTTAATAAATCAACCATATCTTTGTTATTAGTAATATTTTACATTTTTCAAGTTAGCCATAAAAAGTTTTAATAAAAACACATTTAAAAAAATTATAAGCTGGTAGACTTAATTTTATTAAAAATTAGAAATATTGTGCAAAGCTATTAAAAAAAAAACAACCAAAATAATTCTTAATTATGTTAACAAGAATACTAAAAATAAAACAATGTTGATTTTGCAATGAACATTAGGTTTTTTACGAATATTGTTCAAAATTTTGCCCATTAATGTGAATTCAGTAGTTAAATCTTTTTATTAATTCACCCGTTCACTGTACGTAATAAAATATTCCGTCGAATAGAATTACATCCATTTCTTATTCTATTTTTTAAATCCTCAATTTTCTGAGGTTGGGTGTTACACACAAATCCCTATCAAAAAGAAATCCAGCTGATTTAAATCTAGTGATCTAGCTGGCCATCGCACAGGTCTGGTATTGCCTATCCACTGGTTTCCAAAAATCGTGTTTAAATAATTAGTAACAATACAAGCATTATGTGGAAGAGCACCATCTTGATGGAACCAGATACTTCTAACTTGCAGTGGAATTTCTTCTAAATATTTTTTTTTCATTTTTTTTTCATTTTTTTTAATCGCCTTATTTTAGATTAATGTCCTGTCGGAATTTAGCCGAAGGCTATTCTACCACTCAACCAGGACGGACGGACACATCTAGACAACATCACAACACCCATTCCCTGCGACATTGCCATCTGCCGCAGCTGAGACTCGAACTCGGGAGAGGAGAGCGACTAGACTGTGTTGTCTCTCACACAACCGCAGTCTAACCCACTGCTACCGTCTCGGCAACACGTGAAAAACGCCACTACACATCCATACCCTAGCCAGGATTCGAACCCGGGACCCCGTGGTCGCAAACCTAATACCTTAGGCACTGCGCTACCGAGCCGGCTAAAGTTGTCATTTCTTAAAAAATCTAGGTAAATTTCGCTGTTTAAATTATTTTCAAAAAAATGTGGCCCTATTACTTGGATAGTCTGTTGTGCCTTCGAAGCGAACGGTTGGGTACCTGAAACACTCCCACTACAAATGCAAAATTGCCGTGAAAAACTCCGTCAAATTTGATAAAAATTGGGTGAATAATAGCCCAAGAATTTACGCGCAAATTGATACCTCATATCAAAAGAACGGAAAGCACAAGAATGATGTATCTACTGCGGAGCGCTGGGCCATCGTTGGAAGGAGAAAACATAGAAAACACATTCCTTTTTGTGTGCGATCACTTGGTCTGGATACAGAGTGCGAAGGATACAGTTTTGAGTTAGGTGAGGGATGAGTGTTTGAGGGGTGATGCATACCTCGGGACGTGCGATTGACGATTTTGTGAGTGGTGATTGGTTTGTATATGATCCAGAGCTAGGTGCAATGTTTTTGGTGTGGTGCGGTAGAGCGGATCAAAAGGAGAGGGGAATGGAGGGAAGGAGAGGTATCACAGAGAAGTGTTGTTGATCCTGACTTTTTGTTGGTGTCTAGTTTAATAGGAGTATGTTTTGTGGTATTGCATATTTTTGACGTTGTGGGTGTTAGTGTTGTGAATCTGATTACATAATATTTTTCTTAAATAAATTATCAAATGAGGTTTTCAGGTCAAAATTACGCCCGTTGATAAGTGAAAAATTCTACATTAAATTCTACACTAAAAACAGGGAGACCAGGTTACACGTGGAAATCACAGAAAGGATAGAAATGTACGCAATGAAGTACTGGGGACACGTCCAAAGAAGGGAACCAACACACCTACTGAAGAAAGCACTAACACTGAACAGCAGCAAACTTAAAATTGGGAGACCATGTTACACGTGAAAAACAACAATCGAGAGGATCATGGACAAACTGGGAAAGGACCAAACATACTGGGAAAGAAAAGCGAGGGGAAAGAATGAATTTCACAAAGAAATCGGAGCGATATATACTCTACCAGAATCAGAAACGGAGGAATCAGAGGCCTCAGAAGAAGAAGAAGAAGACTTGTAGAAACAGAAGTACAAAAATAGGAGCACAAATAGCAGCGACACAACGCGGCAACATATCTCACAAGAAGACCCAGAATAGGCAGAAGCCCAGGACCAAAAATACAAAAAAAGCTCCCTCACGACATAATGCGGTAACGCATCTCACAAATACCTACACCTCCCATCCCACATTCCGTTACCATGCGCCATGTGGCTCTCGCTGCTGGCAACAAGCATGACCTTAGTCCAACCCAGCGTGGACGTAGCAGGCCCAGCTGTATAACTTGGGAGTGGCAGCAATGCCTACCGCACGCTGGTAAATCAATCAATCAATCAAAAATGTGGCCCTATTACTTAATCTGCCACACGTTGACTTTATATTTTACTTGAAAATTTCTTTCTCGCGTCCATCAAGGATTCCTCTCACTCTAATAGTGCATATTATGCCTGTTTACACTACCGATTTCGTTTGAAGAGAATTCAGTTTGGAGTCGAAAAGAGAGTTTTTAATTTTTTTCTCTAAAACGAAAGAGAATATCGAATATGACGTGATAACAAAAATTGAAACTAATTAAAACCTTTATAAGAAAACATTAACACAGTTCATCTTCAGGGTGAGGGAAAAAATATTCAAGGAAATTAATTTTTTTTTCGAAATAATTTTTTCAAATTTTTTTTTTAATCACTCTACATGCATATTTAAAGGCATTAAAAATATCTACAATTTGATGTGCCGAACATGGTCGTAGCTTAAAAAATAAGAAAGTAACGAATCTGGGGAGTTTTAAGTGGTGGACCATGTATATAAAATAATACCCTAACTGACTGACTGTTTGACTCATTGATCTATCAACGCACAGCTCGGGTCTAGAAATTTCAAATTTTGCTTAGAAATTCCTCGAATGGCGTAGGCAACCACTAAGAAGGGATTTTTCGAAATTCGATCCTTAAGAGGGTGAAAAAGGGGGTTGAAAATTTAGGCTTTTTCGGAAACGATTAGATCTAGATGCTAGCCATTTGGTAGAAATATTTTTTGTTGAAATCTATTAGATACGTGTAAGACGACGACATTTCGATTTTCACTTTTTGAAGGGGTGAAAACGGGGGTGGTAGATGGCTTAAAGCCCGTATTTTTGTAATCGCGTAAGTCTTAAACGTAATTATTGGAGCGATGGACTCTTCTGAGGAAATAAGGCGGCGGCGGCGGTCTTCAAAAAGAGACCCCGAGAGGGTGAACGTGAAACGTGAAATTTGTCAGAAATACTCTTTATTGGAATCTATTAGAAGGGGCAAGGCGAAATTTCGATTTTCACTTTTTGAAGGGGTGAAACGGGGGTGGTAGATGGTCTTCAAGGGTACCAGTATCTCTGAAATCGCGTAAGTCAGAAACGTGATATTCCAGCGACGGGCTCTTCTGAGGAAATAAAGACAGACGTATCTGATGGTTTTCAAAAAGAGACCCCCGAACGGGTGAACAGGGAGAGGGATGTTTTTAGGCATGAAATTTGACACGTACCCACCCATGTGCTTTATTTTCAGTAGAAATAATTATTTTTTAATTTCACTCGCTCTAACACAAAAAGAGAATAATGAATTGTTATCAAATTGTGATGCGCAGTGGGTTTCCCCTAGTGCTATGAATACGCAGTGGGTTTCCTCGAGTACAATGGATGAGCAGTGGGTTTTCTCGAGTGAAGTGAGCGCGCAGTGGGTGTGTCCTTAAATGCAATGGATGTGCAGTGGGTTTCCCCGAGTACTACAGATGCGCAGTAGGTTTCCTCGAATACAATGGATGCGTAGTGGATTTGCCCGAGTGCTATGGATGCGCAGTGGGTTTCCTCGAGTACCATGGATGCGCAGTAGGTTTTCCTGAGTACTATGGATGCGCAGTGGGTTTCCTTGAGTACAATGGATGCGCAGTGGATGCGCAGAAGTTTTCCTTGGGTGAAATGTATGCGCAATGAATGTGCAATGGGTTTCCCCGGGTACCATGGATTCACAGTAGGTTCCCTCGGGTTTACTTCCTGAGTACTATAGGAGTATTCAGTGAGTATGTAGTACTTCTTTATAGGCATAAGTTAGTATATCAATGTTTTTAATTCCAAGCGCAAGAAGTCTTCCACGTGAACGCGGGCATCAACTAGTTCTTTATAAAAAGTTTTGCTTCTCTTAGTAAGTCATAAACAGTTGTCAAACTTGAGATAAATTATACAGGGTATTCTAAAAATTAGAAAATATGAAATCGACATCGAAACTACCTTTTTTAGATTTTTATTGAAAGTTTTATTTTACAAAGTTTTTCAATTATGAAGAAAAGCTTAACTATGTTGAAAACTATTTCACATGTAGACCTCCTACTAGTGCACATTTTCCAATCTTTTCTAAATTATTCATCAAAATTTTTGGATTTAATAAATCTACGTCATCTTCTAAATCGTTTTCGTATACTTTTTGCTCTGAATAAGAAGTAATCCAATAGGGTTAGATCTGGCGAACGGGCTGTCCATGCTGTTGGTTCATAGCGACCAATCCACCTGTCGTGGAAGTGATTGTATAACCATTGTCTAACTAGAATTGTGGAATGTGCTGGCCACCCATCTTGCCGAAATATTACTTTAATTCTAAATTCTAAATTTGCATTGTCCAGTTCGCCCAAAACAAAATTATTCAAAATTCCTAAATAAGAATTTTGTTTCCAATTTCCGACAATAAAATAAGAACCGATTATTCTGTGATGCATTATGTCGCACCGAATATTTATCTTTTTAAACTTTACCTACAACTTTGGAAAGAATGTTTCGATGAAATATCTGCTAAAATTTCCTGTCCCATTTTTAAACAAAAGTTCAAACGACGAGCATCATCTCCAACTTGAAGTTTGTGAATAAATTTAGATTTGAATGCATAAAATCTGTAGCTGATTAAAATGATGAGTATGAGAGTTGCTAATACCTAAATATAATGTTACCCTTAACGACCATCTTGGGTGTTTTTGTACAAAGTCCAAAACTACAAGAGTAGCAGTAGTCATCTTCATTTAAATGCCTTTTGTTTTATTTTACATTTTTTACATCCCCAGTGGAATCAAAGGGTATAGCCGGATAAGTTAGGGAAAAGTACCCCGCACTTATTTAGTTAAAATGGCTTCTAGATGATGTAGTTTATAGAGTATATTACATGGTAAAAATTTTAATCCTCTACTACCCCTACGAAGGTGGGAAAAAAAAATATGTCCTTCCCTATTATATTTTTTTCTCAGCTTCTATGCAACCGATCGATTTGAAATTTGGCGCGAGTATTGCCTGTATGGAGATAACTTAGTCCAAAAAATAAGGTCATTTTACGACTATTTTAACCAGGGGAAAAAATATAAACTTTTTTTTTGAGGACAAAAGGGTGGCCACCCTTTGTGGTACAATCACCATTCTATGAAATATTATGTCTTGATACTTCGTGATTATCATACTAAATTGTCAGATTTTTTGCTGTGGTGGAACAATATGGAAAGAAATAAAATTTGGTAAAACAAAATATTTACACATGCCTCTTAGTTGTAACAGTTAATACTTATAGCCTTACAAGGTATTGTTGCATATCTACAACCGACCGCGGGGGTGCGATGTTGCCAAGTCTACTTTTTCCCTAGACGCACGGAAATTCGGCACAATCTGGAAATACCGCTTCTGGAAGTCCCAGAGGTACAACAGATTAAAACAAACCAGATGTTGCACTTATGACGTATCATGGTTTAGATAATAAATCAACTCCAGGCAGGTACCAATTTGTGCGGTGATCTGCGCATTATACCAATCAGTCTTAACCAGTGAGTGTAGAGTCACAGGAGGGAGATTTTGATACGTAACAATAATTAAAAGTCACCTAATATATACTCAAAAAATCACTTAAATGTATAACAATAACAACTCTAACCTTCAATACAATACATCACATTCCAAAATAAGGTGTAGCTGATGACGACTTCCTTCTCTGAGATTTCAGTACTAAACACTTCCTCGCTGGTTTTAACTTCCATGTCAACCGCAAGGTTCCCCTGTTTATGTCTTCTGCGCAGAATCCTTGCAGGTATACGTCACATGACAAAAATGAAACTGGTTACATAGGGAATACTATTAAGTGAAACATCTGGTTTGTTTTGTGGCCCCTGTGCCAGTGACGAAGTATTAACTCTCTAGGACCTCAAATAACCGTCAATCATCGGACTTCACCATCACCGTTCATCGCCGAGCGATAATAAGCCGGAAGAATCCCATGGAATAGACTAAAGAATCTAGAATAGAATGTCTAAGAGTTTCTGAAAACTTCAAAATAGGTATTTAAGAGATGAACAGCCGCCACAGAGTCAGTTTCTTACAGAGCGTTAGCAAGATAAGGAGCAAGAGTCCCAGGCGAACCGAGGCGATTAGAATTCGAGTGCGATTGTCGAGTACCTATTACTGTGTGTAAATAGTAGTTGTTTTAAGTAGTTGTAGTTGTATTTAAGTGTTAAATAAAGTTTATTTAAGAAGAAAAAGTATCACGTATCGAGAAGAACCCGCCGGAGGCGTAACAGTATATTTACAGTGAAAGAGTTTATAGGCTATTTACAAGTTTGGAGTGAATTTTAAAAATTGTGACTTTTAACTAGTCAATTTTTGCAAAAATAACCTTTTGTAACTACCAGCATGGCAGAAAAATGTATTGGATGTGAAAAGTGGTTACGCAAACTGAAGGGACCACACAAAATTATTCAAAGTGCCGAAGACAAAAGCCACTTTTCAATTTTAGGGAAAAGTTTAGCAACGAATGATGTTCTTTTTAATTACTGTCGCACTATGGCATCTAAAATTCACTCCAAACTTGTAAATGTAGCCTATAAACTCTCTCACTGTAAATATACTGTTACGCCTCTGGTGGATTCTTTTCGATACGTGATACTTTTTCTTCTTAATTAAACTTTATTTAACAATTAAATACAACTAAAATTACTTAAAACAACTACTATTTACACACAGTAATAAGTACTCTACAATCGCACTCGAATTCTAATCGCCTCGGTTCGCCTGGGACTCTTGCTTCTTATCTCGCTAACGCTCTGTAAGAAACTGACTTCTGTGGCGGCTGTTCGTCTATTAAATACCTATTTTGAAGCTTCCAAAAACTCTTAGACATTCTATTCTAGATTCTCTAGTCTATTCCATGGGATTCTTTCGGCTTATTATCGCTCGGCGATGAACGGTGATGGTGAAGTCCGATGATTGACGGGGGAAGAAGGTAGAGAGTTAATACTTCGCCCCTGGGACATCCAGAAGCGGTATTGCCAGGTTGTGCCGAATTTCCGTACGTCTGGGGAAAAAGACTTAGCAACATCTCACCCCCTCGGTCGGTTGTAGATATACAACAATACCTTGTATGGCTATTAGTATTAACTGTTACAACTAAGAGGCTTGTGTAAATATTTTATTTTACCCAATTTTATTTTTTTCCATATTGTTCCACCACAGCAAAAATCTAACAATTTAGTATGATAATTACGTGTCAAGACATAATATATCATAGAATGGTGATTGTACCACAAAGGTAGGCCACCCTTTTGTCCTCGAAAAAAGTTTATATTTTTTTTCCATGGTTAAAATGGTCGTAAAATGACCTTATTTTTTGGAATAAGTTATCTGCATGCAAGCAATACTCGTGCTAAATTTCAAATTGATCGGATGCATAGAAGCCGAGAAAAAAAAAATAAAATTAAGGACATATTATTTTTTTTTCCACCTTCGTAGGGGCAGTAGAGGGTTAAAATTTTTACCGTGTAATATACTCTATAAACTGCATCATTTTAACTAAGTGCGGGGGCACCTTTCTCTAACTTATTCGGCTATACCCTTTATAAATTAATTTACGTACTTCTTTGCGAGTTACTTTAACATTTGGATACTTCTCATTAAAAACTTCTATTGCATATTTATAAGAAACATTTCGGATTCCATAGCATTTGATCAAGTAAATTCGTTGTCAGAGGGTTAGCATAACTGAATAATCAGTAATTAATATTTTTATAGAAAACACAAAATACCTATAAATATTTATTACATTGACTTTTTATAAATCATAACTTTTTCTCGGCAAATCAAAAATAAGGAATTATACAAGAGTGCGGTAGCCCAAACGGAGAAAGAACATAGTTTAGTATTCTAAAATATATAGGAAATGAGTGGTGTCGATAAGTTAACAAAAACTTATTTACATTTAGAATTAATTTTTTTTTTATTTTGAATGAAAGAAAATCGCATTCATTTTTTAAGTGGCCCATACGTTACTTATATTGGAGCTCATGATACAACATTTTTCCTTGCAGATTTTGGTAGTAAATCTAGCGTACCTTAGATGGTACACTAGACTGTTCTGACTTTTTCAGTCTTGTTTTACTTTACACTTTTCAGTGCAACAAACTATAGAACTAAAAAGATTTTGTGTATAATGTATATAATTTTATTTTTTGCTGAATATTTATATACAAACATCATTGTTTTGGGGAGATGATGTTAGTAATAATGCAAATAGTCAAATAAATCATTATGAGTCGTCAGCAGACTACGGTTATACATTATACGTGCTACAGTAAGCGCCCCAAATTTAGGTTGATCGTACCAAGATATTAAAGAGTTATTGAACACGCAATAAGGGCAAGAAGCAATAAAATCAGCGTTATTTTGACGTCTACGCCTGCGCAGTTTGATCCGCAAATAAGGGAGTTCTAATGAAGGATACTGTTTGTTCCTTGTTACACTTAAAAATTGCACGAAGCCTGAAATAAAATAAAATATATTTCGATTGTTCTTTCTCTACAAATTAGTCCTTTATTCGAATTTAATTACAATTCAAAGTTAATATTTCATTATTTATAATTTAATGCTCCATCATGTGCGCGTGATGTGGTTCATTATATTTTCCTTCACATCGTATGTAGTTAACCTCGCTTATTGCTTACGTGTAGAAATCTAAAACAATATTAATTTTATAGAACATCACACAATAATTTGTTTTATTGAAACATAAGTTACACAGGGCAAGTGCATAAATATCTTTATTTTTATGTAATTCTTTATTATATATTAATATTTACTCTCACCTGTTAGTAGTTATTTCTTCAGATTTTAGTTCAATCCAATAATTTCTTGCGGATAAAGTAATTCCATTTCACGTTGCCTACCAAATATCTCAACCTCGGGTCGTAATAATTTGCAATCCTAATTGTACATAGAGTGATTATAAACCGTATAATGATGGTACCTAAAACTAAATAAAGTTATTTAGTAAACTAGTTATAACATACATGGAAGAAAATAAACAAAAAACATCTCGTTTTTCTGTGCAACATAAAGAGTATAATTAGGGACTTACTGTGATATACTTTATGATCCGGTATCTATTTGCTTTCGTTAATAATAAATCCGTAGTCCTTACAGAAGTTGTGTTGTTGTCTTGCTGTCAGAACTCAAATTACGCGTTACGCATCGTATAGGCTGTTGTAGACTTGCGTCAGCGACATATACTTTAGATCTCGTTGACTTGCGTCGTTCTAACGCGAAAGCGCAAGAGAACGCAAGCCAGTGAGTCGATGTAACAGGCCCGTATTAACTCACAGTTCCCTTATTGCGCGCTAAATATAATATATTTCGTATTTGATTCATCGGAAAATTACGTAACTTATTGCTTACGCTGGTTGTACAATTGTTGTAATGTAGGGGAAAATATTAATTATTAGGTTATTAGAAATTAGTAGGCTCGTGTCGTTTGGGAGCTACGGCCCTGTGTTTCTCTAGTCATGACACTGACACCTTTCTAAGGTCATGGACTTAAGATGTTAACCTGATTTATGCGGTTTGGTTAATGTTTCTCTATAGTTTAAATTTTTCTCCAGGAAACAATATTTCGATTATTAGGTCTTGTAGTCTAGGAGAAAAACTATATTTTCCTTATGCTGTGGCACTATTTTTATGTAGTAAAATTCCTCTAAGTTGTATTTTTCATAGTTTGGATGGTCAACAATGTACGCAGTGTGTCGTTCATTTCCTTGATTTTGGTAGTTTTTCTTAAATGTTGGTTTTTATAATTTTTCCTGAAGAGCCATTATTAACTGAGTAGTCATTGCAACCATACATCTTTTAGAGATATTTGCTAACTTTAAATTGTTGGGATTTATTGTGGTTGCAGTGCAGTTTTGTGACTATTTCTGTGTTCGTTCGTTGATGGTCACTATATTTTCAATTTGGATTAGTCCGTTAATTTTGGGGTAAGTCATATCTTTTCTTTCCTGGTGCACGTGCATCTTTATTAACCAAGATGAAATTATTACAGAAATGAGAAATCCCTCCAGTGTCTTGCTGTTTGGAGGCCACATTTAAGCCACACCACATCCACGTGAGTCTTATTGTTTTTTTTTAATTTTATTTCGTATTCGGCAATGTTTTGCTTCGTTTTTGTTTTTGTTTCCTGTTCCTGCTTCCTGTCTTCTTTTCCTTATGGTACGAAGGTTTATTTTCCTGCATGGTTTAAGCTGCATTGTTTGATTCCTGGAGGATAGGAACTTATTTAAGCTGTTCAACCCACACCCAGTTAAGTACCCTAGTATCTACTTACATTGATAAACGCATTTTTTTTCCACCTGCATATACTGGAAATGGGCACATGTGTAGCCTATTTGTGCGTACAATGATGTAAATAGTTGTATTGTTTGATTTACTCACCTTTGAGTGTATTTTTTTTTATTATATCTAGGAATATAGGAGCAAACCCTCCATTTTATAAATTATAGATACCTATTTGTTATTTCCTTTTTTGTGTAATATATATATATATATATATATATATATATATATATATATATATATATATATATATATATATATATATATATATATATATTTATAAAATCTAGCAGTTGCTTATTTATTGTTTGTGTGTTTACCACCTAGCTGTCTTTCCCGCTCCCCCCCGATGAGCTAGCAAGTGTGTGGTTCCTATTTTTTTTTGAACTGCACACTATAATAAATATTTGTTACATTACTGGAAAGGCATTCATCGAAGCCTCTCGAACATCACATTTTATTAAAATTTATTTTATCAAATTAATATAAATTAATATAGGCCTATTTGGCCATCAAACCCCCCTTTTACATGTAGCACCTTATTTGTGAAAGGATTAAGCAATGCATTAAGTTTACCGTATTTTGACATTTAGCAACTTTGATGTTCGATAGCTCACATATTTTTGTTTGTTTACCGGTTTCAATGAGCATAATCTTAATTTTTCTTCGGTTGCTTCAACTAGCCTAGGAATATTAACCCTTTCAAACCGAAAACTTAACTTTATGTCCTCATCGGACATATAAAATTAAAGAATTATCCTTTCCTCTCCCAGTTCATTTTCAGTCCCATCCCTGTTAAATAAAACATTGTCTAAAATTGGATACTCGATATCCTCATCATTTGCCCCTCCTAGGATGACAGCTTCCAGAATTTGTTCTATATTGAATTTAAACAAAACAATACACAAACACTAGAGCAGAAAGGATAGAAAAAAATATTTATTTATTATTTTATGAGGTTAGGGGATGTACTGAGCAAGCGTCAGAGTTACACAAAAATAACGACACGTAAAACGAAGATGTTACAATAACTAAGATTTCGTTGATGAAACAAAGGTGATGCATTAATAAAAAACCGCTGCCCAAGAAATCACTACTTCCACATCCAGATTTTCTATCCAGGAAAAAAAATTGTATGTGAAAATATTTGTTTATGGTACTTTGAGCATTATTTTTGAAGTAATGATGGACACTGTAGACGATTTTTTTTTAATCCTGCACATTAAAAGATACATAACACAATGAATATTTGAAACTCGATTTTCTGTGTTTGGTGGGGCCGGTTTTGTTAGTTTATCGACACCTCTCCTTCGCTTTTTAACTTTTTGCGATCTATAAATGAAGATACGAAGCTGGTGAAAATTGTTTTACTGGGTGAGTCGTGAGTTATTTAGTTATGTTTATAGTGATAATCAACAAAATTGTTTTCTTACTGCCTTCCGTCGAGACGATGAGCAAAAGCATTCGATGTTGTGTATTGTGATTTTTCACCACCTTACTTTTTTTGTGGCAATAATTTACGACTGTAAGAAAGTTTTGCTGAAACGGGAAGTAGCAGGAACTGTTGAAGTTATAAAATGGTCAAGATGATGCCAGTTAACTCGCACTTTTTAATTATAGTTCACAAGTAGAAGGCCAAAAACTGTGCCTTGCGATACGCCATACGTTACTATGGATTCTCTTTTTATATTATCTTATGCTACAACATATTGCTGTCTCTCTATTAATTTACAGGAACAGTACATTTCTAATTTTTCCAATAATTTTGCATGGCTGATAGGGTCAAGGGTCACATGTTTTTGCATATCTACAAAGGTGACAGCTATCGGTATACTTTTATTTACATCCCTGTGTATTTTTACTGCCAAGGCCGGAATTGCATACTGGGCACATTTATTTTTTTAAGTTTTCTAGATTTTTTGCTGCAATTTTTTCATAAATTCTCGTTGGAGTATTGATATATGATTTAAATCCATTAAGTAAGATGATCCAACGACTTAATATACAGTTGAATTTTTTACACTTTTGTCATTGCCTCGAGTATATCCTTGGTTTTTGTTATGTATTTATTCATTTGGGCCAGATGATATAGGTAGTACACCTTTTTTTACTACTGTGAAGCGTTGTCAGTTGACATCTCAGCGACAAGGGGGTTTATAACATGGATTTTTCTGGACAACATAACAATGATCAGACGGTGTGCCAAAAATGTCATGATCCGGTAGATTTTAAACAGATTTAAAAGCCAGGATGCCCCTATCTGTGTGCCTTAATGACTTGTTGTCTAATGCATTGCATTGTATGCGCTATATATTTGCCAGATATAATTTATGTAAGTCACTTTCAATTTGATAATAAAAAATTTGAATTAATTACTGAATTTTCTGAACAAAATCACTTTATTTAAATCTCAAGTTAAAGTACAGAATTAAATCGTGATTTCCTGATCGCTTTTGATATTTGCTATATGGTTTCGGATAGAAAAACTATTTGTAGAACCTTATCTAAGCGAACACAGACAAGAGTCAACCATCAAATCGACATTAAATAAAATCAATTAAGGGTAATAGGTATATCGGATTGGTTTCTTTTAGCAACAATAAATCACTCTAAAAGTTAATGTTAATTAAATTGGTAATAAAAGCGTGACTTTCTGTTATTTATAGCGTTAAATATTTTGTCAGTTTCGTATTATCTCTAACAGTGATCCACAGTCATTGCAATACAAGTTACATAAACACTGTTCACTATTTTTAAAAGTGATTTTGCCTAATATTACCTTTGACTGATGAAGAATTGATAAAATGAGAACATTTACATTTTTTTTTGTATAAATCTGCACTTTAAAATAGCATTTTGAACAACCATCCAACATAAAACTATAATTCGCTAAATTTGTTTTATAAACAAAAACATAAGTAAATATCTTATTGTAATATAAATTAAATACAGATTTAGTGTGAAAATTATAAAACAAACAGATGCTTAAATATATTTTTACTTCCCTCGCTGTTGGCGCTGTATCTACAAAACCGCTTGATGGAGGAGAATAATATTTGGTAGGTAGTTGACAGTACTGTTAACGAAGAACTGGATTACACTTCCGTTAAACAATATATAGGGTCCATCCTATAAAAAATTATAATTAAGGAAAAAATATGACGGAAGACAGTAATATTCGACATGTAGTTAACACAATTGTCAAGGAACAGAAATATGAAAAAAGAAATACAGGGTGGTCATCTTAAAAAAAATTAAAAAACGTCACATACGGCGATAATTTTTTGCATGCAATTAACACAACTGTTAAAGAAAGAAAAACAGAAAAAAATATATATAGAGTAGGATGGTCACACTAAAAAAATTTTTTTAAGGTGACGAATGACGATATTTCACATACAATAGGGAACTTGCCCAAAAAATAAAATTGAATTAAAATACTCAAAATCGTAAACTAACATCATTAAAAACCCCATAGACAACAAAAAATTTAAAAAAAATTCCTCCAGAAATATAAGCGATTAAAATCTGCCGGATTTTACCCACTTCTGAAACGTGACGTCAGAGGGTGAAAGTCGGATGACGGCGTCAAGCGACACTGATTCTGCTTTCGCATGCTCATTTGTCAGAAACAACTAGCAGTGAACACAATGTAACCTAAAATTCGTTGGAAAAACATCTTCAATATTCTGAAATGTCACAAAATGTCACTTTTGATTCGTTCGTGCCGAGCCGAATTTTCGAATTTCGCCGTGCAATTTACGATCAGGTTTATCTGGAAGACTTCCTCTTTACGCCGCGACATCGTACCAAATCAAATCAAAATCAAATCATTTATTTAGTTCATCACAAAGCTAAGACTTCTGAACACGTCAAGTTACACAATACATTACAATACAGAAGATAACAAAAGTATTAAGCATTAAAAAAATACAGATTAAAATATTAAAAGAATAAAGCACATAAATTTGTATGATTGTATGACAATACTACAGTTTAAAATACACACAATATAAATATACACATATATAAAATTAAGTAATGTTATTAGATATTTCTGTTCAATGTTTGTACGGCCGTCCCAATAGTGTTTTTCAAAAAATATGAACGTGTCAAGATTGCACGTTTTTGCAATTTTTTCGGCTCCGAAATGTAAGCTGTTTTTTGCTATTTTTCGCAGATATCTCCGAAACGGAGGGAGTTAGCTCGAAATAAAAAATAAGGTCAAACGAGTAATTTCCATTACGAATTATTTGCTGTCACCAGATTTTTGATTTTTTTTTTCGTTTCGGAGATAACTATAGAAATGTCGGCCACGTACGGCAAAAAATCGTGAATTTTGAGTTTCTACAGTTGGCAACTTTTTAATCTTGGCTCCTACGCCAAAACACTACTCTAGCTAATTTAAATATAATTAAATTTGCTAAAACCATTTTTTTTTATTTTTTGAATTTCGACAAAAATTAAGGAATTAGAGGGGGCGGGATTTGGGACTTTTTTTTTTTTTTTCGGTAAAATTTCTCCATTTTGTCACCGTAATTAATCGGTAATTAACTGAAATCGATCTCACTTACGATGTTCACTTAATAACAGGTTCTATTTTGACGCTCCGTTAATCTCGGCCCTTCGAAACAAAGGCTTCTGAGAAACATTATTTTTTTAAGATTTACATACACTCTATAGGGAAACGTGTAATTTCCTACATTTCCTCGAATATCTCGATAATTATCGGTTTTTTAGAAAAAATTGTAGACAGCTTATGTAAAGAGAATTAATTGAGCTTTCCGACACTTTTTTTATTTTTTCTCTAACATAAAAAACAAAAGACTTATGACCGAATATGCGGACGTCTCAAAGCGAACCGCCGCCCAGTCTATTAATTAGGGTGAATGGCTAAAGTAACGCCATCTGTTGAATACCACGCGAGACTAGTTTTCACCCGGTGACGTCACAGTGCTTTTCGTGAGGAGTGGCGAAGATTTCAACTTTAATTATTTATTACAAAGTAAGTACTGCTGATATTCGGTGTGGCGTGTTTTTATACATAAATACACACTTTAATTAAATAAAAAAAAATGGGCAAGTTCCCCATTATCACAAGTATCATAAAAAAAATTAAAAACGTGACGAAAGATAATTTCTTGCATGCAATTAACACAACTGTCAAAGTAGAAAAATATGAAAAAAATGCAGGGTGGTCACATTAAAAATAAAAACATTTTTTAAATGTGACAGAGGACGATTATATTTCACGAGATATTTCACATGCAGTTTAACAAAAATGTCAAAGAAAAAAATATGGAAAAATTATACAGAGGGTGTTCACTTTAAATAAAAATTTAAAAATGTGACGGAGGACGATAATATTTCGCATGCAATTGACACAACTGCCAAAGAAGAAAACCATGAAAAAAATATACAGGGTGGTCACTCTAAAAAAATTATGAAAAAAATGTAATGGAGAACAATAATCTTTGGTATGTAGTTAACAGAACTGTCAAAGAAGAAAAATATGAAAAACACTCCTTAAAAACATCACCCTAAAAGAATATGAAAAATGTGACGGATGGTAATAATATTTTTCATGTAGTTAACACAACTGTCATAGAAAAACATAGAAATATTATGCAGGGTGGTCACCCTAAAAAAAATGTGAAGAAATGTGAGAGATTAATATTTGGCATGCAGTTAACTTAATTGTTAGGCAAGAAAAATATGAAAAATATACGCTCGGAATGAAAAATGGTGAATATAATATTTGCACTGTAATTGACACAGTTACCGAGGATGAAATCTAAAATACTTTTAGTGAAATGTATACAGGGTGGTCACTCTAAAAAATAACTAATTAAGAAATGGCAGCGGAAAATAATATTTGGAATGTAGTTGTGACTATTGTCAGGGAGAAAACCTGATATACTTTTAGTTAAAAAAAGAATACATTGTAGTCATCCTATAGAAAAGATGAAAACAGCGGTGAGAGCATAAAACATAGGGTTTAGTCCGAATAAGTGGGGGAGTTTTGAAACTTTGAGAATTTGTAGATTTCGATGCCCTGAATGAAATAAGAAAAAATCCAAAATGTGATCTCAGCCGCCAGCACCGCCATAATGAAAAAAATGGCGCACAGAAACAGTTTCTTAGAAATATCTCGCTGCGGGTGCTTAATACGGCAAAAAATGTTCTTATGAAAATACAAGATCATTAAATTTTCTACAAAATATGTTCTATACATTTCTTCGTTAAACTAACTAGTTTCGGTGCAACAGCCGATCGAAGTCAAGCATTCTTGACAAAATTATGATTTTTTGCAGCTTCTCAATTCAGTGCGACTTTTATGAAGGAGTATTTTTGTATTGAGACAAAATTTGTTTTCATACCTGAAAATCCTCAAATATAGTTGATTTTACTTGTCTGCTACGCACAACTCAGTGTTCAATACCTGTTTCCACACCACCTTGAGGTAGAGTATAGGCGCGTTTTTTTACGTGGTTGTTGGTGAAGATGTAGACCTTTTAGTTGTCCTTACAGCTTTAGGTACTAATTGTCAAAACGTTTATTTTTTGAAGCCAGGAAAGGGTAAAACCTCGCAGCGATTGTATTCTTCCCATAGTTTGTCGAACGGTAAAATCATCACTGATAATATTCTATTTCCCAGTAAACACACCTACGTTTATTAAACGTCGATATAACATTGTAAGCGTTGATATAACGTTAGTCGTTGAAAAAGTCAACGTTGATTAATGGTCATAAATAGACGTTTGTTTTTCGACGTTAATATAACGTTAATATAATGAATATTGTAACCACTAGTTTAATTACATTTTTTCAACGCAGTTATGACACGTTAAACTCACTTATAAAAGCAACCGTTGATCCTCACATATCCTCGACCCGTTTTCCAATTCTCCGTTGTTACATATTATTTAATAAACATTTATCAAACGTAATATTATGACGTAAAAGATGCATACTATTTGACGATGAAGGAACATTGATATAATAGAGAAAATCAACCATATATTGGTTATAGGTGGTTTATTTTATATCCGATAAACGTACTATCATGACGATGAAAAAGAGCAACAAAACTACATTGACACAACATTGATGTACTAAGGAAATTTTATCGTTTAAATTCGACGTCAATTAAACGTTGATGTAAGAAAATCTATTAACTATTAGGTTTAGTCGTAAGTTTAATTCAACGTGTTTGTAACACGTTTATATTTCAGATCAATATGACGTTGAACAATATGTACTTTGTGCCTGTTTTATAACCACATATTAACATATAGTAATTATTAACGTAGTTATGATACGTTAAACTCGCTTATAAAAGCGACGTTGATTCTCACATGTCCTAGACTCTTTTTACAACTATCCGTTATTAGATATTATTTAATAAACATTTATTAAACATAATATTATAACTTAAAAAAGGGGCAATATTTGACGTTGAAGAAACATTGATATAATAAATAAAATCAACCATATATTGATTATAGGTGGTTTATTTTAAATCCGATAAACGTAGTATTATGACGATGAAAGAGACCAACAAAACTACGTTGACACAATATTGATGTACCAAGGAAATTTTACCGTTTAAATTCGACGTCAATTAGACGTTGATGAAAGAAAATATATTAACTATTAGTTTTAGTCGTAAGTTTAATTCAACTTATTTCTAAAACGTTTATATTTGAGAGCAATGTGACGTTGATCAATATGTATTTTTGTGCCTATTTTATAACCACGTATTAAGTAATTATTAACGTAGTTAACCGTTTTACAACTATCCGTTATTAGATGTTATTTAATAATCATTTATTAAACATAATATTATAACGTAAAAAAGGGACAATATTTGACGACACTATTCATTACATATATTTAATACGGCGATTCAACATTTTATTTAAAGAAAAATAAAACGTATTTTTTACAACGTTAAAATAACTGGTTTTCAACTTACTAAATGCAAGGGAATTTTAAATCCATAGGTGAAATAGATGGTAGAAGGTTACGTGTTTTAAACGTTTGTCTACGAATCTATATCAATGCATAAAATTCGGTTGAAAAATATTATATTTTAATAAAACCTATAAAATACATTAGTCTTACACATATTCCTAACCGGTAGTGGAAGGGATTACTGAAATAAAACGTTTTAATCAGAACGTTTATTTTACTAATATATTAACGTATAATACACGTTCATAAAATGAGAACTTGTAACAACCCGCTAAATGTAACGTTTGTGAAACGAAAAAATTTATCGTGTTTTGTTGCATTAATATAATATAGTAATTTTATTTAAAGGAAAAAAACGTTTTTATACAACGTTAAAATAATTGATGCTTTCAACTCATTAAAATGCAGGCATTCTAAATCTACAGGTGAAATAAATGGTAGACGACGACGTTTTTTTAACGTTTTTCTACTCATCTATATTAATGCCTAATTTGGTTGCTTACCACATAGTTTGTAGAAATTATTTCTAGATAGCGCCACATACAAACCACTAACAATAATCAGTCATACTTATCTTATATACTCTCATGAATTTACAGAAAATAAATAACATAGACTGCAATGTTCAAATTCTTTCAGGGAACATCGATTTACTTATAACAATCAGGTTAAAGATCATTATTCTGTGGCTGGGCCGAGATAGCATAAATATTTTATGCTCTCTGTCTAATTGGTTTTAATCGCCTACTGGTTTTATGATAAAACTAGTGGTTAATTGTCTAGATGGATCATCCTGTAACCTATCATATGTTGGAAAATGGCGACCAAAATGTGTGCCCACTGGGTAGTGGAAAGCTCCATGGATCTCGGCGATATTTTTGCGTTTATTCGGCGATTATTATTCACGTTTATATAAAGTGATTTTAAAATGTTTTTACAACGTATATTGGTTTACTATAAAACAGGTAAATGATATTACGTGTTTTTTACCAATAATGAAAACGTTAAAACAGCTTAATTAACTAACGTTGATTAGTGGTCTATTTAATAGTGGAAGACTCCGTGGATCTCGGCGACATTTTTGCGTTTATTCAACGAATATTATTCACGTTTATATGAAGTGATTTTAAAATGTTTTTCTGACGTATGTTGGTTTACTATAAAACAAATAAATAATATTACGTGTTTTTCACCAATAATAAAAACATTAATTATTTATTTTACCGATTTTATTATTGGTGAAAAACACGTAATTAACTAACGTTGATTAGTAGTCTATTTAATAGTGGAAAACTCCGTGGATCTCGGCGACATTTTTGCGTTTATTCAACGAATATTAGTTACGTTACGTGTAACGGTCGGTTATCGTCATTTTCAAACGTTTTTTTAACGTGTGTGTGTGTTTACTGAGTTCTTCACGCTTTTAGCGGGTGTGACACAACTTGCGCACATTTTAATCAGGGCAAATTAAAGTTCCTGAGCATCCTACAAAAGTATCAGAATTATCAGGACAGCATTCAACTTTTCCAAGATAGTAATGCTGAACCGGGCGCTATCGCTGATGTTGAAGAACGCTATTTTCTGGCACTGTATGGAGCCAAACATGGAGACATTATCTCTCTGGACGCTTATCATTAGCAATGTTTCGTAAGATCGCTCACAAAAAGCAAGTTTAACATCGCGTCTCTGCCACCTACAGTTGTAGTAACAATGCTGAAAGATCCTGCTTCTGAAAAGTTACTTAAATTTATTTCATGTAAATGTAAGACAGGGTACAGTGCAGCATGTGGTTGTAGAAAGGCAGGGTTAAAATGTTCTGTAATTTGCAAATTTTGTAACGGACAAAGCTGCGACAATGCACCAGCAACGGTCGACGAGCTTCATGACGTCGAGGAAGTCGACTCTTCAGTCGAAATATTTCTCGCAAGCATGGAGAACAATCAATACGTAGAATCAGTAGACAGCGCAATGGAAGCAATTTCCGAAGAAGGTTTTGTTGAAGACTACAACGAAACTGGACCTTCGACATCAAGCACCTAAAACGCCTCAAGAAGCAGGCTAGTCGTGGATATAGGCCTATAGGGGACAACCACGTAAAAAAACGTGCCATATACTCTACCTCAAGGTGGCATGGGAACGAGTATTGAACATTGAGCTATGCGTAGCAGACAAGTAAAATCAACTATATTTGAGGATTTTCAGGTATAAAAACAAATTTTATCTCAACAAACAGTACTCTTTCATAAAAGTCGCACTAAATCGAGAAATTGCAAAATATCATAATTTTGTCAAGAATGCTTGATTTCGATCGGCTACTGCACCGACACTATTCAGTTTAACGAAAAAATGTATAGAGCATGTTTTATAGAATATTTAATGCTTTTTTATTTTCATAACATTTTTTGCCTTATGAAGCACCCGATGCGAGATATTGCAAATAAACTGTGTTTGTGCGTCATTCTTTCAATATGGCGGCGCTGGCAGCTGAGATCACATTTTGCATTTTTTCTTATTTCATTCTGGGCATCGAAATCTACAAATTCCCAAAGTTTCAAAACTCCCTATCCTCTGTACTAATGATGAATATAAAAAAACCGCTGCCCAAAGAATCACTACTTCCACATCCAGATTTTTTATCGAAGTCACTCACAACGAAAAAATTTTGTATGTGGAAATAATTGTTCATGGAACTTTAATAA
Source organism: Rutpela maculata (assembly GCA_936432065.2). NCBI lineage: Eukaryota > Metazoa > Arthropoda > Insecta > Coleoptera > Cerambycidae > Rutpela > Rutpela maculata. The sequence continues at coordinate 55,270,426 of OW386289.2, read as the reverse complement.
TATAATATTTGAAATCCTCTACCCCAAAAACCCATAAAACGATACCCCACATCGGTAGCGGGGTGGGGGTGGTTATAGGGGATGGTAGTGGGGGTGGATGAAGTAAAAAAATATTTTGAGGTTTCTGGTTCCTGTACACACACTAAATCACAATTTTTTTTCATCCCCTTTAATAATGGGGTGGGGATGGTAATGGAGGTGGCTAATGCCAAAATTTTTTAGCTTAGCTTCTCTTGTATATATTAAATACCAATTTATGGACTCCTATCTGCTTGATTTACCTATTTACCCAAAATTTACCCCAATTTACCCCCCAACCCTTCGACGGAACAAGATGAAAGTTCTAGATCTCGTTGAACTACATATGTGTACCAAATTTCAAGTCAATATATCAAACGGTTCCAGAGTAAACGTACGCACAAAAAAAGTTACAGACAGACCGACAGACAGAAATTTTTTTTTTTCGCTCAAATTTAAAATCTCGACGTTTCGTGACATTCTAAGCCTATTTGAACAATAAAAATTTTTAAAAATGTTTTTGTCGTTACTATACTTCCACTGGATGTGGAAGTAATAATGAAAAAATATGACTGACTGAGGGTCGGTTTATCAGTGCGCGGTTAAATGTTCCTGTTACATAGCTGCCTGTCAACTATAGCTGGCTGTTAAAATCTCTGTTAAATTAGTAGTGTTTATCCTGCCTTCAACCAACTGGCAGTTAGAAAACAGTCAGCTACATAAAATAGAAATTTGGCAGCAGAGTTCCAGTCAAATGGGATGTAGACAATGTTGCCGGAAATACTAATTTGTAGCAAGTTGTGTTTCATGTATATTTCAAAGAAAATTATTTAAAAAAGTTAAAAACAATACCTATAGAAAGTTATTTTGCTAGTAGAAATACGTTTTCGAATTCAGTAACTAAAAAAAAATGAAAATGTAGCGTGATAAACCACCGAAGGAAATAGATATTTGTGAATAAGCAACAACGTAAATTTCTAACCCAAGGTTTTCGGTTATTTTTCATCCTAATTTGGTTGGTACTTTTTATTCTTGTATCTGACACTGGGTACTCCGTTTGTGATAATGGAAAATAGCAATAAAAAACTAAAAAGGTCGGCAAATTTCAGTTTTTTGTTAGTCGAAGTCTTTTATGAAATTTGACATTATCTAATTCTGCAAAAGGATCGATTCTTTCCTTAGCTGTATAAGGTCTTCTCTCATAATCAAAAAAATCCAGCAAATCATCTTCATCACAAACATCGATTTCTTCAAAATACATTTAATTTTTACATTTTCTTGACATAAACACGAACAAACGGTTTATAACCTTACTTTATATATGTATACAACATTGTAACCTAAAGCTATCTCCATAACAGGCAAAAATAGCGTCTGTTATAGTAGCCGCGACTTTACCTTACGGTTTGGGTTAACCAGAACACAAATAAACAATTTGACGTTAATATGACCAACAGCTAATTCTTGACCAACGGCTAAAGTACATAACCGCGCACTGATAAACCGACCCTGAGAGCGATAATATTTGGCATGTAGTTAACACAACGGTCAAGGACGAAAAACATGAGAAATATACAGGGTGGTCACTCTAAAAAATGTATGAAAAAATGTGACCGATAATATTTCGCATGCAGTTTGCAGTTATCTCAACTGTCGGGGAAGAAAGATATGAAAAATATACAAAGTGGTCACTATGAAAAATAACTATAGTGAATATATTTGGACTGTTGTTGATACAATTACCGAGAATGAAATATAACATACTTTTAGTGAAATGTATACAGGGGGGTCACTCTAAAAAAAAATAAATTAAGAAACGGCAGAGGAAAATAACATTTGGAATGTAGTTGACACTATTACCAGGAACAAAACCCGATATACTTTTAGTTAAAAAAGCATACAGAGTACGTAATTTATTCTTCAATTCTTCAAAAACTCACCCCCTTAGCGCATATTTTTTTCCGGGTTTCTAACAAATGTTTTGAGCTCATTTAGAAATTTGTAGAATTTTGTCCTCCTAAAAGTTTTAAATGACCCACTGTGGGGCATAATGCCACTCTCAAGTGAAATGTCTTGAGAGTGGCATCATAAAAGATTCGCTTTTAAATCTAAACATCGTGAAATGTCATAGTACAATACAATCATACAATCATTATGTTAGTCATCAAATTATGAACAACTTTCAAAGCGACTGCCTGCCTGTCTATCTGCCCGTCTGTTCATCTGTTTATCTACATGGTCTCTGTTTCTCTGCCTATCTCTCATTCTGTCTGTTTATTTGTCCGTTCGTAACATTTCTTATGTGTTAGTAAATGCACAGCCAACAGATACAGCAATACATAAACTTGAAGATAGACAACAATAAATTCATCAAAATTATATTTACTGACAACTATTACAAGATTAACTTAATATACTAATAATAATAATACTAATAAATAATATACAAACTAACTTAATAATATAATTGGGATACACTAAAACACAACAGATGTCACCAGCTTATAATAACAAGTCAATTCAACATATTGTTAACATTATGAATAATAAGTTAGTGTTAGCTGGAGGAACAGCCCCATTGTTAAAAAAAATGGTTCAGTAAATTTAAACATTTTATAAATATTTTAAGAAAAAAAGATGTACATGACGTTTCATCTATCAATCAGACATCATCGTGAGAAAATAAATATTACAAACTTAGCAATTACATCTACAAAAACTAATTTATTTTCTGTGAGCAGAGTACTCAACAATTGGGTTGTTGATGAATTTTCAAAAATGGTAAAATATAGTCTGTAGTAGAGACGTTAGGTTGGTTATATATTTAATTTGGGAGAAGAATTCTAAGCGCAAAAAACTGATTAAACTTTAATTATTGGAATGTGCCACGAAAATGAAAGTGACATCACACCGGAGGTTAAATGTGAATATATACACAGAACAAAACAAGACGAACAAGTGGATATTGTTGACAACAAAGAAAATAACCTCGTACGTCAAAAGTATATTTGGCGTGTAGCTAGCAGTGTTTAGTGTTACTTTTGATATTTTTTTCAAAACGACTGAGGCAGTATTTGTAAAAGTCAATTCTGACATTCTGTGTGCGGTAGATATATTCAGGATCAACGAATTTTTAATAAAATTAAATGTAAAAAAAAAACTTTTTAAAAACGAGCTTTTATTATTTAGGTGTACTAAAACGAAAAAAAAAATAAAAAAAAATAATTGTCTTAACAATTAATTGTCTTGTCCCGCGCGAGAAATTCATACAGGCATTAATTTTTTTTGACAGAGATTGTAAGTACTTGAGTACGTTGTTTTGTTTCTATTCACGCGACAAACTTTTAAGATAATTAATTTTTTTAATTTTTTTTTTTCGTTTTAGTACACCTAAATAATAAAAGCTTGTTTTTAAAAAAGTTTTTTTTACATTTAATTTTATTTTTAAATTTTTGCTACGCCTTAATTAGCTTTATATATTCCTATCCGATATAAAACTTATAGTTTAAACCGGATCCTTCACCATTTCTTAGAACGCAACGTATGAGCGAATACACTATACGATCAAATTATAGTGTTAGTGTAGTGTTAAAACTAAAAAATTTTGTCCGCCATATTGAATTTAGTGTGACATTATTTTATTTTCATATTCTTCTCAGCAAACCCTTTCATTTGATACCCATATCATGGGCATAAATAATAACTGGTCCGCATCTTTGGGAGTCCGCCATATTGGATTTAGAATGACGTCACTTAGCTAACCATGCATTGTCATCCAAACTAAACGTGTATGCAAAATTTCAGCTCAATAGGTTGGGGATAACTGTTTCAAAATTGACTCGCAAGATTTGAACTAAACAAACTAACATACATACAAAGCAAGTTAAATAAAAGCTTGTAAAAATAGACGATTGTTTTGACATTGCAATAGTTAGAAGTACAAAAGCCGCAAGGTATGTTACAGCTATCGATTTGACTATACAAACCATTGTAATTTCTGTAGGAACTTCTTTTATCTTATCTTATTAGTATTATGTAATATGTCGAATATATATTTTATTATTTCATGTAAATCAATTGTTAACTATGCCTTGTATTTTATTAAATACTTCCTTTTTATTGTTTTATTTATGACTCCTACTAGTATTGTTAGCAGTGAATTGAAATAGTCAATTACGTTAAACGTGTATATACATGCATATCTAACTGAAAATGTAACAATATATACCTATTAAAAGATTAAAAGATTTACTTATTATCTATTGATACTCCTAAGAAAAATCATGAAACTTAAGACAGATATAAATAATGTAACAAAAAATAAATAATTATAATATATACTTTATACTAGTATCTATCTAAGCAATAAATAACATTTATAATAAACATAAATCAAAGAACATCAATGCTATAATTCAACGCTTTCATAGCCCTTTCGGACTGTTTGTGTTCACTAATTTTAGATCACTTTCGCAGTTTGAGTTTTATAGTTTCTCAATGCCAAATAATTTTTAAATTTCCTTTTTTATAATTTATGGATAATCGTAGTCTTCCTACAACAAAAACATGTTAAAAATAAAATTGTTACATTAACATACAACTTACTTTTAATAAAATGCTTGGAACATCACTGTAAATTCATTAATTTTAATTGCTTGCAATTAATTTAATTTTTTTTAAGTACCAATTTCAAATTCTTTTTCCTTAACATCGAAATCTCCACAATAAAAGGACTTGATCCTTATCTGGTGGCTTTGAATCATTTATTATTTGAACAGTTAAGAAAAGTTTTTCTGGTGAATTGGTCGTATTATTTACCCAGTATGGCAGGAACATCACCTGCACTTATATTTATCCATAACTAAATGCTGATAAACTAATTCTGTAGGAACTTCCTTTATCTTATCTTATTAATATTATATATGTCTAATATGTATTTTATTATTTCATGTAGATCAATTGTTAACTACGCCTTGTATTTTATGAAATGCTTCCTTTTTATTGTTTTATTTATAGCTCCTACTACTATTGTTAGCAGTAAATCAAAATCGTCAATTACGTTAAACGTGTATATACATGCATATCTAAATGAAAATGTAACGAATTATAAGCTATGGCCGCCTAATTTGACATTAAATATAATGTCAGATCCAACTGATATTATTCTCTCATTTTTTTGTCGCCATCAACGAGTTTCTAAATTAGCATTCGTCGTTTTATAACTAACTTCACTGCAGACTGCCGTTATGATTTCATTTCCGCCAGGTATTTTTATGATTGATATTGTAATATTACAAGACTTTATTTCCAACTTTTACATGTTTCTAATGATTTTTTTTTAATAAATGTTATTTCTTATGTTTGTTGGGTATTTTGCCAGGGTAAAAATATTTAAAAATTTTGATGAAATAAACCTCTGCGCCAAAAGGATCAGACAGAGGCTGGTTTTTATACTTCTATTACAAAATGTCTCACACCTAAAAATATACAGTGTGTTTCACTTCTCATGAAGACACCCCTGTATCTTTTTTATTTGTGGCCGAATTCATTCTAAATTTTTATTAGCCATAGAACTCCATAAGAAGACTTTATTCAACACACAAATGTCGCCTAGATCTAAAACGCCGGCCTACTGCGATAAAAAGCAAATAGCAATTTTCGAGAAATCATAGTAGGCTTAGAGATAGACAAAAATGTTGTTAATAAAAGTTATTCGGAATCACTTGATATGCCTCCCTGTAAAATTTTGTGAAAATCGGAATATTTAAAAAAAAAATTTTTGTTTCACTTCTCGTGAAGACACCCCTGTATCTTTTTTATTTGTGACCGAATTCATTTCAAATTTTTATCAGCCATACAACTCCATAAGACGACTTTATTCAACACATAAATGCCGCCTAGATCTAAAACGCCGGCCCACTGCGATAAAAAGAAAATAGCAATTTTCGAGAAATCCTAGTAGGCTTAGAGATAAACAAAAATTTTGTTAATAAAACTTGTTCGGAATCACTTGATATGCCTCCCTGTAAAATTTTGTGAAAATCGGAATATTTTCAAAAAAAAAAAATTTTTGTTTCACTTCTCGTGAATCTTCTTTATTTGTGGCCGAATTCATTTCAAATTTTTATCAGCCATCATTTCAAGTTTTTATACAACTCCGTAAGATCACTTTACTCAACACATAAATGGCACCTATATCTAAAACTCCGGCCTACTGCGATAAAAAGAAAATCGCTATTTTCGAGAAATCATAGTGGGCTTAGAGAGAAAATTTTGTTACTGAAAGTTGTTCAGAACCACTAGATATGCCCCCCGGTAAAATTTTGTGAAAATCGGAATATTTAAAAAAAAAATGTTTCTTTCACTTGTATCTTTTTTATTTGTAGTCGAATTCTTTTTTCAAATTCAAATTTTCATCAGTTATAGAACTCCATGAGATGATTCTATCTAACATATAAAGAGAACTTTTTACAGCAAATGAAAGTCATACACTATTATTGAAATTATTTATTATTTAATTACACGTGTATGCAAAATTTCAGCTCGATTGGATAACGGGAGGTGGGTAAATTTGCTTCATTCATAAATCGTACATACATACAGATTTCCAAGTATTATAAAACCATTGAAAAAAGAAAACCATATTGCATTTAAGTTGATGTGTAATAGTGTGATAATAAAAAGTGTCCCTTTTAGCGTTATATTAAATGCTGATTTTTGTTCACAATTTTCATTTGTTGGAAAAAGTTCTCTTTAGGTGTTAGATAAAATCGCCCTATGGAGTGATTCCGAACAACTTTTATTAACAAAATTTTTGTCTATCTCTAAGCCTACTATGATTTCTCGAAAATTGCTATTTTCTTTTTATCACAGTAGGCCGGCGTTTTAGATCTAGGCGGCATTTGTATGTTGAGTAAAGTCGTCTTATGGAGTTGTATGGCTGATAAAAATTTGAAATGAATTCGGCCACAAATAAAAAAGATACAGGGGTGTCTTCAGGAGAAGTGAAACACACTGTATAAACTGAAACAAAATGTTAAATGCAAAAAATTAAAACGAAGGCAGTTGACGTTTCGGAAAATAGTTCTTTTTTCGTTATCAAAACTTTTACTTTGAAGCGTGTCAAACAAGACAGTTTGTTGTTTATGTATTTCCATAGTCACGTGAGACATTAAATTATATTTATTTTATTTTTACAAATATAAGAAATCATGAATATGCCACAAATAATAAATTATAAACAATATCTAAATGTTATTGTTTAACATATAGTTCAGGAACGACGTCATCGAAAGGGGGTGATAGTTATTTTAAACGAGGTAGTAGTATGTAGTGTAGAAAGTACCTATGTAGAATCCAAGTTTTAGACCTCCAAACCCTTGGCAAATTTTTGTGTGGACGAAAAAACCACGAATTTTTGGTACTTTTTCAGTTTGTGGCCTATAACTTAAAAAATAATACATCCAATCGAAAAGTCATCTATTATCGAAATTAAAGAGTATTAAATTTCGCTTCGAATGAGTCAAAGTTGAAATTTCATCAAGAGGTATGGGCGTATTTTTTTAAATTTTATTATTTATTTTTTTCTACGTAATCTATTAACATGCTCTACAACTTTGGCGTAATTGGTAGTCGAATAACGACAATTTTTACCAACTTGTAAAAAATTTACACTGAGTAACTTTTTAAACGTCTTCAGCTCTGAAACGGCTAATCTAAATGAAAAAATCCATAGAATGAAAGTTGTAGAGCATGTAATTTCAAGTTCATATATTACCTAAAAAAATAAATAAAAAAAAATAGAAAAAAAATAAAAATAATAAAATTAAAAAAATACGCCTATAACTCTTGATGAAATTTCAACTCATTCGAAGCGAAATTTAATGCTCTTTAATTTTGATAATAGATCATTTTTCGATTGGATGCATTGTTTTTAAGTTATAGGCCACAAACTGAAAAAAGTGCCAAAAATTCGTGGTTTTTTCGACCACACAAAAATTTGCCAAGAATTTGGAGGTCTAAAACTTGGATTCTACATACTCTCTACAACATATACAAGATAAAAAAAATCTACTACCTCGTTTCTTGTAACTATAAAGTACTCCGTTATTGAACTAATAGATTTTACTAAATTTTTAACTTAGTTCAACAACCCAATTGTGATATAAAAAATTTAGCATATCGGCAAGTAGGGAAGTACTATAATGTTTACGTCTAGTTATTTATTTTTAAATAAAACAAGGAAATTGCTTAACGCATCATAACTATATTATCATAATTACTCGCATAACATACTCCATTTTCTCATGCTGAGGTATCAGAGAAAAAATGCAATAGGTCATGACTAATACATGTATGATAAAAAAATGGCAACTTCGATTCACATTAGAATAACTGCATGAGATCATCTATAAATATTAATTTTTAAAGTGTGAAACGATTTAGTTCCCTTAGGAAAATATCCATCTACGGCCTTGCTGCTAACATTTTCTCAATGAATTATGCTGACCTTAATGGATAGGCGGCCGTTGCATTTAGCCAAAACTTCGTTCCCGCGACCCCGGGGTCAATCTAGCTCTTCTAATTGATGGACAGCCATTATGCTATATCAATTTTTGTTCAGATATGTTGCCACTAACTTTGTTTTTGATTAGACAAGCGCGTAAAAAATTAATAAGCTAATATGTCAAATTATTGAAGCATGTGAATATTTATTAGTGACCAACTACTCATTTGTCAAAGGTAGAACAAAGTGATTTACGAAGTCGAAAATGGTCATGCTCGTGACTATTACAAGAATAACGTAGGTGATGTAAATAAACAACAGATATCTTGGTTGTCAGTGTACTCGACGAGCCAGAAAAAATAGGAACATTATTATCCTTATTTGATTTAATCAAATAGGTATATTATAACTGCAGTAAAATTTTTAATCACTATCGCAGAAAAAAGTTTTTGTACAAAAATCCGTTTCATAACAGACTGAATTCAAATATCGTATAAAAATGTCTGTCTGTCTGCAGGTGTGTGTGTAGACCGTTTCTTGTAAACACGATAACTTCTGTTAGACAACGAGATTAGTCCTGTTCCAATTTCTAGGTTGATTTTAGGAATACAATTTTGAAATTTTGGCATATCCTTTGTGACACAAAAAGCCACATATCACTTCCGGTCCAACCGGAAGTAGCAACAACTTTAGATTTTTAAATAGCAACCTATATATATTTGCATAATTAGATTCCACATAAAATTCTTGTGACAACGATGTATCAAAACTAGGTGTTTTTTTTCCAAATGACGTCATAAATTCGAAAAAGTGAAAACCCTCGGAAAAATCTAAGTTGGCAACTGCAAGACTGTGTTCTCAAAAAATGTACCCAGTAGGCCTTGAACTGTACATCAAATAAAAGTTTAATGTTTTGGGGTTTGTTGGTTCAAGTAAAAAAATATGGTTACCATTTAAAAAAAATTGAATAAAATCCATTTGCTTTTATGTGTTTTCAAAAAATTGTTTTTCAATTAAAAATGGTGATTTTGGCACGAAATAAACTTTAATCGATATGCGACAATGAAAATTAAGGTGGTACATCCAAGGGCGGATCTAGAAATTTCAATAATTTTTTTCTCGTCTGTGGCGCATGGGACTCATACGAAATATGGGAAATAACATCTAGAGAAGCACTCCTCTAACGACCCCTAAAAAGTTTTGAAAAAGCAGTTTGCGAAAAATTTTTTCAAAATTCGAGTGACCCCAACCCCCCCCCCCCCCCCCTGGTCTAGGGACTCCCGTTTAAAATTATTCTTTTTTATCATATACATTTTACTTTTCATCAAAATGCAACAATAAGTTTTGGAGTTCATGAAAATATTTTCATTATTAACTGAAATACCATGAACTGAAATTTTGTAATTTACAATTTAACAAATTACCAATTTTTTGAGAACATAGTTTTGCAGTTGCCAACTTAGCATTTTCATTTTTTCGACTTTATGACGCCATTCGGAAGAAAATTACCTAGTTGTGACATATCGTTGTAACGAGAATTTCATGAGGAATCTAAATATGCAAAAATATATATATTTAAAAATCTAAACTTGTTGCTTCTTCCGGTTGGACCGAAAGTGATATTTTTCACTTAATAAGTGCAAAATGTGGCTTTTTGTGTCACAAATGATTCCTAAAATCAACCTAGAAATTGAAACGGGACTAATCTCATTGTCACCCCAGTATACATACTTATTAGGGTGGGCCGAAAAAATTTTTTTTTCAAGTCGTAATACCGCGGAAAATTTGCTAATTGGGGAGACTAAAAAGGGGTAAAAAAAGAAATAGAATCGGTTTATATCTTCCGGTCGCGCAAGTTACGATAATTTTTAACATTTTTAAATTAGCCTCTTCCCGAATGTAATAGCTCAAATTCTTATGTATTATAACCACAGAAAATAATGCTTAAATATTATTTAAATCCATCAACATCTTCCTGTCGCGCATTGCCTTCAAAATTAATTAAATTTTTAAAAAAATTTAGAAACAAAGGTAGATCACAGTTCAAGGAAAAAAAATACTATCAACTTACATAATTTTTTTTGTATTTCTTTATTGAATACAAGGTTAAATGTTCAAAAACAAATGATTTTAGAACATTAGTAATATTTATAAACAGATTTTTTTATTGGAAAAACTAAGTTTTTGTGTGAGTCGTAACTCCAAGAATCTCATGTTGAACAATTGAACATCTCCGTTTTCACCCATTCTTAGCTGAAGATACTTTGAAATCTGATTTATAGGCGAAGTTAGACATAGTTGACATTGACAGCAGAATCGTTCTTATAAAACCATCCCTAGACTCAGCTCCGCAAACTTTTCCTGAGTCTTCTGTCACGAGTTTCACACATCGTTAAACTGCCTGTGTGTGAACTGGGAATGCGAATGTTATTTCCCAATTAGGGACTGAGTCACTTTAATATGTTACTTAAGCTCATCGTCACTGAATAGTCTCTCATGAATGTTCTGATAGCTTTTCTCTTTTGATCTAACTGTCTCACCTTTAGAATTCATCGAAGTCCGAGCTCTTTTATGTGTTTTGTATTATCTTGTGTCATGGCTAACATTAAATGTTCTGGATGAGCGAAAGCAATTTCATTCACAGGGTCGACTATTATGTAAATCTTCAGGCAGGTACTTTAAAGATTTTATTGATTGTTACACAAGTTTTGGTCCCTCTGACTTTAAAATAAATACAACTATTTCTTGAAGTTGAGGTGTGGGACTTTCTTCACTTAAGTACCACTAACGTGTCGTTCTTCCTCCCATCCAAATGGAGATCTTGTAGTGGAAATTCGTCAGATTTACTGCACAATTCAGTCCTAAAATTATGTTTTTCTCTTCTTATTTTGTTTTTGTCTGTAACATGGGAAACGTCAGAATCGGTAATTAATCCAACGTTGAGCAAAGCACTTTTAACATTTAATGTTAGCCATATGTGTCACAAACTAATACAAAACACATAAGAGAGCTTGGACTTGAATGAATTCTAAAGGCGAGACAGTTAGATCAAAAGAGAAAAACTATCAGAATATTCAAGGCTCAAGATTACTCGGAAATAATTAACTGGATGGACTGTGTTTTATCTTCTCAGTGACGATGAGCTTAAGTTACATATTCAAAGTAACTCAGTCCCTAATTGGGAAATAACATTCAAGACATTCGCCTTCCCAGTTCACACACAGGCAGTTTAACGACATGTGTGAAACTCGTGACAGAAGACTCAGGAAAAGTTTACGGAGTTGAGTCTAATCTTCACCAAAACCTACAACCAACCCCTCTCTATTCCCTCTGTTTGTTTTTACCTGTTTTGTTCCTTGTCCATTTTGGTCTCTAAATTCAGTCTCGACCAATAAACTCCTAATAAACCAAAATTTTACATAATATTACACACTTTTAACTATCCACGACACTTTCCTGGCGTCAGGAAGACTACCAGGATGGAATTGTGTCAAACGGGTTTTTTCGTTGAGCTTTGTTTTCCCGTGCCAGCAATCAAAATTTTTAAGTGTTCGCGTGTGCACGAAATCGATAGTTTTTCAGTTTTAATTTTAATTATTTTTAAGTACCCTCGTGTACTACGTTGCACGATATTGTTAAATTTAAGCCTTTTTCCATTAGGCGGGAGTTTTAACTCACCAAGTAATTTTCGTCACCGCCAAACCGGACCCTCCCCGCTCAGCCTCACACCCACCTCGGCGATGTTCGCCGAGGTTGTCTGGCTGGCTCCGGAATGGCCCATATTGTATCCTGTAACATTAATAAATGCTTGTTGTTGTTGTTGAGTCTAGGAATGGTTTTATCAGAATAACTCTGCTGTCAATGTCAACCATGCCTAACTTCGTCCATAAGTCAGATTTCAAAGTACCTTCAGCTAAGAATGAGTGAAAACGGAGATATTCAATTGTTCAACATGAGTTTCTTGGACTTACGACTGTTCACTCAAAAACTTAGTTTTTTCAATGAGAAAAATTGTTTATAAATATTATTAATTGTCGAAAATAATTTGTTTTTAAACATTTAATCTTGTATTTAATAAAGAAATCCAGAAAAAAAGAATTTGTAAGTTGATAGTATATTTTTTCCTTGAACTGTGATCTACCTTTATTTGTAATTTCTTTTTAAAATTTCATTAACTTTGAAGGCAATGCGCGACCGGAAGATGTTGATGGATTTAAATAATCTTTAAACATTATTTTCTGTGGTTACAATACATAAGAATTTGAGCTATTTTATTCGGGAAGAGGCTAATTTAAAAATGTTAAAAATTATCGTAAAAATGTGAATTTTTCCAAATTTTTCTAAATTTTAGAGCACTTAGCGACCGGAAGATATAAACTGATTTTATTTTTTTTTTTTAACCCTTCTTAGACTCCCCAATTAGCAACTTTGCCGCGGTATTACGACATGAGAAAAAAGTTTCGAATTTTTTCGGCCCACCCTAATACATATATAAAACAGTACAGTAGAATACAATTGAAATTGGACCATATCCCTCATGAGGATGATCACCAGAGGACTGCAAACTCTCCTTTTTATGTAAAAGAAAATTTATTTTAATTTCAGAGAATAATGTTACTAATTGGTTTTTGATTAAGCACACAAAAATAAGAAAACACCCATTACTTTTAAACAGGGTGTCTCAGGATCGAAGCAACTTTAAGTAGATTAGATGACACAGCAATTTTACCCTAAAATATGGTATATGGTATATTTAGTTAGACTATTATGAAATAAATAAAGTTGCAGTCGGGCGTTGCCGACTGCGAATATGTATTAAATACAATAAACTTTGTAGGGCTTAATATTTTTCTTTAGAATTTGGAATATACAGGGTGTCCCAGAATTGAGTTCCCGGACGGGAACCTGTGATTCCTGAGTTCATATTGGGCCTATTTAACCCAATTTACCTTAGTCCAAAAATGCATTCCTGAGGAAGTACATTCTCTTAAAGTGAGACAGAAAAAAAACGTTTTTTCCAATAACTTCCGTTGTATGGAAGATAAAATTTTCAAATTTGGATGGAAGCTGTATCTCTATAAGTACTCTATGTAAACTTGATAACAACCAAATATCTTTTGTTTCTCAATTTTTTTTCATAATAATTAATATTTGACTGGTTGTAACTTTTTAATCACCCTGTAAAATTACGGAATACTTGAACATTTTTACACAGCATTGAAAGGGCTGCAAAAAGGTACTCTTAAAAATTTTTGTAATATCAATCAAAATACAAAAAATTATCGTTTTTTCTTCTATTTGTATTTAACATTTATTTACAGTTCTAGAACAGAATTTTGTAATAGCAGAAAAGTACTGTTTATTTTAAAAACTACATTCATAACAAATGCTCCACGTGACGTCCACCTGTTTCAGTACACAAATCAATACCTTTAAAACTTTTTGTAATATCAACCAAAAATCAAGGATTATCGTTTTTTCTTTGTAGGTCATAAGTGCTCGTGAAACAGAAAACCTGTCGCGGTCTCATGACAAAACTTAATTAATTCGTAACGTCAAAAAATAGCAAGTATAAGATTAATTTCGGTAATCTACCAGCAACGATGAAGACACGGAATATTTGCGATTTTTGTATTTGGTTATTTAAAAACCACTGTATACTCTGTTCCAACTGACACTAGGGGGCAACTTTGGCAACGTGTACAGAACGCGTGCGATGAATTTAGAGAAATTTTGCATATTTTCCAACGAATTCGCTCGTCATTGATGAAGAGAATTGATTTGTGTACCTACTGAAACAGGTGCATGTCATGTGGAGCATTTTTTATGAATGTAATTTTTTTTTAAGTAAACTGCTTTTCCATTATTACAAAATTTTTACTAGAATTGTAAATAAATGTTAAATACAGATAGAGGAAAAAACAATAATTTCTTGTGTTTTGATTGATATTACAAAAATTTTTAAGAGTACCTTTTTTGCAGCCCTTTTAATGCTGTGTAAAAATGTTCAAGTAATACGTAATTTTACAGGGTGATTAAAAAATTGCAGCCAGTCAAATATTAATTATTATGAAAAAAAATTGAGAAACAAAAGATATTTGGTTGTTATCAAGTTTACATAGAGTACTTATAGAGCTACAGCTCTCATCAAAATTTGAAAATTTTATCTTCCATACAACGGAAGTTATTGGAAAAAACTTTTTTTTTCTGTCTCACTTTAAGAGGATGTACTTCCTCAGGGATGCATTTTTGAACTAAGGTAAGTTGGGTTAAATAGGCCCAATATGAACTCAGGAATCACAGGTTCCCGTCCGGGAACTCAATTCTGGGACACCCTGTATATAAAACAGCATAATATAATACTTTCTATTGAAATTGAATCATATTAGACATACAAGGCCTTCCGTCAGAAGCGTGTACCCCCTTATCTTTTATATACACTATGTGTTCTTACAATTCCAGTTTAAAATTTTACTGAGGTTTTTGATTACGCGCACAAAAATATGAAGACGTACAAGATATCTAAACCGCAATATACAGGTTGCCTCTCAGGTTGGAACCGACTTAATGTAAGTTATATTATATTACAATGTTACCTTAAAATATTAACTTAATAAGATTATTATGACAAATAAAAGTTGCCGTCGGGCATTGCTGATTGCGAGTATTTATTGAAAACGATAATTTCTGTTGGACTTAAAGTTTTCATTTCGAATTTGCAACATATAAAAATAGCATGGTAGAATACTTCCTACTGAAATTGAATATATGTCAAACAGGGTGGTTGTCAGAAACGTAATGTGAAACATGTGTGTCATGTTTATACAGTGTGTGCTATTTAATACCGCAACATTCCATTATTTTGGAAGGCGTCGCCCGATTTAAAAAAAATTAAGATATAGTGCTCGATGAGCTTTATGTGTTATGTGTTTCGAAAAATTTGTAAATTTTATGTTTGTTAAGCAGAATATTAATTTTAAAACAAAAAATGCACTGTTGTAAAAACCGAATCAATGTTTGAATATGCTTTAATTGAATTATCTTTTGCCAATATAAACATTTTAGTTGGGTGCTTCTACAGAGCACCATCAAGTGATCTTGCATATTTTGTAGATAATATAGACCTCCTAGTAAACAACATCTATAAGCCCAATATTCCTACATTTTTTTGTGGAGATTTTAATACCAATTTTGATGATCAATTCCCCAATAATGATGCTAAATATTTATGTAATATTTTGGAAACTTACGGTTTACACAAATGTATTTGTGATTATACCAGGATATCCAAGAACTCAAAAACCATTATTGACAACATTTTCTCAAATATTGCCAAAAACTTACTTAATCCTACAGTTATTTGCACTGATCTATCAGATCATTTTATGCAAGCTGCAAATTTCCAAATTAATAATACAGAAGACATGTGCACTTATTATACACACTTTAGGGCATTCAAAAATGATCTAATATACAATATTTCAAATATTTATTATCTGTAGAAAACTGGTCATGCTTAACTACAGATGACAATAGTGAGACTAAATTCAGTAACTTCTTTTCAATATTTACTCAAAAATTAGACTTGGCATTGGAATTACGAAAAATAAAAAAAATCTACTAAGCATAAAAACCCTTGGATTTCCGAGGAGTTAATTAATCAAGGGATCTTCATCAGAGATATTTATAAATTATATAACACTACTTTCAATGACGAATTACTGGAAATTTACAAAAAATTTAAAAAAAGTCACCAAAAAAATATTAAAAACACTAAAAAAAATGTACAATGATTCGTTAATGCTAAATTCCAAAAATAAATGCAAAACAGCTTGGAATATTATTAAAAACAACGATCACTCAAAAAATGACCTATCATCATCATTTACGGATACGGAAGGTAATATTATAACAGATTTCAAAACTGCCGTTCAATAAATATATTAACTAATGATATGGTCGTCTCAGGTAACTCCAGATACATAGAATTTAATAAACATTCTTTGTTCTTAACACCAGTTACGGATGATGAAGTTAAGGATATTATTAGATCCATAGCCGCCAAGAATTCGGCCGGATTTGATCATGTCACCGGTTTATTACTATTAAATATAATTGATTACGTTTGCAGTCCTCTAAGTATGTTAATAAATGCATCTGTTTGTGAAGGAATATTTCCTAGTGCCCTCAAAAAATCTATAGTGGTACCAATTCTCAAAAAATCTGATAAATCTCAAATTTCTAATTGTAGAGGTGTGGTACTTCTGTCCATTTTCTACAAAATCTATGAAAGAGCATATAACAGATTGTCAAATTTCTTAACTGCTGAAAAGTTACTTAAAAATAATTAGTTCGGTTTTAGAAAAGGTTTGTCTAAACAGGACGCAGTGTTAGTATTGTATAATTTCGTGTTGAGTAGCTTTGACTCAAAAGAAAAAACAGCCAGCATATTCTTTGATTTAAGTCGTGCGTTTGAAACGATAAACCA
The DNA here is from genome assembly GCA_936432065.2 of Rutpela maculata. NCBI lineage: Eukaryota > Metazoa > Arthropoda > Insecta > Coleoptera > Cerambycidae > Rutpela > Rutpela maculata. Next base: position 55,253,414 of record OW386289.2, on the reverse strand, counting down.
TAATTTGTTAGTTGATAAGCTTTTCAAATATGGAGTAAAAGGTTCTCCTCTATGGTGGATTAAATCATATTTAAAAGATAGATCTTCTTCTTCTTCTTCTTCTTTTAGCGGGGCGACTGAGAGTCGCCGCACTCAGGCCTTGTGGCCCATTGTGCTACCGCTACGAATTTATTGAATTCCCCCATTCAGGTCGGATTCTAACCCAAAGGCCAAAACCCTTCCTATAGGGGCATTCCTTATTTCCTCCGGCACCGGAAAGCCAATGCCGAAGTCTTTGTGCCTCAAGTACATAAGACTAGGGCAGGAAGTAAGGACGTGGATGGAAGTCTCCTCCTCGTTTCCGCAGAACCTGCAGTCGGGGTTGTCAACCACCCCCATAGTGTGCAGGTGTTTTCTGAAAGAGCCGTGTCCAGTCAAAAGACCTACCACGGTTCTGACCTGTTTCCTGTTTAGTCGCAGGATTTGTTTCGCTCGCTTCGGCAAGGGCCCCGAGATCAGGAGCCTCGCTTGCCGGAGTCCTGGGTAGGAGGCCCAGAAGTCAAAGAACTGAGACCGTGTCCAGTCTTCTACTGACTTCTTGGCATTTGATCTAGGGTAACCAAGAGCCGGCTCCGGACCCAGTAGGGGCCTCTGAGAGCCCCCTCTGGCCAGAGCGTCTGCCCGCTCGTTACCCTCGATGTTGCTGTGTCCTGGCACCCAGAGAAGCTTGACCCAGTTGGATGAGCCAAGTTCACAGAGAGCCTGTCTACAGTTTTGAACCAGGATTGACTTGGTCCGGACTGATGCAAGGGCCTTGAGGGCCGCTTGACTGTCGCTACATATATATATGTGCCTGTTGGAATATTTCCTTCGGATATTCTCCTGTGCGCAGACCAGAATAGCAAAGATTTCGGTCTGGAATACCGTGGCGAATTTGCCCAAAGCATAAGAAGCTTCAGCCCTGGGCCTTTCACCATATATCCCCGCTCCAGCACTTTCCTCAAACCTCGATCCGTCTGTAAACCAGACGATATCGGCGGGCTTAAGTATGTCCTCGAGTGGGTTCCAGTCTTCCCTTTTGGGGACGACAACCTCAAAGGGTTCTGAGAAGGAGAAGGAAGGCACCATATCATCACTCCTGGCCTCCAGAAATGAGTGAGTCCCTATCGCGTTGGAAAGGGCTCTAGTGTGTCCTAATTGTTCTCCTCCGGCCTTCCACTGACCACCGCACCTCAGCCTGTAGGCCGCTTTCCGAGCCTCGGCCTCAATCACCAAGTGAAGGGGCACGAGGTCCAGAAGGACCTCCAGAGCTGCTGTGGGGGTTGTGCGTATTGCTCCTGTGACTCCCAAACAGGCGAGTCTTTGGAGTTGTCTTAGCTTCTGTTGAATATAAAGCCTGGTTACAGCAGGCCACCACACAACAGAAGCATAAGTGATCATTGGTCTTACTATCACAGTATAGTACCACATTGTTACCCTGGGGTTTAACCCCCATGTTTTTCCAAAGGTCCTTCTACATACCCACAGGGTTGTAGTGGCCCTTTGTATTTGTCTCTCTATGTGATCTTTCCAGGTCAGCTTAGAGTCCAGGATAACACCCAGATACTTCACCGTCCTGGAGATCGTTAGGGTCGTGTCATAGAGTACTGGCTCGACGAAACCGTCTAGCCTGCGCCTCCTAGTGAAAATTACCAGTACTGCCTTAGAGGGGTTGACTCTAAGGCCCTGGTCGTTACACCATCTCTGTACGATCTGCAAGGCCCTTTGCAAGAGCCCGCTAACCGTATTTGGGAATTTTCCTGAGATGATAATTGCTAGGTCATCTGCGTAACCTTGAGCAAAAAGACCCTCGTTCTCGAGTTCCTGGAGTAGACCATCGAGAACAAGGTTCCATAGCAGAGGGGAGAGGACGCCTCCTTGTGGGCAGCCTCTCCTTACCGAAACATTTACTGCCGTTTCCTCGTTGGCAGCAATAATTTGCCTTCCCGCCAACATGGCCCTCAACCATCTAATGATGGTGTCATCGATGCCATGATAGGCGGCCGCGGCGCAGATTGAGTCGAAGGAGGTATTATCAAATGCTCCCTCGATGTCCAAAAAAGCACCGGCCGCAAGTTCCTTGTGGTGCAGCGCCTTCTCGATCCTGGAAACGATCGGGTGAAGGGCTGTCTCCACTGACTTCCCGGCCTGGTAAGCGTGTTGCGACGGATGCAGAGGCGCTAAGGTCAGTGCCCCGTCTTTAACAAACCTTTCAACCAACCTCTCTAATGTTTTGAGCAGGAAGGATGTAAGGCTGATTGCTCTGTAGGATTTGGCAGTATCGTACGATGTACGTCCTGCTTTAGGTATGAAAACAACTTTGACGGCCCTCCAGGGTATGGGAATGTACCCGATGGCCAGACAGGTTCTCAGCAAGTGATAGACCGGACGTATGAGTGTCTCTAGCCCTTCCTGGAGAAGTGCCGGAAACACTCCGTCCGGTCCTGGGCTTTTGAATGGTTCAAAGGTGGAAATAGCCCACTTGACCCTTTCCACTGTTACCACCCTTGAGGCCGTCCTCCAATCCGCTGCCGTGACAGCAGCGCGGGGAGGCCGAGGGGCTGGCATTTCCTCCGTGTCCTCAACGGATTCAGGGAAATGAGTTTCTAGTAGATACTTGAGGCACTCCTCAGTGGTAGTTGTTAGTCTACCAGAGGGAAGCCTCAAATTCTCTAGTCGTGATGGACTGTCTTTTTTGAGGGCTTTGCAGAGCCTTGCGGCTTCTGGAAGATCTTCTATGCTTTCGCAGAAGTCCTTCCAGGCTGCCCTCTTGCTGTTACAAATGTAACTTTTGTAGAGGCGCTGGGACTGTTTGTAGCTGTCCCAGTCCTCTGGATGCTGAGTACGCATTGCCCTATTGAAGAGCCTGCGTGTCTCTTTGCGTATGTTTTGGAGCTCCCTGTTCCACCAGGGAACGTTTTTCCTTTCCTTTCTTCTTTTAAGAGGACAACTGCTCTCATATGAGGCAGTGATCGCTCCATTAAGAAGCTTGGTGGAGGATTCTATATCCCCTATATTCCTGGGTATAATAACCCTCGTTAGTTTGCTCGAGAGGGCTCGCCTATAGGCGTCCCAGTCGGTCTCTCTGGGATTCCTGTACCAGCTCTCCTCTGAGGAGGGAGCTAAGTCCAGTTTGAATCTAATGTGACGGTGGTCCGATAAAGAAGGTTCCGCCGATACATTCCAATTTTTTATCAGTGGGATCGCAAGTCTGGATCCCAGCGTGATATCAATGACCTCCTGCCTTCGTTGAGTAACGAAGGTGGGCGCATTACCCCGATTTATTATTTCTAAATCGGTAGTGTACAAGTACTGTAGTAGACTGCTGCCTCTAGGATTGACCCCTGTGCTGCCCCAGCAAATGTGGTGCGCATTGGCGTCACATCCTATAATGAGAGGCAACCGTCTGTCAGTACAAAATTAAACCAACTCCTCAAGTTCAGTTGAGGGTGGTGGTGTTGGCGAGTCATAAGGGAGGTAGACAGAGCCGAAAACGATCTCTACTCTCTCGGATCCCCTCTTAAGACTCGCCTTAATTGCAGCGACATCTCTGGAACAGAGATCGGGGAGTGCTGTTGCTTGTATCTCTTTCGAGACATAAATACATGCCCTAGGTATGTTGTGTGTGGAGGAGTAAATAACCCCATTCCGATTGTCTAAGCCCCTAATGGAGCCTTGGCGGACCCAAGGCTCCTGTATCAGGGCTATCTGTGCCTGTCCCACAGCGGCCTGCCGACTCACGATTGCGGAGGGCGGCTCACTGTGTTGCAGATTAATTTGGAGTATTTCTATTTTGCAATTCCGTCGCTTGGGTTGCCCATCTGAGAAGTTGAGCCCTCCGGCGACGGCTGAAGTTGAGGGAGCCCCAGAAGTGGAGCTCCCTTCATGGGTGGGGTTGGAATTGGGGAAGGTTCCTTGTGAGGAGCCTTCCCTGGTGCCAGGGGAATATAAGGAAGCCCAGAAGTGGAGCTCCCTTCATGGGAGGGGTTGGAATTGGGGAAAGCTCCTTGTGAGGAGCCTTCCCCGGTGCCAGGGAAATATGAGGGAGCACCAGAATCGGAGCTCCCTTCTTGGGTGGGGTTGGTAGAGGGAAGGTTGTGGAAGGCTCCTTGAGAGGAGCCTTCCCCGGTGAAAATGGGGTAGGAGGCTCCAACTTTGGAGCCTCTCTTGATAAGGATTGGGGAGGTCCCTGTGCAGGAACTCTCCCCGGATGAGGTGGGTGGTGAGGGGTTCATTATTTTTCCCACGAGTGAACAGGAAGTGTTGTCGACCCCCGCAGAGCCTGTTGCGGGGGCAAGGCTAGATACTATGGGAGATCGCCCGGTTTCCCATAGGCATCGTTTGAGATACCATGACCCTGGTACCATACAGCCCTCGGCACGATAGCTTACACCTTGGCTTGGAGAATGTTTATTGACCTCCCGGTCTAGATCCGCCGCCTTTTGTTTAAACAGTGCCACCTCGTGTAGGTTGTGATTCATCATCACGGGCGGACGATCCTGAACGGTGAGAGGCTAGGGCTGAACCCACATAACACAGTCCGCATCCGGCATGCACCCGCACACACTAAGCACAAACAGCTTGCACTCAGCATGCACAAGCACACAACCATGCACAGACTGTGTCACGCGGGAAGCGCTGAAATCGCATCAACCGAACCTGGCGCGTTTCGACCCACCCCGGTGAACTCAATTAAGAGGCCGAGTGGGACGCCACATGCCTTGGCACCTTAGATAGATCACAGGAAGTTCATTTAAAGTACAACGGGCAATTATTATACTCTTCGCAAAAACGAAGAGTATATTGTATTGGATCGGCACATTTCTAAAATCGTAAATATCGCTCGTAGAGAAAAAAATTTCATATCATTGTGTTAGTGAACAATTTATGAACAACTTTCAAAATGTCCGTCTGTCCGTCCGTCCGTCCGTCTGTTCGTCTGTCCGTCTGTCCGTCTGTCCGTCTGTCCGTCTGTCCGTCTGTCCGTCTGTCCGTCTGTCCGTCTGTCCGTCTGTCCGTCTGTCCGTCTGTCCGTCTGTCCGTCCGTCCGTCACGTTTCTTGTAAGCACGATAACTCAAGAAAGAAAAATCCGATTGAATTGAATTTTGGACAGTAAATTAGTGTTAGCTAGAGGATGAACCCTACTGTTTTTGAACAAAATCTATCGGTAAATAAAAATGTTATTAATGATTTAAATTTGAAAAAAAAAATTTTTGATTTTTATGTTTTTGTAATTGAATATAAATTTGGTGAAATGATATTTCATTCTAATATCTAAATATTTATATATTTTACAAATATACATTTCATAATGTAATATGCAACCGTGTAAATATGATTTTAGCTCGTGTCTTATAATGTAAAAATTTACATTTTTTTACGTGTAAGGTGGTTGTGTAGTTCTTACGCTTTTGACTCGGAATTCAAAGGTCCCAGGTTCGAAACCCAAATGGGTATGGTATAGTTTTTTTTAATTTTTACTTTATTTTACCAAGTTCGTACTATAAAATTAAAAATGTCTAAAACTAACATTATTTACAAAAAACTGCGAAGAGTATCCTATAGAATGTGTAACAGTTATATAAAAAGCTCAATGAACAGGCGAAGAGTACGTTTTTAGCTTGTTTAAGTCTTCTCTCAGTCCTACCAACACTGGAGTTCCTCGAGGTAGTGAGCTGGGTGCTCTTTTATTTATTGTATTCATAAATGATATTGTTAAAGCTGATATGATTAATGGGTCATACATCACAATATTTGCACATGATACCACATCGTCTGTTTCAGGTAAAAATTTTCATGATATTAGAGACAAAATCAGTTTAACTATATCTTCGATTCAAAACTACTGCGCTGACAACGGACTTGCGCTTAATAACCTAAAAACCTTTCATTTTCACCTTAATGAAAGTTTGCTCTTCAGAATTGGTGGGCAAAGTGTGAAACAAAGTGATTATGTCAAATATTTAGGGCTTTATATCGACTCCCATCTGTCTTGGGAAATCACATTGATTTCTTAATAAGCACAATCTTCGCATTTTTCTTGTAAATAATGTTAGTTTTTGGACATTCTAAATTTTGTGATACCAACTTTGTTGTGAAAAAAAAAATATATGAAAAAAAAATTACGATGTAAGGGATCGAACCCGGGACCCTTGGATTGCGAGACAACAACAACAACAACAACAACAACAACAACAACAAGCATTTATTAATATTCACATACAATAATGCGTCATTCCGGAGTCCCACCCGGAGCCAGCCAGACAACCACGGCGAACATCGCCGAGGTGGGTGTGAGGTTGGGCGGGGAGGGTCCGGTTTGGCGGTGACGAAAATTAATTGTGAGTTAAAAACTCCTGCCTAATGGGGAAAGGCTTAAATTTAACAGTATCGTGCAACATAGGACACGAGGGTACTTAAAAACAATTAAAATTCAAACTGTAAAACTATTGATTTCGCGCACACGCGAACACTTAAAAATTTTGATTGCTGGCACGGGAAAACAATACTCAACGAAAAAACCCGTTTGAGACAATTCCACCCTGGTAGTCTTCCTGACGACAGGCAAGTGACATGGATAGTTAAAAGTGTATAATTTTATGTGAAATTGTTGTTTGTTAAGAATTTATTGGTCGAGACTGAATTTAGAGACAAAAAATGGGCAAGAAACAAAAAAGGTAAAAACAAATAGATTGAATAGAGAAGGGTTGGTTGTAGGTTTTGCTGAGGATTAAAGGTGGGGAAAGGAGAAGTTGTAGTAGAGGAAAGTGTGGTTAGAGAGGTTGCCGAAAGATAGGCAACGCCTGGTATGGTAGGGGGTGTCGTATCGAAAAGGATCGCATTATGCTGTCTGACTCGTGTTATGTTGCGGGTTAGCGGACTATTGCCCAGCTTGAATTGATAGAATTTTTGGGATTTTTGCGAGACGAAACTCTTGCCGCTACACCACCATTTCTTCTTACTAAAATTGTTAATGAGTGTAATATATACTATTAGTAAATTTATTGTGATTATTAGGAAACACACATTAGTAAAATGTATTAAAAGAAATAGTGAAGAAATAACATTTCGCAAGATTTCTATTTATTACAAACCATAAAAAAATGTAAAAAATATTTTTTTAAATTTTAAATTACTAATAACTTTTTTTATTTACCAATCTATTTTGTTAAAAACAGTAGGGTTCTTCCTCTAGCTAACACTAACTTACTCTCCAAATTTAAATACAATCGCATTTTTCTTTCTTGAGTTATCGTGCTTACAAGAAACGTGACGGACGGACAGACGGACATTTTGAAAGTTGTTCAGAATTCGTTCACTAACATGACGATATAAAAAATTTTTCTCTACGAGCGATATTTACTGATTTAGAAATGTGCCGATCAAATACAATATACTCTTCGTTTTTGCGAAGAGTATAAATAATACGTACGATGTTATTCAAAGACTCGCGGCATTCCTGTAGGAACTTATTCTCACAGGTTGGCATTCTAACTATTTCTTGTTTATATATTTTAAACTGTGATTGTTACTTCAGAGGCAGAAATGAAATTTCTTTTACTGACATTTAGTGTAAATAAATTTTGGTGTAGCCATGTTTTAATTCTCAATTTCAGATTGTATTTGGCTTTTTTGCTTCTAAAAAGGCTAAAGTGTCATCTGAGTAGAGAAACTTTCCATTTATGCTACAGTTGAACATATCATTTGAATACATTGTAAATAAAACCGGACCAAGAACTGTGCCCTGTGGCATACGAAATTCTATCTAAAGTATTTATTTAGCACACTCTTCTCGTTATCTAGTGTACTTCAAATCATTATGCATTTTTGTCTCATGATGCATAGAAAAAAGTTGCCCGGTGAAAGCTAAAAAAGGCGACTATGAAAATTTTTCTGTAGGTATTGTGTTTAAAATGCTGTAACTCTCGTTATCGACACCAATTTTTTGAGAATTTTATTTGATATTAAATTCACTAAACTTTGAATTATTTTTGGTCTCAATTTTATGCGCAAAAATTGACGAAGAAAAATTATCCATTTTCTTGCAGTAAGTACAATATTTCCGCTATGTTTTTTAACGTAACATTCTGATAATTCCTTTACACTCATTCATTTTCCTCAAACTAATTACCAGACCATAACAAATGTATTTTCGAAATTGCTACTATTGACTTGGACAGGTTAATTATTTAGTAGATTATTATTATCGTTATGTTTCCTTCATTATTTAAATTGGCAACTACTTAGGTGCACCGCCAGTAAGTCGTGTTTCAGTTTAATTTTATTTTTAGCTGATGAGCAATGCGGAACAAAATTCATGCGAAAAAGTACCTAAAAGAATTAGCTCAATGAATGCCTATAAGGAAATATAGCGAACTGATTGCAGTGCAGTTTTTATATTTCAGGTAATTAATATGGGGAAATTATAGTATTTCTGTGAAACAAGCGATATTTGTTTTTTCCTTTTATGTTCAAGAGTAATCTTCGTTTCTTGTAAAGTAAAACTTAGTAATTATACACGTAGATGTACAGATATGATGATTAGAGTGCACACTAACTTGGTGTATTTTTAATAAAGTCATAAACATGCACGGTTTCTGTAGTTTATAAGATATATAATAAAGTTTAAAAGTAGAATACTGCACGTTTATTTATTTTTATGTCTAAAGTATTATATTTTTCAACAAATGGAGAATGACATTTTTCGTAAATAACTTTTGAAATAATGTATATAAGAAGTGTTGTTGTTGTTAATAGTTTTCCCTGGCCTCCTCACAAATATAATAAATTTTACGAAAATTAACCACTTTTTCTAGACATAAATATGTGATCAAATAATGAAATAATTTATAGGGTGTTCCATTTAAAAAATCACAAGTTATGCCTATACAGGGTGTAATCAGTTTCATGTCATTAAAAAAAACTGGTGGTGGAGACCGATTAAACGAACAAAAAAACCTTATATAACAAGGGGTCAAAAACCCATAGTTTTAGAAGAAAAAAAAATATACAAAAATTTCGAAAATATTCAATAGTATTGTTTGAGAACTGCTGCAATATTGGGATAGGCTTCTAACTTCGTATGTCGGCGCCTCTAACCATCAAATACGCTAATACGGCTTTTTCAAAATATCGCACTCCTTTGTAAGAGCCGCGCGTCGGCGAAGATACAAGTTGATAATCACACTTTTTTATGGCTTTTCAAAAGTAGGTAAGGTATGGTCTTTAGCGTTGCGGTAAAGGTGAAAGACGTCGGCGTTTTCTGAATGCTTAGTAGATCTGAAGAAAACTATACTCCTTTTTGTACAATATTTTAGTTTCTGGGGGCATTTCGTAAGTACTACGTTGAGCCCGTTCGTTGTTTTCGTTCTTTTTGAATTGTAGGCCACGTATTTACAGTTAAGATTTATTTCATTGACTTACCGTTCAAGTTGTCAAGAAGTTCTTGATTACGTACAGACATTACTTGTTCGTCCTTTTTGTGTTACTTTTTGGATTTTGGACCAAGTTTTTATTTTTATTTGCTTTATTGACAACGTTAGTTGATAGTTTATTGTGGTATTTTAAGACGCAGATTTTGAACGCTATGGGAGATTACACTTACCCAGAGCTCGCGGATATGCACTTAATGTATGGAGAATGTCGTGTAAATGCAGCAGCTGCGGAACAGCTTGATCGTTTAAGATTGCTCAGCGTCTTCGGGAAACAGGATGTCTCGATGGACATGAAGGAGAACGAGGTCCACAATGCGAAGACAGGGTAATTGAAGCGGAGGTTCAAGTTTTGGAACTCGTAGAAGAGAATCCAACTTTAAGCACCCGCGATATCGCAAACAGTGTGGAAGTATCCCATTTTGTGGTGTGGAGGACTTTAAGAGATATGAACTTACACCTCTATCACTATCAACGTGTGCAAGCTCTAGAACCTCAAGATATGCAGGGCGAATGGAATTTTGTAGGTAGATTTTGAGAAAGCACGCGGCAAATGAGGATTTTTTAAACTTTCTTTGTTTCTCCGATGAGTCGTGTTTTACCAGGAGTGAAATGTTTAATTTTAAAAATATGCACTATTGGGCAGACGAAAACCCATATGTAATAAGAAGGGCGCATTTTCAACGACGGTGCAGCGTTAATTTGTGGGCAGGAATTTGCAGTAGATTCGCTAGGTTAAATGGTGATGTATACTTAAACTTTTTACAACAAACATTGCCAAATTTGTTGGAAGATGTACCTTTGGCAAGGCGCAGAAGAATGTGGTATATGCATGATGGCGCGCCAGTTCATTTTAGTCTGGCTGTTCGAAATTTTTTAAACATGGAGTTTCCTCAACGATGGATTGGGCGTGGGGGACCAGTACCATGGCCTGCTAGGTCTCCCAACTTAAAATCAGTTGGATTTTATTTTTGAGGCCATCTTAAATATCTAGTTTACCGTGATCCAATTGACACATTGGAACAATTGCAGTATTTTAATATGCATAGAAACCATAAAAAATGATCCTAATTTATCAAATGTGTTGAACGGAGTGCGTATGTCCCTAGTGCTCGACGTGCCGAAAAGTGTATTTATGCAGACTGAGGCCATTTCGAACAATTTATGTAAATCAAAAATAATTTGTTGGTAAGTTCTAGATTTATTGAATATTTTAGTTTTCGTTACCTGATTGACAATTCGTTAAATAAATCAGATTTTTTTCCTAACTTAAAATACACATAATTGTTTTCTATTATCGTATCTTTCCCAATGTCATGAAATAATTACTCAATTTTTAAGCTTAACCCAGAACACTCATTAAGGTCACAAATGTTAATAAATCACATTTAAATCTGATAAATTATAAACAACAATAAAAGCTCCGATATTTTCTAAAATAAACAAACACACATGTAAAGAAATGCTGTGCTTAAACCTTTTCTACGCCTAGGAATTGCTTGCAGTTCTGCAAAAAAGAGATAACGAATTACTTACATTTTTATAATTGGTTCGGTTGTGGCGCTCATCAAAGGTGCCGGTAATCTTTACACTTTTTTATGACAATTTAAAAGTTGAGAATTATACCTAGTACACGTCCATTGACTCACAAAGGCAGTGGTTCTCAAATGTTTCCTACCCTAATAGTTAAATTGTTGACCTAGGTCAGTTTTTTTTCAAAGTGCCCCTAAGGGAAAAGTCATAAAGGTTTTTTGTTTGTCTAGTCGGTCCCCGGTCATTAGGCGGCGAGATGCCGGCCGGTACGGACGATGATTCCGAGTCCTGCGACAAAAGTGATAAAAAGTGCAAAATTTGCTGTGAAATTATTGACAGACGATCGTTAAAAAATGCTATAAAATGTAATTCTGCTAAATGCAATGTGGTGATTCATCAAAAATGCTTTGATGCTATAATAAAAATATTTTATGTGGAAAAGAAAAACTGGCATTGTAGAAGCCGTATTGAAGTCCTTAAAGCTAGTGGGGCCTGCAGTAGTGATTGTGTCAATTCTGATATCGTGGTTATGCAGAAGGAAAACGATTGCCTAGTGAGGGAAAAAGTTTTATTAAATAAATTACTAAGTGAATTAGAATACACAGTTATGCTACAAAAAACGAGAATAAATGATCTCGAACAAAAAACTGTGAGTACAAACTTTATTTCTTCAGTGTCCGAAGACGAAAAAACTGGGTCAGCTTCTTATAGCAGTGTTTTAAAGAGAAAAAATGGTATCAATAGTTTTTCCAATTCATCTATTTTATTAGTAAGATCTACAGATAAGGTCATATCAAATGCACAAGTGGAGAAATATGTTAAATCTAATATTATACCGGGTGCTCTTAATATAAATATAAACAATACGAGGTTAATAAAAGATGGTCTTCTTATTAGCTGCGAAAATCAAGAATTACTAAATGCATTGAAGGATAATTTAAGCAAGAAAATGGGTTCTGTATATAATATCTGTCAAGCAAAAAAAATTAACCCTCGTATCATTGTATATGGTGTACAAAAAGATTGTGTAGAAAATAAGGAATTACTTAACCTGATTATCAAGGGTAATAACTTAAACCCATCTTTGGATGAAATAAAAATTGTTACTAATTTAACATCTAAATCGGCCTTTAATATTGTTCTTGAAGTGACTCCAGTATTATTTAGTCAAATAATAAAAAGAGGTTTTCTCTACGTCGGATGGAAAAAATGTAATATCGCAGAACATTTCAATCTACCCCAATGTTTTAAGTGTCGTAAATATGGTCATTATAAGAAAGATTGTCGAAATGACGTGGTTATCTGCCCTAAGTGTTCAGGTGCTCATGAACAAAAACATTGTGTTTCAGACTCTTTATCGTGTGTAAATTGTAAAAATTTTAATATCAAATTCAAAACTAATTTGCCTACGGATCATTCCGCAAGCAACCCAGTATGCCAGTTCTATAAACATAAATTGGCTCAATTGAAATCAAAAATCAATTATGGTTGTTAGCACACAAAAAAAATTGAAAATTGGTCACTTAAATGTTAGATCTTTGTTTACAGGATTTAATCATTTTAGCGATTTAGTTATTGAACATGAATTTGATATTATGTGTATTACCGAGACATGGCTTAATAATAATTTAACGACAGATATTGTTCATATTCCAAATTTTAAATTTTATTATAAAAACCGCGAAAGTAGGAGTGACGGAGTTGGTATTTACGCACGAGTTGACTTGATTTGTAAGGAAGTTTTTACAGATTTCGTTTCAATAGATGGCCTAGAATACTTAATCTTGGATGTAAAAATAAGTAAACTTCATTTACTTATTTGTGCAATTTATAGATCGCCTTCAAATGATGCAAAATTGGCAACACAACATGTGGATAATTTGTTATCTTTTATCACACCTCAATATGACAATATATTTTTTCTAGGAGACATAAATATTGATCAGCTGTATGAAAATTGTTTTGCGCAGTGTATGTCATCTTATGATTTTATTCAAATAGTAAATGAACCCACACGTATTACAAACATATCTCAAACACTTATAGACGTAATTTTTGTAAACAATCCCGACTGGGTCTTAAACGTAGATTCGATAAATTCTGATCTCATCTCTGATCATCGAATGGTTTATTGTAATATAAATGTAGAGTTGCCCCGTACCAAACCCAAATTAATAACATATAGAAATTTCAAAGATTTTTCACAAAATGACTTCTCTGCGGACTTACAAAACATTTATTGGGACCAAATCTATTACCTAAATACTATCGAAGAAAAAATATATTTTTTAACAGAACACATCATTTTTCTATTTGACAAACATGCACCCTATATTACATCACGCATAACTAAGCGCCGTGCTCCTTGGATAACTCTAGGTATAAAGCAGCTAATGCAAGACAGAAATAAAGCCCATTCTGCATATATTAGGTCCAAAAGTATAAATGATTGGTTGCATTACAGACAATTGAGAAATATGACAGTTAGTGTTATTAGACGTGAAAAAGCCGCTTATTTGGCTAGTTTTGAAAATACGGCAAGTAAGGAATTTTGGACAGCCTTAAAAAATACTAATATTAAAGTAACTAATAAAATTGAGATTCCTCCGAATCTAAATAACTGTGATGAAATAAATAATTATTTTTCTTCTGTGTTTACCCCAAGAAATAATTGTCCCGAGTCAGTAAACAAGTTTGAAAATAATAGGTATAATGAAGCTCTTTCATTTACATTTAATCTAGCCACTATAGCTGAAATCAGCACGATTATTTCTGACCTAACCTCAAATGCCAGTGGCTGTGATGGGATAAATGCTATAATGTTAAAGCTCTGTTTTCCAATTATTACCAAACATATTACTCATATCATCAACTGTTGTTTGGAAGCTGGATATTTTTCAGAACAGTGGAAATTGTCATTAATTAGACCATTACCTAAGATAACAAATCCCAACAATACTCTGATCTGAGGCCAATCACGATTATCCCAACTTTGTCGAAAGTGCTTGAGAAATTCATCCAAACACAAATTTACGATTATGCTACAAAGAACAAACTTTTTTCTAATTTTCAATCGGGCTTTCAAAAAGGCTATAGCACTACAACGGTTCTAGCTAATGTTACGGATGAGATTTTCAGTACCTTAGACAAAGGAAATGCAACTGCACTTGTACTTTTGGACTTTTCAAAGGCATTCGACACGTTAGATCATGATTTGCTTTGTGCCAAACTTACGTATTATGGCTTTGACACTATTTCTGTGAATTTCTTTAAATCTTATTTATATAACCGAAATCAAGTAGTTCTTTTGGAAGAAAAAAGTTCAAATGTGTCTTCTATCACATCCGGTATTCCGCAAGGCTCCGTTCTGGGCCCGATCCTATTTTTAATTTACACTGCCGACATTCTCAGTCATGTTAAATACTCAAAAGTATTGTCATACGCAGACGACACGCAGCTGTCATACTCTTTCTCTTCAACTGATATTGACGTTGTTTCTACGGAACTAAATGCTGATCTAAAAGCTATTTCGGAGTACTCAAAAAACAATAACCTCAAACTTAACTCAGATAAATGCTCTGTAATGATTTTCTCACCAAAGAATTTAGAAAACTTAATTACATCCAATGTGCACTTACTTATAAACAATACTCCTTTAAAGGTTGTAAAGAAAATAAAAAATTTAGGTTTAATATTCGATAATAATTTACGTTTTACCGAACATGTATCTCTTTTAGTAAAAAAATGCTATGTTGCATTGAAGCTGCTGTATACAAATATAAGTGTTTTAAATTTTAAGATGAGAAAAAAACTGTGTGAAACACTAGTGCTTCCAATATTGCAGTATTGTAATATAGTTTATTTTCCGTGTTAACAAAAAACCGTCTTCAACATATTCAAAATGCTTGCTGTAGATTTGTATTTAGGTTAAGGAAGTATGATCATGTTTCTCAAAAAATAAACGAACTGGGTTGGCTCAAAATCGAAAATTTATTTAAATATCATTTAAGTGTATTTGTTCATAAACTTCTGCTAACTTCGTTACCCCCATACCTCCGGGAAAAACTTTGTTTTAGATATGACATTCATAATATGAATTTACGATCTCCAACTAATCTTGAGATTCCAAAATATAGAATATCGCTATTTCGTCGTTCATTTTCCTATAACTTGGTAATGCTTTATAATTGCCTTCCCCTTCAATTCAAATCTTTTTCCGTAAACAAATTTCGTAACCATGTCAAATCATATATTTTCTCACTACAGTGACAAAAATTTATCATACATATTTATCATACTTATGTTCATAGATCCACTAGCGTTCTGGGTTTATTTAATTATTTGTTTATTTGTTTTTTGTTACTTTATAATGTTTGTCTACTTTTATTACACTGTGTTGACCATTTTATATATTATGTTGATTTTTTATACACTATTTCTTTTAACAGATGTGACAATATAGTTCAATGTCAATATATATCTTTTTTTTATCTAGTTTTAAGGTGCTTAGGTTGAGTTGAATAGCTTAAGCTAGACTCCGCCATTTTAGGGAAATGAAATGTATTTTTTTTTTCTCTGAATAAAGACCTTTTATTATTATTATTATTACCAGTTTTTTTTTAATGACATGAAACTGATTACACCCTGTATATTGAAGAGAGGCTTGCATAATTTTCTTCTTAACAGCAGCAGATTCTACTCAAAAAGGTGCCTCAAAAATGCGTTACTCGATTTTCGAGTCGACACTTGGCAATTGAGATATAGAGGTCATCCAAAAATGCTAGTTTTCCAAAAACGATCTGTAGCTCGGTAGCCAAAAAAGATAGACGTTAGCGGTTTGTGCCATTGTCTGTTTTTCTAAAATCGAGGTCAGGACACCTATATTGATTTTTGTCTACCTGCCATAGTTTTAGAGAAATCCCGAATCCGATCTAATTTAGTCTACCCTGTACTAACTTTTGTAAAGATCGATAATTATTTAAAAACCATATGAATTTATTGTTAAAATAATAATATAACATAAAGTTTTGAAAATTGGTAGAAATGTTAAGGATAATAAATAGTGTGCTTCATCCCCTAGTAAGTCGTTTCCACCCACATTTTGAGGTTTCCTAGATTATCTCGGGAACAGTGCGCTTTTTGATCAAAATACCTATATACAAAATTATGTCTTATAAAATTCTCTATCAAAAACGTATTTACACTTTGTTTCCTAAAATTGATAGTACTGTGGGAAATAAGGTGAACACATAAGGGTTGGTTCCGGTTATCACAATAAATTGTAATCTTTACTATAATCTACTTTAAAGTTCAGTGTTTAACGCTAAAGCAGTAGCTATTAACCTCCATTTAAAATATAATAAATATACCGCTTCCACCCTTTCGGCCCTATAAAATAACGCGATTTTTAAAGAAGCGAGAATATCGTATATTGTACTTGTTTTCACGCCGCCACCTCAGAGGTAAAGTACTTGGCACGTTTTTTTTACGTGGTCTAATCCACTAATTATCAGAAGGTTACCTACGTTAAGTAATCTTCGTCGTCTTCCATAGATTCGAAATTCATGCATGCTTGTCCGCGGCAATGGTAACACATTGTGGAGCAACGTAAGCCTACCCTTTTGCAAATGCATCTGCTCTCGCACCCTAATTTGCATGAGCAAGAAATTAGTGTCAAAACAGATTCGAAAGCTGGTTCTTTTGTTATCATAGTTGGGGGTTAATATTCCGTCGACTTTTTCCATCCCAAATCAGTAGCTTCTAGCGTAACGTTTTTCCAGGTTTGAATTTTGTAAAAAAACACGATATGAGTGTTGCCGAGCAGCAGCAAAAGTTGGTGGTAGTTTTGATAACATTACAGTATTTTTCGCTTTACCAAAAAGTTGTTAAAGACATGTATACATCTAGACTTTTTTCTGCGGGGGTAGAGTTGTATAAAGCTCTGCTACGTCTGCAATTTCTTCATGATTACCTTTTTCATTATTAAAAGTTTGCACGATGTCTTGTAAGTCCTCTCTTTCATTATGCATATTGCACTTTTTTCGCGTAAAAACAGCTTTGGAAATAGCCATACGTATATTCAGTGAATTAATTATATGACCTGCGTTGATTGCATTAGCACCTTATTTACCAAAGTATTATTAATTATAAGAAAAAAAGTGTAAATACGTTTTTTATAGAGAATTTTATGAGGAATAATTTTATATATAGGTATTTGTGTCAAGAAGTGCACCGTTCCTGAGATAATCTAGATAACCTCAAAATGGGGGGTAGAAACGACGTCCTAGGGGATGAAGCACACTTTTTAGGGGTGGGTACTTTTCGGTTTAATAATACTTATGCTATCCTCAATATTTCGGCCAATTTTTGTAACTTTACACACTTATACGTGTTTGTCTGCAATCTTCTTACTTCTACACCCCCTTACCTACTTGATAAATTAAAATTTTGGCATATAATGTTAACTTAAAATATATGAATTTGCCAAAATTTCACACTACTTTATTCATAGCTTTAATTATAATGCAGTCATCAAATATAATAATTTAAGTACAGAGGGAAAATCTATTTCACAAATGAAGTAAATATGATTTTTTTATCATTATACCTACTTATAATGCATCTTTAATTAGAAATTTTGTCCACAATATTGTTACGTATTATAGTTCTTGATTTCTTTGCCGGTGTTTAAATGTATTATATGTCCTTACTTTTGCATTTCTGATAATACTTCTTTCATTTAATTCATAGTTTTCACTTAAATTCTGAGTTTTAATGTTAAGTTGAGTAGCTATATGTTAGACTTCATTTCTTAATAAACTAATTGTATGGTAATGTGAAATGATTATTCATTTTATATATAAACTATTTTATGGTATAAAATCCTAGCAGGTGTCTAACCATTTCCTGTATCTATTAACCAATGATTGGCCTAATTATTTTAAAATAAAACTAACGATAATTAACACACAAGGAAGGAAGAAAATTGCTGTTTACTTTCGAAAATGTGGATAAACTATTAAATCATACGCAATTCTGTCAAATACAATTTTTTTCTCAGTTTGCTTGAATTTATTTTTTAACGAAATTTTTATAACACATCCAACCACGGCGAGCTCTTCGAGAACTGCTAACATTAGCAATAATTTTCCCCATATTATAAAATTACCTTGCAAAAATCAACGTTGCATAAACATATTTCATATTATTAAGAATAAATCAACAGTAATTACTACACTTTCCTTCTATAATATAAATACGTGAAGCGAATGTACATAACAAAAAAGACCATATTAATTCAGGTAATTGAGATCTTAGTAATTTTAAGTGGATGGATGACTTTGGAATTCTGTTAAAGTATACATTGTATAGAAAAATTAACGTTAGCTTTAACACACTCGGCTTATAGTACAGTACCTAAAGGTAAAAAATATGCAAAACTTCGGAATAATGTCATATTGAATGATATTTTTTTATGCGTGATTCTTGTAGTAAAAGATATCATCTTCAGTTTCTATATGGTCCAGGTGCTTGCTCTTACCCCTGATTTGATTTAGAGGTGATATTCCTTCCACCCCTAAATCAAAAAAATTAATATATGGAAAGTAATTAATTTTTGAAATGCAGTATATATATGTTTTTGGGGTTGCTGATTACGAATCTGAAGTCAAAAGAAATCAAAATGGTGGCTTCAATATGGCGGACGGAAATGAGGCAAAATGAAAAAAATTGCTTGATTTCGCGTTCTAATTTATGCTTATAAGTTTTTGGGGTCGCTAATTACGACGATGAAGCCAAAATTAAAAAATTAAAAATGGTGGCTCCAATATGGCGGAGGGAAACGGGACAAATGTAGTAAACTGCTTGATTTTGCGTTTTCATTTTTGCATATAGGTTTTTGGGGTCTCTAATTATGAGTCTAAAGTCAAAATTTAAAAACTGAGAATAGCGGATCCAATATGGCGGTGGGAAATGGGGTGAATGTAACAAATTGCCAAGTTCCCGTTTTTTTTTATTTGTCTTCACATATGATGGTGGTTTTTTGATATGATGACTGTTTTATTGCTGTCCTTACTATTAATGTGTCATCTAGAACCTGCTCAACTAAAATATTATTGTTGTGAAATTTATTGGTCAACATTGTGATTAAAGATATTTTATTGTTTGTGTTTGAAAGAAATATTTCTTGATTTGTAGTTCCTGACGTACTTTCATTGAAAATTATATCAACCGAGGACTGTTTACGTTTTCTGCGCAATCTTTCAGAAGCTTTTGTACTGTGTCCAGTATAACCATCGAAAACAACGAAATTAGTGTTTAAATAATGAACGTATTGCTGAAGAATATTTCCGAAAGTACAATTTTTTTGCCACACTACCCTATGACGTAAGGCATATTTTTCATTTTTTGTAATTGTTATATTTAACGGCTCAAATATATCAGACAAAGTTGATTTTTGGCCTTTACGCATTCCTGCATTATCGAATAGAGACATAATAGGATATGGTGCCAATTCATATTTTAAGCACTCACGTAGCTCTTCATCACTTTGTTTAGTGACACAAATTCGTTGAAAAATCAGCAGTGAATCTACTGGAACAACATTATCATTGTCTTTAACAGAACTTCTAACGGCTTGAAGAGGAAGGACTTTATTTCAGCGCTTAAAATGCATATCGTCAAAATTGCAACTTATCATCATTTGCTTCATCATCATCATATGCTTCTTATAAGCATTATGACAATTTGTACTGGAATCTCCTGTTACACCGGTGGATATCGACATAAGCACTTTTATGTCAGGGCCATCGTACATCGTCCCTTTTTATTTGCGAGTCTTTAATTTCATTTTTTAGCATGCTTAACGTAGATGTCACAATTTCTGGATTATTTAACATTTAACCTACATTTTCGTCTTATAAACGTTTGGACACCATTTGTAAATTTTCATATCTCCGAAACTATTAAATCTATGTAAATAAATAAATAAAAAAGCGAAATTCATTTTCAGTTTATGAGCTTTATATTTGGTCTCTACCCATTTTTCTCTAAAACTAATATTTATTGAGATATTTGGAAAGGAAAAAAATAATTACGTTTTGTCGAAAATAACTTTATAGTTTAAACTTTATTTTTTTCTAAAGCAAGTGCTGTATACAAACGAAAAAATTTGAGCATCTACGTCATGCTATATATTAATGAGAAACAGTGTTTGAAATCGCTTTTTTTTATTACTGGCTAATTACAGTAACAAAATGGCGACGTTGCTATTAAGAAATGTGAAGACGCACATTGCTTCGGTCATAACTTTTTTGTTTTTCATGCTACAGAAACAATTTAAAAAAAAAACAAATCTTAATTAATAACCTATTATTCTACCTATTAGCATTTTTGACGTAGGTGTATCGATTTCTGAGATATTTAACTCTCACTCTAAATAATTTTTATGATCCCCAATATAAACTTAAATATCTCCGAAATTATTAATCCTACATCAATAACCAAAAAATATAATTAATTCCCAGTTTGTACTTTCTGTAATTGGTCTGTAACATTTTTTCGATAAAGTAATACTTTTCGAGATACATGGCGAAAGCTATTTGGAAATACCTTTTTTTAAGCTAAAATCTCAATTTTGGAGTCCTTATAACTTAAAAACTATCAATTTATTCGAAAAATTGCATAGAACCTTTTCTTCTTAAAATTTGATTCTTTTTCATCTCCAATAAACATTTTTTTTTAAATGCAACTCCTTGAGAAGGGGTGGCATCCACCCCCTATAAATTGACAAGCCTCCGCACAATATAGAAACTTTTCTGTGAAGAATTTACTATTATTGTTCCAAAAATGAACGAAATCCGATCAAATTGACATTATTCCGAAGTTAAAACCTCTAGTTACTGTACTATTAATATACTCGGCTTAGTTAATACATCATCATTTTCATTTACTTCTTAAGTAGAAAATAAACATGGCAGGAGCAATTTGAAAAGCACTACAATGTCTATGGAATAAACGTATAGAGGTACTGCATAAAAAGCTTATCATCAGAAAAAAATTGAAATCTTTTGTTGAAACTTTTATAGGAGATTTATATTAGCGACGTTAATGAAGTTATAATAGTTCCCACAAAAAATTTGATAGCTCTATTGAATTTTTCAAGCATTTTTAAGAAAAGATTATAGATCCTATTGGATTATTTAAGAAAGGATTAATTTTAATCAACTATGTTTTCACGCTTATTAAATAGTGCTTTTAAGATGGCCAAGATGATGTGAACTTGCAAATTATCTTTGAACATAACTGAATTATTGAGACAGGAGATATTACTGTAACTAGAGGTTTCAATTCGGAGTAAAAATGTATGAATTAGATTTCGTTCATTTCTGACAACTTAATAGTAAATGAATCAAAGAAAAGTTTCTATATTATGTCGGGCTTACTAGTTTATAGGGGGTGGGTGCCCTCTTCAGAGAGTGGCACCTAAAAAACACAAAAATATTGGAACTGAAAGAGACTAAACTGTTGAAAGAAAAGGTTCTATGCAACTTTTCATATAAATTGATAGTTTTCAAGTTATAGCGACTTGAAAATTGGAATTTTAGCTTGAAAGAGCGGTATTTCAATACGATTTTCGTCAAATAAATCGAAAGATATTACATTGAGAGAACATGCTAGAGACAAATAAGAAAGTTACTATATTCAGGATGAACTTCGTTTTATTCTAATTTTTATAGAAATAATGGTTTCGAAGATCTGGAAATATAAAGGTGACTTCCAAACGTTTATATTTAGTTTAAATATTAAATATCTTAGAAATTATAACACTTACGTTCAAAATGCTAACAAACAAGGTGAAAGACTATTAATTAGGTTTTCAAGTAATTTTTTGATTATTTCTACAGCATATAACAGGTTATGACAGAAACAATATGCTTCTTCACATTTTTTAATAAAAACGTCGCTACTTTGTAATGTGGTCAGTAATAATAAAAAAAACCGCTGCCTAAGGAATCACTACTTCCACATCCAGATTTTCTATCCGAGTCACTCACAACGAAAAAATGTGGAAATAATTGTCTAATAATATAATATTTGAAATCCCCTACCCCAAAAACCCATAAAACGATACCTCACATCGGTAGTGGGGTGGGGGTTGTGACGGGGGGTGGTAGTGGGGGTGGATGAAGTAAAAAAATATTTCGAAGTTTCTGGTTCTTGTACACACACTGAATCACATTTTTTATTCATACCCTTTAATAATGGGGTGGGGGTGGTAATGGGGGTGGCTAATGCCAAAAATTTTTTTTGAGACCTTAGCTTCTCTTGTATATACTAAATACCAATTTTATTGACTCTTACCTGCTTTATTCTTCTATTTACCCCAAATTTAACCCAATTTACCCCCCAACCCTTCGACGGAACGAGATGAAAATATAATCTAGTTCTAGATCTCGTTAAAGTACATATGTGTACCAAATTTCAAGTCAATATCTCAAACGGTTCCAGAGTAAACGTGCGCACAAAAAAGTTACAGACAGACAGACCAACAGACAGAATTTTTTTTTCGCTCAAACTTATAATCTCGACGTTTCATGACATTCTAAGCCTATTTGAACAATAAAAATTTTTAAAAATTTTTTTGTCGTTACTATACTTCCACTGGATATGGAAGTAATATATTCTCATATACTGCTTTTCGTTAATATATAATATGACCTAGACGCTAAAATTTTTTCGTCTGTTTACAGCGCAAGAAAATTGCATTTTAGACTATAAGGGTATTTTAGAGAAAACGTAACATTTCTTCGCAAATATCTCAATAAATATTAGTTTTAGCGAAAAAATAGTGGATATCAAAAAAACTGAGAAAGAACTCGTTATTTTTATATATCTAAGTAGGATTGATAGTTTCGGAGATATTTAAGTTTGTAGATGACATCCGAACGTTTATAGGAAGAAGTATCTAGTTTAAATGTTGAATGTCTTAGAAACTGTGACATTTCCATGAAAAATTCTAAGGAACACAATTAAAGATAATTAATCAATCTTTAACCCTTTCACTGCTCAAGACGAGTATACTAGCCAACGGGTTAATGCTCCAGACGAGATAACTCGCGGTTCAAAATTAAATAGTATCTGACTGCTCTAGCCGGATTTTCTCGCGGTGTTCAGGTTTATGGGTGGAAATCGGCCGATTGCAATCGCGCTGCAATTTTTGTTTTGTTTTTTTTTTACCATAGTACCATATCAAAATAATTCTTTTGGTTTGTATACGTTATGATTTATAATTTTTTTCAAAATTACATGCTTTATTGTGACATTTTTTTTTACTGAAAAAAAGAAATAAAAAAAAATACTTCTTCGAACCATACTGCTCCAGACGACTATACTCGCTAGCAGCAAAATAACTGCGCACAGCACCAGCCATGGCATTTGGGCCGTCCGCAGTGAAAGGGTTAAAAGTAAGAGTCGATTGTCTTCATGCGCCGGTTCACAATGAACCGCATATTAACGCCAATTTCGATTGGGGGACAACAAATTCCAATCAAATGGTGCGTGAAATATCTGGAGTTATCTTAGACAAAAGACCAAACGTTCAACACCCACATCAACGAAATCATACGGAAGGTCTACTCCATGTCCAGGAGTCTGTACCCGCTCCTGGTCAGGGGTAGCGGACTAAACAGACAAAATAAAAAAAACTATTGTACACTATGGTGATCAGGTCGGCAATCACATACTCGGCGCCCGTATGGTGTAGCATCCCGGTCACGACAATGCGAAAAGTTAGAATTCTCGAACACAAATTTATGCACCTCATCTCTGGTTCGGACAGATACACCTCCCACAGAAGTGTATCTGTCCGAACCAGAGTTTTATACGCACAATGTCACGACATAACCCCACTAACAGACTACGTCCAAGAAATTTCTCAAAAATTCTACAAATTCAAACGGGGGATAGTCCGCTAACCCGCAACATAACCCGAATCAGACAGCTTAAAATAATACTTTTCGATATAATAGTAATAATAATAATAATAATAAATCGACTTTATTGTAAGATAAATACACTCTATATACAAGAATAAAAATATTGAGTCCACAAAAAAAGAAAAGTGAAGAATAAATCACAACACCAACCATGGCGAAGTCTAGCTAAAGGCTACTCATACTCAACCATGAAAGAGAGAGTGCACTCTTCAAAATTTCAAATTTATAATTTAAATAACACTAGATGGTTTTTTTTTCTAAACATATAACATATATAAGTGTAATTCGAAAACAATTTTGGAAGAAATTGGTAGACGGACAACAAAACATAATCACTGCCCGCGGAGTAAATTAAGTTTTTAAAAATGTTCTTAAAAAAAAAAGAAAACTTATAAAAGAAAACTTATATTTATATCTGCTAGGTAACAGTATATATATACTCACTTCTTGTTGAAAAGGTAAATTTTATATTTATATTTAAATTTATTGATGTTATATATCTTGAATTCTTGTGGAAGTGAATTATAAGAATAAATCGCGTTATATGCAAAACCTCTTTTAAACATAGCTGTCCGATGGTGTGGTATTGTAAATTTATTTTTTCTCTAATGTTTTTCGAATGAATAGTTGACCTGGTGACGAATTTACTTTTAATGAGAGAAGGGTTGGAGGAGGTGAGTAAGTTATGCGAAAAATTACCCAAATGGAGCTTACGGCGATTCTCCATATTAAGCCACTTACACTCTTTTATTTTGGGAGAAATATGATCATATTTTCTAATTCCATAAAACATTCTACAGTATGCATTTTGAACCTTTTGTATACTATATTTCTCATTATGATTGAGGCATGGCCCATAAATAAAATCACAATAATTGAAGTAAGAAAGAACGAGTGAATCGCATAACATTTTTTTAAAATTAAAATTTAATATTTCTCGATTAGCATAAATTAATTTAAGAAATGTGTATGATTTTTGCAGCAACATTTTAACATGTTCTCTAAAACGAGATCAGAGTCAAGGATCATCCCCAAATTTCTTGCATGATTAACTATAGGCAAGGGAACATTATCAATTCTAATATTTAAATGTTCTTTTACAAATGACCTTTTCTCTTTATTGCCGAAAATTAATAAATTGCATTTTTTTGAATTTAATATTAAGTCATGCTCATAAAAAAGCTGTTTAATATTTTCGAGCTCCACATTAATATTGTCAGATGCCTGAACTATTTCTTTAATGTTAAAATGCATATATAATTGCGTGTCATCGGCATATGCCTGTACTTTACAAAAACTTACTGAAGACAAAATATTGGCAGTGTATATTATGAACAATAGAGGGCCTAAAATAGATCCATGTGGGGCCCCAGATCTTATATTTATACTGGAAGAAAAGTTACTGTCAATACATATTTTTTGTGACCTGTCGTTTAAATATGAAGTGATAAGTGAAAGTGAAAGTAAGTCAAATCCGTAATATTTAAGTTTAGCGCACAGTATCTGATGGTTAATTGTATCGAATGCTTTGTAAAAATCTAGCAGCATCAGCACACTAATCAGCCCATTATCACATGCTTCGATCAAGTCATTAGTAACATTTGCCAAAGCTGTGGCTGTACTGAAGCCTTTTCTAAAACCACATTGAGTATGTGGCAGTAGATTATTAAACGTGAGATATAAGTAAATTTGATTGTACAGAATTTTTTCAAAAATTTTAGACATTACAGGTAAGATGCTAATAATTCTTAGATCGGAAAAAGTAGTGGGGTTACTATTTTTAGGTAATGGTCTACCAATTGCAATTTTCCACATGCATGGAAAGTATCTTTGCTCAATGCAGCAGTTGATTATATGAGTGACAATATTATCAATAAATGGGCTACAGTATTTCAACATAGAAGAAGAGATAGTATCTATACCAAGAGCATCAGTTTGTATACTATTTAGAATATTATGTACTTCTTCAACTGTCGTTAACCTTAAAGTAAATTTATTATTCTCGTTAAAAATATTATTGTCGTAAAAATAAATTTTTTTCATTACAATTATCTGAAACATTTTGTAAAAAAGATGCAAAGTATGTGTTTTCATTCGGATTTGACAGTTCCTTAGGTAGAGAAAAACCTTTTTTTGCGCGAATATTAAAATCAGTAAGCGCAGACCAAATTTTTTTGTTATTTTTTTGAGCCGCAATATAACTTAAATACCCTTTCTTTTCTCTTCTGACCATAGATAAAGTATAATTACGCAAATTTTTGTAAGAATTCCAGTCATCATCAGAATTTGTGCGTTTAAATTTCTGTAAAGCTTTATCCCTTTCTCGCATAATTAATTTTAAATTGGGCGTAAGCCACGGAGCCTTAGGTTTAGTGACCCTGACTTGTCAAATAGGAGCATGATAATCAAAAAGTGAAGTTAAAAAGTTATTAAAAAGAGTAAGTTTACTATCAATATTATTTTCTAAAATTATATTATGCCAAGGCAGGTTATGTAAATCGTTAAGAAATAGATTTAATTCAAAATTTTTAAAACTTCGAAAAGTTACATATTTAGGTTTCATTTTGATTTTATTGACCCGTAAGTCACAAAAAACCATTCTATGATCCAAAATACCGTTAGTAGATAATGTGCCAGATGAAATAACTAATTCAGGATTGGAAATAAAAATTGGGCCGATTAGTGTACTGGAACGGGCAGAAATTCTAGTGGGTTCATTTATAAGCTGCGTAAAATTATGACTTTGAAAACAATATTCTACTGGATTAGTAGTATTTAAAAAGTTAACGTTGAAATCACCCAGGCAAATAACCTCGTCAAAAGCGAGACAAGTGGTAGACAAAATGTCATCAAAGTTATTAATGTAAGCGTTAATATTTGTGTTCGGTGGCCTATAGAAAGCCCCAATTACCAATTTAGTTGAATGAGATTTAACTTGCACAAAAATATATTCAAGTCCATCACTTACCAAGAAATCTAGTGAAAACTCTTGACTAGAGTAAGATTTTTTAACATAAACACCAACTCCTCCGCCCCTCCCACTCCTATCTTTTCTAAAGAAATTATAGCCTGGTATAGCACACCCCCTACCATATCAGGCGTGCGTATTTTTCGGCAACCTCTCCCCTAGCCTTTACAATAACCTCTTATATCCCTATGTTTGATCTTTATCTTAACTTTATAATCTCCAATCCCCTTTATTATTTCTGTATATTTTCTATTTGTTATTTTGTCCCTTTTTGTCTCTAAATTCCATTAAATTATAAAAATCTCAACTTTTTTAAACTCTGACTTTCACATCATCACTTTTCCTGGCAGGAAGACTGCTAGGTGAAATTGCTTTGAACGGGTTTCTTCACTGAGTTTTTCCAATGCCAGCAATAAAAATTTTTTTGGTGTTTGTGCGCGCGCAAGAATGCAAGTTTCATGTTATATATTAATTAATTATAAATATCTTTGTGTATTATGCCAAAAGTTATTGTTAATTTTATGTTTTATTTCTAAACGGGAGTACTAGACCTCCAATCTAATTACTGTTCTAGCCAAACCGCATCTGCCTCTACCCAGCCCTACATTCACCATGGGACTGGTTCTGGGACAGGTTCGCGGAGACGCATATTTGTATATGCTTAATTTAAAATATATCTGTTTTGCTTGCTTGCTTGCTTGTTTCTGCATCATAATAAATGAAGAAGTTATGGCCGAAACAATGTACATTTTATATTTTTTGAACAAAATGTCGCCATTTATAATATATAGCATGACATGTTTTTTTTTTTTTTCGGTTTTAGTTGCTTTAGGAAAAAATTCCATCTGTCATATTGGACCCGCCATTTTGAAATAAATCCGTAATACTTTTTCAATTATTGAATATCTAAATTCTGGGTACCCTTTGAGGATAACAACAAGTAACCGGACCAAATAGAAACTGAAGACGATGCCTTTTACTACAGTAATAGCCCATAAGGAAAACCGCTGCCCAAGGAATCACTACTTCCACATCCAGATTTTCTATCCAAGTCTCTCACAATGAATAAAAATGTGTATGTGGAAATAATTGTTTATGGAACTTTTTTCTTTATCTATTTATTTAACGTCTGCCTATTTCCGCTACCAGGGTCTATCACCGACGCCAGGAGATGAGCTACCCCCAACCTGGAAATTTTGTCGAACCTCTTTCCCTTAAGAAGGGTAGGAATCTTTTACTTGCCTAACATTTAATAGACAAGGGAACGCCTGCCTTACATCCCCTCCAAAGGATGGTATATCCACTACGTAATCCTCGTCTAAAATTACGTAGCTTCCCCGTGTACACTGATATACAAGCCGCTAGAAGGTGGGACGAGAACGCTGTATTTCCCAAGATGGGTCGTCACCCATCCAAGTACTAACCGCGCTCGACGTTGCTTCAACGGAATATCGACTGACATTCAAATCAAATCAAAAACTAGTTTATTTAAAATTAAAATAATACAGCATTTGACCCTCCCCAGATACTCGCTTCGGAGCCAGTCAGACATCCACGGCGCCAGTCGTCGTGGAAATTGAAAAACTGGACAAAGTGAGGCCAGGTAGAGCTAAGAGGAACTGAAAAATAATATAATATCTCCTGGTCACGGGGTGCAACATAAATATTAATTCAAGTTAAATATGTAAAAAGATAACTTAAAATAATTGAAATGAAAAGGCAAAAGGTGCGTGTATAAATAAATATCAGAGATAAATATGATGACCACGCGGGAAAATTATCGGCCAAAAAACCCGCTCCAAGTAATTGCAAGAGTGAGCGGCTATGCTAGACCGCACAATTTATGATTTAAAACATTTAAAGTTTCAGAAGATTTTGGTATTTACAAAAAATATAATTAGGAAGGGAAAAATTTAGGAAACGAACAAAAGGCAACAAACAGAAACGAAGAAGGTAAAAAGAGTTATATATCGGAAGTTGTGTGATAGATTTTATAGTATATGGCTAAATAGGTTGCCAAAAGATGGGCAACGCCTGATATGGTAATTTGTGTTTTATGCGGGAAGGTGCATTATGCTCTCTAATTTGAGTAATGTTGTTTGTAAGTTTAAATTGGTACAATTTTTGTGATGTAACTTTGATGTAGTCCGCCAGTGGCATTATGTCGTGACAACGTGCATAAAGGTCTCTTAAGGAGGTATATCGTGAGGAATTTGAGATGAGGCGCATAAATTTATGTTCCAGGACTGTTAGTTTCTTTATTGTCGTGACCGACGTGCTGCACTACACCGGTGCCGCTTATGTAAGGGCCGGCCTCACAATAACAGTATAAATTAATTTTTTATTCTGTCTGCTGAGTCTGCTATTCCTTGCCAAGAGCGGGTACAGACTCCTGGACATGAAATAGACGGTCCGTATAGTTTCGTTTATATGTCGGTTAAACGTCAGTCGTTTGTCTAAGCGTACACCCAAGTACTTCACGCACTCCCTTTCTGGAATTTGGTTTCCCCTTATCAAAATTGGCGTTAAGATTTTATTTTCTGTAAATCTGCGCGTGAAGACTATAGATTCCGACTTTTCCGCGTTGATCCGAATCTTCAACCTATCATAATACTCCGTGGCACGAGCCATATGAGCTTTGAGAAGCATGTTAGCCGCTTGTGCGTTGTGACTATGCGCGTACATGGCCGTGTCATCGGCGTACTTGGCAAGTTTAGTATTCGGGAAAGTAGGAAAGTCGGATACGCACATATTGTACAGTTTAGGACACTCACTGACATTCATATTGAAGTCGCCTCTACGCTCGCCCCTTATGGAACTTTAATAATATAATATTTGAAATCAATTTTTTTATTTTGTGTGCCTGTGTAACTGTTCTCGCAATTGTCCAATGAAAAATCCTGTAATGCAGAATTTGAAGTTCTTCATGTTAAAAAGTCGATTCCAAACAAAGTGAAGAGTTACTTTTGTCCATTAACAAAATAGACGGCCTGTCAAAAATAATTTTTGCCTGAGTCAGAGGTCATTGATACCGATCTGAATTTGATTGAAATCTACATAAAAAGTGGGGCAGAGCGTACAGTATATTCTCGAATCAATCAACTACATTATAAATAGGTTTTTTGTACACTTACTTGCATTTTTAATTCTTAAATTAGTTTTAATTAAGATAATTAATAAATCTACCAACACTCAACAATTATGTAATTTAATTTCCTTTTTATGTTGGAACAATTACTGTCTCCCTATAAATTTTACTTCTTTGGCAATATCCAATTTATTTGTAATATTTGTCTTATTGGATTACGTCTACCAAATAATAATTATCTTGTCTACTTTAAGAGGCATATAATATAACCTGATTTAATTTTGTATTTACACTTGCTACCGTGTTAATCTAACATGTTATTTTATTATTTATTTTATCGGAACCTATTAATATATCTGGCTTGATTATAAGTTAATTTATTTCTTTAGTTACTTAATAATATATTGTTAATATAAGTAAATAGTTAGTCGTAGAGGAATAATATTATTTGAATAGGAAAATACGGAAAAATATTATACTGGGTGTTTGGTACTACGATATAAAGTTTTAAAGGGTTGACAAAATGGTACATTTAGAATCTATATGAGCATATATACCATTATAGAAAGTGTCGCAGATTTGGTGATACCGGACTTTTTAGATATTGCGGCCAGCAAGGTCCCCAGATTAGACACCTCTCGACTTTCATGTCACCACGACCGAAATGAGAAGAAGAGCATGTGGATGTAGTAGAAATGTTGGTTCGCATTTTGAACATAATATTAAATTGTTTTTAATGTTTCTATGTTTCATTAATTCTAAATATCATAACAGATATAGATCCAAACCTTGTACTTGTTTTCCTGACTAATGAAATTTTACCTCCTATAGGAATATATTTTTTATCGAATGGACTAGTATTTCATTATACACCATTGGAAAACAAGATTTGTAGAGTATAAGCTTCCCTAAATTGAGCTTTTAGGCGAGAAGTGAGTGCGGTGATGAAAAGCCAGACTATTCTTGTTCTTCGAACGCACAGTAGCGGCTCAGTTATCTCTCTCTAAAAGGACGGTCCGTACTGGCCTGCAATATGGCCAGAAGCATACTATGATCTTTAGTGTTACATTCTACAATTTATCCTGATTACCACCATGAAAAACAGTGACACAAAATGCGACGACAATTACCCCCGAGCTTAAGTGGGTGTCATTGCGTGAGCGTTCCAGTTACGAGTTCTTTGCTTAATTAACATTAAACAAATTGTTGTAATATTTTGAATATGGCCCTGCATCTGGTGTGATTTCACACCAGCTGCTCATTGGCTAATTACATCTTTTGGTGAGGATCGTGAGTTATTAGGCAACCTTATATTCTACAAATCTTGATTGGAAAGGGGATAAAAAAATTTAAACGCATGGCAGATGTGGGACAGTTGGGACAATTTCCAAAAATTAATTTTTAAAATTTTGATTTTTGAAAATTTAAAAAATTAAAAGCACAGTAATATACCTTCATATATTGGACCACTTCTTCCAAATATTAGTTAAATTTACGTGGTAAATAGCGATATGGAAAATATTTTTTAGTGTCATTTATTTGTCCCAAATCTCCTCTTACGAAGGAGAGTTGGGACCAGCTGTGGGGAGATTTATGACAGGTAATTAAATCTTCACAAAGATATGGAAAAATATTTTATTATTGCAAAAAATAACAAATAACGAGAGAGAATAAAATTAATTTAAAAATCTGACAGAAGCTCAGAAGAAAAACGAAAATATATTGCAACAAACGATAAAAAAATCTTTGCTAATGCAAATCGCTAATAGGGCCAGGATGGGCCAACTCTCCCTTACAATAACGTTCCAACTCTCCCTCACTCCTCGGTGTCATTAAAAGTGACCAGATTTATTTTTAGGTGAAAGTGAATCATGAAATGACCCCAACATTAAGTAGCTAAAACGTTGGTCGTTACATGTAAAACAACTCTCCAGCAACAATTGCGCCCACAAAGCAATGAATTGGATAATTTGAACAATAAAACAATTAAAATTACCTAAGATTTGGCGAAATACAACAGTTTATTTACTTCTCTCTCAAATATACATAACCCGTATGACACACAATATCAAACTACCAACCAATCGGTATAAAAAGTCACTGTCCCAATTCTCGCACGGTACCAACTCTCCAGTGGCGGCTGGTGAAATTTCAATTTTTTTTTCTCGTCTCTGGCACATGGGACCCATACGAAATATAGGAAATAACATCTAGAGAAGCACTTCTCTAATAACCCCTAAAAAATTTTGAAAAAGCAGTTTGCGAAAAAATTTTTAAAAATTCGGTAGCCTCCCCTGGGTCTAGGGACTACTGTTTAATTTTTTTTTGTCACATACATTTCACTTTAAAAATAAAATATAACAATACGTCTTGGAGTTTATGAAAATATGAAATACAACGAATTGAAACATTGTAATTTGTTAAATTGGAAATTACAAAATTTCAGTTCATTGTATTTCATTTAATAATGAAAATATTTTCATAAACTCCAAAACATATTTTTCGCAAACTGCTTTTTCAAAATTTTTAGGGGTCATTAGAGAAGTGCTTCTCTAGATGTTATTTCCCATATTTCGTATGCCACACCCAAAGACGAGAAAAAAATATTGAAATTTCACCAGCCGCCACTGCAACTCTCCCATATCTCCCCTACTTTGAAGTAGAGGAGATGTAACACACTTGAGTGTGTTATTTTTGAAAAAATTTCAAATTTAGTTTTACAGAAATGCACCCAAGCATTTTAATTTGTACGCAGTTTTTTTTCTACTACGCCCTAGGTCGTGAAGTAAAAAAGTTAAAAGTTGCCTATTATACCGTGTGTGTAGTCGCGGGCTAGGCATGGGGAGACGAATTACAACGAATTACAACATCGCGCGTGCCAGCTGGCTGCAATGAAGTAACAGAGCTGGAATGCTCCACCAACGGACGAATTTACGGCTGCCGGTGTTGTCAAATCTCTCGCGCTACGTGAATGTACATGCCTAATGGGAAATTACACGCACGGTATCTCCTACTTTTAAAGGTCAAGAATTAGTTATTTAATTTTATGTAGTCTATTTATTTACTCTCAATGGGTATATTATTATAAAATATACCTATTTTCAATATTATTTAACAATAATATATACAGGGTGTTCCTTAATGACGTACTAATATTTCAGGGTGTGACTCCTTAGGTCATTTTATGAAGAAAAATTCACATGAACTTATGTCCGCAACAGCTTCAATTTTTTTGCTACAGGGTGTTGAATTTTTTTTTATTCGCTATTTGAATTTTTCATAAAGTTCAAGTTTAGTGTGAATGTATGGGCAGCTGCCAGAGCTTTCACTGATCCGTACTATCTTCCAGATAATTTAAATAGAGGCAGTTACTTAGAGTTTTTGCAGAATAATTCACCAGATATCTCTAAATGTAAGAGACAGTCTGATATTTCAAAACGACGAATGTCCTGCTCATTACCGAATTACTGTGGGGGAATTTTTAGACGAATAATTTCCTAATCGTTGGATTGGGAGAAATGGGTCAATATTGTGGCCAGCGAGGTCTCCAATCTTGACGCCCCTTGATTTTCACGTCTGGAGTCGAATGAAAGAACTAGTTTATGAGATTGAAATAACCGACCGTGACCAACTTGTACGGAGAATTAATGAAGTAAGTGCCAGAGTAAGGGAAAGTTAGGCGTCACCACTATCCAAATACGAAAGTAGTCACGTAAATGAGTCAGAAATGGAAGTTCTCATTTTGAAAACGAAAAGATTTAATTATAGGTTTTAGTTACATTTGTTTTAGTTAGAAATGGAAATAAAAGTAATAAAATGATCAATACTTATTTCATTTTTTCTTTATTTAAAATGCAAAAAGTTTCCTTTTTAGTTTAATAAACTATGATTATGTCATAGCTTGGTATACTATTGGAAAGGATATGCATTATAGCCCGGGAGGCAGCGTTGCATTTTTGATGGTGATTTTACGCCGCTTGATTTTGTGTGTAATCGATAGTCTAGATATGGCTAGTAACGGAAACAAACGTCAGCTGTCAGACTCGTGGTGGATCTGGTCGTGAGAGAACGTCTATTATGTCGAAGAAAAAAAAAATCAAAAATGATTTCAGGTCGTTTGAAAATTTGTACAACAAATGTTTACATGATAATAATAATTTTAAAAAAAGTCAGCTGCGTAGATAATGGGGGATTATACGTCAGCCGCTTATATAAACCTGTATAAAAAAACAATTGATGTAAAATCATTTCAGGTTCAATGAAACTTATACAGCTAACTCTTTATATTATTAAAATGATAAAAAAAATCGTTAGCTATTCATTCAATGGGGGAAGACCGTCAGCTGAGGGATTATAAGTGCTGAGCGAGCTTTTAATCTGAGTATGGTGCAATCCAATGGAAACTGAGGATCTTTCCCCCTTTATATCAATAGCTGACGTACATTTTCATTTAATATATTGTTTAAATAATCATTTCTAGAAATTTCAAGTGACTTGAAATCAATCTAAACTAAAGGCCTTTATTTGACTCCAACAACAAAACTTTTTTTTAATTCGAGGCAAAATAAAAATAATAAAAATACTATTTTTTCAAACTTCAACATTTGAAGATACGACAAATAATATACATTTTACGTAGTGCGATTTTTACCATTGATGAAGATCCAAAAATACGTCAAAATCACAATTTTTTGGGCTTTTGGTTGGTTGGTTTACACCGAGCGCAAGAGAATAGGCATTTTTAAATATGTAGTGTGAAAACGTAAAATCTTTTGACATTATGTAAGAATCAAAGTGGTACTGGCTTCTGATCAGCTGGGGGAAAATAAGAGCTTTATGATTTTAATTTAGTTTTCACAGCATACCTACATAATGTGCTTTCAATTCATAGGCCAACTCATAATTTTTCCCCCCTTATACAAATTCTTTAACGTACATTTTTACTTTATATATTGTTTAAATAATCGACCTTCGGCCATTTTATTGGGAGCATTCTCGGAACCGGCTTCGCAAAAACGGAGTTGACAAAGTCGGCTTAGTTTTTATTTTGTTACAATTTACAAGTGTATTAATTACATGAAGGAAGAAATAAATATGAAATGACGGAAGAAGATATACTGTAATGTGTTACAACCCCTAGAATGATATTGGTATTTGCACCTACTCGAAAAAGAACCTACCAGAAGATTCCAAAGTGACATCTGGAATTATCTAGAGAATGGTGGCGTCATCACAGAACAATCGAGATCTGTCATTTTTAGGTATAAAAGACCGACCGCATTCTCGGCGAGTAGTTCAGAAAGCATAGAAAGTGAGGTTAAGACTTCAAAGATAAACAAAGTAATGAACATTGTGATTTTAGTCAGTAAATTGTATTTAAATTAATAATAGTATTGTGAAGTATCCAGTAAATATTTAATAAAGTGTGTTAGTGGACAATCTCTTGTTATAATTTTTGGAACCCACGGATTTTGCAAGGGGTAGTTTCCTAAGGGTGGAAACACGTCACAAATTGGTGTAAGAAGCGGAATTTTATGACAAGAGGAGCTCTGAAGTTGTGTTGGAGTATTCGAGAAGTATTCTCGAGGTTTAGTGCTAACACATTGGACTAATTTACTGGACATTGTTCGAGGGTTATTTTCGGACAGAAAAATAGTGTTAAGTGCATTTTTGAGACGTTGTAGAACATTTTATTAGGACATTAGTGTGATAAACTGAGAAGTGATAGAGACACTGAAAAAAAAACTCATTTGTGTTAGTGCGCGAAAATTACTAGAACTTTTCTATTTGGACATTAGTGGAGATTAGTAAATTCTCTGAACTGGATAGTGACAAAAGACTCTGGATAAGACTTTTTCGTGCTGTTTCGAGATTTGTCTGGAAAGTTCCATTGCCGATATTGACGTGACAGTTAAATTTATTTTATTTTAATTTCATCGTATGCCCGTAACAACAAGAAGTATGGCATCCGATA
Organism: Rutpela maculata; assembly: GCA_936432065.2. NCBI lineage: Eukaryota > Metazoa > Arthropoda > Insecta > Coleoptera > Cerambycidae > Rutpela > Rutpela maculata. The sequence continues at coordinate 55,217,406 of OW386289.2, read as the reverse complement.
AACAAATACAGAACTTGTTCGAACAATTCAAAAAAATGATGGCGCAGCAACGGCAGGAAGACAAAGAAGAACAGGAGAGAAAACGTCAAGAGGAGGAAAAACGACATCAGGAAGAAAAAGAACAGGAAGAAAGAAGACGTCAAGAGGAGGAAAACCGACGTCAGGAAGAAAAAGAACAGCAAGAAAGACGACGTCAAGAAGAGAAAGAGGAACAAGAAAGACGACGCCAAGAAGAAAAAACCGAACTGCGAAAAATTATAGAAGACCAAGAAAAGCGACGTCAGAAAGAAAAAGAGGATGAAGAAACAAGACGTCAGAAAGAAAAAGAAGAACAAGAAAAGCGACGTCAAGAAGAAAAAGAAGAGCAAGAAACAAGACGTCAAGAAGAAAAAGATGAATTAAAGAAAATGATGGAAAATCTGGAAATAAGACACCAACAAGAAAAAGAAGAACAAGAAAGACAGCGTCAAGAAGAAAAAGAGGAACAAGAAAGACGCCAAGAAGAATTAAGGAAAATTCTGAATGAACAAATGAAAATACAGCAGGACGCTATCATTTCTGCCAACGAAGGATTAAAGAGTGAAGTCAAAGAAGAGATAAACAAGGTAGAAAAAAAAGTAGGTGAAGTCGAGACAGAAGTCAGTCAAGTTAAAGAGAAAGTAAACAAGTTCGAAGAAGAAGTTAAAGGAGAAATAGACCGGCTTAAACGACAGTTGAGAGATAGAGGAAGCCAGCAGTTGGTATCATCAGGTCAGCGACTAAAACCTCCTTCTTTTGATGGCCAAAGTTCCTGGACGACGTACAAGAGGCAGTTTGAGGCAGCAGCGTGTGCGAACAATTGGGATAATGAGGAAAAGGCCATGGCATTAGTTCTGGCGTTAAGGAGCCAGGCCTCAGAGTTGCTTCAAACTATCCCAGTGGATAAACAAAGGGACTTCAAAGTCTTGGAAGCTGCATTAGACTTGAGGTATGCCGATCAACACCTTGCCCAATTATACCAGGCTCAGCTGAAATCCCGGATGCAAAAAGCTGGGGAAAGTTTACAAGAATTTGAAGCTGCGATAGAGAGACTGGCACACCTGGCGTATCCGAGTGCACCTAAAAAATTCCAGGAACAATTAGCCGTGGGGGCCTTTTAGATGGTATAAGGGACGAAGAGGTCAGGCGAGTTCTGAGGCTGACGAGACACCAAAGTAGTAGCGAAGCTTTGGTGCGTGCACTCGAAGTAGAAGCCGCTTACAGGGATACTCCAAGGTCGAGAGTTCGAGCTGCGACTCTCGAAGAATCGCAACCAGAAATGAACTAGAACCCCTTGCTGACTGAGATGCAGAAAATATTCACCAAATTATGCGATAAATTGGATGGCCTCGGAAAGCAGGAGAAACAACAAAATAAAGGAAAGCCGAGCGGAGGTATTAAATGTTTCAACTGCGGCAAGGTGGGACATATGAAACGAGACTGTCGACAGCAGAACTCGGAGAGTCGAGTAAATGCTGTGAATGTTGAAGAGAAGCAGGAAAACTAAAGATAGCCAGCACCAAGGGGGCTGTGCTGGCTAGGGAATGCGGTGCCCCCAGAGAAATAAAGATTTCCCAGCTCCAAAGAATTCCAAGCAGTCTGTTGTTGCAAGGATATGTGAATGGAAGAAAATGCGTGTTTACTATTGACACCGGTGCTACGTCATCAATAGTGCGGCCAGGGTTTATATCAGGCTTCCAGATTCACAAGAAGCAAAATGGAGTAATCATTCGGACAGCCACGGGGGACAGGGCTGCGGTCCATGGAGAAATCAACTTGGAACTGCAGGTTGGACGGTTGAGGTTCAATTACAAGGTCATTGTGGCTGACATTATGGATGATTTCATTTTGGGTCTGGACATCATGGGAGAGCAGGGATTTATTGTTGACGTAGGGGAGCGAGTCTTAAAAATTGGAAATGAGGAATTTATTCTGGCAACCGCAGACGACCAATTCCATAAAGCAAGGTTGTTAACAACACAAACAATCAAGATTCCTGCTCATTCAGAACAAATGATTGATGTTGCCTTAGAAGGAAATCCTGGAGGGTACCGTGTTGGCCTAGTTGAAGATGACGAATCGATTAAGTCCCTACCCAATATTATTGTGGCGAGAACTTTAACCCGGACTAAAGACAAAATCCCAATTAGAGTCGTTAATTTAAATTCCCACTCGGTGACAATTAAGGAAGGCAAACCGATTGGCTCCTATGAACCGGTCTCATGGGTAGCAAGGTGCGAGGAACAAACAGAGGGAAGTTCATCTACGAAAATAGACCAGGAAGTTTTGACCTTGCTGAGTACCCAGTTGGAGCATTTATCTGAGGATGAACGAAGGGAGGCAATCAAGTTCCTGGAAAAGGAAAGTTCAGTATTTGCCAAGAATACAGAGGCCCTTACAAAAACAGACATAGTCCAGCATCGGATAAATACTGGCGACTCACCCGCTATTCGACAACCACCTAGGAGGCTTCCATTAGCGAAACAAGAGGATGCCTCGGCAATTATAGACAAGATGCTACAAGATGCTACAAGATGAAGCCATTGAGGAGTCAACAAGTCCATGGTCATCGCCAGTAGTTTTGGTTGCCAAGAAGGACGGAACATTAAGATTTTGTGTCGATTATCGAAAATTAAATGATGTCACGAAGAAAGACAGTTACCCATTACCACGAATTGACGACACGTTAAGCACGTTGGCAGGCTCACGATGGTTTTCTACGTTAGACCTTAGGAGTGGATACTGGCAAGTGGGGCTTCATCCGGATGATAAGGAAAAGACAGCGTTTTCAGCAGGCAGTGGTCTTTATCAATTTACCGTGATGCCTTTTGGACTTTGCAATGCGCCAGCTACCTTTGAAAGATTGATGGAATTCGTACTGCGAGGGATAACCTGGAGGACGTGCCTGGTTTACCATGACGACGTGCTTGTTATGGGACAAGACTTTACAGAACATTTGAAAAATCTTCAAGAAGTATTTGGGCGAGTCAGGAATGCCCATCTGAAGTTGAACCCGAAGAAGTGCCTGCTATTCCAGAAAGAAGTCAAATTTCTTGGTCACGTGGTGTCTTCGGATGGAATACAAACAGACCCCGACAAAATTTCTGCTGTACGAGATTGGCCAAGACCATCTAACGTTCATGAAGTACGGAGCTTCCTTGGCCTCTGCACTTATTATAGGTGCTTTGTGGAAGGGTTTGCCGAAATTGCGAAGCCATTACACCGGCTGACAGAAGAGAAAGTGCAGTACCAATGGACACCGGAATGTGAAACGGCATGGAGAAAATTGAAGGCAGCTCTATGCACTGGTCCTGTGCTAGCGTACCCACAACGGGAAGGACTTTTTATTTTAGACACGGATGCCAGCAATTCTTCGGTCGGTTGTGTACTGTCCCAAATCCAGAATGGGCAGGAAAGAGTGATCGAATATTTCAGCAAGGTGCTGTCCAAACCGGAAAGAAATTATTGTGTAACCCGGAAAAAGTTACTGGCCATCGTTAAATCAGTGGACCATTTTCATAAATATCTTTATGGAAGACATTTTAAGATTCGCACCGACCATGCTGCATTAAAATGGCTGTTGCAGTTGAAAACCCCTGAAGGTCAACTGGCTCGTTGGATAGAACGGCTGCAACAGTATGATTTCAAAATCGAACATCGACCTGGAAGATCTCATAAGAACGCAGACGCTTTATCTAGAAGACCGTGCAAGGAAGATTGCAAGCACTGCCGCCACGTTGAGAAATTTCAGGGTACGGTGGCCGTCAACACTATTAAAATAGAGGTTCCTGATGATTGGACAAATGAAGCCCTGAGACAAGAACAACTGAATGACACAGAGATTGGGGCTATATTGAAAGCAAAGGAGGAAGGAATTCGACCAGCGTGGAAGGAAGTTTCGGACAAGGCAGTTGGATTGAAGGCTTTGTGGGCCCAATGGGATTCACTCAAAGTTATGAACGGGCTGCTAAAGAGAGCTTGGGAAAGCCCGGATGGCAAGGAAGTTGTTATGCGTCTAGTGATTCCCAGGTGTCGAGTACCGAAAGTACTTCAGGAAGTGCATAATGGAGCATCCGGTGGACACTTCGGCGTTAATAAGACCCTGAATAAAGTACGAGAACGATTTTATTGGGTAAATAGTCGTCAGGATGTGGAAGCTTGGTGTCGCAATTGCAAAATTTGTGCAGCAAGTAAGGAACCGCAGACTAGAAGTAGGGGTGCAATGAAACAATATAACGTCGGAGCTCCTTTCGAGAGGATTGCGATCGATATAGCCGGCCCATTCCCAGTAACCAAGGACGGTAACAAGTATATACTGGTTGCCATGGACTATTTTAGTAAGTGGCCAGAGGCCTATGCAATTCCAAACCAAGAAGCAGTCACTGTTGCCAAAGTCTTGGTAGATAATTTGATATGTCGGTTTGGTGTACCCTTGGAGCTGCACTCAGATCAAGGGAGGAACTTTGAGTCAAGGGTGTTTCAGCAAATCTGCAAGTTATTGGGGATACACAAAACACGGACAACAGCCCTTCACCCGCAATCAGATGGAATGGTGGAACGACATAACAAGACCATGAAAGAACATCTCTCTAAAGTGGTTCATAAGAATCAACGTGATTGGGATCTCCACATACCGTTCTTCCTCATGGCATACAGAGCTGCTATCCACGAGTCTACGAAACAAACACCAGCCCGTGTAGTATTTGGACATGAGATCAGACTGCCGTGTGATTTGATTTTCGGAACACCAGGCGGAGAACAGCTTCCTGTGAACAGCTATGTGGATGAAATGAGTGAACGGCTAAGAAATGTTCATGAGCTGGTTAGAGACCAAATCACCATAGCCAGTGACCGAATGAAGGCTCGATACGACCGTAAGGGTAGTTCAGAAGGGTTCAAGGCAGGAGATCTGGTTTGGCTGTATAACCCACAGCGAAAGAAAGGGAAGTCACCGAAACTTCAACCTCCTTGGGAAGGACCTTATACTGTTATTACCCGAATTAATGATGTCGTCTATCGGATTCAACGAAACAAAAAGTCCAAGATGAAGATCGTACACTTGGATAGACTGGCGAAGTACGTGAAAGAGGCTGAACTGCCTGACCGGGACGTTCAGGCTTAAGGAGGGGGCAGTGTAATGTGTTACAACCCCTAGAATGATGTATTTGCACCTACTCGAAAAAGAACCTACCAGAAAATTCCAAAGTGACATCTGGAATTATCTAGAGAATGGTGGCGTCAACACAGAACAATCGAGATCTGTCATTTTTAGGTATAAAAGACCGACCGCATTCTCGGCGAGCAGTTCAGAAAGTATAGAAAGTGAGGTTAAGACTTCAAAGATAAACAAAGTAATAAACATTGTGATTTTAGTCAGTAAAGTGTATTTAAATTAATAATAGTATTGTGAAGTATCCAGTAAATATTTAATAAAGTGTGTTAGTGGACAATCTCTTGTTATAATTTTTGGAACCCACGGATTTTGCAAGTTTCCTAAGGGTGGAAACACGTCACAATACGTTTTTAAATATAGCAATAATCAAATTTATTTTATATAAACATGATAAGCTGAAAAAACTGCATACTTACCTACATGTCCATTTCGCACGGCTTGGCAACTGCGACTGAAAATAAAAGTCGGCAAGTCTACAAACGCTCCAAAAAAATGGCGATTTCACGCGCCAACTTGGATGCGAGTTACACTTCAGGTTGTTCAGTGGCTAGACAAATGGATCCCCCGAATTCTTCTACTTAAATAGATCCCAAACGTCATAGGTAAGGGCACAAGAAATTTACGTAGAAATACGCAGATAGTTTCTATCACAATTCTGTGCAAATTTAACCTACAGGAAAATACAATGGAAAAATAATTTTTTAAAAATTGTTTATTTTCCAGTATTAGTGTATATTACCATTGTAATTGATCCCATAAATTTTGGTTTAAATTGATTTCAAGTCACTTGAAATTTCTAGAAATTATTATGTAAACAAGATATTAAATGAAAATGTACGTCAGCTATTGATATAAAGGGGGAAAGATCGTCAGTTAGATTATACATTGAATTGCACCATACTCAGATTAAAAGCTCGCTCAGCACTTATAATCCCATAGCTGAGGGTCTTACCTCCATTGAAAGAATAGCTGACGATTGTTTTTATCATTTTAATAATATGAAGAGTTAGCTGTATAAGTTTCATTGAACATGAAATGATTTTACATCAATTGTCTTTTATACAGGTTTATGTAAGCGGCTGACGTATAATCCCTCATTATCTACGTAGCTGACTTTTTTTAAAATTAATATTATCATGTTAAACATTTGTTGTACAACAAACGACCTGAAATCATTTTTTATTTTTTTTTCTTCGACATAATAGACGTTCTCCCACGACCAGTTCCACCACGAGTCTGACAGCTGACGCTTGTTTCCATTACTAGCCATATCTAGACTATCGATTACACACAAAATCAAGCGGCGTAAAATCTTTATCAAAAATGCAACGCTGCCTCCCGGGCTATTAGAGAAGTTATTAAAACTGTTTGAATCTCCTAAAGTAGTGCCGATTTTGAGAAAATATTCCTTAAAATATAAAGAAAATAGAACCAATGTATTTCAACACATAAATTGTCCTACATTATTTACTACATAATACATTTCTTTTTGTGCTGTTTCGACAAAGTGCATATTCAGAATATTTAAAAATATATTTAAGAAAGCTTACAGTATTTAGTATCATAAAAAATAACATGTATTAGTAACAACACGTCTATTTCGCAAAAATATTTACAAATCCCGATATTTAAAAAACGGTGAGACTTTGAATAGAGGTAAATATGATCATATAGGTTCCAAACGACCCCAACTATCACCCAGTGAAAACTTTCTATCGATGTATCAAACACCCTGTATATCAATGACTTAAGGTTATTACATTTTTTTCACAAAAATTATTGCAACACTTTGATTGAAATTGAGGCCGCATCTTATCTAGATAACATGCTGAAGGTTTTTATATCAAGTTATTAATTTTAAATTTTATTGATATGTTTGAATTCATATCGCATAGCCGCTTTTAAGTTTCAAATGCACGTGTTTGTTGAAAAAATTAATAACGAAATATAAAACATAAACAGTAACTTAATACAATAATTGGTAATCGGATATGTAATCAATTTGTTACAGTTAGTAAAATTTGAGAAACAACTAATTATAACGGTTTTTGACACAGTAGCAGGTCCACAGGAACAAAATCAATTCGGATTATGTTTTGCACCACTCAAAACAGACAAGATAATTATTACTTTCATAATTATGCATTAATATTCTCAATGTTGCCAAATAAATTGATTATTATTTTAGGAGGATACCAAAAAAGTGCAAATAATTATAGACTGTGGAAGATGCCAAAGCGTTGCCGAGAGAAATTAAGCTTATTTAAAATACACGAAGTAATAGGTACCTGTTGGCATAGAGCTCAGGACCGCCGCGTTATTACGGACGCAAGTTAAAATCGTTTTTTCTTGCGAGTTTCAAAGTTATATTTGCTGTGGTGTTCGGCCGAGTGCTACAGAACTTAGAAGGCGCCCGTGTGTATACGGGTAGCCCTCAATTGGGCTTCAGTGAGTAATTTGCACATTTATCATCATATTTGACAGTGACATTGAATTTCGAGAACAGTCAAAATTATTTTCCGGCACGTTGCCGGAAATATTTCCGTCAAGTTTAACCTAAAATTCGTTTGAGACATTCTAACCTTAAAATTAGTGTTCGCTACCAACCTAAATTTTCTGGGGAAATCCCCCAACCCAAAAATCCCCAGATTTTCAAATTTCCCCCAACTGTTTTTTGGGGAAAAATCACTGACAGCTGTCACTTTGACAGTTTTTCCCCCAACCGTTTTAGGGGGGAAATTTTTTGACAGCTGTCACTTTGACAGCTGTCATCTATTAGCTTCCAGACAAAAACCGTTTGACAGCTGTCACCAAAAAGACTTTACACAAGAACTTTTTTGACATCTGTCAAATTTTGACGTTTGTCACTTTTTTCTTCGAAAGTAATTCTTCGACCGGTAAATAAAAACAGTAGTGACCGATCAGTCGAGAGTGCTCGATATAACCGCCCCGACCGGGTCAGTTGAATTGAACTATTACTTGAAGCTGAAACCGAGCGCCGGTAACATGGACGCACTAACGACCAGCAGTAGAGAGTTGTCCGGTCTATCTAAGAGCTGGCCACCTCTTCCCCCCACCCAAATGTCAGGCGACGAGAGTGACGTGTCCATTTCCTCCGCCGTCTCCCTAGATAGACGCGCCATATTAAGACGTGCAGTGAAGAGAACGATGCCGCCCAGGACGCTGAAGCCGAGGGCACCTAAGACCGTAGCTTCCAACCCACAGGACCAAGCAAAAACACTCCCGACCATACTGTCATCCCCTATTGCTACCGCTGCGGCTGCCGCCATTGCCGCCACCCCCAGCCAGCCCCCCAATGAGATGGCGAGCATTTTCAAGTTAAGGGAATCAAACCCTAATAAGAAAAGGAAAATTGCTCTCCAGGATGAGCAGAATCCCCAATTTACTCATCCTGGATCGAGCAGGAGAACAGTATCGTCGCAACCTAAAATCCCAAACATTGTCGTCGAGAACCGCCATGCCGGGCCAGCTAAGGTGGATGAGGATATGGATGTGGTACCACCACAACCGTCAATGCAGCAACTTGCACGAGAAGCAGCGGAAGCGACAACGCCCCGCCAGTCTGCCCCTAAAAAACCCCCTCCTATTGTGATACACGGCCGATTAGATGATCATAAAAAGGTAAATAGCTTCCTGAAGGACAGACTGCGGGGCGAGCACCTTTGGAAGCACTGCGCTAATTCAACCATGTTGCAGCTTGCCAACAAATCCGACTGGCAAGTGATGAGCGAATATTTAGAGGTGGGGAAGGTAGACTTCCATACATACACCCCGAAGGATGAGAAGTCCCACGCCTTCGTCCTTCGGGGGATCTACCACGAGGTAGATGTAAAATACCTGAAAGAAGAGCTAGAACAGACACACCATATAGCCGTAAAGGAAATATATACAATGAGGGGCACCAGAAACCCCCTATATATGGTGGTGACAGCAAACGACGTGACGCTGAAGGAGATTCAAGCCCGGGTCCGCTGCTTGGACCATACTTCCGTCCAGTGGGAACGCCAGGCAAACAACAAGCGTATCATTCAATGTCATAGATGCCAGCAGTGGGGACATGCAACGTCCAACTGCCATGCGAGCCCCCACTGCGTGAAATGCGCAGGCCCCCACCTGACGAAGGTATGTACCAAGCCGCGTGACGAACCGGCGCTTTGCTTCAACTGTGGCACATTAGGTCACACGGCCAACAGCGTGACTTGCGCCATATATAGGAGGAAGCTGGAGGCGATGAATGCCAGATCGGTGAGAGTACCTCCCCCACCCGAGATGAAATACGTGGCGGCACCCCTTCCGAAAATTAATGCCTGGACACAGAGGCGAACACAATCCCAACCCCTCCCCCTGCCCCATCTTGAGCCCCAGCATATCAGGGCGCCTCCTCCTTCCCAACAGCAGCGCCCACAGCAGCCGACTAGGTCATCTCCCCCACCACAACCGGACCAGCGAAGTCCACCATCCAACCCGTCCGGATCCGGAATGGACAAGCTCCGCCGACTTCGGGATTCCACAATGAGGATGGCTTCGTTGGTCGACATTGACCAATTATTGGTACATATGGATAGACTTAATGATCAACTCGAGAGCTGTACCTCGGCGCTCGACAAATTCCAGGTGGTGACGGCCTTTTTCCGAGAGCTGCCTGCCGATGCCTTTTAGACTGAAGGTGTCTTCGTGGAACGCCAACGGTATAGGTAACAAAATTCCCTTTCTTATAAATTATTTGACGAGGCACAAAATCGACATTATGCTTCTGAATGAGACGAAACTCGACAGACGGGACAAGCTACGCGTCCGAGGGTATACCACCATCAGAAAGGATAGGGCAGACATTAACAGAGGGGGCGGTGTGGCCATACTCATAAAGTCAGACATTGCGCACACGCACCGTTGTCTACGGAACACTTCCGTGGAGAACGTGTGTGTGACGCTGGAAGGCGGCATGAGTATCGTCGCCGCGTACAACCGGCCCTCGAACGGGTTCACGGCGGGTTGTCTTGAGAATTTGCTGAACGCGAGCCCGCGCTGCTTGCTTATAGGCGACTTTAACGCTCGACATAACGCATGGAACTGCCATCGCAACAACGCCAACGGCAACACTCTGTACGATTACGTGAGTAATCGTAATGTCGTAGTGCAGTATCCGGACGATCCCACGCATTTTCCGGAAAACGGTACAACGCCCACTACCCTCGACATTGTGGTCAATAAGGGTGTGAGGAACTCCACACCACCAGTGGCGCTGGGGGAACTCGCATCCGACCACAATCCAATTCTGTTGGAGTTGGATAACATGTCGAGGGAAGACACTACACGAAAAGTCACCTCTTACAGGGGCGCCGATTGGCGTCTCTATAAGACACATATAAACACACACCTTACACTTGTAAATGATATCACCACACCCGCCGAGCTGGAAAATGTAGTGGGAGAGTTCATAAGGATAGTGCAGGACGCCAAGCAGAGTGTTGCAACTACGATAACTATAAATCCCTACAAAGACCGACTCGACGCGGCGGTCATACAAGACATCCACGAAAAGAATAGACTGAGATGGCTTTGGCAGCGAAATCGTGATGTCGACGCTAGGGCAGAGATGGGCAGGCTGCAACGGCAAATCAGGACCGCCATCAACAGCTGGAGAAACCAGAAATGGCGGGACAAGCTGGAGGCGTTAAATCCTCAAGACAACTCGCTGTGGAAGCTATCAAGAGCCATGAGAAATACGCGGGAGGCCATACCCGCGCTGACTAACGCCAACGGACGGACGGCTATGACAGACGCCCAGAAAGCGGAAGACCTAGCTAACCATTTTGCAGACATTCACAACGCACAAACACCAAACGATCCGGGACACGACCGCATCGAAAACGACGTTAACGAACTGATTGGTCATGACATCCAATTGACGAGACGCGAATTTCTAAAAGTCATGGCCAAGCCCTCGGAAGTTGCGGGCGTTGTTCGGACACTACCAAATGACAAGGCCCCGGGAGCGGACTGTATCGAATACAGGCTTCTCAAATATCTCCCGCGGAAAGGCATTGTACAATTGACGTACATTGTCAACGCGATCCTGCGACTACAACACTGGCCCAGCCAGTGGAAGTGTGCCGTGGTCGTGCCGATCCTGAAACCGAACAAGGACGCCAAACTCGCCGGCAGCTATCGACCGATATCGTTGCTGTCGGCGATTTCCAAGTTGGTGGAGAAGGTCATCCTGGTCAGACTAGACGCTGCCCAGGATGAACTCCACATCGACGACGAATGTCAGTTCGGCTTCAGGAAAGGCAGGGGCACTGTACGCCAGGTCGTCAGGATCGTGAATGACGTCAAAGTACAGTGCAACCGCGGGAAAAGCACCGTCATGGTGCTGCTTGATATCGAGAAGGCTTTCGATACAGTGTGGATCCCGGGCTTACTCTACAAACTGAATTCGCTTAACTTCCCAACGCATATCACGAAACTTATTCACTCTTTCCTGACGGGCAGATCACTGCAGGTTAGGGTGAATAACAAACTTTCAACTCGGCGGGACATTCGCGCGGGTGTCCCCCAGGGGTCGTGCCTGTCACCAAAGTTATACAACTTATACGTCTCCGACTTCCCGGAGTTTCCGAATACGAACCTTGCCAAGTACGCCGACGACACGGCCATATACGCGCATTCGCACAACGCACAAGCAGCGAACATGCTGCTGAAGGCGCACATGGCCCGTGCCACGGCGTATTACGACAAGTGGAAGATTCGGATCAACGCTGAGAAGTCGGAATCAATTCTCTTCACGCGCCGCTTCACAGAAAATCGTATTATTACACCACTTTCGATAGGGGGCCGCCAAATTCCAATAAAGCGGTGCGTGAAGTATTTGGGGGTGAACTTGGACAGGAGACTGACATTCAATACGCACGTAAACGAGACGATACGAAAAGTCTACTCCATGTCCAGGAGTCTGTATCCGCTCCTGGCGCGGGGTAGCGGACTAAACAGGACCAATAAGAAATTGCTATATACGATGGTGATCAGGCCGGCTATCACATACGCGGCGCCGGTGTGGTGCAGCATCCCGGCCACGACAATGCGAAAACTAAAAGTATTAGAACACAAATTTATGCGCCTCATTTCAGCCTCTGATAGGTACACCTCCCTCAGAGATCTCTATGCACGTTGCCACGACATAACTCCACTAGCGGATTTCGTCCAAGAAACATCGCAAAAATTCTATCAATTCAAACTGGGCGACAGTCCGCTAACCCGAGACATTACACAAATCAGACAGCATAATGCCATACTTTTCAACCTGAAACACCCATTACCATACCAGGCGTTGCCTATCTTTCGGCAACCTCCCTAGCAAAATCTTTCCTATACCAAAATTTCCATTTAACCAACTTTTAGCTTTCACCACTTTTTATTCTCAAACCCTTTCTCTGTTCCCTCTATTAGTCACCTTTTTGTTAATTTTGTTAATTTCTGTTCTTTTGTCCCTTTTTGTTCTCTTTCAAAATCCCCTCTCGACCAGTAACTTCTTGTAAATCAAACTTTTTATTTAAATCACAACTTCCTCTCCACCCTATCTTTCCGAAGGCAGGCAGACCATCGGAAGAATACTGTCATTGGCTCGAACGGGTTTTTTCATTAAGTCTTTTCCCGTATCAATAATCCAATTTTTAAAACTGTGCGCGTGTGCTGTGCAAACTAAAACATTAGTGTAATTTTTAAGTGTTTTTAAAACTCATTCTAGTTATAGTTCGCCAAATTGTTAGATTTAAGTTTTTTGTTCCAAAGAACAGGAGTTCTAACCTTATAATCCTTCATTTATTGTTTAAGCCGGAGTTAAACCCGTTTCACCCGACCACCCATCTACCACGACGTTGCACGCCGTGGTGGTGTGGTCGGCTCTGAATCGGGACTTGACTCAGGCGCACTTTTGTATTATTAACTGTAATAAAACATTTTTGAATTGAAATTGAATTTGAATTGAAGTAATAGGTTAAGAGCTAGTGAATTTTTTTGGTACTAATTTTTCCAGTCACCGACCATCGATAGGATTGTTCAGTTAGTTGTTCTAAGTAGAAAATCGTATATTTTATATAAGGATTTTCCGATGGGTTGAGTCAGAAAATGCCTTGGAAAATACAAATGCCTTCCATTTTTTATAGTAATAAAAATGGTTCTACTAATAAGTCGTACACTAGTACATCAAGTAAAAAGAAACAGTCTAGCTAATTTATTGGCAAGGCAAATATGGCAAGTGAAAAACTGAAAATTATTTAAAAAATAATTGCCTTATTTTGGTAGTCCTAAAAGGCCATAGTCGGATAAGATGGGTGCATTTGCCCCCCCACGGATGGTGCTCATTTTTTTTTACTTGAATTGTTATCAATATCACTCACAATTTTGCCAAATTTCAACCCTTAATATTAAACCGTTTTAAAGTAAAAAAAAATCGAAAATTTTCGAAAATAATTTTTATCTATTGGACGGCCTAACCGATTCAAATAAAATTTTAACCAATTATAGATACTACCAGAACATAAACCTGAAATAAATTGGAACAGAACCTGACAACGGGAACATTGAAGAAAAAATGCATGAATTTTTCTGGATTTTTTTAATACCTATAAAGTTTGTTGATAACTACCAAATTTTTGTTATAGAACCTTGGGTCTGTTTTTTTACCACACATAATTTTTCTCAAGCGATCAAATGGGGGTTGTAGTGGCCCTTTGTATTTGTCTCTCTATATGATTTTTCCAGGTCAGTTTGGAGTCTAGGATGACACCCAGATACTTCGCCGTCCTGGAGATCGTACGGGTTCTTCATACTTAAAAGAAATAAAATATCCATTTTTTTAAATTATAATATTCTTCTTCTTTTAGCGGGGCAACCTAACATTGTCGCACTCAGACCTTGTGGCCCATTGTGCTACCGCTACGAAATTATGGAATTCCCCCATTCAGGCCGGATTCTAATTCAAAGACCAGAATCCTTCCTATGGGGTATTCCTTATTTCCTCCAACACCAGAAAATCGATACCGAAGTCTTTGTGCCTCAAGTTCATAAGTTTATTGCCCACCACCCCTATAGTTTGCAGGTGTTTTCTGAAAGAGCCGTGACCAGTCAAAAGACCTGCCACGACTCTGACCTGTTTCCTGTTTAGTCACAGGATTTGTTCTGTTCGCTTCTGAAAGAGCCCCGAAATAAGGAGCTTCGCTCACCTGAGCCCTGGGTAGGAGACCCAGAAGTCAACGAACTGGGAACGAGTTCAGTTTTCTATTGACTTCTTGGCATTTGCTCTAGGGTAGCCAAGGACCGGCTCCGGGCCCAGTAGGGGCCTCTGAGAGCTCCCTCTTGCCAGAGCATCTGCTCGATCGTTACCCTCGATGTTGCTGTGTCCAGGCACCCATAGAAGCTTGACCCAGTTGGATGAGGCAAGTTCACAGAGAGCCTGTTTACAGTTTTGAACCAATATTGACTTGATTCGTACGCATGCTTGTTAGAATATTTGCTTCAGATATTCTCCTGTGCGCAGACCAAAATAGCGAAGATCTCGATCTGGAATACCGTGGCGAATTTGCCCAGGGCATAAGAAAGTTCAGCCTGGGTCTTTCACCATATATCCCTGCTCCAACACTTCTCATACCTCGATCCGTCTGTGAACCAGACGATATCGGCAGGCCTGAGTATGTCCTCGAGTGGGTTCCAGTCATCCGTCTTGGGGATGACAACCTCGAAAGGTTCTGAGAAGGAGAAAGAAGGCATCATGTTATCACTCCTGGCTTCCAGAAGTGAGTGAGTCCCTATCGCGTGGGATAGGTCATTTGTGTGACCTAATAGTTCTCCTCCAACCTTACACTGACCACCGCACCTGAGTCTATAGTCCGAGCCTCGGCCTCAATCACCAAGTGAAGGGGCACGAGGTCCAGAAGGACCTCCAGAGCTGCTGTGGACGTCGTGCGTATTGCTCCTGCAACTCCCAAACAGGCGAGTCTTTGGAGTTGTGTTAGCTTCTGTTATATGTGTAGCCATGTTACGGCGGGCCACCAAATAACCGAAGCATAAGTTATCATTGATCTTACTATAACAGTATAATACCACATTGTTATCTTGAGATAGTATTCTATATCCTTTTTGTTTTACCAAAGATCCTTCTGCACACCCACAGGGTTGTAGTGGCCCTTTGTATTTGTCTCTCTATATGATTTTTCCAGGTCAGTTTGGAGTCTAGGATGACACCCAGATACTTCGCCGTCCTGGAGATCGTACGGGTTCGACAAAACCGTCTAACCTCTGTCTCTTGGTGAAAATTACCAGCTTAGCCTTAGAGAGGTTGACTCTAAGGCCTTGGTCGTTGCACCTTCTCTTCACGATCTGCAAGAGCCAGCTAACCGTGTTTAGGAACTTTCCCGAGATGATAATTATTGCCAGGTCATCTGCGTAACCTTGAGCAAAGAGATCCTTCTTCTCGAGTTCCTGGAGTAGACCATCGAGAATGAGGTTCATGGCAGTGGGGAAAGTACGCCTCCTTGTGGGCAGCTTCTCCTCACTGCCACTTATACTGTCGTTTCCTCGTTAGCAGCTGTAATTTGCCTTCCCGCCAACATGGCCCTCATGCGTCATCGATGCCTTCGTAGGCAGCCACGGCGCAGATTGAGTCGAAGTATTGTCAAATGCTCCTTCGTGTCCAAAAAAGCACCGGTCCCAAGTTCCTTGTGGTACAGCACCTTCTCGATCCTGGATACGATCGGGTGAAGGGCCGTCTCCACTGATTTACCGGCGCTGAGGTCAGTGCCCCGTCTTTAACAAACCTTTCAACCAACCTCTTTAATGCTTTGAGCAGGAAGGATATAAGGCTGATTGCTCTATAGGATTTGTCAGTATCGTACGATGTACGTCCTGCTTTTGGGATGAATACCACTTTGACGGCTCTCCAGGGTATGGCCAGACAGGTTCTCTGATAAACAGGACGTGCGAGTGTCTCCAACCCTTCCTGAAGAAGGCCTGGAAACACCCCATCCGGTCCTGGACTTAAATTAAGTTGTTAAAATTGTCATATATTTTTTGTAGCTTCTTGGGATAGTATTCTATATCCTTTTTACCATCAGTGGAAGTCCGTAAAAAATGTCCTTTTTTATTTTTTTAAGTTATGATACGCTGATGGTAAAATTATCATACTTTTTTGTAGCTTCATGGGATAGTATCCTACAGTATCCTTTTTTTTTTTATTGAAATCAGTAATATCAGTAGAAGGTCCTAAAAAAAATAAAATGTTTTTTATTTTTTTTTAATGACACGCTGAAGCTAAAATGAAAATATTGTTTTCGTGCCATCTTGGGAGAGTATTTTATAATTTCTATTTTTTTGAAATCGGTATTATCAATAAAAGGTCCTTAAAAAAAATAAAATGTCATTCAATCATTTATATAAAAAAAAGTCTTACTCGTGCTATCTGTGCGTATGTGTATGCCTAGCTTCTAGTTGGCGCAAACATTTTCGACGTTGTCAAAGATCAGAGACAATAACGTTAAGCGATCGAAAAATCCAGAGAAAATGGTGACAGTCTGGCAATACCGCAGGTTGTTCCGGTTAGTTGTTAGTTGTGTGGTTGATATTATCCATTTGTCATGAAATATCTGAATATCATGAAATAATATTATCATGCGTAAAATCTTGGTGACAAACTCGAATTGACCCAACTAGCAATCGTAAAGTCCGACAATTCCAGCATTTTAAAAGTCTTTGGACCTGCAAACTGTGCACTCTTAACTTGAAGTATTGGAAAATAATACACTAAGAAAACAGTCATGAGACTTACAACAAGTCATATTATCAATAAAATGCAAAAAGTTCAAAGAACACTATTATTTATTAAGTACAAGGAAATTTTGCAATATCCTATCCAATAAATTATATAATTTGAATTGAATCGCCTCCCCAATTAAGGCAAAGTAAATTTTACCACACAAATGAGAGAGTTCGCTAACAATCGATTTGTTAGAAAAAATTTTGGTTCGCTTGTAATTAGCTTTAAGGTTCTCATTTGTGATTATATCATTCACAAGAACGGAGTTCAAAAGTGCGTTCAACTAATACATGAGTTAGATAGCTTTCGGTCAGTCTCACGACGTACTGGTCCCCATGCAGGTTCAATATAGGGAAATTTACACGACTTCGCCTTCGAGCGACTTCTTGGCAAAATAATTTTTTCTCATATTTATGCACAAGGTGGTATTCTCTATAACTTTGTTATTTGAAAAGACCTGCATTTGGTTTTCCTACTATCGCTTTCTACTGATTATCCAACGCATTCGTCCAAATTATGAGCCGCTGGATGAATCCAAATTTATTTTATTCGAGAAACCGGCGTTGTTCATTTTTACAATTTTTTGCTAAATAATTGCCTATAGACGCTACGCGCCTTTGTCACATTTGTCGGTTGCGCCCTTTTTCGTACGTCGCATCGTTAACATTTTATGTTCATTCTATTGAGTAATGCCCATAGTGACTGTATCTTTATTTCCATTGTCTTTTGTGAAGAGATTAAAAAGTTGAAAATATTTTCAGAGTACCTCGTAAAAGTATATTGTTTCTTGGCCTGGACAAAAACATATTTTCCTGGTGAGAAGTCAGGGAGGTATTAAACCAGACTTAGACTAGATCACCGAATTGCAGCAACATCGCGCGTGGTGAGGACTTGGATGGGTGATGGTGGTCAATTCAATTCAATTCAAAAAAGATTTATTTCTAATTGGCAGATACATTTATACGCTTGGTCAGATTCCGGTTCAGGGCCGACCGGACAACCACGGCGCGCAGCGTTGTGGTGAATGTGTGGTCGGCTGAAGCGGGTCTGATTTAGCTAGAACGACAGGTACCGGGTTGTGTTAGAACTCCTGCGTAACTAAGAATAAAAGCTTAAATCTAACAATTTCTTTTAACATAACTTAAGGGTTTTAAAATACTTAAGGGCTACACTTGTTAGTTTTTGTTTTACGGGAGCACATCGCACACTGTTTAAAAAAAAAGTCTGGCTACTGGTACGGCGAAAACTCAACGAAAAAAAATCGTTCAAAGTAGTAACGTCCTTCGTCTGGTGGTCAGACTACCTCCGGAAAGGTAGAGTGGAAGGAAAGTTGTGATTTAAAAAGTTTGAATTTTCATGAGCTTATTGGTCGAGAGGGGATTTTGAAAAGGAACAAAAAAGAACAAAAGAAGAAAAATTAACAAAAATTAACAAAAGGAGACGAATAGAGGGAATGGAAAGGGGTTTGAGGGTAACAGGTGGTGAAAAGTAAAACGTGGTATAGGAAAGTGAGGCTAGGAAAGTTGATAAAAAATAGGCAACGCCTGGTATGGTAGGGGATGTCTTATATCGAAAAGTATGGCATTATGCTGTCTGATTCGTATTATATGGCGGGTTAGCGGACTATCACCCAGCTTGAATTTCTGTGATATTTCTTGAACGAAGTCCACTAGTGGGGTTATGTCGTGGCAACGTGCGTAGAGATCTCTGAGGGAGGGTACCTACCGGAGTATGAATTAAGGCGCATAAATTTATGTTCTAAAACTAAGTTTCCGCGTATGTAATGCCCGGCCTGATCAGGTGATGGTGGTCAGACCATCTAAGGGGCACCGCGCAGCGAAACAGTTGCTAGCAATGCTAGTAAAGGCACCTTAGGGGCAGTACAAAAATCACCCTTTATTTTAAATGACACAAGAAAAACAAGAAAAAAACATTTATCCAAGAGTATTTCCACTTTTATGGATGCTATGATTGGTTAAAATTGCGTAGTACTCAGAGTTAGACTTAGAAAGTCACGTTCCACTGATGTTATTCAAGTCCACTCCCCTAGGGGGTGAAAACTACCCCCTGTGTAAGAAATAACTATAAGAAGTTACAGTGATTTCTGAAAAAACTTGAAACGTCATATTATCCATAAAAATATAAATCCGGTTAGTTTATCTCTGTTTTTCCAGCATCCTACGGATGTAGGGGTGGCGGTGGCATCTCTAGGATGTGGTTTTCAAGCACAGCGGCGTACATAGTCTAGTTTCTTCTCAATTCCACACAACGCAGGTGTTTCGAATTTTTATAGAAGTCACTGTAACTTTTTATAGTTAAATCTTATATAAAGGGGTAGTTTTCACACCCTCTGAGGATTGGCACTGTAAGACGTTGATGGTACGTAAGTTTCTAGTTCAATTTCAGCCAATCATAGGCATGAAAATAGAATTCCTGTTGGATTTTACGTTTTTTCTTGTTTTTCTCGTGTCCTTTAAACTTGAAGGTGGTTGTTCAACTCTATAGGGGCAGTTTATGAAGATTACGTCGGAGTTGATGCAGTTTCTTATTACTTTAAAAAAACTTAGACATTTCGAGCTTTTTCAGCAGTCATTGCTGTTTTGGATCGATTTTTTTACATATGGGGGCTAGTTTTCGCCCCTCCCTGGGGGTGTGTTTCATATTTATTGTATGTGCGCTGCTGTTTAATCTTAATTTGTATTCGATTGATTAAGATGTAACAACTATTCTCGTAGCTTAATCTTATTTATACCCTATTCCAAGGGTTTTTTGGCTCTAGCTAATGATTTTGTGGGTGTACGATTTTTTTTTACTTCGACCGAAAATTCATAGGGATGCATGGGTCTGGTTCGCTGCTCTGAACATTTTTTTTGTGAGGCTGTGTAATTTGAACAATTAATTAATGTTATACGCATAACATTCATTGGATAAAACAAATTTCGGGGTGGACATTTTTGGTTTTTCAATTTCACTTGCCTAGGTAGTTGCAGAAATACACCACAAACGTTTATTAATAGCGTCTCCGTTGGTTGAGCTCTAAAGAATTTACTCACATTCAGTTGTCTAGTTATTAACTTATCTTAATTAGTATACGTCGGCTTGTCAACAGTATTTCTAATAAAACACTAGCTATCTTAAATCGTGCCTATACGACAGGAATGCTTAGGAATCATGGAATACTAAATACATTCATTAACTTAATTATTAACTGCGATGAGAAGTAAATCAAATTTATTACCGAATGTAATAATATATTTTAATGAAATGCAGCCTTTTAAGGCAGCACAATATAAATTTATATATACGTTATAGTTCAAATACTTTACGAGTTTCTATAACAATATAATTAGGTACAATAGATTGTGAGTAATAAGATCCTCAGGTTTCTGTTGTTTTTTAGTGGTTTTGTGAAGTCATCTGTTACAAAAGTTAAATCTTAAACGCGTTTTCTACATAGTGTGAGCGCCTGTCATCCCCTATGCTCCTTAATGATACAAGTTTACGGTATTTTACTTCCACATCTAGTGGAAGTATAGTAACGACATTTTTTTTTAAATTTGTATTGTTCAGATAGACTTAGAATGTCATGAAACGTCGAGATTTTAAGTTTGATCAAAAAAATTCTGTCTGTCTGTGTCTGTAACTTTTTTGTGCGCAAGATTACTCTGGAACCGTTTAAGATATTAATTTGAAATTTGGTATACTTACGTATTTTAAAGAGATCTGAAACTAGATTATTTCATCTTATATCGTTGAAAGGTTGGTAAATTGGAGTAAATGATGGTGGTAAATGGGTAAATCAAGAAGGTGAGAGTCCATAAAATTAGTATTTAGTATATACAAGAGAAGCTAATGTCTCAAAACATTGTTGGCATTAGCCACCCATATTACTACATCCATCACATTATAAAAGGGGGTGAAAAAAAATTGTGATTTAATGTACCTACAAGAACCAAAGGCCTCAAAATATTTTTTTTACTTCATCCATCCGCACTACCAGAGGCGCACTGAATGGGGGGGTCTTTGGGGGCTTAAGCCCCTCCCCTGGAGGCCAGCATCACATATTTTAAAGTAAAAATGAAATATGAATAAACAAAAAACAAACTATAAAAGCAAAATACATTGTACGAAATATACGATTGCGCGGTCGCCACAATATATACATCATGGGCTATGCTTTGCATAACCATGGCGAATTGATTTTATGTTGTAGTTTTATACTCCCTGTTAATCTTTTGTTCAATAAATATATTAAATATATTAATTATATTATTATTATTTGTAGTAGCCCCCCCTCAGCAATTTTCTGGGTGCGTCCCTGCGGACTACCACCCCTCTATCCTACCCCCACACCACTACCGATGTGGGATATCGTTTTGGGGTAGACGATTTCAAATATTATATTATTAAAGTTCCACAAACAATTATTTCCACATACAAAATATTTTCGTTGTGAGAGACTTGGTTAGTAAATCTGGATGTGGAAGTAGTGATTCCTTGGGCAGCTGTTTTTATTTTGTTTTACGAAAACGATTATTGACCATCTGGGAATTGATGCTGACTACCTAAAATGACGTCATCAATTTTGAAATATAAAATTCTACTATCAGCATTTAAATCGCACATATGTTCATGTCTGTTACTTTCATATCTAGTGAAATTATAGTAGAGCAAAAAAAAAATTTGAAAATTTTTATTGTTCAAATAGGCTTAGAATGTCATGAAACGTCGACATTTTAAGGTAGAACAAAAAAAAATTTGTCTATCTGTCGGTCAGTCGTTCTGTCTGTAACGTTTTTAGTGACACGATTAGTCTGGAACCGTTTAAGAGATTGACTTGAAAGAAGGTTGCCAATATTGAGCCCAATGCGTCTACCTTAGAAAAGTGTATGTCTTATGTTTTTTGGCATGCTGATTACGAATATGACTTTCAATTTTACGAAAATTGAGCGGAAAAAGATGAGATACCCACTAGAGCATTATTACCTGATCACAGCCACCCAAAAAAAAAGTGGTCTCGTCTGCGGACCAGACCAATGTATCCTTATGTATTTGGATCCGCTGAAACAGAATCCAAGGTCATAATTATCAGATTGCTTCTTTTTTCCCCCCAAAAAACACCCCCCTAAAAAAGTGGTCTGGTCTGCGGACCATACCAGTGCATCCTTATGTATATGGACCCTCTGAAACCGAATACGAAGTCAAAATTGTTAGATTCGCTCGTTTTTCACCCCTATACCCAAAAACACCCCCCCCAAAAAAAAGTGGTCTGGCCTGTGGACCGGATCAGCGTATCCTTATGTATTTGGATCCGCTGAAACAGAATCCGAAGTCAGAATTGTCAGGTTCGCTCGTTTTTCATTCCAACCCTAAAAAACACCCCAAAAACAAACAAAAAAGTGGACCGGACCAGCCACTGGTATGGTCCTCCGGACAGATCATTTTTGGGGTGGGTGATTTTTGGGGGGAGGGATGAAAAACGAACCAATTTGACAATTCTGACTTCGGATTCGGTTTCAGCGGGCCCAAATACATAAGGATCCACTAATTTGATCCGCAAGCCAGACCACTTTTTTTAGGGGGTGATTTTTGGGGTTAGATGTGAAAAAAGAGCGAATCTGACTTCGTATTCGGTTTCAGAGAATCAAAATACATAAGAGTACACTGATATGGTCTGCAGGCCAGACCACTTTTCTGGGGGGGGGGGTGTTTTTTTGGGGTTAAGGGTGAAAAAAGAAGCAATCTGACAATTATGGACTTGGGATTCGGTTTCAGAGGATCAAAATACATAAGGATACGCTGGTATGAACCGCAGGCCAGACCTTTTTTTTTGGGGGGTGTTTTTTGAGATTAGGGGTGAAAAAAGAAGCAATCTGACAATTCTGACTTCGGATTCGGTTTCAGCGGGCCCAAATACATTAGGTTACACTGGTCTCGTCTGCAGGCCACACCACTTTCCTTTTGTGTGGCTGTGTATTAAACGTCTTGACACAAATAAATAAATAAACGTTTATTGTGCACAAAATAGTTTACAAAAAGGATGAGGTTAGCCTAAGCTATCTTCCACCTCCCCATATACATTAGAAAAAAAATTAATACTGTACGTAGTATTAGATTACACCGAGAAAACCTACTAAACTAAATTTGTATATAATTATTTATATTTTATTTCTTATAAATAAAAACTTAAAAGAAAAAACAAAAATCTGACTATCAATTACCAAAAGTGAAATGGTATATTACTACATTTGCGGTAAGATTTAATTAAACCAAATGAACAAATTCTGTACCAAAAATTTTGCAAAATATGGTGTCTATATTTTACAGCATATATAACTACTTATAAATAGGTAACCTAAAGTATTACAATTCAAGAAAATTTACGATTCCAAACAGCTATAATATTAATGTAAAAAAAAGAGAGAGAAAAATAATGATTCATTTAAAGAAAGAGATAAAAACATTTCTATTTTAATTTTTACCTATATATCAAGAAAGAAATATATGTCTGTATATTTAATTTGCATCTGACACAGAACTTTTTACAATTTTCTTAAATTTATTGAGAGATAAATCTAAGTGATCTATAACGTTATTTAACAGAACAGGTGCCAAATAAGAAAAACTACCTTCATATTTTCTCGTCGAATGTTGTGGAATTGTAAAGGAATTTGCTCTGATATTGACTGCATGAATATCTGATCTCTTAACAAGAAGTTTAAAAAAATACGAAGTCGTTTTGCTTTTTAATAATTTATATAGAAAGATGGAAAATAAGTAATAAATTCTATTTTTGATATTTAATTCATTTAGAGCCACGAGATAAGGTGTTACATGCTCCCGAAACGATATGCAGCAAACAAATCGCATACAGGCATTTTGTATGCGCTGAAGTCTTAATTGATTATGGTGAGTAAGAAAATTGTAATACACTGCGCAACAATATTCTATATGCGGATAAATCAATGTTTTGACTAATTTTAATTTTACGTCTTGACTTAGCTGATATTTAAATTTGTACATTGACTTTAGTTTTAAAAATGTAATTTGAAAGATATGATCAACATGCTTCTCAAAAGATAGATGGTTATCTAAAATTACTCCTAAATTTTTCGCAGATTGTACCCAGTTTAGGTATATTTGTTCCATTAATATTTATTGTATGATCCCTCGTAAAGTTATTTATCTGCCTCTCAGGCCCTATACATAGTGCCACTGTTTTATTCGGGTTAATACGCAAGCCATGATCTTCAGAATAATTTGCTGTATTGTATAAGTCTATGTTTATGTTTTCTATATCATTTTCGAGATTACTTATTGACATATAATTCGAAATCATCCACATAGAGATGTACTTGACAAAGATAAGAGTAAAGGGTAAGTCAAAAATGAATATAGAGAAAAATATTGGTCCCAGGATGCTACCCTGTGGTACACCTGATGATGTTTCTCTTATGGACGAATATAAACTATCATTAATTAAAACTGTTTGTGACCGACCTCTGACATAGCTACTTAACCAGTTTATAGCACTATTTTCAAACCCAATATATTTTAATTTTGCAAGAAGTAAATCAAAATTTGCTAGGTCAAAGGCTTTACTCTGATCCAGTAAAACTAATATCGATGGCAATGATTTGTCCATTGCAGTGCTAATGTCATTTACAACTATAGATATTAGGATTAGTAAAATGAAATATCTATAATAATAATTTCTAATTCATGTTAAATAATGTATATATTCGAAGAATAAATAAAGTTTCAGTTTAACATTTTTGTATAATACATGTTATTATTTTTTAGTTTCAAAATTGTTTTTTCTTTTTTGATTTTTGATTATCCTTGGTTACTTGAAGTCCTAGAATCTGGTATTTACTAGTAAGTGAACTGATCGCCACATTACTCCCCCGTTAAGAAAAAGATCAGTCAGTCATTCAATTCGTCAATAGCAAAACGAACTTTCTTAATTAAAGGTGGAGTGACATCACATTTGTCAGATAATAAATATGCTGGTTTAATCCTGTCAATGTTTACCGTGACGGCTTTAGTTCCTTTAACAAAAGTAACCAATTTATCTGTACGGGACAACACTTTAAAAGGTTCATCGTACAGCGGAGTAAAATATTTTTTAAAACGTTCTTTCCGAACGAAAACAAAACTACAATTCGAGATGTCTGGGCTGACAAATGATTTGTAATTAACGTGGTGAACTGGTGGAATGAACGTTAAATTATTAAATGAAGTACGTAATTTAGCAATAAAATAAGGAATATCCGGACAAGTATATGATTTAATAAAAAAATCACCAGGTATTCGTAATGTTTGACCAAAAACGAGTTCTGCGGAAGAACATTGCAAATCGTCTTTAGGGATAGTTCTGAGAGCTAATAGTATGATAGGAAGTTCATCTACCCAATGTGGTGTAGAAGTCCTAGCTCTCAGAGCAGTTTTAAGAGATTTATTAAACCGTTCAATCAATCCGTTCGAGGAAGGATGATATGGCGTCGTACGAATTCTATGAAATCCCAAAAATTTTGAAAATTCTTTGAACAGTTTTGATTCAAATTGAACGCCTTGGTCGGTTGTCACTGTGACAGGGACACCGAATCGACAAACATAATTCTGAAATAACGTACGCGCTACAGTTTCCGCAGTAATATCCTGCAGTGGATAAGCCTCGGGCCATCTAGTAAAACGTTCGATCACAGTGAGAATATAAGAACAACCTTTAGAAGGAGGTAATGGTCCTATTAAATCTATATGTATGTGATCGAATCGTCCTTTAGGTATATCGAAGTCAGTAATCGGGCTCCTCGTATGTCTTGTCACTTTATTAGTTTGACAACTAATACAAGTTTTTGCCCAGAGATTACAATCTGAAGTCATTTTAGGCCAAAAATAATGTGTAGAAACTAATGTTCTAGTCGCTTTGATACCAGGGTGAGATAAACCATGAAATATATCAAAAATTGTCCATCTAAAAACGATAGGAACGTAAGGACGAAGTTTAGGGTGAGAAACGTCACACCAAATAAACTTGTCAGAATATGGAATTTTAATTTTCTTTAAATGAAAAGTTCTCTTTGTGTTCGATGAAGTATCTGATAATAAAAATTTAAGATCAGAATCATCTTTTTGAGCTTCGCTCAATAAATTTAAGTCAAAGTTAGTATCAATTAGGTTAGACTTTTGAGTAACGATTGGGGAAATGAATTGTTGCAAAGAAGACGTATCATGTTCGCGTGATAAAGTGTCTACAACAATGTTATTTTTCCCTTTGATATGTCTGATTTCGCAGGCAAATTGAGCAATGAATTCTAAATGTCTAGTTTGCTTGGGAGATCTTTCAGTTTTAGTGAATAATGCTTTGACCAAAGGTTTATGGTCAGTAAAGCAAATAAATGTGCGACCTTCAAGTAAAAATCTGAAATGTTTAATCGCTGTAAATAAAGAAAGAAGTTCCTTGTCAAAGGAACTGTATTTGGTCTGTGCCAAGGTAAGCATTCGTGAAAAGAAGGCTAATGGGGCAAGAATACCTTCGTCGTCGCGCTGTTCAAGAACTGCCCCCATAAAGACATTAGAACAATCAACAGTAAGCGATAAAAACGAGCTATCATCACAACGTGGATGTGCTAAAAAGGTTGCACCAGCTATAGCAGCTTTGGCTTTGGAAAAACTGTCAAGACAGTCGGTAGGCCAATCGTTTATTATTTTAACTTTATCATGCAGAAATTTAGTACAAAGTGCATGTAAAGGAATTAATATTTCAGCGAAAAAAGGTATGAAACGATGATAAAAGTTAACCATACCTATGAAACGCTGAAGTTGTTTGACTGTAGTAGGTAAGGGAAAATTATTTATGACATCAATACGTTCAGAAGAAGGTAAAATGCCGGCTGAAGAAATATTGTGTCCTAAAAATGTCAAATGACTGACACCTAATATGCATTTTGACGGTTTAATATTTATGCCGTACAATTCTAACCTCTGAAAAACAAGTTTTAAGTGTTCTAAATGTTCCGAACTAGATTTACTTGCAGTCAGGATGTCATCTAAATAGACGAAAATAAAAGGTAAACCTACTAAAACTTCGTTCATGAAACGTTGGAAAGTTTGACCGGTGTTACGTAAGCCGAAAGGCATACGCCCAAATTCAAACAAACCGAAAGGAGTAGTAATCGCTGTTTTAAAAATGTCGCTTTTTGCGACAGGAATCTGGTGATAAGCACGTACCAAATCTATTTTTGAAAAAATAACACTATTATACAACTGCGAGTTAAAATCACGGAGGTGGGGCAACGGGTATCTGTCAGGAACAGTAATTGAATTTAGACGACGATAGTCCCCACAAGGTCTCCAGTCGCAGCTTTCTTTTTTTTTCAACCATATGCAATGGTGAGGAAACGGAAGAAGAAGAAGGTACACAAATACCTAATTCTACCATATTATTGAATTCGTCCTGAGCTATCTTGAATTTAACGCTATCCAACCTACGTGGGCGTGAGAAAGGTAAATGACCTTCTGTAACAATATGATGTTCAATTGAATGTTTAACTGGCAAATTGTAATTTGGGGAGCTAATTAAAGTAGGAAATTTTAAAAGTAATGCAGTGAATTCATTTGATACGCTAAATAACTTAGGAGAATGTAATGGACCATTGTTTGAAAATAAATATGTTGACAAACTAGTCATATTGTCGATTAAACATTTATGTTTTAAATCAACAACTAAACCAAAATGAGCTAAAAAGTCTGCTCCGATAATGGCGATATTTATATCTGCTATATTAAAAACGAAAGGAAATAACCTACGTAAGTTTAGATCAATTTTCAAAAATTTCTTCCCGAAGGTATCTATAACTGAACCATTAGCTGCTGTTAGTACAACATCAGGGTTTCTCCTAGTATTCGTTAATAGATTCCGAGGTATAATTGATAAATCAGCGCCCGTGTCAATGAGGAATTCTAATTTATTAGTATTATCAAATATAAAGATACGAGGTTTACTATCCGAAATTTTAACGTCAGTGGTCAAAATATTATTGACATTTAGTCATCTCTGATTGTCGCTTTTGACATCTTTGGCGAACGTGCACCAATCTCCGAGACACTTAAATGCTTTACGACCATAAAGTTGATGGTAACAGCAAACCTTGGCATTAGAAGGATTATATCTAACGCTGGTACCACTTAGAACGGGGCCTTGAGCCTCTGCGATTTCTTGAGTCGAGTCGACTTCTACAACTATTGCAATAAGTGCCAGAAACTATATTGGTAGTGGAAGGAATTGAAGAAACTTTAGATTCAATAGCAAGTAATTGAGATGTAAAGATTTCTTGTTTGTGTAAGACTTGATTTAACGTGTCTTAAAATGTTGCGATCAAACTAGATGTAGAAACTGTTGGATTGATGTTACAAATCGAATTCGAGGTAAGGGAAGTCATAGAATTCTGACACGACTCCCATATACGATCGGCAATGTCGATTAACTCCTTAATTTCAGTTTTTCCCGACGCCGTAATTGCAATGAAGATTGTTTTGGGTAGTCGCCGCTTCCACAACTTGACCAGGAGCTCCTGGCTCACCACATGGGAACCTCCGACCGTTGATAGCATTGATCGGTAAAAATCGGATGGTTTTTGGTCTCCCATTTGGGAACCAGAGAGTAGGTCTCCAACCGCTTTTCCTCGGTTGACGAGAAATTAGTATATTTTTCAAGTTGTCATATAGATCTTTTTCTGGTTGATTAGTGACAACGTCATACACCGTGGTAATAATTTCAGGGGGTAAACTGGCAATGACATAATCGTATTTTTTACGATCGCTAACAATCCTGTGAATAGAAAATTGCGACTCAATTTGAGTAAACCATATTTCTGGTTTAGATACCCAGAAAGGTGGTAATTTAATGGTCGCGACGTAATTACCATGAGATGTCCCTGCACCTGATGAAATTTGAATGCCATCTAATAAAATATTATCTGTTGGTGGTGCCATTTTTAAAACAAAGAAATAATAAATCGATGACTAATTGATTGAATGATTAATTGATTGTATATATTATGCTTTTTGCGTTTTTGAATGAGATTTCTTAAAGACGTCAACGTTGAATGACTGACATGATTCCCTTTAATAACGAAGGAAAAATGATCAATGGCAAAACAATTCACTTACCAGATAAATAAAGTTTTGCCTCTTCGCCGTCTAGAATTGATTTAGGAGAATATTGTTCCAAGTCTACGAATCTGAATCTGGACTCATGCGGAAGTAGGTATGGCGGTACTTGAGGCGGTGATCCGCCCCCCAAAATGGGGCCCCCGTAGGGCTCCGCCCCCGGCCCATTTTCTAGTGGGGCCCCCATTTAACTCAAGGCCCCTTTTCCAGTGGGGCCAACATAACCTCACTCTGCGTCATTCTCGAGGCCCCATTTAACTCAAGGCCCCTTTTCCAGTGGGGCCAACATAACCTCACTCTGCGTCATTCTCGAGGCCCCATTTAACTCAAGGCCCCTTTTCCAGTGGGGCCAACATAACCTCACTCTGCGTCATTCTCGAGGCCCCATTTAACTCGAGGTCCCTTTTCCAATGGGTCAAGATAACCTTCACTTTCATCACCTCATTTTTCTCATACAACCAGTGCCATCTATCAATCATTCCTTAAAACTCTGAATACTTATAATTTCTTATAGAGGGCGGTCACGTGATAATATTTATTTTTTTTTTGTTAATTAATTTTTAATTTAAATTCTGATTATTTATAATTTCCTGTATAGAAGTCACGTGATAATATTTATTTTTTGTTAATTAATTTTTAATTTAAATTCTGTTTATTTATAATTTCCTATATAGAAGTCATATGATAATATTTATTTATCATTTACTGTTATTGAATACCCAACCACGCGCCTCTGGATGAATCAGTAATTATATTCTTAGATATACGTACTAGTATTACACTTTATACAGCTAATATATGGTCACATCATAAATTTATATTTTTATTGTAATTATTTTTATGAAAAAATCCAGCCACCGTCTAGGATTCGAACCACCGATCTCCGGTTTGAAAGCACAATGCTCAACACACTGGGCTATCGAGGTACCTGACTTCAAGTCGATTAATACTGGTATACGTGAATCAATCAATGTATGACGTCACACATAGAAAAAAAGCATGCGCAGTGAAGGTCTACTGTATTAGCGAAATCTATTTCAATTTCCTGAAATGTAATATTCATATTTATTTATTATTAATATTAATTTTTATTTTAAACTTCTTAAAAACTTTTGAAAACTCATAATTTCCTATATAGGAGTCACGTTATAATAGTTATTTACCATTAATTATTTTTATTTAAAAAAAAAAAAAAATTCAGCAGTGACCGTGGATAGATCCTGCAAACTCTTGACTGTAAGTCCGAAGCGTTCACCACTAATCCACTATAGTACATACTAAATGAATGCATAATTGTTGATACCTTTCAAGCTGAGGTTATAATTAGATACATTTACAATATTTTTTACCAATTCTTCGAAATTACCTACTTAACATAAAATAACGGACTTTATTTGTCGACAGAGAATATTTATTAAATATAATTAGCCATTTCTATAGCTATTCTATTACTTTTTATGGGAATTATTTTTTCAATTATTTATTGAAAAGTTTTTCGTCTCTTAATAATTTTGACTTTAACTAACAGACTCCAAAAATTCAAAATCTATATAATTCGTTATTCTAAATTTCAACAGTAATCACCTCATCATCAGGGGAATAGAAAAATGAATTCCTTATATGAAAACTTTTACATGTGACGTCATCCTCATTATATATTTTCCTTAAAACTAGGGAACCGTCGTGTATTTTAAAATCTATAAAGCCTTTTGATTGGTTCCTCTTGAAGAGTCACCCCTTGTAGACACCACAACTCTGTATCTAACTATCTTCCCGATCGATTTTTTTTGTCTTAACATGACTCATAGTTTTAACTTATACAAACTAAAAATTATGTAGATAAAAAGTTATTCTAAATTTCAACAATAATTACCTCATCATCAGGGGAATAGAAAAATGTCCTGATTCCTTATATAAAAACTTTTACAGGTGACGTCATGCCTCATTATATATTTTCCTTTAAACTAGGGAACCGTCTATTTTAAAATCTATAAAGATTTTTGATTGGTTTCTCTTGAAGAGTCACCCTTGGTAGAGGCCACAACTCTACATCTAATGTTCTTCTGTTCGAATTTGTTTATCTTAACATGACTCGTAGTTTTAACTTATACAGACTAAAAATTATGTTGATAAAGTGTTATATTTATATTTAATCACCTAATAATGCCTAAATATCGAAACCACATTCACATATATAAAATTTTATTTCCCTCGAGTTAATGGCATTGGATATCAATGAAATTTTGGAAATGAACCTAACGATGCCTACTGTATTAGCGAAATCTATTAAATCATGCATAGCTTTAATATTTCAACTTTATGACGTCAGATTGATCTAAGATTTTACGTGGGTCTTTTTTAGAGTTGAATACAATCGTTTGCCGTAATATGTCAAAAAGGGCCTTACCTAAAACTTTGTCCGTTTTTAATGAATCAAAAACTAAAATTCATTTAAAAAATAAGTGAACAGAATCACAAGAGGCAATATTTTCGACAAGCCAATAAATAAAAAGTTATAGACCATGAAATATTTATTTATTTATTTATTTATAGTAAGAAGTTTTAGTTCTATCGTTGGGGTGTTCAGACGTGCAATTACAGGCGGTCCTATGGCCCTTTCAAGTGTTTAATTACCGATAGTAAATATAAAGTGCAAAAGATATAGTCAAGTATCCATAAGTGGGTGCCATGTGTTTATGTTTGTAAAATCCTCTGAACGTATTCAATAATTTTAAAAGAAAAAGTGACTCTAAAATATCGTGTTGTGCTAATGTTTATGAACTAAGAGATAAACTGCCTATAAGTTTCCATTCGGATAAAATATAACATTTTAAACTAACCT
The DNA here is from genome assembly GCA_936432065.2 of Rutpela maculata. Classification (NCBI taxonomy): domain Eukaryota; kingdom Metazoa; phylum Arthropoda; class Insecta; order Coleoptera; family Cerambycidae; genus Rutpela; species Rutpela maculata. The sequence goes on along the minus strand of OW386289.2, from coordinate 55,185,372 downwards.
GCATCTCTCACCGAGTACATTATGCCTGTCACCAATGATGAATTAATGCAGATTTTAAATACTATTATTGAACAAAATACAGCAATAACAAATCAAAATAAGGAAATTAAATTAGAAATAGAAGAGATAAATAGAAATTTAAAATCTGATCTAGAAATTGCGTATACAAAAATTGAGGCACTGGAACAGGAAAATTTACTTTTAAATGAGAGAATAACACAGATAGAAAACAATTTGAGGAAGAAAAAACATTGTACTATATGGCGTAGAAGAAAAACCACAGGAAAATTTAACAAACGAAATTTTAAGAATAGCAAATCAAACATTAAGAGTTGAATTAAACAATTCGGATATAAGCAACACTTTTAGACTTGGATCAAAAAGTGAAATAAATAATCGAAGACCAGTGTTAATTGAATTTGGCACGTATGTAAAAAAAAGCTGACTTCATTAAAAAAACGCAATAAATTTGAAATCAACAGGATTGGCAATTGCGGAAGACCTAACCCCAAAAGAACGAGCAGTAAGAAGAGAATTACTAGTCTACTTGAAGCAAGCCAGAGCCAGAAATTATTTAGCCAAAATAAAAAATAATAAACTAATAATAAACGAAGAATCATATACATTAGAAGATCTAAAGCAACATAAATTACATTTTCAAGAAATAATAGATGCCAGTACATCCGTAACCGAAATAACAAACAAAGAAATCACACAGGATACGTTGAGGGTAGAAAAAACATTAGAAAAATAACGAAGACACACAACAATTAGACGAATTGCCTCAGAAAAAACAGAATCAATCTACTACAGGTAAAAATAACAAAAAAAATAATAACTCCTCTTACTCGTCAATCTATAACAACAAGAAGTACCTACAAAAAAATTGGGTTATATGTATGTATATGTGTATATGTGTATATATGAATACATATGTACATATATATATGTATATATATATGCAAATTATTATAAAACATATATGTGTATGCATTAAGTATAATCTTTAATTTTAACTTAAATTGTGTACTATTCCCTTTTCTTTACAATAAAATGGATGCATATATTAGAGAATTTTTAAAATAAAAAAAATTGAAACTAAGATAGCTACCAATATGATAGAATGTAAACAAATTTTTGATGAGAACAAAGGTAGTTTTGATATTTATCATAACAATATAAGAAGTTTAGTTAAGAATCTAGATGAATTAAAGATAATATTAAGTGATTTTGCAAATCAGTTTAGTGTTATTATACTTACAGAAACTCATAAATTATCAGATTTTACCACATTACATATACCAGAATATGATGTAATTTATAATGAAGGTGATCTGAACCAAAATGATGGCACAGTAATTTATATAAAACACTCATTGAACTATTCATACGATATAATAAACTTTGACAAAATTAAAGTAATCAGTTTAAACATTTTGAGCGAAAGAAGAACTATTCATATTACAGCAATTTATCGATCACCTTCAACCTGTCCATATATCTTTAACAAAAAAATTAGAAAATTACCTGAGTCAAATGAACCAAAACAAATTTGATATAGATATGTTAATAGGTGATATAAATATAAATACTTTTGACCATGCTGATTATTGTGATGAATATTTGAATATTCTCAGCGAATGGGGCTTTGTGTCGGCAATTAATAATTATACAAGGGTCTGTGGTAATAGTCGAACATGTATTGACCATTTGTTTTTAAGGACAGAAATGAACGATGCAAATTTTACACCCGTTATTTTCCAAACTAACGTCACTGACCATTATGCAACACTTCTACGTATAAATAATTTATGTGAAATCGAAACAAAAAACAAAAGTGAGAAGTTTAGGTATTATTTAAATAAAGAATCTCTAAAAAAAATATGCTTGAAAATGAGTCTTGGAATTTCATCTATAATATGGAAGACGTTGATGCTTCAACAAACTCTTTTGTTAATTACTTACGAGAAAAAATAAATGAGTGTACTAATAGACAGAAAATAAAAAGAAATGAAGTTAAAAAGAAGGGAATGGATTACCACAGGTCTAATAAATTCAATTAATACAAAAAACACTCTACATAAAAAAGTACAAAAATTTCCAGATAATAAAATTCTTGTCAATGAATACAAAATATATAGAAATAAACTTAATGATCTCATAAAAAAACGCCAAGATTAATTATTATAAGTCGGTACTTGAACGTAACAAAAATTGTCCAAATAAGCTATGGAACTGTGTTAAAAATATAAATAGAAAGGAGGTGAATAAAAATGAAATAAAGCAGATTAAATTACCCGAAGGCCAGATTACAACCAATAATCTAGAAATGGCTGAGAACTTTAATACATTTTATTGCGAAGTAGGAAATAAAAAATGCCGAACAAATTACTGTAGACCAGAATTTAACATTTCCTATACAACAAACTTGCAATTCATTTTTTCTTACGGACACAAATACAAGTGAAACAATAGAAGTCATTAACAGTTTAAAAACCGGAAAGGCACCAGGAATCGATGGACTAACTTCAGAATTAATAAAAGAAATAGCTGATTATATTTCGGCACCAATAACTTTTTTAATGAACCTCTCCATGAAGACAGGTATTTTTCCCGATATATTTAAAAAAGCTCTTATTAAACCACTATATAAAAAAAGGCGCTAAAACAGATGTGTCAAATTATAGACCAATTTCATTAATCAGTACTTTGGCAAAAATATATGAAAAAATATTAAAAACTAGAATTGCGTCATACTTACAAAAATATGACATACTTTCAAAAAATCAATTTGGCTTCAGAGAACATATGTCAACTGAGGATGCGATGGCTAATTTGACAGCCAAAATATACAAATCTTTAGATGAAGGCAAAAAATCCTTATGCATATTTGTCGACTTAGCCAAAGCATTTGATACTGTAAGCCATAATAAACTATTGGACGTATTGGAAAAATATTGAATTTCGTGGACTTTCATTGAAACTTATGGAAAGTTATTTGAACAATAGAAAACAGTGCGTGAGTGTCAATAATGCTATTAGTTCTGAACAAATCATTAAATATGGCGTACCTCAAGGTACAGTTTTAGGCCCAATATTATTCAACATTTACATTAATGATCTGTTTAAAAGTTCCTACTACTGGTGAAATAACCTGTTTCGCAGACGACAGTGCAATATTCTACGAAGATAAGAATTGGTCACTGTTAAAAAATAAAGTTGAGAAAGATTTTAAAAAATATTATAAACTGGTTTAACAGTAGACTACTAACCATAAATTTTACAAAAACATTCTTTATGCCTTTTGGATGCTATGCAGATTCACTACCAAACTTCACCTCACTTTACTACAAACTAAATAATACAAATATACAAATAAAAAGTGTAAATAATATTAAATATCTAGGTATAATAATAGATTCACATTTAAGATGGAACTATCACATAGATCATATCGTAAAAAAAATTAGATGCGTGCTAAACAGATTCAAACTATATAAAGAAATTTTTGACATCAATCAATTAAAAATTCTATACTTTGCTCTAGTACAAACACATATAACATATGGAATTACGGCATGGGGTGGGGTATCCAACATTTATTTGAAAAAGTTAGAGTGTATCCAAAAATGGATTTTAAAAATAATATATGAAAAAAGCATTTCCTATCCTATCTCTTCAAAGAAACACAAATATTTGATACGAGACAGTTATTTTTTCAAAAAATAATTCTCCTTCAATTCAAACAAAAGATTAATGTTTCTCGTGTCCAACATAATTACGAAACAAGAAATAAGGCCAAATCGGCAATTGTACCAAAAAAAAAAAAAAAAAAGTAAAAACAATTGGTCAGAGATGTTTTACTTACCTCAGTCCCATATTTTATACAGAAATTCCGACTACCCTAAAGAGAATATATTCTATTGGGTTATTAAAAAAGAAATTAAAAACCTGGCTTACTGAGACACCAAGGTTAAAAAGTGCATCAAATTATTGACAGAAAAAATAATTATCTCATCTAGACTCTTATGATATATTTTTATAATTAAAATAATAAATAAATAATTAAAATAATGTGAACATGTAAATACCAAAACTAGAATAATAAAAAAAAACCTATATATTGTGTATTTTTATATATGTATCTATTTGTCATTATTATGTATGTGTGCACATCCTTACATATAGAACTAGAACTAGAAATCATTACTATCTAAAATAAAAAAAAAAAATATTTGTTTCATTGTCTTACCCACGATCAAGGATTACCTTCTGTGGGTTTGCCATTTATTTTCCCAGATATTTATATAAAAATTTGTATCTTTGCGTACTGTCATAAAACCAATTAGCGACTTATTTGTATTGATTATTCTTGTTATTATTATTATTTATATTATATTATACATTTTATGGTATGTATTGTTAATTATTATATAAACTCTTGAATTGTTATATTTTAGACACATAATATATAGATTTCATTAATTTCACTAATGAATAATGTTTTATAATATAATATGGAAGTATTCTGTAAACTATATATTTTTTTTGGTAAATAAATTATTATTATTATTATTTTTATTATTATTATTATAGCAAGTACAACATATATCAATACATCTAAATTCACTATTAACTAAACACATTAATTTTAAATCATTCTGCTTATATTTCTGGTTGCTTAGTTTTGAAAACAGAAACCTTGGGCGGACTTTATATTTAAAAAAAATTATTCATAATTATTTTAAAAAATCAGAGAAAATACGCTTCAATACCCCTACATTACGTTAGTTATGGATTTGATATTTTAATTTTTTAAAACAAAACCATATCCTTACTACAATATTGAACTTACACTCTATCCACTGAGATTTTTATCCATCCTTTTTGCGCTATACTACATGTTCACATTGCTACACAAAGTTTGTATTATTGAATCCTAATTAACTACATTACCTCAACTATTTTCATCATATAGTTATAATGATTCATACTACCAAAAGTCTTCATCTATATTTTTGTTTACAAAGACATACGAAATAACTGCGTTTAAGAAACGTATATTAACCTTCTCTTATTCCACATATCCAATGAATTATTAACAATAGCGCATGTATTAATTTTCTTTACGACATATAAGTATTATTACAAAATAATACCAAATATACAATGTCATGTTGGGTTTGCAAGTGCAATAAACTGCTGACTTTACAAGCTGAATAAAGGATAGGATCTACAAGTAGGATAAACTGCTGACTTTACAAGTCCAATGAGCTCTTTTGTTTTACAAATTTAATAAAATACATGATGTACAAATGCAATAAACTGCTGACTTTGTAATTGTGGTCGGATACATATGGTACGAAATTCTGCATTAATTAAACTCAACAAAGTATTAACTTAATACATAACACATAATTTACCGTAACAAAATTATATTCGGCAGGATAACATATTTTATTAGTGTCGTTTTCATATTCCATATATTGTACTACAATAAGAATATATTTTAAGAGGAATTTAAAATATATTAGTATAGAGGAAAGTGTGAATATGACTAGAAAGTTTGTAGATAAGTCTGTAATAAAACGCTGTAAATATAGTAACAAAAATTTATTTAATAATTCCCATTTCTCGTAAAGTATTTACATAAACATCATATTTCATGCCTAGATGTCTGTTCATCCTTATCGCTTCAACCAAGTCATCGGGCTCAGTGTTTGAATCCCAATTTAATACTTCTTCATTCTTCATTCTCTTAAAAGTTTTTTGATAATTATCAGAAAAACTATGCTTGGAACGTTTAACAATCTGTTGCTCTGACGTCAAATCTACTGCAGACGGCGCCGCCACTGAGTTTTCTAATTCTTCGTTTGTTTGTATTTTATATTCAGCAGGAGATGTATATTTTCCTCTAAGTAACGTTATCACTTGTCTATGTTGATTTTTCCTTTGATCTTCAATTGTCTGAGATGGTCTACTAATGCTCTTCAAGGTCACCACTTTGTTATTGGATGGGATATACGGAGCGTTGTTGTGTACTCTTTGTAAGTGATTTTTTAAGTTATCCTGGCGTTTAAATGTTTTATTACAAAAATCACACTGAAAGGATTTGTTTTTATGGATATTGGCGTGGCGGCTTAAACCACTAAACCAAGTGAATGTTGCATTACAAACATTACATGTATACATGTTTACTATTTCGCTGTATGACATCAAATAAAATAACTGCTATGTTACTCCTATTTATCCTTATTTACCCTTATTTAGCCTTATTTACCCTTATTTATCCTTATTTACCCTTATTTAGCCTTATTTATCCTTATTTACCCTTATTTACCCTTATTTACCCTTATTTATCCTTATTTATCCTTATTTACCCTTATTTTATTCTTACTTACCCTCGTTTTATCCTTAATTACCCTTGTTTTAGCACTAAAACAAGGGTATATAAGGATAAAACGAGGGTAAGTAAGAATAAAATAAGGGTAAATAAGGATAAATAAGGATAAATAAGGGTAAATAAGGGTAAATAAGGGTAAATAAGGATAAATAAGGCTAAATAAGGGTAAATAAGGATAAATAAGGGTAAATAAGGCTAAATAAGGGTAAATAAGGATAAATAGGAGTAACATAGCAGTTATTTTATTTGATGTCATACAGCGAAATAGTAAACATGTATACATGTAATGTTTGTAATGCAACATTCACTTGGTTTAGTGGTTTAAGCCGCCACGCCAATATCCATAAAAACAAATCCTTTCAGTGTGATTTTTGTAATAAAACATTTAAACGCCAGGATAACTTAAAAAATCACTTACAAAGAGTACACAACAACGCTCCGTATATCCCATCCAATAACAAAGTGGTGACCTTGAAGAGCATTAGTAGACCATCTCAGACAATTGAAGATCAAAGGAAAAATCAACATAGACAAGTGATAACGTTACTTAGAGGAAAATATACATCTCCTGCTGAATATAAAATACAAACAAACGAAGAATTAGAAAACTCAGTGGCGGCGCCGTCTGCAGTAGATTTGACGTCAGAGCAACAGATTGTTAAACGTTCCAAGCATAGTTTTTCTGATAATTATCAAAAAACTTTTAAGAGAATGAAGAATGAAGAAGTATTAAATTGGGATTCAAACACTGAGCCCGATGACTTGGTTGAAGCGATAAGGATGAACAGACGTCTAGGCATGAAATATGATGTTTATGTAAATACTTTACGAGAAATGGGAATTATTAAATAAATTTTTGTTACTATATTTACAGCGTTTTATTACAGACTTATCTACAAACTTTCTAGTCATATTCACACTTTCCTCTATACTAATATATTTTAAATTCCTCTTAAAATATATTCTTATTGTAGTACAATATATGGAATATGAAAACGACACTAATAAAATATGTTATCCTGCCGAATATAATTTTGTTACGGTAAATTATGTGTTATGTATTAAGTTAATACTTTGTTGAGTTTAATTAATGCAGAATTTCGTACCATATGTATCCGACCACAATTACAAAGTCAGCAGTTTATTGCATTTGTACATCATGTATTTTATTAAATTTGTAAAACCTTGTAAAGTCAGCAGTTTATTGCACTTGCAAACCCAACATGACATTGTATATTTGGTATTATTTTGTAATAATACTTATATGTCGTAAAGAAAATTAATACATGCGCTATTGTTAATAATTCATTGGATATGTGGAATAAGAGAAGGTTAATATACGTTTCTTAAACGCAGTTATTTCGTATGTCTTTGTAAACAAAAATATAGATGAAGACTTTTGGTAGTATGAATCATTATAACTATATGATGAAAATAGTTGAGGTAATGTAGTTAATTAGGATTCAATAATACAAACTTTGTGTAGCAATGTGAACATGTAGTATAGCGCAAAAAGGATGGATAAAAATCTCAGTGGATAGAGTGTAAGTTCAATATTGTAGTAAGGATATGGTTTTGTTTTAAAAAATTAAAATATCAAATCCATAACTAACGTAATGTAGGGGTATTGAAGCGTATTTTCTCTGATTTTTTAAAATAATTATGAATAATTTTTTTTAAATATAAAGTCCGCCCAAGGTTTCTGTTTTCAAAACTAAGCAACCAGAAATATAAGCAGAATGATTTAAAATTAATGTGTTTAGTTAATAGTGAATTTAGATGTATTGATATATGTTGTACTTGCTATAATAATAATAATAAAAATAATAATAATAATAATAATAATTTATTTACCAAAAAAAATATATAGTTTACAGAATACTTCCATATTATATTATAAAACATTATTCATTAGTGAAATTAATGAAATCTATATATTATGTGTCTAAAATATAACAATTCAAGAGTTTATATAATAATTAACAATACATACCATAAAATGTATAATATAATATAAATAATAATAATAACAAGAATAATCAATACAAATAAGTCGCTAATTGGTTTTATGACAGTACGCAAAGATACAAATTTTTATATAAATATCTGGGAAAATAAATGGCAAACCCACAGAAGGTAATCCTTGATCGTGGGTAAGACAATGAAACAAATATTTTTTTTTTTTATTTTAGATAGTAATGATTTCTAGTTCTAGTTCTATATGTAAGGATGTGCACACATACATAATAATGACAAATAGATACATATATAAAAATACACAATATATAGGTTTTTTTTTATTATTCTAGTTTTGGTATTTACATGTTCACATTATTTTAATTATTTATTTATTATTTTAATTATAAAAATATATCATAAGAGTCTAGATGAGATAATTATTTTTTCTGTCAATAATTTGATGCACTTTTTAACCTTGGTGTCTCAGTAAGCCAGGTTTTTAATTTCTTTTTTAATAACCCAATAGAATATATTCTCTTTAGGGTAGTCGGAATTTCTGTATAAAATATGGGACTGAGGTAAGTAAAACATCTCTGACCAATTGTTTTTACTTTTTTTTTTTTTTTTTTTTTTTGGTACAATTGCCGATTTGGCCTTATTTCTTGTTTCGTAATTATGTTGGACACGAGAAACATTAATCTTTTGTTTGAATTGAAGGAGAATTATTTTTTGAAAAAATAACTGTCTCGTATCAAATATTTGTGTTTCTTTGAAGAGATAGGATAGGAAATGCTTTTTTCATATATTATTTTTAAAATCCATTTTTGGATACACTCTAACTTTTTCAAATAAATGTTGGATACCCCACCCCATGCCGTAATTCCATATGTTATATGTGTTTGTACTAGAGCAAAGTATAGAATTTTTAATTGATTGATGTCAAAAATTTCTTTATATAGTTTGAATCTGTTTAGCACGCATCTAATTTTTTTTACGATATGATCTATGTGATAGTTCCATCTTAAATGTGAATCTATTATTATACCTAGATATTTAATATTATTTACACTTTTTATTTGTATATTTGTATTATTTAGTTTGTAGTAAAGTGAGGTGAAGTTTGGTAGTGAATCTGCATAGCATCCAAAAGGCATAAAGAATGTTTTTGTAAAATTTATGGTTAGTAGTCTACTGTTAAACCAGTTTATAATATTTTTTAAAATCTTTCTTAACTTTATTTTTTAACAGTGACCAATTCTTATCTTCGTAGAATATTGCACTGTCGTCTGCGAAACAGGTTATTTCACCAGTAGTAGGAACTTTTAAACAGATCATTAATGTAAATGTTGAATAATATTGGGCCTAAAACTGTACCTTGAGGTACGCCATATTTAATGATTTGTTCAGAACTAATAGCATTATTGACACTCACGCACTGTTTTCTATTGTTCAAATAACTTTCCATAAGTTTCAATGAAAGTCCACGAAATTCAATATTTTTCCAATACGTCCAATAGTTTATTATGGCTTACAGTATCAAATGCTTTGGCTAAGTCGACAAATATGCATAAGGATTTTTTGCCTTCATCTAAAGATTTGTATATTTTGGCTGTCAAATTAGCCATCGCATCCTCAGTTGACATATGTTCTCTGAAGCCAAATTGATTTTTTGAAAGTATGTCATATTTTTGTAAGTATGACGCAATTCTAGTTTTTAATATTTTTTCATATATTTTTGCCAAAGTACTGATTAATGAAATTGGTCTATAATTTGACACATCTGTTTTAGCGCCTTTTTTTATATAGTGGTTTAATAAGAGCCTTTTTAAATATATCGGGAAAAATACCTGTCTTCATGGAGAGGTTCATTAAAAAAGTTATTGGTGCCGAAATATAATCAGCTATTTCTTTTATTAATTCTGAAGTTAGTCCATCGATTCCTGGTGCCTTTCCGGTTTTTAAACTGTTAATGACTTCTATTGTTTCACTTGTATTTGTGTCCGTAAGAAAAAATGAATTGCAAGTTTGTTGTATAGGAAATGTTAAATTCTGATCTACAGTAATTTGTTCGGCATTTTTTATTTCCTACTTCGCAATAAAATGTATTAAAGTTCTCAGCCATTTCTAGATTATTGGTTGTAATCTGGCCTTCGGGTAATTTAATCTGCTTTATTTCATTTTTATTCACCTCCTTTCTATTTATATTTTTAACACAGTTCCATAGCTTATTTGGACAATTTTTGTTACGTTCAAGTACCGACTTATAATAATTAATCTTGGCGTTTTTTTATGAGATCATTAAGTTTATTTCTATATATTTTGTATTCATTGACAAGAATTTTATTATCTGGAAATTTTTGTACTTTTTTATGTAGAGTGTTTTTTGTATTAATTGAATTTATTAGACCTGTGGTAATCCATTCCCTTCTTTTTAACTTCATTTCTTTTTATTTTCTGTCTATTAGTACACTCATTTATTTTTTCTCGTAAGTAATTAACAAAAGAGTTTGTTGAAGCATCAACGTCTTCCATATTATAGATGAAATTCCAAGACTCATTTTCAAGCATATTTTTTTTAGAGATTCTTTATTTAAATAATACCTAAACTTCTCACTTTTGTTTTTTGTTTCGATTTCACATAAATTATTTATACGTAGAAGTGTTGCATAATGGTCAGTGACGTTAGTTTGGAAAATAACGGGTGTAAAATTTGCATCGTTCATTTCTGTCCTTAAAAACAAATGGTCAATACATGTTCGACTATTACCACAGACCCTTGTATAATTATTAATTGCCGACACAAAGCCCCATTCGCTGAGAATATTCAAATATTCATCACAATAATCAGCATGGTCAAAAGTATTTATATTTATATCACCTATTAACATATCTATATCAAATTTGTTTTGGTTCATTTGACTCAGGTAATTTTCTAATTTTTTTGTTAAAGATATATGGACAGGTTGAAGGTGATCGATAAATTGCTGTAATATGAATAGTTCTTCTTTCGCTCAAAATGTTTAAACTGATTACTTTAATTTTGTCAAAGTTTATTATATCGTATGAATAGTTCAATGAGTGTTTTATATAAATTACTGTGCCATCATTTTGGTTCAGATCACCTTCATTATAAATTACATCATATTCTGGTATATGTAATGTGGTAAAATCTGATAATTTATGAGTTTCTGTAAGTATAATAACACTAAACTGATTTGCAAAATCACTTAATATTATCTTTAATTCATCTAGATTCTTAACTAAACTTCTTATATTGTTATGATAAATATCAAAACTACCTTTGTTCTCATCAAAAATTTGTTTACATTCTATCATATTGGTAGCTATCTTAGTTTCAATTTTTTTTATTTTAAAAATTCTCTAATATATGCATCCATTTTATTGTAAAGAAAAGGGAATAGTACACAATTTAAGTTAAAATTAAAGATTATACTTAATGCATACACATATATGTTTTATAATAATTTGCATATATATATACATATATATATGTACATATGTATTCATATATACACATATACACATATACATACATATAACCCAATTTTTTTGTAGGTACTTCTTGTTGTTATAGATTGACGAGTAAGAGGAGTTATTATTTTTTTGTTATTTTTACCTGTAGTAGATTGATTCTGTTTTTTCTGAGGCAATTCGTCTAATTGTTGTGTGTCTTCGTTATTTTTCTAATGTTTTTTCTACCCTCAACGTATCCTGTGTGATTTCTTTGTTTGTTATTTCGGTTACGGATGTACTGGCATCTATTATTTCTTGAAAATGTAATTTATGTTGCTTTAGATCTTCTAATGTATATGATTCTTCGTTTATTATTAGTTTATTATTTTTTATTTTGGCTAAATAATTTCTGGCTCTGGCTTGCTTCAAGTAGACTAGTAATTCTCTTCTTACTGCTCGTTCTTTTGGGGTTAGGTCTTCCGCAATTGCCAATCCTGTTGATTTCAAATTTATTGCGTTTTTTTAATGAAGTCAGCTTTTTTTTACATACGTGCCAAATTCAATTAACACTGGTCTTCGATTATTTATTTCACTTTTTGATCCAAGTCTAAAAGTGTTGCTTATATCCGAATTGTTTAATTCAACTCTTAATGTTTGATTTGCTATTCTTAAAATTTCGTTTGTTAAATTTTCCTGTGGTTTTTCTTCTACGCCATATAGTACAATGTTTTTTCTTCCTCAAATTGTTTTCTATCTGTGTTATTCTCTCATTTAAAAGTAAATTTTCCTGTTCCAGTGCCTCAATTTTTGTATACGCAATTTCTAGATCAGATTTTAAATTTCTATTTATCTCTTCTATTTCTAATTTAATTTCCTTATTTTGATTTGTTATTGCTGTATTTTGTTCAATAATAGTATTTAAAATCTGCATTAATTCATCATTGGTGACAGGCATAATGTACTCGGTGAGAGATGCAGGTTAGTTTAAAATGTTATATTTTATCCGAATGGAAACTTATAGGCAGTTTATCTCTTAGTTCATAAACATTAGCACAACACGATATTTTAGAGTCACTTTTTCTTTTAAAATTATTGAATACGTTCAGAGGATTTTACAAACATAAACACATGGCACCCACTTATGGATACTTGACTATATCTTTTGCACTTTATATTTACTATCGGTAATTAAACACTTGAAAGGGCCATAGGACCGCCTGTAATTGCACGTCTGAACACCCCAACGATAGAACTAAAACTTCTTACTATAAATAAATAAATAAATAAATATTTCATGGTCTATAACTTTTTATTTATTGGCTTGTCGAAAATATTGCCTCTTGTGATTCTGTTCACTTATTTTTTAAATGAATTTTAGTTTTTGATTCATTAAAAACGGACAAAGTTTTAGGTAAGGCCCTTTTTGACATATTACGGCAAACGATTGTATTCAACTCTAAAAAAGACCCACGTAAAATCTTAGATCAATCTGACGTCATAAAGTTGAAATATTAAAGCTATGCATGATTTAATAGATTTCGCTAATACAGTAGGCATCGTTAGGTTCATTTCCAAAATTTCATTGATATCCAATGCCATTAACTCGAGGGAAATAAAATTTTATATATGTGAATGTGGTTTCGATATTTAGGCATTATTAGGTGATTAAATATAAATATAACACTTTATCAACATAATTTTTAGTCTGTATAAGTTAAAACTACGAGTCATGTTAAGATAAACAAATTCGAACAGAAGAACATTAGATGTAGAGTTGTGGCCTCTACCAAGGGTGACTCTTCAAGAGAAACCAATCAAAAATCTTTATAGATTTTAAAATAGACGGTTCCCTAGTTTAAAGGAAAATATATAATGAGGCATGACGTCACCTGTAAAAGTTTTTATATAAGGAATCAGGACATTTTTCTATTCCCCTGATGATGAGGTAATTATTGTTGAAATTTAGAATAACTTTTTATCTACATAATTTTTAGTTTGTATAAGTTAAAACTATGAGTCATGTTAAGACAAAAAAAATCGATCGGGAAGATAGTTAGATACAGAGTTGTGGTGTCTACAAGGGGTGACTCTTCAAGAGGAACCAATCAAAAGGCTTTATAGATTTTAAAATACACGACGGTTCCCTAGTTTTAAGGAAAATATATAATGAGGATGACGTCACATGTAAAAGTTTTCATATAAGGAATTCATTTTTCTATTCCCCTGATGATGAGGTGATTACTGTTGAAATTTAGAATAACGAATTATATAGATTTTGAATTTTTGGAGTCTGTTAGTTAAAGTCAAAATTATTAAGAGACGAAAAACTTTTCAATAAATAATTGAAAAAATAATTCCCATAAAAAGTAATAGAATAGCTATAGAAATGGCTAATTATATTTAATAAATATTCTCTGTCGACAAATAAAGTCCGTTATTTTATGTTAAGTAGGTAATTTCGAAGAATTGGTAAAAAATATTGTAAATGTATCTAATTATAACCTCAGCTTGAAAGGTATCAACAATTATGCATTCATTTAGTATGTACTATAGTGGATTAGTGGTGAACGCTTCGGACTTACAGTCAAGAGTTTGCAGGATCTATCCACGGTCACTGCTGAATTTTTTTTTTTTTTTAAATAAAAATAATTAATGGTAAATAACTATTATAACGTGACTCCTATATAGGAAATTATGAGTTTTCAAAAGTTTTTAAGAAGTTTAAAATAAAAATTAATATTAATAATAAATAAATATGAATATTACATTTCAGGAAATTGAAATAGATTTCGCTAATACAGTAGACCTTCACTGCGCATGCTTTTTTTCTATGTGTGACGTCATACATTGATTCACGTATACCAGTATTAATCGACTTGAAGTCAGGTACCTCGATAGCCCAGTGTGTTGAGCATTGTGCTTTCAAACCGGAGATCGGACGGGGCCCCATTTTGGGGGGCGGATCACCGCCTCAAGTACCGCCATACCTACTTGCGGAATATCAGGCAGTTGTAGTTTTAATCTTCCAGGATTTTAAGAGAGATTTCTTGTACCAAATTCGTATTCCTGTCAGGGCCACCAATTTATAGATATTAGGATTAGTAAAATGATATATCTATAATAATAATTTCTAATTCATGTTAAATAATGTATATATTCGAAGAATAAATAAAGTTTCAGTTTAACATTTTTATATAATACATGTTATTATTTTTTAGTTTCAAAATTGTTTTTTCTTTTTTGTTTTTTGATTATCCTTGGTTACTTGAAGTCCTAGAATCTGGTATTTACTAGTACGTGAATTGATCGCCACAACAACTTTCAATAGTGCCGTTTGTGTTCCATGTTTTTGACGAAAACCTGACTATATCTGGAAGGATACTATTAACTTCAATATAGTCTTTGATCTGAAAAAAACAGGGTTTTTTGGAGCAATTTGGAGAAAGTTGGCACAATACATATAGGGCTTAGGTCGTTAAAACAGGCAGGAGTATTTATTTTTGGAATAGGTATAACGTTAGCAGTTTTCCATATGTTTGGAAAAATACCCTGTTTTAAAGACTCGTTAAATATGTGCTTTATAACATCAATACAGTAGGGTAGAACTAGTGCAATCATTTTAAAATTTATACCATCCACACCAAAAGCCTGAGATTTAAATGACTTTAAGGCATTAAAAATTTGCTGGTCATTTACACATGTAGTGTAAGTATATAAGAAAAAAGCACTTTTTTTAAATACTTGAAAAATTCATGATTAGCAAGGGCGAAACTGAGGTTCAATTTGAGAGCGCCGAAATAAATGGGAATACAATGGTTTAGTTCGCTGAGAATGACTTTTTTCCATTTGTAGGCCAGTGTAATTTATGCACTTAAGCTGCTTCGCAAACTAATATCTTAGAAATAGCTCAATTTTGGGGATTACGCCTATTGACTTTTTTGTTTGCAAGACCAAGTACAATAACTTCGTACACTTTACAAACTTGGGCGCATTGGGCCCAAAGCCCATAGGACTTTGGCACCCTTCTTTGGTACGCTTAGGTATTTTAACGAGATCTTGAAGCTGCTTGTATTTTGATCTTATTCCGCTGAAAGGTTTGGGGGTAAATGGGAGTAAATTAAGTTAAATAGGTAAATCAAGCTAGTAAACGTCAATTAAATTGGTATTTAGTATATATAAGAGAAGGTAAGTTCTCAAAAAAGTTTTCGGCATTAGCCACCCCCATTACCACCACCACCCCATTATTAAAAAAGGCGGAAAAAAAAACCAAAGGCCTCAACAATTTCTTTTACTTCTACTACTACCCTCTACCATCACCCCATCCCCCACTACCGATGTGGCATATCGTTTTTTATTAAGTGTTATATCATTAGAGTTCTATAACGATTATTTCCGCAAGTCTTCGGAGAGCTCTCCTAACTAGTGCGTCATCTATGGCCTTAGGAGAGCTCTCCTAAGACTTTTAGTTCTATGGTTTGTTGCATTGAAAAGTGTAGAGTATAACCAGACTGAAAAAGTCAGAACAGTCTAGTGCAACATCTATGGTACGCCAGATTTACTATATAAACATTAAAGAATTCGGCAAAATTTATTTCGAAAAGAGAATTGTTCAAATCACTAAATAATAGAATAAATATTTTTCATTTTTGACTGTTTATCTATTTTCGTGACTACCGTTAGATAAATGCCCTGTTTCATAAGTAAGTTAATTAAAGTAGTATATTATTCACCACTATTATTTATTGTGTTTAATTAAATGAATTAAAATTTGGTATTAAATAAAAACAAAATAAATAGCAACTAATATACTAATAATTCATAACCAACATTTAAACCCAAAGTGGCCTTGCAAAATGAAAAAATGCTGGCAAATATCTTCAAATTCTCTGATGGTAAAAGTAAAATATCTGCCGGCAATTTCAACTTTCTAGGTTTTATGGTCTTCGATCTATTTTTAGGCAGACATCGGACACGCGATGCCGCGTGTTGATAAGTTTCTACAAAAGCAAAAATCCTGCATAGTGTACCTAAGATCGTTTTGAGAATCAAGCTGGCATCATCGCGAGAGGAGATTACAAATGTAGCAATTATATGTAAAAAATCAACTTGTTTTCAGAAATGTAACTACTAGAGTACATCTAGTTTTATTATTGCTTTATATACTTCGCTTTTTCTACTTGTAGTTAAGTTATTTTTTTGTGGTGGATGAAAATATTGATATATGAAAACGCTATATATAAGGATCTTCGCTATTAAATGGACTAGATTTTATTTTACATAAAGCACCTCAACAAAATATTCATTAATGTGAAGCTGAACTACAAAAATAAAAACAAAAATTATAAAATAAAAAACAGGTACAAGGAATAGTACGTTATTCATAGTTATCATCGTTAATATCAGTTTTCTTCAATAGGAGGAAGTTCCTTTTATGTGCTATAATGGTTCTCAGGTACTCTTCCTCCACTCTATACCTTTCTTTAGAAAAATAAATATCTAGTTATTTGGCACATTTTATACTACATTTAGGAAGTTTCCCCGTAACTGTAAGATAAAATTCCGAACTTTGAAACATCTTAAGCCAAACATGAGTATTCCAATTTATAGTCTGCACAAATTTCCGGTAGATGGCACTACAAGTCGAAAAGTTATAATTCTTGTAATTCGTCACTTGTGTATTGGCCCATCAAACTCACCTTATAGTCTAGTCAATGAAAGAGTTGTAGAGAACATTTTGGAGGGGAGAATTTTTCTCTTCAGGGATGTGTTGGGGGTAGTTAGGAGGTAAACATACTAAAAGTCCCCGCCCCTAGCCCCGCCGCTTGTATCATTATTTCTTCGCTGTTCAATAAATTTTTAATTTTCATTAAGTGTTTGAGATTCTTACTGCACTTTATGTTATTTCAAGAAAAAATGTTACTACCCCAGTAGCTCAGAGACTCGGCAGACGAGTCATTGGTAAGAAAACACTTTACAAATAGTTTACCGTTTTTACGTGTGTGGTAGATAGAAATTAATAAATGATAGATGTTTTAATAATTTTTCTTAAAGAGATGTTAATTTGACTTATATAGAGATAATTTTCTTAGAAAGCGGGGCGCCAATCTTTCTATATTAGTAATTTACACTAAAATTTTGATTACAAGAAAGATAAACTAATCAAAATTTAAAGAAAGTACTAGTTGTAAAAAAAGTGTAAATTAATAATTCAAATTTCGCACAAGTAAAAATTAAATTAGTACCTTTAAATATTACTAAAAGATATTCAATTTTCTATTAAAGATTAAATAATTAATTCAGTAGATCATATCTAAATACTTTGTCTGTATAGTTTGGTTTGTATAGTTTGGTTTGTATAGTTTGGTTTGTATCAAAATACCTGAAATAAGTGAACAATGTAATTATAAAATTGATTTTATTATAAATCAATCAAACTAGGTGTGTCTTTATTAGAAAACGACTAAACTGATGCCTTAATATTAAACGAAGTTATGTACAAGGAAGAATCGAATGGACAATAATATGTTATATAGAAATTACTTAAAATATTGTCTAAAAATATGAACTGACAATATGGTGTTTAAAGGTCAAAATTTATTATATAAATATACCTAAGCGTTTCGTAGAAATTGTGATCACAAAGTCTTTACAGAACTTTTTATATATTTGATTTTAATCAGACGTTACGCCGATAATTTATACCTTAATAAAATTAGAAAATATTAACTGTTCGTTGAAACATGTTAAGAATAAAATTGAAAATGGAAATAATTAAAAAAAAAAATATTTGCAACATGATATTTTAAAGAACTCTAAAAAAATGTTAAAGCATAAAAATATTAAGTATTTATAAAAAAACATTAGATAAAAATTTTATTTGCGACACTTATCTGGAATTTTCTGTGAATGAAGGTAGTGACTCCAAGTAATGGTGAAATCCAATCCACAGTGACGTAATCGTTGATTTATAGATGAGCCCGAGATTAAGTTAAGAAGTTCCCAGTACCATATTCAACGCTTCCAGAAATTCCATAAGGACAAATCCCAACTATCATACCATATTATCATCGTGTCCTCCGTAAAAAATTGTTCTAGACTAATAGATACATTTTTATCTTCAAATTACGTAGAAGAGAAGAAAGATAACCCCATGGGATGGTTAAAAAAAAATTAATGTTTCCAGCCCAAAATTTAATATGACGTTAAAAAGATTGCATATCTACGATGTGCATCCCAAAATTGATAAAACTTTCTTCCAAATTTAGAAGATTTGCATTTTTATAATAAAGACTTGCATCCAAATTTAAAACCCTGGAAAGAAATGAAGTGTAAGCGTGATTTGCTGTAAAATGGCCGCTGCCAAATCTAAGTTACAAAAAAAAAATTATTTCTTTATAAATTACTTACGGATTAAACCGGTGAAAATAATTAGGCCTGCTTCATGTTCAAGAAGAGAGACTATCAACCCTTTCGATGTTGAAGTCTTTAAGGAGAAATTTATTGAAGATACATCACTTTTCAAAAGTTTAGCGAGCAATCGAAATTCTAAACTTCTAGTAACGGAAAACTAATCGTTCTGATTTCCCTTTCATCGCGTTCAAATCGTATTGTCTCTTTACCCTCTCCACTCTTAAAGTTAAGTTAAAACATCCAGCTATCTTGAGTACAGTTTAGACGTAACTCTGGTTGCATACCGTTGTGTTTGTTTAAGATGTAAATTTAAGAAATATATTTAAATCTACCGCGGACATTCACGCTTGAGTAACAATATTTTATAATTTATAAGGCGGCAATATGCCTGCTACACGCTTCAGTAGGAGAGGGGGGAAATGTTCCTTTTTTCGATTCTTCGCTTATAACTCGGAAACGATGCGTCGTACGAAAAAAGGTAATCTATGCAAAATTAAACGTAATTAAATTTCCCACAAGAACGTTTATATTCATTTTCTTCCTATGTATTATATTTTACGAGATATTCGCCAGCGAAAATCGATAATTAATAAAAAAAAAAATAAATTATGTACCTTGTATATTTCTAATAAAGCGGTTTACCGTGGTCTGCTAATAAATCACAGTCACAAAACAATCTCTATTTTACAACACTGGACGTATTTACTAACGTAATATTTTGTCGAAACTAGACATTTCCTTAAATATACAGTGTGACTCACTTAAAATGAAGATACCCTTATAACTTTTTCATTTTGTTTCCGATTTGAATCAAATTTTACTCAAGTATAGAATAAATTAGGATCTACTTATGACCAGAAAATCATTCACCTGCTATAAAGGCAAAGCTACCTGCGGTACCAAAATATGAGGAAAAAGATTAAAAATCATATTGATTGTTAATCTTATGAACGATGAATTTTACGTAGCCACCACAAATTGCGGAAACTGTGGACCCCCTTTGCTAGATGAGATTATGTATGAGATATCCCCCATTAATAATTAAATCAAATTTTGGTGTATGTACGTTTGTGGCGCCGATCGGTTGCATTTTTTAGAATTTCTAACATTCAAAATGTTTTATTTTTTTCAGCATATTTTTGTACCGCAGGTGGCTTTGCCTTTATAGCAGGTGAATGATTTTCTGGTCATAAGTAGATCCTAATTTCTTCTATACTTGAGTAAAATTTGATTCAAATCGAAAACAAAATGAAAAAGTTATAAGGGTATCTTCATTTCAAGTGAGTCACACTGTATATTTAAGGAAATGTATACATTTCAATAAAATATTACGTTAGTAAATACGTCCAGTGTTGTAAAATAAAGATTGTTTTGTGACTGTGATTTATTAGCAGACCACGGTAAACCGCTTTGATAGAAATATACAAGGAACATAATATATATTTTCTTTAAATTATCGATTTTCGCTGACGAACATCTCGTAAACTATAATACATAGGAAGAAAATGAATATAAACATTCTTGTAGAAAATTTAATTACGTTTAATTTTGCATAGATTACCTTTTCCCATACGGCGCATCGTTTCCGAGTTATAAGCGAAAAATCGAAAAAAGGAACCTTTCCACCCCCCTCCCCCCTGAAGCGGCAGGGCTAGGGGCGGGGACTTTTGTATGTTTACCTCCTGACTACCCCCAACACATCCCTGAAGAGGAAAATTCTCCCCTCCAAAATGTTCTCTACAATCCCCTTTTGGGCATTCATTGATTGGACTATTAGTCAAGGCTATTTTAAAAGAATAACAGGAAAATGGGGATGCTTTGCTACTTCGTATCGGAAATAAAATATATCTTTAAAATGCTCAATAATCTCATAACAGACTTCTGGGATTTATAAGTGAACTAGCGTTGTTTCTACGTTTTGGACAGACACTAAAATTTTGTACATGACAGCTAAAAATCCTAAAGTGATAGCCGGTTTTTAACTTAAATTGTTTTTCTAACGAATGTATTTATGCAAACGACAACGTAAAAAAATGTATTGATGTGGAGGCGCCTTAATGTTTCGCACGTGCATAATTTCAGGGTTAAGTGCAGAAATGGCCTCTGGCTAAACTGCGCCCTTTTATAAAATCGTTACTTATTTATCAACCCAAGATAAATATGGAAACTTAAACAATTTATGTTTTCTCGGCATCTAAAAGCACCTAATGATCACCTTTTACTGAATTAATTAAGAATAATTTATTAACAATAATAACATGCTAAGATAACATTTATCTTTTCGAATATCAAAGCTCTCATTATCTGCATTTCTAGGTCTCAGGTTACTTATTTTTGTTCCTGTTCTATTACAGTTGGAATGCGTCTGGAATTAATACAATTGCTGCTGAGTGTAACTAAAGATTTCAAGTGGATACCTTCAGCACTCTTAGAGGAATAGCAAACGTTGCTTTTACGTGAGGTAAGTATTTTGGTATTTTAAAGTCTTGTTATTCTAACGACTCAAGATTGAAAGATTGAACGGTAAGCGTTTTCTGTAAAAAAATCGATGCTTAAAAAATCAGTACTTCCACATCCAAATTTCCTTTCAAAGTATGTTACAATGAAAAAAAAAAAATACCGTATTTGCACCCCACTAGGTGAAAGTAATTGTTCAGAATACTTTAATAATACACAATATTTGTTAAGTTCTTTTTATACAGTAAATAAAATTCGTGATTGAATTTGTTGTTCTCAATTTATTATTAATTATTATTGACATTGACAACCAACTACTATTAGACTAGTAGATGGTGACAGAAAATCAGAACTGATGTCCTACCGTCTGCAAGTAATTTAGTCAGTATTATGTATATATTAAAGCTCAATTTGGGGTACTTTCAATGTTTGCACGCATGCACGGGATGTAGGAAATGATTTCCGGTTTGCATAAAAAAACAATGTTTTCATCTAATAAATTATCGTCTGCAAAATTCATAATTCGAAATTAAAGGAATAAAAATATGTTGGAAGCGCATTTGCAAACAGTCTTGTCATGCACCAACCTTTATACATGGTACTCGAAAATGTATCAAATTTTAGTAAAAAAAAAATGATTATTTACCGTCCGCAAACAGTACAAAATGATGATTCTGGTTCATGAAAACGGGTAGGGAAAAGGCGCAGACGTTTACGATATGCACATCACCATATCGTGCGCATGTCGACGTGTTGTTTTTTTTACAATTTTGAACATACCGTCTAATTATAGTTTTATTAGAAAATTTAGGTTGCAAAACTGTTGTACTAATTATTTGCAGACGAATCCAGTGTGCACGGTCGTCCATTGAATTCTATAAACTTGTAAAAAAAATGGGGGTAACTTTTACCAATTATTTACTGTCTGCAACTTGGTACGAAGAAAGATTATAGGTTCAAATATGCAATTATTTTATTTGCAGACATTGCCATATGCACGAGAGTCACAATATAGTGTCCAAATTTGGCGAAATGCGTTTGATATCTCTTCGTGTGCCATATGTACCAAAATCAACTCTTTACCGCCTGCAACACGAGATTGTGTAAGCTAACTTATTAAGTATACTATTTTCGCATGGACACTTCGAGTGAATGCTTTTCTGCGAAGTTCCCACCTATTTAGGTGCTTTCTTCAGGTTGTGTTGTTTTGGACATCTTGCTCAGCGGCTGACTTTGTATGATACGGTTGTCATTGAGGCATTTCGAAATGGTTAATAAGAAATAGAAAGAAATAGTAAAAGTAGTGAAAGTAATAAAAGTAATTGTACGGGTTGAAGTAAGAAGATGGTTTATTAGATGGAGGGTTGCTGGTTTTATTTATTTGATTTTATTTATTTTTGTTTCTATTTTTATTTTGCAGGGTACTCGTTTGTCGGGGGGGGGGTGTTTGGTGGGGAGTATGTATGGTGGTGGTTGAAAGGGGAGTTGGTTTCGGTTATGGGTTTCGGTTTAGTTTCGCCGCCTGGGTATCTGATTTTTAGTGCTGAAGGCGTTGTTATGTAATATTGTGCTAGCTAATTGTGAATCTGGTTAATTATTGATAATTATGTTGGATGGTTTAAGATGTTGTATTTGTGACTTAATTTAATTGGTAATTGGTTTAGTTGGGTGTTTTTAGGATGTTTCTTAGGGAGTATATATGTAGTTTAACGAAGGGTAGGTGGGGGCTGTGTGGAATTTGGGGGTGAGGGGGTTTGTGAGGGTGGGGTTGTCTAACCTGACGAGTGAATTAGCAAAGCTAGGGAGTAGCTTTTTGAGTATGAAGCTTTCTAAATTTGGTGTGCCGGTTAGGTCGTGTAGCAGGGGGATAGGAGTGCTAAAGGGGAGGTGGTTTGCTAGCCGGAGGGCTTTATTTTGTTGTATTTGTAATTTATTTTGGTCGGTTTTGTGAATTAGGGGATACCATATTGGGGAAGCATAGGTTATAATGGGACGTAGGTGAGTTTTGTAAATAATGGTGGAGGTGCGAGGGGGGAATTGTTAAGAATGGGATAGATCAGGGCGACCTTGCGTCTGAATTTGCCAACAATGTTGTTGAGATGTTTTTTAAAGGTAAACTTCCTGTCAAGGTTGACTCCGAGGTAATCAATATCCTCAGCCCACTCAGTGGCCTGGCCTAGAATTTTTATTGTGTCGCCCGGTTGCAAGTACCTTTTGGTAAAGTAACCAGTTTGGATAGACCAGTGACCTCTATTTAAACTGTACTGCTAATACTAACTGACTGCGCATGGAAATAATAAGTTACAAAGGAGCTCATGAAATAGCTATTGCGCATGCCCAAACCCATCTAAAACTATCACATTTAATCTAGAATATTAGTTTCTAGCATAGGCGTAGTGATAATTGATAATTTTGGGTCCAATCAAGTGGTGTAAGTTGGTTACTAGTTTTTTTCTTTTATATGCATTTAGCTCACATAAATCTAAAAATAATTCTTTTGATTTATTTTCACTTAAACATTTCTGATTTTATTTTTCGTAAAATAAATGATTATGAGTAACTCCTAACTTCGAAACCCAACAGTGACGCCCATGCTTGTCTGTAAACAGTTTGTCGGTAATACGCATGTGCGTAGGGTAATTTGCACAGTTTCAATTGGTTGCAGGAATTGAACTATTGCTTTGTTTATCTAGTTTATATAGAGATCAGTGGGATAGGCAGCATGCACATGCACACGACCCAGAATTAGTACTGGTATTCTATAAAGTAGGTCAGTAATTTGCGTCATTCAATTGAAAAATTAATATTTTATTACAATTGTAATAAAAATCTTATACATATTCAGATCCAGATCCAGTAATGTGAGTACTGTTCACGGGTGTTGTATGCTCTTATCAAAATTGAATATTTCGTGTAGTTAAATACAATAATAATACAGACATTATATACCTATGGAACATTGAAGTAAATGTGTATTTGATAAGAAGTGAAAGAACTATACGCAACTATGTTGGAAATAGGACATTGGATAAAAATCATTACAAAAATTATAAAAAAATTTACAAAAAAGTTATTATTGCCGCAAAAAAGCTTTACAATGACAGACTGTATGAAGAGTTTGACAATAAATAATAATAAATCTATTAGTAAAAATAAAAGCAGAAAGGAAATATTTGAAATTAAATTAGAAAATACCATTGTATAAGATGATAAAACTATAGCTACTTCCTTTCGTGATTATTTTGTTGGATTACTTCACAAACTGCCCAATGAACGAAGTCAAGATACTGGTACAAATGATAACCTTACACCTACAAGAATTTTTTATACTATGATTGTAAGATCAGTCAATGAAAATACCGGGTATAATGCTATAATAAATCTTAAGAAAACAAATCCGACAGGAGTTGACTCAATTTCATCACATTTACTAAAGTTGATTGCAAATTATATTACTTATCCGTTAACTTATCTCGTAAATTTATCACTAGAACAAGGAATTTTTCCGGAAATATTTAAAATAGCACGGGTTTTTCCCTTATACAAACATCCAGATTCTCTATCCAAGTCAGTCACAACGAAAAAATTTTGTATGTGGAAATAATTATTTATGGAACTTTAATAATATAATATTTGAAATCCTCTACCCCAAAAACCCATAAAACCCACATCGGTAGTGGGGTGAGGGTGGTGATTGGGGGGTGGTAGTAGTAGTTGTTGTGGGGGTGGATGAAGTAAAAAAATATTTTCAGGTTTCTGGTTCTTGTACACTCACTAAATCACATTTTTTTTTCATCCCCTTTAATAATGGGGGTGGCTAATGCTAAAAATTTTTTTGAGAGCTCAGCTTCTCTTGTATATACTAAATACCAATTTTATGGACTCTTACCTGCTTGATTGACCTATTTACCCCAAATTTACCCCAATTTACCCCCCAACCCTCGACGGAACAAGACAAGAATATAATCTAGTTCCAGATCTCGTTAAGGTACATATGTGTACCAAATTTCAAGTCAATATCTTAAACGGTTCCAGAGTAAACGTGCGCACAAAAAAGTTACAGACAGACCGACAGACAGAATATTTTTCGCTCAAACTTAAAATCCCGACGTTTCATGACATTTTAAGCCTATTTAAACAATAAACGTTTTTAAAAATTTGTTTGTCGTTACTATACTTCCACTGGATGTGGAAGTAAAAAGGCGAAAAAGTTAATATTGAAAATTATAGACCTATTTCAAGCCACTTTAACAGGGTATTTAAACTAGAAAAAAGGCCATAAGGAACATAGCAGATGTATCAGTTCGAACATCATGCAGGCCATATTTAAAAAAAATACGATTACTAACATTACCTTGCATATATATCTTGGAAATTTTAATGTATGTTAAATCAAACTTAAATAAGTTTGTAACTAATGGTAACTTCCACGAATATGAAACCAGACATAACCATTTACTGTCAATTTGGTAGATAGTTGTTTTTGGTACATATCGCAAACGGAGAGATATCAAACGCATTTCGCCAAATTTGGACACTTTATTGTGACTCTCGTGCATGTGGGCATTGTCTGCAAATTAAATGATTGCATATTTGAACCAATAATCTTTCTTCGTACTAAGTTGCAGACAGTAAATAATTGGTAAAAGTTACCCCTATTTTTTTACACAAATACGTTCGGCGGCAAGTACTTTGTACACGTTTAATATATCTGCAAATAATCCTATATCGAAGCTCTATTTTTAAATCATGATTTCTTTTTAGCTGCAGACGGTAAACGATTGTTCAAAATTGTAAAAAAAATAAGATGTTGACATGCGCACGATATGGTGATGTGCATATCGTAAACGTCTGCGCCTTTTCCCTACCCGTTTTCATGAACCAGAATCATCATTTTGTACTGTTTGCAGACGGTAAATTATCATTTTTTTTTTTTTTACTAAAATTTGATACATTTTGGAGTACCCTGTATAAAGTTTGGTGCATGACAAGACTGTCTGCAAATGCGCTTCCGACATATTTTTATTCCTTTAATTTCGAATTATGAACTTTGCAGACGGTAATTTATTAGTTGAAAACATTGTTTTTTATGCAAACCGGAAATCGTTTCCTACATCCCTTGAAGATTGAGCTTTAATATATACATAACACTGTGTCTACACGCGTCTAGCGTGCGACAGTTGGACGCGGGAAAATAGGACGTGAAACATTGGACGCTGACAAAATCATGTGTACACACTCTATCCTAACCTAACCCAAACTAAATAATCATAATAATTACAAATACAACATAGAAACAAACTCACCATGAAAAATAGGTTACATTAAAAATATGGTTAACATAAGAGAATAGTCATCCAAAAAAATTATCAAAATATAATAAAATAAAAATTATAAAATATAATTTATTTACACTTGCAGTTGGGCAATTCCTCGCAGGTAGTCCAAAATGCTTCTGTTCTCATAATCAGCAACCACTGTTTGTAATCATAACAAGGCTCTGCAATAAGATTATTTTTAATAAACGCGTCCAATATAACACGTCCTATTTTACCGCATCCAATTGTCGCGCGCGTCTAATTGTCGCACGCGCTCAATTGTTGCGCGTCCAATTGACGGGACACCATTTTCTTCATTAACTGCAGATGTTTTTTCAAATCCATCTGTTGCCTCTATTTTCATACGGTACTGGTGAGTCTCTGAATTCAATGGGAGAAATATCATTTCACTGATTTGCTAAACGCATATCATACGCTAAGCTTTGAATATAGATCAAATGTTAGCATAGGATAGGAGTTTGTCAAATCAGTGAAATGATAATTCTCCCATAGATATCAGAGACACCAATACCAGATGAAATAGGGGCAATAGATAGATCTGAAGAAACAGATGTAATTGATGAAGAAAACGACTTACCGATTAACTTACAGTTTGTTAAAATCACCAGAATGTCAGCTTCTCACTTTATTATTAATTAACACATCAAAATGTAACATTCCAGTTCAAGCAATAACACATCTAAAATTCCATTTTTTGTTTTTATTGAAGTAAGTTCTGACCAGTACCTTACCTTCAACAACAATACTTCTCGGCTTCATTTCCTCCACATGATTTCGACGAACTAAATCGATATACTTCTTCCAAACATTAATTCTGTAGGACTGGCATTGTTGTAGCATTAACCATTTTTCTATTTTGCAGTAAAAACCTACATAACTTTAGCTTTATATCTCCAGGATCACCAATTATGGTTCTAATCCTTGTTTAACAGTTTGTAAATATCTTTCAGCTTGACCATTGACCATCTGAATGATAAGGAGCTGGGACTTCATGGTTTTTACCATTCGATTTTAAAAACATTTCAAATTCAACAGATTTAAAATGTGGTCCATTATCTGACACAACCGTGAGCGGTAAACCGAAAGGTGAAAAAATTTTGTGAAAATGACTTTGTTGATTTATTACGTATTTTGCAACAGTTTACACATTCTCGTGCCATCGATTTTTGGCCACCACATATAATTTCTTGCTGAGTTGTTCATTTTAACCACCCAAAAATGACCAATATGAAGTTCTTTAAAAATTTCTAGCTGCAGACATTTTGGCACCACAACTCTAATGTTACGAAAAAAACCATTTTTACTAGAAAATTCTGTTAATTTCATACCATCTGATAATTCATTTCCACTTTGAATAGCAATGAATATTTTTCTTTGCCATGCATCTCTTAGTGTTTTTTTTAATCTATCTCCATGTTATTGGAAAATAATTAGTTTGATTAATTTGAAAATTTTCGGCACCGTTAACTTGATCAGTAATTTCTAGTGGTGGATTTCTCAGTAAATAATAATCTGCATTGGCATGTAACTCTAATTTTCTATATCGTATATCGTAATAAAATCTAGAAGAAAATTTGCATTTTCCAATTATATGGACAGACGAGGCCAGGTGGTAATTAGGCCGGAATTTTTAATCGGCATAATTACCACCATTGGGCTCACGAAAATCCCCACGTAACCGCTACAGTTAATCATCAAGGATGATTTGGATTCGGTGTATGGTGTGGTTTTATTGGATACCAAATAATAGGTCCTCATTTTTTTCACGGTAATTTGAATACCGAAAATTTTATTAACATTCCACTACAAGAAATTGTAGACAATGTGCCTGTGAGACAATTTCAAAGATTAATTTACCAACAAGATGGCGCCCCAGGTCATACATCAAATGAAACAAGAAATTATATAAATGCTCAATTTGGGGAGGATTGGATCTATATTATCACTCAGGACTAGTTTATCAATGTCTAGTTAGCTAAATCAACTAAATTGATAACTAATCATTAATTTAGCTAACTGGACATTAATAAACAACAAAGTTGTTTAGATATTATTTAATTTTTAGGAAACAATGGTCCTATTTTGTGGCCAGCTAGATTTTCCGTTTTTGGCTTTGGGATTATTTAAAAAATATTATATACAGAAAACGTTCTAATAACACAAGAATTGGAAAACAAAACATTAGCTGCGTTTTGGACAATAACTCCTGTCATGATTGGAAATACCACAAATGTTGTAAGCAGAAGGTATCAAAAATGCATAGATATCAATGGAAGACAATTCGAACATATATTGTAGATTAATTTTTCCTATTTTTGGTAAAATTATTTTAAATTATAAGAAGTGTTGTTAATAGTTTTCCATGGCCTCCTCACAAATATATTAAATTTTTCCAAAATTAACCACTTTTTGTAGAGATAAATATGACATATGATATATCGTTGGATAGCTAATTTAAGTTATGATCGAATAATGAAATAATTTACATGTTCCATTTAAAAAAACAAAAGTTATGTCTATATTTCGAAAACTGAGGCATGCATAATTTTCTTCTTATCAGCAACGGATTCTACTCAAAAAAGTGAATGTGTTACTCGATTTCCGATTCGACACTTGGTAATTGAGATATAGAGGTTAACCAAAAATGCCAATTTTCCAAAAACTCTCTGTATCTCGGTAGTCGAAAAAGATAGATGATCGCGATTTGCGCCATTGTTTGCTACTAGAACATCGGGCTCAGGACACCTATATAGGTTTTTGTCTATCTGCCATAGTTCTAGAGAAAACCTCAAATCCCAGCTAACTTGGTCCACTCTGTACAAGGTAAGTTGCAGACAGAGCCACAGAACAACAGACCGACCGACAGACAAAAATTGTCCTAAGCTCAAACATAAAATCTCAACATTTCAATACATTCTAAGCGTATTTGAACAAAAAAAAATTCGACTTTATATAGTTTATTATTTTATATTTATGGTATATTTACATAATTTCGGATTTTACTTTATTTATTCAGCTTTGGTCTATTTCCACTACCAAGATCAATCACCGACATCAGGAGACGAGTTACGTGAAAATTTTACTGAATCTCTTCTATTTGGAAGAGTAAGGATTCTTTCCTTCATCTAACAGACAAGGGACAGACTGTTTTACATCCCGTCCGAAGTATGGTATATCCATTACGCAATTCTCGTCTAAGATAGCACAGTTTCTGCGTATTTACTGATATACAAGCGGTCACCCATCTAAGTACTAACTACGATGAACGTTGCTTAACTACATGTAACGAAATATTTGAATAGTCAGTACGCATCTGCACTCGCCCCTTCGTTTTAGATTACATGAACAATCTTTTGAAACTCTTCTCTTCGCTAATTTGGTGGTAGTCTTGTACTGGCTCTTATCTAAACTGTTTCCTACTATTATCTAATATTTTCTTATTAATAGCCAATTTACGTAAATTGACCACTGTGCACAGTGGGCCAAATTTTATAAAAAGTGGCCAAAAATGCTTTTTTTCAACTTTCGAATTTCGCTTTGATACTTTGGGGGTAGTTAAAATAATGGTCAATGCATCTTTTCCAAGAATACAAAGGCTATTAGGCGATATCTCTACCTGCTAGGGGCTCGCAAACACCACCCTTTATATAGCACCGTTTCACCGGTATTACGTCTCATTTAATCGCCAACTTTTGAAGAGAGGGTGTGTGCCTAAAACGTGATAATTAAAAGTGAAATTTTTACAGCAGCTTCTTTGAAGTATGTATTTTAATGTATTGCATAAAAAAAGTTTTGAATTTAAAAACTGATGGAAGGTTGTTTTATTATATGGTGTTTATCAGAAACTTTTACGAGTAGGTTCAGATTTGTGTAGAGCTACGAAACAAATCTTACGTTATCATGTCTTGAAAAAACACGTAAAAAATGCCTTAGACATTTCTTTATAACAAACAAACAAAATTAGGCAATCTCAAGCGGATTTTCGAAATTTTGGATTTTTTATAACGTGCGACATGTATTCCGCGAGCACTGGCAGCATCGATCACTTGACGCAAGAGGATGCGGAATCAATTATTGTTAAATAACTTTTTATATTTATAATATCCTTTTTTAATCAATATTTATTATTTACAAGGAATGTTTCGAAAAAATCATTTCTATAATTATTATAAGTATTTGATTTAATTAAATAGATGTATTATAACCAGACCATAATTTTTAATAATAATCGTAGAAAAAAAATTGTGTATGGAAATCCGTTTCATAACAGGCTGAATTCAAATATCGAATAAAAAATGTCTACGGGTCTGTATGTATGAGTGTAAGTGTGTGTGTGTGTGTGTGTGTGTGTGTGTGTGGGGGGGGGGGTGTTTGTATGCATGTAGACCGTTTCTTGTAAACACGATAAACACGATAACTTCCGTTAGACTTAATATTTTTGTTTCGAATTTGGCACGTATGTAAAATATCATGATAGAATACTCCCTATTGAAATTCGATAATATCTGTCATACAGGGCGATCTTCAGAGACGTGTACATTCGAAACATATAACTCTTTCTTATCTTTCTAAAGAAAATGCCACAGTCTTCTTTCATCTTGTTTTTCCTACTTTGCATCCCCTCAAATTGTAATCTCTCCTAAAGACACCTCTTATGTTAGATATTTAAGTCACTATTCTATCTGTCTTAAATAAACCATTGTCTATAACTGAAATAAAGCAAAAATGTGCCATTCTATATACTCTTACAACCCCTAAAAATCGCCCCTGTTTGTAAATATTTGTTTATATATTTTTTCTGGGTTAATTAAGCGGTTTTTGGTAACGTTAAACTGAAAAAAATATTAATATGTCAATTTATACACTAACAGCCCCTAAAAGCAACCCCCGATGGTAAATATGTTTTTAATTAGGTTGTCTGTCTTATTTAAACGGTTTGCTATAACGTCCAACCGAAAAAAGCTGAAATAGACAATTTTTCAGAAAAACAACCCCCAAAAGCCACCCCTGAGGATATTTATTTTTTAAATAATTTTTCCCTCATTACATATGTGACTGTTAATCGATCTATAACAAAATTGGATTTTTAGCCACTTTTTGAAATTTTCGGACCACTGTGCTGTGGCACGGTCAGTAATATTGTTCAAAACTTTTAACAGTTTAAACGTACTTGACGTCAGCCTTCTCGGAGGCATTTTCAACGAAATTAATTACCCGGTTCCACATTTGAATCCAGTTTTAAGTTTTATTGGGATAATTACTCGGATTGAAGGCTTGAAATTAATATTCTGATTATGATGAACTTGATGTTAAATCAAATTAATCAACTAATACGATATGCTACTGGAAATTACACACAATGTCGTAAAAAATATGCTAATTGGTATCATTCCAAAAGAGAATGGCATATTAATTGAGTATCTAATATTTGATTAATTTATGATATAAAAATAGATATCTGTTAATTATAATTATTGATATTCTGTGATTAAAAAGAAAGATAATGATAATTACATCGGATAACAACAATGTATTTTCGAGTTTCTTTCCGCATGTGTACTGGTTGAAAAAGAAAAGCTCAATTATTTATATTCTTTTCGACTGATCATACTTGCAGGCGTCGTACTGTAATATTTCAGTTTTTTTATGGTATTTAATGATAAAAATCTGATAATCTACGAACAAAAGATTAAACAGAAGCTATATTGAATATGGTGACTATTTTATGGTTAATCCAGATTCGTATCATCCACAGTTAACTGTTAAAGTTAATCAATATAATCTACTTTCAGAACTAGTCGCGATCCAGGATGGAAATGTAACTTTAGAAAAGGTGACTACAACAGCTTAAATGATTATTTTAAATCTTTAAATTGAACTGAAAATAGTCCAGGTATAAATTTTATCACAGAAAAAATGTATCTATTATTAAATTTGGCCATAGACTTGTCTATTCCTAAACAATTCATTGACCTGAATTACCCTTGTTGGTGACAAAAATACTTGTAAAACGCAAAAATAAATTATATAATAAATATAAAAGACACATAAAAATTATTTTCTTGTTCAATGTAAAAAAATTACGATTACTCACTAAAAATCCAATCGATAATGACTACATGAAATTTATGCATTCATCACAATATTCCATACTCTGTCAAATATAAAAGCATTTTGGAATAGTATGTGCAGGAACAATACTTTACCTAATCAACTGAATTTTAATGGTGATAGCATTTCTAATCCTAAAATTATCTGTGACATGTTTGCCGATTATTTTAAGTCTGTCTCAGGAATGATAATGATATCTAATATCTATACACGGTATCTCATACGCTAACTGAAGAATCATTAGCCCTAAATATGAAGATTTAACCAATAACACTTAGATAAAATGTGCCTCCTTACTGAGATATAGTATATAGGCTGTTGAATTTAAAAATTAAAAAATCATTTTCGCATATTATATTATTTTAAAAATACTATGATCAAGAGGATGTGGTTTTAGTAAGAATTGCTGAAGATCCCCATCTTAGTACGAGATGTTTATCGGCAACTGTTGGAATAAGCAATGCTTCAGTTTTTAGAATACTCAAGAAAGAAAAATTGCGACCTTATCGTTTCACCCCTGCTCACAATTTGTTACCTAGGGATCTTCCTCAGCAAGTGGAATTTTCACAATTGATTCGAGGTAAACAGAGTGAACACTTTAATTTCATTAAAAATATTACCTTTACTGACGAAGCCACAGTCACTCGCAGAGGAGTTTTTAATTGGAGAAATGTTATCTGGGATATTGAGAATCCACATTTACTCAGAGAATCACATTTCCAGTATGAATTTAAAATTAATGTGTGGCATGGCTTTTTAGAAGATAGTCTGTTGGGTCCATACGAACACAAATTTGAACGGCAATTCATATTTAGAATTTCTTCAAACTGAAAAATCCTCCCCCCTCCTGGCAATATTGAGGAACCAGTTCTTTCGCTGATATTATGCGTCTTGGACCACTAACACTATCTACCAAAGATGGTAAAGAAATATTAAGTAATTTTAAAATAACATGTAAAATAATTTTTTAATTTTTAACTTCAACACCAATCTTAGTAAGGAGGGGCATTTTATCTGAGTTTTTTTTGGTTAAATCTTCATACTTTGGGCTAAGAATTCTTCAGTTAGCGCATGACCAATTATTAACAAAACACCCTGTATGTATGATAATCCAGTCATATTGAATGGTATTATTGGTTGTGATTTGGTTTTTGATAAATTCCATCTTTAAATTCCAATACTAATACCTATTCCCTGATGGAATGCTCTCATATTTTTTTTAAAATTCTGCAGTCTAACCTTGTCTTTAAAGCTGGCTCATTTTTTAAAATTTTCATTAGAGGTAGGGTGCTACACTATTTGGAAAGTGTCCTATAGTACACCTATTCACAAATCAGGTTCAAAGTCAGATATAGAAAACTATCGATGTGTTTCATCATGTTCTGTTATACCTAAAGTAATGGAATCTAATGTAGTTCAGTCGATGAAGATATTTACCCACAAAATTTTGCAAACTGAGTAAACTTTTTTTAATTAGTTCGTGAAAGTGTATAGAATAATATCCTTCATTTCCCCTTCATTTCATTTAACTCGCCAGGTTGAAATGGGCAGTCCACATAGGGCTCTACGTGCCCGGTGTCGGTGAAGGCCTAAAATTAGGCCGATCTGAATATGAAGGCATAAATAAGAGTACTGTGTACTGTACTTTCAACCTTCAATATTGTTCCTCTCTATCTTTTCCAGATCCTTTTTGATGCTACGCTACGCTGATGAGGAACAATAACTCTGAAACACGTGTCCGTAGCTGCTTGGTGTTTCTTCTTTAGGGTATATGGTGCGATTTTCCTTCCTTATTTATATTTGACCCCACTAATTCCTTTTTATTTCATTTCATTTAACTCGCCAGGTTGAAATGGGCAGTCCACATAGGGCTCTACGTGCCGAGTGTCGGTGAAGGCCTAAAATTAGGCCGATCTGAATATGAATGCATAAATAAGAGTACTGTGTACTTTCAACCTTCAATATTGTTCATCTATTTTTTCTAGATCCTTTTTGATGCTACGCTACGCTGATGAGGAACAATATCTCCGAAACACGTGTCCGTAGCTGCTTGGTGTTTCTTCTTTAGAGTATATGGCGCGATTTTCCTTCCTTACCCTGAAAAGTTTACATTTCGCTTGGATGCAGAACATAAAAAAAAAGTGAAAAAAAATTTTACCCATTTTTTTCAAAATTTTGAAATTAAATCAAGCTAGAAAAAATAAAAAACACAGATGGATAGATCACGTATTTATGAATAAAAAATATCCTAACAAAATTCATTGCTAAAGCCACGGTTTTCCCGGAAAAAAATAGTCAAGTGTAACGTTATAACTCGGAGTGAGATCCATGCATGCACGCGCTTGAATACGCATGACTGTGACACCGACGAACTGAATTACATGTCACTATCAGTATTTGTTCAATATGAGTGTTGGATGTGAAAAATATACTACAGTGTGTCCCAGGATAGAGGTAACAAGAGGTGTAATGGACCAAAAATTTTGGAATTTTGGAATGATATTTGGGGATTGAGTCCTGCTTGTTGTAAAACTAAAGTATACCAAAAATGACTTGATTTAGTGTTCTACAGGGTGTTTTATAACCAAAGTTGTAAAAATCAACACTAATAAAGTGCCTTTATTTTTCAAAATATGAAAAAATTGCACTAAGAAAAGTTATTTAGAATGCAATTTTATACCTCTATACTAAATTTCACGAATATAAAATTATTTTTTCGAAACTTCCCATTTTTCAATAAATTAGTATTTTATTTTGAACCATTCAATTAAATTAGAGAATATTATTTAGGTATTATGCAAATCACAACTTACACACTTTTTTATTTATTATGAAAATACCTACTTTCTGTATATTGTTGCCCTAATCTGGGCACGCTAATATACTAGTTAGGTAAATACTTTAAAACACTTATTATTGGAGAACCAATCAAAACAACTACTCTCCTAGCTAATACTGACGAAGTATTGAATTACATGATAGGATTCTTAGCATTTTAAAGAAAAAAAATATTGGAAATACTTAAATCATTTATTTACATTTAGTCATTCACACTTTTTTTTATTTAATATGAAATTATTTCCTTTCTGTATATTGGTACCTTAACCGGGTCACGCTAATATACTACTTAGGAAAACACTTTAAAACACTCATTATTGGAAAACCAATCAAAACAACTACTCTTCTAGCTAATACTGACGAAGTATTGAATTACATGATAGGATTCCTGGCATTTTAAGTATTTTCAGTATTTTTTTTGCCTTAAAATGCATGTAATTCAATACTTCGTAATTGTAAAAAACATTCAATTAAAACTGCATAGAAATTATTTTTTGTGAATTAATATTTAAAGTTATGTAGAAGCTAAAAGTAGGCTATGAGAAGAGCAGTGGATACACATTTTTTTATCATTTATTATTGACATATCTGTCAAACGTAGTCAATATTAACGAATCAAGCATAAAAAATTAAGTGAAAATGGTACTCACAGTGCGTGAAAAAATTTATATTGTGCAATGCTACGGAATTTTCGGTGAAAACTCGCTAAGAGAAGTGGTAAGCCAATTTAATTTGAAATTTTCAAACACTGCTTTGTCACATACTCAGGCTATGAGAATAATTAAAAAGTTTCTGGCTACTGGTAGTGTTCTTAACATGAAAAGAAAAATAAGAGCATATGTTGAAGACAATGTTGGTGCTATCATAGCTCATGCCTCTGTTATAGAAAATCCTAGGATACCGCTAAGAGAGAGATCAGCTCTTACTAATTAATATTAATAAGAGGTAATGCAAGGCTGAACTCCAAAGAATTTACAAGGCAAAGAAAATTAGGGCATATAAAGCAAATTATAAACATAAGCTTGAAAAAGGAGATTGCGGCCGTAGGTTGGATTTTTGTTTGACTATTGGAGAAAAAATCATGGAAGAGAGATATTATAAAAAAAAGTGAATGTGTGGTGTGCCGTTTCTTATCACGTTGGAGTTATTGGACCTTATTTCATTGAGGGAAGGTTATACCAGCACACTTATTTACAGCTTCTTGAAAGTTTTCTGAAGAACATTTAAAAATTTTAAGAAATATGCCTTTAGTTCATTTTCAATATGATGGTTGCCCTGGCCACTCCACAGAAATGGTTAATCAGTGGTTGAATTCAAATTTTAGAGAAAATTGGATTGCCAGGAATGGACCGATCAAGTGGCCAGCGAGGTCCCCAGACCTATCAGTATTGGATTTCTTTTTATGGGGTCGCCTCAAGCAGTTGGTTTACGCTGAACCTCTTCCTAACGATGTAGCAGTATTGAAGTAGAGAATTACAAATGCCGTAAACTCCATACCGTTAGATCATATTCGAAGCAGTTTTAAGGACTTCAAACGAAGGATCGAAATGTGTGTGGATGTGGGTAGTAGCTACGTCGAATAATTAAAAAAAAAATGGTAAACATTGTTTTGTATTGGTCAATAATTAATTTGTTTGTGAATCTGTAAAGTTTTTGACATTTATTACTTGTTATAATTTTTAAACCTCATTAATCTTCTGTTAGTAATTGTTTCTTGTTTTACAATTAGTTCGATTAACATTATACCTTCTTACATCTCGTATATTCAATTTTTTATTTACCAATAGCCTACTTTTTGAGATGATTAACATTTGCTCCTACACAACTTAAATATGAATTCAACTCTTAATTCGCAAAAAATGGGAAGTTTCAAAAAAATAATTTTATATTCCTGAAGTTTGGTATAGAAGTATAAAATTGCATTCTAAATAACTTTTCTTAGTGGAATTTTTTCATATTTTGAAAAATAAAGGTACTTTATTAGTGGGGATTTTTACAACTTTGCTTATAAAACACCCTATAGAACACTAAATCAAGTCATTTTTGGTATACTTTAGTTTTACAACAAGCAGGACTCAATCCCCAAATACCATTCCAAAATTCCAAAATTTTTGGTCCATTACACCTCTTGTTACATCTATCCTGGGACACACTGTATATTATCACGCCCGAACTCAATCGTCGCAATAAACAATATAGAAAAAAATAAAAGCCCTTCAAAAAAATTATTTCTTCATTGAGAACTGTTGAAAAGTATGTACACTTCATGATTATTATGGTCAATTAAACTGTAGTAATGAGGATTAAAAAAAAAGTACATCTCAAATTATTTTCATTTCCTTACTTGATGATTTTTTTTGATAAATATATATATATTGGAGGCTGTAACTTGTCGAGAAATTGACCTATTGGAAAAAATAAAATATCACTATTTCGGAAAAAATGTATATTTTTCGAATGTTCAAACACAAAATCGTTTACCTGTATGCATTTTTTCGAAAATATGATCAATCAGATCATGATAAGAAATTACGATTTTCACGATCTTATCCTTATAACTATGAGAATATCTTTGATTGTTTTGAATATAAATTCTGGAACTTTTTCAATACATTAACAAATGTATAAGGAATCCATTGGATATAGCTGAAATGTGTACCTGTAATAAATGTAATACAGTAACGGTATGTAAAAATTCATGCGAGGGATTCAGTGGCTATGTGTGGTGTCTATGTATGCGTTTACAATTATATATTTTTCCTCCGTACTTACTATATATCCTCATATTCACTAAGAAAAATGTTGAAAATATTAGAAATGTGTAATCAGAACTCGATAGA
Source organism: Rutpela maculata (assembly GCA_936432065.2). Classification (NCBI taxonomy): domain Eukaryota; kingdom Metazoa; phylum Arthropoda; class Insecta; order Coleoptera; family Cerambycidae; genus Rutpela; species Rutpela maculata. The sequence continues at coordinate 55,146,541 of OW386289.2, read as the reverse complement.
ACAGCTGAGAATTATTGAGAGTTTCCATAATATGCATTTAAGCGTGCGCTGGCTGCGCAGAGTGATAAAGTTACTTCTCTATTTTTTTCCAGGAATACCGTGGCTTTAGCGATAAATTTTATTAGGATATTTTTTGTTGGTCTATACTTAATTTGAAAATTTTGAAAAAATGGATAAAAATTTTTTTTCACTTTCTTTTTATGTTCTGCATCCGAGAGAAATGTAAACTTTTCAGGATATTATTCTATTCTTTTTGCAGGTTTCACTATAAAATGTTTTCTGTCGTCTGGGTTAACGCAGCTGATAATGTTTTTGATTCATATAAAAATGTTATCATACCATGCCAACATGTTTTTTTTTATCCATTTTATTTAACGTCGGGCTATTTCCACAACCAGGGCCTACACCGACGCCAGGAGACGAGCTACCCCCAACCTGGAAATTTTGCCGAACTTCTTCTCTTTCGAAGAGTAGGGATCTTTTACTTGCCTAACATTTAATAGACAAGGGAACGCCTGCTTTATATATCCTCCGAAGGATGGTATATCCACTACGTATCCCTCGTCTTGAAATTACATAGCTTCCGCGTATACGCTGATATACAAACCGCTAGAAGGTGGGACGAGATCGCTATGTTTCCCAAGATGGATTTCACCCATCCAAGTACTAACCACGCTGAACGTTGCTTCACTGGGGTATCAAAATACATGCCAAATTTTGCCAAATCACTATCTTTTTATTTTATTTAACTATGGTTCACATGTCAATGACATATTTATTTTCATTGTACAATTTATAAATATATCTACGTTACAATGAACGCGAACTGTGAACGCAGAGTAACGCAGAGGCCGATGTTGTGGCAGGTGACATTCAAATATTTAATTTTGGAGTCGCTAGATTTCATACAAGAAATAATGGTTTGATATAAGTTGATAAGTTCCATTTAAATTACAGTCGTCATTGATTTGTTGAAAAAATCACATCGGCTATTAACAATTTACCTCCAAATATAGATGTCAACTTTTGTTCATATACAAAATTTTTAAATTATATCTCTGTTAGTCACAATCTAGTTTAGTGTGTTCGTATTTTTTTTTTGTTTTCATTTATTTCTGTTTTTTATTATTTACATTATCTAGTGTTGTATCTGTTCTTATATGTAAGGCAAAAATGTGTATGTTGTGAACTAATATCATTAGAGATCATATTCTGTAGATATTCCGAAGCAAATATCTTAGTGATATTAATTGATTTATTGATTTACCAGCGTGCGGTAGGCATTGCTGCCACTCCCAGGGTTATACAGCTGGGCTTGCTACGTCCACGCTGAGTTGAATTAAGGTTATGCTTATTGCCAGCAGCGAGAGCCACATGGCGCATGGGATGGGAGATATTTGTGAGTTACCACATTGTGTCGTGAGGGAGCGTTTAAGCTCCCTTTTTTTGTTTTTGGTTCTGGGCTTCAGCCTATTCTGAGTTTTCTTGTGAAATGTGTTGCTGCGTTGGGTCGTGATAGGGAGTGTTTGTGCTCCTCTTTTTGTGTTTCTGCTTCTTCGAGTCTTCTTTTTCTGAGTCTTCTGATTCTTCGGTTTCCGATTGTGGTAAAGTACATATCGTTGCAATTTCTTTGTGATGTTCATTTTTTTAGTCCTGATCCTCTCGATTGTTGGTCTCCACTGTAGGATGGTCTCCCTATGTTTAGTTTTTTGCTGTTCGGTACTAGCGCTTTCTTCAGTAGATGTGTTGGGCCCCTTCCTTGGATATGTCCCCAGTACTTCATTGCGTACATTTCTATCCTATTTTTAATTGTCTTTCCTCCCAGCAGTTTGATATTTTATGTCGCTGTTTTCGTCTTGTTGTTTTTGCGAGTAGTTAGTCGATGACTCTTTCTGCTCCTCTCAAAAACTTCTTCTGTTGGCTTTTGTTGTTACCTCGTTTCTGACTCAATCGTCGTTGGCCTTATGACGCCTATGTACATACATTTGGTAAGGTCCCATGATAGTTTATTTTTCTCAATGGACGGTATGGTTGCCCTTGTGACTCTGTCAGCCGTCTTGATTCCCTCTTTTACCGTTTCTCTCCCTTCCAGTTGGTTCGTCAGGTTTGTTCCTAGGTACTTCAATATGTCCGTTGTTCTTGGGGAGTATTCATCTATTTTATGTTCCTCTCCTCTGGTCCAACTTTCTTTCGTTGATGGGTCTTGCTTCATTATTAGGATTTTCTTGAAGTTTAGTTTCAGTTCAGTTATGTTTTGCCTAGCAGTTGTGTATGTGTTGTTCTTCTTCCGCGGCGATTAAGATAACATAGGCGTATTTGTGTGTTTTCTTAGAAAAATACCATTTTTCTGAAAGAAACCTTCACCATGCATACCTCCGTCGAAGTACTGTGAGAATTCAGTTTTGACGCAGTACACCACAATGCCTCATCGACCACTTCAGGTTCAATTTAAATTAAATTCGTTTGGGAATTTTTAATAACTATGAAAACCCTCACTTGAAGATTTACCTAAGAAAATATTATGACCATACTTTAAGAGTAATGCATTTGATTATTACGTGTTTAATTTGCATTAAATTTTTGTGAGTATTTTTAATAATTATGAAAAAAAAATTATTTGAAGGTTAACATAAGAAATTTATATGATAATTAAATTTTTATAATGATTAAAAGATAGTTTACTTGAATGTTTACACAGGGATATTATGGCCATACTTCAATAATTTATTGTCCCGCTATAAATTTGTCGACAGATGTCGACTTCTCAAAAGTTTGATGGGCCTAAATACTTTAATGGTTCTATACGGCAGACCCTTGTAAGTCATTAATACATAAATAAACTTGTCTGGCAAGGTTGAAACGAATAGCTACCATTCTCCTAAGCTTTATCAAATTTAACGGAGTTTGTACCCGGTATTTGGCGTTTTAGGTGGGAGCGTTTCAGATCCTCTCGCTCGGAAGGCATAATTCTAACTCCAAATATTTTAGTGATATCGTTCCTAAATCTGTTTCAGTATTCCAGGCCAATACATAGGGGAAACATATAACGCAGCCAAGTTAAGAAATAGCCACCCAGATATTCTGATCTGATCTGATCTGATATACCAAATAGCATATCTTCAGAATTAAAAGCCCGAGAAACAATTAGTGTTCCTTCAACCCCCCGACCAAAACTTTTTCTGAAAATAATGAGGATGAGGTGAACAAAAATAATAACCAGCCTGGAACAACCAACTCTAGTAGAATCCTTAGAAACAGTGTCAGATCGTGGTCTCAAAAAAATCTTAATCTTAATTAATCAATCTTAATTAATGATTACTTTATTTAATGTTAGGATATCAATTTTCATTTAAATTTTAATTATTTGTGTTTTTACAACACTATTATTTACTATATTTTAATATTAATTATAAGATTTAGCCGTTACCTATGGCTTATTTAGAAATAAATCGGTCAACTGTATATGTGAAATCACATAAATACAAATTAAAACATGAATCCTTATATTAGAGACTTCCAGTATGAATGCATCGAAACGAAATTAGCAAATAATATTGTAGAGTGTAATAATAGTTTTGAAACCCCATACTTCACATTTTTTCACAACAATATCCGTAGCCTTTCAAAAAACTTTAACGAATTAGAACTTTATTTGTCCGAGCTAAAACCATTTGATTGTATCTGTTTAACAGAGACATGGCAAATTACAAACATAAATGACTTTCATTTAGATGCTTATGAAGTATACTATAACATGGGAAATTATAACCAGAATGATGGTGTTGTTTTATGTTAAAAATAACCTTAATCATAAAGTAGATATCACCAGCCTTGGTCCTCTAAAAATTATTAAATGTTCTTTAGCTATTAACAATAAGTTATTTATAATAATAGGCATATACCGCCCTCCTTCTATAAATGTAAATGAATTTTTAGAAGAGTTCAGAGCGTTTATAGAAAATCTTGAAATAGCAGATTATATTCTGGTTAGTGCAGACAAAAATATAGACATTTTATCCAATGATCAAATTGCCAACGAGTATTTGAACATACTGTATGGTAAAGGTTTTGAATCCCTCATAAACAATTGCACACGAGTTCAGCAGAACAATAAAAGTTGTATAGATCATATATTTATTAAAATAAAAACGCAGAATAATGTAAAAATAATACCTATAATACTCACCTCAAATATAACTGACCATTATGCGACATTGGTTTCTATAGAAAAAAACGAGTTACATTTTAATGAAAAAAAAAAGACTGCTATTTTGAAAAAGTTAATTATAAACAAATAACCCATGAACTTCCAAAATAAATTGGACACATTTTTACGAAACAGGAGACCCTGAAGAGATGAGTAACTTTAAAACTGCTATACAAAATGCAACCAAAAAAATAAGATTAAAAAACTTAAAAAAGAGAAAAAAATGGATTACAAGAGGTTTAATAACATCGATCGAAACTCGTGATAAAATGTACCAAGATTTACTAAAACAACCTTTAAACGTAGACTTAAAACAAAAATATAAAATATATAGAAATAAAGTAAATTCACTGATTAAAAAAACTAAAAAAGATTATTATGAGAAACAAATTGAAAATAATAATAATAAATAGTAAAACTCTCTGGAAAATAACAAAGGATATCATCAAAAGTCAAAGACAAAATCAGGAAATAACACAAATTAAACTAGATAACAATTATATAGTAAATGACGAAAAACAAATTGCAAATGAGTTTAACAAGCATTACACAGAAATAGGAGAAAAATTAGCAAATAAAATAGTTTTACCAAATACAACTTTCCCTATTGCAATTACCAATTATTCTTTTTTTCTTACACCAGTAGACGACAAGGAAATAAACGGATACATAAAAGAACTAAAAAATAATAAGGCTCCTGGATTTGACGGCATCACATCAGAAATGTTAAAAGAAATAATAAATATAATAACACCATTATTAGTCAATCTCATAAATAAAATTTTTCAATCCGGAATATGTCCATCCAGTTTTAAAGTTGCTATAATTAAACCTTTATATAAAAAGGGGGATAAAAATTTGATGGAAAATTACCGACCTATATCCTTGACTTCTAATATTTCAAAAATTTTCGAAAAAGCGTTAAAAAAAGATTAGTGCAATACCTCAACAAATTTAATTTATTATCAAAAAACCAGTTTGGGTTCCGAGAAAATACATCAACAAGTGATGCTATAGCCTGCCTGACTAAAAAGGTTTATGATTGTTTGGATAATAGTACACCATCCCTCTGTGTTTTTATAGATCTGGAAAAGGCCTTTGACACAATTAGTCACAATAAAATATTTAAAAAAAAAGAAAATTTTGGTGTAAGAGGTCTTTGCCACGATTTATTGAAAAGTTATTTGATTAAAAGGACACAAGTTGTAAAAATAGGAAACCAAACAAGCAAAGTAAGAACCGTGCTCTATGGTCTTCCACAAGGTACGGTTCTTGCCCCAATTTTATTTATTATGTATCTAAATGACATATTTAGCCTAAATATTAGAGGAGATATAGTATCATTTGCAGATGACACCGACATATTTTTTAAAGGAAATTCATGGGAGGAAGTGAAAAGAATTTCGGAATTGGACTTAAAGGTGATTAAGAGTTGGTTTGACGAAAATATCTTGACCCTTAGTATTTCAAAAACAAAATATTTGCCATTTTGCTCCTATAGAAGCAATTTACCTTTATTTAATGAAATAAATATTGTTAACACTAATTTGGTCATAACTACCTGTGAAAAAATTAACTATCTGGGAATAACTTTAGACCCTCATTTAAAATGGAATCATCATATCACCAACACCGTAAAAAAACTAAGATCTTTAATTTACAGATTTAAAATATTAAAAGATATATTAAGCAAAAAACACATTATAATCATTTACTATGGCATGATTGAATCGATTTTAAAATATTGTATTGTAGCATGGGGAGGTGCAAACAAAACTAACATTACACCCTTAATATTAATCCAAAAAATATATTTAAAGATTTTATATGGAAAACCCAACCTTTATCCTACTGAATTATTATACAAAGAGTCAGAATTATTAAGTAAATGTCCGTAAGCTATATTCGCAATGTTTATTAATGTATCAATACAAAATATTCTCAGAAACAATACTCGTTGATCATAACTACTACACAAGAGGTAAAGATAAAAAACAAATAAAGGTAGTCGTTGCACAAAAGACTATAGGAACAAAATGTTTTGTCTACTTAGGTCCTAGATTATACAATAAGCTCCCAGAAGATATTAAACAAATGGGGAGTGAAAGAGCTTCTCTTGTATATACTAAATACCAATTTTATGGACTCTTACCTGCTTCATTTACCTATTTACCACCATTTATCCCAATTTACCCCCCAACCCTTCGCCTAATCTAGTTCCAGATCTCGTTAAAATACGTGTACCAAATTTCAAGTCAATATCTTAAACGGTTTCAGTGCAAACGTGCGCACAAAAAAGTTACAGACACAGACAGACAGACAGAGACAGATTTTTTTCACTCAATCTTTAAATCTCGACCTTTCATGACATTTTAAGCCTATTTGAACAATAAAAATTTAAAAATTTTTTTTGTTGTTACTATACTTCCACTAGACGTGGAAGTAATTATTGAAAAATAAAAGAAAACCAAGAAAACAAATATTTGGCTAGTGACGTACAAATTAAAGGACGCAAACTCCCCTGGCAATAGTGAGAAACCAGTTCTTTTGCTGATATTATGCGTCTTGGACCAATAACACTATCTAACAAATATGGTAAAGAAATTATTAAGTAATTTTAAAATAATATGTGAAAATATTTCTTTAAGTTTTAATTTCAACACCCGGTATCTCAGTAAGGAGACCCATTTTATCTCTGTTCTTGGTTAAATCTTCATATTTAGGGCTAAGTGTTCTTCAGTTAGCGTATGACCAATTATTAATGAAACACCCTGTATATTTTTTTTGAAAATGAAAATGAAATTTGAAGGAGTTTGCTGAAGGTTGTTCAATGGTAACACGAATGGAATTATACAATGTTGGTGCTCAGTACGTAAATAATTTTTTAAGTAAAGTTGTTGAATTGTGAGAAATTGTTCAATTCTTAGTGTACCTTAGATTTCACTGGAGAATGGAGGATCTGGTAATCAAAAGTTTTTTAGGTATACGGGATTGCCTGATTCTATCAATTTATGGATAAAATTTGCAAGATGTAATTTGCATCTTGAGGCCATATTTAACCATCCAGTGTTTTTAAATTCTGGTATACATGATAATTTTTCTTTAAGTTATATATGAAACTAATGCATGTATTTTGAATTCTGTAAGCATTTATTTGTTCGAGGGGAAGGGCCATGGACAATATCGCTATAGTTAAAAAAAGATAAGACAGAGATTCACTTAGAAGCATTCGTAATTTTTCATTCAATATATGACGACAAGAATGTAATTTTTTTAAGTGCAGTAAGATTTTTTCATAAGATTATATTATTAACATGTTGAGATTTGAAATTATGGCCAAACAACATCGACAAGAATAATTTACACATTTGCACCTAATGTCTCTGTTTATGTTAACATTGGACTGCATAATATGTGATGAATCACAGGTGCTATACATCTCGGTATTAACAGCATAGAAATGGGTTTTTAAGATACTAAAAAAATCAGCAGTATATAGTATAAATTACAGCGGCCCTAAAATGGACCCTTGCGGTACACCAGATTCAAGCATCTTTGAGTCAGAGAAAGAGGAGGTATTTTTAGGTAATCTACAACTTTTTGTTTGCGATTAGTAAAATAAGATTCAAGTATTTTTAAAGCACTATTATAATAATTAGAATGTTTCAATTTTGCTAGCAATAAATAGTGGTTAATCATATCAAACGCTCTATTATAGTCAAGCAATATGAGAGCAATAACATCATAGCCTTTAAATATATTGTTACAGAGCCTGAGCCCACTTATGAAAGGGGGCCCCAAAGGCTGCTAAACCTCGAACGGAGTGTAGGGTAGTCACCCTGTGCCCTGAATATAATTTTAATATTTTATGTGCAGTACCCTCTCTGCATTACACTGGTGAGGATGGGTACTCACACGGCCGACTAATCGGGTCCTCGGGGGTGGTTTCGACAATTGCAGTGGTGCAAGTGGTCAAATATAAAAGACAACGTCGTTCTAATCAAACATTTAATAAAAATAGCAGGGTACGTAGTACCATATATCACAATATTAATCTCAAAAGTGTACTAATAAGTGGGGCCCATACGCTTAACCTAATATACACAACATCTTACAAATCAATAAACTCTTGCTAAATATACGAAAAGTCATATACAAGAAGCGTGACAAAAAATAACTATATATAACAAGGTACGACAAAACATAAATGTCTTAAAATTATTGAAATCTATTTGTAAAATAAGGCAAAACTATTCAGCTAGTGGTGTAATGATACACAAAATATACCGAATATTACTGAAATCTAAAATGTTACTGAAATTTACGTTACGAGCAAAATATTACAAATATTACTGGAAATTTATTTTACTGTCTTGTGGACGTTGTGTTGATGTACCGGATCCCTCGTTAAGAGAATATGATTTCGCTTACATTTGGTAGTGTCTGAATACCTTTTCCCACCTTACCAGAATAGCGTAATTCTAGATGATAACAGCAGCAGGTGGTAGACAATCTACGTGGAGTCTAAGGTAACGTGACGAGATCCCCAGTACCATACAAGCACAAGATGACAGACAATAATCCACAATCTAGACACCAAAATCTGGACTAGAAGTTGAAACCAGAGTCAGGCTGGAAGTCCTCGTAAAGTGTAGAACGTGACATAAAATTTCAAGTAGTATGCAAGTAACAGATCCAAATAAAACATAGAATAACAGATCCAAGTAAAATCGTAAGGTAACAAATCCAAATAGCCATAAACTAACAAATATATCCCAATATTCGTTACTTAACCAACACACAAACAGCCCTGCAATAAAATAAATAACTTAAATTACAATCTATTTCAACCTTAAGTGGGTTTCAGAGACGTACCTGAGATATGATGTGGGCTGAAAGAGGTCCTTCGCTATTAAATGGCACTCCGACGTCTTGCATTCAAAAGACGCCACGTGCTTCAGAAAATTGATTTAATCCGGAAATCCGTAGTTGTACCTCCCCAAAACGATACTCAAATACCCAAAATGGAAATACGACTAATTTTGTCGTGCTGAATACTAAATCCCATAAATGGAGCAAAAACTTACAATATTGCTAAAACGTGTACTCGCTCGATTCAATTTTCAAGCCAGCAAAACAGAAATGATCAAGAAAATGTCCCCCTATTAAATGTCAAGTTCTTGTAACTTCCGACGGTACGTTCAGAATTTCATCTACAAATATTATGGTAATATACTCCGAAGGCCGTTCTCTCATAAGTCTACACATTAAAAGAAGGTTTAATTAACAGTACCGGCCACTGTAGAAGCTTCGAAAAGGCGTTTTTGCAATGCACTCTCTTAATGAATATGTGAACGTACTCATCCAGCTACCGGCAGCGATGGAATGGCCAAAGTAAAACATCAGGTAGCGCTATTAGGCAACCAATTATACTCGTTTTGGGAGCCGAAGGAAATCTAGCTGCATATGATATAACTTAGGAAAATCTATGCTCAAATACACGTAACAATATCATCAGATACTTTGAGAAAAGCATTCGTGGTGCAATGAGCATCTCTAAAGCCACACTAACTTTTTGAAATTATTTGATGATTAGTCATATATTTAGTAATTTGATTGTACGTAAGAATTTCTATTATTTTGAACATTATTGGTAGCAAACTTATAGGACTCAAGACAGTAAAATCTGCGGGAGCCTTAACTTTGTTAAGGGTTTTTACAAGTGCTTCTTTCCAAACGTCTGGAAACACACTTTTCACAATACATTGATTTACTATGCAGGGTGTTTCCTGAATGACTGGCCATACGCTAGTAAGGAGTACAGGGTGGACCAAATTATATGGAATTTGGGGTTTTCTCTAAAACTATATTTATGAGAAGGCCATGGGAAACTATTAACAACAACAATACTTCTTATAACATAAAATAATTTTGCCAAAAATAGGAAAACTAAACTGCAATAAATGTTCGTAATGTCTTCCGTTGACATCTATGTATTTTTGACACCTTCTCCTTACCGAATTTCTTGCATTTCCAATTATGACAGAAGATATCGTCCGAAACGTAGTTAATGTTTTATTTTCCAGTTCTTCTATGTCATTTGACGTATGACCTGGCCATGGTATTGGTAAATTAATCTTTGAAGTTGTCTTACGGACATATTGTCGTAGAATGTTAATAAAATTTTCGGTATTCAAATTACCGTGAAAGAAATGATTACCTATTACCAGCCACAGCAGATATTACTTGGTAACCAATAAAACCACACCATACATCATATCCAAATCGTTCTTGACGTAACTGTAGCAGTTACGTGCGGATTTTCAATGGTGGTTATTATGCCAATTAAAAATTCCGACACTGCTTATATGGACCTCGTCTGTCCAAATAATTGTTCCTTCAAGTCCTAGAACTTCATTGAATTGACGCAAAAACCATTTGCAAAAATCGAGACGCCTTTGAAAGTCGTTTGGGTATAGATGGTGGCTAATCTTAATTTTGTAGTGTTTGAATTTTTTTTAAGCAACACATCGCAGTTTTTTTTTTGGAATTCCTAAATTTTCCTGTATTTTGCGAGATTTTCTCTTACAGTTTCTAAAACAATATTTTCTATAGATCCTCTACCTGCTTTATTATATATTTTTGCTCGAGGTTTTACAAATGATCCAAACTCTTTTAAATTTTGTTGTAGTCATTTGAATATTTTTATGTCTGGCTGTCTCTTTTCTGGATATCTAGAAATAGTGTTTAGGCGGCACTTTGAGCATAAAGTGTTGCTGTCTACAACTATTAAAATAAAGCTCGGAAGCTAAATTTGAATCTTCTTCGCATTCTATACAACACTTAATCATATCATATTTTTCACCATTATTAAATTGAACCATTTTTAACAATGCTCACTCACAATTAACTCACAAATTAGTTTTTGACATTAAATATGCACAGATGTCAACGAAAAACAATTGTGGTTTTTGTGGAAAACAACAACATTTATTGTGGTTTAGTTTTCCTATTTTTGGCAAAATTATTTTATATTATAAGAAGTGTTGTGGTTGTTTTCCATGGCCTCCTCACAAATATATTAAATTTTTCGCAAACTAACCACTTTTTCTAGAGATAAATATAACAGATGATATTACTGTTGGATAGCTTATAGCCAGTTCCATAATAAGCGCTTTAAAGTGATTTTAGTTGAAGGAAACTTTAGAAGAAAAGCCTCATTTTGACTGATTTTAAAGTGAGCCCGTTCCATAACGGGGATTGATTGCTCCTTTTCATAAAGTTGTCTTTTCATTGTTTTTGTAATGTTGGCTATGCTGAATTTTAAATATTTCCTTGGACGCGACTTCAGAAACGATTTTTCACATTTGACAGCAAACTTTGACATTGTTGACGTTCGCTGCAAAGTTTTTCTCAATTTTTCCAATTTCGGTTTTGTATTTGTCACGTGCATTTGTTTATTGTTGTGTGTTCAATTGGTTATCTGAGTATGTTGTGTGTTCCAAAATGCACATAACGTCAGGTACTGATGAGGGAAAGAAAAAGAAAAGTAGGGGAGTTACCTTTACGAACGATGAAACGTTAGATTTATTGGCGGAAATCTATGAAGAAAAAGACGTGATTGAGTGTAAAGTCACCAATAATGTATCAACGACAGAGAAGGTTTGTTTATTATATATATACATAGAACATGAAATATTTCTGCATCTTCACCTCCAGGCGATTCTATTCTCACTAATGTGCAGTTAATAGCTCCAATTACTCTAATATAGCTGGCTATTTCGTAAAACTCTTCTGCTGCTCTTTCCATTTTAGCATTGGTTTGAATCATTTTTATGTACTCTGGACACAATGAAGCTATTGCAGACGTTACCCTTTGCGCGATCCTACATGCTGATGTCTTTGATACCCCCCATAAAATCGCCAGCCGAAATAAGCATACTGCCTGTTGCATAAAACCTCAGTGTTAATAACAATTCGACAATGGGTCCTCTGTAACAAAAATTGACTTGATTTCTAATTGAGCATTAGTTATTTCTGGATGTCTTTTTGGAACATGTGAAGTAAACATCTTTTCCACTTACTTGTTTGTGGGACACCTTAAGAAATGTTCAATTCGTTCCAGCAATGCACTTACTGTTGGCTTCATCAACCTAAATTTATAGAAAAATTCCATATCGTCATATTGTCTAAAATGATCTTGCCTTCTTCGATACACTTTCACTTTCCTAACCATGATGTCACCATCATTTTCTGAAGAGGAGCTCGAACTTGTATCTAATATTGCATTATTCAGTTTCACACTTTCGTTTGAAGATGTGCACTAACAGACCGCAGAGCAGTGGCGGCTCGTGATATTGTCTGCAGAGGAGGTTTGATATTTTGAAAGACAATTAGAGAAATTTCTACAAGTAAAAGATATTAATTTTGAAGATTGGAAGATATGCTGCTTCTTCCAAAGGGAGGCTCAGCCTCCCCTGTCTCCCCTGACGAGCCGCCACTGCCGCAGAGTAACGAAACGAATGAGAAAAGTGAGATTATACACACGCAAAAATATCTGTTTGACAGTTCACTTAAGGGTGCCGGTGCCGTGCTTAAGAAAATGATTTCGTAGTTCGAGAAGATTTCTTACATCCCTGAACCGATTAAAAAAATTTTTTGATAGGCCAATATAGACTGGTACCAGACTATTGAAAAGTAAAAAAAAATATTTTTTTTTGATTTTCGCACAGGTAAAAAAAAATTTCTTTTTTTAGTTGTAAATAGCCTAGTACCATTCTATAAAGCTGTCTCTAAAAGAATATCAAAAAGCTTTTTCAATCGGTTTAGGGATGCAGGAGAAATTCTCGAATTACGTTCACGAAACCGCCCACATTAAAGCTAGCTTTTAGGTAATAAAGCCCCGAATTCGGGACTTTAGCTTCAAGGATATTTAAAGTCGACTTAGTATTATGGAACGGGTAATGCAAGTTAAAGCCTACTTTTAACAATAAAGGCTCTTTAGTTTTCATTATGGAACTGGCTGTAATTTAAGTTGTGATCGAATAATGAAATAATTTGGTACACTCAGTACAAAATGGCCTTTATTATATCTGTAGTGACCTTCGTTTCTGATATACAGCGTGTTTTCTGTTTTTTTCCAAAATTTCGATCGGCCATATTTCTTTATTAGTTTAACCAAATCGAACTAAACTTAATAAGTGTGTTTCACTAATAGAGGTCTTCACAATTCAGTAACACAAAATCAAAAAAAAAAAAACGTCAGGAACGGACACAATTTTTTTTCTTTTGGCGTTTACCTAAAAACACCATGTATATAAATTTTTTCAATTTTCAATAACGAATTTAAAAATGCTCTAATAACGTATTTAAACCATGTAATCAGTTTATTTGACACACTTTTAAAACTTCGAGAATTAACAACTGAGTTTTAAAAAAAATCAATTTCAAAAATATTAGGGTGCCTACCGGCTACAAAAACATCAATAATTACATAGGCGACTTTAATTTTGCGGTAAAAAATTGAATTTTACTCTGTGTTAGAATTTATCACAATAATATTAAATCGTTTGCCAAAATAGTAAAAAGGTAAAAATATCAACAAGCATAAAAAAATTATTCTTAGTACCAGAAGCATTTGACTTGACTGCATTGAATGCTTTATATACTTGGTCTTTTGTCACCTCCTCAAAAAAAAAATGATAGTAAATTTTAAAGACGTTCTTATCAAAATAGTTTAGCAACACATTGCAAGGGTGTTGTATTTACAGGTTATATTTACAGATTGATTATACAGTAGGGTGGACCGTAATTTTTTTTTCTTAATTTTGTTAGCGGCTAGTCTGGAAAAGTTGTCTCTTGGTACAAAAACTCTGTGATATTTTTTAAAAAAATTTCAAAAAATATTTTAGGGCTCCCCTTTAAAATTTTCAAAATGGCTACTGTTAAAAAATTTTCTGTCAAGGTTAACCACGTTTTTTTTTTTTGAATTTTTAAAAAATGTTTAATGGTTCCCCCGAGCCCTCAAAAATGTACATTTTCACTTTTTTAAAATTTCTGAATCGGCTAATGTGGAAAAGATTTCTAACGAGTTGTATAGTAACTACAATTTTTTTCAAAATGCAAAAGAAATGTTTAAGGGTTCCTCCCAACCCTTAAAATTTAGGCCTTTAGGCCTTAGACGTATATTGCGCGCAAGAATGAAAGCAACAGACGGTATTCTTTCTTTTGCAATACCTACCCTCATCTTTAATTCAACTGATTACATGGACCCTATTAACTGGCAAACTACCACCATTACTGAACTATTTTGGCTCACATTTCAACAGCAGATCTAACAGAAATGGTACGTGGTGATCTAAAAATACGTAGAGTGCCAAAGTTCCCGTGTCACGCACAAGGTGTTGAGAAAGGTGTGTTCGTCTGGTAACGGAAGCATCAAAGTCGGTATGTGGGATGGTAAATAGAGATGGCTTTATTAGAGGAAGGATTGACTCACGGCAACTAATGCCTACCTTTAAAACCAAAAAGGACTATAAACTTAAGTAAATGTAGTAAAATATAAGTAAAATTTATATGACAAAAAAGTGGCAAATTTTAAGGGTTGGAAGGAACCCTTAAACATTTCTTTTGCATTTTGAAAAAAATTGTAGTTACTATACAACTCTTTAGAAAGCTTTTCCACATTAGTCGTTTTAGAAATTAAAAAAAGTGAAAATGTAAATTTTTGAGGGCTTGGGGGAACCATTAAATATTTTTTAAAAATTCAAAAAAAAATGTGGTTAAACTAGGGCTTGACAGAAAACATTTTAACAATAGCCATTTTGAAAATTTAAAAAAAAATACATTTTTGAACTTTAGGGGGCCCTAAAACATTTTTTGAAAATTTTTAAAAATATATCACAGAGTTTTTAAACCAAGAGACAACTTTTCCAGACTAGCCGCTAATAAAATTCAAAAAAAAAAAAATTGTACGCTCCACCGTATTATACAGCAAGTGCAGGCTAACTAGAATAATGTCCATGAATTACAAAATGTTTGGCAAGACGTTGTGAATAAGAAGAAGAATATGAACAGAATAAAAATATGCCTTTTTTTCGTGCCTAATTGTTAAGGTAGTAGTATTACTAAACATTTGTAGTAGGACAGACACGTAAACTTTTTGTGATTTTCTATTTAGTCAGTACATTATTTCTAGCTTTAATCTCCTTTAATCGGGGGTGAGAAATAGAAAGGAAATACCTTTGAATTACATGAATCAAGCACTAAACATATTCGCGTTTACGAAACCTATTACCAGCCACAACAGATATTTTGAAAGAGAACAAGATGTATTATAGCAATTACGATTTACAATACTATATCGTTTGGATAGTAAAATCGGTGAAGTAATTAGTAACGGACATGAATAATTATAAATAAGCATGTGGTAAGTGAAGATAATGAATAATAAAATCACTAAATCATTAATAATTAAGCTTAATAGACTACGTTTCAAACTAAATGCTCTATAAATATTAGCTAAGTTAATTAAAAATATTTATATTCCTTTATTATGACACCTGGCTGACATAAATATTGCACTAATTGATTCAGACTTAAAGAGAAAAATATTTAGTTATTAAGAAACTTCCAGAATGCCTGTCCCTTTAGAATTTTATTTGATTCTAATTAGTAGCGAGCTTAGACATTCATCGTAAACAATAACAAGGAACAGTTTTAGTGTGGTGTTCTGTTTCTACTTCATGTCTTGCTTTAAGTTATGTAAACTGCTGGTGTCAAATTGTTACATTTAATTCGATGTTACTCATGAGTTACTACAATTACTTATGGACTATTTAGTTTTACTTATTCCATTATTTTATTTGAACATGGACTATAATGTGATTATTTAGATGTTGTGCATTCTTTTTATTTGATGATCAAGGTACGTCGAGTACGTGGCTAGAAAAGCCAAAAAGCTGCACTTTTTGATTGGAATGTGCCACTTTCTCTGGTTATAGTTGATGGCAAAAGGTAATTTTTCAGATGGGGAGCCACTTGGAAATCCGTGCAGAACACCATGGCGGCCATTGAAGATGGCCGCCATTAGCCACACTAAATTTTTTCGTATCTCAACTCCTAATGGTCCGATTTTCTTTTTTTTTTGTCTGAAATCTCTTGTAAAGGGGACACTTTTTTGTCCCTATGCATTTATCACTACCCCGTGAGGGTTCAAAAATCTGAAAATTTCACTTTTCTCAAGAATTTTATTGATAACTAAGTTTTTAATTGTGCTACAAAAAAGGGTTTATGTTTATGGGGTTCCGAATATATCAAGAAAGACTTGTTTTCATACACAAGTGATTTTAATTATTTTGAAAACATTTATTACATTAAGGAAACAAATTCTTACAAACAAAAAAGGACTAAATACTAAGAAATACTCATTAAAATGAACTGCTTCTACACAGCACTTATAACTCGCATCACGCACTCATCTTCTTCATCTTCTAATTCATCCCTGGAACAAAATAATTATATATTATTATTATATTAAGGCATTGCATCAACGAAGCAATATTATGATCTTGAAACTGTGAAACGAATTTAAAAATAATCATTTAAACCCATATCTTTTATTATGTTTATTGCTGCGTTGTCGACCCCCAATCAGTACGTGCAAAGTAACGTGCATGAAACCTTACTCTTTGAACAGGATCATTGTGTGCGGTATCCGGAACAACTACACTTAACCAGTTCTCTGCAGACTGCCTTAATAGAAGGAAGAAAAGACCAGACCGCGTCCACTTCCAGCAATCATTCTTCTGGCCCTGGAATGTTGTCCATCACTGAGCACGCACAGCCTCAAACTTATCATGCCTGGTATGCTGATTGAGGACAAGGTTGCCTTAGTGCCTCTTTTGTTGGGGGCAGACTTTGTAGACTGCGACTTTTTGAAGTAAAGAGAAGCTTTCTAACATAATTGACTGAGAAGTCTTCTGCGCCTTTGTTGAAAAGCAAAACAGTAAACTTCTCCAGAACCTGAAAATTCTCGTCAGCAATAGACTGTTGTAGTAGAGAAATAGTTCGGAAGGCTTCATCAGCTTCAGAAAATGATTTTCACACTTTCCAGGCAGTTTGTTTCCCTTTCATTTCAACTGATGACGTTACAACAGATTCAGTGAATGCTTGGAATCATCTCAATCCAACAGGTTTCTGTTCACCCATACTTTCAAACATGGCATTAATGCTTATGTATCTCTGACCCTTCCCAGCACCAAGGCGAATCCACATCTCCTGAAGTCCCGCAATTTTGAGAATGTGAAAAAGAGAGATTGCCAAAACAACTACATCAGTATCTACTGTGAAAATAATTATTTTTTTTTGCTCCAAGTTCAACACTGTCTTTAACTTGGAAAAAAATCCTGCCGTCTGCTTCTTCCTCTTGCCTGCGTTGTACTCTTTCAATTGAAGTTTCATCCTGCCGAGATGAATTAATTATGACATCAATCTCAGTACTGATGTGAGCCCAATCAAACTTCAAAAATGCATGTGCTCCAAGTAACTTGAAGAGTTCTGTTTTAGTCTGATTGCAGCATTCATTCCAATTTTTTGGTAGCGTATTTTCTTGTGCTACTATAGTATAATAATATTTATTTCAGTTTAAAAATTTAAGTACATTTTAATGCACTCTTACAATATCTATACCTATTTATTATTACTGTATAATAATATAATAAACCCTGCAAAAATAAATTTGTACACAGGATATAACATAAAACAGGATATAATTTTACGAATTAGGCATAAAATGCATATAAGTACGTATAAAATCACACTATATAATACACAAGAATACAGAGTTGATACAATTTCAATAAAATCCATGGAGCAGAATGGCTAAGTTTAGTAGTATCTTTTATTAAAAAGGTAAGTGTTTTTAATGTCCATTAACTGATGTAAATGCAATCTACCGAGAGATATTATCCATTTTTGAATTTTACTTTTAAACAGTTTTGCGGAGTTTAAGTTTTTCATTTCAGGAGGAAGTTTGTTATACATTCTTGGTCCTAAAAATATAAAACAACGTTGTCCGATTGTCTTCCTAGCATGAGGTATTTCTAATGCGTTCCTACTATACCTAGTATTGTACATGTGGCCAACTTTTTTAAAATTACTTAGGTGTATTTTTTGATAGCAAATTATTGAATGACAATATATATGTCTAATATTCAGCACATTAGCTTGTTCAAATAGTAAATTGGTCGGGTATGTAATTTCTTTTTGATGGATAATTTTTAGGATCCATTTTTGATTCCATAATATACTGTAGTAAGTAGATTCACGTCTATAATTTTAGTTAAATATTTAAATTTCGCCAGGAGACCTCTTAATTTTTTAGTTAATTTATCAATATGAACGTCCCATTTTAGATGTGAATCAATTACGATTCCTAAGTATCTAGTATCATACTTTATTGGGATCTGGTATATCAATTTACCGCATTCAATTTCCAGTGGTTTGAAATCATAAGAGTTACTATTACTCGTAAGAAATGGCAAGTACATGGTTTTATTAAAGTTAATTGTTAATAGTCTAGAATCAAACCACTGTTTTATCATTTTGAAATCTTGTTGTGCTGTTTCTATGACAACTTCCCATGTGGGTCCTGTATAAAAAATAGCTGTATCGTCAGCAAAACTAATAAATTGACTCTGTGAAGGCAGAGAAAACAAGTCATTGATATAAATATTAAAAAGAATAGGACCCAGAACTGTGCCTTGCTGAACGCCATATTCAATTGAATAAAATTCACTATTAGTTTCATTTATACTGACACATTGTTGCCTATTTGTTAGGTAGCTCCTCATTAATTCAACTCCAATTCCCCTGACACCGATTCTTTCCATGATATCTAATAGTTTTTTATGCTCTACCGTGTCAAATGCTTTGGCTAGATCCACAAAAATGCAGATGCTGGGATTCCCATCGTCCATACTTTTGTATATATTTTTTGCAAGTAGACCAATCGCATCCTGAGTGGATCTAGCTTCTCTAAATCCGAACTGAAAATCTGATAGTATATCATGTTTGTTGAAGTATGCAACAAGTCTGTTTTTTATTATAGTTTCTACAATTTTTGAGATATTGGACATCAGCGAGATTGGGCGATAACTAATACATTCAGTTTTATCACCACCTTTGTATAAGGGTATTACAACTGCTTGTTTTAAGACTGTTGGGAATTTTCCTGTGTTTAATACTAGATTAATTATATAAACTAATGGCGCAATCAATGAACAAGCAGCTGACTTTATGGCCTCATCATAACCCGGGCCTTGTTATTCCGTAAATGAAAAATTACATCTTTAATTTCCTGTTCATTAGTATCAATAAAGTATAGTGAAATATTTATTTGCTTTTCATTTGCTGGTGTTGCATTATTGGTGCTACTTTTTATTTGACTTGGCGACGAAGACGAAAACCAACGTCTCTCTTATCTCTCACATGGTTCTTCAGTAAGTATCCCAAGAAATGTGTATTCTGTTTGCATGGAACCTCTCAGCATCATTCAAAATTCTGTTTTTGAATTCCGTATCACAAAAGTCTGTGAAAATTAAGAATTATTGTTTTTCTGAAAATTATGCAGAACCTTTAAGGTGTAGTGATAAATGTATAGGAACAAAAAAGTGTCCTCTTCACAATAGTTTTTAAACAAAAAAAACGAAAATCGAAATTGAATATTAGGAGCTGAGATACAAAAAAAATTAGTGTGGCTAATGGTAGTCATCTTTAATGGCTGCCATTTTGGTGTTCTGCATGGATTTTCAAGTAGCTCCCTATCTGAATAGTTACCTTTTGGCGTCAACTGTGACCTCAGAAAGTGGCACATTCCAATCAAAAAGTGCAGCTTTCTTTGGTGTACCCGACGCCGACGTACTATATGCAGTATTTTTGTGCCTGTAAAATTTTATCAAAAGTTACGACACTTTTCATGTGCATCATTTTCTTAAAATGTTTCTTAACTTTTTCTTTACTGATATATTTTCTTCAAAAACAACAGGTTACTTCCTCAAGCTGAAACTCAATTATTATTCAAATTTCATTACAGTATTTCTTTCTATCTTGAGTTGTTGTGCTTCGTATTGCAGATTGACCATTTCTATTTAATAATAGAGTATATCTGGCAGTTTGTTAATTAAAATGTATACCAGTGAAATATCGGAATATCTAAAAGAGTACAGCAAAATTTCAGTGTTGCTTTTGCATATTATCTGCTGAGTTATTAAATAATGCTGTATACTGTAAAATGATTCAAGGTGTTTCAGTTGGTATATTTAAAAAAATTTATAAGGAATATTTATTGCAACTACAAAATGATCGATAAGATAATGTAATTATTAGGGCTACTTGAATTATATGTGATTCACACACCTACAAATTTTAACTTTTATTTTGTATCGTTAACCAAAACCACTTATTTACATTGTTTTGGTCCCAGCTACGTCTAACATAGTCATAAAAAAAATTGTTGGCTCTAAAAATTGTAATAACTGACCTAACTCACATATTATGGTATAATTTTAATAAAAAAAGCAATTAATTACATCGTGTGAAAAAATATTTGCCATTTTGATATAATAATAATAATAATAATAATAATAATAATACTTCTGGAGCATCTCTTATACATGTCCAACAGTAGTCTGCCAACATCGCAGAAGTCCATTTGCCCTGATATCTTTTTCCCATATTTTGAATATCCTAGTGTAATCTCTCTACATGCTCATCACTTACTGCACCACAGTTTTCTGGGAAGTAATCTAGATGTGAATGTAGAAAGTGGAATTTTAATGACATATTGCATCCTAATTTCTGGTAGCAAGAAAGAAGATTCCCAACAAGGTCTCTATAGTTTTCTGCTCTTTTGTTACCGAGAAAGTGTGTTGCTACTACCATTTTAAAGGAATTCCAAGCAGCTTTTTCATTACCTCCTAGAATGTTGTCAAATTCAGCATCTTTGAAAAGGTTCTTGATTTGAGGACCCACAAAAATTCCCTCTTTAATTTTCGCATTACTAAGTCTGGGAAATTTTTGTTTTTAATAACTGAAAACACGTCCTTCTTTGTCCATAGCTTTTACCAAGTTTTTCATAAACCCCAGTTTTATGAGGAGTGGTGGCAGTATTACCTTTTGTGAGTCAACTAATGGAATGTTAGCAACATTTTTTTCTCCTGGTTCAAAACCCAGTCTTGGTGGCCAAATTTTTCTTTTGTAATGTTCTAATCGCGCTCGACTGTCCCATTCACAAAGAAAACAGCAATATTTGATATACCCTTGCTGCATACCAAGTAAGATAGCTATTTAAGTCTGCACAAATCTGCCACTTATACTTGTTATATTCTACAGTTTGTAGCAATACATTCATGTTACTGTAATTTTCCTTCAGGTGGACAGCATGGGCGATTGGAATTGATGGCAATTTATTTCCATTGTGGAGTAATACAGCTTTTAGACTAAGTTTCGAGGCGTCAATAAAAAGGTATAAGATCTTTTTGACGACTTCGATACATGGAAACTTTAACATTTTCTTGTAGTAAATTCTATTGTTGTAATCGTGATACCAAAAGCTCCGCTTTTGCCTTGAACAGATCAAGGTCTCTTATAAGGTCACTTAATTCGCGTTGATTAATTTTGTGTGGTTCACCACCGGAAACTTCGGCAGAGAAATCGGGATCTTGTGATGTTGATGGCTGGACTAAGTCGTCATCTACATTATCATCTGATTCTTCGTCAGAATCAAGGCTGTATTCTTGAGGTGGATTAGGAATACGTAGTTCATCACTATGGAGAACCGGGCGAATGGCAGATGGTAATGGGGTATTGTATTACCATCCTTTTTTTCTTGTTAATACCCTGTCTAATAGGAGGTATCACGCAAAAATAACAATCGGCAACATGATCTGTAGGTTCTCACCAGACAATGGGCACAGCAAAAGCCATTGAACGTCCTCTTCCACTTAGCCAACTGCAAAGATTGTTCGCACAAGTATGAGATGCCCATTTGTTGTCTTCATCTCCAATTGTACAACCAAAATACAACTCGTACGCCTTCTTAATTTTGGGAGTAAAATTATGTTTTTGATGCACAAAGTCACTGCACCACAAATATAACAAAAGTTGTTAGGTGTATTTGCAGAATATCGTGGCATATTTTCAAAATAGCACTATTTACTTTCGAAAATGAACGCTTATCATGCACAAGGTACAAATACGACTACCAAAGAATGAATATTAGTTTCAGTGACAAATAAAGAGGTAGATAGTTAGTATGTCTATTTTTCGTAGAATTCTAATTCTACCTGTTATTTGTGATAGGACCGACCGCCCATAAACTAGGTGTCTACACATGATCCAGCTGCAGGGAACCAGCCTAGCTTTGAACTCATTCGTAAAAGTGAACTGGTCCGCTGGAATTCCAATTATCTTCAAAGCGTACCGACAATGTCGGGTCCCAGCAGCTGGATGGTCTCTAGACCCCTATACCTGCATTACACTTTATTACCTGTATTGGGAGAACCAGAGCCAACTTGAACCTTTGTTTTTTATATTGTTATTTAGCATGACGAAGTTACTAAGAATTTGTTATTTTTACTTCCAATACATGTATGCTGTAGAATAGTTATTAGATGGAAATTTTTCTCTTTTTTGTTTATTTGTTTGGTGGTGTGAAATAACGTTGAAACGAACTTCACTTTTTGTGGTGTATATTGTATCTATGTGTACATTTATATATAACACAATACATATTCTTCTATTCTATTCTAAGTACGATGTCTCGGCTTTTCATGTTTACTTCGCTGCAGGACCACTCTATCACACTTATCTAAGCCAAATTCCATCATAATATCGTGACTAATTTGACGATGTCCAGCTCTTGCTTTAATTACAAATAACTTCAGGTCGTTCATGTAGAAGATGTGGTTTACTCTATTGTCACTACTGATTTCGAAGCAAATTCTCTGTTTGTTTAGTTGGCTTGAGAAGCGGACGAGCTCTAGGAAAAACAAAAAAAAATCTCTTTTAATTTATATATTCCCTGTTCTTATGTGACTTTTTCAGTGGTAGAGTTACATTTCTGTTTTCCACCCCATCATTGTGGCTTCCACAGAGTCTGTTATTGTTGGGTAAACATGGTAAGTTTTCAAGGATTCAACAATCCACGTGTGGGAAACGCTATCAAACGCCTTTTTGTAATCCACCCATGCCATGCAAAGATTTGTGTGCCGCTTCTTTGCGATCGATGTGATGGTGTACTCACTAGCAGCTGATCCTTCTACAATCTTTCTATTCCTCTGGGAGTATTTTGTACTTTAACAGGTGGTTGTAGATTTTATTACTATTATTTTATTATTATTATTAAAATATTATATATTCATCATTATCGCCCTTTCTTCTAGTAATTCTTGCTTCATTAAATCGTTTGCAGGAAACATAAGCAATAAGCATGTAGGTTTACAGTTATCTAAATTGCATTCATTTCAAAAAGCGGCTGATGGCAATACTGACAAAGTAGTTACATGTGTAACGACACAAATAAAATTACGCGGTCAAATTTTTAGCACGCTGACAGCAGAATAAATTACCGTCGCGCAGTTGAGCTTTTAGCAGGTAATGACTATTTATTTTGCTTTATATTATATCTGTGAGCCCACACGTTTAAGTTCCGCCCAAGGTAATTAATTTTTGCACTGTATTCGACAACTTTATCACCATCTTTATAGTTTATTTCGTAACGATAATACATTTTCTCGTATCGAAGATCAGGTTTGTTAATTTGTTAATACATTTGAAGCCACAATTTCATTTCCTGCAGTTCAATCAGATATTCAAATTTTACGTCATGAGTTTAAATATTAATATACGAGATGCTTCAGAACTATGAGCCTTACATTATTATTAAACTTTTCTATACTAGTTTTACATTTTAGGTCTATTTTGCTTGAGTGTTTTGGCGGAATTAAAAATTGGAATAATGTACTGCTTACGCATATCTGCGTTGCATTTAGTGGTTTGTTTAGGTTACTACGGTTAAGGTTTAATTTATGCAAGCATATTAAATTTGAATTTTTCAATGAATGGTGGTGTGAAATATTACGATTTAAACACTTTATTTTGTGGACTCGGTGGTAAGCTCTAATAGTATATTATTTAGCGAGCGTGTAATGATGGCTATTACTCAAGAGTGAGTGACTAATACCTATTACACATGAGTAGAATACGATACCTTTTCTACGACTACTCAACAGAAGTTACACCTTATTGTAAAGCCGAAGATAATTGTGAGATATGTTGAGATTTTTATGGAAAAATGTGAAGCCTTTTTTATTTTTTAAGCAGGTGGAAAAATTTAAAAGAAAAAACTACTTTTGTCTTAATCGATAATCTTTAGTTTGGTTTCTTAACATATTTAGCGCGAGTAACATAGTTGGTGAGTTATTAAACTTTTAAAGTAGTTCGACGCCATTTTTAAACTTTTATATCTCTGAAAAAGTAAAAAATTGCGTATATTTTAAAAATTGCAAATTGTTCCTCGGTTTATGAACTTTTCCTTTCGAGATTTTTCTTTTTTGAGCTAGGAGTGATACATTTCGAGTTATTCGACAAAATCTCTTTTCCGTTAATAAATCCTTGCCAGTTCTACAGGTTTAGCCAACAAACTTAATTCGATTAAGGATAATTTTCAAATATTTTGAAAATATTTTTGGAAATATTTTAAAATAACGTTTTTACATGATATTAGGGAAAAGATAAAAAATTATTTTTCTATTGTGATTCGTTTTATAGCAACAGACTCCGTAATATTAGTTTTCATGATTTTCGATCAAGTTAGTAGTCAATGATAATGAAGAAAATCTGATATTTCTTTACGTACCAAATTGTTGTAACTGTCGTTTAATTGGTGATAATCAAATTTTTGTAACAAATAAAATAAAATTCGCTCGATTAAACCGATATTCAATCACATCTTAGAAGTTAACAATGATTCAAACACGTTTAACGTGTTTATGTTCGTGAATCGGAGAAAATATTCTTAGAAATACCTAGACGTTTCGTTGAAAACATAATTTTTCAGTACCTTCACATGTTCAGTAGCAGATTAAATTGTACGTCCAACAAGATGAATGTCCATGTTATTCCTTCTCTCATTGTTCATCAGTGGTTAAATAATCAATTTGGGGATAAATAGATCGGAAGATACGAACCTTGGCCACCTAAGGGCCCTAATCTTACGATTATGGACTTTTATTTGTGGAGGTACCTTAAACAAAAAGTATATGCATTCATAATAGTGTCGATCTCTTAAAAGATGAAATAAGAGAGCCTATTGCAGATATAACCACTATGCCAAATTCTGAACAATGACCGGGAGTTGAGAACTCGAGTAGAACTAAGTGCAGAAGTTAGTGGTGATACTTTTGAACAGCTTTTTGTAATACATAAACAAACCAAGTATAGTAGACAACCCCCCAATCCAAAGCCAAGGCTGTCCGGAAGGAGGTTACACATTTGGAAAAACGCAGACATACATCCGTTCATCCCAGCATTGTCAACGTTGTGAACCTAGTACACGATATACAATACGATCAGCGTATTTGCCACACAATATCTTAGCGGACTGAGCCACCGTTGCCAATGTGTTGATATTTTTATTTAACAAAATGTTATTCTTCATAAAAATTATTCCTTCTATTTAAAATGGAAAAATCTTGATTTTTAATATTGATATAGCAAATTGGAATTATTTTTTTTGTAATATAGTGTATAAGACTTTATTTTAAAATCATTTCGAAAATATTTTCAAAATAGTTGGAAATTTTCTATAATCAAATCAAGATTTTTGTAGAGTTGGTAAGGATTCGATAACCAAACAGAGGGTTTCTGGTGAAGCATACTTTTTCATCAAGAATTACTTTTTTTTAATAAATTTAAGAATTAAGAGGTCTCGTAAAAAGTTTTTCCTCTTCTGGACTCCATCCGTATACATACTAGTGTACATGTATGCAAAAGCGATACCGGCATGGTCATTTTTTTTTACAGTATATGTCAAAAAAAACACATCCGCATGATATAATAACAATTTATATACTAAAACTGCCCTAATTACGATGATGTGATATGTAACAAAATATATGCAACATTTTGATAATAATATGCTAATGAAACCATTAATGTCGAAAAGAATAAATATATTTTATTACGCCTGTTTTGACCATATTAGTGTCCAACCAATTAAATTGATTAGAATTAGTTATTGACGGTAAACGGACGTACAGTATAATATACGATGCAAAAGAAAATAACACAATAAATACCTGTAATAAAATATTACTGTAGGCACGAGTTGCAGCTTACAACACTTCTTTGTAAACATATTGTATGCTCCATTTGGCAGTCTTAATTTTAAAAATTTTTAAACTACTCACGCTTGGTGTTGCTGGAAATTATATGTATACAGGGTGTCCCAGAGACAACGGTCAAAACAAAATCTGGTGATGGGGACATCACTTCCAATCCCTTTACACAATATAGAATTTTTTAAAATAAATATCTTGTATTTCTGCTTACATCATTGTTAAAATATATTATTTTGGGTATTCAGCAGATAACTTTCAAGGAAACCGTTCGTTCCTTTCATATACCAAAGAAAAAATACCTCGTAAGGGAGGTTTTTTATAATACATTGACATGATCAGACTTAGATCATATATTTGTGGTATATGAAAAGAACGAATGATTTATTTGTTATCTGCTAAATATCCAAAATAATATTTTTTAACAATGATGTAAGCAGCAATACAAGACATTTATTTTTAAAAACTAGACGAGCTATGAGGCTCTAAAAGAGTGATTCTTTTTTATTTTTGATATGTGTCAAGTAAATAAATGCTTTCCTGTCATGAAAATATTTTCTGATTATTTTTTAATAGTAATTTTTATTTTGAGTTGAACATATATCTCTCCTGACGAGTTCTAAAGAGAATGAAAAAAGTTGTACAATTTTTAGGGAGATTTGATCAGTCGAACGTTGATGGAAATACTTTATTTATTAAGACATGTGAGTGAAATTTTTTATCTATTTCTTTGTGCTTTTTAGTAGTTCATGGCTTTGAAATGTAACAAATGTTTATTTGTGAAGGAGTATCCTCTAGGTAGGGCTAGAGATACTAGAAAGAATACCACGTAAGGGAGATTTCTTATAATATATTGGCATGATCAGACTTAGATCATTAGTATATACAGAGTGACATTTAAAAGCGGGGCACCTCTCTAAAATTTTTATTTATTGTGCGATTTGAATCAAATTTTACTCAAGTATAGAACGAATTAGGATCGAATTGTGACCAAAAAACATTCGCCTCCTACAAATGCAAAGCCACCTACGGTACCAAAATATGCGGAAAAAACAAGAAATGATATTAGGCATTTTATTATCGAAAAATTTTGTTACTGAAACGTATTCAGAATTGTCCAAAAACCTTAAGTCCAAAATTTAATCAAAATGAAAAAATCGAAAAACTGAAATTTTAAAAATTTTAAAAATAATTATTTAAAAAAACTGCAAATTACTTCACAGCTTGGGTTTAATTTCAAACAAAATTTTCAGAGTACAGTTTTCTAAACAAAACAACCCAATAAAATGATATTTTCGGATATTATTTTAATCAAAATTTCAATATTTTACTTCCACATCCAGTGTTCAAATAGGCTTAGAATGTCATGAAACGTCGAGATTTTAAGTTTGAGAGAAAAAAAATATTCTGTCTGTCTGTCGGTCTGTAAATTTGTTTTGTGCGCACGTTTACTCTGGAACCGTTTAAGATATTGACTTGAAATTTGGTACACGTCTGTATTTTAACGTGATCTGGAACTAGATAATATTTTCATCTTGTTCCATTGAAGGGTTGCTGGTAAATTGGGGTAAATTTGGGGTAAAAGGTAAATTAAGCAGGTAAGAGTCCAGAAAATTGGTATTTAGTATATGAAAGAGAAGCTAAGGTCTCAAAAAAATTTTTGGCATTAGCCACCCCCATTACCACCCCCACCCCATTATTAAAGGGGATGAAAAAAAATTGTGATTTAGTGTGTGTGTGTACAAGAACCAGAAACCTCAAAATATTTTTTTACTTTATCCACCCCCACTACCACCCCCTAGCACCACCCCCACCCCACTACCGATGTGGGGTATCGTTTTATAGGTTTTTGGGGTAGAGGATTTCAAATATTATATTATTAAAGTTCCATAAGCAATTATTTCCACATACAAAATTTTTTCGTTGTGAGTGACTTGGATAGAAAAATCTGGATGTGGAAGTAGTGATTCCTTGGGCACCGGTTTTTTTGTTTTGATTAAATTTTGGACTTAAAGTTTTTGGACAATTCCGAACACAAAATTTTCCGATAATAAAATGCCTAATATCATTTCTTGATTTTTTCCGTTTATTTTGATACCGTAGGTGGCTTTGCATTTATAGGAGGCGAATGTTCTTTTGGTCATAATTAGTGTTGCCGCAAGACTCGTCTCGTCGAGAAATTGGTTTTTCTCGTCTCGACATTGTCGGGACGAGATCTTTCAGCCATTCTATTTATTTAATTTATAAAGTTACACTTCAATTTATATGAATATTTGACTTTTGTTTATTTTTAAACGTACCTTTAACTAAAAGACCTATTTGAAATATTGTGAATTTTAATTTTCTCCATATTATAAAATTTTCTTTGCCTCTACATCGTATACTCTAAGAAGATATGAGATTTAATAATTTAAATTAATCAAGTTCGTATTATACTAAAAATATATACGTTGTTGCTAGTTTCTATAGTAAGTAAATATATAAGATTAATTGCAATAATTTCGAACAACTAGTTCGACTTACGCACTCTTTTAACGCTTTTCACTCCAAGAGTACTATTTCCGTTCGGCTTTTGGCATTTGGAGTGAAATTTGCAATATTTTAGCGTTCAGGCATTACGGGGTGTAGTGAAAAGAGTTCACTCCTTAAGTCACACCTCGTAAAGCCAATGTTCGAAAAATAAAGTAGAATTTGACATTTAATTAACTTGACGTTTTTTGGTTTGGCGAATGTTAAATGGAAGTACGTGTACGAATTGTTAATTCATGCTTGCTGGAAAGTATTTCATCAAATAACCATTCTCCAGTCACAGATAAAGGTGTTGTTATCAAACATAACAATTTAACATTATTGCAAAATAATACCAGTGAGTTTAGATTGATTTCATGGAGGCGTTATTATTATATATTTTTTTCTTTCTTTTTTTTATCTTTTCATTTAACGTCGGCCTATTTATTATTATACGTATTATTATGATGCATATTTAAGTTACTAACTTTAAGAAGTAAATTTTCGAATGTGTTTGGAGACTCCGAAGATGCATTTTAAATTGATAGTCAGCCATATCTGGAACAGTCAGCTCTGCATAATTGTCTACTTTTTCTAAAATATTTTCTTCTGAAGAAGAATCATTCTCGAAATACATTTCCCATGCAAAATGAATCACAGGCAAAATTATGTTATTCATAATTATTTAAGTAACTGATCATACTAAGTTACAAATGAATCTAAATCCTAGATATTGAAGGTTTGGGCGAGAAAATACCTTTTGACAGTAGTTGGAGTATATTGCGTTCGAAAGAATACAATTCGCAATTTTTACTCCGTGATCACGTGATGAAAATCAACTCTCACTCCTCTCTAGTACCGTGTGTGCAAGCCGAACTCAGCTTAAGAAATACGGAAGTCGGCAACATTACAGTTGCCTAAATTAGATTCATTTCCAAGACGTAGCACCAGTAAAAAATAGCAGGGCGTAATACGATACAGATATGATTGATGAATCTGTATTATTAATAATTATATTCTCAATTTAACTCAAGTTTATATTATTCATTCGATGGTCAAATAGAACAATTTTACAATAAAAAAAAAGTCAAGAAATTCTCGATCTCGTCTCGTCTCGATTTTTCGAGACGAGAAAAAACTTTGGCCTCGTCTCGAAAAGTCGAGACCAGACGAGACGAGACCGAGAAATGTCTCGTCTCGACGGCATCACTATAACTAGATCCTAATTTGTTCTATACTTGAGTAAAATTTGATTCAAATCGCACAATAGATAAAAATTTTAGAGAGGTGCCCCGCTTTTAAATGGGTCACTCTGTACATATAAAGAATGGGTATTGTCTTGTTTTTCATATTAAATGTTAGATGGAGTAAGTGTATGAAAAAAGTTGAGTTCGTAAGGGAACTTCTTGTTGATATTCTAGCTTGGTCAGATTTAGGTCAATGGTATATGAAAGGAATGAACGGTTTCTTTGAACGTTATCTGCTGAATACCCAAAATAATATTTTTTGAAAACGATATAGAGTTATTCGAGAGCCAACGGTTTAAGGATTATTCGGACTTTTGTGATTTTTGAGGAAATTCCTATCTCTTTTTACAAAAAGTCATCACAATGTTAAAGCGTCAATCATTTCTAGCATCATTTTATGGACCCTTTTCATGTTGAAAAAAAAATCGACAATAAAAGTCGGTGGATATCCAAGTATTATAATTTTTTTGAAATCTTATACCCTCCTGAATACGAAACAAGCATTAGCAGAACTTTTAATTTGTATTTTTTTAAAACTTTGCCTCATGACATTTTAATGACAGCCTGTTTTTTTCCTTGAAAATTAATGTCACCAAAATTCTCTGAATATGTTAGCTATGAGGTAATCTTTCAGAACAGCAATTAACCCCCTCATCTGCAGCCTAAGACCCGTCCAGACTATATTTTTAAAGAAAATTACCCATTAATAAAAAAATTAGCATTATAAATATTTTTAAACTATGTATGATGTTTTGGGGCATCAGATTGTAGGTTTCTCTAGTTAAGTTTACTTAATTCCATCACAAGAAGTATGGTTTTCAAACGTTTTTTGTGTAATGTGGTACAAATATTGACTTAACAATACATTATCAGAATGACATAATTGTCTTCAGAATGACTCTTGCCATCACAATCACCTAATTATCATCAGTATAATAAACTCTCGAACTGATCTAAAAATAGGCAAATGAAAACAAAATATAACAAAATTGATATGTTTAATACCTATATAAAAAACCGCTGCCCAAGGAATCGCTACTTCCACATCCAGATTCTCTATCCAAGTCACTCACAACGAAAACATTTTGTATGTGGAGATAATTGTTTATGGAACTTTAATAATATAATATTTGAAATCCTCTACCCCAAAAACCAATAAAACGATACCCCACATCGGTAGTGGGGTGGGGACGGTGATAGGGGGGTGGTAGTTGGGGTGGATGAAGTAAAAAAATATTTTGAGGTTTCTGGTTCTTCTACATACACTAACTGACAATTTTTTTTCATCCCCTTTAATAATGGGGTGGGGGTGGTAATGGGGGTGGCTAATGCCAAAAATTTTGAGAACTTAGCTTCTCTTGTATATACTAAATACCAATTTTATGGACTCTTACCTGCTTGATTTACCCCAAATTTACCCCACTTTACCCCCCAACCCTTCGACGGAACAAGATGAAAATATAATCTAGTTCCAGATCTCGTTAAAGTACATATGTGTACCAAATTTCAAGTCAATATCTTAAACGGTTCCAGAGTAAACGTGCGCACAAAAAAAGTTACAGATTGACCGACAGACCGACAGACAGACAGAAATTTATTTTTCGCTCAAACTTAAAATTTCGACGTTTCATGACATTTTAAGCCTATTTGAACAATAAAAATTTTTAAAAATTTTTTTTGTCGTTACTATACTTCCACTGGATGTGGAAGTAAAATGAAACAAAACAAGAAGTTACAAAATGGGATATGATGTTATTTACTTGTACTCGCTTCCGCAGTACATATACTAAAATTGGAACGATACATGGCCCCTGCGTAAGGATGACACGCAAAATCGTGAATGGTTACATATTTTTATCAAATTTAAATAAGTCGAATAGAGTGAATACGTTTATTCTAGAAATTATGTCTCTGCTGCAAAAAATCAGGAAAATTATAACATTAAGTTTTTATGAAGGGGCATAATGGTATCACTGATAATGAAGGAGCTGATCACATAGCAAAAAATCACAGAGATTTCCAATGTCAATACATACAGGAATATAGTTCTACACATGTGCTTCACATCATTAAAAGTAACTTGAATATAAAATGGAATGAAGCCTGGAAAATATATGGATCACGAAGCAAGACAATGTACTTCAAAATACATAACACCGTTCCTAAGCACGTATGGTATGAAAATAGTCAAGCAAACAGGAAGATGATAGCTACTAAAATCGCGATACTCAAATCAAATCATGGAAGATTTTCTGCGCATTTACATAAAATAGGCGTCCTGCAATGTCCTAATTGCTTATGTTGAGAATATGGAGATCTGAGTCAAATATTTTTTAACTGTCCAATCAACCAAACGCATATTGAATGGCTTTCCAATGAGCTAAGAAGAAAAGAAATAGTAGACTCCATGTGGCTTCCTTCTATATTAATTACAAACAGTTTCTTTATTTTCAAATTGGTCATAGAGTTCTTGAACAAAATTAATGTGAAAATATAACATCAATCGGGGTAATACTTAGTTCAGCTTCATTTTTCCTGTATTTAATATTGACCCAGTTATCAGTGGTCTACCTGTGTATATCTAAAAATGCCCTGAATGACCCCTGGGCAAGAAGAATGTCTCCCTTGTCTCAAATCCTAATAGTTGCTCTGGTCTTAAGTTCCAGTTTCGTTGTGGTTAGGGAAATAGGTCTAATAGAAACAAATATAATCAAGAAAAAAAATGTGTATGTGTGAGTGTGTGTGTGTGTGTGTGTGTGTGTATGTGTTGCCATATTTGCGGCTACCTGTGTATGCATAATCCTGAACTGTGGCGCCTGTTTCAATTGTGGTTACGTTTTCCGGTAGCCACAGTGAAAAACGAATGTAACATTATATGTAGTATAATTTTACCAACACGTATAGGTTCCTTTCCTTATCATTACACCTATCCCAAATTTTAAAGGATATAGATTTTAACAGTTTGAAATTACGCGCCATAAACTAAATTTTGTGTAAGACGCCACATCATTGCACTGTGCATCCTCATCTGCAAACAAACAAGTGGCTACTTCATAACAGCCTATAACATAGCGCCCCCTTTAGGATACACTTTTAAGTTAAAATTAAATAATTCATACGTTATGCGGCTGATGGACCTTTTTAAAAGCTTTTATTTAACTTGCAATGTTTGGTTGTATGTTTGTTTGTTTGTTAGTTTAGGTCAAATCTTACAAGCTGAATTTCGATTAGTTCTAATTAAGCTAGAGCTTTGAAAGTTGGCACACGTGTATAAATCCGGTGACAATGCAACAAGGAATAGCCATTACCGGTCTAAATCCAATATGGCGGACGTTTCAAGATGGCGGATTACCTTTCTCCTAACAACCCGATTGATATGGGTATCAAATGAAAGGGCTTGACAAGTAAAATACGACAAACTATGTGACGTCATTCTAGATTCAATATGGCGGACGTTCCAAGATGGCGGATCACCTTTCTCCTCACAACCCCCTTGATATGGGTATCAAATGAAAGGGCTTCACAAGTAAAATACGACAAACTATGTGACGTCATTTTAAATTCAATATGGCGGACGTCTCAAGATGGTGGATCACCTTTTTCTTCACAATCCCCTTGATATGGGCATCAAATGAAAGTGTTTGACGAGTAAAATACGATAAACTATGTGACGTTATTCTAAATTCAATATGGCGGACGTCCCAAGATGGCGGATCGCCTTTCTCTTCACAACCCCCTTGATATGGGTATCAAATCAAAGGGCTTGACAAGTAAAATACGACAAACTATGTGACGTCATTCTAAATTCAATATGTCGGACGTCTCAAGATGGTGGATCGCCTTTTTCTTCACAACCCCCTTGATATGGGTATCAGATGAAAGTGTTTGACGAGTAAAATACGATAAACCATGTGACGTCATTCTAAATTCAATATGGCGAACGCGCCAAGATGGCGGAGTATCTTTTGCTTCACAACCCTCTTGATATGGGTATCAAATGAAAGGGTCTGACGAGTAAGATACGATAAACTATGTGACGTCATTCTAAATTCAATATGGCGGACGTGGGAGTGGTGGGAAGAGGTGGGGAGGGGTGGGTATGGGATGGAAATTGGTTGGAAAGGGAAGGGAAGGGTGGGAAGAGATGGGGAAGGGGTGGGAAGAGATGGGGAAGGGGTGGAAAGAGAAAGCGATGGGAAGAGGTGGGAAAGGTGTGGGAAGAGGTGGGAAAGGAACGAGAAGAGGTGAGGAGTGGGTGGTAAGAGGTGGAAAAGGGGTGGGAATGGGGTGGAAAGAGGTGGGGAGATATGGGAAAGGGGAGGGGAAGAGGTGGGAAGAAGTGGGAAGTAGTGTTAGAGAGAGAGGGAAGGGTTGAATGGCGGTGGCAAATTAGAGGGATTTGCCTGTCTGTTTGTCAGTAAAATAAGTAGACTAAAAAGTAAAAAATAAAATTATATAAAAAAAATATTTTTAAGAAAGCTTTTATTTGAAAACACTGTACTAAAAAGATAAAACAATTTTTTTAAAATTCATACACCTGGAAACCAAGAGCTTTGGGGGCGGTCAATTGAGCAAAGTAACTATGCAATAGCGCTATATGACCGCCCCCAAAGCTTTTGGTTTCCAGGTGTATGAATTTAAAAAAAAAATTACTTTTTAGTACAGTGTTTTCAAATAAAAGCTTTTTCTTAAAAATATTTTTTTTTATATAGTTTTATTAAGTTTTTTGCTGCTGGTGTTATTTACATTATACAATTTATAAGGGTAAAGATATTGACTTGAAATTCGGTACACCCATGTATTATAACGAGATCTGGAACTAGATTATATTTTGATCTTATTCTGTTGAAGGGTTGGGGGTTAAATTGGTAAATGACTGTAAATAGATATATCAAGCAAGGAAGAGTCCATAAAATTGGTATTTAATACATATAAGAAAAGCTAAGGTCTCAAAAATTTTTTTGGCATTAGCCACCCTCATTACTACCTCCACCCCATATTAATGATGTAAGAAATAAAATTGTGATTTAGTGTGTGAGAACCAAAGGCCTCAACATTTCCTTTTACTTTGAAATGTTTTTTGTTCAAATAGGCTTAGCTTAGAAAGTCATGAATGAATGAGGATTACTCTGAAACCATAAATTTGGTACACGAATGTGTTATAGTGAGATCTGGAACTGAATTATATTTTGATCTTATACCGATAAAGGGTTTGGGGTAAATGGGGGCAAAAGAGGGTAAATAAGTAAAGCAAGCAAGTCGGACTCCATAGAATTGGGATTTAAGGTATGTACGAGGAACCAAGGTCTCAGTTTTTTTCTTGCATCAGCCACCATCCCCACACTATTATTAAAGAGGGTCAAAAAATAAAATTGCGATTTGAAGAGTATATTAGAGCTAAAGGTCCCAATTTTTTTTGCATTATCCACCCACTCTACCACTCCCATTTCTACTCCCACCCCTTTAATAAAGGAGATAAAAACTAAAATTGTGATTTAGTGTATATAAAAGATCTAAGGGACTCAAAAATGTTTTCAAATTTATCCACACCCTCTACCACCCCGTTACCAACTCATCCCATTATTGAAGGGGTTAAAAAAATAAAATTATTATTTAGTGTGTGTTCAAGAACCAAGGGCCTCAACAATTTTTTAGTATTTTTCTCTCACTCTACAACCCTCATTACCACCCCCACCCCATTATTAAAGGAGGGAAAAATAAATTTGTGTTTTAGTCTCTATACAAGAACCAAGGCCTTTTAAAAATATTTTTGGCATTATCGATCCGCTCTACCATCCCCGTTACCACCCCCACTCCATTATCAAAGGGTTTACAAAAATAAAATTATATTTTAGTGTGTGTACAAGAACTAAGGGCCTTTAAAAAATTGTGATTTAGTGTATACAAGGACCAAGACCCTCAAAATATTTTTGGCATTAGCCGCCCCCTCTACCACACCCCAGTACCACCCCCACTTAGAGTTTGCAATCACGGAGTCATAATACAATCCCGGGATTTCGGGATCAAATTTACACGATCCCGGGATTTCTGGATCGGGATCAGGAATTAAAAAAACAATAGCGTAAGAAGTACATACATACATAATGAATACATGATTATCTGAACAAAAATTGGCCGAATTCGTTAAGGGTATTAACTCCAAATTGGAATTTAATTTTCGTACAAATGGTACCAGTTGTGAAAAACGTATTTACAAGATTTTATTAAACTTGTCTTATTTGTATATTAATATGTTTAGCATCAAATCTTGCAAGTCAATTTCGAACCACTTAACGATGTTCAATTGAGCTGAAATTTTGTATACGTAGTTCTGGTAACAGTACAATAATATGGTACCAAAAAGTGTGTTTTTTAGTTTTTTAAATTATAAGTTGATTGCATAGTGTATACGCTCAGACGTTGCATTCAAAGAAATGCCGGAGGATTCGGTAATTATAAGCAAGGACGACGCGATGCAATGAATATAAAACTAATAATTAAGGCGTAATTAAAAATTTTAAAATAAAATTATTTATTAAAAAAAAACTTTTTTAAAACAAGCTCTTATTATTTAGGTGTTCTAAAATGAAAAAAAATAAAATTAATTGTCTTAAAAGCTGGTCGCGTGAATTGAAAAAAAATACTTACTTGGTACTTACAATCTCTGTCAAACAAAATTAATGCCTGTATGAACTTCTCTCGCGACAATATTTTAAGAGTATAATCTGCGATCAGTGAAATGAAGAAACGAATTATTCGGCTTATTTTTGAAGATAGAAACTTCAAATTTTGTACGTATGTATTAAAATATATATTCTAGTTCGTCACGTTTTTAATTTTTTGTTTTAATCAAAAACACGTGATCAACGAAAAAATTGACGTCGAAAAATTGGAATTTACAAAAAACGAAATCGTGACGACCTAGATAGTCCTTAATTAATTACGTGGATAAAATATAACCTCTTAATTTTCAAACATAGATTCAATAAATAGTTTCCAATTTTGCCGTCAATAGATGGCACTCGCCTCGGCATTCGCATAGCTTTACACGCTCTCAGACTTTAGGGAGGAACTTGTTGTCATGGAGACCAGACGCGAATGAATGCTTGCCAGGGAAGCATTTAGGAGTTCTGGTAATTGTAATCTTAAATTTATTTATAAATTATTTTATCTTATTGGAATGACTTAATAGATGAAATTCTTGAAAATGTTAATACATAAATAAAAGGTGCCAAATAGAGAGGACCGTTTTGTATAAACACTCCTACAAATTTTATTATGAAAATTTGAATGCGGTTTTTAGTTAGGTCAGAAATCAATTTATTCGAAATTATTACCAAGCCAAATGTACAGGGTGTCCCAGTCAACGCGCTATGCTCGGTTTTCTCGGTAGTTTCTGAGATAAGTTTATGGTTCAAAATCCAGTCTGACGTAGGTTTTCCGAGGAATCTCATACTGCTAAGATATTTAGGAATCCAAGATGGCGGACGAATTTCGTCATCTATGGACCTATTCGATTGAAAATCGATGTCTGGGAGTTTTCGGGGATGCGGGTTATGAATTTTTGATCAAAATTTAGGACTCCAAGATGGCGGACGAATTTCGTCATCTATGGTCCTATTCGACTGAAAATCGATACCTCGGGGTTGTCGGGGATGCGGGTTACGAATTTTTGGTCAAAATTTAGGAATCCAAGATGGTGGACGAATTTCGTCATCTATGATCCTATTTGGCTGAAAATCGATGTCTGGGGGTTTTCGGGGATGCGGGTTACGAATTTTTGGTCAAAATTTGGGAATCCAAGATGGTGGACGAATTTCGTCATCTATGGTCCTATTCGACTGAAAATCGATATCTGGGGGTTTTCGGGGATGCGGGTTACGAATTTTTGGTCAAAATTTGGGAATCCAAGATGGTGGACGAATTTCGTCATCTATGGTCCTATTCGACTGAAAATCGATATCTGGGGGTTTTCGGGGATGCGGGTTACGAATTTTTGGTCAAAATTTAGGAAACCAAGATGGCGGATGAATTTTGTCATCTGTGATCCTATTCGAATGAAAATCGATATCTGGGGATTTTCGGGATGCGGGTTACGAATTTTTGGTAAAAATTTAGGAATCCAAGACAGCGGACGAATTATAACTATATTTTGACCCCCCTTTATTTATGTTATTATTGGAGACAAAAAAAAGTTTCGTATAAGAGTTGTAAGGTTGTATACATATTTTTTTAAATGCAATTAAAAAACAATTGCTTGGATATGTCACGTGATATAACAATGAAGGTTGCTTTTTAAATGAAAAACCCTGTATATTTTTACATATTCTTTTAGATCCTTTATCCCTGATTTCAAACATATAAGGATCTAGCTGTAATATTTTTTGATATATCGGACATTAAATATGCTCCAAACATGCATATAGGTATTTTAGGGTTTCTGACGGAGCGCAGTCAGTGGCGGATTTAGGGGGGGGGGGGCTATAGGGTAAAATCCAAGCGCGGCAATTTTTTTGAAAAACACCAAAGACATAAAAACAAAAAATTATTATTATTAATATGTTCTATCAGAACATGTTTAATTTATTTGAGAACGTGTTTTTTAT
Source organism: Rutpela maculata (assembly GCA_936432065.2). Taxonomy (NCBI): domain Eukaryota; kingdom Metazoa; phylum Arthropoda; class Insecta; order Coleoptera; family Cerambycidae; genus Rutpela; species Rutpela maculata. The sequence goes on along the minus strand of OW386289.2, from coordinate 55,107,576 downwards.
AATAACTAGACTAAAGTTCCTTATTATAGTCAACAGTACAGGGTGGTTGTGCAAACGTTAGAACCTCATTTAACTTCTTTATTTTTGGAGTTACGTAAATACGTTCAAAAATAAAAGTTATGAGATATCACATGTATTTTCCAAACATCATTTCAGCAAAACAATTCAAACAAGTCGAATTTCGGAGATATGAGCTTTACCTTGGTTTTACTTCCACATCCAGTGAAGTATAGTAACGACAAAAAAATTTTTTTAAATTTTTATTGTTCAAATAGGCTCAGAATGTCATGAAACGTCGAGATTTTAAGTTTGAGCGAAAAAAAAATTTCTGTCTGTCGGTCTGTAACTTTTTTGTGCGCACGTTTACTCTGTAACCGTTTAAGATATTGACTTGAAATTTGGTACACAAATGTACTTTAACGAGATCTGGAACTAGATTATATTTTCATTTTGTTCCGTCAGAGGGTTGGGGGGTAAATTGGGGTAAATTTGGGGTAACAAGCTAAATCAAGCAGCTAATAGTCCAGAAAATTGGTATTTAGTATATACAAGAGAAGCTAAGGTCTCAAAAAATGTTTGGCATTAGCCACCCCCACCCCATTACTAAATTTTTTCGTTGTGAATGAGTTGGATCGAAAATCTGGATGCGGAAGTAGTGATTCCTTGGGCAGCGGTTTTTTTAAATAGAACACCCCCATATATTTTTACACCATTTGAAAGGCCATAGAAAAATCTTTTCAATGATATATGACCCAGTATTTTTCTTAAAAACTATAGTAGATATTAAGTTTTATATTTTCTTACATTAAGTCATGGTAGTCCGAAAAATATATACAGTCTGTTTCACTTTTTAAATTTTTTTTTCGATTTGAATCTAATTTTACTTATGGAACAAATTAGGATCTACTTATTACCAGAAAAAAATTCACGTCCTACAAACGCAAAGCCACCTGCGGTACCAAAATATGCGGATAAAATCAAAAAATCATATTAGGCATATTTTTATTGGAAAATTTTGTTAATGAAAGAATTGTTCAGAAACCTTAAGTCCAAAATTTAATCAAAAAAAATATATAAATTTTTATTAAAATAATGTCCAAGTCCGAAAATATCATTTGAATGGGTTTTTTCGTTTAGAAAACTGTACTATGACAATTTTGTTTGAAATTAAACCCAAGCTGCAGGTAGTTGTAAAACAGTTTTTTTTTTAAATACCTAATTATTTTCAAAATTTTTTAAATTTCAAGTTTTTCATTTTTTAATTTTGATTAAATTTTGTGCATTTTGGACAATTCTGAACAAGTTTTATTAACAAAATTTTCCGATAAAAAAATGCCTAATATGATTTTCCGATTTTCTCCACATATTTTGATACCGCAGGTGGCTTTGGTACCGTAGGAGGCGAATGTTTTTCTGATCATAAGTAGATACTAGTTTGTTCTATACTTAAGTAAAATGCGATTCAAATCGGAAAAAAAATAAAGTTATTGGGGTGTTACCATTTCAAGTGAAACACACTGTATTAATTATTGAAATTCTCCATTTTATTTAAAATAAAGTGAAATTAGACAGAACTAACATATTGTTTATTTTAATTTACATACTTTTGTTTTCCATGGCTAATTTGATAAATTGTAAATTTATAGTAAATTAGACAAAATTTGTTTAAGATAAGTACCATGTATTATATTATAAATACAAAGCTTTTTTTATGGCGTTTCAAATGGTACATATATGGAGTGTTCCTTTAAAAAAAAGCAAAGTAAAGTTCATATCTCCGAAATGCGACTTTCAATAGGCATGTCCACAAAATTTTAATTTCAATTGGGAATGATAGAATTATCGATATTGTACACTAATTTAACAATAAAAAAAACCGCTGCCCAACTTCCACATCCAGATTTTCTATCCAAGTCACTCACAACGAAAAAATGTTGTATGTGGAAATAATTGTTTAATAATATAATATTTGAAATTCTCTACCTCAAAAACCCATAAAACGATACCCCACATCAGTAATAGGGTGAGGGTGGTGATAGAGGGTGGTAGTGGGGGTGGATAAGGTAAAAAAATATTTTGAGGTTACTAGTTCTTGTACACACACTAAATTAAATTTTTTTTCATCCCCTTTAATAATGGGGTGGGGGCTAATGCCAAATTTTTTTTTGAGACCTTAGCTTCTCTTGTATATAGTAAATACCAATTTTATGAACTCTTACCTGCTTGATTTACCTATTTACCCCAAATTTACCCCAATTTACCCCCAACTCTTCGACGGAACAAGATGAAAATATAATCTAGTTCTAGATCTCGTTAAAGTACATAAGTGTACTAAATTTCAAGTCAGTATCTCAAACGGTTCCAGAGTAAACGTGCGCACAAAAAAAAAGTTAGACCGACAGACAGACAGAATTTTTTTTGCTCAAACTTAAAATCTCGACGTTTCATGACATTCTAAGCCTATTTGAACAATAAAAATTTTAAAAAAAATTTTTTTGTCGTTACTATACTTCCACTGGATGTTGAAGTAATATATGTATCCTTATTTTGCCAGTTATTCGTAATAGGCATCACCCCAACATAACGAGGATTTTTGGTAATTTTTCAATAAAAATTCTTGGCCTATGAAGTAAAAAAATATTTTGAGGTTTTTGGTTCTTGTACATACACTAAATCACACTTTTTTTTCGTCCCTTTAAAAAGTGGGGTAGGGGTGGTAATGGGGGTAGCTAATGTCAAAAATTTTTTCGAGACCCTAGCTTCTCTTATATATACTAAATACCAATTTTACGGACTCTTACCTGCTTGATTTACCTGTTTACCTCCCCATTTACCCCAATTTACAACCCAACCCTTCGATGGAATAAGATGAAAATATAATCTAGTTCCAGATCCCGTTAAAGTACATAAGTGTACCAAATTTCAAGTCAATATCTTAAACGGTTCCAGAGTAATCGTGCGCACAAAAAAGTTAGACAGACAGGCAGAATTTTTTTTTCGCTCAAACTTAAAATGTCGACCTTTCATGACAGTCTAAGCCTATTTGAACAATAAAAATTTTCAAAACTTTTTTTGTTACTATACTACCACTGGATGTGGAAGTAATCAATATTCTATTTTCAAGAAAAAGAACGCCATTGCCATGTAAACCGGAAGTGATATTTAAAATTTACATGCCTTTTTTTACTTTCCTTTAATGCTTTAATAGTCAATTAAGAACATAAATAATCCGATCAATTCTTCTTTGATGTTCAATTATATGTTTCTTAGCGGCATAGATTCCCCGAAAAAAAAAAAATACTTATCTCAAAAACTACCGAGAAAATCGGACATAACACGTTAACTAGGACACCCTGTACACTGTAAATATACATTATGTACCTACAGATAGTTTTTTCTTTTAATTAAAAACCACTGCCTAAGGAATCACTACAACCGCATTCAGTTTTCCTACTCAAATTACTTTAAATAAAAATTCTTGTGCACCCAACGCGAAATTCGACTCTGTACGACAGAAATATATTTGAACTATTTCTCTTATATATTACATAATATGTTATTCTCCGCCTTTTTACTTGGTCGGCATATTTCATTGGTCAAAGGTGCACGCCCACCCGTATATACCTTTTTCATATATATCAATGAAAATATGTTTTGTCTTACCGCAGATTGTCCTCTTAAGACAATTGATTTAATTTTTTTCGTTTTAGTGCACCTAAATAATAATAAAAGTTAATTTTTAAAAAGTTTTTTTACATCTAACTTTTTTCAGATTCTACATTAGTTGGCGGCATCGTTATGAGATGATCATATATGCCAGCTGAAGGTACTTATCCGTGTTGCCTTCATGTTCGAAAAATGGTCATTTCTTTTTTTTAAATTGATATCAAATCGGTTTCAGAGCGTATTCGAATTGGTGCATTGCGTTTTCTAACATTTTGTTAAAAATGTTTTCCAATTATTTTTCTGTGCTGTGAGGAGAATAGTATCTTCTTCATAGTCTTCTTCGTCAATCACCTCTGGAATTTTTTGGAAACATTTTATAAGATTCTCTAATATTTCAATCATGACATTTTTTTAGGAACCTGAAATAGTGCTACTAATTCTTGCTAATTGGAATTGGGCAAGTAGATATAACTTGCATAATTTGCTTTAACATGACATTTAAAGAAATATCTGATAAATAAATCACGTCAGCACAGTACCTTCACTATGACTGACTTTAGGTGGTTCCAATAGTTTAACTAAACCACCAAAGTTTATATTCCGAATCTAGTATCAAAGTGGCATTTTTAAGCCGAGCATTGCCTTTTGAACGCAATTCCGAAGGTAACTAAAATGTTGTAGCATTAAAATAGTGTTCTATCTAGTTTTACAATCCCGAAAATCCCGGGATTTAATCAACTACGATCCCGGGATTTTCGGTATCTAAATATTGCCGGGATCCCGGGATTTTCGGGTTCGAGATTTCGGGATTGCAAACCCTACCCCCACTACTGTGCGGCATATCGTTTTATGGGTTTTTATATTATTAATATCTATGAACAATTATTCCCACATATTACATATTTTACTTCCACACCCAGTGGAATTGCTCAAATAGGCATAGCATGTCATGAAATATCGAGATTTCAAGTTGAACTAAAAGAAAATTACTATCTGTCTGTCGGTCTGTAACTTTTTTGTGCGCACGATCACTCCGAAATCGTTTAAGATATCGAGTTGAAATTTGGTACACGTATGTATTTTAACGAGCTCTGGAACCAGATTATATTCTGGTTGGGGGATTGGAATTTAGTATGTCAGAGAAGCTAAGGTCGCAAATAAATTTTTGGCATTAGTCATCCCCAGTATCACCCCCCACTCGCATTATAAAAGGAGGGGGGATAAGGATTTTTTTACTTCATCCACCCTTATTACCACAACCCCCACCACCCACTCCCATTATAAAAGGAGGGGGGATAAGGATTTTTTTACTTCAGCCACCCCCATTACCACAACCCCTACCCCCCACTACCTATGTGGCTAATCGTTTTATGGAATTTTGAGGCAGATGATATCAAATAGTTTATTATTAAAATTCTTAAAACAATTATTTCCACATAGTGGAGTGCAAATATAGTATTCTCATTGTAAGAGACTTGGATAGGAATTTTGCATGTGGTGATTCCTTGGGCAGCGGTTTCTACATGTGTTAGAGCACCTACAAATCGAAAACACTTAAATTTACATCTAAACTTAAACAAGAGCATGTTTTCTTTTTAAGAAAAAACAAGTAAATAAAAAAAAAATTCTAGCGAATGTAATTAAAAGAATTACGCAAGGATATTATCTTCCATACTTAACATGAAAAAAAATTACCTAGTTTTTGGTAAGTATAGTGATTTTCTGATCTGAAAAGGCTGCTATACAAATATTACGTAAAGATAATTAGAAACACTGTAAATACATATTATTATAGAATCTACTAAAACAACTAACTGTTTCTAGCCCGTGCTGAAAGAAATTGAATTATATAAAATAGAATTCATAGCATTTTAAAGCCAAATAATAATAAAAATTAAAAGTACCTAACGTTTTTCTATTTTTTTTTTATTTAGATTATTAAACAAAAAATTGTTTAGTAACATAGCAGTTAATTTAATGGGAAGATGCCTGGCAGTCTTTTAACATTTCTGTGAACCCTGAAGAGGTTGGAACCTTTGGATTGGAGATTCTATGACCGAACACTACTAAATATTATACTTTTCTCTCTCAACTATCGTTTTGTCAATCAAGTTGGCATGATTTGTAAATGTTTTAAATTTTAAATGCATTCAGTTATTGATATCCTGTAGAAACTGCATCAGTTTTAGTATTCCTTTACCTGTATTCTAATGAATGAATAATTAATAAACTTATTTCATCTGAATTTACTAGTTTGTATTGTGAGTAGAGAACAACAAAATACAAACCTTAGCTACGTAAAAAAATTTCATAAAGAGGTAACCACCACTGATACACAAGGTAACCATAATTAAATACACAGGTAACCAGAAATATAGTAAACAAAAATATACACTTACACTCGATTGCGACTACGGTAGCCACAGCCACTGTCTTCATAATAGCCAAACGGTGGTGTGTATTTAAAAATGGAGTAGTGCGCTGCGCATTTGCGGCTACCTGTGTATGCATAACCCTGAACTGTGGCGTCCGTTTCAATTGTGGTTACGTTTTTCTGTAGCCACAGTGATAGTCCAAGAGGTAGCTCCCATTTGATATAACCGGAAAGATCTAATACAGTTACGTACACTACTTAAGTCTGGAGCTAGCATGAAATAGAAATCTGGTGGTCTGGCAGTCCAAAGCGTCCGGACGTTAAACTGGCGGCGTTTCTAATTTCGAAAAAATTTACTTCAATTTAACCGGGAAGATCTATTTTTGTTTCAGAGTTTACTTGTTAGATTACTGCCTCCTGAATAAATTCGAGCTGGTCTGCCATTCGAAATCGATCGCAAAATCGCCGCCAGACCAATCCAAAGTTAAACAAAATTGAAGTCAATTTAATCGAAAGTATATAATGTTTATTTTTGAACCAAATTACAGCTCACTGAATAGCTTTCATGAATTGTTAAGTATGGCAATCAAAAGCAGCCGGATACTGGGTGCCAGATCAAATTTCCCGCAACGCTGCATTTCATTGAACGACGAATAACGTACGACTCTCTGGCTACGTACAAAACAAAGTAGGGGAAGGCGGGTGGTAGAAAAATTGTTTGTCACTTACCCAAACCTATGCAATCTGGGGGAACAACCCGAACTCAAAATATGTTCTCATTTAATATAAATGTATCAAACTTTAATATGGGCTAAGGTCGAATATTTTTGTAAACATAATTTTGTACCTGCTCAGTAAAATAACAATACCTACCATACGACTTTCATTTGGTTTATTTATCGAAGCAGTGACCAGTGAACCCCACTAATGTGGTTAGTGTACCCCGACTGCGGGGCACACTGGTCATATTTTCCAAGAAATGTTATTTTGTTGTCATATGTAAAACGTTTGAATCTGTAAAGTGACCACTGTGCCTTGCTCTCCCCTACCTGTTGCTCTGGACCGATCCGGCATTTTAACAACGTGTGTTACGAGGTTGTGTTTCATTCGTTTGCATTCTGTCCTATTATTACAATTAAATTAGGTACTGATAAATACGTAAATGGGTTCGGCCAGAAAAAAGAATGAGCCTCTTATTAAGAGCTTCGCCACATTTGATTCCCTATCAATTCCCCTATCAATTCCCCCCTGCATGTGAAAAGAAGTATATTTCAAACATATATATGGATGAACGCCGAAAAATAGGACCCGATGCAGCCATTAAATCCCGAAGACTATGGCTGGAAGATAGGTCCTTCTGGGATATACGAACCTGTGTGGTTTGACGGAGATGTTGCTCCACCTGTTGTTATCGACAAATCTATGAGTGTGAAATTCAAGCTATCTTTTAATTAAATGTCAAAACTAATGTTGACGAAAAACTTATAATTCTTTTCATACAATAAAATTATATTTCCATCAATTTTTTAATACACCATCAACCGAAAAATAATGTAGCTCACTTGTAATCGACGATTAACAAGGCTTGCTACCTTACAAAAACCGATCTGGCATCTTGGATCCGGCTGTTTTCTACTGCCAGACCGAGCAATTTGTAAAAGCCACGCACTGATCTGTAATTTGGTTGCAAAATTAAAACTAGATACTTTCGGTTAAATTTTTTTAAAGTGTAAGTTCAGCGCGTCAAAATACTGAAGAGGGTTGAAAACTTTGGTTTGGCGATTCTACGACCGAACACTACTAAATATTATACTTTTGTCAATCGTTTTGTCAATCAAATTGGCACGATTTGGAAATTATTTAAATTGTAAGTTTAAATGCATTCAGTGATTGATATTTTGTAGAAACTGCATGAGTTTTAGTATTCCTTTATCTTTATTCTAATGAATCCTAAGTAAAACGAAGAGTAATTAATAAAATTATTTCTTCTGAATTTCCTAGTTTGTATTATGAGTAGAGAGCTACATAAACAATTTTTCATAAAGAGGTAACCACCATTGATACACAAGGTAACCATAATTAAATACACAAGGTAACCATAATTAAATACACAAGTCACCAGAAATATAGTACACAAAAATATACACTTACACTCGATTGCGACTACGGTAGCCACAGCCACTGTTTTCATAATAGCCAAACGGTGGTGTGTATTTAAAAATTTAGTAGTGCGCTGCGCAGCCAATTTCTGTAAGAGTCAAATGCAAGGCAAATTCGTGTGGTAGCCACTTATAACTTATTTGCACGGTAGCCACAAATATTTCAAACCGTGTATGTGTGTGTGTGTGTGTGTGTGTGTGTGTGTGTGTGTGTATGCATTACATTAACTGTGGAGGAACACTCTGTGAATAGAACTGAATTGTCGAGGATGACTGAATTGTCGAGGATGACCGAATTGTCGAGGATTTCTCAGTCATCGACAATTTTTTATTGCTGCAATGAGATTCTCGATGCCTGGTTTGCACAGAAACGCAATAAAAAAAAATCCTCCAGAATTTGGGATTATGGTCAGTGTGTGAAAATCTGATTCATCATTAATTGTGGAGGCTTTAAATTTATTGGTTTCAGCGTCCTCTATCGGTGTGTATATTTTTACGATAGTCTATTAACAGTGGAGGAATGTGTTAAAATATGTGTAAAAATATACCCAATATATGTCGCATAATTGTTCAAAATAAGGATTTGGATGGTCAAAATTTTGAAAATTTGGTCATACCTTCAGTTTGTTGAGGTAATGACAAAAAAAAAACATTAAAAAACCGCTGCCCAAGGAATCACTACTTCCACATCCAGATTTTCCATCCAAGTCTCTTACAACGAAAATACTATATTTCCACTCCACTATGTGGAAATAATTGTTTATGGAATTTTAATAATATATTTGAAATTGTCTACCCCAAAAACCCATAAAACGATATGCCATATCGTTAATGGGTTTGAGGTGGTGGTAGGGTGTGGTAGTGGGGGTGGATGAAGTGAAAAAAGGCCTTTGGATCTTGTGTACACACTAAATCACAATTTTATTTTTTGCACTCCCTTTAATAATGGGGTGGGGGTGGTAATAGAGGTGGCTTATGCCAAAAATGTTCTTGAGACTTTTACTTCTTTTATACTAAATACCAATTTTGTCGACTCTTACTTGCGTGTTTTACCTATTTACCCCCCCATTTACCCCAATTTACTCTTCAACCCTTCAATAGAATAGGATCAAAATATAATCTAGTACCAACATCTCGTTAAAGTACATACGTGTACCAAATTTCAAGTCAATATCTTAAACAGCGCTTCCACATTCCTCGAGGGAACCCTCCGTGCATTCATACTACTTGGGGTGACCTACTGCGCATTAATAGTACTCGGGGAAATCCACTGCGCATTAATTAGTACTCGATGAGACCCACTGCGCATCCATCCTACTCGAGGTAATCCAGTTATTATAGAATCAAAAAAAATAATAGAAGATATATAAACACCGTACAGGTTGCATGGTATTCTAATCCGAAATCGTAGAAGCTAGACACACAGTAGTAGGGATGAAGTAAAAAAAAAAAATTGAGGCCTTTGGTTCTTGTACACACTAATTTGCAATTTTATTTTTTTCACCCTCTTTAATAGTGGGGTGGGGTGGTATTGGGGGGTGGCTAATTCCTAAGAATATTTTGAGACCATTTCTTATATATACTAAATACCAGTTTTATGGACTCTTACTTGCTTAATTTATCTTTTTACCCCCACTTACTCCAATTTACGTCTCAATACTTCAACGGAATAAGATCAAAATATAATCTAGTTCCATCCTGCGCATCCATTGCATTCGAGGAAATCCACTGTGCATCGATAGTATTCGAGGAAACTCACTGCACATCCATAGTGATCAGGGAAACTCACTACGCATCTATTGCACTTGAGGAAACCCACTGTCCACCCATAGTACTCGAGGAAACCCACTGCGCATTCATTGCACTCGAGGAAACCCACTGCGTATCCATTGTACTCGAGGAAACCCACTGCCCATCCATTGTACTCTAGGAAACCCACTGCGCATCCGTAGTACTCGACGAAACCCACTGTGCATCCATAGTACCCGAGGAAACCCACTGCGCATCCATAGTAGTCGGGGAAACCCACTGCGCATACCAATTTGATAACAATTCATTATTCTATTTTTGTGTTAATAAAATAATTATTTTAATAGACAATAGAGCACATGAGCGGGCATGTGTCAAATTTCATGTTTAAAAACTCCCTCTTCCTGTTCACCTGTTCGGTTTGAAAACCATCGAATACGTGGCTCCTTATTTCCTTAGAAGAGTTCATCGCTGGAATATCAGGTTTCTGACTTACGCGATTTCAGAGAAGAGGTACATTTTAGATCATTTACTACCCCCGTTTTCACCCCTTCAAAAAGTGAAAATCGAAATTTCGTCTTACTCGTGTCTAATAGGTTCCAATAAAGAGTATTTCTGTCAAATATCACGCTTCTAGATCTAGGCGGTTTCGAAAAGCTTAAAAACCTCCCTCCCTCTTCCTCACCGTTCACCCGTTCGGGGAGGGTCTCTGTTTGAATACCGTCGAATATGTTCAGAATAGTCCATCACTCGAATATCACGTTTCTGACTTACACGAGTTCAAAATACGGGTGCGCTTTAAACCATCTACCATCCCCGTTTTCACTCCTCCAAAAATTGAAAATCGAAATTTCGTATTGTACTTATCTTATATATTTCAACAAAAAATAGTTCTGCCAAATTTCATGCATCTAGAGCTAACCGTTTCTGAAAAAGCCTAAAATTTTGAACCCTCTCTTTCACCCTCCTAGGGGTCAAATTTCGAAAAATCTCTTCTTAGTGGTTGCCTACGATATCTGAGGAACCCCTATGGAAAATTTGAATTTTCTAGACCCAGCGGTTTGAGCTGTGCATTGATAGATCGGTCAGTCAGTCAGTGAGTCAGGGTTTTCTTTTATATACATAAGATGTAGAGGGTGGTCACCCTAAAGAAATAATGGAAAAAATGTGAGAGAAGACGGTAATATTTCACATGTAGTAAATACAATTGCATCAAAGATCTAAAAAGAAATAATGAAAAAATTTTTACGGAGGGAAATAATATTTCGCACGTAGTTATCACAAGCTTTAGTGAAAAGTATACAGGGTGGTCACTCTAGGCAGAGGAAAATAATATTTGGAATATAGTTGTCACTATTGCCAGGAAGAAAGCCTGATATACTTTTAGTTAAAAAATATATACAGAGTATTCATCATACAGAAAAGATATTAAATAAAAGAAAGACGCTAAATAGAAAGGGAAGTTTTACGTAAATACTTTTATATATTTTTATTTAATATTTCAAGATCCCTTAGTCCTAGAGTTATGAAATTTTACGGTACGTTATATAGTATCAATAAAAGTTCAATCAATTATTTCTTGATACTGGCCAATATGAATTTAAATCTCTCTTATAATCCAATTTTTTTCTTCCGTTTCCTGTTTTAATTTTGGTACCGATTTCCTAATCAAATTTGCACAAAAATGGTCCCCTTTGTTAAATATAATAGGACCCAACCGTTTTTTTTTTATAAAAACCGGTTTAAAATAGTTGTGGTCATTTTGTGGCCGAATTTCAACTAAAAATTTAAGTTCTGGCTTTGAAGTCAAATGGCATGTGTGATTTGACACCAACTCAGTGGCACAGAGCTTACAATCTTAAGCTTGCGACCACGGGGTCCCGGTTCGGATCCTGGCTAGGGTATGGATGTGTAGTGGCATCTCTCACGTGTTGCTGCGACGGTAGCACTGGGCTAGACCGCATGTTTCAGCTGCGGCAGATGGCAATATCACAGGAAATTAGTGTTGAGATGTTGTCCATGTGTATGTGTCTTCGTTGAGGGGTGGAATAGCTACAGTTAAACTCCGCCAGGACGTTAGTATAAATAAGACTCAAAAAATCTTTAAAAAAATTGAAATCAGCATTTTTCGTACTTTGCGAGGCCGTAAAATCTAAACGGTGTAACTTTGAACAAAGGAGTTGCACATTTCTATCTTGATTTCTAATATTCTACCTAATAATGTCTGCTTCCGATTTAGCAGGCAGTATATCTTTCTGGTCTTGGGTCACTTCCCGTTTAGCATTGTTACATATATTAATACATATATTAATATATATATTAATAAAAACTAAAACAGAAATGTGCAAGCGTTCTCATTTAAACCATTTTGTTTTACAGCTTCATATAAAATACGCAAAATGTTGATATTCAAATGTGAATATCTCGAAAACAATTAAATTATATACACAAAATTTCATAAGAGTTCACCATAGAATTAAAAAATACAAAAATATATAGGCTGTATTATTAAAAAAATACATATTTGATGTGGCATGACTTTGTGAAAGACCCTGTATTACGTCAAATATTTGAAAATTGCCGGCATTTACCCCAACATTCATATGAAGATGGCAGTTTTTCGCTATCTTTTTCAAGAAAGCTTATAAATGACCCATTTAAAACTTACACTATACATGTAAAGATAAAGTATCAATGCAAAAGTAAGTTAGTAATAATGTGCGTATTCTCAAAATGTGGAGGATTCTAAGAATAGATTTCTATTTCATTCAAAACGCAAATATCAACACGTAAGTGTGTTAATAATATGTCTATTCCCAAAATGTGGAGGATTCTAAAAATAGATTCTTATTTGGTTGGAAATGTAAAAAATACCAAACTAATACGATGAGCAGTACGTGTGTTAGTGATATGCTTATTCCCAAAATGTGGAGGATTCTAAAAATAGATTTGCAGACTGGACAAAAGGAAGTGATAAATGCTTTTATACAGTTATTGGGAATTAGTTATTCAGTTCTAATGCAATCTCTTAAGAAGAAGGAAAAATATAAAGTGCATTAAGATTTTGTAACTAAAACTACTTGTCTAATTTCGCAAGTACTTATGGGTAAAATACCATTCACCCCTTTGAAACACAAAGCTACAAAATAAGTGTGTGTGTGTGTGTGTGTGTGTGTGTGTGTGTGTGTGTGTGTGTGCGCGTTCATAAATATGAAAAATAAAATACATACACGTTGCTAAAGGACTACTTTCCAAGGCCAGAAATTCACAGGAAAAAAAATGTTATTTACTTAGTCCTCCACCCTGTTTTTACTAATGACTTCGCCAATAACACATTTGTTTAATACTTGTTCTCCTTTTTTATTTCCAATTAATGGTTTTTTTTTTCTCAACTGAGAAATCACACATTTATCTACGTATAACTTTTGCTTAATTTCATTTGAGATGTTTCTTCCTTTTATTACGGTTCTTAATTTAGTTCTAGGAGATGGGTTGCAGATTTTTGCTTGTTTGTTTTTGAGTCGGGTTTCTCTCTTCCTGTATTTTTCGATTTTCCGCTCAAAGTCTTCAATCGTTTTGTTTGCTTTTACTAAATCTCGTACGCATTTTGATTCGTCCTTTGTCACCTTCTGCCGTTCTCGTTGTTTTTGTCTTGAAGTTTTCGACTCATCGATACCCGAATTTTGAGGTGACAGTGTTGCAATTGGCTTTAACAAATTTTTATATTTTCATATATCAATCGGCAAAGGCTATTGTTATTGAATAACAATAACTCGATGACGTCGACTACGACTAAGTAACTAGGTCCGTCTCACTGACAAGACGAATCCCCAAGCTAAGGACTGAGTCTCAACAGATCGCAGCGTGGAAACTGCTCTACCGAGTACAACATTCTGATCGGTACGTAAATCGTCTATAGATAATTCCGAGACACGGTAAGGATCAATCCCACCGCCCACCGTCAATCTCGACGGCACATTGTTTTGAGCCTTTCGAATCTCGGAACTCCTAGAGATATCGTTGCCACCTTCGACTAGAAAGGATGCGGCCTTAGAGGCGTTCAGGCATAATCCCACGGATGATAGCTGCGCACCACCGTCCGCTCGAGTTCGAGCGAGTGCATGAACCAAGTGTACAAATCTGAGATTCCTCTCGTACTGAGCAGGATTACTATCGCAACGACGCGCGACGAGCCATCAGTAGAATAGAACTAACATGTCTCAGGACGTTCTAAGCCCAGCGCACGATATTTTGCTTGTACCGTTTTCTCTCAATTTCCCTTCTACTTTCCTTTTGCTCTACGGTTAACTTAGATAAGTATTTTTTCTTCTTTTATTAGCTTTCTTGCGTGAATCTTGGTAACTTTTTGATTCTTTGGCCACTTTCTTGGAACATTTTCTCTCTTTGGATCGGTTGACATTTCTCTCCTTTGTAATTTTATTTAAAATATTATTTTGTATTTCAGAAGTCTGTCTTATTATTTATTATTTCATACTTCAACAGTCTCAATGTTTGAATTATTATTTTGTACTTCAACCTCTAACTCAGCCTCAATATTTAAAACTTGTGCAGTCTCTTTTTCGGTAATCATTGGTTCTTCTTCTTCTTGTTTGTCTTGTTTCCCTTTTTTTATGTTTTTAAATACGCTACTTCCTTATCTTTCAATCGTAATATTAAATTAGAGTCCGTTGTTAATACTCATTCGTGAAATCTTCATCTACCTTCATATACAAGCATGTTATCTACTATGTGTAACAAGAATTTATAAATAAACAAATGTATTTTAGGAAAATATTATTTGAAAGCAATATAACATTGATTAGTATTGTAACGTGCTTACACCCTGTATCGTGGGTTCGGAAATTATAACAGCAGGGTAACACTAAACACTAATTTATTAACTTACTTAATTACAACAATAACTACTTGGCTAATAACACACTGTGTACTACTTGATCACTTTACTCTCTCCTGATCTTACTACTCTTGCTATCTAAACTGAACTTGTCACTCTGCTTTACTCCATGCTTTATATACCTAAAGATGACAGATCTTGAAGCTTCTTTGATGACGTCACCATACTCTAGACAGTTCCAGAACAGATTTGTCAACACTCCAGGACCTTCTAGTAAGTTCTATCTCTGGTAGGTGCAAATCTACTACATTCAGACAGACATTCGAACTATTGAATTCTGTGCCTACTACAGTGCATCATGTAACAACATAACCTTCAATTTTAAGGGGTTGCAACATATTACAGTATTAAGCAGATTTAAGAAAAAAACCATTTAATACGAAAATTTGTCATTCTGACGATGTAATCAGAATGGCTGTCGTCAGAATGACAAAATTATATATAAAATATTCCTATAAAACTGTGAATGTGAATGACATCATGAAAAAGGTTATGTTGGATCTGTCCACTATACTCTTTATTGCATACTACATTGCTACATCATGGAAGATTTTCTGCGCATTTACATAAAATATGCGTCCTGTAATATCCTAATTACTTATGCTGAGAATATGGAGATCTGAATCAAATACTTTTTAACTGTCCAATCAACCAAACGCATATTGAATGGCTTTCCAATGAGCTAAGAAGAAAAGAAATAGTAGACTTCATGTGGCTTCCTTCTATATTAATTACAAACAGTTTCTTTATTTTCAAATTGGTCATAGAGTTCTTGAACAAAGTTAATGTGAAAATGTAACATCAACGGGGGTAATACTTAGTTTAGCTTCGTTTTTCCTAACCATCTAATCTGTGTTTAATATTGACTCAGTTATCCGTGGTCTACCTGTGTATGTCTAAAAATGCCCTGAATGACCCCTGGGCAAGAAGAATATCTCTCTTGTCTCAAATCCTAATAGTTGCTCTGGTTTTAAGTTCCAGTTTCGTTGTGGTTAGGGAAATAGGTCTAATAGAAACAAATATAATAGGGAAAAAAAATGTGTATGTATGTGTGTGTGTGTGTTTGCATAAATATGAAAAATAAAATACATATACGTGGCTAAAGGACTACTTTCCAAGAACAGGAATTCACAGGAAAAAAATTTTATTTACTTGGTTCTCCACCCAGTTTTTACTAACGACTTCGCCAATAACACATTTGTTTAATACTTGTTCTCCTTTTTTATTTCCAATTAATGGCTCTTTTTTCTCAACTGAGAAATCACACATTCATCTCCGTATAACTTTTGCTTAATTTCATTTGGGATGTTTCTTCCTTTTATTATGGTTCTTAATTTAGTTCTAGATGGGTTGCAGATTTCTGCTTCTTTGTTTTTGAGTCGGGTTTCTCTCTGCCTGTATTTTTCGATTTTCCGCTCTAAGTCTTCAATCGTTTTGTTTGCTTTTACTAAATCTCGCACGCATTTTGATTCGTCCTTTGTCACCTTCTGCCGTCCTCGTTGTTTTTGTCTTGAAGTTTTCGACTCATCGATACCCGAATTTTGAGGCGTCAAACTTTGAATTGCCGTCAATTGAGCAAGGTGTTCTCTTCCGTTACTCTGAGCGCATTGTTCTCTTGTTGACAGTGTTGCAATTGGCTTTAACAAATTTTTATATTTTCATATATCAATCGACAACGGCTATTGTTATTGCATAACAATAACTCGATGACGACGACTACGACTACGATAGTAACGGGGTCCGTCTCACTGACAAGACGCATCCCCAAGCTAAGGACTGAGTCTCAACAGATCGCAGCGTGGAAACTGCTCTACCGAGCACAACATTCTGACAGGTATCTAAATCGTCTACAGATAATTCCGAGACGCGGTAAGGATCAATCCCACTGCCGACCGTCAATCTCGACGGCACATTGTTTTGAGCCTTTCGACTCTCAGAACTACAAGAGATATCGTTGCCACCTTCGACTAGAAAGGATACGGCCTTCGAGGCGTTCAGGAATAATCCCACGGATGATAGATGCGCACCACCGTCCGCTCGAGCTCGAGCGAGTGCATGAACCAAGTGTACAAATCTGCGGTTCCTCTCGTACTGAGCAGGATTACTATCGCAATGACGCCGACGAGTCATCAGTAGAATAGAACTAACATGTCTCAGGACGTTCTAAACCCAGCGCACAATATTTTGCTTGTACCGTTTTCTCTCAATTTCCCTTCCACTTTCCTTTTGCTCTACGGTTAACTTAGATAAGTATTTTCTTCTTCTTTTATTAGTTTTCTTGCGTGAATCTTGGTAACTTTTTGATTCTTTGGCCACTTTCTTGGAACATTTTCTCTCTTTGGATGGGTTGACATTTCTCTCCTTTGTAATTTTATTTAAAATATTATTTTGTATTTCAGAAGTCTGTCTTTGAATTATTATTTCGTACTTCAACAGTCTCAATGTTTGAATTAATATTTTGTACTTCGACCTCTAACTCAGCCTCAATATTTAAAACTTGTGCAGTCTCTTTTTCGATAATCATTGGTTCTTCTTCTTCTTGTTTGTCTGCTTCCCTTTTTTTATGTTTGTAAATACGCTACTTCCTTATCTTTCAATCCTAATATTAAATTAGAGTCCGTTGTTAATACTCATTCGTGAAATCTTCATCTACCTTCATATACAAGCATGTTATCTACTATGTGTAACACGAATTTATAAATAAACAAATGTATTTCAGGAAAATATTATTTGAAACCAATATAACATTGATTAGTATTAAGCAGATTTAAGAAAAAAACCATTTAATACGAAAATTTGTCATTCTGACGATGTAATCAGAATGACTGTCGTCAGAATGACAAAATTATATAGAAAATATTCCTAGAAACTGTGAATGTGAATGACATCACGAAAAAGGTTATGTTGGGTCTGTCCACTATACTCTTTATTGCATACTAGTTAAAATTCTACTTAATTTCTGTTTAATTCATATCACCAAAATGACACAAAATAAAAATATCCGCTAAGCATTACACATAAAATAGTTTATTTTGAAAAAGTTACAACAATTATTTTAACTTGCCAATCTTTTTTTAACACAAGACACGTAGACACGTACTTTAATGACTGAAAGTACTGACTGACATAATATTCCGAATACCCAGAAATATAATACAGACATTCACCAGATTCGCCAACGCAGCCCAAATATTGAGTTAACAGTTAACGAGGGCAAAACCAAAATCATGCCCATCCCCAACCAGGTCTAATTCCTCTGTTATGAAACAACAACTTTGAGATAGTAGACAGCTTCACATACTTGGGATCACTAGTGCACTGCAGTAACAACACTACAAAAGAAATACAGAGAAAAACAAGCTAAAAACGTACTCGTCGCTGGTTTACTAAACTTTTTATATAATTTTTACACATTCTATAGGATACTCTTCGCAGTTTTTTGTAAATGATGTTAGTTTTAAATTTTTTTTATTTTATAGAACAAACTTAGTTGGTGAAAGACTCAGTGCAAAATAAAGTAAAAATTAAAAAAAAAACCATGCCATACCCCATGTGGGTTTCGAACCTAGGATTCCGAGTCAAAAACGTAAGAACCACCTAAAACGTAAAAAAATGTTAATTTTTATAAAAACATAAAAATTAAAAAAAATTCTCAAATTTAAACCATTAATAACATTTTTATTTACTGACCGATTTTGTTAAAAAACAATAGGGTTCATCCCCTAGCTAACACTAACTTAGTGTCCAAATTTCAGTACAATCGGATTTTTCTTTCTTAAGTTATCGTGCTTACAAGAAACGTGACGGACGGACAGACGGACAGACTGACATTTTTGAAAGTTGTTTAGAATTCGTTCACTAACACAATGATATGGAAATTTTTTCTCTACGAGCGATATTTACGATTTTAGAAATGTGCCGATCAAATACAATATACTCTTCGTTTTTGCGAAGAGTATAATAATTTTGTCCAACAGATGCTACTGCGGGCTGGGCAAACATGTGCGCAGCCGAAGCATTTCTTGGAAAACTAAAACTCAACTGTACAAAACATTAATTGTTCCAGTGCTAACGTATAGATCAGAAACTTGGACATTAACAAAGAACAACGAACAACTATTGCACTCATTTGAAAGAAATATCCTAAGAAGAATGTATCAATCAATCAATCAATCAATCAAATAAAATTTATTTTAAATTAGTAGTTACAATTATGCGCCACAACCACAGCGCGCAGCGTCGTGGTAAGTGTGCGGTCGGGTGAAGCGGGTCTGAATTCGGCTAAAACGACAGATATTGGGAGGGGGATTGAACTCCTGCTTAACGTGAAAAGCTTAAATCTAACAATTTGTGAACATAACAAATGAGGAAATTTTAAAATACTTAAAGCTGCACTTGGTGGTTTTTATTTAATACGCGCACATCACGCATTGTTTTTAGAGAGCTCTGGTTGTCGATACGGGAAAAGCTCAACGAAAAAACCCGTTCGAACTGGTGACGTCCATCGTCCGGTGGTCAGCCTGCCTCCGGAAAGGTAGGGCGAGAAGGAAGTTGTGGTTTAAAAGGTTTTAATTTTCAAGAGGTTATTGGTCCAGAGGGGATTTTGAAAAGGAACAAATAAGGACAAAAGAACAAAAATTAACAAAATTAACAAAAAGGAGACGAATAGAGGGAATGGAAAGGGGTTTGAGGGAAAAAGGTGGTGAAAGGGAAGTTGTGGTATAGGAAAGTTTTGGCTAGAGAGGTTGCCGAAAGATAGGCAACGCCTGGTATGGTAATGGGTGTCTTATATCGAAAAGTATGGCATTATGCTGTCTGATTCGTGTTATATCGCGGGTTAGCGGACTATCGCCCAGTTTGAAGAATGTATGGTGCAGTATGCGACAACGGGATATGGCGACGTAGATATAACTTTGAGTTATATGCAAAATACATGGAATTGTCCAGCGGACGAGACATTGTCACATTTATTAAAATTGGACGACTTCGATGGGCAGGACATAAAAACATCATTTGATCAAAAGAGGCCTACCCACCTATGAAAATCCTGCCTCTTACAACCTGGTGGAACCAGACTAAGATAGAAGGACCAGATAGATGAATATGCAAGAAAAATTGGAGTAGCAAATTGGCAAACAGCAGCACTAAATCGTGACGGTAAATTTGGAAGAGTCAATCCTCCCCCCCCCCCCCAATTAGGGCTGTAGTACTATTGGTGATGATGATTAAAAAATATAGTTAAAAAAAAATACATTTTTCTGAACCTATACTTTGTAACAAATATTTGAGAACAATCTAGTTTACCTTATAATAATTATTATTTGAATGTAATTTTTAATTGAAAATGTGTATCAATTTTATTTATCACATATTTTAAAAGGTGTAATTTTAACCTCCCCACAATAAAATTGTGAGAGGTTACTACAATTAGTCCGAAATCGAAAATTCAGATAACACCAAATCTTAACGTTTTCAGGTCCCAGGAACCCAAAAAGTTGTTTTTGAAAAATGTGTATGTATGTGTGTGTGTGTGTCTGTATTGCTACAATTGTGGCACTTTGTGCGTGCATACACCTGAATTATGGCATGTTGACGAATTGTGGCATCTTACACGCGGTTCCACAATTTTCAGACTGAATTTCTGGTATCCCAGAGGGTAAACGATAAGTTTGAATACTGTTTTTGAATACTAACGGCACCTCCTCTATCCAATATGATTTTGGTTAACTTGGGGGGAAAATTAGTCAAGATATGGGATCTTTTTTAAAAAAGTGTGTAAGGTGCAATAATTTAAGATACGGTTAGTGTGTGCACTTGCATATTTATGGCACCTAAAAATTAACAATGCGGTGGCGCCCCCTACCGTAATAGTTTTAATGGTTGCGGTGTTGCCATTTATATCACAATTAAAATATATTAGACCACACTAATAGCGATATTTCGCGCTAGGTGTGTGCTAGGGGTGCCATAATTGGTTTTATTAAGTTGAATTGTCGCTTTGTTAAGTTATTCTCATGTAAAATCGATTCGTAAGCAGTTTATTAAAAAACATTTATTTTTGTAACAGTACATGTATAATTTTAAAAAATAAGTGAAAACATGAAATAAAAAATAATAGTATTAAAAAAAAATTAACGAAATAATTCTGGAGTACAGGGTGAAACATTTAAGAGGATACTTTGATTTTACGGCTTAGTTATTGACGTAAGTCAAAAAATTTAAAGCCTTGCTTTAAGTAGCGGACTAATTTAAAAAAAGGTGTATATGTAAGTATTTGGAAAAAAGAAAAATATAAATATATACAATGTTATATACTTGGAAAGCTATTTCCATGCTCATTCGTATTCTGCAATAATATACAGCGTATTACCATACAAATAACATAAGTTTGTACCATAACTTCTTTTAGCTTTATTCAAATGTTTTATTATCTATTTAAAATCTTCGCCAAATATCTAAAATATTCATCTTTCATTTTTATTTTCTCCAAAAATACAAAAATTAAGGGGGCATAAAAATATAAATTATCACTCGGTATTATTACATCATTATAAGTAGGTACCATCTAACCATCTACTTAAACTAGTGTACAATTGAAATGGATATCGACCACATTTGGAGTTCTATATTTTTATAAGTAGATTAATCTTGATTTTGTTTATCTACAGAGTGATTACATAGACCCTCACATGCAAATCCAATTTGTATTTACTTTAGATAAAAAATTTCGGTAAAAAAATATATATACAGGGTGTCCGGTAAAAGGAGGCCAATCCGTTAACCACAGATGCCTTGAGTGAAAATAATAAGACTTTCATAAAGCCATTTTCATTTTAGTCCCCAATGTTCGAAATACAGGGTGTCAAAATTTGAAGTTTAAAAATGATTTTTTTAAATAACTCGAGTTTCGTAAGATATTAATTTAAAATTTGGTACAGTGCTTCAACTTAAAGTCATATCTTTTGAAAAAACAAAAAACCACCGTCAAATATTTAAAATAGAGGGGATCCAGTAACCACTGACCACTAGTCTTTTAGTACCTGCGCCAATGACTTCTAAAATATATTTTTTGAGATAACCATTCAGTTTAGATTATTTTTTGTCTTTTAAGGAATTTCGTTAAAATGCTTCATTTTAGAGACAAATTTAAAAATATTGGTCATTGCTTGGTGCCTTCGCGGCTTATGGTAATCTCATAAATTTCAAATATTAAAACTGAACAATTTATTGAAACTTTGCAATCGGTATAAAAACATTAAAAACAAGGTACTAGCCAAAAGTAACTATTTCTAAAGTCATTGGCTCACAGTCAAGAAATGGGTAGGGGCAATGAATTCAACAATCTACTTAAATTAGAGGCATTATAAAAAGATAACAATATTTAATATACCTTATTTTCTTAAAATTATTCATAATCCGTTAGTAACAAAGAAACAGTAGAATTAAAAAAAAAAAAATAGCCAGACTAAAGAAATTGCTCGATATGAGCTCCATGTTTTTGTAGACACATGCGAGCTCTCCTTATTAAAGAAAATCTTGGATTTTGAAAAATATTTGACTTCAACCTAAACTGCTCTCCATCATCTTGAAGGTGCTTTCTCTTCAGTTCAGGCTGACAAGCCAAATATTTTTAAAAATCTAAGATTTTCTTTAATAAAGAGAGCTCGTATATGTTTACAACATGTGGGTCATATCGAGCAATTTCTTAAGACTGGCTATTTTGTTTTAATTCCACTGTTTTTTTATTACTAATGAATTATGAATAATATTAAGAAAATAAGGTGTATTAAACATTGTTATATCTGTTATAATGCTTCTAATTTAAGTAGATTGTTGAATCCATTACTCATACCAATTTTTTGTCTGGGCGCCAATGAATTTAGAAATAGTTATTTTTGGCTAGTACTTTGTTATTGATATTTTCATACCAATTACAAAATTTTAATAAATTGTTTATAATAAATATAAATGACATACAGGAATGATACGACCCCCTGTATTCCTGAAGAGACCTTATGCGGGAGGGGGGCAAAATATTTAGAGACAATGGACACACACCCAATATCCGAGTATACTGGAATTAATTTCTGTTTCTGAAAAAAAACCAGTGCCACGGTCGGGATTTGAACCCGGTTAGTTTTAATATTTGAAAATTATGAAATTACCGTAAGCCGCGTGGGCACCAAGCAAGGACCAATATTTTTCAACTTATCCCTAAATAAAACGAGGCATTTTATCGAAATTTCTTAAGAGACAAAAAATAATCCAATCCATTATCTCTAAAAATATAGTCATTGGCGCAGGTACGAAAAAACCGCTGCCTAAGGAATCACCACTTCCACATCGACTTCCTATCTAAGTATCTTACAACGAAAATACTATAATTGCACTCCACTAAGTGGAGATAATTGTTTATGGAACTTTAATGGTATAATATTTGAAATCGTTTACCAGAAAAACTGATATTGATATTTCCCATCAGTAGTGGGGTGGTGGTGGGGGTGAATGAAGTGGAAAAATTCTTGATGGCTGATTCTTGTACACACACTAAATCACAATATTTTCTCACCCCCTTTAATAATGGGGTGGGGGTGGTAATAGAGGTGACTATTGCCAAAAATGCTTTTGAGACCTTAGCTCCTCTTATATTTACTAAATACCAATTTCATGCACTCTCAATAGCTTGATTTACCTATTTACCCCCATTTATCTCAATTTACTCTTCAACTCTGCAACAGAGTAAGACCAATATTTAACCTAGTTCCAGATCTCGTTAAAATACATACGTGTGCCATATTTTAACGGTTTATTTTTTTAATATCTTAAACGGTTCCAGAGTAATCGTGAGCACCAAACAGATACCAGACTAACAGACAGACCGATGTGACAGACAAATTTATTTTATTCAAACTTATATTGACGTTTCATGATATTCTAAGCCTATTTGTACTATGAAAATTTTCAAAAATTTTTCTTGCGTTAGTATACTTCAACTGGATGTGCAAGTTATACGAAGAAAATAGCATGACAAAGATATAAAAAATCATTTTGTGCCGTTGACTAAACGATAGAAGTAAAGCCTCTACTTCAATGAAACTTACTAAGCATCCATATTACTCGAGGTAACCCACTGTGTATCTAATTTACTAGAGGAAAGCCACTATGCATTCATACTTCTTGAAGAAATCCACTGCGCATCCATTTTACTCGAGGAAACCCACTGCGCATCCATACCACTTAAGGTAACCTACTGCGCATCTATACTACTCGTGGTAACCTACTGCGCATCAATGGTACTCAATAAAAGCCACTGCGCATCCATAATACTCGGGGAAATCTACTGCGCATCCATACTACTTGAAATAATCCACTGCGCATCCATTTGACTTGAGGAAACCCACTGCGCATCCAAAATACTCGAGGAAACCTACTGCGCATCCAAACTACTAGAGGCAACCTACTGCGCATCGATGGTACTCGAGGAAAGCCACTGCGCATCCAAAATACTCGAGGAAACCTACTGCGCATCCATACTACTAGAGGTAACCTACTGCGCATCGATGGTACTCGAGGAAAGCAACTGCGCATCCATACTACTCGAAGTAACTTTAATAACATGATATTTGAAATCGCCTATCCCAAAAACCTATAAAACGATATGCCACATCGGTAGTGGGGGTTGGGGGTTGTGGCAGAGGAGGTGGATTAAGTAAAAAAAATGTTGAGGCTTAGGGTCTTGTATACACGCTAAATTACAATTTTATTTTTTTCACCCCCTTTAATAATGAGGTGGGGGTAGTAATGGGGGTGGCTAATGCCAAAAAATTTTTTGAGACTAAGTTCTTTTATATATACCAAATACCAAATTTATGGACTCTTACCTGCTTGATTTACCTATTTACCCCCATATACACCATTTACCCCTCAACCCTTCGACGGAACAAGATGAAAATATAATCTAGTTCCAGATCTCGTTAAATTACATATGTGTTCCAAATTTCAAGTCAATGTCTTAAACGGTTCCAGAGTGAACGTGCGCACAAAAATAAGTTACAGACAGATCGACGGACAGACAGACATTTTTTTTCGCTCAAACTTAAAATCTCGACGTTTCATGACATTTTAAGCCCATTTGAACAATAAAGTTTTTTTTAAATTTTGTTGTTACTATACTTCCACTGGATGTTGAAGTAAAACTGGGGGGTCACTGAGTACTGTACCCCCTCTATTTTAAATATTTGACGGTTGTTTTTTGTTTTTGTTTTTTCAAAAGATGTACCTCATTAAGTTGAAGGACTGTAGCAAATTTGAAATTAATATCTTACGAAATACTCCAGTTATTTAAAAAAATCATTTTTAAACTTCAAACTTTGACACCCTGTATATGGAACATGTGGGACTAAAATGAAAAATGGCACTATGAAAGTCTTATTTTCGCTCAAGGAATCTGTGGTTAATGAATTGGCCTCCTTTTACCGGACACCCTGTATATTATTATTATATTGTTATTATATTATGCTTGTACCTTACTTACTTACATAAATAAATATTATTATTATTATTATTAGTATTATTATTTCTGTTAAATTTCGACGTTCTCTCAAATTCTAAAAAAAAATTGAGTTTTTTGTAAACGTGTTAATTATGATTTATAGGCAGTTCTAAAAAACCAATTTGAAGATTTTTTGTTATTTTCGGAATATCAGGAATAGGTACTTATCCATTAACTTGTACTTAAATCGGTACTTAAAGCATTTTAAACAACAAGAACACCACGATAACAGAGAGTAAATAAGGAACTTTCTAGATGGCAACACCGCAACCTAACTTATGGCATCGCGCGAGTGTATATTCACAAACTTGCATAATATTGGCATCTGCACACTCGAGGTCTGAAATTCCATAATTATGGCACGGGTACCACAATTGAAATTCTATTACAGATTCCTTCCTATGGAGTGTATCGTAGAACTGACTATATGGATTTGACACTAATAGATGGCACTACTAATATATGAGTTTTCAAGCTGATTGCCACAATTTAGGTTACAGCCTGAGGTGCCAGAAACATTGAGGGGTGTGTATGTGTGCGTAGGTCTTGCAATAATTGTGTGGACACACACCACTCTATAACCATACTTGTGTGGCCTTCGCTAATTGTGTGGCCATACACATGGCCACACAATTTAAAACCTATTTTTACAGCATCTACGTGGCCTCCCCACCCTATATCTGTCGATTTCTGGAAATGGCCACACAAGTATAGTAAAAATTTGGTGTGTATAATCTTAGAAATTTCACCAAATTGTGTGGCCTTGTACAGTGCTGCCCCCAGCGGAAATATATATTATACTGCTATTATTTCCATTTCTTCGTGTGTATTCAAGATGTGTGTTAAATATGTCTTTTATGTGGCCCTAACAGTTTTATTGAATTTGTAGGTGAGTATTTAGTAGGTCGTACTACTATTAATAGAACAGTATTATAAATGAAATAAGATCATGTTTTATTTATGTAAACGGACCTTCTTTAAATCAAATATTATTGATATTATTTATTTATTCTTTTATTTACTGCATTTCATCTAGGTAAGCTCTTTCTTTTTTTATAATAATAATTTGAAGAAAAAAAAAGGAATATATCGAATTCAATTTGAATACACAGTATGTTCAAGATTTGTGTAACGGAGAGGGAAATTTGTCATATTACGTTTTAGAAATAAACTTTATTAGAGAGAGACTAACTAGAGGAATAGAAATTTGCTTATAGAAACAATAAGATTCACATAATAAAAAGCAAAATTTAAAGTACATAATTCCAAAAATATAAGAAATGAGGAAACATAAACTCAACTTCCTTTGTAGATAAGTCAAATGCCAAATTTTGTAAAGATGATCGAAATTTTTATTTAAATATATTTTAAAACAATAAAAGGTCTTGGACAAAAAATTAAAGGATTCGGGAGAATACGGTTCTGGAAAGTCGCATTTGAGAACATATATCTTAGTCTTAGAGAATCGAGCTTTCTAAACCCACATCCCGAAAGTATCAGTACGCCGTATGTCTACGTCCATAACGGTCCATGTCTCAGAGGCGTAAAGAAAGATGGAGAAAATTAGGGCGTTAGGTAATCTGATCTTACTACTTTTCATGATATTTCTATTATACCAAATTTTGCTCAACTGACACGTTACCGATTTTTCCATCTGTATTCCTCGCCGAATCTCATACTCGCAGTTGCCAGTATTGTCGACAGGGGCTCCAAAGTATATCATCTTATTTATTACCACAGAGTAAGTAATACGTAAAATGTCTGTGGTTATCATTTGCTTGATCTAGAATCATAATTATCGTTTTGTTATAATTTACCTACACTTAAACCATAATCAGAGCTTATGTTTGAGCCTGGTCAACAGGTGTATGAGCTAATCCTTGCTTGCTGCAACTAAATTATGTCATCTACTGTACTCAAGTTAGAAATCTTGGTTTCGCCTAGAGCCACACCACTGTTACCCCAACATCCGTCGCATAACATGTTCACTATAGAGGATTTGTGACGGAACGCAAGCCCTGGGTGACGCCTTCGCCAACTTTACATTTGTTTTTTTCATACAGGTCATGAATTAAATATACATATAATTCTCTGTACGAGGTATTGAACTGAAGAACATAAAAATTTCTAAACGAAACATTTTATCCATTAAATATTCTATTTCATTTTTAGTGAGCTATATGCCGGAGAAATCAAATTTGAAATATAGGACCAACGTAGATTTCGAAAATTAAAGTCATTCAATTCCGTCAGTCTGTCCGTCGCGTGTTTGTCTGCTTGTTGGCGATGTAACTAAAAGACTACTTGACTGAAAAAATTAGTATTTCGCCGATAATTGACACCATTGCCAAAAAAGAAGCCGGCTTTACTTTTAATGAACAAAATTCAAGTGAACACCCTAAAAAAGTAATTAATGGAAAAAATGTTGCACAGGACAATACATGGGCATGTAGTTAATACAGTTGCCTAGGCACAAGCCTGCTATAGTTTTAATGAAAATTATACAGGGTGATTGATGATTACCCAAAACGGAAAATTAATTGATAAATAAAAGTTGCCAAACAAGGAAGGAAGTTTTGTATAAATACTTTTAAAGAATTATATTTTAATTAGACAATATTAAAAAATTTACCCGCTCTCGATTGATTTTTCTCTACCCTCTTGAGCCATAAGAACCAAAAAAGCCCTTACGATACGTCCTACCAATTTTTTTCTATTGGGTTTTACTGTTATTATCCGCCATCTTAAGTAAAATATGTTGAAAATTTAATAATAATAATAATAATTAATATGAAAAATCATGTACCTTAAATAAATCATCAGAACTTTTTTTTGTAATGAATTACAGGGTGTGTATTATTGTCCACACAATATACACAAAATTGTGGGGCTTGGCCACACAATTATATTTTTGCAAAAAGTAACATTAATTTTGAGTGTAAGAAAATTTTGAAAAGAGAGTTAGAAAGCCCATGAAATGGCGAGTTTTGAATAACTTGAAAGACCCCATTTTTTGGCGAAATGTTCAGTGTCCATGTTGTAGAACTCTCCAAAATCGTCCTAAGTTGAAGACATAATCAAAATTCGACTTAGGTAAAAATTTCATTTAAAGACATTTTCGGGAGTCTGCAGAGGCGCAGATCAGTCCACAAGGACCGTTTTGGGTTCTATAAGGCGTTGGAAATGACCAGGCGAAAATTCGAAGAAACACCGAATTTTCACTTAGGAAAAATGTTTTTGGTTCAGAATATCAGAGTAGAAGTATATAATGACAAAGATTTATGAATAATATACTTTTTCAAAGGTACCATAAATTGGACTTTGAAAAATAATATTTTTGGAAGGGCGTCAAAATTTGGCCCAAGAATCGATTTATCGAAAGTACGCCAAAATTTCACCCGCAGATTAACTTTTCAAAAGTACCTTGAAATTTGGCTTGAAAATCGATTTTTCAAAAGTACGCCAAAATTTCACCCGCAGATTAGTTTTTCAAAAGTACCTTGAAATTTGGCTCGAAAATCGATTTTTCAAAAGTACGCTAAAATTGGTCTTAAACTGGATTTTTCAAAAGTACCACGAAGTCAGTTTAAAAAGTACCACGAAAATATACTTTAAATTATTTTTTATTTTATTTTTTATTCCTCAACCAAAGACATTGACCTTTGAGGTACGATCATTGAAAGCACAATTCTAAAGTATGAGCATAAAATTTTAACGATGCACTGCATCCAAAAGGCAAAATAGAAGATTTTGTCAAAGCCGGCGTAGTGCCGATAAGCAAAAATTGATAAAAATCAATGCACATGTACAAGGCCGGTTTCTCGCATGGAAAGAGTTTGGATTGACCCAGCGGCTCGCAATTTGGTCGAGCGCGTTGAGTAGTCCAGACAAAGCGATGGTAGAAAAGCCAATAACGGGGCTTTTCAAATGACAAAGTTATAGAGGAAAACGCCTTGTGCATAAAAATCCAAAAATTCAATTTTGCCTAATAGTCGCTCGAAGGTGAGACGCTGCCAAATCGATAATATTAATCGACTGTGATAAGGGTTAGTAAGTCGTGGACTGATCGAACGCCACTCAACTTATGCAGTAATAAGTCCTCAGAATGTGTTTGAGTACGTGAATTTCCACGATACAAGAACTTTAAAGCTAGGTAGTCTCTAGCGAAACTAAATTCATTTAGTAAAACTTTTTTAAGTTAATTTCAGTCAGCCTTAATTATTCATTTACCCAGAGTCTGAAATGATTCTAAAAGCTCGCATTTTGATTCTGAGAAGGTACGTATGAATCTTTTCTACCTAATCGATCGTTAGCGCGAGCGCTCTCGCTTGTATGGTCTGAAAGTCACTACCTTGATTGGGGAAGGCACGATTCTTTCTTGAGAATTTTGTATAACCAATTCTGTTAAATAAACGGATTCTTTGAACTAATGTTTCTTAATTGATCTTGAGGCCTGTTGACGGTCTATAATCCCTGGAACTTTCGTATAGAAAACCGGATGTGTCGAGTTAATTCGCATTAACGTTCGACCTTCTGGTTGTTGTACGGAGGTTCGATAGGGATTTTTTTATGCGTTTTTTGAGAAATATATTCCGTTATTAATGGACCAAAACGCGATTTTCGCGTACCAAAACTAATCCCTCCGCAGAGAAATTCTTCGGTTGGGATTTTTTTATGCAAAAATTCAGGAAATTAAGAGGTGCCTAAACCCCTAACGAGGGAATTCGGGTCCAGAGAGAGCGTAGTTTCCGATCTGTGGTAGTGCAGCCTTGGTCCCGCTTTTCGGCTACCGAAGTCATCTTATCTCGAACCCGCCTGGGAGGTAGAAGAACGGGGTAATACGCGACTGGCGCCCCCTGAGAAATAAATTGGTGTCGCGTCATTTTGACGCCCGGTAGTGCGTTCTTCTACATGGCGCCCAACGTGGGGCGTTGTTAGTCAGCAGGGCTTTCTGGAAAGGATATGGATGAATCAACGCCTTTCCAGTTTTACGACGAGCCGACATCTGTGATGGACAACGTCTCTAGAGGGTTAGAGAGGCCGTGCGCGGAGGATGTACTGGGTAGTTCGGGGGTTGGCCCGAGTACCACTGAAGGAGTCATACAGCCCTCCTCAGAACAAGTGTTCGCCCAAATGGCAGCAGGTCTTGCCAAAGCTCTAAGCGAAGCCACGCACGAGCATAAGTATCGGTCGAAGCATCCAAATGCGGAATTTCATGGCTTCGAACACGAAGACCCTGAAACCTTCATTTATCAAATGGAGGAATTTTTCGTCCGAGTACGAATTACGCAGGATAACGACCGACTATATAAAATATCAGAACAGCTCAAAGATGATGCTAAGAAATGGTTCGAACAATATCGAACCCTAATTACCACGTATCCTCTATTCCTCGAGCGGTTCAGAAGCCGTTATGATTCAGGTGAAGTACTCACCGAAGCAGTAGCTAATTTATATGGCAAGAAACAAGATGCCGAGGAAAATACGTCAGTATTTATTTCAAGGAAGGTATGCCTCTTCAAGAGGATCGATCCGTTTAAGCCGGAGGCGATGAAGGCGGCTACCATCTTCAATCAGTTGAGACCTGATATGAAAATGCTCCTAAAGAGTGCCGTCATACTAGATACAAATACACTAGTGACGATGACCGAACAAATGGCCAAAATCATGGATGAGAATAAAGAATTCGAGATTCTGCAAAATGCAAAGAAAAGCAAAGACCGAGAAGCGTCCACCTCTACCGCTTCAGCTCAAGGGAATCAGCAATCGAGCAGTAACTGGAGAACGGAACCCTCCGCATTAGCGAAGCCGTCCTCCAGTTCCTTTGGTGCATCTAGGACACCATTCAATGGATCTCAAAGAAGAGATAATCCGCCAGCACCAAGGGTGCATTTTGCAAATAATATTTCCTCGCTGCCTAGAGGGGATATACCGAGAAGGGGTACTGGAGACGTAAGGAACTCCCGAGTCCCGTATCGCCCTTGCAGATATTGCCCAACGGAGCAGTGGCATTTTCATGCGGAATGCCCAAACAATCCCTATCGTAATATGAATACGGGAAACCAAGCGGGGGTCAGAGGCGATGGCCCAGGCCGAACTGTACCAGCCCCGCCTACCAGGCCCCAGCAGGCTCGAAGCGACCCTCGGGGAAGCTCCGAAGCAAGAAGTTTAAATTAAAAAACTTCGATGACCTTCCTGACCTTAATTACCTGTTTAAGGATCAAGAAGTCAACCTATCTCCCCACCGATTCACTCCATTAGAATCTATCAATCAAACCAACGACGCTTTCCCTCTGCCTCGCATTAAGATTATAATTAATAATCGAGCGGTTAACGCTTTATTGGATACAGGTTCGACAAGGAATATTATCCAACCGAAATTTTTGAACGACATTGATCAACTTACAGCTCCCCAAACTTTTGTTATGGCTTGTGGCGATGGTTTAGTAGAATCCCTCGGGACTACGACCATAAACGTTAATGTACTAGATGTACCATTTCAGACCACGTTTCAGGTCATTCAAAATTTAAATGAAGAGCTCATTCTGGGAGCCCCGTTTTTATATGCTCACAATGTCGTATTCGATTATCAACGTAAATGTGTCTACGTCGGCACCGAAGAGCGAATAACCGTCTTCTGGAATCAAGCGGCACATCAAGCAAGGAAGCAATGCCGGCTTCCCGAAGAACTGATCATCGGAAACGATAATTTAAAACCTCTATTCGAGGAATTCGCTGAATTGTTCACCGCGGTGCCTACCCAAGCTACCACGGTGACAACGAAACATAAAATAAAAGTTAAAGACGACCGCCCGTTCAATATCAAACCCTACCCCATGTCTCCTTCTAAGAAAAAAGTTATGTACGATCAAATTGAAGAGATGCTGAAAGCCGGGGTCATAGAACCGAGTACCGCTCAGTACAGTTCGCCTCCCATTATAATTGAAAGGCCCGGCAAGAAGCCTCGCTTCTGCATTGATTATCGTCACTTAAATGAAGTAACGGAAGACGAAGCATCCGTCTTACCAAAGATATACGAGAGTATAAAGGATCTAGGAAACGCCAACATATTTACGGTGTTGGACCTCAAGAGCGGATATTGGCAAATCCCTCTTGAGGAGTCGTCAAAAAACTATTCTACGTTTACAACATTAGATGGAGCATCTTACCGATTTAACGTGATGCCTTTCGGATTGAAGACCGCTCCATGTACATTCCAAAAATTTATGGCAAGAGACGTATTGACCGGCTACTTGCATCATTTCTGCAAAGTATATCTCGATGATATTATCATCTACAGTGAAAATATAGAACAGCATGTAAACCATCTGAGAGCCGTCTTTGAACGCCTGCGTTTGCATAATTTAAAGGTGTCACCGGAAAAATGTGTGGTAGCCACGTCAAGCATAACCTATCTCGGGCATCAAATAAATGCCAACACCACTCAACCATTAGAAAAACACATATTACAGATACAAAATTATCCGGCCCCTACGACAAGGCGCCAGCTTCAGAGTTTCCTTGGTCTATGTAATTGGGTACGTGAATATATCCCTAATGTTGCAATAATTACAAAGCCCTTGACCCGACTACTCTCGAAAGACTGGCGCTTCAAGTGGAATCCGGAAGCCCAAGAAGCTTTTATTTTACTAAAAGAAGTATTGAATAAACCTCTAGGACTGCACCGGCCAGATTTCAATAAAATGTTCATACTGCAGACGGACGCATCCTTAATAGGATTATCTGCAGTATTATATCAATTGGGGGATAATGACCAGAAGCACATCGTCTCTTATGCTAGTAATACGTTATCTCCGACGGAGAGAAAATACCATATTAATGAATTGGAATGTTTGAGCGTCGTTAATTATATAAGAAAATACAAAATATATTTGGCAGACCGTCCATTTATAGTCAAAACCGACAATCGAGCTTTACTATGGTTAAATAAGCATAAGGACGAGAAAACGAAATTT
Source organism: Rutpela maculata (assembly GCA_936432065.2). Classification (NCBI taxonomy): domain Eukaryota; kingdom Metazoa; phylum Arthropoda; class Insecta; order Coleoptera; family Cerambycidae; genus Rutpela; species Rutpela maculata. Next base: position 55,074,185 of record OW386289.2, on the reverse strand, counting down.
ACTCGTTGGTCATTATTACTTCAGGAATACAGCTTCACCATAGAACATTGTCCCGGCAAGGAAAATATATTGGCTGACTATCTTAGCAGGAATCCTCAAGGCCCAAACGTCGAAGCAGACGACGAAGAGGAGAGAATGTACCCACCAAAATTCTCGTACAAGGAACGAATATCAGTGATTACCACATTGGAATTAAACGATCAGGTCAGAGAAGCGCAAACGCACTCCAGAGATATCCAAGACCAAATTGAACGATGGAATACTCTAGTGCGACAAGCAGATAAAACCGAGGCAGAGGTGAAATTCGTCAATACAAGACAAGTGATAGGCGGCACACTTTGGACGAGAGGCGAAAATGTTATAGAAAAATTATACGTACCAAAACGTATGGTCATGAGAGTAATATCTCATTTTCACGACCGACCGGAAGTAGGTCACCCCGGCCGCGATGAAACTGTTAGAATCATCTCGGGCCGCTATTATTTTAATAATTTGTCGAGACTAGTTAACAAATATTTAAATGAGTGCATTATTTGTAATTCCGTAAAAAGCAGACAGTCACAACCGAAGGCTCCTCTCAGAAGCCATGCTCCATCGCATCCGTTCGAAGTTCTAAGCGTCGATGTAATCGGACCGCTTCAGCGAACCAAAGATGCAGATAACCGATATATATTAATGGTAGAGGATGTATTTAGTAAGTGGGTCGAAGCCAAGGCGTTCACCCAAGTCAGTGGAAAAACAATAGCACAATTTATCGAAGAGGAACTAGTGGCGAGATATGGCGTTCCGAGGGTCATCATTTCCGACCAGGGAGGCCACTTCAATTCCGGCTTTTACGATACGTTCTGTACACGTAACAATATTGAAAGATTCTTCACAGCAGCTTACCACCAACAGGCTAATCCAATAGAAAGGAGGGTGCAAGAAGCTAAGAAGATCTTAAAAACCTTATTATATGGTTCACCCAACGACGAGTGGGATCGACATGTTAGTCAGATGGCATATATCTTGAGAACAAGAAAAAACGCCGCTACGGGGCATACGCCCAGTTTCGTAGTGCTCGGCTATGAATTACCGCAGATTGGTGATTGGAATATGTTCGCTTATAGACAAGAACGTCGTAATCAAGCGGACGTTCCCCGCCTTGAAAGAGTCAAGGAAATTCGTAAAAATCAAACAAATTACCAATGGCGTTACGCGCCCAAAGTGGCGGTAACGCCGGTCGTATATAAAGTGGGAGATATGGTAATGACTAAAAGGATCAGGAAGGATCATACCTTCACACCGTCGTGGAGTGGGCCACACAAGGTTTTAAAGAGATTGTCTAATGAAGTTTACCTCATTCACAAGGGGGTAACTTCGACGAGGTTACATGTCGATGCCATCAGGCCGGCACCTAAGGGAGACCCCGATGTTGAATTGGAATTGTCTGAAGAATCAGAAGATAGTCCGGATGAAACTCATCTTAGTGACGACGCTTCCTCATCAGACAATGAGATCGCGCCCAGGTCAGAGCGACGTAGCGATACCACACTAGTTCAAATCAATGTTCCCGCAAGTGCTCAAGATGAGCCGGATGTAATAAGTCGAGATCCCGAAGATACTCGAGATGAGCCAGATATAGAAGAGTCACCTCTAGATATTTCTGAGGTCGACCACGGCTAATAGCCGTTTTCGCTTTTTTTTATATTTTTTCTCAAAATTCTAAGTGGCGATTTTGACCTGTATGCGGTCGAATCGAAAATTTAAAGTCTACCCCATGAGCAGACATGGAAAGACGGCGAACCCGACGCAAGAGCGCGATCCGGTAAGCCTAGCTTCTCAAGAGCGAGAGCCGCCAAGTTCGAGTAATGGACGTAGGCATAAGTACGAATCAGTACGAGTTTCGGAAGCTGTTTTTCTTATGCAAGAAGACAACTTCAATTTTAATCATTTTAAGTCAACAAAATTAACGTATACCCCAAATAGAAACTACGAGACGAGTTTCAGAAGCCGTCCTTCGCTCAAGAAGACGCTTCAATTTTTTTTTTATACTTTTTTCACAAGTCGTGATGACCGCACGAGTGTCGTAAGCCGATTTAATCTACCTTACGAAGTAGAAACTACGAGACGAGTTTCAGAAGCCGTCCTTCGCTCAAGAAGACGCTTCAATTTTTTTTTTATACTTTTTTCACAAGTTGTGATGACCGCACGAGTATCGTAAGCCGATTTAATCTACCTTACGAAGTAGAAACTACGAGACGAGTTTCAGAAGCCGTCCTTCGCTCAAGAAGACGCTTCAATTTTTTTTTTATACTTTTTTCACAAGTCGTGATGACCGCACGAGTATCGTAAGCCGATTTAATCTACCTTACGAAGGAGAAACTACGAGACGAGTTTCAGAAGCCGTTCTTCGCTCAAGAAGACGCTTCAATTTTTTTTTATACTTTTTTCACAAAGTAGTGATGACCGCACGAGTATCGTAAGCCGATTCAATCTACCTTACGAAGAACCAATTTCTAACCATTATAAGTTAACAAAATTCATGTTAGAAAAATATTTCATTAAAAACAACACATTGTGTTTGTTAGTCGACGCGTTCCAGTCGACGACTTGCTAAAAAGTCAATCTAGTTGCAGAACTGCATTTTCCATGTGCAAAAATGGAAAGATGACCCAGCCTGTCGCAAGGGCGCGGCATGGTGAAGTCTGGAACTCAAAGGCGAGGACCGTCCAAGCTGCGGCATGGAGATATAGACAGCCTCTTCTAGAAAGGACCGAAGTTAAGCAAGAGCGAGACCAGGGCAAAAAAGCGAGTGCAACGAGTTAGTGAGAGTGGACGCTAATCAAAATTGTGCTACGCTTCGCTTCGCTTCGCACCTCGACGCAGGTGTAATTAAGTTGATAAAAATGTTGTATCAACTTGTCGTATTGTTTAAAAAATGTATTTATTTTAAGTTAGATAGGCGAATCAGCCGTCTGCCCCAATTAAGGCCGTTATTTTTAAAACATCTGTACCATAGGTCAGACCGTCAAATGAAGGCATACAGACATACAAGTGAATGTGGAAATTAAAGGCAATCGATGAGTAGAAAAGATTCAACCAAAGGAGGGGAGTGTTGTAGAACTCTCCAAAATCGTCCTAAGTTGAAGACATAATCAAAATTCGACTTAGGTAAAAATTTCATTTAAAGACATTTTCGGGAGTCTGCAGAGGCGCAGATCAGTCCACAAGGACCGTTTTGGGTTCTATAAGGCGTTGGAAATGACCAGGCGAAAATTCGAAGAAACACCGAATTTTCACTTAGGAAAAATGTTTTTGGTTCAGAATATCAGAGTAGAAGTATATAATGACAAAGATTTATGAATAATATACTTTTTCAAAGGTACCATAAATTGGACTTTGAAAAATAATATTTTTGGAAGGGCGTCAAAATTTGGCCCAAGAATCGATTTATCGAAAGTACGCCAAAATTTCACCCGCAGATTAACTTTTCAAAAGTACCTTGAAATTTGGCTTGAAAATCGATTTTTCAAAAGTACGCCAAAATTTCACCCGCAGATTAGTTTTTCAAAAGTACCTTGAAATTTGGCTCGAAAATCGATTTTTCAAAAGTACGCTAAAATTGGTCTTAAACTGGATTTTTCAAAAGTACCACGAAGTCAGTTTAAAAAGTACCACGAAAATATACTTTAAATTATTTTTTATTTTATTTTTTATTCCTCAACCAAAGACATTGACCTTTGAGGTACGATCATTGAAAGCACAATTCTAAAGTATGAGCATAAAATTTTAACGATGCACTGCATCCAAAAGGCAAAATAGAAGATTTTGTCAAAGCCGGCGTAGTGCCGATAAGCAAAAATTGATAAAAATCAATGCACATGTACAAGGCCGGTTTCTCGCATGGAAAGAGTTTGGATTGACCCAGCGGCTCGCAATTTGGTCGAGCGCGTTGAGTAGTCCAGACAAAGCGATGGTAGAAAAGCCAATAACGGGGCTTTTCAAATGACAAAGTTATAGAGGAAAACGCCTTGTGCATAAAAATCCAAAAATTCAATTTTGCCTAATAGTCGCTCGAAGGTGAGACGCTGCCAAATCGATAATATTAATCGACTGTGATAAGGGTTAGTAAGTCGTGGACTGATCGAACGCCACTCAACTTATGCAGTAATAAGTCCTCAGAATGTGTTTGAGTACGTGAATTTCCACGATACAAGAACTTTAAAGCTAGGTAGTCTCTAGCGAAACTAAATTCATTTAGTAAAACTTTTTTAAGTTAATTTCAGTCAGCCTTAATTATTCATTTACCCAGAGTCTGAAATGATTCTAAAAGCTCGCATTTTGATTCTGAGAAGGTACGTATGAATCTTTTCTACCTAATCGATCGTTAGCGCGAGCGCTCTCGCTTGTATGGTCTGAAAGTCACTACCTTGATTGGGGAAGGCACGATTCTTTCTTGAGAATTTTGTATAACCAATTCTGTTAAATAAACGGATTCTTTGAACTAATGTTTCTTAATTGATCTTGAGGCCTGTTGACGGTCTATAATCCCTGGAACTTTCGTATAGAAAACCGGATGTGTCGAGTTAATTCGCATTAACGTTCGACCTTCTGGTTGTTGTACGGAGGTTCGATAGGGATTTTTTTATGCGTTTTTTGAGAAATATATTCCGTTATTAATGGACCAAAACGCGATTTTCGCGTACCAAAACTAATCCCTCCGCAGAGAAATTCTTCGGTTGGGATTTTTTTATGCAAAAATTCAGGAAATTAAGAGGTGCCTAAACCCCTAACGAGGGAATTCGGGTCCAGAGAGAGCGTAGTTTCCGATCTGTGTTAGTGCAGCCTTGGTCCCGCTTTTCGGCTACCGAAGTCATCTTATCTCGAACCCGCCTGGGAGGTAGAAGAACGGGGTAATACGCGACTGGCGCCCCCTGAGAAATAAATTGGTGTCGCGTCATTTTGACGCCCGGTAGTGCGTTCTCGCCCATGAAATGGCGAGTTTTGAATAACTTGAAAGACCCCATTTTTTGGCGAAATGTTCAGTGTCCACACAATTATTGCCGCACCTGTATGTGTGTGTGTGTGTGTGTGTGTGTGTGTGCGTAGGTCTTGCAATAATTGTGCGGACACACACCACTATATAACCATACTTCTGTGTCCTTCGCTAATTGTGTGGCCATACACATGGTCACACAATTTACAACATCTACGTGGCCTCCCCACCCTATATCTATCGGTTTCTGGAAATGGCCACACAAGCATAGTAAAAATTTGGTGTGTATAATCTCAGAAATTTCACCAAATTGTGTGGCCTTGTACAGTGCTGCCCCCAGCGGAAATATATATTATACTGCTATTATTTCCATTTCTTCGTGTGTATTCAAGATGTGTGTTAAATATGTCTTTTATGTGACCCTAACAGTTTTATTGAATTGGTGGGTGAGTATTTAGTAGTTAGTACTACTATTAGTAGAATATTATAAATGAAAGAAGATCATGTTTTATTTGTTTAAACGGAACTTTTTTAATCAAATATTATTGATATTATTTATTTATTCTTTTATTTACTGCATGTCATCTAGGTAAGCTTTTTTTATAATAATTTGAAGAGAAAAAAAAGGAATATATCAATATAAAGAATACACAGTATGTTCATGATTTGTGTAACGGAAAGGGAAAATTGTCATATTACGTTTTAAATTAACTTTATTAGAGGGAGAACAACTAGAGGAAGAGAAAGCTTATAGAAAAAATAATATTCACATAATAAAAAGCAAAATTTAAATTACATGATTCCAAAAAGATAAGAAATGTTACATAAACTCAACTTCCTTTGTAGATACATTTTTATTTAAATATAATTTAAAACAATGAAAGGTCTTGGCCAAAAAATGAAAGGATTCGGGAGAATACGATGCTGGAAAGTCGCTTTTGAGAACGTATATCTTAGAGAATTGAGCTCTATAAACCCACATCCCGAAGGCATCAGTACGCCATATGTCTACATCCATAATGATTCATGTCTCAGAGGCGTGAAAAAAGCTGGAGAAAATTAGGGCGTTAGGTAATCTGATCTCAGTACTTTCATGATATTTCTGTTACAACAAATTTAACTCAACTGGCACGTTACTGATTTTTTCATCTGTATTCCTCGCAGTTGCCAGTATCGTCGACAAGGGCTAAAAAGTAAGAAATCTTATTTATTACCACACAGTAATACGTACAATGTCTGTGGTTATCATTTGCTTGGCCTAGAATCATAATTTTCATTTTGTTGTAATTTACCTATTACTTAAACCATAATCAGAGCTTATTTTGGAACCTACCCAGGAGGTGTATGAGCTAATTCTTGCTTGCTGCAACTAAATTATGTCATTTACAGTTCTCAAGCTAGAAATCTTGGTTCCGCTTAAAGCTACACCACTCTGCTACCCCAGCATACGTCGCTATAGAGGATTTGTGACGGAACGCAGCCCTGGGTGACGCCTGTTGTCTGACTTATTTCTGTCTACTTTCACCAAAGCGGGGTTTTCTTCATACATGCCATGAACTAAATATACATATAATTCTCTGTACGAGGTATAAAATTGAAAAACCTAAAATTTCTAAACGAAACATTTTAGCCATTAAATAATGTGTTTCATTTTTAGTGAGCTACATGCCGGAGAAATTAAATTTGAAATATAGGACCAACGTAGATTTCGAAAATTAAAGTCTTTCGATTCCGTCAGTCTGTCTGTCGCATGTTTGTCTGCTTGATGGAGATGTAACTAAATGACTATTTGACTGAAAAAATTAGTATTTCGCGGATAGTTGACACCATTGCCAAGAAAGAAGCTGGCTATACTTTTAATGAACAAAATTCAAGGTAAACGCCCTAAAAAAGTAATTAATGGAAAAAATGTTGCACAGGACAATATATGGCGCATACGTTAATATAATTGTCTAGGCACAAACCTGCTATACTTTTAATAAAAATTATACAGGGTGATTGATGATTACCCAAAAGGGAAAATTAATTAATAAATAAAAGATGCCAAACAAAGAAGGAAGTTTTGTATAAATACTTTTAAAGAATTATATTTTAATTACACAATATTAGAAAATTACCCGTTCATCGATTGATTTTTCTCTACCTCCCTGAGCTATAAGAACCAAAAAAAGCCCTTAAGATATACTACTATACGTTCTACCTATTTTTTTCTATTTTAAGTAAAATATGTTGAAAAATTAGTACCCTACCTAAAAAACAACCACCTATGGATAACAGTGTTACCCCCTATAAATATCAAAAATTAAATACTTACCCAAATGAATTTTGATATGCTTTAATACATTTCATGCAAATAATAGAAACGACAAAAGATATATTCATTAGGCCATACAAGAAGACCCTACGGCAATTTATGTCGTGACGTTTTCGAAAATAAAGAAATTTGTATATTATAAAAAATCCGTAAAAGTAAAAGACCAGGCAATCCTGGTATGTACCTAGGACATCGTCAGAACGGACAAGAAATAAGCAATTCTTGCCTCAATTTAAAATGTTAATTTCTATGTCTCAAGAGGATACAGGAAAACCTACCTGAAAATCTTTTAGAAAATATAATTTTTTTTTAAGAATGAAGCTTACTAAAAATATAACTCATGCGTAATAGTTTTTGTTTTCTTTATTTAAAGTGATATATCTTGGCTCCATAATAGATAGCTTTGTATGTTAAAATATGCTCTGGTTTAAAATACATAAACTTAATATATAGAAGGTGCTGGGGGAAAGATGTAAATATTTGGCATGTAGATTTCTTGACAAAAATTTAATAGGCTTCTTATGTACATATTTTCTTTTTCAATTAGCATATCCTTGACAGCACTTATAAAATGGTGCATCACAATCTCATTTTTTTCTACGACTGTCATTGAAAATAGACTTTCGATCCTCTGAGAACTAAAGTTGGTCGCTCAGCTCAAAGAATTTCTCTTGAGGTTGAATAATAAGATAATAATAAAAATCAATGCTTTTTTTGTCAATTTTGCTGCAGTTGTAAAAAATTGTGTGTATATTTCGAACGAAAAGTACGCATGCCAATTTTTCATGATTGCAATATGCAGCAATATTCATACCCAAGCTGCAATAGACCAATTTCTGCTCTTAATATGCAAATAGTCATTATTTGAATAACTTAGTGTAATAAAATTTGGAAAACAGTTCTTGTAAAGTTTCTAAACTAGTCATATTGAAAGGATAAAAAACTCTTTGATTATCATATCAAAAAGTTTTTTCTATACATTTTTTTTCGCTTGGGAATCAGCCGTTATATAACAAAAGTCTTATAGCAATGAAAATAAATCTTTAAACGTAATTTACCTGAATACTGTAAAATTGTAAGAAATATCGCACATTAATATGACATTTGTTTTAAAGAGTTTGAATTGTCAAAAAACATAGCATTTTTTATAAACAATCTAAATACAGACATCCTACTACACACTAATCATGGAATAATGCAATACCTAATATGATATATAATCTACATGATTATATTTATTTTAAAATAAAAACATTTTCCCTTCTAGCATAATGTAAGCATTGTAATCATGAAGTAGCAAAGGGAAGGCGACGGAAAGTGCATAAATAAACATTTACAGAATTTTTAATATGAAAAAACATGTACCTGAAATAAATCGTCACAACTGTTTTTTGTAATGAATTACAGGGAGTGTATTATTGTCCACACAATATACACAAAATTGTGGGGCCTGGCCACACAATTATATTTTTCCAAAAAGTAACATTAATTTTGAGTGTAGGAAAATTTTGTAAATAGAGTTAAAAAGCCCTCGAAATGGTGAGTATTATCTTGAAAGACCCCATTTTTTTGCGAAATGTCCAGTGTCCACACAATTATTGCCGCACCTGTATGTGTGTGTGTGTGTGTGTATTAGCACGATAGCGGCGAAGCTACTAAACTAGGGGTTTATTTAGTGCAGAAGATCTGAAAAGGTTTTGGTTGAGATCGGATTATGTTTGGTGCCGTTTTGGTACAACAAGTTGTTTATTTTATGATTACTTACAATTTGTAATCGAACCATTGAAAAGCAGTAAAAATTCCGATTTCAACGATATATCACACTTGCACTCTCACTCAAAAAATTAAAAACCAAATAACACGCTTCTTGTGTAAGATATATTTTATAGTCTAACCACAGAGTACAGTAACTACACAGAGGCGAAGGCTTTGGCGGTTCTTTTGAGTTTTGATGGCTCGTTTTCTGTAACCTTGCGTACCAGTTGCGTCTACACTGAGAGAAATATGTTGTTAATTTATTTCTTTTAATAGGTTCGATTTCTAACCTGCAAAATGTGTTTTATTTTATTGTGGCACACTAGTTAAAACTTTATAAACATTACATTGAACCAGATTTTGGTCGAAAATATGGGAACCAGGCAGAAATTTTAATAATAACTACGTAATACTTTTGAATTTTAAGAAATATAAATTTTTTAGGTTAGCTATGACGTCACGTGCAGATCCCCATTTAAGGATACACTGATAAAAGTGTATTTCGAGTTGGATTGAAAAATATTATCATTTGAATTGCTTATAATCGCCGCCTATTTTCAATTGAGTTGTACATTAGGTTTTATTTATGAGAATTTTAATTCTCGGTTAAAGTTTTCAATCTCCCAAAATGAGTGGAAGTAAAATTCACAAATCCAAACTTAACACGCTAAACGTCAACAGTGTCAACATAAAAATGAGGTTGATTGTTGAACAATTAAAAAATGGCGATGAGTATGCAAATTTGGTTTTGGCGGAAAGGCTTGCCTTCGCCTCTGTATAGTTACTGTACCCTGTGGTCGAACTTAACGTTCAATAGACTAGTGTGTTAAAACATGCAGACTGTATGCTGAGTAATTTTGAGTGTCAAGTGCATCAAGAGATAAGTTTTTTCGATGTTCATAAAGCCCATGGAAGGTGTGAGAGGCCATCGTGAACCGCTCACGAGCCCTACAAGTATAAGCAATCTCACCGGAACACCTTCGGTGAGTTTTTCCAATAAAACTTTAAAAGTGACAGTGACATTATATTTTAAAAACTATTTCCACTACTTCCGGCATCCCGCCGGAAATTCTTCCGGCAACGTAACCAAAAAATAGTGCTACGTAACTTAAAACCAATTTAAACATTGGTACCAACCTAAAATATTTTTTTGAAAACTGTCAAAAACCAAATTCCCCCAGAAAAACATTGGAACCAAAAATTTGACAGCTTACTTCCCCGACCTATTTAGTGAAAAATCGGTCGAGGCCAGAAGATAAAACAAAATATACCAACTCAAACTTAAACGATCCACCATGAACACTACCCCGGCCACATCTGGCAGGGAAGCTGTCCACCAAGAGTTATATGGTTTTTCTAAAAGATGGCCATCCCTACCACCCTTTACCAACGAACGGATTTTTTCATTTAGTTGTTTCCCGTATCAATAATCAAAATTATTAAGTGCTCTTGTCTACGAACTTATTACTTCCACATCCAGTGGAAGTATAGTAACGACAAAAAAAATTTTAAAATTTTTTATTGTTTAAATAGGCTTAGAATGTCATGAAACGTCGAGATTTCAAGTTTGAGCGAAAAAAATTTTCTGTCTGTCTGTCGGTCTGTAACTTTTTTTGTGCGCACGTTCACTCTGGAACCGTTTGAGATATTGACTTGAAATTTGGTACACATATGTACTTTAACGAGGTCTAGAACTAGATTATATTTTCATCTTGTTCCGTCGAAGGGTTGAGGGGCAAATTGGGGTAAATTTAGAGTAAATAGGTAAATCAAGCAGGTAAGAGTTCATAAAATTGATATTTAGTAAGGACAAGAGAAGAAAAAAATTTTGGCATTAGCCACCCCCATTACCACCCCCACCCCATTATTAAAGGGGATGAAAAAAAATGTGATTTAGTATGCGTACAAGAACCAGAAACCTCAAAATAGTTTTTTACTTTATCCACCCCCCACTCCCACCCCCTGTCACCACCCCCACCCCACTACCGATGTGGGGTATCGTTTTATGGGTTTTTGGGGTAGAGGATTTCAAATATTATATTATTAAAGTTCCATTAACAATTATTTCCAGATACAAAATTTTTTCGTTGTGTGACTTGGATAGAAAATCCGGATGTGGAAGTAGTGATTCCTTGGGCAGCGGATTTTTTATAGTGTTGCGTTTATTTTTATATTAATTTTAGGTCCATGTGGACGCATTATAATTTTAACCTAGTTTTTAAGCCTGCCTACAGAAGACAGGAGCTACTATCCCACATTTCTATTTTTCTCCAAGCTAAACCGAACCTACCCCGTCCAGCCTCACACCCGCCTCGGCGGTGTTCGCCGCGGTTGTCTGGCTGACTCCGGGCTAGGATCCGATGAGGCATATATTTGTATTAAAACATTGAATAAAATATTAATCTTGTGCAGACCATAAATTTAGCATTCAAGTTCTTAGGTCCAAAACCCACCGAACGTAAGACTTTATTTTCTGTTTTAATATGAAAAAATATTTCAACTTAATAAATGTATTAAATGAGATCGTTCATATTTTCAAGTGCTCTTTTCGGCTTCAAAGATTCAACGTCATGTCGGAACAGGTTACATGGAATTAAGACCGATTTCGTGCTGTTGGACTCCAGACTAATATATGCATAACTTTATCAAAGGAAGCGTCAGTTAAATATAACGAATTGCTGCACAATAAATACATGTTTAGATGGATAATAAAACTAATCAAAAGAAAAACTATGGATTGAATCTTTCTGTTTATGGCGAAAAGAACTGTTAGGTAATGTTGGCAATACATTAAAAAAACTAAATAGTATTATCTAGCTGGTAATTAACTCTTGAGAATATAAAATTTTCCGGATAATATAAAATTGCTATAAATGTGCATGATTTATTGCGGATATATTGTATATAATGCGGCATAAAAGCGTTTGGCCTAGTTTAAAATAATTATTTACACAAAAGTGTAAAATGTATAAGATAATAACTGAAGATCTTATATGACTAGGATATCAAAATATTTAGCAACACATAATGATTATAATTATCATGGTATAATTTGATGTACTTAATTGAAAATGTTTATGTAATGAAATAAATATTTTATAACAAATTAATTCCAAGCCTTTTGTTCGGATATACGCATAATACAATAATGATTTCGATTAAGAGTGGATGCTTCAGCAGCATATAAGTGGACAATATAAAAAATCATATTTAAACAGCGAAAGTAATATGAATGTGTACATTTGGATGGTCGTTTCCTTTAACCTATCTGTGATCTTTCCAAATTTTTCATTTCAATACTTTCTGATTTCATAGAAGCGGAAAAACAATTTTTTCTAGATACAATTGCAGTTTTCATTTTCCTAAATTTCTCTACTTCTCTTATTCTATAAATAGGCTATTGACTATGTACAAAAAGAAAAGTAAAGAACAATTGCGTTATGGAATTATTATTGTTTCATACGTTTGTTGGTCACCTATAAATATGATAAAATCACAAAATGCCAAGTAAGTAAGAATTGGTTTCCGAAAAAAGGAAGTACGTATTTTTTGGTTTTTCAAAATTTCGATTTTAAATGGTGTCGTGCCTATGGAGAACTGAAGTTTCCGATTTAAATTGCATGGAGAAAAATCGCTTTTTGGGATTGTTTGAATAAATGTTCAGGGTTAGGGAAAATCTTACATTAAATAATCTTATCGGACTTGGAGAGGACTATCCAACGAAGAATTTGATGTATATACATATGTTTGTCGCCCCTAACACACCCCACGGTGCTCCGAAAACTACCCTCAAATCAAAAAAGTAAATTCTTCATCAATTTATTTTCAAATATTTTCAGATTGTTTAAACAATCAATTATTATTTATTTTCAACTTTTTCAAATTATGCTAGAAAAGTCAGCTTTCTTTGTAATGGACCCATAACATTTTATGTTTTACATATCTTACCTATATTATCTAATAAACCTCGTATTCATTTAAACAAATTCTATTTGTTTAAATAATTTTTTTTCTCGGGAATTCGTCAAAAATCCTGTTGATGGTACTAAAAATATAAATTTTAAAATATTAATTTATTATTTAAACAATGAAAATTATTTCAAAACAAATTGATGTCACTTAAAAATAATAGACTGCCAGTCCGATCTCAGGAAACAGGATTTTTGGCGAAATTTCGAAAAAAAAAATTATTTAAACAAATGGAATATAAATGTGGGTTTGTCGCCCCTAACACACCTCCACGGTGCCCCAAAAACTACCCTTAAATTAAAAAATGTAAATTCTTCAGGGAATTGACCCTTTTGAGCACTTTATTCTCGTTTTTTTCCTCAAAAATTGTTACTTAGTTAACAACATTTTTTAGCCAATTTTCATTTATTTAAACAAATTGCATTTGTTTAAATCATTTTTTTTCTCTAAAATTCGTCTAAAATCCTGTTTTCTGAAATCGGACTGGCAGTCTATTATTTTTAAGTGACATCAATTTATTTTCAAATATTTTCTAATTGTCTACTATGAATTATTATTTATTTTCAACTTTTTTTCAAATGATGCTGGAAAAGTCAGCTTGACAATAGACGCTTAACATTTTATGTTTTAGATGCCTTACCTATATTATCTAATAAACCCTCATTTGTTTAAACAAATTTACTTTGTTTAAATAAATTATGGTTTGTTAAATTATAGCCCTAAAATATGAAAAATATAAAATTATAAAATTGATTAATATACTTTTATTATGACTCTGTTACATAAAAAGCTGACTTTTCTAGCATAATTTGATGAAAAGTTGAAAATAAATATCAATTTATCATTTAGGCCATGAAAATTATTCGAAAATAAATTGATGTCACTTAAAAATAACAGACTGCCAGTCCGATATCAGAAAGCAGGATTTTTGACGAATTTTCGAGAAAAAAATATTTAAAGAAATTTAAATAAATGAGGGTTTATTAGATAATATAGGTAAGAGATCTAAAACAAAAAATGTTAAGGGTCCATTATAAAGAAAGCTGACATCTCTAGCATAATTTGATAAAAAGTTGAAAATAATTGACTGTTTAAATAATTTGAAAATAAGTTGATGTCACCTAAAAATAATAGACTGTCAGTCCGATCTCAAAAAACAGGATTTTTGACGAATTTTCGAGAAAAAAAAATTATTTAAACAAATTTTTATTAGATAATGTAGGTAAGATATCTAAAACATAAAATGTTATGGGTCTATTACAAAGGAAGCTGAATTTTCTAGCATAATTTGAAAAAAGTTGAAGATTAATAATAATTGTTTGTTTAAACAATTGGAAAATATTTCAAAATAAATTAATGTCACTTAAAAATAATAGACTGCCAGTCCGATCTCAGAAAATAGGATTTTAGACGAATTTTCGAGAAAAAAATTATTTAAACAAATGGAATTTGTTTAAATTAATTATAATTGACTAAAAAATGTTGATAAATATTCCACTAGAAAAATAGTAATAATTTTTGTGGGAAAAAACGAGAATAAATTGCTCAAAAAGATCAATTCTCTGATTTAAAGGTAGTTTTCGGAGCACCGTGGAAGTGTGTTAGCGGCTACAAACCCATATGTATATACATTAAATTCTTCATTGGATAGTCTTCTCTAAGTTCTATAAGTTTCATGCAAGACTTTTCCTAACCCTGAACAATTATTCAAAAAATCCCAAAAAGTGATTTTTCCCCATGTAATTTAAATGGTCATGTCTCCATTTCAAATTAAAATTTTGAAAAACCAAAAAATACGTACTTTTACGTACTTTTTTTTCGCATTTGGAAACAAATTGGGTGGATCGAGATCCTCTATAAAAAATTAAGTCATTTTTGGACCACCCTAATGTATACAGTGTGTGTATACATATATTTTCATGTTTTATGTAATTTTTTCAAATAAATGCTTTTCCTCCAATTTTGCAATTACAAATGAATTGGCGAACTCGAAATTCGAATTCGGCAGGAAATAGGTAAGAATCTGGTTTTCGTTTTAGTATACCCTTTTCGATTTCTAGAACGTGGGTCGCAAACTACATTGAAAAACCAATTTTTAACTGTTAGTGGAGACGACTTTATCAATAAATTCTACAACATTTTTGCAATGCATTGATAAAATATCCAACACAGACTAAGAAAATATGAATATATCATAAATAAATAATTATAGACCATACGACAATACTTTCTTATATAATACCCTCTCAGAACCCACTTGTTTTTGTTTTCTAAACGAATAACTCTACAGGTGTGTCAATACAAAATATAAATATAATTCCAATAAATAATAGTCTGGACAAAGCATAATATATTAAGAACTTTTAAGTAATTAATACCGTATGCTCTTTGAAAGTGGTAGAGTGAGACCTGTGAGCCGAGAGTTGAGTGATTTATAATGGGAAACACCTGGCCGAAGGGAACTAAGTACTGCCTCTGCAAGGCAGCAATTACCAACATTTAGCTATGATGAATAACGCTCGTTAGGTAGGTTCACACATACTTGATTATACGTGGCCAACATGAATAACCTAATTATCATTATTATACACCATTAAAAACGAATAAATTGATTTTTTACGAAAATTAATTTGATGTACCTCTTCGAAATTGTATTCCCGTGTATAATTTAAAATAAATTTGGAGCGAAGTAGTGCGAGAGGGAATTTTGGGTCGAATGTGTGAGTTTTTAAGAGCGCTAATCTTCATTTTTTATTGGGTAATACTGCTATAATTTTTGACAGCTAGTTAGCGCTACTTTCGGAGTACTTTTTTTTAATTTAGAAACAAATTAACTTATGCTTTACCAACGCCTATCGTTCTAACAAGGTAAGTAATGAGTGAGTGTTTCTATGAAGAAAAAAAAAACATATTCCATGCATTAAAGTTAACTTTTAAGTCTGAGTGCCGATTTCTAATTAATGCGATTATTATTTAATACAAAATCAGCGTTTTTACGCAAATTAGAGGCGGCGTATCTTTGTTTATCGCTATAGTACGTCGGACACACCAAAGACTGCACTTTTTGATTAGAATGTGCCACTTTCTGTGGTCATAGTTGATGGCAGAAGGTAACTTTTTAGATATAGACTGGCGGTACATGACCAGTCAGGTGCAACGTTTTTAAAATGCATGCCAATCATATACAGGGTGTCTCACCGAGAACTGAATCGATCGATATAGAGAAAAGTACGCATCAGAAATTTTTGAAAATTTTGGGAGTTACTAAAGTCAGTGTGGCCAATCCAACTAAAATAATTACAAGCAGCTTGCACTTCCGCTTATACCGGAAGTCGATACCAACTTGCTTATTTTAAATGGAACACCCTATATATTCCAGGGTTTTCGAAAAGAGCGTAAAATCAAAAACATGTAGGATACCCTATGCCTAAATCCATCCGTTTCAGAGATATTTGACATTTTATAGAAAATTTGACAGGTGCAACGGTTTGCAAGAACCGTTATAACTTTCTTCGTGTAAAAGATCCTCATTTGCTTCTTGGCACATAAAAAGAACATAAGGAGAACTACGCTCTACAACTGAAATAAATTCAATAATATCATACCAAGTGTTCCGTTTTTCGCGTTACATTTTGTCAAATTCAAACCGCGAGAACTTGTTTCGGTCAAATGGAACACCCTGTATTTTTTTACGTCAAGTTGTGTAAAATTGAATTCCCTTTTTTCTGATATTAGCATTGAGGGGTTAAAGTTTTCAACTTTTTGAAATATTTGCGATTTTATTAGAAATTCATGAATTGTTGTAATCATTTCATCAAAATAGCCATGATTAGAAACAATCAGTCATTATCTTATGTCAAAAAATGCCAGCACGTTTAAATTACACCCACGAAGACTTTTTAAATTTGTTTATTATTTATGGAGAATGTGATAAGGTAATATCAAGAACTTGCAATGAATTTCTAATAAAATCGCAAATATTTCAAAAAGTTGAAAACTTTAAACCCACAATGCTAATATCAGGAAAAAGGGAATTAAATTTTACACAACTTGACGTAAAAAAATACAGGGTGTTCCATTTGATCGAAACAAGTTTTCGCGGTTTGAATTTGACAAAATGTAACGCGAGAAACGGAACACTTGGTATAATATTATTGAATTTATTTCAGTTGTAGAACGTAGTTCTCCTTGTGTTCTTTTTATGTGCCAAGAAGCAAATGAGGATCTTTTACACGAAGAAAGTTATAACGGTTCTTGCAATCCGTTGCACCTGACAAATTTTCTATAAAATGTCAAATATCTCTGGAACGGATGGATTTAGGCATAGGGTATCCTACATGTTTTTGACTCAGAATTTTACGCTCTTTTCGAAAACCCTGGAATATATAGGGTGTTCCATTTAAAATAAGCAAGTTGGTATCGACTTCCGGTGTAAGCGGAAGTGCCAGCTGCTTGTAATTATTTTAGTTGGATTTGCCACACTGACTTTAGTAAGTCCCAGAATTTTCAAAAATTTCTGATGCGTACTTTTCTCTATATCGATCGATTCAGTTCCCGGTGAGACACCCTCAATATGAATGAAATTACTGTGAATATGCCAGAAACGCAAATTTTAGGCAGTCATCGCGTGCAGAAGACTGTGCAAATCGATTTTTTTTGTTTATTTTTTTGTGTTTTTTTTTCTTTAATTTAAAGTGGATACCAAGAGTGCCAAACTAAAAGCCTTAAAAAAAAATCCAAAATCAGAATCATCCAAAATCAAGAACGCCAAAAAATTTTACGATTTAATGTGCACACCAACGTGTGTTTTGCGCGCGTAAACTGCATGCCAATGAATTTTCGCTAGATTCTTTTTCACGGCTTTTCGTTTGGCACTATTGGCATCCACTTTAAATTAAAAAAAACACAAAAAAAATAAACAAAAAAAAATCGATTTGCACAGCCTTCTGCACGCGACGACTGCCTAAAATTTGCGTTTCTGGCATATTCAGGATAATTTCATTCATATATATGATTGGCATGCATTTTAAAAACGTTGCACCTGACTGGTCATGTACCGCCAGTCTAATAGGAAGCCACTTGAAAATCCGTGCAGAACACCAAAATGGCGGCCATTAGAGATGGCCGTTTTTTTGTATCTCAGCTTCTAATGGTCCGATTTCGATTTCCTTTTTTTCATTTAAAAACTCCTGTGATGAGGATACTTTTTTGTCCCTATACATTTATCACTACACCTGGGGTGTTTCAGAAAAACAAATAATTTTTAATTTTCATGGACTTTTGGAGAATACTGTGATACAGAATTCAAAAACAGAATTTTGAATGATGCTGAGAGGTTCCATGCAAACAGAAGACGCATTTCTAGGAATAGTTATTCAAAAACCTGTCGGAAGAACCGTGTGAGAGATAATAGAGGCGTTGGTATTATCACCAAGTAGCACAAGAAAATATGCTACCAAAAAATTGGAATGACTACCTCTGCTGCAATCAGACTAAGACAGAACTGTTGAAGTTACTTGGAGGACGTGCATTATTGAAGTTTGATTGGGCTCACATCAGTATTGAAATTGATGGCATAATTCATTCATCTCGGCCGGATGAAACTTCAATTGATGGAGTACAATGAAGGTAACAGGAAGAAGCAGACGGCAGGATTTTTCTCCACGTTAAAGGCAGTGTTGAACATGGAGCAAAAAAAAAAATTATTTGCACAGTAGATACTGATGTAGTTGCTTTGGCAATTTCTTTCTTTTACATTCTCAAAATTGCGAGACTTCAGGAGATGTGGATTCTCTTTGGTGCTGGGAAGGGTCAGAGACACATGAGCATTAATGCCAAGTTTGAAAGTATAAAGCTGTTGTATTAAGAGGATTTCATGCATTCACTGAATCACATGTAACATGATCATTTGCAATGAAAGGGAAACACTGCTTGGAAAGTGTGGAAATCATTTCCTGAAACTGCTGAAGCCTTCCAAGCTATCTCTCTTCTACAACAGTCCATTGCTAATGAGACTTTTCAAGTTCTGGAGAAGTTTACAGTTTTGCTTTTCTACAAAGACGCAGAGGACTTCTCAGTCAATCGTGTTAGAAAGCTCCTCTTTATTTCAAAAAGACGCAGTCTACAAAGTCTGCCCCCAACAGAAGAGGCACTAAGGCAGCATTGCCTTCGATCAGCATACCAGGCATGACAAGTTTGGGGTCGTGCATACTCAGTGATGGACAACACTCCAAGGCCAAAAGGATGGGGATGGACATGGTTGCTGGGGAATGGACGCCGGTCTGGTCTTTTCTTCCTTCTATTAAGGCAGCATGCAGAGAATTGGTTAAGTGTAGTTGCTCCGGATTCCAAACACGACGCTCCTGTTCAAAGACCAAGGCTCCATGCACGCTAATTTGCATGAACTACATTGGGGGACGACAATGCAGCAATAAATACAATAAAAGGTATGCATTTAAATGATTATTTTAAATTCATTTCACAGTTTCAAGATCATAATATTGCTCTGTTGATGTAGTGCCTTAATATAATAATAATATATAATTATTTTGTACCGGGTATGAATTGGAAGATGAAGAAGATGATTGCGTGATCTAGAGTTATAAGAGCTGTATAGAAGCAGTTCATTTATATGAGTATTTCTTACTATTTAGTCGTTTTTTCGTTTGTAAGAATTTGTTTCCTTAATGTAATAAATGTTTTCAAAATAATTAAAATCACTATTGTGTATAGAAACGAGTCTTCCTTGACATATTTGGAACCCCATAAACATAAATCTTTTTTGGAAGAAAAGAAAGAGATATTGAGCACAATTAAAAACTTAGTTATCAATAAAATTCGTGAGAAAAGTGAAATTTTCGGATTTTTGAAAATTGCGAAGAACCAAAAGAAACAAAAAAGTGTCCTCTTCACAAGAAATTTCAAATAAAAAAAAGAAAATAGAAATCAATAGGAGCTGAGATACAAAAAATTTAGTGTGGCTAATGGCTCTTTAATGGCCACCATTTTGGTGTTCTGCAGGGATTTTCAAGTGGCTCCCTGTCTGAAAAGTTATCTTTTGCCATTATGAAACAGAAAGTGGCACATTCCAATCAAAAAGTGCAGCTTTTTGGTTTTTCTAGCCATGTACCCGAGGTACTACTAATTCAGTGAGACCATTTACAGTAGTACCTGGCGCATGTGGAGTTTTTGGAATTAAATATGTCCTTATACGAATTAAAAATAAACTGTCTGAATAAAAAACTTAGTTTTATTGAAACTTTCAGGAAGTTTTGTTTCGCAGTAGTTAAAAAGCATTTTGTGGCCTTTATTGTACTTTTATAATTTAAAGAGCTCAAATTGCATTTTTTTAACAGCAACATCCAACTGACGCAGAGCTCGAAGCGCGGTACATATTGAACTGGTAATGGTTCAGTTACTATATCTATGCGATATTTTCAAACAAATACATTTAACCAGGTAAATATTTTTAATAATTTTAATTATCGTAAAAGAATGTGTAGAAATTCGTTTAATAACACATTATAATAATAATAATAATAATAATAATAATAATAATAATAATATTTTATTTACCATTTAAGACACACAAAGCATATATGGCAAGTCATAAAATGAGGAAATGTATGTATAGAGTACAATTTATCTAGAATTATAAAACACAATTTAATGTATAAGCACACTAAACATTTTAAACATAAATATGTACATATACAATATATAATAAAACACGAGTAAAATGGTCAATACAACTACATGGTGACAAGATCAAGACAAATACATAATACATACACAACCTTAAGGTTCTATATTTAAAAATTCGTTTATGCCGTAAAAACCTCCCTTCAGCAGTAAATCTTTTACAGCGCGTTTATATCTAATGAAGTTGGTAATGTTCCTTAAGTCTGATGGCAAGCTGTTATATAAAATAATACAGTTATATTTGGGAGAATGTTTATAGTTTGTTGTACGATGTTTTGGTACACTTAATAGTTCTCCATTTCGGGTGTCATATCTATGATATTGATTCCGCTTTACAAAGAAGTCCATATTTTTTTAACATAAATTAGACATTTATAAATAAAAATATAAGGGGTAGTTAATATGTTTTTGTTGATGAATGTATTTCGGCAGCTTTCATTGTAATGTAATTTGAAGATTAATCGAATATAAATACCCTATCCCTGTCTGTGGCACTACCCCAACATATTATATTATATGATATATGAGAGTATGCCAGAGCATAATAGGTATTTAAAAGACCTGTTTGATCTAAGCTATCCCTTAATTGCAATATAGCAAAGAACGCCTTATTTAACTTTTCACATACATGTTTTATATGCACATCCCAAAGTAAGTGGTAGTCAATATAAGTACCTAGCAGCTTCGTACTCTGTGATGACTCAATATTGTCATACATGATGATATTATTTGGCAGAGGCCTCTGTATCGTAAAATTCATACGGTTTTGCTATTGTTTAATATAAGTTTATCTCTTTGAGTCCATGTACTTACTTCCTCCATAGTCTTATCAACAATTGCTTGGAGCTCCTCAAGCGTGTGTGTCACTAAGGTGACCGCTAGATCATCAGCAAATATTGTTACATGGCCTGAAGTAATATTTTCAGGAACGTTGTTGATATACAGTAAAAAGAGTAACGGCCCCAGTACAGACCCTTGCGGAACTCCAACATCAAGATTATGTGTTTCAGACTCGTATCCATTTAATTTTACTTTTAATCTTCTATTTTCCATGTAAGACAAAATCCATGTTAATAATGTTCCCCTTATACCAATGTTATATAGTTTAGATTTAAGCAGTTTGCTATCAATTATATCGAAGACCTTTGTTAAATCGAACATTAAAGATATAACGTATTTACCGGTATCCAGAGATTCATACACATATTCTAAAAAGTTGTAACAGGCTGTTTCAGTGGACTTTCCCTCTCGAAATCCATGTTGTGCTATAGTCAGAATTCTGTTTTTTTCACAATATGAGCCAATTCTATCATATACGATTCTTTCAAATACCTTAGATACAACACTCAGTAAAGATATTTGTCTGTAACTTTCTATTTCATCAAAAGGGCCTTTTTTATAGAGTGGTACAACAATTGATTGTTTTAATATATTGGGAAAATGACTGCATGCAGAAGTGGTACAAGGTAGGGACATATTTAAGCCGAAATGTTGCTCTAATTTATTATTGGCTATTACAGAAAAGTGACTAGCAAATGCATTAGTAATACTATTTTTATCACTAATATGTTCACCATTATGCTCCAATGTTGTAATATTATTATTATATTTATTTCTGCCTAATCTTGTGTTGACAATATTCCATATAACTCTATTTTTATTTGGAGCATCTTTAATTTTTTTGGCATTTTAATTATACTTAGCAGTTTTTATACTGTGTTTTAGTTTATTTTTTTCAGTTTTATAAAGTGTTTTAAACTCGGACGTATCAAGAGTAGTCATTAACCAATATACATTTTTTAAATTTTTACTTTGTTGTATTAACTCGTTTGTCAACCATCCTTTATTATTATCTTTGTTTGATACTTTAATTTTTTATTTTTTTTAATTGAACTCAAATAACAAAACAAAAATATCTGTGTGTATATAAGATTTTTATTTAAATACAAAAAAATACGATGTTACATCGCAAGTGTAATATACACAGAATGTCTCGAGTTCAATTGCTTTACGTAGATTAGTTGATTTTGATTATATTGCATATCAGCCAGAAATTATCGATGATATAGTAAACATTTTGAATACTAATATCGTTCAGGATTTTGATATTCATGTGCCCATCAAAATAATTAAATAACAAAGCTTCTGGCTAACACAAAATAGAAAAACCGCTGCCCAAGGAATCACTAATTCCACATTCAAATTTCCGGTAGGGGTGGTAGTGGGAGTGGCTAATGTCAAAACAAATTTTGAGGCCCTGGTTTTTTAGATGAAGTAAATCACAATTTTATTTTTCTTTACCCCCTTTAATAGTGGGGTGGATGTTGCAATGGGGGTGGCTAATTCCAAAAAAATATAATTTGAGACCTTAGCTTCTCTTATATATACAAATACCAATTTTATGGACTTTGACTTGCTCGATTTACCGATTTACTAACATTTTCTCCAATTTACCCCCAACCATTCAATGGAATAAGATCTCGTTAAAATACATGCGTGTACCAAATTTCAAGTCAATATCTTCGGTTCCAGAATAATCGTGCGCACAAAAAAATTACAGTCCGACAGATAGACAAACCAACAGATAGACAGACAGAATTTTTTTTGCTACAACTTAAAATATCGACGTTTTATGACATTCTAAGCCTATTTTAACAATAAAAATTTTTTTCACATATTTTTTTTATACTTGGACTGAATGTGTAAGTAGTTAATGTATGAAAATCGAAAAACAATGCAGATTGGCAATATTACAAAGTGGGAAGAAATTTTGTCAATAGGGCTATTAAATCTGAACATACCTGCAATAGCAAATTAAGAAAAACTTAAATAAGATTTGGAATGTTTTAAACTATTTAAATATACATCCTAGCAGCAACAACCCTAGTAGTAATTTTGTAAGTAAAATTCCTCATGGTAAAATAGATGGAGCATTTATTGACAACACTTTGAATTAAAAAAGCAGTTGTATTGACATTGTTTAACCTATACTTTTTAAAAAGCGTAGGAAATATTTGTTATTTGTTACGGTTATACTTTACTTGAATGAACACCTAATATTTATAGTTATTAACAAGTATTTATCAACTGTAGCATTTCCCAAATATTTGGAATTAAGCTCATATTTTCCTTGAGCCTAAAAATTGCACCCTTAGCACTATATCTAATGTACTATAATAAATTGATCACAACTGTGATCATCTATTAATAGTAGGCAAGGGAAATTCGTGAACATTATATCATAGATTTTACAAACAATCATCAGTTTTATACGAAAGAGATCCTTGGGAGGTCTAAAATACCCAGCGCTCAATGGAGTGGAAATTTGATTTACAGTGAGGTAAAATAGCTAGGAGTTATTTCTCATAAAAAATTAACATGGAATGCCCAAATGCAAGAAGTCACAGAGAAATCAATAATTGTCCTAGAAAAGTGCAGGTAGGCATGTGGAAAAAATTGGGGATTAATTGTTAAAAATGGTCTTGTAGTTATACATCAGGATCATAATGTTCATAATAACCCTCGGATTAGTGGCATCTTAGACCGTTCAGTTTTGTATACTAAGTTGGGATACTTTTTTAAGAAAGTAACTTTAATAATGACTATTTCTAAAGTTTTTTGAAGAAACAAAAACACAAAAGTAGAGATTGATTTTTTGGACAATCTATGTAGTCCGAGAATGAGGGATCTCTACGATTCATTTTAAGGACTCTCTATAAGACTCGCGAACAACCATCTAAAAAAAATTGATTCTTATGTAAATCGACCTGGCGGATCCGATTTTGTAGTTCGCCAGACAATCCGGAATTGCGAAACTGGTCAAAATCGGCAGTTGCCGAAAAAACTCAAATTTTATGGAAATCTTTTAATTTTTACTTATTACCCTATATCTCCCTTAGTTTAAATCCGATTAAATTGAAATTTTTAGGGGAGGAGCCAATTTATACCTTTGTTATCATGAAATTTACGTGTCACCAGTAATATTTTTTTTAAAAGTTGGTGACACGAAATTTGTTAAAAATGCAGCAACAAATACTGGATCGAGAAAACTTTTTTGTTTTTAAAGATAGATGTATATAGTAAGCTACAAAGTTGTAGCCAAAGAAACAAAGAAACTTTTTTATTTTGGTGATTTTTTTGATAACTTGCTTAGTTTTCAAGAAAACGGTGCTGCAATATAACACTTTGACCGCCGCGTCGCATCGCAAGATAAAAGATGGGGTTGGCTTATACCACGGCTTTATTTCTCGCCTTTCAGAACGCCCCGCATGGTAAACAGATTATATATTGACTTAGGAATCAAACTGGAAGCACAAGTTTTAGTAATATTTACAGGATCTTCATTAGGACACGCCATGAGTTCAGCTCTCAGGTATTTTGCAAATTTATATACATTTGCTTGCAATTTATAAGTCGAATTTTGGACCGTACCTCTCTCAGAATCGGAAGACGATTGAGTATTTTTTAGAGAATCTAAAATAGATTGAATGAAACAATGTGAATAAAATAATGCATAGTTGTGAATATTTGTTTATAAAACGTTAAGTTAGTTGTTTTTAACCAATGTACGGGAGTAGTTGTCGTCTGCGTGATTTATGAAGCTTATTCTTATTGAAAATTGATAATAATTATTATTATTGCGTTAGGAAAGTGCTATAGAGGGTAAAGTGCATATTAAAGTAACAGAATTTCTTTTCCAGACATTTTAAACAAGTTTTAATATTTAATTTGAACAAAGAACAACTTTTAAGCAATTTTTTCACGTCAGCAGTTTTGTGCGTGTTTTTAACTTTTCTTTTAACAATGACTTCCAAGTTAAACCCAGAGTTAAACTTTATGAAATGCATATTTTGCCAACAAAATAGTAAAGAAACTGTAAAGGGTGTTACAGAAGAAGCACTGGACTCTGTATTTAAAGCAGTTTCTATCAAGTCGGATGATATCTCAAGTTGAAATATTACACCGAAAAATGGATTTATTTTTGTCAAAATGTCCTGTCTATCATGCAAGATGCAGGAGAAATTACACCCGAAAAGCTTATAAACAAAAAGCAGAAAGCACAGATGTGGCTAATACTGGTGACAAAAAAAGGAAGACCAAAACGTTGTATAATTTGCAATAAAAATCAGGATACTAAAGGGTCCAGAAAATTGGAGCAAGTGACAACATTTAATATGCAAAATGAAATTTGGGCAAAAGTCAAGGAAAAAAATGATGAAAACCTTTTGTAGAGAAGTGTTATATTGCAGCACCGTTTTCTTGAAAACTAAGTAAGTTATCAAAAAAATCTTTGGCTACAACTTTGTAGCTTACTACCTTTAAAAACAAAACCGTTTTCTCGATCCAGTATTTGTTGCTGCATTTTTAACAAATTTCGTGTCACCAACTTTTTAAAAAATATTACTGGTGACACGTAATTTTTTTTTGCAATTCTGTCATGTCGGTCATCATAACAAAGGTCTAAATTGGCTCTTCTAAAAATTTCAATTTAATCGGACTTAAACTACGGGAGATCTAGGGTGATGAGTAAAAATTAAAAAATTTTCATAAAATTTGAGATTTTTCGGAAATTGCCGATTTTGACCAGTTTCGCAATTCCGGATTGTCTGGCGAACTCCAAAATCGGATCCGACAGGTCGATTTACGTAAGAATCAATTTTTTTAGGTGGTTGTTCGCGAGTGTTATAGAGGGTGCATCTTAGACATTGCTCGTTCTCCTACTAATGTCTTGGAATTATTTATCACCAACATTTTTCTTGAATATATGTTATTGATTATAAGTATATTCTATTTATTTTATTAAAATCAGCACGTATCTTTGTTCACCGCCAAAATTAAGATATCCAAGTGTCCGTACAATTAAATATTTGCTAAGATGATCTTTCGTTGTATCTTCAGTCATGAGACTGTTCATACGTAAGTACCATTTGTCGTTAATTTATGGTATGATAATATATTTTTTTAAATGAATTAACAATTATTTCGAATGGACTCTTTTTGTTCGAGTGGCTTTCTCATGTCAAAATAAATACACGCATTTGACATAGAGGAAATGTTTGCTACCACATCTTACCTCTATAAAAAAATAAATACCAAAGCAAACATTATATTAAGTCGGAGCAGACAGATCTTCTTAAAATTAACACATTTGATTTGATTTGAAAGGCAGAAATAATTATTATTAACTCAAGAATGGTGTATATATCTTAAAGAAGTATATAACAACTACTTGTAATAACCATAAGCCAATCAGTAGGAATTTTTATTTGGAAGATTCTCTGTTGTTTTTAATCTTTAATTCTTTGCTCACTAAGGTCCCCAATTTCACATTTTGTAATATAATCTAGTGTATTTTACTTTAACAGAATATATTTTAAGCTTCTAAAGATGTAAACATTTCGCCATTGGTATTGACATTTTCAATTGGACCGCTTTTTGTCACCATGTCCTATAAATTATTTTTAAAATAGAAGCTGTTTACAAAAATTTTATGACAAATTCATCTCTTAAATGTCAAGGAGTCATAGAAAAATATGAAGAAATAATTTGATTATATAAAAAAAAATTAATAGGTTGCCAAAGTTAATAATTTAATTAGTTATTTTGATATAATTAACTGTGGGCTGAGGCATTATTCAAGCTTATTATTAAACCTCCATACGAGGTTTTTCTTGCTAATTTATAACATAAAGTTCAATAATAAACGTTTTCATCTTTTATATTACAAATGTCAATATTATGCCGTTTTTTTTTATATTATATAATACTTGAAATGCCTTGTGACATTTTAGCTAAAAATTAACAAAATATTAATAATGTTACGAACATTATGCAAATAAACTAATTAATTAACTGTCTATCGTCTGGTTTATCTTGTACGTAGATTTATTTGTTATTGCGTTAGGATATTAAATCAATATTCAACTCATTTACTTTTTACATTATTAAATGCACGCTTTCGCACAATGTGGTAGAATGAAATAAATACCTATTTAATTTTAAATTATAAATTAGGTATGAAAAATTGTAACATGAAAACTATAGTTCCTAACTACAATGGTGATTGTATAGATAACCCCAAAGAAGTTGCCAATCTTTTTGCCAGCCACTTGTCTAATGCAGCTGAGCAGAATGCTATGAACGATTTTGGACAGAATTTCGCTCTACCTTATACAATGATGCCAAACAAGAATAATCTGAACCTGTATACATAGTCGGGGGGCATACTTGATGAAATACACACTTCGTGGGAAATTTCATGATGAAATTGTGGGAGTAAGTTTAATACATTCCTTATGCCCTCCATACTCATACCTTACCAGGTGCTTTGCTTGAATTTGTAGCAGACGGCCTATATGGCGTCATATATTCAAGATGGCGGCCACCTAGACATCATCGGAAGTTCTCGATTATAACTGTTGATAGGCCCACCCTAGCAATATTTTGTACTGAATCTTTTTTTTCTAAATAAAATTTTAAACAAAAAAAGTTAACATTTTTTGTAGTATAACCTACCGGTTATCAGTTATAGCTAGTTAAAAAGTTTATTAACCAATTTTTAATTTTTGGTTTTAAAGAATTTTTAGATTTTTAGGTTGAAAAATAACAACTAGTTAAGAAATTAATATTTATTTCAATATTTTTATAGAATTAATTGTAAGGTAGTATTGCATGTAAAATGTTTTCAGCTTAATACTCTTCATCTGAAAGGTCACCGATATCAAAATGTTGGCCATGATTCTCTCATGTCTTCATCGCTTCCATACATATAAAGCTCAGTGCATAAAATGTTTTGGTATTTATATTAACAGATACACCACATTTCCCTTTTACATATGAAAACCGAATTAATTTTAAAATGGTTTCAGGTGCACAAAGAAGTGTTGGTAGATTAGGGTGCTGCTGGTCAGCAAGATGCCATTCCATAACCTGGTAATGTGCTCTACGAATAAAAGGAGATAGTGACGCTTTTGCATGAGGCAAATTTTCACTTTGCGTCTTTTGTTTGGAGAACATCAACCAACGAAGCTCTCCAATGTCTGAAATCTTCATCTCTAGTGTTAATTAATACGAATTAATTTTTCAATTATAGTTTCAGCTTCATCCCTGAATTCTTCAATGGATTCAAGTTTCCCAAAAATGTCATTATCTGCGGTCTTATAAACCTTCCAAAACGATGATTTTCTCTTCTTTGTAAGTGAACCTGTGACATCATATTCTGACAGAGCGTGCAGAGATAGTAATCCTTTTATCTTTTCTGGTCCTAATACGGTGCAAATTCCGCCCACGTCAATCATTTTTCGATTATTTCCTATACCAGTGACAACCATGCTTAGACATGTAAAAGATTTTGACCACCACAATGCTAGTGGAAATACGTCTGTATCAGGCGAATATGTATGAATTGCAGTAGCTGCTTTTCGGGAGGCAAAATGGCAGTGCAATATTATTTTTACGTCAGCTTCTTCATGACTACTTTGAAGTTCACTTACGATTATGCTTCTCTCAATATTGCGTGCGTACAACAAAGCTTTAGCTATCATTTGTTTTCATATGAGAAAAGAGGGATTTTATTTGTATATTTGCAATGTTTGTGGAGTTGGTTATTTTGTAAACAGTGGGTGTTACTGTAGATGTCCTTTTATGTCACATCGCAGTCTCAAGAGAACTTTCAATACATGTGTCAAACACCATATGAATTTCATCATATTTTAAGAGTTCCCTTGATTTTACCTTGCACTGATTTCTATCAACGATTGAAGCTTTGCCATTCCATCAAGAACAGCGACACAGTGGGATATTGCATTCAGATTCATTTAGTTCCAGAAATTCGTACAGTCAGTTTCAATTCGGTTTTTTTTAAAGCGGTGTAAATTTAACATCCCTTTTCTAAAATGCTTAATGTATCCGTTTTTATGGTTTCAAGAAATACACAATTTGTTGTTGTGTTGAACAATTCACTGCCTTCATATGTTATAGGGTTGGTCGATGTTCTGATAATGTTATAGATACATTGCACATCTTCATCGCTTTCCTCTAGATCGTGTCAAATGGTGGTGTTTTGTTTTTATTTCTTCTGCAATTCCAATCATTGTTTTGGTTTCTGTAGAAAGTCTTGCCAGCTCAGGAGAAGTCAAAAAGAATCGTGTTAAAGTTTTTTTCTTTTGTGTTATGTTAATTTGAAATGATACGAGTGATAACAAAATTAAAAATGTTTTTATACCAAATACCTAAATGATAAAAGATATCGATAAATTCCTAAGGACCTTCTTAGAAAATTTCCTTGTAAATAAAAAAGGTTCAGTACAAAATATTGATAGGATGGCTTTATCAAGAACTTCCGATGATGTCTGGGATGCACGTCATCTTGGACATAAGACGTCATATAGGCCGTCTGCCACAAAATCAAGCAAAGCACCTGGTAAGGCATGATTATGGAGGGCATAAGGAATGTATTAACATTGGTCCCACAATTTCAACATCAAATTTCCCACGGGATGTGTTACGCCTCCCGACTCATAGGTGCCATCACCGAATCTGATGTCATTGATGCTCTAGTTCAAATAAAAAATAAAAAATCATCAGGGACTGATGAACTATCCTTGGTCACAATCTCAAATATTTTAGATTTAATTATGCAACCGCTGCTATATTTATTAAACCAATCATTACACCAAGGCTGTTTCCTGATGTACTTAAAACCGCTTTAGTTTTACCAGTATATAAGAATGACGACTTAAACAATATTTATAACTATAAATTCCGATCCTTAAGGTTCTATCTAAATTGTTTGAAAAAGTTGCCTTTCTATATATTTGGAGAATAATTCACTGCTGCCTAATGTTCAGCATGGTTTTAGAAAGAACAGTTCAGTAGAGTCAGCTACGTGTGAATTATTGAATTTCAATTACATAGAACTAGATAGGGGCAGATATATTGCCTCATTACTTTTCGACCTTTAGTCATTGGCATTTGGTCACAGCCATTTGATTCTGTGCCCAAATTTTTTAAAAACGAAACTCAGTAGTTACAACTTACAAGGCAACATAATTAGTTGGATTCAATCCTATCTTGAGGGATGAAATATGGTTATTAATATTAATGGTATCAAATCAGCTACGCATGATGTCAAACTTGGTGTTCCACAAGGATCTGTACCAGACCCATCGCTGTTTTTTTATTTATCAACGACCCTCCGAACTGGGGGCTTAGCAACAATGTTCGCTGATGATACAGCTATAACCGCATCAGCAAAAACACCACAACAGCTACAGAATTTGATTCTAAATGCTAAATTTGGTGTGAAAGAAACAGACTTGTTTTGAATAAAAATAAAACCAAGTGCATTCATTTTTTTATAAGGAGAATTTCTCGGAGAATTTCTACTAGTAAAATTCAGGAGAGTGAGATGAAATTCTCAGAATCAGTAATGTTTCTGGGTACTTGCATTGATAATAGACTTACCTGAGGTGCTCACGTGGACGGTGTTTGTAAAAAACTCTCCATTCTCTTATCCATAGAGAGATAGAGAGATAGTTATAGAGAGTTATAGATAGAGAGAGTTATATATATATAGAAAGAGAGAGAGAGATAGTTAGTTAGTTACAGGTCGACCTAATAAAAGCGTGTTAAAAAGTAACGGATTTAATGATGTCATGGCCTACCTTGAGATTTGCTCTTTTTATTTTTGTATAAAAGCTTATGTCAAAAGCTTTTGAATATTTTTATATATATTATTCCTAGAGTCTTTGTCGTCTACTTCAACCCGTTTAATTTTCTCCTGAAATAAGGAAGATGTAAACGTCTGTGGTTTTCCTATTTTTCATAATTTTCTACTATATCTCACAAAGTAGGCTATCGATCTCGAATTTCTTTTTCCTGAAACAAAGCTTACAAAAATTGAAATAACTTTTACGAAAACTTTTTCTCCTACAATAGATATTAAGAGAAATATTTGACGTCGCTCTGGTAAATTAGACAGGTATATATATAAAAAAAACGAAAATTAGACTTACCGCTAATTTCTTGATATCATTTGATTACAACAGAAGATATTGTTACAAGTATGAAATGTACAGATACAATTAATATTTCGCATTTATCCAACTATCGACAGCTAAAAGTATGTTTTATCTTGTATTTCATTTATGGTTATTTATATTATTCTTTAAAAATGTATGATATAAAAATATGGATATTTAGATTTTCCATATTTGGTCTTTTTGCTCTGATATGGTTAGCTTCAAACTAACTGTCTATCAAAACTGTCATTTGAAGTACCTCTTTTCAAGATATGCGTTGATGACATTGTTACAGCTGTACTAAAAGATAGATGTTGCCTACAAGTTGAAAAATGTATTCTCTAATTTTATGATCTATACCGCCAACCAAAAATTAAACTATTGAATATACTAGATTGCAAAAAATACCATCTCATTATATAAATAACAATTTATAAAAAAACAAAATCGAATCTTCTTGTAGTAGATGTAGAGCGTCTACCTTTAATCCTTGTTTAGTTATTATATACATTTGAATCTAGTTATAGACCGGGCGGCCACGACTAAATGTTTTCGACAATAATGAGTGTTGTTTTTATTAAAAGCCCTTATTTAATTTGCAATGTTTGTATGTTTGTTTGTTTCGGTCAAATCTTGCAAGCTGAATTTCGACTAGTTCCAATTAAGCTAGAGCTTTGAAATTTGGCACACGTTTATAAGTCCGGTGACAATGCAACATAGTATAGCCATTATCGGTCTAAATCTAATATGGCGGACGTCCCAAGATGGCGGAATGCCTTTCTCTTCACAACCCCCTTGATACAGGTCTCCAATGAAGGGGCTTGAAGAGTAAAATACGATAAACTATGTGACGTCATTGAATATATATATATGGCTCTTAAAATTTGTTTTTCAAGGGATTTCCAGCATGGTGGTATCGGGTGGTATACTCACTGAATCAAAAGTTTGAGTTCTCTTGAAAAGTGATCCTTCAGTTGTCTGGCAACTGTATTTTTTATTAAACAGTAGTACTCTACCAGCATTTACATCGTTACTTTTTATTCCGTACATTTCGTTGGTAAACTTCTGGATTTTCGACATTTTTTCATGATCGTTTAGATCATCAGAAGTACGTAATTCTGAGAAAACCTTCTGGTATTCTTTACTACGTTTTAATATTTTAAATGGTTTTATTTTGCCTCTTCCTTTGAAGGCAGGATTATAATCGCATCCAGTATATGCGTGTAAGAAAGGTAGAGCTTTACAAAGCTCCGATCCTAAATTTTCAAATAATTGAATACCAAAAGGTTATTTCAGAATTACGTACTCCTGATGATCTAAACAAACATGAAAAAATGTCGAAAATCCAGAAGTTTACCAACGAAATGTACGGAATAAAATATAACGATGTAAATACTGGTAGAGTACTACTGTTTAATAAAAAACCGCTGCCCAAGGAATCACTACTTCCACATCCAGATTCTCTATCTAAGTCACTGACAACGAAAAAAACTTTGTATGTGAAAATAATTGTTTATGGAACTTTAATAATATAATATTTGAAATCCTCTACCTCAAAAACCCATAAAACGATACCCCACATCGGTAGTGGGGTGGGGGGTGGTGATAGGGAGGTGGTAGTGGGGGATGGATGAAGTAAAAAAATATTTTGAAGTTTCTGGTTCCTGTACATAGGTACACTAAATCACAATTTTTTTTCATCCCCTTTAATAAGGGGGTCGGGGGTGGTAATGGGGGTGGATAAGGCCAAAAAAGTTTTTGAGACCTTAGCTTCTCTTGTACATACTAAATACCAATTTTATGGACTCTTACCTGCTTGATTGACCTATTTACCCCAAATTTACCCCAATTTACCCCCCAACCCTTCGACGGAACAAGATGAAAATATAATCTAGATCTCGTTAAAGTACATATGTGTACCAAATTTCAAATCAATATCTTAAACGGCTTCAGAGTAAACGTGCGCACAAAAAAAAGTTACAGACAGACAGAATTTTTTTTTCGCTCAAACTTAAAATCTCGACGTTTCATGACATTTTAAGCCTATTTCGACAATAAAAATTTTTAAAATTTTTTTTATCGTTACTATACTTCCACTGGACGTGGAAGTAATATACAGTTGCCAGACAATTGAAGGATCACTTTTCAAGAGAACTCAAACTTTTGATTCAGAGAGTATACCACCATGCTCGAAATCCCCTGAAAAACAAGTTTTAAGAGCTATATATATATAGATTCAATATGGCTGGCAGCTACTGAATTTGTCTTCCTACAATTTAATCCAGAAGATTGTGGCTGGTCCTTAAGTCCTGAATTTGGATATCAAATAAATTGGTATGAAGGTGATCCCACACCTCTGAATACTGCAGATATATTCATACCAGAGAAATCGCCAGAAGAATCTGAACTATCAGATCCAGGAGACATTGTTGAATGTTGTTATTCATCAGGCGATGATCCATTATAATTAATATAATTAATAGAAATATTTGTAAGTTTATATTTGTGTAATATAATATCAATAATAATTAAAATTTTATAATATAAATCATTATCATTGTTAATAAACAGTTAATAATTCAAATAACCTGATTGAGCCTGCAGCATCCCAATTTTTTAATATTCCTTGAATAAACCATTTTATCATTACATTAAAATAAAAAAAACACTCATTATTGTCGAAAACATTTAATATGTAGCATAATTACTGAAAACTTATAAATATAAAAAGAAACTTCATGTTTCATAATATTTATTGGTGGGGAAAAACATACTTTTTTTAAAAAGAAATTCAGTCGGCCTAAAAAAACTGACAGGTTTGAAGGTGGACGACAAAAATATTAAAAATGTAAGTAGTTTTAGCCTTAATTTGGTGTAAAATTCAGCCCAAAACTCGATCACGTAAAAGTCATTTCATGATCTATCCCTTTTTTGGTCGGCCAGCGCTATCCTACAATATATCATGTAGCCGACCAATTTATTCCATTTATACTCATTGAGATCTACAAATTAATAAAAGAAAAAAATCGAAACCCGATCATGTAATAGTACAGTTCCAAAAACTACCGGAACTCTACTGCCACGCATAACCCGACAGGAAATGTCGTGGACGACAATTGCCTCGTAATAGTAAAAGGATGATAGTCCAGTGGAATTAGAAAATATGCATATTGTAATTCGTTTCAGGACGCCACGTGAATTAAACGATGGTTTTATTGATTACGAACATGACCCTGAATTTGGTCCACTTTTTGACCGCCGGAACATTGTTTATTTAACGATTTATTGTTGAAAAATTCAAAAAAATCGACTTTTTAAAAGATAACTCAAATATCTTTAACGATAGGTTTTTCAATTTGTAGATACTGTTAGAACTTTGGAAAACGGTTAATTTGAGAGGTGTTTCGTTTAATACGCTTGAAAATTTGTTTAAATAATTGCAAAAAAACGCGAAAATTATAGCAATTTGCAAATATTTTTCATTCTTTAACGAAAACACTTTAGTGCTTGAAACTTTGACAAAATATGTCTTTTATTACCCCAAAGTTACCCCTAAAATTTCATCAAAAAAATTTGATTAGTTTAAGAGATATTCAATTTGTTTATTAAAAATATAAATAATGTAAAGTACAAATTCACCCAGTTCCCGTTATCTTAGAGGGTTGATCCGGACATCATTTTTTTCGTTGAGACTTAAACTTTGTTTTCATTAATGGTAAATCAAATTTACATTATTTTCTTCTTCAAAATGGCGTTTGAAAAAGTGTCATATTTTGAGGTTAGGTTTTTTGCTAATAACTTTTAAACAATTGAAGATTTTGCAATATCTTTCTCATATCTTAGTTGCTGGCGTTTTTTCACACATTTGTATTAATAAACATTAACAGCTGAAACTTGGCGAACAACTAGTTTAATAGTCTATCTTTGTAATAGAGCAGAATTTGGGGGAAAAAATTCAATTTGCAACGATAACAATAATTAATTTTAAATCAGCGTCAGAATAGGAGTGAGAAGCGTGAGTCATATCTGTAACATGTTCATAAAATGATCGAGACGAGTTCAAATTCGTCAACCAAAAATTTACCGTTTCTCCGATTTTGACTTTTTTTTTTTAATCTGATGAAATAATAATATCTGTCATGTCGATTTTTTCATAATTAAATAATAATTTGTTATAAACAATTATTTTTTGTTAAAAATTTTTTTACAAATTTATTAAAAAAAAACATCTCGGCTTCTAGTAAGGCTGCAGTCAATTTTTTTTTTTTTGAAAATGTGTGAAAAGAACCCAGTAACAAAGACATGAGGACGATATTGCAAAATCTTCATTTGTTTAATAGTTATTAGCAAAAAACCTAACCTCAAAATGTGACACTTTTTCAAACGCCATTTTGAAGTTGAAAATCATGCAAATTTGATTTACCATTAATGAAAACATAAAGTTTATGTCTCAACGAAAAAAATGATTCCCGGATCAACCCTCTACGATAACGGGAACTGGGTGAATTTGCACTTTACATTATTTATGTTTTTAATAAACAAATCGAATACCTCTTAAACTAATTAAAATTTTTTGATGAAATTTTAGAGGTAACTGGGGTAAAAAAAGACATATTTTGTCAAAATTTCAAGTACTAAATAGCTTTTGTTAAAGAATGAAAAATATTTGTAAATTACTAAAATTTTCGCGGTTTTTTGCAATTATTTAAACAAATTTTCAAGCGTTTTAAACCAACCACCTCTCAAATTAACCATTTTCCAAAGTTCTAACAGTATCTACAAATTGAAAAACTTATCGTTAAAGGTCTTTGAGTTATCTTTAAAAAAGTCGATTTTTTTGAATTTTTCAACAATATATCGTTAAATAAACAATGTTCCGGCGGTCAAAAAGTGGACCAAATTCAGGGTCATGTTCGTAATCAATAAAACTATCGTTTAATCCGCGTGGCATCCTGAAACGAATTACAATAAATTTCAAAATTTTTTTTTACTAATTCTACTGGTCTATGAAACAACTCTACATAAACAATTCAACTCGAAACTCGACGACGAGGCGTTTTTGACGTGGCCGCCCGGTCTATTAGTAAAAGTTGACAGAATAGAAATGTCAGGTGAGGGTATAACAGTAAAAGTTTCTTACTCTATTTTTGGAAAACAAATAACTATAAATATCAACCAGGTATACATTCTATGTTTGAAGTAGTGAATACAGAATCTGCCTGATGTCATGGTTTGTGGACCATATTAATTATTTTGGTGTCTGAGGCCAGGAAGGAATTACCACCTACGCTGATGCAACCACTGTTAAGAGTGGCAACTAAACATCCACCGAGGGATCACTGAGAGCACCGTTTGGTTTTACGACACGATAATATAATCGGAGTATCTTAACTTTAATATCCGACTGTTCGGACATAGTGTCATCCATTATTTATAAATTAAAAATTATAACATTAATAAGCTAGGCATATTAAGAAAAAATATGGGAGTTCAAAGGAAAATTTTGCTATAGTTTTGATTTTCTCACCCTCTATGTTTTTTAGGTCACTGAACATGAATTTGAAGTTTGCAGGCAAAAATTTGGCCCGGAACTTTGTTTTTTTGGCACTTTTTGTCCAAATTTTGGCACTTTTTCCAGTTTTTGGCCTAAATCTCAGAAAGGAAGCGTTTTTTTCGACAAGCCCACTCTATATAAAATTAAAGGAGACAAAATTTCCTACATTTTTCGTATATAAAGTTTTTTTGGATGACTTACCGTTCCGCCGCTAGAGCGCGCCAAAAAAGGGCCATATTCCCATATCTAGTGAAATTCACCGTTTTCACAGAAATCGCCCTTGCTATGATACTTAACTGTTGATCGTAAATGATTTATAATGAACTCGTGTTTTGTATGGGTTGTCATGATTGCTGAATATAAAGTTCTAAATTTCCAAAATTTGCGTGAGACTCCTGGTCAGTGGATCAAGTCGTAAAAATGTTGGAAGGAACACTCGAATGGTTTTTTTTACAAGCTTTTATTTAACTTGCTATGTATGTACGTAGTATGTATGTCAGTTTGTTTAGGGCAAATCTTGCAATTGAATTTTAAAACAGTTATCCTTAACCGATTAAGCTGAAATTTTGCATACACGTTTAGTTTGGATGACAATGCAAGAAGAAAATAAACTTTAAATTAAATCAAACCCATCAATTTATTTACATTATACAATTTATATGATATAAAAGATTGTCGCGAGATTTGCCTGTGTAAATAAACAAGAATACAATATGTAGCTTGATCATGACACAAGTAATTCTAAGAAAAAATGTATGTATTTCATAAAATAAATTTACACAGGTAAATCTCGCAACAAGTTTCTATATCATATAAATTCTATAATGTAATAAATTGATGGGTTTGATTTAATTTAAAGTTTATGTGGTGGTGGTTGGAGAGGACATCGACCTGTTGGTCACCCTCACGGGTCTTTGCCAACGAGAAAACGTATTCTTCCTGTAACCAGAAAAGGGAAACGTTCCTCCAACCACCCACTTTCCTGTGTAAGCTCTGCAAAACAAAACCATTAAAGAACACATCATGTTTCTTCACGCAATGAATGGGTGTGATACGACTTCAGCACCTTAAAACCAAGGGAAATTGAAGTTTGTGAAAACTCTCACCAAATACTCCCACCTTGCCGATGTTGTAAGTGTTTTCAAAAACCCTGAGGCAACATTAGAAAGCATTGCAGCAGCAGGGGAGAGATTCCTGGTCAACGTGTACGGCTACACAGGAAGGACTGAACCGTCGACAAACCATCTGAGGTACATTAATTATAAGAAGGCAGCTTTCAAGACCTCATCAACAATAGCTGCACTACCACCATCAGCTGCTACAGCCACACAGCACAGTTTTAGGGTGTATCACCAGGTGCAGCAATGGCTGGGGCTGAGAAAAATGCCGAGCAACAGATTGCCTGGAACCGATCACCTCTCTACAAGCCCCTGCTCCTCCCGAACTGCTGCGTCTGGTGTCATGAAAATGCGTCAAGACTTGCGCAAAAAAATCTAGCTGCAAAAAAGCAGGCCTCGATTGCACCAATCTGTGCATCAACTGTGAGAGGTCCTGCAACAACGTGACAATCGAGACAGATCTCACAAATACCCTTGAGGATGGACCATTGGACGTCGAAGTACAGGACGAACTGGGCTTCACCTTCTCCCCGGTTGTTGAGACCATCGAAGAAAATGTAGACAAGGAGGACGAAGGTATATAACATTTCCTTCCCCAAAAACGACAATCACACACTTGGAGCATAAATGTATCTGTCTGAAGTAGTTAATATGAATGTACAAGCTGACCCATATCTTCTGTTCATTACAGACCCCTCACCACCTGAAAAAATAAGGAGAACAGATGAAGGGACTGAAGAGGATGTGACAGTTCCTTGAAAAACGAAGGTATGTACAACAGTATCTTCAACAGCAAACATGTGCAGATTACTACTTACCTCGTCTATCAATAAATCTATGAAATAACATCTCCTGTTTGTTCCAGATGATTAAGGCAGTCCAATTTATGACGGCAGAGACTTTCATCATTCGCAACATTAACATGATATGAGTATATATTATACTACTGACTATAATACACTGTACATAACTACTTTATTAATAACTGCATTTCATTCGTTTGTCTCCATTTTTTCAATTACTCTCCCTATATTCATTATTCGTGTAAGATATACTGGGTTCGGGAATATGTTTTTTTTTGGCGCGCTCTAGCGGTGGAATGGTTAGTCTTACAAAAAAAAGTGATACATGAAAAATTCAGGAAATTTTGTCTACTTTAATTTTGCATGGAATGGTCTTGTCGAAAAAATGCTTCCTTTCTGAGATATAGACGAAAAGCTAAGAAAAGTGCCAAAATTTGGGCAAAAAGTGCCAAAAAAACAAAGTTCCGGGCCAAATTTTTGCCTGCAAACTTCAAATTCATGTTCAGCGACCCAAAAAACATAGAGGGTGAGAAAATAAAAACTATAGCAAAACTTTCCTCTGAGAATCCTAATATTTATTTATTTATTTATTTATTTATTTATTTATTTATTATACACTACCCAACAGAACATGTTCCAATTACAGGGTAGGAAAAATACACAATAATAAAATACAAAACCAAAATACAAATACACAATAACAAGATACTTAATATTACAAAATACACAATATAACAAATTTTCAAGGTTTATAACGTACATATAGGTTTTAAGATAATTAATTGAAAGTACATACAATGTATTCAATTAGTTGTTATAGCAAGCAGTTCTTATGTCTGCAACACTACAATTAAAAAGGTTAACTTTGTCCTGAATATCATGCCAGTTATGACACATAACATACACCGGTGAGAATTCTTGGTGTGGGTAAATAAAAAAGATTAGTTGATCTTGTTTGCACCAGTGGCATATGAACAAGCGCATTAACTTTTGCCAACAGTTCAGGGCATTTTATTTTATCATTGACAAGTTTATGCAAAAACATAACAGAGTGAAGAAAGCGCCTTCTGACCAGTTCATCAGCATTGAACCTCTCTAGCAGCTTGTCGTGCGAAAACCCTATTGGCGGATAGATTTTGTCCTCCTTAAATGCCACAAATTTTAAAAATCTTCTATGAATTTGTTCGATAGCTTTACTGTGTACAGCGTAGTTAGGATTCCATACAACAGAGCTGTACTCAAGTTTGGAACGCACAAAAGACGTAAATAGAATTTTTAATGTGTCGATGTTGTTGAGCTCACCGGAGTTTCTAATGATAAAGCCCAGGATTTTATAAGCTGATGATACAATGATATTGATGTGCTGGTTAAACGTCAACTTGCTATCAAAAGTTATGCCTAGATCTTTAAGTACATTTGGTTTATTTAAATGTACCTGATTTATAGAGTATTCATGCTGTACCGGATTCAATTTTCTAGTATAGGTCACAGCGTTACATTTAGCAGCGTTGAGAGGTAGGAAGTTTGAGGTGCACCAGTCGTTTATTAAATCCAGGTCTGCTTGCAGTAGCAAACAGTCAGATTCATCCTTGATAGCCAGATACAGTTTGAGGTCATCCGCATATAGTAAACAATGGCAGTTCAGACCAAGTACAATGTCATTTATAAATAAAATAAAGAATAGGGGACCCAACACTGACCCTTGTGGTACCCCAGA
Organism: Rutpela maculata; assembly: GCA_936432065.2. Lineage (NCBI taxonomy): Eukaryota > Metazoa > Arthropoda > Insecta > Coleoptera > Cerambycidae > Rutpela > Rutpela maculata. The sequence continues at coordinate 55,033,255 of OW386289.2, read as the reverse complement.
AGTACAAACTATTCTTTCAGATTTATACCCACGATATTGAACATACTGGTTTCTACATTTTAGGTAGGAGGAGCAAAATAGAATTAAATCTCGGTTAAATCCGAAAGCAGAAAGCTTTCTTAGTAAAATACCGTGGTCAAGTCTGTCGAACGCCTTTGAGAAGTCTGTATAAATGACATCTACCTGTCCATTGCCATCCAACACCTCCGAAATAAATTGTGTAACACAAACCAAGTTGCTGATTGTCGACCGGCCTGCCACAAAGCCGTGCTGATTAGGGCAAATTTGTTCGTTGACATGTGCGTGAAGCTCCTCGTATAGAGCGAATTCAAAAACTTTACTAAAATTATTAATGATGGTGATGGGTCGATAGTTTTTTATGTCAGTCCGATTGTCTTTTTTAAAGACGGGAATAATTTTGGAGTTTTTCCATAACTCTGGGAATGTGTTAGTGTTAAGGGCTAAATTAAATAAAATAAGTAAATATGCATAGCCTATAAAATCTGGCATTAGTATGAAAGGTAATATTTTTATTTATTTCTTAAAAAGAACCTATTGACCCTAAGAAAAATAATTGTAAAAACTTTACATAGATATGAAGACTTTTGTGCCCTAATTTTATATTATATCAGCACAGAAAGACGTCATAATTGTAAATAAAATATTACCAGCCACTAAGCCATTTGTTCTAATGTGGGTTAACACACGAACCGATTTTGTCATTTGACATATTCTTAATATTTACATAACAAAATCTGACGTCGCATTGATCACCGTTTAAAAACAAATCACAAAAGGAATAAGTATACATAAAAATCGTGCGCACTATTCTGACAAACAATTTATCATCATTTTGTTCTTAATATTGAGAACATTTACATCCATAATGTTACAGGCAACTAATGGGTCAATTTAAATACTAACATTAACATAAAAAATACATATAACGGTGTACACAACTATTCGTTAGGGTGGCCCACCGAAAATGAAACAGGCGTGTTTTTTGTATGAACATCTCTTCTAAAAATACTCAGACCTGTCGATTTTATTATCGAGAGGGACATTTTTATTGGGTATTATTGATCGCGCCACTTCCACCTTTAAGAAGTGGTGGGACCAACCCCTAATAAGTTGCACATCGTTTTAAGACCAGTTAAATTCTCTTTATAACGGTATCCAACTTTTTAGATTTGAATTCAATTACGAAAACATAAAAATCAATTTTTTTTTCAAATTTAAATAATTAATAACTTTTTTATTCACTGATCGATTTTGTTCAAGAACAATAGGATTCTTTTTCTAGCTAACGCTAACTTACTGTCCAATTTTCAATGCAATAGGACTTTTCTTTCTACAGTTATCGTGCTTACAAGAAACATGACGGACGGAGAGACAGGCAGACGGATGGATAGACAGACATTTTGAAAGTTGTTCAGAATTCGTTCACTAACACAATGATATTTCCAATTTTAGAAATGTGCCGACTCGGTGGCGCAGTGCTTAAGGTGTTAGGCTTGCAACCACGGGGTTCCGGGTTCAAATCCTGGCTAGGGTATGGATGTGTAGTGGCGTTATTCACGTGTTACCGAGGCGGTAGCAGTGGACTAGACTGCGGTTGTGTGAGAGACAACACGATCTAGTCGCTCTCCTCTCCTGAGTTCGAATTTCAGCTGCGGCAGATGGCAATGTCGTAGGGAATGAGTGTTGTAGTGTTGTCTATGTGTGTATGTCCATCCTGGTTGCGTGGTAGAATAGCTTACGGCTAAACTCAGCCAGAATAGTAATATAAATAAGGTGATTAAAAAAAAAACCTAAATATTTGATTTCAGTATCCCTCGTAACTTTATCGCAAGTACAGTTTAAAGTATTTTTACAGGAAAATTTATGGGCAACAATTTGGTTCGTTTCTGATTGAACAACAGATAATATGGAAAATTTTGGAAATTTACTTTTTTGTACATTTAAACTTAGAAGATTACTATCTAACCAATTTTTTATGATTTTCAAACCATTTTCAGCCTTATTATATACTTTTTGCCATGTACTGTCTCTGAATATTAAGACTGTGCCGACGGCGTAAGATATTATTTGGTATTTCTTAGCATACTGTTTATATATAAGAGAAATAGGATCGGACCAATTACCGTCCCCCGTGGGACGCCTGTGGTTATTTCTAAGACACTTTGGACATTATCGATTTTAATCGTTTGTGTTCTTTTTGTCAGGTAATCTCTAAATAATCTTTGTTCACTTCCTCTAATCCCTATGATGTCTAATTTTTCTAATAGAATATCATGGTTGACGGTATCAAAGGCTTTAGCCAAGTCTAAAAACATGGCTAAGTATTTTTTGTTAGCGTCAAAACCATCTACGATTATCTTGGTAAGTTCATTCGTTGCGTTTTCTATACTAAGATTCTTTCTAAAACCATACTGATGCTTGTCAAGAATTTTAAATTTTTCTAAATACTCAATTAATCTTTGTTTCAAACAGTATTCAAAAATGTTTACAGTAAGTATTATTGATTAACAATATAGATCTGTAATTAGTAGTTTTTGTATTACCACCAGCTTTGAAAATCGGCGTAACAATTGAGGTTTTCCAGGCCACAGGTAACTTGCTTTTTGAAAAAACTAAGTTTATTATATAGGTAAGAGGACTTTTTATATATTTATTTGTAATTTTAAGAATTTTAGCAGTCGTGGAAAATGTTGAAGTCTTTATAGTTTGGAGTAAAGTGTATGAATCTAGAATAACTCGTCCCACTCGTTACCCACAAATACTCTAGGGTGGAGTGAAAAACACCAATTCGTACAGAAATGCACAGCACAGTGTACAGAAATAGCAGTAAATTGAAAAATTGTTTTTCGTTTCGTATCTTTGGACGCAGAATATATTCTCAATCTGTTTTCTTGAAATATATCTTTGTCTTGTTTTCAAATAATCTTCTCACTGGCTGTCTGTGGTGTTCTTCGGTTGTGTTCCTTTTTATGGACCAACAGTAGTCTTCCATCATGTGCACGTCCAGCCTTCCTTGATAGCGCTTTTCCATCTCCGATATATCCTGGTGGAAGCACTTCCTTTCCTCTTCACTGTAGTTGCCTACATTCTCTGAAAAATAAAAGTCAAGATGGGAGTGTATAAAATGTGATTTTAAACTCATATTACACTCCAAATTCTTGTAATCTTCCAACAGCTCTTCAACGATTTCTTCATGGTTTTCAGCTTTCTTTTTTCCGGAAAATTCTTGACTATACTTAAAATTCCAGACTTTCATCTCGAGGTCAGTCATCTTTCATTAGTGTTATGATTTGTAGTCCATCAAACACCTTTCTTTATTTTTTCTTGTGACAGTTTGGGAAATCGTTTCACCAAGTACAAAAAACAGTTCCCTTCCCTATCAAGAGCTTTCACAAATCGCAGCATGGCTCCGAATTTGATATAGAGTGGTGGAAGCAGTATCTTCTTGGGATCAACTAATTTGTCTACTGTGATACTTTTGTACCCTGGTTTAAATTCTGTCCTGCCGGGCCATTCTTTAACGACATAATATTCATATCTGGCTCTACTGTCTCACAAACATAAGAAACAGGAGTGTTTCGTGTATCCAGATTGTTGTCCTAAAAGAATTGAAATCATTTTCAAATCTCCGAAAATATACCACTGATGTTGATCGTACTGAAATTTCTCCAGTACGAGCTTTAAGTTCCGATATTCCTCCTTCATGATGGCTGAATGCGCGACCGGTATGGAAGCATAAATATTGGTATTATGGAATAAAACAGCTTTCAAACTTCTCTTACTTGAGTCAATAAAAAGTCTACATTCCTATTTATTATAAATATTGCGCTTCATTGCATTCATCAAACCTCCGATCTCACAGCAATACACCGAAGACTTCTCTTGTGTAAAATACGGTAAAAAAAATCTCTCTCTCTCTCTGGTGCGGTGTACGAATATATTTGTCTTTGGATCGAAGTGATAATTTTCATTCAAGCTCGATGCCAACAGCTCTGCTCTGTTTTTATCAAGTCCAAGATCCCTTATCAAATCGCTCAGACGATCCTGGGTTTTCTTCATCATCAAAGTCCCCTTCCCCACTTTTATCTTCTGAACCACTCTCCTCTTCTAATTCTTCTTCGATTACTTCTTCGGCTTTTTCATCCATATCCATTTCTTCAACACTGCTTCCAAGTTACTTGCAATTGTGTTCTTTTCTGGGGAGTCTTGGAGGAGCTATGCTCTCTACATCTGCATAAGTGGCTTTATCCTTACATTTACTACTTATACCGAATAACTTTGATAGGCAGAACTAATAATTGGAGAAATCGGGTCGAGGTTCTCCATTCCATTGGTATATCAAATCTGTTTGCCTTCTTGTTTTTCTGCTTCCAGCGATTTAAAGAAACATAAAATGCATTGCATAACAATTCCGGTGTCCATGATTCTTTATTATGAGTTTCTATATTGAAACATTCACTGTAAATATTCCACGTATGTGCAAACATTCCATGTTGACTTGATTTTACACATGTAATAGAAGCTTTCTGGATTGTTTCTGCATTTTGAAGGACTTCAAATACTGTCAAACAGGCAGTTCATAATGCGGAGGGGTTTCGTCCTGTTGAAATACCAACTAAGCTTTGAGGTAACGGTCAGCATTTTCGATAACATCAGTTAACATTGGATCAATATTGTCTCCCATAGCAACTTTTTAGCCAAATTCCAATTTAAGAAAAAGAACCTAAAAACGTTCGTCCTAATATTTCATTTTTGTGGGTGTTGGGTGTGTGCTTCGTGAAATATGTTCGGATTTGAATCTGACCAGTTATGACGGTTGACTGTACCATTTACGAAAAAAGAACTTTCGCCGGGAAAGCAGACAATAAAAGGAAATTTGGATTATTAATAGCTCATTCACTTATAATTTCACAAAATTGCAAAAATTGGTCAGAGTCATCTTCATTGAGTTCCTGTGTCATTTAAATTTTGTGTGGATGGAGCTGATAATGTTTTAAAATTCTTTCGACTAATACCAGACACAGCAGCCAATTGGTTCGTACTCGATGTATCATCGACAGCAACGTGGCCTAAAGTTGCTACTTCTAGCTCTTCATTACTTACCGTGTTTTCAGCATTTCGCTTTTTATTGGCCATAGAGCCAGTCTCCAGAAACTTTACCTCTAACTCCAGAACGTACTTCCGATCGACTTTCCTATCTGCATGTTTTTGATTAAACAACTTGGCTGTTATATGACCACAATCACCATTTCTAAAGAAAAGTGTAATTATTAGTCCCTTGAGGTAAAACTTTTACCCCAAAAGTTCTGCGACCGCACCGTAAGACATCCACCCCCCCCCATTCTGGAATGAGGAGAACACGATGTCCAATCATTACCGAAAATAGTAGTTTGTGCAACAAGAGTGGATATGATATCCATATCGCACAATAAAGAAGTTTGAGCACGACGCCGTAGGCGGAGTGCTTCAAATCTTTGGATAATTCACTCGAGTTGTACAGTATACTTTTCCTACGACCAGCTTAAAAAACTACAAAATTTATTAAACATTAATATATTACACACTGACAGTACACACTGACAGTTACTTTGACAGCTTACGGACTAATTTGATTTTAAAACGAATAGTTGTCTATGTACTTAATACACAAACCGTGATTGGTCGGTTTCATTTCATATCCATCCTAGAACTGATGTGAAATATATCAGTTCAGTTAACTGGAATTGCCTACTTATCCATTCTACAGACTGTACAGAAAACAGCAAATTTACATAAGGGAGTAGAAAAAACATTTTTCCGATTTTCTGGAGCTAGGCTGGCAACGGCTTGTCGAATCGGGCTTTTTTCTGGTCAATTTGAATAAAATAAGTAAATATTTACCTAACCCATCCCCGGGTGGGTTGAAGCTACCTTCACCCCGAATAACTAAATACCACGAAAACAACGATAATAAGCTATTATATTTTATTAAAAACCGCTGCCTAAGGAATCACTACTTCCTCATCTAGATTTTTTATCCAAGTTTCTCAGAACGCAAAAAACAAAAAAGCAACTACGCTGATCTGGCAACGGATTCGGATATTTTTTTCGATTCAAATGCATTACCTAATGTACTATGTAAGGTAGTTTTAAAATTAGTCAGCTTTTTATATTTTAAAAATATCCTCCTGGAGGAAATTTTAATGACATTAGATTCCAATTCATGCTTCAGCAAGATGAGAATGTGGATATAACGTACATTTCCCCCGACAGAGGCAGCCATATGCGAGAATGCTCTTGAAAGCGGAGAGGTTCTTCAGGTTTAGGGGTAATGGGTGAAGGGTAGGTCGTGAAATATTGTCACCATCGTATTCCCCGCCTTCGAAGATGGGAGTATACCGCTTTCCAGATTTTAGGTGGCATTTCGATATTGGGGGTGGGTTTGGTCACCTGTGGTCAATGTTTACTTATTTTATTCAAATTGACAAGAAAAACCTCGAGAAAAACCCATCTGACAAGCCCTTGCAAGCTTAGCACCGAAAAATTGGATAAAGGGATGGTTTTCTCGGTTTAGGGTAGGCCAGAAAATATTATTACCATCGTGTTCCCCGCTCTCGAAAACGAGGAAGAAGATGTCTTGCGGTCCGGTCGCAGAATTTTTGGGCTTTTTGCCTTTTTCTGGTTTACCTCAAGGGATTGCAACCCTTTCTGCAATAGAGTAAATCAGTGTGGAAACAATTAATACTACGAAATAAGACGTGTTGGTTGTCGATGAATTCTCAGAATTTGTACTGAATAGCCTTGCTTTTTAATAGAAGTGAACTGTTTTTACTTTTTTTTATCTTCAGTGTGAAGGAATAAAGCGAGAACGTCAAAACGTTAAGACGTTCTTACCCGAGAAGTCATTCATTAAATTTTCTAGTTTTAGAACGAAGTTTCTCGAATACTATTAGTTCAAATTTAAAAAGTAAGATACCGTCGTTTCGTTTTGGGTTGACCACCCTGTATATATACTTATCGTACAGAAATCTAATTACGCTAAGAACTATACGCGTTTGACAAATTATGATAATCCAGTACGCAGGACTTCTACAAATTACGTGCGGTGTTATAAGAAATCTTATTGCAGATTTAAACTTCAGAACGAATTAATATCGACTATTATGACCTTTCAAAGGAGCACCTCTAGTCGATTATTTATGATGTGGTTAGACTGCATTTAATAAAATTTCCTGCTTGGTAATCTTGAACCTAATTTGAATATTATCTGAGGTTATAGTGATAATTAAATTTATTTTCATTATAATTTACTGATTATACATTATGTGAAGTAATTGGGGCATTACCCCATATAATTTGAACCATTTCTGAAAGGTGAACTTCCTTCATAAAATATGTAAAAAAATAAGTCTTTCTTAAAAATTATTTATTAATTTTGTCAAAAATGCACTATTCGAGCACGTAAACGTACCAATAATAATCTTTCAAGCAGCAAGAGAGCGACCTTATGAAAATTAATATTAAATGTGCCATATGACATAAGTTACACATCGTTACTCTTTTTTGCATATTTTGTAATATTATAATAATAATAAACGTTTGTAAAAAAAATAGCAAGCCTAGAGTCCACTACAATCAATAATATTACATGGTCCTTCGAGCCGCCAAATTATGATCTTTAGGTAGGTTATTCAGGATACGTTTCAGATCATCTGGACCAATAAAGAGTTCCACAGAGTTCTATACTGGGACCATTGATATTTATTCCATTTGTCAATGATATTTATAAGGATATTCAATACCATGTTCTATATAAGATTTGCAATATGATCTTCTTTAAATTAATTTATTGTGTGAATCTAATAGATTACTTTAATTATATCAAAATGTAACTTTTACGAAGAGAATTCATCAGATATTTTTCATATAAACAGGCAATAAAACGGTCAATGCATGCAGCCAATTTCACAATCTCGAAGTTATTTGTGATTAAAAATTAATCTTTGTTGCAATATAAATACCTACAAAAATTTAATTGGTTTGCTATGAGAAATTCAAGGCATTTTAAGGATGTTTCCACACTTTATTCTTTTTAATGCTTTCGAGAAGCAAAATTAGAAATGCTAACATTGTTTGGAATCATTTAGATTTCTAATTTGAAACGAACACAGAGAAGGTATGTCAAATATCTTTCCTTTAAAGCTGACGGTGTTTCTTCACCTACTAGTACAGTACCTAGAGTAGAGTGGGCCGAAAAACATGAAAATTAGAACTTGCTGATGGGATTGTTTCTAATTTGTTATGTATCTAAAGCTAATTCGGGTAAATTTTTAGCCAAATCAGTTAATATCTAGTCGGGCCCCCATGGCCTTGAAAATGAAGGAAAATCCCAATTTTTCGATTTTTAACATTTTTCAAATTCACATTTAAAATTATTTTATAACTGTCTAAATGCGTGTGGTAAAAGTTTTCTAAATAAAATATTTTTCAGTCCCAGGAAAATTATAAATTTGTCACTAAAACGTAGAATTTGACGAAAATAAGGTTATTTGTATACAATTTCTAATTTCCCTGGAACTGAAAAATATATTATTCGAAAAACTTTTACTACACGCATTTAGACATTAATAAAGAGTCATAAAAAAATTCAAATGTCAATTTAAAAAATGTTAAAAATGAAAAAACTGGCCTTTTCTTTCATTTTCAGGGCCATGGGGGCCCAGCTAGATATTAACCGATTTGATTAAAAATTTACTCGAATTAGTTTTGGATACATAGTAATAAATTAGAAACTACCTTCTTCAAATTCAAATTTTCGTGTTTTTCGGCCTACCCTAACCTAGAGGTAAAAAATATGTAAAATTTCGGAATAATTTCATATGTAATGATATTTTTTCTTAATTGGTTATTATTGTAGTAAAACCGCTGCCCAAGGAATCACTACTTCCACATCCAGATTTTCTATCCAAGTCACTCACAACGAAAAAATTTTGTATGTGGAAATAATTGCTTATGGAACTTTAATAATATAATATTTGAAATCCTCTACACCTAGTCGTTATTAATATAACAAAAGCTCATTAGAGCTAAGCAGACTGTATTTTTCCTTTATGAAGTTGATTTGGGATTAATAGGTAAATAAAGTAACTATAAAATGAACGTTAGGTCAGTTAAGCAAGCTTACCACGTGTACTGTTTCTGGATCCTCCTGCTCCGGGGTTGTGATGAATGTCTTGTTCAGAGGCCTCTGTGCTGTTCCAGTGGAGCAATGTTCCTGGGGTTTTCTAACTTCTAAATGTTACATATAATCACGCACACACAACAGATTAAAATATTGATTTCCACAACGAGTCTTCTATTTCTAATTGACTGCTAGAACGCGAGTCGTGTATTCTAATTGACTGCTAGAACGCGCGTCGTTTTCTGATTGACTGCTAGAACGCGCGTCGTCTGTTCTTGTTGACTGCTAGCACGCGAGTGTTTCTATATTCTTCTATCTAAGTATCTAGTGGTGGGGGCAATCTTAACTGACACAAAATGATAGGCAACTAATAATACGCAATAAAATATCGTCGAACCTACGATTGATAATTACTAGGCGCAAATTCTTCGATAATTACATTTAATTCTCAACAACCCCAAAAACCTATAAAACGATACCCCACATCGATAGTGGGGTGGGGGTGGTGCTAGGGGGTGGTAGTGGGTGTGGATGAAGTAAAAAAATATTTTGAGGTTTCTGGTTCTTGTACACACACACTAAATCACAATGTTTTTTCATCCCCTTTAATAATGGGGTGGGGGTGGTAATGGGGGTAGCTAATGCCAAAAATTTTTTTGAGACCTTAGCTTCTCTTTAATATACTAAATACCAATTTTCTGGACTCTTACCTGCTTAATTTACCTATTTACCCCAAATTTACCCCAATTTACCCCCAACCCTTCTATGGAACAAGATGAAAATATAATCTAGTTCCAGATCACGTTAAAATACATACGTGTACCAAATTTCAAGTCAATATCTTAAACGGTTCCCGGGTAAACGTGCGCACAAAAAAAAGTTACAGACCGACAGACAGACAGAAATTTTTTTTTCGCTCAAACTTAAAATCTCGACGTTTCATGGCATTCTAAGCCTATTTGAACAATAAAAATTTTTAAAAATTTTTTTGTCGTTACTATACTTCCACTGGATGTGGAAGTAAAAGGTATCGTTTACAGTTTCTATATGGTCCGGATACTTGCTCGTACCCTAAATTTTAATATTGAATATTTGAAAAAGTGTTACTAATTTATTTTTGAAACGTAGAATAGTTATGTTTTTGGGATCGCTGATTCCGAATCTGAAGTCAAAATTAAAAAATTCAAAGTGGCTGCTCTAATAAGGCGGCTGTATTTTTTTCCTAAAACAAATGTTTTAAACGGACAAAATAAATTGAGCGTCTGGGTGATGCTATATATTAACGAAAAACAGCATTTTTGAGAGAAAATTAATTACCGAGGAATTAAAATAACAAATTAGCTGTTAAAAAAAGTTAAAATGCACATTGAATCGGCCATAACTTCTTTATTTTTGTGATGTAGAAACAAAGAGAAAATCATTTTAAATATTGATTAATTATTTTGTTCCTTAGAATTTTTTATGTAAGTGTCACAGTTTCTTCTAAATATTTCATCCTAAAAACGGATGGATGCCATTAAATATCTCCGAAACTATCAACCCTACACATGCAAAAAAACAAATTGATTCTCAGTTTATAAACTGACAATCGATTTGTAAGCTTACAAGTTTAATTTTGGTCCACTATTTTTCTCTAAAACTAATATTTATTGAGATATTTGCAGAGAAACAAAAATGTTAGGTTTTTTCTAAAATTCCTTTACAGTTTAAAATGCATTTTTTTCTAAACAAGCTCTGTAAGCGGACGAAAAATTTTGAGCGTCTAGGTCATACTATTAACGAAAAACAATATATGGCAATATATTTTTTTGATTTGCTGACTACTTACATTAACAAAATGGCGACGTTTTTATTAAAAAAAAATTTGAAAAAGTACATTGTTTCTGTCATAACTTCTTTGTTTTTACGCTATAGAAATAAAAGAAAAATCATTCGAAAGCCTATTTAATAGGTTTTTATTTTGGTTCTTACCGCTTTTGACGTACGTGCCATAATTTCTGAGATATTTAATACTTAAACTAAATACTTCGTCTTATAGACGTTCGGACGCCACATTTATACTTCCAGATCTCCGAAACCATTAACTCTACAGAAATTAGAAAAAAGTGAAATTCATCCTCAATTTAGTAGCTTTCTTATTTTTTTCTAGCATGTTTTCGCTCAATGTAATATTTTTCGAGTTATTTGAAGAATATTGTTTTGGAACACCTTTTTTAAGCTAAAATCTCTATTTTCAAATCTTTATAACCTAAAGACTATCAATTTTGATGAAAAGTTGCATAGAACCTCGTCTTCTTAAAATTTTATTTTCTTTCAGTTCCAATGTTTTTAATTTTTCCTTAGTTGCCATCCCCTAAAAACGGGAGGCATCCACCCCATATAAATTAGCAAGCCGCCGCATACCTAATATATAAACTTTTCTTTGATGCATTTACTATTAAGTTGCGAAAAATGAACCAAATCCGATTCATATGACATTATTCCAAAATTAAAACCTCTAACCGTAATATAAATGTACTCCATAATCTGATATGTTAGTTAAAGTTTACTTACACGACAGTATCATGGTGAGTCTATTTTTGCGTATTATTCTTACATAAAATTATCATTATCTTCAATTATTAACAAATCACATGCACTAAACGCGATATATTTTAATATTCCATCTTTTGAAACGCGCTCATATGTCGAATTTTATTTGACTAGGTACTACAAAAACAAATGAACTAAAATTTTCACCTAAAAGGCATGTGTAAGGCATGTGTTTAAATTATTTAAAAACTTTGTTATTCTTAATTGTGGTGTTAATAATAAAAATCATTTTCTTTTCTTGAAATATATACTGAGTGAACGAAATTTGAACAGTTCCATTTTTTTAGATACAAATTTAGAATTTTGGGATATGTTTGAGCCTTGAAAGATCAGATTTATCCTGACGATAATTTCATTTTTGGCCTAACCTGAGGCCTAACCGGAAGTGATCCCGAGTATTTAAATAAAAAAAATTAGATTTTGAATTTTCCAATATGAAACAATAATAGAGAATTACCTACTTTCTGAGTTGATCCCAAAGTTAATACAACTATTCATTTACCCACAATTGCAGATGTTTTGTGGAGCTCGTACCACTTTTTTTATTATTTCAGCACATCGACCTCGATTAGAGTTTTTTATGAGTAATTAGAAGAATCGCAAGCTCATACGGATCATCTTAAAACAAGTGCCGTGTCGCTTATAGCTACCCTTCCTCAATTCCTTCACACTATCAATGTACCATGTATACCCATAATTATAGCTCTTTTGTTCATAATATCTATAATTATAAGACAAGTAACAACCAAATTTTTATGCGAAGAGAACAGCTACAAATTATTATCAAAATAACCTACGTATTCATTAAAATGCTGTTAGTATATAATTATCACTGCGGCAGGTTGAAGCTACTCCAAAACTAAAGGTATTTGATATAAAGATAAATAGACAGTTTAATAAGCAAAACGTAAAATTATTTATATTACAGAATAATATCCATATATGAGAATAATTTCCGTAGAGACGTTATAAAAGTGTAGTTTAAATATGAACAAAAATTGATAATTATTTCCCAGGTAATAAATTTTAAAGGTGTTGAAGAAGTAGAACTGAGTATAGTAAAGGTTTGTGACTAAACTAGATTAATCCTAAATTCTGGGCATATACGGCGCTAGTGATTAATAATAATAATAATAATATTAGTAATAATCATAATAATAACGCACCACCGCCCGCTCAAGCGAGTTTGTGAACCAAATGTCCGAATTTGCGGTTCCTCTCGTACTGAGCAGGATTACTATCGCAACGACGAATCATCAGTATGGTAAAACTAACCTGTCTCACGACGCGATGGTCTGAACCCAGCTCACGTTCATGCCAATCCAGGGGGTATGGAAATAGACAATGCCTGAGTAGCGAACACCTTACAGCGATGGTCTGAGAAGCAGCTGCATAGGCGGCATGTTTACGATCTAAAGAGGCATCAAGTGGATGAGGAGGCATCAAATGCTTGGCTACTTAATGGAGAAATTTTACAGAGACCTAGGGCTTCATGATGGCAGTGCAGGACCAGGTCATTGCCACAAAGGATTATTTGAAGTTTATCGTAGGAACGGTCATAAAGGACGACAGATACAGGAGATGTCAGCAGGCCTCTGAGACCATCGAACATGTAACTGGTGCCTGTCAGGCATTGGTTACTACTGATTACCTTAAGCATTATAACCAAGTGGCAAAGATAAGCCATCAATCGCTGGCACACAAGCATGGATTAGTTCATGATATATCAATGTACACTGATCCGGTCAAGAACTATATTGGGACCGATCAGTTATTACGGATAGACCGGATCTCATTTTTATTGATAAAAGTAAACAGAACATTTTTTTTACTGGATATAGGCATTCCCAACACACACAACCTGGATCAATACTACAATGAAAAGATCACCAACTATCTCCCTCTGCTGCTGAAATTAAAGACCCATGGCGCAAAGAGAAGGTAGTAATTTTGCCACTGATTATCTCCACTACAGGAATTGTTACAAAAACGCTGATAAAATAATTCAGCAATTAGGAGTATCTACTAGCGTGAGAAACTCAGTGCAGAAAGCAGTTATTCTTGGCACAACATCCATAGTCAGATCGTTTCAGACTATTTTTGTTGAATGGTATCATTTTGCTCCAAAGGCCGATGATATTTTTGAAACCCACTAAAAAGTGGTGAAAAAGAAAGATAATAATAATAATAGTAGCCATCCATACAAAAGCCATCAATAATTTTGTCCTGCCACTTTTAGGGTACACATTTGGGATTGTCAAATGGACATATACAGAATCAGAACAAAAATAGGTATGTTAGGTTAGGCAACGGCACACAGAATACACCATCCTCAGTCATCCAAGTACAGGGCGAGGCTACCTCGCCATGAAGGTGGACGTGGGATTTTGGGCGTGGTACAAGTATGCAATGCTCAGATAATGCAATTGCGAACATATTTCCACACGTATGTCAGTAATTTGCATGAAGCAATGGTAAAGGCTGATCTGGGAAGCACAAGTTTAAATCTGAACGAGATAGATTATTTATCTCTCCTGAACATAGCCACCGACGAAATAAAGACAAGAGAATGGGCCTCTAAAGAGCTACATGGAAGGTTTTACAAAGATCTATGCAGTGACGCAGTTGCTCGGAAAGACTCTCTCCACTGGCTAGTAGCAGATGCCCTGTATCCAGAAACAGAATGATTTATTATTGGTATCTAGGATAATGTCATTAGCACGAGAAATCATAGAAAATCTGAAGGAAACAATGACATTGGACTCGTGTAGGAAATGTAGTACCCAGGATGAGACTATAAAACATATTCTATCGTCATGTCCATATATGGCAGGTACAAAGTACTTAGATAGACTTAGATAAACACAATAAAGTCTCTGCGATTGTCTATCTAGAAATTATCAAAATATACAAAATCCAGATAGAAGAACCACAACCATATTACCTGATCAAGCCAACGTCAATGTTAGAAAATGAGGAAGGAAAGTATGCTGAGACAAAGGTATCATCACTGACAGAAATGTTGGACATAATAGACCGTATATAATCGTCCTATACAAAAAACAAGAAAGAACTCTCTTGATTGATATATCTGTTCCTAGCAACAATAACCTACAATAAAAACATCAACAAAAAATTAATAAATATTCTGACCTTCAAAGATAAATAAAAAGAATATCTTTAATAACCTAACCTGACCTAACCTAACCTTAACCTAACCTAATATAACCTAGAGAAAGTAGACATCGTCCCAATAATAATTTCCTCAATGGCACTGATCCCTAAGAATCTAAAAGAAAATATAAAACCGAATATCCCGGATAGTACTTTTTTTAAACAAAATTTTAGGGAAATTTTATTATCTACAATATTAATAATAACTAGGTAGTTACACGTAGGAGCAACATGGACAGAGATAATTGCAAATATATGCAGCAAAGCACGCATTTTCACCATTCTATTGGATGTAAATCGTAAAATATTGATAATAACTTAGTACTTAAAGACTCCTGGACATGAAGTAGACACAAAATTGTTTAAACAAAATTTTAGGGAAATTTTATTATCTACAATATTAATAATAACTAGGTAATTACATGTAGGAGCAACATGGACAGAGATAATTGCAAATATATGCAGCAAAGCACACATTTTCACCATTCTATTGGATGTAAATCGTAAAATATTAATAATAACACACAATACACTACATATAGTGGACAACCCCCACATCCAAAGCATTTCACATTTGGAAAGACGCAGACATATATCCATAATCACCGGTATTTGTGGTATTTTATTTATTTCAGCTTACAATACAAAAGTATATTATGCAACGACCATTTAATGATGGCTATTAAGACACGAGCATGAGAATTATGATATGAGCCGTATGCGAGTGCACTAATAGCTATTAAATGAGTGAGTTGCATACACTATTTTTCTACGACCAGTCATAATAAAATAGAAAACTAACACTTTATTTCTGAAATTTATTAATTATAGATTTCAATATAGGAAATATTATGAAAACTATACTTAATAAATATTATGATTATTATTTCAATTTCACTTTCACTATCACACATGTGCACTGATTTTAATTGCAAGAAGCACAAAGTTTGAAAATTTGAAAGGTAAACAGTAAGTAAGACTTGTCAAAATTGACAAATTTTAGATCTATCAGATGTTCCAGGCAATAACTCATATTGACAGAATATTGCTGTGTCGCGTTCCTATTGGTTATAAACTTGTATCTTAATGGAAAATTTGTATCTTAATGAATCTCATTAAAGTACAGGTAGGGAATGTCTAATAAACGAAATGTATGGGAGTAGAAAAATAAATATGTAACACTGCGTACAATATCGCGGTAAAACCGCGTAAGGTACCACAGTGGCCAGGTGTTGCGGCAAACTACCCTCATGTTATTTTAATTGAACGACGATTTTCTGATTGAGCTCAATCGTGTTTCTTTTTAATATGTTGCTAGACTTCATCTAAATTTGCTTTTGTGTTGTTTGAGAGTTTTTTCATAGAAGAGTGTGTCTTTGAGAAAATGAATGAAAAAACTCTCCTCCAGCTGTCAAGATTTAAAACTATTTGTACAAGTGCATCTTTTCATGGTGTGTGATTTCAAGAGGAGGTTTAAGGAATGTGGTGAGTGTGGAGGGACGACGACATACAATGCGCCTTAACAGACTGAGCTGCCGTTAGAGAAAAATAGTTCAAACAACATTTTCGATAATATTGGTCATACCTCATTTTAGGATAGAACTAACATCAAGGGAGATAATTGACGAAAACCTATTTTGACCGTCATTTCTTCAACATGGCAGCAGTACCGAGGGTGATACTTTTGCGGAAAACATTGATTAATAATTGCGGTAAGACTTCCTACATTATGTAAACAACAAATTTCTTGTAGGTATTATTCACGGGTCAAATGGATTGACTGTAATATACCAGCAATGCGTTAAGTAAGAAATACATGGCTGATGTAGACGACACATTTCTCTGAGCTGCATAAACCACTTTTCTCTTCTTTTCAGGGCTATAGGAATAGTCACAAACATTTTGAAAGGGGTTTTAGTGAATATATTAGTACATTTTGGTTCAAAACACCACTTTGTTGCTGACATTTTGTTTCATGCTTGAACTGTTCAACGTCACCGAATAAATATAAATAAATACTTATAGTAGGCATTAGCTAGCGAAGCAACTGTGCGGTAGCTGACGTCACATGGCCTAGCCTCGCGTACAGGTACCTTTTGTAACCTCGCATCAATTGCCACTTTTCAAGTGACCAAAAACGGAATTATTTTTTAAAATTTTATCTCAAATTTGACATTTAGCACAACTGTGCTTCATTGCAAATACAGTCGACACCAATCAAAACAAAACAAAAATTAGACTTGCCTCAATAGTGCATTCGAGCAAAGTGTCGACCATGCCCGACTACAACTTCTACTTGTTATTTCCAATGGCCTAGAAGTAATTAATCTTATTCACTTCTAGTTACACTTTCTTATTATATTCACAAATAACATTGTTATCTTTTGACCGATCATGCGCGGTATCTAATGAAGATCTGTACGGTGGCTATATTTGATGAATTGCCATGATAAATCATTGATATGAAACGCACAGATAATTTGGAAGTATAATAATTCGATTAAAATAATTGATAATTTCCTCATATAATCGTACCTCCAGAACAGCGGATGCGTATTTTTTAACGAAGTCTCGTCCAATAATTTCTCGTTACCCAGGCTCGTGCTACGCTGTACACAGGATGTAAAAAAACCGCTAATAAATGGTAATCTGTTTTAATATCCGAGAACCTGATCCAAACTGGTTCGGTTTTAAATTATGCAATTTGAAAACTAGTCGGTGACTATAATTATTATTATTACATTTTTGTTGTTTCGGTGCCATTTTAACAGCTGTTTTAGCTGATCTGCGCAATTTATGGTTTTAAAAACATATTATTATTATGCAATAAATACAAGGCAGATATTTTGCAAATATAAAGATGAGCAAAAATAGTAACCACACATTTACCACACCTTTGTTTTTGTTTTAGATGTTAAGTTACGTTGTAGTGATAATATCTATACATATAAATGGTGTTTCAGGTATGCTGTAATTAACTTTTAGGGCAGACATAAAGAGTGGCGCACTCGAAATTTTACTCAAGTTTAATGTGCTATAATTTCTAAACTACTTGATTGATTACCATTAACCTTTTTCTATTTTGAAGAATAATTCTTTAAGATCATACAGGCCCAAACATTTTTATTGATTAAACTTATAATTGATACAGGGAAAAATAAAAGTGACTGTTTTATTCAGGAACTTTAAAACACCATGTAGATTTATTCGGCACTTGGAATAAGCTCAAAGTATCTTCGGCGTTTTAAACGGAATTTAGATTCAATTTTGTTTTTTGATTAACCTCTTTATCTTGCTTTGCTAAATAAAAAGTTTGGTTCTTCTCTCTTCTTATTGTTTATTTAGATTCCATTTTGTTCTATTAAAAAGATGTATGTACAATTTTTCGTATATTTTTGTATTTTTTGTATGAAAAATACATCAACAAAATTTGAAACGAATATTGTATCTACAGGTAAAGCTATTTAGTCCCTTTACATGTGTCTAATTTCAACTTGATATCTTTAACCGTTTCGGAGATAACTGGGATTGACCACCCTGAATATTTTTCATGTTTTTCTACTTGACAGTTGTTTTAACTACATGCCAAATATTACCGTTTCCCCGCCACATGTTTAAAGGCTTTAAAAATGTCTACAATTTGATGCGCCCAACATGGTGACCGCTTCAACAATAAAAAAGTTACAAGTCAGGGGAGCTTCAAGTGTCGCACCCTGTATAAGGTGGTTAGCCACTGGTCCGCAAAGAGTTAAAAATAAAAAAAGGGTAAAAAATAAAATTGTGATTTAGTGTGTGTACAAGAACCAAGGGCCTTAAACATTTTTTTGACAACAGCTACCCCTTCTGCCACCCCCCGTACCTACCCCCATCCCATTATTAAAAAAAATAAAATTGTGATTTAGTGTGCTTAGAAGAACCAAAGGCCTCCAAATTTTTTTTTGCATCATCCTTTCCCTCACTATCGTGTGGTATATCGTATTAAGGGTTCTTGGGGTAGACGACTTCAAATATTATTAAACTTCTATGAACAATTATTTCCACATATAGCCTATAGTATCAATTCCTTTTCGTTGTAAGTGACTAGAATAGGAAAGCTAGATGTGGAAATAGTGATTCCTTAGGTAGCGGTTTTTTATCATTAGAAGTTCATCCGGTCTTATTTTTGCCCATAATTGGTATGATAAATAATACAGAACCAAATCGAACAATACCAGAGACACCTAACGAAGAAAATAATTTGAACGGAAGGAAACTAATGACTGTCTTCTTGTATTTAATAATAAATGTTCTACTTAGTTTGGTACTTCTTTTGGTGAATTCTTACAGTAAAGGAGCTGTTATTTTAAAGTGGAACACCCTGTATATGTTTACATAATGCCAACAAAGAACTGAAGAGCAACTATTTAATTTTATTTTTATTTTTAATATGTGTACAACAATCAACAGCTTCCGCAGATTTACGAGGCGAGGTAATATAATACACTAACTATACTTCTACTTTTTTAAATCGAATAATTGATGGTTCAAAAATACCTATACCATTTACTATGGAATGTACCGATGGGCGATCATAACGGTATAATATATCCATTCCAATTAATGTGAAGCTGAAACATCTTTCCTATAAAGTGATATGACGTTTTCCGTATTTTAAGCCGAACATATACAAGCATGAAGATGATGATTAATGTGTCGTTTTATGTAAATTTATCAACTACTAATATACTGCTTTACATGTTTGGCCTTGATTCTAAGATTTAATAAAGCAGGTCCATGCCTACATTGTATGGGGTGCAAAATTGCATATGTATCGGTAGGAGAACACCTACGCATTCACACGCGCAGGGTCGGACTGGATAGGCGGGCTAGCCGGGGCTCTCCTTATTTATTGTGTTTAATACAGTAGGGTTAATTATAATTATATTTCAGTAAAAAAATTAGGTGTCTATTCCTCATCACTAGGTTTTTTATTTTGTAGGCAACTGATTTTGTAAACTATAAAATTTTAATTCACACATAATTTGTATATTAATATTTCAAGGTTTGTCAAATGTAAAATAGTTTAATTAAGAAACATGTCATTGATGAAAAACATAAAAGCATTTTCTGTAATTTCGTAAGAATTTATCCAGTTCAACTACATTGCAGCTAAAAATTAAATTTTCGTTGTGTTGCAAAGCAATAGTATATTACAGTGCAAGTGAAGAAACTAGTGTGCCGAGTGTGCAAAAAGCACACAAGTGAACGATTTCGTTTCTTTACGAGTGCTGTATAGCGTTTTGTTTAATCCTGGCATTAAAATGTTAACGAAATATTAAATTTTGTAATAACTGCTTCTTAGGCTTATGATTATGCATGGTTACGTTGCTATGGTTCGTGTAAATATAAACATTTGCAGTTGTTAAGAGTTTTTAATAATTGTGAAATTAATATTTATGTAAACAAATAAATGTTATGAATTATATTGCAGTTTGACAACTGGCAATTTGGCAGTAGTGTGGGCAATAGTATATTATATTACTAGGAGTAGAACGCATTCTTTTTTTGTGTTGAGCCCAGGATTTGCGGCTGAGGCGAAGCCGAAGCCGCAAACTGGGCGAAACACAAAAAAAGGCGTTCTACTCCGTGTAATATATATACTATTTTTTCTTCAAGCGTATTAAAATGCAAAAATTCATTTATTTATCATAAATGTAGAAATATTCAAACTACAGTCTTACATGTTGACACAATATGACAAGTGGCTAGTGGATAGCCCGCCACCGGTGGCTTTCGGTATTAACATTATGTTACTACTAAAACAATGTCCACTACGGTGGCGTTCGGTACTAACATTTTGTTACTAGTAAAACAATGTCCTACTTCTACTTCTGTTTTTGGTGACATAATTTAAACATTTTAATACGCTTGAAGAAAAGAGTATTTTTAATGAATACTTTTGCCCACATGTTGCCATAGAACAATTTGAGGGAACAAAACAAAAGGTTAAGAGTTTTGTATCAAAGTAAGAAACTGCATGTTTCAACAGCAGTTTTAAACAAACAATTATTAAAGGGGTGAAAAAAATTAAATTGTGATTTAGTGTGTACAAGAACCAATGACCTTATTTTTTTTTAATTTGTCTACCCCCATTACCACTGCCACCCCCACTACCGATATGGCATATCGTTTTACGGGTTTTTGGGGTAGACGATTTCAAATATTATATTATTAAAGTTCCATACACAATTATTTCCACACACTGAAATGCAAATATAGTATTTTCGTAGTAAGAGACTTGGAGAGGAAGTCTGGATGTGGTGATTCCTTGGGCAGCGGTTTTTGTTTTTACGTTTGCTGTTATACAAACTAATATGCGGAGGGAACCTACACGAGCCTGCTCTCGGTGCGCCTCTACAGACCAGTCCGGTCCTGTTCTCACGATTAAAGTTTAAGCCGTGAAATAAATCATCACTTCTTGTCATAAGTGATTTATTTGGGTGAATTATTGACCTACAATATTTACGAAAAATATTTTGTGTAAAATTTTCCTAGGCAAATCCATGGGAACCGTTCTTGTGTCTCGATGAGAGACAAGTAAACTTTGTAACTTCATACGATGCAACAATCTATTTAATATTCCTTATCTTTCAATTGGTTGTGCGTAGAAGTAATTGTAGAAAATGTCAAAGAAACTAAAAAAACATGATCTAAAATGCATAAATATATAAAACTACACACTACGCATTGAAGATTTAAAACTAATTGAAAAATATAAAGAGAATAACAGTTTTTATGAAAATGAAATTTTTTTGTCTTTAAATAAGTGCATTTTTGGATTCTCTTATATTAAAGGGAAGAGCATATTTAGCATGATTTGACTAAAAGCTTTTTACTTCCCTCGTTTACCGAACGGAAGTCGTGAAATAATCACTCTTCAAGATGTCTTCAGATTTTCACGTTTCAGACTAGGTAGATTACGAAAATTAAGGTCTTTCAATTCCGTTTGTCTGTTTGCTAATCTGTCTGGTATCTGTCTGTCTGTTGACGCCATAACTACAACTATTTGACTAAGAAGTATAATATGTGGTAAGTAGTTTTCAACAATGAAAACAAAGAGATGAGATATAATTGTAGTGAAAATATACAGGGCGGATAGCCCACAGAAATATTAACACAGGCACACAAAATAGAAAAGTGGTCTTTTTCTGGTACTCCATTGGGTAACCCATATGTATTTCGACGTAATGAACATGAATTAGGTGTCCGTTTAGCTGCACTGGCCACCATTTTTTTGTAAATCGCGAAAATAATCTAAAAAAACTTATACTTTAGGTTATTTTCGCGATTTACTAAAAATTGGTAGGTACCCGAGCTAAACGGATACCCGATTCGTATTCAGCAATGGAGTCGAAGAAACAGATCACTTTTCAATTTTTTTTGTGTCTGTGTAATATATTTTTATACGCGATTTTCTAGAAAATGGCGGAGGATCCAATAATATTCATATATGTATATTACACAGACACACACACACACACACACACCATTACACGTTCGCCAACATTTATGGCAACCATGCATAGTCCTCAATTGTGTCCCTTCATGAAATATTTGCCATATTTATGGCCGCTTTTGTAAGGAGCGTGTAAATTTAGGAATTATTTTTTTACACTCCATACATCTTAATTTATAACGGTAAATTATTTTTGGCAACGGTCGCCACTGTTGGGTAAGTGTAAATAAGTTGCCTTAAATATGTAGATATCGGAATGTGTGTAAGCAGGAAGCCATTATTATAGCTTAACAAAGAGTGTGTAAATTGCGCTGTTGCCAAATGAAGCAGGTTACCATAAATATTAGTAAAGTCTTATTGTGTGTCAATATTAAAATAAAACTGCTGATTTTGATCCATTTTAAATTTTAATTTCTGATTGTTTGGAATTCTGTTAAAAATCAGTGAACTCGGAGATATATTCTTGGTTCTGAAAGCATTGTAGTTGTGAAATAATTACCCCCCGAAATTTTTTCGGATTTTCACGTTTCAGAGTATGTAGATTCCGAAAATTAAAGCAATTTAATTCCATCATTCTATCTGTCTGTCGGTCTGGTATCTGTCTGTCTGTTGGCGCTATATCTATAAAACTATTTGACGGAGAATGATAATATTTGGTAGGTAGTTGACGCTGCTGCCAACGAAGAACTGTGATACAGTGTTAAAAAATATACAGGGTAGACACCATGATAAATATAATTAATGAAAGAAATGTGACGGAAAACACTATTGGCATGTAGCTAACACAACTCTCAAGGAGAAAATTATGAAAAATATACAGGGTGGTCACTCTAAAAAAAATAATGCCCTCCATCGTAAATGATACAAGCCTTAGGAAAAATACCATAGTTTTCAGTTAAAAATAATAAACAGGGTCGTCATCCAACAGAAAAAATAATTAATGACTAAATGATGCAAAATGTACATTTTTTAATGAGGGTGTGAGCCAGATAGGGAAGTCTTGGGTAAATACCTTTACCGATTTCTTTTGTTTGCTCTTAGCACCGTAAATGAACAATTTTTTTCTGAATAATATCGGTGTAAGTAATGTTCAGGTGTAGCTTTACAGTAAAACTATAATTTTACTTTGAAATTTTAATGCTTTGTGTACTTTTCCTTGGGAAATTGGGCAAACTTATTTTACACCAGAAAATTACAACAATATATTTTCTGTTGATCAAAAATATAATTAACTAAAGAAAAGTGACGGAAGACAGTAATATTTGGCATGTAGTTAACACAACTGTCAAGGAAGAAAGATATGAAAAATATATACAAGGTGGTCACTTTAAAAAAATTAATGAAAAGAATGTGATGGAAGACGATAATATTTCGCATGCAGTTAACACAGCTGCCAAGGAAGAATTTTTTTTAAATATACAGGGTGGTCTCCTAAAAAAATAAAGAGAAAATGTGACGAAAGATGATAATATTTCGAATATAGATAACACAACTGTTAAACAAAAGTATTTAAAAAATATACAGGGCGGTCACCCCCTAAAAAAAAGTTGAAAAAGATGATGGGGCAATAATATTGCCGCATGCAGTTAACAGAACTGCCAAGGAAGAAAATGTTTAAAAATATACAGTGGTCACCCTAAAAAATAAAAAAAAAATGTGACGGAGGATGATAATATTTCGAATATAGATAATACAACTGTCAAAGAAAAGTACTCAAAAAATATACAAAAAATGAAGAATGTAACGGAGAAATAGTATTTCGCATGTAGTTAACACAACTGTCAAAGAAAAATATAAGGGAATTAAATGAAAATTTTAATAAAATAAATGTGAAGAAGAACGAAAATATTTTGCATGTAGTTACCTCAACTGTCAAAGAAAAAAACTAAAAGATACAGGGTGTCACCATAAAAAAATAATTAAAAAAATGTGACAGATGATAATAATATTTCGCATGTAGATAACATAACTGTCAAAGAAAAACCTGAAAAAATATACGGGGTGGCCACTACAAAAAAAAATGAAAAATGTGACGAAGGGCAATAATATACCGCAAGTAGTTAACATAACTGCCAAAGACGAAAAATATGAAAAAATATACAACCTAAAAAAAATGATAATAAAAAAATGTGACTGACGACGATATTTCGCATGCAGTTAACACAGCTGTCAGATAAGGAAAATATGAAAAATATACAGGAGTGTGAAGATAAAAAATGATTATAGTGAAAATAATATTTGGCGTGTAATTGACGCAATTACCGAGAATTAAACCTGAAATACTTTTAGTGAAAAGTATACAGGGTGGTTATTATAAAAATAAATAATTAAGAAACGGCAGAAGGAAATGATATTTGGAGTATAGTTGTCACTTACCAGAAAGAAATACTGATATTCTTTTAGTTAAACAAATATGCAGGGTCGTCATTCTACAGAAAAGATAAGGAATAAATGAATGATGCTAAATAGAGGGGGAAGTATTGCGTAAAGACCAGTAAATTTGGGACAGTGACATTTCAACGAGTTAAAAGTTCTTGAAATTTTCTAAGTAATGTTTTATAATTTTTTAAAATAGAGGGTGTTCTAAATAAGAAAGAACCTTCTTCTCTCAAGATTTCTTTCACAGTCAAAGTTTACTATTATGAAATTCCTTTAAATTTGATGTTAATTTTTCTAAGTACACTTTTTTCCTATCTTTAAGTATACGTATAATTTTAAAAATGATAAAATTTTTAAAATGGGTTTTAAGTAATATATTTTCCATTTTACGGTTGCACGCGATTTTTCCTATCTATAAATTTAACCATGTAGAGCTTTATCTTAAGATATATTACCTTATTAGTAGAGATAATTTTTCTACATATTTTTCTCTCATAGTGCAAGTTATATCTGTCACAAACTCGAAAAAAATATCTAGTAAGCTAAATTATTAATATGTAGAAATAATCGCCCAATCCTAATTTGAATATATCTTTTTTAGAAATTATTACACACTTTTTCATTATGTTTTTAAGGGTGTCCAGTGTCTACCCTGTATATTAACCTCCCCACAATAAAATTGTGGGAGGTTACTACAATTAGTCCAAAATCGAAAATTGAGATAACATCAAATCTTTCCGTTTTGAGGTCCCAGGAACCCAAAAAAGTTGTTTTTGAAAAATGTCTGTGTGTGTGTATGTGTGTGTGTGTGTGTGTGTGTATGTCTGTTAGCACGATAGCGGCGAAGCCACTAAACGGATTTGGATGAAACTTTGCATGAGGGTTTCTTTAGTGCTCCAGAAGATCTGAAAAGGTTTTGGTTGAGATCGGATTACGTTTGTTGCTGTTTTGGCACAACAAGTTGTTTATTTTATGATTACTTACAATTTGTAATCGAACCATCGAAAAGCAGTAAAAATTCCGATTTCAACGATATATAACACTTGCACTCTTTAGCTTTGGTTTCCGTGAAAAAAATTAAAAACCAAATAACACGCTTCTTGTGTAAAATATATTTTATAGTGGAACCACAGAATACAGTAACTGCACAGAGGCGAAGTCTTTGGCGGTTCCTTTCAGTTTTGATGGCTCGTTTTCTGTGACCTTGCGTACCAGTTGCGTCTACACCACGGTGTATTAAATAGGTGGTCCGGCACTTTCCTATTATAATAATGGCTTCGTAAGTGCATGGTTTCTATTTACTTTAATAGATGGCGCGAGCAATACGGTCCTACAATTACCTGAGCATGTGCATCGCATAACTAACATAACCTCAAATTTTAAGGTGTTTTCGTTTATTCTCATATTTAATGTTTGTAACCGAAATTTGAAACGTAGGTATAAATATTGTAGATGGACGGATTACGAGTGAATTAATAATACACCTACGTCACATTACGTCACAAATAAGAAAAATTCTTAGAAACTGGTGCAGATATCGACTTAACTATTGGAAACATCCAATTAAAGTTTGAAACGTAGATGGAAATATTGTAGATGGATGGAATACGAGTGAATTAAAAATACACCTACGTTCTGATGACGTCGTAAAAGCATAAAATTCTTATAACAGGCGAACTGATGATGATATCAAAAAAATATTTCTACAAGACGAGTCACGAAATTTTTTTTTTTTAATTTCCAAGAAATATCAAATTTTCGGAGAAATGTCACTTTTCAGAAAAATGTCAGATTTTTAAAAAATGTCAAATTTTCAGGAAAACGTCAAATTTTCGGAGAAATGTCACTTTTCAGAAAAATGTCAAATTTTCGAAAAAATGTTGAATTTTCAGGGAAATGTCACTTTTCAGAAAAATGTCAAATTTTCGAAAAAATGTTGAATTTTCAGGGAAATGTCACTTTTCAGAAAAATGTCAAATTTTCAAAAAACGTCAAATTTTCGAAGAAATGTCACATTTCGGAAAAATGCCAAATGTTTGAAAATTGTCAAATTTTCGGAAGTCATTTCAGAAAAATGTTAAATTTTCGAAAAAATGTCAAATTTTCGGAGAAATGTCACTTTTCAGAAAAATGTCAAATTTTCGAAAAAATGTTAAATTTTCAGGGAAATGTCACTTTTCAGAATTATGTCAAATTTTCAAAAAAATGTCAAATTTTCGAAAAAACGTCAAATTTTCGAAAAAATGTCACCTTTCAGAAAAATACCAAATGTTTGAAAATTGTCAAATTTTCGGAGTAATGTCATTTCAGGAAGATGTCAAATTTTCATAGAAATGTCACTTTTCAGAAAAATGTCAAAAATTCAGGAAAATGTCAAATTTTCGAAAAAACGTCAAATTTTCGAAGAAATGTCACCTTTCAGAAAAACGTCAAATGTTTGAAAATTGTCAAATTTTTGGAGTAATGTCACTTCAGAAAAATGTCAAATTTTCAGAAAAATGTCAAATTTTCAGAAAAATGTCAAATTTTATTAAATGGACTCAAAGGAAAATTCCCAAAAAATACTACGGGTCCATTTGTGGTATAAGTTCTCTGCTAGTGTGTTAAAGCGTGCAGACTGTATGCTGAGTATTTTTGACGTGTCAGGTGTATCGAGAGATTACAAGTTTTTTCGACGTTTATAAAGCCCACGGATGGTGTGAGAGTCCATCCTGAACCGCTTACAAGCTCTACAAGTGTAAGCAATCCCACCGGAACGGAACGCTTTCGGTGAGTTTTTTCCAATAAAACTTTAAAAGTGACAGTGACATATTTTAAAAACTATTTCCGCTGCTTCCGGCATACCGCCGGAAATTCTTCCGGCAACATAACCTAAA
Organism: Rutpela maculata; assembly: GCA_936432065.2. Classification (NCBI taxonomy): domain Eukaryota; kingdom Metazoa; phylum Arthropoda; class Insecta; order Coleoptera; family Cerambycidae; genus Rutpela; species Rutpela maculata. The sequence goes on along the minus strand of OW386289.2, from coordinate 55,005,558 downwards.
AATAGTACTACATAACCTAAAAACAATTTAGGACATTGGTACCAACCAAAACATTTTTCAAAAACCAAATTCCCCAGAGAAACATTGGAACCAAAAATTTGACAGCTATCACTTCCCCGACCGATTTAGTGAAAAATTGGTCGAGGCCAATAGATAAAACAAAATATACCAACTCAAACTTAAACGATCCACCATGAACACTACCCTGGCTACATCTGGCAGGGAAGCTGTCCACCAAGAGTTATATGGTTTTTTCCAAAGATGGCCATCCCTGCCATCCATCCCATTACCAACGAACAGGTTTTTTCGTTTAGTTGTTTCCCGTATCAATAATCAAAATTATTAAGTGCTCTTGCCTACGAACGTTTTTATAGAATTGTGTTTATTTTCATATTAATTTTAGGTCCATGTGGACACATTATAATTTTAACCTAGTCTTTAAGCCTGCCTACAGAAGACAGGAGCTACTTTTCTATTTTTCTCCAAGCCAAACCGGACCTACCCCGTCCAGCTTCACACTCGCCACGGCGGTGTTCACCGTGGTTGTCTGGCTGGCCCCGGGCTAGGATCCGATGAAGCATATATTTGTATTAAAAACATTGAATAAAACATTAATGTTGTGCAGACTATAAATTTAACACTCAAGTTCTTAGGTCCAAATCCCACCGAACGCAAGACTTTTTTTCCCATTGTAATACGAAAAAAATATTTCAACTTAATAAATATAATTAAATGAGATCGTTCATATTGTTTAGTGCTCTTTTCGGCTTCAAAGAATCACCGGGTGGGGAGGTTCCAGCCGCTTCCAGTAGCTGCCGATTTTTTTTCACTAAAAGCATATCATGATTCCTCCTCGGCAATAGTGACAACTACCTACCCAATATTCTTCCCCTCAAATAGTTTTGTAAATATAGATCCAGTAGACAAACTCGCCAGACCGATAGGCAGACAGGCAGACAGACAGGCTGACGGTATTAAAAGCATTAAAAGATGTTGATTTTGAAATCTCGGAAGTTGTTTTTTTCACTATTACAACAATTTTCTTCTGTAAGGGAGGGAAGTAAAAGACTGAAATAAAGATAATAACAAAATATGGAAAATTATAAAGAAAGTCGCAAATATCGAAAATAAAACAAAACACACATTTATTGCTAGAAATGAATATCGAGAAATAATATATTATGACAGAGGAAATGAATAAAAACAATGATTTGCAGGAAAACTTAGCAAATGTACCACATTTATTATTTCTTGATCCGACCAATGATCATATAACATATACAATTTCAATATTTTTGCATTTTCCTGTTTTAAATTTTAATCATTTCTAAAATTCGTTAATGCCATTTCAAAATGTATGATAAAACCCGTAAAATTTGAAAAATAATACTATACTGTGACAAATAGCGAAGATAATATGTACTAATACGTTATGTACTGATATGTTTTCTGAAGGTTTTGTTATTATACAAATTCTAACATTTTCATGTTCCGGAGCTCATCTTACACTTTCTAACATCACTTCTGGCAACCTCAATGTACAACAAAGGAAATATCTTAACTATCAACTATATTAAGAGCATAATGAAATGGCAACAATGCACATTCCTTAAAGAGGGCACCACTGTCTTACCACGCCCCCGTTTCCACAAATGGGTGAGGGTAAAAAACTTACATTAGCCATTATTGTGGAAACTTACACAGATTATTACAAATTGTTAAATTTGAAGAAAATAAATAAGAAATTAACACAAATTAAATTCCCACTGGTTAATAAAATGAATAACAGAAGATCTGTGGCAATTTTGAAATATATGTAGCTATAAACTAGGGAACCACACCAACAGAAAATTATGGCAACGAAGGTAAGTTCCCATAATTCCGGCAGCTGCCATAACAATGGTTTAAGTATACACAAGTTATCATAAATATAGGAAAACATACACTAGGGCGCCCGTTATTTATACTTGACGAAAAAATAATTTTGATTTTTTTCTGTCTCACCCCCCAGAAAGTTTACATTTCATAGAAGAATCACACACTCAAAATTTCAGACTTCTAGACATATTCCTTCCCGTGCCGACGGGACCTAGAAGTTTGTGAAAAGCAATTTTTTTAAATAGAAACATCAAGATGGAATTTTTTTCAAATTGATACTTCAATTATATATAGTTGATACAAAAAGAAGAAAATAATAATTTCAACTCATATTGTTGATATTTACCTTTACCACCAGAAGCATAAAGTTAAGCAAAATATTGAATTTTTGAAGTAAAAACACATATACGTCACATTTCAGTCACATTCCATTCAATTGCTGAAGCTGATTAATTTTGTTATACTTTTTCTGGTAATACACTTGGTACACCGTCCCCTTAGAAACCACGTGAGTTGTGAACGCAAATGTGCCTGATAAAAATGTATGCACATAGTTATCTGTAGCATCAGTCGATCGCGTCACATAAATTTCGTCACCACCAAAAATTGTCACCACCTGACAATAAGAATAAAAATACCCATGACATCAAACGCGCATACTTTCGCAATACTTTCCAAAGAAAATATTTGCTGAAGTGGCGGAAAAAACTCAAAAAAACATCAATAGGAATGAGTATGAAATTAGAAAGCTTGTAGCCTTGCATATTATAATGGGCATACTTCGTTTTTCTAGACTGAGATTGTGTTAGGCACCCGCGACAAGAATAAGATTTCTGGATGAAATTGGCATATCACGTAACATATTGTGGATCTCAACAAAGAACGTAACGATGATAGTGATAAGCTTTGAAAAGTACGTCAATAATTAAATTTTTCGAACGAACTGGTAATTGAAGAAAATCTTTGTATTGATGAATCAATACCGTTTAAGGGGCAACTATCAGTCAAATAGTATACAAGGAAAAGTCAAACCTGTGGGGATAAAAATATGTATGCTTTGTGGTAATAGAAATTCACCAGTATCAATAAAACGATAAAAACCACAGTCCATTCCAGTGGACTATAAAATTTGATAATCTTGGCCATTGGCCAATACATAAAAATGGCCATGGCGCTGTAAACTCGAGACTTATGGAGGGCGTTCACGAATTGAGTGTGAGAAATGCAACGTGCATCTACGTTTATCTAAATTTAAAAATTGCTTCAAAAATTTCCCTGTAAAACAAAATAAAAATAAAATTTTGATATTTAATTATTTCTCTTCTTGAGGTATTTGCCACTATTTCCTAGTTCATAAATCTGTGGAGGAAACTAGTCTAAATTTGGTCGAAGGGTTATTGACGGGGTATTAATTAATAATCTATGTCAAAAAAATGTTTCTTGCTTATCAAGAAATCAGGGCTGAAAGGGTTAATATAATCATTAAGTAATTTTTTTACTGGATTTGGTATCTAATTGTTCTCACTTTTCAGCGAGAACAATTGACATATTCATTTGAAAAAATAGCATGGATCTAATTTCTTGTTTCAATTCCGATTCAAAATTTTTGTCATGATCCGAAAATATGGGGAACGTAAGATTCTTATTATGAATCTTGCTGTACCATAAAAGTACATAAACTGTAATTAATTCCAATTGTTATTATTATTTAAAAAAATAAAATAAATAAATTACCAAGCATGTCTACATGTCATATTATGTTCTTACAAACCGAGCCTTAGTCGTTAGGTAGCGGAGTGGGTAAGGCGAGTGGCACATTTTATTTAGGGTACGGACATCTCGAGTTCAAATCCTGCTCGGGAAATTTCTTTTTTATTGTATCAGTGATATTAAAAGTTTTACCTACGATCACTACTGTAAATAGTAAAAAACACACTACCTGCCATCTATGTAAGTTGATTTTTACATATTGTAAACAAAACGCACTGTAAACAAATCGCACGGTAAACAAAACGCACGGGACACGCAATTATAGGTGGCTTGTATCGCTGATGCGGGGTTTAAGAAAACAAATGCGCCTACTAAATTTTCAAACGCTGTCAAAACTGACATAATATTTGTTGAATAATATTGTTGACTAGTAAACTAAATCCAGATTTTACTAAATAACTAAATAAATATGATCGTAGGTAAAGTATAGTACATAATTCGACTTGTAAGGCAATTACGCACTCATGGAAATACGCACTCGCCGCTACGCGGCATCGTGCGTAACTTTTCCATTCGTGCGTAATATGCTTCTTACATCACTCATTACGTAATATACTATTACAAAGCTGTATATATGAACATGGGGGTAGTTGTTCAAGTTAGGTTGGTTTTTCGAGTATGAAAATACTTTTTTTTCAACTTTAACATGCTGTCACCTCTAGCTCCATCGCGGGTGCGGCGACTGACGCTCATTTTGATGATTATTGAATATTAATCAACTGATAGAAATGAAATTTATTCTGTATAAAATTCCTCGAAAAAATGCAGCGCTGCCTCCCGTACTATTAGGTGATGTTAAAATTTTTAACGTTTTGAAGATTAGTCTACAAGAATATTTCCTTAAAGGTTAATTAAACATTTCATCTCAAGGTATAATTTCTTCCGTAACTACTTTATTTGAATGACAGTCATGCTCAAATTGTCCTTGGATAGTACTAATGATTACACATCGTGCCATTAAAGTTAGTTTTATATTCAATAGATTATCATGAATCAATTTAAAAAACGCAAATGTAACTTTTAAAGCAGAATAAAATAAAGTGTATTTAAGAATTCTTTATACAGGATGGTATTTCAGTTGACGATAGTAGGCAAGAAAATAAATAAAGTGTAGTTTATTATTAGACCATGCTCCGAAAATCACATAAAGGCACAATTGTGAATTCCTGGATTCAACATATCCGAATAAAAATCAAACATCCCGAGAATGAGTCATTTTACTGTATAAACCGGCGCGGTAACTCAATCGGTTAAGGCGTATTGAGTGGCGAATATGCTGATCGACTGCCTACTGCGCTCTGGTATTGAGAATGTAGAAGAACGCACTACCGGGCGTCAAAATGACGCGACACCGATTTATTTCTCAGGGGGCGCCAGTCGCGTATTACCCCGTTCTTCTACCTCCCAGGCGGGTTCGAGATAAGATGCACTTCGGTAGCCGAGTAATGGACCAAGGCTGCACTACCACAGATCGGAAACTACGCTCTCTCTGGACCCGAATTCCCTCGTTAGGGGTTTCGGCACCTCTTAATTTCCTGAATTTTTGCATAAAAAAATCCCAACCGAAGAATTTCTCTGCGGAGGGATTAGTTTTGGTACGCGGATACCACGTTTTGGTCTATTAATAACGGAATATATTTCTCAAAAAACGCATAAAAAAATCCCTATCAAACCTCCGTAAAGCAACCAGAAGGTCGAACGTTAATGCGAATTAACTCGACACATCCGGTTTTCTATACGAAAGTTCCAGGGATTATAGACCGTCAACAGGCCTCAAGATCAATTAAGAAATATTAGTTCAAAGAATCCGTTTATTTAACAGAATTGGTTATACAAAATTCTAAAGATAAGAATCGTGTGTTCCCCAATCAAGGTAGTGACTTTCAGACCATACAAGCGAGAGCGCTCACGCTAACGATCGATTAGGTAGAAAAGATTCATACATATCTTCTCAGAATCAAAATGCGAGCTTTTAGAATCATTTCAGACTCTGGGTAAATGAATAATTAAGGCTGACTGGAATTAACTTAAAAAAGTTTTACTAAATGAATTTAGTTTCGCTAGAGACTACTTAGCTTTAAAGTTCTTGTATCGTGGAGATTCACGTACTCAAAAACATTCAGAGGACTTATTACTGCATGAGTTTAGTGGCGTTCGATCAGTCCACGACTTACTAACCCTTATCACAGTCGTTCAATATTATCGATTTGGCAGCGTCTCACCTTCGAGCGACTTTTAGGCAAAATTGAATTTTTGGATTTTTATGCACAAGGCGTTTTCCTCTATAACTTTGTCAAGCCCTGTTATTGGCTTTTCTACCATTGCTTTGTCTGGACCACTCAACGCGCTCGACCAAATTGCGAGCCGCTGGGTCAATCCAAACTCTTTCCATGCGAGAAACCGGCCTTGTACATGTGCATTGATTTTTATCAATTTTTGCTTATCGGCACTACGCCGGCTTTGACAAAATCTTCTATTTTGCCTTTCGGATGCAGTGCATCGTTAAAATTTTATGCTCATACTTTAGAATTGGGCTTTCAATGACCGTACCTCGAAGGTCAATGTCTTTGGTTGAGGAATAAAAAATAAAGTATATTTTCGTGGTACTTTTTAAACTGACTTTGTGGTACTTTTGAAAAATCCATTTTAAGACCAATTTTAGCGTACTTTTGAAAAATCGATTTTCGAGCCAAATTTCAAGGTACTTTTGAAAAACTAATCTGCGGGTGAAATTTTGGCGTACTTTTGAAAAATCGATTTTCAAGCCAAATTTCAAGGTACTCTTGAAAAGTTAATCCGCTGGTGAAATTTTGGCGTACTTTTGAAAAATCGATCTTCAAGCCAAATTTCAACGCAGTTTTGAAAAATTAGTCTGCAAGTGAAATTTTGGCGTACTTTCGATAAATCGATTCCTGAGCCAAATTTTGACGCCCTTCCAAAAATATTATTTTTCAAAGTCCAATTTGTGGTACCTTTGAAAAAAGTATATTATTCATAAATCTTTGTCATTATATACTTCTACTCTCATATTCTGAACCAAAAATATTTTTCCTAAGTGAAAATTCGGTGTTTCTTCGAATTTTCACCTGGTCATCTCCAACGCCTTATAGAACCCAAAACGGTCCTTATGGACTGATCTGCGCCTCTGCAGACTCCCAAAAATGTCTTAAAATGAAAGTCGAATTTTGATTATGTCTTCAACTTAGGATGATTTTGGAGAGTTCTACAACAAGAACACCGGTGAGTGTGGATGTATGTTTGCGTTTTTCCAAATGTGTAACCCCCTTCCGCACAGCCTTGGCTTTGGATTTGGGGGTTGTCTACTATCTGTGGTGTGTTTATGTTTTTATAAATATATGGGCAGGATAGATGATCATTTGACTATTTGACATATACAGTGTTAATAGTATGTCAGAACACCTTGACATAATCTAGTGTTACAGCTGTATACCCCTATAGACATCAATGAGAATTCCCTCTAAGTTACATGTATAAGTAACAGAAAACTAAGTTAGTTAGTTAATTCGGCAATCATCCAAGAGATGGCGCGCGGTGCCGGCATCTACAGACTATCCAGAAGCTGCTGACATCTACTAGAATGGTTTAGAAAATTCCAGAACCACTTACCTTGGAGTACAAATGGGGAGCAAGTGACCACAGAGGACTTCAGTTCAGTTAGTGAGTTCAGATTAGATGAAGACGAAGTAGTGAATTGATAAAGCGACTGAAATATGCAATTATTTTACTCAGTGTAACAATAGTGAAGTAATTATTTGTTGTAATTAGTACGCAAGTTAATAAATTAGTGGCGTTATAATTTCCGATCCGCAGTACATGTATTTAAATGTTATGGAATCTCCCAGAATCGACCTAAGTCGAAGAATAAATAAAAATTTCGACGTAAGGTACTACCAGGTGAAAATTTGAAGAAGCACCGGATTTTCACTTAGGAAAATATGCCCAGGCCGTAAGAGTAAAAGTATATTATGGTCATAGAAAAATGGACTTGTTGACAATAATTATAATTCATATTTTTAAATGTTACTTGACAATATTAATTCAGCTTAATCACGATAATATTAAACATCTTACAGAAATGCCATTAAGTGAAAAACAAACGCAAAACAAAAGACTAAAGCCATACTAGATTTTAATGCTAAAATAAAGAGTACCTTAATTTACGCAAAAATTATTTGAAAAACTCACATTATCTCAAAAATCGTTTGAAATAAAAATAAAGTGTGTCATACTAAAATGTGGGGAATTGTGTGCTTTATTCATCCATGTAAAGAAATTATAGGCATTCCGTTTAAAAAAATTGAGAAAAATAATAATTAAATATCAAGAAATCTAAACAAATATTTTGGACACCCGGCACTAAATATACAGGATCTTCCATTTAAAAAAATTGTACATTGAAAGTTTTGTTAAGAAATTTTTTTTTATAAAGTTAGCCGTTTTTACACTCCGTGTACAATGAATATGATTATTATAAGTTTTATTAGATGTAACTACAATTATGTGTATATTAAATATCTTCAGCAAATTGCTTACTTTTTATTGACGTCATAAAATTTATAAAACCATTGATATAATTTATAGAAATTAGTGGCCCCAAAACAGAACCCTGGGACACATCATGGTTAACAACATGAATTTTTGATGAAGTATTATTTTAACAAATTGTATTTGATCTAAGTGATAAAACTTTAACATAGTGGTATATCTATTATTGCATACCTCTTAATTTCAGTAGTAAAACCAGACCCCCGCATCAAATCATGGGCCTCTGTACTAAATTCACTGGCGGGCCCCCGCGTCTAATAATTGATGAGCATGAAAAAAATTTTTGTCAAAATCTCTGACGGGCCCTCCCTAAGGGCCCCTCGGAAGCCAACGGGCCCCCGCGCTTAATAATTGATGAGCGGGGGAGGGGGGGAGAAATTTGAAAAAAAATTGCAAAATCTCTGGCAGGCCCCCGCTAAAGCCAATGGGCCCTCGCGCTCAATAATTGATGAGCGAGGGGAGAAATTTGAAAAAAAAATTTTTGCCAAAATCTTTGGCGGGCCCCCACTAAGGGCCCCTCAGAAGCCAACGGCCCCCCCTCTTAATAATTAATGAGCGAGGGGGGGAAGAAATTTGGAAAAAAAATGGCAAAATCTCTGACAGGCCCCTCAGAAGCCAACGCCTCCCGTGCTTAATAATTGATGAGCGTTGGAGAGAAATTTGAAAAAAAAAATTGTCAAGATCTCTGGCTGGCCCCCGCTACTAAGGGCCCCTAAACTCAGTACCCAATAGACCTCCCCATACGGGGGGCCTGAGTAAAACCGTCATGACAGACACAATCAAAGGTCACAAAGAATTACCAATATATGCTACACTAACAGCAGTATCGTTCTTAAATCTATTTGAGCAAAGAATGTTTTTCTTGTCAATTTTTATAAAAAAGAAACAAATATGAGATATATGTGAGAAAGCCTTATGTCTGTCTCATTTTGTCCGGATATCATATCTATCTATTTGATTAAATGAAATAGGTATAAAAACGCAGGCAGCAACTATTCTCTCTGACAATTTGTTTGAGCTGAAATTCAAATGATGGCGCACGTTAACGTTGAGTGTTGGATTTTGTCCTGAGGAGACTTTTCGGAAGTCTCGATGACGAAATTTCTGACTATAGACATTTTGCTTAGCTCATGTAGCTCAAAAATTGTAGTATATCTGTTTGAGTTGGTCAACATATGCAGTATTTTGTTTTGAGCTCTTTGCAGACATTTGCACTGCTTGTCTGAGATGGCATTTCAAGACACGCAATAACGGTCGAAATATTACTTCACAGAGTGATAATTTTTATGTATTGATAGGCTACTCCGTCTATTTATAAACGAGTAGAGCTTGCTGAGTATCAAACAATGCGCTTCAGCTCTGTACTCCATATGGTCAGTTGTTTAATTTATTTCTCAAGCTTTTCACTGGATAAGTTTGAGGACAACTTTATTCGTGGATTGTGTGAGTCGGACGAAATCCCGACTATTGTCTGATGCAACCAGATTAGTTCTCCCCCCTTCCTCCGTTTTCGAGAATGCTGAACACCGTGGTCGTGGCAGAATTTCTCGCTGGGGTGACGCGGCCACGCAAACGGCCAAAAACCACCCCCCAAACGGGGGGTTAACGGGTATTATAATTGTTTGAGGGACTTTTACTTGGTGATTCCCCGTTTTCGAGGATGCTGACCACCGTGGTGATGATGGAATTCCTCCCCGGGGTGACTGACCCCCGTAAATGGCCAATTCAAAGGGGTGAGAGTGCGTTCTTAGTATATACCGGGCAAAGCTCCCGCCTACCCCCCCCCAGTTTTTGAGGATCCTACACAGGAAAAAAACACATTAAGATGCCACCTAGATCTGGTCAACAAAGTAGTCATCTTCATTTACTGTGGAGCTAAAAAAAAAGATGAATGTATATTTTTGTACATATTTTTTGGGAAAAATACGTTTATATAATAATTGAAACATCTGATTTATTTAATGTAATATATAAAATATTTTCATTACAGTGGTATTTTTTTGCCATTGAGGGAGTCAACGGTCAAGCACTCGATTCGAGCTCTTCTCCGTATTCGGCATGCTCGAAAATGGGAGGTAAACCTTTTTGTCCATTGGTATGATGAGAGCGCTCTCTCACCCTTTTGGAGGGTGGTGATTGGCCGTTGAGGAAGTGGGCCGGGGTCAGGCATGCAACCCATGGTCCTTCCAATAATTGGCGTCCTCGAAAATGGAGGATAAATAAGTTCGATTCCGTGAAACATTATCAATACGCGTTTAACCCCGTTTGGCAGAAGCTCCGGTTAAAGAACTTATATCTAGATACATATTGGCTACCTTTTCTTCATATACCTTATTTGCTCCTAACATAGTCACATTATATGTCCATTAAAATGGATAGATGAACATCACATCCCATAGGCAACAGAGGCGGGTATGTGCAGAAGGGAAAATGTAAAATATTGTACCTCTTTTATGTGATAATTATTGGTTAACTTCTAGGAATATTAACGCAGATTGAAAAAATACAATAGGTAAAGATGTTTCATTCAAGGGAAATATGCATTGGAAGGATATTATTTATAATATTATTATTAAAACTATAAATTGAACCTCATCATGTTACGACTATGACCTACTTACTTATGAAACGATCGATTTCTGCAAATGGCACAGCACTGTTGCATGTTGCACTAAATTGTGACTAAACTGTCTAAATATGAACAGAGAATATTATTTAGGTATTAGGCAAATCATAACTTAAAATAAAAAGACTTCTTCACCACATTTTGATCGAAAAACACGAAAAACACTTATTAACATTAATTACGGATAGTAGATATGCTTCTAGAGGGCAGAATATTTACTAGTGAAATATTTTGTCGAACTCCTCTATATGTTTCCTTAAATATATAAGGAATAAGAAACCAGACTGCAACCAACAGCTATTCTCCGGACTAATGCCCCGCCGAGCGCTGAATTACGAGTTACAAGCCTGGCCGCGTTAAGTACAATAACTATGTATTGCCACAAAACGCCAAGTTTCGATTGTAATAGACACCAGCCGAAAGACTTATTCCCATTCAAAGGAGCTCTCATGCCAGCCACCTCATACCACTTGCAGACTGCAGTTTCGAGCTATTGGCTCTCGTCAGTGCAAGGTAGGTCTGAGACGGCTGTAACGAGGCATTTGTTCACTCTTGGTACATGACGAGATTTATAAAACCACGACATGCAACAAAAATGACAGACTCCATCTAGCGGCTGATACCCATTACAATCGAAACAGCAGTAGCCCTGACATGGGCACAGTTAGTAGATATGCTTCTAGAGGGCAGAATATTTACTAGTGAAATATTTTGTCGAACTCCTCTATATGTTTCCTTAAATATATAAGGAATAAGAAACCAGACTGCAACCAACAGCTATTCTCCGGACTAATGCCCCGCCGAGCGCTAAATTACGAGTTACAAGCCTGGCCGCGTTAAGTACAATAACTATGTATTGCCACAAGTAAATTCACTAGTAAATTTATTACGGATACTGTCAAAACTGTCAAACTGAGATTATGATAATCGAACTGAAGCCGACCGTGTACGAGCGGCCGCGAATACGCCGATGGGCCAATCAGCAACTTATGGGAAGAAGTGCCTTAGATTGGGAGTCTTTCGGGATCATAAAATTCATGCCATTATGTATCTAGATATAAGTTCTTTAATCGGAGGGCAGAAGTAATATGCCGCCTATTGCGAAAATATTTGATGAACAATTGACGATTTTTCAGTTGAATTTTTGAATTGTATTTATTTTCCAACAAACTCTATTTTGTATAATTATTATATTACCATTTTTTCATATTAGTTAATTGAATGAAACAAGTAGCGCCTTGATATTTTTAGTAAAATCATCTATTCTTGGCCACAAACCATCCACTGAAATTTCTCGTGATGTACATGACAAAATAATAAATAGACCATTTAGTCGATAATAAATCCATTACGGTATTGGTTTAACGTAGAATTATACAAATTACAATTCTACAGATCTAATTATTATTTAATTAGATTTGAAACGAGAAATGATTTGTCAATCTGTTTCTTGGAATAATGGCATAATTTATACGTAAATATGCAATCAGTAACGTTGTCGTGTCCAAGGCTTTTATACATTTCAGTTCATTGTTGTGGTAACCACTGCGATTTATTTAAAAAAATGTACCTAAGCAAAAAAAATGATGTTGGTCAGAGAGCTCTCAAGGACTTAACGGTAAATGAATTACATTTGGTCTCTTGTGGAATGGAATTCCCATTTTAAAATTGTTAAAAAATTCTATAATTATTGTTAAAAAATAACCAAATTACAGAATTCGATTTATTAATTTTTTTGTAGATGAGGATACTAGTTTTTGCCGCTTGTATTTTCTGAAAGCGTGAAAAATATTTTGCTTCTATTTCCTTCATCTGCCGCTTAACATTCAATTGTTTCGTCACATCAATCACCAATTAAAAAAAAATCAATTGCTTCCAAAAAAATTAAAAATGTCAATAAAAAGAATGAAAATACGTTTATTAAGTTTTACATAATATGCCTATCTAGTTATTAGCGGAAGATTACAACGAATTCGACGTTATTACCTAATGCTAATTTAACTTGGTGCAAAAATGTTTTTTACAAATTAAGAAAAAAAACTCATCCCTTTTAGTAGTTTAGTTATTTAGGTTCTACATACAGTACAGTCGAATTGATTTAATTTAATTTCTTTCGGCGACAACATTTCACCTGTAATTTTATTGTTGATTCTTATGTATTACGAGAAAAATATTTGCGCCCAAAAATTCCTTGTGCGTCAAAAGTTGCGTGCACTTTTTGACGCGCTTTCACGGATTCTCACCTTATCTGCTTAATATATCTTGTACTAGTAATCGGATGGGAATTTAAAAAATATTGGCTTATTTGAAATAAAATTCTTAAATGTCCGATATATATTGATCAATTCGTTATCTTGAAAAAAATATAACACACCAAGAATGGCCTAAAAAATAAAAAATTGAATATCTTTTCTATGAGAAGGAGTAATTTCACCATAGTTGGCAGAAATAAAACTTATTCATGGCCAAATATAATGCACCAATCCCATCAGTCCCGGACACCGTAGGTCAAATAGAACAGTCAAAGCTGGCGGACGAAATAAAATTTTTAATTCTTCGTCAATTATCAAGGAGGCATTGTACGTCACTTTTTTTTCTTCTCGATTGTAGGTTATTTTATATACTTTTAGGGGATAGAGTTCATTTTTTCTTAATTTTCAAAAAGAGTACGTTTTTTTTTTCAAAAAGTGCATTTTTACAATTTTCAAAAATTTATTTTCTTTCTCCTTTTTTTACCCAATTTTGATCGATGTAAAATGAAATACGCTATAGAAAGTCTCGTATAACTTCAAACATTTAGTAGAAAATGAAACTTCATTAATTTGAAAAGGAAATTTATTAAGCATACGCATAGTAATAATAATAATATATGAATATATGGTAGATAATCAGAACCAAGCAGTCAAGACTAGTGTAGTGTTATTTTTTATGGATAATCCGATGACCAGAATAGCACTAAGAATAACGAGCTCATTGGTAGTTTAGAAAAAAATGTTTGCGTAGGTATTTCAATCACATGTGACATTATGAAATCATCGGTTAGTCAAAAAAAATTTCTAGCTAATAGTAAAAATAAGGATAGCTTTCTAAAATTACTGGGCAAAGAGTTAACAGATAATGACTTTAACGTTAAAATATGCAGAGAAGACGCCAATACTACAATCGTTAAAACTGCTATTGATTTGAAGAATAAGACATTCAAGTTATAATAGTTGGTGAAGACATTGACCTTTTGGTTATAATGACTGAACTATCATGGAATCATCATAAAAAATAATTGACAAACATTATGATGAAATATGATGAAAATATAATTGTCTGCAATTCCACCTACTGAAAGGGTAATAGAAAAACACTGTTTAAAAGTATATTTCCAAGTCCAGAAAAGGTTAGGTTCTGAGAAAGATCCGTTAAAATTTGGGTGGCTTAAAACTGAGAATGGCTTAATGCCTGATGTGAGTGAAAGTAATGCTTTTCCTAAAAATTTACTAAGTGATATTTCTTTTAATGTAAGAAAGGTTGTAAAAATAATTTAGTGTAACTGTAGAAAACTGAATATATAATATCCTATTCTATATGTCTATTGTAAAGGAAATAATTGTGCCAATACTTCTTCTACCTTTGATGAATCGGCTGTCGATGAAGAATGCGGCATATGGCATGAATGGTAATGAAATTAATATATATTAATAATATATATATAAATAGTATAGTTCATTTTGTCTCGATGAGAATTGGGGGAAAAAGGGAGGGTCAAAAAAAATACATTTTTGAAAATTGTGAAAATGCACTTTTTTTGAAAATAAAAAAAACGCACTCTTTTTGAAAATTAAGAAAAAATGAACTTTATCCCCTAAAAGTACATAAAATAACGTATAATCGAAAAGAAAAAAAAGTTACGTACAATGCCTCCGTGATAACACAGCCACACAAAAAAAATAAAGTGTCTTGACCCCAGAGACTGACTAGGTAGACTTTATGTTTTTCGGGTCGCTGAATCCGAATCCGTGGTCCATTTGATCCCATGTCATCAGGTTTAAGGTCATTTGAAGGTCAAAATGAGATATGACCGTGAAAAATTCCATAAAAAATTTATGTTTATGTTTTTGAGGTTGTTGAATCCGAATCCGGGGTTTATTTGATCCCATGTCATCAGGTTCAAGGTTATTTGAAGGTCAAATTGAGATATGACCGTGAAAAATTCCGTAAAAAATTTATGTTTATATTTTTGAGGTTGCTGAATCTGAATCCGGGGTCCATTTGATCCCATGTCATCAGGTTTAAGGTTATTTGAAGGTCAAATTGAGATATGTGAAAAATTCCGTTAAAAATTTCTGTTTATGTTTTTGAGGTAACTGAATCCGAATCCGGGGTCCATTTGATCCCATGTCGTCAGGTTTAAGGTCATTTAAAGGTCAAATTGAGATAGGACCGTGAAAAATTCCGTAAAAAATTTATATCCATGTTTTTGAGGTTGCTGAATCCGAATCCGGGGTTTATTTGATCCCATGTCATCTGGTTTAAGGTTATCTGAAGGTCAAATTGAGATATGACCGTGAAAAATTCCGTAAAAAAATTATGCTTATGTTTTTGAGGTTACTGAATCCGAATCCGGTGGTCCATTTGATCCCATGCCATCAGGTTTAAGGTCATTTGAAGGTCAAATTGATATAGGACCGTGAAAAATTCCGCAAAAAATGTATGTATATGTTTTTGAGGTTGCTGAATCCGAATCCGGGGTTTATTTGATACCATCGTGTCAGAATCAAGGTCAAATGAAGGTCAAACACATGAAATTCAATAATACAATCTTTTTGACCCCGGATTCTGAAAAAGCAGAAAATTCTACGTCCAAGTACATCCTGAATGGTTCATGGAACCGATTTCTTGGGTCATTTGTTGGTTATCAAGCGGTCAAATGCTTATTTTCCATTTCTTAGCTGATATATCGATTGTAAATCGAAAACTTGCGTCTATGACTAGTGACCTTCAAGTTTTTGTGGTCGCTTATCACGATCCCGGTATCCATTTGATACCATGACGTATAAAACAAGGTCAATCGAAGATCAAACGCCATAATTCGAATGATATAAATTTTTTAATCCCGTATTCTCAAAGAACAAAAAATCTTATGTCCAAATACGTCTTGATCTGAGTCGAACCGAACTTTGGGTTTCATTGGAGGTATTAAACTATTCTGAGCTGTTTTAAACTACATTTTTAAGTCCAAAGACCTAAATCCAAATCTGCTGAATTCAATAGCCTCAAAATTCAATAACCCAATAACCTAATAGCTCTAAAAACCTGATCCCGTAGCTATAAAATGGGGATTACAGACGATGAAAGTTGATGAATCCGTTTACTGGAATGACCATATTGTTCAATAATCCCATAACCGAGTAACCCCATAATTTTATTACTTAGTCTCTCATAGCAGAAATTCTGTTCTTTATAATTAAAGTTGTTGAGCTTCACAACCCCAAGCCATGCCACTGTAATTATGGAACTCATTTACTCGCTCTGCAACTTATCATGAAATTTCTTTGCATGGAACAACCTTTACACCCAAATCAGCATAGCACTTGTGTCTGCATCCAGGGCACCTCCTCGCGGTGACGGCGGGCAACGGAGTAAGCCCGTTATGATGTACAAAATCCGTTCACGCAACCTCCTCGTGGTGTACATCAGGTAACGCTAATGCTGACGGTTTCACAATTCAGTTGAAAGATTCAAAAGAAATCTGTATTTGACCTGCAGATGATCTTTCAGGGTCCAAAAAATTATATCATTCGAATTATAGCGTTTGACCTCAGTTTATACATCATGGTATCAAATGGATACCGGGATCGTGATAAACGACCACAAAAACTTGGTCACTAATCATAGACGCAAGTTTTCGATTTACAATCGATATATCAGCTAAGAAATGGAAAATAAGCATTTGACCGCTTGATAACCAACAAATGACCTAAGAATTCGGTTCCATAAACCGTTCAGGATGTATCTGGACGTAAAATTTTCTGCTTTTTCAGAATCCGGGGTCAAGAAAGATTGTATTATTGAATTTCATGTGTTCGACCTTCATTTGACCTTGATTCTGACATGATGGTATCAAATAAACCCCGGATTCGGATTCAGCAACCTCAAAAACATAAACATACATTTTTTACCGAATTTTTCACGGTCATATCTCAATTTGACCTTCAAATGACCTTAAACCTGATGACATGGGATCAAGTGAACCCCGGATTCGGATTCAGCAACCTCAATGACATAAACATAAATTTTTACGGAATTTTTTATGGTCATATCTGAATTTGACCTTCAAATGACCTTAAACCTGATGACATGGGATCAAATGGACTCCGGATTCGGATTCAGCGACCCGAAAAACATAAAGTCTACCTAGTCAGTCTCTGGGGTCAGGACACTTTATTTTTTTTATGTGGCTGTATAATTGACGAAGAATTAAAAATTTTATTTCGTCCGCCACTCGGTCCGCCATCTTTGACGTTCTATTTGGCATACGGTGTCCCGGATTAGTGCATTATTTTTAACCATAAATGATTACAATGAGTTTTATTTTTACCAACTTTGGTGAAATTACTCCTTCTTAAATAAAAGATATTCAGTTTTTATTCTTTCGGCCATTTTTAGTGTTTTCTATTTTTTTCCAAGATGGCGGATTGACATATTCGTCTCGAACAGGTCTATATTTGTTAAAAATTTTATTCTAAATAAGCCAGTATTTTCAAATTCCTATCCGATTATTAGTACAAGTTATATTAAGTAGATAAGATAAAAATCCGTGAAAGCGCCTCAAAAAGTGCATATAACTTTTGATGCACAAGTAATTTTTGGGCGCAAATATTTGTTTCGCAATTAGGAGGTCATAATACATAAGAATCAACAATAAAATTTCAGGTGGAATTCGACTGCACTAATAGTGAATGAAAATATCGTAAATAATTTTTATTCTTTTATCATTTTTTGCAATTATTTCTTTAGTGCTTTCTTCTTGAACCTTACTGCTATAATTTCTAAAAGGATTTAAAATTAGAGAATATTATTTAGGTATTAAGCAAATCACAACTCACATAATTTTTTATTTATTATAAAATTACCTACTTTCTGTATATTGTTGCCCTAATCTGGGCACGCGAATGTAACTAGTTAGGTAAATACTTTAAAATACTCATTATTGGAGAACCAGTCAAAACAACTATTTTTCTAGCTAGTACTGACGAAGTATTGAATTACATGAGAGGATTCTTAGCATTTCAAAGCAAAAAAAAATTTCTAAAAAAAAATATATCAAAAATACTTAAATCATTTATTTAAATTCAATCATTAGAACTTTTTTATTTAACTTGAATTTATCTGCTTTCTGTATATTGGTACCTTAATACGGTCACGCTAATATACCACTTAAGAAAACACTTTAAAACAATCATTGGAGAACTACTCAAATCAACTACTCGTCTAGCTAATACTGACGAAGTATTGAATTACATGATAGGATTCCCAGCATATTAAGACAAAAAAATATATTGAAAATACTTAATTCATTTATTGAAATTCAGTCATTCACGACACTTATTCAATCTTATATTCTATTTCAACTCTAGAAAAGTTGTATAAGTTTTTTCGAACTCGTTAGTTCTCATCAGTAGAGTATAGAAACATTCATTCATTATTTGTAAGACTCTTTTTGATTTACTTTTACAATTAATTATTTTTTATTAACTCGAAGAGTAGTTGTTTTTCGAACTCGTTAGTTCTCATCAGTAGAGTATAGAAACATTCATTCATTATTTGTAAGACTATTTTTTATTTACTTTTACAATTAATTATTTTTTATTAACTCGAAGAGTAGTTGTTTTGATTGGTTCTCCAATAATGAATCTTTTAAAGTATTTACCTAACTAGTTATATTAGCGTGCCCAGATTAGGGCAACAATATACAGAAAGTAAGCAATTTTAGAATTAATAAAAAAGTGTGTTGAGTTGTGATTTAAATAATACCTGAATAATATTCTGTAATTATGATGAAAGCAAATAAATAAAAAATGATAAATTGTAGAAATAAATCAAGAATGGTTTTAAAATTATTGTTAATTTTTTTGTAAAATGTAGCCAACAAACGTGATTCATGACAATGTGAATGTGCGTGGATTGAACTTAGTTTAACCATATATAATGTGTATTATTATCCTTCTCGAAAAAAAATGAAGTACAGGATAGCAATTAGGTATGTATAATAATTTCATAATAATTCATATGTTTATAAATCTATTAAAAAATAAATACATAGACATTTACGTGTTTATTAGAATGTTATAAAAAATCTATTCGTGTCTAACTGACAATTCTTTATGAAGCTACAAATAAAACATTTTTTATATTCAGAAGTTGTTGAGCTAACTTAACATTAGTTTTAGATTATATTAAAGCTTTGTTACCTTTGTTGATGCTTCGTCCAGCATATACTTTTTTGACTCTTTAATCAGTACCTATCGTCGTTTGTGTGCTATTCAAAGAAATATCCACTAATCAAATATTTTACTTTAGTCTTTAATATATAATTAGAAACACTTTAAAACCACATCAGTTCTACTAGTTGAATGGCACGCCGGTATTGTGATATGAAATGAATAGAAGATTATTCTTATTTCTATTTTTGAATTATTATACTTAGAATTCTCTTCACAAAAGTTTCTTGACACACTTCTTTCATCAATTATATTTATTCAATCTTTGATATTTCTGCTTCTTAAATATTTATACTTATCTTATTCTTCAAAATCAAACAACCTCTAGGTTGGTACTGAACTGTCAGAATATCTCGTGCTAGATACATTAATTTTTATGTTGTCATTTTATTCCCGACATATTCTTGTTCCTACTACTTCGCTTCTGTTGTTTGGTTCTCGCCTGTAGGTTCCTAATGATTATATTTTCTGTAATATTCTATATTTTGCCCTTAAGAATACTGCTCTCTGATTCTTGTTCTGTTCTCAAAGAACAAAAGTTTTTATTTTCTTTATGGCTTATTCCTGAGAGTAAGAACAAAATAAAACGTAATTCTATTTATAGCCAGTCCCTACAATTAACTAATGTGTTTAAAAATTGCATATTTTATTTCCCATATTTAGGAAGTGACAGATTTTCCAGATGGTGACTTTATAATTTAGCATGTTTAGAGCTCAAATGAACGCAAAGTTTTATCTATCTCTGAATATTTTAATCACACAGACATATTACTATTTCCGTATACTTAAATTTGGGTAAATTGGAAACGAGTTAAATTAATCATAAAAGCCTATACGGAAAATGGTAATAAAAATTAGATCATGTTGATGTACAATCGTAACACAATAAGGTTTCTAGCCTGAACAACTAATTCTATTAATTCTCCTGCTTTTATATTGATTTTCGTCGACTATATACCTACTCTTATTTTTAATGATGAAAAATAAATAGAACTGGAGTTATCCTTTTTCTGGAAAATAAATACTCATTCAATAGTAGAATGTAAGCTTTACTCATTCAATTCTATTTATTTATTTCATTATTTCTGAATATCTACAGGATATAATCCTAAATGATATTTGTTTAGAACATATATACAGGGTGGATCACGGTTAGTGGCCTATGAAATATTTCAGAAAAACTACAAATAATTTGAAGCTGAAAATTTAGAAAACGGGATTTTTAGGGATCCTCCATTTAATGAAAATGGAGGATGTGACACTTCAGGTTATACCGGAAGTTGACATCAACTTCCGTATTTTGAATGGTATGGCCTATTTTGTATGCCACATTTGAATTCTACTCATTATTTTAAATCCACTTACAATATCATTCGCTATTAAAAAAATCAATATAGATATTTCGATTTTAATGAAATCTGATGCGAAAACTTCGCCGTGGTAAATTCCGAAAATCAATTCTTCACCCATATGTCTATAAAAGATGGAGCTTATGTGGGCTCTTGCTGCAAATGCCCTTAAATTTACACAGGGTGTCCAAAAAATGAGTCCAACTTCGACAACTTCGACCTCCATTAAATTGCTTATTTCAAATGAAACATACTTTATTTTATAATCCTATTCCAACCTTTCCACTCATATGTACATTCCCTATAGCTAAAATTGACGGTTATAGGGTTATTTAAAGTTATTTAGAAAAATGGTTAAATTAACATCAATATCGACAATAGTGTGTTATGCAGAACACCGTATTTACAATAAATTTTTAAAAGAATCACAATAGCTTCATTAAAGTTGCTTACAATTTTTCAGGGATGGTAAAAAAATAGATTTATTCGTGTTTTGTACTCTCTCTCTCAAAAAATAAAAAATTAAATGTGTAGAAAATACATGCATAATATCAAAATCATTTCTTACTGGGAGAAGAAGGAGATGATTCCATAACCTCCACTCAGAAGGTAGTGATCCAAAACCAACTAAAGAGAAAAATTACGAGCATTTTTCTGTCTAAGTGAGCCATTGAAAGCTGTTTAAAGAACACAGTATGTTTCTATGTTTGTACAAATTTTAATATCTACAACAAAAACAATGCAACAAAACGTTGAAAACATTGATACAATTAAAAAAATATTAATTATTTCTTAAATATTTAAATAACAAGGAATACTAACAAACATCTACCCCCTCCCAGTAGGAAATGATTTTGATATTATACATGTATTTTCTACAAATTTAATTTTTTTTCGAGATAGAGTACAGAATGTGATTATTTTAAATTACTATGTTCTCCATAGCACACTATTGTCGATTTATATGTTAATTTAACCATTTTTATAAATTAATTTAAATAGCCCAATAACCGTACATTTTAGCTATGGGGTATGCACATGTAGGTTGAGAGGTAATAAAGGAGGAAAAGCGAATAGGATTACAAGTATGTTACATTTGAAACAGGCGGTATAATGGAGGTCGAAATTGTCGAAGTTGGACCTCATTTTCTGGGAACCTTGTATATTTTGGGGTATTTGTAGCTTAAGCCCACGTAAACTTCATCTCTCACAGACACATGGGAGAAAAATTTGTTATCGCAATTTACCACAACGAAGGTTATTAATTTCCAACTATGAGTTAGTTTTCGCATCAGATTTCATTAAAATAGAAATATCTAAAAAACTAGTGATTTTTTAGATAGGGAATTATATTGAAAGTTACCTTAAAATTATTAATAGAATTCGAATCTGGCATGCCATTTAAAATAAGGAAGGATTTCTGAATAGGAGTACTATAGGACAAATTCCAAATAGTAGGAAACTACCCTACCTGGACTGCACATTTTTATTAAATATGAAAGTATTCCATCAGGTCCTTGATTAGTATTGGAATTTAAAGGTGATAATTTATCAAAAATCAAATCACAATCAATATATATTTTAACATCTATACCTACCTATACTTACTGAATTTTTTATTTGATATTCTTTATTTCTTTATATAATTTTTCTTTTAGTCAAAGTACAGGAAGTATCACGTTATTTTGTAATTTCAAATTTACCTCTTTTGTTTTGCTTAGCTCAGTCGTGCCCCCCCCCTCTCTCTCCCCCCCACTCTCTCCCCCACTCTCTCCCCCTCTCTCTCAGGGTTCTTGGTGAGTTGGTGGTTCTTTTTCTATTAATTTGCTTTCTTTTATCTATTGTTTTGTATTTTTTTCAATTATGTATTAGTATTTGAACAATTTATGCATTAAATCCCCATTTTACTCTACGTTTTTTTAATTTTCTTTAATTTACAGCTTTTTCTTTTCTTTCCTTTCCATTTTACAGGTATAAAAATATATACGATCATACTACTATGACTGGATTATCATATATATATATATATATATATCGATGTTAAGTATCACTATATTATTATCATACCGACGTAAACAGACTCAAAATAATCGGCAAACATACCACAGATAATTTTAGGATCCGAGGAGCTATCACTGTTAAAATTCAGTTGATTAGGTAAGGTATTGTTCCTGCACTTACTATTCACATATTTCTAAAAGGCTTTTATAGGCCAGTCGGATAGCTTTTTTGTCTGAAATGTCGTTTACCCGCAATTTTTTTTCTTAAAGTATAGTTTGGGATGTAGAGAAACATATGCCAACCATCCGCATACGTGATAGGTGGGGCAACACACTGTAAAATTCAAAACTCGTCGATTTTTTGCCATTTTACGCTTTGTTTGCAATATACCTCGTATATGAAGCATTTTTTGAAAATATATCAGGAGGTAGAAAAGTTGAGAAAATTGATTTTGAACATTTTATTATTCTTGGCATTTTCCCGGAAAATTCTTCGTTTAAGAGCTACAGAAGAAAGAAAAATGGTACTTTTCTATTTTTTGATTTTTTTTTAAGTGATTATAATAAATATTAATACGAGATTTATCATCGGTATAATGTAAATTATGTTTAAATGTCCAATTTACAGTTTGAATAAAATATATTTACAGAACTATTTATAATTTACATGTTAAAAAGAAAAAATAATAATAAAACTTTTCAGGTATTGAGGTATTAAAATGATGGGAAAATAAATAAACAAATATATATTTCCACAAACAGACTATTTATTTTATGCATAGTAAAGCGTGCATGCGTTTCATGTATAACTTAAAAGAATATAATAGAATAAAATAAGTTTATTTAACAAATCGATCTACTACAATGTAATTGTTAAAAACTGAAACATTATGATAAATAAACTAAGCCCCACATTAATAAAACTTTATTTATTCCTTTTTCCTGTTATAAGACTACATTAGCAATTACAACGAACTGAATATACTACTGGACGAAAATCAATCAATATCGATATTATCTATCACTCATGTGAAATATCTTGGCATTTATACAGATTCTCATTTCAAGTGGGATATCCATATAAATAAATTGGTTAGTAAATTAAAGAAGTACACTGTACCTCTTTAATAATCTTCGAGGTATACTAAATGTTGATGAACTTAGAACAACTTATCTTGCTTTAATTGAATCTCAATTGCGATATTGGATAATAGGGTAGGAAGGGTTATTAAAAACTAACCTTAGTAGTCTAGAAAAAAAAATCTAAACATAAAAAAACCAATAACTTAACCATCAGATATATTATACAAAGATGCCAGAATAATGGACATTCACCAATTAAACTTTCACTCCTTAGTAGGAAACACATACTCTGAAGAAAAGAACTTGGTAAATCACAAACACCAAACCAGATATAAAAAATGATGTTTTTTGTAAAAGAATGTCAAAAACCGTCGGCCAGAGTAGCCATAACTTGTACCCACTGAAATTAAAAACATAAAATGAGTACATAAATTTAAAACAGTTTCCACCAAACAATTTGTAATGAGAACTGAAAGAAAAAAAATGATTTAATAGATTTACAAAATAATTAATTCCAAATAGACCGTCACTTTAATCATGAAATTTAGCAGTATATGCTTATCTTATATCTTATGTTGTATATCATTGTTAAAGTACTTAGTGTTATATTTATTTTCTTTTTTATAATTTTAGAAATTTTAGTATTGTTCAGGTATTATTTTGTTATATATAATGTGTTGTGTATATGTGTGTATATATGTATTATATTTATTTTTTGGTGTGTCCAATGCACACTCAAGTGCTCTAAATACCACTTAATGCAGGGCATAGTTTATTTGTCATAATGTTTCAGTTTTTAACAATTACATTGTTGTAGATCGATTTGTTAAATAAACTTATTCTATTCCATTATACTCTATTAAGTTATACATGAAACGCATGTACGCTGTACTATGCATAAAATGAATAGTCTGTGGAAATACATATTTGTTTATTTATTTTCCCATCATTTTAATACCTCATTACCTGAAAAGTTTTATTATTTTTTTTTTCTGTTTAACATGTAAATTATATATACCTAGTTCTGTAAATATATTTTATTTAAACTGTAAATTGAACATTTAAACATAATTTACATTATGCCGATGATAAATCTCGTATTAATATTTATTATAATCACTTAAAAAAAATAAAAAAAGTAGCATTTTTCTTTCGTCTGTTGCTCTTAAACGAAGAATTTTCCGGGAAAATGTCAAGAATAATAAAATGTTCAAAATCGATTTTATCAACTTCTCAACATCTCTTGATATATTTTCAAAAAATGCTTCATATATGAGGTATTTTGCAAATAAAGCAAAAAATGGCAAGAAATGAACGATTTTTGAATTTTGAAGTGTGATGCCCCACCCGTCACGCGTGCGGATAGTTGGCATATGTTTATCTACATCCTAAACTATAATTAAAGAAAAAAAAATTGCGGGTAAACGACATTTCGCAAAATGATCCTTTTTCAATTTATTCGACTGGTCTATTATATTGAATAAAGAATGGGATGCGATGAATACAAAAATTTCATGTAGTCATTATTGATTTGGGATTTGGTTAGTAAACGTAAATTTTTATAGTGAACAAGAAAATAGTTTCTGTGTGTCTTTTATATTTATTATACAATCTATTCTTACGCTTTTTTGGTTGAAATGGATACCAACGGGGGTAATCACAATTGTTAATGAATTGTTGAGGAATATATAAGTATATGGCTAAATTTAATAGAAGATACAATTTCTCTCAGATAAAATTTATATCTGGACTATTTTGAAATATGTCATACCAGTTTAAAGGTTCAAAGTAATCATTTAAGCTAATACAGTCACCTTTTCTAAAGTTGCATTTCGATCTTGGACCGTTACTATGTTCGGAAAGTAGATTATATTGATTGACTTTAATAGTTAACTGTGAATGTTACAAATCTGGATCAACCATAAAATTTTAACAGTA
The DNA here is from genome assembly GCA_936432065.2 of Rutpela maculata. Taxonomy (NCBI): domain Eukaryota; kingdom Metazoa; phylum Arthropoda; class Insecta; order Coleoptera; family Cerambycidae; genus Rutpela; species Rutpela maculata. The sequence goes on along the minus strand of OW386289.2, from coordinate 54,979,856 downwards.
AATTAGCTTAATTAAGACAGAAAATTTTATTTGCACTTTATACAATAATAATAATATAATAATGATAATCTTAGAGGATATCATGCGTACTACGTTAGGTTAGGTTAGGCTAGGTTGATATTTAAGTGCGCAAGTGCACTCCTAATTATATTTCACCCAATAGTTTCAGCTTTTTGACAAAATCGACTACCTTATTGGGTGAGAGGTTGTCCAGATCCTCTGGCAGCAGTTGCCCTTTGCCAAAAAGTGAGAACCTGGTTCTTTCTGCAGCAGGACAGGTACATAAAACGTGCGCTGCCGTTTCATCTTCCTCCGAACACAGTCGGAATTCAGCGTTGTCCGCTATTCCGAGTCTGTGTAGGTGGTGATTAAGGCTGCAGTGCCCAGTGTATAGGCCAACTAGAGTTCTTAGGTATAACCTGTTGAGCTCTAATAGTTTTTTAGTTCTTGATTTCAATGTGATAAACTCATTTGAATGAACTAATCCTGGAAGTTCTTGCCTGTACTGGAGGATTTTCCCCTCAGTCCAGGCTCAGATGGTTGTTTTCGCAGTGCTTGCCGATATGCCAAGCACTGGTTCCGGTCGGATAAATTTTGATTCCGCGCCGTCCCTGGCTAAGGAGTCGGCTATTTCGTTGCCCTCCATGCCAAAGTAGCCCGGTATCCAGGCCAGAGTTAATTTGTTGTATCTGCCCATCGGGCTGGAGCCTTTTGGCAGTTCCAGACCAATTTAGAATTGCAGCGATACGAGCCAAGAGCTTTGAGAGCTGCTTGGCTGTCTGAAAAATTTGTATTGATCTGCGTCTAGGATGCATCTGCTCAAGCCTCCTTGTACACAGTTCAATGGCATGAACTTCTGCCTGAAAGACAGTCGCATAGTTACCCAGGCTCGAAGTGATTCTTACCTTTGGATTGGGACTGTATGCTCCAGCTCCAACTTCCTCGGGAGTTTTGGAGCCGTCCGTAAACCAACAGATGTCTGCTCTTTGTAGATCAGTTTTGTTCTGATCCCGTTCGTCTCTTCCAGGAAAAAGGACGGTAAAGGGCAGTTCATAGTTGGTCACGGTAGGCATCACATCTGAAAGCATTCCCAGTATGTCATGACACTCCATGTCATCTGATAGCCTATTGCGTTCCATGATGCTAGCCTGCGGCATATTATTTACTGCTTGTTGAAGTCTGTATGTTGCCCACCTGGCCTCTCTCTCCAAGTAGATGTGGAGAGGGGGTAGATCCAGGAGGATTTCCAGAGCTGCTGACGGTGTGGTACTTATCGCACCAGTTATCGCCAGGCATTCTTGTCTCTGTAGACCAGAGAGTTTGGCTTTGGTCGTTTGTTGTAGCCCTTTCGACCACCAAACTATGGAGGCATACGCTATTGGTCTTATGACCGTAACGTATATCCAGTATATTTGTTGTCTAACTTGCCTAACACCATACCCCAGGACTTTCCACAAATTTTGTGACATGTCCACAAGGAGAGTCGTGCTTTGTTGAATACCTTTTCCAGATGGGATTTCCAGTTGAGTGATTTGTCTAGTGTAACACCTAGATATTTAACTTCCCCCGCAAATGGAATAGTATCACCTGCTAAGGAAGGCAGCACTAAATTGTTCAGCTTCGTTTTTCTGGTGAATGGTACTATTACAGTTTTGTGGAGGTTCACAGTCATCTGCTCCCTCTCACACCAAATGTGGACTATATTTAGCACCTCCTGAAGGGTATTAGAGAGTACCTCTTCGGATTTTCCTCTAACCATGTACTGCATACCCAAGTAACAATTTAAATATCGTGATCTTCAGAACCTCTTGAAGTCTATTTAATAAATCTTCTGATAAATCTATATATTTTTGGCAAACGCTATTAAACCTTTATAAAGCTTGTTTAAAGCTAAGAGGGACCATTCTTAAAAGAGTTCTGAGGGCCCTTTTTAAAAGTCATTTTAAAACCAATTGATTTTGTTCTAAACAGCCTTGATAACGTTCTGAAGACCTTGATAAAACTATTCATAAAACCAACAATAAATCCCAAAAGCATAGTTATGGCCCTAAGGGACTATTTACAAACCGTTGTTTAAAGTATTATAAAACCACTTCGTAAAGTCATCATGAAACTAAAATGCTTTAGAACTGCACTTAAAAAAGCTATTTGCTCTGTTAATATGGTTATTTTTAATAAAAAGGTTTTATGCTTGCCATCGTATAAAAACTAAGTTGGCAATGTTGGCAAATTAGCCGCGTGTTGGTAATGGATATTAATAAGCATTTGCTGTTGTTCAACTTTCAGCTAGTCTCTCTACACTGGTTAAAATGATCAAGTTCAGTAGGTACTCACCGTGAGTGAAAATTTAGCTGCGCATTAAATTGTACTGGTAATATCACAACTAGTCGAAAAATACGGAGGCCCTTAAAAAATATTAATAATTTGGAATTTTAAAAAATATTTTAAAATTCATTAAATAAAAAGTTTTATTTTTTGTTGACAACAACTAAACTCACACGTTAGTAATAATAGTCACGATTTTAGTCCCTATTACCCATAAATTGTTGCAAAAGTTGCAACTAAATGATTGTTCATTTGAATAATTCCAACATGTCAGCTTTTGTTTACAAAGATATTTTTGTAGAAAAATGGATATTTTTTATTAAAACTTGTTGGTTGCCGGCAATACCACAATAAGAGTATTTGATCCTAAAATTGTCACAACGCTCTCGTACAAGAGCCTTTGCTACTAATTACAACCAATTTAAGTCTTCTTACATTTATGTAAGTCCATTTGGTATTGTATAATACCAATTGATCTTGTCTAACACCATTTGACCTATATTAGGATTTGTTAGATAACCACATACTTGTTAATTACTTTTTCCTTACCTTAGCTGTGCTGTGATTGCTCTGAAATGGTCGGTTATATGCCCTTATACCCAGATGCAGTGAACTGCACTGGAATGTGAATAAAAGACCAAAAAAATATAAACATGAAGAAGAAAATATAGTATTCAGAATACAGTTAACACAAAAATCCTTGTTAGAAGGCAAAAACAGACACTTGATGTTGACAAAAACCAGTGGTACACTAGAATATGTTGGAGTTGATATCGAACCCACTCGAAGTAATCCTACGTTTTGTCTTGCAATTGAATGGCAGGTACTGGTCTCAATTATCAATTGTTGAGTGTTTTGTGAATCATATTCTGTTTTATGCTTACTCATCGAAACTGGTGTGTTATTTACTATTTTCAAATAGTTATTTCTGGCTTTCCGTTTAAAGTAATCACTTTTCTTTATTTTCATCCACGTTTGTGAAAAATGCGTCTCCATATTTAATTTCTTGAGGTACTTCACACAAAAGTAATTAAAAATTAACCTAAAATAAGTAAAATCTCTTTATCCGACCTGTCAAACTGCAACTTTTGCAGTTTTATGAAGGAATTTGTCCAGACTAAATGGTTCTTATGTTACATTTGGCATTATACGAGCCAATACAGCTTTATAGTAGTTTCATGATATGTTCAGGTGCCTCTTTAAAACTCTTAGGCATACTGGTTTTAGGAACGTTGTCTCTGAGGTAAATTGGTTTCCTAGGTCAAATGATTTTATCATGGTAGTGCTGGCCACCACCATAAAATCTTTACAAGTGCCAATAGACTCGATTTAAAACAAATACCAAATGGTATTGAAACTCAGCCTCCAGGAGGTTGTTACATCTCTTAATAAAACTACGTAGACTGAAAGAGTTGTTGGTCTGCTATACTACCGCTATAAAACCATTTAGCAAACTTACATCCTCAATAAAGCTATTACAAAACTTATTCAAGTGCAAATAGCATTTAAATTGTTACTTGGGTATGTCCGTATGATATTTAAAACGTGAATTACTGTTAATGTATTATTTGTGGCTATAAAAATCTTGCAAAACTTGTAAATAATATACGACCATCCTCGTAGACGCGACGAAAATAAATTATTGGGGCAAGCCTGATTTACACAGGAAAAATATTTGGAAGAACTACTTCAGGTTGGAAATCTTATTGTGACCACAACTGTACTAAATACTTAGGTATCATCTATTTCCTGAATCCTGCTCTGCCTACTCCATATTTATTAATTATCCCATTGTCGCACTAAGTGATACAAATTAAGTGTCAGTAGCACCAAAGATTACATCTAAGTTATATAATTATAATTAATACGTATAAATTTTCTTGTTACATTGAATACGAGCCGGAAAGGAAGCACGTGCATTAAATTAATATCAAAATATTTGCAGCTCCGTTTCCGCATTTTTAACATAATTAAATTTACAGTTGAATAATGCCTGATATATTTATATCTTCTAGAGCTTACTTACACTCATCCGCAAGTGAAAAAAAAAAAGGTTATTAATGATCATGCATTCCTATGCGTATGTGGCATCCTTTTAGAAGAACTAAGACTGTATCCTTTGCATTTGAGTCCTTTCCCAATAACTCTAGGGCAAAATAAAAGGAGCCACGACACACCTTAAATAAAAGTTTCTAAGACAGCATAAATATCATAATTAGGCCAGAAGGAAATTTCATAGTGAATTCTCCAAAAACTTGCAAAATGAATAATTTTTTTTTAATGAGTTCGTAAAAGTGTTTAGAATAATATCCTGAAAAGTTTACATTCCGCTCGGATACAGAACATAAAAAAAAGTGAAAAAATTTTTCTTCTCCATTCTTTCAAAATTTTGAAATTAAGTCAGGGTAGGAAAAAATAAAAAATACAGGTGGATAGACCACGTTTTTCTGAACGAAAAATGTTGTAATAAAATTTATCTCTAAAGCCACGGTACAGTATTCCTGCAAAAAAATAGTAAAGTAACTTTGTCACTGCGCGGCCAAGCGCACGGTTAATGTAGTAAAATAAAGTTTTTTCTCTTTCCGATTACACATTTTTAACATTTTTATTAGCAAATAAATAGGAGAAAAATATATAATTATGAACGCATACACAGACATCACACATAGCCGTTGGATTGAAGCAGATCTGCCACGCCGTCACTCGCATGAATTTTACCTGCCTTTACTGTATTGTATTTATTACACATCCACATTTCAACTATATCGAATGGATTCCTTCTACATTTGTTAATGTATTGGAAAAGTTCCAGAATTTATATTCAAAACTATAGAGAGTTATAAGGATAAGACCGTGAAAATCGCTATCTCTGATTATGATGGGATAGATCATATTTTCGAAAAAATGCGTTCAAGTAAATGAATTTGTGTTTGAATATTCTAGCCAGAGAGGCAGCGACCTTTCAGACAGAGTCATTTCATTAAGGCTGATTTTCACATATGTAGTAGTTTATTGTGTGTACATATAGAAACCGGCGGTCAGCTGGCGCACCCGCGGTGGGGGAAGCTGGTGTTCGAGTAAATGAAGAAAATTTCACGTTTTTCTAGAAAATACATGTAAATCTTAAAAAAAAATCACAGAAGCCTTTGTTTTGAAGGGCCGAGATTAATAGAACATTTAGGTAATACATGTTATTAAGTGGACATCGTATATGAGATCAATTTAATTTAAATACCGAGTAATTACGGTGACAAAGTGGCGAAATTTTCCCGAAAAAAAAGAAAGTCCAAACTTCCGCCCCCTCCAGTTTCCTCATTTTTGCCGCAATTAAAAAAAAAGCCTTTTAGCAAATTTAATTCCATTTAAATTAGTAAGAGTAGTATTTTGGCATAGGAGCCAAGATTGAGAAGTTGCCGGCACTTTTCGAAACACAGAAGTTTTATTTTTTGCCGTACATCGCCGACATTTCAGTAAATATCTCCGAAACGAAAAAACATATCGAAATTCTGATGAGTTTAAAAGATTCGTAATGAAAAATACTCGTTTGACCTTATTTTTTATTTCGAGTTAGCTCCACCGTTTCGGAGATATCTGCGAAAAATATTAAAAAACAGCTCGCATTTCGGAGCCGAAGAAATTGCAAAAACATGCGATCTGGACACGTTCATATCTTTCGAAAAACACCAGCGGGACGGCCAAACGATGTCGCGACGTAAAGAGGAAGACTTCCAGATAAACCTGATCGTAAATTGCACCGCGAAATTCAAAAATTCGGCTCGGCGCGAACGAATCAAAAGTAGCATTTTGTGACAATTCAGAAAATCGTATCTCTACAAATTTAGCTATGACATATGCTATGACATAGGCTATGACATGCATTTTTTGGAAAAAAAAAGTCTCCACTTTGACCGCTCCTAGCTCATTAATTTTTGAATTATGACAATAATTTAAAAAAAGACTTTTAGATAATTCAATCTCTACAAATTCGTTAGGGCGTAGTTTTTTGCCTAGATACCCACCATTTAGAAGTTATGTAGGTCTTAAGCGAAAAAGGTCCAATTTTCCGCCGTACATCGCCACATATTCAAGTCAATACTCTGAAACGAAACAATTTAGGAAAATTCTGATGGAACCGGACGATTCCTCATGAAAAGAACCTGTTCTTTGGCAGTTTTTATTTTCGAACTAATTCCAATAGACCGGGAAGCAGTGACACATTTTTGGCACTCATACCACTAAGGCTGATTTTCACATATGTACTAGTCAACCATCCTAAGTTGGCAAGTAACCGCGCAGAGAAAGAAGAAATATCGTCACTGTTGGACAGAGACAAACAAGCTTTTTAATTAAGAGCTAGATAGCTAGCTAGGTAGCTGAAGAAGCTTGCTTGTCTCTGTCCAACAGTGACGATATTTCTTCTGTCTCTGCGCGGTTACTTGCCAACTTAGGATGGTTAACTGGTAGTAGTTTATTGTGTGTACATACAAGAAACGGCGGTCAGCTAGCGCACCCCCGCGGGGCGTGGGGAGCTACGAGAACCACAACATACCAAATTTCAACTTTGATGGTAATTTTTTGTCAATAATTTTTTTATGCGTGGGTGACGTTCTCGTTGCTCCCCCCCCCGGGGGTGCGCTAGCTGACCAGCATTTCTTTTATGTACACACAATGAACTACTACTAGTCAACCATCCTAAGTTGGCGAGTAGCCGCGCAGAGACAGAAGAAATATCGTCAGTGTTGGACAGAGACAAACAAGATTCTTCAGCTAGTTAGCTCTTAATTAAAAAGTTTGTTTGTCTCTGTCTAACAGTGGCGATATTTCTTCTTTCTCTGCGCGGTTACTTGCCAACTTAGGATGGTTGACTAGTACATATGTGGAAATCAGCCATAGTGGTATGAGTGCCAAAAATGTGTCGCTGTCTCCCGGTCTATTGGAATTAGCTCAAAAATAAAAACTCCCAAAGGACAGGTTCATTTTTCCTCATTCAGCGTTCGGAACCTTGCCGAGGTTATGGAGCTTGCGTGGTTCGATGAATCCAGAGGCGCACGCCAGCGGCTCTGCCAGGTGGTCTGTCGAGACGTAAAAATCTCCGTACAGACCCCCCCATGCTGGATCCGGCTCTGGAGGAGGCGCCCTCTCCGCTTAGTGACCGAGTTGGAGGGGGGTATTCTATGGTCACCCGCATGTTTGTGCCGTGCGTGGAGACCCGTACGGTGGGATGAAGGGATCCTGGTGGTTGAGCCTACCTAGCCAGGCAGGGCAACACGCCACTTCGGCCTGGATTTCCACTTAAACGGGAGGTCGTGACTAACCCACCATGATCAACCGGCTGCGCCGTCCCGTCAGAGGGCCGGCAGGGTGAGCCTCTAAGAGACGTTGGGGCACGGGGGAGTGGCACGTCCCAGGATCTGTCAGAAGTTCGACATCCCCTAGTTGGGCTCCGTGGCGGGTGGGGAGCTAGAGAGATGAACACAAAAAAAACACTATGGATTCTATAAACACAAAAAATAAAAAAACCACGCTAGAGGGTTCCTCGAACCCTCCTAGCGAAACAAATCAGGCCCCTACAAGGCCGAGAAAACGGCCCTGTGGGGCCGAATTAAGAAGGAGGCGTAAAGCCTGTCAGCTGGCGGAGGCATCTGCAACTACCTCCGCTGGCTCCGGGATTTCGCCTCTAAAAAGAGTCCCTGAGGATTCTCCTTCCCCTGCTCGGGAGTTGGCAGGTAACACTGTCGGCACCGGAGTGGGGGCTGGGGAGCCCTCAGTAACTAGAGAGGCTCTCTCCTCTTTCCATGGGCTGGCAGCTACTGCTAGCACTAGGGCAGCAGGAGAGGTCTCTCAAACCTCATCATTTTCAATGGCATGCACTTCTCCGGGGAGATTCTCAGAGTCATATGCTGAGATGAGCAGTCGTTGGAGTGGCTGTCGGCAAATATTGCAAAGAACCCCAACCCATGGGAAGGGGCAAACCTACACGTAGTCCAGGTAGGTCAGCTCCCCAGGCTGAGCAAAGCGGCCCTGTTCATTCCGAGAGTACCGGAAAAGACGGAGGTGGTGATGCGACGCCTGCAGGCGTAGAACACCTGGGCCAACGTAAATAAATGGCTGCGTTTTCATGATGCCGTAAAGGAGGAGGCAATAGGCTGGCTGCTCATTTTCGATGTCGGGGATGAGGACCGTGCAGCCATAAATGAGAAGGGAGGATGAATTAATTATAAATTCACCTCTCTAACCATTAGGCTGCATAAGTCCTCAGACGCGGCTGAGATAACGACTACTGCTGCTCCCGAAGCCATGGAGGTGCCCGAAAGTTTGGGCGCCCTTGTGGAGGCGGGGCCCTCAAAAGTCAACGCCGTTGCGGATCGCCCCGGAGCGGACGCCAGCTGATAAAATGGCTTCGCCCAGTAGGCTGGCCTTCGTCCAGGCCAATTTACAGCACTGTCGAGCGGCAGTGGCTACCATATGCCGCGCCTTCGACAGTGGATCAAACATTATAGCCCTTATCCAGGAACCTTGGATAATCAAGTCCAGGGTTGCTGGATTGGGCAAATTGAACGGAAGAACATTTTATCTGCCTTCCGCAGAAAAACCCAGGACATGTATATATGTTAGATCACGGTTCACATGAATGACTTTTTAAAAACTTTTATTTAGTTACATGGAGCCAACGCTGGCTCTTGGAGAAGGAATATAATAATAAATTAGAAGTGTTGCATTCTAACTGAGTTTAATAACTGATTCTACAAAGTGTGTTTAGTCATATTTATAACATACAGAACCTGAGTAAGCAAAATATAGAACAAAGGAAATGCAATTCGACAATCAGCATAAAATGTGAGAAACAAAGGTAAAACATAATATCTCTAAGATAAGCGATCAATAAGAGAAGTCGTTATCATGTAATATGATATACCTGTGAAGGTTTGTTATGACTAAGTCTTGGTAATAAGCGTATAATTTTATATAACAACTTCCCCCTTAATAAAAAAGTTGATGTTATACAGCAACTTTTGAAAGTTGTTAGAAATGTTAAATGAATATAATGCAAAATAAATTGAAAAAATGTTGAATGAATACAAAGCAAAATAATAAAATACATAAAAGTTAAAATTGGTTAATGATAATGATAATAATAATAAGCGAGTAGTACATTACATAAATGTGATAAAAATACAATGGTCTAAATTAATAGACAAGGGTAAAACTCCACATATGAAAGTCTATGTTAACTCGATGTCCTCTTCTTGAGGTTTAATACCGGGTCACTTTCTTGGAGGGATCAGTCTAGGAAATTTGGTAAAAACTCTGCTTGGCTCTGAAGGAGGTGAAGGAGGGTTGTCCGTTGAGGGTTGGATTCGCAATGCTCCACATCTTCTTCTGCATTTACTGGTTATGTAAAGTAGAACTAATAGAATGATGAGAGTGATTATGAAATATGTGAACCAAGATATGTGTTTGGTCACAAAAGGTTCGTTTATGAGGTCATCCAGGTCTTTGGAATATAGGTCCAATTTGTTTTTAGCAATATCTAGGTCTTCTACGTCGAGACTGTTTAATTTGAGAGGTTTTAATTTTGGAATTTCGATTTTGTCGGGCATGTGATTACAGCATTCAAAAGGAATTTGGATAGGATGTGAATTGTCCTTGATTTCGGAAAAGTCTTTAGCACTGGCTTGTATTCTAGTAATGCCTGCATAAGCGTAACATCCTGGTTGTAGTTTGATGATGGAATTTTTGTTGATTAACTCTGTTGTGGATTCTCTCTTTGGACAGTTGATGGTAATGTGAAGTGGTTCGGAATTAATTACTAGCCATGTGTTGTCTTCAAGTTCTTGGACGTTGTATCCCTGACTAATAATGAAGGAAGTTTGACAGTTCTCTGGAAGTTTTGGCAATGGTTTTAGTATTCTGGCTTCACATATGGCAGTTTGGTCGATAGGATATGCAAACAGGTTTGAACATAGTTTGGTTCCAAAATAAAGAGGTTTGCATTCTTTCAAATTTTGTATAGGTATGTACATTAAAGAATCATCGTCTCTCGCGATAAACTTTTGTGAAATAGATAAAATGTGATGTAGACCAGTTCTGTTATCAAGTATCGGGATAGGGTATAGGCGATAGGTGTTAAAATTTTGGGGTTCAACAAGTGGTATTGTTAAAACAAATACTAAGTTAGAATCCATTTGAAACGCTTGCAATTCAATAATGTCCAAATACTTAGCAACTGCCGATAATTTAATGGGGGGAGGCAAATTGTTCCTTCGTAAGCTCTGTGAAAATTCTTGAAGTGCTGTCACTAAGTGATTAGGGGTTATGATTGACGTGTGAATGATTCCTAATCTGGCAAATGTTGTTGAATTCAGAATATCGTTCAAATTATCTTCGATATACAAATAGCTTGCCATTAATATTAAATTTTAGTTTTATGTGAGCAGCCTCGATAGCTTGAGTCATAGTTTGAATTGTGTGTTCGATTTCTTCGAGATCTTTGTTAAACGTTTCCTCGTCAATTTGTAATTTTTGTATAGTCGAGTTGAAGTTTTTAATAGAGGTTGTAACTGAAATTTGATTTTTGATTAAGTTTTCCAATTGATGTTCGTCGTTATTTAGTTTATTTATACAATTAGTATAGTACTGGCCATTTTCAGCATCTAGGTTTCCAGTTATTGATTGGAATATTGTTCCGATACGTTAAGTATTCCGCGTTTATATCTCTTTGTATCTGAGAAGACTTCGTCAAATTTAAATTTTATAGAACTAGATATCTGTGTTAAAAGGTTAAACTCTGTTTTGACTTCGTTTCTAAACAGAATTGATTTCTGGTCAGCAGCAATTTAACTTTAGTTTCCTGTTTTGTTTCGGGGTTTAATTAAGGTAGCAGAATTTTGAAAAATTTCTTTTTTTTTATAGGGACCGTTAAATTTGTTTTGTAGTTTATTCTTAATTTGTGATTCTTTTACATAAAATAAGTCACCTAGTTTGTACTCAAGTCGTTTTTGGGGAACATTTCTGTCAAAGCGAACTTTCGCTTTCTCTTTTTGAGCTTGTGTTCGATTGCAGGCAATTTCAAAATAGTGAGATGTTCTATTGTTTAAATCTCTGACATATTTTGTGATTAACTCCTTTTGGTTGTAAAGGGTTTCGGGTGGTCTATTAGACGTATGACCAAAGATAAGTTCACATGGGGTGAAACCGTGTGTTTTATTTACCGAATTGTTATAACATATTACTGCATATGGTAAAATCGTGAACGGATGTTCGTTCGGGTTTTCAGTTTTATGAATTCTTATCATTTCAGCTAAGGCAGCATGAAATCTTTCTATTGATCCGTTCGATTGGGGATGTCCTACGCTTGAATAGGTTAATTTTATGTCGTAGAGGGTGCAGAGATCTTTTAGCAAACGGTTGTCAAATTCGCCACCGTAATCGCAATGGATTCTTAATGGGGTACCATAATATTGAAAATATAACAACAAAGTGTTTACGACAGATTTTGCGGATTTATCCGGGACTGCATATGCTTGCGTGAATTTGGTTAATTCGTCGCGAATGGTTAAAGCGTAATTTCGAGTGGGGAATTCAAACAAATCGATATTTATTCTTTCGAATGGTGTTGTTGGGGTTTCTGTGACTACTAGAGGGTTATTAAGGTTTTTCCGGCATACTTTAGTCTTTTGGCAAGTTTCGCAATTTTTTATAAAATTTTCAACGTCTTTAGTTAGACCTTGCCAAGTGTATTTTTCTCTAATTCTTCGAATCGTTTCATTTATTCCGCGGTGTAGATTATTTTTACCAAAATGATTTTGCTCCAATATAATTGGGATTTCATCTTCGTCGACAGTTCTGACGATATCTTGACAAATTACTACTTTTAAACCTTTTTCCGCAAAAATGAATGATAGAATTTCGAGTACGGGGAGGTCTAGGTTATTTTCGACAAAGTATATCTTAGAAAGGTTTAAAACATCTTGGTTTTTAAATAATACCAAAAATAAATGTTCAATTACGGATTCGATATCAAAAGGTAGGGGAATGATAAAATATCTCCTATGTCTGACTGTTTTGCTCGATACAATATTGATTTTATCGTTATGAAATTCGGGGTTTTCTTCGAATATGTCCTCAATAATTTTGTGATGTAGGTCTTGTAAGTTATTTTGTTGGAAGAATGTTATAATATCTTTATGTTCTCGGTATAAGAGTTGTTTGTTTGAGGCTTTGATTTTTGAGTAGTCTATTAAAGATGTTGTTTTATATAGGTTGGTGAAAGTTTCAAATTCTCGGGAAATTTCTTCGTTAGTGATTTTGTTGTTATCGTCTGGGTTTTCGTCGTCGTCTGACTCTTCATCGTTCGCGGCTAGAACCTTTGAATAGAATTTGGAACATTCGGAAAAATGATTAGTTTTGATTCTGGAAAGTGCGTCCGCGTTCTTATTGATTTGATTTCGTAGTCGTACTCTTCTAATTTGCTTTACTAAAGTGCTTTACACTACATACGATCGTGTCAATAGGGTGTTTGATTTCATTGGTAAAGGTCAAATTGTCTCCTTCTAAATAGAATATATCTTGAAAGTCTAAACAAAGCTGCGTTACTATTTCGGCCTCTTCTTCGTTTAGATGATCCAAGCGCAATTCGTTCCTGATTTCGAAGGATCTGTCCGTCGTTAGTCGTTGGTCAGAGTTTTGCGCGTTTAAGTTAAAAATTGACTTGAATTTTTGTACTGGTTCCAGGTTAAGGTTTGAAAAGTTTATAGTTTTTGGAATAGCGTTTGCGTTTATTATTGAAGTTAAAAATTCTCCATTGTGATCGATTTTGACAATTGCATTTGGTAAGCGTACTTTCTCGTTTTCCTGGGTTAACAGTATAGCCTCGGTATTTCGCAGGTTACATTTTAGTTTACAGATTTTTTCCATGCGAGGTTCAATAGAAATTAAATTTTTGATGTTGCTTAAATTCGAATTTTTTGTATCAGAATTAATAGTTGGTTGTAAAGGTAAATTTACCGTAGTTTCTTCCGTGACCTTAAATAATTGTACGGTTTTAAAATTCGTGACTAGTTGTTTGTTTTTAAAATCTACTTTACATTCGTAATGTTCTAGGAAGTCAGCGCCTAGTAGTCCATCAAAATCTATATCTAGATTATAGATATAAACTTTGTGTGATTCATCTGAAAAGGGAATGAGAACAGATTCGTTGATATAAATTTTTTGATCAGTAATACCCTGTATAATTACATTTTCAGGAGATCTACGTCTATAATTTTCAGCTGTTTTAGGTTTAAAAATTGATATGCCTGCACCTGTTTCAATTAAGATTTTAAAGTTGCGTCTTTCATATAATAGAGATTTTTTGAGTTTACGGTTAGTAAGGTATGCGGGGGTGTATTTAAAAGAACTTCTGTTCTGGGAAGTTCAGGGACGGGTCGAAACTGTCGTTGAGATTCATAGTTTGTATTTGAGTTTCTAGTTCCGTAATTGGTTCGAATTGGTCTGGTTGTTGTATTGGAGTATCCGTGGGGTACTCCGGATCTAAGCGAAAATCCTGAGGATTAGTAGTATAATCCTCGTACTGTTCTTATTGAGAATTAGCTGTATAATTCTCTTGGAAATTTTGGTTAGTTTCGAAATTATAATTTTCATAACTGTCACTTGCATTTTGATAATCGGGTGAATAGTCATTGTATTGATTATTATAATCACATTGATTGTCATAAGATTCATAGTTCAAATGATGCGTTTTTTGCTGATTAAAGCGGTTAACATTTGGGTTAGGTTGAATAGCAGATGGTCTCTGTTGATTGGAATTTGGATTCGGCCTTATAGCTGAGGGCCTGTTTTGTTGTGGTTGACTAGATTGATTATTTTGAGGAAATGTCCTCTGATTAAATTGATTGGTTTGAGAAAAAATGTGAAAATTTGGGTTTCCTTGATAATTTGGTCGTTGGAAATTTTGTGAAGTTGACGGCATTGTTTGTGTTTGTTGCCTTGTACGGCATTCATTTATGACATGTCCGTTTCGTTTACAAAACGAGCAGAATTTCTGCTGAAAATTTGAAGTTGGTCGTTTTTGTTGCATAATAGGATTTTTGACCGGACTATTTTTCAGAAATTTCTGTTGCTCGAAATAAGAGAGTTGTAGTTCTCTACGAATTCTGCTTACGGCTTTCAGTATGCTAGGAGGGTTGCTAGCGCGTATAATTCGGCCTAGATTCGGTTCTAAACCTGTTAGTAAATTATTAAGCGTCATGGTTTCTATGAGGTCTGACTGTGCAGCTCTTTGCGTTGTCGAGAGAGTTTGTTTTTGCACTGCGGCGTGCATCTTCGCATTGTGCGTTTGTAAACGCGATAGGAATGTCAGGGCGGATTCACCTGGCAATTGGTGAATGCGCTGCAGGTCCTGAATTAGGGCCGTTAAATCTCTGGAGGCCCCAAAGTGGGTTTCCAGTAGTGCTTTTATTTCTGGCCATGTGCCGGGATTACGTGAGTTAATTAATTCGGCAGCTTTGCCTTTTAAGTTATTTTTGATGTGGACTGTTAATAAAATTTTCTGGTCGTTAATGGCCATACTTTGTGCACAATGGCATGAATTTAAAAATGTTTGTAAATTAATGGCATTGCCATCGAATTCGGGTATCAACGAAAATATCTCAGAGAGCTTGTAAGGCTCAATTTGCTCTGGTTGTTGTTGTTGTTGTTGTTCTTCTTCTTCTTCTTCTTCTTCTTCTTCTTCTTCTTCTTCTTCTTCTACTTCGGTTGGTGCCGGTGGCACTGGTTGAACTGTCTCTGGTTGAGCTCTATCTGGCATTTTGCTTTTTGTATTTAGAAATTACTTGGACAAAAATTGGTTGCATATCAGCAGTATGATACGATAAATTAAATTAGCTTGTTACGTTGCGTGCGTAAATGGATTGTATATTAGCTGTATAATACACAATGTTTCATATTAGCAGTATAATACGAAAATAAATAACTTAAAATTAAATGAACTTGTTTCGTTGCGTTCGTAAAGGAATGGATTCACTTTGACAAGAGAACTGGCTTTGTGCGCCGAGTGTATTAGCAGTATAATACACTTTTAATAAAATAAGTTGCGAAAAATAATAAAATAGTAAAATGGTACGAGATGATTCTTAAAATGACTTACGTTAGTTTCGTTTCCATGGGTAGGTTCTTCGTCCGTCAAGGGATTGGGATCCGCCACCACCAGTGAGGAAGGTCTCCTTGTTCTAATAGATGTACGCGCACTAGTTAGGCACCTTTTGCAAATGTTTTCCTTATTCTCTTACGCTTCACTACCAGTTAGGCTTCTTGTTCTGATGATGTTTACGGATCCTACCGACTGCGCCAATGTTAGATCACGGTTCACATTAATGACTTTTTAAAAACTTTTATTTAGTTACATGGAGCCAACGTTGGCTCTTGGAGAAGGAATATAATAATAAATTAGAAGTGTTGCATTCTAACTGAGTTTAATAACTGATTCTACAAAGTGTGTTTAGTCATATTTATAACATACAGAACCTGAGTAAGCAAAATATAGAACAAAGGAAATGCAATTCGACAATCAGCATAAAATGTGAGAAACGAAGGTGAAACATAATATCTCTAAGATAAGCGATTAATAAGAGAAGTCGTTATCATGTAATATGATATACCTGTGAAGGTTTGTTATGACTAAGTCTTGGTAATAAGCGTATAATTTTATATAACATATATGTACCAAAGGTTATACAAGCTAGTCTCACACCACAGTTCAGCTCACGGGATATGACAACGGTGAGCTTGGACTGTGATTTGGGTAACGGCAAAGAACAAGTTTTAATAACTTCTTTTTACCTACCAAGCGATTCGGTAGAACCACCCCATCTCAAGACATGGTGAGGCTGGTAGAGTACTGTGAGGCAATGAAACTACACCTCGTTATTGGTGGTGACTCCAATGCGCACCATATCCTATGGGGCAGCGAACATACCAATAACAGAGGAAAATCGGTAGTGGAATACCTGGCAATCACTAATTTAGAGATTCTCAACCGAGGCAGCGAAGCCACTTTCGTTACCTCGCGCAGTCAGACGTTGATTGACATCACTCTGGCAACTCGAGACATCAAAACACATCAAGAGCTGGCATGTATCTACGGAAGTTTCCATGTCAGATCGTAGGTGGATTCAATTTAATTTGGAAGGGGGGTTGGTAGAAAGAACTCTCTACCGGAATCCTAGGCGGACAAATAAGGCACAGATCCAAGAACTTCTTATTAACCGCCTGGGGCCCCTCAACACAAATAGCATAGAAACGATAGAGGATATTGATAGTAACGTGGTTAAGTTACAGGAAGCCCTCGTTTCAAGTTATGAGGACCCTTGTCCCTTAAGAGAAGTCGGAACGAGGCATGCAACACAACGCAAGATTGCAATCTGTAGGCCAATGGTATATTAAGGGCACGGCTACGAGACATGCCCGTATCCTAGAGGAGGCTACAAAACAAATTCCTCTTCTGGGAATGGGAACTGACCGTATCCCCCCTATATATAACTTCAACAATAACTTTGAGGTGAGCTTGAATGTGTCCGGTAATGACGAGCCGGACATATCAATCTACACCGATGGTTCAAAAATGGACTGTGGATCAGGAGCTGACGCTCCTGACAGGAGGTGCCCCGCCAAAAGTCGATTTTATGAATCGTTATCATCCATTAAACCATAAAAATATCTCAAAGTTCATAAAACGATGAGCTGCCAAAAAAGCCACCTAGCTCCCGCTCTATAAGGGATCTTATCAGTGTAATTTTGTTCTGATTGATTGTTTCAGCACCCGTGATTAGAAATGGGCGAATTTAATAGGATTGCTATTTGAGCTAAAAATTTTCAATCCAAACACCCATTCTAAAATATTGCTTCCAGTACTTTGCATCGCGGATACACTCGGCCCATCCATTATATCTGGAGAGGCGAGTTTAAAAAATTGCAGCGGCGACCGTAACTCATTCGACAGAAAACGCTGTCTAGAAACAATGGGAGTTTTGCTATGCTTTTGCACAGTTGGATGATCTGAAAATTAACGAGTGCCACGTACTGTCGCTATTTATTATTTTTGATTGAAATTTTCTACAGATTAACTCAGTTATACTTACAAGGTAAAACAGGAACAGGAAAAGTGTAATTTGTTAAACAATTTAATTGTATATCGACTTCAAAGGTGAGACAAACAAAAAATATAATGGTCATTATTCAAACTGTCATCGCGAGGAATTTTAAATAATTGAATCTGTTCTATATTGTTTATAAATCTCGAACACGTTTCAAATTAACAAAGACGTTCCTATTATAAGCGGATATATAAGGCATGTCAGTATAAAAAATTATTCCGGATTACATCGGTATATAATTTATTGTTTGTTCGCGCTGGAAGGATGTACTTCAGAAGGACAAAAGACAAATTAATAATTTGATACTATTTTAAAGCAATGCTCAACAGTATGGTTTAAAATAAATAATTATGGCTCCAGATTAATACATTATTACATGAGACTTAAATTTTTAAGTAGATACCTAGAATAGAATAAATCGGTCGAAAAACCAAAAGTGCTCACCCCGTAAGTTGTTTTATCTAATAAGTGCCATGCATATAACATTATTCAGTAAACTAATATTTTACTAAAATCATAAATTATTATTTTACTCTTCACAAATATGAAAACGAAAAGCAGGTAAATATATGACATTCATTGCACTTGATAGGAACATTAATAAAACCCTAAATATCACACATGTTATTGTCAGGCCAGCAGGTTTAAAATCCAAATCGGAAATAATTGCTACAAAAGGTTTTTATAGCAATAATAAGCCTTTAAATAAATAATTAGATGGATTTCTAAAAGATTTAATTTTGATTCAAAGGGGTTTTCATAATAATAATTGCTTGTTATTTTTAATCCTAATATGTAGATGAATACACTACATATACTTCCCCCTGCAAAAGAGTATCAATATCAAAGATGACATTTATGAAAGAAAAGTCAGACTTGACTGACAGTTGACCAAATAGAGATGTTCTGTATATAAAAATGAGGTAATATACCGTCAATCCTCCAAGGAATATATATACTTAATATATTTAAATTATAGTACATTCCAAGGTAATATATTTTTTTCTAAATCAAATAATTAATCCTTTAAATATTTCACCAATTTATGGAATTAATCCATATAGATTCTATTTAAGAATATTTTTGGCAATTCATGGAATTAATCCATATACATTTTATTAAAGAATATTTTTGGCAATTCATAGAATTTATCCATATAGATTCTATTAAGGAATATTTTACCAATTCATAATAATGAAATTATATTCATATAATACTTAAAAACAATGGAAATCATAAATTTGATTAATAAATATTTTTCATATAGCGTCTTTCGCTGATCATAAATTAATTGTCAAAAAGTAAATAATTGATACATTGATACGTTGATAGAATGATCTAGTACTGCAGGAGGTAGTACAATAGAGTACTTATCCACACATGTACAAGATAAATATAGCATGATAAACATCATTGCACAATGTTCGGGATAAAATTCGAGGTTATCTCCTGAAACTGTAAACAATTCCATGATGTAACAGCTGTAAGGGGTGTGGATGAAGCGGGGGCCGTCCAGAAATATTGGTAATTACAAATTATTCTTTTTACCATTAAATACAATTTTCCTTGTAAAGTTCTCAGGTTTCATATTTTAGAATTAATTTTCATTAGAAGACGATGTCCAAATATCAAATCAGCAAATTTTTGTCAAATACTCTTATAGCTTTTCCGATTTATTCATATAGGTATTTGCTTTGTGAGTAATAATTTCTTCTCCGCCTTGCTTCCAGACATTCAAGTATCAATTTCGTTCAAAATTTTACAACAAAATGTCCAAAATTAAAGTACATCGGCAAACTAACCGCTTTCTCCAATTATATTTAAGTTGGCACTTGAGGCTGACGATTAACTGAACTGTTCAATATCCAATATCCATATCCACCAGACAAATTAATATGTACTTCAACTTCGAATTCTCACATGATTTTACGCCCGAAATTTTTTTTAAGCTTCAAACATCTGGATATCACTAGAAGCTATGTAAAACGTGTAGAGTTGTTCAGGGTCACCAATATGGCAATAATAAGCCATTAAATAAATAATTAGATGGATTTCTAAAAGATTTAATTTTGATTTCAAAGGGGTTTTTATAATAATAATTGCTTGTTATTTTTATATCCATAGTTATATATAATAATCTTAATATGTAGATGAGTACACTACAGTTTTAATAATAATAATAATAATAATAATAATAAATTCTTTTATTGCTCCAGGCTGAAATATACAAATATGGTAACAATATACAAAATAATAATGCCTGTATGCAAAAGGCAGAGTTCGTACTTGTTCGATGTGAACATCGAAAAAGCAGCGCTCTTACACTCAACCTTCAAAACTAATTAAATACTAATTCAAGTGTGGTAATAACAACATACAAGAATACAATGAACTTATTAAGCAACCATTAGCATCACTAACGAAGGAAAATAAGTATATCCACAATAATCAGTAGAATATATAAATAAAAATAAAAAATATATAACAATTTCATAAATTTCGGCAAAACTACAAACACAAAAATCGGCAATTCTAAATACCTACATAATGTGATAAAACGCACACAATTACTCATTCAAAATCCACATACATTAAGTAACAGAGAATGTTCCATCAGATATTGCAAGTTTCATTTTTTTCTTAAAAATATTAACAGGAAGTTTCTTTAATTCCTCAGGAATTTTATTGTAAATTTTAGCAATGTTAAACGAAAAAGATGATCTATAAAGAGAAGTCTCGTGCAGCGGTAACGTTAGAGAATTTTTCCGCGTACATTAACATCATGTACTGTTGTAAGAAGCTTAACTTTTTTATAGAGATAGGAAGGTTCTTTCGTAACGATTATGTTATGAAAAAGCGTGCATAAATGAAGTTGTCGTCTATTCTCCAAGTTTAACCAACCAATTTCAGCAATATAGTGCGAGACATACTCGCGTTTCCTAAGTCCACAAATTAGCCGTACACAGGAGTTCTGAATAAGTTGAAGACGTCTACTATCAGCTTTAAGCAAAGATGGTCCATAAACACAATCAGCATAATTACATTGTGAGAGGACAAGTGAATCACACAAGGTGATTTTGGATTTTTTGTCTAAGATGTGCCTGTTAGAGTAAATTAGTTTTAGACTACAGAAATCTTTTCTAGTTATTAATGAGATGTGCCTCCCAAATCTCATGTTGACATCAAACATAAAGCCCAGATTCCTTTCGCAATCAGTATAAACTAAGATCTCATCACCGATGTATAAGGGAATGTTTTCACGATTTCTTTTACGAACAGCCTTCCTACCGAACAACATAGCTTTGGATTTAGTAGGGTTGATACTTAAGCAGAAATTATTGGAGAGACTAAAAAGAGTATTGAGATCGTCGTTCATTTTTACACGAGCATCATCAATATCGTTTTCATCAAATGACATGTATATTTGTGTGTCATCAGCGAAAAAATGTGAGCTAACATATTTAAAATACTTATTAAACTGAGAGGTATAAATGGTAAATAGTAAGGGATCGAGAACTGATCCCTGAGGTACTCCTCTGGTAATAAGAGCCGAGTTAGATGCGTCGTGGCCAATTACCACCCTTTGAGAGCGATCACGTAGGTAATTTTTAATAAGAAGTACAGCATTCTTGCTAAACCCTATATAATGGAGAAGAGCTAATAATAATTGATGGTTAATTTTGTCAAATGCTTTGGAGTAATCCAGTAGTACCAGTGCGCATATTTGATTATTATCAATGTTGAGTAGATATCGTCTGTTATTTTCAAAAGAGCCGTTGTGCAACTGTGTCCAGTTCGAAACCCAGATTGGTTTTCAGGTAAAATGTTGTACATTCTTAAATGTGAGCGTATTTGTTCATTCAAAATTTTTTCAAGGCATTTAGAAATTGTACATAAAATACTAATGGGCCGTAAGTCACTGAGACTTTCTGGATTAGAATTTTTAGGCAGGGGGATTATATTCGACCTTTTTCACAGCAAAGGATAAACATTATTTTCGATGCAGAAATTAAATATGTGTGTAATGATAGGCAAAATGATAGGACAGCAGTGTAATAACATTGTAATGCTGATATTATCTACTCCAATAGCGTTGGATTTTATTAATAATAATTTGTTATAGATATCAAGTTCCGAGGTAAGAGCAAAATTAAATACCTTAGTATTTTCTATCATATTGTTAGAGTAGAAATTAACGGTGTTGTTATCAGCTAGACGCAACGAAGAAGTCATTAATAAGAGTTGGGTTGCACAAATGGTGTGGGATGGAATTAGGTTTTTTTGAGTAGATATCAAGATTTCTAAGCACTTTCCACATATTCCGAGAGTTGCTAATATTGAATTGTAAGTAAGCTTTATTTTGCCGCTTGATTGCATAATTAACCTCATAGCGGAGATTTTTATAATAATTCCAATGTTGTAGATTTCTTGTAGATTTGTATTTAATTAGGGCCCTGTCGCGTAATTTCATCATGGTTCTCAGAGTACCAGTTAGCCACGGCGACTTCTTTTTTGTAATACGTACAGTCCTGATTGGAGCGTGTAAATCAAATAACTGTAATATAATGTTATTAAAAAGTTGAAGTTTCTGTTCAATATCATTTGCAAGCAGTATAGGTGTGAAATCAGTATTTAGAAGATCAATTTTGAAAATATCAGTAGCAAATTTACTGAAGTCGCGAATGGTGTATAAGGAAGGTGTAGTTTTATTATTATTTTTACCAAATTCACAAGAAACTAGACAGTGATCAGAAACTGATGGACAATCTATAATATTAACGTTCGACAGATTTAAGTTTTCAGAGCACATAATAAGATCTAGTAGTTTGGCGGACGTAGCAGAATACCTAGTAGGTTTTTCAATTACCTGCTTAAGATCATAAGAATCTAATATACTATTTAGCTGATGAAAATTATTTTTGTCAATTTGCAAAAAATCAATATTCAAATCTCCTGCACACAGTATAAAGTCAAATTGCGGTGCAATAATACTCAGGCAATTATCGAATTCTGTCAAAAATTGATATTCCGTTAAATCAGGTGGCCTGTATAGAGAACCAACTGCGATTTTAGTGTTTTTGTGGATAACTGACAACCATAGCTGCTCAGACACCTCTTTTCCTATATCTGAAATAATACGCGACTTGAGTTCAGTTCTAACATACACTGCAAGACCGCCACCTCGCTTTTTAGGACGATCACATCGATAGAGTTTGTATCCTGCCAGAAATACAAGTTCATCTGTGATATTTGGTTTAAACCAGGTTTCAGAAACAGTAATGATATCATATTTATTTAGAACAGTTTCCTTGAAACTTGCAAAATCGGCCAGAACTGATCTAGCATTTATATGGCAAAATTTAATGGACATTGTAAAAAATTTAATGCACTAAAATATAATATATATATATATATATATATATATATATATATATATATATATATATATATATATATATATATATATATATATATATATATATATATATATATATATATATATATATATATATATATATATATATATATATATATATATATATATATATATATATATATATATATATATATATATATATATATATATATATATATATATATATATATATATATATATATATATATATATATATATATATATATATATATATATATATATATATATATATATATATATATATATATATATATATATATATATATAAAATAACAGATTAATATAAAATCATATGTACGGACAATTAATAATAAAAGAAAGACCAAAATAAGGGGATATATATTAGATGTTTACACACATTATAGTCCAGTGGCTAAGATATATAATAATATTGCACACTTATTTCTTAGTTGGTCTTAGTTGCCTACTAGGTCTGTCGGTTTTAGTAGAGCTTGTAGAGTTAGTTCTTTTTATTATCTTCTTAGTTCCTTCCTCTATCTTGTCCGCGGATGAAGAATTTCCTCTTTTCTCAGTAAAGATCTGCTTATCAATTATTTCTTTGTCTGTTGAAATATTTCCAGAGACTTCCTCCGTCTTGAAGGCAAGGAGGAAGCTTTCCTCAGTTCCCTCAGAGGGTGTCGGGGGAGCGCTAATACTTTTCCTAGGCACTACTTCTAAGTTGTGCTCATTAGCAAGGCTTGATTGAAAGTCAGTATCCTTAAGTTGATTAATCGTGTAGGTCTCTCCGTTGACTTGCAAAGTTTTACCTTTTATCTTAGCCAAATAATTTTGAGATCTTGCAAGCTTCAATTGCTCTGTTAAAAATTTTTGATCTACTCTATCTTCAGGACACAAGTCGTGGGCAATGAATATTTTTGTGCCCTTTAATTAACTACGATTTTTTATAGCTAAGGCTTTTTTAAGAAAACTTTACCACTTTTCAGCTAATAAATGTTGTTAATATCAGATTCTTGCAACTGAACTTCTAGATTATTACGTAATTTGTTTATAGTGAAATTTAACAAATTTTCACCATTTGGAACTTCTAATCCAAAAATTAAAATATTGTTTTTCCTCAATATTCTATCGAATTTTAAGCATCTATTTTCGAGATCCTTATATTTCTTAGATAATGCAGCTATGTTACTTGTATTTTCATCAAGTTTCTTAAGTACTAGTTGAGCCTCAGCCTGAATTTCACGTTTTAACTCCTCCTTATTTGTATTTCCTTCTTCTTTGATGTCAGTTATCGCTTTCATAAGAATATCAAGTAATTGTTGATTTGAAATAATTTCATTATCGCCCATAATTTCTGAGAGTGACACGACTATTGTATTATACTGTTTTTATTATCAGAGTATATTATTGTTTTAATGGCTTCATTTGTTGCCTAATATGACTATCCTAGGATTTCCCCCCCGCGGAGTTGTGCTTAAGTGGTGGGGGTAAAAATGTATCCCCAAAAGGGGCACAATATCGAAAACATAGTCCTATTAAAAGTTGTAGGGCATTAAATTCTGCATTGAATGAGACCAGATGCATATTTTTTTAACTATCCCTTTCCACACTAGTGCTCATCAAAGTTGGACAAATTTTACATATTTATGAAAAATGTGTTATTTACACTGTATCGAACATAGTACTACTATAGCACTCCATTGTACTAGTCTTGTACTTGCAGATTGTAGATTGTTCCTTCAGCCCTACCTCACATCGACCTGAAAAGATCTTTTGTGACTTACCCTACAATTAGTTGTTGCCCAGGACTCCCAAGCTTTTTATAAAGCTTGTGATTTTCCTAGGGGCTAATTTCCCTATGTCTTCAGGCGTTAGTTCCACCTTTTCTAGGTACTTTAGCCTAGTACGGACTAGTATCTTGCATTCGCAAAGAATATGTTCCGCAGTTTCTAATGCAGAATCGCAGTATCTGCACATATAATAATAATAATAATAATAATAATAATAATAATAATAATAATAATAATAATAATAATAATAAATGATTTTATTGACAGGAAATTATACGAAATTTACAATATAACATGTTAGTCATTGCCTGTCAAATGAGTTCAAACGATCTGTCCGTGTGACAAAGGTTTGCTCTTCCACTCAACCATATCGTTGTCTGCCTTGCCCATGTTCTTAAGATGATATCTTGAGGGGCAATGGCCTGTTAAAAGGCCTGTCATCAGCCTTAAGTCGGACTTTTCGAGTTCGAGAAGCCTTGTGGCATTCTTAGACGAATAAGTGATGAACTTTTTCGCTTGTCTTTGGCCCGGAGTATTCCTCCAGTAGGACACTTTCTGTTCCTTTTCCCATTTTTGGACCTCCTCCGTAATGTGTCCCTTAGATAAGCCACAGAACGGTTTGGGGCTTCAGCTCCTTTTTTTGCAAGGTCGTCAGCTAATTCATTTCCTTCTATTCCCTCATGCCCTGGTACCCACATCAAGGTAACCTTGTTGTTTTTTGCCAGTTGCTTCAGGCAATTTTAGACTCAAAGGTGTAGGACCTGAGAGCTTTTAGCGCTGCCTGGCTGTCTGAAAGTATATAGATCTCTGCCCTTCGAATGCCTTTATTTATGCATTCCTGGGCACGTAGGTCTATAGCATAGATTTCTGCTTGGAAGATGGATGGGGTTTTGCCTAGGCCTCTGAATAGCCTACAGTTAGGCCCCGCTACGCCCGCGCCAACCCCTTCAGCCATCTTCGATCCATCTGTGTACCAGATGAGTGACCCCTTCTCCAACTGCAGGACTTCGACTTTGCTCATCTGGCGGCTCTCGATTAGCACATCAAACGGGCAGTCAAAGTCCCGCTTAATTGGCGTAGAGTCAGTAGGTTTGGTCACGGATTCCAGTTTAATTATTTCTAGAATCCTTAGGTGACCAACCAGGTCTCCTGGTTTGAAAGAAAGTACCTGCTGCAGCCTTAAGGCACTGAGTGCTGCCTCCTTCCTTACATACAAATGTAGAGGAAGCAGGTCTAGCATTGCCTCCATAGCTGCTGTGGGACAGGAGCTCATTGCTCCTGTAATCCTGTACTTAGTAAATATATAAAATATTAAAATTGTAGAATATTTAAAAAGATAATATTAAAAAATGGTTTCATATAGAATATTATGAGATCCATTCAACTGATATAAAGATGGAGGCAGGATAAGATACACAATTCTTGAAATCAATTAGTAATGATTATATTTCATAATAACAAAAATCGTTGTTAAAAATCGTAGGTCAGTTTCGGCAATAGCTTCAGCTTGAGTGTCATGCTGGAAGAAAGGTTTGATTTCTTCGAGAAGACATTTATTTTCGACCAACAGCCTGACCACCTTCTTCTTACCCTGCCTGAAGAGTGCTGAAGTTGTGTCACATCCACTTATGAGTGGCCTTCTGATGTTGTCTGCCAGTTTCAAGCTGTTGAGACCAAGTACTTTTGATGTGGTCGTTCCTCTTCCAGGCTTTGAGAAATATATGTTTGCTGATGGTGTGGCTAGAGCACTGAGTATGATGAGGAGATCCGTATCCTCATCAACTAACACAACCTTCTCATGCGCCTGTGATACCTCAAGGGTCGTGGCAACAATCAGGTGGTCTGCGTCTTCATTAGCTTGCTTTATTGAGAACCCTTCACCTTCAAGCCTCTTAGTAAGCAAGCTAATAAGACGTGTTTTATTTCTGTCCCTACTCTTCCTAAGGGAAGAGGTTCGGCAAAATTTCCAGGTTGGGGGTAGCTCGTCTTCTGGCGTCGGTGATAGGCCCTGGGAGCGGAAATAGGCCGACGTTAAACAGTTAAAAAAAAAAAATTCTGTCGTTGAAAAGGAATTGCTCCTGAGTCATGGTCACCACTATTAACTCGGTAAAGATGACCTCAGAGTAGTGTGTCTTTTGTTTCGATTTCAAGAATTGTGTATCTTATCCTGCCTCCATCTTTATATCAGTTGAATGGATCTCATAATATTCTATACGAAACCATTTTTTAATATTATCTTTTTATATATTCTACAATTTTAATATTTTATATATTTACTAAGTACAAGACTAGTACAATGGAATGCTATAGTACTATGTTTAATATAGTGTAAATAACACATTTTTCATAAATATGTAAAATTTGTCCAACTTTGATGAGCACTAGTATGGGAACGGGTGGTCCAAAAAATATGCATCTGGTCTCACTCAAAGCAGAATTTAATGCCCTACAACTTTTAATAGGACTATGTTTTCGATATTGTGAGTCCTCTACGTAAAACCCCAAAAATACCGGGTACATTTTTACCCCCCACTACTTAAGCACAACTCCGCCGGGGGGAAAACCTAGGATAGTCATATTAGGCAACAAATGAAGCTATTAAAACAATAAAACCTTTTGTAGCAATTATTTCCGATTCGTCTAATTTTTTGGTTTTACACTACTGGCCTATGTGTTACTGAACGAATTCTGTACAACTTTCAAAATGTTCGTCTATCTGACCGTCACGTTTCTTGTAAGCACGTTAATTTAAGAAAGAATGTCTTGATTTTATTGAAATTTGACCTCAAGTTAGTGTTAGCTAGAGAAAGAATACTACTGTTTTTTAACAAAATCGATCAGTAAATAAAAAAGTTCCTAGAAAGTGCTGAAACCTTAGATGTGACGCTACCTATGAAGTAGTTTCCAAAACACTTGAACACTACACTCGAATATTATCACTCGATAAGTGTTTCGCTAACCATGTTGGCATCATCAGGTGACTGAACTGAGTTTCAGTCATCCCCATGTGTTACTAAAATGGTGGCAAAATGCGCGTCAAGTGATAGTAGCGTACAGGTGTTTTGGTGTTTGAGTAAACTACTTCAGAAAGGCAGATAGGTAAAAAAAAATTAAAGTTATTAATCGAGTAAATTTAAAAAAACCGCTGCCCAAAGAATCGGTATTTTTACATCCAGATTTGCTACCCAAGTCTCTCACAACGAAAAAATTTTGTATGAGGAAATAATTGTTTATGGAACTTTAATAATATAATATTT
Source organism: Rutpela maculata (assembly GCA_936432065.2). Classification (NCBI taxonomy): domain Eukaryota; kingdom Metazoa; phylum Arthropoda; class Insecta; order Coleoptera; family Cerambycidae; genus Rutpela; species Rutpela maculata. The sequence continues at coordinate 54,951,937 of OW386289.2, read as the reverse complement.
GAAATCGTCTTTCCCAAAAACCTATAAAACGATATCCCACGTCGGTAATGGGGTGGCGGTAGTGATAGCGGGGTGGTAGTGAGGATAGATAAAGTAACAAAAATATTTTGAGGCCTTTGGTTCTTCTACACACACTAATATTAATTTTTACTTACCAAGATTTCATGTTCTTTTTGACGTTCTACACCGTTTCATGGTATTACTGAATAAAGGTTATTGTTATTATATTATTGTTAATATATTATTATTATTATTATTATAAATGCCATTTTTTTACACCCTAATGTCACTCTTGTAATGGTAGCTAATGCCAAAAATTTTTCTGAGACATTAGCTTCTTTTGTATATACTAAATACCAAGTTTAGTGGGGGGGTGGATAAAGTAAAAAGAAATTTGAGGCCTTTGGTTCTTGCACGCACACTAAATGACAATTCTATTTCTTTCACCCCCTTTAATAATGGAATGGGAGTTGATAATGGGGGTGGCTAATGCAAAAAAATATTTTGAGACCTTAGCTTCTCTTATAAATACTAAATACCAATTTTATGGACTCTTACTTGCTTGATTTACCTAGTTGCGTACAGAAAAAAGTTGCAGGCAGGCAGACAGACAGAACGACAGACAAAATATTTTTTTTGCTCAAACTTAAAAATTCCACTTCTCATGACATTCTAAGCCTATTTGAATAATGAACATAATAAAAAAAAAGAAATTGCTGGTGGAGGCATCCTCTTGTAAGACTTTATATCAGAATGTATGGAATTTGCATTATCACCATATGGGACTAAAGAGCAATTTCTGAGTTACATTAAAAAATATGCCTAGTGGAAACAGTAAAGGGTCTAAAATTGATAACTGCGGAACACCGTGTGTTACCGTGGTTTCTTCTGACAGATTATTTCCATGAAAAGTTACTTTGCTGCGACTGCTTTAGAGAGACCAGATAAGATTGACTCAGTGGTGTATCTACGACGATCTGCCACTCCCGCCAGCTCTTCTGCTGTAGATAAAAATCTATATTTTATTTTTACTTGCAACTCTGTAATCCACTGCTCCCTGCGCTCTAAACTGCAATCTACGCCACCGAATCGACCCTATATAGACTCTTTCTTGAAAGCCACCTCATAATATATACTCATGAAGCCTTTTTATTGCCCCAACAAAATTTTTGTTCTTCATAAAACCATTCGATATGTATGTTGTTACTTAGTAGTTTAATCTCTTATATCTGCTATAAGAAAATACACACACATGCATGCATTCAGATATTCAAGTTCAGCGTCTTATGAAATAAATTTCCTACTAAAAAAATTTTATGATGTTTTTTAAAAATGTTTGTCGTTATAATACACTTATTTAATTAAATCAAATAGGTATAATAATGTAACATAATCATCTATTATTGAAAAATAATTATACGAAGATAACGGTGAAACTGTTTGAAGTTCAGAAATGTGACCTTTTAAGAATTAACCTGTGTTATTTACAATTATAAAACAATTTATCCTATTACTTACCACAATTTACCATTTTTATTAAGAATTTCTGTACATACAATAATGTACATATAGTGCAAGAAAAATAAGCCTAAAAGTATGCGAACCTTGAAAAAATTAATACAAGCAAGAAATTTGGTGGAGATGTTGCAGTTATCATTTTATTGAATATACTGAAAGTCCCCTAAAATCTAAGCTATGCCAAATTAAAAAATGGCGGCCCATTTTCAGATTTTTGTATATAAATCCTTTACCGTTGCAGATAGGAGAAAAGTTTCAAATAAACAATGTAGGCAATAATAAAACAAACAATTTTTGATATTAACAATTTTTTCTCTAAATCGATCGGTTTTTGAATTATGAGCTCTCTTCTAAACACTTTGTATTGTATGGATAGTTTTCTCTTTTGTTTCAGATTAACAAGATAAGTTATGGATGCTGAAATATGTTTGCTTTGCTGTAAAAGCTTTACAGAAGGAGAAGTGGTTGTCGTTGGAAGGAGGCTACCCACGCTCATTCATGCAAGTCAGGAGAGGAAAGATGAAAAACATAAAATCATGGCCAATGCCAACGAACTTACAATTCACGCGTTGTGTCGGAAAAACTATACAAGGCCTAGCTCCATCAAGGCTTTTACTAAGCCAGAAGTCGGCGATCCGGCCCATAAAGTGCCGCGTTTAAGATCTCGAGAAGTAAGATTCGATTACAAGAAAAACTGTTTTTATGGTCAGGTGATGGAGAGTGTTAATGTAAAGTTGCGAAGGAGACAAATAAGAGAAGTTGAAACTAATGAAATAAAAGATTCGAGTCTTCAAATTTGTGCTGGATGGATGTAGGACCATACACATTTTACGCGGCCTTAGATGCGCAACACCAAAAGATTTAGTTACCATCCCTCATGTAATTCCGCGAAAAAGGTGAATGAAGTTAATAAAGTGCAACTAATACCTATTAAGCCATATCCAAAGTCACTGAGTTCGGGCCTGAAAAAGATAATAATCAAAGATCTTTCTGCCTCTGTAAAGGATATTCAAGCGGTTCAAAGAGGATTTATTTTGGATGACATGCTTCGTACATTCTAATGATCAGCTGCCAAGATTATATGCAAGATGCAACACAAGAATCAGGCAGCTTTCAAACTTCTAGAGTAATGCCACTGCCTTTCGTTAACTTACAAGCAGGTAATTTAACAACACTTCACTCAGCCTGGGGTTGCCAGTTAAGCCATGAGGCTTTGAAACCAGTTTTGACATGTTTAGATTCAGGCCCTAGCAATTTACTGAAGCTCATATCCTGTGGTTGCAAATCGAGATGCACAAAACGAGTGCTCATCAGCAGGGTTAAAGTGTTCTGCCATGTGTGGTTATTGCCAGGGATTATCTTGCAGCAACTCAGAAGATATTGTGAAGTGTTGCAACCCCTTCAATTAATTCAGATGTATTTGCACCTACTCGAGAAAGAACTTACCAGTAGTAGTTCTAGAGTGATGACATCTGGAATTATCTAGAGAATGGTGGCGTCATCACAGAAAAATCGAGATCTGTCATTTTTAGGTATAAAAGACCGCATTCTCGGCGGGTAGTTCAGAAAGTATAGAAAGTAGAGAAGTTTGGATTTGACAAGTGAGGTTAAGACACAACGTGAAAACAAAGTGATAAACATTGTCATTTTTAGTCAGTAAAGTGCATTTAAGTAAATAATAGTATTGTGAAGTATCCAGAAAATTATTTAATAAAGTATGTTAGTGGACATCTCTTGTTATAATTTTTGGAACCCACGAAATTTGCAAGGGCGGTTTCCTAGGGGTGGAAACACGTTACAAAATGAGTCAGAAGCGGGATTTTATGACAAGAGGAGCTCTGAAGTTGTGCTGAAGTGTTCGAGAAGTATTCTCGAGGGTTAGTGCTAACACAGAGGACTAATTTACTGGACATTGTTCGAGGGTTATTTTCGAACAGGAAAATAGTGTTAAGTGCATTTTTGACACATTGTAGAACATTTTATTAGGACATTAGTGTGATAATTAAATCCATTGAACTGAGAAGTGATAGAGACACTAAAAAAAAAACTCATTTTTGTTAGTGCGTGAAAATTACTAGAACTTTTCTATTTGGACATTAGTGGAGATTATTAAATTCTCTGGACTGGATAGTGACAAAAGACTCTGGATAAGACTTTTTCGTGCTGTTTCGAGATTTTTCTGGAAAGTTCCATTGCCGATATTGACGTGACAGTTAAATTTATTTTATTTTAATTTCATCGTATGCCCGTAACAACAAGAAGTACGGCAGGAGAGAAACAAATGCAGGATCTACTTGCAGAACTTACGAGGATGATGGTGCAATAACGCCAGGAAGATAAAGAAGAGCTGGAGAAAAGACGTCAAGAGGAAAAAGAGGAACAAGAAAGACGACGTCAAGAAGAAAGAGATGAATTGAATAAAATGATGGAGGACCTGAAGATGCGACAGCAAGAGGAGAAAGAAGAGCACGAAAGACGACGTCAAGAGGAGAAAGAGGAACAAGAAAGACGCCAAGAAGAATCAAGGAAAATTCTGAATGAACAAATGAAAATACAACAAAGATTAGATAAACAAGGTAGAAGAGAAAGTAGATAAGGTAGAAGACAAAGTAGGTGTAGTTGAGACCGAAGTCAGTCAGATCAAAGGAAAGATGAGTGAGTTCGAAGGAGAAGTGGAGCGACTTAAACGACAGTTGAGAGATAGAGGAAGCCATCAGGTGGTATCATCAGGTCACCGACTAAAACCTCCTTCTTTTGACGGCCAAAGTTCCTGGACGACATACAAGAGGCAGTTTGAGGCAGCAGCGTGTGCGAACAACTGGGATAATGAGGAAAAGGCCTTGGCATTAGTTCTGGCGTTAAGGGGCCAGGCCTCAGAGTTATTCCAGACTATCCCAGTGGATAAACAAAGGGACTTCAAAGTCTTGGAAGCTGCATTGGACTTGAGATATGGTGACCAACATCTCGCCCAAGTATACCAGGCCCAGCTAAAATCACGGACACAAAATGCTGGAGAAAGTTTACAAGAATTCGAAGCTGCGATAGAGAGACTGGCACACCTGGCGTATCCGAGTGCACCTAGAGAATTTCAGGAACAATTAGCCGTAGGGGCCTTTTTAGATGGCATTAGGGACGAAGAGGTTCGGCGAGTTCTGAGGTTGACGTGACACCAAAGTAGTAGCGAAGCTTTGGTGCGTGCACTGGAAGTAGAAGCCGCTTACAGGGATACTCGAAGATTCGCAACCAGAAATGAACCAGCACCCTATGTTGGCAGAGATGCAGAAAATGTTCACCAAATTATTCGATAAACTGGATGACCTCGGAAAGCAGGAAAAACAACAAAATAGAGGAAAGCCGAGCGGAGGTATTAAATGTTTCAACTGCGGCAAGGTGGGACATATGAAACGAGACTATCGACAGCAGAACACGGAGAGTCGAGTAAATGCTGTGAATCTTGAAGAGAAGCAGGAAAACAGTACCAGGGGGGTTGTGCTGGCTAGGGAATGCAGTGACCCCAGAGAAATAAAGATTTCCCAGCTTCGAGAAATTTCGAATAGTCTGCTGTTACAAGGCTATGTGAATGGAAGAAAATGTTTGTTTACCATCGACACAGGTACTACGTCATCTATAGTACGGCCAGGATTTATATCGGGTATAAAGATTACCAAGAGGCAAAATGAAGTGATCGTCCGGACGGCTACGGTGGATAGAGCTACGGTTCATGGAGAAGTAGACCTGGGTTTGCAGATTGAGCATTTAAGGTTCGACCACGGGGTCATCGTGGCTGACATCACCGATGACTTCATTTTGGGACTGGACATTATGGAACAGTATGGATTTATTATTGACGTAGGAAAGTAATGTTAAGGATTGGGAACGAACAACTTAGTTTGTCAAAAGTGAACGACCAATGCGAGAAAACCAGGCTGTTGACAATGCAGGCAGTCAAAACTCCTGCATTATACAGAAAATCAGACAAGGAAGATTGCAAGCGCTATCCTCAGGTGAGAAAATTGCCGAACATGGTTGAAGTCAACACTGTCAAGGTCGATCTTCCAGACAGTTGGTCAAAGAAAACTCTGAGGCAAGAGCAATTGCGCGATGTAGAAATCGGATCCATGTTGAGAGCAAAAGAAGAGGGAACGCGTCCAGCATGGAAGGATGTTTCCGACAAAGAAGTGGGGTTGAAGGCTTTATGGTCACAATGGGATTCACTTACGGTCGTAGACGGGCTTTTGAGGACAGCATGGGAAAGCCCAGATGGGAAGCAGGTTGCCATGCGTCTAGTGATTCCCAGGTGTCGTGTACCAAAAGTACTCCAGGAAGCGCATAATGAAACGTCCAGCAGACACTTCGGCATAAACAAGACATTGAGTAGAGCACGGGAACGGTTCTATTGGGTTAATAGTCGCCAGGATGTGGAGGCCTGGTGTCGCAAATGTAAGAATTGTGCTGCCAATAGGGAACCATTTTCCACGAGCAACTACAGAAATGAAAATCGAGAACAGCCGAAGAATGACCGAGAGCAGATGACCAAAGCTAGTAACCGATTGAAGGTTCGTTACGATCAGAATGCCAGTACAGGGAGATTCAAGGTGGGAGACCTGGTTTGGCTGTACAACCCACAGCGGAAGGAATGGAGACCTCCGAAACTTCAACCTCCTTGGGATGGACCGTATACTGTTATTACCCGAATTAATGATGTCGTTTATCGGATTCAACGAAGCAAAAAGTCCAAGATGAAGATCGTACATTTGGATAGACTGGCAAAATACACTGATGATTCCAAATTGCCTGACCGGGACGTTCAAGATTAAGGAGGGGGCAGTGTGATGTGTTGCAACCCCTTCAATTAATTCAGATGTATTTGCACCTACTCGAGAAAGAACTTACCAGTAGTAGTTCCAGAGTGATGACATCTGGAATTATCTAGAGTATGGTGGCGTCATCACAGAAAAATCGAGATCTGTCATTTTTAGGTATAAAAGACCGCATTCTCGGCGGGTAGTTCAGAAAGTACAGAAAGTAGAGAAGTTTAGATTTGACAAGTGAGGTTAAGACACAAAGTGAAAACAAAGTGATAAACATTGTTATTTTTAGTCAGTAAAGTGCATTTAAGTAAATAATAGTATTGTGAAGTATCCAGAAAATTATTTAATAAAGTGTGTTAGTGGACATCTCTTGTTATAATTTTTTTAACCCACGGAATTTGCAAAGGCGGTTTCCTAGGGGTGGAAACAAGTTACAATAGGTTACTTGACGACGACATTGATAATGACGAACTAATGTTATAACGTATTTTTTTATTTTATTCCAACTTGTAGTATAATAATACACACTTGATTTCAAATAATTCACTTTAATATTAATAAATTCACAGTAACACGTTATACATACATTGTACATAACCACACTATCTTATATCCAACTTCTAAGTAGCGGGGGTAATCTATAAGTACATATTACAAATAAGAGAGAGCTCTTGCTGATAAAATATGTTTGGCATATTTTTGCTGAATTGAACATTTATTTAAATAAATGGTAATATACCTAAAAAATGTTTTTGTGTTACTTACAACACATTATACAGTGTATTTTGTACACAATTGGGATTTTTGAAAATTCAATAATATTCTACACCTCATAATTCAAAAACCGTTCGATTTACAGAAAAAAATGTTAATATCAAAAATTGTTTGTTTTATTTTATTGCCTACATTTTTTATTTGAAATTTTTTTTCCTATCTGCAACAGTAAAGGATTTATATACAAAAATCTGAAAATAAGTTGCCATTTTTCAATATGGCGGGCGAAGCACAGCTTCGATTTTAGGGGAGTTTTAGTATATTCATTAGGATGGCAAGTGGAACATCTCCACTAAATTCCTTGCTTGTACAAATTTTTTCAAGGTCAAAATTTATTTTTCCTGCATTAATAGTAAAGTTCATATCCAAAATGTCAAGCTCTTATCTTATTTTTACATACAATAACTGGTTGCGGTACTACGTCAGCATTTTTTCAAAAGAGGTAAAAGAAAAGTATTTACTTATTTGAAAAATGTCATCATTTAATTGATTTACGAAGATCGACTCATCCCCTCATTAATGGGATTCGTTTACTTTTGCTAAGTATTATAGAGCTCAAAACAATTGATGCTATAGACAGGTATACATATTAAATATTGTAAATAGCACAAATAACAATGTCCAGTTATTCTGTCTTCGTCCTCTTTCTCTGGTGCTGCTTATCAACATTTAGATCGTGTCTACTATCAAGTCCAAGCATGGCTAGGTAACGAATTGGACTGGGGATGGGTATTAAACAATAACGGTTTGAAGCAATTCAAACTATACTTCCACCTGCTCCAGAAAAACTTCTCAATACTATTTATTTGTAATTGCCATAATTATAATTGTGTCTGTAAAAAGTCGGATTATTTTGTTCAACAGTATGTGGTGACTACCAACGCTACTCTTGCTCCAATGTTACATCGAATACAACAGATGATGATGCTCATAATATCAATGAAGAGATATCCGATCCATTTTTGTTTCTCTGAACAATCAGAAATCCAGCAACAAGAGGCTGAAGAAGAGGAAAGAACATATAACTGTTGAAGTAGAATTTGTGGTTTATTAATGTTTAAAAAATCAATAATTATCAGTTCCGGTTTGATAATTATCAAACCGGAATTACTTGGTTAATTAACCACAGTACCATTTTTTAACCAATAGAAATCTGTGGTGTGGAAAAGAGTGCATGTTATGGAAAATATGAATTTTCCAATGTTTGAAATCGCAATATCTCATGAAAGATTATTTTTAGGAAAAAAGTATAATGACATTTTTTGTAAAGAATCGCATAATCTACAAACTTTGAAACAACTATTTTTAGGAAAACACTTGCCATTTAAGAGATATTTGTGAAAAAGCGATTTTTTGACATTTGACTTTGAATAAAATGTTTAGCACAAGTGGAATCAACGGGGATTTTTGACATTTCATTTGCAATGATGTTTTTAAGGTCTGCACCATTTTTTAGCTCTATGCGAATTTCTCCGACGTTTGGCCTTTTTTTGGTCCATTTTTACTGAATCACAAAACTTCATTTCAAGACAAGCATCAAGAACATGGAGAGTCTTACATACTTTCACACACTCTAAGGGCCTGAATTTTGGATTGTTTGGTGGAGGGTGGGCTTGCGATCATGTGCACTCAGGCCTCATAGGCCCCCGTAAGAGGTGGCATGTCCACCGAACCTCTCATTCCTCAAGTCAACCAACACTTGTGATGTATTTGAGGAGAAGGCCGGGTGAGGCGCCACCTATGCTGGCCATACTGGACCAGAAACCCTCAATATGGACCCTCTTTTCGTTTAGAGAGCAAGGCAGTGATAGAGCACATGCTCGGCAGTCTGTAGCATTTAAAAATGTCACATTATTTATTACATCTAAAGTATACCAAATTTCTAGAGTGATCAGAATTATCAAGGAATTAGTTGTAAAACATGTTGAGTTCGGAGTCCATACGGTACAGTACGCAGTGTTTTCAACGTTCGCAATGTCTCTGCAATTAGCTGCCCTCTGCTATAATCTTGAAGGACTAAGAATTTGAAATTGAGAAAAACGAACATTAGGTGAAATAACTGATATGTGATAAGGTGCTATTCTGTGAATGTTAATGTGAGAGCACACAAAAATAGTTTATACTTGTGGTTAAATATTATGATATCTTATCAGCTTTGCAAATAAAACCACAGGGCATTTTTGTCTAGTGCAATTCTCAAATTTAAAATAGTAAATGAGCAACCTTTTTTTAATAAGGCCCACACAACATCTTGGGTGAGTTTTTTCCACTTTTGTAAGTGTTTGCCAATTTTAATTTCGATTTTTCTCCTTCTCTTTTAGGCCTTTCTTTTTTTATTCCCCTTTATTCATTTAATTTAACGTCTCTAGTAAAATATATGTAAGGATTTGTTATATGGTTTTTGTCCCGTTACGACGATTTTTTTGTTCCTGTGCCTGTTCCTGTTTAAGAAAAAACTATAGTATATATGTCTTTTGGATGTTTCCCTTTTCACTGTTGGTAAAAATTCATGAAATAGTCGTTGGATATATGGATCATGGTAACATCCCCTGAAAAATTGTTGCTATCCACGAGTAATGTCCAGATGTAATCCAGAACATTCCTAGGAGCAAATTTCTTATTCCACCAAAGGATATCTCAGTTAAGCAATTATTTCATTACACTTTTTATTTGATTAAAATTACATGCTAAATTTTCCATTACATATTTATATAAAAAAAATTTTGAAAAATATTCATATGATATTACGTTTCATTTACATAATTTTTTTTAGACAGCAAAATTTCTGTAAAGCAAAAACATACGTATGCCATTGCTAATCATATACTTTATAATAATTAATTAATATATCATTAATCAAAATAATATTTTCTACACATTTTTAAAGTTTAATCAGACATATTATAATCCTGCTTATTAGATTTCCCTAAAGTATTAATGCTATCTAGGTATATCATGAAAATACCCTTTTTTGTCTATATGTGTGTGTTCGTCTATTTAGTAATATAAGTGTTACCTAACTTTTCCAAAAATTACGGTACAAGTCTCGTCATATAGATTACACCATCTACACTTGGGGTTGTCTATAATAACTCCCAGTGTATGAAGGTGTTTGTTTAGTCTGCAGTGTCCTGTTAGTAATCCTACATAGATACGTAGATTATCCCTGGACATCTGGAGACAGTGTTTGCCTAGCTTACGACTGGGTGTGGCCAAAGCCATTGCGTTATGTTTGCAGCTGCTTAAACCACTCCAACACTCCGCGTGGAATTTGAGTGTATAATTCTTTAGCAGGGAACTGTGGACTGAATCAGGTTCCAGACCATGCAGGGTGCTCTCAGATCCCTTGCGGGCTAAACCGTCTGCTTCTTCGTTACCCTTAATTCACCCAACGGAGCTGGACACTTCTTTTGTACTAGCACATATAGGACTTTCTAATTTCCAGAACCAGCCCAGAGCCTGTCATATAGTTATTTAGGGCAAGCAGGGCCACTCTGCTGTCCGTTGATATGCACACCTTTACCACTGATGTTTGTCTTCGTGGTTTCTATTACCGCTTGTAGGATCCCTACTAGTTCCGCCTGGTAAATAGTAGCATGTGTGCCTAGCGGTATTTTCGAGTGTAGATCTAGGTCTTCTGAGTAGACCCCAGTTCCTGTCCATTTTTGAACCATCGGTGTAGATTGCAGGTTCGTCGGACACGTTCAAATTTACCTCAAAGTTTTTGTTACTACATTTTGAAAAAAAATGTAGTATAGGTTTTGCATTTTTCCAGTGGACCATCGAAATCCGAAAAAAACGTCGAATCGAAATGAAAGTCATATCTATCGCCTCGAGAGCGAATTTAGAAAATTCCGTCCGTTGGTCAGTCGGTCTGACTGTCACGCTCAGCCCACCTAATCCGTTTTCGGATTTCGATGAAACTTGGGTGGTTAATACAAGGCCTTTAGAAAACCTTAACGCTGAAAGCTCGGCTCCGTTCGGAAACCGATATAGACGTTTCAAATTTTTCGGGAAAAATTGAATAACTCGGTAACGGGCAGTCGGATCGAGATATTTCAAAAAAGAGATGGTGCCGCTGGCAACAATCTACATATAAGTATACTGGAGACAATGTCGAAAAACAAATGGAAATTGAATCTTCTTGCAAAAAACTGGTTTTCTCGAAATCGGGCTAGGAAGCACGATAACTGTCCAGGATATTGATCGATTTCGATGAGACTTGGTGGGATCGAAGGTACACGGCCACAAATGAAGCCTATTGCTGGCGGCCCGAAGTCGTTGACCGCAAGTATTTTTTCCAAGGCCGAGTATGATTTTCCAAAGATATTGATAACTCCCGAACCGAAGGTCCGATTTTGATTTTCAAAAATGGCGATTGTAGGGCTCGATTAAGTCTATTAGATGACGTTTGTTAGAAATTTGACAAAACAAAAGCGAATCTACAAATCCTGGAAAACTCGATTTTTTTGATAGATTCTACAAATACCTAACAGTTTCCTAATAAAAATCGAAAATTAAGTATTCCGTCGATCAATCTCTAGTTTTTAGCTTGTTAAAATTATATATATAGGGGGGATACGGTCAGTCCCCATTCCCAGAAGAGGAATTTGTTTTGATGCCTTTTCTAGGTTACAAGCATATCTCGTAGCCGTACCCTTAATATACCATTGACCTACTATGGTTTATCCATCATTTAAAATGAAATTCAAATTATTAATTATATATTTATTTAGATTTAAAATATAATAGAATCTCTAAATTTTTAAATTTTTGTTTTTGTTTTTGATATCCTTGGTTACCCAATCTTTTAATTGACGTAAATGAGCTGCTACACACACTCCCCCGTTGATAAAAAGAACAATTAATCAATTATAGTATCTACGGCATAACTTTTTTAACAAGAGTCGATATCGCATTTGTCAACTAACAAAAAGGCACGTTTGACTCTGTCAATATTGACAGATATGATTTTAGTTAATTTATTATAAGTAATTAACTTATTTATATGGAATAAAACTTTAAATAGATCCTCGTACAAAGGAGAAAAAGTAGGTTTAAAACGTTCTCTGCGAACAAATATGAAATCACAAGTGAAAATGTCAGAAATGACAAACGATTTATGATTAACGTGAGGAACTGGAGAAATAAAGGTTACATTATTAAAAGAAATGCGCAATTTGTCGAGAAAACAAGGAACATCAGGACAATTATATGACTTATTGAAAAACTCGCCGGGTAATCGCAGAGGTCGACCAAATATAAGTTCAGCTGAAGAGCGTTGCAAATCATCTTTGGGGATTTCTTTTGTTTTGTTTGTTATCTTCCATAATTTAACAAGTAATTCCTGGCTTACCAAATGAGAGCCTCCTACAACACTTAACATTGACTAATAAAAATCAGGCGGTTTGAGGTCACCCATTTGTGAACCAGAGAGCAAATCATCGAGACGTTTCTCCTCGCTAGAAGTGTCGAGAAATTAGTACATTTTTTAAATTCGTATATAACTCGCCTTCAGGAGGATTAGCAAAATTATGTCATAAACATTATTTATTATCTCTAATGGTAAGCTAGCAATTACCTGGTCATATTTCATTCTATCACTAACAATTCTAGATACAGAAAATTTAAAATTTTGGAAAGACTTTAAAAAGGGAAATAACTTCACAACCGTAGAAAAAATAGTATGTAACACACATGTGGCAAGCTTCATTGTAAAACTCGTATGATAGGAACACTCGATTTTTGTTGTATGACATGGCGAACGGGCAAGGTGGTTTTGTTGCTCTCTCCTGCAAAAAATGCAAAAAGTGCAAATCAAACGAGGTAAATGGTTTGAAATGCAAAAAGTGTGACAATATGTTTCATGTTAGTTGTGCTAAATTATGCAGTAACATAAATTTCATCAATAATAATGAAATAAACTGTTGTGAAAATGTGATAGTGTCCTGCGAAAGTGACAATGCATTTTTCGATGCTGTGTAGGAACTGTCAGGTATAAATAAAAAGATCGACATACATATTTTTAATTACGTTATTAAGCAAAAAGACTTAATAATCCAGGAATTGCGTGATAAGATTGATTTGTTAAATATCCAAATTAATTTATCTCAAAGTTTTAAAATAATAAATGAACATAAATCAAATCAACAAGAACAAAAACCAGATAATACTGTAAATAATAAGGCCACAAAAAATGAGCCAAGTAAAAATGAAGATAAAAACTTACAAACAAAGATGGTAAAATACGGTGACTAATCCAAAAGAAAAAAAAGGAGCTTCCAAATTAACTAAAACTGACGTGTCTCTAAGTCTTATGAGGGTGGAAACGGAGAATAAGTTAAATAAATATATAAATTTAACAAATGATAATATTACACAACCTTCTAAATCCCAATGCAATGAGTCGGTTAAGACTGATTGGAAAGAAGTAGTTCGAAGGAAAAGAAATAGACATGTTATAGTTGGTAATAATAAAGACTCAAACTCTGTTAGAGGTGTTCCAAAATTAGCCGTATTGCACGTCTACAGGGTGGACAAAAATACATCATTTGAGGACCTTGCAGCACTTTTAAAAAATAATTTTCCGGAGGTGAAATGTGAGTCAATAAACCCAAAACATCCGGAGCTTTATTCTTCATTCAAGGTAACAATTCTCGAGGATAATTTCAAGAAAGCAATGAATCCTACATTATGGCCCTATGGGGCGTGTAATAGTCGTTTTTTAGAATTTCGGAAGAAATTGACCGAAGTAATGAACTGATTTTTAATCCTGGTGTGCTTTTTTTAAATGTGCAGTGTTTAAATATTGAAAAACTAAATAATTTGTATATGGATAGCTGTAATTATGATTTAAATTTTATATACTTGAGTGAAACTTGGGCTAATCCAGTTTCAATAAATACTTTTAATTTGACTGATTTTGTGTTAGGAAGCAGTTATTGCAGAAATATGTTCAAGGGTGGAGGCGTCGCCATATTAGTAAAACGTTATTTAGACTTTAGGGAAATTGATTTAAAAAATTATTGCCTAGAGAAACATATAGAAATATGTGCTGTATCTTGTAAAATAAATAAGATAGGTAAAACGGTTGTAATTTTAACATGTTATAGGTCTCCTTCTGGAGATATCAATATGTTTTTGGAAGGACTTATGAGTGTCTTGAACTTTATTTATAAACCAAATACAAATATTTTACTTTGTGGTGATTTTAATCTTGATTCATACAATAGCTCAAATGATTTTAAAAAAATGTGTAATTTGTTGCAATGTTTTAACCTTAATAGTATGGTAGGGTGGCTTGTTGGTTCTGCAGACTGTCAAGTTATCTTTGGGAAACCAATTATTGGTTATCAAGTAATTATTATAGTATCATGTTTGAAAATATGACATTAATAGTTTTAACCATTTGTTTCCAAAATTCCGGGTATGGTTGTTTCACATCTGTTTAATATTTCAATAGCTACTGTTGCATCGTTAGGTGTTGACTATTCAACGAAACCAAATCCAAAGGAATATCTAGATTCTATTGAGCTTGACGGGCGAATGACAATAAGGATTGTAATGTTCAAATCCTGGATCGGGATCACGTCGGTCATGTCGGGGTAACCAGTTATGATTTATCAATAATTTGAAATGAATTTCATTATTAATTACATATTTATTTAGATTTCAAAATATAATAGAATCTCTAAATTTTAAAATTTTCTTTGTTTTGTTTTTGATATCCTCGGTTACCTAATATTTTAATTCAGGTAAGTGCGCTGCTACACCTACAGATTGCAATCTCAGAGATCTCAACGCCACCTCCTCTATATATAGATTTAGAAGGGAAATAACTGCAACGGTCATAGCATAGGAGTGTCATTTTCTATATCTATCACCTTTTTTAAGAAATATGCGAGAAACCGACATTTTACTCCATTTCTTGAAGACAGTGTCGCATCAGAATGGACACACATGGTACATTTCTGAACAAAAAAGATAACACCAATATCACGTACCATCATAAAGTAAAGCATTATAGTTTTTGTACTTATTTAGCTCATTTGATTGGACAAAATAGTAGTACAAACAATGAACTTCTACGCAATTTAGTTTAACAAATATAGCTTTATTATCTCATTGTTAACATCGTAAGCTTTCCTTTAGAGAATTTCCATACACCACAAAAAACGAATGAAAAACTGTTTGTTGTACCTCAATAAATACTTATATCCGACATATACATGATTCTAATATTGATATTGAATTTCTAACATTAATAGATAATAATTACAGAGAAAGTGCAAGTATAAATTGTATTTATTAAAACAACATGTATGATTGGTTTATTATATTATCATTTGATAAAATAAAGACGTAGACATTTAAATCATTTTCGCCATTAGCAGGTTGATTTTGAAACAAGTAAATGTTTGAATTATGTGAAAAGTGAGTAGTTTCCGCCTGCACAATTCCATATTTGCACGGATTAATGACAAAACCATCAATAATACATGCTGCGTGCTCGCTATATCGATAACTCAGCGTTCTGCAATATCCACTGGTAGTTCGCGGTTGTTCTCGATAATAGCAATTGCATGAATAGCATTTAAATTACTTTGTATTTCGAATTATACTCTGGAGAGTTGCTGATTGTCCACCTATCAGTGATGAGGATCGAGTTTTTTCTTCAATCATCATACTAAGTGATATCCATTTAGACAAAAAATATTTGTGCATTTCCTTCTTTATTAGCAAGTCCTATTAATTACCTGTAGCCATATACGACCATGATTTTTTTTTTGTGGAATGAAAAAGAATGATTCGTACATGATAATGATTTGTTGAGATGCATTGTAAATTGTAAACTTAAACTTATGTAAATTATTTTACTAATATAGGATACAGAGGAAGTCCAATATTTACTAATTATTTCAGAATATCCACGGGATATAATCCCAAATGATATTAGTTTACAACATATACATTACCTTATATATAAGAACAGATATAATATTAGCAATAAAAAACATAGAAATAAATTAAAGACAAAACAGCTTGAACAAAAAAGTACAAACACACTAAACTAGATTATGATTAACAAATGCAATTTAAGAATTTCGTATATGAATAAAGTTTATCAATAACGGGAGTAACAGGATCATGGTACACCCCCTCTTTTCTCCTTTAGTTTTGAAGATGATTGAAAATTGGGATATCCTATATACATAATAATCGGCACCATTTGACATACAAGTGATTTTTCATTCACATCCGGTTTCACCGGAAGTGATACTAACTTTCGATTTTTAAATAGAACAACCTGTGTATTATTGCATTTTTGGATTCTGCATAATTTTCTGAATCCAACGATAGCAAATAAGTGACATTTCAAACGTCAATATTTTTTATAATGTAATTTTTAGTTTTCAATTTCAGTGTGCCATGAGGGTTCTGATTTATTCTAAATGACTCGTGTAATGCTAGAAAAATCGAAATCCCGTCAAAAATACTGAATTACGTGATTTATCAAATTACAAGCAAATTAAGATCATCAAAATGGTTTTTGGGGCAACACTCATTTTTTTCAAATGGAACCATATTGGTACAGTTATACCATTTATTGGTACTATTAATAAGGAATTTATTCATATGTCGTATTAAAATGTGCGATAAATACAAACAAAATTTTACAGCTAAAAGAAAATAAGAAAATACAATTTTGTTCTAATTATTATCTTGTTATGCATAAATAAGGTGGTTTTGGAATATAAAAAATGAAGACAAAACATTACAATTGTTCAAAATGCTGTCCATTAACGTCAATGCACTTCTGAACTCGCATAGCTGTTTCTCGAAGAACGTTCGCCAATTGCTGGGCCGTTATGCTATTAATTACCCATCTTACTCGTAGCTTCAGGTCTTCACGAATTGTAACGGCGGTTGCGTAGACAATATTTTTTAAATGATCTCAAACAAAGAAATCGAGGAGTGTTAAGTCAGGTGACCTTGGAGGAGCTGGCGATTGGCTTCCCCCACTGCGACTTATAAGGTCTATTGTGTGCCTCGGGGCTCCCCATCCAAACATGGTCTTCCTAGACTTCGAGTCTGTTGATAAGGGCCCCCAGGCACGGTTATCAGCCTCTGTTTTTCTCTCGCCGAGCCGCCTCAGTCCAGTCAGGCTTTTACAGCTCAGCATATGGACTGAGATCTCCAGCGAGAACTTGGGTCACCATTCCAAGCGCTGGACGCGACCGACGTTGCTTAACATCGCTGATCGAGTGCCGGCGCCTAGATCGGAGGCCGTACGGAGAGCCATCACCTTAGTTACTTCTTAAAATTTAATTAGAACAAAATTGTATTTTCTTATTTTCTTTTAGCTGTAATTTTGTTTGTATTTATTGCACATTTTAATACGACACATGAATAAATTCCTTATTAATAGTACTAATAACTGGTACCGCGGTACCGATATGGTTCCATTTGAAAAAATAGATTTTTGCCCCAAAAACCATTTTGATGAACTTTATTTGCTCATAAATCACGTAATTTAGTATTTTTGACGAGATTTCGATTTCTCTAGCATTACACGGGTCATTTAGAATAAATCTGAACCGTCATGGCACACTTAAATGGAAAACTAAAAATTACATTATAAAAAATATTGACGTTTGAAATGTCACTTATTTGATATCGTTGGATTCAGAAAATTATGCAGAATTCAAAAATTCAATAATGTATAGGGTGTTTCATTTAAAAATCGAAAGTTAGTGTCACTTCTGGCGAAACCGGAAGTGAAAAAAAAATCACTTTTATGTCAGAAAGTGCCACTTATTATTTATATAGGATATCCCAAATTTCAATCAATTATCTTCAAAACCGTCACACCCGGTATATATACAATATATAAAAAATACCCTGACTCATTGACTGACTGACTGATTTATCAACGCACTGGATCTAGAATCTTCAAATTTTCCATAGAGGAGGTTGAAATTTTAGGTTTTTTTGGAAACGGTTGGATCTAGATGCGTGAAATTTGGCAGAAATAATTTTTGTTGAAATCTATTGGATAAGTGTAAGACGAAATTTCGATTTTCACTTTTTGAAGGGGTGAAAACGGTAGATGGTTTAAAGCGCATCCTTATTCTTGAAATCGTGTAAGTCAGAAACATGATTATTCGAGCGATGGACTCTTCTGAGGAAATTAGAAGACACGTATTCGACGGTTTTCAAAAAGATACCCTCGAAAGGGTGAACGGGGAGGGGGGCGTTTTTAAGCTTTTCGGAAACGGTTAGACCAAGAAGCGTAATTTGGCAAAAAGACTCTTTATTGGAATCTATCAATAATAATAATGAAAATAATAATAATAATACCATTTATTGATTCAGAAAACACACATGTACAGGTGTATATATATGTTTTGGAATCGCTGTCATTAACAAATACAAATATACGTATAATAAATATAATAAATATAAAAGATGTAAAACTGATAGATATTCTTAGAAATAAAGAGATTAAGTCCTATCTAATAAAAAATCTTCAGCATTATAGTATGCTTTATTGATTAGCAGATTTCTTACTACTAATTTAAATCTGCCTATGTTGGGTATTTTGTTAACAGCAGATAGCAGAATAGAAGATATTCTTTATTTCTGGTGTTATAATAATGTGGATTGATATTTACAAACATGCTCATGTTTTTATATGCATAACAGACAATTTCATATATATAAATACATGGAACAGTCAGAATCTCTAGTGACTTGAAAGCCTCCCTACAGGAATCAAATAATCTTAGGTTAGCAAGAATGCGTATTGCATGTTTCTGTAGTGTAAATACTTTAAATGAATGGGTGGATTTACCCCAATGCGCAATAGCATATTTTAATGCACTGTGAAAACATTCGAAGTAGAACTGTCTAACAATTGATGGACTACAATGAATGGCGATCATTTTAAGAGCATAACAAGTTTTAGATAATTTGTTACATAAAACTTCGATATGACTAGTCCACGTAAGGTTACAGTCAGTAGTCAAGCCTAGCTTTTTTTATAGCTGTAATCAACTTTATAAGTTTCACTAAGTGTTATACTTTGTCCATTCTCTAAACTAGACTGTGATGTTTTAAAAATTATACAAGTAGTTTTATCACTGTTAATACATAATTTGTTCTTTACTACCCATTCATTAATTTTGGCAAAAATATTTCTGGCACAATTTTAAGCAGAGGTCAAATTATTGCTTTTTATTAGGAAATTAGTGTCGCCAGCGTAGGAGACCACCAAACTTGAGGAATCCTGTAAATATTGGAGCATGTCGTTAATATAAATTAAAAATAAAGATGGTCCTAAAATAGACCCTTGTGGTACACCAATATCTACAGTCCTCAAATCTGATGTTTGGTTTTACATTTAACTTGCTGTGAGCGTCCAGACAAATATGACGAATACCATTCAAGAGCCACGCCTCTCACACCATGTCTTTCTAATTTCGATAATAATATCTCATGATTAACGCAATCGAAAGCCTTAAAAAATCAACAAATAAACCTAAAGCAACCTGTGATTTGTCCAAGGCCGAAATGATTTCATTTACAAATTCACCCAAAGCAGTATCAATACTTTTATTTAGTGTGAAGCCACGAGTAAGACGAAATTTCGATTTTCACTTTTTGAAGAGGTGAAAGCGGGGGTGGTAAATGGTCTAAAGGGTACCCGTATCTCTGAAATTGCATAAGTCAGAAACGTGATATTCCAGTGACGGACTCTTCTGAGGAAATAAGAAGAAACGTATTCGACGGTTTTCAAATAGAGACCCCCCGAACGGGGGAAGGGGAGATTTTTAAGCTTTTTAAGCTTTTCTAGAAAGGGTAGAGCTAGAACGGTTACTGGATATTGTTTCTGACGTAATAATGGCATTTAATTAATATTTCTCTTATTGCTAAGTTTACTACAGTGGTTAAATTGGTCACAATAGTTTATATTAAAGTTCAGGATGTAACATTTAAAAATCGTAGTAATTTCCGGTTTAACAGGAAGTTATAAAACATTGTTTTATCATAGTATGATTTGCATTATCTTCCCAAGGAAAAAGTTTCTCCAACTTTTAATTTAAGTTAGGTACCGCAATTTTACTTTTCCAAAAATCATAGTATATAAATTGAAATATCTCGAAAACGGTTCGATTTTCGATAATTTTTCATACTTCGAACTTTCATTAAATATTAAAGCTCTTTGATATGCACTATCTTCCAAAGTTCCTGCCATCGAAACATTTTTTAATGGAGCGCCATCTACATCTCAATATATTAGAAAACGATTTGAATTCAAAACTCAAGCCACTTATACACTCTAGCAATTGCCTTTTATATAATTCAAGTATCTCTATTAATTTCCAAAATACTTTACCTGGAAGTTTTTTATTTGGATACCCTTTATAGTATTCATAACTTAAGAGACTGTCTGTATTTTTTAAAATTTTAATTGCCCTTATTTATATTAAGGTCCTGGTAAATTTTAACTAATTCTACACCATTTGACCAGGATGGCGAGGTTACCCAACCAAGTGCCGGACTCGCTTTGCGTGCCTTAACTTCACCGATCGAGGTCAAAAGTCAAAGTGAAAACAGATTTTATTCTTAATTTTAATACAATGATGTGCCTTGCCGGATCCTGGCTCGGAGCCAACCAAGCAACCTCGTGGTGAATGTAAGGTTGGACGGGGCATTACCATTACCATTAAAACCTTTATTAATATCTTTTAAGTACATTTCAGATGGTATTTGATTTATCTCATTTAAATGTGTGTATGTAAATACAATATAATTTTTTACAGACGCTACAGTCGCGGAGACGTGAAGCGTCTGCAGAAGGGCTGATGGGAACCCAGGAGATAAATGCACAACCTTGTGAAATTTGAAGTAAAAATATGCATATTTCCTATAGTAAAAATGCATTTATGTATTAATGCCGAGGCTTTAGGTAGTAGGATATCAGAAGATTCATGAGGTAAACGATTCAAATAAGCATGCAGGAAAACACCTCTAAAAACCTGCTCCTGATAATTGGTAGTCAGCCTAATAAAATAAAAACATTAAAAGTGATAAGGCAAATAAATCAATACCATCGATGTGTAAAATATGGAAGTATTAGTAGAGATAAATACCTCTTAAAGTTTATATATTCCTGGTACAGGATTCCCCAGAGGAGGGTTAATTTGAAGGAGGATGATAGGGAGAATGAATGTTTGATGGATTATGCAATGGTTATTGCCTCCTGAGAGTATACATTTCAAGTTTTTGGTGGAGGAGCTTATGTGTGTGGCCCGAATTATCGTAGTCTCTCAGGTAGGCAATGTCTCTTGTTACGTCTGAGACGCCTACCTTTAACGTGAAAAATTTCTGGGCAGTCTCCCTTATGTATTCCGTAGTGCGCGGCATTGAAGTCAACCTATGGAGCTCCTCAATAGTTATGTATCTGGAAGAGTTTGTCAACAGACGGAGTGTTTTATTCTGGGTAACCTGCACCCTGTTTAATTGGGTGTCGGAGGCGCCATTCCAGGCTGCACATCCGTATAATAAGATGGGCCTGAAAATTACTTTGTATAGAATAAGTTTGTTGTGCGTTGTGAGTTTACTCCGTCTGTTGACCAGAGGATAGAGCCTACTGAGGGCCCCATAGGTTGAATTAATTGCCCGTGTGATATGCGGGCCGAAGCGAAGACGCTTGTCGAGGGTGACTCCTAGAAATTTCACCGTTTTATGCTCCGCAACTTCCTGCCCAGCGATTTTAAGTTTGTTGAAAATTTTTATATTGGTGAATTTGCGGTTAAAATTGATGCACTCTGTTTTTTGAGGGTTTATTTTTATTTTCCATTTGTTATAAAAATCAGTTAGTTTGTCAAGGTGATATTTGATTTTTTGAATCGCTGTCTGGGCATGGAAGCTGCTAGCATATATGGTGACGTCATCAGCATATAACAAGAGCGAGGTGTTGGGGTAGGACGGCATATCTGCGGTAAACAGGTTATATAGGACTGGGGAGAGGGATGACCCCTGGGGAACTCCTGCGGAGAGCCTCGTTTTGTTTGATAGTGAGTTATTAACTCTGACGTAGATATATCTGTCTGATAAAAACGACATTATTAATGTGGTTAAATACTTGGGGATCTTATGTATTTTATCCAGTTTATAAATTAGGCCGTTCCGCCACGTGGAATCAAATGCCTTTTCGATGTCGATGAGCAGGACAACGTTGCACTGCTTCTTATTGAAACCATGCAACGTGTCCTGCACCAGTTTGCAAATTGCGTGTGTGGTTGTGTGTCCCGACCTAAAGCCAAACTGTTGGGCGGGAATTAGCCGCTTTTTTCCCACGAGCCTGTTAATGTGAGCTAAGATGACCTTTTCGACCACTTTTGATAAAGTATTGAGTAGGGAGATCGGCCTGTAACTCCCCGGATCATGAGGAGGCTTGTTTGGCTTCAAAATCGGGACGACAATAGCTGCTTTCCACTTTGGGGGGTAGTATTGCAGTCTTATAATTGCGTTAATAATGTAGGTGATCTGTACTATTGCTTTTTGTGGCAGATTCTTTAAGACGATGTTAGGAATGGAGTCGATGCCCGGTGCTTTGTTATAAGGTGAATATTTTATATATTTGCTTACATCAGAGGGGGTTGTAAGGAGTTTGGAGAGTTTGTGTGGGGGAATGGGATATCTGGGGAGCAGATCACGAACATGCGCCGTGACCTGCTCTTGGAATGGGGTGGAGTTGGGAGGGGTGGTATTGGTGGTTTGGAGATACCCAGCAATGACGTCAGCTTTTTCAATATCGAGGTTATAGGCTTGACCATCTTTGACTAAGGTGGGGATTTGTGGAAACTTTTTATTTAAAAGTTTCGACATTCTCCACAAAGAATTGTCCTTCGTGGTAAGTTTTTGTATTTTTTCGTTCCACGTATCCTCTCTAAATTTAGTTAGTTTGTTTTTTATGGTGGTTTGCAAGTCGGTTAATCTATGTTTATCTAGTGGGCGTCTGAAACGTTGCCATTTTCTTTTCACCCTGTTCTTGAACGTTATGAGGTCGACTATCTCCCGGGGAATCATTTCTTCGCGGGGTTTTAATAGTATTTGTTTAGCGACACGGTTTCTTGCGTTTACAATAACCCCCGTGAGGCGGTCGACCTCCTCGTCCAATTGCTCTGTAGTGTTGATATTATTATTGATTGCTAATGATTCATTAACGATATTTTTGAATTTTTTCCAGTTACAATTTTTGTAATTGAATATTTGTCTCGTGACGTCATTAGTCTGGGTATCTCTTATTTCAAAGTGAACCGGGTTATGATCTGAGGAAAGGAGGGGTAGGGAGAAAGGGTGAATTGGGTGAGGGTAATTTTTATTTAGTATTATGTCGATGACAGATGCTGACATCCCATTTAGCGGGAAATACGTCGGGGTATCTGACGCTAAGACTGCTATATTACCCCCCATCGCGTAATCGTAAATTGTTAGGCCATTTCTATTACTGCGTTTGTTATTCCACGTGGGGTGTTTTGCATTAAGATCCCCAAGTACTAGTACTCTAGGTCGAGTAAACAATTCATCTAATTGATTTTGCGTAATTTTATTGTTAGGTGGATTATAAGCCGATGTTATAACATTACCATCAGTTAGTTTTATTGAACAATTTTCAATGCCAATGTTAAGTGCAGGGAGAGGGAGGTGGGGTATCCCCTTTCTCACGAGGATGGCCACCCCTCCCTTCCTTCTGCCTATTCTATCATTTCTGTAAAGGACAAAATTTCTAATGTTAATTTTATGTGTGTCTTTAAGAAAGGTTTCGGAAATTATACCTATGTCTATGTTTTCGCTATTTAAATATTGTCTGTATTCGTTAATTTTATTTATTATTCCGTTGGCGTTCCAAATGGAGACTTTATACATATCTCAAATTGTATTTAGGCAAAACTTTAGAGGTGAACTCCTGCATGACGGATAAAATATCCATGTCATTATTTACATTTTCAAGCATTGAATTTAAATGGTTAATTGCCTTGATAGTTTCTCTGATATTGATTAGCGTATTTAATTTGTTAGTAGCTGAAATGAGCTGTGCAAATTCCCCTGTAGCAACCGTCGTACTGGCTTGTTCATCTGTTCTCGGTCTAGCTTGAGACTGTCCACTTCTGCGTATAGGAGGCTCTTCCCTCGAAGGAGGGGATTGTCTGCTTGACCCAGCCTGGGCGCTAGCGTCCGCGATGGGGGGACCAGCTTTATTCCTCGCACGCTCCTCCCATGCGTTTTTCGTGGGTATTGGGGCAGGTACATACTGTGCTTCTTGGCTTTCTGTGTTCCTGTTCATGTAGTTTAGTCTGGCCTGATATACTTTGCATATAGTGTTGGATGCTGTATGTTCCAGAGTGCAATTTGCGCATTTAGGGGGGTCCGCTGGTGCCTTGGTACATTCCCTGGTCCAATGGTCGCCTGCACACTTCACACATCTGGGGTCACGATGGCAATTACTGGTTGCGTGACCCCATGATTGACATCTTCTACATTGAGAGATGAGCCGCTCGTTTTTTCGTCTCTCCCACTCGACTTTGGTGTACATTAAGAACTTAATGCGCTGTTGCAGCTCACGCAGAGTTACCTTATTGTCTGTAATCACAAGATACAGTGGTGAAAATTTTGTTTTCATCTTGTAAATCTCTCTGACGGGGAGATCATGATTATCTTCGAGTTCGTCCTTAATGTCCTCGATTTTTGGATCTCCAGACAAGCCCTTGAGTACAAATGCATGTGATTTGTCCTCTTTTGCAGTATATGTGTGAAATTTAACATCTTGCTGACTAATTAGTTTGGCTTTATAGGATTTATATTCTTCATTATCTGCAATATAAAGCAACGTCGACTTGGGTGCATATTTGATGTAAAACCCCTTGTGAATGTGTACTTTGAACTCTTTGGTAATTTCTGCGTGAGATTTGGTGGTGCCTTGAAAGACAATAGGAGGATTTTTGTATTGAATCTCGGGCTTCTTAGTAGTGGTTTTTGGCTTAGTTTTTTGCGTGGACGTCACAGCTTTATCTTTAATAGCAGCAGCGGCTGAATTAAGTGGGTCGAATTTATTTTGAGTAGTTATTTGTTTGTCAGAGGGTATTTTAAGGAGTTGGGCAATTTTTGTTGTCTTTCTCGGTGTAACAAATCCGGAGGCATGGGGTGAGGTAATCATATCGATTATATTTGGTGAATTTGCGGCTGCAACGCTAGGTTGACTTAAGTTGATTTTCTGTTCTCCAAATATTAAATTATTTTCATCAAGTGAAATTTGGCCGTCCTTGATTAATTGCGAAATAAGGTTTTCCGTTGCTTGTTGTTGCTTAAGTTTTTCTTGTTGTTCTGCAAGTGTGGTAGTATGAATATTATGATCCTTGGGAAGTTCCAGGTTTATGCGAGTGGGCGTCTTTTCAGGGGGGAGTAATCTGATGAGCGGTTCTTTGTGTAGTTCCGTGTTTTCGGCTTTCATAAGTTGCATAGGTGGTGATTCGGGGGGTGGCGGGTCCTCCAGCTTTTCTTTTTCAGTGTCTACGGTTTCCATGTTTGTAATTAAGTCTGCGTATGAAATTTTTTCGGTTTGTTCCAGCAAGTCTTGTTGCGATTCGAAAAATGTATTTATTAATTGGTTCTCCTTTAAGCGTTTTGCAACCGCTGGTACGGGTGGCGAAACTTGTTCGGTTTCGTATTTGCTGCGGAATTCTTCGAATTGTTTAAATTCTTTCGGTATCTTGGCAGGTTTCTTATCGATCGTTTTTGCGAATTGGATTAGTGTAGGTTGTAAATGAGTCCACTTAGAATGCTTACTCTTTTTAATTTTTATTGACTGTACGTCAATACGTTTGTCCTGCCTAGACTTCTTAGAAATCTGGGTGTTCTCTAGGTCTTCTTCGTCAGTGTCCGATTGCACGGTTTTAGTTGTATGGGGAGTAATTATTATTCTTGTGTCTATCTCACTTCGTTTTAAATAACTAGCAGTGTCTGTTTCACTTTTCTTACTTGCTACACGTGTGTCTTTATCACTGTCTCTATCACTATTTAACTTATGTTTATGGGTATTTGTGTCTCTGTCACTAGAATTTGATGCACTGCTGCATCGTTTATCCGTAGTTAATTCAGGATTTTTTAAGGACGACCGCCTTCGCGAATCTTTATTCTTAGTTTTACGTTTTTCACTGGATTTATCAGTTGTATCTTTACACTTTTTGTAGTATAAATTGGCTGGAAGCTTCTCTACGCCGTCCTCGCTTGCTGACATCCGTATCGAAACTTTGGACGGGGCAGGTCCGGTTCAGCTTAACGATTAACGGGGGTGGGGGGGGGGGGGGTGGGCTTAACAAACTTTACAACCAATAATAAGATTAAAAACTGATGTCTACGCAGAGACCTAAAGCTAATTAAAAATAATACAACACTTGGCAAAATTTGGGCTACTGACCTGGGCAAAAAGCTCAACGAAAAAACCCGTGCGAGAACTGTCACCCTGGTGGTCTCCCTGCCTCCAGAAAAATATGAAAAAATAAAAGAGTATCGTTTAAAATGTTATAATTTTCAAGAATTCTTTCGGTCCAAAAAGTATTTACGCACAAAATGACAAAAAGAACAAAAAATATAAACAGAAGCAAAAGAACCAACAAATAGAAAAGGAAAGATACAGTTTTGGAAAGATTATAGCAGAGGGTTATGGTAGGGGAAGATTTGTCTAAGGGAGTTGCCGGAAAATAGACAACACCTGGCATGGTAGGTGGTGTCTCAGATTAAATAATATTGTATTATGCTATCTGATTTAGGTTATGTTGCGAGTTAGAGGAATATCGCCCAGTTTGGTGATGTAAAATTTTTGGGAGATTTCCTGGACGTAGTCCGCTAGTGGAGGTATGTCGTGGTAACGTGCATAGAGATCTCTCTCTATCATCTAACTACCTTAATTCTGAAATGAGGCACATAAATTTGTTTTCTAGAGGTTTAAGTTTGCGCATTGTCATGGCCGATATGCTGCACTATGCCGGCGCCACGTATGTGATTGCCGGCCTGGTCACCATAGTGTACAACAGTTTTTTATTATTTCTGTCCACTACAGGTACAGACTCCTGGTCATGAAGTAGACCTTGCGTTCTGTCTCGTTGATGTGGGTATCAAACGTCAGTTCTTTGTCTAAGTTAACCCCCAGATACTTCACGCACCGTTTGATAGGAATTTCTTTACCTCTG
This sequence comes from Rutpela maculata, assembly GCA_936432065.2. Taxonomy (NCBI): domain Eukaryota; kingdom Metazoa; phylum Arthropoda; class Insecta; order Coleoptera; family Cerambycidae; genus Rutpela; species Rutpela maculata. Next base: position 54,924,576 of record OW386289.2, on the reverse strand, counting down.
TTCGAAAGTGGCGTTAAAATCCGATTTGCGGTGAAGATGATCGCCTCAGACTTCTCGGCGTTGATTCGAATCTTCCACTTATCGTAATACACCGTGGCACTGACCAAGTGTGCTTTAAGCAACATGTTCGCTGCCTGCGCGTTATGTATGTAAGTGCAAGTTGTACAGCTTTGGTGATATTCACAAGCCCTGGGAGACACCCGCGAAAATGTCCTACCGTATCGATATTTTGTTATTCACGACCTGCAGCGATCTACCTGTTAGGAAAGAGTGAATAAGTTTGGTTATGTATGTGGGGAAGTTCAACGTGTTTGTAAAGTAAAGTAGGCCCGGGATCCATACGGTATCAAAGGCCATCCCAATATCGAGGAACACCCTCGTTATTTAGATGGCGGTGCTCTTTCCGAGACTGTAACATCATTCACGATCCTGAGGACCTGCTACACAGTGCTCCTGCGCCACCTGAAGCCAAATTGGAACTGGGCGTCGATGTGAAGTTCATCGAGAGTCGCCACTGAAACCGGTACCGTACCTAATCTCACCTCACTATGTGAGTGGATTTAACCTAAATGCAATATTATTAAATGACGATTCAGTACCACCAAACAAAGACATTTACTCGTGTTACTGTAAGAGTTAGGTACGGGCACATATAATCGAATAAACACTAGCGACCGACTGAAAATAATGAAAATATTAAAAAGAGCGAATTAAATGAGGTTTAAATAACATTTGTGTTAAAATTGTAATATAACTAAACTAACAATTTGTTTATCCATAATACTCTACGCATAGTCAAGGAATTAAAAATTTTATAATATTTGCAATGCAGTGCGAGCACACAGATAATTCAATGTTGGAAGAATAAATGCTTTTGATTAATATTGAAATTTAATTAACACTTCGATAAGTAATGCGAATAAATTACTGATCGGCGGGCATTATAATTGGAATATATTAATATTCAATATAATCTTGTTGGCTTTGCATCATGTGTATTTGAGAGGAATTCTGTTTTTATATTGGAAACGATGATGGGATGCTAATTTAATGGCTCACGACTTCGGATAAATGTCAATTCCACATACGTCCAAGAAACTCCATGAACTGAAGGCAGGGTTACATTACAAGCAATTTATTGTATTTATGGATATTTACAGGTTTACGTATATTTTTCACTGGTTATAATAGGTGTCCAGTGTAAAATATCAATTTTCTTTTATTAAACCTAATTTCCATGAAATTTTATTTGCATCAAAAAATAACACAGGCCTGCGACCAAAAAACTTATTTGAAACTAATAGGTGATCTTTATAGATTTTTGGGTGCTGATTCCGGGAAAAATAATGAAAAAATTCCATCACCCTCAGTTTTTTTGCAAATTTCATTTTTTCTGGGTGTCGGTATGAATAAAGGACATGGAGAAGAGATATCAGGGTAGATAGAACGTCAGTATGATGGGAGGCCACTGCTAGTCACTTCATCGACAGAATCCAGGTGTTACTCACAAGAGGAAAACTAGTAATCGGAGCTTTTCCATGAAGAGGGAAAGGAAGTACAGGGCCATCAATGTGGATTAAATTAATTGAAAATACATTAACAGTGTCTTTCGTTGTAAATAACTTAATTTGGAGTAATTAAACCTTTTTAAATTTTTTTAAAACACATCTCTACATTCCAAAATAGCCATATTCATACCTATTAGGTTAAAAATATTGGGTCGAGTTGCGGAAGAACGGTGGGTGATGGAGAAAAACTGATGTCATTTTCGGATTCAGCACCCTTCAAAAGTGTTAGATCACCCTAAGTAAAAGAAAGTTTTCATAAATTTTTTTTTGCAGGCCTGTGCATTTTTAGGGTAAAATAGTAAAATATACAATTTAGACAATGTTCCATTTTTTATCAGGCCATTACAGGTTTTTTGATACTATTATTAAAAAAAACTATATGGGGATAATATGCATAAGAAATTCATGGTTTATAGGTAGTTTAAATTTACTTACAAATTTTAAAATTCACTAAATATGAGACATTTTAAAACAATATTTCTTGTCATTTAGGTACTTTACATGTTTCACAAACAAGACGGCTTTTCCCTGTGCAACCGTTTTCTGTTTTCCGCACAGATAGCCCACTGTTCCAACTTAATATATACTTTCATAAAATCTCATTTATTTTTTGCCAATTGCAAAGATGAAAACGAAGATGGATCGTTTGATTCCCATACTAGCCATTCCAGAATTTGGAAAAACTTTACCCAATTCTAGGGTAAAGTTTGACATAGACTAGAATAGTGGTTGGAATATTCTTCATCAGTTCTATTAATTCACTTGTACAGTGTTCATGAACTATGAACAGTCAGAACCAATAGAAAAATACAGTGGTATCATCTTTTATTCCTCAGTGTGATGGGAAGCAGCCATCGGAGTGAATTCTGAAAATCGATTTCTCCCGTGTGCTTGTTTACACTTTTACTATGCCAGGGCAGGGTATTTTTCGTTTGAAGTTTTTAATTTCAAAAATATTGTATACTTTATGCTTTAGAAGATTTGCTGCAAAATCGAACAATTTCTACGGCTTTTACAGTATAAATATCAATATTCGTTTGAATTTCTTCATAAGCATCTTCAACTTTTTCTATCAATCCAAAGGCCTATTCGTTCTTGCGGTGGCTATTAATGTATACTTTTTTTATACAAATAAGATATAAGTTGCAGGCTACAAGAATTAGTGTCGAAATAAGTGTAATATTCTTCTTCTGGAACTATTTCAGGTATTCGAACTTCTACATTACTTAAAGCAGCAAGATCTATATGAATGTTCATTAGGGTGTTTCTTATTTATAGTTGATGATAAAAAATGTTTGATTTGTTTTCTCTCACCCCCCAGAAAGATTAATTTTATAGAAGAATCATACACTCAAAATTTCAGACTTCTAGACATATTCCTTCCCGTGCCGACGGGACCTACCCAAGTAGCACCTCTTAAGTCAGAATTACGTAATGTAGCCCTCGTTTTGGTCCCGTTTTCCCGTTTAACCTAACATAATTGACTTAAAATTTACGTAAAATATAAGTAAATGGGGAATGAGACGACGTCATGAATACCTCTTAAATAAGGCTGCTCAGTTATAATGACCTATTGGTTATAGAACATATTTCCCTGAACAGGTAATTTAAACGTAAAAATTTTGTTTAATTGTGGTCGTTAATAGGTAATATTTACCAAACCAGTTATCTTCTTTCAACTGCAATCTTTCTTTCTCAGAAATAACTAATAAGATTTTATTTACAACAATAATGATTTACTTATAAGTTACGAGGCTTAAGCAGCAAAGACATAACTAGAAACCATCAGACATCTCTATTATAATGATGGAGTAGGAGTGCATCATATAATGTCATACGTAGTTGTGAAATAATGTGTCCACTTCCCCTCTGTGTGTGTTTTTTACTGCCAATCAATTTTCATTGTAAATATATCCATTCTACCTCGGAATATTAAAGGGGCCTCAAGTATTTTACGTTTTTAAAGAAAAAAAAAATTTTTTTTAGCTTAAATGTGTTTTAAAAATATTTGTAAAAGCCTATTCAATTGCCCGGCAGGACTTTCCTGGAGCATAAAATATAATATTGTACTTTGTATCTGTTAAATAACCATATATTAATGATTTTTTTCAATTAAATACCTACTCATCAAAATTTCATTGTAAAATGGCCTCTTACAGCTGGTTGAAAACTATGGCGAACATAGTGCCATGCGGCTTCGAAGTATCCTCTCCCAATATTTTAGGCCTCATTGACGTTTTTTCTTGAGACGAAGTGTTAAAACTTATATTATTTATTTTAAAAGGTATGGGACCAATATAGGTTAAAATAATTTTGTAGTCTTCAAAATTGTAAAGTCTTTAAAGTTCATACAGAACTAAATTGGTCATATTTCCCAAATTAGGTTAGAGAAGGCGGTAAACTAAGTGACGTCACTTCTGTTTCTAACCTCAAACTAATTTGGCTGCAATTGTTGTTTTGTGAGTTTGTAGTTTATTCCTTCAATTTTCTCTTGTATTTTGTCAATAAAAATGGATGCGTTTTGTTTTGAATGTGAGAAAGTATTCTCCAGCCAGTCAGCGTTAAATCGGCACAACAGAATTGTGTATAAATAAACAAATCCGACGTATTTATAAAAATATCTACGGTGCCCAAAAGATACCTGTGCTTAGAGTGCAAATTGTGTTTTAACTTTAATAACGACTTGCGTTTGCATTTGGTAGAAAAACATGATCACATCGATTCGGTGAATTTGGAATTTAAAAATATTTCAGGTAAAATAATAATTAATCTTTTGTTAGTTGGTTAGTTTAATACTTTATTTTTTATTTGAATAAATGTATTAACAGAAAACACATTATATGAAACTTGTTTTTTAATTCTTAATTACTACTTCCCCATCTATCAATTTAAATTTGTTCATAGGTATAGGTTTCAACCTTCTATAGGGCCATAAACCATTTTTACAACTTCTCTTCAGTGAGTACATTCAGGAACACTGAATACAATCGAAATAAAGTCACTCAGTTACACTACTAACACTACTGAACTTCACTTAGCTTTTCATTCTGCAAACTAAGTACTGAAATCTAGAGAAAAAAAAAATTATATTGTACTAAACTCTCTGAAAGATTAACTGTTTTTCCTGATATAATGCAGTCATTACTTCGAATGCAAACAAGTCGGTAATAGAAAAGTTGAAATAAAATTACAAGTATCTCTAAGTACACCGCATATTCGATATAATTATAATTATGTCCTATTTGCTTATGCACTTTTCAGTTGTGCTGAGAAGTAAAATTAGGGTAAATTTTACCTAAAATTGGAACTAGTTGTGACCATGAGGTTAAAGTTATAACCTAAATCTGACTACAAGGACAAGACAAAACTCAGGTTATACTTACGTAAAATATTGGTAAAATTTCTCTGTTTTTATTCAGACAAAAGACAGCGACTCCAAAGTTAATTTTTTAGTCTAAAATTATATAATATTTTCTTACACATAGACCTCAATATGCACTTTAACTTTAGAGTTAAATTTTAAGGAACAGTAACGTAAATATTTCTTGTAAATTACACTAAAGTCAATGTGACTTTATCAGGCATTTCATAAGAAAATATTACCTAAATATTGCTTACTAAATTACTATTAAGTCCATAAACCTTCAAAGTTGAAAGCAATGGTTGCAATTACGTTATATCAACTATCTTAGGTTAATGTGGCTTTAAACTGGTCAAATAAACTAATTGTGCTGCTTGGGTAGAAGTTTGTGAAAAGCAAAAGCAATAGAAACATCAAGGTGGAATTTTTTTCAAATCGTTATTTCAATTATATATATTTGATGTAAAAAGAAGAAAATAATAATTTCAACCCACATATACGTCACATTACAGTCACATTCCATTCAACTGCTAAAAATGATTAATTTTGTTATGCTTTTTCTGCTACACCGTCCCCTTAGAAACCACGAGAGTTGTGAACGCAACTGTGAATTATAAAAACGTTTGCTTATAGTTATCTGTATCATCAGTCGGTCGCGTCGATCTGATGATCTCATCAGTTTCGTCACCACCAAAAATTGTCACCACCTGACAATAAGAATGAAAATACCCGTGACAGTCAGCGCATTTCTCTAAATACTTTCCAAAGGAAATATTTGCTGAAATGATGGAAAAAACTGGAAAAAACATCAATACGAATGAGCGTGAAAGTAGAAAACTTGTAGCCATGCATATTATAATGAGTATACTTCATTTTCCTAGACTGATATTGTATTAGGCACTTGCGACAAGAATCAAAGGCCATGGCAGGTTAAGATAAGTGTCCGTGCTTTTGCAACCTTTTTGCGTGTGGTTCCTTCCAGGGATGTGTCTTTGCGAAAGATACTACCACAAAAAGTTTTGACCTCAAAAACTTCTTAATATCTGGGAAAATTTTTTTTTTCGAAAATCGGAAAAAAATTTTTTTTCTTAATCAAATGAACCCATTTGTTTGTATTTCACATATATTGTAAATATACTCAAGACAATTTATTATTGATATTTTCATGAAATCTTTTCATGAAGAAAACAAAAATTGATGCTTTTGAATTTTTTGAAAAATGTATATATGTACATAGTTACACGTTAGCGACCACCTCTATTTTTTTACTAATTATACACCATACAATAAGCTATAACATATATTTTTTACAAAACTCTATCGAAGGGGTAACGTAGTCAAATTCGCAAAGGTAATGTTACGTGCTGTCGCCCCCCCTTAGTATCGTGGGTTCGGAAATTATAACACCAGGGTAACACTAAAAAATAATGTATTTAAAAGCAAATACAATGTATGCAAGAGCACAGAACAATATATCCAAATCGTAAGAAAGATAAATTAAAGCAAATATTTGAATCATTTTGAACAATAAATACTACATAAAAAAATATTTTTTACATTTAAGCCTGTGATGATAAGGGATCATAGAGGTTGATATTGCTTTTACTTTATTTTTATACTTACTTTATTTTTATACCAAATAACAGTCATTTGGGGTTATAAAAAATAATTCAAGGTATATTTGAAATAATACCAGTTTGGGGTTTTTTACACCCCCGTCGGCACGGGAAGGGGGTTCATCTAGAAGGCTGAAATTTTGGGTGTGTAATTCGTATATCAAATCTAAATTTTTAGGGGGTGAGAAAAAAAATGAAAGTGGAAAAATAAGGAATGTTCATTAATAGATTAATATTTTTATTAAAGAAAATATTTCTTTGATAAAATGCTGCTGATCTTAGTCAATCACCGTAATTATAATAAGTATAAATCTTTTTCTAGATGGAAATATTGCATTGTGAAAGTTTGGAGCAATTTACAGTTTTCGAATTTGTTGAGTTGGAATGAGGTAGCTGCTTACATCAATTAAAAGCAGATATATATTTACGAGGAATAACAGTTACATCGTTTATTTTTATAAAGCTCTTACAACATACACAGGTGTGATATTCAGTTCCTAATCTGGAAGATTTTGAAAATACCGCTTGCTGTGACTTGTCATTTTCAATGGCTCATTCTTCAAATATGCAAATTTATGCTTGAATGCAAAAGAACGACGACGCGCGGCGTCTAGAATCATTGTGTAAACATACTTTGTAGAACGGATTAATTTTTAAGAAAATTAAATATGTTTTAAATTTGTAAATATGTTTTAACTTATTCGCTAGAGACTTAATATGTTTCTGCGTCAAGGAATAATAATCATCAAAATTATGTATATACTGTATATCCTGACACTAAAGTTCACTAAAATTACATTTCATTTAATTTCTTAAAATCGTTTTGTGACATTTGTTTATATATTTCGCTAGTAAAATGGTAATACAGGTAAACAAACAATAAAAAAAATAATATTAGAATTAAATGCTTGGAATAGAAAGACATGACAGATGTGTCAACAAAAGGTCTGATGTATAGAACTTATACAGGGTGATTCACGTAGGCCGTCCATTAGAAGTTTTTCAACTTGCAGTTGGATTACAAACTTGAAACTCGCCATAATCGATCATGCCCGTTCTATCTAAAACACTTCCAGTCCTCCAGCTATACAGGGTGTGCCAAAAGTCGGTACCAACTTTCTTATTTTAAATTGAAACCGACATTTTTTTTACAAGATTCGACTGACTTTCCAATTCTGAGTTTAGACAATCCAAGTTATGTTAACTTCTCTGTTACAGGTTTTGAAACATGTCAATTTTTTTGAAGAAAATTACCACCGTAGTAGTTTACAAACAGATTTGTATCTCGCAAACCGTTCAAAATTATGAAACCAAATTGATGAAGTAGTTAGCTGGCCAGGCCAGGCTAACACCTGATATTCGGTGGTCCCATCTTATACCATATGGGCGCAGGCGATTTTCAAATGTCGCAATAAGAAATCGTCAAAAAGTCGTTTTTTTCAAATGACACCTACTGTTTTTTTGACATCATTCGAAAGAAAATTGAATTTTAGGGTGAGTTACTTAAGCATTCCCAATATTTAACTTCACCCCCTATCGAGTTATTCAATAAAAATCAAAAAATATCTTATCTTGCCGAGACATTGCTTGGTTTTAGGCCATGGAAACAAAAGACAATTTTAACAATTTACTTAAAAATATGTATGTCGTTTTTGAGTTATTGGCATTTTTTGAAAGAAATTTTTTTTTTCCGCAACGGTAGTAGGCTTTGAAAATAATTGTTTTATTTGAATTTTTATTCAAAAATTGTATTGCAATAACAAATAGTAACAACAAAATAACAACAAATGAAGAGATTAACAAAATAATTTATTTCGATACAAATGCTCAATGTGACAGACGAATTTCGAAAGGTTTCAAACGATCAAAAGCTCCAACTATCCTTATTCTCTTGTCTTCGTAATTGAAAATCGGATTTGTGTTCATTAATTCTTTGACCCGACCCCATAAATAAAAATCTAAAGGAGTAAAATCAGGAAATCGGGCGAGCCAAAGTGATGGACCTCTTTTTTCCCACCAATGTCTTCAAAGAGTTCCGTTAATATGGCATCTACGGCTCTAGTCGAATGTGTTAGAGCTCCGTCCATTTGATACCAGCGATTGATATGTCGATTGAGCGGCATATCATCCAGGTAATTTTGCACAACTTCTCTTAAGATTCTCAGATAACCCTCGCCATTCAAGTTTTCATCGTACATGAAATATCGCACCTCAGTCCATTAACAGACAGAAAACATTAATACGAAATTGAATTTGATTTTCCACCTCCATTACAATACGAAGGTTTTCGTGAGCCCAAAAATTTCTATTTTTTCAATTAAATATTGTCACGCCTAAAACGTGCTCAACCCGAATATCTGAATTGAAACGGCAAATTAAATCCACTCACTTCAACAAACAATATTTATTTAATAACAACAATAAAACAAAACACTATACTTACAAAAAATATCACAAACACAATATACAAACCCACGACACAACGTGGTTACTGAAGGGCTTTCAAAGGACAGAAGGCAGTGCCTTCCTTTCGGGCTCGCGTAGAGACTCCCCCGTCATTGTTTACATTTTCGTTTAAATACCCCGGTAGATGATACATTTCGTTTACAGTTCAATGTTAACTTTATTTACTAAATAGAACCTTGTTGACTCAGCAGTATGTCGATACGTGTGCATTCCAATTGTATTGAACCAAAACAATAATTTAAAATATTATTATGCAAGCTAGTTATGGATTATTTATTTCTATTTTTACGATTCTATATTAACAAAGTAAATCAGAAATTAGGTTTGACAATATCCCTCGTTGACAAAATTTTGCTTCGTCCATCCAGACGATTTTTTGTAAAAAATTCATGAATCCTTATCAAAAATTCTTCACAAAAGTTGATCCTGTGTACTTAGTCCGCGGGATGTAGTTTTTGTAGCCTTACAAATTTATAAGGATGTAACTTATGACGACAAAGAATTCTTTGCAACGAGGTATAAGAAATTCCCAAATCAGCAGATGCTGATCTGATGGAAGCACGTGGATATGCTTGAAAATATCCCATGTCATTAATTTCAATATCTTCATTTCCTGTTATAGGTTTAGTTCTCACAAGAGCTTAACTACCTTCCCATGTTCAAAAAAAATATTGTTAAGCCTAAGAAATTTACCTTTTCTCATTTGCGGTAAATGTGGATATTTGAAATTGAACGCGCGGTATGTTCTGTCAACTATTCTGTTATTTTTACCATAAATTACAAACAAATCAAAAACAACATTATTCGGATAATGTTCCATGAAGAAAATTGCACGAATTAATTGAAAAAATAAGATAACAATGACAGAGTAGTGGCTAGGTTTGACATTTGTCATTTTTTCCAAAACTTACTACAAAAATGCCAATAACTCAAAAACGACTGAAGATGTGCATACATATTTTTAAGTAAATTGTTCGAATTGTCTTCTGTTTGTTTCCATGGCATAAAACCAAGCAATATCTCGGCAAGATAAGATATTTCTTGATTTTTATTGAATAACTAGATAGGGGGTGAAGTTAGGTATAGGGAATGCTTTAGTAACTCGCCCTAAAATTCAATTTTCTTTCGAACGAAGTTAAAAAAACAGTAGGTGTCATTTGAAAAAATCGACATTTTGGCGATTTCTTATTGCGACATTTGAAAATCGCCTGCGCAATTTTTTTCAAAAAAGAAGTCATACCAAAACCTGCAACAGATATGTTGACATAACTTAGATTGTCTAAACTCAGAGTTGGAAGGCCATTCGAATCATGTAAAATAAATTTTAGGTTTACATTTAAAATAAGAAAGTTGGTACCGACTTTTGACACACCCTGTATAGCTGGAAGATTAAAAATATTTTAGATAGAACGAATATGATTGATTATGGCTGCATACTAAGTTTCTAGTTTGTAATCCAACTGCAAGTTGAAAAAGTTCTAACGAACAGCCTACGTAAATCACCCTGTACACATCGTATTTTAATTAAATAACGAAAATAAAGAACTAGTCAAAAAGTAAGTGATGAAATGGTTTTAACTACACAGATAATTTCTATAGACGCGGTCCATATACAAGGTGTCCCATAAGTCATGGATTAAACGAAGGGAGTGATAGATGAGGTCATTTCGAACCAAAATAGCTACATATGTTGTTATCCAATTTTTGGTGGTTCAAAAGTTATATCAACTTTTATATTTTTGTCCGAAATCGCCTAGTATGTTTAGTAAGAAAGTGGTACAAAAGACTGTAAGATTTTTTGCTTTTTTAGGTTAAATAGGCTACTGAAGGTTGTACCTTTTGATGGAAGCATTTTTATGAAGTCTAGTTAGCAGTTGTCAATTATAATAAAAGATGTTATGTTTGTCATAAAAACATACCTTACTTGTAAAAAACGGAAATAAAAAAAAAATTGTAAATAAAAAGTATATGAATTTCTTTTTTGATGACTTATTTATATTAATGTCTTGGCGAAGTTTAGCTAATGCTACTCTACCACTCAATCAGGACGGCAAGATGAGATACGGTCACCAATCCAAGTGACGGACTCGTCCGGCCGTGCTTAACTTCGCCGATCGAGGTCCAGTCACCATTAACCGTTATCACTGAAACTGGTACCGTACCTAACCTCACCTTATTAGAATCTACATAAATTGCACTAGTTTTTATTATTACGGGAAATATTTTTGTAGTTATTTTTTTTTTCTACAAAGATCATTTTAAAATTCAAATAATTTCTGATGAACCGAACAATGATCGTAACATATTTTATTATAATTGACTTTATAAAAATACTTCTATCGGAAAGGTACAACCTTTAGTAACCTATTTAAAAAAAGAGCAAAAAAACTCTGTTTTGTACCACTTTCTTATTAAACGTACTAGGCGATTGTGGACAAAAATACAAAAGTTGAAATAACTTTTGAACCATCAAAAATCGGATAACAACATATGTAGTTATTTTGGTTGGAAATGAACTCATCTATCATTCCCCTGATACCCTATATATGAAATAAATTCGTTTTAAGCGTAACTATGAACTTTTCGAAAAATCCTGAAATAGGTCGATTTTTTATTTGAAATTTCCACTTTTTAGCATGAAAATAAAATCTCCCGCATTCACCTCCTCTAAATTATGACTACCCTCAGAAAATTTGAAATTAGGAAAGGAGTCGTGTGGTACTTCGTTTGAACGGGATTTTTATTCCTTATTCAGTAGTATAAAGTTTTTTAAATTCGGGGCATTAATTACTGAGAAAATTAATTTTGAAAATACTAAATTTTGTTAATGTCTTGTAAACTCAGTTCAGTGATTTTTTTCTAAATTATTGGTTTTGGGAAAAAGCTGAAATGATCTATTGTCATTTTTTAAGTTTTTAATACAAAATTGTACCCACCTCAACTCTCTACATACAATAACAGAATCTCATATATTATTGAAAATGTATTTCCACGTTATTTTATAATCAAATTAAATGTTCAAAATGACTGCCACTCACCTCTTGACAAAAAGCAAGGTAATCTTTGAATTCTCGGATGACATTTTGTATGACCTCAGGGCTTATTTTGTGAATTTCTTTGGTTATCATATTTTTTAAAGCTATTGTCTGGTCGATTAACATAAACTTTTGATTTTAAATAGTAGCATAAAAAGTAATCAAAAGGGGTCAAATCGAGAGATAGAGGTTGCCATTCAATATTTTCAAGTCTTCCAATCCGCCTGTTAGGAAAAACTTCCTTTAAATAATTTCACATTCTACAGGAATAATGCGGTGGAGCTACATCTTGTTGATACCCAATAGACTCTATTCCAATTAGATAATTAACACCAAGAAAATGTCTTTTTAATGTAGGCGCTAAAAAGCGCGTCAAAAAAATCTAGATTAACATCACTGTTAACTGTGCCTTCAAATAAGGCCAATAATTTGATTACACAGCTCCACAAAAAAAAGTTCAAAGCAGCGAACTAGACCCATGTACTCCTATGTATTTTTGGTCGCTGAATCCGAATCCGGGGTCAAAAAAAATCGTACACCACCAAAATCATTAGCTAGAGCCAAAAAACACCACTGAAATGGGGTAAAAAGAATATTAAGCTACGAGAATAGTTGTTACATCTTAATCAATCGAATTATACAAATTAAGGTTATACAGCAGCGTACATACAATAGATATGAAATACACCCCCAGGGAGGGGCGAAAACTAGCCCCCATACATAAAGAAATCGATCCAAAACAGCAATAACTGCTGAAAAAGCTCAAAATGTCTAAGTTTTGTTAAAGTGATAAGAAACTGTATCAGGTCCGACGTAATCTTCATAAACTGCTCCTATAGAGTTGAGAACAACCACCTTAAGTTCAAAGGACACGAGAAAAACAAGAAAAAACGTAAAATCCAACAGGATATCTATTTTCATTTCTATTATATTTATGCTGCTGTTTAACCTTAAATTGTATAATTCGATTGATTAAGAAGCAACAACTATTCTCGTAGCTTAATCTTCTTTTTATCTCATTTCAGAGGTGTTTATTGGCTCTAGCTAATGATTTTGGGGGTGTACGATTTTTTTTACCCCGGATTCGGATTCAGCGACCGAAAATACATGACACATACATAGGTCTGGTTTGCTGCTTTGAACTTTTTTTTTGTGGGGTTGTGTTATTAATATTGATACCATCCCAAACTTTCACTTTTTGAGGAAAATGTTCATCCAATGAGGATTTTCTTTGCTCCAATCTCGACAATTTTGGTGGTTTATCGTTCCGTTTAATTAAGAAATGTGGCTTCATCAGAAAAAACAATTTTGTTTATAAACTGCAAATCTGCTAGCATTCTGTTCATCAGTAATTCACAGAATTTTTGCCTTCGATCAGGATGATCTTAATTTAATTCCTGAACCAATTAAACTTTATAAAGATGGTATATTTCTTTCATTAAAATTCGCAGGATCGATGATTTTCTTACATCATTGTCGGCAAGTTGTCTAGCTGGTTTATGCGGAGATAATTATTGCTGATCGTAGTATTTGTTATTAATGATTTCACAAATCTCCTTCAGGGTTTTGAATATGTCTTAAAATATAAAGTCGAAACATCAACTTTAAAAATTGGTTTTCCCCTTAATAAATATTGACGGAACTCCGGCCATTTTGCTGGTGAAGTTTCATTTGTTCACAAACCATTTATAGGAAATTTATCGACAAACAATTGTTCATATTAACCCACACATTACACTAAACAAATGGTTGGTTAAACCCACGCTAATAGCCGACTGAATTACTTTGCTCCAGTTTGAAATATTATTGGAACTTGGAAAAAAATAATGGAGGGCAATTGTACTTTTAATCGGCTACAAAAAATTTTCAAAATGAGGAGTTTCTCAGTTCTATCCGTATGTTTGTCCTGTCTAATTTGCCCGCCCGTTATCCAGGATTGGCTTAAGCAATTTCTACAAAATTTTACGTCCAGTACACAGTAATTCAATACTTCGTCAGTATTAGCTAGGAGAGTAGTTGTTTTGATTGGTTCTCCAATAATAAGTGTTTTAAAGTATTTACCTAACTAGTATATTAGCGTGCCCAGATTAGGGCAACAATATACAGAAAGTAGGTATTTTCATAATAAATAAAAAAGTGTGTAAGTTGTGATTTGCATAATACCTAAATAATATTCTCTAATCATGATGAAAGCAAATAAATGAAAAATAATTAATTGCAAAAAATAAATCAAGAATAGGCTTGTAAATAATGAATGAATGTTTCTATACTCTACTGATGAGAACTAACGAGTTCGAAAAAACTTGTACAACTTTTCTAGAGTTGAAATAGAATGTAAGGTTCAATAATAATTGTTGTGAATGATAAATAATTTAAGTGTTTTCAATATATCTTTTTTGCCTTAAAATGCCAGGAATCCTATCATGTAATTCAATACTTCGTCAGTATTAGCTAGAAGAGTAGTTGTTTTGATTGGTTTTCCAATAATGAGTGTTTTAAAGTGTTTTCCTAAGTGGTATATTAGCGTGACCGGTTAAGGTACCAATATACAGAAAGTAGATAATTTCATATTAAATAAAAAAAAAGTGTGAATGACTAAATGTAAATAAATGATTTAAGTATTTTCAATAATTTTTTTTTTCTTTAAAATGCTAAGAATCCTATCATGTAATTCAATACTTCGTCAGTATTAGCTAGGAGAGTAGTTGTTTTGATTGGTTCTCCAATAATAAGTGTTTTAAAGTATTTACCTAACTAGTATATTAGCGTGCCCAGATTAGGGCAACAATATACAGAAAGTAGGTATTTTCATAATAAATAAAAAAGTGTGTAAGTTGTGATTTGCATAATACCTAAATAATATTCTCTACACAGTGAACCAAGCTTACAAAAACTGAGAAAAAAATAAAATAAAATTTAGTATGCATCAAAATTTATATTTTTGGAGAAACTGCTACCGCAATTAATTTCAGAAGGTAAAAATTCAAAATAGCGGATCCAATAAGGCCGACATAATTATAAAGTTCTGCAGGTTTACATGAAATTTGGTACAGGGAATTTCAAAATTCGCTGATACCGATTCTAATGTTAAAGCTTAAAAATTCAAAATGACGGATATTTTCTTTTAGTATCTCGGATGGCCAGGGGTCAATGTACGCCCCCAATTTTTTTTATTGTTTTTTTATTTAAAAATTTCGTTTTTGGTACACATAAATTAGATGAAAGTGAGCTACTTTTAGATTAACAGGAACGAAAATATCACTCTCAATTGAATCAGAAGTGACATCAACGTTTTTCTCTTAAATATAAAACGAAAAAAGAAAAGAAAATTACTAAGTAGGCTATGGAAATTGTTAGTAAGGTTGCAAACTTGTCTGTAAAGAACAAAATATTGGTGACTATTTTTAGGTTTCTCTCAAAAGACGGAATTTAATTTTCATTTCCAAAGGGGTCCTTTTAAAATTTTAATGGGAACCGTGCTATTTTCTTTTATTAATCAGAAGTAACAATTCATAAACTTTAATTTTTGACCATTAATCATTTCTTAATGATATCCGTAATAATAAATGTATTTTTAAAAGGTAAACACAAATTAAACAAGAATTAATTTAAATAAAACGTAACAACCACGAATAAATAAAAAAACAAAATTATTTCAAACCTAAATTATAATAAACCATCATGAAAATTGTTCACCGTCGATTAATATACAGAGTAGCGCGACTTATGAACAACGGTACATCTAACATTATCAATTATTGAGGTGTTATTTGTGCAATTTCGTGTCAAACTCTCTGTACTAGGTCATGACCATTTGTGAGTCCCAATCCAGCGATCTGGAAACAATTCATTTAGGTAATCCCTAACTATAATACCATTGTGTGGTCCAGCCCCGTCTTGTTGGAAGTAAACCTCTTCCATATTGGTATTGGGAATTTAAATAATCTATGGAATTATTATATTTTAGAGAAATTCTAGATATCTTAGTCCAGTTAAATTTTCGTCAAATATTATTGGATCTGTGATATGGTCGCTCAGTACGCCTAACCAAACATTGAAGCCAGACCACTTCTGAAACCGCACCTGTCTCATAATATGATGATTCTCAATTACCCAATATCGAACGTTGTAGAAACAAAGTAGAAAAAAATTTACTGTAGGTTCCTTATGGGGGTTCTTAACATAAAATTTTCCAAAATACCCCTTCAATGTCAAGTTAGAGTATTTTAAACCAGGGTACCTAAAAAAATAGTTTCAATTTTTTTACTCAAATTATTAAATTCCAAAAACGAGATAAACATTTGGTACATCTACTACATTTATTGAAAGGTATCCTGTGATTTTTTTCCTCCTCCTGAATGCTTTATGATGGCATGGAATAGGAAACCCTTAATAAGTTTAAAACAAAAATTAAAACCCATTTATTTTACATTTTAGAAAGTATTATTTTTTGCTTCTCTGAATAATTCTAAAATACTTGTTTCCTTCGAAATAGCGGCGTATATAAACTTAACAGAATTTGAAGTTCATGCTAGAAATATTCATTGGGAACGTATTTCTGTTTTAGACAACATTGATGATAAGGTAGTTTATTTGAATAATAAAATAATTCAACTCTTTAACATTCATGCACCTTTGAGAAAAATTAAAATTACAAAAAAATTAAGCCCGTGGATAACACCGAATATTTCCTTCGGAGGGGATGTAAAGCAGGCGGTCCCTTGTCTATTGAATGTTAGGCAAGTAAAAGATCCCTACTCTTCTTAAGGGAAGAGGTTCGGCAAAATTTCCAGGTTGGGGGTAGCTCCTTTCCTGGCGTCGGTGATAGGCCCTGGTAGCGGAAATAGGCCGACGTTAAATAGTTAAAAAAAAACACCGAATATTAAACAAATGATTAGAACACGTGATAAAGCATTGTCTGAATATCGTACCTCTCTAAAAAACATAAATACAACATATGACCAATCTAATGCCAAGTAGACTTATTTTAAAAAATTAAGAAATTTTGTTACAGCTTCTATTCGATGTGAAAAAAAAGCATATATGCAAAATGTTTTAAATAATAACCATAATAACTCAAAATTTCTCTGGAAAACCTTGGATAAGCTAAGCATTCACTCGAAATCAAAAAAGATTAGCATACCAGACGATTTATTAGAGCCAGACAAAATTAATGAACATTTCATTAATTCAGTAAATCAAACTATAGCTGACTTAACAACTGCAGAGGAATTTCAAAATTGTACATACGCAGAAGCTAGTACGTTTTTAGAGTTTCAACCTGTTAGCTCTATAGATGTACAAAATATTATTAATGACATAAAAACCAATGCCACGGGAGTGGATGAAATTTCTGCCGATATGTTGAAACTTTGTATTCCATACTGTATAGATGCTATAACTCATATTATTAATTACGCGTTAACAAATGGCGTCATGCTGTCGCTCTGGAAACATGCACTTATTACTCCTGTACCCAAAAAGGACAAAGTTACATCTTTTAACGATCTAAGGCCCATAAGCATTCTTCCATATCTATCCAAAATAATAGAAAGGGTAGTATATGCTCAATTAAAAAAGCATATTGAACATTACAATATACTGCCCACGAAACAGTCTGGTTTTAGATCTGGTTACAGCACAACCACAGCACTGCTTGGTGTTACGCATGATGTATTGCAAGCTGTTGATAAATCCAAGGTAACTATTGATATTTTTCTTGGCTATTCCAAGGCCTTTAATTGTACAGATCATAATTTATTATTGGCAAAATTATGTGAATATTACGGAGTGTCGGTCACACTCTTGAAGTGGTTTAGGGCGTATCTCAGTGGTCGTCGGCAACAAGTTAAAATTTCGGTTGGTGGACATAGGATATATTCAGAGGTATTAGATATAGCAAGAGGTGTCCCACAAGGGTCAATTTTAGGACCCTTGTTATTTGTTATATATACTTCGGATCTGTGTAGTCAAGTAAACTCAAATATGCACATGTATGCCGACGTCTCCCAAATGTATGAGTCCTTTTATCCCGAAGATCAACAGGCAGCAATAGATAAATTAAATAAAGATTTGATTGCTGTAAATACGTGGTCAGTTAAAAATGCTTTGCCTTTAAATGCATTGAAAACGAATGCTATATTAATTGGGAACACCAAGCAGAGCAATAAAGTAGACGTGGAAAATAAAATTATTTTAAATAATGTTTCGATAAAATTTCAACACAGTTGTAAAAGCCTAGGTCTTACTATTGATAATAACTTGTCATTTTCACCACACATTAATGATGTTATCAGAAGAGCTTATGGTAGGTTGAAATATTTATATAGATATAAATATGTACTCTAAAAACTAAAACTTGCAGATTCATTAGTATTATTGCTCTTTGATTACTGTGACACTGTTTATGGTCCTTGCCTTACAGCTTACCATGTGCATAGGAAACAGGTTGTACAAAATGCGTGTATGCGATTTGCTGCGAATGTTAGGCGTAGAGAAGATATTACTCCCTTCTTCGTTAAATATGGATGGAACAAAATGCATGTGCGTAGAGATATTCATTATTCGTGTCTTGTACATAAAATTATTCACACCAGCAACCCGTCATACCTTAGATCCAAAATTATTTTTGGAGAAGATATCCACAATCGTAACATGCGAAATATACACATATTACACTCTAGTACTTCGTTCAAGGGCTCAATTTCATATTTCTCAGCTAATATTTACAACCGCATACCACATTCCATAAAAAATATAAAAAGTTATACTAATTTTAAAAGAAAAATTAAAGAATATTTTAGCGAACACTAATATAGGTAATAATAACATTAGAGAGTTTCATCGTCATGAATGATTACTTCTACCCTTAAATATATAAAAAATCTATTTATCCTCGTTTACCTTTACACAATAATAATGTATATGTAATTTTGTATTCATTATTGTATAAATGTAAAATATTGTATCTTACTAAAGTTTGTAAAACTTTCTAGGTTGGTCCAAAGCAGCCTGTGGCTGAGCCCCGCCTTAAATAAAGTCATTATTTATTTATTTATTATTCAGCGTTTTCGAGATAAATTATATGTAAAAAAAAACTTTTTGAAAACAAGTTTTTATTACTATTTAGGAGTACTAAAGTGAAAAAAAGCAATTATCTTAAAAGCTTGTCGCGCGCGAGATGTTTATCCAGGCATTTATTTTGTTTGACAGAGATTGTAAGTACCTAAATAATTTTTTTTTCTATTCACGTGACAAGCTTTTAAAATAATTAATTTAATTTTTTTTTTCGTTTTAGGGCACCTAAATAATAATAAAAGCTTGTTTTTAAAAAGTTTTCTTACATATAATTTTATTTTTAAATTTTTCGTCCTTACTTAAAAGTACTGGATCCTCCGCCATATCTTAGAATGCGACGTCTGAGTGAATACACTATCCGATTAAATTGTAGTTTAAAAAATTTTAAAAAACACACACTTTGGTTTCATATTGTCACCAGAACTACACGTGCATGCAAAATTTCAGCTTAACTGGACGTCGTTATGTGGTTCAAAATGAAACCTGAAAGATTTGACCTAAATATACTAACTAACTAACTAACTAAGTAAGTAACTACCTAACATACAAACAGGTGAAATTAAAAACAAAAGATTGTAATAATGAAATTTTTATTTATGTCCACGTACTTGATAAAATATTTTCTTTCATTTAGTAAGGACTGAACTAAAATCAGTTATATATACGTAAATTTTATTTTTAATTTCGTAACCGTTTATTTTTTCTTGGAAGACACATTTACATATTAATGTGATCTGGTTTTAAAATTATTTGTTGTAATTATAGATAAATAATGCAGTCAAGTATTTGGAACGCTACAACCAAGACAGATAGCTGACAAATGTATGAAAAATAACAATAGTCGTTATTAATGTTAGTGTCAATCACCCATGAAAACTAAGTTAAATTTAATTAAATGTGGCAAGTTCACCATTCACTGAGGTAACAGGTAACAAAGGTAGTTACCAAATATATCTGTTTTACTTCGATTAGGCATCACATATACTTAGTACAGTAACTAGAGGTTTTAAGTTTGGAATAATGTCATGAACTAGATTTAGTTTGTTTCTGGCCACTTAATAGTAAATGCATCAAAGTAAACTTTCTATATTATACGGGGCCTTGCTAGTTTATAGGGGGTCGATGCTATCCCTTTTCAGGAATAGCATCTTTTTAGGGGGTGGCAACTAAAAAAAAATCAAATTTTGAGAAGAAAGGATCTTTCGTATAAATTGATAGTCTTTAAGTTATAACGATTTGAAAATTGGGATTTTAGCTTAAAAAAGAGGTCTTTTATTTTCGTCAAATAACTCGAAAAGTATTACATTCAGCAAAAACATGCTGGAAACAAATAAGAATGCTAATAAATTGTGGATGAATTCCGTGTTTTCTAGTTTCTGCAGAATTAATGGTTTCGGAGATCTGGGAGTACAAAGATAAAGTCCAAACGTTTGTAAAACGAAATATTTAGTTTAACTGCTAATTATCTCAGAAACTATGCCACTTACATATAAAAAATGCTAATAACTAAAATGAAAGACTATTAATTAGGCTTTCAAATTATTTTTTGCCTATTTCTATATCATAAAAAACAATGTGCTTCTTCACATTCTTCCTCACATTCTCTTAATAAAAGTCGTCATTTTGTTAATGTAAGAGTCAGTATTTAAAAAAATATATTCTCAATCCCATTTTCGTTAACATATAGTATGACCTAGACCCTCAAATTCTTTCGTCTATTAACAGCATTTATAAAAAATTGCATTTTAAGCAATAAAATGGTTTTCAAAGGAAACGCCAAATTTTGGCTTATTTGTAAGTATCTCACTAAATAACAGTTTTAGCGAAAAACTGAGACATCAAAAAAAAATCTTATAAACTGATAATGAATTTACATTTTTTATTATGTATGTAGGATTAATAGTTTCGGAGATATTTAAGTTTATAGGTGACATCCGATAAAGTATTTAGTTTAAATGTTGAATATCTTAGAAACTCTGACACTTTCATCATAACTTCTAAGAAACAGAAGATAACACAGCACACAAAATAAAGGAGTGATCTTTTTAACCTAAAAAAAAAACTTGTGCTTTACTAAAAATTGGTGTGCAATGGAGCTAAACGGATACCTGGTTCGTATTCAGCATGTCGAAATACATAGGAGTCCTAGAAACAGCACTTTTCACTTTTTTTTGCCTGTGTAATATATTTGCAAACGCGATTTTCTAGAAAATGGCGGAGGATCCGGTGATATACATATATTACACAGACACACCCACAAAAAAGAGGTCTGTTTCTGGGGCTCCATTGGGTACCCCCATGCTGAATAAGTATCGGGTATCCGTTTGGCTTCGTTACCCACCAATTTTTAGTAAATCACGGAAATAACCTAATTTATGAGGTTCTTTTTAGGTTATTTTCGCGATTTACAAAAAAATGGTGGCCAATGGAGCTAAACGGACATCTGATTCGTATTCAGCACGTCGAAATACATTTGCGTTACCTAATACAATTCCAGAAAAAGACCACATTTTTAAATTTGTGTGCCTATGATAACACAGCCACACAAAAAAAAAATAAAGTGTCTTGACCCCAGAGACTGACTAGGTAGACTTTATGTTTTTCGGGTCGCTGAATCCGAATACGGGGTCCATTTGATTCCATGTCATCAGGTTTAAGGTCACTTGAAGGTGAAATTGATATATGACCGTGAAAAATTCCGTAAAAAATTTATGTTTATGTTTTTGAGGTTACTGAATCCGAATCCGGGGTTTATTTGATCCCATGTCATCAGGTTTAAGGTCATTTGAAGGTCAAATTGAGATATGACCGTGAAAAATTCCGTGAAAAATTTATGTTTATGTTTTTGAGGTTGCTGAATCCAAATCCGGGGTTTATTTGATCCCATGTCATCAGGTTTAAGGTCATTTGAAGGTCAAATTGAGATAGGACCGTGACAAATTCCGCAAAAAATTTATGTTTATGTTTTTGAGGTTGCTGAATCCGAATCCGGGGTTTATTTGATAACATCATGTCAGAATCAGTGGCCAAGTAGAACATCACTTGTCCCTGGCACAAGAAATGTTATACATGAAATCTTTAGTAGATCCATAGAAAATTCTAATTCCTCCTCTGCACATTAAACTTGGCCTCATGAAACAATTTGTCAAGGCTTTCGATAAGACCGGAGAATGCTTCCAATACCTTGTAAATAAATTCCCTAAACTGTCTGAGGCAAAGTTGAAAGAAGGAGTGTTTGATGAACCTCAAATAAAGACAATGTTCAAAGACAACACCTTCATTGAATATAATGAATGAATTTGAAAAAGAAGCTTGGCAAAGTTTTAAAACAGTGGCTCAAAATTTTCTGGGAAATACAAAAAGCCCTTTTCACCAAGAATTTGTTGCCAAAATGATCGCAGACTTTCAAAAGCTTGGTTGTCTGATGAATTTGAAATTACATTTCCTTGACTCTCACCTTGATAAATTTCCAAACAATCTCGGTGACTTTAGCGAAGAGCAAGGCGAGAGGTTCCATCAAGATTTGAAGGTGATGGAAGTTCGATACCAAGGAAGATGGGACGAAAACATGATGGCAGATTTCTGCTGGAATCTACAAAGAGAAACCCGAAACGATAGCAGGAAACGTAAACGAAATCCATTACACAGGTCTTTGGAGGAAAAGCGAACTCGATATAGCTCAAAGAGAGAGAAAAACTAAAATTATATGTATTATTTATTCATTCGTTTGTATTGTTTATATATTTATTCAATGTTATTTAGTTATTCTAGACAGTTATTACAGTTATTTGTGTTATCCATTCATTTACGGCACGGTAGCTCAATCGGTTAAGGCGTATTGAGTGGCGAATACGCTGATCGACTCGCTACCGCGCTCTGGGTTCGACCCCCAGCCCCGGTATTGACAACACCGGTGGGTGTGGATGTATGTCTGCGTTTTTCCGAATGTGTAACCCCCTTCCGGACAGCCTTGGCTTTGGATTTGGGGGTTGTCTACTATCTGTGGTGTGTTATGTTATGTTATGTGTTATTTGTTAATTTATTCTTTTAATTTATTTTATTTTATTTTGAATTAGATACTGAGTTACAGAGGGAAACAAATTCCCTGTTCTTAGACTGGTACAGCCCTATAGATCAGTTTTACTGAATTCGAAACCAATAAGCCACTGTGTTAAACTAGACACAGCAACTCTTATTTATTCATTTATTCATTTATTTATTTTATTTTACATCAAACCAGATACTGAGTTACAGAGGGAAAATAATTCCCTGTTTATAGACTGACAACCCTATAGTTCACCTTTATTAGGTTCGGAATCATTGAGCCATTGCGTGAAACTAGGCAAATTGATTTTTATTTATTTATCTATTTATTCTTATTTATTTATTAATTTATTTATTTATTCAATTTTTAGTTCATTGATCACCGATCCAGATATCATCTCGAAAACAACTCTTAAAAGGGTTAAATGATGTACAAAATCCGTTTACGCAACCTCCTCGTGGTGTACATCGGGTAACGCTAATGCTGACGGTTTCAGTTGAAAAATTCAAAAGAAATCTGTATTTGACCTGCAGATGATCCTTCAGGGTCCAAAAAATTATATCATTCGAATTATAGCGTTTGACCTTCGTTTGACCTCAGTTAATACATCATGGTATCAAATAATGGATACCGGGATCGTGATAAGCGACCACAAAAACTTAAAGGTCACTAGTCATAGTCGCAAGTTTTCGATTTACAATCGATATATCAGTTAAGAAATGGAAAATAAGCATTTGACCGCTTGATAACCAACAAATGACCTAAGAAATCGGTTCCATAAACCGTTCAGGATGTATTTGGACGTAAAATTTTCTGCTTTTTCAGAATCCGGGGTCAAAAAAGATTGTATTATTAAATTTCATGTGTTTGACCTTCATTTGACCTTGATTCTGATATGATGGTATCTAATAAACCCCGGATTCGGATTCAGCAACCTCAAATACATAAACATAAATTTTTTACGGAATTTTTCACGGTCATGTCTCAATTTGACCTTCAAGTGACCTTAAACCTGATGACATGGGATCAAATAAACTCAGGATTCGGATTCAGCAACCTCAAAAACATAAGCATAAATTTTTTACGGAATTTTTCACGGTCATGTCTCAATTTGACCTTCAAGTGACCTTAAATCTGATGACATGGGATCAAATGGACCCCGGATTCGGATTCAGCAACCTCAAAAACATAGATATAATTTTTTTACGGAATTTTTCACGGTCATATCTCAATTTGACCTTCAAATGACCTTAAAACTGATAACATAGGATCAAATGGACCCCGGATTCGGATTCAGCGATCCAAAAAACATAAAGTCTACCTAGTCAGTCTTTGGGGTCAAGACACTTTATTTTTTTTGTGTGGCTGTGTAATTAATCAATACCTATTTAAAATGATTCTTTTTTTGTTTCTGTATCATAAGAAATAAAAAAGTTATGGCCGAAAGAATGTGCGTTTTCACATTTTTTTTAACAAAATGTCATTTTGTTATTGTAATTGTCCAGTATTTTTTTTTCTTCAAAAATACTGTTTTTTGTCATTTAGATGTTCAATTTTTTTTAATCGATCACAAAAATATAAATATGATATAGATATTGTTTATAATTTATTATTTGTGGCAAAATACCCAACAAACTAAGAAATAAATATGATATGTTTCAAAAATAAATTAGTAGTACTTTTTCAAATATTAAATATCTAAATTTGGGAGTAGTTTTCATCCCTTAAAAGTAAGAGCAAGTGTCCCGGCCAAATAGAAACTTTTACTACAAAAACAACAGATAAAAAAAAATTATCATTACATATGAACTTATTCCTAAATTTTACATATTTGTTACTTCTATAGTATAGTCCAATTGATTTAATTTAATTTTTATTGACGACAACATTCCACCTGAAATTTTATTGTTCAGTCTTATATACTATGACCTTCTGATCACGAAAAAAATATTGGCGCCTAAAAATTCCTAATGCGTCAAAAGGTATATGCACTTTTGATAATTGACAAAGAATTAAAAATTTTATTTCGTCCGCCATCTTTGACAGTTCTATTTGACATACGGTGTCCGGGATCGGTGCATTATATTTAACCATAAATGAGTTTTATTTTTGCCAACTTTGGTGAAATTATTCCTTCTTATAGAAAAGATATTCAATTTTGATTTTTTAGGCTATTCTTGGTGTCTTCTATTTTTTTCAAGATGGTGGATTGGCCAACGTATATCGAACAGGTCTAAATTTTTAAGAATTTTATTTCAACTAAGCCAGTACTTTTAAAATTTCCATCCGATTACTAGTACAAAATATATTAAGCAGATAAGTTGAAAATCCGTGAAAACGCATCAAAAAGTGCATATAACTTTTGACGCACAAGGAATTTTTGGGCGCAAATACATAAGAATCAACAATAAAATTTCAGGTGGAATGTTATCGCCGAAAACATCAATTCAGTTGCACTACTAGGTACCGTACTAATATATTATTATCATAGTATACACCTGATTTCACCAATATCTTCCGTACTTCTATTACATAAGCGGTAGTTGTGCATCTAAAGACGCCAAGTTTGATCGATTAAGACGTTAACAATAAAATATGAGGTTAGAAGAAAAAAAATACACTCATCGTTTATCAACTTCAATTATACTTATTCAGATAATCAAGAGAATGTAAACATGTGGACTACATTTAGCTATCACTTTTCTACAAAGAAAGGTGAAAAATTTGTAACTGTAGTGTTGGAAAAACCGCAATTAAATGACACGCCTAATTTCAGCTTGTTAAAGTAGAATAAAATTAAATTAGTAGTAACTGTAAAACATAACTAACAGCCGACGAGTCAAATCTAGGCTAATAAACGAAATTACCGACAAGTATTTTTAGCTCCCTTAAATAACAATATTCAATTTATATGGTTCGTTTTATATTTTATCATTTTTATGAAGAAAATTCAAGCTTTGTAAAAATCATCAAATCGGTTAAATTATACAATCGCTAGAATTGATTTGGAAATTTTTAATAAAAAGAAAAAAATTGTAAAAATTTAACCCTTAGCCTTAAAAATCCGCTGCTCAAGGAATCACTAATTTAATAATATGATATTTGAAATCGTCTACATCAAAAACCCATAAAACGATGTGCCACATCTGTACTGGGGGTGGGGGTGGTAGTGAATGAAGTAAAAAAAAAAATTGAAAACTTTGGTTTTTGTTTCGATTCTTGTACATACGATAAATCACAATTTTGTTTTTTTCACCCACTTTTTTAACTGGATGGGGTAGATAATGCCAACACATTTTTTGAGATCTTAACTTCTCTTATATATACTAAATGCTAATTTTATGGTCTCTTACTTGTTTGATTTAGCCATTTTTCCCCATTTAGCCTAATTTACACCTCAACCCTTCAACGGAATAAGATCAAAATATAATCTAATTCCAGATCTCGTTAAAATACATATGTGTACCAAATTTCAAGTCAATATTGTAAACGGTTCCAGAGTAATCGTATGCATAAAAAAAGTTACAGACAGACGACAGACCGACTGACATAATTTTCTTGATGACTTAGAGCTTTATTATCATCAGATTTGGATTCGGCGCACCAAAATACATATAAAATGATATGTCTGGTGATCGTTCAGATTTTTTTCTTTTCTGTGTGCCGGTGTAATATTTGAAATGTAGTTGACACCACATTTACATACAATGAAAAACAATATACTGGGTGACCACCTTAAACAAATAATTTAATAAGAAAGAAAGGACGAATATAATGTTCATTGTTTAAATGAATAAAATATTATTCTTATCAGTGACTTTTATTAAATGTGATTAATAATAACACATGCACGTTGCCACGACATAACCCCACTAGCGGACTTCGTCCAGGAAATATCACAGAAATTCTATGGATTCAAGCTGGGCGATAGTCCGCTAACCCGTGATATAACACGAATCAGACAGCATAATGCCATATTTTTCGACCTGAAACACCCATTATCATACCAGGCGTTGCTATCTTTCGGCAACCTCCCTAGCCAAAACTTTCCTATATCACAATTTCCCTTTCACCATCTTTTCAATTCCCTCTATTCGTCTCCTTTTTGTTAATTTTTGTTCTTTTTGTTAATTTTTGTTCTTTTTTCCTTTTTTTGTCTCCCTTTTTCAAAATCCCCTCTCGACCAATAACCTCTTGAAAATCGAAACATTTTAAATCACAACTGTCCTTCCACCCTACCTTTCCGGAGGCAGTCTAACCATTGGACGAAGGACGTTACTAGTTCGAACTGGTTTTTTCGTTGAGTTTTTCCCGTATCAGCAACCAGAATTGAAAAAGTGCGCAGTGCGCGAGTGCCGCGACCCAAAACACTATGTGTCTAATTACTTCCACATCCAGTGGAAGTATAGTAACGACAAAAAATTTTTAAAAAATTTTTATTGTTCAAATAGGCTTAGAATGTCATGAAACGTCGAGATTTCAAGTTTGAGCGAAAAAAAAAATTTCTGTCTGTCGGTCTCTCTGTCAGTCTGTCACTTTTTTTGTGCGCACGTTTACTCTGGAACCGTTTGAGATATTGACTTGAAATTTGGTACACATATGTACTTCAACGAGATCTAGAACTAAATTATATTTTCATCTTGTTCCGTCGAAGGGTTGGGGGGTAAATTGGGGTAAATTTGGGGAAAATAGGTAAATCAAGCAGGTAAGAGTCCATAAAATTGGTATTTAGTATAGGCAAGAGAAGCTAAGGTCTCAAAAAAAAATTTGGCATTAGCCACCCCCATTGCCACCCCACCCCATTATTAAAGAGGATGAAAAAAATGTGATTTAGTGTGTGTACAAGAACCAGAAACCTCAAAATATTTTTTTACTTTATCCACCCCCCACTAAAGATTGGCAATACAATTTTATCAAGGCAATGAATCAAAAAGGTTAAATCGACAAATTTGGCAAAGAGGCGTAGCGCCTATAAGCAAAAATTGGCAAAAAATCAATGAAAGTGGACAGGGCCAGTTTCTCGCATAAAATGAGTTTGGATTCACCCAGCGACTCATAATTTGGTCGACTGCGTTGGGTAATAAAGTTATAGAGAAAAGCGCCTTGGGCCCAAAAGTCGTTGGGAGGTGAGTCGCTCTAATTTTTCCTAACTTGAACCCTTGCATAAGGACAAGTAAGTCGTGGACTCACCGAACGTTAATAAAACTTATGTAGTAAGTAAGTCCTCTGAATGTCGTTTTAGTACGTGAAATCTCACGTTACGAGAACTTTAAAGCTAAGTAGTCTCTAGCGAAACTAAATTTTTTTGGTAAAATATTTTTATGTTATTTTTAGTCAGCCGTAATTACCATATTAAAAAAACTCATATAAATTTCTAAAGAAGTTTATACTTAATTCTGGGAAGGTAGCGTGACTCTTTTCTACCAAATCGATTGTTAGCGTACGTTCTCACTTGTATGGTTAAAAAGTCATTTGTCTTAGTTGGGGAGGCGTGATTCTTTCACATTATATCATTTTGCTGAAAATCACTATATTATTTCACGCTTATTAAATAAATGGTATTCTTTGAACTAATTGCATTTTATTGATGTAAGGACTTGTTGAGAGTCTTAATCCCTGAAGTTTTCGTTTGAAAGACCTAAACAACTGAGTAATCGGAACCTCATGATTCCTTAAGTTTGGCCGAGGCCATTATTAGTAGGTAAATACATACAGATCACGTCAAATTCCAATCCCGTCGGAGAGAAATCTTCGATAGGGATTTATTTGTGCAAAAATAACAGAAACCAAATGGCGTCAGACCACTAATTGCTGTATAAACAGACCAAAATCACGTCAAATTCAATCCCGTCGAGAGAAATCTTCGATAGGGATTTTTTTAATGCCAAAATCTAATTATTCAGAAGGTGTCGAAGCCCTAATCGACAGTGAAAAAGGGAAGGTAGTCTAAGGTAGTGCAGCCTTGATGCATTACTCGTCTATCGAAGTGCATCTTATCTCGAACCCGACTGGGAGTAGAAGAACGTGGCAGAACGCGACTGGCGCCCCTTAATAAATAAATTGGTGTCGCTTCAATTTGACGCCCGGTAGTGTGTTCTTCTACAGAACCACCCCCTCCCTGAATGACAAAACACTCTGAAAATACTGCGAAAGTGCTGAAGAACGTTTTCGAAGGCGAGGAACACGATAGTTGCAATACTCCCCTCACCCTTACGGAACTAACCTTAAATGGAAAATAACTACCCTTGTTATGATTTTTCCGTGCTACGCTTTTGAGAGCTTGACAGATCGGGGTTATTACAGGGAATATTGAATAAATCGAGTACCTCTTGACCAGGAGACGCCGAAACAACTCCGGGGACTGGAACAACCTCCTCCAGAATTACAAAATATTCCGAAAATATTGCGAAAGAGCTGAAGAACGATTTCCTCCCGTTTTCGAGGGCGAGGAACACGATGGTGATCATATTTTCTCTTCTGCCCTCCTCTAGCCTCCCTCTAAACTACTCATGGATTGAGAAAATCACCTTTTTCGATTCAAGAATTTCTCACGTGAAAACTATCAACTTTCGAGAAAATATGCAAAGAACAAGAAATGTTTGGAAATTCTTGAATAAAAAATGGGGTAATTTTCTCAATACATGCGTAGTTTAGAGGAATGGTAGAAAAGAAAATATGGTCACCATCGTGTTCCTCGCCCTCGAAAACGGGGGGAAACCGTTCTTCAGCTCATTCGCAGTATTCTCAGAATGTTTTATCATTCAGTGGGTGGTTTCAACCCCTGGTGGTTGTCTTGGCATCTTCTGGTTAAAAGATACTCGATTTGTCAATATTCCCTATAATAACCCTGATCTGTCAAGCCTTCACAAGCGTAGTATGGAAAAACCAGAGAAAAGGGATAGTATTAGTTCTGTTGGGGGAAAGGTACACCACCATCCGTCCGTGGTACGATAGAACGCTGAAATTATGTGGCTAGAGCCATTTTAAACGATTCAGAAGTTTAATTTCAACGCGTGTCGTTCTATTAGATTTAATAGCCATTTAATCCGAATTTAGGGATGAAATGTCAATTTGTGAAAAATTGAGCCGTGAAACATATACTTTTGTCGTGATATTTTTAAACAGCGCCTCAAAAGTGTCTTTCACCTTTGAAAATTAAAAAAACAAATGTCTGGCTGTGGAAATAGTTCTAGTACGAAATATACCCGACATACCTTTTAGGAAATAAAAACTAAACAGGGTGGTCATTTAATAGAAGAAATAATTAATAAACAAAAGAGGGAAGTTTTGTGTAAATGCCGGATTTACCTTATTTTTAATTGTAAAAAGCTGCCTCTCACTTGTGTTGGGATTTTAGAAGGAGATAGATATCAAATAGATGAGACACTAATAGCAAATAATTAATTCCAACTCTGTGGTTTATATCACAGCTTTTAGTTTAATAGATAAGAGATATGCAAAATTAATACGTCCCGAATTCAATTTATCACCATCTGTATTGTGTAGCCTAGACAATGTAGGTATAGCTCGATTTTTATCATTATATCAAATCTTAGGGCATTGCCCTTGCTTTATTAAATTTAGAATTAAACTGTTGAAAAAATTATTGCATAAGAAAAAAATCAAACTCATTTGCTTTATTTATAAAAAATTCTAGTCATCCTTCACACAGCAGGAATCAATTAAGTGTTGTGTATTTAGAACATCATGCGTACTGTAAACATTTATTGCCTAAAGTTAATCTAAAATGAGCTGTTAATCTGAAATCAACATTTGACGAAGGAAGAAGGAGTGTTTCTATTTAAATAAATTAATATGCAACTGGGCTGGGCTTCGCGGTCCATTTAATGTAAGATAAAGCGGCGAAACGATGTATAGTGAAGCGGTTATTTCTTGATCCACCTGCGTGGATTTTGTAGATGTTTTCTTCAAAATACCTGCAGCGAAACGGTGTATAGGCCATCATACGCCAGCAGGAATGAACCTCACTCGATTTTTTTATATCTGTTTGTCAATATTTGCTGGAGGAAGGAGTCAAGTAGGGGTGGACTTCTTGGTGGTTGGAACAGTCATGTGACTTGTAAAGTTCCAATTGAAATTTGAGGATTTTTTCAGTTTTCTCATCAATATTGTGCCGAAAAAGAATGTCATATCTCGGCTTCCAATTGGAGTAGGAGAAACTTATTTTTTTTAATTTGTTTCTTTCTTTATGTGCTTTTAACACATGCTAATCATTTTTATTTTTGGGTAAAATATTGAGGAAAGTGAATTTGTTTATAAAAAAGTATACTAAAGTTACTTAATAAAAAATCGGCAGCTACTGGAAGCGGCTGGAACCTCCCCACCCGGTGAATCTCTGAAGCCAAAAAGAGCACTAAACAATATGAACGATCTCATTTAATTATATTTATTAAGTTGAAATATTTTTTTCGTATTAAATCAGAAAAAAGTCTTTCGTTCGGTGGGATTTGGATCTAAGAACTTGAGTGTTAAATTTATAGTCTACACAACATTAACATTTTATTCAATGTTTTTAATACAAATATATGCTTCATCGGATCCTAGCCCGGGGCCAGCCAGACAACCACGGTGAACACCGCCGTGGCGAGTGTGAGGCTGGACGGGGTAGGTCCGGTTTGGCTTGGAGAAAAATAGAAAAGTAGCTCCTGTCTTCTGTAGGCAGGCTTAAAGACTAGGTTAAAATTATAATGTGTCCACATGGACCTAAAATGAATATAAAAATAAACACAATTCTATAAAAACGTTCGTAGGCAAGAGCACTTAATAATTTTGATTATTGATACGGGAAACAACTAAACGAAAAAAACCTGTTCGTTGGTAATGGGATGGATGGCAGGGATGGCCATCTTTGGAAAAAACCATATAACTCTTGGTGGACAGCTTCCCTGCCAGATGTAGCCAGGGTAGTGTTCATGGTGGATCGTTTAAGTTTGAGTTGGTATATTTTGTTTCATCTTTTGGCCTCGACCAATTTTTCACTAAATCAGTCGGGGAAGTGATAGCTGTCAAATTTTTGGTTCCAATGTTTCTCTGGCGACTTTGGTTTTTGAAAAATGTTTAGGTTGGTACCAATGTCTTAAATTGTTTTTAGGTTATGTAGTACTATTTTTAGGTTATGTTGCCGGAAGAATTTCCGGCGGGATGCCGGAAGTAGCGGAAATCGTTTTTGAAATATAATGTCACTGTCACTTTTAAAGTTTTATTGGAAAAAACTCACCGAAAGCATTCCGGTGATGTTGCTTACACTTGTAGGGCTTGTAAGCGGTTCAGGATGGCCTCTCACACCATCCGTGGGCTTTATAAACGTCGAAAAAACTTGTAATCTCTCGATGCACTTGACACGTCAAAAATACTCAACATACAGTCTGCACGCTTTAACACACTAGCAGAGAACTTATACCACAAATGGACCCGTAGTATTTTTTGGGAATTTTCCTTTGAGTCCATTTAATAAAATTTGACATTTTTCTGAAAAGTAATATTTTTCCGAAAATTTGACATTTTTCTGACGTGACATTTCTCCGAAACTTTGACATTTTTTCGAAAATTTGACATTTCCCTGAAGTGACATTACTCCGAAAATTTGACAATTTTCAAACATTTGACATTTATCTGAAAGGTGACATTTTTCTGAAAGGTGACATTTC
The DNA here is from genome assembly GCA_936432065.2 of Rutpela maculata. Lineage (NCBI taxonomy): Eukaryota > Metazoa > Arthropoda > Insecta > Coleoptera > Cerambycidae > Rutpela > Rutpela maculata. The sequence continues at coordinate 54,891,740 of OW386289.2, read as the reverse complement.
TTCGAAAATTTGACGTTTTTTCGAAAATTTGACGTTTTTTCGAAAATTTGACATATTTCTGAAAAGTGACATTTTTCCGAAAATTTGACATTTTCCTGAATTTTTGACATTTTTCTGAAAAGTGACATTTTTCTGAAGTGACATTACTCCGAAAATTTGACAATTTTCAAAATTTAGCATTCTTCTGAAAGGTGACATTTCTTCGAAAATTTGACTTTTTTCGAAAATTTGACATTTTTCTGAAAAGTGACATTTTTCTGAAAATTTGGCATATTTCTGAAAAGTGACATTTCCCTGAAAATTTAACATTTGTTCGAAAATTTGACATTTTTCTGAAAAGTGACATTTTTCCGAAAATTTGACATTTTCCTGAATTTTTGACATTTTCCTGAATTTTTGACATTTTTCTGAAAAGTGACATTTCTCTGAAAATTTGACATTTTTTCGAAAATTTGACATTTTTCTGAAGTGACATTACTCCGAAAATTTGACAATTTTCAAACATTTGGCATTTTTCTGACAGGTGACATTTCTTCGAAAATTTGACGTTTTTTCGAAAATTTGACATTTTCTGAAAAGTGACATTTTTCTGAAAAGTGACATTTCCCTGAAAATTTAACATTTTTTCGAAAATTTCGTGACTCGTCTTGTAGAAATATTTTTTTGATATCATCAGTTCGCCTGTTATAAGAATTTTATGCTTTTTCGACGTCATCTAAACGTAGGTGTATTTTTAATTCACTCGTATTCCATCCATCTACAATATTTCCACCTACGTTTCAAACTTTAATTGGATGTTTCCAATAGTTAAGTCGATATCTGCACCAGTTTCTAAGATTTTTTTTTATTTGTGACGTCATGTGACGTAGGTGTATTATTAATTCACTCGTAATCCGTCCGTCTACAATATTTATACCTACGTTTCAAATTTCAGTTCGATATCTTCAACCATTCCCGAGTTATCAGCCGAAATCACTGAACACCTCTGTCATTTTTAGAATATCACCCTGTACATTGCACTGCTTTGAGGACAAAACAAGTGAAATTTTTGTTTTTTAATTTTTTTCACGGAAACCAAATCGAAAAAGTGCAAGTGTGATATATCGTTGAAATCGGAATTTTTACTGCTTTTCAATGGTTCAATTACAAATTGTAAGTAATCATAAAATAAACAACTTGTTGTGCCGAAACGGCACCAAACGTAATCCGATCTCAACCAAAACCTTTTCAGATCTTCTGGAGCACTAAAGAAACCCTCATGCAAAGTTTCATCCAAATCCGTTTAGTAGCTTCGCCGCTATCGTGCTAACATACATACACACACACACACACACACACACATACACACACACAGACATTTTTCAAAAACAACTTTTTTGGGTTCCTGGGACCTCAAAACGTAAAGATTTGATGTTATCTCAATTTTCGATTTTGGACTAATTGTAGTAACCTCCCACAATTTTATTGTGGGGAGGTTAAAAATGGTCGAAAAATTAAAAAAAATGTTTTTGTTAATACCACTGAAAAGAAGATAAAAAAAGCTACAATCTAAAAAAAAATTGCTGTACGACTTGATGCACTTGCTTTGTTTTTAGGCGTTGTTGTCAACATACCAGCTTGAGGTATGACAATTTAGCTCCTCTGGTGACATCGTTTGCTAAAATAATGAGTGTTTTAAAGTATTTATCTAACTAGTATATTAGCGTGCCCAGATTAGGGAAACAATATTCAGAAAGTAGGTTTTTCATAATAAATAAAAAAGTGTGTAAGTTGTGATTTGCTTAATATCTAAATAATATTTTCTAGTTACATTATTGTTTAAACTATCACCAGTTGTTTAAAAATGGCTGCTCTTTATTGTTTTTATTTATTGCAACTTTACAAACTAACAAAAGAGGTTTCTGCAGAGTTTTATTATGAACAATATCTTTTTTTATTCATTGCGATGCGAGCTATACAACCAGAGATATTTAAGAAAACCTACGAAAAGCACAATTTTCAACATTCATTTGTTTAAACAAATGACTTGCGAGACAAAGATTTATTCCAAAATTTTTTGCTACCCTCCATGTAACGTTTTCGATAAGTTCCGGCAAAAAAATTGATATTGTAAAACAATTCTCTACGAATTTTAATTTGACTCAACTAAAACTGAAATAGAATCAAGTTTTGAAAAAAAAAGTTATACACTTTTTCTCTATATACACTCGAAAAGTATTACATTTAGGGAAAACAAGCCAAAGACCAATAAGAATATCATTATTGCATTGTTATTAATTATAAAACATATTGTAACTATGGGATAGAAAGATGAATGACATTAAGAATATCACAATACAATACTGCTTGTGATTATAATTACATATGGTATTAATAGAGAGAGATACAACAAATATAAACCGAGGGTGCATTTTAAAAATAGTAAAAAACACACTACCTGCCATCTATGTAAGTTGAATTTTGCATATTGTAAACAAAACGCACGGTAAACAAAATGCACGGGACATGCAAATATAGGTGACTTAGTTCGCTGACGCGGGGTTTAATAAGACAAACGCGTCTACGTAATTTTCAAGCGCTGTCAAAATTGACATATTTGGAGTTGTAAAGCAATTACACACTCATGGAAATACGGTGTAATGGTAATATGCTTCTTACAACACTCATTACGTAGTATACTATTAAGTGTTAAATATCTTAAAAACTGTGGTAGTCATGTCAAAAATGTCAACGACCACAATAAAATGTTTTAATTAAGTTTTCAAATTATTTTCTGCTTGTTTCTGTGGCATAAAAAATAAAAAGAATATGACGGAAACCATGCGCGTCTTCAAATTCGTTTAATAAAAAAGTCGCGATTTTATTACTGTAAGTATCCAAAAATTAAAAAAAATAAATCTCAAATACAGTTTTCCGTGGAAATACAATAATCTACACACTTATTTTTTCGTTTACAAAACTTGCTCTAAAAAAAAAATTCACTTTAAACTATAAAGGTATTTTCGAAAAAAAACGTAGTTTTTTGCAAATAAAATTGTAAATAAACATTAATTTTAGCGAAAAAAATGTTGCAAACCAAAAAGAAGTCTCATATGCACAGGATTAAATTCTTTTTTATTATTATTTCTGTAGATTAAGACTTTCGGTGATATGGAAGCTTAAAGATTACGTTTGAACGTTCACGGGGTAAAGTATTTAGTTTAAATATTGAAAATCCCAGAATCTGTGACAATGGGGAAAATGCATGAAATTTTGAAATGCTTGAAAAATTGATTTGCTCGTAATTGCGGACAAATGAAACATGATTTATAACAATAATACTTTTTTACGGACTATAGCATTTCATCAAGCTACGATCAGTACACAGTGGGCGGGACTCACAAAAAATAAAATTCAAATTTCGTCGGAATTGCGATAAAATTGGTAGTTAAATATTTTCGGAATAGCTGACACCAAAAGTAAAAAATTCGAAATGTCGAATCCAATATGGCTACCATAATTGTAAAGTTTTATCACATTTACATGAAATTTGGTAAAAGCTTAAAAATTCAAAACGACATATATTTTCTTTCAGCACGCAGAAGCTAAGAAAAATACATATAATATTTTTTGCAGAATATTTTATAAGCCTTATTTCTTACATGAAACATAATTTCGATATCGTTAACGGTTAGACCGGTATATAATACCGTGTGTCAACGAGATCACTTTCCGGTCGCCATTTTAAATTTTTAACGGAAAGAGATGAAACTAGGCACATGTCACATGTTACCAAAACGACATTTCTCTATGCATCTGTCAGGTTTATCCGACTTCCAGTTTCACCGGAAGTGACCTCTACTTTTAATTTTTAAATGAAACACCCTGCAATTTTAGTATTTTTGGAATCTATGACAGTGCTATTTTCATGACTCTTTCCGCCATTTTTCAGCTAATTTTAATTTTCACTTGTAATCTCCCTAGTGCTTGAATTATTTCCGGAAATTTTTTTGAGGTCGGAATTTTCTTTAAAAATTCGTGAGCGAGAAAAAATTTCCGGATTTTTAATTCAAGAGCGAGGGAGATTCGGTAAGAAAATGTTAGACCAAAATTACTTGACAAAAAAAAACTTTAGAAATGTTTGCAAAACCTTGTAGGCTGGTGCCGGTGTTAGATTAATTTTTTTTGGTTTTTATTTTTTTTGTGGTTTCCTCATATCTTAGTAAAACGAAATATTTAATAGTAGATAAAATATGGAACAATGAGAGTGAAGTAAAATTAAAATAAGTTTAGTATAATTATTTCTTATATTTCATAGGCTCTAGTCGCATAAAAATAATATAGCGAATTAATATTAGTCATAATAATTTATTTCGTATGCAATCTTTATACTACAGTAAAGGGAAACCAAGATGAAATGATATTTGCTGTGATTTAAAGTGGTGACAAATAATATCCTCTAAAAAAATCGGTAATAGTTAGCCATGGAATCACAAGTGTCTTGGAATATGTCATAAAACGGCTCTGTGCTTTATTTTCTGAGGAAAAATGTACAAGTGGAATTTTTAAAGCATTTGGAATTAGTTAATGATATAAGGAAACATAGTAAGCCAGAATTGTACTAATTTAATTTAAAATAAATATAAAAATATTTTTCATATTATAAACGCCATTGTCTAATCATTGCTGACAAACCAGGGAAATTTCCACTTATTAATCACGTAGGTAGGTGCCCGTGGGTAAGTAAGATTTCCAAAAAATATGATGGTTGTCTTAGAAACAATGACAAAATAAACGTGTCCGATTGGCTAATAACGATTGGTATAAAATTGTCAATGTAATGTCCCGTGGGTAACCAGAAATTGACCTACCAGGATGTGTTGTGATACATCGGTAGTTTAGTATTGGAAAATTTCATTTAGCTGCAGTATGAAAGTGATATACTTTCATTTGAAAATTTTGAGTAATTTCGACCTTTCTGTGGCACAAATTAACAACAACAAAATTCAGGTGAAACCGGAAGTCGTAGAAACTTGTCAGATGGATAAAAAAATTTCTTTCGGTAACATGTGACACATTCCAAATTTCATCTGGATCCGTTAAAAAATAAAAAAATGGCATCCGGAAAGTAATCTGGATGACACCCAGTATAGTAACGGAAAAAAAATTGAAAGTTTCTTTTATTCGAATAGGCTGTCTGTCGGTGTGTGGGCTTGTCTGTTTGTAACTTTAGTGTGCGCACGATTACTTTGGAACGGTTTATGATATTGGGCAGCTGATTGTTAAAAAAGTTACAGACCGACAGACAGACAGACAGACAGACTTTTTTTGCTTCAAACTTAAAATCTCAACCTTTCATGACATTCCAAGCCTATTTGAACAATAAAAATTTTCAAACATTTTTTTTGTCGTTACTATACTTCCACTGGATGCGGATGCGGATATTTGTATCTTTCAGTACGTTAAAAAACGTCAGTCGAAGGATCTGACTTACTTTAGACACCCTCAATGGTCACAAAATCACAGTAGAATATTTGGTACCTATATTTCCGAGTTCCATGGTGTGTTTTATCTTCAGAGAGTTGGCAACTCCTTTAAAGATTCCTCCAACCTTGTTCTAGAACAAGAAAAAGTTAAGGGAAATAAGAAAAACGCATTCAGACCACGTTTTCAATAAAGTTTTCTGCCTAATTATGTATGTCAAAATAATATAAATGCATTCCAGACCGCACGGGAGGTGTCATTTATTTTTAGAATACTCTGGAGGAGTAGAAAACTTCCTTAAACATTCCAAGAAACTCTTTTTGGCACAAGTGTTTGGATGAGAAAAGTAGAAATAAATAAAAAAAGAATAAAATGTAGTCGTTTATTTGTTATATATTGTGGTAAAACTGCTCGCACATTTTTTCCAAATGGTTAACATTGTAATTGTGATACCAGTAGTTTTGCCAATTAGAGTATTTGTTACTGATACTTTTCAGGCAAAAATTCGTCTGTTCTTCTCTCCTCTATGAAGAGCGAAGAAATAATAAGAAGTATGACTGAGCACAAGTACGAGTGTTGGGCGATGAATAGGTGCAACAATGAAAGAATATCTAAACAGACGTTATTCGAGTTATTTTAACCCCCGCGTCGGGCGCAAAAGGGTTAGGGGGTGGGTCAGAGTAATTGCTACACTTTTTTTTTTTTTTTTTTTTTTTTTTTTTTTTTTTTTTTTTTTTTTTTTTTTTTAGATATAGTACTCATTTGATGAGCGATTCCAGCACTTTATTGCCAGAAAGATACTGCTGCGCAAAGGTGAAAGTCATTTCCATCCTCCGTAAGGGGTGAAAAGTCATTATGACGTAGCTAATTGGTAGCTAGTAGTAATTGTTACACCATTTGGGTTAGGTGGAAGAACAGAATTTGAGCACTCTGCTCAATTTTCTGTATGTCGTCCATTATTTACTACAGTGTGACCCACTTAAGATCGCAACACCCCTGTATACCCGTTAATTGATGCTTGATTAACTTAAAATTTTGGTGGTAAGAAAAGATCGATAAGGTGATTCTTTGAACATGGTAATATGTGATATATGTCTGTAGCGTGCGATTTTAAGGGGGTTTCATAATGCCGATTTTTCAAAAAAAAGTATTAGGGATTTTTTTAGAAAAAAAAATACTAAGGTATTCTTAATCAGCACCTTTAGAAACCCCTTTGTACAAGATTGCATCGTAGTGGGTACAAAGGTGTTTGAGATAGTGGCTGCCAAAAATACAATTTTTTCAACCAAAACTAATTTTTATTTGTAAAACGGATTCCCAAATCAAAAAAATCTATTCTTCATTTTTTGTTGAAAATAATGCATTGTATTAGAATGAATTGATTTTATAACAAAATAAGAAAAAAGTATACAGTGTGACCCACTTAAGATTCCCTGTATACCCATTAATTGATGCTTGATTAACTTCAAACTTTGGTGATAGGAAAAGGTCGATTAGATGATTCTTTGAACTTAGTTATGTGATACATGTCAGTAGCGTGCGATTTTAAAGGGGGTTTCAAAGCCAATTTTTCAAAAAAAAGTGTTTTATAGAATTTGTTATTCAAATTTCGATTTTATCAAGAGCGCCATTTAAAACCCCTAGACATCAATTTTAAGTGAGATTACTTACCTGGTTACTGAGATGTAAGCTTCCAAAAATTTTTATTTTACGTTTTTTCGTAAGTGATCAATTTGTTTGAGGTAAATTTTGCCAAAACTGATTATACATTTTCCGCCGTACACTAGTTGGTAAAGTAACCAAGACTTTTCAATAAATTCGTAAATTGCGGCCGATAATTCATTTTGTGCAAAATGTAAAAAAATGCGTATTGAGATTTCTGCCAAAAAACAAGGGTCTTATGATTTTATCATTCATCATTCCGCAGCAAAAGTTGACTTTTTAAGAATATTGCCTTTTGCAGTTAATCATTACCCATCGCCTATTTTATTATTGGTGCACACGTCTTAAGTTTCATCATTTTTCTTATAAAAATTCATGTAATTTAAGTGAAATAAAAAAGCTGGCTGTGAATTTGTTACTTCAATTTATGCAAATGAAGTATTATAAACTAAGCTAAATAATTGTTACTGAATACTTAATTATTCTAAATCAAAATTACAATTTTACTTTAAAAAAATTAGAAAATGGCTGTAAAATTGTCTGTACGAGAGAAAATTGAAATTAATAGTCTCTGTGGAGACAACGACCGGAGTGTAAGAGAAGTATGCAGAATATTTAACGATAGGCATCAAGATCGTCGTATTAATAATAGCTCTGTTCTTAGAGTTAAAAATGTATTTAATGGCACTGGAGCTGTAAGTAAACATATTTTAAAAGATAATGTGAGAAGAAGAAACGGACGACATGACCAAACTGTGTTACATCACTTTAGAAGTAATCCGCACACTAGTCTAAGAGTGGCTAGTTTAGATTTGAACGTGCCAAGGGAAACTATTCGAAAATGTCTCAAAAAAAATAAAATGAAGGCATTTAAACCGAAATTCCTGCATAGTTTAGAAGAAGGCGATGAAGATAAACGCATGGAATTTTGTCTGTGGGCTCAAGGCGAGTACCTGAAGAATAGATATTTTACAAAATATATTTTATTCAGCGATGAAGCTACATTCACAACAAATGGAGTAGTATCATCCCAAAATGTTCGGTATTGGGCAAATGAAAACCCAAATTGGATAATTAACTGCAGAAGACAATATTCAAAAAAGGTTAATGTTTGGTGCGGAATAATGAATACCGGGATAATAGGACCCTTCTTTTTTTATGGAAATTTGAATGCGCAATTTTTTTTACATTTTTTACGAAATGAATTATTGGATGTAATAGATGAACTTCAACTTGTAGAAATATGAAATTTACGTTTTCAATTAGATGGTTGTTCAGTCCACAACGCAAGAATTATTAAACAATGGCTAAACGAAAATTTTTCGAACCGTTGGATAGGCCGAGGTAGTGGGTTAATTCATTGGCCCCCCAGGTCACCCGATCTCACAATTCTTGACTTTTTCTTATGGGGTCTTTTGGCTCAAAAGATCTACAACGCACGTCCAACAAATCGAGAAGATCTCTGTGCGAGAATACGACAAGCTTGTGAAGAAATTACGCCTCAACAGTTAAGTAATGCAGTTAATAATATACAGAAACGATATGATAAGTGTGTTGTATTAAATGGAGGTTTGGTAGAAACCACAACAATTTAAATAAATTTAGTTACTTCTTTAGGAATTCATTGAAAAGTCTTGGTCATTTTATAGAGTAGTGTAAAGTATACTTTCAAAAACTGTAATGCACAAAAAAAGAAATGTTGTGAATTCTCAGAAAATGCACATTTTCAGTTTTGGCAAAATTTACCTCAAACAAATTGATCACTTACGAAAAAACGTAAAATAAAAACGTTCAAAAATTAATTTTTGGAAGCTTACATCTCAGTAACCAGGTAAGTGATCTCACTTAAAATTGATGTCTAGGGGTTTTAAATGGCGCTCTTTATGTTGATGAAATCGAAATTTGAATAACAAATTCTATAAAACACTTATATATATCACATATTACCAAGTTCAAAGAATCACCTTATCGATCTTTTCTTACCACCAAAATTTGAAGTTAATCAAGCATCAATTAACGGGTATACAGGGGTGTTGCGATCGTAAGTGGGTCACACTGTATATATTTGTAAATAAACAAAGCCCAAAGACCACTGTGCAGCAGTAAAAGTGAAAGTTTGGCAAATGGTCAGGGATTGGCTCAGAGTCATTGCTGCACTTTTTTTTGACACATAGTCCTCATCTAAGTGGTTCCATAATTTTTTTGGTACAAAGATACCACTGTACAGCCGTGAAACCGCTTTTCACCTCCCGGAAGGGGTGGAAAAGGATGGAATCTAAATGTAAGTCAGATCCTTCGACAAAGGTTTTTTACCGTGCTGAAAGGTACAAATATTTTTTTATGGAAATGTAGTTGTTAAATGTATACGAGCGCTTTTCACCTCATAGGGGGTAGAAAAGGATAGAAGTGTATTTTTGAGATTTGTACCCATGGAGACCTTTGAACTACTGGTTCAGTAGAACAACATATCAAAAATTGGAGAAATTTAATGGATATCTGATTTCCATTTGTGGTGTGCGGGGTCCTTTCGTCAGTATCATTACCGTTCCAAAGTAATCGTGCCCACAAAAAAAAGCTACAGACAGAACGAGACAGACCGACAGATAGATATTTTTTTTTCTTGAACTTAAAATATCGATGTTTCATGACATTCTAAGCCTATTTGACGAAAACGAAATTTCAATTTGTTTTACCGTTATGTTACTCCTATTCCACTACGTGGTTGTGAAAGTAATTGTAGGACATAATTTAACATTGTCGGTGCTATGAATGCAAAGCTATCTTAAAATTTAGCAGTAGGTAATAATTTTTTAGTAATAATTTGTACCTTCTTAAATTTATTTCTAAAAACCACTTAAAATTCTGACCAATTATATTAAAAGCATTGTAAAATTTTCTATTATTATTATTAGCAATTTGTGCGCTTCTCAAATTTACTTCAAAGCCACTTATAATTTTCAACAATTATGCTAAAATGCTAGTAAATTTTCTTTGTTCGAAGTGGCAAATTATATTACTTTATAATAAACGCCATTCAATTTTAATTGAAATAATTGTTATTATTTTCTTAATGACAATGCAAATAATTACAAAAATATATAATTATTCGCATAATCATGTACTTTATATTAATTATATATTACTTCTGGTAAATAAAAATAATAAACAATGGAAAATTTTTATGTTAAGCAACAGACGTGTGCAATTATTATTAATTAAAAAAATTCAAACTTAATACGGGAGTGTTTTATTCTACTTCCTTATTAATTTTATTAGTTTGTAGAGTGAAGAAAGTGATCCAGTCTACGTAGCTGGTACAGATTTCAATAAAAACTATAAAATTGCTAAATGAAACTAATTAAAATATTCTAATAAGTACTGAACATTGTAGCATTGAGAGATCAGATCGATTAGATCTGATTAAACATAATGATTGTCTTAAAAACTTCGATCAGATAAGGAGCATGTGACAAAAAACAGCGAATTAACTTGAAAGCCTATCGGCAAGAAAGTTTACAAAGAAACTTGTTTTAGTGATAAGTTTTTAAGTTCATAATGAGCAGGTTTTAATTACCGAAGAGTGAGAAGACAATTTTCCACTCAAAATCAAAATAAAAAATATATTTATTTGCAAAATTTACAATTGTGTTAATATAAAACATAAAAAGTTCGCATGATTCGAGTATTTAAGCCTGGGACATAAAACTGTATTTTTTTTTAAATTCTTGTTATGTAATATATATAACAATATTGGACCGTAGCAATCCCACCTATTTTCCAGTGTCGCCATAGAAAATCTACTTAAAAGATCTGTCTGTGGTAAACCAACTGATGGGTATACTCCATCACTCTTGAACCACAATAATTTCACAAATTGCCTTTGAATTTTCTCTAGGTTATTAATAAGGATTCCAGATGAGCGACACGTATTCAAGTTTAGATCGGACAAAAGCAAAGTATTAGTAAACTATTAGCTTGACCTGAATAGAAATCTCAGGCTTCTGAGTTCATATTATTTATGTGAGGTACAAAGAAAAATTACTCCAAGATCCTTGAATGCCTTGGGTCTTGAACTTGAACTTGAAAATAACGTTGCATTTAGACACATTTAAAGTTAACTTATTTTGAAAATTCCAGTTGGATATGTTGAAGAGGCTATTCTGCAATAGATTGCAGTCCACTAGGAGCTAATAGTCATAAAGACTTTAAGATCGTCAGCGTAGAGTAAGCAATTAATATCATTTATAAATAAGTTAAAAAGCAAAGGCCCAAGAATTGATCCATACGGAACTTCAGATGTTATCAAGTATTCGATAGACCTAAACCCACTATAAGCTACATATTGTTTTCTGTCTTGAAGATAATATTGAAAAAATACCAACAGAGAATGGGAGAAACCAAAACAAGACATACTTTGAAGCAATATATTGTGATCGAGGGTGTTGAACGCCTTAGAAAAATCTGTGTATATTACATCCATTTTTAAGTTGATCAATTGCCTCGGAGATTGAGTTATACATATTAGATTAGAGCCTTTTTACAAAACCGTGCTGATATACGAATAGCTGATTTTTAACACTAGGATATATGGTATCATGCAAGGAAATTTCTAAACCCTTGCAAAAATTGTATATTATCGATATAGGCCTGAAATTGGCAATATTGTTTTTATCGCCCTTCTTAAAAACTGGGTATACTTTTAAGTACTTCAACATATCTGAAAGCTGACCATTGCAAATATATAAATTAAAAAGTATTAAGAGTCGATACGAAAATATAGCAGCACAATCATCAAGAAAGATGGAACATCATCCGACCCAGAGGTTAATTTGGGTTTAAGTTTCCACAAAGCGTTGAAGACCTCGTTCACCCTAAATACGTGATATCGACAGATGGGATGTTTGCTACTTGGTCACTTGTTGACTCAAGATTATCCGAGGGTGGAAAGAAAGACTTAATAAAAAAAAATCTGCGAGTTAGTTAATTATGACATCGTTCGCTTAACATACATTATTAAAGAATATGAGAAAATTTGCAAGAAGTACCAGTCAGAATGATAACAGTACTCGACTGATTTTTTTGCTTTGTTTAATGTTAACTTAAATGAGATTTTTTTAAATCAATCTGATTATGTATGGATCTCCTTATTTTTTACTTATTTTTTTTAAATTTGTATACTATAGCACAGAGACTCCCAGAAGAAATACCAAAACTGCACGCAATGAAGTATTGGGAACATGTCCAAAGACATGAAGAAAGCGCTAATACTGAACAGCAATAAACTAAAAATAGCGAGACCATGCTACACGTGTAGAATAACAATCGAGGGAATCATGAACAAAATAGGAAAGGATCAAACACATTGGAAAAAAAGCGAGAAAAAAAAAATTATTACCACAAAGAAATCGCAACAATATATGCTCTACCAGAATCAGAAACGAAGGAATTAGAAGACTCAGAAGAAAAAAATATGTAGAAGTAGAAACACAAAAAAGAGGAGTATAAACTGCCATATCACGACACAAAGCGGAAACGCATTTCACAAACTTCTACACTGCTCATCCCACACTCCTGTACCATGCGTCATGTGCTCTCGCTGCTGAAAACAAGCATGACCCAAATCCAACGCAGCGTGGACGTAGCCGGCCCAGAGGTATATCTTGGAAGTGGCAGCAATGCCTACCCCGCGCCTGTAAATCAATCAATCAAATCAATCAAAAATAGATGTACGTGTTTTATAGCGAGCAGAAATTAATTAAAATAAATATTCTTAGAAAATAGCTACTGCCTTGTTCTATGGTTTTGAGAATTTTCAAGACAGGTTAGTGATCACAGTTACTTAATTTGTAATTACAATAATTACACAGCCACACAAAAAAAATAAAGTGTCTTGACCCCAGAGACTGACTAGGTAGACTTTATGTTTTTCGAGTCGCTGAATCCGAATCCGGGGTCCATTTGATCCCATGTCATCAGGTTTAAGGACATTTGAAGGTCAAATTGAGATATGACCGTGAAAAATTCCGTAAAAAATTTATGTTTATGTTTTTGAGGTTGCTGAATCCGAATCCGGGGTTTATTTGATCCCATGTCATCAGGTGTAAGGTCAATTGAAGGTCAAATTGAGATATGACCATGAAAAATTTCGTAAAAAAATTATGTTTATGTTTTTGAGGTTACTGAATCCGAATCCGGGGTCCATTTGATCCCATGTCATCAGGTTTAAGGTCATTTGAAGGTCAAATTGAGATATGACCGTGAAAAATTCCGCAAAAAATTTATGTTTATGTTTTTGAGGTTGCTGAATCCGAATCCGGGGTTTATTTGATCCCATGTCATCAGGTGTAAGGTCATTTGAAGGTCAAATTGAGATATGACCGTGAAAAATTCCGCAAAAAATTTATGTTTATGTTTTTGAGGTTGCTTAATCCGGGGTTTATTTGATACCATCATATCAGAATCAAGGTCAAATGAAGGTCAACCACATGAAATTCAATAATACAATCTTTCTTGACCCCGGATTCTGAAAAAGCAGAAAATTTTACGTCCAAATACATCCTGAACGATTCATGGAACCGATTTCTTAGATCATTTGTTGGTTATCAAGCGGTTAAATGCTTATTTTCCATTTCTTAGCTGATATATCGATTGTAAATCGAAAACTTGCGTCTATGACTGGTGACTTTCAAGTTTTTGTGGTCGCTTATCACGATCCCGGTATCAATTGACCTCAATAATTTAAGTAGTTTAAATATTTTTTTCTTTAAAATGCCAGGAATCCTATCATGTAATTCAATACTCCGTCAGTATTAGCTAGAAGAGTAGTTGTTTTGATTGGTTTTCCAATAATGAGTGTTTTAAAGTGTTTTCCTAAGTAGTATATTAGCGTGACCCGATTAAGGTACCAATATACAGAAAGTAGATAGTTTCATATTAAATAAAAAAGTGTGATGACTAAATGTAAATAAATGATTGAAATATTTTCAATATATTTTTTTTTCTTTAAAATGCTAAGAATCCTATCACGTAATTCAATGCTTCGTCAGTATTAGCTAGAAGAGTAGTTGTTTTGATTGGTTCTCCAATAATGAGTGTTTTAAAGTATTTACCTAACTAGTATATTAGCGTGCCCAGATTAGGGCAACAATATACAGAAAGTAGGTATTTTCATAATAAATAAAAAAGTGTGTAAGTTGTGATTTGCATAATACCTAAATAATATTCTCTAAACATGATAAAAGCAAATAAATAAATAATAATTAATTGTGTTATTATTATTATTGACCGTATTTTTTGCAAGAGATTTAAAAAATATATCTGTCGAATATTCATAACCTGGACTTCCTTATACAACTCGTCACTAAGGTAAGAGAGTTCTTTTTTAAAAATGACTTTTAAAATTATTTTTTCGGAATATTAATGAGCCTCCCCGTGCCATATTCTAGCTGAGATTCTACAAGGGCGTAGTATAACCTTTTTAGTTGTTTGATGTTTAATATATGTTGAAAATATTAAAAACAAGCTAAAAACGTTGTCTTCGCCAATTTACTGAGCTTTTTATATAATTGTTACAAGTTCTATAGGATACTCTTCGCAGTTTTCTTGTAAATAATGTTAGTTTTTGGAAATCCTAAATTTTGTGATACCAAGTTTGTTGTAAAAAAATATATAAGTATGAAAAAAAAAATTGAAAAAAAACATCGAACCTGTGTGGGATTCGAACACATGATCTTTGGATTGCAGGACAAAACTTTAGCCACTGGACCATCACATATTGCTACGAGTATTGAATGTCTGTAATATATATCTTTCGAGAATCATATTTCAACTCTATATATTATTATAAAATATATATTAATAAAAGGCTTAAACAAAAAAAATATATTATAGAGATAACATTTCGCAAATTAAATGATTAATAACTTTCTTATTCACAAACAATAGGGTTCTTCCTCTAGCTAACACTAACTTACTTTCCAAATTTCAATACAATCAGAGTTTTCTTTTTTAAGTTATCGTGCTTACAAGAAACGTGACGGACGGACAGACGGACATTTTGAAAGTTGTTCAGACTTCGTTCACTAACACAATGACATGAAATTTTTTTCTCTACGAGCGATATTTACGGTTTTAGAAATGTGCCGATCAAATGCAATATACTCTTCGTTTTTGCGAAGAGTATAATAATAAATTAAAGACTTCAATATTTTTACCAGTTTTATATACGAATCCCAGCACAAACAGTGATTGATGAGAATTCCCAAATACGTTTTTCTCCACATTTAATGTTAAAGAAAAAAGGTCCAAAATTTTACATTTTTAAATAAATTTCCACAGGTGTTTTACGTATAGGGGTGGTTCTGGATCATAAGTATTAGAGCTAGCTTACAGTCACTTCAAATTCATATACTTTACTCCAAACTATAAAGATTTCAACATTTTCCACCGATTTATTGGCTTTTATGTATTTTATTTTTATGTAGGAGTAGTTTTTACCACATTATAAGGGTGGTTTTTATTTAGTATTTGGAAAATTGACCGCTTAATACAGATATTGTACGTTATTTACGTTTTGCATAATGTATCTATTCACTCTATCCTGATGTATATGGTGGTTTTACCCCATATCGGGGGTTATTTTTGACTGTAGCGCAAAAATTTTTGTGTGTACGGCTTTTTTTATTATCAGATTCGGATTCAACGTCGAAAAATATATGGGAATATTATAGGAGCGTTCAGGGATCAGAACCTTTTTTTTGTGGGGTCTGTCAGTCGTTGTTTTAATAAGTGTTTTACATTGACTAACGTAAAAGTATTTATTAATACAATAAACCCCACTTCGTTGAATGAACGATTGCAGTTATAAACTAATAAACAACTGCACCTTTTTTTTTAATATAATAAATAGGTTGCTGTGTTTAATAAACTTTTGTCAATAAACGGCGTTCATTAATATTACGAACGATTTTTTTTTCAGTGTATAAATCGAAGAATTTTCCAAAATTCAATAATTGGTTCAACCGAAACTTTGACAGCACTGACATTCCATCTTTCGGTTTGTTACATTTAGTTTGCATTTTGTTTATATCCAATATTCCAATTAAAAGACACATGTTTAACTTTTAAGTAGAGACCATATTTTTACTTAGCAATGGAATATAAACCTACGTAAGTTATTTCATTGTTTTTATAATGGACCTCCTTAATCTACTATCCGATTATGCTAGTGACTCGACATGGTACATGTAACATAATAATTTCTGTGAGCCCGTTCAGTAAATCTATATCAACGGTTTTCAAACGTACCAGATACCAAATTTGTAAATAATTTATTATCTGTCCGGCACTAGTAGATATGTACTCATATTACTATTTGTTACAATATGCTTCCACCTGTTGTGATCATTTGTAAAATGTATTGTGTAGGATGATCTACTTATTGCATACTGGGTGGACAATTCTGTGTGTACATCTACAGTGATGCGATGACAAGAAACATCCGGAAATGCATCCTTAATCAAACAAACGGTTATATCTACCCACTTGGTACAAAAAAATTAATTTTAAATTAGAATCAGGAAACATTAAATGTTATTATCATGTCCGATACAAGTATTTAATATTTGAATTGATAATAAAACTAACTATGATGTGTTCATTTTTATATTGGTTTTCTTTTTATTTTAAAAATCATGACAGTTCCTATATTGTACTGTTAGATAAGTGATTTAAAAAATAGACAAAATTAATCGCTTTAGGATGTTATTATTACTTTTATAAGCGTTTATTAGTAGGACAAGTATATAAAATATTAGTATCTGATATTAGTCTTCGCTGGTCGCTATTATAAAAACTATAATTGTTTTAGAGTAGTCTGTCAGTAAGGATACTTCCGTGAGATTTTTACTGAAACAGGTACACAACTTGGTGTCATTCTCTTCATAAATGAATGTAGATTACAAATTGATGTGGTGATAGTCGGAGAGCAGCCAATCTGTAGGAAGCATTTTAAAAGTAGTCTATACAACTCGCGAACACCCACCTAAAAAACAGATGATATTATGTAAAATGACCTTCTGGATTTGATTTTTGAGTTCGCCCGTTAATTTGAGATTGCCAAATCGGTCAATTCGCAAATTTTTTGAAAACTTTTAAAATTATGTGTTAATTTTTGTTTTGCACATCATATCTTTTTTATTTTATTTCCGATTTAGACCAATACTTTACACATTATTTCTCCAATATTCTTGGACATGCTGACGGTAAAGAATATAGTGTAACTAACAATATAGTGCCTAAAAAAAATATATTTACCCTCTATTGTCGCGGTTTTTTAAAATTTGCATTGAAAAATACCCGATCGAGGTAACTTTTTTATTTTTAAAGAGAGAGTTATAGTATAAACGAGAAAAATGTTCCATATACTTTAAACAAATTGTTTTATAGAGATTTTTTTGAAATTCGACTCATGTAACGAGATGACGCTGTTGAATGCCGCCGCGCAACTCGTCCGCATTAATTTAAAGCATAACTTCTGTTAACGTCGCCCATCTGTGGTGTCGTTTAAGCGATCAAGTGAGTCTACGGATTATTTAGTTTCTATTTGCAATTAAATGTTATAAAATTATGTAGATAATCTCGAAACATACACATTAAAAAATATATTTTCATTAATTATAACAGCAAGTGGGTACTAAAGATTACATTTTCCTTCGCATAAACAACTTATGTTACATTGCATGTTTGCTTTGCTACACTTGCAGCTTGTAGTACAGTTATATAATTTACATTTACAAAATGGAGTTAACTCAATAAAATTGGGTTTTGGGCTTTTTGAAATCATCTTTGGAAATAAGATTTCCTCCTTTAGGTACCATCCAAAATCTAAAACATTTGGAATTCTGGACTTAATTTGGTAGGCTGTCTTGTAAATAGCACATTGCTGAAATGCCCTTTTTACTTGTATTCTCTGTACTAGGATTTACAATTTCTGATTTTCTTTTATAAGCAGTTCGGGTATACGATCTTCTGCATTGTGCATGGTAAACTGGATTTAGTGATAAAAATAAATTTTTCTATTCTAAATATTGTTTTAGAGCCACAGAAATGTCATCGGATTTTGCATTTGATCGGTACATTTCTAAAACCGTAAATATCGCTCGCAGACAAACAATTTTCATACCATTGTGTTAGTGAACGAATTCTGAACAACTTTCAAAATGTCCGTCTGTCTGTTCGTCCGTCACGTTTCTTGTAAGCACGATAACTGAAGAAAGAAAATTTCGATTGTACTGAAATTTGGACAGTAAATTAGTGTTAGTTAGAGGAAGAACCATATTTTTAATTTTTATGTTTTTGTAATTGAATAGAAATCTGGTGAAATGATATTTCATTTTAATATCTAAATATTTATATATTTTACAAATATACATTTCATAATGTAATATACAACCGTGGAAATATGATTTTAGCTCGTGTCTTATAATGTAAAAATTTACATTCTTTTACGTGTAAGGTGGTGGTGTAGTTCTTTTGACTCGGAATCGAAACCCAAATAGGGTTTGGTATAGTTTTTTACCAACTCTTTTACCAACTAAGATCGTACTATAAAATTAAAAATGTCTAAAAGTAACATTATTTACAAAAACTGCGAAAAGTATCCTATTGAATGTATAACAATTATATAAAAATCCAGTGAACAGGCGAAGAGTACGTTTTTAGCTTGTTTCCTATCCGAGTAATTATAATTTATTATGCCAAACTATGTGTTTATAACGCACTAAATATAAGGACTGAGACAAAAAGCACTTTCAACTTAACATAAATGGATACTGGAAAATAATAATCACCCGGCACGTGTCTGCGTTTAGCTCTAGATGCGATTGCGGCCGACTCATAGTAGCGCGCATTCGTTCGGACGCTGAAACAATCAATGAATATTTCGATAAGGGAGCAAAATTTCAAAAAAAACTTCTTATAAAAGATTTTATTTAGTTCATTCGGAACATTTTCTTCGTTTATAGTAGGCACCTAACTTTAAAAATAAAAAAGATACCTCGATCGGACATTTTACTCTGCAAATTTTAAAGATTTTGCGTCAAAGAAAAGTTGTTATTTTTTTTTTGCCAACTAATTATTTTTTAGGTAAAGTTTTTTACTTTCAACATATCAAAGAATAGTTAGAGAATATTATGTAAAAAAATTTAAAAATTTTGAAATAAAATAAAAAATATATGACGTGTTATATGAAAAACAAAAAATAACACATAATTTTTATTTTTTTTAGAAAATTGCCAATTTGGTCATTATGGCAATCTCAAATCAATGGGCGAATTCAAAAATCAAGTTCAGCAGGTTATTTTACATCAGATTACCTATTTTTTAGGTGGTTGTTCGCGAGTTGTATAGAGGGTGTCGAATTCAGAGGGTCTGGTCTTCCACTATGAGGAGGTGTGGAGGAAAGTTAGGACTGAAAAACAAAATGGCATCAAGGGTACGGGAGTTATCTTTAAGGTAGCAACAACATGTTTAGTAGATATCAATGCTACTGAGTACACTCCCTAGGACTCCTGAGACTCCTCGCCAGTGGTGTAGGCAGAGAGGAGGGGTGAACATTGAAATTTACAGTGTACAGCGTGTCCCACTTTTAATGCCCCCTGTAGCATATTCACTTACATATTATATATATATATATATATATATATATATATATATATATATATATATATATATATATATATATATATATATATATATATATATATATATATATATAACAAAAAATTACTCAGGTCTACAAAAAAAGGTTTTTCCTAAGGTTCTAATCTAACTTTTCTGAAGCAATTTGACGCGCTGAAACTAATTTTGGACAAAAAAAAATAAGCTTCAGCGCGTCAAAATACTTCAGAAAAGTTAGGTTAGAACCTTCGGACAAGACGTTTTTTGCCCTTTTTAAGGGACACAAGGGGTGGTATAGGGAAACTGACACAGTAGAAAAAAATAACTATTTACTATTTCTGGCCCAAAATGAACACCGATTGCATTTTGTGGACCAAGACTTCTTTAAGTTGTCAAGTTTCTAAAGTAAATAAACATACGAAAACACCAATTGGTCATTTTGAAGTTCCCAGAGGTCAGTTTGAGCATATCTAATATTGATCTCGTTGGCCCCTTGCCACCTTCGGATGGTTTTTCTCACATTCTTACTGATGTTGAACCTTTCACTCGTTGGCTATAAGCTTATCCTTTATCAGACATTTCTGCCGAAACTGTTGCTTGTTTCAAAATGCTTTGGCATTCCGCTACGTGTCACTACTGATCAAGGTGTTCAATTCGAATTACATTTATTTCGAGTTTTCAAAATTATTAGGTTTTCATCGAATTCACACAACATCATATCACCCTCAAAGCAATGTTAAGAATGAGAGGCTTCATTGTATCTTGAAAAATGCTTTAATTGCCAGAGCTAACTTTATTTATTGGTTTGATGAGCTTTCCATAATTTTATTAGGTTTAAGAGCAATGCCTAAAGACGATTTATTTTGTTCATCTGTGGATCTTGTTTATGGACAAACTTTACGTGTCCCCGGTAAATATTTTATTAGATCTCATACTGATACTGAAATGCCTTTAGTTATTACTAAATTACTTTGATAATTTACATTTTACAAATCCTAAACAAAATAGATTTCAAAATCCTTTTGTCTGTCCTGACATTAAAATATGTAAATTTGTTTTTATTCGGAAAGACATACTTAAGCCAACTTTTTTCCCTTTCAGGTAGTTGGTCGGACAAAGAAAATTATTACCATCCTTAAACGTGGAAAATACATTTCTATCGCCGTTGACAGAGTTAAACCTGCATATTTCCTGCTAGATGTTATTGATCTCCCCATCAAGTCTGATTTTATGAAAGTCCACTTTGATATTGATTCTTTGATATGTTGATTTTCTTTTTGCAGAGGGGGGGAGGTATATGTAGCGCATTCACTTACGTATCATTATCGTCATGGATATAAATAATAACCAAAAATTATTATTGAATGTTAATACAAATTTTAAAATTTGGATTTTTTATATTTAATATGGTTTATTGCCATACCCCCCCTCCACATCTAAGTTATTGATCATCTGATTTCAACCAAATTTGTATCGGCATCGAAGACCTTTATTATGTCCTCTTTGAGTAAAACAAAACTTATTTCAGTGATTGGTGTGCATTGTTATGATGAATAAATGTGACGATTTTTCGAGAAGTCAGATTAGGCATTTTTTTATTGAAAAGCTAATGATTTTTGATCAGATAATAATTTCAAAAATTTTGATTTATGGTTATCGAATTACGTCCCCTTTTAAATTACTTTTTTATACATTAAATAATCAATAACTTGGAAACGAATCATTTTTCAAAAAAATATAACTCCTCATTTTCTCTTTATATTCACTTTTTCCACAATTCCATATCTTCGATATATTTAAATTCGGTCATCTTTAATGCCCGAATAGTTTACAGGATGGTTCGAAATTTTTAGTAATTTTTTTAATGAAAATTTTCGCCCACGAAATTTAAAAGTATCGATATTATGAGGTGGTGAAAAAAGTGAATATGAGGAGTGATATGTATTTTTTTAAATAATTCGTTTCCAAGTTATAGATTATTTAATGTTTAAAAAATATAACTCGAAAACCGTAAATCAAAATGTTGTTACATTTTGGATATAGGGATTCTATAGCATGCTGATCAACAATATTACATTCTTGAAAAATTGACTCCTTTGATACCAATCTAAATTTGGTTGAAATCGGATGACCAATAACTAAAATGTGGATGGGGGGGAGGGCATTAAAAGTGGGACACGCTGTATATTGTATTTAATGTATGTTTTGAATTTCAATAGTAAATTCCCAATGTCGTTTCATTAAAAAAACAAATGTCATCATTCAAATGTGTATAAATTTCTATTTTGTTCTATATAAGCATAGCGAATTATTTATCGCAACACGCTATATCTAGTCTGTTCGAATTTTATTTTACCTCATTTTTTTCAGTATGGATTCCAAATAAAAATAAAATGGTTTTAGTTTTCTTACACGTTTAGTTCATTTTTAACCTCTTTCCACCCATAAAATCGAAGAAGTTATGAAATCAGTGTAAAATTAAAAATTGAGAAAAGACCATATATATTATAAGTTCTGAGGTCCCCCCAGGAACACAAAAAAGTGATTTTTATAAAATGTCTATGTATATATACATGTATGTAGATACTATAGCGAAACTAGAACCGATATTAATAAAATCTTGCACTGGGGTAATATTGGTAAGGTACTTACATGAGCTGAAAAAGTTTTGATGCAGATTGGATGACGCTTAGTGCCCTTTTCAATATAGACTTTCTTATTTTTTTCGACATATTATCTTCCATTGTGCCATTCGAACGTAGATGTTACTCTGACGACAACGATATGTCACACCACTCTTTTGGTTGAGAGATTCCAGCCGCTTCCGGTAGCTCCCATTTTTTATTCCACATTCGTTCATTTTATTTTCATTATTTGAAATATTTTAAAAAATACTTGAGATTGATTTAAATCGTGATTTAAGTAAGGCCCTTAAAAAAGGCCCTGGTAATAAGTATATTAGTGTGTATAAAAATGTTGTTGCTGCCTTAAGAACCCCACCACTCTATGTTCTAATTCCATGACGCCGTTTTGTTTTTGGGCCATTCCCATTTAATGTAATTTCTGGAAAAAAAAATCAGTTTTAGGGAGGCTAGGTCAACACATGACGCTATAGCGTATTTAACATCTGAGTAAATCATTCAGAGCCAGTGATTGCCAGTGATTCGCATATTCATTTCTAAGATAAAGTATTTTTTTGGAGAATATTTCTTTTCAACATGGAACGATATGTTGTTCCCATTTTGGGTGACGGCAATTATTTATTTGCTAATTTGTTTATTTTACTTCCACATCCAGTGGACAAGAACCAGAAACCTCAAAATGTTTTTTACTTCATCCACCCCCACTACCACCCCCTATCACCACCCTCACCCCGCTACCGATGTGGGGTATCGTTTTATGGGTTTTTGGGGTAGAGGATTTCAAATATTATATTATTAAAGTTCCATAAACAATTATTTTCACATACAAAATTTTTTCGATGTGAATGACTTAGATAAAAAATTTGGATGTGGAAGTAGTGATTCCTTGGGCAGCGGTTTTTTAATACTATGAAGTTGTTTTGTTGTTTGAGACCCATTAATAACACAGCCCACAAAAAAAATGACCAACATATCTATACGTTTTTGGGGTCGCTGAATCCGAATTCGAGGTCTGTTTGACCCCATCAGGTCAGGGTCAAGGTCAGTCCATGGTTAAATTGGGAAAAAAAAAAGATTAAGCGATGGAAACCACGATTTCTGTACGTTTTTGGGGTCAGCGAATAAGAATTCGGGATCTGATTGACCACGGATCAGTTTAGGGTGATGGTCAATCCAAGGTCAAATTGGGAAGAAACCTTTTAAGCGCAGAAAACCACCATTTTTATACGTTATTGGGGTAACTAAATCCCAACTCCTGGTCTGTTTGACCCATAAGGTCAGGGTCAAGGTCATTCCAAGGTCAAATTGAGAAAAACATTTAAGCTAGAAAACCACTATTTTTATACGTTTTTGGGGTTGCTAAATCCGAATCCGAGGTCTGTTCAACCATCAGGCCAAAGTCAAGGTCATTTCAAGGTCAACTTTTGTTTATTAAATGGAAACGCGTTTTTGACCACGGATTCTGAAAGAGCGGGATATTTTACGTTCGATCTAAGATGATTCGTATTGAGGTAATGAAGCCAGTAAAGGCGTACTGCCCTACATGGGCGTTATAGTGTGAGGATCAAACCATAGTGTGTCCGATCATGAGTTGACTTTGTCCTCGTCAAAGTCGAAAAGCCCTCATACTTAGACCTGGACAAAGTTAACTCGTCGTCGGACACCCTATGGCTTCATCCTCACACCCTAACGCCCCTGCAGGGCTTCATTACCTCGAAGGATCGGAAAATGGATCATTCTACACATCCTCGATTAAGGCAGTTGTCACCATTTCCAGCATCCTCTGAGAAGCTGGATTTTTAATTTTAATAACAGGATCAGAGGATTCCCACAGAAATTAAACGTATCGCTCGGATACTGATGTTGACCTCATCAGTGATGCTCCAGTATCTTCATCAGTCCCTGTCACCGAGATGTTTGGGCAGTCAGTATATGACAGACGTTTCGTTTTTCCCAGAGGATTGGAAGACGTCACTCGTTGGTTGCGTGTGGATATAGGTGTCTGCTGTCTTGGTTTTCCAATCCCCCTAGGAGAAATATCACGAGGCTAAACCATGCTCGATAAAGATTTGTAACTGAGATTTCTCAATACAAATCATCTTTGATCTTAGATAAATTAATTTGAGAGAGTGATTTGACCTTCTGATGACCAAACGTCACTTTGATCATAGGTCAAACCATATGCGAACGTAAAATATCCCGCTCTTTCAGAATCCGTGGTCAAAAACGCGTTTCCATTTGATAAGCAAAAGTTGACCTTGGAATGACCTTGACCTTGTGGCACTTATTTGATTAAAAATTGATTTTTAACAAAAGGCACACACTGGTTTGCGAACGGCAGCTCTGGGTTATGGGAAGCAAAAGTCGTGGTTCGAATTTGAATTAGCTGTAACGGTTGGTAACGAATAATATATCTCTTTTGTTTATTTAAGTGCTTACATAAATATATTGAAATCGAATGTTTTCAGGACGCCACCTTAGCTTGAAATATAGACATACACTCAGAGTAATCTAAGAGTATTATTAAAGCTATGGAAAACAATACTTACTACGATTGTTACATACTAAAATCTGCTCACCTTTAAGTCATCTGCTGAAATGTTATCGTAGAAGAGAATAAAACACATTAATACAAGTTGACAACTTTACTGGGAGGTTAAACCTCAAAAGCATTGATACACGGTATAATCAATCAGGTCAATCTAAATTAACATATGAAAAGTTCACTTGATCAGTACCATTACGGTATATAAACCAAACATAATGGATTTATATCAAATCACTAAAAATAATACCTCTTTTCAAGATAGTTTCAATTGTAGGTAATTCACTTTAACTTAGCACTAAGTCTATTGCTATTTAAATATGTGACGACAATGAAATTTAAAAAAAAAAAAAGTGAAATGGTACCATTCGTTACACTTTAGATAAAGGATTTAATTAATTGGTGAATGTCGTATACTAAATTTCAATTTAACCAACATTACAAATTATATTATAACTGGTGTTTAAAATTCTAAAGGATTATGATAATTTACTTAAGTGTGTATCTTGAAAGGATGGCCACGTATTCTAGTCTGGACGTCATCAACAAGAAAACAAATATACTAGATCTCTCCTACCTCAATTTGAAAATTTCCTGATTATCCATCTCTATAAGACTGTAACAGGTTAATACATATTCTCCATTTTTTTGTGGAAGAATCAACAAGGGAAAAATAGTGCCTCTACCATCAGCGTAGTTCGAAAATAATGAAATTGGAAACTTCTTACTTAGGCCTCCTCGTTATTCACTCATATCCATATTCACAGACATTCCAAACGATTAATATAAATTCTCCATTATTTTGTGTAAAAATCAAAAGACTTGGTCTCGTGTGAGAGGGAAACTTGCAACCCTAAGGATACGAAATAACTCTTAGAAAAATCTTTAAAAAAGAACGAAACTATTTAAATTGAAGGTAACTTACCCCAAGGAACCTAGGGGGTGCGATTCAGTTTCTTAAAATAAGCATAGCTTATTAGTAATAAAATAATTGTGTAATTAACACAGACACATGTTGCCTCCTTCCTCTTTAGGTTGGAAAAGGGAAGTTAAAACGGCTTCGCGTACCCACGTGATTTTCTCCCAGGAAACCGACCAATCAGACAATGACAACGACCACTTTCAAATCTCCGAATTTAAACTCGTTATAATGTCTTTTTTTTTTTTTTGGCATAAAGGCCGAGGCCATACAGCCAGCCACAAGAGAAATTACAAACCTACATCTAACCTAAACAAGAACCATTAAACTACCTGACTACTGTCAAAAACAAAACAAAGGATGTACATAGGTCACAAACTTCTCGCCCAGGGGTCTTTCAGGGCATTTTTCTAACATACAAAATAAGACCACGGTTAGGAGGGTTTTTATAACACAAAGGTGAAGAACAAAGGAAACAAAGCTAACCTATAACTTAGTTTTTGTCTCTTCCAAGAAATCCATAAGATAGTCAAAAATTTTCTTTTTATTTAAGGACAACAGATATAATATATTGAACGGTGTAGGGATGTTGCCATATTTTATTATATTGTTATATAATGTATCAATTGCTTCTGCGTGTCTTGTACATTCAAAGAATATGTGATCCAGGTCACCTGTGACATTGCAATATTCGCAGACATCAGAGCTGTAGATCTTTATTTTAAACAAGTGTGCAGGATAACATGCATATCCAAATTTCAAACGGATAATCGTTGTGATGTATTTTCGGGAGCAGTTATAGTTTTCATGCCAAAACTTATTTGGCAAGTCAGGGTGAATAAGAGAATATCGAGTCGGTTTTATGAACGCTGATTCTTTCCACATGTAATCCCAATTATTCCTTAGTTTCGATCTAAATATTATCGTTGCATCCGTCATACATACTTTATAATTACCATTATTTCCTACGTCAATACTCTCCTTAGCTAGATCGTCCACGTGTTCGTTATCCTTCAATCCTATATGGGACTTTACCCACACATAGTATACCTCTCTCCCTTCGTCAAAGATATTTTGTACCAAGCCTTTAATGTATATTATAAAGGGGTTGGTTTTAATGTTAAATGTGGTAGTATTTTTTAGGGCCAAGAGAACTGATAGGGAATCAGAAAGAATAACGGTTTTCTGGTATTTTGAAGTAAATACAAACTTGAGAGCTTCATAGATGGCTGTCGCCTCCGCTGTAAAAACAGAGCACTCTATCTTAAGTTTTATTTTTCTCTCGATATTTTTTGAGGGTATATAAAATGCGCATCCTGTTCCACTTGAGGACTTAGAACCATCTGTGTATACCAGCTCCGAATTTGGGTATTTTTCGAGTGTTAAATTTAAGGAATTTATGCTCATTCTCAAATTCTCACTGTATTGAGGTATACATACCGTCATATCCGTAAATAAGGAAAAATAATTGTAGTTGCTCAGCCAATTATCATCATTTTCAATGTTTGGGAGTAAAAGAGAACATTCACGGAATGCAGAAGCAAGAGGTGGAGAGCTTTTTTTAATCCAATATTTATTAGTCAGATCAAAGATATTGAGTGATGATATTTTTTTAAAAAGTGGCGGATTGTTAATATAAATTTTCAAAAGTATTTTTTCGCTCAGTAAATCTCTTCTGAGTTTTAATGGAGGTTCTAGAGCTTCTACATGCAGGGCATCAATAGGAGTTGACCTCATAGCACCAAGACAAATCCGAAGGGCATTATTTTGTACTGTGTCAATACGTTTAAGGAGTGACTGGCTAGCCGACCCATAAAAAATACAGCCATAATCAATTATTGATCTTATATAAGCCTTATAAAAAAGGAGTGACGTTTTAACATCAGCCCCCCACCACGTTCTAGTAGTCATCTTTAAGAAATTTAAACCTTTGTTGCACATGTTTACTATTTCGTCTATAAAGGACTTCAAACTTAATTTACTGTCCAATATTACTCCCAAGTATTTAACGTGCCGTTGAACGGGAAAGGTATATTTCCCAAGACTAATAGACTCAATATTAGGTGTATTATGCCTACTGAATATACAGATATTAGATTTATTATTTGCTAGTTCAAATCCATTTGTGTCGAACCAGTCATCTAATTTATGTGATATCGTTTGCAGATGTTCCAATGATTTTTCATAGTCTCTGTTTATAATATAGACACAAAAATCGTCAGCATATTGTACAATATTGTAGTCTAGATTGTTAATGGCATGGATATCTGCTGAATATAGATTAAAAAGCAACGGGCTAAGGACAGAACCCTGTGGTAATCCCAAATTATTAATGCGAGGGCCAATTTTATTATTGTCCTCGTCTCTGATGTAAATTTGCCAATTAGATAATAAGCTAATTATTGCCCTTGCGATGTGACGTGGTATTCCAAAATTCGTAATCATTTTGTCGTTCAATAAATCTAGATTTACTGTATCACATGCACCCTTAACATCTAAGAACAAGGCTGATAAATACGAATTATGTGAGAAATTATTTTGTATATCCACTACCAATGTAGAAACCGCATCCACAGTTCCAAAACCCATTCTAAACCCGAACTGATTGTTTGGAAGTAATTTTTCAGTTTGAAGCCACCATACCAGTCTGACTTTAATCATCCTCTCCAAGGTTTTGAGTATACAAGATGATAGTGAAATCGGTCGATAAGACTCAGCCAAATTTGGGTCCTTACCGGGTTTCAGGATAGGAACAATTATATTGTAATATGTTGCATCCCTTAAAATTTAAGGTTATGTTACTAAAAAGTAGGCAGACTTCAACAGATCGAATGTCTGAATGAATGTAGTGTATTTGCACCTACTCGAAAAAGAACCTACCAGAAGATTCCAATGTGACAATCTGGAATTATCGAGAGAATGGTGGCGTCATCACAGAACAATCGAGATCTGTCATTTTTAGGTATAAAGATCGACCGCATTCTCGGCGAGTAGTTCAGAAAGTTCAAAAGTATAGAAAGTGAGGTTAAGACTTCAAGGATAAACAAAGTGATAAACATTGTGATTTTAGTCAGTAAAGTGTATTTAAATTAATAATAGTATTGTGAAGTATCCAGTAAATATTTAATAAAGTGTGTTAGTGGACATCTCTTGTTATAATTTTTGGAACCCACGGAATTTGCGAGGGTGGTTTCCTAAGGGTGGAAACACGTCACAAATTGGTGTCAGAAGCGGAATTTTATGACAAGAGGAGCTCTGAAGTTGTGCTGGAGTGTTCGAGAAGTATTCTCGAGGTTTAGTGCTAACACAGTGGACTAATTTACTGGACATTGTTCGAGGGTTATTTTCGGACAGGAAAATAGTGTTAAGTGCATTTTTTGAGACATTGTAGAACATTTTATTAGGACATTAGTGTGATCCTTTGAACTGAGAAGTGATAGAGACACTGAAAAAGACTTATTTAGTGCGTGAAAAATTACTAGGACTTCTATTTGAACATTAGTGGAGATTATTAAATTCTCTAAACTGGATAGTGACAAAAGACTCTGAATAAGACTTTTTCGTGCTATTTCGAGATTTGTCTGGAAAGTTCCATTACCGATATTGACGTGACAGTTAAATTTATTTTATTTTAACATAATCTTATGCCTATAAAAACTAGAAGTATGGCATCCGATAAACAAATACAGGACTTATTCGAACAATTCCAAAAAATGATGGCGCAGCAACGGCAGGAAGACAAAGAAGAAAAGGAGAAAAAACGTCATGAAGAAAAAGAAGAAAGGAACGAATTAAAGAAAATGATGGAAGATCAGGGAATAAGACGTCAGAAAGAAAAAGAGGATGAAGAAAGAAGACGTCAAGAAGAGAAAGACGAATTGAGACAAATTATGGAAGACCTGAAAATACGACAACAAGAGGAAAAACAGGAGCAAGAAAGACGCCAGGAAGAATTAAGGAAAATTCTAAATGAACAAATCAAAATACAACAGGACGCTATAATTTCTGCCAATGAAGTACTAAAATGTGAAGTCAAAGAAGAGATAAACAAGGTCGAAGGTAAAGTAGGAGTAGTCGAGACAGAAGTCAGTCAAGTAAAAGGAAAAGTAAATCAGTTTGAAGAAAAGATGAGTGAATTTGAAGAAGAAGTCAAGGGAGAAATAGACCGGCTTAAACGACAGTTGAGAGAAAGAGGAAGCCAGCAGGTGGTATCATCAGGACAGCGACTAAAACCTCCTTCTTTTGATGGCCAAAGTTCCTGGACAACGTACAAGAGGCAGTTTGAGGCAGCAGCATGTGCGAACAATTGGGATAATGAGGAAAAGGCCATGGCATTAGTTCTAGCATTAAGGGGCCAAGCTTCAGAGTTACTCCAAACCATCCCAGTTGAGAAACAAAGGGACTTTAAAGTCTTGGAAGCTGCATTAGACTTGAGGTATGGCGATCAACACCTTGCCCAATTATACCAGACTCAGCTGAAATCCCGGATGCAAAAAGCTGGGGAAAGTTTACAAGAATTTGAAGCTGCGATAGAGAGACTGGCACACCTGGCGTATCCGAGTGCACCTAAAGAATTCCAGGAACAATTAGCCGTGGGGGCCTTTTTAGATGGTATAAGGGACGAAGAGGTCAGGCGAGTTCTGAGGCTGACGAGACACCAAAGTAGTAGCGAAGCTTTGGTGCGTGCACTCGAAGTAGAAGCCGCTTACAGGGATACTCCAAGGAGAGTGCGAGCTGTGACTCTTGAAGAATCGCAACCAGAAATGAGCCAGAACCCCTTGCTGACTGAGATGCAGAAAATGTTTACCAAACTATTGGATAAATTAGATGACCTTGGAAAGCAGGAAAAACAGAAAAACAAAGGATAGCCGAGTGGTGGTATTAAATGTTACAACTGCGGCAAGGTAGGACACATGAAGCGAGACTGTCGACAGCAGAATTCGGAGAGTCGAGTAAATGCTGTGAATCTTGAAGAGGAGCAGGAAAACAGTACCAGGGGGGTTGTTCTGGCTAGGAAATGCAGTGCCCCCAGAGAAATTAAGATTTCCCAGCTTCGAAGAATCGCAAGCAGTCTGTTGTTGCATGGATATGTGAACGGAAGAAAATGTTTGTTTACCATCGACACAGGTACTACGTCATCAATAGTACGGCCAGGATTTATATCGGGCATAAAGATTACCAAGAGGCAAAATGAAGAAGTGATCGTCCGGACAGCTACGGGGGACAGGGCTACGGTTCATGGAGAAGTAGACCTGGGTTTGCAGATTGGGCATTTGAGGTTCGACCACAGGGTCATCGTGGCTGACATTACGGATGACTTCATTTTGGGACTGGACATTATGGAACAGTATGGATTTATTGTTGACGTAGGAAAGCGAATGTTAAGGATTGGGAACGAACAATTTATTTTGTCAAAAGTGAACGACCAATGCGAGAAAACCAGGCTGTTGACAACGCAGGCAGTCAAGACTCCTGCATTATCCAGAAAACCAGATAAAGAAGATTGCAAGCGCTACCCTCAGGTGGAAAGATTGTCGAACATGGTTGAAGTCAACATTGTCAAGGTCGATCTTCCAGACAGTTGGACAAAGAAAACTCTGAGGCAAGAGCAATTGCGCGATGTAGAATCGGACCCATGTTGAGAGCAAAAGAAGAGGGAACGCGTCCAGCATGGAAGGATGTTTCCAACAAAGAAGTGGGGCTGAAGGCTTTATGGTCACAATGGGATTCACTTATGGTCGTAGATGGACTTTTGAGGAGAGCATGGGAAAGCCCAGATGGGAAGCAGGTTGCCATGCGTCTAGTGATTCCCAGGTGTCGTGTACCAGAAGTACTCCAGGAAGCACATAATGAAACATCCAGCAGACACTTCGGCATAAACAAGACATTGAGTAGAGCACGGGAACAGTTCTATTGGGTTAATAGTCGCCAGGATGTGGAGGCCTGGTGTCACAAGTGTAAAAATTGTGCTGCCCGTGGAGAACCATTTTCGATGAGCAACTATAGGAATGGAAGTCAAGAACAGCCAAAGAATGATCGAGAGCAGATGAACAGAACTAGTAACCGCTTGAAGGCTCGTTATGATCAGAATGCCAGTACAGGGGGATTCAAGGTGGGGGATCTGGTTTGGCTGTACAACCCACAGCGGAAGGAATGGAGATCCCCGAAATTTCAACCTCCTTGGGATGGACCGTACACTGTTATTACCCGAATTAATGATGTCGTCTATCGTATTCAACGAAACAAAAAGTCCAAGATGAAGATCGTACACTTGGATAGACTGGCGAAGTATGTGAAAGAGGCTGAATTGCCTGACCGGGACGTTCAGGCTTAAGGAGGGGGCAGTGTAATATGTTGCATCCCTTAAAATTTAAGGTTATGTTACTAAAAAGTAGGCAGACTTCAACAGATCGAATGTCTGAATGAATGTAGTGTATTTGCACCTACTCGAAAAAGAACCTACCAGAAGATTCCAATGTGACAATCTGGAATTATCGAGAGAATGGTGGCGTCATCACAGAACAATCGAGATCTGTCATTTTTAGGTATAAAGATCGACCGCATTCTCGGCGAGTAGTTCAGAAAGTTCAAAAGTATAGAAAGTGAGGTTAAGACTTCAAGGATAAACAAAGTGATAAACATTGTGATTTTAGTCAGTAAAGTGTATTTAAATTAATAATAGTATTGTGAAGTATCCAGTAAATATTTAATAAAGTGTGTTAGTGGACATCTCTTGTTATAATTTTTGGAACCCACGGAATTTGCGAGGGTGGTTTCCTAAGGGTGGAAACACGTCACAATATATTTTTTAAAATCTACAATTGTTGCACCTGATAATAAAATGTCGTTAAAAATCTGTAATAACATCGTTTTTGCATTTTCTGGTAAATAAAAAATCATGGGGTATTTAATATCATCATAGCCGGGGGCAGTACCTGAAGTTTGTTTTATGGCAACGTTTAATTCATTTAGAATAAAAGGTCTAGATAAGAAGTGAGTTGTATCTACTTCTTCTGGTAAAGGGCTAGGGTAGTTTTCTCCAGATTGCGGGGTTACTTTATTAAAAAATTCTTCTATCCATTGTGTATCAGACGGTTTACTGTTATTGTTTGACATTCTTTGCATTCTTTTTGCTTGTTGCCATAGTACAGTTTGAGGAGTGTTTTTATTTAAATTCGAACACCAGTTAATCCAACTTTCTTTAGCTTTTTGTTTTAAAAATTTTTTGGTTTGAGCATTAATTTTTTTACATAATAGGAAATTTTCCTCGGACGAAAACTGTTTATATGTGTTCAAAGCCGTTTTTCTTTCAGATATAGCGATATCACATTCTGCATCCCACCAAGGAGGAGGGGGGCGAGTTTTCAGTTTAAAAGGTTTGAATTTGGGTATTGATTGATCTGCAGCCAGGTTAATAGAGTCAAGGAGGAATTTCCATTTTTTATTGCTGTCAGAAAATGATGGAGCGGTCTTGCAACGTATTTCATTCAATTTTTGAGAGTAGAGGGGCCAATTAGCTTTCCTAATATTCCACTTACTTTTTGGGTAAACCATGTTTTTGTACCTATATTCTAAATTCAGTTCTATATAGATTGGAAAATGATCTGAACCAAGGGTATCGCCAGTAATTTCCCAAGTTATTTTGTCTGCAATATCGGGGGAAGCAAGTGTAATATCAACTATAGATTTTTGAGTACCTGGGTACTGTATACGGGTGTTTTCACCATTGTTTAAAACTATTAAGTCAAGTTCATTAACGGAGTTGATTATTTGGTTTCCAAATTGATCGTTTTTTTCAGAGCGCCATAAACCATTATGAGCATTAAAGTCTCCTCCGATTATCACAGGATAGTTAGTATGCTTGAAAATATTAATCCAATCATTACTACAAGATTGTACCCTAGGGGGTCTGTATATAGACAAAAATGATATTACTGATTTATTAAAAGTAATATTTACACCGCACACCAATATATCACTGTTAAAATTATCTAAGAATTGTATTTCTGTAAATGGTAATTGTTTGTTTATTAGAACCGCAACTCCAGCTTTTCCGTCCATTCTGTCTTTACGGACTAGGTTATAGTTACTAAAACTAATGTTAAGCTCAGGTTTAAACCACGTTTCACTGATTAAAGCAACATCTATATTATTCGAAGACAAAAACTGTATTAAACTATTTTTATTAGAGATAGCAGAACGAGAGTTCCACTGCATAATGTTTATTGTTTTTGTTGTTAGATTGAATTTGAAGCCTTTTTTAAGGTATCCTCCAGTACCAATTTGATATCATTTTTGACAAATTCATTATCGATTTTTTTTAAATCTTCTATCGAGTTGATTTTTCCCAAAAAGGCCAAGAAATATTGAGTAAGAGAATTCATAAGTTGATTGATTGTATTAATTTCATTTTTTTCAGAATTTGGGTTGTTGACATTGACTGGGAGAGGTGTAGGGGCGCTAAATCTGAATGGAAACATTGGTGCAGGTGGCGAAATGGGTAAGGGGGAGGAGGTTTTTCATTTTTTATTTCTAATGTGTTCTCCTGAGGGCCCTGGCTGGCTGTAATTTGGTTGGGACAGGCTTATGGGTTTTCGAATAGTTTGCTGCTTATTTGTGGGTTTAATAGGGTTCTGTCTATATTTGTCTGTTTGTAAGGGTGGAAAATTAGTATCAATGTCATTGGACAGTACGTCAAATTTATTTCTGGAGGTAAAATTCGCGTAAGATGTTTCAGAAAAACTTTTGGCCTCTGTAAAAGGCATGTTATAATCAATCATAATTTTTTAAATTTTTTTCTGGTTTTCGTAGTTAGGGCATTTTTTAGAAATAGAATTGTGACCTCCAGTTTTACAATAAATACAATATATGTCACCTTCTTCGCATATGTGACTTTCATCTTTAATTTTACCACACGAAATACACATAGTATTAGTACAGCGACACTGTTTGGCAACATGCCCATATTTTAAACATTTAAAACATTGTGTGACTCTTCCCAAAAAAGGTTCTACTGGGCATCTTACGCTATTGACAATGATATACTCAGGCAGAATATTGCCTTCAAAGGTAATTATGATAGTCTGCTTAGGGATAAACTCTGTTTTGTTGTCTTTTTCAATTTTTTTATGGGTTCTTTTAATATCAATTACGAGAGTAGGGGATTCTATATTTTGCTTAAGATATTCTATGTTGAAAAAGGTGTCAACATTTCTTACAATGCCTTTTTTCTCGAGCAAGTGATTAGGTATGAAAGCTTTCAAATTTTCAGAGTCTAAACGTTTGTTATTTACCAAATTATTTGCATCCAAAATGGACATAAACTGTACTTTTACTCTATTTAATCCGACACTTTTAATTGAAACTATATTACCAACTTTCAATTTCTTATGCAATATATGCCCCACATACATGGGGTGTAACCTGCCTATATTTTGACTATTTGTTTTCTCAATATATACGTAAATAGAATCACAATAATACTTATCTGAATTTGTATTGAAGAATTTACTTTTTTGTGACTGAGTATCGCCAGCTGGCATCGCTATAGAGCGGTCAATATTCTGAGGTTCGCTAGTCGATTCTTCTAACACTTCCATATTAGTATGTGCCGCTAGGCTACTACTACGTTCACCATTTAAATCGTCCTCATCTGATGAAATTATAATGTTATTATCACTTAATTGCGTCCCTTTCGCATTGCCCACCCCTGTAGGGGGGAAGCTCATAATATGCAATGATCACTGTTCCATGCACAGTTAATTAACCGGAATCCGATAATCAATTATTTAATCACAAGTAACTAAGAAAACTCTGGCACGTGTATAACTCGAGCGGGAATGATAATGTCTTTTGTTTAGTCAAATTAATTATTCCAGACGAAGAAGAAATGTTGAAAAAAATTTCTAGGTTACCTTATTCACTTATTAATTTGATCAATTTTTCTACTGATGTGCGTTTGATTAACCTTTCCTTTACTAATAGATGTTATTAAATCGGACTTTAAGTTAGTTTATTATGTATAAACCTTGTTAGCTTATCAAACTGAATTGATGAAAAATTAAATGCTTTGACACTGATGGTTATGCAACCAGTTCTACTCACGAATATCTACGGTAGTCTAAGTATTTTCACTCTAAATATATAAAATTAATTATTGTAACATTAAGGCTGTTACAACCTTGACCTGATGGGCTTGAACAGGCCTCGGATTCGGATTCAGCAACCCCAGAAACGTATAAGAATCGTGGTTTTCTAGCGTAAATGTTTTTCTCAATTTGACCTTGGAATGACCTTGACCCTGACCTGATGGGTCAAACAGACCAGAAGTTGGGATTTAGTTATCCCAAAAACGTATAAAAATGGTGGTTTTCTGAGATTAAAAAGTTTTTTCCCAATTTGACCTTGGATTGACCATCACCCTGACCTCATTGGGTCAAGCAGATCCTGAATTCGGATTCAGTGACCCCAAAAACGTACAGAAATCGTGTTTTTTTCGCTTAATCGTTTTTTTTCCCTATTTTATCTTGGATTGAACAGACCCCGGATTCGGATTGAGCAACACCAAAAACGTATAAATATGTTGGTCTACTCTGGTGAACAGAACACTTTTTTTTTGCGGGGTTGTGTAATTTAACTGAATAAGAAAATTTGTTATCGTTATATGGTGCATACGTTGGTCATGTTGAATTGCATTGCGTTGCATGGCATTAGTCAAATAATTTCTAATTATTTTTAGGGTATATGGTTACGATAAAAATGACGAAAGTTTTGACTAGGGTTCTGAAAATATTATTTGTAACTAATTATTATAGCGAAAAAATCACTTTCCGAAATGTCTTCGTATGCAGATTATACAGATATGAAAATTAGGGTTTTCCATTCCGTTAGCACTTAGTCTGTCTGTATGTCTGTCCCTGTTTGTTGTCGTTGGTGTCACATTTAAATACCTATTTGACGGATAAAAATAATTCACGCAATTGCCAAGGAAAAGTCCTGACATAAAAAATATACAGGTTGGATACTCTAAAAAAATAAAACGACAGGAAAATAATACCTGGAATGTGGTTGAAAAGGGTGAAAATCTGATACAGCTTTGGTAAAAATAAATATACAAAGTGATCACTGAAAGTAATAAGATAATTAATTAATTAATGGAAGGTGTCAAATACAGAGGGGCGAGTTTTGCAAATAATTTTACAAACTCTTTATATTCCTCGCTTACCGAAGAAAAATGTTGTAATCGTGAAAAACTCACTATTCCAGATTACTTAGGATTTTCAAATTTCAGATTTAGGTATTTCAATTCGGCCATTCAGTTCGTCTGTATTGTCTAGAAAAATATCTGACTGAGAGAAATAATATTCCACAGGTAAATAAGGCTTATTGCCACACTAAAAATCTGGTATATTTTGATCGAAAAATATAGTCTGAGCATTCCGAAAAAATAATTAAAGAAAAAAATGTTACGGAAAACAATAATACTTGATGTGTAGTTAACACAATTGCTAAGCAAGAAACCTATTTTAGTTTTAGTGAAAAAAATATACGAGGCGGTCACTAAAAGAATAAAATAATGAACTAGACTAAACACATCAACATTTGATGGAAGATGTACAGACTACAAATTTTACGTTCAGTATATTTTAGAAAATTATACAATAGTTTTCTCAAATGATCATTCCTGACGATAAGGAAGCAACGTGATGTGCTACATTGTGGCAACGGAATATTGTTTTTGATTAGTTCTTGCATTAGTAAGGTGGTTGCACGTAAATTATGATGGCAATGAAAGATCCAGTGAATTGATGTCATCCAAGTTTCCATTGCAATCACAAAAGGGTGCTCCCGATAATTTTGTTTTAAATAAATGAGAGTTGACAGCTCCATGCCCAAACAAACATCTAATATATTCCCACTTATATCGGAGTGTCCTTTAGCCCCTAATAAATATAACATTTTTATTGAGATCGTTTAACCTGGCTTGCTTTAGGGAAAAGTAAAATGATTACGTTGAAACAGGGCCGCGAATTTCTCGAAAATGTGAGTGCTGGTAGTAAGTTCAAAAGTGCGACTCAGCTAATTCCTAGATTAAATAGCATTTAATTAATAACCTCTATATCTTTTAAATAATAATATATATTTACGTAAAAACATAATTACAAATAACATGAAAATTTGCCGGAAAATAAATATA
The DNA here is from genome assembly GCA_936432065.2 of Rutpela maculata. NCBI lineage: Eukaryota > Metazoa > Arthropoda > Insecta > Coleoptera > Cerambycidae > Rutpela > Rutpela maculata. The sequence goes on along the minus strand of OW386289.2, from coordinate 54,853,635 downwards.
AGTGATCTATTTGTTGTAGATAGGTATGATAACTACATTATTACCACAAAATCTTGTCTAAGATATAAAAAGACATTATATGTTACGTATACCTACACATTCATTGTTAAGTTTGAATAAACTGCCACCCGTGAAAGAAAACTCGATTGCAGATATACAGTTCATTCATTCAGAGCTTATAATAAAAAAAGAAAATACATCTTGCAGACCCTGTATAGCCCAGGCAATGAAGGTTTTTTGTCGGAAGTAATTAGAGACAAGCTGAATTTTTGCCATTGTTAGGACCTAATTAGAGGAGTATTTTCTCAAGTCCCCACCTTTGCGCTTAATGCCCCACCTCCCCCCTTTAAACATCCAATTTGCAAGCCTTTTATTTATCGTTCATATCTCCGTCATTATTTATAACTTTTATACCGTGTTATTCCTTAATATCTACTCTTTAAAAAAGCTATTATAACATTTTTCTGTAAACATAATACTTTTACGAGAATTCGCTAAAATATGCAAAATTTTCGCTTTGTATTTGAATTTTTTTGTGGTTTTTAGGGCACAACATTTTTATTTGGAATAGTATCGCAAAACAGTTTAAATAAAAGTTGTAGCGCAGTTTTCAACCTCTAAAACGATATACGTGCTTCTACTGTTGGGGGGGGGGGGATCGGGAACACGTACAGACTGCAACAGATTAGTGGGTGCCTTTACGTGGGTGGCGCTCGATGCCTCTTGCTTGCGTGAAACAAGTAGTTATTCCAAGTCAGATAGTTTGCATCTGAAAGTAGAACCAATTATATATTATAACATCTAATGACACTATAGGTCTTAATAAGAATATAAACTTTTTATAAATGTATTTATGATGAAAACAGGTTTTTTTGTTATGTTAAGTTTCTGCCAGTTTTGGTTCTGGGGAGCTTTGCTCCTAACCTCAAAATTTAAGATCGCTCCATTATTCACCACTTATGGACCCGACGTGTTCCGGACTGGCAACCGGCAGCTGTGGAGTTTAATAAACTGTTACAAATTTGAGTAATAGAAATCAATGTCATCCACAGCATCACGGACCTCCCACCCACCACTAGTTAATTTCATCTTTTTATATTTTTTTATCTACATTTTCTTACTTTGTGTTTTACTTTAAAAAATAATCCATAACATAGTACACATTTACAAATCTTTAGGTTACTTATTGATTACTATTTACATTATATACATGCTTAATTATCATTAATTATGTCTTGATCATTGTCCACGATTCTTGCGTTGTGACACTAATATCCACTGCAGTGCTCGCACATAGCTGAACAAACCTGATTTTCTGCACCCACAATAATTCCCACAGGCAGATCTACAGGAACATGACAGTAAACGCAAAAGATCATTTGGCGCAAATGGCTTCAAAGAAGTCACTGGTTGGAGAACTTTTTTCTCTCCTTCATTTTCCTTTACAGACTCCAGCTTCCGTCCCAATTTAGTAGCTGGAAAACTGTTGCCTAACCATTTCTAAACTTGCAAGTAAATTCTTAGTATGTGCTGTTGACATGCCTGGGTTGTTGGAGGTAATTTTTCCAGATCGAAATTTGATCGCAAATTTGATTTCTTTGCCAGACTCAGAAATTTGAACTGACGAGCTTCATTCAAGTTTGTATATCTATTGATTCTATATAGTCCAAGTGTAAATCTTTCTCCACTAATTTGTAATTGTTCTTTTGATTTATTTTCTAGCAAAAATATTGAAGCTTGTTGCTGAGCTTCCACCGAAGATTTCACCATTTCAACTGCTTTTATCTCGTTTGTTTGACCAATCCTTTTGTTCTTGTTCATGTGATCTACACCTGATGATCCCGAGCCTTCAATTATAGGTATATGAATACTGCTGGAAAGCTTAAAAATAGTTTTTTTTTTTTTCGAATAATGTATAACAAATGTGATAAATAGTAAAGATTACGTTTTTCCGTACTTAAAAATGCAAAAAATTAAATAACTCATCGAATTACGAATAAAGTATTAAATCCAGAAAAATGTCAAGCCAGTCTTATTTGGCTGATATTATGAGGATTAAAACTATACCTATTATTTGAATTGAGGGTAATGATAATATGAGAGATAACTCAAAAGCTTGAAATTTTATGTTTAAGGGAGGGTAGGGAGGGTAGGGAGGCAAGCGCAAGTGGAAGGGGTGGGGACTTTTGAGGAAATACTCCTCTAATTAGCTCCTAACAACTGGCAAAAATTCAGCTTGTTTCTAATTTCTTTCGACATATGGTCATTTTTGGATTTCATTGCCTGCGCGAACGGTACGGTTGGGGATTGAGCGCCAGAGCAATGTTCATGTTACAAGGCCTTTATCTCACTTCCTATGCATTTTATAAAAAAAATGCTCCAGATAAAAAAATTCCTCATTACATTAGCTACAGCTTACTCGTTTATAGTATGCAGTTATTTTGAAAAATAAAAAAGTTACCTCGATCCACACTTCGCTTCGTTTTCGGTTCGCTTTCGCTGTAAATTGCACAAAAATCGCAACTTCTCGATTCACATTTATTTATTTTTCAGTCATATCATCACAAATATTATTTCTGCATACACCGTTCCAAAGCGAAAGGTTTGAATATTGTAATATTAAAATATCAAGTTTTTACATCAATAAATGACAGATATAGAGGAGTGGGAACATGAAAAATGTGAAAATAATATTTTTCGTAGAAAAGATGAAAAAGTTCAATTTTATACACAAACGCAATGGGTAGGAGCGGGGCGGTTTGGGAAAATGTACTTCTAAGTGAGTTCTAGCAACTGGCAAAAATTCAGCTTGTCTCTAATTACTTCCGACATATGGTTATTTTAGCCCTTCATTGCTTGGGCTATGTAGGTATGTTTATTCATTATAATAATTATTTGTTAATCACTTCGCTTTCAGACTTTCCCAGTAAATCCTATATTTGTCCACGACTTGATACTCTTGAGAAATGATAGCTCTCGCTGCTAACAAGACAAGAACAAAAACACTTATACAATCTCGCAATGTAATAGACGTTATATATATGCAAATTACCTGCAGTAGTTAGATATTGTTAATTTCACTTGGCGAGCACATAATTCGATCTCAAAGTGCCACAAATTGTTAGTATCTACAACAAACCATTGCTCTACTTGTTACCGATACTTAGAGATTATTTAACATTACATAACAGTAATTAGGTGCTTATTCAGCTTGACTGATGTAATGATACAACCGACTGTTAGCAGCAACAAGGCTCGTAGCTCTTTTAGTCTCAATACTTTTTTAGATGACAATTAATTAAAAGTACGATTTTCCACTAATGACGCATTCCTTCGCGAGCTTAACGCTGTTATCTTTCATCTGCAGTGAGTCAGTTCCATAAAGGGAAAAATGAATTAAAATGCCCGGGCGTAAAGTTGATTGTATACAGGGTTGCTCCAAACGAGAAGCAACATTGAAAAACAACATTTCTCTGAGGAGTTTCTTCTCTTGTAGGGATGTAACCGAAAAGAAAAAATTAATTATTTCTTATGTGTTAGGTAGTATTAGTGTTAGCTATATTGCCGATGTTAATCCGTTAATCTGTCTACCTATTAGTGGAAAGTAGCAAGGAACTGTACCTTATTACCTAATATTAATTTGAAAATTCAATATTCATAAACCGTCCCAGAATAATCGTGCGCAGAAAAAAATGTTACAGACAGGCAGAAAATATTTTTTAAAAATTAATTATTTCTTATGTGTTAGCTAGTGTTAGTGTTGGCTATATTGCCGATATTAATCGGGTTAATTTTTTTAATTTTATCATTATTGTGGGATCGTTTGTATGTTAACAAAACCTATAAGTTCAGTCGTGCGTCCTGCAATATTTGACCGCGTCTTTCTACTCACAGGACGTTCTTATAACTATTAAGAGGTGACTTAGGATCGGCGTTCAATGATAGATGAAAAGATACAAATTCTTTTCTTACCGTTAATTGCTACCAGCTCCCACCAGTATCTCTGCCTTCTATGATAATAATAACAATGATAATAAAATAATAATAACAGAGTAATAATAGAAAAAAATATTTCAAAGAAAATCTTACACCATATAGTATGGGTCATACATTAACCGTGTGCTGGATGAAGAAATGCAAACAAATAGTGAAAGTATTTGATAAGTAGGTCAAGTCCAATGCAGCTCAAAATATTATGTATTAGTTATTATTTGTGTATATATAAATAATAGGTAAGCAAAATAGGTAATTTAGGTTAGTATTAGATTAAATTATTAGAATGTAGAGGAAAATCTAGTCAGCCCTCATAAAGAGCAGTAGCTTTAAGTTGAACATGTACAAAACATTAAATAAAGTATAGTGAACTATTCTGGTATATCACCAAGTTCTTCCCCAAAAGACGAATATTACATAGCTATACTGCCAGTCCTGTAAGGCCAAATGAATTAAAATTGATTGGATGGACTGAGAAAAGGGAACTCGGTAAGCAATTTTGAAAAAAATATTTGATATGGAAAAATGGTAAAATGAGAAGCTCGCAAGCAAAAGAAGAAGTCATAATTGCACAAGCAGAAAACAGCGGAGGTAGTACAATTGAAAGTGGAGATGGATTTGGTGCAAGAATGCCTGTAGAAGTGGCGGTAATTGGCGGTAATTGGCGGTAATTAGCAAATTCAAACGACAGGCCTGGGGAATATGCAAGTCGCGTACTAGATAAAGCCGAAAAGAAGTACTGTACCGTGCAAAAAGAATTAGTAGGTGTAGTTTGAACAGTACGTAATTTTTGCCCTTTCCTTTGCGCTGGGATGTTCCATTTGTACCTACACATACTGTAGACCACTTATATATTTATTCAGTATGACCAATCCTTCTAATAGATTAACTAAGTTTAGACCAATTTTAGAAGAATATGACTCTACTATAAATTACACAATGTCGCGGCCGATACTTTATCTCTAATTCAAATTGATTCAGTTGTGCTAAAGAGCATGAATTCTAAAATAAGTAATATCATGTTTCTCCCGATGTGAGAGCAAGCGAAATTACTCTCTACAACGTCTACAATAGGTAGTAAAACAAATGCTACTGACGAAAGGCTGGATCACCCTGGAGTTGTAGATTGTTGAAACCACCATTACAATCAGTGGAGTTGCGAGCAATAAATGAAAGAGAGTTTATAAAGGTTTTAAAAAATTACCATAAGGATAGCTGCCATGATATACAATTTGTTGTATGACGTAAAGATACAAGTAATTTATTTGAAACAGAATTCTCGATCAGCGTAAGCATTAGGTGCGTCGTTGAGAGATCTGAAAGATGCATGCATGAAATAAAAAATTCCGCAATTATGTATAATTAAAAATGATAACTGCGTAGAGTTATTAAATGAAATGAAAGGATGAGTTGCGAGAACCAGACATAAGAATATGTATTGTAAAAAATGCAGGGAATATAACAAGTAAAGAGGTAAGACAATTAATACTAAATGACTATCATATTTTACCAACAGGGGATATGCTGGTATAAACCGCATGTATAACAATGTTAAGAGACGTTATTTTTGGCCAGGACTAAAAACAGACGTAGAAAAATGTGTAAAACATTGTAGCGAGTGTCAAATATTTAAATATTCAAAACCCAATAAAGAACCCTTGCTAATTACTAGTATGGCTACAGCAGCTTTTCAAAAAAAAATTCTTGATATTAGCACAGATGAGCAAAATAATCGATATATTTTAACTCTGCAATGTGAGTTAAGTAAATTTGCTACCAAATAAAGAAGCCGTTAAGGTTGCTAGGCTTTCGTAGAACATTTTGTACTACGTTATTTTGTGCCACAAAACATTGTAACTGACCAAGGTACAGAATATTTGGCCGAGACTTTTAAGGAAACTTGCACATTGGTAGAAATAAATCAATGAAATTCTACCACGTATCATTACGAAACATTAGGTGCTTGAAAATACTCACAAAAGTTTGGGAGCGTACGGATGCAATTAGCAAAAGGAATGAATAATTGGGTTTCTTATTGGTGTTTTGCATATAATAACACAGTACATATTGAGACACGTTACACACCACACGAACTTGTTTTTGGAATGTTTAGTAGGCTACCTATAAACTAGGAATCGATACATTGTATAACTGGCAATTATCCTTTGGATGTAAAATATAGGTTAGAAGTCGCGTATAATCATGCAAGAAATAATCTGATAATAGCAAAAAATGATAGGAAACAGACTAATGATAGAAACACTAATAAAAGTAGTTATAGGATAGGTGACTTTTGAGGAATGAATCAGGGACTAAATTAGAACCCTTGTATAAAAGTTGTTATCAAGTAATGGAGGAAAAGTTTCCAAACATTGTAATTAAGATAGATGATAAATTAGTAGAGGTGCATAAGAACAGACTAAAATTGTATTTTAATAGGCAACAAAATAACTAGCTTAGAAAAACTATTATTTTGACTTGAAGAAATGATGAAGAACAAATAATGAAAATATTTAATAAGTATGTCAAATCCTCTGCAGCTCAACATGTTATGCATCAGTTTTTATTTGTATATATATAAATAATAGGTAAGCAAAATAGGTAATAGAGTTAGTATTAGATTTAATTATTAGAATGTAGAGGAAAATCTAATCGACCTTTATAGAGAGCAGTAGCTTTGAGTTGAACATGTACAAAACATTAAATAAAGTATAGTGTAGAACTATTTTGGTGTATCACTATCTTCCCCAAAAGGCGAACATTGCAAACGTCACAACTTCCATCTAACTTATTTTTTTATAAGGTTCCAAATTTACAAGACGCGTTTTCAATTTTTTTTTTAAATTCATTAACATTTACAATACGTTTAAATTCCTCAGGCAAGTTGTTGTATAATTTGCCTATGTACTGGGCAGTTCATGTTAACAGTTGTTGTACCATACTTATTGCACAATATTTTAATTAAATAACATTATTTGTTTTTAAAAATAAATAAAGCGCATTCATATAGATATAGATAGCTATATTTGTCAACATGTTTTTTTATTTAAAAATTCACCTACATGTTTACATATATTTCATATTATACATTAATCTCATGATTCTTTTTCGTATAAAGAAAACATGATTTATGTCCTTGCTACTTCTCTAAAAACTAATAAGAAATCTAGCAGCTGACTCGAAATTGGCAAAGTATATGTCCCTCATAGATTTCTCATTTAAATATTTACCTAATAGTAAGTAGAGTGCATTAATACGCTTATTGTGATTGATGAGGGGTTTCGTTGTTACAAGCTGAATTTTATATAAAACCAATGATGATATACTGATGTTTCAAAATCTCGAAGACGTCAAAAAAGTCATGTTTAAAAGGGCATTATAATTAAAAAACGATTTAGGCATATGGCGGAAAAGAAGAGATAAACTGCGATTTTTTAAAATATTTTCATAAAGGTTTTGTATATTTTTAAATAATTTTCAAATATTATATTCAATTCAAAAAGATTTTATTCAAAGTAAAAATATACATGCGCCTAGCCGGAAACCTGGCCTGGAGTCAACCAAACAACCACGGCGTGTAACGTCGTGGTGAGTAAGGTTGGACGGGACAGGGCCAGTTTGGCTAAGAACGATAATGGGGTGATATGTTGGAACTCCCATTCGCCTGGGGCGAATTTAAAAACAACAATATCCTTAACTATACTGCCCATAAGGGCCTAAAACTAATTAAAATTACACCTGAAGTTGTCGCACTGTGCGCGCACAGATCACTGAAAAATTTTGATTACTGTCACGGGAAAATAACACAATGAAAAAACCCGTTCGAAGTAATCTCCACACTGGTGGTCTTCCTGCTTCCAGGAAAATAGGGGAAGAATAAAAGTTATGGTTTTAAAAATTATGATTTCTAAAATGTTACGGGAGAACGAAACTTACAGGGTTTGAAATGCCTCAAAGTTTAATTCAATTTAGACAATTTTTACATCTCCATCGTATAATCTCCGAAATGAAAGCTCAAATCAAAATTTTGCACTCCTGAGAAAAATTTGCTATATCCTTTACGAACATAATGGCGTATGATTTATAATTTTATAGTGAAATGCAACATGCGTTGTTGGAGTGGGGTTGCCTACTAGATGGTTTCAGAGGGATCATAAGTGTAGCGCATTTCGCTTAGTTGTATATCTTATTTATTATTAGTCCTAAAATTATAAATCATACTTCATTACGTTCGAAAAGGATAAAGCTTTTTCAAGAGTACAAAATTTTGATTTGAGCTTTCACGATGGAGACGCAAAAATATCTGAATTGAAATAAATTTTAAGGCAGTTCAAACCGAGATATTGCGGTTTTAACTTTCGTTCTCCCATACGGTTCAATGTATAATATATTTGAAAATTATTGAGAAGTATTTCCTCTACAAAACCCTTCATGAAAAATGTACCAAGAAAGCGCAATTTTTGCCTTTTTTACCACCATATCCTTAACTCATTTTTTAACTGTAATGCCCTTCTGAACATGGCATTTTTTGACGATTTTGAAATTTCAGTCATCCATTTTATATAAAATTAAGCTTGTAACAACGTACCCCACAGAACTTATTTTTATGCGTATATTTGAGCGTCGAGCACTCTACTGTTAACCGTTTATACTGTAGCAATTTTATTCAGTTTCTTATACAACAATTGCTTGTAGAGCGGGAGCTAGGTGGCTTTTTCGGCAGCTCATCGTTTTATGAACTTTGAGATATTTTTGTGGTTTAATGGATGATAACGATTCATAAAATAGACTTCTGGTGAGGCCTCTCCTGTCAGGAGCATCACGAATACTGTTTAAAAATCAGTGAAATCATGTCATCGTTACAAGGCTATTTTTTTGCGTGTACACATTTTATGTTTAGAATTAATAAAATATGATCGCCAGAAAGTGTGGGCCGTCAGGAGGCGTAGCCAGAAAGTTAAAAATGATACAATACATCTGAGGCACGGTACGAAGTCAAGTTAGCCGAAAGTGTTAAATTCCTGTATATTTAAGAGCCTATGGTACTTTTGTTGACACTAGGAATTTTACGGGGAGGCTATTCTATTGTTGAAGGAGCTTATATTTATGTTTTAAAAAGGAGCCAGAACTTGTAACGATGAGTAGTTATAGTTCTGAGATGAAATATGCGAAAAAAAATCCAATTTTCTTCAAAAATCCTAAACATTTTCTTTCTGGCTAGCCTTACTGACGGGAGTTTCTTTCTGGGAATTTTTTTCAGTGTTCAAAACATTTAAAAAACATGCTCAGCCTAAAAAAAGCTTGTAACGGTCACTTGATATAACTCCGTTTTTTACCCCTTTGACCTTTCTGGTTGCGCCCCTGATGGCCCACACTTTCTGGCGATCTTATTTTATTCATTCTAAACATAAAATGTGTACACACAAAAAAAAAATGGCTTTGTAACGATGATATAATTTTACTGATTTTTATATCTTCAACCATGGCCAACTCGACGGGCTGACATATGCCAGAAGTCTATTTTGTCGTTATTTAAGTTCGATAGAATTAATCAGCGCATAGAAAATGCTTGTAACGATGAGTGTCCGAAAAAGCCACTTATCTCCCACACCATTGGAATAATCAATCTAAATTGATAAGCCTAGAAATTTTATATCATTTTTATGATCTACATTTTTAGCTTGCTCAACTTTTGGCCTACGAGAAGTAAAATATGATTTGAACCACTCTAGTGAATTTCCGCGTATTCCAATATGATCCAATATATTTTGTCTGATATTTGTTTCAATTCTAAGCACTTTTATAGTATCGTTATTATTCATCAAATAATGAGATGTTTAAAATAAATTGACAGTAGAAAAAATCTTGATGACTTACAGCTTTTTATCACCAGACTTTAATTCAGCGCACCAAAATACATACGAAATGATCTGTCTGGTCATCAGTTCAGCATTTGTGTGCCGGTGAATTTATTACTTTCAGGATATTCACCCTCCGCATTTCTCACTAAAATTATAGCAGGTTCCTTTTTTGACAATTGTGTTAGCTGCATGCCAAATATAATTGTTCTCCGTCAATTTCTTCTTATTAACAATTTATTTATTTTTAGGTAATCCACCCTGTACATATTTACTTAAAAGTATATTCCAGTTCTTCGCTGGCAATAGCGTTAACTAACTACCAAATATTAGTTTTCTCAATCAACCCGTTTTGTTGATATAGTGCCAACAGACAGACAGACACCAGAGACAGACGCAGACAGACTGGCGGAATTGAATGACGTTAGTCTTCGTAATAGTCCAAGATCCCAGAGCTGCCAGACCTACGTCATTTTAGCAAAGCTAATATTTTGACAACAAATAGTGTAATATCTAATTAAGAACGTATGCATATTTGCTAGTTTGAAAGCGGGGCCCTTTTGCAGAAAACAGGTACAAAAGGTACATACAAATTTTACTCAGTACGTTAAAGTATGATAGCTGGTTTATTTTCCATGTGACACGTTAATGACGTGGTGTAAGCATCAACCTCCGAATCTTAAGGTCGGAGGTTCGATCCTGAGCGTTCTCGGCTTTTTTTTTTTTCAACAAATATTAACTCAAAGTGGGATTACCAAGAAAGAGACAACCGATAGGGAAAAATTTATTATTTTTGGCCATAACTTTTTTTCTTAGTACGTATATTTGAAAAAAAAAAACAGAACGCTCAGGGATCGAACCTCGGACCTTAAGTTTCGGAGATTGGCGCTTACACCATGTAGTTAGTGTGTCACTTATAAAATAATCCAGCCATCATACTTTAACGTACTGAGTAAAATTTTTATGTACCTTTTATACCTGTTTTCTGCAAAAGGGCCCCGCTTTCAAACTAGCAAATACGCATACGTTCTTAACTAGATATTACACTATTTGTTGTCAAAATATTAGCTTTGCTAAAATGACGTAGGTCTGACGGCTCTGGGATCTCACTCTATAATCTAAATAGTGTAAAACGTGAAAATTCGAAGAAATCCCTGAGGGTGATTTTTCTCGATTACAATACTTCCCTTCGGTAAGCGAGAGGAAAAAAAGGGGATTTTTCTTAGACGTTTTCCTAAGTTTTTGTACCTCAATATTACAATATAAGAGAGAATAGGCGTCTGAATTTAAGATGCCAGCGCCAAAGTGGAGAACTCGTGAACTAATTATAGGCCCTTTGTTTGTTTATGTGGAGAATACTTACTTATATTGATTTTTTCTGTTTATTGCTATTTTTAGCGTTAAAAATAATAACATTATTAATATATGACCTAAAGGTTTGCAAGATTTTGTTGCAAGTGATTTGCAAGATGTTAATGGCATTATTCAGCAAAATTCATATTTTTTTAGGTTATCTAGTTTTTCCCTTGAAAAGTATAGTTTCTTCGACATAAACAGTGTCTGGATAGTTAAATATTAATAAACTTAAATATTTCTGTACAGTTTTAGTTTAAATCACTTTTTTTTCAGGAAACATGAGTGACATTTAGGTTAAGCATATTGAAATGTATGGAACATTTGGGAAGCACTAAAAAATAAAAGTAAAAATAAGTAAGTAAAAATTCTAAGTGTGTATATGAAGGGGAATATGTTTTAAATGAGGGACATATTATTTTGTGTGGTACAACCCATATTCAATACAAAACTTAATTAATGTGTATGCTCTATGTTTTACAAACAAAAAGTGTCAGATCAAGTACCCATGAAATTAGTGGTACATTGAATATAACTGAAAAGATATTTATTAATTCTTTAAGTAAAATAAATGAAACAGTATTTTGTAAAATATGGAATAGAAATATTTAGTGGTAAAACATAATAGTGCATAGTGCAATAGTATACACTTTGAACATTGTCGTGCCAACTCAACTTTCACGAGTTGTCCCTGCAATCTACAAAGGACACCGCCTAGGTTGGCTCCAGCAAATTGTATCTTGTGTAGCCCCTTTAAACGCTATCATATTTTTAATAACTTAGCATCTCAGTTTATCATTTACTTATTGTTGATATCATCGTTCACTAAAGAGACAATGACAGAAAGGCCCATAATTAGTTTGACTATAGACCACCAGGTGGCGTACTCCTTATTTTCAGACGCCTTGTCAAATGGCAATCATGTAGAGCACTAAATTCTTTTGTGACAGACGCCATTTTATAGGACTACTATTTCGTGGGCCTATAGCCCATAAAAAGTTATGAATAAATAGTTTTTTGATAATATCTCCCAAACTATTCATCGTACACTCAAATATGTTATATTGATTTTGTAGAGCACTAAATTCTCCACAATCTAGTGCTTTTTAAGTTTGCAATTACATATTTTTATATGCCATCAATAGTTGATGAGATTTTTTGAAAAAAATATTTTTTATAACTTTTTTAAAAAGTTTTAAATAAAAATTAAGAGAGGACTTAATGCTGTACAAGATTGCAACAACATATTTTTATATCCAATCAATAGTTAATGACAGTGACAATATAGTATTTTACAGTTATGTAAAGATAGGATTTTGCAGAGCGAAAACCAAACATTGTATAATCTTTAAAACTGTTTTAGATACTTGCCATTGTTCTAACCAATACAGCTATATATATTTTTACTTCCTCATCCAGTGGAAGTATAGTAACGACAAAAAATTTTTTAAAAATTTGTATTGTTCAAATAGGCTTAGAATGTCATGAAACGTCGAGATTTCGAAAAAAAATTTCTGTCTGTCGGTCGGTCTGTCTGTCGGTATAACTTTTTTTTGTACGCACGTTTACTCTGGAACCGTTTGAGATATTGACTTGAAATTTGGTACACATAGTACTTTAACGAGATCTAGAACTAGATTATATTTTCATCTTGTTCCGCCAAAGGGTTAGGGGGTAAATTGGGGTAAATTTGGGATAAATAGGTAAATCAAGCGGGTAAGAGTCCATAAAATTGGTATTTAGTATATACAAGAGAAGCTAAGGTCTCAAAAAAAATTTTGGCATTAGCCACCCCTGAGGGGGCAACCGCTGAGGGGAAATAGTGTACAAATCGGAGGAATTAGGAAGGAATTAGAAAGGAATTGAAGGTATTTCGGAAGGAATTATTAGGTATTCAGGGAATTACAGGGGAATTTGGAGGAAATAAATATTATTACGAGGTATTAGAAGGAAATTAAGAGGAAATAAAAGGTATTAGGAAGGAATTAGAGTGTAAAATATTGATATGGAATGTTTATCTTGAAGAATTACATACCAATTCTTATATAAAGGACGTCAGTGTTGTAAAAACATTAGCGCAGAGATTAGCGCTAAAAATATCTAGTAAAAAAAAAATATTTAATTTAATTAAACTACCGATGATACTATGGACTTCTAGTTCAGTAGCATAACGATTTATATCGGACAAAATTCATAAAGTTTTGAAAATTGGTAGAAATGTTAAGGATAGCATAAGAATTACTAAACCGAAAAGTTCCCATCCCTAAATAGTGTGCTTCATCCCCTAGCCGTTTCCACCTCCATTTTGAGGTTTTCTAGATTATCTCGGGAACGGTGCACTTTTTGATCAATTATTCCTTATAAAATTCTCTATAAAAAACGTCTCTACACTTTTTTTCCTAAAATTAATAGTACCGTGGGAACTAAGGCGCACACATAAGGGTTGGTTCCGGTCAACACAATAAATTGTAATCTTTACTTGAATTTGGTAAAAAAACGCGATATGAGTGTTGCCGAGCAGCAGCAGAAGTTTTGATAATATTACAGTATTGTTCGCTTTACCAACAAGTTTGTTAAAAGTCATGAATCTGTATACATCTAGACTTTTTTCTGCGGAGGTAGAGTTGTATAAAGCTAGAACAAATCGCTCTCCTACGTCTACAATTTATTCATGACTAGCTTTTTCATTATTAAAACTTTGCACGATGTCTTGTAATACTTCTGTAATATAACAGTTAAAATTGTAATATATTGGACAAAATTCATAAAGTTTCAAAAATTGCGTGCTTCATCTCCTAGAGGACGTCGTTTCCACCCCCATTTTGAGATTATTCTGGAACGGTGCATTTTTCCATAAAAAAACCTATATACAGAATTATTCCTTATAAAATTCTCTATAAAAAACTTCTCCAAACTTTTTTCCTAAAATTAATAGTACTTTGGTAAATGAGACGCAAATGTAATCAGCGCAGGTCATATAATTCGCTGAATATCCGTATGGCCTATTTCCAAAGCTGTCTTTACGCGAAAAAAGTATAAATATCTGTACACCACCACGATGTAAAAAATTTCAATTTTTCCCACTACATCATTATTTTAGAGCTTGCTGTAAACGCTGTTACTGTTCAGGGCTGCCAATGTGCGGGATTTTACGCAAAAACCGGGTATTTTAAACCCACTATCGGGTAAAATCGAAACCAGAAGTCGACCATTTTGGTTCTTTACATTATATAATTGGAAATTATATCCCATATGACTACACCAAATTTGAAAAAAATCCATTATCCCATTCAAAAGTTACAACAGTGTCCCTATCGGCTGAGCGACCCGGTATACAATATTCTCGCTTCATCAAAAATCGCGTTATTTTATAGGGGTGAAAGGAATTTATTATAATTTTAGGCGGACTTTAGTAGCTACTGCTTTAGCGTTAAGTATTGAACTTTAAAGTAGATTATAGTAAAGATTAGGCATGGTTAACACTCTAAATTTTCTGGTGTTGAAACAACAACACTGGCGGCACTGCTTGAAGTGTCAACACAAAGTATCAGCACCATTGTGTCATAACACAGTAAAATTGTTTCAAGTAGGTACCCACAGGTGTCAGGAATGCCAAGAAAGTTCTGGTACGATAACGACGCAAGGGGAACGTGGAGAATGGTGAGTCTGATGGTCAGAACCCTGAAAATTTTTCTCCCCAAATCATAGCTGTTCGTCCAAATAAATAGTTCACGAATATTGAGTTTTTTCCATTTCATACGCGTAAAATTTGCTGTCGTGCTGTGTATTACGTAAGGAAGGTCATTTATATTATATATATATATATATATATATATATATATATATATATATATATATATATATATATATATATATATATATATATATATATATATATATATATATATATATATATATATATATAGGTATATACATACATACATATATAATGGATGAATATGAATATACATCAGTGGCGGCTCGTCAGAGAAGGCAGGAGAGGCTGAGCCTCCTCTAGCAGCATATCCAGGGGTGGTGAGGAATTGTACAAATTGTAATCATATTGTGTTTTAAATATCAAGCCTCCTCTGCAGAAAACATCACGAGCCGCCACTGATATACAATCATACATATATATACATACCATGAATGATCTGGAATTTCCGGGTTAATAATGAAGAAAAATTTTGTCTTTTAGACCGGCACGATTTTCTTTATTTTCCCAGTACATTATCAGTTTTCACAACGAAGCAAAGGAATCAGCTTCTTAATGAACATCATACGTATTTAGAAGAGAAATCGATGACAGCTTCCTTCAGCTTTATAGAGTAGTTTGGATCTTCCATGTTGTTCATTTTCCGTCGATTCCAAAACTTCAGAAACTCGTGATCTATTGCTTCCCCAGCTTGCTCGGACCACAAACCGAAACCTTCCTCTTCGTCCAGAAATTCAAGTGATTCTTGGATATGACTCAATATAATGTGTATTTTCAGAGTCTCGGTCACATCGATAGCAAGAAGAGCTTTCCCTTAAATCACTTATATGCTTATCTACATCCGACTGAATCCTCTTTACTGCAAAACAGGGATGTACTATTTTATCCATGGCTTTGAATGCTGCGACGAATGGTAGAAGAGTGACTGGCTCCCCTACGTGCTATTGCTTTGGCCTCACGGTTTGAATTTGGTCTCAAAAAATTAACACGGGGAGGCGTTTGAAGGAAATGCGTGTAGAAAATCAATGAAATCGTCAGATAAATTATTAAATTGTGAAATCTGCCAGCACGTAGGGGGGGGGGCAGTCACTCTTCTACCATTCGTCGCAGCATTCAAGGCCATGGATAAAATAGCATGTTCCGGTTTTGCAGTAAAGAGGATTCAGTCGGATGTAGATAAGCATATAAGTGATTTAAGGAAAGCTATTCTTGCTATCGATGTGACCGAGACTCTGAAACTACACATTATATTGAATCACATCCAAGAATCACTTGAATTTCTGGACGAAAAGGAAGATTTCGGTTTGTGGCCCGAGCAAGCTGGGGAATCAATACATCATGAGTTTTTGAAGTTTTGGAGTCGACGGAAAATGAACAACATGGAAGATCCAAACTACCCTATAAAGCTGAAGGAAGCTGTCGTCGATTTCTTTTCTAAATACGTATGATGTTCATTAAGTAGCTGATTCCTATGCTTCGTTATGAAAACTGATAGGGTCTGATAAAATAAAGAAAATCATGCCGCAAATTCCAGTTCATTCATGTTATGTATATATATGTATGGTTGTATATCAGTGGCGGCTCGTGATGTTTTGTACAGAGGAGGCTTGATATTTAAAAAACTTGCAATATGATTACAATTTGTACATTTACTCACCACCCCTGGATATGCTGCTAGAGGTGGCTCAGCCTCCCCTGCCTTCTCTGACGAGCCGCCACTGATGTATATACATATTCATCCATTATATATATATACATATATATATATATATATATATATATATATATATATATATATATATATATATATAATGAAGGATAGTCACGTCCGACTAGTTAAAGAACAATCTAAATTTAGTAGGGCTTCGGACAACTCCGAAGCCCTACTAAATTTAGATTGTTATATATATATATATATATATATATATATATATATATATATATATATATAATATAAGTGACCTTCCTTACGTAATACACAGCACGACAGCAAATTTTACGCGTATAAAATGGAAAAAACTCAATATTCGTGAACCATTTATTTGGACGAACAGCTATGATTTGGGGACAAAAATTTTCAGGTTTCTGGTCATCAGATTCACCATTCTCCACGTTCCCCTTGCGTCGTTATCGTATCGGAACTTTCTTGGCATTCCTGACACCTGTGTACCGTAAGTCATTGGCGCTAGAGTATCTATCAGTATCAGTATTGAAATGGCAACACAGCACTATTTTATGATTCGATGCGGCTCGATTCGACTGATTTGATGATTTCCAGAGAGCTACAAACAGCCACAAATATAATGCTTCATAAATTCATAACAGTTTGTCGTCTTGAGATTGTTTGTCTATAAGTTACTCGAAATAAAAATTTAAGGATTTTGATAGAAATTAATATTAAAAGTATGAATATTTAATATATTAATTAGTATATGTGTAGGTAAGTATATAAGTTTATTTTAGATTTATTTTTATTTAACATAGGCCCCAAAAAAAGTCAGATTTTTTCGTGCCGTTTGACGAAGATTTTTAGTTTTGTTATATCCAAAATGGATCAAAGAAATATTTTTATTTTAAATATATTTTTTTATGTTTGTGAGTCACTTATGCTGTGTTCCATGATACCGCACACCGACCCTCAGCTCCTGCCATCTTGAGTGTTATTAAAGTGGCACTGTGTCATGTTGCTGTTTCAACACTTGTGACACACCGAATGGTGTGTCAGCACAAAAGTGTCATTCAACACAGTGTTACACATCTCTAGTAAAGATTACAATTTATTATTGTGTTGACCTTATGTGTGCGCCTTATTTTCCACGGTACTATTAATTTTAGGAAAAAAATGTAGAGACATTTTTGATAGAGAATTATATAAGGAATAATTTTGTATATAGATATTTTTATCAAAAAATGCACCGTTCCCGAGATAATCTAGAAAATATTAAGGTATTAGGAGGAAATAAAGGTATTTGAGGAATTACAAGGAATAAAAGGGGAATAAAGGGAATTTTTCTAGAATAGGTATTAGGTGTACAAAATTTCGCCAGCGGTTGCCTCCTCGGCCACCCCCATTACCACCCCCACCCCATTATTAAAGGGGATGAAAAAAATTGTGATTTAGTGTGTGTACAAGAACCAGAAACCTCAAAATATTTTTTCACTTCATCCACCCCCTATCACCACCCCCACCCCACTACCGATGTGGGGTATCGTCTTATGGGTTTTTAGGGTAGAGGATTTCCAATATTATATTATTAAAGTTCCATAAACAATTATTTCCACAAACAAATTTTTTTCGCTGTGAGTGACTTGGATAGAAAATCTGGAAGTGGAAGTAGTGATTCCTTGGCCAGTGGTTTTTATTGTAAATGTCTATTGTATTTGTATATTGTAGTTTGTCACTGAAAATAATTCATTAGAGTATGGCATTTAACTGTATACAAAATTTATGATAAAAACTGTAGGTTGTTATATTCCTAAGAGTAATGGGAAGCACCTGAAACTATTATAGAGATTATACCGTTCATAATTTTCTAGATATTTATATTAAACCGAAAATAAACGCAATTTCCCTCTCACTCTGCAAACATTAAATGACAAACAAAGCAAAGACATTGTTGAAACCCAAAGTTATGAACTTGCTCCACTCAACATCTGACTAACCACGATGTATGAATATCTGTTATATTTATCTAATTGTTCTCTTCCGGGCATTTTTTAAATCATATATAACATTTTTTTTATTATAGATAATTATAAAACAAATATATCAATATAAAAAACTGCAAATATACTAGGTTAATAAATCAATTAGGTGTGTTTTTTAGAATGTCATAAATAGAATTAATATATTCTGGTCTAATGAACCGTTTATGTGTGAAAAATATTTAATAAAGATATCACAAATTAAAAATGTTTTTTGTTCCTTTTAATTATAATGTGACGATTAAAACTTAATTATCGGCACCGATTTGTTATTTGTTTCCAAATCGGACGTGAAATCTGTTAATTCAGTGACATCAGTGTGAATAAAGTGGGCACTTTGCATGTTAAGAGCTATTTGCTGTCTTAAATAAAATAAATGTGGGAGTTACCAATATCTGAGTATCCCGCGGAAATGTTGTTGTAGTAGGGAAAGTTGTAAATCAACAGGCACGGCTCGAGTAGTTGAGCTATTGGATCGGTAAATATTGTTGTAATTTTTTTTTATAAGTGTTGCTGTGGTACCTTTGTTATTTCTAACTCACAGCATATTCCTGATGATATTTAAGAAAGTACATTTGCAACTACTGTTCAATGTTCATTTTAATGTGTATAATAGGGTGGCCCATCTCTATAGGAATAGATAAATACCTAGTTCCGTTTTAATACAGTAAAAGTCGACCTTCTCTATAGGGGGTGCTTACAAATAATTCCCGGCAAGCATTCGTTTTTTTTTCCAGCTTGTACATAGTAATATTCTCTACAACTTTGCCTAATAAAATTTTTTTGTAATTTTGATTTTTGACGGTCCATTATATGGGAAAACATTCACTATATTTATTTACTATGGTTCAGGAAATATACAAACAAAAGGCTGAATAGCTGGGTTTTGCAGGGTTGATTGAGAACTGTCTCCTGAGTCTCAAAAAAAAATGGTTGGAGATTCAGGAGACAGCTCTCAATCAACCTTACAAAAACCAACTATTCAGTCTTTTGTTTGTATATTTCCTGAACCATAATAAATAAATATGGTGAATGTTTCTCCAGATAATGGGCGCCGGACCGTCAAAAATCAAAGTTACAAAAAATTTTATTAGGCAAAGTTGTAGAGAATATTACTATGTGCAAGCTGGAAAAATTTCAAAAAAACAATACCTCCCAAGGGGTGTGCACTGTGACTTATTGTTCGGATACTCGGGAGACACCTCTCCATCGACCCTGAAAAAATCAGCTTGCCGGGAGAAATTTTTTTGAAAAATGATATCTTTATTGGACTATTTACATGTTCTCTTAGAGTGTTTTACTGGTTTAAATATTTTAACCAAAAAATTTATTATGGTGCATTAATAATAATAATTTTTCTTGAAATATTTATCATCATCATCATCTTGATTACAGCACTTGTAAGGCTATGCCCTTCTTAAGCTTCTTCCGTCATTCTGTTCTGTTTTGCGACTGGGTTCTCCAATTTGGAGTACCTACCTATGTTCCTGGAATCCACCAATACACAATCAGTCCACCTACGCTTGGGCATGCCCTGTTTTCTACTTTCCATTGTTTCAACGGTAAAAACCCGCTTTATCAAATTATTTTCTTTTGCTCGCGCCTCGTGCCCTGCCCAACGCAAGCGGGTGAGTTGTATTCCATTGAAATTTATAAAAGTACTTTTCTTTCGAAAATGAGCAACGAAGATTCATCGGATTTAGTCCATCCTTCCGATCCTTGAAATATTTTAGCCTTCATAAATAAATAAAATCCCGATGGTAGGTTTTCATTTAAGTTCGCTACTGTATTTTATAGAGGTAGCATTAAGTTCCAGCTTGCGATCTTTGATTGATTGATTTACCAGCGTGCAGTAGGCATTGCTGTCACTCCCAGGGTTATACAGCTGGGCCTGCTACGTCTACGCTGGGTTGGACTAAGGTCATGCTTGTTGTCAGCTGCGAGAGCCACATGGCGCATGGTAAAGAAATGGGATGGGAAGTATAGGTATTTGTGAGATGCGTTACTGCATTGTGTCGTGAGGGTGTGTTTAAGCTCCCTTTCTTTTGTTTTTGGACTTCTGCCTCTGAAATATGTTGTCGCATTGTGTCATAATATGGAGCGTTTATGCTCCTCTTTTTGTGTTACTGCTTCTTCGAATCTTTTTTTTCTGAGTCTTCTGATTCCACGGTTTCCGATTGTGGCGATTTCTGTGTGGTATTCAATTTTTCATCCTGATCGTCTCAGTTGTTTTTCTCTACTGTAGCATGGTTTCCTTATTTTTCAGTGCTAGCGCTTTCTTCAGTAGATATGTTGGGTATGTCCCCAGTACTTCTTTGCGTACATTTCTATCCTTTTTTTATTTCTCTTTCCTCCTAATAGTAAGGAAAAAAAAAGTTTAACTATATCTGATATCAGTTCCTTACGAAAGGATACTTCGTTTATTTAATTGGACATTACGCGCCACAAATAATTCGCAATAAATTTACTTCCAATAGGCAAGTATTATGAGAGTTCTTTTAAAACATGCGCGAAATTAAACTCAGTTCACGCGAAATTGCCACATTAATTATTATTAAAGAAGTTTCAGGTTTGTTAACATTCTAACACATAAGGACGTTCATTGTATCGTTAAAGCTTGAGAAGCTTTATGCAGAGTGAAGGACGTTACCAATATCAGCTAACAGGCCTAGTGCGAGAGAGAATGAACAAATTCTTCCCGAAAAATTGGACGATATGTTTGGTATATTCCTTGCAAATTCTTTGGAATTGATGAAAAGAATGAGCAGTTTTTAATAAATGAAAAAAGTTTTATACATGGTGCCTATTGATTGCCAACTTGCTTATCGAGAGAAATCAACTGAAGGGAAATCTCAGAAATGATCCGAACGACTGAAGCGATGTCTTCAAGAAAAGTTTACGTTGACTTAAAATAGACAAAATTATACTAAAAAGCGGATTTCAGGTGGAAGAAATTGAACACATTTTACAATCAATTGAAGTTGATTTGATTACAAATTTTGTACATGCATCTTTAAAACTGCAACAACCTCGTGATGATTATAAACGATTATATTTCTAATGCTCTCTATACGTTTTATTGAAGAACAATCCACTAATACTGCCTTTTATCGTCCAGCTGCCTTTCATCACCCACGTTGAATGTACAAGGCAATTTACTGTCTAAAAATATTATTTCCTCAAGATTAATTCACGAATAAGAGGCAAATTTTTCACTCTAATGCTTTATATAAACGCTTGGTTTAAAGCGCCATATATCAGTAATGCACAATATCATGATTTACAGTTTGTAAACAACTTATTAATTATAAAAATCATACAGTTCGATCTACCAAAATACGAACATAGATATAATATGTCCAGTTGACTTCCATCCACTGGCGGGAGTTAATTCGAGATACGAATGATTTCCTGTCAACGGTTTTTGTTCGTGCACCATACTGCACCGCATCGCTATTATCGCTATTGTCATTTAATCATTTGTCTCTGAAAAACGGTACATTTGAAAATTTGAAACTAAAAAAAATATATGGAAGTTTATAATTTGCAAGAAAGAAAACAAACAATTAAATAATATTATCTATATAATAAGATAAGGTGAATAAAAGAAATATTTGCAAAGACATTGGAAAATAGACCAGTGCTTTCTCTATCTACAGTGCACAATCTGATTCAAAATTTTGAACAGTCGGTACTATACTGGAGCGGATCTGGCGAGAAAAAGAGGAGTTTTGAAACCAACTTTTTTTAAAAATATTTTTTTTTTTTTTTTGGCAATTCAGTTACACCCTTTCTCTTTTATCATGTTATCAACTTAGTTCAGCTTAATCACACGGGGTGGCGGAGGAATTCGCATTTAAAATTCGCAAAAACACGTTTTTCCACGATAACTATGTTATTATTGACCTGACGAAAAAAAATAAAATTAAAAATTGAAGATTTCGCGGAAGCGCATAATCTGGTTTTTTTTTCTAGTCGGACGGTAACTTTTCGTGAAAAATTTTTTTGAAAATACTCGTTTTTTGCCCTAACACTAATACACGAAAAAGTAATTCCTTAATTTTTTTACAAAAAAGGAAAGTTAGGGGGATGAGATTTTTTTGAGGTAGGTGAAATAGATAAGAATTGATGGAGCCGGAGTATTGGGATGGTCAGCCAATTAGGGGGAGGGAGGGAGGTAGGAAAAGGAAAATTATTCAACCCCCTCGAACTTTTTTCCCTGTCGTGCGATTTTCAAAAACCAAAATGGAATTTGTTCGTTACTACGTCTAATATTTGACTGAATAATATGTTTTATTTTTTTCAACTAAACAAACTTGTGGGAGGGGAAAAACTTTTGCATTTTTTTTTAAATGCGTTTTTGAGTACGAAGAAAAGTGCTCAGAAGAGAAATTTTTTACAGGTGAGTGTTATTTTTTTTATCTTCAATTTAAAAAAAATATATCGCAATCCAAGCAATAGGAAGGGAGGGAGGGGGCATAATGCGTTTGTGGGAATGAAGGGTTAAGGAAAAGGGATAGGGACTTCGGAGCTTAGTATTCGGATATATAAATCTTTTTCCATCTTAATATTTTATCAGTCCACTCTCAATCAAATATTAAACTTATTATAAATAATTACATAGGTTTACAAAAAATAAAAATGTCCGACCAGTGGGATTCCATTACCGTACTCCGAAGGTTTTTGACGTGCTGAACACGATGCCGTAGATCATTTTGCGCCATCACGTCAGGATTTCGAGAAAACTTTACCCAAAAGTGTTCGCCTTCGTTTGTGCACAAATTAGTTCACCCAAACGACCCCAAAAACCCCCAAGTAATAAGTTTTGTTCCACAATCTTAAAATTTTGATAAATTTCTGGATTTTAGCATTTGCCATATTGGATCTGCCATCTTGGATTTAGAAATTATCAAATTCCGACTTTAGATTCGTAATTAGCGACCCCAAACCCCCGAGTAACAAAATTCAGGCCAAAATATTGAGTGAATTAATTTGTGCACGAACGTATTTTTAGCACTTTTGGGTTAAGTTTTCTCGAAATCCTGACGAGATGGCGCAAAACAGACTACGGCATTGTGTTCAGCATGTCAAAAACCTTTGGAGTACGGTAATGGAATTGCATTGGTCCGACATTTTTTTCTTTTGTAAACCCGTGTTGTTTAACACCGCACGAGTTTTCGCGGCGCATTTCTCTAGTTTTAGGTGTGTATTGGATATATAAAACAATTATTTTTCCGCTTAACCCGCTCTAACTCAAAAACGGCACAATGGATTACTCTCAAATTTTTATCGTGTTATCACTATATATTTGTTAACATAATGTTAATATGTAAGTCAAATTTTAGTAAGTGTAAAGGATTTTTTTTTTCTAAGGCTATGTCGAAAATTTGCATTCTCAAACGTAACATGCGGGAAACTTCTTTCGAAATAGATACCAAGTGTATCGAGAAGTAACGAAGATAAAAGATGGACGTAACTTTTTTATTTGAAACCTTTTTTTCTAGAATTAGCAGTTTTCGAGAAAATTGCAAACGAGTGATTGTTGGCCAGGTACAGCAATTAATTGCTATTAGATTCCACGTGGAACCAAATAGCAGTGGAATCTAATAGCAGTTAACTGCAGTACTTGGCCAACAATCACTCATTTGCAATTTTCTCGAAAACTGCTAATTCTAGAAAAATAAGTTTCAAATAAAAAAGTTACGTCCATCTTTTATCTTCTCGATACACTTGGTATCTATTTCGAAAGATAAAAAAGTTTCCCGCATGTTACATTTGAGAATGCAAATTTTCGACATAACCTTAGAAAAAAAATAATGCTTTCTACACTTACTAAAATTTGACCTACATATTAATACATTATGTTAACAAATATATAGTGATAACGCGATAAAAATTTGAGAGTAATCCATTGTGCCGTTTTTGAGTTAGAGCGAGTTAAGCGGAAAAATAATTGTTTTATATATCCATTACCCACCTAAAACTAGAGAAATACGCCGCGAAAACTCTTGACGGTATTAAATAATTATTTATAATAAGTTTAATATTTGATGGAGGGTAGACTGATGAAATATTAAGATGGAAAAAAGATTTATATATCCGAATATTAAGCTCCGAAGTCCCTATCCCTTTTTCTTAACCCTTTATTCCCGCAAACGCATTATGCCCCCTCCTTCCCTTCCTATTGCTTGGATTGCGATAATTTTTTTTTAAATTAAAGATAAAAAAAATACCTGTAAAGAAATTTCTCTTCTGAGCACTTTCCTTCGTTTACAAAAACGCAATTTAAAAAAAATACAAAAGGTTTTTCCCCTCCCACAACTTTGTTTATTTCAAAAAAATGAAACAAATTATTCAGTCAAATATTAGACGTAACAACGAACAAATTCCATTTTGGATTTTTAAAATCGCACGACAGGGAAAAAGTTCGAGGGGGTTGAATAATTTTCCTTTCCCTACCCCCCTCCCCTCCCCTAATTGGCCCACCACCCCAATCCTTCAGCTCCATCAATTCTTATCTATTTCACCTACCTCAAAAAAATCTCATCCCCCTAACTTCTTTTTTTCGTAAAAAAATTAAGGAATTACTTTTCTGTGTATTAGTGTTTGGGCAAAAAACGAGTATTTCAAAAAAAAATTTCACGAAAAGTTACCGTCTGATTTGAAGAAAATACCAGATTATGCGTTTCCGCGAGATCTTCAATTTTTAATTTTACTTTTTTTTTTCGTCAGGTCAATAATAACAAAGTTATCGTGGAAAAACGTGTTTTTGTGAATTTCAAATGCGAATTCCTCCGCCATCCCGTGTGATTAAGCTGAACTAAGTTGATAACATGATAAAAGAGAGCGCGTGTAACCGAATTGCAAAAAAATTTTTTTTAAAAAGTTGGTTTCATTTCAAAACCAGATCCGCTCCTCAATGCAAATCATTGACTTAGGGCTTTGAAAATGTTCCACAATATCACGTCTGTCATATTATCAAATATCAGGAGAAGCCTCTGCGATGGACCGGAATATTCAAGAAAGGTGTATTTTTTAGCATTTGCTCAAATTGTTTCTACTTCAATTTAATTTTTAGTCTCCTTTCTTAAATTCCCGCTACTTTTGTTTTTATAGAATGAATTTTATGTTTGTAGAATTGCTTGTTTGTTTCGAGAAAATAAAGCAAAATTTGTATTTAACAAGTCGAAAATGGAAAAATACTTGAGTAATTCTCATTTTCGGATAAGACGGTTCAGCCGAAGTCACCTGGTACTTCTGCTCTGTCTATGCAACTCACGTCAACTTACAGTCAGTACATGGCAATAATGCTTTTAGCGGGAAAGCGTTAATTGATACGATTTCTTCGAATGTATTCATAAAGTTCGCAGTACGATGGACCGATCTGTATATTTTTTGGTAACATCAACTCCATTTAGACAAGGCGAAAACCTCGCCTTCCTATGGAAAAATTTCCTCAATTCTATTTTTTTGCATATTGACGTTCGAGACATGCCCGTGAATAAGAATCAAGAGTTTGCCGAACGATAATCTGGTCCCAATTTATCTAAACTATTTTTTTTAAATAAATTACAAAAATCGCTTTTTGTCACCCGAATGATATTTTAGGTTTTTTTGGTGACTTTAAACAAAAAAGGACCCTTGACATTTTTTCGCGAAGTTAACCGTTTCCCACTTATAAACAATTTAATATTTGAAAAAACGCAAAATCGGCCATTTTCAAGGTTAAAACACAATATTAAAAAATGAATTTTTTGAGTTCGCCAAAATTCTTATATACATCCGTTAATAAAATCTTGAAGAGTAAGTGCAGATTATTTCATTCTATAGCTTAAATTTTTAATTGTTAAATAGACGTTTTTAGCTGGGCGCGCACTCTGTCAGTCGCAGGCGCGCACACTCGCTTCTACCGACTGGACTATAGAGTATCTTGAGTTCTCGTTGCTTTGCTTTTACATACGCTTTAGTTACTATTGCTGTATGTTTTATAAATCAATATAATTTGTAATAAACTATTATAAGTATAAATGGTAAATTAAACAAAAAAAGTTGAAAAATCTTGAATTAGCAAAAAATATTTGAGCATATTCTCGCATTCATCTATACTACAACCACATAAAAGTACATAAGCAATATTATTTTTTACAATGGCATGCTTTGGTTGTGCAAGTCTTTACATATTTGCATTGAGAAATAAGATTATAAGGTACTGAATTTTTTAACTTAAATCTAGGTAACAATACACCTGTTTAATGCAGGATCTATCCAAAATCTTCAAAATTTAAAGTTTGATATCTAGGGTTTAAGGAATATTTCCAGATATATGTTGGCAATGACGTTCTTAACGCGTGCAGTTTAAAAGCATCAGACATACTTACATGGAATCTTTCCTAAGTTTACACTCATTCCGCATGAATGGGAGAAGTGCAGCTTCATCAGCCGCTTCACCTGTATTATTTAATATTTTTAAATAAGCTTTTTCTAATGCATTTAATTGCTCCGTGGTAAGCTGTGACCCATTACCCAGATATCAGTCGGCAATAGCGAGTGCGCGCGCCCGCGGCTGAAAAAAAGTTCGCGCCCGGCTAAAAACGTCTACAATGAAATAATCTGCACTCACTCTTCAGGATTTTGTTAATGGATGCTCAGAGATTATATAAGAATTTTGGTGAACTGAAAAAAAATATTTTTTAATATTGTGTTTCAACCTTGCGTTTTTTCAAACATTAAATTGTTTATAAGCCGAAAACGGTGAACTTTGAACGAAAAAATGACCTCTTTTCTTTAATATGACCGAAAAAAACTAAAAAAAATTCATTCAGATCAAAAAAAGCGATTTTTGCAATTTGTTTAAAGAAAATTAGTTTAAACAAATTGGGACCACATTTTCGTCCTTCAAAGTCTTGATCTTTATTCAGGGACATGTCCCGAACGTGAATATGTAAAAAAAATTGAATGGGAAAATTTTTTCATACAAAGGCGAGGTTGAGGGCGAGGTTTTCGCCTTGTTTAATTCTTAGGAATGCATTTTTCATTGAAGTTCTTCACTTAAGATCTGTGTCACCATTGCCACCTTGTATAAAATACGTTTACCTACGATCACTACTGTAAATAGTAAAAAACACACTACGTGCCATCTATGTAAGTTGAATTTTACATATTGTAAATAAAACGCACTGTAAACAAATCGCACGGTAAACAAAACGCACGGGACACGCAATTATAGGTGGCTTATATCGCTAACGCGGGGTTTAAAAAAACAAATGCGCCTACGTAATTTTCAAACGTTGTCAAAACTGACATAATATTTGTTGAACAATATTGTTGACTAGTAAACGGAATCCAGATTTTACTCAATAAATAAACAAATATGATCGTAGGTAAAGTACAGTACATAATTCGAGTTGTAAAACAATTACGCACTCATGGAAATACGCACTCCCAGCTACGCGGCATCGTGCGTAACTTTTCCATTCGTGCGTAATATGCTTCTTACAACACTCATTACGTAATATATTATTATTTAATTTTTTCTTATAGATTATGAAATACAGCAACCACTTTGTTTCATATTGCCTCATATTCAACTGCTCCTAAATTTGGAAACCTCAGTGATATAGTGTAATATATAATGTTGAGCCGGCCCTGCAATTAAATTTCTTTAAACTATAATCCAATGCATTTATTTAAAAATATCTAATTACACTAACATGATTAATGACATGTTTTTTATTAAAGAGAAAATGTTAATTAGCTAGAAGAGATATCACTATGAGATTTCATATAGTTTAATTCATACTTTTTATACTACTCTTTAATAAGAACCGGCGTCCGCTTGTTTAATGTTATACAGTTTACTTTGCGTGAAGTTGTTAAATTTGAAGTAAAATTAATTACAAACAGGTATTATTAATGGTGATTATCGTATTGAAAAAGTGCTTGCGAGCTATTTGAAATCGCTTCTGCTGCCTATTGTCTATCAAGATTACTTCCAATCGACTTAATTGAGGACAGCAGATATATATTTTTTATATAACAAAAGAAAACGTGTTGAAAGTTTAATGTTTTAGGTAGTGTTATTTTAATACAGTTTTTTAAATTAAGTGTTGTTAATGTTCATTCTCATCTCGAATAGGATTATTATTATTCCACTAGAGCATACTCATATATTTATATAGAATTTCAAATGTTGAAAAGCGAGTTTTTCGTGATTTTGAAGTTTTTCGAGTTTTTCTTTGCACACAGGCAAGCAAACAAATTAGGAAAATTTGGTACCTGATTCGATTTCCATCTCAATCCTATAATTTGTTGTAAAAAAGTTTCGGTTATCTTTCAAAATTCTCAAATTCATCGAATCATTTCTACATGAAAAAAGTTGTCTTGTGTGGTTTTCACCTAAAATTTTGTAAGGATATTATTTAAACATTCGAAGCAATACAAAATTTTAGACCCTAATTTTAATGACGTCAACCTAAGGTGAATTTTTGTTCAGAAATGGTATTTTACCTCTATAACAATTCGGTGTTTTCACATATTTTAAAATCTCATTGACTGTGAAGGTAATACTTAATTATAATTAAAAACATTTGAATTTCCACAACCAGTTGATTAATATCCAAGAAAAAGTATTTTTAAATTTGAACGAGAATTTGAATTAAAATTTTATCTCCAAAAACACTAATCTATATTGTTGACGTCATCGGACATAAACACCCAACCTCAAAAATACATATCTTTTAAAAATTTCCGAGTAATATGTCACTATTATGAAAATTTCCGTTTGGTTCTCGTATTTTCAACTATAATCTTGTTCATAAAGTTTTAAATATCTTCTTCCAATAAAATAAGGCGTTTTTTGTAGGTTTTGTAGCAGCCCATTTTTAGTAATCAAAACATATTGAGACATCATATGCGTCAATTTTTAAATGTTTGCTTAGAGCCATACTGGTTTTAAATGAGAAGTGCGGATATAATAATAATAATAATAATAATAAATAATAAAAATATTTATTTACAAAATATGCATGATATAGGTAAAATACATGACAATAATTTTTAAAATATAGCGTAAATAAATATAAGGAAAGAATCCATTTAGGCCCAGTCAAGGGTCTGTCTATGGAGGTGGGCATGTGACTCAACCTTGATACTGTAGAAACAGGTTAACTATCACGTATATGCAATTAATTCTACAGCACCAAAATTGAGCGATGGGGTGTCCTTATAGACATATGCACATACATACATGTACGTACACACATGCATGTAAACATATACATAACATTATTTCATATACGTATGATAATTAATTAGTAATAATATTACAGCTGAAAATATGACAAAAATAACTAAGTAAAAAGAACCATGTAAACTATGTAAAAAAAACTATGTAATCAGCATCACTATACACATAAGATAATAGCTTAAAATTAATGAAAAAATATACTTCACATACCTGCATGTCTGTTAGACAAATGACGTATGCAAAATAGTCATAGACTTGTGCGCATATTTGAGATGACAGAGGTTGCAAATATATGAAATATACATGGAAAATAGAGTAGCATATGTGTATAATTTAAAACAGAATAAGGATGTATATATATATACATATATATATGTATAAACTGCATAATTAATATTATGAAAGAGTTGACATTAGTAATAAATGATTATATTTCAATTAAAATAAATACAAATAATGAAAATAGTAGATAAAATACAGTGGAAGGCGTAAGATCAGCGTAACAGAAACATAACTGAATGTTACAGGTGGTAAGTATTTTTCTGGTCTATTAATTGATGAATTTGTAATCTTGGTGTGTTGTTTATCCATTTTTTTATTTGTTTCTTATATATGTTTTCAGAGTTTAACAATTTAAGTTCATTGGGAAGAGTATTGTAAATTTTCGGCCCCAGGTAAGTAAAACAACGTTGAGCCATTGTTTTCTCTATTTTAGGAACAAGAACGGAGTTATTTGTTTTATGACGGGTATTGTAGTTATGTTCAATGTTTATTAGTTCTTGCTTATTCTTATGTTGTCTCATTAAAATTGCAAAACAATATAGCTGGCGCATATCGAAAAGTTTCGTGTCTGCAAATAAAGTATGGGAAGGGTACGTCCAGTGTTTTTTGTAAATTATTTTTAAAATTTGTTATTGTATTATTTGCAGGCTTTTTAAGTGGGTATTTGTGGCCCCTCCCCAAGCATTAAGTCCATAGTTTAGGTGCGATTCTACAAGAGCATGATAAAGAGTCTTCATCTGTTCCACATGCAGTAGTTGGGATAACTGCTTAAATTTGTAGAGCAGTGTTCTTAATTTTTTTACTACATAATTTATATGAATGTCCCATCTCAGATTATTGTCTATATATATGCCGAGGTACTTAACATTATGGGTAGAGGAAATGTCTACGTCCACATCATTAACTTTGAGAACTATTTTGCCATAAACTGGTAAGCACTTGTTGTAGGATGAGAAAGGAACGTAACAAGTCTTGCTGTAGTTAACTGTCAACAGGTGATAATTGAACCACGCAAAAATTTTTGGTAAATCATTTTCTATTTTTCATTTTAAGACGTTCCAGTTCAATGCACTATAAAATATTGCGGTGTCATCAGCAAAACTTGTTATATCACCCTCCACCTTAATGTTAAATAGATCGTTTAGATATATATTAAAAAGTATAGGTCCCAGTACGGTGCCTTGTGGGAATCTATATTTAACCACTTGCGTGCTACTGAGTATACCGTTAATATTGGTATATTGCTGCCTGTCTGTTAGGTAACTTCGCATTAGTTCATATGGCGTTCCTCTGAAACCTATATTTTCAAGTGTTTCCAGAAGTTTAGTGTGACTAACTGTGTCGAAGGCCTTTGAGAGATCGACAAATATACATATAGAAGGTTCTTTTTTGTCTATGGATTTATTTATTTTTGATACCAACTGAGTCATTGCATCCTGTGTTGATTTCTTTTCCCTGAAACCAAATTGTTTATCGGACAAAATATTGTATTTTTTTAAATAATTTTCAATTCTGACTTTTAATATTTTTTCAAAAATTTTTGCCAAGTTTGAGATCAAGGAAATAGGCCTATAGTTACCCACGTCTAACTTATTTCCTTTTTTATAAAGTGGTTTAATTACCGCCGCCTTAAAAATAGCGGGACATTTTCCAGTTGAAAATGATGTGTTAATAAGATATGCTAGCGGTTCGGCTACTTCACTGACAATCCACTTTAGCGTTTCAGATCTTATACTATCCAAACCAGGAGCTTTTTTATTTTTTAGGCTTTGTATAATTTCAATAATTTCACTTCCATCTGTTTCAGAGAGAAAAAACGAGTTTGGTTGGTGAGAATTTGGTTTTGTTTTTAAGTTCTTGCTAATTTTTATTTTTTCAGCTAGTTTTTTACCTATGCCAGTAAAATAGTTGCAAAAAGTATTTGCAATCTCTTTTTTGTCCTTTATTAAAACATCATCTACTTGTATTTCATTGATATCATTATGTTGCGTGTTTTCACAAGACATATCCTTTATACATTTCCACAGATTGGCTGAATTGTTTTTGTTTGAGTCGATGACTTTTTGATAAAAATTTATTTTAGCTTTTTTAATTAGCTCAGCCAACTTGTTTCTGAATTTTTTAAATTTATTTATATTTTCTATGGAAGGATTGGCTTTCATTTTTTTGTAAAGGTCATCTTTTTTATTTACTGACGTTATTAAACCTTTGGTAATCCAGGATTTCCTTTTTTGTTCCTTATTTTTAATTTTTACGTTTTTTGTTGACTCATTAATGTAATTTTTTAGTTTATTGACGAATAGTTCTGTGGCTTCATTTAAATTTTCCGATGCGTAGACATCAGACCAGTTTTCTTCTTTTACTTTATTTTTTAAAATAGTTTTATCCAAGAATGATTTACTTTTCTCCTTTATAATAACGCATTGTTTTTTTTTCAGTTTCTACTATCTGGACTATTTCAGAAAAATGATCGGTGACATATGTTTTTAGTATAATTGGAATGTAGAAGAATTTATTAGATTGTAATTTGTCTTTTATAAATATATGATCTATGCAGCTTTGTGAATTTTCTTGAATTCTTGTGTAGTGATTTATCGTTGATAAGTAACCTTCTTGCCCTAAATTGTTTAAATACTCGTTTGAAATTTCATCATTTCCTAAAATATTAATATTAATGTCACCCACCAATACGTGGATATCCAGATTTTTATTTATGTCATTTAGATATGTTAACAGATCTGTATTGAAAGTTTTTGCACATGTGGAGGGCGGTCTGTAGATTGCAGTCATTAGAAACGTTTTGTTTTTTAGATTGGAATAATCATTAAAAATGACAATAAACTTAAAAAACCTAAAAGTTGAGATTATGTTAATGCAACCGATGACGTCACAGCCCCGTTTTGTATAGTATTCATTCAGTTATTCAGTTTTGTTATTTGTTTGTTGAAATTTTAAATAGATAGATGAAAGAATGGTGTTTAAATATTGGTAAGTGCTTTAATGTATGGAGTACTTCATTTTAATAATATCAAAAAAGCAAATTTGCATACAGTGTACATTTTTTCAAATTTCAGGGCACACTTTCTAAATCAAATGATATTTTATTGATTTTATTTAAATAAATTTTCTCAGATGAAAATTATATTTTTTCATTTAAATTATTTTCAGTGAGAGTAGTAAAAAAAAGAAACCGCTTTTTCTCTGGAGACCTACGCAATTTTGAACAGTCTCACTATCAAAATATTTTAGAAGTGATTCAATTTCCTAAATCCTTACTGATTTCAAAGATTAGACCTAAATTATTGCTTCAGAAGAGCTAAAAATGATTCATAAAATATTTTGTGTAGCAACTTTGCGCAAATGTTAAAATAAACAAAATTAATGACCAAACTGTGCAATATCACTAACTGTAAATGATTGGTGTTTATTCATCGGAGACATCTTCAATTACTTGTGCTCGGTAACAATATCCTCTTATAAGTGTGTGTAGTATAATAAACTAATAAGCTTCGGCATTTTCTTCTTTGACGTTGTTAACAGCTGAAATGACAGTTAGAGGCACGTGTGATCTCTAACCTCTATGTTAATATAATGAATCTTACAAGCTTGTAAGTAGCAGTGGCATTTGGGTTGATGTTAGAAAATTTTGTAAGCAATTTGTTATAGCTAGCTGGGGAGCTGATGGCAATATGGATATCTGATTTCATTGTAACTAACAATAATATGGAATGAACGTCTTGATATAACAGATCGATTAGAGCAGCTACCGAGCTTGGTTGCTGCCGATTTTTTAAATAAATGAATTTCAAATTTGCAGAAAAAAAAACACTCCTATATTATTTTATTGTTTCAGTCTTTGCTCTAAAATTATTCATTTATATAAAATATAAATTAAAAAATTGTTGACTGAAGCCCATGTCTCTGATTTCTTTTATAAAACTAATTGTTAATTTGAAAAAAGTGCTATTAAGTCTTTTCATTGTACGTTGCATTGGTTTTAGTTTATTAGATTTTATGTCCATAAGTAGAGAAAACATTGGCTGACGTGTACGTTGCCGATTTTCAGAAATATTCCTAATTTACTCCAAAAAATGTCAAAGTAAGAAAAATGTATTATCGTACTGAAATTTGTCAAACAAGTTGTTATTTATTTTTTATTAATAAAAAAAACCTATTTTTGATTTTACAGCAGCATTTTATTACCAATATTTCGATAAAAAATATTTTCGTTTATATCATGGACCGAAACCGAAATCGAAATCCGCACCGTACTTACGACTTTAAAGTTAAAAAAATATGGTTGAAATCAAACATTCAAATCTTTAAACCGTAATGTAGAAATACCAAATTGTATGGTGAAAACCACATCTACGTCGATTCGTCCATTATAAAGATTATATAAGGTAAAAGGCAAGTAAAAAGCCAAAAACCTAAAACGAAACAGAATCGCACCGTAATTATTAATTTTTTCTAACAGAAGCCGAATTGCTGCGGATTTGTAAACTGAAACCGTAATTGAAAACCAAATTTTCGCTGCTATGAAAACTGAAAATATTATACGTTTTTAACCCTAACCGAAACGAACCGAAATTAAATTCGTTTCGGTCCCTGATTTATATACAGGGTGTTTTAATGGTATATGCATATGTTCAGATCTGTGAACATTCACATCTTCCTAATATACGAAAAAATATTTGTTTTTCAAAATGCCCAAAAATAACCTAGAAAATAAATATTGAAAGTTGGAAACAATTACCATGTACGTCAATGAACCGTGTAATCTCAGCTGTGCAACATTTCATTAATTTCATTCCAGACAGGCGTCTTAGCTCGACGCCTGGCTGGGTATAAGGTGTATCCAAATTTATATTTTTTTTTGTTAAAATTTGAAATTTTTTAATTTTTTTTATCTATTTATTTAACGTCGGCCTATTTCCGCTACCAGGGCCTATCACCGACGCCAAAAGGCGAGCTACCCCCAACCTGTAAATTTTGCCGAACCTCTTCCCTTAAGAAGAGTAGGGATCTTTTACTTGCCTAACATTTAATAGACAAGGGACCGCCTGCTTTACATCCCCTCCGAAGGATGGTATATCCACAACGTAATCCCTGTCTGAAATTACATAGCTTCCGCGTATACACTGATATACAAACCGCTAAAAGGTGGGACGAGATCGCTATGTTTCCCTAGACGTTGCTTCACTTGAAGTATCGAGATACTTACACGGTGAAGACGCATCTACGCTCGCCCCTATTTTTAAATTTAAAAAGTGGCATTGGTTTTCTCTTTACATAAAGACTCGCTGATTAAAATATATTTGTGTATATTTAAACCACCCTGTATAGTTTCCAACGTCATTCCCACTATTAAGGCACTTAGGTCATTTTAAATAAAAAGTTCCAATTTAATCAAAAGTAATAATATACAGTGTGTTTCAGTTAACATTCCCACAGCCGATATTTCGGGAATTAAGAAATATGTTTTTATTCGGTAATGGATTTCTATGGTTAATGCCTTCTTCAAGAAGTACAATTTACTATTATAACATTATCTCCAGAGATGGCGCTGCAGTTTAAAAATATTTTTCGATCAAGGAAGGTCTGAAACATATGCCATTCGATTAAGAATTAAATTTAAATAAAACTGTTTGTATTCCAAAAAGTCAGATCTACAGTAGTTTTTGAGTTATTTTAATTTTATTGTCTAATTTTTTAGTGTTATTTTTTTTTAATTGCTGTAACTTTTTTAATCTTGATATTCGGATGTAGGTTCTTAATAATTTTTTTGCCTACTATAAGAGAATTATTTACTGGTGGGAATTTTTTTTAATAGCACTTTTACCGGAAATTACTTTAAATTGAGAAATTTAAATGGAAAAACAACAAACAAGATAATTTTGAACAGTATATCTTGACAACAATATTTAAAATAGATGCTCGAAATTACTTCCGTCTGCTTGAATACACATGTCAAAGTGATGTTCTTAATAATGTATGTCTATTAATTGCACCAGCGCAAGCGTAGATTTTATTGTATAAATCTTCTATTGGCCCTTGATATACTTTACTTTTCAACTATCCCCCACAAGAAAAAGTCCAGAGGAGTCAAGTCCGGAGAACGCGCGGGCCATCTAACCGATCCTGAGGTGCCAATCCAGCGCCTTGGAAACAGGTCATTCAAATAATTTACAACAATATTAGAGTTGTGGGATGGGGGGGCCATCTTGCTGAAACCAAATTTCCGCTCTGTTGTGGTAAAAGTCTTGGTAACTCATTTTCTAAACACCTTAAATAACGCACACCGGTTAAATTTTCATGGTATAGAAACGGATCTATAATATAATCATTTAAAAAACCACACCATACATTTACGCTGAACACAGTTTGGTTTCTTGTTCCAATCATCCATCTTGGGTTGTTTTTCGACCAATATCTACAGTTATGTTTTGTAATTGTGCCGTTACTGTGACACTTAATTTCGTCACTCCACAGTACATTTTTAAAGAAATTACAATTTACTTCATAAAGACAGAAAACTTAGTAAGAAAGGTTAATCGACGATCATAGTCCGTAGGCAGCAAATGATGTAATAAGTGTGGTTTATATGGAAGTTACTTATTTTCTTTTAAGATTTTTTGGCATGACGATAGTGATACATTGGCGGAGGCTCTTATTTGTCGCAATGAAGATTGGGGATCATTGTTAACGGTTTGTAAAACTAAAGCCGTATTCTCCTGGGTTCTTGCTGCTGGTATTCTTTCACGTTTCAACTTTTTAAAACTACCATATTGTAATAATGTGTTACACAAATTGGAAAGAGTCTTGCGATCGGGTTGTGGTCTGTTTGGAAATTGTAATTGATACATACGTTTGGCTGCTTTTGCATTTTTATTGCATTTTCCATAAATTAATAACATATTAACTATGTCAACATTGGTGTGGGCCATATTTTGGACAAATTTTACTAACGTATTCTTAAAATGATACACGCAAACGAATATTAAATTTCTGACAGTTAATAAATAAACAATTGCAAATTATTCAATTTTTTTAGGTAATTTAAATTTCTCAATTTAAAATAATTTCCGGTAAAATCGAAAGTGTTGTTAAAAAAATTTTCCACCAGTAAATAATTCTCTTAGAGCAGGCAAAAAAATCACTAAGAACCTACCTCTGAAAATCAAGATTAAAAAAGTTACAGCAATTAAAATATATATAGTGTATCCACGGATGGACTTATACTATACTAACTATACTTATAAAAATGGTTATTTTCGAGGTTATTTTCAATTTTTCGAAAAAAACGTATTCTTCATAATTTCTTTTGCTTGTTATATAAATACGATTTACGCTGAGAAAGTTTAATTTTGTTATACAGGGCGCGCAAAAATTATAAAATTTTGGAATTTCAAAATAAAAAATTTTAAAATCAAACTTTTTGAGGCATTGGAATTATGGAGCTTAAAAGCAGTAATCGCAAAGCCAAATATTTTTTTTTCATGGGAGTTATTGTTATTAAGTTATTTGATATTAAAAATAGACAGAACAATTAAATGTGAGAAAGTATTTATTTAACTTAAGTATTTATACAGTAACGTCTTTACTCAACATGAAATCCTCCTACGTCAACGCATTTCTCCATCCTTTTTCGAAATTCGTTTTAAACATTGTAAAGAATATCTGGTGTCGTGTCACTGTAGCAATGGCATCAGTGATTCTGTTTTTTAAATCTCAATATTATCTTGCATGTCAGTTGCATACACTTTTGGCTTAAGATACCCCCACAGAAAATAATCCATTGCGGTGAGGTCCGGAGACCGCGCTGGCCAGTTTATCTGTCCATGGCGCCCAATCCATTTTTCGGGGAAATGTTCATTTAGCCAATCGGTGACAATCATTGCACTATGCGCTGGGCAGCCGTCCTGTTGGAATATCATATTTCTTCTAAATTCCAAACTTACTTCATCCATTTGTGGCAAAAAGTATTCACTAAGAATTTCTAAATAATAATTTGCATTAAGCCTTCCTTCCAAGAAAAATGGACCAATTACTTTATTGAACGTTAACGCACACCATACGTTGACTTTCTTAAATTTTTGGCTGTTTGTATGACTTCCTGAAGTGTGGATTTTCTTTTGCCCAAAAGCGACAATTTTGACTGGAGATTATCCCATTTATTGTAAATGTAGATTCGTCACTGAATATTATATGATGGTGAAAATTACGGCTTTCCATTATGGGTTCACACATTAGTAAAGAGAATTCAAGTCGATATGAATCATCACCTTCTTGAAGTTTATGGATAAAGGTTGGTTTGAATGTGTAAAATTTATTTGCGGACAGAATATTGTGTACGTGACTCTCAGATACACCACCCACCGGACTCGCTCTTGCTCTCAAAAAAAGTCGGGGATTATTGCGAACTGATTCTGACACTAAAATTGTTGTAGCATCATTTTCATCATGTCTTTTTTTTTTGTTTTTTTTTCACATCTTTAACGTCACCATAAACATCGAATTTACGAACTATATTTCTTAAAGCATTTACAGAAACTTGTACACCTGGAAACTTCCTGTGGAAAATTTCTATCGCGTATTTATAGGACACTTTTCCAATACCATAACACTTGATCAAGTAAATGCGCTGCTCTAGGGTCAACATTTTTCTAAAGATATTAATTGACAAATGTTAACAAATAACAATGTTACCTAAGCATTATTTCACAGCGGCAATCTTGATTACTAAAAGTTAATTCAGTGAAGTAGGACCTGAGTTGAAAAACTATGAAACAACATTTACACCCAAACTTATTAATAATAGTTACAAACAGCATTTTTTACAAGTAATACATAGTCTTTAAAACATATTAATCGATAACAAGATATGGGGAAAAATCGATTTAATTTTTAATATCAAATAACTTAGTAACAATAACTCCCATGGAAAAAATTTATTTGACTATGCGATTACTGCCTTTAAGCTCCTTTATCCCATTGCCTCAAAAAGATTGATTTTAAAATTTTTTATTTTGAAAATTCAAATTTTTATAATTTTTGCGCGCCCTGTATAACAAAATCAAATTTTCTCAACGTGAATCGTATTTATATGACAAGCAAGAGAAATGATGAAGAATAAGTTTCTTTCGAAAAATTGAAAATAACCATTTTTATAAGTATAGTTAAGTCCATCCGTGGACACACTGTATAACAACCAAAAATTAAAGAGTAAAATTAAAATAACTCAAAAACTACTGCAGATCTGACTTTTAGGAATAAGAACAATTTTGTTTAAAATTTAATTCTTAATCGAATAGCACATATTTCATACCTTCCTCGACCGAAAAATATTTTTAAACCGCAGCGCCATCTCTGGTGATAATGTTATAATAGTATATTGTACTTCCTGAAGAAGGCATTAACCATAGAAACCTATTACCGTTTACAGAATAAAAATATATCTCTTAGTTTCCGAAATATCGGCTGTGGGAATGTTAACTGAAACACACTGTAGAGTAAAAAAATAGGGGAAAATAAATATAATTAATTAACCCATGAGAATATAAGAATATATTGAAACTATAAGTTCATTTTTGATATTTAAATAAACAAATATGATTACATATATTAACAACATTTTTAATTTACTCGCAAAGCAAGAGAAAGTATTTATCTTCGATACACTGTATGTAAAAGTTTAAATTATCATGAGAAATACCCTGTAGAATTAAATTCAACTCAAAGAGTTCTGTAAATTAGTACATGGTCTTGACTAACATTTCAAATGAAATGACTCGAAACGTCTTTTACAGATTTTACTATTATCTTGTCACAACTCTGTGAAACAACCTGTAAATTTGAAAATTATTTTATCTTTATTATTATCTTCATCTCGGTTGATGATATACTGACCGTCTACACGCTATATATTTACGTATGTATTCTTTATACACCGCATTGTAAATTTAACACCTTTAAACAAAAATTTACTTCTCAACAAAAAATATAGCTAAAAACGAAGTGTTAATAATATTTTCCTCCCAATTATGGAAAATTGACCACTGTTTGCCCGTTATTCTGTTTTTGTATTTTCACATCCGAACAAGGCAACAGATAAATTTCTTATACGCTTGCTGCCATAATTCCAGATTTATTATCTAACACCGTGTGTGTTCCGCTATGAGGAAGTTATTAAAGTGTTTTAAAATTCAGACTTCTTCTGTTTTGACAGAAATTATTGTTGGATTGAGATAAGTTATAAACTATTTAAATGAGTTATGAAAGCCGCGAAGAAAAAACGTCATAAAAATACTGTCATTCCGATATAATGTATGTATATTTGAGTGTAATAGATATGCGGATATAAAAAAAAGAATCAGAAACGATAAATGTAATTTAATATAAGCTGATAGATTTAAGATAGTATTTTCTGACTTCAGTACATTTAAATAATGGATCATATGAACCATAATTTTATTGTAAATAAGTGTGACGTTAAGAAAATAAGAATTATGTTTATAAAAAGCAGAGTGAATCAATGAATTCATTAAAGTATTAGTCCAGTCGTGAAATTGAAAAAGAAGGTGCATCACGTGAGGATAATTCAAGACGAAACAAAAAGTTAAAGTTCTTTACCTTAATAAATGGTCTAGGTTTTGTAACACATTAAAGGAGGAGGGCCTACAATGCTGGTTTTCGGCCCTTTTTATTTTTGGACAAAAAATTTCATAAATATTTTTTAATCATATATATTCAATATCTAATCTATTTCATCCCAAACAGAACTTCCCACAACCCATCCCCCTTCATGTAACTCCATTAAATTATTATAGAACCATTAGCACACATGTTTAAATTTTTTGAATTTGAAAATCATATTTCCTTTGAATAAACTGTACCCTAAGCTCCCCCTACTACTATGCAATACCCCAACACCTCCCGACACCCCAACCCTCAATGACAAGCACTCTCTTCTCCAACAACATAAACCTGTATGCTGCTACCAAATATAGAATAGTTTTAAAAGGACTTTTATTTACGTTATTAATAATTTTTTTAATTTTTATTAAATTTTTGACAAAATTTTCCGATAAAAAAATGCCTAATATGATTTTTGGACTTTCTCCACATATTTTGGTACCCCAGGTGGTTTTGCATTGACAGGAGGCGAATGTTTTTCTGGTCATAATTTGTATCCTAACTTTTTCTATACTTGAGTAAAATTTGATAGAAATCGCACAAAAATACACATTTTAGAGGGATGTTCAATTTTTAAATGGGTCACTCTGTATATGATAAAAAAAAAATTCGAAATTTTTTTACAAAAATAAAAAGCGTCGAAAATCGGCCTTTTAGGCCCTCCTCCTTTGAGATTTTGAACTCTATAGGAATACAGCAAAAACAAAATTTCATAGTATATTATTACCATGAAGTGGTTCGGATTCCGCTGTAAACTGTAGGGACCCCTTCAAGTAGTGAGACATTTTTGTCACTCCATTTTTTCTCAGCCGCTTTTGTCACTCCATTTTCCCCACTGACCTTTTTTCCCACTGCTTCTTTTTCTCACTGCCCCTTTTTTCCCACAAAAATTTCAAAAGCCATTTTTACCCGACAAATACATGTATATTCGTCAAAATACATTGTACATCTTTAAATTCTACAAACCTGTCAAAAAATGTGGGAGCATGCAAAACATTTTAACAATCATACAAAAAAAAATTATAAAACCCATATTTTACAACAATTTTTCCAATCAAAACTGGATGCTGCTGCCCACGTCTCGAAGATGCAATCTCCCCATCTTCTTTTTCATCTTCATATGAGCGGACGATAGTCGCTATTCGGGATTCTGCTTTCACCCTGCTCTGATTTTGAGGCCTCCGCACTGCTCGTCCGAGATTGAGTTCGCGAAACATTCTTTCCGTGTCTGCCTGCTCTTTTTGTAGCTCCACGATGAAACTGTACATACTTGGGTGATCCTTACCGACCACAACGTGGAACCTGTTATGCCTCGGACATGTTGTTGGTCCGAGACAGATTTTGCAGAACAGCGTCGTACTAGTTCCACAGCTCTGGAGGAAAGCGGGGTGACACTGCGCGTCGCCTACCTCGGGCACGCCTTCCTTCTTTACCTCAAAATATTCTGCGACGTCCAAGAATTCAGCAGGAACGTCTTCCATGAAGACATCGAAAGCTTCTTCGATGTCCTCGACCGGCACAAATGCGGTTGCACACATCGCCTGCGCAGCTACTTTGATTGATCTGTCGTTTGGGTCCATGTACGCCGCATACAGTTTGCGGGGCGGTCGGGAAACCATGTTGCGAACACATCGTGCGTATAATTTCGAACACCTTTCCATATGCTCCTTCGGTCTTGTTCTGCAGCAAAGCATATACTACCGGGAGGGCGACTCTCTTTTCCACACCATTCGTCGTTTGCACAAACGCAGCTAATATGGCGAAAAGCTGGAAGAAAGCCTGAGGTACGACTTCGAACGTCCCGTCCCGTCTGCGTACCATGATGACTTCTCGTGAGGCGCCTTAAATTTTCCTTAGTTGTGAAAATTAAAATGCGGCCACTTGATTCGTCCGCCTCTGCATCTTCCAGCGAATCGTACACCAAAAAATTTTCGCCGGCGAGGGTTTTTTTAAATTGGAGTAGTAACTCCTGCAGTTCCTCAATTGTTCGCGGGTTCGTAGGAACGTTTCTTAACCGCTTCCTTTGGATCGCCTTCGTCAAATTTGGCCTTTCCGGGAGTTGCGAGAGCACGCACGATGGAACGTTCTGCAGTTCGGTCGTCAACAGTTGTGCGGGAGGGGCCTCCGGGTGTTCTTCGGCGCATTTTTTCAATCTCGATTTGATTTTTGCAGCTTCCACTTCCTCAACGTTCGGGGCATGGTTGTTATGTGGCGATTTTTCTATGCCTTTTATAACTTCAATCACCTAGCGGGATTAAATATTATTAATACTTAGAAACTTTTTATTGCAATTCACAATAACGTACTTGACCGTGTGTCATCATAGACCGGGTGACTGCACGAGCCCCACATTCTGGATACAATTTACATTTCCAGAAGACACGTCCATTTCTTTCCGTGTGCTTGTAATACAAAAAGCCGTCGATGTTCAACATGTAATTTTTCACAGACTGCACCAATTCCACAACCATTTTTAATTTTCAATGAAATGAAATTAAATTTGAAATGAAATTTGTACGGAATGAGATACCAAATGACAGATACCAAACTGTTTACTCGTTGAATTTGACAGGAAACAAATGCCTAACCAAGTCAATAACTACATTGGGTACTTCTAGAAAAAAAAATGACAAACACAGTGGAAAAGACAACTGTGGAATAAAATGACCTGTGGAAAAAAAACTATGGGAAAAAATGGCCAGTGGAAAAACCAGAGTGACAAAAATGTCGTACATTCGGACTCGCTGATTAGAATATAAGGGAAATCTAGATATCCTAGACTTGAGGATCACTGAGGTCACATGCAAGGTGGTTAAAACACTTTTTAAACATTTTTGTACATTAGGAGATCAAAAAACGTTTTTATTTGCAAGTATTTAGATACCAGGGCCTCCTTGTTCAATATAAAAATTAAAAACTTTGGATTTTCTACAGTTTATGTTCATTTTGTCCTTGAGTTAATATCTAAGACGTCGAACAGCGATGAAGATCTCGAACAGCGATGAAGATCACACACAGCTGCAAGTTCATCATTTTCATTTTCAGTAAACCCCAGATTATTTTTATGAGATGAAATGGGTATAGTATGAATGTAAGGTCTACAACATTAAGATTTCTTCTAATGTGCTTGTACCCTTTTAGCATCCAAAATGTTGCTCTAGATAAACAAGGTCAAATTGATGTTCCCTATATAGACTTTTTCAAGATCCTTGATCGACTAGATCATAAAACTTAAGTCACTTAAATTAATGTGCTATCCTAACTAGAATTATTGCTTTAGTATTCAGCTGAACTGTCGTATAATTATTTTTTAATGGTGGAAAAATGGTCTTTTTGGTTTTATTAAAGTATTATTATGAACTAATTGTCCCTCTGGGATAATTTAGTGATACAGAAATATCCTAAACATAATTATAAAACCATTTTATAAAGGATCTATTTTCCCCATGTAAAGGTGGGGGTTTATGGAACTTCAAATAACGATCCGAATATTTTTATATTATAGCAGTTTCATAATTGTTGGTTATAGAGCTATTATAAAACTTACAGGTTACTCCGTT
This sequence comes from Rutpela maculata, assembly GCA_936432065.2. Lineage (NCBI taxonomy): Eukaryota > Metazoa > Arthropoda > Insecta > Coleoptera > Cerambycidae > Rutpela > Rutpela maculata. Next base: position 54,809,229 of record OW386289.2, on the reverse strand, counting down.
AATGTCATATTACCAGGTGATATAAATGATCTTACAACTAACTATAAAGCAGATAGACTTATACAGATAATAGTTCTTATTCTTATTCTTATCCTTATTAAGGTGTTTTATCGAACTCCAGTGAATATATGAAGAACTTTTATATAGCCGAAAGTCCGCTGTTGCAGTAGTTATATTTATAAAACTGAGGTTAAAATTATTGATGTTCTTGTTTCAACATGGGAAATACCTCAGTTTTTAAAGAGCATCGGAATAATCAGGATGATGTCAACATGAAAGAAACTGAAGGGTAGTGGAAAATTTTCTAGAATCACTTGACTGTTTACTAGCAATATTGGAATTTAACTAAATTTTCACGTAACAATTAGAGACTATAGAGAGCTGTGATACATATATAATTATCGTCGATCCAACTAAATAACTGGATGGCTTTATAGTGGCTGCGTGATATACTCAATCGTTCTAGAAGAGAACACGTTGTACTACTGCGCTAGTATTATGATTGTATAATGTCTGCATAAGAAGCTGAATTGTTCTCTAAAGTAGTCTACTTAAACTAAAAGTGTTTGTGGCTGTATAGAAACTGCATAATGAGACGAATTGTATTATAACAAAACCTACGGCAGTCTTTATACAACAAAAAGGAATGTACAGCTGTATAATAACTGTGTAATGAGTTAACTTGTTCTCTAGGATAACCCGCAGAAGTTTTACACTACTAATTATCGCCAATAGAGCGGTAACACTCTATGCAACTAAAGGGCTTTCTAACAGCTGTTATAAAACAAATACGTCTGTAAAAGCTGTTTAAATGTTCCGTCAATTAGACGCATAAGACAATTGAACGCACATGTCAATTTGACGTGGTAAAATAGGACGCGTGTTACGTTTGACGCATACATATCAGCTTTCTGGTAAACAAAAATAAAAGTATTCTTTATTTCTTTAAAGAAACATGTTAGACCTATTTTCCTTCACACAAAATACTTAGGATTAACTACTTATGATTAGTTGTCTGTGTATTTATTAGAGTACGAAAGTTTATTTCGCCAAAATTATTGTATATTATAATGAATGACTGTGTCTGTGGTAGTGGGCTTTCGGGTTAGGTTTAATTTTAAGCAATTGCTGTTTTTAAATAGGTTAAGTTGAATTAGTTTAGGTTAGAGTGTGTATACTTGGTTATTTTTAATAAACGCGTCCAATGTAACACGCGTCCTATTTTACCATGTCCAATTGACATATGCGTCCAATTATCTTATGCGTCCAATTTTCGCGCGTCCAGCTGTCGCGCGACTAATTTCCTGCGACCGATTGACGTAGATTCAATAATAGAATTTATATATCTATAATAGCCATATCACTCCCATAAAAGTTGTATTATCTCAGCCACCATATTTTTCAAAAACGGAGAGGAGGAGAAGAGGTTTTATATGTGGCGTCCATCTTAAGCAAAATTCATATAAGAAAATTAATATTTTATTTACACATCATTTAGACACTATTCCACATGTACTTTTAATTACGTATTATGTTTTAAATAATTAATTTATGAAAACAATAACAGCTTTTGACATATAGAAGTAAATAACTTGAAACACATTTTTCTATAAATCTTCTTCAGTCACTAAATTTGCAGAATTTCAATGGAGCACTGTTAATTCATAAGATATCAGAGCATACAGTAAAAGTTCAATCGCAACTTCATTTTATCTTTAGTAATCTCATGAAAATTGAAATTTTAATGTACACATATTTAGTCAGAAAACAGATAAGTCTAAATAATGATTGAATATGTTTCCATATTTTATAAATTAATATAATACAACTGTTATGAAACGAGAAAGCTCTTTAAATATTATTCAACTAAGAACCGTTATACATTAATATATCAACAATGAAAATTTGCAGAAAAATTACTCCATATAGAGGAGTGGAAACGAACTTCTATTCGGCTCCTTGCATCTCTATTAAAGCTTCTTACGTTACTTTATAGATGCTGTGAGAATATTACTGGGGTGCCAAATAGTTGTACTAGTACTGTTATTGCGGCTTTTAAAAGATTAACAGCCTTTATAAACCTGCGCTTATCCTGATTTATAGTGGTTGTATAGATATTGAGAGAATATTTTTAGACCTTAATTAGGAAGTTTCTTATTTCAGAAATATCATGTACATTCAACCTCATTTAGTAGTCTTTCAGTTCACTAGTCAAACAAAAAAAAAATCATCTCGATATCTGAAAACCTCACGAAATTATTTAATTAGTGTTAGTTGGGATGTCAGCAAATATTTTAAACCTCCTTGAAAATAAAATGCAATATGCGCAGTATCATGGTTTTAAATCTGGAAATATAGAGGTTCTATGAGGAGTCCCCCAGGGCACAATAGCAGGACTTGTTCAGTATATCTCTAGACGAGATAAGTTTATAATATACAATGTGTCCACGGCAAAGCGGTATTATAGGTGTAAATGACAAATTTTTTTGGATTACAAATACAATTTTTTGTATTCTGCTCTTACTTCACCCAAAAACTATTTTTAGTATCTTAGACTTTAAAAAATTTATAGAGAGCGCTGGTAACAGCTTAAAAATAAAAATCGCATGAGGTAAAGTGCCTTTTCTGTGCGAAATATTGAAAAATTTTATTAGAAAAACTTGCTCAGAATTAAAAAATATGACGTTGACTCAAATTACAGAACTTAAAAATTTTTTTTAGTTTATAAAATTTTAATTTTTTAAAATTATATAAAATTTGCAGAAGACCGGCTTTTTCATCGACATCATTTTCTCTGACGAAGCAACTCACCAATGGTGTTGTATCTCGCTACTGGAGCGATACAAATCCAAATTTTAGAATTGTTACAGGTAGTCAATATTATAAAAGAGATAATGTTTGGTGTGCAATATCATACAATGGTAAAATCGGACCATACTTCATTGACGGTAAATTGAATCAGTATAACTCTTTAAATCTACTGGAAACATTTTTTCATTAACATTTACATACCTTGCCACTGGACGAAAGTGCACGTTTGTATTTTCAGCAAGATTATTGTTCAGCCCACAGCACACAAATAGTAAGGAATTGGCTGAATAATAATTTTGCAGAAAAGTGGTTGGATGATTTGGATCCTTTACGTATCCACCCAGATCGCCTGATTTGGCTTTTTGCGATTTTAATTTATGGGGTCATCTGAAGCAAATTGTTTATTCCTATGATTTAACAACGGATGAAAATGTATTGAAAGCTATAAATGCTATAAATTCAATTGACCTCCTAACCATTCAAAATAGCACCAAAGAATTTAAGAACAGAGTTGAGATATGTGCTAAAAATGGAGGAACATGGGTAGAATAAATGAATTTAAATTATCATTACATTTATAATATTAAAAAAAAGTAAAATTTTATAAATAAAAAAAAAATGTTTTTAGTTCTGTAATTTGGTACGTCATATTTTTTAATTCTGAGCAAGTTTTTCTAATATAATTTTTCAATATTTCGCACAGAAAAGGCACTTTACCTGATGCGATTTTTATTTTTAAGCTGTTACCAGTGCCCTCTATAAATTTTTTAAAGTCCAAGGTACTAAAAATAGTTTTTGGCTGAAGCAAGAGCAGAATACAAAAATGTTATTTACACCTATAATACCGCTTTGCCGTGGACACATTGTATAACAATTGAAAGTCGCATTTTGGAGATATGAGCTTTACTTTGGCTTTTTTAAATAGAATATCCTGTATATTTTTACACCATCTTAAAGCTTTTTTTTTTTGGAAAACATGATTTTTTATAACTGTTATTTTTTATGTAACTCCAAAATTAGCGAAGTTAACTGAGGTTCTAACGTTCGCGCGACTACCCTGTACTTTAAAGTTAATCGAATGTTCCCGGACATTGGCTTTACTCATGATTTATTTGTAAACATGTATGATTTTGTTTGACGGTCTACAAATTTTTCATTCCTTAAATTTCAATGTACCAAAATCACCATCGCGAGTTCCAGAAATTTCTCATTTAAGCACTCCTCGCTCGAACTTACTAGAAGTATTTCTAATATATTAAACTTGCCCTAATTATTCAATGGTCAAGTGCACTGTTGATATATTCAACTGAAGAAAAAAGAAAATTAAAGTCCAAAAAAACCTTAGTTGTATATGTTTTTTTGTATTGCATTCACATTATTAAATTATTGTTACTCACTTTTAGTAATTATTTTACTTAATTTTAGCCTCTCATTTGTTGATTAAATAAGTGGTCAGAATATGCTACCATAACATTTGTACTAAAGTTGGCTTCATCTTAATTGTTAAAACTAAATTTTTACTTATAGTCAACTAAACCATAAAAAAAACACAATACACACACTAAACTGCTAAAGAACTTAACTTAACTAAATTACAGAAAGCATGTAAACCGGCCTTAATAAGAAATATACAGGAAAGGCTCTTCAAAAATTGTACAATGTGAGGTAAAGAGAAGGCTTTTGATTGCTTTCGCGAATCGTCTGAAGATGACCATCAGCCCCCACGTGATGCCAATTACAACTTCACCTCCAGGACTAAATAATTTAAGTGAAAAAATTTTATCTTTGTATAGGAGGACGTTGTAACACAAATATTAGATGTAGGTGGGAATTAAATTGTTAATAAATGCAACAGAGACAAATTGATATTCCCAGTCACGACTATTAATTGGACTTTCCATTTGATTCCTGACAGTTAAAAAAGTCGTTGTATTGTGCTCATAAATAGATACTTTGCTGCTCGATAAATATTTGTAAATATTGGTGCTAACTTAAGAACATCCTTTGTTATGTAAAATAATTTTACAATGGATGATTAGAGATTATTACAAATTCATTTTAGTGTAATTTAAAACTTGGTGACATAAAAGTGTAGTATTTACTATTATAAATCAATTAAAGAAATACAAATTCAAACTGTAGTTGTCATTGAATTGAAGTGTAATGCTTTGAGATTCTATGGTTGATTATGTTACTCATTAACAATTATTTTTTTTATTTCACTGCATTAATTAAATGTCATTATTAGTTGTAAAAAACTAGATGGGCAATTTCGAGTTCATAAATTGTTAGCTAGGCTTTTGCAATTTAACCAGACAGAAGAATCCTTCAAGCAAAAATTGCATGACTGTAATATAGTTCATGCCATGTATACTAAAATTCGCAGCATTTATTCAAAATCACAGATAATACTCTGCTTAAAACCCAATAGTGCCTATTGTATGATTTATCATACAGAAGTTAGGTTGTCTCTAATGAAGAGTAAACGGATCGAGTGTGATAAATTCAGTGATTTTACCCATCTAAAGTGTTATTTGGATATATAGACAATAAGCTTAGGACAAAAATTCGATTGTTTTATACTTAAATAAAATAAATAAATAACCGAGCATTCTATAACCAGTAAATTTCTACGCAGCAGCAAATGAGCTCACGGTAAGGTTATGTTTCACTATTTTCATTTGGATGTAATTTATTTGACTTTTATTCATGTAATAATTCTTTATACATATTATAGGATGTACTTATACCATTTCATAGTCATATCAATTCCTTCTGTAATTGCAGCAGCGGAAAAAACTTTTCGTATGATATATCATACGGTAGGCAGATGGCGGTATAAATGTTAGTTTTGTTTCACAACTTCTTTTTCATTGGATGAGACTATGGAGCCTTATTTTGACCGTAACAATATGGAACAATTTATAAAGGGAAAGCCAATTCGCTATGGCTTTAAATTTTGGTGTCCCAGGGGTACTTATTGAATTTCAACCCCTATACGGATAAAGTGGGGATAAAATCAAGGGTAAAACTTTGGGATCCAGTGTCACCGAGAAACTTTGTATGAGATATATTCCCCCGCATTCTACCATATATTTGGATAATTTTTTCAACTCCTTACCATTACTTGAACTTCTGCAAAATAATGAAATTCAATGTATTGAACCGTATAGAGAAAGCTCCTTTAAAAGAGCTGCAAAAAGAAAAACGAGGGATTTCTCATACTCTGATTGACTCTAATAGTGGTATTCAACTCACCAGATAGCATGACAATAGTCAAGTGAATATCGCAACCAACACCAAAAACAAAGACAATTGTTTGGCAAAAGGCACGTGCAAAAGGTGGTCCAAACAGCAAAGGAAGCAAGTTGATGTGGGTCAACCGACACTTATAACTCTCTATAACCAAGGAACGGGAGGTGTGGATATGTTCGATAAAATGAGAGGACTCTATCGTATACGAATCAGATCTTGCAAATGGTATTGAGCAATAATTCACTTTTCTTGAATGGATCGGTAGTCAACATGTAGCTTCTTTATCGTTTTGTCTATCCAAAAGTGTCCCTTCTGCAGTTTTTGAGGAGAATTATTCTCACAACTTTAACTGCCCCTGAACATTTAGCTGGCCCCAAACCAAAATGTAGTAGGAATATATTGAAAGAGGTCAGGTATGACAAAACTGATCACCTGATTGACAAAATTGGTACACAAAGACGTTGTGGATATTGTGGAAAATGTACAAAATGTTCTTGTGTCAAATGTAACATAGGATTACATCCAGACATATGCTTTCGAAGATATCTTACCCCCTCTATGTGATATATTCTGCTACTTTCTCTTAAATTTATTGAATATTTTGTATTATAATAAATAAATTTTTTTAATAATATTCTACATGCATATTCCTATGGTATGATATATCATACGTCAAAAAAATTGGTGAAAATGCACAGGAATAAATAAAATGTGGTTTGGAGGGTACTTTTTTTTTTTTTTTTTTTTTGTGGAGGAGGGGAAATCTTGCATAAGACGTTGTGCCGGATTCTTACCGACTAAAACCCCTCCCCCTTCGTCTCGCTTCTCCCACCGGAAACCGCCTTCGCATTACTTCAGTGGGGAGCCGGCCCTTAACTTCCTTTATCGACTTTCTACTTCCTTCGTCTCTATTATTGTACGGACTGTTCCATACGCTCGTCGCCATGATTCCTCGGATGCGCATAAGCTTGCCATCATGTTTGTGTAGTTGAAAGTTGACCCAGTTTGTTGGGTATAGTCCCTCCTGGTCTCTTCCCACCGAGTACAAGTAAACAGGGTATGCTCTACGTCATCCACCTCGTCGCAGTAGCTGCATCTCTCTGTATCTGCCCTTCTGCGATCGTAGAGATACTTCTTAAAACATCCGTGTCCTGAGAGAGCTTGGGTTAAGTAGTAATCCACTTCTCCGTAGGGACGATTTATCCATGTCTGAATGATAGGTATCAATTTATAGGTCCATCGTCCATACGTTCCGGTTTCCCATTTTTGTTGCCATCTTGTAAGAACGTTCTCTTTTGCTACTCTGGCTTCCACTCCATTATATTTCTCTGTCCTTTCTTGTATTAGAAATTCTACAGGTGGGACACCCACTATGACCCCCACTGCCTCTGTTGAAATGGTGCGGTATGCACTGCCGATTCTGATTGACATCAGCCTTTGGAGTCTTGCCAGCTTTGCTATTTGCTTCTTGTTTCGGGTTACCGTATTCCAGACTGGTATGGCGTACAGTATTTGAGAGTGGACCACACTTGCCATTACTCTCCTCTTCGATGCTCTTGGCCCTCCTATGTTGGGCATTAGGCTTGTCAATGCTGCGACCGTTTTTTCCACTTTTTCGGTCGTTCTTTTGACGTGCTCCGCGAAGGTAAGTTTAGTATCAAGCCACACTCCTAGGTATTTTATTGCCTTGCTGAGTCTGATCGAAGTATCCAGGATGGTGAAAGTGATCGGCGCTATTTTTCTTTTAGTGGTAAGGAGGACTGCCTCCGATTTGTCTGGTGCCAACTTTAGTTTTCTTCCTTCCAACCATTCTGCAACTCGCTGGAGGGCAGTGTCTGCTTTATCCATCAGTAAATGCTCGATTTCTGCAACTACTGTCATGGCTACGTCATCCGCAAAGCCGATTAATGTTACACCCGCTGGCTGTTCCATTTTAAGGAGATCATCATACAGGACGTTCCACAGGGTTGGACCAAGTACTGATCCCTGAGGCACGCCGCTGCTGACTTCTACGGTTTTTGTCTCGTCTTCTGCTTCCAGGATTATTTTCCTCTGGGATAGATAGGATGCTATTACCCTGACTAGGCTCTCTTCTATTCCTCTTTTTCGCAGGTCTTCCAGAATGATTTGCCATGATGCGCTGTTGAAAGCATTTTGCACGTCTAAAGTTATTACTGCACACAGTCTTCGGTGCTGGTGCGCGTAAGCAGCAGCTTCTCTGGCAATTTGGATCACGTTGTTTATAGCATCTACTGTTTGTCGACCTTCCATAAAGCCGTACTGTCTCTCTGCCAGTCCACCTGTGCGTACTAGTTCTTCTTTGAGCCTTATTAAGATAAGCTGTTCGTACAGTTTCCCTTCTACGTCTAAGAGGCATATGGGTCTATACGAAGCCGGGTGGTCTAGCGGTTTATTTCCTTTCCTAAGTAGTACAGGCTTAGCCTGCTTCCAGTCTTCTGGAAATACTCCTCTACGCGCTAGTTCATTGTAGACTCTTAGTGCGTATTCGGGTTTACTTTGTACTACTTCCTTCAGGACTTCTACTGGGATGTAGGCTGGTCCCGGTGCTTTATTTGGTTTTAGCTTGTTGCAAGCTATATTCAATTCTTCTACCGTAAAATCTAAGAATATCACTGTTCTGTCACAATCAAAGTTTACGGCGTCGTGCACGGGAAAGAGGTGGTTTACCACTTCCTCTGTCATTTGCATGGACATTTGGGGTCTTGGAGGGAAGCCAAGCATTTGTTTCATCACAATCTTGTAGCCGTCTCCCCAGATATCGGAGTCCAGTTTGTCACGTATGCTTTTCCAACATGCTCTTTTTGAAGCCTTGATGCAATTTCGCAGCCTTTTCTTGCTGCTTTTGTACTCTTCCCTCAGTTGTTGATTTACTTCCGGAAGATTTCTTCTTGCATTTCTTGTACATATCCTTTTTTTCCTCAAGCATTCTCTGCGAAGTTCGGCAATTTCGTCTGACCACCAATACAAAGGTGGCCTACTTGAATTGTACTTTCTTTTCGACATAGTTCTGTCACAGATCTGCGTGAGGGTTTGGGAAAAGTCTTTTGCAGGAGATACGCCCTCCTCCTGAATAATGCCGACGTCGTTCAGTGTCTCTTGCAACTTTTGTTTGTTCAAACTTTTCGTCTGCCACCCTTTGCTTTGCGTTACCATAGCTCTTTTCTTCCCTTCGTCTTTTACTTCGAATATTATATAGTTATGGTCGCTGAGGGTTTCCTTTTCGCTCACTTCCCATTTAGCTACTTTGGTTTTAATGTCGTCGGTAGTCAGAGTTAGGTCTAGTATGGACGAGTATTCGTTTCTCTGGAATGTTGGTGCACTTCCCTCGTTTACACATATTAAGTCATTTTCTGCCATCCATTCAGTTAGGACGCGGCCTCTCTCATCGGTGACGTTCATACCCCATTGTATGGATTTTGCATTGAAGTCCCCCACAACTATGGCCTTCTCTTTGTTGGTTCTTATTTTCCTTCCAATTTCGAAAAGAATTTCTTCGAGATCATCCAAATCTCTATTTGGGGAGGCGTAGCAGCTGTACACTGTGAAAGAGGCGGTCTCGACGTAAGTGAAACCGTGTCCGTAGCCCTGTCCCTTGATTACTAGGCGTCTGTCCAGAACTTTTATAGCGGTATCTAGGTGTTCATCAGATATCCAGTCTTTTCTACCTTTAATTGCATTTTTATTGGGTTCGCTTATCGCTATTAACCCTGCGTCTATCTTGTTGGCGGTAGCTAAAGCCAGGTCGTGAGCAGGGCGGCTCCTGTTTGTGTTAATTTGCAAAAACTTCACTTTCTTCATAATTTTCAGCGGATGTTCTCTTTCTTCTGCTCCTGTTCTTCGGACACCTTGTACTTCCGGACTGGTGCCCCTCTTGGTTACAGTGAACGCAGTATGGGTTGTTTTGGCACACGGCTGCTTTGTGCCCTTCTTTTCCGCACTTAACGCATAGTCTTTCTCTGTCTGGGCCTTTACATTGGGCTTTCTCATGTCCATATTGCCAGCACCTATATCATTTTTTGTCCACTTCCCTCTCCACGATTCTGCATCTCATCCAGCCGATCTTAATATTTTCCATCTGGATAAGTTTCTCCGCATTTGTTGCAGGTACAATGACGGTGACATTTTGCTTGTATCCATATGCCGGTCTTAAAGCTGTGACTTTGAAAGTCTCAGGTTGGACGGATAGTTCTTTGCAAATTGCGTCTGTTATTTCTTGAACTGTTGCCACTTCGTCTAGACCCTTAATGTGAAGGACTTTTTTGTCTACCAGCTTTGAAGTTGTCGCTTCTGGAAGTTTCTCTTTTATTTCTCTTTTTAAGACCTCGGCTTTGTCTGAACCATTTTGTACGGTAAGGAGCAGGTCTCCATTTCTTGTTTTTCTAATATCTTTCACGTCCACTCCTATTTCGCTGGGGTTAACCTTCTGCTTGATTGTTTTTAGCAAATCTGCATAGGATTTGCCATCAGCCTTGACTAGAAGTGCATCTTCCTTGACCTTTCTCTGTTTACCAACGGCGCCTTTGTTGGTATTAATTCTAGGTCTTCTGGGGGGTTTACTAACAACTGTTTGTTCTACAGTTTTCCTCTGGGTATCTTCTGCCTTATAAAGGCAAATCTGGATATTGGTGTCCGCAAACAAGAACTCTATCATTCGTGTAATGACTACTCCAAGTACTCCATCGATTTCTGGTATGGCCAATTGAGTTCGTTTTTGAGATGTCATATGTTCCTTTATGGTTTTTATAGTTCGAAAAACGAACCTATCCTCGGGCTCTTCCTTTGCCTCACCGTTAGTGAGGATGGGGTAGTAGATATACCTAGATTGCAGGGTAAAGTTTCCGTCTTTGTCAGGAAATGCAAGCGAATGGGACATCATTGCCACTTCTCCTTTTGTCTTATTTTGTTTTAGGAGACCTTCTCTGCCTCCGAGCTTATTTATTACCCTTTTGACCATCTTGTCTTTACTTTCGAGGTCTTTGTTGCAGGGAAGTATGAGCTGACACTCTACCGGAGCATCCCAAATGAATTCTTGTTTCTCCTCTATTCTGGGAAACGTTTCCTCTTCCCAGTCATCTTCTGTGATGCGTTGAAACGCATCGAAACTTTTCTCTTGTGAGAGAGCTTTCCTTCTTGTCACTCTCTTTTGCACTTCTCTGCACTCTTTACACAGGACGGAGGTGTCTCGTGATTGGCCCTCAATCTCTCTTTTGTATTTGGCTTCCATAAGTTGAAGCTTCTCTCTGAGTTTTTGATTTTCACGAAGCAGCAGATCCTGTGTTTTGTTTTCTCTCTTCTCGCTTGTGACTTCGTCCAGCCAGTCTTTCAGTTTCTTCGAGTGCAGCTGTTCGATTGAAAGGGCTAGCCTGCCGGCTGCTTCTTTCAGTTCCTGCTTTGGTTTGTACATGTCTTGAACGACTTTATCCACCTGTTTGGCATGCGTGGAGATTTTTTCTAAGACGTTTTTGAATCGCTCTGCTACAACGTTGCCTACTATGGTTTCGGTCTCTTCTAATCTTTTCCGCTTATGGGGTTGCTCTCCGGAGCTTTGTTCCCTATTTCTCCCTAGGTCTGTAAGAGACGATGTTCTTTGTCTAGGGGGTGTTCTATTTATCGAATCTCATCTGGCAAAGGGATTCGTTATTCCAGTAGCTCCAATAGTTTCCTCGGCCTGGATTACCACGTTGGATACATTTTCCTTGGTTACTTTTTCTTTTAAATTCTCCATAATATTCCCACGAGTTGGGACCAAATATTCGTCGCCCTCCAGCAGTGGGCCCTTACTGAAGGGAAGGCTGAATACTGCAGGGTGCGCCTGGTGCTCTGCAGGTTTTTACGGCTTCACTGTCGGTTTGTTATAGAGGTTTTCTCCTCGTCGGCCGGCCGGTTAAGGCAAGCCTACCGGTCGCAGTTCCCACACGACGTTCCTTTGCGGTGCCCTTTTTTTCTTTTCCACAGAGGTCGTTGAAGTGTGGACCTTGATTACGGTGTTAAGCGAGTGAGTGGCACGGCTCGCTCGTGGCTCGGATTGCCCCGGGTACGCCATTCCCGTAGCCACACCACGCGTGGTGTGGATCTTGGGGTTGAGCTGTCCTTAGTTTTCGCCTCTCACCTAAGACCTTACCGGCATGGGTGACCCTGCCGGGAGTCGGGTGAAGACTCCCGCCGGCATTGCTCTTAGGATCATCGTGGTTACTTAAGCCTCTCCACCAACGACAAGGTCTCACAGCTCCTTGGAGAGGGTTTGGAGAGTACTGACAAGCCCTAAATGAAGGTCAATCAATATTTTCTTCAAAAGTTTTCCAAAAAAATACTACTCGGGCACTATTGGGTTAACTAAACAACTGTAACTTAATTTTTAAATTTCCGAAATTACAAATAAGGATTAAATAGGTAAATATATGTCAATATAAACTTTAATATAATAGTAATTCTTGCTTCATCCATTAGCTTACATACTGTGGAATATGATTCTACTAGCGCTACTAGATAATAATGTAACGTGTTTCCACCCTTAGGAAACTACCCCTTGCAAAATCCGTGGGTTCCAAAAATTATAACAAGAGATTGTCCACTAACACACTTTATTAAATATTTACTGGATACTTCACAATACTATTGTTAATTTAAATACACTTTACTGACTAAAAATCACTTTGTTTCTCTTTGAACTCTTAACCTCACTTTCTATACTTTCTGAACTTCTGAACTACTCGCTGAGAATGCGGTCGGTCTTTTATAACAAAAATGACAGATCTCGATTTTTCTGTGATGACGCCACCATTCTCTAGATAATTCCAGATGTCACCAGAATTAACTTCTGGTAGGTTTCTCGAGTAGGTGCAAATACTACTACTTTTTAGTAACCAACATAACCTTAAATTTTAAGGGGTTGCAACATATTACACTGCCCCCTCCTTAAGCCTGAACGTCCCGGTCAGGCAATTCAGCCTCTGTCACATACTTCGCCAGTCTATCCAAGTGTACGATCTTCATCTTGGACTTTTTGTTTCGTTGAATACGATAGACGACATCATTAATTCGGGTAATAACAGTATAAGGTCCTTCCCAAGGAGGTTGAAGTTTCGGTGACTTCCCTTTCTTCCGCTGTGGGTTGTACAGCCAAACCAAATCTCCTGCCTTGAACCCTTCTGAACTACCCTTACGGTCGTATCGAGCCTTCATTCGGTCACTGGCTATGGTGATTTGGTCTCTAACCAGCTCATGAACATTTCTTAGCCGTTCACTCATTTCATCCACATAGCTGTTCACAGGAAGCTGTTCTCCGCCTGGTGTTCCGAAAATCAAATCACACGGCAGTCTGATCTCATGTCCAAATACTACACGGGCTGGTGTTTGTTTCGTAGACTCGTGGATAGCAGCTCTGTATGCCATGAGGAAGAACGGTATGTGGAGATCCCAATCGCGTTGATTCTTATGAACCACTTTAGAGAGATGTTCTTTCATGGTCTTGTTATGTCGTTCCACCATTCCATCTGATTGTGGGTGAAGGGCTGTTGTCCGTGTTTTGTGTATCCCCAATAACTTGCAGATTTGCTGAAACACCCCTGACTCAAAGTTCCTCCCTTGATCTGAGTGCAGCTCCAGGGGTACACCAAACCGACATATCAAATTATCTACCAAGACTTTGGCGACAGTGACTGCTTCTTGGTTTGGAATTGCATAGGCCTCTGGCCACTTACTAAAATAGTCCATGGCAACCAGTATGTACTTGTTCCCATCCTTGGTTACTGGGAATGGGCCGGCTATATCGATCGCGATCCTCTCGAAAGGAGCTCCGACGTTATATTGCTTCATTGCACCCCTACTTCTAGTCTGTGGTCCCTTACTGGCTGCACAAATTTTGCAATTGCGACACCAAGCTTCCACATCTTGACGACTATTTACCCAATAAAATCGTTCTCGTACTTTATTCAGGGTCTTATTAACGCCGAAGTGCCCACCGGATGCTCCATTATGCACTTCCTGAAGTACTTTCGGTACTCGACACCTGGGAATCACTAGACGCATAACAACTTCCCTGCCATCCGGGCTTTCCCAAGCTCTCTTTAGCAGCCCGTTCATGACTTTAAGTGAATCCCATTGGGCCCACAAAGCCTTCAATCCAACTGCCTTATCCGAAACATCCTTCCACGCTGTTCGAATTCCTTTCTCCTTTGCTCTCAATATAAAAAAAAAAAAAATATAGTATAAAAATAATATAGCCCCAATTTCTGTGTCATTCAGTTGTTCTTGTCTCAGGGCTTCGGTTGTCCAATCGTCCGGAACCTCTATTTTAATAGTATTGACGGTCACCGTACCCTGCAATTTCTCAACGTGGCGGCAGTGCTTGCAATCTTCCTTGCATGGTCTTCTAGATAAAGCGTCTGCGTTCTTATGAGATCTTCCAGGTCGATGTTCTATTTTGAAATCATACTGTTGCAACCGTTCTATCCAACGAGCCAGTTGACCTTCAGGGGTTTTCAACTGCAACAGCCATTTTAATGCAGCATGGTCGGTCCGAATCTTGAAATGTCTTCCATTATTTTTCTGAGTTCGTCTTTTTCCTCTTGACGTTGTCTTTCTTGCTCTTCTTTCTCCTCTTGCTGTCGTATCTTCAGGTCCTCCATCATTTCTTTCAATTCGGCTTTTTCTTCTTGGCGTCTTGTTTCTTCATCCTCTTTTTCTTTCTGACGTCTTCTTTCTTCATCCTCTTTTTCTTTCTGACGTCTTGTTTCTTCACCCTCTTTTTCTTTCTGACGTCTTATTTCCTGATCTTCCATAATTTTCTTTAATTCGTCCCTTTCTTCTTGACGCCGTTTTTCTTCCTCCTGGCGTTTTCTTTCTTGCTCTTCTTTATCTTCCTGCCGTTGCTGAGCCATCATTTTTTGGAATTGTTCGAATAAGTCCTGTATTTGTTTATCGGATGCCATACTTCTTGTTGTTACGGGCATACGATGAAATTAAAATAAAATAAATTTAACTGTCACGTCAATATCGGTAATGGAACTTTTCAGACAAATCTCGAAATAGCACGAAAAAGTCTTATCCAGAGTCTTTTGTCACTATCCAGTTCAGAGAATTTAATAATCTCCACTAATGTTCAAATAGAAGTCCTAGTAATTTTTCACGCACTAACACAAATGAGTCTTTTTCAGTGTCTCTATCACTTCTCAGTTCAAAGGATTTAATTATCACACTAATGTCCTAATAAAATGTTCTACAATGTCTCAAAAATGCACTTAACACTATTTTCCTGTTCGATAATAACCCTCGAACAATGTCCAGTAAATGAGTCCTCTGTGCTAACTCGAACACTCCAGCACAACTTCAGAGCTCCTCTTGTCATAAAATTCCGCTTCTGACACCAATTTGTAACGTGTTTCCACCCTTAGGAAACTACCCCTTGCAAAATCCGTGGGTTCCAAAAATTATAACAAGAGATTGTCCACTAACACACTTTATTAAATATTTACTGGATACTTCACAATACTATTGTTAATTTAAATACACTTTACTGACTAAAAATCACTTTGTTTCTCTTTGAACTCTTAACCTCACTTTCTATACTTTCTGAACCTCTGAACTACTCGCTGAGAATGCGGTCGGTCTTTTATACCTAAAAATGACAGATCTCGATTTTTCTGTGATGACGCCACCATTCTCTAGATAATTCCAGATGTCACCAGAACTAACTTCTGGTAGGTTTCTCGAGTAGGTGCAAATACTACTACTTTTTAGTAACCAACATAACCTTAAATTTTAAGGGGTTGCAACATATTACAATAATAATAATAATAATAACAGTCTTTATTCCACAATAATATAAATATACAAACAAATAAACGAGACACATATTTCAGTAAATTGTGGAAAAGGCGGAGTTCAAGCATTTTGGATTTGTCGTCCAAAATGCTTGCTCTTCCACTCAACCTCGAAGATGTAACATAACTATAAAAATAAATGAGTATCTGTATCACATAATACTGTTTTGCTTACCAACAACAACAACAAAATAATCAATTACACAAACATCAATTGTTTATGCTAAGAAGGTAGTATCTTGAAACATTAGCTTTTTAAGTTTTTTTGGAAACATATTACAATCGAATTTTTTGAAATCAGCTGGAATTTCATTATAGAGTTTTGCGGAGTTGTATGTAAAAGAGGACCGAAAAAGTGTAGTTCTATGCTGAGGAGGGGTTAGGTTGTTTTTAAACCGGATATTAATATTATGAATGTCCGTTCTGAATCGTAGTTTATTTAGCAGATACTGAGGTTTCTTTGTAGTGATTATTTTGTGAAAGAACGTGCAGCAGTGTAGCATTCTCCTTCTCTCAGTATTTAACGATTCAATTTCGGTTATCTTAGCCGATACATGATCGCGTTTGCGTAGTCCGCAAATTAAACGAATGCAAGAATTTTGGATTAACTGTAGCCGTTTAGCATCAGTTTTAAGTAGACATGGTCCGTACACTACATCGGCATAATTGATGTGAGACAACACCAACGATTCGCAAAGAATTGTTTTAGTTTTCTTATTTAGAATGTGTCTATTAGCATATATTAATTTTAAAGAACAGTACGACTTTCTAACGATGGATGATACATGTGCGGAAAATCTCAAATTTACATCTAGAATTAATCCTAAATTTTTGGCACTGTCTGTAAGACTTATAATTTCATTGGCGACTGAAATTTTCACATCATTGCTGACTCGATTTCGTGAGGCAATTCGACCAAATAACATAGCCTTCGATTTACTGGCATTAATGTTTAAACAGGATTTGTTGGAAATTTGAAGTAAGTTTTGAAGGTCATGGTTAATGTTTTGGCAAGCATGTTTTGTGTCTTTTTCCTCAAATGCATAGTAAATTTGCGTGTCATCAGCATAGAAATGTGTGGTGCAGAAAGATATGATTTTATGAAATTCAAAGGTGTATACGTGAACAACAAGGGGCCCAAAATAGACCCCTGTGGTACACCACAGACCACTGGGGAAAAGCAAGATCTCTTATTATTTAACACAACACATTGTACGCGATCATCGAGGTAACTTCTGAGCAAAGAAACAGCTCTTTCAGAGAATCCAACGTAGTGCCTGATAGCCAATAGCAGATCATGATTTATCCTATCAAAGGCTTTCGAATAATCTAGAAGTACCAAGACAGATAACTTGTTTTTATCTATTGCGGAGAGCAAATCATCAGTAACTTTTGCCAGTGCCGTACTGCAGCTGTATTCCGGCCTGAAGCCAGACTGGTGTTCTGGTAAAATATTGTAGCTGAAAAAGTGCTGACGTATTTGTTTATCAATAATTTTTTCGAGAGCCTTTGATAGTGAACATAAAATGCTGATGGGTCTGAGGTCCTTATATTCAACAGGGCTGGCAACCTTAGGTAGAGGTATAATTTGCGAACGCTTCCATATTGATGGAAAGGTCTGTGACTCGATACAAAAATTAAAAATGTGTGTAACGTGTGGCAATATTACAGGACAGCAATACAATAACATGTCAATATTAATTAAATCCTCACCGACGGCTTTAGATTTAATAGCTAAGAGAGTTTCATAAATTTCTTTTTCGTTTGTAAGAGAGAATTCAAAATTCTCTACATTTACTAATCTGTTTTTTTTATAAAAAAGAATCGTATCAGGATCAGGTGTATTATTACCATGTTGCATAGTTTGTATAAAAAGTCGTTAATAGCCGTAGGGTTTTGCAGGTGTGTAGGTACTTCAGTCTTTTTTTTGTATGAATTTCTAAGGTTTTCAATACTTTCCACATGTCTTTGTTATTGCGAGATCTAATCTTGTGTTCTAGATATGCCTTTTTTTCTCTTTTTATTGCATAGTTTACTTCATTACGCAAATTTTTGTAGTAATTCCAATGTTTAATATTTTTTGTTTGTTTATATTTGGCAAGTGCTTTATTTCTATGATGCATAAGTTGTTTTAAGGCCTCAGTAAGCCAGGGTGCTTTACGTTTAGTAATTCTTACGGTCCTAATAGGTGCATGGTGATTAAAAAGTTCGAGAATGGTAGAATTTAAAAATTCTACTTTAGAGTCGACATCGCCTAAGTATAATATTTCTGAGAATTCGATCATATTAAGATCATATTCAAAATTGACTATATTAAAATCTTTAAAATCACGGAAGGTATACAGGAGCGGTACGACTTTATCTTGTATTTTATCAATTTCACACGAGACTAAGCAATGATCCGAAATTTCAGATACATCGTTGACCCTCGTAGCAACTACCTTGATGTTATCAGAGCAAATAATGAGGTCTAGTAACTTTGTACTCGTAGGACCGTACCTGGTAGGTTCCTCTATGATTTGTTTGAGTGCGCATGAATCTAGAAGGTTATTTAACAGCTTGCTAGAAGCACAGTTATCATCCAGAAGATCAATGTTGAGATCTCCCGCACATAATATATCATCATACTTAGGCAAAACAATATGAAGTGAATTTTCAAATTCGTCCAAAAAGTCTACTACACTAAAATTTGGAGGACGATATAAAGTGCCAACAGCTATGTTCTTATTAAAATGATTAATAGACAACCAGAGTTGCTCCGTAGTTGCTCCGTAGATGGTGCTACTAGAACCATATTCCATTTTTATTTCTTATACTTAAAATTTGCATATGATACCACATTAGTTGTAGCAAGCGAGGATAAGTTCATACACCTGTTGGACAAGCTTCAGAAAATTAGCTCTGAATAAGGTCCTCACTAGTCAGTTTTCAATTTGTCGAAAATTGGAGTCCGTGTGCAACTAGGTGAAGCAATATTGTGCCATACGTCAAAAGTTTCGGAAAGACATGTAGATTACGAAATTGTTTGGGCCGTTCCTGACAGATGCGTCGGGAGGGAGAAAACCACCCCCATTCACCCCCATTGCAAATAAACCCAGTTTAATTCATTAAAATACGTGAAATATGTCTAAAATATTGAAAACATATCAAGATGAGCTTCTTTTAGTTTGTGAAGCTTATACTTGACGTATGTATCCTAATAATTTTACCCTTTGGGATTTGTCAAACGTTTAGCATCCATCTTGACACATATAAAACCTGGGAAATTCGCAGGTATTTATGTTTATTAATAGAGGATGCAAAACGTTTTTTGGTCTCAAAGGATAAAAACCATCCAATGGCCCGATAGGCATGGGCTTGTAGGGGGTGCGAGAATACTAAAGGGGTAATGGTGATTTGAAAAAATCGAGTCGTATGTCATTTTCGAGGTTCTTGGGGACAATAAATTCAATTCCGCTAGTGATTTTTGTCTATCTTCTTTTGTTATAGACGTCAACAGAATCAATACTTTAACATCACATATCTGCCATGACAGTTTGGTTGCCATGGAAACGCATTTAGGTTGGACTGCGATGGGGCAGTATCATGGGACAACTAATTTAGTACATCTTTCTTGTTTGAATAATATGTCCTTATCGAATTTGTGGAATCTAGATGTCTTAGAAATTAAGAATTCTGCGGATGTTAAAACAAAAGTTGATGTAGAAGCTGATGTGTTAAAACATTTTAAGGAAACAGTTCAAATGAATGAAGAAAATAGATACGAAGTGTGTCTTCCATGGATTGAAGGTTATCCGAAGCTTTTGAGCAATATGGAGGCGTCCGAGAGTAGGTTATATAATACTACTAAGAAGCTAGTAGATTTGAATAAATTTTCAGATTACGATGAAGCTTTGAATGAATGGCAGAAATTAGGAATTATTGAAGAAGTTTCAGAGACAGAGAAACAAACTATTGCACATCAAATAGCAGAAGTAGAAGTAGTTTCAGTGCAGTTATTACAATCTAAATCAAGGATAGCTCCTATGAAAGAAATTACTCTCCCGAGATTAGAATTTCTAGCAACTGTTATAGGATGCAGAATATGTAAATCTGTAAAAAAAGTGAAAGAATTTAGTTGTTTAAAAACATATTATTGGAGTGACTCTATGGTAGTTTTGGCGTGGATAAAAACAAAAGGGGCTTGGAATACTTTTGTGGGTAATTGAGTGAAGGAAATATATTCATGTTCAGAAATTACAGACTGGCGTCATGTTCCAGGAAAATTGAATGCTGCCGATTTACCATCTCGTGGGTGTAATGGTAAAACGTTGTTTGAGTCAAGGATCTGGCTGGTCCATTGTACCTAAAAAGAAAAGAAAAGGCTTGGGTTGTCTTATTTACATGTGCGATATACAGAGCTGTACATTGTGAACTGATCACTTCACTTTCAATAAATGCTTTCATTTTGGCCTTACGAAGATTTGTAGCAAGGAGAGGAAGAATATTAGTTATATACTCCGATAATGGTACAAACTTTGTGGGTGCTAATAATAACTTAAAAAAGTTGAACTGGGATGACATTCTAAAATATTCGTCAGTAAGAAGAATTAAATGGAATTTTAATCCTCCTACAGGTGCTTGGTGGGGAGGATGGTGGGAGCGCATCGTTAGAATGGTGAAAGAACTTTTACGACGTAATTTAGGAAAATTTTCGATTTATTATGAAGAGCTGATGACGGTACTCTGTGATTGTGAAGCCATAATAAATTCACGTCCATTGACATGTTTCAAATGAAGAGTTAATGAGATGAGTTAATTCCTTTAACTCCTTCGATGTTTCTGTATAGTATTACTGCTTGTTATGAGCTACCTGATTTTGATGCTATGGACAGAACTCATTTTTTAAAAAGACAAAGATACCTTCAAAAACTTAGAGACAATTTACGCGAGCGATTTCGAAAATAATACCTAACAAACCTGGTTCATAGTGGCAAAAGAAGAGTATCAAACATTGCAGTGGGTGATGTCATTCTTCTAGAAATTAATAATTCTAAAGGAGTAAATTGGCCATTAGCTAGGGTTATTGAAATATACCCTGGTAAGGATGATATTCCCAGAGTGGCGCGTATTAAAGTAGCTGTTGGAGAGTTGGTTCGTCCATTTCAGCGTTTTTACCCTTTAAAAGTGTCCGGCGATGACAGTGAAACATTCGAGCAACTCCAAAAGAGTAAAGGCGATGTATTACCTGGTGAAACTAGTAATGAAATATTTCAAGTTAGGAATTTTCTTGAAGATGAAGATAAGTGCAAGATTACCACACGAAGTGGACGTTTAGTTAAAATACCAAATCGTTTAGGCATATAATGTAAACATTCTGAATATCCTTCAATCAATTATTAAATGTTTGTTTGCAATTTTTATCGTTTAAAATTGCAAAGGTGGGAGGATGTTAGAAATGTTCGATTAATTTTGTCAATAAATACAGAGATTGTAAATGTCAGATAATAATATAGTAATAATAAAAAAGTCAGTCTTTAGAGAAAAGTATTAAAAGGTATATTTATTATAATAAAGAAAGTCTCTCCACCATATTTATAGTGTTCCATTTAACAATACTGGTAAAACTACAGTTGTTTTAAATATGTCCGGAAAACAGCCTTGGTGTAATAATGGATTTAATAAGTACAGCAGCGGTTGCGTAGTTAAATCTAAATTTTTTTTTGTCATAAATTTAAATGATCAAATGTGTTGTAAAAATGTTACTTCTTGGAAATAAATCTTATTTATGCGTAATTGATATGAAGAAGATGAAACAAATCAATATAAAAATGCCATTTTTGAATCCTTTTCAGTTGTATTTTCCACCTTGTCACAGACACACATAATAAAAAGTTGGTATTTCGCAATGCCATTGCGTAGAAGTAGCAGGATGTATTATAACATGTTCCCGTACACCGCCATAATTCCTGCTATCGACACCAAAGAATCCAGGCTTGTATGTAAATAGAGCACGATCTATTAACGACTGTAGTCGTCAATCAAACCGCGATTAGATCCGCAAATGTGTAAATTACTTTTGTTTATTAGCCATTACCTTGAATAACAATTAATGTATTATTTCTGTGCCTATATTAATGAGACCTGCAGTGCTTTGTTAGACATGTGTTTGGTCTATTTTTATCTATTGCTGCATTATCGTTAATCAACGTTTGAACGCTTGTATCAGTCTTAATTACTTTAAATATTTTATTATACGGATGCAGTAAGTTTGATGGATTGATGGAAATTCTGATACAAGTGCAGCAGTAATTGGATTGTTGGTTCGTTTCACTTGCAGACGGATTTTATGAAGTTACATAAGCATTTTATGCTAGTGACTGATTTATGTGCATTATGACACAAAGTAGTGCATATTTTAATGTGCCTCTACAGGAAAGTAAACATTCATAAGTGGCAGGTGGGATAGCGATATTATCGTAATGTAAATAATATGCAAACATCAATTTAGATTTTAATTCTTTTAAAATTCATACAGATTGAAGATTTTCCTTATCATTTAGTCGAAGTTGAAGGAAATATATTTTGTACTATTTTTTGTTGTGCGTTCTAATAACACAGCCCCACAGAATAAAAAAGTATGTTTTACCAGAAAAGATACCATCATATCCTCACTTATTTTGGTACGCTGAATCCGAATCTGACGTCCAAGTTAACTTCTACCTTGTCATTTTTTTTATAAATCTCTGGGTTTTTTTTCGCATTTTATTTGTGGCGGTACCGAAAAATGGCTGAAACTGACAAGATATCGAAAAATTTTATTAAGAAAAAATGCTTAAATTCCAACGAGGAAAAAAATAAAAATAAAAAATAAAGAGATGTGTAATGGTCAGGGTGAAAATTTGTATTTTTATGTTCTCTCAGATTTGGTTCAAAATTAAAATATGGGATCCTCGTTGGATTCTAAGCACTTTTTCTTAATAAAAATGTTCGATATCTTGTCAATTTGACCCATTTTTCGGTACAACCACAAAAAAATGCGAAAAGAAACGCGATTTACAAAAAAATGACAAGGTAGAAGTTAATTTGGAACTCAGATTATGCTGCTGTTGCTACAGGCAACATAAAACATTTTTTCCCAGTAAAATAAACCATTTTTATATAATATTAAATCATGCATAACAAACAAAGTTGAGGATTAATGGCATAAAACTGCCATGTACCGTGTGCATCACAAATATACCTAACGTGATAAAAGTGAATTTTATTTTATTTTAAAATGTTAAACCTCTGCCCAAGGAATCATTACTTTCACTTGTTAAAACTGAAGAAAAAAATTGTAGCGCATAAAAGAAAATATTGTGACGAATTTCTCTCTTCCAAGGGTTATAACTTTTTAATTATTCAATTTCCCACAATTTCTCTAATAAAGTTGTAGAGAATTGGATTCTAAACAAAAAACTTCTCTACAAATTTTGTATAGGGTAAAAACTGTTAGCACCCCCTTTTGGTGGCCGCCGATTCCGAAAACTCAATTATAAACTTACACTGGACCCCCTACACAACAAAAAATAAAACCTTGTCCTACCAAAAATGCAAGGTTAAATGTAATATTTCATGGACTACAGTGGTATATGTACCTAATGGTATTGTCAATTATAGATCTGGTACTTCTGAGTTGACCCCAGCTCCTGATCCACGGTCCCTTTTTGAGTCATTAGTACAGCTAGACACGTCCGTGTTTCATCTTACCTCAAAGTTCTTGTAAAATTATATACAGGGTGTCCCGTAAATAATGGATAATCTTGAAAATGGTAATAGGTCAGGTCGTACCCTATCAGAATATCACAACTTGACCTTATTGAAAACTCAACGGTTTTCGAGATATGGGCACTTTTTTGAAATTTTGAAAATTTCTACTCTGGAATAGTTTGCATGCCACTGCCGCAAGGTAAGGATTTTTTCATTCTGTTTTTTGGTGAGTATTCTAGAACAGTTGTGCTATCAAACGTGTATAGAAGTTTTTAGATAACGACGGCGGTATTCTAAAAAAAAAATTATTTCCTCAATTTCGGTTCCACCTAGATTCCGTTTGCTGACTTTTGATGGTGTAAAGAAAAGTGCCAAGCAAAACTTGCCACTTATCTTAAAAACTTGCCCACTTATTGTTATATTCTAAAATGTTTAAAAATTCTGATTCTTCTTGTTAGAAAAAAAGATATAGCTGTTTGAATAGTGGAGGAGCTATATTTATCAACTTAAAATTTTTAACAAGTAAGCCTAGTTTTTAATTGCATGTGACGCATGTCATTTTGTACATCTGGTATTACCGATTCAGACTTTGTTTGTTTGTCGATAATAACGAATTAGCATTTCTTTGGACTTATTGGAATTTGTTGAGAACAACAATGCCTCGTATACAGTATACACAACGTGAGTATGCTAATATGCATACTATTTACGGCGAATGTCGAAGCAACGCTAGTGCATCTTCCGTGAGTTATCGATAAAGGTACCCATACGCACGCCATCCTGACTATCGTGTATTTATTAGAGTGCATAACGCGTACTGTGAGTGAAAGATTTCTAGTCTCCGTGATATTGGTGGTGCCAGTGAAGGAAGACCTCGTCAAGATTTCGACGACGAAGTGCTTGATGAAATCAACGACGATCCATCTACTTCTGTGCGTACCATATCACGACGGAAGGAAGACCTCGTCAAGATTTCGATGACGAAGTACTTGATGAAATCAACGACGATTCATCTACTTCTGTGCGTACAATATCACGACGCACTGGCGTATCTAAAACAACGGTGCACAGAATTTTAAAACGATACCAACTCCATAATTTCCATGTAAACTCTACTACCCAGAGATTATCCCTCGAGAGTGGTATTTTGCCGGCAAATGCTGCGGATGATACTAGAGGATCCAGATTTTTTTAATAAAATTTTGTGGTATGAAAAATCATCGTACAGAATCGATGGCTTTGTAAATTTACTTAATCTGCATAGTTGGCAGTTTGAAAATCCCCACTTGATGAAAGAAGATCGGTCATAATACCAATTTAAAGTAAATCTGTGGACAGGCATCCTAAATGGTCAAGTGGTAGGCCCATATCGAACTGCCACCAACATTAACGTCAGACAATTATTTGGAATTCCTTCAAAACGACCTACCGGTCTTACTAGAAGACTTTCCTTTATCCATGAGGCTGACAATGTGGTTACAGAACGATGGATACTCTGCACATTATGGGAGAGAGTTGAGAGCATATCAAAATTTGAAATATCCAGGAAGATGGATCGGTCGCTTAGCTCCAATTCTGTGGCCACCCAGGTCACCAGACCTAAATCCTTTAGCTTTTTTTACTGGGGATGCATGAAGGAAAAGGTGTACTTCCGACCTGTGCAATCCTTGAATGAATTGCATGAACGCATCGGAGTAGCCGCTGAAGAAATCAGCCGATCTGGATATTCACGACATTTAAAATGTTTCTCTATTAAAAGGTGCAGAGCCTGCATCTGAGCTGGAGGAGAGCAATTCGAACATTTAATATAAGTTGTTTATTTCTTTTTAATAATGTTTAATAAATGCAGGTGAAATTACTTTTTATTTTATTTCGATCTTTCTTCGTCCTCTTACCTCAGAGTTTTTAAACATTTTAGAATATATTTTCGATAACGCACAGCGGATGCACTGGCGTTGCCTCGACATTCGCCGTAAATAGTATGCATATTAGCATACGCACGTTGTGTATACTGTATACGAAGCATTGTTGTTCTCAACGAATTCCAATAAGTCCAGAGAAACGCTAATTCGTTATTATTCGCAAACAAACAAAGTCTGAATCGGTAATACCAGACGTACAAAATGACATGCGTCACATGCAATTAAAAACTAGGCTTACTTGTTAAAAATTTTAAATTGATAAATATAGCTCCTCCACTATTCAAACAGCTATATCTTTTTTTCTAACAAGAAGAATCAGAATTTTTAAACATTTTAGAATATAATAATAAGTGGGCAAGTTTTCAAGATAAGTGGCAAATTTTGCTTGGCACTTTTCTTTACACCATCAAATCTTTTTGGAACAGAAATTTAAGAAATATATTTTTTTTTTTAGAATACCACCACCGTTATCTAAAAACTTCTATACACGTTTGATAGCACGACTGTTCTAGAATACTTACCAAAAAAGAGAATGAAAAAATCCTTACCTTGTGGCAGTGACATGCAAAATACTACTCTAGAGTAGAAATTTTTTCAAAATTTCAAAAAAGTGCCCATATCTCGAAAACCGTAGGGTTTTCAATAAGGTCAAGTTGTGATATTCTGATAGGTTATGGCCTGGCCTATTACCATTTTCAGGATTATCCATTATTTACGGGACACCATTCAGAAAAGGGGAATTGGTATTATAGTCTCATCTATTATGGCCATGTCCCTTAACCGTGCATTTTATATATCATTGGCTTACAGATAACAATCTCCGAGCGGTCCTCCCCTCTTTAAAAGGGGAATGCTGGGCATGGTCTCCATTGCAGCTGTAGGGGTGTCGGCGTCGCACTAGTCGCACTAGTAGCATGTCAGTCTTTGAACATGCTCTATTTGAGATGCAAATGAATCCCTTTCCCTCCTGAGTCTTGGACCCGCAGTCATACACGGATGCAAACCAAGGGCTCGTATATCGGAGCCACTTGGTAGGTACCCGAGTATCTTCCAAGCAGAAGTGTATGCCATACTAGGTGCGCAAGCGAAAATCCCAGCAGAGGTTTAGCAGACAAACATGTTTATATATGTAGCGACAACCAGGCGGCTCTGAGATCCCTTACATCAAACAAGGTGATCTCTAGGCTGGTGCTGAACTGTCGAAATATTTTGACTAAACTATGTGAACGCAACTCGGTTAAACTCATATGGGTGCGTGGACACAGTGATGTGGAGAGCAACGAAGAAGCAGATCGCCTGATGGGAGAGGGAGCGCAAACTCCCTTCCCTGGCCCTGAGCCACCCTTCGGTCTGCCAAGGAGTCTGATTCATTCAGAACTGCGAGACTGGGCTGCGGCAGAGTTGAAAAATTGTTGGGCTGAGGCCTCCGGAATGAGGCAGTCGAAGCTCCACATAAAGGGGCCTTCGGCTGCCTCTATCGTAAAGTGGTTGCTTGGGCTCTATAGAGAAAAAATGAGACGGATGGTGGGTCTAATAACAGGACACTGTCCTCTGTACAAACACCTACATACAGTGAGGTTGAGAGATGATCTTATTTGTCTCATATGTGGAGTGGAGGATGAAACCATCACTCATATTCGATGCAGTTGCGCTCCGCTAGGAGCGTCAAGGTGTAGGCACCTCGAGAGGCAATTCTTGCATCTAGAGGAACTACGGCATCTACCTTGGAACAGACTGCTGTCCTCTGTGGAAAGCACTGGCCTCTTCTAAGGAATCTTATACGTCGAGAATGTACAATGGGCCGACTGGCCTGAGTACTGCGGATTTTGAAATCCGCTCTCGTTCTTAATAATAAGTTAGAATTACGGGTTCAACGCAGAATTTAGATGACAGATTTAATATCTTAGCAGAAATTTGGTCAGCCATCATATAATACGGCTTTTGTCTAGATAATAAATTTCAAGCATTTTTTATGTTAGTAATTTAATTTGGGAGTGGGTGCAGATACTGATATATAAAACAGTTGCTGAAATATCTCAATTCCATTTTGAGGGCACATCTTTTACTAAAAATTATCAGATATGATTAGATTCTCCCTATATTCAAATATGACGGTGGGCTCATTTAGCATTTTTTTTAATTCATATTTCAAAAGTATATCTTGTAATTAGTAAATGTGCAAAATATTAGATTTCTTTTTCAACTTCTCTCAAAATTAATAAAGAAAATAGAGTGCGCGAAGACGCAGTGTGACGTCACATCACTCCTGGCGGTCGACCGCTCACCTGTTCCCATACAGTTATAAAAAAGGGGTTATATAAATATTTCATAGTTCCAGGCTGCAAAAGTACATCAGTGTCTACTACCAATAAAATATTTATTTCACTACTAAGTGATAAAAGTATTAGGAATTTGTGGAAGCAAGTTATGCACAGGGATAAATTTGTTAGTAATAAAGGGACGAAGTGTTTTTGTGAGGATCACTTTAACGTAAGTCTAGTGTAATAGGTTATTATTAAAAATTGTACAATAATAAGTTTGAAGAGGATATGGAAATTTTTATGTATTAATATACCTTTTATTTGCACATAACTAACAGCATTATCGCTGTAATTTTGTGTGGCTGACCTAAACATCAGATAAATTCGGCAGACTCTATTAAAGTTGATATGTGTCTAGTTAACCTACCTCATTTCAGCAATTATGTAATCTTTATTATTATTAAAATATTCCGTAATCATAAAAATGTCTACACACGGCGAAATATTAGAATCAGCTTTAACGTATCGATTTTCTAGAAAACGCATATTTTTATGTATGAAAAATAAGAGAATCAAATAAGTTAAATAACGTAAAATAACACCACACCCGCACAGTGTGCAACGAAAGCTCTTAAACTGAATATAACCACATAACTTATAGAACCAGTGGACTGTTGTGACATCACGAATTCTTGCTTCGCGCCGTCGAGCGTCGGCCGTTAATGAATTCGAAATCGTTAGCGGCCAATTTTTTTCATTATATATTTAAAGGGTTAAATGCTTATGGAAAATGCAATAATAAGTTATAAACTTATATAATAAATGAGCCCATTGTGACATATTCCATATTTATTAATTGAAAATTTAATATGACATTGAAAACAGTTTTAATTGTAACCATAACAATGTATGAAATACTTGTCCACCTGGTAAACGGCATACATTATATTGTGTACATGCGTGTATGATTCAATACGTTGATAAAGTTGTAAAGATAATTAAGAGAAAACCTTATATTATCTCAGGCAGGTTTTTTGCGGTTTGAGAAAATTGTATATTGGGTTATTATAAAACAATATCTACTTAAGCGAGTTTTTTAAAAAAGGTCTTACGTGCCGAACATTCGGTCACGAATATTAAAACAATATAACTGCGAGGAATTGGCTTGCTTTTATTATTTAGTTTCGAATATTTCAAGAGTTTCTTTGTAATATAATACAGACTAGATAATGAGAATCAACATTTCTAATATTTGACGCGTTTCTTTGTTTACATATCGGCAATTAATTGTAATTTTAACAATTATATTCTTCGTTCACTCGCGATTCATATAGTTGATAGTTGTTACCTTTTGTTATTCCTATTTGATTTAATTAAATCTGTATATCGTAATCAA
Organism: Rutpela maculata; assembly: GCA_936432065.2. NCBI lineage: Eukaryota > Metazoa > Arthropoda > Insecta > Coleoptera > Cerambycidae > Rutpela > Rutpela maculata. The sequence goes on along the minus strand of OW386289.2, from coordinate 54,780,011 downwards.
AAAATTTTAACAACACAGCCACTGTAAAAATATTTAAAAATTTTGACCTCTGCGCCAAAGGGATCAGACATAGGCTGGTTTTTTAATACCTCTGTTACAAAATTATTATTTCAGGTATTCAGCAGATAATTTCAAAGAAACCATTCGTTCCTTTCATATATCATTGATTTAAATCTGACAAAGCTAGAATACCAACAAAATAATCCCTTACGAACCGACTTGTCAACTTCTTTCATGCACTTACTATATCTAACAGTCAATATTATGAAAAATTAGAAAATAACCATTCTTTCCCTTTTATCTTTCTATAAACTGATGATCTAAGTCTGATCATGCCAATATATTATAAGAAGCCTCCCTTAACAGACATTCTTTATTGTTCTCTCCTGATAGGTTCTAAAGAGAACGAAAAAAGTTTTACAATTTTTAGAGGGATCTAATCAGTCTAAAGTGGAAACATGTTATTTATTAAGACATGTGAGTGTTTTATACCTATTTTCTTTGTGCTTTTTGGTAGCTCTTGGCTTTAAAATGTAACAAATGTTTGATTATAATGGAGTATCCCCTAGATAGGGCTAGAAAGAATGCCTCTTAAAGGAGGCTTCTTATAATATTGTCATGATCAGACTTAGTATATAGAAAGACTGGTTATTTTCTTGTTGTTCATACTGTGACGTGCTTACACCCTTTTTGAAAACACCCTGTATCGTGGGTTCGGAAATTATAACACCAGGGTAACATTAAACACTAATTTATTAACTTACTAATTACAACCAATTATTTACTTTACTTGTATTACACTGTGTACTATACAATTCACTACTTGATCACTTTACTCTCTTCTGATCTTACTACACTTGCTATCTAAACTGAACTTAAAACTGTTCTAACCTTCTACTCTGCTTTACTCCATGCTTTATATACCTAAAGATGACAGATCTCGATGTTTCTGTGATGATGTCACCATTATCCAGATATATCTAGCAAGTTCTTTACTATTTCTAGAGCTTCTAGTAGGTTCTTTCTCTAGAAGATGCAAATCCACATTCAAACAGCCGAACTAATTGAATTTGGGCCTAATTTTTAGTGCATCATGTAACCAACATAACCTTAAATTTTAAGAGGTTGCAACATATTACACTGCCCCCTCCTTAAGTCTGAACGTCCCGCTCAGGCAATTCAGTCTCCTTCACATACTTCGCCAGTCTATCCAAGTGTACGATTTTCATCTCTGAGTTTTTACTCCTTTGAATCCGATACACAACGTCATTGATTCAGGTGATGACGGAATACGGTCCATCCCAAGGTGGTTGAATCTTTGGGGATCTCCATTCTTTCCGCTGCGGGTTGTATAGCCAAACCAGATCCCCCACCTTGAATCCTCCTGTACTAGCATTCCGACCACAACGAGCCTTCATTCGGTTACCAGCCTTGGTCTTCTGCTCTCGGTGATTCTTCGGCTGTCCTTGACTTACATCCGCATTGTCGCTTACGGAAAGTGGTTTCTTATTGGCAGCACAACTCTTGCATTTGCGACACCAAGCCTCCACATCCTGGCGACCATTAACCCAATAGAACCGTTCTCGTACTTTACTCAGGGTCTTGTTTACGCCAAGGTGTCCGCCGGACGTTTCATTATGCGCTTCCTGGAGTACTTCTGGTACACGACACCTGGGAATCACTAGATACATGGCAACCTACTTCCCATTCGGGCTTTCCCATGCTCTGTTCAACAGCCCATCTACAACCGTAAGTGAACCCCATTGTGACCATAAAGTCTTCAGCCCCATTCCTTCGTCTGAAAAATCCTTCCACTCTGGGCGTGTTCCTCTTTCTACTGCTTTCAACATAGGTCCAATTTCTGCATCATCCAGTTGCTCTTGTCTTAAAGCATTCTTTGTCCAATTCTCTGGAATCTCTTTCGTTTCGCTTACACAGCCTTGTGATGGTAAACTACTTGGGATTCTTCGAAGCTGGCAAACCGTTATTTCCCTGGGGGCATCGCTTTCACTAGCCAGCACTTCTCCAGTGGCATGCACAACCTCAGGGTTCCACTGACGATAATCTCGTCTTACAGCTATAACATCGAATATCCCTACTTGGCTCCCTACTGCTTTGTTGCATGCTTTGCTTCCCTGAAGAATTCTCCAACAATTGCTTTACGATTTTGTGCAAGTCTCTCAGTAAAGTCTCCAGATTCTTTTTGTCCCAATACGATTCTTCGACAACTGCGACATTTACCTTCTCAGGGCTTTATTGTCGACAATCTCTCTTAATATGCTCTAACTTGCCGCACTGATGGCACTGGATACCTCCATTTATTGGTTTTGCATCACCTTGTTGTTTGTCCTATCTAGTTGGAGAATTCGACTTGGCCAATAATTGACTCATCATTTTCTGCATGTCCCTTAGTACAGTGCTCATGTTCTCTTGATCGGAGTGTACCTCTTCAACTGTCACTTCACGCACTCTTGAGCGTGGTTGTCCTTATAGGCGGCCTCTACTTCAAGGGCACGCATCATAGCTGCGCTACTACTTTGGTGTCTTGTCAGCCTCAGGACTCGCCTGACCTCTTCGTCCCTTATGCCATCTAAAAAGGCCCCGACGGCTAATTGTTCTTGGAATTCTCTTGGGGCGCTCGGATATGCCAGGTGTGCCAGTCGCTCTATGGCAGCTTCGAATTCTTGTAAACTTTCTCCAGCCTTCTGTGTCCGTGATTTTAGCTGGGCCTGGTATACCTGAGCGAGGTGTTGGTCGCCATATCTGAGGTCCAATGCAGCTTCCAAAACTTTGAAGTCCCTTTGCTTTTCCACTGGGATAGTCTGAAGTAGTTCTGAGGCTTGATCCCTAAGCGCTAAAACTAATGCCATAGCCTTTTCCTCATTATCCCAGTTTTTCGCAGATGCCGCAGCCTCGAATTGTCTCTTGTACGTTGTCCATGAACTTTGGCCGTCAAACGAGGGAAGTTTTAGTCGAGTACCTGATGATGTTATCAGCTGCCCTCCTTTCTCTCTTAATTGTCGTTTAAGGCGCTCTACTTCTCCTTCGACCTCACTTTCTTTTGATTTGACTGACTTCAGCCTTTATAATTCCCATATCCTCCTTGATTTTGTTAGCGATTGAATTCATAGCATCTTGTTGGATTTTCATTTGTTCATTCAGGATTTTCCTCAGTTCTTCCTGGCGTCTTTCTTGTTGTTCTTTCTGCTCTTGGCGTCTTCTTTCTTGCTGTTCTTTTTCTTTTTGACATTTTCTTTTTGACATCTTCTTTCTTGCTCTTATTTTTCTTTTTGGCGTCTTCTTTCTTACTCTTCTTTTTCTTTTTCACAACGCTTTTCTTCCTCTTGCCGTCTTCTTTCTTGTTCTTTTTCTTCTCGACTCCCGCTTCTCTTCCTCTTGACGTCGTCTTTCTTGTCGTTCTTTCTTGTCGTTCTTTCTCTTCTTTGTCTTCTCGATGTCTTCTCTCTTGTTCTTCTTTTTTTTCCCGACGTCGCTTTTCCCGTTCTCCTGTTTCTTCTTGACGCCGTTTCCCTTCCTCTTGACGTCTTCTTTCTTGCTTTTCCTTGTCTTCCTGGCGTTGTTGCGCCATCATCCTCGTAAACTCTGCAAGTAGATCCTGTATTTGTTTGTCTCCTGCCATGCTTCTTGTTGTTACGGGCACACGATTATGTTAAGATAAAATAATTTTAACTGTCACGTCAATATTGGCAATGGAACTTTCCAGAATAATCTCGAAACAGCACGAAAAGTCTTATCCAGAGTCTTTTGTCACTATTCAGTTCAGAGAAATTAATAATCTCCACTAATGTCCCAATAGAAGAGTTCTAGTAATTTTTACGCACTAACACAATGAGTCTTTTCCAGTGTCTCTGTCATTTTCCCGAACACGCACTTTTTCACAGTTTTGAGTAGAAAAATAGTCCTTAAACAATGTCCCGTAAGTCAATTCTCTCGCAATTCTCAGTGTCACCACTAATTCCCGAGAAGAACAATCCAGAAATCTTCTGTTATAATTCCGCTTCTGACACCAATTGTGACGTGTTTACACCCTTTTTGTAAACACCCTGTATCGTGGGTTCATAAATTATAAGACCAGGGTAACACTAAACACTAATTTATTAACTTACTAATTACAACCAATTATTTACTTTACTTGTATTACACTGTGTACTATACAATTCACTACTTGATCACTTTACTCTCTTCTGATCTTACTACACTTGCTATCTGAACTGAACTTAAAACTGTTCTAACCTTCTACTCTGCTTTACTCCATGCTTTATATACCTAAAGATGACAGATCTCGATGCTTCTGTGATGACGTCACCATTATCCAGATATATCTAGCAAGTTCTTTACTATTTCTAGAGCTTCTAGTAGGTTCTTTCTCTAGTAGGTGCAAATCCACATTCAGACTAATTGAATTTGGGCCTACTTTTTAGTGCATCATGTAACCAACATAACCTTAAATTTTAAAGGGTTGCAACATATTACAATACTGAATGTTAGATATAGTAAGTGCATGAAAGAAGTTGAAGTTGGTTCGTAGGGGAACTTCTCGTTGATATTCTAGCTTGATCAAATTATATTTTCATCTTATTCCGTGGAAGGGTGGGGGGTAAATTGAGGGTAAATGGGTAAATCAAGCAGGTAAGAGTCCATAAAATTGGTATTTGGTATATATAAAAGAAGTTAAGACCTCAAAAAATTGTTGGCATAAGGCACCCCTATTATTACCCCCATACCATTATTAAAGGGGTTGAAAAAATATTGTGATTTAGTGTGTGTACAAGAACCAGTCATCAAGATTTTTTTCACTTCATTCACCCTCATCATCATCCCTACTACTTATGGCACACATCATTTTATAGTTTTTTGGGATACACGATTTCAAATATTATACTATTAAAGTTCCATAAACAATTATTTCCACATAGTGGAGTGCAAATATAGTGTTTTCGTTGGATAGGAAGTCTGGATGTGGAAGTAGTGATTTCTTGGGCAGCGGTTTGCAAAATGTCTTACACCGAAAAATATATAAACTGAAACAAAAATGTTAAATGATAATGATTAAAATTAAATCGAAGGCAGTTAACGTTACCGAAAATATTTCTCACGGAAGTATGTAAATACATTAACAACAAACTGTCCGTTTGGACATGCCCTAAAGTGAAAGTTTTGATAACGGAAAAAGACATTTTTCCGAAACGATCTTCGATTTAATTTTTATCATTACAATTTAAAATTTCTGTTTCAGTTTATATATTTTTAGGTGTGAGACATTTTGTAATTGAAGTGTTAAAAACCAGCCTTTGTCTGATCTTTTTGGCACAGAGGATTATTTCATCAAAATATTTAAATATTTTTACAGTGGCAAAATACCCAACAAACATAAGAAATCATGAACATGCCACAAATAATGAATTATAAACAATACACAAAAAATGTTCTGTACCTGAAATAAGACCATCATTTACCTGTTTATTTTCATGTGCTAACAATGAATCCGATGTAGTGGAAGCGCATGTGTCATGGCGTGGGAAATAAATGATTAAAGTTAGAAACATAATTTTTCTGTTGAGTTACATTGTTTTATTTAAGATAACTTATGTTTCCACCCTCAGATGAGCGGGCTTCGACCTTCACCCCCCCATAAGGGGTGTTTTCTTCAATCTTTCATATCTCGTGACTCGATTTTTTTTTTTTGAAATGATTGTATTTTTGTATAGAAATAAATAGATCTCATAAACTTTTGTCATATTTCGAATAATTAGGGAGGTAATTTGGAAAATTATGTTTTCTTGTCGCACTTAAATTGAAACATGCTTCCAAAACAGTTGTAGGTGATGCTGTAAGCTTTAAAATGGTATGGATACCTGTCATTAATTTAGTTTATTTACGCAACAGAAACAGAACACTCAACAAAATAAGGAGATGTGAGGTATCTACGTTGCTTTTAGTCGGGGAGCCCTCCCTAGCTGTACGTGCACCCCCCGCCCGATCCTTGGGGACATTGTTTTTCATAAAGATTGAAGCCTAAGGAACAATTTAAGACATATTCTAAAAAAAAAAAACTGGCTGTACTTTCAAAATGGCGGCCATATGTTAAAAAAACTGTTGCCAATGTTGTTTTTGTCATTTAACACAAAAACTAAAAAAGATGGACAAAAACTTTTTCACAAAAAATAACGTGCATAAAATTTTCTACAATTTTGTACCTGTACAAGATTTTGATAGGAGTTACCATTTTCCCGATAAATGAGTCCAAAATTAAGAGAACATGGAAATTCATATATCGGTAAATCACTTAGAGGAAATAACTGTGACAATTATTGTAAGACGTATAATATAACTTTATATTATTAACATAAAAATGAAATAAAATAAACTGAAAAAAATTAATAATAATAATAATATTATAATTTGCAGACATTTATCTCGAAAACGGTAACAGTGGTATCTGGAAAACGGTAACTCCTATCCAAATATTGTATAGGAACAATATTGTAGAAAATTTTATGCACTTTGTTTTCTGTGCAGAAAGTTTTTCTCCATCTGTTTTAGTTTTTGTGTTAAATGACAAGAACAATATTTGCATTTTTTTAAAACGGACGCCATTTTGAAAGTACAGCCAGTTTTTTTGGGGCATGTCTTAAATTGTTCCTTAGGCTTTAATCTTTATGAAAAACATTGTCCCCAAGGATCGGGAAGGGTGCACGGACAGTTAGGGTGGGCTTCCGTAGTGTTACGTTTTATATTGAATGTTATATTTTATTTTAAGAGATTAATCATGTATCTGAAAAATGGTAACTCCAGTGCAAATATTGTATAGGAACAAAATTGTATAAAATTTTATGCACTTTATTTTTTGTACAGAAAGTTTTTCTCCATCTTTTTTAGTTTTTGTGTTAAATGACAAAAACCATATTTGCAAATTTCTTTTTTTAACGGACGCCATTTTGAAAGTGCAGCCAATTTTTTTTTAGGACATGTCTTAAATTGTTTCTTAGGCTTTAATCTTCTTGAAAAACATTGTCCTAAAGGATCGGGGGGGGGGGGGGGGGGGTGCACGGACACTTGGGGTGTTTTGAACTAAAATGATGCATTATTTCAAAATGTTCTGACCTGAATAGACGAATTGCATTTATACATCGTTTGTCACAATTATTAATATATTCGTAGATAGTTTCAAGAGCCCTTTTTTATATAATATATACCAGTGATTATTGTTGCATTGAAACTATTTGATCTGAATGTTATAATAAAAGTCGGTCTATTGAAATTTTATATTATTAATCCTGTACAGAAATTTGAGAAACAGGACCTAATGAAATAAACATAATTAACTAATAAATAAATGAACAGCAAATTCAAGACATTCTTCAAACCTTCCTCATCGCTGTCATCGCTGAGGTCAGTTATTGACGTTTCTTCTTGCTCCGTATTGTTTTTACAGACTTGTTCATCTCCTTCGCAGAGACAAAGTTCTGTACATCGTAAGTTATTAATAAAACACTTACATCTTCTGGAGTCACAGAAACTGTCTTGCAGGAGCATGAAATCAAGTTTAAAATCTCAAGTGGCGCAATATGTTCTGCGATTGTTAAAACTGGCTTATATATATTATTTTCTTGTCGCCATCCAAAATTCAAGGCGCCCAGATTAGGGACTTTTGCAATGCGTGAACTGGTCCATATAAGGAGCTGCAGCTTAGCTCTATTTAGTGCCAGATAGAAACTACTTCTTGTAGGTGGCAACTGCTCGCCTTGTAGTTGTTGTTTGGTAAAGCACCACCACCGCAGATCAGAGAGTTTTCTAATATTTACATTATTAGGACTATTAACAATGCAAATGAAGTTTTACAAATCATCCATTATGAGATTTAGGTCTGTTTCTGCATGTCCAAATAACGTAAGAGATTGAAGAACTTTTTCCCGTGAATTTTTAAATGCTTTCCAGAAAGACAACTTTCCTGAAATAAAAATCTCGTTATGAATTTTGTACAAGCATAATTTTGCAGAAGCATGATTACCTGTTTTTGAAAATCCTCCGGTTGTGTTGCATTCTGATAATGCATGAATTTCTACCAGGGCCTCCCTTTGAACTGACAAATAATGCACAATGTATTGTTCAACTTACCGATTTCTATCTCAACTTTTCTCTGCAACTTTTTTATTTAGTAATATTTTTGAGAGGGTGTTCCGCTTGTTTTACACCGATGAAGCAATAGAGAACTTTTTTTAAAAATGTTGTTTTTTCCGCATAACTTAAAAATGCATAGAGATACGTCTAAATCCATAATAGCTTTTTTTCTTCGTAATAAAGAGACCTTGGTGAAAAAACGAATTTTCTACGATGAATAGTTCTTGAGATATCTTAATCGAAATATTTTAACCTTCAGAAGGTGCAGAAGGTGAGGCCTGCGAAGCTGAAGGTGGAAACATGGATTTTCATACATAGAAAGATGCCTTTTAATAAAATAACTGTCTCCAACTTTAATCATTTATTTTCCACGAAACCCCTAATCTAGCCGCATGCGCTTCCACTAATGTCCAAATTGTCTGTTTCCCTCTCAGCTTTTCTTAAATCGTGGAAAATATCAAAAGATTGAAACTTTAATTTGAGAAGAAATTAAGGAATTTGAACATCAGATTCCTTAGTATACGCAGCTTTGGTTTTGAGGACAATACAATATAGTATCTAATATATTTTTAAATCCAATATGGTGGACACCCCAAGATGGCGGACACCCCAAGATGGCGGCTTGTATTTTTCTTCCCTTGGTTTGACGAGTAGAATACGATAAACTCCCAACTAGCACAATTAGTTGCTGGAACGTAGCAACGACTATTGCAGGTACATAAAGTGTTCTGTCACTAGTCGCAAGCATATAACTGGAACGTTTCCATTACGCACGTGCGACCAAAATGGGGAATATTTTTCGGTTATCGCAACGTTCCTTCCACACCACACTCTATCAAATTAATGTTGCCTCCTTTGTCTTACAAGTGATTTTATTACATTTATGTTTCATTCCTACATTATTCTTATTATTCATTTCCCTAACTCAGAAACAATAGAATACTATAGAAGAGTAAATATATTAGAAAGCCTTTTTTTTCCGGGATGGAAATCCTTTATGGACACCTGAACGGTAGTGTGGGACTCACCTCTAGGCATACCCATTAAAACCACCCCTCTTCTGTGTATGATGTATCCTGGAACCGCTCTCGCTTCTCTTCAGGATACACGTCAATCGTTATTCAATGTATAGATGTTGTTTTTTCCCGAGTCTTTGTTCCCTGTATTCCCTCTAGTTGTGCAAAGGGTATATGTCGGGATTCCTCTCATCTTCTCCTTTATGTACGACGATCCGTGTAATAGCTGTTTCGGCCTTTGCCCAATTGTCTTCAGATTGCAGCATGAATTCCACAAGCTCATCCGGCCCTGGACGATTTATGCCTCTCCTCTCCTCCACCCATCTGTTGCAGTGGAAAACTGTGTGCTCTGCATCGTCTATTTCGCCACAATATGCGCACTCTCGAGAGTCCAGCTTTCCTATTCTCAACAGGAAGTCGGCAAAACAGCCGTGACCTGTCAGGGCCTGCGTGAGATGATACCCTACTTCTCGGTGTTTCCTTTCAACCCACTCTTTGACTGTAGGGATCATACGGTGAGTCCATCTTCCTTTATGGGCATTCTCCCATCTGTTCTGCCATCTTTCGAACAGTCTTTCCCTGGCGGTTCCTCTCTCGACTCATTCGTACACTTCTACCCTTTCCTTGATCAGTAAATCCACTGGAGGGATCCCTGCTACCACCAGCACTGCCTCGTACGAAACTGTGCGCTACATACCCTCAGCCTAAAATTTCTACTCCTTCTCAATGGTCTAAGTGTCAAAATTAAAACAAATGCAAGTTTATTATGAAACAAACCTCCGAATCTGATACGAGCCTTTATAATTTTCATCTTTTAATTAAAATATGATCTTTAAAATATGTAACATCATGCGAAAATATGTCAACCTAGATGCTGAAAGCTATTTTTTATTGTCCTTTGAAATTTGAAACTAATTTTTATCCATTACTTTATTATATTTGGTGCAGGAGTAGTGATAAATTAAATGATTGTTATTTACGAAATTATGGTTCACGTCTTGTAATAATAGCGTCATAAGTTTAGGCGATCAAAATGGCGTATTTCATAAAAAATCACTTTGAAGTCGCTTTTACTAAGAAATGCGTCTTGAAAGTAATTGCTACTTGAGGATAGTGACGGGAACTGAAAATATTTAAAGTTATATTTATTACAAAGTACCGAATAGGAATGTTGTGTCACTTTAAAGTTCCAGCAATGTTCCCGTTGCTACTTCAGTTACATTTTCTCCAACATTGAATCTGAACTCCGCGTCGTGGTGTGCTGCCCTGGTCCTGCCGTACGTCCGACGTTTATACTGAACGCGTCTGTAATTTCAACTTTTGTCTACAGGGAAAAAACGCGGTCAGCAGAAGGCACAGCTGAATTTCAAATTTCCATAAGTTGGAGATAGCGAGGAAAACATTGTAGTCGTCATAACGTCACGTCTCTTATTTTATTGATTTTCTTACTTTTGTGAACTATTTTCAAATATGTCAAAGGTAGTATTAAAATTGTGAGGTATTTTTACTTATTTGGATGCAAAAGTAGACCCTTTAAGGAGGGTGGAACGGTATTTAGAGCTGGATATGTAATTCTTTTCCAAGTCGAAGACGTGGTGAAAATGCAAATCTTTGCCTTTGTTTGTTCTCCGTGAAGTTAGAATGAATTTAGAAAATGATGTTGATAAATGAAAATGCATGTGCAGTTGCAGAGCAGGTCAATCCGGAGATTGTAAGGAAACTAAGAATTATTTTAACCATGTGCTAAGGGTATATTGTGAAAAAGAAGAGGAATTTGAATAAATGATATTTAATTTAGTTTTATTTCAGTACCATATGAAATTAACATTCATTAGTAATGATACGGACAAACTAGATGGATCACAAAATATGATATCTATGATTATTTCACTCATTAATGCTATAGCCAATGAGAGCCCGTTTTTTCACAATATTGCACCAATCAAACGTCATTATTAATGGTAATTCCAGCTAGATCTGCTTTTGACAGGACCAACATGCAAAATTTATCGCTCTAATTTTTTAGGTCGTTGCAGCGGCAAATATTGCGAAAATTTTTTGACGTTTTGTGTCGTGACATGTTTTCGGCAAATAGGACAAATCGTGCTTCTCTAGCTTATTACTAATTGTTAATGTAAATTGTAAATTGTAGTACTGTATTAATAACCTAAAAAGCCAATGCTGTGTGGAACTTATATAGGTTCGGGACAAGTTATAGGTACACAGCTTTCAATGGCTTAATACCTAACATAATTACAAAATAATTTTCCCAACTAAAATTAAATATGAATATCTACGAAGCAGACAAATCAGTTATTTCATGATAAATACACAAATGCAGGTACTTATTTATGGTAATTCATCAATCATTACAAAGCAGCTAACACTTATTTGGAAAATCAAAACTCTGCAGTATCACTATATACATTATAATTCGTTGTACTTAAAGTCTCTCTTCTTAAACAAGTAAACCTTAACTTAACTATCAAACTTCTCAAATTAGAAACAAGGATTAAATACATAAATATATATTAATAAACACTTTAATATAATAATTCAGTTCACTGTTTAGGCTAGTAACTAAGTTAAGCTAGCGTTACTAGATGGCGGTACCATACCATCTGAGCCGGCAGCCTTAGAACGTAAAAGGGATAGATTGGTAATATGCAATTTGTGTGATTTCACCCGTAATGTGAATTGTCGAAGCGTGCTTTGTTGTGATGACTAGTCTTATGAGTTACAGTACCCTATGGTTTAACGTATATTGTTTTTCTTGATTGTCATAATTTAAACCTACTTTGTTTTTTATTAGATGAGTCGCTTTGGAAATGCATTTTTATGTGACGTAAATAATGGAATTGAAGATAAAGGTGAGTAATCTCTAAAAAGCAACAAGAAAACGTCTGAAGGCAATTAATTACTGAACATAATGAATTATTTATTCGTGAAATATTCTCCACGAATACCACTCGTGCTTTAAATTTTATCTAAAATTTTTTTCTCAAGCTAAGTTGCCCCTAGTTAATATAACTCGTGCAAATTGGCAGTTTATTATCAAAGATATTTAATCTTTATATCCGACCGCTTTAGCGGGAGGGATTTACCCTCCCGCTAAAGCGGTCGGGATTTAATCAGATAATAAACTGTCAATTTGCACTCTTTATATTACCAGGCAACACGCTTTCGAAAAAATTTTCGATACAATTTTAAGCACTAGTGATATTAGATACGATAATTTATTTCAAGTGTAAATAACGTCATATAAGAACAATGGAATTTTATGGTGTATTAACTCTTTCAGGCTTAGAGGTCATCCTGTGGAACCACCTAATGTACGCAAAAATGAACCTTGACAAATAATGAATTAATTAAATTATGTGAATTTTGTGACTAAAAATATTTATCTTCATTTTCATTATCTGAAATAAGGTTGAGAATCGCTTTCCAAGAGTTGTTTGATTTTGTGTATTCGGTAGAACAACAACAATGTCTCAGGGTCTCATGTGTAGAGGTCCGCAGAACTGAAGATCCACTAGTAAGACATATTTAAATCGCGAACTGTCCATTGAAAAAAAAAATTGATAACGATATTAGTAGAACTGGCAGACAAGACCTTCACCACGAAAATTTTTTCCAACTCAGATAAGAAGTCTCAAAGTTTCTAAGAGTAGATCTCCTTACGTATATTGATGATAATAATAAGGTTCATAAGGATTCTAATCGTATCTCTTGTCATTTTTTATATGCCCTGAAAGGGTTAAATGACCAAATACAAAGTGATTCACTTAACGTTCGTATGACTTTTTTAGTTTTTATCTGATTTAAATCAAATTGGTCTCAAAAGACTTTAAGTCTTTAAGACCTACACTTATGAGCTCGAAATCATATTCCTTCTTCAAGTGCAAAATCACTCACAACGCAAGGTTGAATAAAAAATTATATGACTTTTTAACAGTTATTTTTCGTATTTGTTTATCTGTTGATGTTTATCAAGAAACAATAAAAGTTCAACACATGTAATAGTGCAAAATTACTTCATAACAAACATCAATTAAAGTTCTAAAATGACTAATAAGAGTAAAAGATAATGTTCCTGGTACAGAGCATTTTTTTATTTTTGTGTAACTGTGTAATCATTCAATTTTTTTATACAGAAATCTATTTCATAACACGCGAAATCAAATATCAAATGAAGAATTTATGTCTGCATGAGCGTGCATATCCATGTGTTTAGACAATTTCTTGTAAATATCTTCTGTTGGAATTAATTTTTTTTCAAATTTGGTATACCAGGTGGGATAGGGATATGGAACGCCATGTAACTTCTTTATTTTTGAAAATTAAATTTTCAAATTTGGGTACGTTTATTAAGACATAAATAGACAGTTTCGACAGGTTCTTTACTACTTCCGGAAATTGCTTTTTATTTTTTTAAATGGAACGATAATTCTTTTTTATGATTCGGATAAAAAATAACATTTTCTTTACAAACTTTTTAGAATTTAAAATCGGTTAACATAAGGCAGAATTACAGTCGATTCTCCAGACTTTCGATAAAAGTCTCACAACGAAAAACATTTTGTATGTGTAAATAATTGTTTATGGAACTTTAATATTAGAATATTTGAAATTGCTTACCCCAAGAATCCATAAAGTGATATGCCACATCTGTAGTAGGGGTGGGAATGGTGGAAGGGGGTGGTAGTGAGGGTGGATGCAGTAAAAAAGGCTTAGGCTTAGTTTCATATCTTGTTAAAATACACACGTGTATCAAATTTCATGTCAATATCTTAAACGGTTCCAGAGTAATCGTGCGCACAAAAAAAAATTACAGACAGACAGAAATTTTTTTATCTACGATCGTTTAAAAAGTAACAGTTTTTTACATCATTTGCAGTATAAAAAGTGGCCTTTTATAAGAAATTTATCAGTAAGGACAACAGTATTTTAGTCATTATTAATTTTTAACAATATTTATTAGCAATTAGCACAATTTTCAATATGAATTCTAGGCAATTGGTGACTCCTCGATGTAGTAGGCAGTATACCGTGTGTGTAGTCGCGAGCTAAGCATGGGGAGTAAGAATTACAACATCGCGTGTGCCAGCTGGCTGAAATGAAATAACAGAGCTGGGATGCTCCACCGACGGACGATTTTACGGCTTCCGGTGTTGTCATATCTCTCACGCTACGTGAATGTACATGCCTAATGGGAAATTACACGCACGGTATCATTAGCGTCAATGGCATCGTTTGAGCTTGCTTCCTCAGATGGTTCTTTTTGCATTTGATGTGATATCTCAATTTTGTTTTCAATTGATTCTTCAACGTAAGATTCTGCCGCCGTCGATGCCTTCCAGCCACCATGCCTCTTCAGCTGTAAAACATCCCCTCTTGCATCCGCAAGCATGGTGGCAGATGATCTTCTGAAACTATGACCAGTATACTCATGTGCATTGGGCAACCCAAGATATCTCGCAATTTCGCTTGGTATTTTCCCAAAGGTATTAATACCTATCGGCTGAACAGAACACTTTCCATTACGGTAGTTCACACACAGTCGATCATGTTTTGTTGCTGGTGATCTAAGAGTGGAGTATTTTCTATAAATTTCAACCATATTTTCCAAGTCTCTCGTTTTACAGTCAATAATAAAAGTTCGAGGTTTATTTGTTTTTGATGTTGAAATTTTCACTATCAACATATTACCAATATCTTGCACATCACCAACGCTCATTTTATAAAACTCGTCTCTTCTGCATGCACCGGCAATGCCAAAAATTGCTACAACCTTCATCATTAAATATCTATCATTAGGTGCTTCGTTTACAAATGTGTATATTTCATCTTTGCTAAACACTTTAGATTTCTTGGAACGGTATCCTACAGACTGCCGCTTCATATAAGCAGTTAACTTAGAAAACTGTTTAAGATCGATGTCCTTTTCAGCTATCAGTAAAGCTTTTGCCATTGAATATTTCGACCAAAGACTTGAAGGTTTTATATGCTTTGCTCTTTCTGAAAAATACGCAAGGAACACAGTTTCCGTAAGATTCTTCACTCTCTTCAAAACACACCAATCGTTGAATCGTTTATACACCAACTCATATTATTTTCGTGATTGCTGAGGTATTAAAGTTGACGTTGCCGCTTGTGCCATCTCCGTAACTTCTGGGGGAGTATTTTGAAACTGTTCTACATTACTATAATCACCATTAAATATTATTAACTTGATATTTTAATTCAAACATTCAAGAACAACAATGGCGACTTCAACTACGCCAGTTTATTTATAATATCGTTTCCTTAGTTACTATCATCACAGATTTTCAGTCATGACCATGAAGTAACATAATTAGAATGGCGACTTCAACTAAAACGCGAATAATACCAACCATCAAAGTGACATTCACAAAAGGTTGAAAAAGTTTTACAAATATTCATGGAAAATTGCCCATTTCTTACAATAATTGACACGATCGAAGATAAAACGTTGTAAGACACACTTGTAAAAAGCCTCTTTATTGCACTCATGGCTTTTAAAAACACTCGCTTCGCTTGTATTTTTAATCTAGCCATTCGTGCAATAAAGAATGGCTTTTTACACTTGTATCTTAAATAACTATTATTTTGCTCAAACTTAAAATCTCGATGCTTCATAACATTCTAAGCCTATTGAACAATAAAAATTTTCATTTTTTTATGTCACTACTTCCAATAGATGTGGATGTGTGCGTAGAACAATGCACAGCTACTTTGGAATAATAATACTTTCTTTAATTTCAGTATCAATTATTATAAACTTTTATAAAAAAAAATTAAAATAAAAAGAAAATTGTTGGAAATAAGTTTGTTTAAAACATTTTTTTAATGGAAACCTCAATTTTCTTCTCTTATTTCGATCACTAAATATCTGCCTTTCTCCTCAAAATATAAAATTACGTCGTGCTAAAATAAGACTTAATTTAACTTATCCTCAAAATTTCTGCACTCTGCATGTTTCCTATTTCATTATTTTCTTGAAATGTATCGGCCCCCAAATACAAATATACAACACTTTTTTGATATATTTGAAGAAACTGTAGCCTCAATTTTTACACAGTGTGATAATGTCGCCTGTGTTGGTGACTTTAATATCAGTTTGTTAGATTTAAACTGCAGCAACGTAAAACAATTCCGTACCCTGATGGATGGCATTGATCTGAAACAGATTATTACGGAACCGACGCGCGTTACCCGTAATACTATGTCTCTGATTGAATTATTAATTTTAGATACATCGGTAAACTATAGTAACTGCCTCGTCGAAGATGCTAATGTGTCGGATCACAATGCAATTGCATGTGATATTCATATTGATACCAAGAACTCGAAACCAACATTTCGAACATACAGAGATTTTTTGAATTTTAGTTCTGAGTTGTTTAATACTGATTTGCAAAGTATTCAGTGGCAACTAATCTATGAGATGTATGACATTGATAGAATGCTAGGTTACTTGAATGATAATCGATTATTTTTTATTAATTTGCATGCACCAATAAAAACAGCGCGCTTTACTAGACCACCAGCAGCCCCTTGGTTGACAGATAATATAAAATTTATGATGGCTCTTCGAGACAAAGCACTAAAAAAATATAAAAAATCTAAAAATATTGAACACTTCAACTATTACAAGCAGCTTCGAAATTATACGAACTTCGCAATTTCTACAGAAAAAAAAAGATTCATGGGATACAGATTTAAAAATTTAAGTAGTAAACAAATGAGAAAACTGAGATATCAGTTTGGGATAAATAATAAAAAAAATAACCTAGAATTAAATTTAAATAAAAATGTAAATGAAATAAACCAATTCTTTTCTAATATCTGTACTCGTTCAGAACCAGATAAAGATATAATAGCATTTTATGAAAATAATTCAAAAATACTTTTTCAAGAAGCCTTAAAAAATTTATTTGTTTTACAGAAGATGATGTCTCTAAGATAATCATGAATATTAAATCGAAAGCATGCGGACTGGATGGCATTAATATAACATTAATTCAACTTTCATGCCCTTTTCTGGTGCCCTATATAACATTCATAATGCATTTTTGTACACAAAACTCAGTTTTTCCCGGAGATTGGAAAGAAGGTCGTGTTATTCCTGTAGCTAAAATAGACTCCCCTCAAGAACTTAAAGATTTACGACCTGTAACGATACTTCCAACATTTTCAAAAATTCTAGAAAGGATCTTGGAAAGTCAATTACGTAACCACCTGATTGTCAATGATATTCTACCAAGCACTCAATCTGGTTTCAGACCCGGGTATAGTTGTGGTACTGCCCTTCTCAACATCACTGATGATGTAATAACAGAAATTGATAACAAGCAGTGTGGAATTCTAATACTACTTCATTATAGTAAAGCCTTCGATATGATTGACCACGAAATCCTGCTCTAAATTCTGCACTTTATTGGACTGAGTCATCCAGCAATAGATTTAAAAACATTATTTAGCAGATCGATCTCAGAGAGTTATATTGGAGGGAGAAATGTCAAATAGCTGTAGGATTTCTGGAGGTGTTCCACAAGGGTCCATTTTGGGTCCACTCATTTATACAATTTATACACTAAACTTCCCCTCTGTATTGAACACATGTAAGGTTCACATGTACGCTGATGACACACAAATATATAACTTTTTGATAAAGGTAACTGTAGAGCAGCTCTTGCTGATATAAATAGGGACATCTATGAGTTGGTTAACCTGTCGAAGAAACATGATCTTTGTATAAATTCCTCTAAGTCATCTGTTCTGATATTTGGTAGTATCCAGTCAAACACAGTCGAGATTAAATTGGGGGAGGACAGGCTCAATATTGTTTCAAATGTAAAGAATTTGGGTGTAATTATTGATAAAGATCTTAGATTTTCTGACCACGTCTCCCATATGCTGAAAAAGGCATATGGTAACCTAAAAATGTTATATTCCCATAGACACATATTGAACGTTAAATTGAAAACTTTATTATGTAACAGCCTGGTCCTCTCCCATTTTAATTATTGTGACTTTGTTTACGGACCCTGCCTCACTGTTAGAGATAGCAAACGAATACAAAAAGTGCAAAACTCGTGCTTGCGTGTTATTTATGGTATCCGTAAATATCCCACACATCATCAGTGGCGAGGTGGTTAAATATGGAAAATCGAAGGAAACTTCACGCAAATGTTCTGTATCACAAAATATTAATGAAAAAACTTCTCCTTACCTAAATAATAAGATTAAGTACAGAACGGACATCCATAATGTATACATAAGAAGCAAGGAACAACTTACAATTCCGCAACATAGAACGGCCATGTTTCAACGATACTTTACATTCAATATTGCAAAGAATATAAATGCTCTCTCGATTGATATTTGGTCAATGACGCTTGGGAAATTTTATAAATATGTGCAAGTTTTATTAATGGTAGAACAAGAGAGAAGGCAGTAACTTTCAGTTATATCCTCCTTTTTGGATAGGTGTATTTTGTATGTGTATATATGTACTTATTCTTAATTATTTAGCTCTTTACTCATCGTAATCAGTATATATTATTAGAAATGTTATACACCAATTTAAATTTTAGTTTCCTTGTCAAAGTTAATTCCAAATAATTATAATTTCCCTAAGGTTCAAGAAGAATAGCAGACATTCTAGTCTGAATCTTGCGCCTTTTAATTTAGTATATAACATGTTTGTTGTACTGTTTGGTGTCAAATGCGATTTTAAAATTTGTTTATACATTTTTATATATTTAAATTAATAAAGACATTTATTATTATTATTATTATGTCTTTTTAACGCAACTTAATTTTATATTTTCACCAAAAAGAAAGATATTCAATGATTGAAATAATAAAAGAAAAGTGGGGACTTTCATTTAAAAAGATATTTTAAAGAGACTCCTTTAATAACTTTTTAAAATTTCATTATTTTATAAAAGCTGGAATATTAATTAAAGAAAATGCAATGGTATTATTGTTCAACATTTTCTATGCATCATTCCATGAACACTCCAAAGCTATCTTGTCAAAATATTTCTGCTGAAATATTTTTACATGGCCTTTCTGTTAGGAGAAAATTGGCTGCAAGTCTGTTTTTTCTTAGCCAATTTAAAACTCGAAAAATGGACCGCAAATACCTATTTTAACAATAGTCCTTGGTTGTATCCAATATTTACTTGAAACTAGTAGTGATATATTATTTACACTAGTACAGATTACAATTTAAATTGTGGTCCCCTTGTAAATTATTAATAAAAATAAGATAGAGTAAGTTTGAAAGGAAAGAAAAATGCATACAAAAATTTAATTCCTTAACCATTCATCCGCTGCCATCTATATTTAACACAAAGTGAACAAACTGTACCACCGTTTATTAATTTATCTAGATCTACAGATTGACTCATATAGAATGACAAATATACATATCGATATTGTAAATGTCACAAGATGTTGGATTTTATCTGAGAAGTATATCTTTCAGGTCGAACACCAATATTCTAATACAACAAATATGAATTTTTAACGGAAAACGTACTCCAGTGGCGTAGTTGAAAATAAAATAGAAACACCTCGCATAGAATATCGCAGAGACTGGATTTATTTTACTGACAGATAACAGTAGAACCTATCCGCTATAGTATATACAGGGTGATTCAGTTATGCGGTCATTAATTTCCAGTGATAATTCTACATAAAAAAATATGAAAAAAGTTCATATGAACATGGGTTTGGACATCCTTAGTAAGGGCGCTGCGGGCCTCTGAAGGGGGTACCTAAAATGAACATGTTATTTAATATCTCAGGAACCCTTTGAGTTACAGTGACTAGTTTTTGCATGTGGTTCGATATCAATAATCTGATTTTATCAACTAAGGGTAAATTCAATCAGTGGTGCACACAATTGGAAAGGGGAGACTTACTTCTCCTTCAAATTTTTTAATGTGAATTTTCTGTGATTGTGTCTTCGGAATATGACTCCTTAGCTATAAATACACAAAGAAGGTTATATTGTTGTAACGCCGTACTACCAACCAGTTTCGAGAAATTTGAACCTAAAGGATTTTTTTCAGCCTTCTTGCGTAAACAGAATTTTTTCAATAAATTCGCACCGTATTTTTTTATTTGTAAATCTTCTTACCACTGATCAACTTACTGGACTTTTTATTACTTAATTGGTCGATATTGGTTTCCAATATTGTACTGTCATTAATGACATAGAAGTTAAGGTTCTCATTACGCAGTATTTAAAAAGAGAATTTTAATTTTAATTTAATGTAAGTTACACTTTCGAAGAATAGGCCGATATTCATTTATTCTACGGTCGAGCCTGGATTAATGCTGCTGAAGCAAGAAGATTGTACAAAGAAGCTTTCCCAAATAGAAGATTACCTTACAAAAATTTCTTGTAAGTGTAGATCATTCGTTACTTGAAAAGACCTTTCATTCAGACAAGGAGAATTCTGGTCCAGAAGCAAAAGAAGCAAAATTAAATGCAGTAAATGCGAATCCCCAAATCACTACGAGAAGGCTAGCGTTACAGCAAGGTGTGTCAGCATCGTCTGTTTGGAGCATATTACATGAAGAATTACTATATCCCTATCTTCTGGCTTTCTGCCGATGGCTTGTGCGAAAATGTGAAAGAAATGCTGAATTTATTAAAAAAAAATGTTAACAAAGCAGGGTTTACGCGGGATGGTGTTGTCAACTTTCACAACAATCACATATGACTAGAAGAAAATCCTCATGCTTCTTCAAGTCCAGGCACCAAGAAAAATTTTTCATCAACCTTTGGGCATGTAGGTATACTTGGCAACAGATTATTAGGACTATTTGTTTTGCCTAATAGATTGGATGGGCTTAATTGTCTATATTTTTTAAGAAACAATTTAGGAGAAGTCTTGGTATGTGACCAGAAGGACAATGTGGTTCATACACGATGGTGCACCTCCCCATTTTGGAATAATTGTTCGAAGTTATTTAAGTGCAGCTTATCCCAATAGATAGATTGGTAGAAACGGACCAGTAGCTTGGCCCTCCGACCTAAATCCTCTTGACTACTATGTCTGGGGTTATTTGAAAAGCCTTGTCTACTCAACTCCTGTGACAAATCTTGAAGAATCACGTGAACATATAGCAATGGGACGCGAAACTATCAGGAACATGCCAAGAATTTTTCAATGGGTCTTTGCTTCAATGAATCGTCGTTTAGCAGCTTATGTGGAAATAAATGGCGCCCATTTTGAACATTTAATTTAATTTGTTAATCTTTAAAACTTGTTGAGTCTTTTAATTTAGTAATAATTTGTTATTTTTCCTTGGTTTATTCACGAAAATAATAAATGCAATTTCACTAATTTGTTCATTTTTACTGACACGTTGACAGCCAACTCTATTGATACTTCTGTGTGTCATGCAATACAGATTTGTTATTTTAGAAAATTGACTGCTTACGGTTTTTATTCTTGTTAAATTAAGCAGATGAGCGAGAAATCATTATCCTTATTTTTGAATCCTAGGCAATGCATGCGTTGTTTTAGGTTCAAATTTCTCGAAACCGAGTGGTCGTACGGCGTTTCAACAAGATAACCTTTTTTGTGTACTTTATAGCCAAGGAATTATATTCTGATGAGGCACTCACAGAAAATTCACATTAAAAAATTTAAGGGAGAGAAGTAAGTCCCCCTGTCCAATTTTGTGTACCCCTGAAACCATCTGAATTTACCTGAATTTACCCATTGGTGGAAAACATCAGATAATGACATTTATTGATATCGAATCACGTGCAATAACTAGTCACTGTAGCTCAAAAGGTTCCTGAGATATTAAATATAGTGTTAATTTTGGGTGCCCCCTTCAGAGGCCCGCAGCGCCCTTAGGGGGGATTTCCGGACCCATGTTTATATGAACCTTTTTTATGTAGAATCGCCACTAGTAATAAATGAATCACCCTGTATATTGTCAAAGGTAACAGGCATTTTAGATAGACCCGTTTTATTAATATAAAATCAGTCGAGATGCGAGAAATGGTTAAAGTCATTGGAAGTGTAATTATTCATTTTTTATTCAGGCTTCAGGAACATTTTTGGTAGATTAATAGAATACAATATCTGATAAATATCGTCTATGCAACACTTTGAGTGCTACATCGGTGAATATTTTCATTTACATTATGCAGTAACTGTGGATTATCCATGTTAAGATTTTTCTTCAAATGGTCTCATAAAAACATCTGAAGGAATTAGTTTAGGTGTCTTTGTTGGCCAGTCGAATTTTGTTAGGTCGAGGTAAAGACTGACAGAAATGCGTAGAGTAGCGACCAAATGATATTTTTAGCTATTTTTTCTGCAAATCTTCCTCACATTTTCCGACCCTTGTACGTATTGACATATACCTAGGAGAAAATGTTGTTTATCCATAAGGTAATGATATCTACATAAGCGAGGGTCGGAATTTGTTCAGCGCTAACAGAGTCGGACCTGACTTGATATTTAATTACTTCCACATGTGGTAACGCAGAAAAATGTTGGAAAATTTGTATTGCTCAAATAGGCTTAAAATGTCATGAAACGTCGAGATTTTAAGTTTAAGCAAAAAAAATTCTGTCCGTCTATCTGTAACTTTTTTGTGCGCACGATTACTCTGAATCCGTTTAAGATATTGACTTGAAATTTGGTATGCGTATGTATTTTAACGAGATCTGAAACTAAATTATATTTTGATCTTGTTCCGTTGAAAAGTTGGGGGATAAATGGGGTGAATAGGTAAATCAAGTAAGTAAGAGTCCATAAAATTAGTATTTAGTATATTGTTACGTATACACTTTCCCTAAGCCATATACGCACAAGGGGGTAGCTATGGTAGATGAAACAAGAGTTTAAAAAAATAGAACATTTATTTTTATCCATAAAAACAATATATAGGGGTCCCTAAATCCTTATCTAATTAACAATTATTTCTACTTACATTATTATCAGGTCATTCATCCTGAGGAGATATGTCAGCCACCAAGCACAACCACCTTCTTCAAAACCCAAACGTGGAATCACCAAAATTGCAATACTGCAGTCTTTGCAGTATTGCTAAAAAACTACTTGACCTCAATTACGAAATTAAAATATGACTTTGTACTCTTCCAAATAAATAGCAAGTGCAGCATTTTGTTGTTTAAATTTATATTGTTTAATTTTGTAATGCTTTAATTTAAATTTAGATTAATAATGAATTAATTTTATATAAAATATATTTTTACCAAACTAGAATTGAATTTTCTTTAAATTTATTTTAAAAATAATTTACTATTATTTTCTGGCCCTTGACATATCTCCCCGGCCTCGTGAAAGCTGGCCCCCAGCTTTATTAATAATCTCTACTTAAAAAAAATTGAAACTCAAACTTGATAACCAATGCAGGAGAAAAAAACTTATACCTATCAATCTAGATTTAATTGACCTCAAAAAAAAAAAAAAATTTTCCTGTTTCGAGAATTACCTGATTCTAACTGATGTAAAATTAATTTATAACTAGTAAATTGTTGCAACGATTACAATAAATTACAAATAAAACTTGAGCACACACAAAATTGAGTCTTTGGGCTAGGTCCGGCACTGGCTAAACTCATCGGTCCGCTGTCGTCGTCTATCGGCTTTGGAGCTGTCAACCATAAACACATAACCTCCATTTCCGTTTTACTTGGTTCGCGTTTTTTGTGATAAGTGTTTGTTATTGATGACTGTCTGCCATTTGAGCCTTTTAGCCTTGGGCCCACACCATTCTCTTTCCTGTTGACGAGACAGATTTTCAGGGGACGCCAACGTTTCCATCATTTTTGTAAGTGTTGGTGCTCTGACCAGTGGGAGAACTGCTTTGCTTCATTTTATTAGTTAAGGTAAGTTCTTGTTACTGGCATTCTGTCGTTTAAGTACTAAATTTTGTCCTCTATTTTTAGATCTGGGAAAGAGAAAGTGTTTGTAGACAATGATAACAGCTTGTCCAATGATATGCAGCACCCTTTCGAATGGTAGTTGCAGTTTATAGGGGACTTTCACACAGGCGTGTTTCAAGGGTGATTGCATAGGAAAGGCAGGCGTCTCAGTGGCTCAGAATGGTTAAATTTGGTTTTCATCATGTGTACTGAATCTGTTTTGGTAAGTCGCAGTACTTCATTTTGTATGGATGTCATTTTTAATATTGTTCTTCTTCCAGGAACCGACTTGTGCCATTCGCCCTCCATAGGTGTGCTCGGGGTACATGGAAAAAATAAAAAGCGAAACAGAATACTGTAAGTATCTACTTATTAACTAATTTTTTAAATTTATTATTAGAGGTCCGATATATTGTTAGGTTATGGTAACGCATGAGCATAAAAATAGTGATATATAAATGACACTTTTATGATTTTAACATTTAATTCTTCTGATTAAACTACAACTCTTAAATGTAGTGTCGCACAACGAGATCCCCTTTAAAATATCTGGCCTCTAATTCCTATTCTAAGCGTAAGAGTTGACCCTAACTGTTCGTTGCCTATTGCTTCTATATCTTACTATTCTATTTTACCCTTCATTATGATTCCTATTTATTTAGTGACAGACTGTATTGCGATGCATAATCTAATCTTATTCTTTGAAAAACTATGCAAAAAAAAATTTTAGTAAAAAAAAATTTTTCTACTAGCATCCTTCCTATAAATCTATTCTAATGGACCATAATATTCTGTGCATGGATATAATATATATCAATATGAATTCACTAATATTTACTGATACCGCCATCAGTGGGTACATACACACACTGTACATGTAGTCTAGATGTGTTACCTAGAAACAGAAAAATGACTGCTTGTGTCATATACGCAAAATGCCCTAAATTGTTTCCATTCAATATTACTTTTGTGAGGAGGACAATGACTAATTAATTAAAAAAAAACGAAGAAAATCAATTAAATAAAAAAAAATCCACTAACTTTTCCAACTCTAGGTAATCTTTTAGGTACTTTAAAATTATCTAACTTTCAGTTAGTGCCCTTATTATTTTGCCCTTTATTTAATTTTAGTCTCTATCTTCTACTAGTCAAAGTTTTAACTTCGGATTTGACTTTTCAAACATTCACTTTTACTATATTTGACTTGTCCTATATCGCGAATTTGAACTATGGGAATTAATAAATAAATAATTGATTATTTATCACAGGCTCCAAGCAAAAAAATAAATTTTTTATACTTTCAGTATACCGCGGGTGTTTAAATGTCAGTTTGTTATGGTTATTGTGTGATCAACGTTAATTTTGCTTGAACAAGGGCAGTGTTGAGTGGTCAGCTATTTACTCTGCCATTTATCTAGTCACCGCGCATAGCCACTAGCTTAAATCGCCTAGCAAAATTGCTTCGCAGCTCAACCAACTGCTCTGGTCCAATTGGAATTGTCCGAGAAAAAAAAATTTTTTTTTAGACACCCGATTCGGCACTGTGGCCTTCAGCTGAGGAATCCTCAATTCCCTGCAGGACACATTCTAGACTGTGCCCAGCTTCAAGTTTATTGAGGTCCAAGTTACTCCCCATTTGGAGAATAAATTTTCTCCCAGAGGAGAGGGGTTCGTTCAAGGGGGGTGCTTGTTTCTTTTTTGGTTGTGGACTTTTTCTTCTCGTTTCTTTTCCACGTCTTATTAGTAAACAAATTTTTATGGCAAAATATATAACAAATAGAATAAATCCAATGCATAAAAATACAAAATAAATGTCATGGTTGACGTTACTCTTGTTCTCGCCTCGTGCTGGAGCTGCCAGGGCTGGTATAACCGCTAGGTTATGCCGGCCGCCAAAAAATATATAACATAGGCCTAATGATAAAATGCAATTCCACACAAAAAATAATGTATCTCCATGTTGCCCATATGTGTCCGCATATGAAAATTTTACCGCGGCATCAACGCTATCTATAATCTCTTTTATATTTGACTTTGGTGATGTTAAATTGAAATGCGGAATTTCTAGTGACCAATTCTTATTAAGGCCGTCTTCTGGCCTTAGAAATTTTGGTAAGTTATCTTGATTGTATGGTTTCAGCACGAATGACTTTAATGTGGACCAGGCCGCGGGGATTATATGGGTCACAGCAGATTCTAATGGAAGCGACTCGAGACATGGAAATCTCCTTGGAATCAGAACTTCCCCATCCATGGTTAATTCACAATCGCATGGTAAGTATAACTTAATTGAGCCTGGCATTACATAGGCTGATTCGTCTAAGAATTGAGTTGAATTGTGACACACTAATTTTGTAACATTTTTAGGGTGAGTAATGACATAAGTTTCCTCAGCAATCTCAGAAACAACAGTGGTGGTTGACCTATGGCAACTCATTGGACAGTGATGACTAATTTCCTCAACAGAGGCCCCATTGTACAACTTTTTTGCACAAGCTGGTCCCTGCGTCATGTCTGCAGAAAACCGTGGTAAGTAACACAGTCGATCATTAAATGGCTGACAATGCCGCAACCCTGACCCTGAAATTTGCCTTACTTGTGATTTGGAATTTAGAGGGGACTTTGAGACGGCTAAAAATAAGGGTTCATGCTTAATTAAACAAGTTTGGTTTTGCCAAGCAAATGGGGTTGTTATAAGCTCAAATAGCTCCCACGTTTGTTGTTGTTGCGTGACAGGAACCCGGATGTTGATAAAAAGTTTATCTCCATTAAAACCACAGTCACATATAGGGACTTGGTATAATTTAGATAAATCACGAACAGGGATGGCTAAATTTTGACCTAATTTCAATAATTCACCCTCTAATTTTTCCAAGTCATGACGTAAAACGGCTGGGTCTAAAATCGAAATGGGGATTTGGTGTTGCCTGCATGAATTTATGACTCCTTGACGTTTGATTGCCCGGGTAATTTCAATGATATGACGTAAATTTTCAAATTGATTGTTGAGTACCGACAACAGGAAAAAACTCTCCTCTTTTTCAAATTCTTTGACGTTATTAGTTACTTGTTCGGTATATGATTCTAATTTGTGAATTCTGTCCTCCGTGGTTTTAAATGTATCTGAAATTGAATTTTGAAATTCTACAAATTTTCTCGAATTTTGGGAAATTGTCGAAAAAGTCTCTGAAATTCCATTTGTTAATTTGGCTAATTGTGATTTTAAATTTTGCTCGCTCATCGTCAAAGAGTCTAGTTTATGCTGAGTAGCCACCCCACAACACCAGGATAAGCCTTCCCCCAGAAAATCTAATGCTCTAACCTCCCTACTACGTTTAGTTGGTTCAGAGCAGTTTTTCAAATATGCTGGGCTCCAGCTACGAGTAAGAGAATTAAATTCACTTTTAAAATTTTCTTTTAGTTGGT
Source organism: Rutpela maculata (assembly GCA_936432065.2). Classification (NCBI taxonomy): domain Eukaryota; kingdom Metazoa; phylum Arthropoda; class Insecta; order Coleoptera; family Cerambycidae; genus Rutpela; species Rutpela maculata. The sequence goes on along the minus strand of OW386289.2, from coordinate 54,752,468 downwards.
TGAGGCCATTTAGAATAATACACTGTGGGCTTTTACTCTTCAAGTGCTCGCAAGCCCCCTTGAACGGTGAACCACCTCTTACCTCCTTCTCTCTCCATGTGGTTTCATAGACCATTGGGATAGTGGCTTCGTAGGTCACCGTAGAGGGCAGTGTCCTCCAAAACCCTCCAGCCGTAACCTCCATGTGGTGTGGGCTTCCCTCATGGAAATTGAACATTACTAGCACGATCAACCTGTTTTTACAAAAAAAAAACTATTAGTACCTAGTTCATCCATATATCTAACTTAAATTAAATTAGGGTTAATCATGATTACAGAACAAAAAAAAACTTTTTACTTCAGCTTAGCACCCTTCGGTGCTGGAATTGGGGTCCAGGGGTCATGGTAGGGCAGAATACGACTCACATGCACTACTTCGGACTTGGACTTCTTGGTTTGGCCCTTTTTGACGAGGTAGTCCACATCACTTTTCTTCTTTAGTATGTAATAGGGCCCAAACCAACGAAGTAGCAGTTTCTCGCTTCTCCCTACTTTCCGTACCGGCGTAAAAACCTTGACCTGATCCCCTTTTTTAAATTCCAGGTGCCTATGTTTACTGTCATAGCGCACCTTGTCCACCCCCTGTCGTTTTTTGATGTTTGCCACAGCCTGACTCCTTACGGCCAGAGCTTTCTCCCTTATCTGACAAGCGTCTGCGGTGTTGCACGACTCCAGCAAGTTGGCCTCGGTAGGCTGTATAGCCTCCCTAGCATAGACTAGCATAAACGGGGAAAATTTTGTAGTGTCCTGTCGCGTAGTGTTGTATGCAAAAGTTACATGGGGGAGGTACTCATCCCAGTCTGTGTGTTGTGTGTTTGTGTACATTGACAACATGTTTGCCAACGTCTTGTTGAACCTCTCGGTCAACCCATTGCAACTGGGGTGGTACGCTGTCGTATATTGATTGTAGGTCCCCATACACTTTAGCAGTTCCCTCACTAGCTCGGACCGGAAAGTCTTTCCTCGATCACTCAATAAGTATCGTGGGGATCCATGGCGTGCAATAATTTTCTCTAAAATAAATTTTGCTACCGGCTTGGCCTTCCCTGAGGGTAAAGCCTCTGTTTCTACCCAACGGGTAGCATAGTCGGTCGCCACTACAATCACCGTTTTCCCATTTCGACTACGCCGAAATGGTCCTAGGATGTCAATTCCTACCCTCTCAAACGGCGTCCCCACTTGTATTGGCTGTAAAAGCCCAACAGGTTTTTTGTTCTGTTGCCCCTTCCTTGCTTGGCAGTCTGCACAACCCTTTATAAATTTTTCGACATCCTTTTGCAAATTCTCCCAATAGTACCTAGTTTTAACTTTGTTTAATGTTTTAGCTATTCCCAAATGGCCTGCCAGTGGCTCCGAATGATGAGAATACAGGATTTCTCCTCGCAGGTGTGCAGGAATGACCAGTAAATTCTCACGCCCTTCCGCTGATGGGTTAACCTTGTACAGTACCCCATCGACGATTCGAAAATTCTTGGCTCGTCTGGCTATGCCTATCGGAGCTGCCTTGGGATTTTCCACCGCAGCCATCAACTCTTTCAATGAAGGGTCTGACTGTTGTTCTTTGGACACATCTTCAGGGAGAAGAAGGAAAGTAGGTATGTCATCTATATTTTCTGTACTTTCACCGGCTTTAAAAACCGGATTCCGTGACAGTGAGTCCGCGTCTGCATGTGCAGCACCATTTTTATGCACGATGGTGTAGTCGAACTCCGACAACCTTAGTGACCACCTTGCTAGCCTACCTGTTGGATCCTTCAATGACCTAATCCAACACAAGGCGTGGTGATCGCTGACAATTTTTACGGGTCTTCCGTAAATCAAATGTCTCAAATAACCCAGGGCCCAAATTGCGGCTAGTCCTTCCAGCTCGGTGATTGTATAATTTCTCTCGGCTTTTGAGAGGCTTCTACTGACATAGGCAACAGGGTGGGGCTGTCCATCCTCCCCCTCCTGTAATAAAATACTTCCGATCCCTAGGGTGCACGCGTCCACCCTCAGCTCGCAACCCTTATTTGGATTGAAGTGCTGCAGAACTGGGGCTGTGGTCAATTTTTCCTTTAGGGCCTCGAATGACTTTTTCTGTTCAGAACCCCAAACAAAGCCAGTATCCTTTTTTATTGCCATGTGTAGAGGTCTGGCAATTATAGAAAAATTATTTATGAATTTCCGATAGTAATTACATAAACCCACGAAACTCTGAACACCTTTTATATTTTTGGGTTCTGGGAAATTTTTTATCGCCTTTAACTTGTCCTCGTCTGGGGCTATCCCTTCCTTGCTCACAACATGGCCCAATAATTTCACCTCGGGCTTCGCATATATGCATTTGCTAGGCTTGAGTGTGAGACCTGCTTCTCGCAAACGCTGAAAAACTTTTTCTAATTTTTTCAGGTGTTCCTCCCATGTTCTGGAGAAGACAACAATATCATCAAGATATATCAGGACATCTTTCCACTTCATCCCTTCGAAAACTTTGTCGGCTAAGTGCTGGAATGTTGCAGGAGCATTACATAGACCGAAACTCAAGACATTGAATTCATAGAGGCCATGTCCCTGTGCGACGAACGCTGTATACTCCTTGGATTCCTCCTCGAGTTCAACCTGCCAGTAGCCACTGAACATATCTAATGTTGTGAAGTATCTTGAGTCACCTAAGTATGTAAGAATGTCTTCGATGTTCGGGATTGGATAGGTAGACTTTTTTGTAACGTTATTTAGTTTTCTATAATCTACGCAGAACCTTGTAGAACCATCTTTCTTTTTAACAAGCACTACAGGGCTTGCCCATGGTGAATGACAGGGCCTTATTATATTGCTTTCAAGCATTTCCTTGATCTGCTCGTCTATAATTTGTCTCTCCTTTTGGGAGACTCTATAGGGTCGGCACCTTATCGGAGCAGCATCGCCAACATCTATTTTGTGCTTTGTTAATGTTGTTAAGCCCATCTGTCGCGTAGATTTCGAGAAAACATCTTGATAGTCTTGTAGTAGGTCTGCAAGTTCCTCTTTTTGTGAGGTGTCCGTGACGTGATCTAACTGGTGATCTTTCAGCGTCACTATGTCGTTTGTTTCTTCTTCTAGAAACAAGACAATCCCTTGCGTTGGCAGGTCGATTTCTGGGTGGGCGAAATATCCTATGGTGGAACCTTTTAGAACTTTGATCTTCCTCCAACATTTATTCTCCACTTTTATACACAACTTTTTATCTAGAGGTGCTGGAGAATTTAATAAAATTAGCCCTCTAGAGGAATAAAAGTCTTCATTGGCTTGGAATTCCCATTGATGTAAGTCCACGGTTTCTTGTTTTTCCGAAATTCCTACTTTAAGGTCATACGTTTTTCCTGCATCTAGGATATAGTCTTCCTGCAGTATGACCTTAACTAAAATTTTTTGCTCAGGCTCCGTCTCATTTGCTTGTAGCATGTCTTTGTTTTCTACATGGACTATTGGCAAATCGGACACCTGGCACAACACCTCCTTAGGTGTGCTCCAGTTACAAATCAGAATGTCGACTTCCACATCTTTAAACAGACAACAAATCATGTTTTTCACCAAATTCCAGTCAAGTTTGTCAAGCCCACAGCCCAATCTTGGCATCGCTAGTCTACATATTTGATTGGCAACAATGTAATTTCTCATTTTGTATAGACACTTCCACATTGTTTTCAGCGATGGCTTCTCCCAGAAGTGTCGTTTTGTTACCAAGTACAGTAATGATCGACCACTTTCATTTAACACTGCTAGCCCTCCTGGTTTCTGTTTTTGCCGAACTAAAATCTCCCTGCACCCAAATTTTTTCTTGAATTCTTTTGCGATGCCCTTACTCATCTTCATGTCAGCCGACACACAGTGAGCTAAGGCGTAAGAATTGTCAGTGACAAACAAATCTTGCGTCTTTTCCTCTATCTTCGCTTTCGAAATATCATTTTCGTGGTCTTTTTTCGACCTCAAGAACTTATTGAATTCTATCATTATTCTCTGTTCCTCATTGCTTCTGTGTCTGGCTCTTTTGCCCTTTTTTCTGAAAATTTTCTGTTTTCTTGTTTCCCCTGTCACACTCTGAGGAGATATGGGCCTATAATTTTTTATTTTTCCTCTATTCTGCTTCGATCCTGAGCTGGACTGCTTGGTATCTCTTAACTTTTGACTTGATTTCTCTTTTAAACTTTTAGTTAAGGGCTCTTCGCTTGTACTCTTTTCCTTCGTTAGGATGTTATTTTCGTAGGGTTGTTGTTCTTTTGTTATTCGAGTGTTGTTTAGGTAAACTATGGTGGACTTGTTACCTACAGATAATGTCACCATTTCTTCCCTAAGATCTATCACTGCTCTGCAGCTTTTGAGAAATTCCATTCCAAGTAGTAGCGGGTACGGTAGACCGTCGATGACATTGGCTCTACAATTCATGACGAGTCCCCCAATGCCAAGGTTGAATTTAGTATCTCCTAGTATAGGGATTCTTCCTCCCCCAGCCACAATTAAATTTCTATTCTGGGTCCTTTTAAAGTACCTTAGAATACCGGTTGTAATAACGTTTTTCTCAGCCCCTGTATCTAGGATGGCTCTTACCTTGTACCCATTTATGTAGCAAGGAACCGTTATTATCTCGTAATTGTGCCTACTAGGATGGGCCCCCTTATTGGCAAGGACGACGCCGGGGCTTATTCTCGTCGTCCGCTGGTGTTTGGGTGTTGACGTCTATTTTCAGGACACGAAACTACAAAATGCCCCACTCTGTTGCACTGGAAGCAACGTGGTCTGCCATCGTTGGTTCTGCTATTTGGAGGAAATCTTTGTTGGCGTGGGTTGTTTCCACCTCTGTTAAAACCCTGGTTTCGTGGACCTGGTTCGAATCCTTGACCTGTACTTGGTCCTGCTCTGCCCCAATTAACCTGATTCCTGTTGGCGCTGGGTCTCTGATAGTTATTTCTGTTTCGAGAGTATCCATAATTTCTATTTTTGTTTTGGGCATCCGCTCGCTTTCTCTCGCTCTCACCTCTTTGTGGGCCTTGATTTCCCTGGCCGCACATGTGGTGGCAGTGATGACATTTAGTATCCTCACTGATTTTAAGGGTATGCAGTGATATACCCTCTTCGCCGGGTGTGGAGATGTCTTCAAGCTTTTGGACTATCTTTTTGAACTTATCCCAGTCGAGGTCATCTTCAAGGATTAGCCTGTAACTCCTATATAATTCTTTATTCATTCCGTTTTCAAAGAATTTCCTAAATTCTTCTACCTTGAACGTGGGATCGTAATCCGAAAAGATAGTCTGGAGTTCAAAGTAGTACGCTTTGATGGACTGGTTTGGACGTTGTTTTGTCTCATACAGTTTTTTCTCCAGAAGCCTGACCATGTCGTTACCGCCAAATTCTTTTATGAAATCGTCCTTGACGTTTGCCCATTTTTTGTCCTGATTAGAGGCATCCGACGTATAGCGGTTAAACCATAGGTGTGCCGCTCCTTCTAAAAATGTGCCCAGATATGTGATTTTCAGATTGTTGTCCCAGCTATTCGCCACTGCAGTTCGTTCATAATTTTTCATAAAGTTGACAGCATTTCCAGAGCACGGGTCAAAAGTTGGTGGGCACAGGAATTTTGGAACCACTGGTGTTTTTGCTTTTGTTAAACTTTCAGAGATTGTGACGTCCATTGTGCCAATTATTTGGTTTCTCGTTGGGGCTGTAACGTTATCTTCCACTGTAAGTATCTCAATGTTTTGATTGTTCTGCTGCCTTTCTAAGCTTTCAGAACTGTCACCCTTTTCCTCCTTCTCACCACTCACTACTTTTGCCAAACTGGTGTACCTATTGTCTTCGCTGTCGCTGTCAGTTGTGTCCACCGGTTGTATGTGTCGTTCCGGTGATCTTCCGACTTTGGGAGAACGTGCAAATGGGTCAGATTCTGGGGTGGGGCTGCCAAATCTCTCGGTGCTTCTGTGCTGTGGTCTGAAATTTGCCAAAATCTTTTTCTCCTTTAATTGCAGCTTTAGTGCAGACCTAGTAACGAGTTGGCTTTTTCTCGGAACCACTCATATGCCCAAGATTTTAAAATTATTATTATTTTTTGAAACCCCCACAAAATGTATAAATATAAAATACTAACTGCTGCAATAAAATTTGTGAGTAGCTGTAGGAAAGAAAAATGTCTATATATTTTATGTGCCCCTCTGTACGATTAAAAAATAATGATATGATGAAAGAAAATATAAATCTGGAATTAGTAAAATTCTGCCAAAACTTCCATCTGGACCTAGAAAATTTACACGATCCTGTCCTGTACTAAATTTAATAATCGAAAAAAAATAATTAGTGGAACCCTCTCTATACTGTTTTTATATTGTTTAGCAATGAAATTATACCACACATTTTCTATGAAAAAAAATTAAAATGAAAGCAGACAGTTATGTTCTATTTCAATGAAGCTAAATTGACCTTAAATTTTGTTTCACATTCATCAATTCAACTGGGTTATGGTACAATCTTTTCAATAGGTCCTTAGACTCTATTTTGAGAACGTGCTTGTTTTGTTATATAAACTTAGAGCAATATAACAAACTTTACTTATTCACGAAAAAAAATTACAATAACCCCATGCACCCACTAAAATTTAAAGCAAAGATTCATTCCAAAATTCTCTAAAAAAAAACTAAGAAAATTCGGCGCAAATTAACAGCATAATTCGGCGCCTCCACCATATGTTACGTATACACTTTCCCTAAGCCATATACGCACAAGGGGGTAGCTATGGTAGATGAAACAAGAGTTTAAAAAAATAGAACATTTATTTTTATCCATAAAAACAATATATAGGGGTCCCTAAATCCTTATCTAATTAACAATTATTTCTACTTACATTATTATCAGGTCATTCATCCTGAGGAGATATGTCAGCCACCAAGCACAACCACCTTCTTCAAAACCCAAACGTGGAATCACCAAAATTGCAATACTGCAGTCTTTGCAGTATTGCTAAAAAACTACTTGACCTCAATTACGAAATTAAAATATGACTTTGTACTCTTCCAAATAAATAGCAAGTGCAGCATTTTGTTGTTTAAATTTATATTGTTTAATTTTGTAATGCTTTAATTTAAATTTAGATTAATAATGAATTAATTTTATATAAAATATATTTTTACCAAACTAGAATTGAATTTTCTTTAAATTTATTTTAAAAATAATTTACTATTATTTTCTGGCCCTTGACAATATATGAGAGAAGCTAAGGTCTCAAAAAAATTTTTTGGCATTACCACCCCCACTCATTATTAAAGGGAGTGAAAAAACTAAAATTGTGATTTAGTGTGTGTACAGTAATCAAAGACGTCTAGATTCGCGGCAATCAAACGTGTTGATTAAACTTCTAATATATTCGAAATTTTTAGCATAATAAAATATCACCTGCAGCCAAGTGCCCCACCTCGTAACAATAGGTTAAGGTGGCAGCAGTATCATCGGACAATGTTCATAGAACTGTGCGATTCTGCTTGGTGTCTTCAAGAAAATTTTCTTCACTTCTGAAATTAAGTCATTCACATCGAGAAATAAATTTCTGATTTTTCTCTGCTACTCGATATACGTGGTTTCACAGCTTCTCCTTTATCTAATAGGATATTAATTATTTGGCAACCGGTTGCATCTTTCGCTTCGTCAATACTCAGACATACGTATTTATTTTGAAAATCTTCTCGAATTTTCTCCAACCTCTTGTCACATTCTTCTTTAAAATAGCATTTCCAAATATATGATTGATCTGAAAGCTTGAAATTCGTGTATTTTTCTAAAAATTGACTAAGGTGCGGACGGTTCAGCTAGTACCATAGAATGTCGAACGAAATCATGAAATTCATTAAATTCAACTTGAATTTGTCCGCACTTAAGGCTTTGATATTCGATATATGTTTCACCAATTGACGTGGTAACCAAAGTTGCACTTTTCCTTAAAATCAACCATTATTTTACAGGCATCACAGTGCATGTTGATACTATCAAAATACAATTCGGGGTTGTTTTCTATTCTTTCACGAGCTAACACGTCATCGCGTCTTTTAACTTTTGGCATTTTGCGTAATATAAACACAATAAGAACTTCGCAGAATTACTAGACAAATAGTTTCGCTAACGAATTACGCGGAATACTAAAGTCCAGCCTACTTCCGGCAAACTGCTAAAATCCAGCCCACGATTAATAGACAATACCGGTTGACTCGTATAACTTTGCACAGAGGTCGATGGTGTCATTGAAACTATCACTGAACAGAAACCACACGGCCGCAGCAGCAATGTTATTTTGGCATTTTTGCAACATGTTTTTAGTCGTTTGTTTTCTATATTAACCGTATTTTTATCATTAATTTAATAAGTAGTAGTTCATTTTTCAAATATAAATACGGCTTGTAATAGTATTTGTTTTACTTCAATTCAATTTATTAATTAGTAGGTATGTAAATATATGACGCGGCAGTTCATTCCACTTAATATCTACAAGTTTCATGGATTTGTTGGTTTCGTAATTTGGTTAACAAATATTTTCGATTTACATGATTGCCAACCGAAAATTACTTTATGTTTTCTGTGTTGTTACTTATACGCACTATCCTGAAATAATAGAATTTTGTAAGTAAAGAGGGTGTATACATTTGCATTTGACAAATGATCTGAAAAATACTTTAATCAATGAATATTATACTATTATATTAATTACAACAATAAAACGTTAACTTTTTGCCCGCGTTTTCCGTATAGCTAGTTACAGTTTCCAGTGGATAGCGCAGCGGACAGGACGAGGCAACCGGTGCCGGTGTTGTCTAATGTTCGTGCCAATCGCGGCACACGATGAATAGACCGCAGTAAGCTGCAGTGGGTGGGGAAGTGCTAGTTGATGCTCTCACTTATACTATGTGTCTGTTTCATACAGACAGTTATATATTTAACAGGTAAATTTACGTATTGATAAATAAAATTTCACGTAGGAATATAATATTATTTTTCAATGTATTGTTAATATAATTCATTGTACTTTATTTAATGCTCCTGAGTGCGACTCTGTTATCGCTGAAGGATTCCGACCCTTGCACATAAGGTAGCAAACGTAAGACCTTTACCTCTCATAAATTGAAGCTTCCAATGATATACGCATATAACTAATATTTCATCAAACTTATGTATTTGAAAATAAAATGTATGAAGTCCATCCAAGTGACTTATTATGAGTAAATGACATTTTAGACAATGTGAAGCATATGTAATAAATATTAATGCTTAAAGAATATCACAACACGTCAGAGGTTCAATAATTTAATAAAGTCTGCAAACCGGATTCTCACCAATGGTATTTAACGAGCTTTAATTAAAGTGATACATATATATCTGCAGACACAATGGTCCTCATTAATTAAGAACCGGTATTCACTCAAGCTAAGTAATTTAAAGTAGTCTGTTTGATAAAAGAATTTGTTCTCATTTTTTAATATATCATATAGAAGTTGATATGACATGACGATTGGAAGTCGAAATATTTCTGTTTTCATTACTTAAATATTCGAAAAGTTCACAAAAGACTGGGTACTATTTCAGGCGCAAGTCGTACTTCCTACGAAAATAATTTTATACAGAGTGTTGGTTTAGATCATCGACCACTTAAAACTGGAAAAACTATGAAAGAAACAATATGAGAACCTTATACAGTTATCAATAAAACAAATTGCTTAATTCCGAAATTAGATGCAGCTTATCAAATTGAAATGTTAGTAATTTAACTGAAAACAGATGCAACTTGTTACTGGTTGTTACTCAGTGTTTGTTGTGTAGGTTCGAAACCCAAGGCCAGGTAGTAGTAGTTAGGTAACTTATTTAACATTCAGTAAAAGTCTACAACTAGCATTAATATTATATTCAACTAAAGTCTATATAATTACTCTGAACATCCAGCGAATATCCCCAAAATCACAACTGCAATAAAATAAAAGTTATTAGAACACCAAACATGATTTTTTTTGGTAAATAATTGATTGAAAACTTTTCACATTGACAAACCGAAGCTGCGGTGTAACTCCATGTTCTTCTGTTAGATGGATCTGTGTTCATCTATAGGATACACTACTTACTACCAGAGGCAGTGATACAGTAAGGCAGTGCCAATATTTTAAATTTAAATTAATGAATATACCAGTTCAAACGGCAGCTCCACATGAATTGATTTATGTCATGAAAAATAAAATAGGCAAATTCGATTTCTTTGATAAAATATGAAGAACCTACGGATCCAAGATTTAACCAAATTTGCATCCCAATAATCTAAATTTTAGGTTATCCGGTAGTTGTCAACACTGCTCATGATCGAAATATGCAAAACTGCGCTCGCATCACTTTCTTGCTTTTCTCTTACGTCATACCCTTGCCTCTAGATTTGATGATCTAGAGTTTGATGATCTGAGCGGCAAAGGCGGATTCGTGTGACGTATTTGGAGTCTCCCTGCAACGAGGTTTTCTGTAAAGTCACAACTAATTGAGTAGTGTAAGTAGAATCAGCGAATCATGTATCATGCAGAATTTCGAAAGAGATTAAATTTGAATAATTAAAAAAAAAATTGCAACGAGCTAAAAACGAGACAAAACTAATATGTTTTTTTGGAGTAAACCATCTTAGCTAAGTGATCCCGACTGGATTTATTTTTGACTGCCTACACTCTGAGAAACACGAATACTTGTAAATTTTAGCTAATTCTGAAAAACGTTTAGTTTATTGCAAATATTTTCAAAAATATATATTTTGAAGTTATTAGTCCCTTGTAGTAGTAGTAAACCAGAAAAAGGTAAAAAGCCCAAAAGTTCTGTGACAGGACCGCAAGAGAACTTCCCTCCCTCGTTTTCGAGAGCGAGGAACACGATGGTTACAATATCTTCCAACCTATCCTCCAACTACTACTCCTAAACCCAGAAAACCACAAATTTTTCCGATTTTCCGGTGCTAGGCTTGCAAGGACTTGTCGGATCGGGTCTTTTTTTGTCAATTAGAATAAAATATGTAAATATTTACCTACCTAACTCACCCCCAATAATGAAATGCCATAAAAACAACAAAAATCAGCTTGAAAGCGGTATGTCACCTTTTTCGAGGGCGGGGAATACGATGGTGACAATATTTCCCGCCATGAAAGACCTCCCCCTTTTCCGATTTTCCGGTGCTAGACCTGCAAGGGCTTGTCGGCTCGTTTTTTTATCAATTCTAGTAAAATAAGAAAAGATTGGCTACAGGTGACGTAACCCACCCCCGGGGATTGAAAGTAAATAATTAAATACCACGACAACAACGATAATAAACTCTTATATTTTATTAAAAACCGCTGCCCAAGGAAACACTACTTCCACTTCCAGATTTTCTATTCAAGTTTCTCACAAAGAAAAAACATTTTGTGCTATAAAAAAATTTGGTACTATATTTGCACTTCACTATGTGGAAATAATTGTTTATGGAACTTTAACAATATAATATTTGAAATTGTCGATCCCAAAAACCCATAAAACGATATGTCACATCGGTAGTGGGGGTAGGAAGTAAAAGAAATGTTTAAGGTTTACCTATTTTTTTCGAATTGATGAGAAAAAATCCTATCCCTCGCAAGTCTAGCATCGGAAAATGGGGTGATTTTTCAGGTTTAGGGATACTGGATGAAAGAAACCGCTGCCCAAGGAATCACTACTTCCACATTCAGATTCTCTATCCAAGTCACTCACAACGAAAAAACTTTGTATGTGGAAATAATTGTTTATGGAACTTTAATAATATAATGTTTGAAATCCTCTACCACAAAAACCCATAAAACGACACCCCACATCGGTAGTGGGGTGGGGGTGGTGATAGAGGATGGTAGTGGGGGTGGATGAAGTAAAAAAATATTTTGAGGTTTCTTGTTCTTGTACATTAGGGCGGTCCTTATTTTTCGACTTTATGTTTTTTTGCGGGCCATCCCCTAGATTAGTTTCAATACTTAAAAAAATATTCTGTCCAAAATCTGAACCCAATCGGATAACGAGAAAACGTGCCACCTAACCCTTGTTTCTGGGAGATTCAAATAAATTCTAATAAATTTCGATATTTATTTTTTCAAAGCTTGCTACTGACAATCGAGTTAGTAGTGACTGAAAATAGATAATATACATTTTATTTATGAAAAGTCATTAATTTGATTATAATTTTTGGGATAAGGTCTCCTTTTTAAAATCGGGAAATCGTGTTCTGTAATCTTTTACAACTTGCAAGACGAATTGTTTTTGTTCCTCATCTTTTGTTATTACATTATTGTAATCTGTCAATAACTTAACACCCCGCTCTGCTGTATCATTAACAACTTTGATTTTTATAACAATATCCAACCCTTTGTTAAAACTATCGTTTTTAGACCAAGTTTCAAGAAAGTCATCATTTATGTGAAATCGTTTGAAAAACTTTCGGGTTTCGATAGTAACAAAATTTTCAATAAATGTGTTCTCCACAAACTTTGGAATTTCATTTTCCCCTATCTCTATTCGCTTGATACTTTTACCATATGATGATTCTTCTTCTATATCTAATGGCTTTTCTTCCACATCCGATGATTCTTCTTTGGAATTTAATTTTCCCCTATCTCTATTCGCTTGATACTTTTACCATATGATGATTCTTCTTCTATATCTAATGGCTTTTCTTCCACATCCGATGATTCTTCTTCCACATCCAATGTTTCTTCTTCCAGATCCTCTTTCTCACCTAGGGCCTCAACCATTTTCACTTTGGATTCCTCTGACAATTTTAAATCGAAGAATGCGAAGGCAACTGCTTCTGGACTTATGAAATTTTTTCAACGCAACACTGGATATCTCGGGATCGACGGCCTTATAGTCATAAAGCTTATTTAAAAAGCGGAGGTCCTGATAAGGCGTTTCGGTGGCAAGTGGCGCGCAAAACCAGGCTTCAATATAAACTTTCACGACAAAAATACATATATCTGAAAGACCTCTTCTCTCTTCATCTGTCAATGGGAATTCATCGCGGAACAAGAAAATCTTTAAGCAATAAATAGTATTTGCCATCCATCTCGCGTGGTGAATGGCCCCAGGAATCCGAAAAGATATTCCATGAGGAGGAATTTCACCCAAGAATATTAAGGACAACTCCAAAAATTCTCTATAATCTTCTCGAGGCTGCTTTTTCGGATTTTCCAGAGCAGATGTCACAAATGTGACTACCTCTTTTGTATCATCTAAAAATGAAAGAACATATCCGTCTTTAAATACGGACTTAAAATAATGTTTGTTAATCTTAGCCCAATACTGTTGAAAGCGTTTAAAGATTTGGACAGTCGGACCTGTGGTTTTACCCATTTTTTCTTCGAAGACTCCTCTGAGAACTATCTCGTAGATATGGTGTCTACAAGGGAGGTACAAAAGTTCCCTATCCATAAGCTGCTCCAATAAAATGCAGGTTCCTTTTAATCGTCCTGTATTTGACGCAATTGTGTCGAAGCATAGCGCCTTAACAGTTTTTAAAAGGCCCCAATCATCAAGCACCTCATAAAGAGCGGATGCCTGCTCCTTTCCGGTTCCAGCTTGTAATGCAGGTACTCCGAGTATTTGCTCAGAATCTTCACTCGTAACAATAACAGGAAGTCTATCAACAGTCTCCTTACCCATCATTGCGGGAAGCATTTTTCCATCCCAATGGACCACAACCGCTTGTAATTCAGATTGTTTGAATTAAGTTTTAAGAATGCCAGCCCGCTTTTTACGCAGTTTTTCTCTACAGTGCCGAATAGAGGATTTGTTTATTACTAAATTTTGCACATCTTGCCCAAAGGCCTCCGCAGCCGCGAATAAAATATGAACCGCGTCTTCATTACTAATTCTACATTTATCGAACACTGCAACCAATTTTGGGGTGATTATTTCACGGCGTGCTCTCTTCTTCTTGGGTTGCGATGGCCCAGGTTCAGGTTCCGATTGCGTCATATATTTTGAAGCATCATCTTGAGTTTCTTGTGTTGAACTTGAAGCACGAGGACTTTCACTGCTGCTTGTAGATGTCATTTGGACGATTTGCTCTAAGATGAAATAAATACATTAAACTCATATAACATTGAAATAATAATAACAAAAAACTCTAAGTAGTTTTATCAAATAATTCGCTTTCCTCTTCCTAAACTATTATAAATTATCTTCAGGGTGTCAGTTATACCTATTGTTTACTTAGAAAAACCAAATACAACAATGTGGGGAATTTCAAGAAATATTAAATCTGGGGGTGGTGGGTGGCACGTTTTCCCCGTATCCGATTTAGCTCAGAGTTCACCCACATTATTTTTTTAGCAAATGAAACCGTTGTGGGGGGTGGCCCAAATTAAATTCGAAAATATTTTTTTCCTCAAGTATAAATAAGGACCGCCCTATTGTACATACACTAAATCACATTTTTTTTCATCCCCTTTAATAATGAGGTGGGGGTGGCCAATGCCAAAAATTCTTTTGAGACCTTACCTTCACTTGTAGATACTAAATACCAATTTTATGGACTCTTACCTGCTTGATTTACCCATTTACCCCAAATTTACCCCAATTTACCCCCCAACCCTTTGACGGAACAAGATGAAAATATAATCTGGTTCCAGATTTCGTTAAAGTATATATGTGTACCAAATTTCAAGTCAATATCTTAAACAGTTCCAGAGTAAACGTGCGCACAAAAAGTTACAGACAGACCGACAGACAGACAGAAATTTTTTTTCGCTCAAACTTAAAATCTCGACGTTTCATGACATTTTAAGCCTATTTGAACAATACAAATTTTTAAAAAATTTTTTGTCGTTACTATACTGGATGTGGAAGTAATATGTCGGAAAATATTGTCACCATCGTGTTCCCCACCCTTGAAAATAGGGACATACTGTTTTCCAGCTAATTTTCGTTGTTTCTGTGGTATTTTGTCATTGGGGGTTGGGTAGTTTCAACCCCCTGAGATGGGTTAGGTCACCTGTGGTAAATATTTACCTATTTTATTCGAATTGACCAAATAAAAATCCGATCCGACAAGACCTCGCAAGCCTAGCACCTTAAGATGGGAAAAGGTAATAAATGTCTTGCGGTCCAGTCATAGAACTTTTGGGGTAAAAGCTTTACCTCAAGAGACTATATATAGATCATTAGTTGAAGATGATAAAATTATCTTCAATTTTTTTTTAGTTTCAGATCGGTTGATGCCTGGCAAGTTCCGGCATTCCCCAGGAATCTACACTAGGTTCTCTTATGACTGCTACTTTCATAGATGACATTGTAGTTAAACTTAATGTAGATAGCTTTTCATATGGAGATGACTTGACAATCTACTATGTAATACTAATAAAAAACGAACAAACATACAAAAAAGTGCAGAATAACTGGAATGGTAAATGACTGGTGCCTATCTAATCATATCCAATCGTAACACATTCATTTTTTCTTTCATGAATGTACTTCTATTGAGTATAATTATCGTATTAACGGTCAAATATTGCAGAGGCCCGATACAAGAAGTCTTGAAGTTATCTTTGATAAAAGTCAATTTTATAGAGCATATTCATTTCATCTTCACATCAGCGTTAAGAAGCCTTGTAATATGAATCTGCAAAGGGTATTAATTTTTTATATATATTTATTTAACGTCGCGTCGGTCTATTTTCGCTACCTATTTCCGCTACCACCACCGACGTCAGGAGACGAGCTACCCCCAACCTGGAAATTTTGCCGAACCTCTTCTCGTCAGAAGAGTAGGAATCTTTTACTTATCTAACTTTTAATAGACAAGGGACCGCCTGCTTTACATCCCCTCCGAAGGATGGTATATCCTCGTCTTGAAATTACATAGCTTCCGCGTATACACTAATATACAAGCCGCTAGAAGGTGGGACGAGATCGCTGTGTTTCCCAAGATGGATTTCGCCCATCCAAGTACTAACCGCGCTGTACGTTGCTTCACTGGAGTATCGAGATATGAAGACGCATCTACGCTCGCCCTAAAATGGTATTGAAATACTGGTATTATGAAGTTGCTGCACTGTTCATTGTATGATGAAAGTTGGAATTCTGGCTAGCTGATATGATCCCCATGGCATGTTTAAATAAACAATGTTGAGAATGTTCAGAGCTGTTTTGTTAAGTACTTATGTTTTATTGAAGACTGTATTTACTCGATAACTGGGTATTCGCAAAATATAAGATTTCACATGTCAAATCTGGAAAATAGAGGAATAATACACTCAATAATTTTTTCTTTTTAAATTATACACCGTGCGTCACTTAAAACTCCCCAGGCTTGTAACTTTCTTATTTTTTAAGCGACAACCATGTTGGGCAGATCGAATTGTAGATATTTTTAAGGCACTTAAACATGCGTACAGAGTGATTTAAAAAAAAACTTTTTTGAAAGAAAACTTAATCTCCTTGAATATTTTTTTACTTCACCCTGTACATGAACTACGTTAATGCTTTCTTATAAAAGTTTTAGCTTCAATTTATGTTATTACGTCATATTCGAATTTTTTTTTGATTTTAGAGAAAGAAATTAAAAGCACTCTTTCCGATTCCAAACTGATTTTTTATAAAATAGGGAACTTTGAAAAGAATGTAAATAATAATTTTATACTTTATTTGTAAAAGACATATCACAAACAATATTCAACGTAACAAAACAGTAACAAGAAACAAAAGAAATAAATATTTTTAAAAACAAACTAATATTAAAATGTACCAAAAGGAAATTTTTATTTTTAATCTTGTTTTTATTTTAATAACATAAATTGAAGCTAATTAAAACCTTTATAAGAAAACATTACCACAGTTGATGTACAGGGTGAGGTAAAAAGTAAGTTTCCTTTCTTAACAACTTTTTCAATTTTTTTAAAGCAATCTGTATGCATGTTTAAATGCTTTAAAAATGTCTACAATTTGATGTACCTAACATGGCCATCGTTTGAAAGATAAAAAAGTTAAAAGTCTGGGAAGTTTTAAGTGGCGCACTCTGTATATGGCACATATCTATATATTTTGGAGCAACTTAATTTATAGCAAGTCGAGTTTGTGAAATATTTTTGTCTGTGTAAAAATTATAACAGAAAGGTTTGATATTCATCTAATTAAACAGCTTGATTTATAATTCCAGAATGAAGCCTTCGCATTTTGTATTACTCTACTGTCGTTCTATTGTAGTTATATTCTATTATAACGTTTTATATTACTTGCCTGTAATGTGCCCACCCTGTAACTGGTTACCTGTTGGTTGGTAGAATTTAAATAAATAATAAATGTATAAATAAATTAATAAAATAATGTGGTCAACACCACAACACATGTAAAAATTTGAATCAGTGAGGTATCACTTGTTTTTTCCCAAACACCTATTCTCAGAATTAATCAATACGATATATTAAGCTCTATTAAGGATTTTTTAATTGTCACTAACTACTTATATGTTTTTGTAGCCTAGTAAAAATAACTTGATCTTTTATTACTATGATAAAATCCTTTACCGGAGATAATTGCTACCTTACAGATGTCAGTATCGAAGAGGTATTGCTGTGGTTCATGATGTTATTTGTTAGAATTATTATTTCAACTGTTCTTCTCAGCGAAGAATTACATTGGCCGACAAAAGAATGTTCTGTCTTTACAATCAAACATATCATTTCCTATGTATTTTGATGCGCTGAAACCAAATTTGTGTCAATTTTTTTTCTCCACCCCCATAGATTCTTGTAGAGGATATTTTTGGAAAAAAATTTTTAAATTATTTTTTATGATTTTTGTATGGATTTTCTGTGTCGTTGATCATGAATCTGAAGTCAAGAATAAATTTCGATTTAATGGCAGGTGTCAACAAGCTGTCAAATTTCACCAAAATGTAAAAAGTTGATATTAATTGTATATTCATAAGTATTTTAGGTCGCTAAATACAAATCCGAAGTCAGAAATGAATTATGACTTAATGACAGCTGTCAAGAAACTGTCAAATTTTACTAAAATGTAAAAAATTGATATTAAATGCACATTCTTAAAAAAGATAAAGAGATGATGTTTAGTATATGCTGATATTAAACCAAGCTTAACATAATTATACAGAAAACTATGCAAGAATGTAATAAAAAAAGCTATAGTATGCAAATAAGACATAAATACGTCATCACAAATACAACTACTCACAAAAATATATTTAATAATAATAAATTGTTTTTATTTCAAGTATTGTATATGAATGCAATACCTAGGGCGAAGTCTAGCCGAAGCTGCTCTACTTAACCTTAACCCAACAAACATTAACACTAAGTAATAGAGATAAAGGATATGTTTTAAAACTAAAGTCATTTTTTATTTTGCAAAATGAGTTATTAAATCTTAAAATATGTGAATATTACTTCAAAATATTTGTGAGACAATGACGCAACAAAATAGAAAGGAAAAAATGAAAAATGAAAGGGAACATATATAAGATAAAAATACAGACAGTTTTTAGTTGTGAATGTAACTGATATATATCATTAAATAGAATTAAATTAAAACATAGATTCATAAATTCATAACAGACCATGCCGTGAATAAACAATAATCACGACTAACTTTGTGTCAAAAAAGTGTACTTTACCCTCCCACGAAGACTGTTTACGGGGAGGTTTTTCAGAGTATCGCTTAGGTTGTTATATATTTTAGCTGCGTTGTAAGTAAATGACCTAGTAAACAAAGCTGAATAAAATCTGGGCAGCGATAGTTGAATGACATATCGTACATTTACATTATATAAATCACGTCTAAGTACAATTTTTTCTCGTAAGTATGGTGGTGAAGAAGAAGATACTGGCATATGGTATCTATATACATTCTCTAACTTTAGCCAACCAAGCTAATTTCTTTTTACCGAAACTCTATCGTACTTTTTTAACCCATAAACAAATCGACAGCAACAATTTTGTATTTTAGAAGTCTACTTTGGGTGATTTTGTCAAGACAGGGATAATATATTGCAATTCCATAATTTAGAATTGGCAATACGAGAGATTCGGTGAGTTTCTTACGTAACGTAAAATTGATAAGCTTTATATTTATCTGAGTAAAATACATACATGACAAGAAAAAAATTACGAAGAGATGAAAGAAAGATTGTTAAACAAGAAAACAAAACAACTTTAGGACATATCTTTATGACAAAATGAGAGAGAAATAAAATCAATGGCAACAATGAAACTAGCGGTACAAACTTATTACTTTAAGAAACATTAAAAGTAAATTATAGTCATTATAATGCATTAAATACTCTCTAAAAAGAGTATTATAAGCATAAGCATATACCGAATAGGTATAAAAAATTGAGATAAAAATAGGCAAAAGCTGCAGAATGTACTAGAACAAAATGGTACTGAAAGTATGTAATATAGTACAGTAACTAGAGGTTTTAACTTCGGAATAATATCATATGAAGTAGATTTTGTTAATTTTCGGCAACTTAATAGTAAATTCATCAAAGAAAAGTTGCTGATTTATAGGGGGTGGCACCTAAAAAAAGACAAAACATTGGACCTGAAAGACAATCTTTTGAGAAGAGAACGTTCTATGCAACTTTTCGTGTAAATTGACAGTTTTTATAATGACTTGAAAATTAGGATTCTACTTGAAAAAAGAGGTCAGATAACTCGAATTACATTGAGTGAAACCCTGCTAGAAATAAGAAAGCTACTAAACTGAGGATGAATTTCGTTTTTTTCTAATTTCTGTGGAATTAATGGTTTCGAATATCTGGAATTATAAAGACGGCATTGGAACGTTTATAAGACGATGTATTTAGTTTAAAGTTAGTTAAATGTCTCAAAAACTATGGCACTTACATCAGAACTGCTAGCAAACAAAATAAAATACTATTAATTAGGCTTCAAAATGATTTTTCGATTATTTTTATAGCATAAAAGACAAATAAGTTAGGACAGAAAAAATGTGCGTCTTCACATTTTTTTAATAAAAAACTCGATAAAAAACATCACCATTTTGTTAATGTAAAGAGCCAGTAATTAAAAAAAAATATACTCTCAAATACTGTTTTTCGTGACTTAGATGTTCAAATTTTCCCGTACTTTCACAGCACTTGTTTAGAAAAAGTGCATTTTAAACGATAAATGGATTTTCGAAAAAACGTACAATTCTTGTATCTTTGCAAATTTTTCAATATACAGTGTGTCCCAGAATAGATGTAACAAGAGGTGTAATGGACCAAAAATTTTGGAATTTTGTAATGGTATTTGGGGACTGAGTTCTGCTTGTTGTAAAATTAAAGTATACCAAAAATGACTTGATTTGGTGTTCTACAGAGTGTTTTATAAGCAAAGTTGTAAAAATCACCACTAATAAAGTACCTTTATTTTTTAAAATATGAAAAAATTCCACTAAACAAAAGTTATTTAGAATGCAATTTTATACCTCTATACCAAATTTCAGGAATATAAAATTATTTTTTTGAAACTTCCCATTTTTTCAATAAATTGGTATATTATTTTGAACCATCCAATTAAAACTGCATAGAAATAATTTTTTGTGAATTAATATTTAAAGTTATGTAGAAGCTAAAAGTAGGCTATGAGAAAAGCAGTGGATACACATTTATCATTTTTTATTGACTTCTGGGCCTATCACCGACGCCAGGAGACGAGCTACCCCCAACCTGGAAATTTTGCCGAACCTCTTCCCTTAAGAAGAGTAGGGATCTTTTACTTGCCTAAAATTTAATAGACAAGGGACCGCCTGCTTTACATCCCCTCCGAAGGATGGTATATCCACTACGTAATCCTCGTCTGAAATTACGTAACTTCCGAGTATACACTGATATACAAGCCTCTAGAAGGTGGAGCGAGAACGCTGTATTTCCCAAGATAGGTGGGTCGCCCATCCAAGTACTAACCGCGCTCGACGTTGCTTCAACGGAATATCGACTGATATTCACATTGAAGTCGCCTCTACGCTCGCCCCTAAAATCATTGATATAAATTATAAAAAGTGATGGCCTCAAAACCAGAACCCTGGGACACGACGTTAATTTTGCTGTTCAGGTATTATTGTAAAAAACACTGTTTACGATTTAATAAAGAGATAAAACTTCAATAAGAATAGCGGTAAATCTCTTATTCCATGCCTTCCAATTTTAGTAGTAGATATATTATGTTGCATTACACAGACAAAGGCCCTAGGAAAGTCACAAATGGTCATGATTGATATTAGGTGGAAATTATCTATCAGGGACAAGCCACCTTTTTTAAGTTAGGGTATTACTTTTGTATATTTGAAGGCTTCTGAAAAATTACCTTGAGCAAAACATAAATTAATTAAAAACGTCAATAATAGATTTTATTATTTTACTATTTGGATCATAAAAGTGAGTAACATTCGAATTCCTGATACCATTCTTTCATGAGGGTGGCAGGTTGATCACCTGTCAGGCGCGTCTCCAGGTGGCGCATAGGAGAACGGCCAGACTCCGCGAGGAGTAGGATTAACGTGGTAATATTGCGGGGGGGGGATAGGGCTAATAACCCGGTCCAGCCCAGTTAAAACCACGTCGCGGACCAGTTCACACACTGTAAATCGTTTGGAGTGGCAATGACCCCCTGACCCAGGTCAGGGGGCATGGGGTCTTGGCTTCACCGCCCAGACCCCGTGAATGAAAGACCACCATAAAAACTTCCCCAATCCCAAGGTATCGTGCGCGCCAAAAGGACGCATGGTCGGGAGGAGCCCGACCACTAGCGTAAACTTCGGGGCACAGGCGCACCCCGTTGTAATAATGACATCCACGTATGCAAGGGGCTTCGTACGTGGCAACCATTTAATGAAGCATCCATAAATTCATGTTCCATTACTAAGATTCCGAATTTACACACGTTACCAATGTGCACACGGCACGACAATTACCAAGCTCCGTCTAGAGGCACGGATTTGCATGCGACACGAATCTATACGCAGCTCTACGTCACCAGTAAGTGATGATTCTCGGATATAAAAGGCCAGCTCCAAATCAACAAATTCAGTGTGGACAACTCTGACAATCTGTCTTCAGCGTGGTGAGCTGGACACATTATAGTTTTGTGCATCTTCCGACGCAAACACGACGGAACGAATGCAATCTGACCTAGGGAATCCTTCAGCTTGGGGAGCTGGGACCTCTTGAGTCGATAGTCATTCCCCGAGGCCGTTTCGCCGCCAGAACTAGAGCGGATGAGCCTGGCCTGGAGACCTCCTATAGCGTGTTGAGCTGGGAAACTTCTTGAGTCGACGATATTCGCCCGACGCCCGATGCCACTCCAGTAGCAGCAAATAACGTCGCATCGCATCGTTACACTCGCTCTCTTTCTCTCTCTCAGATGATAGAAAATGTTATCCTAAGAAACCGTAAAAGATGCGGACCTGTATAACTTATACCTGTATGTTATGTAACACTGCCACACATTACCTGTTTGAAGAAGAAAAATAAATTGTTTATATTTTTATTGGGCTGTCTTATTAACTAATCTGGACCTTGATTAATTTCCAAACCAGCTACCCGACAACAAATCGTTACATAATTTGGCGCCCGAGCAGTCGTTACAACCATCCTTTCCCCCTTACTTGTGGAGGGAGTC
Source organism: Rutpela maculata (assembly GCA_936432065.2). Classification (NCBI taxonomy): domain Eukaryota; kingdom Metazoa; phylum Arthropoda; class Insecta; order Coleoptera; family Cerambycidae; genus Rutpela; species Rutpela maculata. The sequence goes on along the minus strand of OW386289.2, from coordinate 54,729,777 downwards.
TTCAGCATCTTCTGTGCAGACTCCCATTACAAAGCCCACGAGCCGCAGCGCGGGAGGTGAAGGAGCTGAGGGAGAGGGTGTCGGTCGACACCAAGGACCTTCCAATGCGCCCGATCCTCTCAGCTGGGCTCCCGAGCCAGGGGAGGGTAATCTTCAGGAAGGGGAAAATAGGCCCATTCCAGCTGAAGGTGCAGATAAATCTGCATCATAATAAGGATGCCACAGCGGTCCTTATTAAGTGATACAGGGGTGTGAAGTGAAGCAACGTCACGAGTGGCGAGGACTTGACTGGAGTGATGAACCGTAGCAAGGCTGACAAGGAGCATAGCCTGGGGGAACCAATCTTCAAAAACTTTAAGGAATGGAAAAATAGGAGGCTGCAGCAGTCCTCACAAAAGTGATAGTGCGAAGTGAAGCAACGTCGCCAGCGGTGAGGGCTTGATGGTGTTATACACCATCAAGGAACACCGCGTAGTGAGGCCGTTGCCGAACAGAGCACTGAAGTAGACCGACGTCGCGCGCGACTAGGACATGACTAGGGTGGTTTCCAGCGAGGAACGCCGCATAGCGAAGCCGTTGCTGACAAAGTATATTTTACAACTGCAGGATATAATATCAACGGAGGAAGATAATGACCTGGCAACTATCACTTCGCTATCACTTCGCCCATTCTCTCAGACCTGCTGTCAATGGCACAGGAAAAATGTGAGTAATAATGTCTACAGGCAAACACAAACAAACCCGGAAGCCATCAAGCCCATTTTCAGACCTGTATCACCTTGTCAGTGATACAGGAATTTTAAAATAGACAGTGTAAACTAAGACGGGGAGATAGCAGAATAAGCCCAGGAGGGTGCAGTGCCCTCGGAGTATTTTTACAGACGAGCCCCAGGAGGAGGGGTTTTAGTCAGTTGGAGTCTGACACTCAGACCCATTCCAGTGGGATGGGCAGCCCGTGTGGGTTTCCCCTCCTTGAGAAAAAAAAAACATTCGAATTTCTTTAACTCATTATAGCAGTAATGTCTTCTACAAGAGTAACTAGCCTTATAAAAATGTTGGGAGTATTCGGAGTTTCATTTAACATAGGGTCAAAACCATTATCCACTGTAGGAAATGAGTTAAATATAATAAATGAGTTAATAATATTCCTCACAGAGAAAAAATCATTAAAACTATCATGAGTAATATTTGGTTTCAATGATGCGTTCGAATTTTTGTTCTTGTTTGATTGATTAACTTTGAATTGCCCTTTACTTTCATTGTTAGAATTTTGTAGAAAATGATTATAAGCTTTTCTTACAAATTGTTATTTTACATTTATGACATTCATATAGCGATTTATAAAAGGTAATGATGTGGATTTTTAGCAACAATACTAACAAGTTTAACACAAAACAGAGTGTTTTTCATATGACGAATAGCATCGTTAAATCATGTAAATTGTGGATTTGCTATTTTTTGTGAATTATTTATATGGAATGAAAAGCAATAATTTGCCAATTTGCTAACGACGCAAATAAGTTTGTGTATTATACACTTGGTTTTTCAAGGTTCAATAGATAATTTATTATCACTGTTTTATCAGTTTCAATTATCCCAAGATGATGTCAACTAAAACGCGTGCATAGTGATGCAGTCTTTGGCCCCGTTTTCACTTCCACGTTAATTTTCTGACAAAAAACATTGTTACTTTTAATGAATGTCTTTTCATAAGTTCGCATTTAAGAAACATCATTTTGTTGCATCGTACGAAACCGTTTTGTAAGTAAAGAAATCATTCCCTCTCTGTCCCTTTGTCAGGTGATAAATAGGTAAAGGTATACAGTGCTTTCTTAAATGATTTATTAACGACATGATCAATTAGTTCTTTTGACCTTCCCATCGAAGCGTGCCATCAACAAGGGATAATTGAAAAGGCAATCTTAAATGCACATAATTAAAAAAATTTCACAGGTAATGCCTCATTATGAAGACTAATTAATGCCTGTCCTGTAACCATTCCATATAACTTACCAAAGTACAGGTACTAATCGTGAATGAACCAAAATAGCCAACCCTTCTAGCTAATATTAAGGATAATTATAATTCGTAGCCCTGAAGTAACTTTCACAAACACCAAAACATTTGAACAGTATCACTAGACATACATTTCGTCAACTATTATCTGGAGACGATTAAATTTAATATAATATTCATTATTTCTCTGAGATGATTGATACGCTATAATTTGAGTGGTCATGACACGATTATTTAAATCACACACTTCTTACAATTGTTTTAAATTTCTGTCAATCATTTCGTAATATTCATTTTGAAAATATATGCCAACTGAGTCAAATTCCTACTTAGCCAATCTTTTCAATATATACCTTCCCAAAATACCAACTCAAATCTCTTTCCAATAAAATATCGCGTTCCACAAGAATTTGTATTAGCGCCGACACTATACAGACTGATTGCAAAACTAAAGAAGTGGTTTTTACGCTAAAAAATATGGACAACAATTACTTATCGCTTAGTAACGAGGTAAAATTCTTGGGAAACAACCTTGACGAAAAGCTAACTTGGAAAACACATGTGAATTATATCTGTGGGAAAGTAAGCAAAAACTTATATTTATAAAGCAATCTTGCGCTCAATGTCTCGCAAAAAACATTTCTTACTGCATACCATGACCTAATACATTCTGTTATCTCTTACGCTATTCTGATTGGGGGTCCTCATCTACTAGCAGAGCAGCCTTTGGTATCCAAATAAGAGCTATCAGAATAATTGCTTGAGTTAAGTAAGAGATGACTGTAAATCTGAATTTATTATGTTAGGTATTCTTAGATCACCGCGTGCCTTGTCCTTGCAGTCACTGTTATATGTGAAAAAGAATGAAGACAACTTCACTACCCATAGTCGAGTACATAGTTACCAAATATGAAATCGGGACCAAAAAAGAAATCAACTTTTTAAGGTTAAATAAAACACGCAATGGAACAAATTACTATAGTATATTGTTGTATAATGTTCTGCCACTGCAGTTAAAGTAACTTAACATTTTATTCAATTGAGGAATTCAAGAATAACTGGTAATTTTTAATATTATTGTTTTTTATTTGTCAATACAGTATAGCAGCATTTGTTAAAATTTTGGCAACTGTATCCTCAAATTTAATTTTTAATTTTATATTATTTTTAACCTAGTTTTGTTTCGTTTATTTTAGACTTAATGACTTATTTATCTAGTCATATTCTTATGACTTGTAGAATGTAGAATGTTTAAGGCTCTTTCAGCCCTACTTCACCTCGACCTAAAATATCTTTTGTGAATAACCCTACAATTAGTTGTTGCCCAGGACTCCCAAGTTTTTACTAAGCTTGTGATTTTCCTGGAGGCTAATTTCCCTATGTCTTCAGGCGTTAGTTCCACCTTTTCTAAGTACTTTTTCGTACTTTTCGAGTTCGAGAAGCCTTGTGGCATTCTTTGACGAATAAGTGATGAACTTTTAGCTTGTATTTGGCCCGGTGTATTCCTCCAGTAGGACTTTTTCTGTTTCTTTTCCCATTTTAAGACCTCCTCCATTACGTGTGCCGTAGATAAGAATGGCTTCAGCACCTTTTTTGCAAGGGCGTCAGCTAATTCGTTTCCTTCTGTTCCCTCATACCCTGGCACCCATATCAAGGTAACCTTGTTGTTTTTTGCCAGTTGTTATAACTTAATATTAATGCCAATGTACTCCTCTACTTATTATACTCTTCGCAAATACGAAAACTAAGAGTATATTACATTTGATCAGCACATTTCTAAAACCGGAAATACCACTCGTAGACAAAAAATGTTGTGTTATTGAACGAATTCTGAACAACTTTCAAAATGTCCGTCTGTCCGTCCGCCCGTCCGTCCGTCACGTTTCTTGTAAGCATGATAACTTAAGAAAGAAAAGTTCGGTTTTATTGAAAATTATATAGTAAGTTAGTGTTAGCTAGAGGAAGAAACCCATTGTTTTTGAACAAAATCAATCAGCAAGTAAAAAAAATATTAAATATTTAAATTGCAACATTTTTTTTGATTTTTTTGTTTTTGTAATTATTGAATAGAAATCTAATGAAATCATATTTCATTTTAATATCTAAGTATTTTATATTTTACTAATATACATTTCATAATATGATATCAACCCGTGGAAATATGATTTCAACTCGTCTTTTCTGCGATTGACATACTTACCATATATTAGAAAAGCTCTTTAAGAAATAGCAATATCAATACGATCAGAAGTACACTGAGCTAGGTCCAAATTATTATCAGTTAAACCCCCTGGATGCTGAGTCTAGATAGCATGAGAGATTCCCTGTTTCCCCGATTCCCCTTTTTATTCTACTATTACACGTTTGCAACTTAATCACGGTAGATTTCCAGATCACTAATTATTTAAAATTGAAAACCTAAATAATGATCTATGTGCTTGTGGATAGAAAGGTGACATTAATCGTATTTTTTTTGGTTTCTCTTTACATACCCCTGAATCATTGATTCTTGTAAACGAACTAAGACATATTATTATGTGTTGTTAGCTACCAATGAATCTTAACTATGTTCCTTCAAGCAAAAATGTAAATGTATTCCGATTAATCTATAATTTTTTATCTCAACGTGGTATAGTTGCGTAACATTAGTTGTCGCTTGTCAATTAGTTATCTTGACTTGTGGTATTTATTCCTAATATGCCTTTGTTTATATGATCTTTGGAGTTTAACCTACTATCCGCGGTCCAGTCTATGTGTAACCTTAAGTCGCCCTGATGGACCAGTAGGCGTGAAATGTGTTTATCCTTTTTACTTCCTTCTCTCTTCCCGATATGTGTAGCTGGCTGATGGAACCCATCCAAGGCAAAAAATTGGAAAAAAAAAACCGTCTCTTATAATATAAGCATTCTTCAACGTGACGGTGGTGTAGTTATTACGTTTTTGACACGGAATCGAAAGGTCCCGGGTTTAAAACCCACATATCACGTGCAACTACCTTATTAATGCAAGAACTAATCAAAAACAATATTCCGTTCCCACAATGTAGCACATCACTTTGCTTCCTTATAGTCAGAAATGATCGGTTAAGATTTTATAATTTTCTAAAACATACTGAGCGTAAAATTTGATAAGGGAATTTAGCTTAGCTGTTGTCTCCTTATGTGAACATCCTTTGTGGGTTAACCCATTTACCGTTGCCTACCTTGTTTTGTCTAGAAAAAAGAGTCGCCATGTGTGTGTCCCTTAGGGTGGCCCATCTCTATAGGGGGTGAATTTTTTTTGCGTATTTTTTAAGTCTCACCCCACGAAAATATACTATTATTCTAGGAATAATTTATGTCAAAGTTTCAGATAATTCGGTGAACGGTAACCCGTGCCGCATTCAGGTAGAAATTTGTAGATAAGATTTTATTACGGTAATACACTTAAATTTTACTTAAAATACAAATATCTACCTCTTTTCTCATAATGTTTTATTGGTGTAATTATTTCCTAGAAATTATTTGTTTTGGAAGTTTGGAAATATAATGCACCTACGGTAGGTTTTTATGTCAGTTTGCAATTGCGTTTTACAGTGGTGACATTATAAGTTCTAGCATACGTTCCTTTTTGAAAAAACATTTAACAATGGCTGATGTTAGATCCTTACGAAAGGATACTTTCATTTACTTAGTTGGACACTATTCGTCACAAATCATTGGCAATAAATTGCCGTCTAATAGACAAGTATTACAAGTGCTCTTTTATAACATTCGTGAAGTGAAGCTAAGTGTACATGAAAGTGCTAAATTAACAATAAAAGAGGTGTCAGTTTTTTGGGATAAAGCTCGCATTACGACACGTCAGGATTTTCATTGTGTTAAACAACTAGATAAACTTTATGCAGAGTGGAGGAACTTACAAAAATCGGCTAAAAGGACCAGTGCGGGAGGTAAAGAAAAAAATTTCGTTGAAAAATTGGACGATCTCTTTGACATTTCTCATGCAAATGCATTGGAGTTGATGAAAATAGATGAAGATAAGCAGTTTTTAATTAACCAAAGAAAAAAGGGACGTCCTGGATTTATGCATGGTATTGATTACCAACTTGCTTCTCAAGAAAAATCAGCTAAGGAGAAATTACAGAAATTATCCGAACGAATGCAACGAAGTCAACAAGAAAAAGCTAGATTAGAGGAAACAGTCACCTGTCCATCATCAAGTAGTAATTCAGCCGACTCCAACGAAAATGAAGATGAAATAATCGAAGCCCAAGAAGAGTTGTTACAAGACCAGCCTGGCCCATCACAGCCAAAAAAGAGGAGATTGTATGGAACATGTAACATCATCACACCAAAAATAGCCGCTGCATTTGATGCTTGCAAAATAAGCGACAGGTATGGAGTCCATATTTTGACGGCAGTAGCAGAAGCACTAGGACATGACACCACATCTTTGTCCATCAGCAGAACCACACTTCAGCGCTCTAGACAACGCATCCGCGAAGAAAGAGCTGAAATGTTAAAAACTGCCTTCGGTAATTCTGAATTGCCGGCCCCAGTCATCCATTGGGATGGAAAACTTTTACCTTCTCTCACTGGAATGGGAAATATCGATAGACTTGCTATCTTAGTTACTAGTGGAGATATTGAACAACTACTTGGAGTACCAGCTTTGCCCAATTCAACTGGAAGAGAACAGACTGAAGCAGTTTATGATGTGCTTTGTGAATGGAATTTGGACGAAAAGGTAATAGCTTTGTGTTGTGATACAACAGCATCAAATATGGGTTATATAAATTGGGCAGCCACACTATTGCAACAAAAATTAGAAAGAGATATTCTATATTTTCCTTGTAGACATCATATTTTTGAAGTGGTTTTGAGAAGTGTGTTTGACACAAAAATGCCTTCCTCATCTGGTCCAAATGTGCCACTATTTAAACGTTTTAGGGAATTTTGGCCTAAAATAGATCAAAATAAACTAAAAACTGGATTTCAGGTATCAAAAATTAAACACATTTTACAACCAGTTAAAGCCGAAATTGTAAAGTTTCTAAATGCAGCTTTAACTTTGTAACAGTCTCGTGATGATTATAAAGAATTTTTAATGCTTTCTAAACTTTTTGTTGAAGAAGAGCCCACTCACACGACATTCTATCAACCAGGGGTATTTCATCATGCACGTTGGATGGCCAAAGCCATTTACTGTCTAAAAATATTTTTTTTCCAAGATCAGTTCCAACTAACTAAAAAACAAAAAATAGGTATTGAAGATATATGTCTCTTTATTGTAAAGGTTTATGTAAAGGCCTGGTTTACAGCGTCATTTGCTAGTAAAGCACCGCTTCATGACTTAGACTTTTGTAAAGAACTCATTAATTATCAAAATATTGACAAAGAAATATCTCAAGTCGCAAGTAGGAAAATAGTGAACCATTTGTGGTACCTCAATTCAGTAAATGTTGGCTTATCTTTCTTTGATGACGATATTTCAGTTACCACTAAAAGAGAAATGGTTAAAGCTTTGAATAGGAAAGCACCAAATCAAGAGGGTATTAAACGACTTATGATTAGTAACATTACTGACGTTGAAAACAAGGAAATTCAGGACTTCACATGCGAGAACACTAAACAGTTTTTTCAAAAATTAGGTTTGTCTATGGAATTTTTGGAAAATGATCCAACAGCATGGAGGGAAAATGAAAGTTATACCCGATGTTTCAATATTGTAAATAAAATTAAAGATGTAAATGATGCCGCTGAGAGAGGAATCAAACTTATTACTGACTATAATGACATTTTAACAAAAAATGAAGACCAAAAACAGTTTTTACTCCAAGTTGTAAATGATTATAAATCACAGTTTCCAAATGTAAAAAAAGAAACCCTGTCGCATGCTTTGGCCTAGTGCAAAAAATATTGTTTTAATTACTATATGTCTTGTAGATTTAGGATAATATTTGGTACTATGTGTGAAAAAAACATTTCATAATAAAATACGCAAAGATAAAACGAGAGTTTTATTTCAAAAACTTCTAGTCTAGTTTTCTTAGACTACGAATTTACAGTAGTATGACACATGTCATAGTCACAACAGATAATGTCTTTGATATTTGTATGACTTGATTAGTCATTCTAAAGATAAATGTTGCTGATTAAAAAAAAAAAACAATGCATCAACCAAAGAATGTAAATAATTCCATTTACTTTTATTATTGCATAATAATGCATTCTGCGGCACCCCTTGCCTTCAATTTTCCTCAATAATATTTTGAGGGGACTGTTTTTTCTTCAAATGGAACCATTTGCAGGGGTGAGAAATAAAAAATTTCGATTTCGAAAAAGATGGGCCACCCTAGACTGTCCCTGTCTATTATCCTTTCTCATTGGTTCTTTTTTGGTCTTGTGTTAGATAGGATACAATAATAAATTTTCGTGGCTGGATGGGCGCAGCTCAAAGCCAACTAATTGAAAAAAGAAACCCACATAGGTTTGGGATAGAGTTCTTTATGGTATTTTTACTTTATTTTACACTGAGTCTTTCACCAACGAAGTTCGTACTATAAAATAAGAATGTCTAACATAATTTACAAAAAATTGCGAAGAGTATCCTATAGAATGTGTAACAGTTATATAAAAAGTTCGATAAATCGGTACGTTTTTGGCTTGTTTGTTTTACTTTTCTTGTATACTTTCCGACGTGCGTACTTCGTGCATAACACACGAATAAAGTTTATTATCATTTTTATTATTTTAAATTTGCTTGACCAATGCCGGACAGAATCACTGTGGCCTCCACACGGCAGTCGCGCCGGCGATATGTTTACAGCCAGTGACCCCTAACATAACTAACTCCCTTATGCATCTGGCCTGGTCCATTTCTCGGCGATGATTGTCTCAGCGGGTGCTGAAAATTCAATAATAAACATCACCCTGTTCTGATGGTCGGGGAGGACTTATTATTATTATCATTGTCATTGTCACTGTCATTGTCATTGTCATTGTCATTGTCATTATCATTGTCATTGTCATTATCATTATCATTATTATCATTATCATTATCATTATCATTATCATTATCATTATCATTACCATTATCATTATCATTATCATTATCATTATCATTATCATTATCATTATCATTATCATTATCATTATCATTATCATTATCATTATCATTATCATTATCATTATCATTATCATTATTATTATTATTGCGACAATAAGCAATGTTTATTTATAATTAAGGCATTTAAGTGTCAAATATTTTCGTGATGTTTTTTACTATGCATTTTACAATAAAACATTTTGTTTTTTAATAGCCGTCCTTAAAAAAGTTGGTGACTTGTTTTCACAGATTATCTGATTTCCGTTGTATATATTTGTTTTTTATGTGGTATAAATAGATGAAAGAGTGATTATGTTGACACTGAAACAAAGGATAATTAATTATCGAAGTCAAGATAAACGGTAAATAATTTCTATGTCGTCCTTATTGTTTAGAATAGGACTGCTAGTACAACCTACATGCCTAAATATTTAACTGCATTGCTCATCACCAGAATTTCTATAATAAATAAGATTGACCGCAAGTGTAATGCAAATATTTTTGAATCACCTACTTTCTCTATTTTTATATTGGTGTAATTCCTGCATATATGCTAATTTGGCAAATTAGTTAGCATTTAAAGAAATGAAAGCTTGCGTCTTAGTAATCCGTAAAAGAACTATCGATGTAAAAATCGTTATTGCACTCACGCAGACTGGAATGAAGTCACTCCCTATAAATTATAAATGACAAATACTTATAAGAAATTTACAAATTCTTATAGCTAACGCCAATTTGTGTTATTTTTTGCCTAAACAAATGATAGCAAAAAAACAAGAATAAGCATTATACTCTCCAGTCAATTTATTGAAATGTTTATAATAGTGGAACAGCTTAACGTCGAATTTCGTGTTAATGTGGACATACCGGACAAAATCACCAAATTTTTTCCAGGTACGTAGCTTTCAATTTTTGATAGGAACCAACTCCTCCATCGGCCATCATGGATTTTATAGCGGCTATTTTGAAAGACAGGTACTTATATTATCAATATCTCCGTTTCTAAGTGTACGTTCCCACTGCACGCTATGCGATGCTATGCTGTGCTATGCGATGCGATGCGATGAAAATAAACACACACTTATTAATGTAAATGTTCACATTTGTCAGTATATGTGCCACCACTTACAGCGATGGACGTGGAAAAATTGATTGAAGCCATTCGAGCTCGTGCTCCTCTATGGGATCAACGGTCAAAACTGTACCATAATAGAGATATTATTAACAAATTGTGGGATAAAGTATCTAAGGAATCGGAATTATCAAGTAAGTAGATAAATTATTTATTATATTGGTATTTATTGGTGAAGTAGCTATAGAAGGTCTATATAGGATTTTTATTCAGGTAGTTTGTAAGTGTATGCAGTACCATCCTCACTGCTAGTAAGATTATGAATCATGCCTTCACGATCAATGATTATATTGTGGAGTAGACATGTACATTTCACAATCGCTTCTGCTGTTGGGACCATTGTTTCTATGGCCTACGACTATTAAAATAACATCGATTTGTTGTCAAATTTTTTCGTGGATACGGTCTCATTAGACATTTAGTTAAAGGATATGCTTCATCGCCAATCAGATAGAAAGGAAAATATATGCCACTATTTGGAAGAGGCTTTTTTTGTGGTAAATTGAATGTATTATTGTGTAGTAGAGCGTAGGTTGCAGAAGATTTAAAAATACCACCATCGCTTTGTTTGCCATATGCTCCCACTTCTACAGTAAGAAAGCGATAGTCAGCATCTGCAACAGCTTGTAAAATAATGGAATAGAACGGTTTGTAATTGTAGAACATCGACCCAGAATTCGTGGGACACTTCGTTTGTATGTGTTTGCCGTCAATTGCGCCTACGCAGTTGGGCAAATCCCATTTTTCCCAATATTGAGTTGCCACGTGAGATAACATATCTTCGGTTTGAACGGGCAAATGAGTTTCAGCAAAAACTTCCCATATTGCAGATAAAATCTCTCGTACTATTTTTAGTACAGTTGACGTTCCCATACGATATGTAAATGCCAGGGCCTTGTAGCTTGCCCCAGTAGCCAAAAATCTGTGGATAAATAATAAAAATTCAGCAAATAGTGAAAATACCCGTTTGCTTTAGAATTATATTATTACATATAAATAAAAGAAATATAATGATGTTTTTAATTCACAGAAGCTGCCGCCAAAAAAAAAATGGAAGTTCTTGAGAGGCGTATTTAGAGCAGAGTTAAAAAAAATACCTAAACAGAAAAGCGGCGATGAAACTCCAGCTACATTCACTTCATCTTGGACCTTTTTCAACAATATGGTATTTCTCAAAGATCTAATGAAACCTAGAAGACTTACAGGTTCGGTAACAGTTCCTGCTACTGAAACAGAAAACGATACAGACATGGACTCTCAACCAGAATCACAATCTCAGGCAGAAACAGAGGACTACGACAATGAAGAAGAAACAGGAGAAGATACGGTTGAGCAATGCTCCGATGATATAGGCGAGAAAAGTAGATCTACAATTGGTCAACAAGTAGTAGCAGCGAAAAACACTTTACCGTCAAATATTCCAGTACATTCTGGACAATCAAACTTTAAAGAACCTGTAAAGCGGGCTAACAAATGAAAACACGACCCCGATATGGATAAATTTTTGCAGTTAGAAAAAGAAAAACTTCAAATATTGAAAACAAACGAACGTACGACTAATGATGACGATTATCATTTTCAAATGAGTTTCTTACCAAGTATGAAGAAAATGACTTATTCGACTAAGATGCTGTTTCGCCTGAAAATGCAAGAACTTTTATACAAATGCGAGCCACTCCAAGCCTGCTCTTTTCACCTACACCTTCAACAACGACTTCAGAACATTCTTTAGACTACCAAAACATGAACCCTGGGAATACTTGGAATCCAATTGTTTCATATGCAACTTCAACGGATAATCCAGGACCTTTAGACAATTATCAAGAACCTAATTTTCTAATGCCTTTATGATTTATGTTAGATATTATTGTTATATGAATCTTTTTTAAGTTTGTTACATGGCGAGTGAATAAATTGCATGAGTTTCTATATGACTTTCACTTACCTCAATGTACCAACAAGTCTCTCCTTAACCCCTATTGGTTTCCTAAAATTTGTTGTATTTTTTTTTAATACTGGTGTTATGCCATTTAGTATATACATAAAGGTATCTGATGACATTCGAAAATATTCCTGAAATTTCTGTGGATGTTTTCGAAGCTCGTTAAATAAATGGTGAAATTCCCCAAATCTTGATCTGTTTTCGTAAATTTTATGGACCCAGATATTTCTTTTTCCGTCTCTGTTTTTCAAAAATATGTATTTTAATGCACAGTTTTCAGTCAAAAAATATTTATAACTCATGACCGATCGCAACAAAGGTAGAACTGCACTGTGAACACATCTAGTTTTATATCAAGCGTTTTAAATAGTTAGATCGCATCGCAGCGCATAACATAGCATAGCCTAGCATCTCATAGCATGCTGTGGGAACATACACTAAATCACTTAGGACCTTCGAGGATATAGGGGAAAATAGAGGTCGCCAAACAGCTGCTTGTTTGTTCGGGCTACAACTGTAAACAAGCAAATTACACAGCCCCACAAAAAAAATAAAAGTTCAAAGCAGCGAACCAGACCCATGTATCCCTATGTATTTTCGGTCGCTGAATCCGAATCCGTGATTAAAAAAAATCGTACACCCCCAAAATCATTAGCTAGAGCCAAAAAACACCTGAAATGGGAAATAAGATTAAGCTACCAGAATAGTTGTTACTTCTTAATCAATCGAATTATACAAATGAAGGTTAAATAGTAGCGTACATACAATAGATATGAAACACACCCCCAGGGAGGGGCGAAAACTAGCCCCCATATATAAAATTCGATCCAAAACAACAATGACTGCTGAAAAAGCTCGAAATGTCTAAGTTTTGTTAAAGTGTTAAGAAACTACATCAGGTCCGATTTAATCTTCATAAACTGCCACTATAGGGTTGAGAACAACCACCTTTAAGTTCAAAGGACACGAGAAAAACAAGAAAAAACGTAAAATCCAACAGGATTTTTATTTTTATGGATGCTATGATTGGCTGAAATTGCGTAGTACTCTAAAATAGAACCAGAAACTTACGTACCATCAACATCCTACACTGTCAAACCTCAGAGGGTGTGAAAACTACCCCCTATGTAAAATTTAACTATGAAAAGTTACAATGACTTCTATAAAAATTCGAAACACCTGCGTTGTGTGGAAGAGAGAAGAAACTAGACTATGTTCGACGATGTGCTTGAAAATCACCCCCACGGGGTTGCGAGATACTACCCCTATATCTGTAGGATGCTGAAAATACAGAGAGAAACTAACCGGATTTACATTTTTATGGATGCTATGATTGGCAAAAATCGCGTTGCACACTTAGAGTTTGAAACTCATGTCCTATAAATGTTATTAAGTAACACCACCAGAAAGGATGTAAACTACCGTAATTCAAGATGTAACGAAAAAGCTATACTGTTGCTTATTCGTTTCATTTCCATAGTTTTTTTTTATTGGGGTGGCGTCACTCAACGTCGTGGGGGTGGTTTTCAAGCACAGCGTCGAACGAAGTTTCCAATTCTATTTTAGAGTACTACGCAATTTCAGTCAATCATAGCATCCATGAAAATAGAAATCCTGTTGCATTTTACGTTTTTTCTTGTTTTTCTCGTGTGCTTTAAACTTGAGGGTGGTTGTTCTCAACTCTGTAGAGGAAGTTTATGAAGATTACGTCGGACCTGATACAGTTACTTATCACTTTAACAAAACTTAGACATTTTGAGCTTTTTCAGCAGTCATTGCTGTTTTGGATTGATTTTTTTATATATGGGGGCTAGTTTTCGCCCGTCCCTGGGGGTGTGTTTCATATCTATTGTATGTACGCTGCTGTTTTACCTTGATTTGTATAATTCGATTAATTAAGATGTAACTATTCTCGTAGCTTAATATTCTTTTTACCCCATTTCAGGAGTGTTTTTGGCTCTAGCTAATGATTTTGGGATTCGGATTCAGCGACCGAAAATACATAGGAATACATGGGGCTGGTTCGCTGCTTTGAACTTTTTTCTTTGTGTAATCATTGTTAAATGGTCTCTTCTTAGGTCAATCTTGTTAGGTAAAGGAAAAATTTTTATTGTTCAAATAGGCTTAGAATGTCATGAAACGTCGAGATTTTAAGTTTAAGCGAAAAAAAAATTCTGTCTGTCGGTCTGTCGATCTGTCTGTAACTTTTTTGTGCGCACGTTTACTCTGGAACCGTTTGAGATATTGACTTGAAATTTGGTACATATATGTATTTTAACGAGATCTAGAACTAGATTATATTTTCATCTTGTTCCGTCGAATAGTTGGGGGGTAAATTGTGGTAAATTTGGGGTAAATAAGTAAATCAAGCAGGTAAGAGTCCATAAAATTGGTATTTAGTATATACAAGAGAACCTAAGGTCTCAAAAAAATTTTGGCATTAGCCACTATTACATTATCAAAGGGGATGAAGAAAAATTGTGATTTAGTGTATGTGCAAGAACCAGAAACCTCAAAATATTTTTTTTACTTCATCCGACCCCTATAACCACCCCCACCCCACTACCGATCGTTTTATGACTTTTTGGGGTAGAGGATTTCAAATATTATATTATTAAAGTTCCATAAACAATTATTTCCAAAATTTTTTCGTTGTGAGTGACTTGGATAGAAAATCTGGATGTGGAAGTAGTGATTCCTTGGGCAGCGCTTTTTTCGTCACTGTAGTAATGATTTTTTTTTTTCGAAAGAATTATCGATACAACTATTTAATATTATAATAATTATAATAATATGTATTATAATAAAATAATTAATAAATAACAACTCTGAATTCCAAGATATCTTCCATCTGTGAATGAAAATTTTGTTATCGACCATTCTGTGCTGGGAAATATTTTTTGTTTGCTAAGGTAACAGAAATGAAGCAGACCTTTTAACTATGACTTATAACATCGGGGATGGGGCGTTTATTTCACGTAAAATCATACATTTTGCTTCCACATCGTGGAAGTATAGAAACGGTGAAAAAAATTAAAAAAAAAAAATGTATTCAAATAGGTTTAAAATGTCATGAGACGATGAAATTACTGTGGAACAGTTTATTATATTGACACACCTATGTATTATGACGGCATCTGGAACTAGATTACATTTTGATCTTCTTCTGTTGAAGGGTTGGGTGGTAAATGAAGGTAAATAGGTAAAGCAAGCAAGATTCCATAAAACTGGGATTTAGTATATGTACGAGAAGCTATGGTTTTAGTATATTCTTTGCCTCATAGCTACACCCACTATCGTCCCATTACTAAAAAAAATAATAAAATTGCGATTTAGTGTGTGTACAAGAAACAAAGACCTCAAAATGTTTTTGGCGTCGCCTCCCTCACTACCGTCCTCTTTAATAATGGGATAGGGTGGTAATTTCTAAAGGCACATAAAACGAAAAAACCGCTGCCTAAGGAATCACTACTTTCACATCCAGATTTCCTATTGAAGTCTCACCCTAGATGTGGAAGTAGTGATACCTTAGGCAACGGTTTTTTCGTTTTATATGTCTATAGACATTATTCCGACAAGAATTCAATTTGGGGATGCATAATTTCTTATTTAGGAGACATGAAAAATTTTAAAAAATAAAAGTTATCTTTCGCTAATGACAAAATACATCTAAGGTAGAATCTCAATCCAGCTAAAACTGTTAAATGTCTGTACAATTAAGACTGTATGGTGCTTTAGTTAACAATCATTCCATTCTGGGAAGGTTATTTTTTTGTTAAGACCTTGAATATACGTTATAAAAACTAAAAATGTTTTTAAATGGTGATTTTAAAATTTCTAGAGGTAAAATACGCTATAAAAATCTGATTTTTTTCAAAATTTGGAAATATTTTTCTTTCTGGTTAGTTAAACTGGTAGGATTTTCACAATTAATTATTTTTATTTATTTACTTTTATCATGATTAGAGAATATTATTTAGGTATTAGGCAAATTACAACTTACATACTCTTTTTTTATTATGAAGAGGATTTTCATTCTGGAAACAGTTTTCTATTTTCAAAATATTGAAATAAATATTCTTAACTTGAAAAAGCCTATAACAATCACTTCCTTCTCCCCAAGAGTGACATTTTTAGACGTTCCAAAATATAACAGATATAAGAGATTAAGAAGATATTTGGATTCATATAGCAGACAATTAACAATTCACAAGGCGCCCATCTGCAGCTATTGAAATAAGTAACTCATCTATTTTCAGAACAATACAACAAAGACGCTGGATTGGACGTGGGAGCGAATTTCCTTTTCTATCTCATACGCTAGATTTTAGACTGGATTTCTACTTTTGATGTTATCTAAAGGTTGTTAATACTCGCCCTGACTTGTGGGTAAAAATTAATGAAACTGACAAGAGAGATAAAAATAATCTGCAAACTTTATTTTATATTAGACAGTCTGTTATCAGATTTTAAAAAAAATATATTAACCCATTAATGCCCAAGGGGTCGATAACGACCCACAGATAATTTTAATTTCTACTGTCCTTACTGATTATGAAACTAACATTACGTATGTGTCCAGCGTCTTAGTATAGTTATTCACTTTATATTGTGTGTGTGTGTGTTATGTTAAATGGCACTGGTCATAAACCAAATAGCCAGACATTTGTTGTCTATTCAACGGATTGTTAAAAATAATCAAGAGAGAGTGGAATAAAAATTACACCTATTAAAATATGTAATAAAAAAAATTAATATACATTTTCATTTAAAAATTCCAATCAAATAATAATTATCAAGTATAAACTGAATTGTTTTCAAACATTTGTTACAGAATATTTGTTCAGATACATACATATATATACACAAATCTACATACATATACACATATAAATATTTTTTTGTTTAAACTTTTTTTTGTTTTTTTAATATTTTTATTTCTTTATTTTTTAATTACCCTTCATGGCCACAGTTATTACCTATTAGTATATTCCCTTTTTTTGTTTTTTTTTTGTTTTTTTTTGTTTTTTTTGTGCCTTCTTTATACTTCTATTATGCTAATATTTCCCTTTTTTTTATTTTATTTTATTTTTTTTTTTTTTTCAAAACACCTACGACAATTACTATCCTAAAATATAATATATACACTATATACATACATACGTATATATTCACATATATACACATACTTACTTATATACTTTTACCTAACTGGTTTACAGCTCTATTTTGTTTTTTATTATAAATTCATAAAGTATTTTATACACATATTTGTTTTCTAATGCTAATAAGTTGGGGAGATTTGTAGGTAGTGAAATATTGTTGCGGGCAAGTTTAAAAAACATTTCACTTATTTCCTGGAACTTTAAAGGACATTCCATCAAGCAATGTTGTAAATTGCCTTCTTCTCCACAGGTGCAGTACGGATCTTCTTTGAGATTCAGTTTGTATTTGTATTGAGGGTAAAGACAATGTGAACTTCTAATTCGACACATTACTCTTACGAAATTTCGATTAATTTCACCATTAAACCAAGGATGTCTGATTTTAATTTTTGTCTGAAGTTTTTTGTAGTTTTCTCCTGCTGGGTAATTTAGATAGTGCTGCTGCCAATTTTCTCTAAGTCGTTCCTTTATCAGCCTATTAATATCTGTGCTGGGAATTTTAAAGTTAGGGATGATGTTACCAGTTTCAGTTGCTTCCTTTGCTAACTTGTCAACATATTCATTTTGTGTAATACCTGCGTGTCCCTTTATCCATGTTAGTTCAAGGGTCTTGTCTCGTTGTACTAATTGGTTGTAATATTTTATAATATCAATTATTATATAGTTTGCGTCAGACCTTGGGTTACAATTCTGTATTTTCATCGCCGCACTCTTACTGTCTGTGAATATAACAAATTTATTGTTCTTCTCATATTCTGAGCAATATTTAATTGCCTCCTTGATTGCTACTAGTTCTGCTGTGTAAATAGACGAGTTGGTTGGTAAGAGGTACTTTTTAGATATATTTTCGTTTTCATGGTAAACAGCACAGCCGGTTTTGTTGTTTTTGAGTGAGCCGTCGGTGAATATATACTCGTAGTTGGTCCAGTTAGTGTTTAGTTTTGATTTAAATATTATGTTGTTTAACAGTACGTTATCTTGAAGATCTATGAATGATGTTCTGGGTAATATTTCATAATTTGAATATTCTGGTGTGAAACAAGGAAGAATGTCCGACTGATGTATTTCTTCTTTAAATTGAGATATCCATGTATAGCTTTCCACTAATAACGGCAATTTTTTCTTTTCCCAATACTTTGCTGTGTGGCCCAGTATGGTTAATTTGTGTATATTTTCAACAACATCCTTATTCCTGCTGTAGATTTTCAGTAGTAGGTTATCGCTTAATTTTTGCCTTCTGAGGTGTAAAGGAGGTTCAGCGCATTCGGATTCTATGATGTTCAAGGGGGTGCTTTGAAGAAATCCAACACACAGTCTGAGACTTTTGTTTTTAATTTGTTCAATTTTTTGAAGGTGAACTTTTGCTGCTGATCCGTAAAAGACACAAGCGTAATCGAAGATAGATCTTACTAGAGAACGATAGAAAGTGAGACATATGTTGGGGTCAGCTCCCCATTTTTGGTGACTAAATACTCGTAAAATATTAAGTGCATTTTCACTTCTTTTGCAGATATAATTTATATGTTCTTTCCAGTTCAGTTTCTTGTCTAAAATGACTCCTAGATATTTAACTGAAGTTTTATATTTAATTTCGAGATTAGATATTCTGATAGTGTTGGGCGGTTGAAATTTTGTTCTTGTAAATGTACATATTGATGATTTTTCTTCGGAGATTGGAGATCCATTGTTCTCAAACCATATTTCTGCTTTTCTAATGGCATTTGCTAGATTTCTATTGCAATAGTTGATGTCATTGCCCTGAGCTCTAATTGCATAATCATCGGCAAACTGATATACTTTAATATTGGTATTGGTAAATAACAGTTCGAAGTCATATGAATATATTATGTATAACAAAGGGCTTAAAATACTTCCTTGAGGTAGTCCTGTTGATGTCTGCCTTGGTCCAATCAGTTCGTCATGGGTTTTTATGAAAATACATCTAGTGCAATAGAGCTTATGGATGTGCAAAATTAGCTTGTTGGGTAGTCCAATTTGCTTCATTTTTTCTGCGAGTATATTAAGGTTGACGTTATCATATGCCCCGGTGACATCTAGGAAAACCACACTGGTTGACTCGTTCTTTGTGAATCCCAACTGAATGTCCGAAATTAAACTAGCTAAATTTTCTTGAGTCGAACAGCCTTTTCTGAATCCAAACTGCGATTTCGGAAGTATATTCTTACTTTCTAACCAATATTCTAAACGATTCTTTATTAATCTCTCGTATGTTTTTAATACGCAAGAAGCCAATGCAATTGGTCGGTATGAGTTACAGCTGTCTTCCGGTTTGTTAGCCTTCAGGATAGGTACAATAATGTATTCATACCAGTCTTTTGGGATTTGAACATCGTTCAAATATATGTCGTTGAATATATTTAGGAGGGTGATTTTAGCTGATCTAGGTAAATTGGAAAGCATCGAATAGTGAATGTTATCTTTACCAGGAGCCGTGTTGTTATTTTGTTTTAGAGCTCTGTCTAGTTCTTTAAGAGTGAATGGATTTGACAAAACGTTTGGTTGGTCTATGCTGTCCAGAAGAGGGCGTTGTGGAGTTACAGTTGGGGGGGCTAATTTACAGTGAAAGTTTTCCAACCATTCTGCTGAGGAATCTATGAGTACGGTGTTTTTTTGAGGTCGATTTTTAAAACGGTTAAGTTGTTGCCATATGTGTTTTATTGGGACATTCTTATTTAAACTTGAACAATAAGAACGCCAGCTTTCTCTTTTGGTTTCTTTTATTATTCTTTTAGCGATAGCATCAGATTTTTTATAAGTAGTTATATTTGCTATATTAGGGTTATTCTTATATTGTAAAAAGCAATATTTTCTATGTTTAACGGCATTTTCACATTTGTCATTCCACCACGGTTTTCCTTTATTTTTTTTGGTATTTTCTGTATTGTTATATCGAGGTATGGATTTCTCAGCAGACTGGTTGATAACATTTGTAAGATTTTCGTAGTTTACTACATCATTTCTTATATTATCTAAACACTCAAGAGAGTAAGAGTCCCAATTAGCTTTTTTTATATTCCACTTTCTTTGATTTTTAAACACAATCCAGTTTGGAACTAATTGACAATTAATTAAAATCGGAAGATGATCCGAACCACAAGGATCTGATAAGGTAGACCATTCTAAATTGTGGTACACTTGAGGAGTACATATTGTTAAATCTATAGCACTTTTCTGTCTAAAATAGTTACCTATATATGTTGGACTACCGTCATTTAGAATTGTTAAATTGTTATTATCTAATGAATCTAATAATGTTTTTCCATAAGTATCACTATAATCACAACCCCACGCAATATGGTGGGCGTTAAAATCTCCACCTACAATAAAAGGTTTTGGTATACAGTTAAAAAAGGAATTCCAATCATTTGGATTGATTTTTGATTGCGGTGGGATATATAATGATACCAATGTCAGCTTACTATTTTTATCCAGATCTATCGTAATGCAGACTTGCATACAGTTGTTGATTGTAGGTAATACTATTTCCGAGTATTTTATTTGTTTTTGGACGAGGATTGCAACGCCTCCCTTTCCGTCTGCACGGTCCTTGTGAACATTATTAAAATTATGAAAGTTGGTATATACCTTGGGTTTAAACCATGTTTCCGACAGTAAGGCAATGTTGATGTTATTAGTGGACAGTAAATTTTCTAAATTACCTTTATTTGCTACTGCAGAGCGACAATTCCATTGGCAAATTTTTAAACCGCCTTCTTTTATATTTAGAGAAAAATGAGATATATATTTTTTTTGTCCATAACACATCAAATAAAAGTATTTATGTTTAAGTGAATGTAAACATTAATTAATTTGTTTTAAGACGATCTTTTATAATACTAAATATTTCAGCTTCTTCTAATTCTTTAAAATTATTTTGTTTAATAATATCTATTACGAAAATAACCAATTCTAAAATTTTTTGTACAGGGAGTTCATTTTCTTTTTGGGTAGTGTGTGTTTGTTCTGATTTATTGTGTAGATTTGAATTATATATGGGACTGTTGAATATTCCACCAGAAGTTTGAGGAAGGTTGAGTGGTTATATTATTAGATTTCTTTGTGTTTCTGTGATATCTGGTGTATTGGGTCGTGTTTTTTTCCTTGGAGTGGTTGTTATCTGTGTAAAGCGGTTTGTTGTTCTTTGATGTGAATTACTGTTGTTATATAATAAAGGGGTTATATCTACGTTATGATTGTGTTCATTGGAAAGAATAGAGGCGTATGTCATTTTTGGGACATTTTTCTCAGCATCCTTATAAGACGAATTTGAGTGTGACATATATTTTTTAATCTCTTTCTGTCGTTTAAATTCTTGACATTCTTTAATTTGATTAGCAAAATGTTTTCCTTTGCAATGAAGACATTCCGGTTCATCTAGAAATTTTGTACAGGTTTCAGAGTTGTGATTGTCTCCGCACTTAACGCACCTGGCTTTACTTTTACATTGGCTACCCATGTGACCATATCGAAAACAATTATGGCACAAAATGACTTTTTGTACATACGGTTCAACATTAAATATGACATGATTGATCGAAATATATTTAGGTAATTCTTGTGCTTTAAATGTAACAACTACTGTTTTCGTGGGTATATATTTAGCTTCGTTATTTTCCATGATTTTTTTATGAATGCGTCGTATTGATTCTACTTCAAATTTGCAATGTAAATCGTACGGTTTGATTTTTTCTTTAAGATAGTCAACAGAATATTCGGCATCTATTCGAAAAACCCCCTGTCTATGTAGTATAAATTTCGGTACATAAATGTCTAAATTATAAACTCTTAAAAAGGACTGAGCTTTGATCAATTTATTAGCCGATTCAGAGGTTTTAAATACAATTCGTACTCTATTCTTTCCAATTGATTCAATTGTTTTTATTTTATTGTCAATTTCTGGTACTACTTTTAAAACAATATCACCTACCTTCACTGGATTTAATTTTCCATTAAAATCTGATATATTATTTTCAACGTAAACATGAAATGGTCCGGTATCGGTTTGTCTGTATATATAAATTGGTCGCTCTGCTCGTTTTTGTGCCGGAGGTATCGTTGAATTATCATCGGATACTTCACGGTTATTTTCCTTTTGTCCAAAATTATGAATAAGATTACTTACTACATTATGTCGATTTTGTTTTTGTTTTAGACTACTATCCTGTTCTTGTGTATATTGGATATCTTTTGAACTCGTGTTGCCCTCTTCTTGTATATTTTCCAGAGATTCGCACACTTCCATAGTTATTAACTGGTTAGTTTCATTGGGGGGGTTACCCCCCTTAAAGACACTCATAGTTAATTTATTTTAGTCTATGCCTGTAGTTTTTTTTTAATAAACACTTTGTTTAATAAGTAAACTGAACCACTAATAATTAAACTTAACACTACTAAATTCACTAATTCACTTATGTAACGCACTTATTAGTAAACGCTCCGACTTGTACGAGGTCTACTATCGAACTGTATTTTGGAAGGAAATGATGGATAATTGTCACTTTATATTATAACGATAAACTTACAAATTGACAGTGTTTACTTGTGAGCTTTGGTGGAAAATATTTCAACAATTATTTATGTGACATGGCACAGTTTAGTTACTGGTAAGTACAAATGTTTTTCACACTGCTTTGAGATATTATTAAAAAAATAGCATGTACTCGATCATCCCTACAATTTATATGCCCTAATAATGAGAAATAAAGCTGATACATAACCTTAAATATTGCTGGGTCGTTAACGACCCCACTTACTACATTGTTCAAGATATTTTTTTTAGTTTGCAGGAAACGACATCTTACTACATCTGAATTATTGGAGGAAATAGAAATGTTAGATGAACATGTCATTGTACCTAACGCAATAGTAATAACGCCTCCGGATGACTTTGGGAATGCTACAGATTGTGATTTAGAGGACGAAGAGTGTAATGATCCCAATATGTTGATTGGCAAACAGCTACCTGCCGAGGCAGAATTTTACTTTGACAATAATGACATTCTAGATGAACTAGAGCCAATCCAAAATACTGAGAATGACGTTTAAGTAAAGCGTGAGAACAATGGTGACATTGAATCTGTTGGTCAAATAAAACCTGAAGAAGATGAGGAATATAATATCTCACTAGCTTTGTTGGCGAAAAGATGTAAAACTGTACCTACATCTACTGGTAAATATGAGAAGACCAAGTGGAAGAAAGGAGATCTGGAAGCACCTCAGGAGAGAGTCTTGCATTTACTTCCGCCACTCACCCTGAGTGCAACAATTCATCCGCTTAAATATTTTGAATTATTTTTCAACCAGGGACCACAACAAACCTGAAGTTAAGATGTCAATATATGAGATGTACGTCTTTATCTTATTCTCCTCTTGAGTGGATATGTTCCCTTGCCGAGAAGAATGTACTGGAAAGACAGTGAGGACGCACATAATACACCAGAGGCCGAATCCATGAGAAGGAATAGATTCGAGGAAATATGTAGCGTTTTTCATGTGACAGACAACAATAATTTGCCACAAAATGACAAATTGGGTAAAATTCGTTCCCTTATAAACGATCTCAATAAACAGTTTATAAAGTACGCACTTATCGAATCCAATATATCGATAGATACATATAGGATAGGATAGGATTTAGAGGAAAAAATGGTACATACCAATTGTCTTTTGGCTCTTCGATGTGTGTGCAACAAATGCATGGTTGCTAGCTCGTCAATACGGGATTACTAAAGACAATCTTGAATTCCAACGTGAAATTGTGCAGTGTCTGTTGAAAAAACATGGAAAGAAATATGTCGTGTCTGGAAGAAAGCGGGCGGCTCTTCTGTATCTCACCATTGCTTCAGGGTGGCATCTTATTGTAACTGATAGGCCATGGCGCAGGTGTCAGTTGTGCAAAAATAAAACTAATAAAGCTTGTGAGGCGTGCAATGTACCTCTTCCTGTTAAATGTTTTGAAAATTTTCACAAAACATTAATGAAACATGTTTTTTAGATTTTTAAAATAATAAATAATATATTTCATAGTTATCTGTTTCAATAATTTCTAGAGACCAAGGGGTCGTAAACGACCAATGTCAAATTTCAAAAATTAAGAAAAATTAAGTTTTTTTGATATTTTTTCTGTTGTCCAACACTGCTAATAACGCATATTTCTGAATATTAGAAAAATCCAAGAAAATATATTAATCTGGGCATTAATGGGTTAAGGTGATGATTTTGACTACCTACTAAAGTAGTTTGTACAGTTTTAGTCTGTTGTTGTGATTTATTATTATTATTTTAACATTAAAATGTTTAAGGAATCGGTAGTGTAACACTTGATGTTAGGAAAGTATGTAGAATCTAAGCCTTCAATTATAGAATCACATTCCTAATGACGTTAAATCTCTTAATTACTTCCACATCCAGTGCAAGTATAGTAACGGCAAAGAAATTTTAAAAAATTTTTATTGTTCAAATACGCTTAGAATGTCATGAAACGTCGAGATTTTAAGTTTGAGAAAAAAAAATTCTGTCTGTCTGTCGGTCTGTCTGTCGGTCTGTCTGTCTGTAACTTATTTGTGCGCACGATTACTCTGGAACCGTTTAAGATATTGACTTGAAATTTGGTACACATTATGTATTTGAACGAGATATGGAAATGGATTATATTTTCATCTTATTCCACTGAAGGGTTGGGGGTAAATTGGAATAAATGGAGGTAAATAGGTAAATCAAGCAGGTAAGTGTCCATAGAATTGGTATTTAGTATATATAAAAGAAGTTAAGGTCTCAATTTTTTTTTTATTTCATCCACCCCCACTACCTATGCAAATTGGGGCTTTTCGTAGTTAGTATCCCAAAAACGCCTAGATCCTCTCAAAGTTGACCAATACAAATAATTTTTTTTTTAATTTTCCTTAAAAAATTTCTAAACGATCCCTCACGAGCTTTTTTGATAAAAATTACTCTGTATTAATAGAAGGTGGTTTATATTTTGATATAAGCAATAATAAATCAAAATATAACAAATTAATAACAAATAAATAAATTAATAAAAAATTTTTAAATTAAAAAATTTATAGACTCAGAAAGGTCAATCGCATCTAATTTATAGAAAGCAATTTTTTATATCGTCAGTCGTCCAAGAAATAATGTAAGTTAAAATTAGTGAGAAATGTGATAATTCCACGTTTTGAGAAAATCACATTTTTTGAGTGGCATGCCTATATAACACAGTCCATGTGTTTTTTTACCTCGAGAAGTAGGATGCACAGTGGGTTTCCTCGAGTATTATAAATGTGCAGTAGTGTTATGGAGTACCATCGATGCGCGGTAGGTTACCTCGAGTAGTGTGAATCCTCAGTAGATTTCCTCGAGTCAAATGAATGCGTAGTGGGTTACCACAAGTAGTGTGGTTACGCAGTGGCTTTTCTCGAGTACAGCAGTAGGTTTCACCGTCTATTATGGATGCGTAGTGACTTTCCTCGAGCACGATTGATGCACACGTGTAGTATGGATGCGCAGTAGGTTTCCTCGAGTATTTTGGATGCGCAGTAGGTTACCTCAAGTATCATGGATGCGCAGTGGGTTACTTTAAGAAGTATGAATGCGCAGTGGCTTTCCTCGAGTAAATTGGATGCACAGTGGGTTACCTTGAGTACTATGAATGCGTAGTAGGTTTCCTCGAGGAAAATGTTTTAAGTAGAGGCTTTACTTCTATCGTGTAGTCCACGGCAAACAATGATTTTTTATATCTTGTCATGCCGTTTCCTGCGTATTACTTTCAGATCCAGTGGAAATATACTAAGGCAATTTTCATTGTTCAAATAGGCTTAGAATGTCATGAAACGTCAATATTTTTAGTTTGAGCAAAGAAAAATTGTCTGTCGCGTCGGCCTGTATGTTGGTCTTGTAAGTTTTTGATTCTCACGATTACTCTGGAACTGTTCAAGATATTGACTTAAGATATGGCACTCGTATGTATTTTAACGAGATCTGGAACTAGTTTATATTTTGATCTTAATCCGTTGAAGATTTGAGAGGTAATTTGGGATAAATGGGGGTAAATCAAGCAAGTAAAAGTCCACGAAATTGGTGTTTGGTAAAATATAAGAGAACATAAGGTCTCAAAAGAAAATTAGCATTAGCCACCCCCATTTCTACATCCGCCCCATTATTAAAGGAGGTGAAAAAATATTATGATTTAGTGTGTGTACAGGAACCAAAGTCATCAAGAATTTTTTTCACTTCATTCATCCTCACACCACCGATGTGGCATATAATTTTATGGGTTTTTGGGGTACATGATTTCAAATATTATACTATTAAAGTTCAAAGTATTTCCACATAGTGTAACGAAGCAAAATTTGCTATGCAATTATGTCCGTTAAAATTGCTTCTTTGCACACCCTATATTAGAACCATGTCACGTCTATATATTTAATTTTAAAATTTTGTCTTCCATACCAGTCACCTAGAAATACTAGTTTGTTTTCTAGTAAATTCTATATGTTATAAGTTCCTGATTTCAATTGTTTATTTTACCGCCTTCAGCATCAGAATAATGTTATCAGTTTACATTTAAATTGCTAGTAAAAATCCGTAATATAAAATGCATTCTGAATGTGTAAACCAAAAGCTGCTACCAGCGAATACGTGTTCACCGCGCGCAGGCCTACTCCCTCCATGCCCACGGGCTGGCTATGCACTACAACGCGAAGTTGAAATCAGTCAGTTCTCCACGCACCGTACTGATCGTTAGCACGCGACGTCAAGCAGGTACCTCAGGTATGAAATATTTTCTGTCATTTAATTATAAATGAACTTGTGATTTTTATTCGTCATTTAATTATTTTCGAACTTATAATAAAATAAAATATTTCTAACTTAGTCGTTTGACAGGCAAACACGGAAATATTTCTATCATTTAATTATTTTCGAACTTAGAAAATTTTACTGAAACCTAGGAATAAAATATTTCTAACTTAACCGTTTGAAAAGGCAGATACGAAAATATTTTCTATCATTTATTTATTTTCGGACTTGTGATTTTAGTTGTAAATTCAAATCACGCGATATTTTAATGACTTAGTTATTTCCCGTGAACTCACCACGCATTCACTCTGTGCTTACCCCCTCTCCAACCAAGCGCTCTCGCCCAAATAATACTAGAGAACCGGGCTGGAGAAATGCATTCCGTCTTGAGTAGTGCTCCGTTTAACATCGTCGTCCGAGGCAGGCTAGCAAAGTGATCAGGAGTAAGTTAAATTATTTATAATTTAAGTTAACAGACTTGGTAGTCGGTGTAAATTGTTCTAAGTGTTTTACTGTCGCAGGTGCGAACTTTGATCATTTGGTAGACTCGTTATATAGAGTTTGGTGAATGTGAAAAGATGTACTAAGACATTTAATAATTATATTTTTGCATTGTTATTCTGTGTCCGAAATCTGTTGAATTATTTCAAAACTATAAAGACGCGTCTTTGTACCATTGTCCAGGCACTTAGATGAATCAGACAAATGGTATGAAGCGTGCCCTGTTAGCTATAAACTGTTTAATAATTTCTGCGTCTGTTATAAGACTATAAAGATACGTCTTTGCACAATTGTCCAGGCACTTTGATGAATCAGACAAATTGTGTGAACCGTGTTCAGTTAGTCATAAAGTGTTTAATCATTTCTGTCCGTCCTAAGACTAGAACAATACGTCTTTGCACAATTGTCCAGGCACTTTGATGAATCAGACAAATTGTGTGAAGCGTGTTCAGTTAGTCGTAAAGTGGTTAATCATTTCTGTCCGTCCTAAGACTATGAAAACGCGTCTTTGCACCATTGTCCAGGCACTTTGATGAATCAGACAAATTGTGTGAAGCGTGTTAGTAGTCGTACTTATAAAAGTTTGGTCTTTTATTATTCACTGTTATTATTCTACTGTTTGATTTATTCTGTTTAATCTACACTACGACCCAAGTCTGTAACTATTAATCTGTAACTATTAATCTGTAACTATTAGTCTGTCACTATTAGTCTGTCACTATTAATCTGTAACTATTAGTCTGTAACTATTAAGCTCGCAATATTTGCATGAGATATACATAATTTGGTAGTTTGTGATTGTGCTTTCTTGCTTGATATCTGTCGCCGTTTGCCCGTTCTCACTAGTTTGCTTTAACGCATCACTATTTGCTGGCCTCACACCCCGCTAACCGTCCTCTAATTTCGCCGTTAAATCGTATTCACACCTGGGTAGCCTAGCTTATCAAACTGGTACTTTGGTAATATTATAAAACTGACTATTAACCTTAACTAAGTATTTTGATAGATTTGTAGATAGTAGGTTTGTATTTAATAAACACTGTTATTGTTTTTAACTCTGAGTTTTACTGCTGTGTGTCTGTGATAGTCTGAACTTCCTTATCGACCTCTGGAATTACCGTTTCTTCACTGCAGCTATCCCAGCCCTACTGCAACAGGCTGTGTTAAGAGGCTAGGTGGGACCTTTGCCCCACGTAAAAAATTGTAAAGGTGGCGCCCGAGCTATTCTGAAATAAATCTGCTAAAAAGCTCAAGCGCTAAAGTGACGCTTCCACTTGTCGAGTGCACAAGGCAATTGGAAGGAAGAAAAACGCGTCACAATAGTGGAGTGCAAATATAATATTTTCGTTTTAGGAGACTTGCATAGGAAGTCTGAATGTGAAGGAAGTGATTCCTTATGCAGAGGTTTTTTTAATAGTTTCAAGAACTGAATAAAACACACATTTCAAAATATCGTTTCTATTCAATTGATGAATTTGTAAACACACAGGTATTTTATCTTAACCTCTGTATAGCGACTATAGCGACTAACTCACTGGAAATCGAGAAGTTCCAAAAGCGAGAAGTTTCCATGGAGTCGCTAAGAAACAGAAAGGAAAACTCGATCCATAATGGAGAAGTTTCCATGGAGTCGCTAAGAAAAATAAAAACATTCGATATAAAAATATAATATCAATATACATAAAAAATACCAATATCACATAAAATATGTATTAAAAACAAATATACGTATATTAACTTCGATTTTAATTTTATTTATAGCGATAACGCTATAAATTTGGTGACCCCGACGTGATCATTTTATGTCCAACGTGATAAATATATGCCAGAAGTGAAAATTTCATGTCCAACGTCATAAATATATGCCAGAAGTGAAAATTTTATGTCCAACGTGATAAATATATACAAGACGAGATTCAATACATCAACTACCGTTATAAATTGATCATTTTTATGAAGAGAAGAATTTTCCCGATGAATTTTGAATAGAGGTTCCAAATTTGAATAGATGTTCCTATAATTTATGGTAATTTCCTAATTCAATCAACTGAAGTTGTACATTACAAGTACTGTCATCTGTCGGTGAGTGAGTTAAAGTACATTCTCTTTTTTATCTAAGAGAGTAATCAATCAATCAATCAATCAATCACAATCGATTAGTTATGCTGAGACAACCTTCAGACGAGGATTTTCCTCAAACCCATTATGTCACGTCTGTCAAATTACCCCCATTCTGGAAATCAAAACCAGAAATTTGGTTTACCCAGATTGAATCACAGTTTTCTGTTGCAAAAATTGTCAATGACAAGAAAAAGTATGATCAGGTTATAGCTAATTTGCCATTAGGTGTGACAGATAATATATACGATATAATATCTAATCCCCCGGAAACGGATCTCTATATAAATTTAAAGAAAGTTTTAATCTCACGTTTATTATCGAGTGAGGAAAAACGTCTGAATGATCTGTTATCAGGTTCCCAAATGGGCGATCTGAAACCTTCAGATTTCTATAGATCCATGCTGAATATGGTTGGAGGATTCAGCATGGTTAGATAAGATTTATTGACAAAGCTATGGAAAAGACGTTTGCCTCAAACAGTATATATTGCCATTACAGCTTCAGGGAAAACAGATACAAAAGATATTCTAGATATTGCGGATCGGATCTGGGAGTCCTGTCAAAATTCAATGGTTGCATCGTACTCCAAAAATTCTCTTGACTCTGAGTCAACTCCGTTATCAGATTTAACTACCACTACCAAAAATGTTTCAATCACTTTCCATGATTCAATTAATCAAGTATTACAAAAATAAGAAATTTTTAATTCTCGATTAAACTCTTTAGAATCCAGACTTTCCAATCAATCTTTCGAGCCTCAACCTTCTACTTCATGCTGCAACAATTGCAAAAGTAGAAGCAATTCACAAACTCGTACCACTAATCGCAATCGTTCACCCAGCCGTAATAATGTTTCCAATAAATTTGATCGTACAGACAATACTATTTGTTACTACCATCAACTTTATGGTGCCAATGTCTATCGTTGTGGAGGTGAATGGTGCAAATTCAGTAAGAATTGTAAAAAATCTGATAATTCTCAAAGATGACTGAAGTTTGATAATTTTATGACGTCTGATTTTGACATTTCTAACAGCAAACGTCGTCGACTTTTTATTTACGATAGATCTAACAACCTGAACTTCCTAATTGACACTGGTGCCGATTTATCTGTGGTGCCACGCAGTGCTTTCACAGATTTTAAAAAGAATTTCGATACGATATTAACCGCGGCTAACGGTTCAACCATTTTTACATACGGTAAGAAATTGTTAAAAGTCAATCTAAACTTACGTAGATTATTTCCTTTCGTTTTCAATATAGCAGACATTGACATACCGATAGTCGGAGCAGATTTCTTGTCTCATTTTGGTTTAGTTGTCGATCTTAAAGGAGCTCGAATAATTGATAACAAGACTAATTTGTCAGTTAATTGTTTTATTAAAAATAGTCCTTTAGACAATTATAGATTAGATACACTTACATTATTTCCTTTGACAGATAAATATAACAAATTACTTTTACAATTTCCTAATCTAATTAGTTCACCAGATTACAATTTACCTATTAAACAATCTATTGTACATCATATAGTTACTGAAGGTCATTTACCTTTTTCACGACCTCATAGATTAGACAATCTTAAATTTAAAATAGCTCAAACAGAATTTAATAACATGGTAGAATTAGGTATCTGCAGACCATCATCTTCTCAAGTTTCCTCTCCACTCCATCTAGTGGCGAAAAAAGAGAAGAATGACTGGAGGCCTTGTGGAGATTATCGACAACTAAATACGATTACCATTCCAGACAGATATCCATTACCTCATATCCACGACTTTAGCTCTCAGTTGCACGGCTGCACTATTTTCTCCAAGGTTGATTTAGTGCGAGCGTACCATCAGATACCTGTCGCTGAAAATGACGTTTATAAGACAGCTATAACAACTCCATTCGGACTGTTTGAATTTTCCCGCATGCCTTTTGGTCTACGCAATGCCGGTCAAACTTTCCAACGTTTTATGAATGAAGTACTTGTCAATTTACCTTTCGTTTTCGTCTATTTGGATGATATATTAATCGCAAGTCAATCAGATGTACAACATTTGGAACATTTGGAAAAGGTTTTCAAGAGATTAGACACATACGGAATTAACATTAAACCATCTAAATGTATCTTAGGAGTTGACAATTTAACCTTTTTAGGTCATCACATCTCTTCATCAGGTATTTTACCATCAACTGAGAGAGTCGAAGTCATTAATAATTTCCCTTTACCGACAACTCTCAAACAACTACAACGTTTCATAGGTATGGTGAATTTTTATCATCGTTTCATACCTCATTTTGCTGAAATATTACTTCCCCTATATTCTCTTTGTAACAGTTTATCTCATGATAAAATTACAAAGATAAATAGTTGGCCTGATCAATGTTTAGACGGATTTTCGAAAGCCAAAGACGCAATAAGTAATGCAGTAGTTTTAGCTCATCCTTGCAATAATGACGATACTATCTTATCTCTCTCAGTAGATTGTTCTAACCTTGCCATGGGTGCAGTTTTAGAACAAAAAGATAATAAGGGATTTCTTGCTCCTTTAGCATTCTTTTCCCGTAAATTAACCACAGCACAAACCAATTATTCGGTTTTTGACAAAGAACTTTTAGCATTATATACTGCAATTAAACATTTTAAGTTTATACTTGAACGTCGAAAGTTTAATTGTTTTACAGATCACAAACCTTTAATCAACGCTTTATTCACAAAAGCAGAAAGATCTCCTCGTCAAATACGTCATTTAGAATACATAGCTCAATTTTCTTGTAAAATACAACATGTTAAAGGAAAACATAATGTAATAGCTGACAGCTTGTCACGTATTTACGACACTTCTTCCTTAAAACAAGACATTTTACCACTTCAACTTAAAAATTCTCCCTTCCTTAATGTTAACTTTGACCTAAAGTTGCTTAGTGAAGCTCAGGAGAAAGATTCAAATCTCAACTATTTATTGTCAGATAAATCATCACTAACTAAAACCAATTTCATTTTAAAAAAGATGCAAATTCCAGATTCAAATGATTTTATTTGGTGTGATGTTTCTCGTGCAAAAGTCAGACCTTTTGTCCCACTTGTTTACAGACGAACGATATTCGATATTTTTCACAACTTATCTCATCCTGGTATTAAAGCCACTAGACTGTTGATTTCAAATAACTATTTTTGGCCGAAAATGAACACAGATTGCAATTTATGGTCAAAATCGTGCATTAACTGTCAAGCTGTCAAAGTCAGTCGACATACGCGAAGTGCTCTCGGGAACTTCACCATCCCGAAAATCAGATTCGACCACATCCACATAGATTTGGTAGGACCATTACCTCCATCCAAAGGTAACTCTTACATTCTTACGGCGATTGAACGATTCACTAGGTGGCCGGAAGCGTACCCTCTTCGCGACATCACAGCAGAAACAGTTGCGCGTACTTTATTTCAAAACTTTGTTTGTCGATTCGGTGTTCCCTTGTCAGTAACGACTGATCAAGGAGTACAATTCGAGTCAAGATTATTTAATGAATTTGCAAAGTTTTTAGGTTTTCATAGAATACGTACAACTGCATATCACCCCCAGAGCAACTCTTTAATTGAAAGATTTCATCGCTCACTTAAAACTTCCTTGTTAGCTAGAGCCAATACATCACATTGGACAGATGAATTACCCATCATTTTATTAGCATTTAGGACAACTCCCAAGGAAGATCTGCAATGTTCACCTGCTGAACTCATATATGGTCAAACCCTTCGTTTACCTGGCGAATTTTTCGTTGAATCGTATAATTCCCCAGATATTCCTTATTTCATTGACAAATTACGCATTTATTTTAATAATTTAAAATTTGTTCCTCCAACTTCGCATGGCAATTACAAAACTTTTGTTAGTTCAGATCTTGCCTCTTGCGATTTCATTTTCGTTCGCATTGAACGTTTAAAACGTTCATTTACTCCTTTATATGAAGGACCGTTTAAAGTTTTATCTCGTTCAGATAAGTTATTTACCTTTAAGAAAGGAGCCAAAGTCATAACTGTTAATATTGATAGGGTTAAACCGGCTTTTGTATTAGTTGACAGATGTGACACTTTGCCTACCCCGATTAAAAAAGTACGTTTTGCAATCGACACGTTGATTGATTGACTATTTTCTTTTTTAACGAGGGGGTGTATATAGCGACTATAGCGACTCACTCACTGGAAATCGAAAGTTCCAAAAGCGAGAAGTTTCCATGGAGTCGCTAAGAAACAAAAAGGAAAACTCGATCCATAATGGAGAAGTTTCCATGGAGTCGCTAAGAAAAATAAAAACATTCGATATAAAAATATAATATCAATATACTTAAAAAATACCAATATCACATAAAATATGAACATGTATTAAAAACAAATATACGTATATTAACTTCGATTTTAATTTTATTTATAGCGATAATGCTATACTCTGCTTGTTTGGTGTGCTCTGCCACCTAGGGTGGTCCTTAAATTAGGGTAAAAAAAATTTTTCTTAATTTTCTTCGGGGCACCCTGCCATTTTGATCTACTCTATTAAAAAGAATTACTGTAATTTTTTGGGAATTTTTACTCTATACGGTATATGCTGTCCTGTTTATAGGGGAGATAACTGTTTATAGGGGAGATAACTGTTTAAAGTGTGACAAATGTTCGGTCGCAACCGCTGACCGCAGGAGTGATCCGATCGCATCGGCGTGATTTTGGTATTGCTGTGCAGGTTGGACCTTTCTGCATCACATAGAAGTCGTTCGGGATTTCCACGATTGCGGGGGTGGCAATGGGGGAGGAAAATGTTGAACTCCTACATTTTGGATATTTTTGTAAGACTCTGTCGATATTTAAATGCTCTATAACTGAACTTATAGTGGACATCTAGGGGTGACAAGTCAATATATGATTTTCAAAGGCGAAAAAAAAAAAAATAAAATATATAAAAATGACTTGACAAATGATAGCGAGTGTTTTTAACATATAGATAAGGTGTGTGCGGTTAGGCGGTTTTCAGAGTTGTTTAGTAATTTGGGGGTAGGGGGGCGTTCAATTGTTCCTATCTATGTCCGTGTTCAATAAATTAATTTATGTAGCAGTAGTGTGGTGTTTTATTTTCTTTATGAGAACTACGTTCATTTCTAATGTGTCAGAAGTTTGCTTGATGGCGAATTCTCATTTTTTTTTTATATAAAATAAAGCGACTGTTCAAATTGATATGATTCCGTTTATAAATTTCTGTCATGATTTGGAGTAATTTATTTTAAATTGTAATCTTAATACTCTTTCAGTAACGGAAAAAAATAATATAGCTGCATATTGCCTTAAAATGGATTTCAAAAAACTGTTGAAAACTTGGTTCTCTAACTTCCTCACCTCTAATATCATGGGTTACGTTGAAACTGTACGTAAAAAATGTTGTAGAGTTTTAAAAAATATTCTAGCAATTAAATTGAGTAATGACTTGCAATATTTATTTTCTTTCCTTTTTTAAATATTTGTGCCGTGGTACAAACACGTTTGGATTTCAAAAGTTTGTTATGAATGCTGTTATACAATGAAAGTAATAGATCTCTTTTTAAAAAATTATGACACCTTGCAGATAAATTACATTTGATTTGAATTTGTCATTTACATAATGGTGTTAAAATGTATAATTCATGTAACCATAATTGGAAAATTCTTATTAGCATAAAATTGCTGTCAACTGTATGATTGTTTAATTTGCTGTCAACTGTCTAATTGTTTAATTTTCTTAATATTTACTCAAGTTAATTTATCAAAAATTTATGAGTATGGTTTGCAATTTTAGTACATGCAAATTAGAAAAAAGCAGTGAATAGAAGAAATAATTTATAAAGTAATAATATTTGAGATGAGTACTCTAAATGGGATAGAAATGGATACCCGAAAAAAACACCCCTAAAGCTGGGTTTTCACTTTTATCTTGTAAACCGTTTGTCGGAAGAGAAAAGTATAGGAAATAAAAAATTTGTCGTTAAACTCTGCATAAAAAATATCATATAAATGTCATATTAACTTTGTAGCTTATTCTCACCCATTTCGCGCGAACAGCCTCCGAACGTAGGGGTAGTTTGGTGCGCACAGATAAAAATCGATCCTATTCGAAGTTTCACAGCGAATATCTTAAAACCGGTTACTTTAAAAAGAAAAATGCTCAGGAATGAATTTATAGAGCGGAATTCACTCTATAAGATGCATATGTAGCGGGTTTTGACGCAAGTGATTTTTATTTATTTTCCCCTTTTTTTCACACCGACGCGTTTATAATTATACGTAAAATATGTATAGTACCGACGTAGATATAAGGACGGCCCCAGGCTATACCCAGAAGGATTACGGCAATAAAAACTTCAGACATGAATAATATTATCTAAATTTTAAGGTAGGTACAATGAAATGTTTAAATCGCGTTAAGTTCGTTAAAAAATGCAAGGTTCTGTAACTATTTCTGCGCGTAAATATTTGTTTAACCATCATTTCATTCTGTGGATTATATTTCTTTATTAAGAAGATTTTCATGAACATAGAAAAGAAGTAGATCCTTTAATAATGATATATGTACTCTGAGATACTTCGGAAGCTCAAAATCAACAAATACAATTTTAATATACATTTGAACCTAACCACAAAATTGTGGGAGGTTACCAAAATTGGTCCAAAATCGAAAATTGAGATAACATCAAATCTTTACGTTTTGAGATCCCAGGAACTCAAAAAAGTGGTTTTTGAAAAATGATTGTGTGTGTGTGTGTGTGTATGTGCGTAGGTCTTGCAATAATTGTGTGGACACACACCACTCTATAACCATACTTATGTGGCCTTCGCTAATTGTGTGGCCATACACATGGCCACACAATTTAAAACCTATTTTTACAGCATCTACGTGGTCTTCCCACCCTATATCTGTCGTTTTCTGGAAATGGCCACACAAGTATAGTAAAAATTTGGTGTGTATAATCTCAGAAATTTCACCAAATTGTGTGGCCTTGTACAGTGCTGCCCCCAGCGGAAATATATATTATACTGCTATTATTTCCATTTCTTCGTGTGTATTCAAGATGTGTGTTAAATATGTCTTTTATGTGGCCCTAACAGTTTTATTGAATTTGTAGGTGAGTATTTAGTAGGTCGTACTATTATTAATAGAACAGTATTATAAATGAAATAAGATCATGTTTTATTTGTATAAACGGACCTTTTTTAAATCAAATATTATTGATATTATTTATTTATTCTTTTATTTACTGCATTTCATCTAGGTAAACTCTTTCTTTTTTTATAATAATTTGAAGAAGAAAAAGGAATATATCAAGTTAAATTTGAATACACAGTATGTTCTGGATTTGTGTAACGGAGAAGGAAAATTGTCATATTACGTTTTAGAAACAAACTTTATTAGAGAGAGACCAACTAGAGGAATAGAAATTTGCTTGTAGAAAAAATAAGATTCACATAATAAAAAGCAAAATTTAAAGTACATAATTCCAAAAATATAAGAAATGTTACACAAACTCAACTTCCTTCGTAGATAAGTCAAATGCCAAATTTTGTAAAGATGATCGAAATTTGTATTTAAATATATTTTAAAACAATAAAAGGTCTTGGACAAAAAATTAAAAGATTCGGGAGAATACGATGCTGGAAAGTCGCTTTTGAGAACGTACATCTTAGTCGTAGAGAATCCAGCTCTCTAAACCCACATTCCGA
Source organism: Rutpela maculata (assembly GCA_936432065.2). NCBI lineage: Eukaryota > Metazoa > Arthropoda > Insecta > Coleoptera > Cerambycidae > Rutpela > Rutpela maculata. The sequence goes on along the minus strand of OW386289.2, from coordinate 54,692,269 downwards.
AAGCATCAGTACGCCGTATGTCTACGTCCATAACGGTCCATGTCTCAGAGGCGTGAAAAAAGATGGAGAAAATTAGGGCATTAGGTAATCTGATCTTAGTACTTTTCATGATATTTCTGTTTTGCTCAACTGACACGTTATCGATTTTTCCACCTGTATTCCTATCTGAATCTCACATTCGCAGTTGCCAGTATTGTCGACAAAGGCTCCAAAGTATATCATCTTATTTATTACCACAGAGTAATACGAAAAATGTCTGTGGTTATCATTTGCTTGGTCTAGAATCATAATTTTTGTTTTGCTGTAATTTACCTACACTTAAACCATAATCAGAGCTTATGTTTGAGCCTGGTCAGCAGGTGTATGAGCTAATCCTTGCTTGCTGCAACTAAATTGTGTCATCTACAATTCTCAAGCTAGAAATCTTGGTTCCGCCTACTGCCACACCACTCTGTTACCGCAACATCCGTCGCATCACTTATTCACTATAGAGAATTTGTGACGGAACGCAGCCTGGGTGACGCCTTCGCCAACTTTACATTTGTTTTTTTCATACATATCACGAACTAAACATACATATAATTCTCTGTACGAGGTATTAAATTGAAGAACATAAAAATTTCTAATCGAAACATTTTAGCCATTAAATAATGTGTTTCATTTTTAGTGAGCTATAAGCCGAAGAATCAAATTTGAAATATATGACCAACGTAAATTTCGAAAATTAAAGTCTTTTAATTCCATCAGTCTGTCCGTGCGTGTGTATCTGCTTGTTGGCGATGTAACTAAAAGACTATTTGATTGAGGAAATTAGTATTTCGCGGATAGTTGACATCATTGCCAAGAAAGAAGCCGGCTTTACTTTTAAAATTCAAGGTAAACGACCTAAAAAAGTAATTAATGAAAAAATGTTGCACAGGACAATACATGGCATGTAGTTAATACAATTGCCTGGGCACAAACCTGCTATAGTTTTAATGAAAATTATTCAGGGTGATTGATGATTACCCAAAAGGGAAAATTAATTGATAAATAAAAGTTGCTAACAAGGAAGGATATGTTTTGTATAAATACTTTTAAATAATTATATTTTAATTAGATAATATTAGAAAATTTACCCGTTCATCGATTGATTTTTCTCTACCCTCTTGAGCTATAAGAACCAAAAAAAGCCCTTACGATACGTCCTACCAATTTTTTTCTATTGGGTTCTACTGTCATTACCCGCCATCTTAAGTAAAATATGTTGAAAAATTAATAATAATTATTATTAATATGAAAAAACATGTACCTGAAATAAATCATCAGAACCTTTTTTTGTAATGAATTACAGGTGTGTATTATTGTCCACACAATATACACAAAATTGTGGGGCTTGGCCACACAATTATATTTTTGCAAAAAGTAACATTAATTTTGAGTGTAAGAAAATTTTGAAAACAGAGTTAGAAAGCCCTTGAAATAGTGAGTATTGATTACGCAATAACTTGAAAGACCCCATTTTTTGGCTAAATGTTCAGTGTCCACACAATTATTGCCGCACCTGTATGTGTGTTGTGGTGCCCCACCTGATAGGTACAGCTATTTGTATTAGAGTATTGTGTGTTGTATAAATTTTGGAGCAGTGATGCGAATTTGAGGTCATGAGTACAGAGCCTAAATCAAGTAGGTGAAGACGAGAACTGTCAGAAAAGGGACGCGGAGTTTGAAAGGAGGTTTTGGCGGATAGAAGAGTGATGGCAGAGGCGTCTGGCATTGAGAGAGTAAATGTAGCAGAAATGAAATAAATAATAGTTGGAGAGATAATTTGGAATAATAATTGAATCCAGTGGCGGTTTACGAACAGTCTGCATCAAATCAGAGGTAAACAAAAACTGTTGTTGTGTTAAATGTGAAGAAGTTAATATAAATTTGTTAAATACTGATCTTTTCTTTGTTTCTTTTGACGCAAGCGCGTAACCACTTTTAAATTTCCCTGAGATACTAATTAAGAGCATCTCAGTGTGTTAGTACGACAGCGGCGAAACTACTGAACGGATTTGGATGAAACTTTGCATAGGGTTTCTTTAGTGCTCCAAAAGATCTGAAAAGGTTTAGGTTGCTATCGGATTACGTTTAGTGCCGTTTTGGTAGAATAATTTGTTTATTTTATGATTACTTACAATTTGTAATCGAACCATTGAAAAGCAGTAAAAATTCCGATTTCAACGATATATCACACTTTCAATTTGGTTTACATGAAAAAAAGAAAATGAAAACAAAGCAAGTTGAGTTTAATGCCGTTATGACACACAATTTAGTACTCTTTTCGGCTTAAAAGATCCACCGGGTGGGGAGGTTCCAGCCGCTTCCAGTAGCTGCCGATTTTATTGTAAATTTTCGTTATAGTTCAATACCATCCTGTAATAGTAAAAATAGGTAAGATTTTCATTGTTACAGCACGACATTCAAGTATAACAGAAATTTACAATAAAAAAATGTATTCAATTACATTAGTTATTAGGACAATAGTGACTGTAATCCCAACCTTTTCATTCTGGGGAGTATATTTTGTTGTTAAGCAGGACTCGTATTAGGGTGTAGAACTTTTACAATGATGGAGATATGGCTAGCATTAATTTAATGTAAAATAGCAGATTATTAGCATATTTTGAGTGCGTATAGAAATTATTCTTACAGGGACTTGGTTTTCCGATACATTTCTTATTTGGGAGATTTACACTAAATTATTAAAAATATAAACGATTAAAGTCTTAAATAATTTTTTACCGCAAAAAATTGAAAAATAAATTTAATTTTAACTATTTCCAACTAGCCATCCTTTACTGCAGAGTATTTAATTTAAACTCCATATTTGATTTGGAGTTCATACTGCTGAAACATGCACCATTATTGACAAAACAACCTGTATATTAAACGAAGAGAGGCATCAAATGTACCAAAATATTAGAGCATTACGGAATGACATATCAATTTCGCTTCGAACATGATACAGGTATCTATAATATTTATGAATAGATCTGTGTCAAGTACGACATACTCTTAAACAAACATCTATCTAACAAACTATTAGAGCTTAAAAAATGACTAATGGGGTTTACTACTAATGTCACAATGGAGCCCGATACGTGAAAGATAAAGCAGCTATTTTAGTAATGATTGACGGTTCTTTTTCAATTGGACCATGAAGTATTGTTACTTCTTCGACATGAAATCTGATCTATTTGTTCGGCGGTAAATATAATCGAGATCAACTGATTAGACAATGTTAATAAAGTACTTTGGATAATTTACAGTTACAGTGTCATTATATACGCATAGTAGAGGAAAGTAACCACGTATCACATGACAAATTTTAGTTGGAGAGCGAGATTCTCGAAATATGCAAAATAAAAGTGGGCTATGCAACTCGCGAACATACAAAAACTGAAATAATGTTCTCATGTAAAATAATCTGGAGATTAATAATAATAATGGAGATCGCGATTCGATTCTGTATTGCGAAATCGGAAAGAATCTCACTTTTCCACTTTTTTGTGAAATTTCTCGGACATATAATATTTTACATTTTTTATTAGTTGAATAAAACTAAGATTTTTTTAAAGATTATTGGGGGGGTAGGAGGCAATTTTTTTGTGGAAATGCAATTTGTATCAGGATGCAGCAGTAAAGGTTTGTCCAATTTAGGAGTGGAGTGTACTTTGGAAATTAAGTTTCAATTTTAAACTACGTGTTTGTGTCTCGTTTTTACCTCCAATCAATCAATCAATCAACAAGACTTTATTTATAATTAAAAGTACAGGTGCGCCTAGTCGGAGCCTGACCCGGAGCCAACCTGACAACCACGATGCGCAGCACCGTAGTGGGTGTAAGGTTGCATCCAGTGGAAGTATAGTAACGCAAAAAAAAATTTAAAATTTTTATTGTTTAGTTAATAGGTTTAGAATGTCATGAAGCGTCAAGATTTTCAGTTTGAGCAAAAAAAAATTCTGTCTGTCGGTCTGTCTGTAACTTCTTCTGTGTGCGCACTTTTACTTTGGAGCCGTTTAAGACATTGACTTAAAAGTTGGTACACGTATGTATTTTAACGAGATCTGGAACTAGATTATATTTTGATCTTATTTTGTTGAAGGGTTGGAGTAAATGGGGGTAAATAAAATAAATCAAGTAATAAGGTTTCAAAAAATTTTTTGGTTTAACCAAGCCCAATACTACCCCCTACCCCATTAATAAAGGGGGTGAAAAAATAAAATTGTACATTAGAATATATACAAGGACCTAAGGCCTCAAAAATTTGTTTAACTTCATCCACCCCTACTACCACCCCTTTAACACCACCACCTCCACCCCCACTACTGATGTGGCATATCGTTTTATAGGTTTTTGGGATAGATGGTAGAGGTAAAAAATATGCAAAACTTCGGAATAATGTCATATTGAATAGATTTCGTTCATTTTTGGCAGTATAATAGTAAATGCTTCACATTAAAGTTTCTAGATTGTGCGGGGGCTTGCTAATTTATAGGGGTGGATACCACCCCCCTCTAAGGGGGTGGCACTTAAAAAATATATATATTTATTGGAGCTGAAGTAGAATCAAATTTTAAGAAGAAAAGGTTCTATGCAATTTTTCACATGAATTGATAGTTTTTAAGTCATAAGGACTTCAAAATTCCGATTCTGCCTTAAAAAAAAAGGTATTTCCAAACGACTTTCGTCAAGTATTTCGAAAAGTATTACTTTATCGAAAAAATGTTACAGACCAATTACAGAAAGTACAAACTAGGAATTAATTATATTCTTTTTTTATTGATGTAGGATTAATAATTTCGGAGATATTTAAGTTTACATTTAGCATCCAAGTGTTCATAAGATAATTATTTAGAGTGAGAGTTAAATATCTCAGAAACTGTGACACCTACGTCAAGAATGCCAATAGATAGAATAATAGGTAATTAAGCTATCAACTGTTTTTTTATTTGTTTTTGTAGCATAAAAAACAAAGAAGTTATGACCGTCGCAATGTGCGTCTACACATTTTTTTAATAGCAACGTCGCCATTTTGTTACTGTAATTAGCCAGTAATTAAAAAAAAAAAGGAATTTCAAACACTGTTTCTCATTAATATATAGCATGACGTAGATGCTCAAATTTTTTGGTTTATATATAGCACTTTCTTTAGAAAAAAAATACAGTTTAAACTATAAAGGTATTTTCGATAAAACGTATTTTTTTTCCTTTTCCAAATATCTCAATAAATATTAGTTTTATTGAAAAATGGCTAGAGACCAAAAATAAAGCTCATAAACTGATAATGAATTTCGCTTGTTTATTTATTTACATAGATTTAATAGTTTCGGAGATATGAAAGTTTACAAATGACGTCCGAACATTTATAAGGCGAAAAATGCAGTTTAAATGTTAAATATCTCAGAAATTGTGACACCTACGCCACGCATGCTAAGAAATGAAATTGAAGACAATAAATTGCGCTTTCAAATTATTTTTTACTCGTTCCTGTAGCATAAGAAATAAAGAAGTTATGACGGAAAAATATGCGTATTTATATTTTTTTATATAAAATGACGCCATTTTGTTACTCTAATTAGCCAGTAATTTAAAAATATTATCTTAAATACAGTTTTTCATTAAGATGTAGCATTACCTAGATGCTCAAATTTTTTTGCTCATTTAAAGCACTTGCTTTAGAAACAAAATGCATTTTAAACTTTAAGGGTAATTTCGAAACACTTGGATACCAAATATAAACTTAAATATCTCAAAAATTATTGATCCTACGTTAATAAACAAAAAATATAATTAATTCCCAGTTTGTACTTTCTGTAATTGATCTGTAACATTTTTTCGATAAAGTAATATTTCTCGAGATACTTGACGAAAGCCGTTTGGAAATACGTTTTTTTTAAGCTAAACTCACAATTTTGAAGTCGTTATAACTTAAAAACTATCAATTTATGTGAAAAATTGCATAGAACCTTTTCTTCTTAGAATTTGATTCTATTTCAGCTCCAATAAATAAGTGCCATCCCCTGAGAGGGGTGGCATCCACCCCCTATAAATTAGCAAGCCCCCGCACAATATAGATACTTTTCTGTGAAGCATTTACTATTATACTGCCAAAAACGGCTGCCCAAGGAATCACTACTTCCACATCCAGATTCTCTATCCAAGTCACTCACAACGAAAAAACTTTGTATGTGGAAATAATTGTTTATGGAACTTTAATAATAATATAATATTTGAAATCCTTTAACCCAAAAACCCACAAAACGATACCCCACATCGATACTGGGGTGGGGTGGTTGGTGACAGTGGGGGTGGATGAAGTAAAAAAATATTTTGAGGTTTCTGGTTCTTGTACATACACTAAATCACAATTTTTTTTCATCCCCTTTAATAAGAGGTGGGGGTGGTAATGGGGGTGGCTAATGCCAAAAAGTTTTTTGAGACCTTAGCTTCTCTTGTATATAATAAATACCAATTTTATGGACTCTTACCCGCTTTATTTACCCATTTACCCCAAATTTACCCCACTTTACCCCAACCCTTCGTCGGAACAACATGAAAATGTAATCTAGTTCCAGATCCCGTTAAAGTACATATGTGTACAAATTCCAAGTCAATATCTTAAACGGTTCCAGAGTAAACCTGCGCACAAAAAAAAAGTTACAGACAGACCGACAGACAGACCGATAGACAGACCGACAGACAGACCGACAGACAGACCGACAGACAGACCGACAGACAGACCGACAGACAGACAGACCGACAGACAGACCGACAGACAGACCGACAGACAGACCGACAGACAGACCGACAGACAGACCGACAGACAGACCGACAGACAGCCCGACAGACAGACAGACAGACAGAAAAATTTTTCTCGCTCAAACTTAAAATCTCGACGTTTCATGATATTTTAAGCCTATTTGAACAATAAAAATTTTTTAAATTTTTTTTGTCGTTACTATACTTCCACTGGATGTGGAAGTAAAATGAACGAAATCCGTTCAATATGACATTATTCCAAAGTTAAAACCTCTAGTTACTGTACTAATATATTATTATGAATATTATGTTATTAAAGTTTCATAAACAATAATTTCCACATAGTGAAGTGCAAATATAGTATCAAAATTTTTTTTCGTTGTGGGAGACTTGGATAGAAAATCTGGGTGTGGAATTTTAAGATTTATAAACACCCTACAGGTTGCATTGTAATTCGAGTTCTATGAACAAACGAACATCAGCGTGCCTGCCGTTCAAGATTATTTTAGCAGGTTGCTAAATTGACACTAATGAATCAGGAAATAGCGTTAGAGACGTGTCATCGCGTGTGTGTCTAGCTTCTACGATTTCAAATTGGAATACCATGCAACCTGTACAGTGTTTATAGATCTTCCATTATTTTCTTGATTCTATAATAAGTGGGTTACCTCTAGTATAGATGCACAGTAGGTTACCTCAAGTAGTATGGGTAAGCCATGGGTTTCCTCGAGTAAACTGGATGCGTAGTAGGTTTCCCCGAGTATTATGGATGCGCAGTGGCTTTCCTCGAATACCATCGATGCGCAGTAGGTTACCTCGAGTAGTATGGATGCGCAGTGGGTTTCCTCAAATATTTTGAATGCGCAATGGCTTTGCTCGAGTACCATAGATGTGCAGTAGCTTACCTCAAGTAGTATGGATGCGCAGTAGGTTTCCCCAAGTATTATGGATGCGCAGTGGCTTTCCTCGAGTACCACTGTTGCGCACTGTTACCACGAGTAGGATGGATGCGCAGTAGGTTACCTCAAGCAGTATGGGTGCGCAGTGGGTTTCCTCGAGAATTATGGACGCATTGGCTTCTCTCTAGTAAATTGGATGCACAGTGTGTTACCCCGAGTAGTACGGATGCGTAGCAGGTTTCCTCGAAGGAATGCTTGTAGTAGAATTTTTACTTCTATCATGTAGTCCACAGCACACAATGATTTTTATGTATTTGTCATGCCATTTTCAGCATATTACTTCCACATCCAGTGGTAGTATACTAACGCAAAAAAAAAATGAAAATTTTCTTTGCTCAAATAGACTTAGAATGTCATGAAACGTCCAGATTTTAATTTTGAACAAGAAATTCTTTCTGTCGCGTAGGACTGTCTTATAACTTTTTGGTACTCACGATTACTCTGGAATCGTATTTAACTATCTTTTGAGGCTATCTTGAGTAGATGAGCTAATCGACCAATTCTGACCTCGGGTTTGGATTCAGCGCGTGAAAATACATGGGAATATACTAGTGTAGTGCCCAGGTCATTTTTTTCTGTTGCAAACAAATAAAATTTATTAATATTTATATATACATATTCGCCTCCCCGAAACCTGGCTCGGAGCCAGCCAGATAACCACGGCGCGTAGCGCTGGGGCGGGTCAAGTTCGGTTCGGCTTGGCGACAATGGTAAGAAGAACAATTAAAATTCCTACCCACCTAGCGTGGGTTTAAAATTAATAATACCTTTGAAAATAATGCTGCCCACATAGGCCTAAAACTAATACATATAAAACTTAGAACTAGTAACTGGTTATAACATTAAATAAATTTTGGCTGCTGACTTGGGTGAAAAGCTAAACTAAAAAACCCGTACGAGAACTGCCGACCTGGTGGTCTCCCTGACGCTAGGAAAATGTGGTGGAAAAAGGATAGGGTTTAAAATGTTTTAGAGATTTATCGGCCAAAATGGAATTTTTGATGGAAAAAAGAACAAACAGAATAAAAAAGGAACTAGAATAGAAATTATTGGAAAGACAAAGTTGAGGAAAGATCAAAGATGGGGAAATGGTAGGTTGTGGTATACATGTGAATATATTAGTGTAGTGCCCAGGTCATTTTTTTTCTGTTGCTGTGTCATTTACATATACAATTTTTTTTCATTGTGAGAAACTTGGGTAGAAAATCTGGATGTGGAAGTAGTGATTCCTTGGGCAGCGGTTTTCTTTAATATGTCAAGTTTTGTTCATTGGATCAGGCCAAGCCAAAAATTAAAATGGTTGTCAATAAATTGTGAATAAAACTGCAAGTGTCAAATAGATAAACACACTTAATATTATTTACAAATTTTCAGAAGTTAATTCACAAGTTATTGTCAACAGTTATTTTTTGTTTTTAGTTGTATTTTTCTTAGAAAATTTATTGCGAAATAATAAAAATTAAAGTTGTATTCGGTCGTAATAACATTATATTTAATTAGTTATCATTGTTTGTCGTTGTATTTATTAGAAAATTTATTTAAAAAATAATACAAAATCGATTTTGTATGAGAGTGTCGGCCGAAAAAAAAAATATTGTACGTTACATGACCGAAAAACAGTGTCTTACAGGTCACCCCTAGCTTCCAGGACTCGTCTGCGGCTCGCCCTGGAATCTGCTTGGATTGAGCTGCAAGACACCTCTTTCCGGACGTGATCTACTGCTCGGAAACTATTGTTCTAAGGAAAAAATATACGAAACCTTTCTTATAGAGAATTTGATTATCTTTAACTTTGGATACCAACATTTGGGACGAAAGATCAATAGAAAACGAGTTATTGCGCAAAAGCCCGATTTTGGTACCTAATTTACGTAACTAGATAGTGCCGTATCTCTGCAATGTTCACACTTTTAATATGTTATTCCTGACCTCGAAACAAAGCTGTTAAAAAAAAATACAATGTCGCCTCAATTTCTCAAAAAAAATACTTTCCGCCTGGATTATTGGCAGAATGGTCACGCCACCCTAGCCATTCCTTTGATTATCTCAACAATTTGTAGCTTGGTGTACCGCAAACCACCTAATAATTAATCCAAACAAGACAGTGTATCTAGAGTTTACAGCTATGTACAAAAAATCATTATATTTACACTTAAATGGTCCCACTGAAAAAATAATAAATTCAACAAAATTCCTGGGTACTCTTTTAGATGGATCCTTAAACTGGAACGAGCAGATTGATCACGTCTGTGCAAAATTAAACAGTTACTTTTTCGCACTAAAAACTCTAAAAAATACTCTAACTGAAGACTCACTATTCAATTTTTACTACGGCTCTGTGTATCCAGCGATGTCAAAAACATATTACTCTGGGGGCAAGCGACTGAGCATTCACGTGTATTTATTATTCAAAAAAGAATAATACGTCTAATTTTTGGTCTGACACAAACTGAATCTTGTAGGGATACATTCATCACAAAGAAACTGTTAACTCTTACATGTATTTATTTATTAAAATTAGTAATCATTCATTAACCAAAACACTGATTATCACAAAAAACATGCAGATGTCCATACATATCTACAAGAAATAAAAATAATAACTACATCGATAAATTTAAACACACCTTTTACAAAAAATCTTCACACTTTGCCGGTTATACGTACTATAATATGCTATCCCCTGAATTAAAAAATATTAAATCATTGCCAATATTTAGAAAACAAATAAAAAATTACTATTGGAAAAATGCTTTTATAATTACTTCCACATCGAGTGGAAGTATAGTAATGACAAAACCATTTTAAAAATTTGGATTGTTCAAATAGGCTTAAAATGTCATAAAACGTCCAGATTTTAAGTTTGAGCGAAAAAAAATTTCTGTCTGTCTGTCTGTCGATCTGTCTGTAACTTTTTTTTTGTGCGCACGTTTACTCTGGAACCGTTTAAGATATTGACTTGAAATTTGGTACACATATGTACTTTAACGAGATCTAGAACTAGATTTTATTTTCATCTTGTTCCGTCGAAGGGTTGGGGGTAAATTGGGGTAAATTTGGGGTAAATGGGTAAATCAAGCAAGTAAGAGTTCATAAAATTGGTATTTAGTATACAAAAGAGAAGCTAAGGTCTCAAAAAAATTTTTGGCATTAGCCACCTCCATTACAACCCCCACCTACTTATTAAAGGGAATGAAAAAAAAAATTGTGATTTAGTATGTGTACAAGAACCAAAAGCTTCAAAATATTTTTTTACTTCATCCACCCCCACTACTAACCCTCTACCACCACCCTCACCCCCACTACTGATGTACATATCGTTTTATAGGTTTTTGGGGTAGATGATTTCAAATATTATGTTGTTAAAGTTACCTTGAGTAGTATGGACGCGCAGTGGCTTTCCTCGACTACTATGGATGCGCAGTAGGTTTCCCCGAGTATTATGGATGCGTAGTGACTTCGAATATTTTGGATGCGCAGTGACTTTTTTCGAGTATTATAGATCGCAGTAGGTTACCTCAAGTAGTATGGATGCGCAGTGGGTTACTTTAAGTAGTATGGATGCGCAGTGGCCTTCCTCGAGTACAATGGATGCGCAGTAGGTTACCACGAGTAGTATGGATGTGCAGTGACTTTTCTCGAATGCTATAGATGCGCAGTAGGTTACCTCAAGTGATATGGATGCGCAGTAGATTTCCTCGAGTAAAATTGATGCGAGTGGGTTACTTCAAAAAGTATGAATGCGCAGTGGCTTTACTCGAGTAAATTGGATGCACAGTGGGTTACCTTGAGTAGTATGGATGCGTAGTAGGTTTCCTCGAAGAAAATGCTTGTAGTAGAGGCTTTACTTCTATCGTGTAGTTTACGATACACAATGATTTTTTGTATCTTTGTCTTGCCATTTTCTGCGTATTAGTTCGACATTCAGTTGAAGTATATTAACGCAAAAAAAAAATTTGGAAATTTTCATTGTTTAAATACGCTTAGAATATCAGGAAACGTCAAGATTTTAAGTCTGACCAAAATAAATTTGTCTGTTGCGTCGGACTGTCTGTTAGTCTTGTCTCGTTTTGGTGCTCACGATTACCCTGGAACCGTTTAAGATATTCACTTAAAATATGGCACACGTATGTTTTTTAACGAGATCTGGAGCTAGATTATATTTTGATCTTATTCTGCTGCAGAGTTGAAGGGTAAATTGGGGTAAATAGGGATAAATAGGTAAATCAAGCAAGTAAGAGTCTATGAAATTGGTATTTAGTAAATATAAGAGGAGCTAAGGCCTCAAAAAAAATGGCATTAGCCATCCTTATTACCACTCCCTATTATTAAAGGTGGTGAAAAAATAGTGTGATTTAGTGTGTGTACAAGAGCCAAAGTCATCAAGAATTTTTTTCACTTCATTCACCCCCATCTCTATTACAGACCCCCACCTCCATTACAGATGTGGCATATAATTTTATGGGGTTTTGGGGTACATGATTTCAAATATTATACCATTGAAGTTCCATAAACAATTATTTCCACATGTGGAGTGCAAATATAATATTTTGTTGTAAGAGACTTGGAGTAGTGATTCCTTGGACAGCGGTTTTTAAAAGAGTTTGAGGAATATTTCAGAAATGCATAAACTTCGTGAACATGTATATATTATATGTACTTACGCCATAATTATAAGCTTTTTACACAAATTGTAAATGTTCTTTTATATTTAACGTAAATGTTTTGTATTGTAACATTTTAATCCTTTACATTTTATTTATTTATTTATTTAAATTTAACGTGGTTGTCGTACCAGATTTATATATTTGGCGCGATGAACTACAAGTATTTGACTCTTTCCGAATTTCAATAGCACCTATATGCATCATTTGAGCATAGAGGTAGCTCTTACTAAGGGTAGACTCTAGTCGTGTGTCGGTGGTTAGAACGAACTCACTCGTTCACCCTGCTTAAAACTACAAAAGCCTCAATTTTTTTCCCGTTTTGAAATATATGAGGGGTGGAGGTAGTTTTAACCATCCATATGGTTGATTCTCTACCCTTCGAGAGTAATGGCTGGTTGTCACACCAGAGTAAAATATTTTGCACTAAGAGATACAAAAATTTGGCCTTTGTACATATTATTTACACTCACCTGCGTCTTTTGAGTTTTAGCGGTAGTTTTCACTACCCATATGGGCGGATTTCGGGTTAATTTATAGAAATAGCTTACTGTGGCTCGAATTTATATTCTCTACTCTCGACTACCAACATCTATCATTAAGAGTTATTACATTATTTCTATGATTTTACACCATTTTAAGGAATGTTTTTGACTAAAAAAAACAAAAACTGACACGATAGATTTTCTTTTTGACCACGGATTCGGATTCAGCGTCGAAAAATACACCAAATCCATATAATTTGGTCCGCTGCACAGAACTTTTTTTTGTGTGGCTGTGTTATTTTTATTTTTTCAAATATTTAAGACTTATTTTAATCATTCATTAAGAGAAACCAAACAAAAAAAAACTTGATTTCAAATTAATTAACAAAGAACAGCATTCCTCCCCTACCGCGTGTCGGTGCGAGGCGCAATGAAATGCTGATGAAACGAGGCCAGATTAAATTAAAAATAGTTAACAGGAAATGAACACAAGCTCAATTCGCAGCAATGCGAACTAAAATATATATAAAATGAACAAGGTATACACAAAAAATAACTTAAAATAACACAGGCCCACAAAAGAAAAAAAGTGGTCTGCGCCGCGGTACTGACCATACCTATCCCTTGTATTTTGAGCCGCTGAACACGAATCTGACCTTAGTTTTTCCTCAGCACGTCAGGTTTTTTTTAACAGCAAATAATATATATAAATATTACGATTCAACAGACTTTTTTGCTGTTAGAAAAAAATCGGACGTGTTAGGGAAAAACTAAGATCATATTCGTGTTCAGCGGTTCAAAATACAAGGGATAGGTGTAATCAGTATCCCCGCGCAGATCACTTTTTTTGGTGGTCACTTTGCCACACTCAATGTGGCACAGTTCCACAAAAAAAAGTAGCCTGCGCGGGGGGTGCTGACCACACCGATCTCTTGTATTTTGAACCGCTGAACACGAATGTGACCTTAGTTTTTCCCTAACAGTTGCTACGTGGCAACAAGTTCCTACTGTTCAAATTCCAGTATTGCAAGTACAATATTAGGATACAATTGGTTCTTGTCGTGCAACTTCTACTTGTCTCATTTGTTGGTCGTAATTATAATGCATCCACAATTGATACTTAATCGCATTTCGATGCCTTGACCTAACGTCAATTCAGGGCCGGCCTTAGCTCCTCAAGCGCTCTCGTGCGAAATTTTAAAATGCACCCCTTTTTCTGGTCGTGTCAGAAAAAAAAAATCTTTTTCGTCCTCATCTCAAAATTGATGAGCGGAGAGGGAATTAAAATCCAAAACAAAATTTTTTTATTCTCATAAATTTTACTCGAAAAAAAAGTATATTACGCTCGTGACCCCTTATTTTAGGCTCGTAGCGCCCCCTGGGGTACGGCGCCCTCGTGCGGGGCACGATTGCGCCTCCCCCAAAGGCCGGCCCTGCGTGAATTCTCAGCAATCCCGGTTCATCTTGGTTTTCTTCAACATATGATGGAGCCACTTTAATTTGGTTAAAACTCTTAGATAATCTAAATCTAGTATGAGAAAATCAGGCAACTGACTCTCCTGCAATAATATCCATCTTCCATGTCTAAATCGCAGCCTTTTCTACTCTACTCTCTAGGTTCGGTTCTTAAGCTTTTGCCAATGGTCTTCGAGCCAATTCATTATCTGCTCCTGCCATATAAACTAAGCAATAAAATTTATTAATTATAGCACATGCTATAAAAAAAAATAAGTCGTGTTCAATGACTAAACACAATTGCAATTTTATATCTTGAAAAATAAAAATCAACTTTGGTTTGCACCAAGATTATGATGTACCCCTCGATGTACCCGGTATCAAGCTAGCATCAATGTTCTATCAATCAATGCACGCACTTACTTATTTACTAGGGTAGTGAATTTAATTTAATTGTAATAAAGCTACTTATATATTAGACTAGTAGATGGTGACAGAAAATCAAAACTGATAGCCTACCATCTGCAAGTAATTTAGTCAGTATTATGTACACAATAAAGCTCAATTTTTGGTACTTTCAAGGTTTGCCCGCATGCACGGGATGTAGGAAACGATTTCTGGTTTGCATAAAAAAACAATGTTTTCAACTGTTACACTACCGTCCGCAAAGTTCATAATTCGAAATTAAAGGAATAAAAATATGTCGGAAGCGCTTTTGCAGACAGTTCTGTCATGCACCAACCTTATACAGGGTACTCCAAAATGTATCAAATTTTAGTAAAAAAAGAAGATAATTTACCGTCTGCAAACAATACAAAATGATGATTCTGGTTCATGAAGACGAATAGGGGAAAGGTGCAGACGTTTACGATATGCACATCACCATATTGTGTGCATGTCAACTTGCTATTTTTTTATAACTTTGAACAATTGTTTACCGTTTAATTATAGTTTTATTAGAAAATTTAGGTTGCAAAACTATTGTAAACAATGTTTCCAGACGAATCCAATATGCACGGTTGTCCATTAAATTCTATAAACTTGTAAAAAAATTGGGGTAACTTTTACCGATTATTAACTGTCTGCAACTTGGTACAAAGAAAGGTTATTGATTCGATTACGCAATTATTTAATTTGCAGACAATGCGCACATGTACCAAAAACAACTATCTATACCGTCTGCAACTTGGTACAAAGAAAGGTTAAATACGCAATTATTCAATTTGCAGATAATGCCCACATGCACGAGAGCCACAATAGAGTCAAAACTCGGCGAATTCCGTTTGATATCTCTTCGTGTGCGATATGCACCAAAAACAACTCTTTACCTTCTGCAACACAAAATTGTGTAAGCTAACTTATGCAAGTATATTTTTTTTGGGTGGGCAGACAACATGCAGATGCACACGGACCAGAATTAGTGCTGGTGATCGATAATTCGCGTCGTAGTTAAATTCAGTTGAAAAAATATTATTTTATTAAAGTTGTAACAAAAATCTTATACATATTATCATAATAACAATTATCATTTATAAAAAATTTTGTTCGCCGTCTGTTTCTTCTTCAACATCATCATTCTCAACCACTGACTCCTGGAACGTTTTCCTATAATCCTCAGTGAAACGATACATATCTTCTTCGGTGTCACTGATATGTTCTAAATACAAGTTTTCTTCATCTGAATCATTATCAGCATTGTTGTCGGTGAGCATTAATTGTCCGTTATCCTCCTGGACCACACTGTTACTAGTAATTGCGACTGTAATTTTAAAAACTAATCAGCATTTGAAATTCATTGAAATTAACAAGAAAACTACGGTATTTTCGTACCGTTGTCGTTATCAGCTACAAAAATTTCTTTGACGGTTTGTGGCATTTCATCTCTATCAAACAGTCCTCCGATTTGCACGAGCCTCAACTTTTAAGCTTGACGCTTAGGCAAAGATGCGTTGCTCAATATTTTTGACACTTTATTGTGACTCTCGTGCATGTGCGCATTGTCTGCAAACTAAATAATTGCATATTTGAATCAATAATTTTTCTTTTTACCAAGTTGCAGACAGTAAATAATTGGTAAAAGTTACCCCCATTTTTTTACACAAATACGTTAAGCAGCAAATGCTTTGTACACATTTAATCTATCTGCAAATAATTCTTTATCGAAGCTCTGTTTTTAAATCATGTTTTCTTTTTAGCTGCAGACGGTAAACAATTGTTCAAAGTTGTAAAAAAAAAATAACAAGTTGACATGCGCACGATATAGTGACGTGCATATCGTAAACGTCTGAACCTTTCCCCTACTCGTCTTCATGAACCAGAATCATCATTTTGTACTGTTTGCAGACGGTAAATTATAATTTTTTTTTTTACTAAAATTTGATACATTTTGGAGTACCCTGTATAAGTTTGATGCTTGACATAACTGTCTGCAAAAGCGCTTCCGACATATTTTTATTCCTTTAATTTCGAATTTTGAACTTTGCAGACGGAAGTGTATCAGTTGAAAACATTGTTTTTTTATGCAAACAGGAAATCGTTTCCTACATCCCATGCATGCGGTCAAACCTTGAAAGTACCAAAAATTGAGCTTTATTGTATAGATAATACTGACTGAATTACTTGCAGACGGTAGGCTATCAGTTCTGATTTTCTGTCACCATCTACTAGTCTATATATGATGTATCAAATTGAAGTAAATGGGTGTTGTCCATTCGAAAAACGTGATTTGACGTCACTTCCGGCAAAACCGGAAGTTCGGGCACATCAATCTAAGACCAAATAATGGTGAATAGTCTGGTAATTCATGTCCAGCAGTTATCATTTTAATACCTGCAGTACGTTTTGAGAAATCGTTGATAGAGTCGAAGGGTAGGTCCAGTATTTGGAGCTATCTATCGGAGAAACTATCCATAATTTGAAGTTTGGCTAAAGGAACTTATTGTTTAGAATCAGTCGAACTACAACATATCAAAAATTCATCAAATTTGACAGGCCACCAATTTACCTATAAGACGTGCGGTGTCCTTTACCATTTTAATTCCTATTTTTGAAAAAGTTTCAGTGGAGATATCGCATATATTTATAGAGAAAAGTAACCACATATCACATGTCTAATTCAGCATTGCATTGGCATCGCAAATTAATTTGTATTTCAGATAAATTGAGTGTTGATTAGAGATAAACGATAATAATAACGTAGAGCCTGGTAGCAATCACAGGTTATAATGCTTAGATATGTTTTGCTGATGTTAAGGCTACCACCTTCCACCTTTAACTTTAATCTGATATAGGAATTAAATTGCCTATATTTTACAAGTTAAAGCTTTTAATTCTTAGTTAGTTTTGCCTGTTATGTAATCTGGTTATTACTAGATTAATTAGCTTCTCTAGCCGGTAATCTAGAAAACATTTTATTAATGCATTGTTTCATCATTTCTTTGTATACGCACATTAGATGAATATTATCTAAATATACGTATGATTAATAGTATACGTGGATATTAGGCAGAATTAGTATTTTGGAGGCCATTCTGGACATAACAAACAATAACAAAATATTATGTGCAACTTTAATACATTTAAGTAAGAGTGTGACTGTGTAAAACACGCCTATCATATCAAAGAAATGGAATTCTGTGGCCTTACAGGTCTTGGATAGATTCATTAAAAAAATTAAGCAGCCATTAAAAAAAAAAAAAAAAGGTCACAAAATTATGAAATAATCTGTCATTATCGATTAGCTGAAACTTTGTTATTTGTTTGTTCTTATACCCACCTTTGAAGGCAGTACCATTTAAATGAAAAAATTAACTTTTCTAAGGGCCAGTTGTATAAATAGACTTTATATACGACTAACAAATAATATGAACATTAAATTGTTGATTTTTGGTATCCATCAATTAATTCCACAGGGAATTATGATGAGGGGATTCTGGTCATTATACCCCCTCGTATACCAGTCAGAAAATGATGCATGAATCAGTCTATCTGTGCACATTAAAAATGCTATAGAGACCGGTAACTATGAAAAAAAAAATAAATAAATAAACAATGCTACTTCTACTTCTACAGCTGCTAGAGTGGTTAATGCTGCTAGTATTACTACCGTTGAAAATAGTGCTAATCATATTATCACACAACGTATGCCCTCATCAGTTCAGTTTATTAACTGGTGTAACATTAACTTACATTTTGTTGAAAAGAAATAAATAACTTAAAACTTAACATTTTTTATGCATTTATATATTATGTATTTATCACAATATTTTATATACAGGTTAGTCGTATATAAAGTACAGTATACAACTCACTATAATGGATATTATTGCCTTGGATGGTCTCCATCTTCAATAATAATAGCCTTTATTATAGCATCGTTGTATAATATATGAAAGTACCGGCCCTTATTGTAGAGGTTAAGATGTGTCTTCAGTTTTACTAAACCGATTTTCGTAGTGGTTGGCTTAGACTAGACCGATTTCGATGAAATAACAACTAAATGTTACTCCAAGCTTAGGTGAATTTACCTGTTAAAACCCCATTCAAATCGGTTCAATAGTTTTGCGTAAAGCGCGTTCAAACAAACAGACAACAAACAAAAATTACAAAAACTATCTTAATGTATTCTATTACCCATTTTACATCACCCAGATCAATTTTTGCAAATATTTTCAATGTACAAACACGTCAACTTTACAGATTTATTATATATAATAGATTATATGGAACTCACAAAGACAATTAATCGTTTTGCATGAAGTAATAATGACAAAGTAATAAGAGTATTGATATTTCATTTATATACAAAATATATTTTCTGTACCTCTCTACATCACACTTTTGTCCATACTATTTTAAAAAATATATTATTATCAATTGTAACTACATATGCTCGAGCAACTAGAGAAATGCACTGGAATACTACTCGACTACCAGATAGCATTCACGAAAGGTAGATCGACGGACCACCATAAGTACACCATCAGAAGAATTCTGGAAGAAAAATGGAGAGAAGGGACAAAACTATACATAGTCACTATAAATCTTCAGAAGGCATTTGATACTCTCACTCATGGGGCTATAGTCAACACCCTGTGTAACAAAGGAGTACCGCACTATCTAATAAATAAGACAATAAAGACATATGAAAGCACTATCATACAATGGTTCGGACAAATGACGTAAACCAAGAAAGAGATCATAGCAAGAGATCAAGCAAGAATGCCCCCTATCCTCTATACTATTCACCACGGTCCTAGACCAAGTGGTACAGAGCACGGTAAAGGAAATACGAAATTTTCGATGAAGACACAGAAACACTGAGAAGTCTAATCATACTAGCACAAGTCCATGATCTCCTAATCGTCAATGAAGAAGAGCAACACATTCTCAACTTCCTAGAAAACACATCTGAAAATAAACTGCAAGAAAAGTATAATAATAGTGTGAGATTCGTCAACAAAAGAGGGTCGGACCAGCGGAGAAGAAAACAAATTAAGCGACTACTCACGAGCCAGCTGAAAAGGAGAGAAGCTGTAAAGGAATAAATTAAAATGGCATACAGAGTTACAAGGGCAAGGGAACAGTATTCATCGCGAAAAAGAAACCATCATGGTGCTTGATCAAGCGGCTGTACACAGCCATCATACTGCCAACGATGACATGGAGCTATAAACAAGGTTACGACAAAATCCAACAGAAGAAGTTTGAGAAAAGCTAAAAAGGACTCATCCAACCACTGACGAAAACGGTAAGATGAAAGCAGTGACATAAAACGTTAACATTACTACGAGGGAAGGCAATTAGTGGGGTGCCGCGGATTGGTAAAATTGACGTTTCAGTTCAAGTTGATGCAGAAGTTTAATTTTTGGCGTCATCTTGTAGGTTAAGCTCTGTACTACATTTTTGGTGCAAGCGTACATCGATTTACTTCCCAGGGGGTACCTGGGGTAAGGTGGTACATAATAAGTTGGGTCCAAATTTTGAAAACTTATGAACAATACATGTGAGGTATGAAATGGAAGGTAAAATTCATCTGAAATTTAATATGACATTTGTATTTCAAAAACATACATTTTAGGAGGCTAGAGAGCTAAAAAGGGTAAAATTTTGAAAAAATCCCAAAACTGTGTGTGGGATATCAAATGAAATGTATAATTCTTCCAAACTTTAATATAATATATTTTTTTTTGTAACAGCAGCTTTAGGTGGAGCTAGGGGGGCCAGAAAGGGTCTCAAATTTTGATTACTTTTTGTTTGTGGGGTTAAATATTAGACAGGTATAAGCATGAAATCATAAAAAACGTACAAAAGCTTATTTAATAATAATAATAACTGGAACAATAATGAAGCATGAATACTGAATATATGGATCTGTACTTGCGTTTTGATTTATCTAATCAATTTCACTTTCCACATTTGCACTGACGCATTCTAGTGCATTTCAATGTTGTTTTCATGCATTTGCATGATATACATTTCCTTTTGCACATGCATTTTTTAACCTAGGTCAAAAACCTCCCCAGCAAGAGACAACGTTATTCAGTTGGGAACAAGCTTGCCATCTTTTCCCATCCAGCTATGAATTCTTAGGTCTGTGACAGGTGCCATCGGCTCATGAGCTGTACTTCAAACATTATTTTGATAAATGCTTCTTTCCAGATACTGATCAAATGCATCACCCGTGTTGGGTATTCTCTCAACATGCCTAGTCTTTCGGCAGAACAGCTGCATTCGAAAGTGGTCAATGTTGCAGTTTTCTGTTGTGTGAACCTGCATAGTTACATCTTTCAACTTTGGTGATATACAACACGGGTGCTTGCAGAAGTTGCAAATTCTTCCATAGGCGATTGGACACTCTTATCTTTCTCTTGAAGCCTGTTCCTCTTGTATTTAAAATAAGAAATACTGTCTGATCCAGTAAATGCCTGAAAAACAGCCATGGCTTTATATGTTGTCTAACCTAAGCTTGTTGCTATAATATTGAGGCTGATCACTTTTGTTGTTTTCTCTGCTTTGAGATAAATCCAGATATCTGTCAAAAGATTTACTTCCGGTGTGAGATGAAAATTACTCAAGAGTATTACAACATCTGTATCCTCAGTATATACCATTGCAAGGGGGAATCAGGAAGGTGTGAAGAAGATGAAGCAGTATACGAATGTCTGCCCCTCCATGATGCATGGTCTCATACGAGGACCCTGTCATGCATAAAGGACTTGTGATGTGGTAAGTCGTCTTGCATATAAGTTCTGTCGGAAGAATAAGAACAGTTCCTGCTTTTTATCTTCATCTGCCAAAAATTCATGCCATTTCCATGATACTTTAGCGAGACGATACACACGTTGTCTTGTACCAGTACCTCGTTTCTCCCTTGAAATCCCATTGATTGTCATTTCACGATGCTGATTCCAAATAACATCCACTCTTTTTTAAATTCTATTCCCTTTTTAAACCTCCTAGCTCACTAAAGATAATGTTAAAAAATGTATTATATTAAAGTGTGTATAAATTTTACCTTTCAGTTGATACCCCACAGGCCATTTTGGGATTTTTTAAAAATTTCATCACTTTCTTAGCCCTCCTAGCCCTTTAAAATTTGTGTTTCTGAAAAACACATGTCATATTGAAATTCAGATGAATTTTACTTTTCATTTGATATCCCACACGAAATTTTGGGATAGTTTCAAAATTTTACCCCCTTTCTTAGCCCTGTACCTCCCTAAAGTTTGTGCTGTTCAAAAGTAATTAAACATATTCAAGGTCAAATGAATTTTACCTCTCTTTTCATACCCCACATGTATTGTTTATGTATTTTCAAAATTTTGGACACCTTTATTATACCCCCTGGGGGTAAATTGTTGTACACTTGGACCAAAAATGTAGTATAAACCCTAACTTGCAAGATGACACCAAAAATTAAACTTTTGCATGAACTTGAAATGACTGAGGAGGAGTAAATTACAAAAAGGATAGAAATGTACCCAAAAAAGGACTGGGGACACGCCCAAAGAAGGGACCCAACACATCTACTGAAGAAAGCACTAATACTGAACAGCAACAAACTAAAAATAGAGAGACCATGCTACAAGTGGAGAACAACAAACGAAAGGAGTATGAACACACTAGGAAAGGACCAAGAATACTGGGAAATGAAAGCGAGGGAAAAAATGAATACCACAAAGAAATCGCAATGATATATGCTTTATCAAAATCAGAACTGAAGGAATCAGAGGGCTCAGAAGGAGAAGATTTGTAGAAGCAGAAACACAAAACGAGTAACAACTCACAAACACCCACATTGCCTTGCCCATTCCGCACTCTTGTATCATGCGTCATGTATCTCTCGCTGCTGACAACAAGCATGACCCAAATCCAACTCTGCGGTAAACCCGGGAGTGACAGCAATGTCTACCATTTGTTGGTAAATCAAATCAAATCAATTGCAATTGTACAGGGTGTTTGGTAGATCGATAGAAAGTTTTCACTGGGGTCATTTGGAATCTATATGAAGATATTTACCTTTATGAAAAGTCTCACCGTTTTTGAGATATCGGCATTTTTAGATATTTTTGCGATATAGTTGAGTTGTTACTAATACATGTTATTTTTTATGATACTAAACTCTTTCAGCTTTCTTAAATATATTTTTTAGATATTCTTAATATACACTTTGTCGAAATAGCACAAAAAGAAATGCCGAAGTATTAGTATAAAAATTATGTAGGACAATTTATGTGTTGAAATACATTGGTTCGTTTTTTTCTTCTATCTTAAGCAAAATTTTCTCAAAAGCGGCACTACTTCAAGAGTTTTATAAACCTCTCTATTCCAGACTCTTTCCAATGGTATACCAAGTTATGACAGAATTATAGTTCATTAAATTAAAAAGGAAACATATTTGCAGACATTATATTTTTAATAAGGAAATAATATTATACAAAATCATAATAAATTCTTTCAACCGAAAATCGATGATTTTATTTACTAATATTAAAATACAGTTTTCTGTCTGGGACATACTGAAACAAAATGAAATGTATTTTACACGTACAGTGAACAAGAAATGAAATAAACAAAGGATAGATATCAGGCGACCAGACGCAAAAAATTATTTTGCTTGGATATCAGTGACACATTTGAACGTTTGTGCCAAACGTTGTTTTATTTAATTGTTCATAGTATTGTCACATTTTTCTACAATGGCATTTTTTCTAATGCCGAATATGCCAATATTCTCTTTATGTACGGAATAGCCGACGGAAATGCAACAGCAGCTAAAGATTTTTATTTGGAACGATTTTAAACAAGAAGAATTCCTAATATCCAGGTGTTTTGTACACATATCGACGTATACGTGAAACAGGTAACCTTCATCATAGAGAACGGGTGCAGCAGTATTCGAAAAGTAGCTCGTCAACTGAATTTGTCCATATGGAAAGTTTGGACAACCTTTAAGATTGAAGGAAAACATCTATTTCACTACACGCCTGTTCAGGGACTCGAAGAAGGTGACCCAATACGGAGAACTACTTTTTGCCATTTTGTGTTAAACGCTGATCTGGAAGATGAACGTTTTCTTAAAAGTATTTTGCGGACAGACGAGTGGAGAAGGAATAATACATTTTCACAATCTTCATTACTGGGCTGATGCTGACGAAAACCCGCACATGAAAAAACAAACGTATTTTCAATACAAGTTCAGTGTGAATGTAGAAGAACGCACTACCGGGCGTCAAAATGACGCGACACCAATTTATTTCTCAGGGGGCGCCAGTCGCGTATTACCCCGTTCTTCTACCTCCCAGGCGGGTTCGAGATAAGATGCACTTCGGTAGCCGAGTAATGGGACCAAGGCGGCACTACCACAGATCGGAAACTACGCTCTCTCTGGACCCGAATTCCCTCTTAATTTCCTGAATTTTTGCATAAAAAAATCCCAACCGAAGAATTTCTCTGCGGAGGGATTAGTTTTGGTACGCGAAAATCACGTTTTGGTCCATTAATAACGGAATATATTTCTCAAAAAACGCATAAAAAAATCCCTATCAAACCTTCGTAAAGCAACCAGAAGGTCGAACGTTAATGCGAATTAACTCGACACATCCGGCTTTCTCTACGAAAGTTCCAGGGATTATAGACCGTCAACAGGCCTCAAGATCAATTAAGAAATATTAGTTCAAAGAATCCGTTTATTTAACAGAATTGGTTATACAAAATTCTCAAGAAAGAATCGTGCCTTCCCCAATCAAGGTAGTGACTTTCAGACCATACAAGCGAGAGCGCTCACGCTAACGATCGATTAGGTAGAAAAGATTCATACGTACCTTCTCAGAATCAAGATGTGAGCTTTTAGAATCATTTCAGACTCTGGGTAAATGAATAATTAAGGCTGACTGAAATTAACTTAAAAAAGTTTTACTAAATGAATTTAGTTTCGCTAGAGACTACCTAGCTTTAAAGTTCTTGTATCGTGGAAATTCACGTACTCAAACACATTCAGAGGACTTATTACTGCATAAGTTGAGTGGCGTTCGATCAGTCCACGACTTACTAACCCTTATCACAGTCGATTAATAATATCGATTTGGCAGCGTCTCACCTTCGAGCGACTATTAGGCAAAATTGAATTTTTGGATATTTATGCACAAGGCGTTTTCCTCTATAACTTTGTCATTTGAAAAGCCCCGTTATTGGCTTTTCTACCATCACTTTGTCTGGACCACTCAACGCGCTCGACCAAATTGCGAGCCGCTGGGTCAATCCAAACTCTTTCTATGCGAGAAACCGGCCTTGTACATGTGCATTGATTTTTATCAATTTTTGCTTATCGGCACTACGCCGGCTTTGACAAAATCTTCTTTTTTGCCTTTCGGATGCAGTGCATCGTTAAAATTTTATGCTCATATTTTAGAATTGGGCTTTCAATGACCGTACCTCAAAGGTCAATGTCTTTGGTTGAGGAATAAAAAATAAAAAATAATTTAAAGTATATTTTCGTGGTACTTTTTAAACTGACTTTGTGGTACTTTTGAAAAATCCATTTAAAGACCAATTTTAGCGTACTTTTGAAAAATCGATTTTCGAGCCAAATTTCAAGGTACTTTTGAAAAACTAATCTGCGGGTGAAATTTTGGCGTACTTTTGAAAAATCGATTTTCAAGCCAAATTTCAAGGTACTTTTGAAAAGTTAATCTGCGGGTGAAATTTTGGCGTACTTTTGAAAAATCGATTTTCAAGCCAAATTTCAAGGTACTTTTGAAAAGTTAATCTGCGGGTGAAATTTTGGCGTACTTTTGAAAAATCGATTTTCAAGCCAAATTTCAAGGTACTTTTGAAAAGTTAATCTGCGGGTGAAATTTTGGCGTACTTTTGAAAAATCGATCTTCAAGCCAAATTTCAACGCAGTTTTGAAAAATTAGTCTGCAAGTGAAACTTTGGCGTACTTTCGATAAATCGATTCTTGGGCCAAATTTTGACGCCCTTCCAAAAATATTATTTTTCAAAGTCCAATTTATGGTACCTTTGAAAAAGTATATTATTCATAAATCTTTGTCATTATATACTTCTACTCTGATATTCTGAACCAAAAACATTTTTTCTAAGTGAAAATTCGGTGTTTCTTCGAATTTTCACCTGGTCATTTCCAACGCCTTATAGAACCCAAAACGGCCCTTGTGGACTGATCTGCGCCTCTGCAGACTCCCAAAAATGTCTTTAAATGAAATTTTTGCCTAAGTCGAATTTTGATTATGTCTTCAACTTAGGACGATTTTGGAGAGTTCTACAACATGAACACATGGGCAGCAGTATTTGGCAGAGCTTTCATTGGTTTGTGCTATCTTCCAGGCAGTTTAAATGGAGACAGTTATTTAGAATTTTTGAAGGATAATTTACCAGATATCTTAGACGACATAACTACCTCTAAATGTAAGAGACAGCCTGATATTTCAAAACGACGGATGCCCTGCTCATTACCGAATTACTGTAAGGGAATGTTCGGACGAAATATTTCCTAATCGTTGGATTGTGAGAAATGGGCCAATATTGTGGCCAGCGAGGTCTCCAAACTTGACGCCCCTCGATTTTTTTGTCTGGGGTCAAATGGAAAAACTAGTTTATGAGATTGAAATAAACGACCGTGACTACCTTGTACGGAGAATTAATGAAGCAGGTCCCAGAGTAAGGGTAGAAATGCGGTTAGGCGTCACCACTACCCAAATGCGAAAGAGGTAAATGCGTTAGAAATGGAAGTTCTCATTTTGAAAACGAAACGAATTGATTATTAATTTTAGTTAGGGAAGGGGGGGGGGGGGCAGTTTGGTACCTGACGCCCTCGGGACAATTCAAAAACCACTGCCCAAGGAATCACTTCTTCCACATCCAGATTTTTTATCCAAGTCACTTATAACGAAAAAAATTGGTATGTGGAAATAATTATTTATGGAACTTTAATAATATAATATTTGAAATCCTCTACCTCAAAAACCCATAAAACGATACCCCACATCGGTAGCGGGGTGGGGGTGGTAGTGGGGGTGCATAAAGTAAAAAAACATTTTGAGGTTTCTGGTTCTTGTACACACACTAAATCACAATTTTTTTTCATCCCCTTTAATAATGAGGTGGGGTGGTAATGGGGGGATGGCTAATGCCAAAACTTTTTTTGAGACCTTAGCTTCTCTTGTGTATGCTAAATACCAATTTTATGGATTCTTACCTTCTTGATTTACCTATTTTCCCCAAATTTACCCCAATTTACCCCCCAACCCTTCGACGGAACAAGATGAACATATAATCTAGTTTTAGATCTCGTTAAAGTACATACGTGTACCAAATTTCAAGTCAATATCTCAAACGGTTCCAGAGTAAACGTGCGCACAAAAAAAGTTACCGACAGACCGACAGGCTCTAATTTCAAATCTCGACGTTTCGTGACATTCTAAGCCTATTTGAACAATAAAAATTTTAAAAAATTTTTTTGTCGTTACTATACTTCCACTGGATGTGGAAGTAATTAACCGCCTTAATGCTCGTAGAACTTCCCGGCGTTTCGTTATAGTGTTTCTCAAACAGTATCTAACAAGTGTAATTACAAGAGGCTGTATCCGAACGTGTTGGTGTACTGTATAGACAATTATTGAAATTAAGACTACAAAGTAAGTGCTTAGACATTTCATCATAAGATCATAATTACCGTAAATATTAAAAGCAGATTTTGAACATTAGCCATACGAATCTAGTATGTTTATGCTATAACATAACCTTTAAACATGACGACCAGCGGCATCTGGTGAATTTTTATTTTACATTTACTGAGCAGGCGCCGCATGGGGCACGTTGGGACAAAGTCTATGGGGCAGCTCGGAACAATGTACCAAGCTGCCCCACTAGTTTGGTATATTGTACATTTCACCGATAAAGTCATTATCAAAACAGTTAATAGCTAGCTGTCCAGAAATACGTGATTCGTCTTTATTTTTTGTTGAACTGTTAATAGCAGAAGTAACTCAAATAATTTTCTTTACAGGATTGTCAGAAACTATAGGCGAAAAACTGATCGCGCCGAAATAAATACTGAAGATTTAAAAAAGGCACTCAATAAGGTCGTGAGAAACAAGAGAAGCATTAGGGATGCGGTTATAATGTACAATATATCTAAAACCACTCTGCACAGACATGTCAAAAAAAAATTATGTACAAAATCACACATGGATTCGGGAAATGAAACCGACAGTGAAGAAAATGAATATCTAAAATCAAAATACGCATCCAAGCAAATCTTTTCGGCATTGGAAGAAATACAACTAGATGAATACTTCTCCAATTCTTCAGCGATGCACTTTGGTCTAACATATGCTAACGTATTACGGTCGATTTTCACATTTAATAATGGCCAGAAATTTATGTACTAATTTTCGTTATTTTTCCAAATTTTATTGTGCATTTGAGCCTATTGATACCGTCTCTCGCCAATAGATATTAATAGAGTATAACTGGTTGCATAATAGCACTACCTGGTTCATGTTGACCATTGAATGCATTTTGTTACAGGAAGTACGGGTGAGTGCGTTCAGATATTCAATAAGAGAGTGCATTGCAAAAACGCCCTTATAAAGCTTCTACAATGGCTAGTATTGTTGATTAAACCTTCTTTTGGTGGGTAGATTTATGAGGGGACGGCTTTCAGAGTATATTATGATAATATTGTGGATATAAACGAAGTTAGGAAAATCTATTCTAGTTGTGGAGTGGAAATTCTGAACGTACCGAGACAGAAGACAAGAACTTGACATTTTGGATATAGGACATTTTCTTGGTCGTTTTTCCTTTTGCTGCTTGAAGATTGAGTCGTCTGAATACGAGTTTTAGCAATATTGTAAGTTTTGCTCCATTTATGGGATTTAGTATTCATCACGACAAGATTAGTTGTATTTTCATTTGGTTTTGAGTATCGTTTTGGGGAAAATGCAGCTACGGATTTCTGGATAAAGTCAATTTTCAAAGCACGTGGCGTCGTCTGAATGCAAGATTTTGGAGTGCCATTTTGACGGCAAAAGACCTCTTTCAGCCCACATCACATCTCAGGTACGTCTCTGAAAACCCACTTAAAGTTGAAATAGATTTGTAATTTAGGTTATTTATTTTATTTCAGTTTGTTTGTTTGTTTGTTTGTTTGTTCCTTAGTTGTTTCCTTTTTAAGTATGTTACAAGTATTGGGATCTATTTGTTAGTTTATGGCTATTTAGATTGATACCTTATGATTTTACTTGGATCTGTTACTCGTATTCTACTTGAGCTTTTATGTCACATTCTACACTTTACGAGGGACTTCCAGCCTGACTCTGGTTTCAACTTCTAGTCCAGATTTTGGTGTCTAGATGGTGGATTATTGACTGACATCTTGTGTATGTATGGTACTGGTGACTCGGCACGTTACCTTAGACTCCACGTAGATGGTCTACCACCTGCGGCTGTTATCACCTGAATTACGCTACCCTGGTAGGACGGGAAAAGGTATTCAGACACTACCAAAAGTAAGCGGAATCATATTCTCTTAACGAGGGATCCGGTACATCAACTCAACGTCCACGGGACAGTAAAATAAATTTTCAAGGAATATTGGTAATATTTTGCTCGTAACGTAAATCTCAGTAACATTTTAGATTTCAGTAATATCTGGCATATGACCTTTTGTACATTTATCAAAGGTTTGATATTTTGTGTATAGCGTGTTGGCCCCACTTACTAGTGCACTTTTAGGGTATATTGAGATATATTGTACTGCGTACCGAGTTATCGGTGATACCTAATTGTGAAATATTGTGTACTACGTAACCTTATATTTTATTAAATGTTTAATTAGAACGCCGTTGTCTTTTATATCTGACCACCTACACCACCCCAATTATCGAAGCCACCCCAAGGACCTGACTAGTCGGTCCTGCTCACTAGTGTATTGCAGAGGGGGTACTGCACGTAAAATATTAAAATTTTGTTCAGGGCACAGGGTGACTACCCTACCCTGCGTTCGAGGTTTAGCAGCCTTTGGAGCCCCCTTTTATAAGTGGGCCCAGGGCCAGTAACAAACGCTAAAGCCCTGGCATTTCAGTATGCTTTAGCACTCAATAAATCATTACCTCCAAAATGGGCAGTCGAGAAGCAAGCTGGTACGGAATGGATGAGGTGTTTTATGAAACGTCACCCTAAATTATCATACAGAAAACCTGAAAATATCAGTGTTGTCAGAACTTCCTCCTTTAATTCACAAAATGTTAAAATGTTTTTTGATAATTACGCAAATATTCAAAAAAAAAGAAAAATTTTCTCCAGATCGGATAATCAATATGGACGAAACAGGAATTACCACAGTCCTACAGGCTCCAAAAGTTATCTGTCAAAGTGGACGAAAGCAAGTTGGTCAATGTGTATCTGCCGAACGTGTTAACCTGGTCACATTCTGCGGAATTATTACGGCTGTAGGCACAGCTATACCCCCTGTTTACATATTTCCAAGGGTGCGTATGAAAGGATGACGTCTGAGATTTTTGTACAAGTATTGGAGCATATAAAAAAACACATGAACATTTCTCCTGACAATAAAGTGTTATTAATCGTAGATAATCATGAAACTCATATTTCCCTAAATGCAATGAACTATTGTAGAGACAATGGAATTGTGATGTTGTCATTTCCGATACATTGCACCCATAGGATGCAACCTTTAGATATTGGCGTTTATCGGTGTAAATCTTCATTTAGTGACTTTATTTTAGGCCACCATGGGAAGGAAATAAACATTTATAACGTTGCGCAACTAACGGCACAGCGGTATTTGTTATCATTTACCCTGCTTAATATAACGAAGTCATTCACAAAATCTGGAATTTGACCGATCAATTCTCTTGCATTTAGCGACTCAGATTTTACTGGTGTTCTGCAGTATGAAGTTGACTCTCACGAGCCTTCTTCCTCTCAACCACCAGAAGAAACAAACATAGCAACTACATCATTCTACTTAAATGCCTCTGTTGATTCAAGCAAGATTAATATAATCAGTAATTTGATTGTGGTTCCTAGTAGAGACAAGGACATTAATGTCAAGGAATTCATAGCTGGACTGTTAAATTTGCTTTTAGATAACATTTTAGATAAAGTGACTGATGCTTCTACTAAGTTAAATAAAAAAATCTTTTTAAGCCCAACAGATATACGACCGTACCCAAAACTTACTGTGAAACCCAACAAGGCAAGGACGATCACGAATTTATACAAACACACCGAAAAAAAATGAAATTGAACTAGCAACACAGAGGCGAATGTCAAAAAATCTGAAGGTGTTGAAACGAAAATAGGTTCTGATGAGCAGGAAGAAAAAGGGAAAAGGAAAACTGGCAAAGACAAAGAAAATAAACGTAAGGACTACTGATGACGTATCAAACAAAGTAAAGGTTACTAGTAAAGGAAAAAAGAGAATGACTTCGTTGGCTAAACCAAAACGTGCAAAAAAGGAAATAATGACCTCATCAAGTGATTCTGAAGCTTCATTCGAAATGAACAATTATTCTTCCGATTCTGATATCGACATCAGTGAAGATTGTGAATTGGAATGTTTGTTAGATGATGAAGTAATTGCTGTTAGGGATTTTATTCTAGTGAAATTTTCAACAAAAAAGAAAATTGTTCACTATGTTGGCTGTGTTCAAGATACAACTGAAAAAGAAGAACCAATAGTTAAATTTATGCGAAAAAAAAAACAAATTGTGGATCTTTCTATCCTACTCAGGACGACATTAGTGTAGTGTTTAGAAAACACGTTGTTGCTAAACTGCCAAAGCCTAAACAAGTCGGAGGTACAAACAGACTGGCTTCTTACACAAACTATGAAGTTTCCTTTATGAATTATAATGTATTATAATTATAATATATTCTGTCGCATTTGTATTTTGTATTTCTTTCTTTATTCAATATCAAAATAAACGAGATCACTTTTGAGTTGTAAGTCCCAAGCTGCCCCACTGCTGTTTCAATCTGCCCCACGGTGGGACACATTCGAAAAAAAACATTTTTTTGATTTCGTCATTTTTTTATTAGATTAAGCAATAAATCTGAACTTTTGTACTCAAAAATAAGTTTCTTACATATGCAAATAAACTACTTTCCAGTTTGGTGATTTCTGTAGACATTTTTATATGGACAATAGGTAATTGAAAAAAAATGTGCCAAACTGCCCCCCTACCCTACATTTGTTGTTGAACTGGAAATAAAAGTAATAAAATGATCAATACTTATTTAATTTTTTTCCTTATTAAAAATGTAATGTCTGCAAATGTATTTCCTGTAGTTTAATAAACTATAATTCTGTCGTATCTTGGTATACCATTCTAAATTTTTATATCAATACTTCGGCATTTCTTTTTGTGCTGTTTCGACAAAGTGCATATTAAGAATATCTAATAAAAATATTTAAGAAAGCTGAATGTATTTAGCATCAAAAAAATTAACATGTATTAGTAACAACTCAACTATTTCGCAAAAATATCTAAAAATTCCGATATCTCAAGAACGGTGAGAGTTTGCATAAGGGTAAATATGATTATATAGGTTCCCAACTATCACCCAGTGAAAACTTTCTTCAACACCCTGTATATTGTACCAATTATTAAACTTTTACTCGCATCTATAAATGTTTTTTCGGAAAGTCTGTATACTCTGCATTTTGTTTTCCAATAAAATGTAATATAACCTAATGTTAAACATTATTTAAATATTAATCTATAAACATACTTCTATGAATTATTGGTGTAATTTAATATCCTAAAAAACATTAATTTAATAATGACAAACATATCTTTGACATGTCTGGGATATGTTATATCGCATGTAATGTCCTAGAATATAATTAGGTGAATGTCATAAATTTTTATTATGTGGAATTTTTGATACTACAATGAACATTGACGGCTAGTTTCATAAAAAATATTACTTACTGTGGCTACAATTTTGTAAGTAAGAGAAGGTCGAATACCGTTATTTATACACTAAAATTTGTTTTTTAATGAAACTAATGAAAAAAATATATTTTGTTATCTATGGTATGATATATTATGCAGTATTGTTAAATTGCAGTGACAACTAACCTTGGAATTATCGATACAATTAATAATACCTTACAAAAAAAACGTTAAAAGTAAAATATTTGAAATAAAGTAGTATATTGATTTGTTGGAGATAGATATTGCGATATTTCTCAAAAATAATATTTCTATAGGGTGTCCGCGACTAACATCATAGTTTTAGAGAGTGGGATTCTCACTAAAAAATAACACTTAAAGTTCCAGTCAACAGGGTCTAAAATGCTTCATCAGGAAGCTACGACAGTTTGAAAATGGCAATCACAATCTAGTTTTCATTTTTTCATTTCAAAAGTTATTCGCATGTATTGGAACAGGAGCCCGCCGACCACTAATTGGGTGTCATAAGTTTACTTCCAAAATGTGTCAATTGTCTGTTAATTTGGGGTAGTACAGTAAAGCAATGACCATGCCAGCCCTTTTTTTCGGGGCAGGGGCGTACGGCAGGCCCCCCAAAGGTGTGAGAAATATGACTTGTGAAAGTAAAAAAAAAGTCACAAATAAGTCATAGGTTTACGTATGGGGGTTGGAGGGATTTTTTAATTTACCCCCAAAAATCATGAATCCAGACTCCCATTCAATTTAGGCGGTGCAAGGAAGCGCTATGCTCGCCCAAATTTAAAAAAAAAGTCAGATAAAAAAATGAGAGTTTATAAATGGCAATCAGGAACCTGGTAAGTATGAACCTCCTGAGTGCGTAAAGACATTCGCCATATTTGAAAAGTGGTGTAAACGTCTTGCCTTTCACGATAATTGACGGCGTATCGCTGTTCCTACCGCATGTACTAGTTACTCTTGTGATTCGATGAGTATCACAAATTTACGACTGGCAGTCAGAAACTTGGTATTTATGAACCTCCTGAGAACGAAAATATATTCGCCATCTTTGAAAAGTGGTGCCAAGGTCTTGCCTTTCACGATAATTGACGCCGTATCGTAGCTTCCTACCGCATGTACCGGTTATCCGTGTAATTCAATCAGAAACTTGTGTGCGCGCGTGCGTGTTTGTGTGTGTGTGTGTCACAAGTACGAGAAGGTGATTAAAGAGAGAATAATTAAAACTAAAAGAGACACTAATCAGAAAAAACAAACTTTATTAGAATGAAATTAAATAATTATAGTGGAACCAGGCGCTTACACGTTCTCAAGCTGACCCTTGTGCCGCTTGTCAAAGATGGTGCACGTATTTTCGCAATGAGAAGGTTCATACTTATCAAGTATCTGATTGCCAGTCGTAAATTTATAATATTTATTGAATTATACGGGTAACCAATATATGCGGTAGGAAGCTCCGATTTTTTTTTTTTTTGGCGAGGAGGGGAAACCCACACGGGCTGCCTATTCTAACTAGGAATAGGTGTGAGTGTCACTCTCCAACTGACTAAAACTTCTCCTCTTAGAGCTCGTCTGTATAGAATACTCCGAGGTCACTTCAGCCTCCTGGGCTTATTGTGCTCACCCTGTTTTTTAGTTTACACTGTCCGTTTTAATATTCCTGTGTCACTGACAAGGTGATACAGGTCTGAAAAAGGACGAGTCTTGATGGTTTTCGGGTCTGTTTGTGTTTGCCCGTAGATATTATACCTTCTGAGGACCAATGCCTCGCAGTCATGTATAATATGTCCTACAGTTTCTGGTACCTTACCGCACAGTCTGCAGTTAAGGTCGCCAGCAAACTTTCCAATTAGATGCAGGTACTTCTTAACGGGAAAGTGTCCCGTCAGAAGACCAGTTATGGTTCTCAACTGAATCTTGTTCCTTGTGAGCAGTTCTTCAGTTTGTTTTGAACATGGTCCATTGATAATATAACTGTTTTCCCATGTCGATTTCCTGGAATATTTCTCCAGTAGTGGTTGTGTTTACTCTTAACCCAGTCTTTAATTACCCTTCTGGCTTAGCCTTTTGTGATACCCAGCGCGGGTTCTGGGCCATAAAATATATTTGCTGCTCCTTTTCTAGCCAGTTCGTCAGCTTTCTCGTTGCCCTCTATGCTGGTATGTCCCTGAACCCAGAGTAGTCTTACTCTGTTCCGCTCACCCAGAATTTTAAGCTCTTCGTGGCAGTCCCAAACCAGTCTGGATGACACTTTGTTAGAGGCTAGTGCCCCAAGTGCCGCCTGACTGGCTGTTGCGATTGAGATCTGCTGGTTCACATATCGTCGTTTAACATTCTCGCGTACACACTCGAGTATAGCCAGAATTTCTGTCTGGAATACAGTGGAGTGCCGTCCAAGAGAGATACTTATACTCTCTCTTGGCCTCACACCATGTATTCCTTCTCCAGCTCCTGATTCCATCCAGTCAGTCAGTATACTAGACCAGGCCTCTGCGTAAAGCATCAGGAGCACCTATAATCCATTCGTTCCTATCTCCAATGGTGATAGGGAAGGCTTATCGAATGTAATTTTTGGTGTCATGTATTCCGATCTCATGCTCAATAGAGGATCCACTACAGTGTTTATTATCGTCATGTGCCCCGAGTTGCCTCCAAGGGGAGTCGGGTCTTGAGAATTTTGTAGCCTGTAGGCTCCCATTGTGGCCTCCCCCTGAATCACAAGACTCAGTGGAGGGAGGTCTAGTATGGTCTCCATGGCTGCTGTTGGGGTGCTTTTCATTGCACCTGTAATTCCCAGGCAGGCCAGTCTTTGCACCTGGCTCAGCCTATTCGCTGCTGTGGTTTGAGTGACCTTGGGCCACCAAACCAAGGCTCCGTATGTGATGGTGGGTCTTATTACGCTAGTATAGAGCCAGTGCACCATACCAGGCTTAAGCCCCCATCTCTTGCCATAAAATCATCTACATGTTGCCAGTATGGAAACAGACTTATGTATTACTCTGTCCAGGTGTTGGTTCCAGGTAAGTTTGGTGTCTATAATGACTCCAAGGTACTGCATCTGTAGTTGTTTGTCTTGGAGAACTAGAGGACCCAATCCCTCCAGGTTTCTTCTTCTGGTGAATGGAACGATGCTGGTCTTTTGAGGACTGATTTTCAGCCCCTCCTCATCGGTCCATTTCTTTGCCATATTCAGGGCCTTTTGTAGACGGTCCCTGACTATGTTGTTGAACTTCCCCCTAGCTATGATGACTATGTCGTCCGCATATCCTTGGGCTTCGGATCCCTCATGAGTTTCTTCAGCTCCGATAATACTCCATCAATTATCGTGAAAGACAAGTTCTTCGCGCTACTTCTTAAAGATGGCGAATGTATTTTTCGCTCTCATGAGGTTTATAATTACCACTTTTCAAAAATGGCGAATATATTTTCGCACTCAGGGAGTTCATACTTACCAAGTTTATGATTACCAGTCGTAAATTTGTTATATTCATCGAATCACAGAGGTAACTAGTACATGCGGTAGGAACAGCGATACGCCGTCAATTATCGTGAAAGGCTGGCTATCCTGATTGCCATTCATAAACTTATCATTTTTTTTATCGGACTATTTTCAAATTTGGGCGAGCGTAGCGCTTCCTTGTATCGCCCAAAATGAATAGGAGTCTGGATTCATGATTTTTGGGGGTAAATTAAGAAATTCCTCCAACTTCCATACGCAAATCTATGACTTATTTGTGACTGTTTGTTTTACTTTTACAAGTTATATTTCTTACAAATTTGGGAGCTGCCGTACGCCCCTACTCAAAAAAGGGCTGGTAATTTCTGTGCTCTACTGCTCCAAATTAACAACAATTCACACATTTTGGGAGTAAACCTGTGACACCCAATTAGTGGTCGGGCTCCGGGTCTATGTGGTCCTCTCTGGTCATTTTTCATAAAATCATTAGATTACTCATGATAATATTTATTGAGCCACATATCAAAAAGTGTTTTACGCACCTAAATAATAATAAAAGTTTGTTTTTAAAAGTTTTTTTATTATGTATCATGACAAACAAACACTAGTTATCACAACCATATACTCATCCCAATTATAACATGAGGTACACCCTGTATAAATGGGTAAAATCCCTGCTATATTTGTTGATACTTCAATGTTTTTAACGTATTGTAATATACGAATGTTTCATCTCCACGGACATACAGCTACCCCCAACTGAACTTTTTCTTACCACTAATAAAAATCACAAAAATGATCACGAAGAGAATTGTTTTGTATCCGCCGTACATTATCATTATTATATCTGCAATCATTACGCTTCAATGATCACATAACGTTAAATTGGTTGTTAATATAGTTGTTAGAAAGTGATTTCCTCCTTATGCGTTTAATATTTTCAATATGAACAATACGTCGCAGATCGCAAGTCCATTAATAAAGTTCATTAAAACAGTAGATATGTAAAACAAAGCATCACTTGGGTGTAACTGAAATTAATAATGTAGCCAAATTAGATTTTTATTGTGATTTTTTTTCGCAAAGGCAGTTTTTTTTAACGTGTTCAGGTGGCCAACTTAAGTTCACAGTTGCAGTTTCGACGAGGTCCGCTTATTATATATATATAAACAATTTGATTTATTGGATCATGTTTTCCATCGGTTTTTTAAAAATATCTCGTGACCTTTAAGTCCCGTGATAAACAATAAAAAAGGAAATGTTTGTTATAAGTTGGGTAATAAATGTACAGAGTTATTCATTATATATTGACAGGTCTAGCTCTAATATTTTTTGATATATCGGACGTTAAAAGTTTGATATATTATAAGAAAGAAAAAATAAAATCCTGAAATAAATAATATTTTATGGTTATAATTCACTTTGTCCTTTACATACTCCCACAAAAATCCACCCAAAGGTGTTAAATCAGGGATGTATTGTGAATTTCTTAATTATTTTAGTATTGTTATTTCTTTTATTTTTTTAATTTTTTTTTTGAATTTTTTTATATATTTGAAATCAGCGAAAAAAGATCTAAACGAATATGTAAAACATACGGGGTTTTTCATTTAAAAAACAACCTCCGTTGTTATATCACGTGATCTATGCAAGCAATTGTTTTTTAAATACATTTAAGAAATATATATATATGCAACCCTCCAACTTTTATAGGAATTTTTTTTTTGTTTCCAATAATAACAGAAGTAAAAGGGGGTCAATATATAATGAATAACCCTGTACAGGGTGGACCAAATTAGATGAGATTTGAGGTTTTCTCTAAAACTATGGCAGATAGACAAAAACCAATATAACTGTTCTGAGCTTGATTTTCGAGAAACAAACAATGGCGTAAACCGCGATCGTCTATTTTTTCCGACTACCGAGCTACAGAGCGTTTTTGGAAAATTCCCATTTTGGATGACCTATATATCTCAATTACCAAGTGTCAAATCGAAAATCGAGTAACACATACTAGGCACTTTTTTGAGTAGAATCCGTTGCTGATAAGAAGAAAATTATACATGTCTCAATTTTCGAGATATAGACATAACTTGTGTTACGCAACACCCTGTAAATAATTTCATTATTCGATCACAACTTAAATTAGCTATCCAACGATATATCATATGTCATATTTATCTGTCGAAAAAGTGGTTAATTTTCGAAAAATTTAACATATTTGTGAGGAAGCCATGGAAAACTATTAACAATAACACTTGTTATAATATAAAATAATTTTGCCAAAAATGGAAGAAACTAAACTTCCATTGACATCTATACATTTTGGACACCTTCTCCTTACGGCATTTGTTGCATTTACAATCATGACAGGAGTTATTGTTTGAAACGCAGCTAATGTTTTGTTTCCCTATTCTTCTATGTTATTAGAACATTCTTTATATATAACATTTTTTAAATAACCCCGAAGCCAAAATTCGGCGGTGGTTATATCGGGAGATCTAGCTGGCCACAAGATAGAACCATTATTTCCTAAAAATTAAACAATATCTCAACTGATTTGTTGTTTATTGATGTCCAGTTAGCTAAATTAATTGTTAGTTATCAATTTAGTTAACTTAGCTAACTAGACATTGATAAACTAGTCCTGAGTGATACCTATCAAATCTTCCCCAAATTGGGCATTTAAATAATGTTGTCTTTCATTTGACGTATGACCTACGGCGTCATCGTGTTGGTAAATTAATCTTTGAAATTATCTTACAGGCATATTGTCTACAAAGGGCTCTATTTTTTGTCGTAGAATTTTAATAAAATTTTCGGTATTTAAATTACCGTGAAAAAAATGAATGAATGGTATCCAGTAAAACCACACCATACATCAAATCCAAATCGTCCTTGATGATTAACTGTAATGGTTTCGTGCGGATTTTCATGAGCCCAATGGTGGTTATTATGCCGATTAAAAATTCCGGCACTGCTTATATGGGCCTCGTCTGTCCATATAATTGTTCCTTCAAATCCTGGTCATTGCACTGCCGCAAAAACTACTGGCAAAAATCGAGACACCTTTGAAAGTCGTTTGGGTATAGATGGTGACTGATCCTAATTTTGTACGGTTTGAATTCATTTTTTTTTAAGCAACGCAACGCAGTTGTTTTTGGGATTCCTAAATTTTCCTGTATTTCGCGAGACGATATATTAAGATTTTCTCTTACAGTTTCTAAAACAATATTTTCTACAGCTTCTCTACCAGCTTTATTATATATTTTTGCTCGATGTTTTACAAATGATCCAAACTCTTTTAAATTTTGTTGTAGCTTTTTGGATATTTTTATGTCTGGCTGTCTCTTTTCTGAATATCCGCTGAAATTATTCTTCAGGCGGCACTTTTTTCACAGAGTTTTGCTGTATATAACTTAGCTATTAAAATAAAGCTCGGAAGCTAAATTTGAATCTTCTCCGCATTCTATATCATATCATATTTTTCACCATTACTAAATTGAACCATTTTTAACATTGCTGACTCACAACAAACTAACAAATTAGTTTTTCATATTTACGATTATTTAAATTTTCTTTTTTTTACCATGGCCTTCTCAATAAATATTAGAAATGCGATTAATATGCATAGATGTCAATGGAAGATAATTCTAACATTTATTGTAGTTTAGTTTTTTCTATTTTTGGCAAAATTATTTTATATTATAAGAAGTGTTGTTGTTAATAGTTTCTTCATAGCCTCCTCACAAATGTATTAAATTTTTTGAAAATTAACCAATTTTATCTAGAGATAAATATGACATGTGATATATCGTTGGACAGCTAATTTAAGTTGTGATCGAATAATGAAATAATTTAGAAAAACACAAGTTATTTCTATATCTCGAAAATTGAGGCATGTATAATTTTCTTCTTATCAACAACAGATTCTACTCAAAAACGTGCCTTAAGTATTAGGGTGGAGTGAAAACTTAAATTCTTGATTTTTGAATCGTCTATATGTGCAATAGTTGACAAAGAATCAGCTAAAAATAGCCCCAAAAGGATTTTGATCGAAAAAAATATCTTCAGGTGGCGCAATGAGCCTAAAGTTGAAAATTTATTTCGATTTTTGGATCGAATATTTGTTTAAGACTTGATAAGAGGCCAGCTGAAAATATTTCCAGAAGAATTTTGTTTGAAAAAGATATTTTCATAATGAAACATATTCTTTATAGGATTTTGGAAACAGTAGGAAAAATATATATGAGAACTAAAAAAAAACTATCTGTAAAAATATTAATAATCAATCTTTGCATTATTTCGATAATGCAAAGATTGATAATTACATTTACAAAGCAGTTTACAAAGCAGCTATTTCCAGATCCCTTGAGTATATTTTTCGATGGTAGAAAAGATAATACTATAGTTCATTTCCATCGAAGCACCATAAAAGAAGAACATGTGGTCATTTTGGCAGAACCTGGATCGTTATATATGGGCCACGTGGCACCGGATAGTGGTTCTTTTGAAAACATTCGAAAATGTATTGTGAATCTTCTTAAAACAAATAACATAAACTTAAACAAACTGGTTGCAATTGGTTAAGATGGCACAGCTGTTAATATAGGGATCAAAAATGGTGTGATATTACAATTAGAACATTTCATAGGGGGACCATTACATTGGTTTATGTGTTTGCTTCATTGCAATGAATTGCCACTCCGCCATTTATTTCAAGAGCTGAATGGAAAAACTTCGGGTCCAAAGCAGTTTTCTGGCAGAATTGGTAAGGATCTTCAATCTTGTGAGCGAACATCTAGATATTGTTGCTTTCAATGCAATCCCTATAAAATTGCCTCCCATTGACTTAAAGCATTTAAGTAGCGATTAAAAATATCTATACCACATGTGTGCAGCTATTTCAGAAGGTAAAGTATCAACAGGTCTAGAAAATAGACAACCAGGTAAGATGGCCCACTCCAGGTGGCTAACTACAGCCAATAGAATACTTCGGCTTTATGTATCCACTGAAAATCCATCGGAAAACTTAATAATTCTAACAGAGTTCGTAATGAAAGTGTATGCTCTTACCTGATTTGAAGTCAAAACTTCTCCACTCATCAAAAATGCTCCTAAGCACTTGCTTGGTATCATACAGAAATCGGCTTACTGAACACCTAAATAAGATTGTGCGTAATGTTATTCAGAGAAATGAATTTTTCGCACATTTTACTTGCTATGCTTCAAGACGAAAGAAAACACGTTTGGGAGCTAGCACTAAGGCGCATTACCAGAGCAAGAAAATTAGGGCAGGGTTCGAAGATACGTAAATTTGAAATGCCGAAATTGAATTACGATGCAGAAGAATACTTCAATTTAATTAGTTGGTCAGATGAATGTTTGAGTGAGCCGCCAATTACCCGACATTTGAAGGATGATGAACTTCAAACGATGGTACAATTGGACTCTGTATTGGAGATTGCTAAGTTCCCCTGTCATTTTCAAGTAGTATATAAGTCACTATTCATTCACTACTTATTCGAACGTCAATGTACAGGACCGTTATATCCCTTTCTATAAAGAATTGATAAAAAATATGTATATAATTGAAATATGTAAATTATTAATATATCCAGCATTATCTATTTTTTGTAATTATGTTTGAAATACTGCAGCTCGTTTTGGTTTTGTGGTTAAGTGTAAGAAAGACTCATGATTTCTTGTGAATTGGGTTGTTGACGAATTTTCAAAAATGGTGAAATATGGTAGTGGAGGACTTAATTTAGTTATATATTTAATTTGGAAGAAAAATTCTTAGCGCAACATATTTTAAAAAATTGTTAAACTTCGACTATTTGAATGTATCGCGAAAACGGTAGTGACATCATAACGGCAGTTAGATGTGAACTTATAAGCAGAACAGATGAAAACGAATAAGTTGACATTGCTGACAAGAAAGAAAATAACCTCATATATGTTAAAAGTAAATTTGACGTTTAGCTAGTATTGATTGATGTTTGCAGTTATTGTTAATATTTGTTTACAAAACGACCAAGGCAGTATATCTGTAAAAGCTAATTCTGACATTCTTGCGGTAGATATATGTATGGTCAGCGAATTTTTAAAAAGAGACGATCGTTTTGACATTGCAATGGTTGGAAGTGCAAAAGCTGCAAGGTACTTACGTTACAGCTGCTATAGACAGTACCTACAAACTATTGTAATTTCTGCAAGAACTTCCTTTATCTTATCTTATTAATATTACATAATATGTCTAATATGTATTTTATTATTTAATTTAGATGAATTTGTTAACTATACTTTGTATTTTATTAAATATTTCCTTTTCATTGTTTTATTTCCTATTAACTATATACATGCGTATCTAACTGAAAACAACAAAATAAGTTTATCTACTAAAGAAATTATTTATTATCCATTGATACTCACTTCTAAGAAAAGTCAGAATGAGACTTACGAAGATATCAAGAAAGGTCTGTATTATAACAAAAAATAATAAATAGGTAAGTACTTTATGCTAGTATCTATCTGAGCAATAAACAATGATATGTATTTATAACACACATAATTCAAAGGGCATTTATAACTATAATCCAACGCATTCGTAGCCATTTCCGACTGATTGTGTTCACCGACTTTAGACGACTTTCACAGTTTGTTTCATATAGTTCTTCAACGGCGAGTTTTTCAATTTCCTTTCTTAATTTATTGATCATCCTAGTACTATGGGGCGTCTAGGGTAAGGTGACCATTCGTACTGGTTTTACCAGTACAGTACTGTTTTTGGAATCCCTTGTCCTGGATAGTTTAAAAAAACAACCAGGACATAAAATGTAAATGGAAAACAGCCGAGAGTTGTAGTGATAAATAATCTTTGTGTGTTGTTGTTATTGCTTTATAATATTATAATTATGGCATCCAAACGAAAAAAATCCAAAGAAAAAAAATTACTTGCAGCGGTTGGCAGTGTTCTGCTCGCTTCGCTCGCACTTTCTCCCCACACACTTTACCATTTGTCCTGGTTTTCAAATCTACAAAAATGGGCACCTTAGTCTAGGGAGCTTCATAAATAATCAATAGCTAACAAAAACAACTGCACTTTATTCCAACATAAACTAGATAAAATACATAAAAGCAGATTAAAGCAATTTTCCTTCTTTTAGGAAGTCAAAGCATGAATAACATTAATAACATTCTAATCTAGAGCCGTTAAAAACACAGTAATACCAGAGACAAAGTTGTCTCTGGTAATACACCCTGTTTTATCCACCAGTTTAGCGGGTAATTTAAATTTGTAACAGCTAGAACGCCACACAAGTCTTTTCCGTTTTTCCTACAACATAAACCCATATTAAAAATCAAATTCCTACATTAAGATGCAACTTACCACAAATAAAACGCTTAGAATACATTGTAATTTGTTACTTTACTTGACATTGAAATGGTCTCCACAATAAGAAGACTTGGTCCTTCTCTGGTGGTTTTGAATCATTCATTATTACGTTCAGCGTTTATTATTGGAACACAACAGTTTCTGGTGAATTGGTCGTATTATTTACACAGTACGGCAGAAAACACTATCTGTACTTATATTTATCCATAACTAGATGCTGTTAAACTATACCGAATTGTAACCTATGAACGTCAGTTGAATTTGACGTTAAATATAATGTCAGATTAA
Source organism: Rutpela maculata (assembly GCA_936432065.2). Taxonomy (NCBI): domain Eukaryota; kingdom Metazoa; phylum Arthropoda; class Insecta; order Coleoptera; family Cerambycidae; genus Rutpela; species Rutpela maculata. Next base: position 54,648,306 of record OW386289.2, on the reverse strand, counting down.
ACTGTCGTGATTGTCTTTTTTCTCCGTCGCTATCAGCGAGTTTCTAAATTAGTACGCGTTTCTCGTCGTTTTATAACTAACTTCTCTACAGACTGCCGTTATTATGTCATCTCCGTTTTAAATGCATGTACTTTTCTAATTAATATTATAATATTATAAGACTTTCTTATCAACTTCTACATGTTCCTAATGATTTTTTATGAATAATTGTTATTGTTTAACATAGATTCTCCTCAAATTTTAACTTAGTGCAACAACCCAATTGTGACCGCTCAACTTCGCCATTCATTTTTCGTGTTTTATTTTATTAGGAAATTTATAATCAATTGTCATGTTTATATGAAAAATACTAAAGATGTGTTATTATTATTATTACTATTATTAACACTATAATTATTAAAGTTCATTAACACAGTAAAAATGTAAAACAAAGCATCAGTTGCGTATGAGTGAAATTAATACACGTCTTGTTCAACGTCGTACAGGTGAAATCCGATCGAGGGAAATAAAACCAGTTTAGGTTTCCTGTTCAAAACTTTATTTTGCCCTAATTCTTTCGTTACAATATGCATTTTTATTTCTTTGAAATTTTAGACGGCGTATGATATTACCTTTTATACTATACCGTTAGTAATTGTGACGAGAAAAAGTCATAAGATTCTTTGGTCTGGTTTATGACCTCTAACAAATTATATTCATATAACTTTAATAGTTCTGCACCAGCTATTTTATCATTTTAAATATTTTTTTATAAATGTATCAATTCATGGAGCGACTAGTAACCTACTTCACAGACCAACAATTTTCTTAATGATGGGAGAAGGTCAATTAGTGCTATTAAATAAATATGAATATTATTTAAATTATTGTAATTTCACATTTTTTAGCACTCGGTGAGCTTTAATAATTATCCGAAGGAAAATTTATCACCTTAAGGTAAATGATTTAAAAAATAAACGATTAGTAGTTCTATCTCAACGTTGTTGACAAGGAATATCTATTTGTCTAGCTCAGATGTATGGATGTTACATGGATGGGGAGCTTATAGAATGACTTATAGCCCAGATATTTTAGGTTTTGACTTAAAAAAAAATTATGTAAATTTAAAAATTGGTGGAAATGTTGTATCTCAAGCAATGAACAACATACTAAAGGCGAGTTGTAGCAAACTACCATAACCTAGTGTTAAAATAACCCCGTATTAAAGTTCAACACTGGTTTAAAAGTTTTGCGAGTTGTATTATCTGAATTAATCATGGGGTTAACACATTCAGAAATAACAAAGAAGTGCAAATGATAGCATTGCGGGGATATTGACAGTCGAGTTACATAAAATAAAATAGAAAACTTGATTTCTGAAATAGTACAAGATTTATATTTTCAATTAATATGCGCTGCTCATTCTATTACCCATTAGTGCGTGGGCAATTCTGCCAATTACATATTGCACTTTGGGTATAGATAAACGGAAGCGATCTTTGAACTTATTCCAACAAAGAAAGGTACGTGATCGGTGGTTATTTTTGCGGTGCTCTGGGAATGAATGCTACTAACTCTACAGAATCTTCATATCTATTCATCTCTTCTAATATGTGGAGTAATTTCATACCTTCCATATCAATATTAAGTAATTACAATATACACTGTATACTCGAGGCAGAAATCTTAAAAATTGAATTGACATTTTTATTAACCCCGTTTTAAACCACTTCACGACCTATTTTGTTTTACGGGGGGTTAAGTGTGCCCGATATCCTTAAAATTCAAAGTTAGCATATTAGTGAATGTGAGGAGCAGGAAGAATAGCCAACATCGTGCTAATGTTGTGAAACCTGCTTCCCCTCGCATTTTCGAGGGTGCCGAACAGGAATAACAGGGTGAAAATTGTTTTTAGTCATGCGCATCTCTTTGGGGCTGGAAATTGGATTTCTTTTATTTTTTAATTTGTATATTGAGTGTATCATTTGTCCATTAGACACTCTCATCAAAGATGAACCTATCCTCGCAAGGCTCTGAAATTCATGTTTCTTAAAACGGGATATAAGGAAGAGAATACTATTGGCGAAAATTTCTGTTTTTAATAAATTACACAGCCCCACAAAAAAAAAAGTTCTGTACCAGAGACATGAATACATAGATTTTGTGTATTTTTTATGCTGTAGATAGAAATATATGCAAATTAAATCCATCCCACACCTACGAAGGGGATAAGATCAAATAACGAATGTTATAGTCGAAAACAATGTGAAAAGCCATAGCTCGTAGTTTGTAATTCCAAATATGCAAATGTAGGTTGACAGACAATATACCTAAAAAATATAATATAATCTTATTTTTAACGGGCTTGAAACCACCTCTGCAGACCTAGGTATTTCTTACCTTTTGAGTCACATATTTTTCTAACCAATGGTTTGGTCCAAATTTTGTTACCGCGGGTTTATGGGGTTGCTGATTACGAATTTGAAGTCCGAATCCGAAAATTCCTGAATAAAAGATGGCGGATCCAATATGGCGTATGTAAAAATCTGAAAAGCATTCAAAATTTGAAGATTATGGCTGAAATTTGTTACTCGGGGATTTTTGGAGACGCTGATCACGATTCTGGGGTCTTAATTTGCAAATTCTTAAATCCAAAATGGCGGACCCATTATGGCGGATTAAAAAGTACCATAGAAATTGGTATATACCACCCAAAGAAATACGTTATGAATGTTTAAAAAAAATGAGGCATTTGGGTAAAAATAGGCAAAAGTATAAAAATGAGAAACAAGGAACATAAATTCTATTTGCAGTGAGCTGTCTCGCTTAAATGTGAAAGTGAGGACGAATGAAATAGGGACGATTTGGAGCCAAATATATGAAACTGATCATGCAAGTGATTCCATCTTAAATACGGTTTAAATACTGTGACGTGCTTACACCCTTTTTGTAAACACCCTGTATCGTGGGTTCGGAAATTATAACAACCAGGGTAACACTAAACACTAATTTATTAACTTACTTAATTACAACAATAACTACTTGGCTAATAACACACTGTGTACTAGTTGATCACTTTATTTTCTTCTGATCTTACTACTCTTGCTAACTAAACTCAACTTCTTCACTGTGTTTACTCTCTGACCATTTCAACTGACAATTAGTACTGCACTAACTAACTTCCTTTTGGTTTACTCCATGCCTTATATAACTAAAGATGACAGATCTAGAAGCTTCTCTGATGACGTCACCATACTCTAGACAGTTCCAGAACAGATATGTCATCACTCTAGACCTTCTAGTAAGTTCTTTCCACATTCAGACATCCGAACTACTGAATTATGTGCCTACTTTTCAGTGCAACTAACATAACCTTAAATCTTAAGGGGTTGCAACATATTACACTGCCCCCTCCTTAAGCCTGAACGTCCCGGTCAGGCAATTCAGTTTCCTTCACATACTTCGCCAGTCTATCCAAGTGTACGATCTTCATCTTGGGCTTTTTACTTCGTTGAATCCGATAGACGACATCATTAATTCGGGTAATGACTGAATACAGTCCTTTCCAAGGTGGTTGAAGCTTCGGGGACTTCCATTCTTTCTGCTGTGGGTTGTATAGCCAGACCAGATCTCCCACCTTGAATCCTCCTGTACTGGCATTCCGATCATAACTTCATTCGGTTACCAGTTTTGGTAATCTGTTCTCGGTCATTATTTGGCTGTTTTCGACTTTCATTCACATAGTTGCTCTCGGATAGTAGTGGTTCCTTATTGGCAGCACAACTCTTGCATTTGCGACACCAAGCTTCCACATCCTGGCGACTATTGACCCAATAGAATCGTTCTCGTACTTTACTCAACGTCTTGTTTACTCCAAGGTGTCCGCCGGATGTTTCATTGTGCACTTTCTGGAGTACTTCTGGTACACGACACCTGGGAATCACTAGACGCATGGCAACCTGCTTCCCATCCGGGCTTTCCCATGCTCTCCTCAACAGCCCATCTAAAACTCTGAGTGAATCCCATTGTGACCACAAAGCCTTCACTCCTACTCCTTTGTTTGAAACATCCTTCCATTCTGGTCGCGTTCCTTTTTCTTTTGCTTGCAATATAGGTCGAATTTCCTCATCACTCAGTTGCTCTTGTCTTAAAACTTCCTTTGTCCAACTCTCTGGAATTTCTTTACTTTCATTTACACGTCCTGGTAATGGCAGACTACTCGAGATTCTTCGAAGCTGACAAACCTTTATTTCTTCTCTGGGGGCATCATCTTCACCAGCCAGCACCGCTCCAGTGGCATGTATAAGCTCAGAGTTCCACTGTTGACAATCTCGTCTCACATGCCCTAGTTTTCCGCAGCTATAACATCGGATACCCTCACTTGGCTCCCCACTGCATGGTTGCTTGCTCTGCTTCCCTGAAGAACTCTCCAGCAATTGCTTTACCATTTTGTGCAAGTCTCTCAGTAAAGTCTCCAGATTCTTTCTGTCCCAATACGACTCTTCGACAACTGCGGCATTTACCTTCTCAGGGCTTTGCTGTCGACAATCTCTCTTAATATGCCCTAACTTGCCGCAGTGATAACACTGGATACCTCCGTTTAGTTTTGCTCCACCTTGTTGTTTGTCCTGTCTTGTTTGAGAATTCGACTTGGCCAGTAAATGACTCATCATTTTCTGCATGTCCCTCAGTATAGTGCCTATGTTCTCTTGACCCGAATGTGCCTTTCCAACTCTCACAGCACGCACTTCTGACCGCGGGGTGTCTTTAAAGGCAGCTTCTACTTCGAGGGCACCCACCAGAGCCTCGCCAATACTTTGATGTCTCGTTAACCTAAGAACTCGCTTGACTTCCTCGTCCCTTATGCCATCCAAAAAGGCCCCAACAGCTAATTGTTCTTGGAATTCCCTTGGAGCACTTGGATATGCCAGGTGTGCCAGTCTCTCTATGGCAGCCTCGAATTCTTGTAAACTTTCTCCAGCCTTTTGTGTCCGTGATTTTAGCTGAGCCTGGTATACTTGGGCGAGGTGTTGGTCGCCATATCTCAGGTCCAATGCAGCTTCCAAAACTTTGAAATCCCTTTATTTTTCCACTGGGATAGTCTGAAGTAACTCTGATGCCTGGCCCCTTAGTGCTAAAACTAATGTCATGGCTTTTGCCTCATTATCCCAGTTGTTCGCACATGCTGCTGCCTCAAACTGCCTCTTGCACGTTGTCCAGGAACTTTGGCCGTCAAAAGAAGGAGGTTTTAGTCGCTGACCCGATGATACTCCCTGCTGGCTTTCTCTATCTCTCAACTGTCGTTTAAGCCGGTCTATTTCTCCTTTGACTTCTTCTTCAAACTTGTTTACTTTCTCTTTAACTTGACTGACTTCTGTCTCGACTTCACCTACTTTTTCTTCTACCTTGTTTATCTCTTCTTTGACTTCACCCTTTAATTCTTCGTTGGCAAATGATAGCGTCCTGCTGTATTTTCATTTGCTCATTCAGAATTTTCCTTAATTCTTCTTGGCGTCTTTCTTGTTCCTCTTTCTCCTCTTGACGTCGTCTTTCTTGTTCTTCTTTCTCCTCTTGCTGTCGTATCTTCAGGTCCTCCATCATTTTCTTCAATTCATCTCTTTCTTCTTGGCGTCTTCTTTCTTGTTCTTCTTTTTCTTTCTGACATCCTCTTTCTTCATCCTGACGTCGTTATTCTTGCTCTTCCTTTTCTTCTTGGCGTCTTCTTTCTTCATCCTGACGTCGTTTTTCTTGCTCTTTCTTTTCTTCTTGACGTTTTCTCTCCTGTTCCTCTTTGTCTTCCTGCCGTTGCTGCGCCATCATTTTTTGGAATTGTTCGAATAAGTCCTGTATTTGTTTATCGGATGCCATACTTCTTGTTGTTACGGGCATATGATGAAATTAAAATAAAATAAATTTAACTGTCACGTCAATATCGGTAATGGAACTTTCCACACAAATCTCGAAATAGCAAAAGTCTTATCTAGAGTCTTTTGTCACTTATCCAGTTCAGAGAATTTACTAATCGCCACTAATGTCCAAATAGAAAAGTTCTAGTAATTTTCACGCACTAGCACAAATGAATCTTTTTCAGTGTCTCTGTCACTTTCCCGAAAACGCACTTTTTCACAGTTTTGAGTCCAAAAATAGTCCTTAAACAATGTCCCGTAAGTTAATCCTCCGTGTCACCACTAATTCCCGAGAAGAACACTGTAGAAACCTCTTCTTGAACAGTCCAGAAATCTTCTGTTATAATTCGGCTTCTGACACCAATTGTGACGTGCTTACACCCTTTTTGTAAACAACCTGTATCGTGGGTTCGGAATTTATAACAACCAGGGTAACACTAAACACTAATTTATTAACTTACTTAATTACAACAATAACTACTTGGCTAATAACACACTGTGTACTACTTGATCACTTTACTTTCTTCTGATCTTACTACTCTTGCTATCTAAACTCAACTTCTTCACTGTGTTTACTCTCTGACCATTTCAACTGACAATTAGTACTGCACTTCCTTTTGGTTTACTCCATGCTTTATATACCTAAAGATGACAGATCTAGAAGCTTCTCTGATGACGTCACCATACTCTAGACAGTTCCAGAACAGATATGTCATCACTCTAGACCTTCTAGTAAGTTCTTTCCACATTCAGACATCCGAAATACTGAATTCTGTGCCTACTTTTCAGTACAACTAACATAACCTTAAATCTTAAGGGGTTGCAACATATTACAATACATATAGATTGTAACTTAGATCGAGCGTTAAGTTTACAATTTTAAGACTTGATGGAAAAGCTATACGTTTTGTTTTTCAGTTTTTCCTTGCATATTTTTGCAACCAGGACACTTACACGTGGTGACGGTGGCAACAGATTCTTCTGGCAAAGCTTCTGCGTTAATAAAATATGCCGTCATGGCAAAAATAGGTAAGGCATTTACGATGCAGGGTATCAGAAGTCCAGTATCGGCGGCTGGTCAAGGCGAGAAAGCGGGCCCGCAGGCGACGTCATCCAGCGACCGCAGCTTTTCAGTAGTGGGTAACTTGGCTACTGTTGAGTGTAATGCTACAAGAAAGCTACGTGTATGCCTCACTCGAATTGACCATATATCGTCAGTATCTTACCATGCTTCTAATGCAGAAAAAGACTCTTATTGCTATATTTGTGGCAAATATGTGGGACAGAAAAACAGAAGAGCTTTTACTGACAATTTAAAAGGTATTTATAAAAAATGTTATAATTTGCAAGAAGATATTAATGTTATATATGCCCCTAACATATTATGTAATCTTTGCAGAGTTATGCTGCAGCGTTGGAATACAAATAACTATATTGAGAACTTAAAAGTAATTACACCTGTCAAGTGGAGTAGTCCTGACAGCAAAGAGGACTGTTACTTTTGTATGACTGATGGAGGAAATTATAATTTCAAAGCAAATATAAAGTATGCTAAGGTTTCCTCTGTAATTCCCGCAAAATTTTGTGAAAGAAGATAAAAGAATCAGAGAATTTCGACAATGAACTTGAAAAAATGACAAATGAAACTGTAGAAGAAGCCGAAGTAAGAAGAATGGATATTAAAGAAATAGAAAGTTAGGAAATGGATGTTGATGAAGCAGAAGAAAAATAATATGAGAGTGAAAATGATGATCAATGTAATAGTGGAGTGAAAGATGCAGAATACGAGAGTGGTAAAGAGGAAGATGCCGAATATCATAGTGAGGATGGCGAATCAGATAGTGATTCACACTTTCAGACTCTTCCTCTTCACAAGTTTTTCAAGTTTATTCTCATTTTTAATGTTTGTATATGCATTTTTAGCTTAGAGCCACAGTGGATCCAAGCAAATATTTAAAAATTCACTTTAAGATACTTGTATACTAAAATAAACTTTTACAATTTTAAATATAATATGGTATATTAATAAATAAAGTGATTTTACACTTGAATTTTCAATAAAAATAAAATCTGTAACCCCTCTTGGTACAAGTAGGGGCACGTGCGTGGCGGCAGCCCTTCGACGGTGAGCCTTAGGGTGGTTTCGAATGAAATTTTGGTAAAACTTGGGCACCACTTTGTCTTTTAAGCAAAACTAAGAAAACTCCTTTACTTTTTCTATTAAATAAATTATATGGCTTTTCAAATTTTTTTATTAAAACACTGATCTGTTAGAACAAATTTCAAATAACTAGCGGAGGCTAGTAAGACGCAAACTTATATAATTAATAGGATTAACTCCAAAGTTTGTAACAACACTATAAAAGAACCGTACATAGATCTACATTCGTTTACAAATTGTGATTAATTTAATTATTTGATTTATCGGAAAAAGGGTATAATTTATTTAGTTGCCAAATGAATATTGATGTTCTTATTGCAAAAGTATAACTCAATTTATTTGTCAAAAAATTAATTTGATTTCTCGCAGCAATACAGGTTTCTTTCGAGGTTTCTCTTCTCCCAAAATACTTGCACAGAATTAATTAGGAAATATATGGTTTGGACTACCTTAAATATCCTGAACTCCGGAAGAAATTCTGGTAGGGTATTTTCCAGCGTTCGACAGCACTCTTATGCCATAAATTAATTATATTACTATTAGTGGTAATTGTATGAGGCGTATACAGCAGTGTGCATGTGAAAGAGTGGTGGTAACAATTAAATCAGTAGGTAGGTAGGTAGGCCGTTTAATCTAAAAATTTTTTTTTTTTACTATTTAGCGTCGGCCTATTTCCGCTACCAGGGCCTATCACCGACGCCAGGAGACGAGCTACCCCCAATCTGGACATTTTGCCGAACCTCTTCCCTTAAGAAGAGTAGAGATCTTTTACTTGCCTAACATTTAATAGACAAGGGACCACCTGCTTTACATTCCCTCCGAAGGATGATATATCCACTACGTAATCCTCGTCTGAAATTACGTAACTTCCGCGTATACACTGATATACAAGCCGCTAGAAGGTGGGACGAGAACGCTGTATTTCCCAAGATGGGTCTCCATCCAAGTACTAACCGCACCCGACGTTGCTTCAACGGAATATCGACTGACATTCACATTGAAGTCGCCTCTACGCTCGCCCCACATCTAAAAATTATTAAACAATATTTGAGTATCTCTACGAGCAAACTCATTCAAAAATTAAATTATTCAAAATTAAAGGTAACATACCTTCTACTTGAGAATGGCCTTCTAAATTTACACTAGGACACAGTCTAGCTCACATTAATTTCAAATATAATTTTACGAGCAAGTATGGCTGTTGCCTCGTTCAATCAACCTTTTTTCAAAACCTATCGGCTCCACTTTCATTATAAATCCTTTTAGAAAAACGCCTGTTAATTAAGATTAGTATTTGCGCATGAAACGCCACTACGTTTCCGTAGCAACCAAAATAGTTTACCTCCGACACTATAATAGGCAACCCATAATACCCCTTAAATTGAAAAAGATGGCAATAGAATAAATTTCTTAAGCTGCCGTTGACACGTATTAATCACCAAATAAAATAAATACGGTTCCGAATCTTTCTAGCTAAATTTAGTCACATTAGCCCACATTTTTGAAATGGTAAAAAGTAGCGTTACAAATCGTCCGTTTAGTGTCGGAGTAATCGATTCGGAAAGTTTGACTTTTATAGGAAAAAATGCCTTATTTGACGTAGTAGAGCTCGGCTTAAGTTAATTGATTGGCAACGTTGCATATTTCGAAGATGGCGTGAATATCTAAATTTTTAAAAATTATAAAATTAATTATAAAATATGAATAATCGATAAAAATAAGTTTTACAACACTTACATATTAAATAAAGAAATCAGCTTGAAAGCGGTATACCCCCATTTCGAAGGCAGGGAACACGATGATGACAATATTTTCCGACATATCCTTTCACGCACAACCCCGAAACCTGAAAAACTACCCCTTTTACGATTTTTAGGTGCTAGACTTGCGACGGATTGTCGATTAGGATTTCTTCTCATCAATCAGAATAAAATAAGTCAATAAGTCAATTTTTATTGATTTTTCACTTTCTATGTCTTCCAGAGAAATAATTTATGAGCACTTTAAACACTTTAGATTCTTACCAAGCATGCGATTTCCTTCACAAACATGATAGTCTAGGTCTCTGCGAGAATTTTCGTAAACGCGGCGTTCCTTCTCGGCATGAAAAAGACAATTTCCACACGTCAGACTGGAAAATCGGCAAATATATTTTATCCGACAATTCGAAAATTGGATTCTACATATTTTTATTAAGCAATCTTGAAAAAATCAGCTGGTTATCAATAAATGTTTTAAAGTTACGATATGTTTAGGGTGGTAGACACCCTTAACGTTCCAAAACTTTTATCGGACAGTTTGCAGAAATATATAGAATATATATGTAGAATCCAATTCTCAAATTGTCCGACAAAATATATTTGCCGATTTTTCAGTCTGACGCGTGGAAATCGTCTTTTTCATGCCAAGGAGGAACGCCGCGTTTACGAAAATTTTCTCAGAGGAAAAAAGTGATAGACTAGGCGCAATTATGCCGTACAAGAAGTTATACGAGGATATGTATAAATTGCATTTATGTACGCGGGCACCTAGAATATGATCTTGGCATTCGGTTGAAAGGTTATTTCTAATACCTTTTTTAAGTCTTAAATTTTTTTGGAGGCACTTTTTTTAATAAACCTGCCTTTATATTTTAGCTGTTCAGACATTTTCAAATATGTTGTATTATATTTTGGGGTTATTAACTATTTTGCAGTGACAAACAGATTAGTATGACACTTATGACAACTGTATTTAATACAGTGTTGCCAAATCCTTTTACTCTATCTCTCTCGCACATTAATTTATTAAATCCACCGCTAGATTCGCCCTTATCAGTATACAAATACCTTAATAAAAATAGACTGCTAATTACAGGTTAGATTTCCAACTTATAAAAAGAGTCCTATTTTATTAGGACAAAGTATTTAGAACTTCATAAACTTACACTTTACTAGATTTTACTTGAAAGTACGGGAGGAACCAGGCAGAAATTTTAATAATAGCTACATAATATTCTTAAATTTTAAGAAATTTATATTTTTGAGGTTAGCGGTGACGTCAGGTGATAAATGTACCATAACCTATAAATCAATATTCACAAGGGTTACTAACCCAAATATTTTTGACAGATGGCAAAATACATTTTCCTCTAACAATAATACCAAAATTATTATTTGGATACTGTCATGTGTGCACATATAACGAATCCTTTTTAATTTTTTTCACGGAAACCAAATTGAAAGGGTGCAAGTGTGATATATCGTTGAAATCGGAATTTTTACTGCTTTTCAGTGGTTCGATTACAAATAGTAAGTAATCATAAAATAAGCAAATTTTTGTGCCAAAACGGCACTAAACATAATCCGATCTCTACCAAAACCTTTTCGGATCTTCTGGAGCACCAAAAAAACCCTCATGCAAAGTTGCATCCAAATCCGTTTAGCAGTTTCGCCGCTATCGTGTTCACACACACACACACAGACATTTTTTAAAAACCACTTTTTTGGGTTCCTGGGACCTCAAAACGTAAAAATTTGATGATTCGATTTTGAACTAATTGTAGTAACCTCCCACAATTTTATTGTGGGGAGGTTAAAAAAAAGTTATTCTTTAAATAAATAGTGCTTCTATACATTATTCGGGTGCTGTACGTGGGTGCCTTGAATGAAGACTTTTCAAACAAATGGATTGGACGGAATGGCTTTTCTTTTTCTTCCTTATTTAATGATATCTACATCAGATACTAAATAAGAAAGAAAAGGAATGGCTATTCCGCCTAATCCATTTGTTTGAAAAATTTTCATTAAGACACCTACGTACAACAACCGAATATTGTACAGAAGCACTGTTTATTTAAAGAATAACTTTTCTTTTTTTTTTTTTCTTTTTTTTTATTTATTTTTTTTTTAATCGCCTTATTTATATTAATGTCCTGGCGGAGTTTAGCCGTAGGCTATTCTACCACTCAACCAGGACGGACACACACATATAGACAATATCACAACACCCATTCCCTGCGACATTGCCATCTGCCGCAGATGAGACTCGAACCCAGGAGAGGAGAGCGACTAGATTGTGTTGTCTCTCACACAACAGCAATCCAGTTCACTGCTACCATCTCGGAAACACATGAAAAACGCCACTACACATCCATACACTAGCCAGGATTCGAACCTGGGACCCCGTGGTCGCAAGCTTAACACTTTAAGCACTGCGCCACCGAGCCGGGTGGCGCAATTCAATGACTACTTTACCTTTTTAGTAAACCTAACCGACTTTCATACAGAACCAGTCGAAAAGTGAGAAATTTTAAATATGGCTATTGAATAACAAAAACCCTATATGAGCTAAAATTTTGTGTAGAGGTATTTGAGACAACTGCGAATCGAATACGCTATCCAATTTACCAATAAAAAATTGTCTAATAGTCGATCTCGAAATTTCGACCCATTTAGAGGAGCTTGTTAATATGAAATTTTTCAAAATAGTCAAATAGAGCTTATCGAGCACTATATCCCAAAAAAAAATATATTAAAATCGGTCAACGGGGTGTTGCGGTATTAAATAGCACACACTGTATAAAAGAAGTCTCAAAATTTTTGGCACTAGCCAACCTTATTACTACCCCCCCCCCTCAAATTATTAAAGGGGGGTGAAAAGGGGTTATTAAAGGGGAGATATTTTTGGCATTAGCCAACCTTATTACTACCCCCCAAATTATTAAAGGGAGGTGAAAAGGGGTTATTAAAGGGGATGAAAAAAATAAAATTATAATTTAGCTTGTGTAAAAAATTTTTTTTACTTCATCCACCCTCACTACTACACCTGTACCACCACCCCCACCCCCAATACTGATGTGGCATATCGTTTTATAGGTTTTTGAGGTAGATGGTTTCAAATATTTTATTATTAAAGTTCCATAAACAATAATTTCCAGATAGAGAAGTGCAAATATAGTATCATCATTTTTTAGCAGGTTGCTAAATTGACACCAATGTTTCAAGGGCAGATGAGGAGAGAGCGTCAGTGATGCGTTATCGTGCGCGTGTCTATCTTCTACGATTCCAAATTAGAATACCATGCAACCTATACGGTGTATATAAATCTTCTCTTATTTTCTTGACTCTGTAATAAGTGGGTTATCTCGAGTAGTATGGATGTTCAGTGACTTTTCTCGAGTGCCATCGATGCGCAGTAGGTTACCTCGAGTAGTATGTCTGCGCAGTAGGTTTCCTGGAGTATTTTAGATGCGCAGTGGCTTTCCACGAGTATCATCGATGCGCAGTAAGTTACCTCAAGTATTGTGGATGCGCAGTGGGTTTCCTAGAGTACAATGTATGCGCAGTAGGTTTCCCCGAGTATTATGGATGCGGCGTGGCTTTCCTCGAGTACCATGGATGCGCAGTAGGTTACCACGAGTAGTATGAATCCACAGTATATTTCCTCGAGTATTTTGGATGCGCAGTGGGTTTCCTCGAGTAAAATGGATGGGCAGTGGGTTACTTCAAGTAGTATGAATGCGCAGTGGCTTTCCTCGAATGAATTGGACGCACAGTACGTTACCTTGAGTAGTATGGATGCGTAGCAGGTTTCCTTACTTCTATCGTGTAGTCCACGGTACACAATGATTTTTTATATCATTGCCATGCCATTTTCTGCGTATTTCTTCCACATTCAATGTCTGTTGGTCTTATAACTTTTTGGTGTTCACGATTACTTTGGAACCGTTTAAGATATTAACTTAAAATTTGGCAAACTTATGTATTTTAACGAGATCTGGAACTAGATTATGTTTTTATCTTATTCCGCTGAAGAGGGTAAATTGGGGTAAATGGGGGTAAATAGGTAAATATAGCAAGTAAGACTCCATGAAATTGGTATTTAGTAAATATAAGAGGAGCTAAGGTACCAAAAAAATTGTTGGCATTAGCCACCCCCATTCCCACCCCCCACCCCATTATTAAAGGGAATGAAAAATATTGTGATTTAGTGTGTGTACAAGAACCAAAGTCATCAAGAATATTTTTCACTTCATTCACCACTACCGATGTAGCATATCATTTTATGGGTTTTTGGGGTAAACGATTTCCAATATTATATTATTAAAGTTCGATAAACAATTATTTCTACATAGTGGAGTGCAAATATAGTATTTTCGTTGTAAGAGACTTGGATAGGAAGTCTGGATGTGGAAGTAGTGATTCCTTAGGCAGCGTTTTTTTTATCTATCATTTCATGTAATTTTAAACGGGATTAGTCACTTTTCTACTTTTTGAGGTGCTTTTCGTATAATTTTATAAGCTCAATTTTTTTATTTATTTTTTTTTATTGATGGAGGAATCGTATTATAACATTTTAGCCCTAAATAACTAAAACAATTTTGGGATTTTGTTTTTTGATGTGTTTTAGGTACAGAGGATGTGGTATTCTGAACCGAGCACTATATTAATGCTCAACGTTAACTAACTCATATTTGTAACGCTGTTGTTTCATAAGGATTTATTTATAGAATTTCTGGCGGATATCAACCATTTGTTTTATTAAATAAATTATTAGTTTGGTCAAATGAAACCTAAACACTACTTTCAAAATTAATTTTTGTAAAACTGGTAGGTCGTTTAGGTGATTAATTTTGCCCCAACCCAAATAATCCTGCCTATGTTTCACATTAAGCATGAGAATTTTCGTCTTTTCAGTATAAAGATACGGGCAAAATATTTAAATTAGTAAAATAACTATTTTATTTTACTATATGATTTACATGAATATCTTCTAATTTTAGATTAGTGTCCAGATATATTACGAGGTATTTCATATTCTGAACAGTTGATATTTCTATTTTTGTCTCTCTATTTTTTTTTTTTTTTAATTCTAATTTATTGTAGGTGAGAAAATATTTTATACACGACGTGAAAGGCGAACAATAAGTCTTATTAGCCGGAGAGCGAGACCTTTGAAAATGCAAAATAAAAGTGGCAGTGGCAACTCGCGAACATTACAAAACTGAAGCCATATTGTTATGTAAAATGATCTGCCAAATTCGATTACTTTCGCGATTCGATTCAGAATTGCGAAATTGGAAAAACCGCAGTATTCCACTTTTTTATGAAATACCTCGGAAATACAATATTTTATATTTCCCTTCTCATAACTTTGTTTCTAAAAATTGACTCGTGAAATTTTGGAAACATAATAATATATTCTGAAATATAATGAATCGATTGCCATACATAAAATTGTAACAAAGATAAAATATCTGGTACAACAAAAAATATTTTTATTCGAGATCGCTTTGATTTTTCAGTGGCGGTATTTTTTATTATTGAAGACAGAGTACTAGTATAAGCGAGTGAAATGTAGTTTGATACTTGTATACTAAAATGAACTTTTACAGTTTTAAATATAATTTGGCATACTAATAAATAAAGTGATTTTACATTTGAATTTGAAAAATCAAATCGTCCGTTTAGTTTCGGAGTAATCGATTCGGAAAGTTTGACTTTCATAGGCGAAGATGTTGATTGCTATTGATGCTATTTGACATAGTAGAGCTCGGCTTAAATTAATTTTCGCTCTTAATACCACAATTTTTTAGAAATATGCTTCAAAAACTAACATAACATTAAATAGTTTCTTATTAACACTCTGTTAAATCCCTGAAAAAATCGTCCATCTAGCTTAAAAGTTATTAGAACTTTAATCAATTTTAAATCCTACATTTTTGTAAATAAAATAGCTGTTGAAATTGATTAGCAACGTTAAATATTTCGAAGATGGGCGAATATTTAAATTTTTAAAAAGTATATCGTTAAAGGTTAGTATAAATGCTCTTTACATTTGTTTCTATTTTTCGAAAAGAAAAAAAACGATAAATATCGAGATATTTGAGTAAATGGGAAAACTTTCACGTTTTTCTAGAAAATGCATGTAAATCTTAAACAAATAATTTTGTCAGAAACCTTTGTTTTGATCAATGAATAAGAATCTAGGTAACACATGATATTAAGTGGATATCGTATATGAGATCGATTTCAGTTAATTACCTATTAATTATGGTGACAAAATGGCGAAATTTTACCGAAAAAAAAAGTCCCAATAATTTCCGCCCCCTCTAATTCCCTAATTTTTGTCGGAATCCAATAAATTAAAAAAAAAGTTTTAGTAAATTTAATTCTATTTAAATTAGCTAGAGTAGTCTTTTGGTATAGGAGTCAATATTAAGATGTTACGAACATTTGAAGCACAAAATTTGCAATTTTTTGCCCTACACCGTCGACATTTCAGTAAATATTTCGGTAACGAAAAAAAAAATCAAAATTCTGACGATAATAAAAGATTCGCAGTGAAAAATACTCGTTTGACCTAATTTTTTATTTCGAGCTGGCTCTTACCGTTACCTAGATATCTGCGAAAAATAATAAAAATCAGCTCGCATTTCGGAGCCGAAAACATTACAAAAACATGCGATCTTGACACGTTCATATTTTTCGAAAATCACCGGCGGGGCAGCCATACGATGTCGCGACGTAAAGAGGAAGACTTCCCGTTAAACCTGATCGTAAATTGCAAATCGAAATTGGTAAATTCGGCTCGGAACGAACGAGTCGAAAGTGGCATTTTTTGACCATTAGTGATTTCGAAGACAGTTGAAGCGACGATTTTGATGTCATTCGCGATCCGCATACAGTATTTGGTAACTTATTGAAAGTCGACGTCGAGACGTGGTAAAAGTAGTATAAAAAGAGATAGCCGACATTAATAACCTAATAACTCTTGAAATATTGAAAATCACTCGACGAAATATAGCCAGATTAAATATAGATTAGTATCTGACAGTTATAATAATAATAATAATAATAATAAATACATTTATTCATAAATGAAATGGTACAAATTCGACAATACTGCCCTCTTCCATTTGCCCAGTACTACTCACTAACCTAAATTAAATAAAACTAAAACTAAAATATATTTTTTCATGACAATGACGTATCACAAGCCAACAGAGGTGTGCGCGAGGTCTCCGCACAAAAGTCTCCGATAAATATCCTACACAGCCCATAAACAACTAAAAATACAGGGGGCACCACAGAACTATTGACGTTGGATTAGCAACAATTGAGTTTCAATATATCTTGAAATTTTTTTATATTTTTCAGTTTTTATTTCATCTGAGAGTTCATTCCATAAATGGGCTGCTATATACGTGTATGACTTTTGAAAAATAGCCGTCCTGTGAGGGACTATTACAAAGTTGGTTATATTTCTGGTATCATGACCGTGGTTATGTGTAATTAATTTAGAACTTAAATAAATTGGCTCATTTGTTTTAATGATCTTCCATATGAAACAATACATGTGATGTAGTCTTCTGTTTTCCATATTTAAAATTTTATGCTCATTTAGATACGGGGTGATATGATTGCGGAAGGGAATATTATAAATGTACCTCATACAAGAATTTTGAACTTTTTGTATGGCATGTTAAAAAAGACAGCGTATTACCTACCATAAACCACATCTCCATAATCAAGTAGAGATAGTAATAACGAATTACAAAATATTTGTTTACATCTTTGAGGAATATCATGTTTTAAATGGTATAACTTTTTTAGACGAAAATATGCCATCTTTATTTTATTTTTGATATGGCTTTCGAACTGCAGGAATGAATCAAAAATTACGCCCAGATTTTTCGCTTCATTGACTACTGGAATTATTTCATTATTTATTTTGAAAGTTAAATTCATTGATTGAAATTTTTTATTCATTAGCACTGTTCCCATCAAAATGACTTGTGATTTGGATGCATTTAATTTTAGGTTATGGTCATATGTATATTTATATATATTATTTAAATCTTGGTTGATCTTAACTTGTATAGAGTTATTATCTGCTAGATCAAATGAACAATAAATTTGCGAATCATCGGCATATTGATGGAGAGTGGTATTTTTAATAACATTAGATATATCTGAAACATATAGTGAGAACAGTAGTGGCCCTAGGATTGAACCTTGTGGCACTCCTGCCTTTAAAGGTTTAAATTGAGACATTTGATTTATAACAACACATTGACTACGTTCTTTAAGATAGGTTGACATTAACTGCAGTGAAATGTCTGAGAATCCAAAATAATGTAACTTTGATAGCAGCAGTGAATGATCAAGGGTGTCAAAAGCTTTTGAGAAATCCAGCAGTACCAGACAAGTGCACTTTCCATTGTCTATTTCTCTGATAACATTATCGACTATGTGTGTTAATGCTGTAGTTGTACTATGATTTTTTTTGAACCCTGACTGACAAGTCGACAATAATTTATTTTTTTGGAGATATTCATAGATTTGGTTATATATATGCCTCTCAATTATTTTTGATATCGCACACAGTAAACTAATTGGTCTTAGATCTTTGAAATTTACAGG
Organism: Rutpela maculata; assembly: GCA_936432065.2. NCBI lineage: Eukaryota > Metazoa > Arthropoda > Insecta > Coleoptera > Cerambycidae > Rutpela > Rutpela maculata. Next base: position 54,629,854 of record OW386289.2, on the reverse strand, counting down.
ATTATTTTTTTTAGCTATAGGTTTTACTATGGCTTTTTTCCATAATGAGGGATATTTCCCGTGTAAAAGTGAAAAATTTATTATATGTGTTATTGCAGGAAGATAGAATGGCATGAAAAGTTTTATATCAAAGATTAAGAGGCCATCCACCCCTGTGGCATGAGTTTTAATAGAATTTATTATCTTAGCCACATTATATTCTTCGATAGGTTTAAAACTAAGTAGTTCATTTATGCTTGAATGAATATTACTGTTATAAAAATTTAAACTAATATCACTTACTGTAGATTGAGTATTTATTTCAGACACAAAGTAATCATTTAACGAATCAGAGTCCTGTAAATTTGACGGTAAATCTTCCTCAGATGTTTTAGTTAAATTTAATTTTTTTGCAGCTGACCAAAAAATTTTTGTATCATTTTTTATTTGATTGAAGTAAGCCACTTTTTCGCGGCGAATGGCTGATTTTGTATAATCGCGTAATTCTTTATAATAATTATAGTTGCCCTCTGTTTTGTTTTTTAGATATTTTTCACGAGCCTTGTCTCGAAGTTTCATCATAATTTTGATAGTATCTGTGATCCACGGGGTAAATGGTCGGTCAATAATTTTTTTACAAACAATAGGTGCATGAATATTTAATAAATATAGTAAAATACGATTTAAATGTTATGACAATCGTATTTAACACAGTGTTGCCAAATCCTTTTACTCTATCTCTCTCGCGCTTTAATTTATTAAATCTACAGCTAGATTCACTTTTATCAGTATACAAGTACCCGAGGGGGCAACCGCTGGCGAAATTTTGTACACCTAATACCCATTCTAGAAAAATACCCTTTATTTCCCCTTTAATTCCTTGTAATTCCCCTAATTCCTCAAATACCTTTATTTCCTCCTAATACCTTAATATTTTCTAGATTATCTCAGGAGTAGTAAAGAAATGACAGTTCTGTGACACCCCCCACCACTTTTTAGTACCCCCCTCCACTCTTCCAGAACCCCCCACCAATTTCTCAGAACCCCCCTCCATTTTTCATAAGCCACGCCCCATCCCCTCCACTCTTCCAGAACCCCCCTCCATTTTTCATAAGCCACGCCCCATCCCCTCCACTCTTCCAGAACCCCCCTCCATTTTTCCCCAGACCCCGCCCAATCTCCCCACCACTTTTCGATCCCCCCTCCATTTTCCCCCAAGCCCCGCCCAATCTCCCCACCACTTTTCGATCCCCCCTCTACTTTTCTCACAATCCCCCCACCAATTTCTCAGAAACCCCCTCCATTTTTTCATAAGCCACGCCCTACCCCCTCCCTACCTCATCGGAAATGTTATAGGTTAGGCAGTACATATTTTACCATTGCTCCAAACACTTAATCATTATGCCCGTCTGTGTATGGATATGTATCAGATGTAAGAGTGTATTAAAGGAATACAGTACGTTCAAAAATGAAAAAATATTCACCGTGTGTGACAATTGTGATATACAACCTATCAAGGCACCTGCTGCATAATTGATTTCACATTTCATACTAATAAGTGAAAGTAGTGGTGGATTTTCAACCTCCCCTCCACCATAATTTAGGATCATTCCCTCCCCTCATATCATATATATGATCATCATCATATATATGTATGGTGAGGACCTCCCATCTCTCCCACCACAACTCAAAACCTCCCACCGCAATTCAGCACCCCCACTATATCAAATTATTCTGATTATAAAAAGAGACGTACACAGGCATTGTAACAAAGTTTTTTGTGTCAACTAGTTAAAGAAATTCAAGTGTTCACAATGGCTTACAGTGGCAGTTTATTTAGTTTACCTGAACTGAGTATTAATGATTTAATTAATAATTTACCTCCAGCACCGCAAGACAAAAATGAAATAGTAGTACTTGGTGAGCGAAGGTACCAACTGAATAAATCTAGAAGTAAATATGTGACAACGGGATTATCACATGACTTCTGTTATAACCCATGTGTGAAGCTAAGTGGAAACAAACTTGATGTAATAATTTTTAACGAAAAGGAGTGGCTTCATTTTCTCACGTATCAAGGTGTAATAACTAATTATGTATACTCCAATGATAAAGTTGAACCAGTAGAGACTGATAACTTTCTTATAAAATTTGAGCAAATTTCCTATTCCAGAGTTATAAAAATAATAAAAAATAACTCTTACATTTACTTGGGATATGAATCGATTTGCAAGTTGTGGGAAGCATTACCACTCATTAAGGCTAACATTGAGACCTTAAAAAGATTGCAATTCCAAAGTTATTTCAGGAATGTGGTGAGAGAACTACAACATCAAGAAGGAAATGTATTTGAAAATGCAGTAAATCTTATTGAAAAGAATAAAAATGGCTATAATGAAAATACCATTATGCTTATGGAGTTAATTTATATTTATCCAGATATATTGGAAGCTGAATATTGTGGTAGGATCTAAAGATGAAGAAAGTGACATTTAATTTAAGAGACAATAAGATTAATTTTATGGTGGTGTGGAATTTTGCGTATAAATTATCAAGAAAGAGATATTGGGAAATGGTAGCCCTCGATAGAGTTCGGTTTAATAGAAGAATAAAACAAACTTCAAATATTATAAACCCCATTTTAGACAGTACTCATAGATATAATGTATATAATGAGAGATTTTGTAATTTATATGATACTTAATCATATATAACCACATAGGTAGTATTTTTGTATTTATGTATGTGAAATAGATATATAGAAATAAAACATATTTATGCTTGAATATTTGTTTTATTAGGTAAAAATATATTATAAATTAAATAATACATGAAAAAAGTAATAAAATATAGATTATATTCATACAATGCTATTATTTGAAATCCATGAATTATGCTTATTGCTTAATCCTAACCATTTAACATAGAGCTTGTTATTCTTTTTTCTTAAAATTTTTTCCACGAGATATACATCGGGATACTTTACTTTCTGCATTTCTTCCTCATAAAAACTCCCTAAAATTTCCTCTCCCATTTGGTCTTGTAAAAGATAAGTTCTAGGATTACCTTTATGAACTTTCCTAATTTTGAAAATTTCATTAGACCAGTTAGGCGTATATCCCTTTGAAAAAGCTTGTCGATATTTACTAATCCTCACATAATCATTTACTTTAAATTTTTTTTTCCTTGGATCGACTGTTTTCGGGTGGTTATAGACAGTTTTTAATAAGCGTTTTTCATCTTTCTTTTTAACATTTTTAGGTTGCATCCCAATTGTCCTATGTTTAGTGTTATTGTATTCAACAACAATATCCGGTAACAAATTTAACCACTTATAGTTTCCGTTTAGACTAAAAAGTTTCCACATTTTATTTTTTAAAGTCCTATTAACTCGTTCCACAACACTTGCTTTGAGATCTGTATAAGAGCTATAATGGTTAATTTTCATCTCATCCATTAGTTTTTTAAATTCTTTATTGTAAAATTCTTTACCCAAATCTGTTTGCAAATTTTTCGGTACAGCTTTGATATCTGATAAGATCTTTTTCATTGCTTCCGTAACATTTTTTCCGCCTTTAGTTTTCACAGGTTCACACCAAACAAATTTTGAGAATACGTTAATAACTACTAAAATATATTTATAACCTTTGTTTACTTTAGCATAAGGGATCATCTGTACAAGATCTGCTTGAAAAAGATCATTAATACCTGTAACAATAACTCTTCTTCGTTTAAAATAGCTGGTTTATGAAGTTCATTTACTATTTCCTTTTTAATGTTACTCATCTTTACTTATCGATAGGGTAAATGAATCCTTAACTTCCCACATACACTATTTATCTTATTATTTTAGCCTCTTTTAATTCCTCTATTATTGAAATTATCTCGTTATTATGTCCCGTATTTCCTGCCAACTGTGAAGCTATGAGTAGTCTTAATCGGTCTATTATTTCATTATAGTCATCAAAATGTTTATATTCAATTTTTTTATTATCAAGTTCCATCAGTGTTAATGCACCACCTTTTTTTTTTTCATTATTTGCCTTCCTTATTTGTTCCCTTGTCTTTCTCATTTGTTCAGGTGAAGAAAGTGAACTCACTCTCGATCTCGTCACGGGTGGCTTAGCTTCTGAAGAAAATGTATTTATTCTTGGTCTTACCACAGCAGGTATTGCCGATGCACTTTTTTTATTAGCCCTTTCTTGACTCATCGAGTGCAAGGTAGAAACACGTGGTTTAATAATATCTATAAATTTAGACGCATTTGATGTAGATAGACCTCTCTCCGGATCATAACCTAGGTAATGAGCATTACTCCTCCTAATTATATCAATATACTGATCCACATCAGATGCTCGATGCCCTGCTGGATGCTTTTTGAACATTAATTCATACAATCCTGGCGTACCTTTGTATGGAAACTGATCATCAATAATAAAATTAGCACCATCAAAATCAACAGTTGCAGTGCCAATAGCGAATTTCTTCTTAAATGGGTCGAAGTAAATACCAAAGGTATCATCAAACTCGTTTTGTGAATCCTCAATTTTATCTTGTATGTATGCTCGCGGTAGAGGTGCATTAAATTGTTGCAAGTATCTCTCATTTTCTGATAGTACGGATGGATCTACTACCTGTGATGGAAAAGTTTCATCAAAGAAACTCCCTACATATTGAGGTCTTTCTTGGGTAGAGTCAAAATGAAATGTTTCATCTTCCAAATTAGTGGGTGCTGTGTGATAAAATTCAAGAGGGACTGGATCAATTGATCGCCTGTTTAAACTCTCATTTTTTATTTCTGTTTTCAAAAAAGATTTACGTGGATCACTTTCATTATTAACGATAGTTGTTACTAATTCACGAAGAGGTCGCGTTATCGGTTTATAAGTTTCCTCCAATGCTAACTGAGATTTAGCAATATCAGTTTTCAAACTTCTATACTTTTGCCTTAAGGCATCTCGCGTCTTTAACAGCTCTGCTGCCACTCTACTATCCATGGTGAATGGTTGATAATATTAATGTCTCTATTTTATATATGAAAAAATTGATCAAAACCTTTTCGATATCTCCCAGAGTTGATTGGACAATCTTTATCAATTACAACGAATCCATATTTATCATTCCAACAAAATGCACAAAGTTCTTTGAAATCTTGGAAACTCATATCAACGTTTACATGATCATCATAGATATGTTTGAGATTGGTAAGGTCCTGAGGAAATATCACAAGAAGATTGGCATTGTCTCTACATAATTGTTTAGGGATAGCAGCGTAGGTTTGACATAAATAAAAACAATCAGTGTTTTTATGACGCCCAAAAGAAAAATAGCTTTTAATAATACTTTGATCACATGATACCAAATCATCGAATATTATGACTGAATTCGGTTTTATTTCTTCTGGAGGTATCACTGCATCCCCGTCATTATATTCGAAATATCCAATTTCATTCATAGGTTTCACCAAGCATCCTCAGATATTCATATTTCGGTTGGTATAGAGATTTAGAATATAAATAAATATTTTCAAAACGTAAACCGTTAGGATGTTTCCAACAAACTAAGCATTACATTTGTTTTTCCAGACCCAGAACTTCCAACTAGAAGTCCCCCGTTTCGACTGTCCACCAAATAAAATACCATGTTTTTGAAAAGTCTTTGTCTTGGAAATTTTTTCGTGATTAACTATTGGTAAAATTGTTGCTTGCTGTTGAATCTGCATTGTGTTCAAATAATCACATCACACTAGTGTGAAATCGAACTGCATTAGAAAGAGAACTGTTAAAAAACTGATCAAGCATAACCCTCTACTCTATATAAAAGGGTATTCTACAAAACCAAGAATCAGTTTATTCCATAATTTGGGATATAATGGGTCGAACCAAAAGTTCACAGCTTACTTGTACTAGAAACTCTAAAAGAGAGAGGACGTGGTCTGCTCAATAGTATAATAAATAAACTTCCGGTGGAACTACATATACCTGGTTATAATTATTGTGGGCCAGGAACTAAACTCACAAAACGCCCTAGAACGAGGTGATAGGAGGAATTAACCCATTAGATGAAGCGTGTAGAGAACACGATATAGCATATTCCAAATTTGAAGAGGTTGAAAAAAAGGAATCAAGCAGATAGGGGAATTAGCTGAAGCTGCATTTAAACGTGTAAAAGCACCCGACTCTGGTTTTGGTGAAAAAGTCGCTGGCATTGGGAGTTGGTGGGGTAATGAAATTAAAGAGTAAATTGGGAATGGGGTCTTAAGCGACGAAAAAATCGTGATTCAACGAAGAAGAGGAAGAGGAGGTGGACAAATAAATGTAAGGTTGCTGTAAAAAAAACATTAAAATCAAAGAAGCGAGGGAAAAGAATTCTCAACACTCCAAAAAGAGGGGGGGTTCTCCACTTCTGTTACCTCTTTTGGGAGCATTAGGAGCTGTTGGAGGGGGTGTAGCCGGTATTGTGAAAGCAGGTAACGATTCCAAGTCAAATGGTAAGGTGATAGCTGAACAATTGAGGCATAATTTGGCGATGGAACAGGCCGCTAAGGGGAAGGGTTTATATTTAGGCCCTCATAAGAAAGGTTCTGGATTATATCTTAAGACGTATAACAGCAAAAAAAACTAATTAGGCTACCTCACCGTCCACTTACTAACATAGATTTAATGAAATACTCGAAAATTCTAAAATTCCAAATTTTCGAGGTATTTTCATGAGAGATACACTCCCAAAAAAATTAGGAAAAAAGAATCTGGTATAGTAAATCTGGATATCAATGATGGAGATGGAACTCACTGGATTGCATATATAAAGAAAAATAAGGAAATAGTTTATTTCGACAGTTATGGAAATTTAGACCCCCAGATGAGTTGAGAAAATATTTTTTAAGTGATGGTAGCCTGAATGAAATAAAATATAATTATGATTCTGTACAAAATTATGATTCATATGTCTGTGGACATTTATGTCTATTATTTTTATATAATCAATGTAAATAAGTTTTTCTTATTCATTTTCTAATAAACGTTCAAAGTATCACTATGTCTTTTACATTCGCTCTCAGTGGAGAATCTTCTGTATTAAATTACAATTTCAATCCACCGATATATTTAGATGATGAGGCAGATTATGAAATTGGATTAACTAATTTTGATACTTATAATATTATCCCAAATATTGACAACAACAATAATAAATTTGCGTGGGGAAGAAATAATGAACATATAGTTCAAATACCTGTAGGGTGTTATGAAATTGATGATATTTTAAAAATCATGACAAATAAAATAGTTCAAGAAGATGATGAAGCAGTTCTTAGGATTGATATAGATATTAACACATCCAAAATTATTATAAGAACAAACAGGATAATTAATTTTAACGTGGAGGATTCGATAGGTCCAGTATTAGGCTTCAAGAAAAGAGAGTTAAACGCTAATGATACTAATATTTCCGATGATCCAGTAAAGGTTTCCAAAGTGAATGCTATCTGCATTGACTGTAACATTGCTGTTGGTTCTTTTTTTAATGGAAAACCTGTTCACATCATTCATCAGTTCTATCCAACAGTTCCAATTGGGTATAAAATAGTAGAATCACCTCTAAATATTATTTACTTCCCAGTGAGCGTTAAAACCATCAACAACATCACAGTTAAAGTGATTGATCAAGAAGGACATCTTGTCAATTTTCAAAAAGAAACGATAACTGTTAGACTACATCTTAGAAAATCAATTCGATAATAAAATGGTGTTGATATTTAATTCAAGGTCTCCCATTCATACACAAAAACCACACTATAAAAGGATACGTAGGAAAAAAGTCAACAGTTCTAAAAACACTCTCAACAGAATAACATCAGCAAATCGACGGTTCTTAAAATCACTTGGATTCGAAGTATTAGTATAATGGAATTACTTAATATAACCGAGCAACCCATAATTGACAACTCCGTAGTAGAATATCAGTATCATTCATATCAACCCAATATATCTGGAACTCTAGATTATAATGATGAAACGAGAATTACCATTCAGGATTTAGATACCTATACAGCACCATGTTATAGCTATTTATACATCGAAGGAAAATTAACAAATGAGGATGGAACTTCACCTACCAACTTAGAGTTTATCAATAATGGTGTTGCGTTTTTATTTCGAGAAATTAGATATGAGTTAAATGGAATAGTAATAGATTCCGTGAGAAATGTTGGCTTAGTTTCAACTCTATTTAATTATCTATCACTGAATCAAAATGAAAGTGTTTGTATGGAAAATGCTGGATGGTTCCCAAAACAGAAAAAAGGTAAAAAACCTAAAATTTTGATAGATACAAGTGGAAATTTCAACGTCTGTATTCCATTAAAATTCCTGGTTGGTTTCTTTGAAGATTTTCAAAAAATAATCATTAACATGCGACAAGAATTAGTACTGGTACGTAATAGTAATGATTTTGACTGCATTACAAATACTAAGGATGAAGTAGATAAAGATGGTGTTGCTATAGATGAAAAGCCGAAAATCACGATTTCTAAATTATTTTGGAGAGTTCCACATGTTACCGTGGGTATTTCAGAGCAGCTTCGATTAAATAAAATTATAAGTAGGAATGTGGATCTTCCTATAACATTTAGAAGTAGGGAACTGATTGAATATCCATCTCTACCGGCCTCAAGCAGACATACGTGGCCTGTCAAGACATCTACTAAAGTTGAAACTCCTAGGCATGTAATAATAGCATTCCAAAAAAATAAGAAAGGAAATATTAGGGCTGATATGAGTAAATTTGATGATTGTGATCTTAGAAGCATTAGAGTTTTCTTGAATTCTGAAAGATATCCATACAATGATTTATATCTAGACTTCAAGAATAACAAATTTGCAACTCTCTATCAAATGTTTGCCGATTTTCAAGAATCCTATTACCCCCACCAAATAAATCAACCCATTTTCAATCCCACTGAATTCAAAGATTTTGCACCAATAGCTCATATTGATTGTTCTCGTCAAAAAGAAGCTTTACAAACAGGATCGGTGGTTATGAGAATAGAGTTTGAGACTGGCAGCCCTACTACCACGGATACTAATGCATATTGTCTCATTCTGCACGAGAAGCATTTCACCTATAATCCTCTAACAAAAATCGTTCGTCAGCAGTAAAATGCGCATGACATATTTTTACCTATATATAAAAAAATTATAATGTAAATTATTAGTATGAATATGAGATCAGACTATATTCAAAAGTTAAAAGAACACAGAAAAAAATTACGTGACTTAAGAAGAGCGATTGAATTATACTGTATAAAAGAGAAGATGCTAAGAGAACTACAACGTTTAAAGATATGAAAATTATTATCGATGTTCAAGGATTTCGAATCGAAAACAATAAGTTTATTGTTAAAGAACTGGCAGGATATGATGGAATGAAAACGTGTCACTATATATTTAAACCACCCTACCCATTTAAGATGCTTTCACCAGACTTACAAAAACAAGTGTGCTGGTTAACAGGAAATTATCACTGCATTAAGTGGTCTGATGGCTTTACACCACTACACATGTTTGGAAAGATTATTGATAATTTGGTCACATCTGATGATTGTGTTTACATAAAAGGAGGAGAAAAGGCGAACTACATTAGACAGTTCACTTCACAACCCGTTATTGAATTTGAGGAGCAGCCACCTTTACGAAAATCTAGTGCAAAATGTTTTTATCATTTAAATACTAATTGTATGTGTGCACTTTCTAATGTATATTATTTGTATGAAAATTTTATAATGTCATGAGTAAAATAATAAAAAAACTATAAATGAATTTCTGTTGTTTTTATTTAAAAAATTTTATAACAATACAACTACTAACAAATACAATTCCAATTTAGCCACACATCTTCACTACTATCAGTCAGAATCCCCATTACAAGCTATTACCTTGCTGGCAAGATCCGGCTCCAAAAATTGTTTTATCCGATCCAAATATGCGCATAGATTCAAATCTATCAAAGATTGCACAAAGCAGTGCTGACAGATCGCCCTCTCCAGAAAGTTGCAACATTTTCTATATGCTTCATCAAATCTCAAGGCTAGATCGTTACACGCATCCTCTTCGTACATTACCATTCCATAAACTATTTTGTATTTCATATTTGAAAATATATGTCTTAAATAAATCACACCACTTTCTAAATCAACAATTTTGATTTCTTCTTCCAAATACGCCAACATCTTGAAATTTACTGTTTATTTCTTCCCGAACTAAATTGATAGTCACTAAAGTGTCCGTGTTTTATAATGAAATTCCCACCTAAATATATAATTTTATCGTTGCATATACTCAATTTAGCTACACATCTTCACCACTGTCACTGTCAGAGTCCCCATTATAAGCAATCACCTTGCTGGCAAGATCCGGTTTTAAAAATTGTTTTATCCGATCCAAATACACACACAGATTCAAATCTATCAAAGATTGTACAAAGCAGTGCTGACAGATCTCTTCATCCAGAAACTTGTCACATTTTTGAAGACCTTCATCGTACTTCTTGGCTACCTCGTTACACTCTTCCTCTGTATAAAATCTACCCATTCCATAAACCGCTTCATGTTCCGCATCGAATCTCAAATTTGAAAATAATTGTCTTAAATGATTCACACCACTTTGTAAATCAACAATTTCGATTTCTTTCACATACGCCATCCACATTTTGAAATTTACTGTTTATTTCCCCCCCCGAATTAAATTGATAGTGACTAAAGTGTTAAATTAATGCTCCAGTTTTATAATGAAACTCCCACCTAACCATATACCCCACCTATTTCTTAAATGTCTATACAAAGAAAACAATTTTATCACTTGATTTACCTACCCAGCTGCACAGACAGCAGTTCTATTTTCAATTAGCAAATCAGCATTTGCATAGTTAACACTTTACAATCAGAATAATGTTATTATTGTATTATCTATCCACACAGTCAGCAGTTCTATTTTTAATTACCAAATCAGCATTTGCATAGTTGACACTTTACAGTCTAGACATAAATGTTATTGCAAGTTCAGCAAAACTATTCCTCCACTTAACCCAGCTAAAGAAAATATACAACTATAAAAGGAAACCTAAGCTTGTGAATGGCAGTTGCTTAATAAAATTTATATAACCCAAATTAAATTTAATATCTGAAATGAGTACAGTGTGTGTATGTAATATGTTCAGGAGTCCTGCAGTAAATTATTGCACGTGGAATTATAAATTGGTGCAAATAATTAAAGAACGCTTCCCTGAAGAATATGAAGTTTTGAGAAATTTACCAGGTCAACGTTGGGTAATAGCTGGCAGTTTTATATGTTTGCTATTAAAATTAACTAACACCAGTGGGGGTATGGACATATTTTATTTCAACAACGAATTTAGTGAGAAATGTGACAAAGCTGATTGGCATCCATCCTCAAGCTACCGCAATGTTTTTAATGTATTCAACCATCGAAAATATAATATACAAATTATAGAATTTATAAATGTAATACCAGGGATACATCTGAGCCATGAAATATTCCAATTGCTGTGGTGTTTTGATTGTGTCTTGGTTAGGAAAGCCCTACATTTAAAAAGTGCTTTATTTGTTGACTGTAATTTTGGTCCTGTGAAATTTGGAACTCCTTTTCGACAAGAAAAATATAAAGATCGTCTCCTGCAACCGACTATCACTCAGCCCAAAACACTGTACCTAATAGCTTATGAATGTATACACAAAATCTAATAAAAAACATAATCAGAGTATTAATGTTGTTTCATTATATTGTACACACACATCCACTTTCAATTCATATATGATTTAACTGTAATAAGATGGGATGATTAAACGATAAAAAAACACAAAATTTTTATAATAGTGTTTTATTAGACAAAGTTAGTGATGTTATTCATATTATTTACAATAAATCAAAGTCCATTGCTAAATTTTCCTGTTCAATAATTTCATCGGCTAGCCTTAAAAGAATTGTGAGGTTATCTTCAGCGGTATTATGGTCAGCGTTATTGTGTAAATTACTGATAGAGTAATGCCCCCACGCCAAAGTTTTTGTACTCCCGGGTACAACATATCGTTTGTCGTCGTGTGCTGAGAGTGCAACCTTATTTTTTAGTTCGGTATATAGAGTATGCAGATGTGATGAGAATACATACATTTTTCGAAATATCAATCCACCATCCTCAACAATTTGTTTATAATCGATCAAATGTAATTGATTTTTTACAATACTTTTTGAGACTCCTTTAGCTTTCTTTGTGACGTCACCATTTGCTTGAACACAGTAAGCTTTTGCTCCAGTGCCAAAGAAGCTATCTATTGGTACACCTGCATATTCGTCTTTCATTTTGCCTACAACTGATTCCGTTTTTGGAATGTTGTGTATATTTGGAATAGGAAAATTTGATGTGTCGAATAAATCTATATATTTCTTAATGTCATCGTAAACGTTATCAGTGTAAATCTCTAGAATTAAAGAGTCTGTATCGGTGTAGCATAGAGAAGCTTTGTCATCATATTTCTTTTTTATGAAATTATAAAAAAAATCATAAACTATAGTTTTAGATATATCTAAAATAGTAAAACCTACATAGAGTGGCTTATCGTATAGTATTTTTAACAAAGACATTTGCACTGCTACTAAATTTTCCGAAAACACTGTACAGGATTTGAAATTTGGTTTTGCAATTAATCCTTCAGCACCAACACTGCCTATACTATTTGCCCAATGCGATACTAGCCTCACATCAGTTCTATTGTCTACATTTTCCATAGTTTTGCCAAATATTGCATTATTAAAAAATTTAAAAAGATCTCGCTCGAATGCATTTTTTGAACAATTTCTAAGTTTAGTATTCAAATCTATATAAGTTTTTAACCAAGCAGATTGTGAAAATTCAATGACTCTATGTATTTTTTTAAGTATTAACCCATGTTCAATGCATTGTTTTAAATTTCTGTAATGGATTATATATTTATGTTTATCATGTAAATTTAATAGTAATTTTGAATTTTTAGAGTCTGGAGGTATATTTTCAGGGCAGAAAGGCAAATCATTATGTTTATCATGTAAATGTTGTGGGTATTCCAAATCTACTTCAAGTACATAACCCTTTGGTGAATCATCACCAAGATTAGTACAATCAAAGTTTTCAATTTCACAATCATTTAACCATCTAAAATTTCCTGTGGGCATACATTGACTCATCGCACAACCGTAAAGGTTTGTGGCGTCTAAATATAATATATATGATGTTGGTTCTAATGGATTATAATTTAAAATAAATGGGTTGTTTGCCACAGCCTTTCTATTACTACACTGACTGACACCACCACGTATTCCCTTCCTAAAAAAATGTAGCATATCTATATCAGTTAAAAGTTCAAGTTGAATACCAGTTTTTCGTAACATAGCATCCCAACTTAATGACGGAGCCGTTAAATATTGTGCAGGATCTAATTTATATGTTTGCATGCATATTTGTCTGAAATTTTCAAAAATGTCAGCAAGAAGCAGCACGTCCGATACCAAGTAAATGTCTGAATATTCACCAAGAGTTTGACAATTAAAGGTTTGCCACACATCACAAGCACGATTATAATCCTCCTGAGAAATTGATTCACCACTCAAAATATTAAAAAACTGTTCAAGTGATGGTAATTCAATGTCATTCAATTTATCCATGGATTCAACGTATGAATATGGGAAAACACCTTTTCGTCTTATTAAATTGAATTGTTTCTCATCACTGTAATATTTTTTCACTTCGAGGCATTGATGTGGTTCCAATGTTTGACTTAATTTATCTAATGAAGCGGGTAAAAAGCGAAATGAATCCACAAACCTCAATTTAATGTAAATATTTTTCGGTTTTTCATCATTAGATTTATCAACAAGAATGTGTTTGGAAAATGTAATATATTTTTCTTTATTTTGTGCAATAACTTGTATTTTTTCTTTCTTTAAGGCTAATTTCTTAATAAATAGATGAGAATCATAATTTGTTAAGTTGTGGAAAAATACTGGTATAAATTTAGGAATTTTGAAATTTAGATTACAAGAAGAATGCGCAGCTCCTCTAAAATTACCAGAAACGTGGCAGTGATCGCGGACCTTTCCTTCATCATTCTCAAATGGTTTATCACAAATATGACAAATTTGACTGTTGTCGAAAAATGTTTGTTGACTTTCTGTCAATGGCTTCATTTCGACTATATTTTTCAAATGATTCTGATACAATTGTAAAACATGTTGTTCCAATTTTTTAACAAAAACTTCCGCAACATCAGTACCTCGATAATATTCAAGTGTGGAAAATTTATCATCAAAATTACACTTTATATAGAAACAAAATGAATATGGTTCATGCTGATATGTTTTAACAGTAAATGATTTACTATCGCATGGTTCGTTGTGATGAATCGGTTTTAATAAACTTTCAAAGTCAGCATATATCACGAAAGGAACGGGTAATTGTTTTTCAAAATTTATAAATTTCAGGATATTCCCAGCAAGCCTTTCACCACACTTATTAATTAGAGGTTCTGGGTTTGGTAATATGGTGCATAAATGGTTACAATCATTGCTTTGGTGGGCCATTAATTTCTCACGAGAGTTAAAAAAATATAGACAACCATCACAAATATAATTTCTACCATCATGTTTTGATCTCTGAGAAGAAACTAACCGCGATAGGTCTTTAATAAGTGTGTAGTGACTGTTCCCTTTATTATCCGTAATTAGTAATAAGTTCACATGTGTATTTTGTCGACTATGTGTAAAATATAAGGGACCTACAATCTCACTGACCATTTCACCATTTTTAAATTGAGTATCTATTCCAAATACATTTATAGATATATTATTTAAACCTTCAAATTTTTGAATGTCTTTAAGTTTAACAGGAAAATCTATACCTTCAAAATTTAACAATGTGGAATAATGAGGGTAAGATGAAACTCTCTTTGGATTTCCATTGGTAGGGAAGATGGCGGCGCTGACAGCCCAAGCGAAACATTTTTCATCCCCACTCTCAATATTTAAAACAGCTTTTCTATTTTCTATTTGCCTCGGCAATTTAATGTATGATGATGCAAATAGTGGATTATACTTATTAATGTTGACCTCGAGAAAACTAACATGTTTCAAAGCCCATCCTGAGTCTCGCTCCTGAAATGTTGAGGCTTTCTCTAGTATCTCCTCCTTAAAGTCATTATATAAGTTTAATAAATCGGTTGAAAGTGTTACAACTTTATTTCTTGTATTGAATGATTTTATTTCTGACAATTCTTTCTCTTCAATAACATATAACCCAAATAATTCCACATTAATTTTTAAGCTCGAGTACATTTTAATATATTCCTCAATCAAACGGAAAACTTTCTCTTTTATTTCATCCAAAAACTGGGATATATCAACACTGCATTCCTTTGAAGAAAAACGAAAACTTGCAATACGATTCTTAAACGCATTCTGCAGCTTTTCAATTCCGTCTCCAGACATATCAATCCCTTTATTGTGTGCAGAACTTCTTAGATGACCAGTTAATTCATTTTTTTTCACTTTTTTATCACATACTGGACAACGAGTCTCTTGTGAATTTGTAGGAAACTCTATGCTAGATGAGGAAGAAGGGCCAGGTTGATTTACTGATTTATGCTCAACACATTGTGATGAATTTTTCACTTTCATTTTTTTGGTTGTATGACTTTCACTGATCTCTCTATAGCGACAACTTTCCCGTTGATGACGTAATAAACTACTTTTCGCAGTAAAAGTTTTCAAGCACTGAGGACACTGCATTATTGAAATGTACGTTCCAACACAAGAAAAACTCTAATATTAAAAATCAGAAATGTTCTTGCCCCTTTATATCTCTCAAAAGAAGTGGTGGGGGTACCTGCAATAGCATACTGAATTTACATAGGCCACCGTGTAAAAAATGTGCATCTCAAGTTACCTATTGTTTAAACGCTTTAATGCATAGTGAAATAAAGTTATATTAATCATTTAAGATTTCATTGTAAATAAATTTCATTTAATTAATAATAAATTTATGCTGTAATAAAATAAGTTTTATCATAATAAAATACTTTTTATTTACTTATGTGTTATTTAAATAATATATGAACAGTAACTGATAAATTGCGAAAATAATAGCCCATTGTTCTATTTATAGCTGGTTTTTATAATGAGGAAGTATTTATTATCTTGAATGAAGAAGCCTTTGTTTGTTATATGATTACACAACTGTGCTTTGATATTTTATCTACGGTGTTATATTTTATTGTCTTGATAATTTTATAAAGGAATGTTATTATAATAAATTGTGTAATAAGAATGGTATATGGACTGTAGGTAGTATACATATTTGTGGTAAGTACCCGTAATTTTTGGGGGGGCGACTTTTGGGGAACTGGGGGGGGTGTTGGGGGGGGTAATTTTGGGGAGTACTTTGGGGGGGGGGGTAATTTTTGAGGGAACTTTGGGGGGGGGGGGGTAATGTTGGGGAGTACTTTTGGGGGGGTTAATTTTTGGGGGAACTTTTTTGGGGGGGGTAATTTTGGGGGGTAATTTTTTCTGGGGGGGGGGGTAATTTTGGGAGGGGACTTTTGGGGGGGGGGAATTTTTGGAGGAATTTTTTTTTGGGGGGGGGGGCATATAGTGTAAATACAGTGAGTCATATCAATGAATAATACAAATTATGGTACTTCAATACTTGCTGACTACTTCTATTTATAAGAACGTTACATGTTTGTTTCATTCCCATCAAAGTATATAACTTGATAATGCCTCGAAAGAGGTGATAAATAACAATGTAGATAAATAAGGAGCCTACATATTTTTTTATCTATTCATATCAATTCTTTACAAACAATACCCGCTTGCAAGTTCAGCACATTATTTCCTTACTCTGTAGTATGTGTTTATAGTTTCTGTATGACTTGACAATGCTTCTTTCATTATTATGATAAATAACAATGTAGATAAAAGACGCTTACATATCTTTTTCATTTCAATGAATTCATTTAGTAAATTATTACCGTACTCATCTATTCTTATCAATTCTTCACAAACAATATCCACTTGCAATTTCAGCACATTATTTCCATATTTAAAGCTTGACTTTATCAGAAATACATTTAGTTTCAGTCTCACTTTTCTTGCGTTATTTATCTACTATAAAAAATCATTAAAAATGTGTGCACAAAAAAGTTTCTCAAGTAACAAACGTTCGGCAACTCCTGATGAATTATATGAAGACATATCATTTGAAGAAAAAGTGTGTCAGCGAATGAACTCAATTCGTTCAGTTGAATCTGTAGATTCTGAGTTCTGCATTACTGAAGGTGATCTTGGAACTCTTCGCCCCATTTTTGAAGCAGTCCCATCAGCCCCATCAGCTCCATTAGCCCCATCAGCTCCATCAGCCCCATCTGCATCACATCAAAGAAGTGAGGTTGCTCGTCGTAGTTCTGAGGAAAATGAGGATGACTCGGAAGATGAGCTCTTCACAAATTATATTCATCAAGTTAAGAGGAAATGTGATGCTCATGATGATGAAATGAAGGGAGCTAGAACTAAATTCCTGCACGAGGTACGGAAGGTATTAATTGTTGAGTCAGGGAGGTATACTCGACACTGCCAAAATCAGCAAAATACTTTAAATGGGGAACTTAAAAAAATTGAAAAAAAACAACGAGAATTAGCCGATTTACACTCCCATATAAAAACGAAGCAAAATGAAATTGAAGGAAGTTTGGAATATGTGAGAGACTTTGTAGTAAATTTTCCATTTAAATAGAGTATTTTTTTATTGCTTTTTAAATTTATTTTAATTATTATTATTATTATTGTTAATACTCATTAATATATGCATATTCATAATTTGTATTTACAAAAATAAATGTATAAAATTAAATGTGTATTTTTGTTTTCTTATTACAACTCTAATTATACAGGGTGGTTCAATGAAAAATTAATTTATTTCTTAAATAAAAGGACACACATTATTGTTTGTTTTTTTATTATTTCACCACATAAAAAGGTATTATCATAAATATTTACAATTATTTAACACAGCATAAATCACCCACATTTTTGAAGCCCCCATTTACATACATTACATCTGGATTGCGACTCTGGTGGGCCATCCACATGACTATGCCATTCTGGTCGGTTATGGTGTACAAAGCAAGGTAGTTGAACCATTAGTTTAAAATCTTGTGTATATACTCTTGGTAATTTAGACCATGCATAAAGAAGTTCAATGGGTTTGACTTTTTCAATCAGATATATTAATGGGAAATGTTGTAACTCTTCCTCAGTAAAATCATACAAATTTTTACCATGCTGGTGCTCTTTTATTAATTCACTTCTTTGACAGTGTGGGCAGCTCAGTGCTGAATCCATATTTTCCGAAAAATCCTTACAATTGATCTGGTAACTAATCACGAAGAACACAGTGTGATGTAGTAAACTTTTACATCCGACACATTCATACACGATTAGTATAATAATGTTAAGGTGTTTAGAATTGTGGTAAAATATGTACTGATTAACCTATGACATCTCAGATTACCCTCTTCCATGGTAATTATGGGGGGGGGGGGGAATTATAGTAGGGATGTGAGGTGGGGGGTTTGAATTATGGTGGGAGAAAGATTTTCATGTATTCCTTTAATACACTCTTATCTGATACATATTCATACACAGACGGGCATAATGATTAAGTGTTTGGAGCAATGGTAAAATATGTACTGCCTAACCTATGACATACCCCTTCCATGGTGATGAGGTAGGGAGGTGATGGGTGTGGCTTATGAAAAAATGGAGGGGGTTTCTGAGAAATTGGTGGGGGGTTCTGGAAGAGTGGAGGGGATGGGGCGTGGCTTATGAAAAATGGAGGGGGGGTTCTGGAAGAGTGGAGGGGATGGGGCGTGGCTTATGAAAAATGGAGGGGGGTTCTGAGAAATTGGTGGGGGGTTCTGGAAGAGTGGAGGGGGGTACTAAAAAGTGGTGGGGGGTGTCACAGAACTGTCATTTCTTTACTACTCTCAGGAACGGTGCACTTTTTGATAAAAATACCTATATACAAAATTGTTCCTTATAAAATTTTCTATCAAAAATGTCTCTACACTTTTTTCCTAAAATTAATAGTACCGTGGGTTGGTTCCGGTCAACACAATAAATTGTAATCTTTACTATAATCTACTTTAAAGTTCAATACTTAACGCTAAAGCAGTAGCTACTAAAGTCCGCCTAAAATTATAATAAATTCCTCTCACCTCTATAAAATAACGCGATTTTTAGGGACACTCCTAACTTTTGAATGGGCGAATGGATTTTTTTCAAAGGGCATAGCCGGGTAAGCATGGTGTGACTGCCCCCAAGCGTCTGGCGCTTATATTTGTGCAGTAGGAAGCAATCTTGGAAAGTAGCAATTTCACAAAATATTAGCCCGAAAAAGGGACCGGTTTGGGGTGAGTAAGGGAGGGTTGATTTTAGTAAAACTATTTTTTTTCTAAGAAACGGCGCATTCAATCATTTTGTAAAAAATATATGTTAAAGACCTACTGAGAAAGTACTAAATAAAAAATCATGCTCAAATTCCGAAAACAGATACAGTAAAAAAAACATATATATTATTTTCAAATTTTTTTTAGGGTAACTTATCCCTGGGGTACCAGCCTGAATTTTTTTCTGTAGCATGTCTATGGACTCACTTATGTTATATTTTTTTCCCAGTCTTGTCCGCAGATTACGCCATACTTTAAAAAAATGCCGAAGTGTGCAGTGCCGTATGCATATTTTGTGGACAATTAACTCCTTGCAAGTAAAAAAGGCCAAACTGCAAAGTAAATATGGATATCTGAGTAGTGTATACATATTAGTGACTAGTGATTATGGAGATGGTGAACGTTGTAAGAGAAACCAACATAAAGCTGCAACGCTGACAGTTAATTAGGTGCTCAATAGAGTTGACTCTTGCGCCGCAAAAATCAGTTTATAGCCGTAATGTTAAATATCATTAAGGGTAAAACCTAAAGTCAGCGGTACTATGGAGTACCTTGTCAAAGACTGTCATTATTCACATATTACCGTCGGCGGGGATAAGAGCTTGGTTGTTAACAATTTGCAGCACTAAATTGTAGCATTACTAACCTGAGAAGGATATAGATGTTAATCTTCCTCACTGTCATCTGCAATCACTGTACTCATGCTATCCTTCTGGAACAATAGGGAGAGAACTTCTGCCGGTTTAGGTATGCTTGCTAGATATCATCCGTATGAAAGGTAATACACGACAGCAGCTACATGGGAACAACTTCCAACAGTTTGATACCCATTGGCACATTCACAGAAATGTCTTCTAACGCCGACACTGTGGGGAATATAGTCGAGGAAACATTGGTAAACCTTCGTTTTGATGTGACGTGAACAAACTTGTATTTTGAATACATTGGACTGGTCCTTAGCGTACTGAAGATTAAGTGTTCCGTCTTCATTTATGACTTCGAGGTACGAAATCGTTTGTTTATATTGATACGATCCGGTAAAAAACAGTTTTAAATCCGTAATTTCTGGGAAGTCCAGTACATCTTTGCTGGAAATATCTACAAAAGACAGTTTTGCAATTTCTTTGAATGTGCCAGTGGGAATCGAACTGTTGGATGTTGTTCCCATGTAGCTGCTGTCGTGCATTATCTTTCGCAAGGACGAAATCTATCAAGCATACCTAAACCGGCGAAAGTTCTTTCTCTATTGTTTCAGAAGGATAGCATGAGTGCAGTGATTGCAGATGACAGTGAGGAAGATTAACATCCATATCCATCACAGGTTAGTAATGCTACGATTTAGTGCTGCAAATTATTAACAACACATGACTGTTAAGACCAAGCTCTTATCCCCGCCGACGGTAATATCGATAGTACCGCTGACTTTAGTTTTTACCCTTAATGATATTTAACATTCCGGCCATAAACTGATTTTTGCGGCGCAAGAGAGTTAAACTCTATTGATCACCTAATTAACTATCAGAGTTGCAGCGTTATATTGGTTTCTCTTACAACGTTCACCATTTCCATAATCACTAATCACTAGTATGTGTACACTACTCAGGTATCCATATTTACTTTGCATTTTGGCCTTCTTTACGTGCAAGGGGTTAATTGTTGACAAAATATGCATACGACACTGCACACTTCGGCATTTTTTTTAAGTATGGCGTAATCTTCGCACAAGACTGGGAAAAAAACATAACATAAGTGAGTCCCCAGACATGCTACAGAAAAAAATTCAGGCTGGTACCCCAGGGATAAGTTACTCTAAAAAAAATTGAAAATAATATATATGTTTTTTTTACTGTATCTGTTTTCGGAATTTGAGCATGATTTTTTATTTAGTACTTTCTCAGTAGGTCTTTAACATATATTTTTTACAAAACGATTGAATGCGCCGTTTCTTAGAAAAAAAATAGTTTTGCTAAAATCAACCCTCCCTTACTCACCCCAAACCGATCAATTTTTCGGGCTAATATTTTGTGAAATTGCTACTTTCCAAGATTGCTTCCTACTACACAAATATAAGCGCCAGACGCTTGGGGGCAGTCACACCATGCTTACCCGGCTATGCCCTTTGGTGTAGTGATATGGGATATAATTTCCAATTATATAATGTAAAGAACCAAAATGGCCGACTTCCGGTTTCGATTTTACCCGAAAGTCGGTTTAAAATACCCGGTTTTTGCGTAAAATCCCGCACATTGGCAGCCCTGAACAGTAACAGCGTTAGCAGCAAGCTCGAAAATAATGCAGTGACCTTGGGTCGTCTGAGATGTAGTGGGAGAAATTGAAATTTTTTACATTGTGGTGGTGTATAGATATTTATACTTTTTTCGCGTAAACAGCTTTGGAAATAGCCATACGGATATTCAGCGAATTATATGACCTGCGCTGATTACATTTGCGTCTCATTTACCAAAGTACTATTAATTTTAGGAAAAAAGTTTAGAGAAGTTTTTTATAGAAGGAATAAGGAATAATTCTGTATATAGGTTTTTTTATGGAAAAATGCATCCAGAAATAATCTAGAAAACCTCAAAATGGGGGTGGAAACGACGTCCTCTAGGGGATGAAGCACGCAATTCTTGAAACTTTATGAATTTTGTCCAATATATTACAATTTTAACTGTTATATTACTGAAGTATTACAAGACATCGTGCAAAGTTTTAGTAATGAAAAAGCTAGTCATGAAGAAATTGTAGACGTAGGAGAGCGATTTGTTCTAGCTTTATATAACACTACCTCCGCAGAAAAAAGTCTAGATGTATACAGATTCATGACTTTTAACAAATTTGTTGGTAAAGCGAACAATACTGTAATATTATCAAAACTACCAACAACTTCTGCTGCTGCTCGGCAACACTCATATCGCGTTTTTTTACCAAATTCAAACATGGAAAAATGTTGCGCTAGAAGCTACTGATTGGGGATGAAAAAAAGTTGGCGATATATTAACCCGAACTATGACAACAAAAGAACCGGCTCCAGAATCTCTTATAACACTAATTTCTTGTTCATGCAAATTAGGGTGCGAAAACAGGTGCAGTTGAAGAAGAGCAAGCTTACGTTGCTCCACAATGTGTTACCACGGACAAGCATGCATGAATATCGAATCTATGGAAGACGATGAAGATTAATTAACGTAGGTAACCTTTTGATAATTAGTGGATTCGACCTACAGGGGACACCACACGCCAAGTACTTTACCTCTAGGGTGGCGTGAAAACAAGTACAAGTACAAGTACAACATTCTCGCTTCTTTAAAAATCGCGTTATTTTACAGAGGGAGAGGGTGGAAGTGGTACATTTATTATAATTTTAGGTGGAGTTTAGTAGCTACTGCTTTAGCGTTAAGCATTGAACTTTAAAGTAGATTATAGTAAAGATTACAATTTATTGTGTTGACCGGAACCAACCCTTACATGTGCGCCTTATTTCCCACGGTACTATTAATTTTAGGAAAAAAAGTGTAGAGACGCTTTTTATAGAGAATTTTATAAGGAATGATTGATCAAAAAGTGCACCGTTCCCGAGATAATCTAGAAAACCTCAAAATGGGGGTGGAAACGGCGTCCTAGGGGATGAAGCACACTATTTAGGAGAGGGAACTTTGCGGTTTAGTAATTCTTATGCTATCCTTAACATCTCTACGAATTTAATCGTTATATTACTGAACTAGAAGTCCATAGTATCATCGGTAGTTTAATTAAATTAAATATTTTTTCTTTACTAGATATTTTTAGCGCTAATCTCGACGCTAATGTTTTTACAACACTGACGTCCTTTATATAAGAATTGGTATGTAATTCTTCAAGATAAACATTCCATTTCAATATTTTTATGCTCTAATTTCCTCCTTATACCTCTTATTTCCTCTTAATTCCCTTCTAATACCTCATAATAATATTTATTTCCTCCAAATTTTCCTGTAATTCCCTTAAGACCTAGTAATTCCTTCTGAATTACTTTCAATTCCTTCCTAATTCCTCCGATTTGTACACTATTTCCCCTCAGCGGTTGCCCCCTCGCAAGTACCTTAAGGTCTGAATTAAATTTTGAAAAACAAAAATCGCTATTTATAAGAGTTTGGTGGTTATAGAAGTGTAATAAGTGTGAGTACGCACTGCACTAAATCCTGGCTTACCGATGCAGCTAGTATATCAAATTAATCAAATCAAATTAATTATGTGTTCATTATGTGTCTATTGTAAACTACTCTCTGAAATTTGAATAACTTACGTTGAACAGTTTTGAAGCTCGCCTAAGTTGTTTCCGAAAATTTAAAATAAAAAATTATGAAAAAAATTCACCGTACGAAAAAAGCTGTGGTATATCGATGACCAAAAATATTATTCACATGGAATACATTTTTTTTTCTTTTTTTTTTATCGTCTTATTTATATTCATGTCTTGGCGGAGTTTAGCCGTAGGTTATTCTATCACTCAACTAGGACGGGGACACACATAGACAACATCACAACATGCATTTCCTGCGACATTGCCATCTGCCGCATCTGAGACTCGAACTCAGGAGAGGAGAGAGACTAGATGGTGTTGTCTCTCACACAATCACAGTATAGCCCACTGCTACCGTCTCAGCAACACGTGAAAAACGCTACTACACATCCATACCCTAGCCAGGATTCGAACCCAGGACCCCGTGGTCCCAAGCCTAACACCTTAAGCAGTGCGCCATCGAGCCGATGGCGCAGTGCTTACTTGCTTACAATATGCAATTATTTTGAAAACTAAAAAACTTACCTCGTTCCACACTTTTTTGCTGTAAATTACACAAAAATCGCAACTTCTCCATTAATATTTATCTAGTTTTCAGTCATATCACAACAAATTTTATTTTTGCTTACACCGTTGGAAAACGAGAGGTTTGGATATTGTAGTACTAAAATATCGAGTTTTTACGAGAACAAATGACAGATATAGAGGAGTTGGAACATGAAAAATGGGAAAATAGTAGTTTTCGTAGAAAACATGAAAAAGTGCAATTTTCTCCATTTTCACAATTCTAAATTAAATCACGACCTCAAAAATATGTTTTGTTAGATGTTTTTACATAACAATCAACTACCTGTTTGTGTATGTTCGAGAGTTGTATAGCATCTATCGAATTCAGAGGTCTCGCTCTTCGACTGTTATCTTCTTCCTTCTATTTTCATCGTTTCATTTGTTTGAAGAAAAGAATGTTCAAAATCGTGTCCTTTCGCAGTATTTTTTAAATATCTTTGGTTTCATAGCTCGTACCGCAACGAAGAATCTTTTCGTCAGCGACTTAATAAGGACAGACTAGAGAAGTGGGCGTGGCTCATGGCTCTAATAATACGATTAGTTGACTGTAACAATGCCTAAAAAACAATAGAAAAGTCGAAAATTGTATCCTCGATTTTTATCATATACTCTATTCTGGTTGGCCTCCATTCACTATATGGTACGTCTGACAGCATCATGCTATTTGTTGTGGTTGCCTGTTAAGTCGACGGTCTCAAGAAAATTATATCCCATCAGCTCCATTATGATACCATCAACTCAATATTTTGGAGGGTGTTTGTTGGTGGCTTTAACCCAAGACACAATTTTTCCAAGGCCACCTGATTTTTGAAAACATAATTTTGTTGCGTGGAGGTTGAATACTCCACTCATGTCTGCCAAATTTTAAGTATTTGGATAAAAGTCTTTTAAAAATACGGAGCCACAAAGATTTGTCAACAATTTGAAAATACATTATGTATCGGCAACAAAGAGCTCTAATTACATATAGTGGTGTTCTCGAATTAGCTTGATGCCTCTGTCTCCCACAAGCTGTGTACAGTTTTTTCAGCATTTTTAACTAATTATTTCTCTTTCTAATCAATTGTTTGTTGTAAGTAAATAAATGTAATCAAATAATAATCAACATAACTGCTTTCTTTTTTCAAAAACTCATCATATAGTACAAATACCTATAAAATTTAGGAATAATCTCACATGTAATGATAATCTTCATGGATTATTAGTGTAGTAAAAGGTATAATCTTCAGTTTCTATATGGTCCGAATACTTGCCCTCAAGGGGTGAGAACCGTCCCTAAATTTAGATAGATATTAGATATTTAGATAAAAGTATCACTGTTTTATTTTTGAAACATACAATATTAATGTATTTGAGATCGCTAATTACGAATCTGAAGTAAAATTTAAAAAATTCGAAATGACGCCACCAATATGGAGTATGGAAATTATTTATAAAGCAAGTGCTTTAAACCTGGTACCATCCTTTCATGAGGGTTGGGGGTTGAGCACCTGCCAGGCGCGTCTCCAGGTGGCGGATAGGAGAACGGCCAGACTCCGCGAGGAGTTAACGTGGTCATACTGCTGGGAGGTAGGGCTAATAACCCAGTCCAGCCCGGCTAAAACCACGTCGTGGACCAGCTCACACACCGTAAACCGCTTGGAGTGGCAATGACCAACTGACCCAGATCAAGGGTACGTCTCCCCAGGGGGCAGAGCATCTGCTTGGCTTCACCGCCCGGACCACGTGGATGAAGTATCACCATAAAAAATTCCCCAATCCCCAAGTATTGGGTGCGCCGAAGAGACGCATGGTCAGGGGGGAGCCCGACCATTAGCGACAAACCTCGCGACACAGGCGCATCCCGTTGTATAAACGTCTTCCACGTATTTAAGAGGCTCCGAACGTGGCGACCATACTTTCCCCCTTACTCGTGGAGTTGGCTCCTCAGCATCATCTGTGCAGACCCCCACGAGCGCAGTGCGGGAGGTGAAGGAGCTGAGGGATTGGGTGTCCGTGACCTCGATCAATACCAAGGACCTTTCAATGCACCCGAGCCTCTCGCCTGAGTTCCCGAGCCAGGGGAGTGTAATCTTCAGGAAGGATAGGGAAAAATAGACCCATTCCATCTGAAGGTGCAGATAAACCTGCATCATAGTAAGGAGGCCACAGCGGTCTTTACTAAAGTGATGCAGGGGTGTGAAGTAGAGCAACGCCACGAGTGGCGAGGACTTGACTGGGGTGATGGAGCATCAAGGAACAGCGCGTAGCGAGGCCGTTGCTGACAAGGATCCTGCGGAGAGCAACCTTCAAAAGGCTTAAGGAATGGAAAAATAGGAATAATAGCATATTATACGACTACAGGGTTTGGACTGCAGTATATAATATTAACGGGGAAAGACAATGGACCTGGCAACTGTCACTCCACCTGCTGTCAACGGCACAGGAAAAATGGGTAGAGTGAGTTATGATATCTACGGACAAACACAAAGAGACCCGGAAACTATTAAAAGTCGCCCATTTTCATACCTGTATCACCTTGTCAGTGATACAGGATTATTAAAGTGGACAGTGTAAACTAAGACGGAGGGAGAGCACAATAAGCCCAGGAGGCTGCAGTGCCCTCGGAGTATTCTTTACAGACGAACCCCAGGAGTAGAGGTTTTAGTCAGTTTGAGTGTGACACTCAGACCCATTCCAGTGGGATGGGCAGCCCGTGTGAATTTCTCCTCCTAGAGAAAAAAAGTGCTTTAAACGGACAAAAAAAATGAGCGTCTAAGTGATGCTATTACACATTATCAAAAAACAGCATTTTAGGAAAAGAAAAATTACTGAACAATTGCAATAACAAAATGGCGACATTTCGTTGAAAAAAAAAGAAACGTAAAAACGCACATTGTTTCGGCTATTCTTTAGGGCACAGAAATAACAAAAAATTATTTTAAAAAATGATTAATTATGATCTTTCATTCTGTTCCTCAGAATTTTTTATGGATGTCATAGTTTCTAAGATATTTAACATTTAAACTAAATACATTTATAAATGCCATTTATAAACTTAAATATTTCCGGAACTAATAATCCTATATAAATATAAGTAAAAACAAATTCATTTCCAGTTTATAAGTTTTATTTTTAATGTCAACTATTTTTTCGCTAAAACTAATATTTTTGAGATATTTGCAAAGAAACAAAAATTTTACGTTTTTCCGAAAATCGTTTTATAGTTTAAAATGCAATTTTTTTTTAAAGCAAGTGCTGTAAATGAACGAAAAAATTTTAGCGCCTAGGTTATACTATATGTTAACAAAAAACAGTATATGGGAATATATTTTTTCAATTACTAACTACTTACAATAAAAATATGGCGACGTTTTTATTAAAGAAATGTAAACAGCACATTGTTTCTGTCATAACTTCTTTGTTTTTTTATACAAATAGTCATAAAATTAATTGAAAGCCTAATAACAGAATTTCATTTTGGTCGTTAGAATTCTTGACGTAAGTCCCATAGTTTCTGAGATATTTAACATTTAAACCGAATACATCTTCTTATAAACATTCGGACGGCACCTTTTACTTTCAGCACGCCTGGCTTGAATGAAAAAAAATGCATGATTTTATTCCTTTGCATAAAAAAAGAGAAATTTAATTTCTGCAAAATAGTATTTGATCCTCCTGGACGGTTTTCTACATATTTTATGTTTCTTGAGTGCATTTTGAAGAAAAAATACTTTTGCGCAGTTAAACGTCAACAAATCAAGAGATTTTTTTTCCAGAAAAAGGAGAAAATAAGTAACATGTATTCATAAGGCACACACTCGCCCACAAACATATATATAAATATGCAGGGTGTCCCACTTAAAACTCCCGGTACCATTTTCTCGATAAATAAAAGAGATACTTGAATTCTGTAAAAGGTGATCACTAGAATATAAATGGCTTCAGTTTTGAATAAATACCGTCATTTTACAAATTGAGGTATAGATGGCGTGACGACGCAGAGAAATTATTAGAGCCTAGGAACGTTGAAATGAAGCGCAAGTGATGGGGCATTACACTGTGAGAAACTTTTATAATACGAACAATTTTCGAAAAAATCATTGGTTTTCGAGATATTTGGATTTAAATATAATTTTTTTAAATGAAGAAATTGTTATAACTTTTTTAAAATACATTTTAGATGATAAGTCCTTTCCGATATTTTTCATAGTGTATCAGGTTGATTTAGATGGTAATGAAACATTTGTTTCAAAATACAAAATAAATTTTTTGTTTCAAGTAAAACAAAGGTGGGGCTACAACTGCTAGTTGGAAATTAAAGATTTTGACATTTCTGTTTATTGTGTATTGTCTAATTTTTGCGTCATGTTTATGTTGTATGTTCGACTGAATTTTACACTGTAAATTGTATTTGAAACAAGAATGCGATTTTTGTTACTAGAAAAATTACATTAAAGTTCAAATATCTCGAAAACCATCGATTTTTCGAAAATTGTTCGTATTAAAAAAGTTGCTTAGAATATAATTCTCCGTTTCATGCACCTCATTTCAACGTTCCTATGGTTGAAAAATTTCTTTGCATCGCAACGCCATCTATTCCTCAATGTGTAAAATAACCATTTTTACTCAAAACTGAAGTCGTTTATATATTCTAGTGGATATCTTCCACAGAATTCAAATATCGCTTTTATTTATCGAGAAAATGGCACCGGGAGTTTTAAGTGGGTCAACCTGTATATTTATATATATGTTTGCGGGCGAGTTTGTGCCTTATGAATACATGTTACTTGTTTTCTTCTTTTTCTGCAAAAGAATCTCTTGATTTGTTGACAAAAGTATTTTTTCTTCAAAATGCACTCAAGAATCATAAAAGATATAGAAAACCGTCCAGGAGGATCAGATACGATTTTGCAGAAATTTAATTTCGCTTTTTTAAGGCAAAAGGAATCAAATTATGCATGTGGTTTTTTTCGGCATCGAGGACCATCTTTTTTTCATTCAAGACAGGTGTGCCAGATCTTCGAAACCATTAATTCTACAGAAATTAGAACAAAACAAAAACGAAATTAATTTTTGTTTAGTTAGCTTTAGTTCAGTTTAGTAGTTTTCTTATTTGTCTCTAGCATGTTTTTGCTCAATGTAATATTGTAATTTCGAGTTATTTGACAAACATCGTCTTGAAATATCTCATTTTTCAAGCTGTAATTCCAATTTTTAAGTCATTATGACTTTAAGATAAAAAATTTAAATGAAAAATTGCATATAGATTTTTTCTCTCAACGTTTGATTCTCTATCAGCTCCAATGCTTTTTGCTTTTTTGACGCCATCCCATGAAAAGTGGTGGCATCCACGCCATCCACCACCTTTAAATTGGCAAGCCCCCACAATCCTTTTCTCGTTTTTTGTTAACGATGCAATTGACGCATTTTTAAATTGTAATGAACTTATGTATGCAGATGATCTAAAATTTTATTATGTAATTAAATCTTTAGACGATTGTCTCAAAGTTCAAAAAGACCTAGATAACTTTTTAAGCTGGTGCCTGACAAATCACGTGTGTGTTAATACCAACAAATGCAAAACTTTTCGTTTCTATACATGTCAGAATCCCATTATTTATAATTATAATATTAATAACACTATTTTGGAAGCCCCTTGCACAGTGTGCGACCTTGGCGTCACCTTCGATAAAGATATTAGCTTCGTAGATCATGTTAACAACATAAC
Source organism: Rutpela maculata (assembly GCA_936432065.2). Taxonomy (NCBI): domain Eukaryota; kingdom Metazoa; phylum Arthropoda; class Insecta; order Coleoptera; family Cerambycidae; genus Rutpela; species Rutpela maculata. The sequence goes on along the minus strand of OW386289.2, from coordinate 54,599,770 downwards.
TCTCAAAGCCCTGAGACTTTTAGGCTTCATTAAAAGACATACACAGCAGACTTTAGTCCGCAGTATCCTAGAATATAATAGAGTAATATGGTCACCACACTATGCCTCTCATATAGATCGCTTAGAAAGTGTACAAAACAGATTCACAAAATTTTATGTTTATAAAATAGGTCTGCCGTATCATACTTTAGAGTCTCATATAAGATTAGAGATAACTGGGTTAAGGTCACTAGAAGATCGTAGGAAACTTGCCCTTCTCTATTTTCTACATAAGCTAATTAATAGATTTATCGATTGTCCATCTCTTTTGAGTAACATTAATTTCCATGTTGCACCCTGTAACACCCGCCACAGAAGACTATTTTTTATCAGGCCTCTTAGGACTAACTATGGACAACAAGCTTTTTGTGACAGAATAACGGCCAACTTCAACAACAATTTTGCTTAGTACGACTTGTTTGGCACCAGCTTATATAGCCTTAAAAACTCAGTCACAAGTCAATAAACCCTTCCTACTTTTGATTCATTTTCATTTTATTATTGTATTGCTCTTATATGTGGGTTAGGTATAGTTTTAATTAATTAGTCGTAAGTTACTACGTACCGATTGGAATTTTTATTTAATTCTGTAGTGTACAAATTTGAAATAAATATATAAAATAAATAAATAACAGAAACTTTTCATTGATACATTTAATTTGCCAAAAATAAACAAAATCCAATTCATATGACATTATTCCCAAGTTAAAATATAAGCATGTTACTAATATTTATTTAAATTGAGTTTATTCGAAAACAATCTCAGTTTAATTTGAAATACTGTTTGGATATTATTTTCAGAGAAAGCACTCATTAGTTTATTAGTTCATTCGAAAATAACAAACTACGCGGTTCTCTAATAGTAGTTGTTAAACAAAAATGAAATAATTTTGCTAATGAGCCGACACTTCTCTTTAAATTTACGATGTCGATAACATCAGTGATAAGATCTCTGCAACCACTTTTATGCAAATCGCTATTTATGCCAAGGCACTCGCTATGTGTTCCACGTGAATCAAAGAACTCTGTATATGAATGAAATGGCTTAAAATTTATATTGATCACTGGTAAAATCTAAAATTTAAAATTTAAATCAAAGCAAATTAAGTGAACAAATTAGTTATTTCTTAATTTCGTCGCAGAAAAAAATGATTTCTTCAACCAGTTGCTTACAATTGAGTTATATGAATATATTAATATAAATATTTAAATTCAAATTTATATTTAAAAAATGATCTAGAACAAATATGGTTGCTGTCATTACACCAGTTAAACGCATCAGATATTTTACTTCCATATAGAGGAGTGGAGTATAACTATAGTAAAAAAAAATATTTTTGCTCAAATAGGCCTAGAATGTCATAAAACGTCGAGATTTTAAGATTGAGCGAAAAAAAAGTGTTTATCTGTCAGTCTGTCTGTCGGCCTCTAACTTCTTTTTTGTGCGTAAGATTACTCTGGAACTGTTTATGGTATTGACTTGAAAGGACGCCGCTCATTTCTTATGGGAAGTGGTCCCCGGTGAAATTGACTGAATTTTTAATATATTGTAGATTTCGACTTTCTCATCAAAAGCTCTCATGTACCCAACTCGATCCTCCTACAAGAATCACTACTTACAATTATAGATATATTGTTCTGTTCTCGAGATATCCGTCCCCGAAATTCGGAATATGAGGAAAACAATTTTTTCGACTCACGTTAAAAAATTTAAAAATTTAATGCTGTACAACTTCTTTTCTCAAGACTTTTTCGTGGGAACAACATTTGAAGAGTTATCTTAACAAATAGAGCGAAAAACGTGAGGCGAAAAAATTGTTTTCCGAAATTTCCAAATTTCGAGAACGAAACAACATATCGACAAATGTAAGTAGTGATTTGTCAGCTTCAATTTTGTATAGAGTGGTCAAGCCGCTACGACGCATAGTTTCCGAGATATAAGCGAAAAACCAAAAAATGGGACCTTTAAAGTGCCCCCTCCCCCCGCTCACCACCTAGGAGTGGGGATTTTTGATACATTCATCTCCAGACTAGTCCAAACAAAGTTCCGAAGTAAAATTTTCTGTCCCTAACATTTCCCTCTACACCTTTTTTTTGAGCATTCCTTGCCTGGAATAAACATATCGAAATGTAAGTAGTGATCCTTATAGCAAATTTTGTCAGCTTCAATTTTGTATAGAGTGGTCAAGCCGCTACTACGAGGCATAGTTTCCGAGATATAAGCGAAAAACCGAAAAATTGAACTTTTAAAGTGCCCTCCTCCCCCACCGCTCACCACCTAGGAGTGGGGACCTTTGATATGTTCATCTCCAGACTAGCCCAAACAAAGTTCTGAAGTCAAATTTTCTGTCCCTAAAATTTCCCTCTATAATCATTCGTTGCCTGGCCTAATAGTTGAGTGCAAATATAGTATCAATTTTTTTTTTTTTTCGTTATAAGAAACTTGGATAGGAAATCTGGATATTCAAGTAGTGATTTCTTAAACAGCGGTTTTTCCTCTACTCTTCACTTATTTATACAGTAGTGTTTCATTCCAAATAAATTTAAATACAGAAAATAAAACGACACAAGCGACAGACGGCCAATTTCCTGATCAAATGATTCTGATCTAATGGCGCGACTTCCGCCATGAGTACTTAAAATGTTGACCTTATGCTATATGCCACAAGTATCGTACCCAGGGTTAAGTGTGCTCGCATCAGAGCTTAGGTCTAAGACTTCAGAATTCAGTTTCCTGTCTCATGATAGTTGGCATCAACTAACGAACAAAGTGTATCAAAAGATGATCACTTATCCTGAAGTAGGAGAAGAATTTCTCTGAATAACTTCTTAGTAAGTTAAATATGGTGCAGAACTCTCCAAAAGAAATTATATGTGCGGTGCCATTTTTTTCATTTTACTTTCAAATAGCAAGAAATAACAATCACTAACAAAAAATTCTTCCCAATCCATGGCATATTTGTAACTGAGTATATGACTGCGGTAATAGAGTGAACAGAATACCGATTTTCTTCAAATAGCGAGAACTGACAATGACTAGCAAAATATGCTCTTCACTAAATGGCATATTTGCAACTGAATATAAAAACTCGATCATTTTAGATCATTTCAGTCACAAGTATAGCCCACGACTTAAACGCAACGACAAAATCGCAGGTAAAGACGAAGTCTTAGCTTGTTGCTTAGTGATTGGACAAAAAAACGGTTATCAATCAAAAGTAGCGAAACCAAAGGTCCAACGATGACAACTTTCGGAGTTAACTTTTTTCAAAGCAAGTTTGAGTATTTGAATGAAAAATTTCACCCAATAAAATAAAATTATGGAATATAATTTGACCAGATCATTTTGAGAATTATGAAAAATTTGTCTCTTAACGATAAGTTGACAAATTGATGAACATTGACTCTAGGTAAAGACATCTTCATAAACTTCATTAAATATGTACTTAACCTCAAAAAAAGATTAAGAAGCCAGTATATAGCTTTCTTAAAAACTATAGTTTCACTTTAATAATAATGTTTCGATTTAGATAAAATTTTCAAAAAATATGTTCTTTATGGGCGTTAGGAACCACAGAATATTTGAAGTCAAGATATTATTAAATTAGTTTTTTTGCATTTTAAAATTTTTCATTTGTTTAAATGCATTTATTATGCAAATATTAATAAAACTATTCAAAAAATAAATATCTTCTGTATTTTAATTGGAGATATCAAGATATCGTACTTTTTGAGTTTGCAAACAGAAATTTTAATGCAATGCAACATTTTTTATGCCTTAAGCAAAAAAAAAATGTTCACTTGCGTAAGGCAGCTAGTTTGTTTCGCAGATCAAAAAGAGGAGTGAGTAAATGAGTAAACACAGATAAACAAAAGAGGGCGCCACTTGGTCAATAATAAATTTAGAAAAGAAATTTTGTCAGCCAAGAAACAAAATTTTAGCTGGCATATGATATGCGATGAAAAGTATTAAAGCTCGAACTAGTATTGGTTCTGACTATGGTAACACACTATTAATCATAAAATTTTAATAAATCCTAGGAGGGTATCAAGAAATGAGAGTACTTAGACATGGACAACATTTATTAAAAATATCCAAATTGTCTCTACAAAAAAATAACACTTAAGATTAAATATATTGGTGATTCAGATTGATATTTCAACGAATAGGATACTAAATTATATTGCTTGTATATGAATACCCCTCTCGCTAATAAATGTACTAATAAATTTTTACTGAAAGAGTTACTTGAGGTTAAAAGTTGACAACAGAGCTAAGTTGTCCTCCTACTACACTATGGCACAAGCAACCCCTGGTACCACGTTTGATTTTTACAGTGACATGCTCACAAAAATTCATTTAAATGCACTTGAAATCGAACTGAAGGTTCACAACTTGTGATTTAATTAATGTTCTAATATTGTAAAATAATTTAATTAAATAGTCACCACAAAAAGTTTACTAAACGAATAGCTTAAAGCCATTGCAAGATTAAGAAAGAGAAAACCTTGTAAATTCCGTTAGTCCGGCGAGATTCTGAGTCGTCCTCCTTGATACCTAGAGCATATCTCCCAGCGCTTCAGTGTCTTCGTGCGACTTCTCCACACAACACTCCAGAGAACAGCTGCTACTCCAGCGTAAGTGCCCCCGGATCAACATGAATGATTTCATCACAGTGAGTGACAGGATGGCGCGAACCAAGACCAATTAAATAAGCCAGCACGAGGTGTTTCCAAGAGGATCAACATAACCAATAATAAAGCCACGTGTTTTTTTCAGAACATTACCAGAGTAAATCACTGAATCCAAACACTTTCCAATGCACAACTCAAATAAGAATTCCATTATACAAATTCTAAATAAAAAGCTTACCTCAATAGAGAGCATTACTCAACAAAAAAAAAACCGCCATCTTCAATATTCAGCTAAACATAACTTTCTAAACATTCTGAATATTTGCGGCAAAAGTAGTACAAAAGGACACGCTAGGACATCATCGTCCTGTAAACATAGGTCCAAGAAATCTTACTTTGGCTGCGATGCCACTAGCGTGTCCGCAGGGCTTCGCGGTTTTCACAAGAAGAAACCTTCAGGCCATTTCCCCAGCGTTACCAACATAAAACTAGTTACGAAAAATTCCTCTACTCCCTTGAGCAATGAAACATGTTATACCTAATCTTAAGAACATAAGAAGAGTAAATTCCATAGACTGCAACTATTTAAACCCCATTAAATGAATAAATAAACCTAATTCTTTTAAAATAGCATCATCAATAACACAACATTTTGCAGGTATGCAACATGCCGTACCGTCAAGATGCAAGTTGGTTGGTTGGATGGTTATTTAGTCCCTAAAAGTAAATAGGTGAACTTGTTTAGGTGGTATTAAATTAATTTTAAATACAAATTACTAGAAATTAGAGTTGTAGCACTTTAAAATGCTACAGCAAAATAGTTAAGATAAAGAAAAAAGTCCAATTAAAAGTACCAACCTTAAAGTTTTTTGTTAATCTATAACTTAATAGCATGATTTTATGAGACCGTAATATGTAAAATAATTTTTAATTTTTTTTCGCCCTTTAAATAAATATTTTAACTTGAAATTTTCCGTGGCTCTTAGCATCCGTAAAGGGAATAATTTTTCAAAATTGTATCTAAATCGATACACAAAATTTTTAGAAAAGCTGTACATTAGCTTTTTCATTTTTTTCCCCTCTTGGTTAAGTACATATTCAGTATATATCTTGTTTATTGGAAATTTTATTGCGAACAATCTTACTGTTTATTTTTTCAATGCGATCAGAATGACCGGATATTTACAAAAACAAAAACAAAAAAAACTATGCTTTTCGATTTGAATTGTTTAAACGAATATGTTCCCGACCACGCCTGAAATCCAAAACTTACAGCCATACTTTCATTTATGTGTACAAAAAAAAATTCCTTTCCCAAGTACTTTTTTAAGAAATATATTTTCACTCCACAATACATTTTTATTTTCACATTAACTTTGTTGTCACTTTTCTAGAAAACTGTGAAAAATACATAAAATTGACAATTTCTTTAAGAACCAAATGTTAAACATTCCAAAAAAATCTGTAAAAATAGTTACACAACATTTTCCTTTCTTATTATACTCTTCGCAAAAACGAAAAGTATATTGCATTTGATCGGCACATTTCTAAAACCGGAAATATCGCTCGTAGAGAAAAAATTTTCATATCATTGTGTTAGTGAACGAATTCTGAACAACTTTCAAAATGTCCGTCTGTCTGTCCGTCCGTCACGTTTCTTGTAAGCACGATAACTTAAGAAAGAAAAGTCCGATTGTATTGAAATTTGGAAAGTAAGTTGGCTTTAGCTAGAGGAGGAACCCTATTGTTTTTGAAAAAAATCAATCCATAAATAAAAAAGTTATTAATCATTTAAATAAAAAAAAAAAATTTTTTCAAAATTTTTGTCATTTGTACTTAAATAGAAATCTTTCGAAATGTTATTCTCTATAATTTTTTTGTTTTTATATTTTACCAATATATATATTTCATAATAATGTATCTAATCTGTTGAAATATAATTCTTGAACGACATTTATTCAAGTTTTCTGGTAAGATGAGATAGCCCAATGGCTAAAGCATTTGCCTTGCAATCAATTTTTGATTTTCAAAGTTATTTTAAGCGTTTTAAAGTGCAACCAGGCTTTTTGAGGCAACTTTGTGCTATTGTGAACAGAGACAGCCCTAAGTGGGGACCGGTAAGCTCCTCACAACAATTTTTTTCGAAAAGTGACATTAGACATTTACCTATAAAATTATTTAATTTGACATTCCAAAACTCCATTCAAACATTTTTTCCTGATATTAACCTCAAAAATTATTTATAACATCTACGTCAAGATAAAAATTAGAGTTTATTTTTGTTAAATAACTTTACCCCCGACCGGTTTGGTTGAAACCGGTCGAGGCTCCAAATTTTAAAAAGACAATTTATTAAAAATGGATACAAACACGCAAAAGAAATCTCGCGAGTTCGACAGCATTTCAAAGGGATGGTCAGCCCTCCCGAAGAAAATTATCAATTACTCTGGCTCAGAGAGCGACGCCTCGTGCGTAAGCCTAGACAGAAGAGCGATGGTAAGGAGACCAGTGAAAAGAGCAAGAGAAAAGACAAGACTATCTAACGACAGTGGTTCTGATAGCCAAAACAGCGTAAAAGCGGCACCGACACGGATGACCCCCCCAAAACCCCCGACACCCCCGAAACCCACGACGCTTTCGAAGCCACAGAACGTCCCAGCAACGGAAGATCCACCAAAAGCAGATGTCGCTGCATTGTTTCAACTGCAACCTAAGAAAAGGAAATTAGCAGTAGCTGATGAAGGGGACCCTACGTTCACACACCCAGGGACGTCGAGACCAACAAAAATGTCGCCACCGTCGGCGCCACCAATCGACACGAGGGCAGAGCCATTGTTGACGAAGATATGGAAGTGGTGCCACCACAACCAGTCACCCAGCTGGAGCCAGAAGAGGCCGCGCCGCAGCCTGCCATGAGAAAGCCACCTCCGATTATAATTCACGGAAAGATCATAAACCATAAGAAACTCAACACCTTCCTGAATGGCAAGTTACGCGACACTTACATCTGGAAACACACAAATAACTCGACCACGCTCCAACTGGTCAATAGAAATGACTGGACATTAGTTAACAATTACCTCGAGGAGTTTAGAGTAGAATATCATACCTACACCCCCAAGGATGAAAAGAACCACGCATTCATCCTTAGGGGGCTCTACCACGAGGTAGAACTCGCAGACATAAAAGAAGAATTAATCGAGACACACAAAATAGAAGTAATGGAGTTGTATACTCTGAAGGGGACAAAGAATCCCCTGTACATGCTTATAACTAATAACCAGGTCACGCTGGGACACTTATAAGCGAAGATCAGGTGTTTAGACCACACTGCGGTCTACTGGGAACGCCAGATTAACACCAAGGGAATTATACAGTGCCACCGGTGCCAGCAATGGAGGCACGCAACCTCCAACTGCCACGCGGCCCCCAGATGCTTGAAATGCGCTGGCGAACACTTGACCAAAGTGTGCGTCAAAACGAGAGATCAGCCTGCAAAGTGTACCAATTGTGGCGATTCACACCCAGCCAACAGCGTGACCTGCAGGGTATACAAGCGAAAAATAGAAACGCTGGAACAGAGATCTGCTAGAGTTCCGCCTCCTCCTCAAACGAGATATGTGGCGGCACCAGCGCCGAAGGTCAACATCTGGGAAGAACGAAGAAGGAACCAGGGACAATTACAGCAACAGGGAGCCCAGCAGCCAAGACCACAGCCGTCTTCACAACCAGCGAACCAGCAAAGCCAGCCATCATTCAACGTGAACTCAAGCATGGCAAAGCTCCGCCAAGTCGGCGAACAGACAGAGAGGTTGGCCTCTCTAATAAATCTCGATCTTTTGCTGGCTCGATTGAACGAGTTAAGCGACGAACTCGAGAGATGTACGTCGTCCTTAGGCAAATTCCAGGTGGTGCTGTCCTTTTTTCAAGGTCTCCCCGTAGATGCCTTCTAGGCTTCAAGTTTCTTCATGGAACGCCAATGGTATATATAAAATTCCTTTTTTAATAAACTACATATCGAGGCATAAAATTGATATTATGCTTTTGAATGAAACGAAACTTACCCGACGGGACAAGCTACGCGTCCGAGGGTACACGACGATCAGAAAAGATAGGGCAAACAATAACAGAGGGGGCGGTGTGGCCGTGCTCATAAAGCCCGATATTGCGCACACACATCGCACTCTACGGAACACTTCCGTGGAGAACGTGTGTGTGACGCTAGAGGGCGGCATGAGCATCGTTGCCGCGTACAATCGGCCCGCGAACGGGTTCACGGTGGGTTGTCTTGAGAATTTGCTGAACGCAAGCTCACGCTGTTTGGTCATAGGCGACCTTAACGCACGACATCGCGCATGGAACTGCCATCTCAACAACGCCAACGGCACCACTCTGTACGATTACGTCAATAATCGTAATGTCGTGTTGCAGTATCCGGACGATCCCACGCATTTTCCGGATAACGGTACAACACCCACCACCCTCGACATAATGGTCAATAAGGGTGTGAGGAACTCTACGCCGCCGGTGGTGCTGGAAGAACTCACATCTGACCACAACCCTATCCTTTTACAATTGGATAACATGTCGAGGGAAGATATTACACGTAAAATTACTTCTTATAGAGACGCCGACTGGCGTCTCTATAAAGCACACATAAGCACAAACTTAACACTAACAAATAACATCACTACAGCCGCCGACCTGGAAAATGCGGTGGAGGAGCTCACAAGGGTACTGCAGGACGCCAAACAGAGTGTTGCAACAACGATAACGATAAATTCGTACAAAGACCGACTCGACGAAGCGGTCAAACGAGACATTCGGGAAAAGAATAGACTGAGACGGCTTTGGCAGCGAAATCGCGATGTCGACGCTAAGGCCGAGATGGGCAGACTGCAACGGCAGATCAGGACCGTCATCAACATCGCAAAAAACCGGAAATGGAGGGATAGGCTGGAAGCGCTGAATCCTCAAGACAACTCGCTGTGGAAGCTGTCGAGGGCCATGAAAAATACGCGGGAGGCTATACCCGCCTTGACAAAACCAAACGGACAGACAGCTATGACGGACACGCAGAAGGCGAACGACTTAGCTAATCACTTTGCAGACATACACAACGTACAAGTACCGAACAACGTTGAGCACGACCGCATAGAAAACAACATCAACGAACTGATTGGCCATGACGTCCAATTGACAAGACGAGAATTTTTAAAGGTCATGGCCAAACCCTCGGAAATTGCGGGCATTGTCCGGACTTTACCGAACAACAAAGCTCCGGGGAAAGACGGTATCGAATATAGACTACTCAAATATCTCCCGAGGAAAGGTATTGTCAACGCGATTCTGCGACTGCAACATTGGCCCAACCAGTGGAAATGCGCAGTGGTCGTGCCAATTCTCAAGCCGAATAAGAACGCGAAGCTCGTCGGCAGTTATCGACCAATCTCGTTACTGTCGGCTTTCTCCAAGTTGATAGAGAAGGTCATCCTGATCAGATTAGACTCTGCTCAGGATGAACTCCACATCAACGACGAGTGCCAGTTCGGCTTCAGGCGGGGCAGGGGTACTGTGCAGCAGGTCGTCAGGATCGTGAATGACGTCAAGGTGCAATGCAACCTCGGGAAGAGCACCGTCATGGTGCTCCTCGATGTTGAGAAGGCCTTCGATACCGTATGGATCCCGGGGCTTCTTCACAAAATGAACGCACTGGACTTCCCCATGCACATAACGAAACTTATTCACTCTTTCCTGACAGGTAGATCACTGCAGGTCAGGGTGAATAACAAACTATCAACACGGTGGGACATTCGCGCGGGCGTCCCCCAGGGGTCGTGCCTGTCACCAAAGCTGTACAACTTATACGTCTCTGACTTTCCGGAGTTCCCAAATACCAACTTTGCCAAGTACGCCGACGACACGGCCATGTACGCGCATTCACACAACGCTCAAGCTGCTAATATGCTGCTGAAAGCGCACATGGCCCGTGCCACGGCGTATTACGACAAGTGGAAGATTCGGATCAACGCCGAGAGGTCCGAGTCGATCCTCTTCACGCGCCGGTTCACAGAGAACCGCATATTGACGCCAATTTCGACAGGGGGACAGCAAATTCCAATCAAACGGTGCGTGAAGTATCTGGGGGTTAACTTAGACAAACGGCTGACGTTTAACATACATATTAACGAAACAATACGCAAGGTCTACTCCATATCCAGGAGTCTGTATCCGCTCCTGGCTAGGGGTAGCGGACTCAATAGGACAAATAAGAAACTGTTGTACACGATGGTTATCAGACCGGCCATCACATACGCGGCGCCGGTGTGGTGCAGCATTCCGGTTACGACAATGCAAAAACTCAAAGTTCTTGAACACAAATTTATGCGCCTCATTTCTGATTCTGGCAGGTACACCTCCCTCAGAGATCTATACGCACGTTGTCACGACATAACCCCACTGGCGGACTACGTTCAAGAAATCTCTCAGAAATTTTACACCTTCAAACTGAGCGATAGTCCGCTAACCAGCAACATAACTCAAATCAGAATGCATAATGCCCCATTCCAGATCAAACACCCCCTACCATACCAAGCGTTGCCTATCTTCCGGCAACCTCTTCCCTAGCCATACTTTCCTATACCACAACCTACATTTCCACATCTTTGATCTCTCCTCAACTTTATCTTTCCAATCCTTTCTATTCTCTTTCTGTATGTTCTATTTTTGTTCCTTTTTTTATTCTGTTTGTTCTTTTTGTCATCAAAAATTTCATTTTGGCCGATAAATTTCTAAAAAATTCAAACATTTTTAAACCCTATCCTTTTTCCACCACATTTTCCTGGCGTCAGGGAGACCACCAGGTCGGCAGTTCTCGTACGGGTTTTTTCATTTAGCTTTTCACCCGAGTCAGCAGCCAAAATTTATTTAGTGTTATAACCAGTTACTAGTTCTAAGTTTTATATGTATTAGTTTTAGACCTTTGTGGGCAGCATTATTTTCAAAGGTATTATTAATTTTAAACCCACGCTAGGTGGGTAGGAATTTTAATTGTTCTTTATATCATTGTCGTCAAGCCGAACCGAACCTGATCCGCCCAGCCCTACAATCACCACGGCGCTACGCGCTGTGGTTGTCTGGCTGGCTCCGGGCCAGGTTTCGGGGAGGCGCATATGTATCTATAAATGTTAATAAATTTTATTTGCTTGCTTGCTTGCTTGCCTTGCAATCCAAAGGCCTCGTGTTCGATCCCTCTCACATGGTGAATTTTTTTTTCATATATTTTTTTTCCACAACACACAAAATTGGTATCACAAAATTTTATAATGTCCAAAAACTAACATTATTTACAACAAAAATGCGAAGAGTATCCTATAGAATGTGTAACAATTAAATGAAAAGCTCAGTAAATCGGCGAAGAGTATAATGCTTCCTCTAGTTTATTATTATACTCTTCGCAAATACGAAAACGAAGAGTATATTGTATTTGATCGGCACATTTCTAAAACCGTAAATATCGCTCGCAGACAAAAAATTTTAATACCATTGTGTTAGTGAACGAATTCTGAACAACTTTCAAAATGTCCGTCTGTCCGTCCGTCTGTCCGTCCGTCCGTCACGTTTCTTGTAAGCACGATAACTCGAGAAAGAAAAATCCGATTGTACTGAAATTTGGACAGTAAATCAGTGTTAGCTCGGGGAAGAACCCTATTGTTTTTGAACAAAATCGATCGGTAAATAAAAATGTTATTAATGATTTAAATTTAAGAATTTTTTTTTTTTGATTTTTATGTTTTTGTAAAAATTTACATTTTTTACATTTTTTTTACGTGTTAGGTAGTTCTTACGCTTTTGACTCGGAATCCAAGGGTCCCAGGTTCGAAACCCCCCACATGGGGTATGGTATAGTTTTTTTTAAATTTTTCACCAACTAAGTTCGTACTATAAAATTAAAAATGTCTAAAACTAACATTATTTACAAAAAACTGCGAAGAGTATACTATAGAATGTGTAACAATTATATAAAAAATTTAGTAAACCGGCGAAGAGTACGTTTTTAGCTTGTTTATTTTTCTGTTGGATAGCTACCCTGCATATTTTTTATTATTGTATGGCAGGTTCTTCATTGACAGTTGCGTTAATTTCATGCCAAACATTATTGTCCCCAGATACATTTTTTTTCATTATATATATTTTTTTTAGGGTGTCCACTCTACAAATTTTTCACTAGAAGTTTATCCCATTTCTTCATTGGCGACAGTGCCAGCTACTTACCAGTTACTATTTTTTCCGTCAAACACTCTAGTAGACATAGTACAAACAGACAGGTATCAGACCGACAGACAGACAGGCAGACTGACGGAATTGAATTAACCTAATATAAAAAATCTCGTAGGGTGATTTTCTCACAATAAAATACTTCCGCTTAGTAAGCGAGGGAAGGGAAAATTTGAATATCGGTTAATAATTATGGGTTCTAGGCAATTTTGAATACTATGCGATGTCAAAAACTAATTCATTCAAGTCCACCAATTCGAATATGAAAAACGATTTCTTTTTTGAAAAGCCTGTGGGTGGTTCTGCATGCACTTGAGTCAACAGTTCTAAGCATGGAGTTAATAGACAAAAGTTGTAAGCAAATACAGCAAATTATTACAACCTTTCCTTTTTTTTGGTCCACCAAGTACTTTAAATAACATAATCAGGCCCCGACTTTTCATCTATTTCATATCGACAATTATGCAGCACAACTCACGGACCAATATGTATGTCAAGTTTGGTACATTTGATGCAGTCATTAATACCTGCCCGAGGCGATGCGCTTCGCCTTGTAACTAAACGGCTTGGGCCTCTAATTATCCCAAAATATCATTCTTTCACTCATAAACGGTTCTTCTGATTTATCTGCGTCTCTATTTCGGAGAAAGATTTATTTCTTGCCAATTAACATTGACAGAATATTCTTGGATCTAAAAGAGAAACTTTACCTAATGACAATGCATTTGAGATATGATCTATAATCATATAATTCTGGTAACTCCCTTGTAATACATATTGCGCCATACCACACCACACATGAGATACGATACCGCTATAATTATAGACAAAGTTGGTGCTGCATTGACACGTTCAATTTTAATTCGTTTCCGTGGCTGGGTTTCACGCTATTGGCTATATTTACAATAAAAGGCTTAAAATGGAGCTAAATAACTTAATAGGATGTAATGAAGATGTCTATAAATGATTTATTTCTCTAGAAGTACACTTTAAGTCGATATATTTTACAATAGCTATTTGTGTATTAAGAGCACAAAATGTGTAATTATCCCTATTGTGTATGCTATAATAGAACTCTGGAATAGAGTTTTTAAGGGCGTACGGACACGTATTCATTTCAAAAGAGATCGTTTATATAATTTAAATTAATCTTCAGGTAGGTCGTTTAATTCTTCAATTATATTTCACAATCTCCTCCTCATTATGTAATAACACATGATCTATTTTATACAAGTGTATTAATTATGCGAAAAGTATACCAATATTTATATTTTCTCGTTATAAACTATGAAACAATATATAATATTATTATAATAGTAGTTTACATTATGCAACGTGATTTACCATGTTATTTTATTTTATTTTTATTTTTTATTTTATTTTAATTATACACCATCTAACAGTACAAACCATTTACAAGATGGGAAACAACACATACTTAATATAGATCCATAGATGAGTATAGTAACTAAAACTACAAATGGAATACAAAGAAAACTGAATAAGACTAAAATTAAAATTAAACTTAAGTAAAACAAAAATAAGGTTAACATATAATTATGCATACGGCACATAAAAGAATATAATAAAATGGTAACTAACTATAGATAACGTCTCCTATTAAATAAAAATGTCAATATCATTCGGGTTGTTATTATAAGTAGAACAGATGTTATATATCGGTGAGTATTGTAAGACGTTAGTCCGGGTTCTAGGCAGATAAAAAGTTTGGTGATACCGCAAATTCACTCTTGGAGTGTGAAAATTTAATTTATGGAGGATCCCGCAGCAATCAATTTCATGATGAATTACTTTCTTTAAGTTGTTACGTTTATCACTCAGGCTGCACATGGAAAACATTTCAAGCAACTCTCCTTGCGGAAAGCCAATAGGTGGATATGTATCATGAGATTTAAAGTGAAGATATTTAAGAAAACGGCGTTGTACATTTTCTATTTTTGAGATGTGAATATTATAGCAGGGCTGCCAAACAAGGGATGCATACTCTCACTTAGATCTCAAAAATGAAAAATATAGTAATTTTAGCGTTGCAATATTTGAGAAATCGCGGCTGTTACGTATGATAAAACCAAATGTCTTATTTACGTCACATATTAACGTATCAATGTGGTCATTGAAAGTTAGTTTTTTGTCGAAAATTACACCAAGGTCTTTGAACGTAGACGGTCGCATTAATTGTTCGTTGTTTAGCGCGTAATCGTAGGTAATCATAGAATCTCTATTTGAAAACGACATAATATTACACTTTTGCACATTTAATGAAAGTTTGTTTTTAACACACCAAGAACTAAGATTAGAAACGCTATTTTGCAATGTGATGCAGTCATTCAGATCAGTGATTCCATGTAAAAGTTTTATATCGTCCGCATACATTAAAAAGTGAACCCCTAGGATATTACCTATGTCGTTGATAAAAATATTAAAAAGCAGCGGCCCAAGAACGGACCCCTGGGGAACACCTGAGGTTGAAACCTAATCAGAGGACTTAAAGCCATTGTACGCGACGTATTGTTGTCGTTCAGTTAAATATGATTTAAAAAAAGATATGAGCTGATCTGAAATGCCAAAACTAGAGAGTTTTGTAATAAGTAAGTTGTGGTTCAGCCTATCGAAGGCTTTCGTAAAGTCAAACTATATTACGTCTGTTTGAACTTGCATGTCGATGGATTTAGATATGTATCGCGTAGCACAAATAAAATTAGTGGTTGTAGAGCGGCCCTTCATAAATCCATGTTGTTGCGTGGAAATTATGTTTTTAACATGTGGGTAAATTGAATTATGTAGTAATATTTCGAAAACTTTACCAAAATTACAGATTATAGTTATCGGTCGCAAGTTTCTTATATCGTTTTTTTCACCATTTTTGTATACCGGACAGACTTTGGAGTATTTCCAAATGTCAGGAAATGAACAACACTTAATAGACAAGTTAAATAAAATCATGAGTGGTTTCGCAAAGATATAAGCACAATCTTTCAATAAGAACGCGGGAGTGGTGAGCTTGGATTTTATTTTTTTTTAAGCCAATAGTACTTCGTGTTCAGAAAAGGACACTATATTGATGCTACTGTTATTATTATCAGACTGATCTGTAAATGTGTCTTCCGGTTCTACAGGTGAAAATGATTGTTCGAAAAGATCAGCATAAGCATTTACAATATCTCGTGGGTTATTCAAATGATTGCCATCGTAATACATATCTTTAGGTATGTTAGTCACTCCTTTTTTGTTTTTTTTGGGCCCAAAACTTATTTGGATCATTGTTGATATTATTTTCAACCTGAGCTGTATAATTTCTGAAAGCAGTTTTGATATCAAATTTAATTTTACCTCAATCTCACAAATTCACCAAGTGCAATGTTATCTCCCGTTCTTTTGTGCAGCCTCAAATATTTTTCTTTAGTTTTTATATCTTTGATAATTTCAGCATTAAACCAGGGTGGAAATTTTCTATTATTTTTAGGACACACAGATTTAGGTACACAAGTTGTGAATATCTCCGATAATTTATCATAAAAAACCGCTGCCCAAGGAATCACTACTTCCACATCCAGATTTTTTATCTAAGTCACTCACAACGAAAAAATTTTGTATGTGGAAATAATTGTTTATGGAACATTAATAATATAATATTTGAAATCCTCTACCACAAAAACCCATAAAATGATACCCCACATCGGTAGCGGGGTGGGGGTGGTGATAGGGGGTGGTAGTGGGAGTGGATGAAGTAAAAAACATTTTGAGGTTTCTGGTTCTTGTACACACCCTGATTCACATTTTTTTTCATCCCCTTTAATAATGGGGTGGGGTGGTAATGGGGGTGGCTAATGCCAAAATTTTTTTTGAGACCTCAGCTTCTCTTGTATATACTAAATACCAATTTTATGGACTCTTACCTGCTTGATTTACCTATTTTCTCCAAATTTACCCCCCAACCCTTCGACGGAACAAGATGAAAATATAATCTAGTTCTAGATCTCGTTAAAGTACATACGTGTACCAAATTTCAAATCAATATCTTAAACGGTTCCAGAGTAAACGTGCGCACAAAAAAAGTTACAGACAGACAGACCGATAGACCGACAGACAGAATTTTTTTTTCTCTCAAACTTAAAATCTCGACGTTTCGTGACATTCTAAGCCTATTTGAACAAAAAATTTTTTTTTAAATTTTTTTGTCGTTACTATACTTCCACTGGATGTGGAAGTAATTGTTGACACGCAGAGTTAATTTCAGTGTAATCTTCGAGGCAAGACCAGTCGACATTAAGCAGTTCCTGATATAATAGTTCAAAATTGGCTTTTCTAAAATTAAATGTATTTGTATCATTAATTGGGAAATTATTAGTACAGATTTCATATTCAGTGTTCAAGGAAATTACCAGTCCGGGATAATGCTATCTTCTTTTAATAAAACATCTAAAGCTTTCTCAACTACACAACTGGTATTGCACAGAACCAAGTCAAGTAACCTGTTGTTGTTATTGTGCACAAAATTAAATTGAGAGAGATCTAGAAAATTTGTAAAGTTATTGAGAGCTGTAACTTCAGCAGTATTGATGTTATGCAGATAATAAAATGGTGTACTAGTCTGCAAAATTTTAGAGTGCTCCGAGGTAATTTAGAATATTAAAACAGGTTAAAACTTACGAAGATACACTACTGTTGTTGTCGAAGCCAGTAATAGGGCGACGAACTTACTTGTGAAGAAACATATTGGAGATGCTTATATTTCCTTAATTGGCATAAAAAGTGAAGCCGGTCGAACAATCAGGACACCGGCAGGTACAAAGCACCCCCGAAGTTGGTGTTTTCGTGTTATTGGCGGATTTAAGTAAATATCTCTTATATCTACTTGTTGTTGTAGGGTTCACTGGCATAGGGTCAATGTCTTTTCGAGTTATTTCGCTACTTTTGTAGTGTGATTTGATTAAAACCAAAAATTCACTTCTACCCTCTCCAGCTTCGCTGTCAATAGTGTCAATCCCAAGTCTGATAAAATGATATGGTTGTACCCCGTTACGTCAGATTGATTAAAGTCATTGGCGGCGCATTTTTACAAAAAAATAAGGTAATTTTTTTGGTCATTTTTTTTAATTATTCATTTTTTTAACTCCTTTCGGTGGGGACAACCTACTGATAAATTTTCCGCATGTCATAGTAGATCACCCTGTATAATTGTAATGAATAATATTTTAATAACAATTTGTGTTGCAGCGAAATGAAACTATTATAAACAGATGCTCAAACTGCTGAAGAAAGGTGCTTATTTTAACTTAGGCCATAAAATATTACATTTAGTAACAAACCACAAATACCTACCAATTTACTGGATCCTGATTCTATTGATAATTATTTTATAGACAACATCCCATAAAATAATAACAGTATTGGAGATGTAATAAACTCTTATGACTTAAATAAAATCACTAATTCAGCTTTCAATTTTAGCTTAGTTTCCGCTCAAGTTATTCAAAGAGTTCTTTGTAACTTAAAAAATTCTACATCCGGATCTGATTCGTTAAGTATTTATTTTATTAAATTATGTTGTCTGTATTTTTCTTGGTTCATATTATTAATAGTATGTTTATTGAATGTGGTTCCCTACTGCTTGGAAAGCTGCCTTAGTAACTACCGTTCCGACAAAAAAATGATCCAAAGACAATTTCAGATTTTAGAGCTATTAGTATTCTCGCAGGATTATCAAGTTATCAGAAAGAATAACTGAGATTCAGTAGGGAACATGTAGATTTTTTAACATACTACCAACCACCCAATCAGGTTTTCGAGCTGGTTATGGTTGTTCTACAGCCTTAACGCTTACAATGGATGATTTTGTTGAGGTCACTGATCAAGGTAAATGTACTATTTTAATACTACTAGATTTTAGTAAGGCTTTTGACGCTATCAATCATAAACTGCTTCTGATAATTTTAAAAACATGTGGTATTGATGATAGAGGCTGTAGACTGTTCCAATTATATCTTGAAGGGCGTTCACAAATTGTAAGAATATTCGATAAACTTTCTCAATCAAGGGCGATTAATAAAGATGTTCCGCAGAGTTCTATTTTAGGACTCCTGTTCACAATTTACAGTTCAATTGTAAATTTTTGTTAAACACTGTGGCAACTTTGCTTTTGCTCTGCTTTCTTTCTACCAGTTAACTGAGCTAAACTTAAAAAATTCAACTTAGTTGAGCATTCTCTTTGATCTTTTTTTCTTAGACTAGTTCATTGTCAGTCAAATACCTTCCCCTTCACATACTCAAAGTCTACCGGATTTCATCCTAAACTTACCTAAGTTTAAAGTGGCGATTGGTCAAGATACCTGACTCTCAACAACGCGCATGTGTAAATTTATGGTCTGTTTTGATCATTCTATTCGCAAGTTAATTTAGATTATAATCTCAAATTTAGGTATTTACAAGACACGTTATTTAGAAATTGTAAATATCCGAGATATTTTCTTTCAATATGATGAAGCTCCACCGCATTTCCCGAACCAAATTAGAAACCATTCAAATAATACATATTCAAACAGACGGATTAGTCGCGGAGGTCCTCATGTATGACCGACATTGTCTCAGAATTTCAACCATGTAGATTATTTTTTATGGAAGAAGATAGGATAATCGGTCATCTCATGTACCACACCAGAAAATGTACTGAAGCTAAGGAGGACATTTTGAACATAAAATTCAATTTTATTTAATTTAATCTAATTTTACTTCCACATCCAGTGGAAGTATAGTAACGACAAAAAAATTTTTTAAAATTTTTATTGTTCAAATAGGCTTAGAATGTCACGAAACGTCGAGATTTTAAGTTTGAGCGAATAAAAATTTTCTGTCTGTCGGTCTGTCGGTCTGTCGGTCTGTCGGTCTGTCGGTCTGTCGGTCTGTCTGTCGGGCTGTCTGTCTGTAACTTTCTTTGTGCGCACGATTACTCTGGAACCGTTTGAGATATTGACTTGAAATTTGGTACACATATGTACTTTAACGAGATCTAGAACTAGATTATATTTTCATCTTGTTCCGTCGAAGGGTTGGGGGTAAATTGGGGTAAATTTGGGGAAAATAGGTAAATCAAGCAGGTAAGAGTCCATTTAGTATATACAAGAGAAACTGAGGTCTCAAAAAAAATTTTGGCATTAGCCACCCCCATTACCACCCCCACCCCATTATTAAAGGGGATGAAAAAAAATTGTGATTTAGGGTGTGTACAAGAACCTCGAAATGTTTTTTTACTTCGTCCACCCCCACTACCAACCCCTATCACCACCCCCACCCCGCTACCGATGTGGGGTATCATTTTATGGGTTTTTGGGGTAGAGGATTTCAAATATTATATTATTAATGTTCCATAAACAATTATTTCCACATACAAAATTTTTTCGTTGTGAGTGACTTAGATAAAAAATCTGAATGTGGAAGTAGTGATTCCTTGGGCAGCGGTTTTTTAATATGTTTGTGGCAATATCAGCATATTTTGTTTTTCGTACAGTTATTTTGTTAATATTTTGTTACTACGTGCATTATTGATGTACGACTTTGCGATACGTTATGTTTTTGTTGTTGTTAACAGGAATGTTATGTTGCTGTTTTACTAGTTTTTAATAAATGAAAGGAATGATATAAATTCTTGATTTGGTGGCCTCTAATATTAATTTATATTCATTAATGAAGCCATTTTGTTGAATTTTGTGTCTACATTTCAAATTACATATTGAAATTTTTAAAAACATGTACAGAGAGAGTATTGTTTTCTTGAAGAATAACAAGAACATTTATTTTTCAAATTCGGACTTGGATTTTTTTTTGTGTCATTCATGTACTTATTCAGGATCGTTGGCGATTTACTTGTGCCAAATATGAACTTATTATTCCATTACTTTACAAAGTAATAACAAAAGGAAACTTTATCAAAAATCCTTATTTTTTAGCAATAAGGACCCAACTAGCTTTTTCAATGGGCGATTCTGATTACCCTCAGTATCCTCTATCCTCTCAGTATCCATTAACCATGTCCGGTTTTTTGTGAAACACCCTGTATACAGGGTGTCCCAGCTCTATTTAGACAAGCATTATCTCGGAAACGGTTAGACATAGAAAGAAATGTTTAATAGAAAAGTTATTCTGTTTAAAAAGGTGCATTTAACCCTTTTATTTTCAAATGTACAGGGCGCCTCAAAAAGACGGCAGGTTGTGCAACTTTACTTTTTCAAATGGAACACCCTATATATTTTTATTTCTATACCTATCATTAACCGTTGTTGAGATATTTGCAGTTAAATTTTTGGGATAACATTTTTTATTAACGTAGTTACAAGGAATACTACAATGCAAAAAACAGTAAATATTATAATTATTATAAAAGATGCTCAAATTGTCGCCGATATTCTATTTGACACAACTCATACCTCCTTAAAAGTTCTCATGTACAAGAACTCCTCATGATATCTGGGGTTATTTGGCGGCAAGCATGAGTTATCATTTTTTAAATCATTAAGATTATTTGGTTTCTCAGCGTATACAACTTGTTTTAAATGACCCCATAAGAAAAAATCTAGGGGGCTCATATCAGGTGACCGTGCAGGCCATTTAACAGGTCCCTGATTACCCACCCAGTTCCCTCCAAATCTCTCAATCAGGAAGCGTGTTATAAGGTTCGAATTATGCGGTGGTGCTCCGTCTTGCTGCCACCATATAGTGAGGCGCTCATTTATTGGAATTTCTTCCACAAGACCAGGAATAATATTTCTTAAAAATCTCAAATATCTGCCACCATTCAGGATACCTTCATAAAAGTGTGGTCCAATTAATCCCCCATTAAACCGTCCCCCTTAAACCGTTGTTAATGATAGGTATAGAACATGGTTAATAAAATTTGTTCGGAAATAAAAGGAAAATCCAAAAATGCAAAAATATACAGGGTGTTCCGTTGAAAAAAATTAAAGTTGCATAACCTACCATCTTTTTGAGGCGCCCTGTACATTTGAAAATAAAATGGTTAAATGTGTCTTTTTTAAACAGAATAACTTTTCTATGTCTAACCATTTTCGAGATAATGCTTGTCTAAATAGAGCTGGGACATCCTGTATAGTATTCCAATTAATAGCGGAAGCATCTAAATTAAATAACTCAATATTAAACTTATTTCCTGAGTGAATAAACTTTATTAAAAAAAACACAGAATTTTCTGACATTATATAACTTGCATAACAATAAATTTACGATCAATTCTAAGGTCAAGGTATTGTATGCCAAGAAATACAACGCAATTATGAAAACGCTGCACTGATTTGGCGGGCATGAAATAATCTAACAAACATTATTATTTTGTTCAATAGTAATAATGCAATATAAATCTAGTTTTTATGGTTATTTTATTACCACCTACAGCCTGAACCACGCCCTTAATTACCTGAAATTATCATATTATGCACATGTTTGTTCAGTTCCCACAGTTGCACTCTTATGATTTATTATTATACACTGGAAATAATTGAAAATTCAGGGTTTACGTAGGGATTTTTTTTTATTTGAACGTGATAATTATACACATTAAAATGATAAAATCAATCAATTAATGTAAAAATTTTCAACATATATCTTTATTGTCTAATGTACCTGTAATTAGATAAAGCTAAAAAAATATTAACGACAAGGACGTAGGGGTCTTTAACAAGGCTTTGATTTGTTACGGTAGGTAATGAATAGTTGTAATGCTAATTGTATTTTTATTTTAACGCCTTTCATTTTTCCACTTTTTTCTTACATATCGTATACAAGCGTAACGGTTTGTCAATAAACAATTACATGGAATGCAAGTAAAATTTTAGTGCTACATAAATAACGAAATTAAAATCGCAGTCTGAACTGAAAGGACACGGTTAAAAATAGCTGATTTTTGGATACTCACGTCAAGGCAAAGTGGATGTCTGTCCCTTTTACTAGTAGAAAATAATTTGGTGTATTACTAAGTGCCGTGGCATTTTTTTTAGTATTCGAGACTGTGAATAGAATTGCACCTCCGAATAGGGTAGTTTGGTGGTTTCCAAGGTCGCTAACTAAAACGCTTTTTACAAGCTTTTATTTAACTTGCTTTGTATGTAGGTACGTTAGTTTGTTTAGTTCAAATCATGCAAGTCAAGTTTAAAACAGTTATCCCTAACCAATTGAGCTGAAATTTTGCATACACGTTTAGTTTGGATGACAATGCATGATTAGCTAAGTGACGTCATTTTAAATCCAATATGGCGGACTCCCAAAGATGGCGGACCAGTTATTTTTTATGCACCTCCATGATATGGTTACCAAATGAAAGGGTTTGCTGAGAAGAATACGAAAATAAAATGACGTCACACTAAATTCAATATGTCTGACGCCCCAAGATGGCGGACAAATTTTTTTTAGTTTTAACACTATAATTTGATCGCTGCATTCTAAGAAATGGTGAAGGATCCGGTTTAAACTATAAGTTTTATATCGGATAGGAACGACGCAATGAATATATAAAACTAATTAAGGCGTAGCTAAAAATTTAAAAATAGAATTAAATGTAAAAAAAAAACTTTTTTAAAAACAAGCTTTTATTATTAAGGTGTACTAAAACGAAAAAAAAATAAAAATAAAAAAAAATTAATTTTCTTAAAAGCTTTTCACGTGAATAGAAATAAAACAACTTACTTAGGTACTTACAATCTCTGTAAAAAAAAATAATGCCTGTATGAACTTCTCGCGCGCTACGAGCTTTTAAGACAATTAATTTTTTTTATTTTAATTTTTTTCGTTTTAGTACACTAAATAATAAAAGCTTGTTTTTAAAAAAGTTTTTTTACATTAAATTTTATTTGCAGTAATGCTTGCTGCGAATATTATTGCTTACCCTTATAGGGGTTGTTTTTGGGAATAGGGATGCTGAGGTCAGGATGAGTTGGCTCAAATATTAAAAAATCGTTTTGTACACTTTTAGTCACCTTGGTACCTATTTTTTTAATATTAGGTGCTGCGTATGGCATTTCATTTCCTTTTGTTATCTCTGTAGAATCGATACCTACTAGTTATCATAGAATAAATATAATTTTCACATTCAGTATAAGCTATTATTAATAGCAATTTAGGGGGCTGTTTTTATGTTTCTAGGGGTGAAATGGAGTTTTCGCCAGCCTTTTGATACCACGAAGGCGTATTTTTATTAATTTTGAGCCTTTTGCAACCATTTTCTTTGGGTCTTATGCATCCGCGATGGGGGCCAAAAATCAGCTATTTTTAACATTGTTCTTTGTCATAGCACATAATTTCATATTCAAGTAAAAAATGGACTCTCTCTCTCGATCATATATGTGACTATGGAAACATTGAAAATTGCAAAAATCTTAACATTATTAGAACAGGTGAAGAATGTGGATGTGAATAACAACTCAACAAAATATATATCTCTAATATATTACTGTAATATTTCAGAAGAAATAGCGGATATTTTATCTCATCATAATATAAAAGTTGCTTTTACATCACAAGCAAAACTCTCACACTTCTTGTATGATTCTAAAGATGCAACTAATGACATGCAGAAATCTGGAGTTTATAAGTTGGGATGCCTCACATGTAGGGCAAACGGGTCGTTCATTTAAAGTTAGGAAAGACGAGCACGAACGCTCCTTTAGACTTAATAAAAACGAGTCAACTTTTTCAAACCACACATTAGAATCAGGCCTCGTTTTTCCACAGTTAGAAAATATTACAGACATTATTACACAGGCAGAAAAGAGTTTTAAATTAAATCTTTTGGAATCTATTGAAATATACAAATCTAAATTAGTTGAGAATAACCACTTTAGTCCACTCAGCAAAGGAGTTGTAGAGGACATGGAGGGGAGGAGAATTTTCCTGTTCAAGAATGTGTTGGGGGTAGTTCGGAGGTAAATATACTAAAAGTCCCCGCCCCTAGCTCTGCCGCTTCAGGGGGAGGAGGTGAGAAGGTTCCTTTTTTATTCAGCCCTGTGCGTTATTCGGCTATTAAGGATTATCGAATTTGAATGTATCAATAATAATGCATTCAATATTGTTACCTAATATGACATTTAGAAAAATCGATCTCTTTTTTCTTAATAAAAATGCACGTCAGTCACTGAAATACGTTTTGTTTTACTCAAAAGTGACGTAGGTCTTTAATACCGATCCAAATTTGGTTGAAATCGGAAGATTAATAACTGAGGTATGGAGAGGGGAGGGGGATTAAAAGTGGGACAAACTGTGTGTTTAAAAAATATTCCACGACTTTTCGGACACCATGTATATTATCTTGTAGAAAGTATAACATCTCTATTGAATGAAATGAAATTTGATTTTGAAAAATAAACTTTTAATTAATATTTGTGACATTTGGCACTAGTCTCATATTGTTTACATGTTTACATTTATCGGTTAGGTTGTATGATCGAGAGTGACAAGGTCAACAGATAATTTGAGTCGAGATTTATCAGCAGTAAAATTGGTTTCGTCTTCCAGTTATCAAAATTATTAGTGGTTGATGGTCTGTGCTTCAATGCTGGTAAAGGTTGACGGGTATAGACCAGAAAGGTGTTAGGAAAAGACTTTTTTAAATAGTCGACGTTTCGTCACAATTTATTGACATCCTCAGGACTCTACAATTGAACATATTCATGTAGTTATTTGTAGGACAATATCGTATTATTATTAAAAAACGTTGTGATTGTTTGTCACTGAACAAAATATACAATAATTAATTTAACAAACCAATTAAATAAAGGTTTATTCTTTTTCTATTAATTCTTATTTTGTAAAATGAAGTAAATTTCGTGTAAAATTATCAGGTTTGAAAACTTTGATTATCCAACAAAATTAAACTAATGAAAAATTTATTAACTTACATTTAGATGAGTTTTTCTTTGCCACATTGGATTTAAATAATAAAACAAAACATATTGATATTAACAAATACAACAAAACTTCTCAACATATGAGTAACCCAGGCTAAACTAATAAGAATTAACTGAAGCATATTTAGGTAAAAAATCTTCTCTCACCTACATTTAATCTTTAAGAAAAAAAAAACTAACAACAAAAAAAAAAGAACTAGTCAGCTATTTTAACTTACCAACAATTAAATAATAATAGATTGCTAATATTATTTTTTTTTAGTTATTATTATTTTATTCACAATCTATTATTATTTAATTGTTGGTAAGTTAAAATAGCTGAATAGTTATTTTTTTGTTATTGTTGTTTTTTTCTAAACTATTAAAAGTAGGTGGGAGAATAAGAATACGTTTTGTTTTATTATTTAAATCCAATGTGACTAAAGAGAACTCACCTAAATGTAATTTAATAAATTTTTCATTAGTTTAATTTCATTAGATAATTAAAGTTTTTAAAACTGATAATTTTACACGAAAATTTACTTCATTTTTACTTTCCTACATTATTTTTTGAATTTTGTATCTTTCCTTGTTCATAAGTAACATTTTTAGTACAAAACAAGAATTAATAGAAAAATAATAAACCTTTATTTATTTGGTTCGTTTAATTATTTGTTATAAATTTGGTTTAGTGATAAACAACCACAACGTTTTTTAATAACAATATGATATTGTCCTACAAATAACTACATCAATATATTCAGTTGTAGAGTCCTGAGGTTGTCAATAAATTGTGACGAAACGTCGACTATTTAAAAAAAAAAATTCTTACACATTTCTGGTCTATACCCGTCAACCGTTACCAGCATTAAAATTATTCTTTTAACATAGATGAGAAAATTCGAATTGTACCAGACTCGTGGTTTACTGTTACTGTGATTAATCTCTATAATCAGTTAATCTGAGGAATTTTAGTTAAATACTATTAGTTTTGAAAAATCAATTTTTTCCATTATAATATTTGACAAGCAAATTAATATAAAAAATCATTCTCATGGCTATCGTGCGCGGCGAATAGATTAATCAAGTACTAGGACCACCCAAGAGAATATGTTCTTATTGAGAATTAAAGGCTATATTATTTTAGACATAAATCAATTTATATACAAATTATTACTATATCTAAACAATAATGAACAAGAGTTTTTGCTCGTTTGATGAGTACTTGTAACGATATATCGCATACGGGACATTAAGCACACCTCACTCATTTTATTACTAAAATATTAAACATTTTAATGACAGATTGCTAAAAGAAAATATGTGCTAGTATACAAGGGGCCTCGAAAAGATGTAGTGGAAACATGGTTTAAAATTGGTCAATTTAATCACACAAAATAATACTTATCTGGTGTATAAACGTATGCCTCAAGCTAAAGTTATAACATGATAAGTACATTTTAAAATCAAATTCAAGTTTTGTTACTCTTTTGGCCAAATTAATTCAGTCAGGTAAATGTAATAATCATGTATTTCGCGTGATGTGAAAAACGCTTATCTGCGTACAACTCTTTTTAATATCGATAAAGTAAAAAATCGAAATAAGGAAAGTGTGTGGAATGGGGATTTTTTTGTTGCTTAAATCTGATGTATACATACAGGGTGATTTACCATGACATGTGGAAAATTTATCAGAAGGTTGTCCCCATCGGAAGGAGTTAAAAAAATTAAAGATTAAAAAAATATGACCAAAAGAATTACCTTATTTTTTTGTAGAAACGGGGTAATTAAAAAATGTTGAGGCATTTGGTTCTTGTAAAGACAATAAATCACAATTTTGTTTTTTCGCCCCCAATGGGGTGGCGGTGGTAATATTCCAAAAAATTTTTGAGATTTAACTTGTCTTATATTGTATAGTAAATAATAATTTTATAGGCTCTTACTTGCTTGATTTACCTATTTACCCCCAATTTACCCCAAACCCTTCAACGGAATAGGATCAAAATATAATCTAGTTCCTGGTCTCATTAAAATACAAACGTGTACCAAATTTCAAGTCAATATCCAGGGTAATCGTGCACACAAAAAAAAAGTTACAGACAGATTTTTTTTTCTCAAATTTAAAATCTCGATGTTTCATGACATTTTAAGCCTATTTGAACAATACAAAATTTTCATTTTTTTTGCGTTATTATACTTCCACCGGATGTGGAAGAACAGAACATTTCAAGACAAAATATTTGTTTAAACGGCAAAAAAAAAACGTAAATTGTTTCAGTCTTTGCGACCTCATAAAATTATGCCAATAGAGAAACATCCTTTTTTTCTGTTTCTTATTGGGATGCTGTGCAACATTAAGAAAATGCCGCAACCAACATTTAGAAAATATTTAGAGAAACATCCTGTTTTAAATTGTAGATTTTTAAATATGAATACTTTTCACCAGTTCTTGCATTAAAAATGTCTTTTTTAAATGTAAAATAAGATATTTCGGTTTCCAATTATCGAGAAGACATTTATTTTTTTAACTGTTGCTTTTTTACCATGTTAAAACTACACAATTTTGAAAAAAAAATTCGCAAAAATACATCTGAAGAAACAAAAAATTTTTAAATGCAAAAAAAATGGTGAAAATAAAGAAAATATTTTTAGTTAAGACCAATCAAAACCTTTAACAACCTACAGTTTTGAAAAAGAATATTTCCCTAT
Source organism: Rutpela maculata (assembly GCA_936432065.2). Lineage (NCBI taxonomy): Eukaryota > Metazoa > Arthropoda > Insecta > Coleoptera > Cerambycidae > Rutpela > Rutpela maculata. Next base: position 54,571,205 of record OW386289.2, on the reverse strand, counting down.
CACAAGATCGAATAATTTTAGGAGGCCGCAAATTCTTAAATAATTTATGTTTTTCTCGATCATTTAAACTAATGTGTTGACCAGAAAATTTTTTGTGGTTGTTAACACCTATAAATAGTATATTTTTCCAACATTTTATCTAAATCGACACATCATTATTGAAGCAATATTAAATTGTTTAAAAAAGTTATATACTGGCTTCTTAATTTTTTTGAGGTTAAGTACATATTAAAAGATGTCTGTATGCCTAGATCTATTCCAAATTTTATTGCCAACAATCTTCATTTTTTTTCTGTTTTTGCAATGCGACAAATACGACCGGAGACATTTCCAAAATACCGAGGAAAAACGAGATTTGCAATTTCAATTGCTTAAAAGAACATCCCGGGCAGTACACTAAGGTCATTTGACGTCATTTTATATTCACTTGAGATGCCACTTTGAACTCTAAAATGACATAATAATGACTAAAAGTAACGTGATTATGTCACAGCCCAGATACGTTTAGGACCGTAATAGTAATGTGATGTGTTGCAACCCCTTCAATTAATTCAGATGTATTTGCACCTACTCGAGAAAGAACCTACCAGTAGTAGTTCTAGAGTGATGACATCTGGAATTATCTAGAGAATGGTGGCGTCATCACAGAAAAATCGAGATCTGTCATTTTTAGGTATAAAAGACCGCATTCTCGGCGGGTAGTTCAGAAAGCATAGAAAATAGAAGTTTTTGGAGGTGGTTTCCTAGGGGTGGAAACACGTTACAAATTGGTGTCAGAAGTGGGATTTTATGACAAGAGGAGCTCTGAAGTTGTGTTGGAGTGTTCAAGAAGTATTCTCGAGTGTTAGTGCTAACACAGAGGACTAATTTACTCGACATTGTTTTAGGGTTATTTTCGAACAGGAAAATAGTGTTAAGTGCATTTTTTTTTTAGACATTGTAGAACATTTTAATTAGGGCATTAGTGTAATAATTAAATCCTTTAAACTGAGTAGTGATAGAGATACTGAAAAAGACTCATTTGTGTTAGTGCGTGAAAAATTTCTAGAACTTTTCTATTTGGACATTAGTGGAGATTATTAAATTCTCTGAACTGGATAGTGACAAGACTCTGGATAAGACTTTTTCGTGCTGTTTCGAGATTTTTCTGGAAAGTTCCATTACCGATATTGACTTGGCAGTTAAATTTATTTTATTTTAACATAATCGTATGCCCATTACAACAAGAAGCATGGCTACGGAGAAACAAATGAAGGACCTACTTGCGGAGTTTACGAAGATGATGGCTCAGCAACGCCAGGAATATAAAGAAGAGCAAGAAAGAAAATGCCAGGAGGAAGAAAAACGGCGTCAAGAAGAAAAAGACGAACAAGAAAAGCGACGTCAGGAAGAAAAAGAAGAACAAGAAAGAAGACGCCAGGAAGACAAAGTAGAACAGTAGAAAAGACGTCAAGAGGAAGAAAAGCGATGTCAGAAAGAAAAAGAGGACGAAGAAAGAAAACGTCAAGAAGAAAAAGACGAATTGAGAAAAATTATGGAAGACCTGAAAATACGACAGCAAGAGGAGAAAGAAAAACAAGAAAAGCGACGTCAAGAAAAAAAGAAGAGCAGCAAAGAAGACGTCAAGAAGAAGAGAAACAGCGACAAAAAGAAAATGACGAATTAAGGAAAATTATAGAGAAACAGCAGAACGCCTTTATGTCAGCCACTGAAGAACTCAAAAATAAGATTGAAGTAAAAATGGACAAGGTCGAGGAGGAAGTAAGCGAAGTCAAAGGAGAAGTAAGTGAAGTTAAAGAGAAAGTAAACAAGTTCGAAGAAGAAGTCAAAGGAGAAATAGACCGGCTTAAACGACAGTTGAGATGCAGAGGAAGCCATCAGGTGGTATCATCAGGTCGGCGACTAAAACGTCCTTCTTTTGACGGCCAAAGTTCCTGGACGACGTACAAGAGGCAGTTTGAAGCAGCAGCGTGTGCCAACAACTGGGATAATGAGGAAAGGGCCATGGCATTAGTTCTAGCGCTAAGGGGCCAAGCTTCAGAGTTACTCCAAACCATCCCAGTTGAGAAACAAAGGGACTTCAAAGTCTTGGAAGCCGCATTAGACTTGAGGTATGGCGATCAAGACCTGGCCCAATTATACCAGGCTCAGCTGAAATCCCGGATGCAAAAAGCTGGGGAAAGTTTACAAGAATTCGAAGCTGCGATAGAGAGACTGGCACACCTGGCGTATCCGAGTGCACCTAAAGAATTCCAGGAACAATTAGCCGTGGGGGCCTTTTTAGATGGTATAAGGGACGAAGAGGTCAGGTGAGTTCTGAGGCTGACGAGACACCAAAGTAGTAGCGAAGCTTTGGTGCGTGCACTTGAAGTAGAAGCCGCCTACAGAGATACTCCAAGGTCGAGAGTGCGAGCTATGACTCTTGAAGAATCACAACCAGAAATGAACCAGAACCCTATGTTGACCGAGATGCAGAAAATGTTTACCAAATTATTCGATAAACTGGATGACCCCGGAAAGCAGAAAAAAACAACAAAATAAAGGGAAGCCGAGTGGTGGTATTAAATGTTACAACTGCGGCAAGGTAGGACATATGAAACGAGACTGTCAACAGCAGAACTCGGAGAATCGAATAAATGCTGCGAATCTTGAAGAGAAGCAGGAAAACTACACCAGGGGGGTTGTTCTGTCTAGGGAATGCAGTGACCGCAGAGAAATAAAGATTTCCCAGCTTCGAGAAATTTCGAATAGTCTGCTGTTACAAGGCTATGTGAATGGAAGAAAATGTTTGTTTACCATCGACACAGGTACTACGTCGTCAATAGTAAGGCCAGGATTTATATCGGGTATAAAGATTACCAAGAGGCAAAATGAAGTGATCATCCGGACGGCTATGGGAGACAGGGCTACGGTTCATCGAGAAGTAGACCTGGGTTTGCAGATTGGACATTTAAGGTTCGACCACAGGGTCGTCGTGGCTGACATCACGGATGACTTCATTTTGGGGCTAGGCATCATGGAACAGTATGGATTTATTGTTGACGTAGGAAAGCGAGTCTTAAGGATTGGAAACGAACAATTTATTCTGTCAAAAGTGAACGACCAATGCGAGAAAACCAGGCTGTTGACAACGCAGGCAGTCAAAACTCCTGCATTATCCAGAAATCCAGACAAGGAAGATTGCAAGCGCCACCCTCAGGTGGGAAAATTGCCGAACATGGTTGAAGTCAACATTGTCAAGGTCGATCTTCCAGACAGTTGGACAAAGAAAACTCTGAGGCAAGAGCAATTGCGCGATGAAGAAATCGGACCTATGTTGAGAGCAAAAGAAGGGGGAACACGTCCAGTATGGGAGGATGTTTCCAACAAAGAAGTGGGGCTGAAGGCTTTGTGGTCACTTACGGTCGTAGACGGGCTTTTGAGGAGAGTATGGGAAAGCCCAGATGGAAAGCAGGTTGCCATGCGTCTAGTGATTCCCAGGTGTCATGTACCAGAAGTACTCCAGGAAGCGCATAATGAAACGCCCAGCAGACACTTCGGCATAAACAAGACATTGAGTAGAGCACGGGAACAGTTCTATTGGGTTAATAGTCGCCAGGATGTGGAGGCCTGGTGTCGCAAGTGTAAGAATTGTGCTGCCCGTAGGGAACCATTTTCCATGAGCAACTACAGAAATGGAAGTCGAGAACAGTCGAAGAATGACCGAGAGCAGATGAACAAAACTAGTAACCGATTGAAGGCTCATTATGATCAGAATGCCAGTACAGGGGGATTCAAGGGGGGGGATCTGGTTTGGCTGTACAACCCACAGCGGAAGGAATGGAGATCCCTGAAACTTCAACCTCCTTGGGATGGACCATATACTGTTATTACCCGAATTAATGATGTCGTTTATCGGATTCAATGAAGCAAAAATTCCAAGATGAAGATCGTGCATTTGGATAGACTGGCAAAATACACCGATGATTCCAAATTGCCTGACCGGGACGTTCAGGCTTAAGGAGGGGGCAGTGTGATGTGTTGCAACCCCTTCAATTAATTCAGATGTATTTGCACCTACTCGAGAAAGAACCTACCAGTAGTAGTTCTAGAGTGATGACATCTGGAATTATCTAGAAAATGGTGGCGTCATCACAGAAAAATCGAGATCTGTCATTTTTAGGTATAAAAGACCGCATTCTCGGCGGATAGTTCAGAAAGCATAGAAAGTAGAAGTTTTTGAATTGACAGTTTGGAAAAGTGAGGTTAAGACTACAAAGTGATAAACATTGTTGTTTTTAGTAAGTAAAGTTCATTCAAGTTAATAATCAGTATTGTGAAGTATCCAGTAAATTATTTAATAAAGTGTGTTAGTGGACAATCTGTTGTTATAATTTTTGGAACCCACGGAATTTGCGAGGGTGGTTTCACAGGGGTGGAAACACAGCAAAACGTAAGCAAGCAAAAAGTAAGCACGAAACTCTCCAGAAAACACAAAAGTAATGTATCCACTATAGAATGTAGGAACGAAGACACATCAGCTACTGGTACGAAACATTGACGGCGACGGGAACTGTCTATATGGAACACTAAGCCGTCAGTTAGAAGGAGATAATGTAACAACCTGTCTTTTACCAGCCCCTTTTTATGTGCTGGTTATGGGCTAGATGCAGGGTGTAAAATATATAATTTTAAGTTTTCAGGTGAGTGATAGGTACTTGAAGGGTAATATATATCTCGGAACATGCCATTGGCGCTTTTGTGAGTAGTGTTTTTGGTATAATGCAATAGAACAAGTCAAAAAGGGAAATGAATGGAAGGGAAGAGAAGTATCACAGATAAGTGTTGTTGATTTTTGACTTTTTGTTTTAATAGGATTGTGTTTTGTGGCATTGTATGTTTTTTTGCGTTGTGGGTGTTATAATATACTGTTGAAAATCTGATTCAAACAGCTTTCTTAGAGGATGGTCTGAGAAGTGTTTTTACATCCAAGCCCTTGAAAATGTTGGCAGTAAATTATTAAAGTGTGGCCGTTATATTCCTGTGTAGACCCACAAAGCTATATTTTTTCATGATACTAACATAACGACAATTAAGTGATATAGCTAATATTTAATCAATATGGGTGATTAAATCTCTCAGTGCAAAGAAATAAAAAAAAAGGGTGACAAAGACGTTGTTAAGTTAAAAAACTCTAGATAGAGGGGTACATATTAGCACAACAGCCGTAATAATCAAATGCATTACTCTTAAAGTATGATCATAATATTTTCTTAGGTAAATTACCAAATGTCGTTTTTCATGTCAAATTCTTAAATTCTACACTAAAAATAGGTAGACCAAGGCTACACGTGGAAACAACAACCGGGAGGATCATGGACAAACTGGGAAAGGACCAAATATACTGGGAAAGAAAAGCGATGGGGAAAGAATGAATTCCACAAAAAATCGCAGCGATATATACTTTACCAGAACCAGAAACCGAGAATAAGAAGAAGATTTGCAGAAGCAGAAATACAAAAAGAGGAGCACAAACAATCCACATCATGACACAATGCGGCCACGCATTTCACAGATACCTTCAGATATATGCTCTACCAGAACCAGAAACGGAGGAACCAGAAGACTCAGAAAGAGAAGAAGAAAATCTGTAGAAGCAGAAACACAAAAAAGAGGAGTATAAACATTAAATATCACGAACACAATGCGGCAACGCATTTCACAAACACCTACGCTACCCACTCATGTATCATGGGTTATGTGGCTCTTGCTGCTGGCAACAAGCGTGACCCAAATCCAACCCAGCATCGGAAACCGAGGAATCAGAAGACTCAGAAAAAAGTCTCGAAGAAGCAGAAACACAAAAAGAGGAACATAAACACTCCATATCACGACACATCGCGGCAACGTATTGCACAAGAAGACTCAGATGAGATAGAAGCCCAGAATCAAAAACACAAAATAAGGAGCTTAAACGCTCCCTCACGACACAATGCGGTAACGCATCTCACCTACACCTACCATCCCACAATCTTTTACCATGCAGCATGTGGCTCTCACTGCTGGCAACAAGCATGACCCTAATCCAACCCAGCATGGACGTAACAGGCCCAGCTGTATACTTGGGAGTGGCAACAATGCCTATCGCACACTGGCAAATCAATCAATCAATCAATTGACATGTAAATCTTAAGAGCTCCATGAGTCTGTATATTCCAATGTATGATTGGTTACAGGATGAGCAGCCATGTAGATGAACGGATAATTAATAGATTAAGCGCCCCCAGCTTTTATGCTAATTCGGCCCAGCCACAGAATAATGATCTTTAACCTGACCGTTATAAGATTCATCCAAATCAATCGATGTTTCCTGAATAAATTAGAAATTTATATTATTTATTTTCTGTTCATTATAGTATAAGATGAAAAGTGATTGATTATTGTCAGTGGTTTGTATGTGGCACCATCTAGAAATAATAACTACTACGTGGCAATGCTTAATCTCATCTAAAATGAAGAAATGACATCACCAATACGTCAAATCGACATTTCAACATGACGTCATAATTACGTCACAATATGACGTTACCTCGACGTCATTTTTTCTTCACCTGACGACTAATGTTTTAAAAAAATTACGTCGAAATGACGTCAATCTGCTACCTGGGATATTCCCGACCTCGCCCAAAGTCCAGAGCTTACCATCATACTTCTTTATATGTGAACTTCATATTCGGCAAAAAAATCCCCTCTTCAAATACTTTCTTAAGAAAATCATTTTTACTCCACTATTAATAAAGTTCAATTAACCGAGAGACGGTGGTAAAATTCTATTTCATAATTTTTAGTGACTTCTTTCATGAAACAGGTTACATTTTTTTCATTTTTGTTTCCTATATTAGTTTTATGGTTATATCCTGATAAAAGGAGGATTGGTAAGTTCACTAGTATATGTTGTATATTATAAAAGCAGTCATCAAATCCAACAAGCATATAAATATAAAATATTAACATATGTATAACAAACTCCGAAAATAGGAAACAATCAACCCCTGCCTCCACAAAAGGTTAGAACGTGGCAAAATAAAAATTCACCTGGAAATCCACATAATAGAAGGTACTATTTACTAGAGACTTCAACGAGCGGACAAGAAAGAAAACCTAGAGTGTTGTCAGAGAGAACCGTAAGACTGCAAATACGATATACTATTTCCTACCATCATCATCTTTATTCCTAAATGGAGTCTTTCCTAAATTTACTGATATTTGCAACACTGCACATACATTAACATAAATAAATAACCTAGAATATTCTATTCTGAGCGTTCAAGAGAACATCATGATAATTGCGTGGACCTAACATCAGCTAAAATAACTTGCTACGTAGATGCTGAATACCAATTGAAACGCATTTTAGTAACTAAAAAGATCTCGCACTCCACTTGAAACATTTCCAGTGAGGACAAAATAAAAGGTTAGTAAAATACAAGTACCTAATTTCACTTCAGATTACTCAAGTAATAAATTGCTAAGTATTGATAAAATAATGTGAGAACTAATTTAACTCTCTCAAATACCTTTTAATTTGACAGCATCTCAATAAGTGCTAGGTGATAATATTTCTAACTTAGGGACAAATGAGGGACTGGGTCAAGAATCGGCACAAAGAATACTGGGATAAAACAACTGGCAATATGGAAAAATCTATATCAAAGGACCAACCCAAAAGAAGACTGAAGAACTGCTGTCAATAAGTAGGAATCAGCTGCGCATAATTGTTGGGTTCCTAATAGGGCACTGTGCTCTGAAAAAACATCTACGCAAAATGGGAATTATCAACGGGAACCTACAATGAAGACAATGAAATAGGGCAACGGAGACACTCTACCACATCCTGCGCGACTGTGAGGCTCTGGATCATAGAAGACATTCAATATATGGACAACCAAGACCGAGTCCAAAAGAATATGAAACCAAACCAGCGATAGGGTTGTAGAAGCTAGTGCAAGGGACCAAAGTACTGGATAAGGTATCATAAAGCAAATGAGAGAATAACACAATAGGCCCAAGAGGCTGCAGTGATTCCGGAAACAAAAGTTAGATGGCCCCCGAACAGAAAAACAAAATGGAAATGTCAGGAGTCAATGATACAGTTTTCGGAGCTAACAAAACTCTGGATGAATATTCGGCCAAGATTACTCTCTATGACCAACAAATTCTAGATATTGATGAAACCGTAAATATCACCAAAACCACCCACGAGAAAAATCTTGAGGGAAGTTTACAAAAGTTTTAAAAATAGCATTATTTCCAACTATATTGGTGGTAATAACTCCCATCTAAATCGAATGTAGAATTGAATTAGTTTATTAGATGTTCAATTTGAATGACGTAGAAAGTAACAACCCGCAAGGGTATGATGATTTAAGGCATAACTGTAATATTTTTGAGCGATGAATTTGAGTTAAGCAATGGTCAGAAGATATTAATAGGTATGCTTTTAGAAGTCAGAATATTTACTAACGTAATATTTTGTCGAACTCCTCTATACATTTCCGTAACACATTCAGCACCAAGGGTTTTTTCAATACCTACATTGTGGGACCACCACGATATTCTAAAAACAGACACGGATGTCTACCGTGGCCCTGCAATAAAACTTGAGTAGACCAGGCCAAAACAGACATATAATACAGACACAACCTAATTTCATTACGGGGCCAAAACAAACATTATTGGCAGACACAATATTGCAAGCAGACACGTCGATTCCTGTTCGTTTATGTCTGTTGATGCAACGTGTATGCATAATATGCGTTATCATTTGGAGCGTATTAGCTGTGTGCGAATGTTGTGTATCTTATATTTAGTGTTTTAATTATTCTGAATATAGAAGTGGTATATCGAAGTTGAAACATGAGCAACAGAGTAGCGAGAATAGTAAAAATGGCCCACAAACAACTAATTTTGGACGAGGAAACGCTTTATATAAAAAAAGTTTGTGTCGATAAGAACATCTACCTCTTCGATTTGCTGCGAACTTTTTACAGTCACATAAGGCTTTCTCCATCATTAATATCATTCATCAGAAAAGAGTATCTGGATTACCGAACTCAATTATTATGGTGTCTGCTATGGCCCTGTAATAGAAATAGAAAAAATGTTTCTTACTAGTGGGCCACAGCAGACACAAAAGCAGACACACTGTTTAAAACTATATCCTAATTAGTTTGCCCACTTATAGAAGTATATTCTGTCAGGCCAGAAGAGACACAAGGCACCACCAGATAAAGGAAACGCGTGTCCGCTTGGCACATTTCGACAGATTGTAAAACAGACACCAGTGTCTGCAGTGGCTTGGCAGGCAAAATCGTGAACAGTCACCGGTGTCTGCTTTGGCGCTGAATGTGTTAAATATACAGGAAACGGGCATTCTTTAATGTCAGATAGAGGACATCTAGGATAATCATAATCACCCACAGAAAAGCTAGCTGAAATACAGGGTGCTTTATGTATTTTTGGCAAAATTTCTGTTGGTTGTTACATTGTAAAGGAATGGAATAATAAGTTTATATTTGGCACATATTTGGCCACTACTGATCCTGAATACGTTCTTGTACCACGCACAAAAAAAATCCAGATCCGGACTCGAAATAAAAAGATGTCTTCCTTGTTCTTCAAGAAAACAATACCCTGTACAAGTGTTTTTTTTTCAATTTCATTATTAAATTCGAAATGTACACAAAGAAGTGAACGAAATGACTTTATTAATTTATTGCCAAACTTTTGTCGCGTTCGAAATAAATTCCAATAAATAATGCAATATGAGACTTTTGAAAATATCGATGAATGATACGCGCAAAAAATGTTTCCACTATTAAATTATGTTTTTTTTTTCACAATAATTATTATGTTTTAAACACCAGTTTTTATGAATGGGGCAACATGAACAAAAATAAAATGTTAGAGGCCACCGAACCAAGAATCTTTTTCATTCACTTCATTTATTAAAAACTAGTAAAACAACAACATAACTTACTTATTAACAACAACAATAATGGTAACTACTAAACTGCATAAAAATAATGTATATAATGAATCATAATTAAATTTTATGTTCGAAATGCCCCCCCCTCCCTCAGCTTCAGTACATTTTCTGATGCGGTTTACGAGATGTTCCATTGATCTTCTTATTACATCTGGATTGTTTCTAATTTCGTTGCAGTAATCAATAATCCTTTGAATTAACTGATCCCTGTCATTAATGTCCACATTGTAGATCTCACTTTTTAAGTGACTACATAAAAAATAATCTACAGGGTTGAAATCCGGAGACATTGCTGGCCCCACATTAGGATCTCCCCGACTAATCTATCTGCATGGATATGTATCATTTAAATGATTTATAATTTGGTTGGAGAAATGCGGTGGGGCTCCATCAGGTTGAACGAACATACCTTGGATATTTACATTTTCTAAAAGATGTAAAAAAATAAGATAATCGTTACCAGTTAGTGTACCTTCAAAAAAATATGGTCCTAACAAGTGAACGCCTACAAGTCCAACCCAAACATTGATAGAGAATGTATGTTGTGAACGGCATTTACGTTTTGCATGTGGGTTTTCCTGGGCCCACATGTGAGCATTTCTAGAATTATCTTGATACCTTGTAATCTGCTCCTCGTCTGTATAAAGTTCTGTAAATTACTCGTCGATTTTCAGATACCCATCGACAAAAATAAGACGATTGACTTCATCGCCTGGTGCAAGACATTGTACTAATTGAATATGGTAAAAATGTTTTTTCAATATCCTCCATATCTTAGTGTAAGGGACACCAATACAGAACTAATTTTTTGAGTACTTAGACTTGAATTTTGATTGACCTTAAGTAAAATATTATTTTCTAAATGTACTTCCTGCCTTATGTTGCGTTCCGCAACTGCAGCTGTAGGAAACTTGCCATGTTTTCTGAAATACTGATATACGGATCCAAAAGTTTTATGGTCAGCCCGTCATCTGTTAGGAAACCGTTAGTAAACCGTCTTTGATATTCCCTCTCTGCTGCCCGGCCATTTTCGGTACAATATCCATAGATTAAAATTATGTCAGCATATTCTTCGTTTGAAAATTGATACCGCATTTTTGGAATATGAAATAAATCATTCTATTAAATAACGAAAACTATTAAAAAACTTATAAACAAATAATATGCCGCTGCTACGATCAATAGTGACAACTTTAAACAATGACTTTAAACGTTAAATCAGTTAGTTGTCCCTATTGATAAATGCATTTTATGATAATATCTGCATTTTTGTTTTTCGTACAATTATTCTGTTGATAGTTTGGTTACAATGGGCATTATTGATATGCAAATTTGTTGCTACCGTTCTTCTTATTGTTAATAGCTATGTTATGTTGCCGTTTTAGTTCTTAATATATGAGAGGAACGAAATAGATTCTTGATTTATTATTTTATTTTACCTCCTCCGTAAAAATTGGCAATAAAAACATAATAATTATTAATGAAAAAAAAAAAAGAAGCAAATTCCTAATTTAATAGTGGAAGCACTTGTTGCGCTTAATATTCATCGATATTTTCTAAAGTCTCATATTGCGTTATTTAGTGGAATATATTTCGAATGCGGCAAAAGTGTGGAAAAAAATTAATTAAGCCGTTTTGTTCAGTTTTTTATGTACTTTTCGAATTTAATATTGAAATTTAAAAAAAAACATACAAAGGGTATTATTTTCTTGAAAAATAGAAATATTTTTTGTTTTTTAGTCCAGATCTGGATTTATTTTGTGTGTGATACAAATACTTATTCAGGATCACAGGTGTATTATATGTACCAAATATGAACTTATTATTCCATTCCTTTACAAGATATTAAACAAAAGAAATTCTGGTAAAATACATAAAACACCCTGTATTTCATTAACGAGGACCCAACTAGCTATTTCTATGGGTGATTATGATTACCGTCGGTGTCCTCTATCTGCCATTAAAGCATGTCAGTTTCCTCGTGATACACCTTGTATATGGAATCAAAAACCAGAGTGCAACCAAGAGCTATTCTCCGGACTAATACCCCGCCGAGCGCTAAATTATGAATTATAAGCCTGGCCGCTTTAAATGCAATAACTATGTATTGCCACAAAACGCTAAAGTTTCAATTGCAACAAACACCAGCCGAAAAATTTATTCCTATTCAGAGAAGCTCTCGTGCCAACTACTCCGAAAAACTTGCAGACTACAATTTTCGAGCTGTTGGCTCTCGTCAGAGCAAAATATGTCCGGAGTGACTGAAACGAGACCTTCGATCACTTTTGGTATTGAATATATAATATTCTAAATAATCTGACTTCTGCCATCTTGGGGCGGCCGCCATGATGATACAACAATTAGAACTCGGTAAAATTCAGTTCCTCAGACCTTGTTACATAGATAGATAGATACAGGTGGACCTAACAAAGCATGTTAAAAAGCCTTCTCCATTAGTACTGCTACTCCTACTCCACTCGTCCCTCCCACTTCCGCTTCTACTCCTACCCCCATCCCTACTCCTAGTCTTACTCCTATTTAGTTATACTCCTCCTACTGCAACAGCCACTCCCACTTCTACCTTTACCCCTACTCTTACGCCTATTCTTACTCCTACGCCTACTGTTACTCTTACTGTAACTACCACTGCCACTGCCGTTGTCACTGCTGTGAGTCTACCACCACTTATTCTACCACTACCTACCACTTCTTCTACCTAAATAAGATTTTGGAATAGCCAATTAAATACAGTCTTCCTTTACATCTGAATTTTATACATTTGAAATGAAACAAATAAATTGAATACTAGCAACATTTTGTTTAAACTACACTGTATTTTAATTAGTAATAATAATTTAGTAATAAATTGTTTACATACATACCAAATGAAAAATGATGTTTCATCAATAAATTGTTTTATTTTCATTATACCTATAAATATCGCGGTCTGCACTTCCATTGCTAAAAATTATGATTAGCGGTACATAACTCTGCAAGATAAATTTTCCATTAAATTCAATTGGTAATTGAGATTTCTTTTATAGGTAAAACAGGTTTAAATTAATGCAGCGTCACTCTAAGAACTTGTTAGTTACAAATAATAATTATTCTGTTTTTAAAATACCTACTCTACTTAATTAATCTAATTTTAATTACAATACGTCCATAATAATAACGTATGTGACATTTTGCATGCACAACAAATATTTCTACCGACAATTAATTTGAAGTTTTACTGCTATTTACATTAATGATATATGCCCATTGCCCATACAACATACCATATGATACAGTAAACAAATATTTTTTGGTTGCGGTGGCACAATGTGGAGGTAGCTGGTTTTTGAACTATCGAAACCAGATTGGATGTTCGAAGTAATTTCTGTTGGCTTCATCAGGGATGCTCCATTTGTAATATATGATAAAATTGCCCTTCTGCAGGAAGCATGGCTTGTAAAAGGAAGGCCCGCAGGCCTAAAGCCTTTAGAAAGTAAGTTGCTGTACAATACACTCTCAAGTAAGTCAAGGGCGTGTATAGTACACAGAAATAAGGTAATTTTTCTCTGTTTATTATTGGGATGCTCTGCCAAGTATTTTCTTCTAAACAATGTCTGAAATCTACAAAATAATACAATTAACATTTTACTGGAAAAAGACCTCTACGCCTGTGACTCTTACGTCAAAGGATCAGTTAGAGGGTGGTTTTTGAAAAATAATGAATAAGAACAAAAATATAAAAATGACGTATTTTGCTGACGTTTCGGAAAACGAATCTGTTTCCTTTCTATTATAATGTTTGTGTGCTTTGTATATTAAATACACAGCTTTAAGAATATATTTATTAGATTCAGTATCCATAGGTACTTACTGCTTACACAGAACTGTTGATATATCTAGTTGATAGTTTTATTTTAAACTACATTTATAGTATTCCGTGTGAGTGTAATAAACATTATGTAGGTCATCCAGATCATTCAGTGTTAGATTGGGTGAGCACAGTAGTTACATTAGGAAGAATGAGATTCAGAAATCGAAGATTTGCGAACACGCTTGGGAGAACGGACATAGAATAAACTGGGAAAAAATTTTAACAAAAGAGATAGATAGCAAGAAAAGAGAAATTAAAGAATCGGCTATAATACTATTGAATGAGGATAAATGCGTGTCGAATTGTTCCGTAGATGTTTGCACAACCTGGCTGCCAATGTTAAAAGAAGAACTTAACATTGTTTAAAATAAAACTATCAACTAGATATATCAACAGTTCTGTGTAAGTAGTAAGTATCTATGGATACTGAATATAACAAATATATTCTTAAAGCTGTGTATTTAATATACACAGCACACAAACATTATAATACGCGTTGAGAAAGGAAACAGATTCGTTTTCTGAAACGTCAGCAAAATACGTCTTTTTTATATTTTTGTTCTTATTCATTATTTGTCAAAAACCACCCTCCAACTGATCCTTTGACGTAAAAGTCACAAGCGTAGAGGTTTCTGCCAGTAAAATACTGATTAATTTTATTATTTTGTAGATTTCAGACATTGTTTAGAGGAAAATACATGTGACAGAGCACCCCAATAAGAGAAAAAAGAAAATGCCACAACCAACATTTAGACAATATTTAGTAATAGAGTAAGTTGTACATTAATTCCGGTGCTTTGCACCGATTATTTTGTTACAGCTACCCTAACAGCGTCAACGGAAGAAAGGACGAAGAGCTGAGTTATATGCTTCGCCTACTTTCCAGGCGAGGAAAGATCCTGTCCTCCGCAATTACTAAGCGACATAGTTGCCTATTGCGGAAGAAGGAAGCTTCCAATGATAACAGGATGTGATGCCAACGCACATCACGTGATGTGGGGAAGCACCAACATCAACACAAGGAGTGAATCTCTATTACAATTCATTCTAAGTGAAGCGTTACTAATAGCCAACATATGCAAGAACCATTCTTTTGTTACTTCAGTGCGTAAAGAAGTCTTGGATTTAACCTTATGCACGAGTAACATAAGCGATAACATTATAAATTGGCATGTGTCAGAAGAGTCAACAGGCTCCAATCACAGGCACATAAGATTTGATATCACGACCCCATCTCTGACGGAGATAAAGTTCAGAAATCCCCGAGAAACCAACTGGGAAGGCTATTCAGAGTCCCTCAGAAGGCACCTGGAGGGAGGAAGAGCATCAGCAAGAGATATAGAGAGCTTTAAGGTGGCAGTGGAACAGGTAAGCGAGGCGATAATAGCCGCTTACCAGGAAAACTGCACAGAGAAAACAAGGAAAAACGGGGGTAAAACAATCTGGTGAAACAAACATCTAGAAGGCCTCAGAACAGAAGTGAGAAAACTGTTCAATAAGGCCAGATCTAACCAAGATTGGGATACCTACAAAATAAAACTCACGCAATAAAACAACGAAATACGCAAGGCCAAAAGAGACTCATGGAGGAGGTTTTGCGAAGAGGTCAATGATGGCTCTGCAGCCTCCAGAATCCATAGGGTCTTGGCCAAGGTTGATTGTACTGCAAATGAAGTAGTCTTCCTCAAGAAAGAGGATGAAATCTACATTGAAACACTAACGGAAAGCATCAAATTGCTCATTGAGACACACTTTCCGGGCTCACTGATATTGGATGGTTCGGAGGCCGTGTAATTCCCAGATCAAAGGCCGGAGCGGCCCAAACTTGCAAATTGGAGGCTGGCCAATGAGGTAGTAAAACCCGACAAAATCAGGTCTACTGGAATGGATGAAATTTACCCAATTTTGCTCCAAAAAGGGCAGAATATACTAATACCACCCTTGTGTAAAATATTCAGAGCCTGTGGGGCCTGGAAGTACATACCACACATATGGCGGAAGGTGACCTACCAAAGATAAGTAGGATTTCAGACCAAACGCCCAAGTCATATAGACCCATAAGCCTGCCCTCTTTCCTACTTAAAACATTGGAAAGACTACTAGACAGGTACATTAGAGACGAAATACTAAGGGAAATCCCCCTTAGTGAGCGTTAATATGCATACCAGCTGGAAAAGTCAACAGACCTCACGCTGGATGATTTAAATAGGCTACTGACAAAGTCATTAGGTGACAAAAAAATGGCAGTGTCATCATTTCTGGAGCGTTCAATAACGCGACAACGTAATCTTTAATGAATGCTTTGTTAAATAGAGGGGTCCCAACAGTACTCTGCCAGTGGATTAAAGCCAGCCTAGAGAAGAGAATAATAGTATCCAATCTAGGCGAGGCTACCATTGAGGCAAAAGTGAGTACCGGCTGCCCTCAACGAGGGCAGCCGGAGGGGTATTATCTCCATTGCTGTGAACAACCCTTGTTGACGAACTTCACCAAAAAATTTCCGCAGAAGGCTTTTACTGCCTAGGACATACTGATTATCTAGGAATAGTAGTCAAGGGGCGATTTGTGAACACGATATCAGAGCGTTCACAAAGAGCCCTAAATATTTTCGACAGGTGGTGTAGTGAGGAAGGACTTTCCATAAACCCTCACAAAAAGAGCCTTGGAAGGCCTAAAACCCTTAAGGCTCAATGGAGTGGAAACTCCATTTTCCAGCGAGATTAAATACATAGGAGTCATTTTCGATCAAAAGCTGACATGGAATTCCCACCATCCAAAAAGTCACACAGAAAGAAACAATTGCCCTGGGAAAGTGCAGGCAGATGTGTGTGTGGGAAAAACTGAGGGTTGAACTCCAAGATGACTCTATGGTTATGCACTAGGGTTGTAAGACTCATGATAACCTATGGATCGGTGGTATGGTGGACCAAAACACTGCAGCTTGGAGCAAAAAGGCTATTAAATGGGGGGGAAAGGGCTTGCTTGCCTGTGCACCACTGTGGCCATAAAAACTGCTCCCACGGCTGCATTGGAAGTCCTTTTAGACCTGACACCACTACACATATTTATCCAAGGCGAAGCTCGTTAAGTGGTACATAGGCTAATGCAAGGCACAACACCCATAAGGCAACAACACGGAACAGAGCACGAAAAGTTATACTCAGAGCTGAAGGCAGATCCCATTTTGGGAATGCTCAAGGACACTGTGGTCCCAAAGTATAACTACAAAAATTTCAAATCAAAATACCAGGCAGAGAGGACTGGAAAAACGGTCCTCCAGTATCGGCGCAAATGATCTGGTATACGGATGGCTCCAAGACAGAACAAGGAATCGGAGCTGGGATTTATGGAATAAGGTCGAAAATCCCGATAAGTCTAAGAATACACGCCACAATATTTCAGGCTGAAGTGGCCGCTATACAGTGGTGTGCAAAGGAAATAATGAGACAAGGAACTGTAAACCAGTCAATTGCCATTTTTTCCGATAGCCAAGTAGCGCTAAAGGCACTCGATTCCATGCAGGTCGATTCAAGACTAGTATGGGATTGTATAAATGCCCTTACAGACCGAGGAAGTCAGAACAATGTAACCGTGGCATGGGTACCAGGACACGAGGGACACAGGGGAAATAAGAAGGCTGATGAACTGGCCCGAGGAGGCGCATCTAAGGCCCTGGTAGGGCCGGAACCCTTTTGCCACGCATACGAACATCCATTAACGAATGGGTACAAAGTAAATCTCTAGAGTAGTGGAAGAATTTCCCACAACAGAGACAGGCCAAGTTCATTGAAGAATGATCGGCTAAATTCACGGAAAACCTACTACGCCAAAATAGAAAGGCCATTAGAATAATAGTAGGTCTTCTAACTGGATATTGTAGGCTTAATAGACATATGAGTCTAATGGGCCTAGCAGAGCATGCAACATGCAGATTATGTCAAGAGGAAGAGGAAACCTCAGTACATGTGCTGTGCCATTGCGAAGGCCTAGCCAGACTGAGGTTCCAACTACTTGGCGAAGAGAAAAAGGGCAGATAGCTATACCGAGGAGCCCTCATCGAGGCTATGGAGTCTGATACAAAAGACAAAGCTGGATAAGGAGCCCTAAGTAAAATTAGACAAGGAGAGCCACAATAAATCCACAGAGGTCGCGATGGCCAAGGCCAATCAGCCAGCTCCTTGTTTTCAATCTAATCTAATCTAAGCAGGGTATTTAGTTCTTGTGTAATTGGTTTCAACGCCACTATTATGTTCCACTAATTTTAAAATGATTTTCTCGTCCGTGGTTCCATAGGCTGGTAAACCACTATTGCTGTTCTATGTAAATTATTTTTTCCATCGCAAATGTTGTCAGCAGCACAATAGATATATCTATGTGGTAAATAAACATTATTATTTTCCGACATTTCCTTCAGAACTGATTTAGCAATGTGTGTCTCCAAGCGTAGAAATTTTCCATAATGGATTGAGTATCCCAAAACCGACCAATATCGTTGCTACCAGTAATTTCAAAAATATTCGAAATTCTTCTGAAGAAACAAATCTGTGAATACTTTGAAGAAAACGCCCTGTTAATTGATAGTCAGTTTGGTTTCAGGAAGAGTCGCTCAACTTCTCTAGCTGTTTTAAAATTAATAGATAATATCGTAGAAGGATTCGAAAATAAAAACTATGTAGGATCCATTTTTTGCGACTTAAGTAAAGCTTTCGATTGTATTTCTCACGATATCCTCTTAGATAAATTACATTTCTATGGCTTCAATGAGGTTAGCTTAAAGTTGATAACATCCTACTTGTCAAATAAAAGACAGAGTACATTTTTTAATAAAGAAATTTCCGACCTCTTACCAATCAACCACGGTGTACCACAGCGATCTGTATTGGGACCGGTGTTGTTCATTATTTATATTAACGACTTAATTTATGCAAATGTAAATTGCAGTACTATATTATATGCCGATGATACCACAATAATCACTAAAGATAATAACTTAAAGTGTTTACTGCATGATATGGCAAATAAAGCAGTAGATTTTCAGAACTGGTTTACAGAAAATAAACTACTACTAAATAATGAAAAAACAACAAACATGGTATTTTCATATCGTAATTTAGACGGCGTAAAAAACCCGGACTGTACGAAATTTCTTGGAGTGTGCTTAGATCCCCTCCTTACCTGGGACCACCAAATAGATTTTATGGTTAAAAAACTTAATAAGACTTTATATTTAATAAGAAATCTTGTACATCTGGTACCAATGCGAGTAGTAAAAACAGCCTACTTCAGTCTTTTTCATTCGGTAATCAGTTATGCTATCATCACTTGGGGTCATTCGGCACATACTGGTCGAATATTTTCTATACAGCGCCATGCCATTCGATCGATGTGTTTTATGGGTTTTAGAGAGGATTTTAGAGAGAAATTTAAGGATTTAAAAATTTTAACTTTGCCCTCTGTGTATATTTATGAATGTCTTTTGTTTGTTAAAATGAACTTAAATCAATATAGTCTTGTAAGTGATATACATTCGCATAATATCAGAAATAATGGTCATTAAAATAAATTATATAAGACTAAACCACAGTAGAGGTGCCAAAAATTATTACGGACCATTATTTTTTAATAAATTATCAAAGACACTTATAAATCTAGATTTTAAGAGTTTCAAACAAAAGATAAAAGGAATTCTTACAGAAAATGCATTTTATAATTTTGATGAGTTCTTAAATGCCGACATAAATTATTAATTTTAATTTGTTATGACAGTGTATCTTTTGTATATGTAACCAAGTACGTATATTTTTTGTTTGTAATTATGCACCTGTTTTCTAGATTTTATGTCTTATATTAAGTTTTATATATATCTCAATGTATGTATGTACCAATTTTTTTAATTTTTAAACATTGTATATTATATTGACGTGTCTGATTGTGTAATTACACTGAAAAGGCAAATAATGAATTTGAATTTGAATTTAATGCAAACAATGCAAACAATCAATATGATGTCTGCTTCTTGTTGACTGTAACGACAGCTATTTGCAGAGGATAATATCTCAATTTACTTCCATTCTCAGTCTCAGATTTCTTCTGGACAACCGGACATTTCGTATATTAAAATTTGAGAAATTTTCAATGCTGCATCACAGCGGTCAGATGTCTCTGAGCTGCTGCCGCCTTCAATACGTCATTTTAGGAAAAGTTCTAATTGTTTAGGAACAACAGAGTTATCATTTAAATTGATGCTTCCTTCAAACTGCCATTTTTTAACATTGAATACCGATTTTCTAACAATTTTTGCAGCATTGAAAAGAATTTTTTATTAGTTTTCTGGGAAATCAATCGCGTCAGGAACATTTGATGTGCAACTTTCATTTCGAACTATTTTTAAACATACCTTCTGTGGATGACTGAGATTAGTGGAATTGAAGAAGCATACTTCATCAGGAAACGAATTAACAATATACCTTTTCAGACTTTTTCTTTTAATTCTATGAACCATAGTAAATCATTTTCATTACATATTGCTTCGTACCAAGTTCCAATTTCTTTCATATCTGTTATAATTTCAGAATACAATACAGACTTCAAATTTTTGGATCAACATAGTATTTGGTTTATCTACTTTAATCTGCAACTCTTATATTAGCTTATTACCCTTTCTAAGAACGTTTGTGATATTACTTGTTCAACAGTTATTATGATAAACAATATCATTAGCATGGGCATCAGTTTTAATTTAGTCAAAATATCGACAAAAGCTCTCTGTAATAATTTTAGAAGCATTTCATATTACTTTTTGGCAAATTGTCTTTTTCCCCTAATTCGACCACGCTGAATCCGAATCTGCCGGTTGCCAAACCGAAATCCCGACCGATAGTGAGATATTCAAGATGGCGGCCAATATGGTGCCGAAACCGGAAACCGGAAACCGGAGCTGTAAAGCCCCCCTTTGACACAGGAATGTGTCCAAAACATGATTGTAATTTTATGTCTTTGAGTATGGGGAATTCAAAAATACACTTCAAAAAAACATTGGTTGGGTAAATTCAAAATGGCGGCCAAGATGGCGGCTATTACGGCGCCAGCACCATCATTTCCATTTTTTACGTATAAACGAGTGTGACGCCTCTCTATACATGTTTCCAAAAATTACCTCTAAAACAACGTTTGAACTATACTTCTGTTTGTTTGTCTGTTTAAATGCGCATCACGCAGGAACTACTGACCGAATTTGAATGGTGTTTTCACAGGTAAATTCATCTAAGCTTGGAACATTTAGTTTTTATTTCATCGAAATCGACCCACTCTAAGCCAAGTTTTATAAAAATCTGTTTAGTAGAACCAGAGATACAGCTTGATCTTTAAAAAAAGTATTTACAAGGCATAGACTTTCATGATTAAACATCTGTCCAAATAATTCGAGAATATTCTGGAACATTTCAGGAAACTTGTGAGCTTTCTGTAATATTCCAGAATGGCGATTCTACCTCAAACATCGGATAAAAATAAGCTTCTTAGTTAACTTCAAAATTCCACGCGAACGTAGTCGCGAGCACAACTAGTAACAAATAAAATTAATTTCGAAAATATGGTATTTTAGATCAGGATAAATTCTAGCTAACCGTTCTATTTTATAATTCCTCTATGAATTGAAGACCTAAGTGGATAAAGGTGTTATATCACACTTTTAAAGTTTTGAGTAAATTAAACAAAACGGTTTTGAGTTAGAACTTATTTATTTTGTCTTCGATTCAAATGAATAATACCTCATAAAATAGATAATTTTGGGTTTCGTTCTTTTGTTTACACTAATATTAAAGAACAATATCAAGCTGTTATGAAACTAGATTTTTCTGTCCAAAACTGTGTACATCCACTAAAATTACTTGTTGTATGTATGACATGGCGCCTTTATAATTAAAAAGTTTCTATAAAATATTACAAATTTAGAAATCACCGATATTGGGTGTTAAATCTATATCAGGGGTGTTCAAAAATTGCATAAAGTAATTTTTTTTAAAAATGCGACATAATACCTTTATCCACTTCAATTATTAGTCTTCTATTATTAGTCGTTTTTTCTTTAAATATTATCGTTGTTTTTATTATCTTTTAGACATAAACCATCTCACCATTTCGTAAGAATTTTTTGTTAATTTAAGATCGTTTATAGTTGCAGAAATAGCTTTATTGAAGTTTATTTCTAATGAAACAGTTTATTCACTGGTCTGCCATATATATTTCGAGCCATTTTTGAGTACTTTAGATAAAGATACAAATATAATATTCTATAAACATCTATATACGTTCTATTACAAGTGATTTATCTATTACGTGTTTAGTTACGTCTTTAAACGACGTAGTAGAATATATTTTAATAGGGATATTTTGTTTTTCTCGCACGATGCCGGTGCATAATCACCCTTTTTACACTAGTCGAATTACTAGTCGTAACACTATAACAAGGAAACAGTTTAATTAGCATCACTAATAGCGCAAACTGACTAGTTCTTATGTCCATTTGATTTAATCAAATGAGCCTTTTATAACCGAACAAGCACTTATAATAATTATCACAGGAAAAAATGTTACATTCTCCTAATTACAGGATAAAGAGAGACATCAAAAAAATATGTATCATAGGTAAATTTTTTAAGTGCGTGTGCCCTAATTTTGAACCGAATTTCCAGTGGTACAGAGATCAGAGTAGTCCCGTACTTAAACAATTCTTTCAGGGTAGAACCATGGGCCACAACATCTCCATCAAATGTTCGAGAAAATTTAGTTAATAACCACTAAGCTATATTATTCAGGCCTCTGTTTCGCGGGTGCTAGAACTTATACTTGACAACCCACCGCCACGGGATAATTTTTTTTATCAGAAAATGAACGGAAAGAAGTGAAGTGTGAATATATTGTTAAAGTCAGAACTACTATCAGAATCCACCTTCGAATGGTAAAATAAAAAATGCATATTAGTTGAAAAATAAGAAAACCTTAGTGCCACAGGATATTCAACGTTATCTAATCGGCCCAAAATTTTTTTCAGCTCATGCACCAATGTTGCCCTTGTACCAAATTTGATTAAAACCGGTTCACAAGTTTCGGCGCTACCGTATCCACATGCATACACATATACAGTCATACATACACAGAAACGTTTTTTTAAAACGATTTTTTCGTGTTCCTGGAGCCTCAAAATTCTTCCGCATTTTTATGGATGGGGAGGTTAAAATGCAAATTTCATCAACAATTAAGTACTTCAAGTACACCACGATTTTATTAAAGATAATGTTTTTGCATATCAAATTTAACGAATAAGATGTTGAATATAAATGGTAATCAGCAACTGCTTCATTCAATGTAATACAAAAACTTGTTACATTTTTACACTCCAATTATTAATTAGAGTAAATGAAACGTCTATCACCCTTCCTGTTCACAGGGTATGGATTTTTGGTGGCGTTTTTAATGTATTGTCGGGACAGTAGCAGCCAGATAAACCTTGGTTGTGTAAGACAATACAGGCTTATCTCTGTTCTCAGGAGCAACAAGCAGATATTCTAATAGTCAGCAAACTGAATAAAAGAGCAGTTTCCAACCCAAACTGGCTCACGGACGTAGATAAGAACGCCGCAATCAGGATCGGTAACAGCAAGATCACTATACATAAGAATGGACATGGCCCGGGGTAGCTATACAGTTTACAGCTGCTACCTTTCCCCTAACATTGACATAGAGGACTATTCTGCGATGCTAGAGTCACTAGGGGACTCTATCCGCATACAAGGAAAAGATGTGCTAGTGGCGAGTGATTTCAATGCCAAGGCTCCAGAATGGGGTATGCTAATGTTGGATCAAAGAGGTGCTACTCTAACCGAGTGGATGGCACAGCTTGATCTCATTACGGTGAACGAAGGACGCGAACCAACGTTCGTGAGAGGAGAGCAGAATTCCATTCTGGACCTCACACTGGCAATGGGACGTGTGCCTATGAGTATAACGGGTTGGCAGTTGATGCAGTAAATGTTGTAGATATAGCTAGGAAAACGGCTACGGGTCACTACCGTAGAAGAAATCTCTGAGCGGTAGTTACATTAGACATAAGAAATGCTTTTAATACCGCATCGTGGCAAGAAATACTCAACGAACTTCGAAGAAGAGAGATATCGTCTATCCTCCGCCTGAAAAGAAACTACCTGCACCAGAGGAGCATTAAATTAGAGACGGAAGGGGCAGTAATAGATAAAAACGTATCGAGCGGTGTACCACAGGGTTCAGTACTAGGTCCCACTTTGTGAAATGTACTAGAGGATGGAGTACTACAGGTACCCCAACCGGAGGTAGCCTTCGCGGATGACCTGGCAGTAGTCGTGGTCGCAGAAGATGAGGAAGAGATAATGGAAAGGTGTATTTGGGTGGTTGAAGAGGTGGCCAGGTGGCTGCAAGCTAAGTCCCTTAAACTAGCACCCGAAAAAACGGAAGTGGTTATTCTAAGTACAAAGCGAAAATTAGACCCCATTACGTTGAGAGTACAGGATGTGGAATTCGTCCAAGCACATCAATCAAATACCTAGGGGTGTGGCTCGATACGCGGATGACTTTTGCCGGACATGTGGAGAAGACAGTGCAAAAGAATCGGTGAATGCATTGAATAAAATCATGCCAAATGTGGGAGGTCCACAAGCCAACAGGAGGCGAGCGCTGTGTGCTGTGGTGCAATCCATCATGCAATATGCAGCGCCAGTATGGGAAGGCACGATGAAGGGGGTAAAGCTGAAACAAAAACTGGCTAGTGTACAGAGAAAGATGGCCATTAGAACATGTAGTGCCTATAGGACGATTTCTGGAGAAGCGGCGTTGGTCATAGCCGGCATACTACCAATAGATTTGCTAGCTGAGGAGAGGAAAGAAGTCTACAATGGAGCTACTAGGGAAGAGGCCAGAAGAAACCTTATCACTAAGTGGAAAGTATGCTGGAGAACAACAAAGAAGGGAATATGAACTAGACGCCTAATCACTGACCTAGGTTCATGGATAGGTAAGCCCCATGGGAACGTGGAGTATTACACTACACAAGCCCTATCAGGTCATGGATGCTTTCACGAGTACCTATATGTCAGAAAGAGGGCAGATGATGATAAATGCCTGTACTGCGGGGAGAGGGATAATGCAGAGCACACGATCTTCTAGATGCATATCCCTAACGGTTGAAAATCTCATACCACAAATGCTGGAAGGGAAAGAGAAGTGGAACATAATAAAGAGGATGTTCTACAATATACTTCACGTAAAAGAAACCGAACAACGGGAGCTCAGGAACTTGATCCCTTAATCAAGGCAAGTTGTATACAAGTAGCTTGACAAGGAGGATATACAGGATGAACAATAGGACAACCCCGTCCTGAAGTGATGCGAAAGCGGTTCCAGGATTGGTGGTGTAGAGTCAAGAGGAGGAGGGGTTTTAGTGGGTGGAAATCCCACACTACCTCACCCACACCAACTATTTCCCATCCTCGCAAAAAAAAGGCTAGCCTCTGTTAGCTCTCCTTAGTTCGACTCTCAGCTGCGGCAGATGGAAATGTTGCGTAGAATGGGTGTTGCGATATTGTCTTCGTATGCGTGTCTCTCTGATGAGTGGTGGAATAGCCTACGTCTAAACTTTGCCAGGACATTTATCTAAATAATGCGATAAAAAAACGTTCCATTGCTTGTTTTCACCGACTAGCTTGCAATCACCCTATTGGTACAATACTTATATGCAATTTACGTATTTAAACTAGTAAATAAAACTGTACTTTGTAACACTTCCGTAGTACTCATACACTTTGCCGTAACCCCACGTTGGGCGCCAAATATAATCTCCTTCTTTATTTCTCATATTCGCTGATTTCATTACAAAAATTATTATTGATATCGAAGCTCCAAAGAAGTTGAAATTCTAAATTTATTACGGTGGGAGTATCATAAGATAGATACAGGATCACATTAAGTCTTGTTGGTTTACAGACGGCTCCAAAAGTAACTGTGGCTGGAATATGCAATTGCAATTCAAAGGTAAGAATAACTTCAAGCTTTGGTCGTCATGCAACTGTCTTTCAAGCTAAAATTTATGCCACTGAACTGGATGCAAGGAAATTGGAACAAACGCATCCTAGACACAGATCAATAAAAATCTTCTCAGAGAGCGAAGCAGCTCTTAAAGTTCTTGAATCCTATGGTTGGAATTCTAAAACGGTTAGGAACTGGCAGAATTCTGTACACTGATTAGGCAGATTAGCATGGTCTGGAAACTAGTTAGTCATGGAAGGCAAAAAAATAGCCAACCAGAACCAGAATCATTAAGCATTGCGAAATCAACTATTTTAATGTAGACTGAGAGGAGAATACCCCAGTGCTGGCAAGAACCACCAGAGTTAGTTCATTCAAATTAGTTTATTACATATCCATTGAAAAAAAGAACTAAAAAATTACTGGTGTTAAACAGGTTACACTTAAGAAGTTTAATTGGCCTATATCTGAGCACAGAAGACTAAATCACCACCTACACAGACTTGAATTAATGGATAACGCTGAATGTCGTCTGTATTTGGCGGAGGACTAAACGGCAGAGCACGTTCGATATACCTCTATCGCTGTAGAAAGAATCCAATTATCACTATTTGGCAAAAAGCAACTGCCGTCGGAAGACCTGGATGAAGTGAAAAAAAAATTGAGGCCTTTAGTTCTTGTACACATACTCGTATACATACTAAATCACAATTTTTTTTCACCCCCTTTTATAATGGGGTGTTGCTCAAACGTACAATCTCGACGTTTCATGACATTCTAAGCCTATTTGAACAATAACAATTTTTTAAAAAATGTTGTCGTTTCTGTACTTCCACTGGTTGTGGAAGTAATATCTGCGATTTTTAGCCAATTTGTCGCAGCACTACTCTAAAGTCCAATGTCTTAAAGGTATTTTCCATCTTTTTTTAATCTAATTTGATTGAAATCTCTACTGTCGGCAGATTTTCGTCCAAAAAAGGGCTTATTTTTCCCACTGTGCGTGTAATAATTGATGACACCGATGTTTTCGTCTTACTTGAGTATTATTATAATTTACTAGATTTGAAAAATGAGGTTTCTATGGTTTCTTTTATGTCACTACGAGCCACCATAGATATTGGGGCTACGGTTTTAAAACACAAACAAATCATAGCCGCACATTCTTTATCTGGTTGCGACACGGTGGCTCAGTACCATGGGATTGGAAAAAAGGTAGTTAAATGTTTTACGGATGGTCGGGTTTTAACGCATTTGGGTCGATTAAACAGCAATAGAAGATGTTTTTCAAGAATGTACAATTTGTGTAGCTTCATGTTATGGAGTAAACAATGCTAGCAAAATTACTGATGGTAGAACTTCTCTATGGGTTAAAGAAGTCCGACAAGCCCAACTAAGAGCTCCACCATTCTCTCTTTCACCAACTACTGAATGTTTTAAAGAAAACGTAAAAAAGACACATTTCCAAACATTATTGTGGTTGTTTGTAATGGATTTCCCTTGGCCAAATATAGATGTCACTCAATACGGATGGCAGGCTGATGAGGATAAAATGGAATTACACCCGATCGCCCTGCCAGAAAAGATTCAAATTGCCCCAGATTACATTTGGCATTAGCAAAATGCTCATGCAAATCAATAAATCCGTGTAACACAACTCGATGCAGTTACGTGGCTAATGGCTTGTCATGCAGTTTAATGTGCAATTGTCTGCAACTAAGCACAGAACATTCTTGCCAGAATGCTCTTACGAGAATTTCTGAAAATATAACTTCTGACAGTGAAGATTCCGAAGAAGATTAAATGTTCATTTTGACGTTTCGTTGTTTACAGTTTTTACAATAAGAATTTAAAAAAAAACAAAAAACATAAATTAACATTACAAAAGAAAAAAAAAGTAAGTAAATCATAAAAAAATATAAAATAAAAAAGGATGATCAGGCCTTTCCACCCAAAAAAAATACAGAATATTAAGTTTAATTTTTTTAAAACCTTACTTGTTTTGAGCTAGCATTACTTTTTAATCAATGTTTTTAAAATGTCATTCAACATGCTCACGCATACCACTTTTAAGGAGTGGTCTTATCCATATTTTTAAAGCCTAACTTGTTTATACAACAAAACTAGGTACTAGTTTTTTGCTTCAAAAATTAATTTATTCTCCTAATGAGCCTCCCTCTTGATAAAGTAAATTAGCAACACTTAAAGATTACGTCCTACATTATCCTAAATAAACCTCCAATACTAATTTACAGACCTTAAAAAAATATAAAACGACGTGCCATAAGTGTGTTATATAATGAAATATTTGGAAAAACCTTTTTTTTTCACTCTAAGCCAGTCGTCATCTTGAATATCTCAAAATACCCAAGAGTACCAAAGTGGCATCAATCGGCATCATAATGTTGACCATTTGAAGAACCAAAAACAGCTAAAAAACGTTTACTATACTCTACTTGCAGGTTAGGATAAAAATCCATATTTGGCACCCTGACTATTACTACATAAGTTAATTTTTCTAATTTTGACACATAAAGTGACACTTTTCAAAACTGACGTAAGTGTAAAAATGTTCTACTTTATGTAACCAGTTATCAAATAGTAGATTGTAATACAAGTGTGGCAAGGGCTTCATTGCAAAACGATGTATGGAAGTAGGAATACCAGCGCAGCGAGTGTTCCTATCATACGACTTTTGCAATGAAGCTTGCCACATGTGTGTTACATACTATTTTTTCTACGGTTGTGAAGTTATTTCCCTTTTTTAAAGACTTTCCAAAATTTCAAATTTGCTGCCTGTCAGATTTTATTTAAAGTGACATTTTCCACAGTCATTCTGAAGTTAGAAAATTTGACTTTGTAATTGCAATTCACGTGTAATGTACATTTATAGAATTTAATTGTTATTACCAGTAAGTAATGTAAAATTCTTTAAGGTAAACACACTATTTTATTCCGGTGTGTGAAGATGTAATCAAGGCGTGCGGCAAAGTGATATTTTCTGCAGTAATTTTGAGGTAAGAAAATTTGACTTTCAGCACAATCGTAGAAAAACTAAAATTTTACGTAACTGGTGACGAAAAGTTCGTTATGTCCTCAATTAGGAAAGATAAACAACTCTCAAAAAGAAAAAGAAACAATGTTTATTCAACTCAAAATGAAATACTGAGTCCATAAAGTTGAAGCTTCTAAATTCCTCTTTCCTTCAAGATATGCTAACAAAACGTTTTCATTAATATAATTTACCTTACATTATATAATTAGGATTTCAAATAATATTGTTACTTGGCTAAATAACGTCTGTCAATTTTGACACTAAAATTATAATGTGTGATAGCAGCAAAGGTAACTATGAAAAATATTACTTAATTTTTAAGATCTTAAAATAAACCTATTTCATTTATGTTTAAAGGGTTTTTAGACTTTTAAAATTAGAAAAAATCATGTATGTAACACGTTTCGAAAGACAATCTTGTGTAACTCGTGTTATTTTGCGGGATCTCGCTTCGCTCGTCCCGCAAATTCCACTCGTTACACAAAATAACGTCTTTCGTAACTGGTTACATAAATACCTATTATTATCTCCTATATACTAATTGAAAATCGTTTTGAAATTAAATGCTTTTCAATTCTTGTATACAGATATTATAAATTTCAAGAACACACGTTTTTATCGTAATTATCATTTTTACTTCACCACTCTATAATTTTATGTGGGACAATATGTATAACAAATTAATGGTATATTCGTGAAATATGATCCGTTATTAAAAAAACGAAATAAAAATTCGATTAAGATATCGCTTTATATTCACAAAATAAGTAATGACCCGTTGCAATACATCCCAGCTCATATAAATCATTAAGCAAAATTTATTGTTTCACATCAGGCCTCTGGGGTAATGGGGGTCACCCATCGTTAAAATTTTACGAAATAATCGCCACCCATTAAAACCGTCGAATAAATTTGTTATTTTGCAATGTTACTGTGCATTATACGCCTACCATTTTGCAACTCTAACAGTGGGTGGGTACTTGAAACAAATAGATACATTGTATTCACGCAAATATTACAGTTAAACTGTTACGGGAAGCTTTCTTTATTGTATGAGTCTTGTTCATCTAACAATAATAATAATAATGATAATAATGTTTATTAACCACTAATTATACAACGTTGTATACATATATGGTAAGTCAGTTAAAAAATTGGAAAAAATATGATATAAAAGATATTATGAGAGATAGAAGATGTATTTTTTAGAAAAATTTAGACACTACACTTTATTGTATAAAAATTGATGAGAATGTCAATACGAGTGAGATATTTAAAAAGATAAATACATAGACAATAATATATATAAAATTATATATTAAAAAACTGATTTACACTATAAAAACAATTTTGAATTAAAAATAATTTAACTGTATCCTTATATAATTTATAAGAATTGACAGCCCTAATATTCTCCGGTAATCTATTATAGAGAGCACAACGTACAGGCAGCAAATATGCTACTGAAGGCGCACATGGCCCGCGCCACGGCATATTACGACAAGTGGAAGATTCGGATCAACGCCGAAAAGTCGGAGGCCATTCTCTTCACGCGCCGGTTCACTGATAACCGCATCCTAACACCAATTTCGACCGAGGGCCGCCAAATTCCAATTAAAATATGCGTCAAGTATTTGGGGGTAAACTTGGACAAACGACTGACGTTTAACATATACATAAACGAAACTGTACGCAAGGTCTACTCCATGTCAAGGAGTCTGTATCCACTCCTGGACTAAACAAGACGAATAAGAAATTACTGTATAAATGGTGATTAGGCCGGCTATCACATACGCGGCGCCGGTGTGGTGCAGCATCTCGGCCACGACAATGCGGAAACTTAGAGTCTTAGAACACAAATTTATGCGCCTCACTTCGAACTCTGGTAGGTACACCTCCCTCAGAGATCTCTATGCACGTTGTCACGACATAACGCCACTAGCGGACTTCGTCCAGGAAATATCGCAAAAATTCTACCAATTCAAACTGGAAGACAGTCCACTAACCCGCGATATAACACGAATCAGACAGCATAATGCCATACTTTTCAATCTGAAACACCCATTACCATACCAGGCGTTGCCTATCTTTCGCCAACCTCCCTAGCCATACTTTTCTATATCATAATTCTTCCTTTTCACCAGCTTTTACCTCAAACCCCTGTCTATCCCCTCTATTCACCTCCCTTTTTCTTTATTTTTATTATTTTTTATTCTTTTGTCCTTTTTTATCTCCTTTTCAAAATCCCCCCTCGGCCAATAACTTCTTGTAAAATCCAAACTTTTTAAACTACAACATCCCCTCACCCTACCTTCCTGGAGGCGGTACGACCACTAAGACGAAGGATGTCATTAGTTCGAACGGGGTTTTTCATTGAGTTTTCCCTGTATCAGTAACCGAAACTTTAAACAGTGCAGTGCGCCCTAACAAGTGCACCGTAAATAAAAGCCAATAAGTTTAATTTTAAGTTTCTAAAAGCTTTCTCCTATACATAGTCATATTGATAGTTTTAAGTCTCACCCATTTCTTAAGACAGGAGCACTAACGCCCCGCTTCAACTTATTGTTCTAGCCGAACCGGACCCGCTCCGCTCAGCCACACACAAACCACGACGCCACGCGCTGTGGTTGTGCGAATGGCTCCGGACCGGAATCCGGCTAGGCGCATATCATGTAACTAAAATGTTAAATAAATTGTTATTGAATTGAATTGAATTATAGAGAGCTACTGCATTATAAAATGGTGATTTCATGTACACAGCTGTTGAGTGATGAGGAAATTTTAGCATTTTTCGATATCTTGTATTGTGAGAGTGCTGGTTACCATTTATTACGAACATAGTTAAATTTAGTTTGACAAATTTCAACACAGACAAAATTTAAATGGATGGTACAGTTAGTAATTTGTTGTTAATAAAGTATTGCTTACAGCCATCTCTTGAATTGATTTTCAAAATGGTTGGAGTATTATTTTTTGTAAAACAAATACCCTTTGAATGTTAACACTTTGGCCTTATAATATAATGTTATAATAGATAGCAATAAGCCAATGAAAAATACACATTCAGCAAATATTTGATGTCCATTGTAGATTATAGTTGGTTTATTGCAAAATATACTTTATTCAATTTTTTACATAGTTCATTTATATGGTTGTCCCAACACAACTTGCTATCTAAGTATATTCCCAACAATTTAGCCACTTTTGAAGGATTTAAATTTAAGTCTGAAATGTGGACTGTAAGGCTATCGGGTAGTGTTTTCCTCTTGAAGAAAAATACCCATTCAGTTTTTGACAAACTTAACACTGACAAATCTTTATTGCACCATTCATAAAACTCTCTCACTCATTTGTAGGGTTTCAACATCATCTGCTGTTACTAACATCGACGGGTCATCGGCAAACATCGTTACCGTTGTTTGGGGTATATTTGTGGGCAGGTCTTTTATAAACAGCAAAAAAATAAGGGGCCCCAAGACTGAGCCCTGGGGAACTCCCATATTGACGTCAAACTCTTCGGATATTACATCGTGAACTTTTACTTTAAGTTTTCTGTTCATTAAAAAGGAATACAAAACAATTTCTCCTAAATAACTAGTATTATCCATAAGCTAAAAAGTTGATACAAAAGATGGGGGAAGAGAAGCAACCTGTCGTCTATCGTCTAAGAGCTGGCATTAATTTGATAAGGTAGTGAGCTCCCGTCTTCCGCTGAATGTATACTCAAAATAAACACTTTTTTTATTAGGCTCTTAGCCCTACAGAGTGAGGATCATGGGGTAAGGTAGAGGGCAACATTTTTTAATGAACTCCCGATCGAAATACTCGTAGCAATTACCATACGTATTTGACATAGCGAGAAAATAAATGGAGGACACCGCAGGCATGTGGCGCGCGCGCGTGATGTTCAAAAAACTTTGTTAAGTTGTAATAAATAAAAACAATAAAGACCAGCAATTTTTAAATAATTGATGATAACTTAAACCATAGTGTAACTATTTTGACGAAATTTTAGGAAACGATCTCTCTATTTCAGCTAAATCGTCATACCAAATTTCAAGTTGCTATGTTCATAACAACGCCTAAAACACAAAGCAAATTCGAAAATTGAATCGTCGATTGTAGCTTATTTTATCTTCTTTTCAATCTTACAAAAACAATACCATTTGCTTATGTGTCCTATTTTACTCGACATGGAGTAACAAATATTTATGCAATGAAAAAAATCCTCACGCTTTAGTAACTGCGAAATGTCAGTATAACTTCTATAAATATATAAAGAGAAATAATGGGTAATCATTTAATTGGGCCTTTGATTCTGATGAAATTAAATTGTTCAGCTTTTTTGAACTTTTCACACAATGACATATTTCTATTTATTATGGAAGATTTGCCTCTTGAAATAGAAATAAATTTTCTAAACAAACCTATTACTATTCGAAATCATTTAATGTTTTCAACTTCTAAACTAAAAAAAATATGTATTTCGATCTATCATTTTTAATAAAGGTATCTAACAACGTGGGAAAACTACTTATTGACCTACAATTCTTCAAATAAATTCTTTTGAAAAGTAATTAACTTAAAATTCATACATTTAACACACTGTGCAATATAAAAATATTATTTAGAAACGGTTGTTATATTATACATTTAATACTGTCGATGTATCCTGGAGGCAGCACTGTCTGAGGCCGCACAATTATAGTTATCGTATAAATGTTTACACACAAAACTATTGTTACAGTTTTGTGGACATTTTTAAAAAGTAATTTTTTTGGAGATTATATTCAAGCGCATATATAACCGAAAAACTAGGTTGAGGTCTACGTATTTACAAAATTGAATTTTTGGGGCCGGGAGTCCGCTCTAATACGAGTATATAGCAAAAGAAGTTCTGTGGACGGCATTTTTCAAACAATTTTTTCTTAATTTGTTTAATTCATTTTTATTAACAAATTCACTTTTCTCTTCAATATTTTGACCAAAACTAAGATTATTAGCATGTGTTAAAAGCATATAAAGAAAGAAACAATTTAAAACAACTACGCCAATTGGAAACCGTCACATTCTTTTTGGGCAAACTATTGAAGAGAAAAATGAATTTGTTTAAAAAAAAATTAAACAAATTAAGAAAAAATTGTTTAAAAATAAAAAAAAAATTGTTAATATCACTAAAAAGAAGATAAAAGAAACTACAATCTGAAAAAAAATTAGCTGTGCGACTTGATGCATTTAAACAATCGACGATTCAATTTTCGACTTTGCTTTTCTTTTTTTGGCGTTGTTGTCAACATACCAATTTGAAATTTGGTATGAGGATTTAGCTCCAATAAAGGCAGCGTTTCCTACAATTTTGTCAAAACAGTTACATTATTGTTTAAGTTATCATAAATTGTTTAAAAATGGCTGCTTTTTATTTTTATTATTTATTGCAACTTAACAAATTAATCAAAAAGGTTCGGATAAATCTGGTTTTCTGTGGAATTTTTATTATGAACAATGCCTTTTTCTTCTCATTGCGATGCGAGCTATACAACTAGAGATATTTAAGAAAAACTGCGAAAACCTGAGAAAAAACACTATTTTCAATATTCTTTTGTTTAAACAGATGACTTGCGGGACAAAGATTTAATTCAAAACTTTTTGCTACACTCTTTTCTGATAAATTCCAGCAAAAAAATTGCTATTGTAAAACAATTCACTACAAATTTTAATTCCACTGTACTATATTCAAACAATCCTACCCAGAGTAAGTAAATGATACTCTAATTAAAAAAAAATATAAATATATATAGTACAGTACAACAATTATACAATATAAATCAAGTAGATGTGTAATAGCAATGTTATAATACTTCTTACTATTAACTAGCCAAAGAATGTCACGAGAACGGTGTGGATGGCATTCATTGCTATTGGTACATTAAACGTCGATACTTTACGAGTTCGTCGTGAAGGTACATTAACTGGTACTAATGCTAACTATTTATAACTATAGATAAAAACATGAGTATTGTTACCTTGCGTCTCATATCAAGAGATAACAATATAGTAAATTCAGCTCCCAACTGACTAGATTCAGCATTCATAGTTTCTTTTATTATAGCATTTTTCAGAAGATGTAGTTTATATTATGAAGAACGCTTGATTTTAACAAGCCAATTTCTCTATAAACAGAGCTGGGCAAATACTTTGAAAAAGTATTTAAATATTAAATACTAAATACTTTCAGAAAATTGAAAGTATTTAAATATTAAGTATTCTCAAAAGATAAAAGTATTTAATTAATAAATAACAAAAGTAATTAAATAGGTTAAACTTAGTATTTAAATACTTTCCGAATATTTAAATACTTTGATAACACTGAAATATTTTGAAGCATAGTTAAGTGGAAAAATAGCCTATAATGGCTAAACTCAGTCGATGTAGGTATTTACCTACAAATATTTGCAAACTGAATAATTTTTTTTAATAACTTCGTGAAAGTGTATAGAATAATATCCTGAAAAGTTTGCATTTCGCTCGGATACAGAACATAAAAGAAAATGCGAAAAAAAATTTTTTCATCCTTTTTTTTTAAATTTTGAAATTAAGTCAAGCTAGGAAAAAATAAAAAATACAGGTGGTTAGATCACGTATTTATGAACAAAAAACGTCCTAACAAAATTTACTGCTAAAGCCACGGTTTTTCCGGAAAAATATAATTAATTGTAACGTTATAGTCCACAGTATATCGCCCCCTTTTTTTAATGATTAGTAACAGGCTGAATTTTCGTGACTAGCTTCGTTTTGACGAGACGCTCAACTTTTCTCGCTGCGAAAATTCTCGGTAGTGGAAGCTAATAGAAAAAATTATTTTTTCTATTTCACACGAATTAGACAATTCGTCAAAATATTTTGGCAATATATTTTTCATTCATTAAACGTTTGTTAAAGAGTTTGTTTTTCGATTGCCTTGGTTACGTTTGCGCGAGTTAATTATAATAAGCCCCGTGTTTGTCCACAACAACATAATTTGACAGGTTGTCGAATTGTCTAATTCGTGTGAAATAAAAAAAAATAATTTTTTCTATTAGCTACCACTACCGAGAATTTTCGCATAGAGAAAAGTTGGGCGTCTCGTCAAAAAGAAGCTACTCTCGAAAATTCACCCTGTTACTAATCCTTAAAAAAATGAGATTATTATAACTCGGAGCGAGATACATGCGTGCGCGCGCTTGAATACGCATGCCTGTGACACCGACGCACTGAATTACATGTTACTAAATCAGAATTTGTTCCATCTACATGAGTGTTGGTGCATTTAGAAGATTGAAAGTGCAGCTTTCTGATGCTTTTTTGTTTTAAACAATACAAGCAAAGGATGGATGGGAAAAATATATTTATATATATTATCACGCCCGAACTCAATCATCGCAATAAAAAATATAGAAAAAAGTAAAAGCCCTTCAAAAAAATTCTTTCTTAATTGAGATCTGTTAAAAAGTATGTACACTTCATGATTATTATGGTTTATTAAATTGTAGTAACGTGGATTTTAAAAAAAAGTACATTTCAGATCATTTTAATTTCCTTGCTTGATGATTTTTTTGATAAATATATATATTGGAGGCTGTAACTTGCCGAGAACTTGACCCATTGGAAAAAATAAAATATCACTATTTCGGAGAAAATGTATACTTTTCGAATGTTCAAACACAAATTAGTTTATTGTATGCATTTTTTCGAAAATATGATCAATCAGATCATGATAAGAAATTGCAATTTTCACAATCTTATCCTTATAACTATGAAAATATCTTTGATTGTTTTGAATATAAATTCTGGAACTTTTCCAATACATTAACAAATGTATAAGGAATCCATTGGATATAGCTGAAATGTGGATAGGTGTACCTGTAATAAATACAATACAGTAAAGGCACGTAAAAATTCATGCCAGCGATTCAGCGACTATGTATGGTGTCTGTATATGCGTTGATAATTATATATTAAGAAAAATGTTGAAAACTGCCGTATAGATCTCAAGAATCTTTGAAAACAAACTCAGTTTGAAAAGGATAGATTGTATTTATTGAAAAGTGTGCTTTGGTGACGTCTTAGTTCTGTAATTTACGTACAATTTCATTAGTCTGATATTTTGACAGAGCTAAGAGGTGATCAAAGCACACTTTTCATTAAATATAACTTTTTCTTTACAAACTGAGTTTGTTTTCAAAGGATTCTTGAAATATTTGCGGCAGCTATCTGAAAACGGTTGGAATTATTAAATTCTATCAAGTGTACCCTTTTTACGTAGAAATGATTCCCGTATGAGATTTTCTAGTCAAAAGTGCCACAACATTTCGTAAAAAAAAAAGAAAAAATATTTATCATCAGGTAGAGTTCATGAGGCGCCATCCAAGGGCTAGCGTGATGTGATACATAAATTATTGTTTCTCAACTTAAAAAATGTTTCCTTGCCAAATTGGGAGAAGATAGGTCAAGAGGTAGTTGAGATAAAGCAAAAAAAAATTACAATTTTGACACCTTAACCATTATTAATGGTGCACTCTGTATATTTTAATTTAGATAAAATTATTGGTGCCGTGAAAAAGGAATGAGCTATTTTGGGCTCCGTTTCTATTGCAGGGCGTTCTTCAATTTGTTGTGCCAGTTTATATTCCACATTTGCGTAATATATATTATATATATTTGCTATTTCTCTATTATCTGAAATTTTTTCCGTATTTTTTTTAAGTCAGTTTTATCTCAGTATTATTTTATGTTTTTCTATTGGTAAATTTTCTAATACTCTACTATAAAGTCTTGCTTTGCTGTTCACCTGTTTTTCGTATATCAGACTTTTTATATAATTTTATATAATTACATACAACGCTAAATCTCCTAGTCTGAGAAAGTGATTCGGAATACGGTTCACAAACATCCTTCAAACCCAAACAAGGCTAAGTGTGAGCAAATTTCTATCTCGTTATTCCTTTGCTATAAGTATAATGGCACTCTCTAGCTGCCCGGATAATGCATATTACATGAAATGAATTAAAGATCTCATTGTGTTTTAAATTGTTTATCATGTTCCGCAAAATATATTGTGCTCTAAGGCTTTTAAAATGCTTATAATAAAGGCATATAAGAGGACTTTATTTATAAAAATAACATCGAACTGGTTCCGCATTGAAAACGCGACAACGGCTTTTCTACGTGGGGCAGGTGTAACTCCCAAATAAGTAAAAACTATCTTGCCTCAATAAATTCAGTCTCACACCCATTCTCTCGATAGTTAACTTTAACATATTAAGAAACAGTAAAGCAACAAGGTAATAACAAATAACAGCTATAAAATAACACTAAAAGTATTGAGAAATACCCAGTGGCTGCCAATGTGCGGGCGACAACATAATGATCTCCGAGGATGCAGTGCTAAAAGAAGTTTATGAGTTGAGGAGTTTGGGACATACAGAATGCATAATTACCAAGATGCTCCTCAACATACAGGGTGTAATTAGTTTCATGCTATTAAAAAATAACGGGTAATGGGGACCGACTAGATAAACAAAAAACCTATATGACTTTTTCTTCTAGGGGCATTTTGAAAAAACTGACCGAGGTCAAAAATTTGAATATTACGATAGGAGACATTTGAGAACCACTGCTTTTCTGGGTCAACGGACTTATAGTTCCGAATCATAGAAGCTTCTTATTTACTTTTAAAAAGTCACAAAAAAGTATAAAGATTACCGATCTCTTTCTACACAACCGCAAGCACAGGATGGCCGCAAGGGTTTAAACAGAGGATTTGTTTACATGTCAGTTTTTTTAATTAAAAAAAAAATTATTGGAACTTTTATTGTTGTTTATAATTTAAATGTATTTTATTAATATTTGTAACAAATAATTGTTCTGAGTTAAAAACTTAAAAAAATAGTAATTATTACAGTTAAACAGTTAAACGTCCGAGACATGATAACAGAAAACGGTTGTGTGTATTTTAAGTTAGGAAAATTCCGATTTTTTTAACGAATTGTGCGCATAATTTTTCTCAATCAGGTATCGAAAACTTAAAATCGAGTTTTTGGTTTATATGGCAATCAATGTAAACAATACTAAAACAGATCAGAACAAAACAGCGAATAAGGAGAATAATAATAATGCCTTTATTGCCCAACAAGTAACACCCAATAACGGAACAATTATTTTAAATTTGTCACAAAACTACAAAAGTTACTCATAATAATAAATTTCAAGTACCTAACCCAGCAGCGACTTTGATTTGAAAGTGACAGCAATGGGACAGCGCTGTGGACAGGCCTATTCGAGAAATTTAGAACTTATCAATAAATTATTGTTGATTCACATAAATTGTTCAAAATGCCTTCCATCTACATGAATACACATTTCGGCACGTCGAACTAAGGACATACGCACTCCGTTCAACACATTTAGCAAATAAAGATCATTTTTTATGGTTTTATGTTAAGTATTTAACAACTTGAGTGTAAGTGAAAATAAAATAAATCTTAACTATAAATACAGTAGCCCAAAATTCAAAAAGAACAAATACACAAAAACAACGAACGGGTACGTGTGTACGTACTTAACCAACTAACGACATAAACTAAAATATTGCTCGAGAATAACACAAGGGAGAAGGAAGAGTACCTATATGCACAAATGTTAGAGTATCATGCGCGACCAGAGGCATACACCAATATTCCAGCAGTTCTCAAACATTTTTATTAAATATTTTGGAAATTTTTGTTTGTTTTTTTTCTCCAAAACTATGGGCTTTAGACCCCATGTTATGTAAAGTTTTTTTGTTTGTCTAGTCGTTTACCACCGTCTGACTGTCGTCGGTTTGGTGCCCGTCTGTCTGCTGGCGCAATATCTACAAAACTATATCACAGAGAAGAAAAATGTTTGCTATTGTTAACGAAGAAATGGGGTATATTTCTAATGTAAAATATACAAGATGGACACGTTTAAAAAATTAATTAACGAAAAAAATGTGATGTAAGACAATTATATTTGGCATGTAGTTAACATAACCGTCAATAAAAAAATCTGATAAAATGTACAGGGTGGACATTGTTAGGCGAAATATGAAGGATTAAAATAATGTCTCGCATGTAGTTAATACAACTGTCAAGGAAGAAACCTGCTATGTTTAATGTAAAATATACGGGGTGGATACCCAAGAAATAATTAAATAACTATAGTGGAAATAATATTTGAAACGACGATACGGCTATATTGGTGACTGCACCTAACCCTACAGAAGCACAGCAACAAATTAATATGATTATGAGAGATTTCATAACGTGGTGCCAATCAAAAAGGCTCTTGCTACATTCTGAAAAAACTGTATGTGTAAATTTCTATAGCAGACGTCCTATAACACAATATCGTAATCAATAATTCTAACATCCCTCTTTCTGACAGCGTCAAATATTTAGGCACAGTAATTGACTCAGAGCTCTCCTGGAACACATGTATTGACAACTTGTGTAACAAGCTTAGGTCTTCTTACTTTGCCATATTAAATTTAAAAGACAGTTTTGACGAACAAACCGTAATCAGCACCTTATTTCAGCCTCTGTTATTCACATATCTTATATAATATCGTATTATGGGGGAAAACACATGGTGCAAATCGAGTACTTATCATGCAAAAAAGAATAATGAGACTAATGTTCAATATTCTCGGCAGGGAATCATCAATTTTTTGTCAAATATAAAATAATGACTGTACCCTGCATATATATCTATAAAACAATTCTACACATAAAGAAAAATTTAGCTACTCTTACAAGTACTTCGAAACAACATCGTTATCCCACTAGACACGGGCATCTGCTTAAAAACTGTCCCCATAGTACGACTCTCTACGAAAAATCGCCTACTTATTCTGACATCTCTCTGTACAACAAGTTGCCAAAGCAAATAATCGATACTACCAACTTTAATAGCTTTAAATTTAAATTAAAAGACTTCCTGCAACAGAATTGCTTTTACAATGTCCATGAATACATTAATTTTACCACCTAGTCAAACTGTACCTGTGTATTATTTTAATATATATTAATTGCACGTGTATTTTTCAAGTATATTATTGTATGTGTATTTACCCAGTATACTATTGTATACTCAATTTTTTGATTGTGTGGTTATATTATTATATTATAAGTTTTGAGATATGTAGAATGTATATAATATGCATCTCCAGCACTATAAAATGTATCTATGTATCTTTTAAATGACGACTCCAATCTGTTTGTATGGCTTTATGGATAATAAACTATTATTATTATTATTATTATTAAATGTAGTTGACGCTATTGTTGAGGGGAGCCTGATATAATTTAAGTGAATGGTGGATACCCTTAAAAAAAATGTAGCGGAGGTCAATAACATTTCCCATGTGACATATCTGTCAAAGAAAAATTCTGATATATTTTTAGTAAAAAATTTTCAAGTTGGTCACTGTAAAAGAAAAATAATATAGAAATAACTAAGGAAATTAATATTTGGAAGGAAGAAAATTTGGTATACTTTTAGTAAAAAGCATATACAGGGTGGCCATCCAACAGAAAGCATAATTAATAAATAAAGGGGTGGCTTCGAAATTTAACACATTTACAGATTTTTTTGGACGATTGTCAAAGCAGCAAATTATTGATAGGTTTATCTTCAAATCTGATTGACTGGTGGTATTATTGATAAAAAAATTCGATATAAAAAAATACGTAATTTGTTTTAAAGTGAATATTTAAAAGTGTAGAGTATTAATACCAAGAAAACCGACCATATGGTTAACTTTACACACAGTACAATAAGAGAGGTAATAATTGCCATAATATTTTGCAATTACGGCAGACAACTTTCAGAAATATACAGAGTTATCATCACAATTGATTTTTCATTATTTACTATGTAACTTTTCCTAAGGAAATACTGACACAGTTAAGTGGCCAAACACTCCGATGTAAAATATGTTGGCTTTTCACGGTATAGCCAAGTTAGCCTTATGGATAATCCTGCCCTGCACCGATGTGGATTATATAATTGTATCTTGCATAAAACAATAATTACCTTAGGCTATTAATGTTAAAATTAAAACTTCCCCATAATTTCAAATTCATTGCTTTTGTGAATTCCAGTTTAAAGTTTACAATTTAAACACGAAATTTGCATACATCCCAGGAAGATTTCTTGAGACTTGAAACGAAAATATAGTTTTTAAGAGAATTTTCTAAACGCTGTGATGTATTTAATGTCAGTAAAAGCTCTCTTAACTCTTAACATTAATATAACGTTTGTCGAATTATTATGAATATCAATAATTATGGGCGACTCGTCCTTAAATCTGAAAAGGAGGCGAAAATGCAATTCTAATTTCTGATTTTAAATAGAAATTTATAATCAAATAAATTTTCCCTTACCACATCAACAGGTTGATTATCTAATTTCGAATTTTATTACCTATGGTGGGAAACATTGAACTGAAATGCCTAATTAAACATCTAATTATATATTTTATTAACACAAGATCGTTAAATTGAAATGTATCAACAACTTTAATTATTCGGCGATCATATTTAAAGACCCAGCCACAAAACAACTAATATTTTTGTTTTGTGTATGAAACACCTTCGGATTGGAATACTCCCATGACATTTATTAAGGACATTTCGAAACGAGATTGTTTTGAAAAAGCGTTCTTCATTAAAATAAGAATATATAAAATGGGCAATAAAATTTTCAAAGGAATATAACAATATCACACCTAGGTGCAATCTAAGCCGTCATGTACGCTATTTAAAAATAAAATGAAAATAACTGACTGAGCAATAGTTGGTGTCTAACATGTCGTATAGCTTATTTACATCTGTAACTGCCTGTAGATATTATTTTAAAGCGGCTTATGATTCTTCCAAGGAACTGACGACTTATTTTATTTTAGCATTTTTTCCAAATCAGTGATTTGTAGATAATACCTGGTGCTGTATGAGTATTATTAATTTGCACTATTCTACAGGTCGATTGACCCAATTTCAGAACTAGAAAATACAACAAAAAAAATGTATAATCAATAAAATGTGATACAGGATAATTATTCAATATAAATGTACAACTCACAAGAAAAAGAAAATAACCAGCAAAAGAGAAGCGGAGAAATACATCAATTATAAACTTTATAAACAACTCAGTGGAAGTATAGTAACGACAAAAAAATTATTGAAAATTTTTATTGTTCAAATAGGCTTAGAATATCCTGAAACGTCGAGATTTTAAGTTTGAGCAATCAAAAAATTTCTGTCTGTCGTTCTGTCTGTAACTTTTTTTGTGCGCACGATTACTCTGGAACCATATAGTCAGACAAACACCAGAAAAACGGACTGACGGAACTGAGAGGCCTAACATCTGGAAAATTTCGGAGAGTGCATTTTAAAAGCTTTTATTTAATTTGCAATGTTTGTATGTTTGTTTGTTCGTGTGTTTGTTAGTTTAGGTCAAATCTTGCAAGCTGAATTTCGACTAGTTCTAATTAAGCTAGAGCTTTGAAATTTGGCACACGTGTATAAGTCCGGTGACAATGCAACATAGTATAGCCATTGGTCTAAATTCAATATGGCGGACGTCCCAAGATGGCGGATCGGCTTTTTAGTCACAACCCCCTTGATATGGGTATCGAATGAAAGGGTTTGACGAGTAAGATACGATAAACAATGTGACGTTATTCTAAATCCAATATGGCGGATCGGCTTTTTAGTCACAACACCCTTGATATGGGTATCAAATGAAAGGTTTGACGAGTAAAATACGATAAACAATGTGACGTCATTATGGGGTGGGAAGAGATGGGAAACGGATGGGGAAGAGATGGGAAGGGATGGGGAGGGGAGGGAAGGGGTGGGAAGAGGTGGAAATAGGGTGGGACGAGGAGGAGAAGAGGTGGGAAGGAGTGGAAAAAGGTGGAAATAAGGTAGAAAGAGGTGGGGAGAGATGGGAAAGGAGTGGGAAGAGGTGGAAAAGGGGTGGAAAGAAGTGGGAAGTAGTGTTAGAGAGGTGAGACGACGGGAGAGGGAAGGGGTGGATGGCGGTGGCAAATGGAAGGGTTTTGTCTGTCTGTTTGTAAAATAAGTAGACTAAAAAGTAA
Organism: Rutpela maculata; assembly: GCA_936432065.2. Taxonomy (NCBI): domain Eukaryota; kingdom Metazoa; phylum Arthropoda; class Insecta; order Coleoptera; family Cerambycidae; genus Rutpela; species Rutpela maculata. The sequence goes on along the minus strand of OW386289.2, from coordinate 54,527,044 downwards.
AAAATAAAATTATATGAAAAAAATATTTTATTTGAAAAAACTACTAAAAAGTAAAAATAATTTTTTAAAAATTCATACACCTGGAAACCAAAAGCTTTGGGGGCGGTCAATTGAGCAAAGTAATTATGCAATAGCGCTATATGACCGCCCCCAAAGCTTTTGGTTTCCAGGTGTATGAATTTTAAAAAAAATATTTTTACTTTTTAGTAGTTTTTTCAAATAAAATCTTTTTCTTAAAAATATTTTTTTCATATAATTTTATTTTACAATTACAATGCTTCTCTCCAAACAATGAATGTCCAAAAGGGGATTGTAGAGGACGTGGGGCGGGGGAGAATTTTTCTCTTGAGGAATGTGTTGGGGCTACCTCCAAAATATCCAGAAAAAAATAAAAAAACAGGCAATTTTTTATCGGAAAATTTTGTTAATGAAATTTCAAAATTGTCCAAAAACCTTAAGTCAAAAATTTAGTCAAAATAAACAAATTGAAAAATTGAATTTTTAAAAAATTTTAAAATAATTATTTTAAGAAAATGCAAATTGCTTGACAACTACCTGGCAGCTTGGGTTTTAGTCCAATCGATGAATGGCCAAAAGGGGATTGTAGCGGGCATAGAGGGGAATGTGTTGGGGTATTTAATTTGAAATGATAAAAAATAATATTACATCTTATAATCTTATAAATTTTGTTGGCTTGGCTCTCTTGGAAAGAGAGGGTCCGACTTCTTGATCCAACTCGAAAACTTCAACATCCCCGTCGTCGTTTTCAGTAGCTGTGCTTACAATCAGCACGTCAGCATCGTCTGATACTTGTTGCGTTGTGATGCCTTTTTTATGTAGTTTAGACCTCAGTAGGTTGATCAGTTTATCTTTTTTGTGCTGATTGGAGAGGATATGTGAGATATTTTCATTGTCCTGAGATCACATTTAAAAAAAAAGAACTTGGTATTCTTTTTCTCTTGTAATGATGAACATCAATGGATCTCCTTCTCTAGAATGTGAATTTGCCGTACAGTTTTTAGCGCCGATCCGATGCATTTTTTTAGAGTTTTCAACATTGAAAATGTTTTTAGTTCCGTAGTATGGAGCTTACTAAATAAATGATATTTTAACATAAATTTCCTTTTTTTTTTATTTTGATTAAATTTTGGATGTAAGGTTTTTGGACAATTCTGAACAAGTTTCATTAACAAAATTTTTGAGATAAAAAAAATGCTTAATATGATTTTTTATTTTCTTCGCATATTTTGGTACCGTACCTGACTTTGCATTGGCAGCAGGCGAATGTTTTTCTAATCATAAGTGAATCTTAATTCGTTCTATGCTTGAGTAAAATTTGATTCAAATCGGAAACAAAATATACAAGTTATAAGGGTGTTTTCATTTTAAGTGAATCACACTGTATATTTAAGGAAATGTATGGATTTCGACATAATAGTACGTTAGTAAATAGGTCAAGTGTTTGTGACTGTCATTTATTAGCAGAACACGGTAAATCGCGTTAAGAAAAAAATTTCGAATAACTAATTAATTTATTTATTAATTATCGATTTTCGCTGGCGAATATCTCGGAAACACATATGAAGAAATTTAATATAGACGTTCTTGTAGGAAATTTTGTTTAATTTTGCATAGAAAACTTTTTCCGTACGACCCTCATATCCGAGTTATAAGCGAAGAATCGAAAAAAGGGACCTTTCCATCCCATCTGAAGTGGCAGGACTAGTATGTTTATTAACTACTCTCAACACATTCCTAAAGAGAAAAATCCCCTCCCCATGTCCCCTACCACTCCTTCGTTGACTAAACTATTAGTATACTCTGGTATATTGCACCATTTTATCCCATGATAGCTACGCCACTGTAAAGAGCCTTAGCGAAATTTTAAACAAATTTCATGAGAATTAGACAGCAGTCCTTGTTCGAACGTACTACTGGTGTAAATTGGTAATTCATATTGCTATTTAATTTAATGAAACTTCTGGATTGATTGACGTTACCAAAAAAGGCAAGAATCTATATTAACTTCAGAGGCAATGAGCTAAGTTAAATATCCGTGTACCTACAATTTCGCTGTCAAGTGAAATGTTAAATTTATATTAATCTACATATTCTGCGTGAAGTTGTTTCAAGATATTTTAATTAATATAATTATTGCATATCAAAAGTTTTAAAATATATATGGGTATACATGAATAACTAATTATATTATATATATGTAAATATATATGTAAACAAATAAATATAGTATTTTACAGATTTATAAACAATATAAAATTCTCAAAAGGTGCCGGTAGTAGAAAAGAGAAGAAGGAGTAATGTAGGTTTGTTTATATCATATAAAAATAATTAGCATATTATTACACTCGTATTTGGAAAAATTATAATAATTTATACCTGGTTTTGGCAATAAATACAAATATTTCAACAAAATTAGAAACACGGTGGCGAACGATTAGCTGATTTTATGCGGGGCTGGGTTCGTGAATCCAGTTTTTATATGAGTTAGATAGAGAACTAATAGTTTCACAGGTGAGGCGAAGTACGGTACCGGTTTCAGTGGCATAATGACATGTATTGTAGTTAAATAAAATAAAGTACATTTAATTGGAATTGGAATTGGTTTCAGTGGCGAGACCTCGATGCGCGAAGTTAAGGCACGCTGGACGTGCCCGGCACTTAGATGGGTGACCGTATCTTATTTCGCCATCCTAGTTAAGTAATGAAGTAGCATTAGCTAAACTTCGCCAGGACGTTACAATAAATAAGGCAGTTGAAATAAAGTAAAAAAAACAAAAAAAAATTGCTCAACTAATTTGTTTTGTGATCGAAAAGGAGACAAAAATATAGATCTTAATAAAACGGGCGCCATCCACATTAAAATTGATAATAAACTATCCTCCTTAATCACAAAACCGTCTGCTGTAGAAAAGCCTGGTAACAAGACAGACACAAACAAATAAATTAAGAAGATGTAAATTTTAAGATAAAATGTATCATTTATTAAAAATCCTGTTTGTGAAATTCAGTAAATTACTAGAAAATATAAACTAATTCAAAATAGCAAAATATATAAGAATATGACCACATGGTCCAAATGACCATGGTTAATTACAGTTATTTAAAAGAATGAGATTATTAAAGATATTATTGGTAAACTCATTGTGAATATCTTGCAACAATCTGAGAATAAAGCAATAAATATTCAAGATCAAAAGCTATTACAAAATTTAGAAATATATAAGTTGCAGTACATGAATAGTTGGTGAATAGTTATTAATTATATAAGGGGATTAACAAGCCTTTAATCTATGAGAAAAAATGTGAAATCGAGGCGCAACCGAGAGATTGAAAGGCTGTTAATCCTGGCTGTTAATCCTCAAATGTAATTCAACGTTTTATCCACGACCACGGCCAAATTAGGAGCGTGAAAGCCGTATGACAGCAGGTGAAAAAATCTGATTTTGAAAAACGTCAGATTTGACAAGTTTATTTTGACTAAGAATCTTTTGATTTTGAGCAAAAAAATGGAAGGTTTTTGAATCGTTTCTATGACATGAGTTTGTTTATTAGTTGACAAAAGGGAAGAAATTTGCAAAACGGACAGAAAAAATGAGTGAAGATGCTGAGAATTTCTTCATTCCGGTTGAAATCACGCAAGAAGCTCAAGAAGCAGCGTTACGTCCATTACCAGTGTAAAGCAAAAGTGTATACGAGAAGGAATTGGTGGAATTCGAACTTGCGAAAAAAAGGGGCATAGGAGAAGGAGCAATTACAGAAAAGGTGCTACTACTACTACTACTATCCTACTTTTTCAATGTGGAGAAACGGTTTGCTGCCTCTTCAGTGTGGACAAAGTATTCCATGTTAAAATCAACGTTGAAAGTGCACAAAGGGTATTGATATTTAAAAGTATGGTAAACTTACTTCACTAATAAACAGTACAAGCAATCAGGCGATCCAGATGTGTATTCGGTTTTTTAGCGATCTTCGTAGAAGATGTAATTTATTGACTAAACAATGTTATGCTGAATATGTGGGTACTATTGAAATATCTATTCCGGATAACGTTAAATGTTTCTGGAATTTTATTAAATTAAATCGAAAATCTGACAGTTTGCCCCTCCCAATGTTTTATAATAATTCCAAGGCTGAGGGTGGTGAGGGTATATCGAATTTGTTTGCAAGCTATTTTTCTTCAGTTTACAGTCCATTACATGATGTGGAATGTAATTTCACTCCTGACGTTACTGTTGTGTAACGGTTGAAATTTGACTTGTCCTGTTATCCCATGTGCTATGTCCCTTTTCAATTTAAAGCTTTAATTTCAAGGACCTGAAATGGAAACAAACAGGCTAGGTTATGACAAGTTCAAATTAATAAACAATGAGTTTCAAAATAAATTTAGACAAGGGTTCCTTTTCTACTCTCGAATTTAATTATTTCACTCATCTATAATTTTATGTCATTCAAATCAAGGCTAAAACAATTTTAAAAGCCTCCCTGGTAAAGTCATTCTGGCATTGAGAGCCTGAGCCATCTAAGGATCCCGCTAGGCATTGTTTCATCCACTGCGTGGAAACATTTTAAGAACATATTAATATTGTGAGACGCCTCCACATGGAAAGTTACCTGGTCCAGTGGAACTGTTCATAACCTGCCGTTGTTTCTGGGTCATGTCCAGCAGCTCCACCAAGAAGCGCAACCGAATAAGGTGCAAGTAGGATTAACTCGCTCGGCGAGACGACTGTAAGTCCATCTTTTTTATTATATCCGTCTCAGCCCAAGGGGCCTACCTAAGTTAACACAACAGTGAGAAGTACCAGCCCGCAGCGAAAACCTGTCAACTCGTTAAAAGTCTCTTATTTTCTGTCGGTGACTTATTTTTGTAAGATCTTGTAAACTCACTAAACAGCTGTTATTTGGGTATTAAATTTTTGTAGAAAACCTAAAACAAGGCATAGTCTAGCTCTTATCAATGTTTAAGAATTGCACATTTATTTGACGTGCACTTTTGCATTTTTTTAAAACTTTGGGTAGTCACACACATTTAGCTTGTGCATTATTTCATGTTCTATTATTTTATTATTATAACCTACCTGTTGTTCAAGTGGGCAATCGCCAAAATAGCATATAGCATTTCCAGATGAATTAAATTTATCATTTACCATTATTAATTTCAAATTTCAACTATTGTCATCGAGTTGTCAAATTTCTTAAAAGTAAGGTTGCTGTCAAACAGTAAATTCCTAATAGTACGGGCGCGTTCCGTATCTAATGTACGAAGACATTTAAATTTTCTTGGTAGGGCTGATTTCGCGATCACTTTAATTTTATTATCGTTCATTATTTATATTTACCTTTATATGTTAATACTGCTCAGAATTTACTTAGTCATTGTTTGTCATTTATTTTGTACCACGTACATATATTTATTACTAAATTATTATTATGATTATTCCTTGTGTTTAAAATTATTTTGCTTGTTTTGTCACTCCCCTCCCTTGTCGATCCCTAGCGATCGGCTGGCGCCCGCAAAGAAAATAGCTCGTGCATTTTTGGTAACCAACAAACAAGAACCAACGAATAAGTACATCGCCAAAGCAAAATCTTCTTAAGCGAACCCACCCCCGGCTACGACTGTAAGAGCTGTCGCGCGTGGTTGCTATTTAAAATTTCTAATCTGAAAGTAAGCGCCACAGTTGATATGCATAAGGTATACATCAGATCCTTTTAGATGTGGAAACTGCCCTTGATTCAATTGATGTTAACAAAGGTGCGGGTCCTGACAAAATTCCACCAATCTTCTTAAAGTCCTCTTCCAAATCACTTTTCTTGCCACACTTCCTCATATTTTCAATGTCCTTAAAAACAGGTATATTTCCATCATGTTGGAAAAGTTCATACGTAACTCCGATTTATAAAGCTGGTAACAAATCTCTTATCAATAACTATAGACCTGTGTGCATCCTATCTGCAATTCCGAAATTATTTGAGTCGTTAGTTGAAAAAAATGTATCTGCTTCCTTAAGTAGTATCATCATTCCAGAGCAGCATGGATTCCTCCAAGGTCGATCTGTGGACTCCAATTTATATATCTATACCAACTTCATCGTTAAATCTCTGGTAAAAGGCGCTGACGTGCGTGCGGTATACATGGACTTTAGCAAAGCCTTCGATAAAGTAAACCACTCTCTCCTTATAAAGAAACTCCATAAAATCGGAGTCGGTCCTCCTTTATTGTCTTGGATTCAGTTGTATCTCTCTGAGAGAACCCAGCAGGTCATTGTTGACGGATATACTTCGGAGACATTCTCCACAACATCTGGAGTGACCCAGGGCTCCCACATTGGTCCCCTATTATTTAATTTATTAATCAATGATATTGCTAAAAATATTGATTGTGCATTTTTACTATTTGCGGACGACCTGAAAATATTTAGTGATATTTATTCTCTGAATGACTGTGCCCAGATTAAAAAAAATCTTGATTCAATTTATTCATGGTGCAAGACAACAGCATGCATCTTTACGATGATAAATGCTATTCCATGACATTCAGTCGCAGGTTGTTACCCATTAGTCCTGACTACAGTATTAATAGCGTGAGCTTGCATAACGTAACCACGGTGAAAGATTTAGGTGTTATATTTGACTCTAAACTCTCTTTTTCTGAGCATTTCGAACATATGATTGGGAAAGCAAATAAAATGTTAGGATTTCCTAAGAGAATGGCTCAAGATTTTTCAGATCCTCGAGCATTAACTATTTTATATATATCTCTAGTTAGATCTATTATGGAATTTTGCAACATTGTTTGGTCACTGTACTACAACATATATATCAACAGACTTGAATCTGTACAAAACAAATTTGTCAGATTTATGTGCTATAAACTGAGCACGAGGGGTATATTCTTAACCTGTGAGGAAGCAAACTCATATTTGGGAATTAGTTCCTTACATAGCAGGTTGTCAATATTACGATGTTTGTTTCGCCTTCAAAGTTATTAATAACTACATCAGTTCTCCTGATTGCTTGGAGTCTATGCGTTTTAATGTACCATCTTTTAATACTAGACATATATCCATTCTGTCAGTACCTTATTGTCGAACAACTTACGCTATGTTCAGTCCGGTGAATAGCATAAGTTCAACAGTCAACAAATACTGCACTGAACTTGACTTATTTAGTAAATCTCTTAGTGGTTTTAAAAACCAGGCTAAACGCGCTATACTGCAATAATTTTTGTTATTGTTGTTATTTACTTTTAATCTTATCTTTGTATTTCGCTTTTTCTCTCCATGTTTATTTTAGTTGTTAAGTTTTTAGGATTAGTATCACAATATGTAAATGTATTTATACGTAAATAAATAAATAAATAAATAAATATTTGAAAGGCGAGTCAAGAAATTATAAACTAAGGAAGGCAAAGATACTGGAGAGAAACAAAATCGAAAAATTTTTGAAAGAAGTACCGATGTCAATATTTCAATTTATATATTGAGCTTTATATTTTGAACTCATTACAGGTTGCAACGATCATGAGAGTTGCAGGTGCTTGTCGGTGTAATGAATTAACCTTTTTGGGTATCAGCCATGTTCAAGACGAAGGTAGTTACCTGTACGTACTCATTCCAGATACGAAAACTAACATTTCAAGAAGTTTCACGGTCATGGAAAAAGCTTTTTCAGTCAATGCTGTAGAAATGTGTCGAAAATACATCAATTTGCGACCTAAAACTGCCGATGGGAGATTTTTTTTGCGATATGTGGCTGGAAAATGTACTATACAACATGTAGGCATCAACACAATTCAGGAATATGAAATTATTTTTTTGAAACTTCCCTTTTTTTCAATAAATTATTATTTTATTTTGAACCATTCAATTAGAACTGCATAGAAATTATTTTTTGTAAATTAATATTCAAAGTCATGTAGAAGCTAAAAGTAGGCTATGAGAAAAGCAGTGGATGATTAACATTTGCTCCCACACAACTTTAAATATGAATTCAACTCTTAATTCGCAAAAAAATGGGAAGTTATTCCTGAAATTTGGTATAGAAGTATAAAATTGCATTCTAAATAACTTTTCTTAGTGGAATTTTTTCATATTTTGAAAAATAAAGGTACTTTATTAGTGGTGATTTTTACAACTTTGCTTATAAAACACCCTGTAGAACACCAAATCAAGTCATTTTTGGTATACTTTAGTTTTAAAACAAGCACGACTCAATCCCCAAATATCATTCCAAAATTTTTGGTCCATTACACCTCCACCTGTTATATCTATCTTGGGACACACTGTATATAGTGGTCAGCCTAAATTTTTTTTTTTTTAATGTTACTGAGGACGATAATGTTTTGTATTCAATTAACACATTTGTCAAGGAAGTAAAATATCAAAAAATATATACAGGGCGGTCACCTTAAAAAGAAAAAAACGATGTAACAGAGGACGATAATATTTCCCATATAGTTGACACAATTGTCGAAGAGGAACATTATGAAAAAAATATAGAGGGTAATCACCTAATAAAATAATGAAAATATGACGGAGAACAATAATCTCTCGTATGTAGTTAACACAACTATCAGGGAAGAAATCTATGAAAAACATACGGGGTGGTCACCTTGAAAAAAATATGAAAACTGTCAAATAGAAATATTAAAGAAATTATATTCTGTGGTCACCCTAAAAAAAAAATTATAAAAAAATGTGACTGATAATATTTCGCATGTAGTTAACTCAACTGTTAGGCAAGAAAAATATGAAAAATATATAAGGTAATCACTATGAAAAATAATTATGATGGAAATAATATTTGGACTGTAGACATACTTTTAGTGAAATGTATACAGGGTGGTCACTCTAAAAAATACTAATTAAGAAAAGGAAGAAAATAATATTTGGAATGTAGTTGTCACTATTTCCAAGAGGAAAACCTGATATACTTTTAGTTAAAAAAGTATACAGGGTAGTTATACTACAGAAAAGATAATGAGTAAATGAAGAGTGGGGAGTTTTGGGTAATTACTTTAACCAATTTTTTCCTCAAGAGATCCTGTTTTATAGAAAGATATACTTTCTCACCCACCACACTTACTACAAAATAACCCGTCTAATTTTTCAACACGTTTTGTATTGAAAAAGTAGACGGTTTATTTTGTGGTAAGTGTGGTGCATAGCGTATCTTTTTCTTCACATGAAGGCTGAGATCTATATTGACTTTATACATTTTTTCTCCAACATATCCTGTTGTATAGTAAGAACCGATTTTTTCAACCCCTGGGGGGGCGGGGCGGTAAGTGGAGTGAGAGGGAAATATATGGTAAGATTGATGTAAACAATATCTTTTAGTTGACTTTGAAGCCTAGTATTGACGTACAAACTCTCCTTTGGATACAAATTTACTGTTCTGTCAACTGCATTTAATTATGGATTTTGGGGTTGGCACGCGGAGCTACAAAAAAATTGAGGTCTGTTAGAGCAAAACGGACTTCAGATTATGACTCAGCGCACCAAAAAGTATGAAGTCCATATACTAATCAATGTAAATTAAAAAAAAAAATGTGGACCTGTGATTATAAGCATACCAGTAATATTTCGGAAAAAGCAAACTTTGAACTATCAGAGTAAACTCCTATTTATGTTTTACAGTAAGAATTAATGGATGTTTCAGTACTCAAATGAATAATCAGAATATTATCATAATCAGAAACACGGCAAAATGATCAAGCCAAACAATTTATTTTACGACATATTTATTTATATTTTGTCAGCGGCCTTCTACTTGCATTTATTTTCCACATTGACGGGGTGACTCACTTCGTATATTATACATAATTAAATTAATAAATTAATTTAGTAACTAACTTAACATTTAACGTGATTGGTTAATTCCATGAACAAGATATATTAACATGTCTTCGGATTTTGGTACTTTAGATTAAAAGCTTTGATACAATCTAATAAATGGTTTGTCAAAATGATTTTCCTAAAATAATTTGTTACTTCTTAGTTATTATTCACTCTAAATGAGCAACTCTTTTCGGCGTAGATCATGTCAACATTAAATTAATCGCTTTAGTCTACAATATAATATTTTACAAAAATTCTTCTGCGTGTTAAATAAACCGAAACATAAATTGATATGAGTAAATAATGTTCTGACCTACCTATTTTCTTTCAACAATGCTCTATCTTTTAATAACAACTTGTTCAAGGTATTATGCAAGTTCATTGTTATTCGCCAGAGGCAACATTTGAAGAAATATACTTATAAGGGTATGGAGTTGATAGCAGTTACCAAATAAATGATATTGTGCCATTATTAATTATAGAATATATTGCCTGTAGTAACGCTTATCTCTGGAAAACAAGCTGATCTCAAAACCTTGGCATAATTAGAGGCACGAATGAATTAGTTTTATTATTTCAATCAACCTTATTAAAGGCTTCTGCTAGCACTGAGATATCAAATTAAAATCACGACATGATTATTGATAGTCAAGATTAATTAAATCTCTCTTGTATGTTTTCAAAGCCTGACAAACAAAGTAATATTTAATATGAATGGTACATTTCACCAGATATCACGGATGTCAGTTTTAAACAGAAATTCTCTGTGCATTATTATAGACCTGATTTGTTATTTAAAAAGAGCTCTAATTTTCAACACCCGAATTTACTTTACACAAAATAACTAACTTTAAAGCTAATATTGATTTAAAGTAGGTTATGATAAAAATACGGTGAAGGTAGTTTCAGTTTCATAAAAAAAAATTATAACAAATTTTGCTTGCCAAAATTCTTATGGGTAACATTACAGATAGTGTTGAGAATGTATTTTCTAAAATGTTTTAAAACTTCGCAAAATGAATCAAAAATGATAAAATAACAATTTTCCAGTCCACCATAATCATTAAGGCGGAAAAGTTTTCAGTCTTCAAAGTTATTACAATAATAATAATCAGTAATTTTTTTGTCAGAGTTATCACTGACCCAAACTAATAAGCAGATATCAAGTAAAAGACTCACATACAGTCGTCTTGTCAGTAGCTGTCAACAGTCCAAATCGTAGCGCAATGAGTTAAATTTCATATTGCACCTTTTATTACAATTGTGCGAAGTAATCATCAAATAGTTATTACACCGAAAAGAGACCAGTTCTATAAGTAGATCCAGAAATATACAGCTTTAAAATCTAATTCTTCATAAACTGAGATGCTCTAATCGCTGACGTCACTCTCTCCTTCCACAATCCCAAGAAAGTGTTGGTATTATCATTAAGGAGACGCAGCATCTTTTACCAAGTGCGCATCTGGTTATTTAAAAGCAGATAAGTCTAATCTACCAGAGGATTTAATTATGAGGTGGATTTAATTAAGGTGATGGAGTATTTTAACACAAATCACCAGTATATAAGTGCCAAAATGAGAGGAGTAAAAGTGAAACGATAAGTTATATTTTTAAAATCGTAAATAATGAATGCCGTGTCAGTTTTCACTATCAAGAAGATATATTATTATTTTGTTAATAATATAGAGAGTATTTAACTTTTAATGACATAAAATCTTATTCTAAGAAAAAGTTACTAGTAATAAATCTTCACACATATAGTCCATGTAAAACGCGGGGTTTGAAGTTCGGAATGCCCCCCTCATCGGGACTACTTTTATTTCATGTTTTTTGGATCGCTGATTACGAAAATCGGGGTCACGCGGCTCTAAAAATAGTGCGTCACCTCTAAAAATGCCAAAAATCACCCCTTTTGGGAATAATACTGTAAAATAATGTTATGAATGTGCTAAAATTATAATGATAATTTGCCAGTTCACTCCTTTAGGGTTGAAAAAATTTTGTGGTATTTTTTTCGACGGAAGTTTATCAGAAATTACAAGCAAACTAAAAAGTATACATCTCTACTAAATTTCTAAGCGTTAGTTCAATTTAAAGGCGATACAGGGGTAGTTTTCACCCCTGAAGGGTTGGAAAAAAATTTCTTCATTATACAATCCCCATTCATCTAAATTTAAATCAAAAAGTGAATAAAAAAAAATTCAATCATTTTTCCATTTTACGTTAATTCAGGGGTAGTTTCACCCTCTCTGGTTAGCCCTCAGCATAAAATTTGTCCTTACTTTAGATTAACATACCGAACTGGTAAAATATCATTACAATTAGCACATTCATAACATTATTTTACAGTATTATTCCCAAAAGGGGTGGTTTTTGGCATTTTTAGGAGTGACGCACTATTTTTAAAGTCGTTTTTAATTTTCGTGATCAGTGACGCAAAAAACATAGAATAAAAGTAGTCCTCTGATGAGGGGGGCATTCCGAGCGTCAAACGCCGCGTTTTACATGGACTAATATATTTGTTTTTCTACTCCCTTATGTAAATTTACTGTTTTCTGTACAGTCTGTAGAATGGATAAGTAGGCAATTCCAGTTAACTGAACGGATATATTTCATATCAGTTCTAGGATGGATATGAAATGAAACCGACTAATCACAGTTCGTGTATTAAGTACATGGACAACTATTCGTTTTAAAATCAAATTAGTGCGTAAGCTGTCAAAGTAACTGTCAGTGTGTACTGTTAATGTGTATTTGTTTAATAAATTTTGTAGTTTTTTAAGTGGGTCGTAGAAAAATTATACTGTACAACTCGAGTGGATTATCCATATCTTACTCAAAAGATTTGAAGCACTGCGCCTACGGCGTCGTGCTCAAACTTCTTTATCGTGCGATATGGATATCATATCCACTCTTGTTGCATAAACTACTATTGTGTTATCTCCAAAATTTATATTGCATCTCATCGCTTTCTGTCACAATTTTCTCCTAACAGGATCATGCGGTAGACTACTAAACAGTTTACGGGGTTTTTACTGTTGTGTTTGTACATTTGGGCACAATCCAGTACTTAAAAATAGAATATTTGCTTTAACTTTTCCACCTACGGTATTTGCACTAATCATGATACAAAGGGTACTTTTACTCCGCATGACGAATCTGCGGTATTTAAATACATACTGTTAGGCATATAAGCAAGCGGCTACGTTTCTCGATGCGATAGGAGTGATTGACGTAACCAGCTATAACATGAAAGCGCCACGTGTTGATGTTGTTGATTAATTTTACTGCCTTTAGAGACCCTATAAAATTCTTTTTTTTTGCATTTCGCTCTAGAATTAAAATATCTTTCAGAAAATGTTATAAAAAAAATAGCTAAATGAGCCCATTAAAAAGACCAGTACACAAAAGCCAAAGTCATAAAGAAATCACAAGAAATAGAAAACACAAGATGTCAGTAAGATTGAATGAACAACACATTACTAAACTGTCAGATGGCGAGAGGAGACATTGGCTAACAAAAGCTAACACAATAACCCACATCTCTGTCTCTTTCACGCAAGAATATGAGAAGCGAACCCTTTGCAGCTACGTGCTTTTAAGTCAGATAATATTCATTATGACCAAGGCCCAAGGCTCGGGAAATTTATATCAACGCCAGAGAGACGGCTCCCATATAGACATAATATTATACTGCAAACACCTATTTAAACATTCAGAAAAACGAAGAAATGGTGAAATATTCATCATTTCTATCTACAATGTATTTTTAGTGATAAATTTAATCTAAGAACTGTAATGATTCTTACAAAAACATGTAATGCATATCTGACAAATAAAAAACAATTTTGAATCAAACACATATCTTCCTGTTCTGTTTAATGTGTGGCGTGTTTATTATGTTTATTTTCATAATAATTAAATATAAAAACCCAATAAGCTGCTGGCAACATAAAACATTTTTTTCCCAGTAAAACAACCATTTTTATATAATATTAAATCATACACAAAACTAAGTTAAGGATTAATGGCATAAAACTGCCATGTACCGTGTGCTTCACAAATGTGTACAACGCGATAAAACAAATTTTATTTCATTCTCACTACTTCTACATCCTGATGTTCTATCCAAGTTTCTTACGACGAAAAAAATTTTGATATTATATTTTTTGCACTCTACTATGTGGAAATAGTTGTTTATAGAACTTTAATAATAGCATAATATTTGAAATCGGCTAGGATCCCAAAAACTTATAAAACGATATTTCATTGGGGGTGGATGAAGTAAAAAAAGTTTTTGAAGCCTTTGGTTCTTGTACACACACTAAATCACAATTTTATTTTTTTCACATCCTTTAATATTGGGGTGGGAGTGGTAATGGAGGTGGCTAATACCAAAATTTTTTTTAAAAATTGGTATTTAGTGTAAATACCAATTTTACGGACATTTAGTTGCTTGATTTACCTATTTACCACCATTTTTTTTAATCGTCTTGTTTATATTAATGTCCTGGTGGAGTTTAGCCTTAGACTATTATGCCACTCAACCAGGACGGACGGACACATATAGACAAGATCCCTGCGACATTGCCATCTGCCGCAGCTGAGACTCGAACTCAGGAGAGGAGAGCGACTAGATCGTGTTGCCTCTCACGCAACTGCAGTATAGCCCACTGCTACCGTCTTGGCAACACGAGAAAAACGCCACTACATATACATACCCTAGCCAGGATTCGAACCCGGGACCACGTAGTCGCAAGCCTATCACCTTAAGCCCTGCGCCACCGAGCCGACCCAATTTACCACCGAACCCTTTAGCAGAATAAGATCAAAATATAATCTAGATCCAGTTCTCGTTCCAGAATAATCGTGCGCACAAAAAAGTTACAGGCAGATAGACCGACAGACAGAAATTTGTTTTTCCTACCGTGAAATTATACAGTCGACAGTATACAAAAATGTCTAGTGCTTTTCAGCTGCGAAATATAAATAATATACTTTTATATTCATTATAGGTTGTGAAGAATTACATATGTGTATGTTATTTTATGGTAGTGAAAAATACATGTGTGTGTTTGTTAGTTCAATGTTACATCTCCTAATATCTCCTCTTCGAGTGATTGTTTATAATAAACTGACCATATTAACTTTGGATATTGTGGAATTCCCTAAAAAAAAAGTATAAGTTAAGATATATTGTGTCATACTTGCATAAAAATCTTTCAGCACTGACCAAGAGCCAACCCTGATTTTTACTCACAGAGATAAAATTCCCGAGTCTTGATTGATATCGACAGAAAATGAAAAAGCCACAATTTGTTACTTTTTTTTATATTAATGTTATATCATTTTCAATGTAGTATTCACAGATCTTTTATGTTCATCAATTTTAAGGTACATAGTAACGTAGTTTTTGAGAGGGCAGGAATTTTTTCAGTGGTACATTTTTTTTCTAAATGATGGTGAAGTATGACGAAAAGCTAAAATATTGAACAAAATTTGGAAATTCAAGTTTTTTTCTCGATTGTTGTAATGGTAATTGAATAAAATGGCATTTTATTAGGTAAGTACACTATTCAGCTATCACCTCTCTGCAGCAGTTATTTTCTTCGCAGTAATGAAATTCCCAAGAAATGAGAACCCCGGAAAAATTTTAAAAAATTCGTAACTTTTACCGTCCACAATCAAGGACCCCTCATGTGATAGTCAGTATTGTCACTCTTGGGGTCCTCTATTACCATCTATCTATCTTCGTTTTGGTAGTCTGTCAATGGAACACCATGTATATTTAGAAAATTTCAGTAAACTTGTGTGATGATTTTTTTATTTAGGAAATTCAGTGCACTTTTATTCACGTTTTGACCACCTTTACGCATGATCATCAGGAACAGGCGACTGTATAGAAGTTTATTTAATCTCATTTTTATTTGACCATTTTTTACGTTGGATTCACTTACATTTAATGCGGGACGGTAGATCAGTGGTTGGCAAGTCTACCTTGCAACGAGGCATTCTACTGGAGTCCCTCAGGGTCCATCCTATCCGCAATTCTGTTCAACATCTTTACCGCCGACATTCCCACTTACCCCAACAATAATCTCCTTATGTGCGCAGACGACGTGACCATTTACGGACAGAGCTTTTATGCGCAACCCAAAAAATTAGGATCACTTGACGAGATTTATTGACTTCTATAACACATGGAAAATTAAAATCAACCAACAGAAAACAGAGACGATTATTGTCCACCGCAAATTCACTAACAACAGGATAATCACAAAACTGAAAATAAACGGACAGGATATAGTAGAAAAAAAATACAATCAAGTATCTGGAAGCTTCCCTAGATAAACGGTTATAGTTTGATCCTCATACAACAAAATTTATGCACCCTCACCAGGTTGTGTCCGCTGGTTAATAGACGGAGCAGACTGATGACAAGTAATAAACTTACATTGTGTCCTCACATATGGCTGCGTAGACTGGAATGCTGCATTTGTCTCGCAACAAATAAGAATTCAGGATACGCAGAATAAATTGTTCCTCCTATTGACCAACTCTATTCGATACATCAACATCGAGGTACTGTATAGACTCACACAAAGTCCGAGGACCAACGATTTTATCAGGGAGACCTCCCAGAACTTTTTATGCACAAAACTGAACTTTCGGACTTGACCAGAGACATCATACGCCACAGACATTATGACAACATATCACACACACACACAAATTACTACACGAAAAACTTACGACAACATACAACAAACTCAGACAACATCCCATCCCGCAAACATCCCACCCCTCATAAACTCATTAAAAAAATATATTCATTTTGCAAGTTTTTGTAGATAAAGTTATTTTCCTTGAAAAGTACATGTTAACTGCAATATTTCTTTCCAAGGCATATCTACTATAGCTTCCACTTAAGATAATACCAGTAATCACAATAACTAGTCTTGGTCATAAATTTTGTTTTTTTATTATTAATTCCGCTATTGCGAATATTGTTAACCGCAAAACAAATTATAAGCACATTTTTCTTTAATTATTACATTTTAAAAAAAATCTAAAATTTTTTCAAAGCTAATCTGCATGGTTTAAAACCTGCTTAATCATTCGCCGCTACAATTAAAATTGAATTATTAATACTCTTTAGCAATACAATACTACTCATTGTTGTTCTTATATCGGTAATTATTATAAAGTAAAGCAACTAGTCAACCTTGTCAAGGTCGCGAATAAATCATTTCTGAGGTGTGTTTGGTAATGACTGCTCTGCTCTATACCACACACCACCTGGGAAAATTTACTTCATCATGTCTTTGAAGTGTAGGAGCAAAAAATGGGAAATGCTATAAGTTAATACACAATATAAATGTTCAAGGGGAATAATACCGAGTTTGTCCATTCCTTGCAAAATTATACTCCTCCGCGTTTATTATTATTCAAATCAATTTTATCAATGCGAATGAGCATTTCCGCCTAAGTGAATGTTCACTGCTGTAGTCGTCAGTTTGCTATTTGAATATTGTACAATCTATTTATGCCAATTTATTCGCTTCTACTTTTTAAATAGCTATTTATTTATAACACCTACTAAAAATAACTAAACTTAGCATAGCGATAAGCATTAAAAAAATTGTATTCCCCAGCCAACTATCACACACCTAATAATAATAATATTTAATAGGTATGTGAAAACAGTAAATTACCCATTCTTTTATGTATACTGTTTAACTTACTTTTGAATGCATTTGCATATTGATATCACTTAGCTATATTTCCCAAGATGTGGGAATTGGCAGGAGTGTGTTCAGTTTTAAAATCTGGTTCTCCAAATAATTTGGAAAACTACTATCTTATGTAACTTCGCGAAGGACCTCGAAATAATATTGTACTCACAGATTTATCCACAGATTAAACCATTTATTTCACCACATCAGTATGGCTTTTCTTGAAAATCGCCCAACTACATCAATAATAAATCAGTTTATTTCAGATTCTATGGATAACAGGTACCAAGTCAACGGACCAAGTCAAATTTGAGTGCTAATGAATGGCTTTTGATAAAACCTTGTGCAATGTGTTTGTAATGACTTATAAAAAAGTTGAAAAAAAATTAGAGTAGGAAATGATCGAAAAATGTACAGCCCAGACGGCAGAAATCATTTTATAGTGAAACCCACAAAAAGTTGCAAACTGAATAATTTTTTTTAATAAGTTCGTGAAAGTGTGTAGAACAATATCCTGAAAAGTTTACACTCCGCTCGGATGCAGAACATAAAAAAAAAGTGAAAAAAAATTTTTTTTTTTATTAATTTTTTCAAAATTTTTAAATTAAGTCAGGATAGAAAAAAACAAAAAATATAGGTGGATAGACCACGTGTTTCTGAACAAAAAATGTCTTAATACAATTTGTCGCTAAGGCCACTGTTTTCCCGGAAAAAAATAGTGAAATAACTTTGTCACTCTGCTCGCCCAAGCGCACGGTTAAATGCATACTACGGAACCTCTAAAAATTCTTAGCAGTTCTAACAAGTAAAATAAAGCTTTTTTCTCTTCCTGATTTCACATTTTTAACATTTTCTTAGCGACTAAGAGGATAAATAGTGAGTCTGGAGGGAAAATATATAATTATGAACGCATACACAGACACCTCACAGCCGCTGAATCGGTCGCATGAATTTTTACATGCCTTTACTGTATTGTATTTATTACAGATACACCTATCCACATTTCAGCTATATCCATTGAATTCCTTATACATTTGTTAATGTATTGGAAAAGTTCCAGAATTTATATTCAAAACAATCAAAGATATTTTCATAGTTATAAGGATAAGATCGTGAAAATCGCAATTTCTTATCATGATATCATATTTTCGAAAAAGTGCATAAAAGTAAACGAATTTGTGTTTCAACATTCGGAAAGTATACATTTTTTTCGAAATAGTGATATTTTATTTTTATTTAATGGGTCAATTTCTCGGCAAGTTACAGCCTCCAATATATATATTTATCAATAAAATCATCAAGCAATTAAATTAAAATGATTTGAGATGTACTTTTTTTTGAATCCACGTTACTATAACTTAATAATAATAATAATAATAATAATAATATATGTCTTTATTTTAATTAAGAAAATACGAATAACAATATTATTTCTAAGGGCGGCGAGATCTAGCATGGCTGCTCACCTAACCACCCATGACAACATAAAAGTTAACAACCATTTCTCAAGGAAACGGCATAGCAAACAAACAAAACTAGGCAGACATGAGAAACCTTATAACATAGACAAAATAAAAGCATTAACTAGAAACTGTAGTCTACATAAATAAGCTAAAATAAACAAAAGTGATAAAATAAAATAATAGTAATATAAAATAAAATAATATAAAATAAAATATGCGTAAGGTAAATGAATGAATAAAATTATTATGAGTAATCCCACACAACACAGCCCGCACCCAGCGCGCACCCGCACATGCCAAGTACAAATAATTTGTACTCAGCATGCAGAAGCGCACACCAACCACGCACCGTGTCATGTGGCATTAGAACCATTTATAGATTCTTTTATGCATTTCGTAAACTTCGCAACGGTTGAGCAATCTTTTATGTTAGGGGACAAAGAATTAAAATACTTGACGGCATTGTAACTAAATGAGCGAAGAAACAAGGCGGTGTATGCCTGGTAACATTGTATAGGCTCCTATGACGGGTGCCTCTTTGATGAGTTTCGGATCTTTTAATGAGTTTGTTATAAAGATATGCTGGTTGCCGTGTTTTATTGATTTTAAATACTAATGCGCATAAGTGCATAAAAAACCTTTGCTCCAATTTGAGCCATCCGACTTCCTGGTAATAAGGGGAAACATGATCGAATTTTCTAAGCCCGTAGCAAAATCTAATGCAACTATTCTGAAGCTTCTGTAAACTCTCCTTATCCTTACGGAGTAAAGCGGGCCAATAAACAACATCACAATATGCAAGCAATGACAAGATGAGGGATTCACATAATTTCAACTTTATGTTTAAAGAGAGAAATTCTTTGAATAAATAGAGGGTACGCAGTTTTGCGTAACTTCTTTGCAGAATGATCGATACATGATATTCAAAACGCAGGATATCATCAAAGAATACTCCCAAATTCTTGCAAATTCCGGTAAAATTTAGATTAACATTATTTATTTGTATATTAAAGTTATCACTATTCCTAATTTCGCCTTTATTTCTACCAAAAATAACCATTTGAGTTTTAGATTCGTTTAATTTAAGGCCGTGACAGTTTGATATTTTAAAAATTTGCTCCAAATCCTCGTTAATATATTCTCTAGCTAAATCAGTATCATCAAATTTAAATGAATGATAAATCTGCATATCATCTGCATATTGGTGGGTCAAACAGTGTTTCAAATAATTACTAAAGTCTGCAGTGTAAACAGAAAATAATAATGGACCCAGTACACTTCCTTGTGGTACATCTTTACTCAAAATTTTAAAATCCGAAGTTTCATTGCCCAGTATTACCCTTTGACTCCTGTTGATTAAATAATGATTGATAAAATCCAGTGAAGAAGGGCTCAATCCAAAATATTTCAGTTTGGCACATAGAATTCTGTGGTCAAGGGTATCGAAGGCCTTACTATAATCAAGAAGAATAAGACATGTATTTTTACCGTCATCACAAGCCCTCACTATGTCATCACTAACCTGCAGCAATGCTGTAGTAGTACTATGTTGAGCCCGAAAACCTGATTGGGTAGCTGGTATAATATTATTTTCAGAGAGATGCGAGCTTAACTGTTCGAATATAATTTTCTCCAAAATTTTGGAGAGAACGGGTAAAATACTTACTGGTCTAAAATGCGAAAACTGACTTGGATTATTAGCTTTAGCAATTGGGATGACATTAGCACGTTTCCACTGTGACGGGAATGTTTTAGCCAATAAACAAGCATTTAAAATAAATGTAATATGAACAGTAAGATACGGAATAAGAAATGAAATCATTTTTATATCAATACCATCAACCCCTTTTGAATTTGATCTAATTCCTGAAATTATTTTTTCCACCTTCTCCTCACTAACTATAGACAAACTAAATTGATTGGTAATATTATGAAAAGTATTATTATTATAATATTCAAAAAAATTATTATTGTTATAATCAACATCAACCAACGAAATAAACCATAATAATCACGAAGTGTACATACTTTTTAACAGTTCTCAATGAAGAAAGAATTTTTTTGAAGAGCTTTTATTTTTTTCTATATTTTTTATTGCGACGATTGAGTTCGAGCGTAATAATAAATATAAGCATCAGAAAGCTACAATTTCCATCTTTTAAATGAACCGGTGTTACAGTCATATAACGTTACATTTGACTATTTTTTTCCGGGAAAACCGTGGCTTTAACGATAAATTTTGTTAGGACATTTTTTATTCACAAATATATGTTCAATCCATCTGTATTTTTTATTTTTTTTCTAGCTTGATTTAATTTCAAAATTTTGAAAAATGGATGAAAAAAATTTTTTTTTTCACTTTTTTTTATGTTCTGCACCCGGGCGAAATGTAAACTTTTCAGGATATTATTCTACACACTTTAACGAACTCATTAGAAAAAAGTTTACTCAGTTTGCAACTTTTTGTGGGTAAATACCTTCGTCGATAATGCTAGTAGAAAACACCTCTTTATCACGGGTTCCGTAACTTGTAAAATTAGGTCAAAAATGAAAAAAAAATCCAATATATTTACATTTTTTGTTCCAAAATAAGGCGTTCTTACTCTTGTAAATTTTTTAGAAAAATGCATATTTTTCGAGATATGGCAACTCGAAAATTCCTAAAAGTGAAGAAGGGGACATGTAAAAGTTGAAAAAAAAATCTGAAAAAATTCAAGTGAATGTATCATCGAAATGCAAGACTTTTTTTATTTATAACTTTTCTGTAAAGTTGTTCACCGAGGTTTTCCGGAAACACATGAAAAATTACCTCTTTTTTGAAATTGTTTTTTGAAATAGTGCTTTAAAAATATGTAATCTAAAAATTTGAAAGAATTCAGACATTGAGGCCTCCTAAATATTTTTTTTCTCTTGGAATTTTTTTGTAACTTGCTAGTTTTCCGAGTTACAGGAAGTTGTTCACGATAAATAATGTACTACATTTTTTTCGCATTTTCAATTTAAAAATTATATTGAACCTCTAAAAATGGTATAACTATATAGGTTTAATTTTTTATAATAATATATAAATCACGCTCATTTTTCGAATTTTCATGTATTTTTAATGTGCAAAAAGGCTACAATATGTAGGATATAACGGGTATAATTCTAATTTCTACACTAAAAGCTGAAAAAAGAAAAATAAAAAGTCAGCTGGCTATGATGAAATGACCATTACTTTATTGAAACAAAATCTTAATACTAATTTAGTACAGTAACTAGAGGTTTTAACTTCGGAATAATGTCATATTGAACGGATTTCGTCCATTTTTGGCAGTATAATAGTAAATGCTTCACAGGAAAGTTTCTATATTGTGCGGGGGTTTGCTAATTTATAGGATGCCACCCCCTCTCATGGGGTGGCACTTAAAAAATATATATATTTATTGGAGCTGAAATAGAATCAAATTTTAAGAAGAAAAAATTCTATGCAATTTTTCACATAAATTGATAGTTTTTAAATTATAACAACTTCAAAATTGCGATTTTAGCTTAAAGAAAAGGTATTTCCAAACGGCTTTCATCAACTATCTCGAAAAGTATTACTTTATCGGAAAAATGTTACAGACCAATTACAGAAAGTACAAACTGGGAATTAATTATATGTTTTGTTTACTGATGTAGGATTAATAGTTTCGGAAATATTTAAGTTTATGTTTGGTATCCAAGTGTTTCGAAATTACCTTTAAAGTTTAAAATGCATTTTTTTCTAAAGCAAGTGCTTTAAATGAGCAAACAAATTTGAGCATATAGGTAATGCTACATCTTAACGAAAAATTGTATTTGAGATAATTTTCTTGAATTACTGGTTGATTAGAGTAATGAAATGGCGACCTTTTTTATATAAAAAAATATAAATACGCATATTTTTTCGTCATAACTTCTTTATTTCTTATGCTACAGGAACGAGTAAAAAATAATTTGAAAACGCAATTAATTGTCTTTAATTTAATTTCTTAGCATGCGTCACGTAGGTGTAACAATTTCTGAGATATTTAGCATTTAAACTGCACTTTTCGTTTTATAAAAGTTCAGACGCCATTTGTTAACTTCCATATCTCCGAAACTATTAAATCTATGTTAATAAATAAACAAGCGAAATTCATTATCAGTTTATGAGCTATATTTTTGGTCTCTACTCATTTTTCAATAAAACTAATATTTAATGAGACATTTGGAAAAGAGAAAAAAATTACGTTTTATCGAAAATACCTTTATAGTTTAAACTGTATTTTTTTCTAAAGCAAGTGCTGTGTACAAACCAAAAAATCTGAGCATCTACGTCATGCTATATATTAATGAGAAACAGTGTTTGAAATTCCTTTTTTTTTAATTACTGGCTAATTACAGTAACAAAATGGCGACGTTGTTGTTAAAGAAATGTGCAGGCGCACATTGCTTCGGTCATAACTTCTTTGTTTTTTTATCTTTCAGAAACAAATAAAAAAACAGTTGATAGCTTAATTAATAACCTATTATTCTACCTATTAGCATCCTTGACGTAGGTGTCACAGTTTCTGAGATATCTAACTCTCACTCTAAATAATTATCTTATGAACATTCGGATGCCAAATATAAACTTAAATATCTCCGAAATTGTTAATCCTATATCAATAAACAAAAAATATAATTAATTCCCAGTTTGTACTTTCTGTAATTGGTCTGTAACATTTTTTCGATAAAGGAATACTTTTCGAGATACTTGACGAAAGCCGTTTGGAAATACCTTTTTTTAAGCTAAAATCGCAATTTTGAAGTAACTTAAAAACTATAAATTTATGTGGAAAGCTACATAGAACCTTTTCTTCTCAAAATTTGATTCTACTTCAGCTCCAATAAATACATATATTTTTTAAGTGCCACCCCCTGAGAGGGACATCTTGGCATCTGAACTGTTCGTGACCTCGGGAGAGGATTTATAATCTCTATGAGGTCTTCGTGCAAATCTCTGAGAAAGCATATTTAGTCTCTCCTGGATACAATTAACTTTCAACTTGCTATAAAGATAATTATTAGAAGGCTTAGAAAGCGGAGGTTTCAGCAAATTGGATGTTTTTTGTGTTTGATTTGAGGCAGTTCTGGTATAAAGTACGTCCATAATCTAAAAGAGGTCGGCAAATGGATTTGTATATTTTAGCTGCACTTTTAATTGTTAATTAAAAAATCAGCAACGCCATAATGACTGAAATGGTTTTTCCCCTTTTTATTATGACGTCTTTACACTTTTCAACTTCAGTCACACAATTAAGATCATATAAAAATTTCTGCCACCAGCTCCCTAGCTACAACGTGATACATGAATCATCACCACTTTTTGATTTTTTTTTGTCAGTTCTTATTTTAAAAATCCGCATTTATTACAAATCTGAAGAACTACGAAAGTTAATAAACCCTAAGGCACCAACTTAACACTCCTTAATGTCTCACACGTCAAACGCTCACTTCTCGCCTGACTAACACTGACTGCCCTGCATATTTGTATGGAAAAAGACAAGCTGAGACTTATCTGTGTTACACATCAGTACTCGTACTCGTTACTAGTCAGTTGTGGCCGCCAAAAGTACTCGAGTACCTAATAATGTAAAGTACTTGAAAATTTCGAGTACAGAGTGCCATCCAATTGGTGGTATTTTAAGGACCTCAATACAAACTTATATACCAAATTTCAGCTTGTCTCTAATTTGTTCATGGTTTCCTATATAAAGCTTCAGATCGACCCTGGGCTACAATGCATAATTTGATTTTTCTCATAGTCTAAGAGGTGGCCGTAAAAAAATGCGACCATCAGTTAACAGAATAAAATGTTTTTTAAATGTTAGTACTCACAGCGACCATAAAAAAAATCACGCATTGCCTGTGCAGAAGTTGTGCAGAAATTTCGTATGAATTTTCTACGGTACATTTTTCGCATACTAACCATACCAATCGCGGAACAGCTTCAAATTACTTTTAAAATTTAGTGTTTACAAAGTAAAAAAAAAATCAATTGCATTGCCTCATTAATTTTTGTGCCAATGTCTTGGCAATTAACTTTTTTGAATTTTTATTTTGACCCTTACTGTACTTATCGATTAACAGCTTCAAACTACCACCAAATTATAGTTTAAACATTTATCTATTAGAAAAAATAACATTGCCACGTCTATGCCTGTGCCAAACACCCGGCAATGTCCCTCAAAGTCCTATGTTATTACTAATACAACCCATTACAGAAGTATTCAAGTAAAAATAATTAATCATTCAATAAACAATTATAATGATTTCAAAATAACAGTTTTTATACTTAGTACAAAGAAATAATTTTCATATATAGTACAATGAAATTGATAGAAACTTACATATCTAGAAACATACATTAAAACATACATATTTATGTATTGTCATTAAACATCATCATTATTATCGTCATGATCATCGTCATCATTATCGTAATGATCATCATCATCGTTATTGTTATAATTATCATCATTAATTTCGTTACATTCTTCTTCATCAAGCTCTACCACGACAATGTCTTCAACTAAAAGAGGTGTTGGATCACCTTCAAACCGAAGCGGTTCAATTTTACTATCATTAAGTGTCCATCCACATTCTTCTGGTGAGAAATTGACACAGTTTGCTTCTGTAGCATTTTGCCACATTGACGTAACATAAATTGTTCGTAAAATCTTTTGTTTCAATTATTTCCAACATGGTGGAATCTGAGTAGAATCAAATCTTTTTACATTCTTCATAAAATATTCCACGACAGCTGTCGAGGAGAATTTGTTTTGGAAGATGAGTAATCTAGCATCATTAACATTCTTACAATTAATTCCGTAAAGCCAACAAGTATATTCTTGTAATATTTCCATACTCCTAAAATTATTCATTTCATCAATATTATTTAAATTAGCGAATACCTGTTGAACTTGTACATTTCTTTTTAATTCTTTAAAAGGCTTAATTTTTCCTTTTTTATAAAAGCTAGCTGTATAATCGCATAACGTATATGCATGAAAGCCAGGCAAAGCACGACACATAAGATCACCAAGTGTTGTAGCTAATTGAGTGCAATTAGTGAAATTAATAACATTAGGCTTCGATCCGACTGTACTTAAACATATTTTTAATGTTGTTAACTTGTGTATATTTCCAAGTATTATTACAAGTATGTCAGTGTCAGACGCTTTAACCATTACTTTTTTATTATTTGCTAACTTGCTCAAATGATATATGATTCGAGTGTCGGCCTCTTCATGATTGCAAGCAAAATCTTCTTCAACAGTTTTTATTATAGAATCGCTTACAGTTTGATAGGAGAAACATTGATTTTTATTTGTAATATAAACCTTTTTATTGCGCAAAAATGATGCCACACTATTATTACACCAATATTCTGTTAGAAAATCTACTAAAGCTTCTTTGAATTTAATATTTTTTAAAGCTTTATAAAAATTGTTTGGTCTTTTTTGTGATGGCCTTAATATTGTCAACATCTGTCGCGGAATATTTTATGAAGAATGTAAAAAGATTTGATTCTACTCAGATTCCACCATGTTGGAAATCATTGAAACAAAAGATTTTACGAACAATTTATGTTACGTCAATGTGGCAAAATGCTACAGAAGCAAACTGCGTCAATTTCTCACCAGAAGAATGTTGATGGACACTTAATGATAGTAAAATTGAACCGCTTTGGTTTGAAGGTGATCCAACACCTCTTTTAATTGAAGACATTGTCGTGATAGAGCTTGATGAAGAAGAATGTAACGAAATTGATGATGATAATTATAACAATAATGATGATGATGATCATTACGATAATGATGACGATGATCATGACGATAATAATGATGATGTTTAATGACAATACATAAACATGTATGTTTTAATGTATGTTTCTAGATATGTAAGTTTCTATCAATTTCATTGTACTATATATGAAAATTATTTCTTTGTACTAAGTGTAAAAACTGTTGTTATGAAATCATTATAATTGTTTATTGAATGATTAATTATTTTTACTTGAATACTTCTGTAATGGGTTGTATTAGTAATAACATAGGACTTTGAGAGACATTGCCGGGTGTTTGGCACAGGCATAGACGTGGCAATGTTATTTTTTCTAATAGATAAATGTTTAAACTATAATTTGGTGGTAGTTTGAAGCTGTTAATCGATAGGTACAGTAAGGGTCAAAAAAAAAATTCAAAAAAGTTAATTGCCAAGACATTGGCACAAAAATTAACAAAGCAATGCAATTGATTTTTTTTTTACTCTGTAAACACTAAATTTTAAAAGTAATTTGAAGCTGTTCCGCGATTGGTATGGTTAGTATACGAAAAATGTACCGTAGAAAATTCATACGAAATTTCTGCACAACCTCTGCCCAGGCAATGCGTGATTTTATTTATGGTCGCTGTGAATACTAACATTTAAAAAACATTTTATTCTGTTAACTGATGGTCGCATTTTTTTACGGCCATCTCTTAGACTATCAGCATAAATCAAGTTTGAACGTAGACTTTTAAAATGAACAGAGATTTTAGTCCATTTTTGATAGATTTTCGGATTTCGATACACTTTCCAAAGCACACTTTCCAGCGTCATGTTGCTGGGCGCCATGAAAACTCTTAGAGTATTTTCCAAAATTTTGCCTCGTCGGGCGATATAACGTCTTTTATTGCTGAAAAATCCATGTCAGATTTTATAAGAAGAAAGAATTTTTATTTTATCATTTTTGATCTATAATATTATTATTCACCTTCATATTTATTGTTTCACCCTTTATTTTAATTTACACTAGCAATTATAATTATGTTAATATTAACAAATTTATGTCTGATATTACGAACTTATTAAATTAATTTAATTTCCTAGGTACGCTCATTGTATGTATGTTGATGTCAATACAGATGATGCATTTAGCGGCAGAAACAATCGTTAACGGTGTTTACTGATCAAAAGAAAAGAAAACAATAATCCTTACCATGGTGGACATAAATTAAAGTCGTTATTTCTTAAAGCAGTTTGCTGATCTTTAAAATTGGCATAAGAAACGAATGTTCCAAATTTCCTTATTTATTGTGAATTGGGAAGTTGTTCGACCAGTTCTTTGAGAAGTTTTAAGTGTTGATATAGGATTTGTGGGCACATAAAATTTTATTTGCCGCTAAAAAGCAATAAATAGCTTAAAACTTATTCAGATTATTTGTCAGGAGGTTTTTGTGACACAGATGCTGTTGTCAAATGACGATCAACTTTGAATTTCTTGTTCCATTAAATGTAAATGGAGGAGATAAAACTGGGCATAACAGTGTTGTAAATTTTTATTCTCGTAAGTTTCCAGTCATTAAAATTGTTTATGATTTCGCATGTTTCACTTATGATTAGCTCAAAAGTTAGCTGCTACTTGTATGCCATTTCTAGATGTTTTTAGTTCTCAGGGTCGTCCACAAAGAATTTTTTTGGGAGTGCATTTCTTGAGATTAACAAGTAATCACTTGAAAAGCAACCAAAAGTCGTGTAGAACGAGGTATTTGTTTAATTTCAGATTTTAATTATTATACAAAATTTTCTTCCCAATTTGGTAAAATGTGTTAGTAATTTACTTTAGTCTAAATTGCTACTTAAGAATAGAATAGAGTGATTATCCTATATATGTGGTGAGTAACAATAAAATAATGATGAAATTTATATAAGGTTCTGAAAGCTAAATTTTACAATAAATCAAAAAATCAAAATAAATACTAACAATAAATAAATAAATCTTTGAAAAATATAGTGGTTGAAATAGTACAACGTGTTTTTATTAAGTGTTTACAAATCTATTTGTTATAACAGCTATTACAAAGCACTTTTAGTTCCGTAGAGACTCTTGCGAAGTGTCTTAGAAAATGACTGGGTTCCATTGGCGATAATGATACTTATTCCAAATTTCTGTAGTATATATACCCACTTTAACAGATTATTTTATAAAATTATTATATAGTGTAAAACTACTACTGGTTTATATTACAGAGCAATTTAACTGGTTACACAGCTATTATATAGCTACATATTTTCTTTTGTTGTATAAAGACTGTCGCATGTTTGGCTATAAAACAATTCGGCTTGGTATGCAGTTACTATACAGCCACAAACACTCTTAGTTTATAGAAACAGATCGCGGTTTTCTTTAGCGAACCATTCAGTTTCTTATGCAGTCATTAAACAACCATGAAGCTCGTCTAGTAGTACAGTGGGTTTTCTTGTAGAACAGTGTATTAAGCAGCCATTATAAAGCCTTACAGCTCTTTGGTTAGATTGGCGATAATTATATATGTATCATAGCTCCCTACCGTCTCTGGTTGTTAAATGAATATTTAGATAATTTCAATTTTGCCAGTAAAGGGTCAATTCCATTTTTTTTCACTACGTTTCATTACCTTCCATGTTGCCATCATCATGAATATTCTGACGCTCTTTAAATGCATTGAGTTGACGGGTTTGGAAACTATAGATCAACAACTGATGTATATCCCATGTTATAACAAGTACATTACTAATTTCCTCCACAGTTTTATAAATATAGGCGAACTTTGGGTTATATAAGAATTATTTATGCATTTACTGGAGTATTAAAACAATTTAATAAAATTTTTGTAGAAGAGTAACAAGAACTGTTACCTGTATAAGCCTAAATGACTATAACTGGCATTATATGGCGGGAAATCTCATCTTTGCGCCTTTGAGGGGATAAAAGGGGGTGGTAGATGTTGTGTCTGTGCACATTTCTCCCTCCTGATATTTCCGAACGTACCTAACCGTCTCGAGGGAAGGGAGGAAAAAGTTTTGACAGTCAGGTATGGGCGCGCAAGCAGTAACTTTGTTAATCTTATAAATGTAACGTTAGAGTGAAACTAATAAAGTATTTTCAATCAAGATAGACTCTTGATTTCCACAAACATAACATGGTGGCAGCGTATAAGTGAAAGAATCCATTCGATCCATTCCATTAGTGGCTTCTCATCAGCTTTCTAGAAGACTAAGTATCTCGATTTCCCATTACAATGTCGTTGGTAGATAATATTTCTCCACCTGACAAATTTACATTTTCCACACCCTCTTACTGGCCACAGTGGCGGAAACGCTTTGAGCGGTATATGTCTGTGTCTGGTCTTTCATCCAAGACAGACCAGGAAAAAATCAATTTCTTCATTTATGTAATGGGGGAGGAGTCAGAAGAGATTCTTGTGCAATTTACTGAAGCTCCAAAAGATTTCACAGATTGTTTGACGAAGTTTGAAAACTATTTTATACCCAGAAGAAATATAATTTTCGAACGGTTTAAATTCAACTCTAGGACACAGAAACCTGGTGAGTCCATAGATTCCTTTATCACATCCTTACACAGTCTCGCCGAACATTGTGAATATGGCACCCTCAAAGAGGAATTGATACGCGATCGCTTAGTGGTTGGAATGCATGACAGCAAAACCAGCGAAAAACTGCAGCTACAGAGTAAACTTACACTGGTGGATGCAGTTCTCACAGCACGTCAAGCCGAATTACAAAGCGCCCAGTCACAGCAGCTCCGTAATGAACTTAAATGTGTAAATGTGGTGTCGAAAGAGAAAAAGCATGAGAAACCTCAACCACAACGTGGCAACCCTTCCACATACTGGAAAAATACGCCGAATTCAAGCCAGCCCCAGAAACCAGGAACTCCATCTGCCGTTCATGTGGAAAAGTAGGTCACTGGGATAAGGTTTGCAGAAGTAAACAGGTAAAAACAATTAATATTGACCATCGTAATGATAATGAGCAGACTCAAAGTGACACCGTAAATTTTCTTGGACCTTTGTATATTCAAAATATTAATAATTCTCAGTGGTTAGTAAATATTGGAGTAGAACAATGTGTTAAAAATGAAATAGAATTTCTTGTAGACACAGGTGCTGATATTGTATGCATGCCAGTGGATTTACTTAAAGAAAGTCAATTAAGAAATGTTGAGAAATGCAGTGAATCAGTATTAGGACCTGACAGTCGACCTTTACAAATCATTGGTAAAGTAAATCTTACTTTGTCGTTCTCTCCGAATAATACCAAGTACTTAGCAAAAATTTATTTGATTAAAAATCTCAAATTTGTAAAATCTGCAAATTTTTTATACCAGGTCTGCCCAAAATAGGAATTTTTGGGCAGACCTGGTATAAAAAATTTGCAGATTTTACAATTTAATTATAGTCCTGCTTCAACTTCAGATACAAATTCTACTCTCCCTTTAAACGTAGGACCGATTGCTAGTAATACATGTCAAAAATTAAATGAAGTTTCTATAGCGAGAGAATTTCCTAAAATATTTAACGAGATAGGAACATTCAAGGAGGAAATGGAAATAAAAATTATTCCAAATACTACACCCTTTGCCCAATCTGTTCCGAGAAAAGTTCCAATACCCCTCTTGGAGAAATTAAATGTGGAATTAAATAGGTTAATAAATTTAGAAATTATAGAGCCAGTAGAGTATCATACTCCATGGGTCGCTCCCATCGTGGTAGTATCCAAAGGTAACACAGTTAGGTTGTGTATAGACTACACTACACGCGTATTGCGCTCATATTTTCCCATTAATAGCGTAGAGCACACTTTAGCACAATTAAAAGGCGCTAAATATTTTTCTAAACTAGATACCAGTTCTGGGTTTTATCAGATTAAGTTAACAAAAAATTGTCAAGCGTTAACAACTTTCATCACACCATTTGGACGTTTTCTCTTTAAAAGACTTCCTTTTGGAATATCTTGTGCTCCGGAATACTTCTCTATGGCTTTTACAAGAATACTTTCTGGTCTAAAAGGCGTTGTAAAGCACATGGACGATGTTTTGATTTTTGCTAGTTCTATCGAAGAACATGATCAGATTTTACGTAGTGTACTTGGAAGATTACATGCCGAAGGCATTACGCTTAATAAAAATAAATGTATTTTTGGTAGTCAGACCGTTACTTACCTAGGACATGTCATAAGTGACAAGGGCGTTTCTATAGACCCTTCAAGAATAAAAGCTATTCAGAATTTCCCAAATAGAAACGAGAAACAAAGAGAAATAAATAGAACGGAAGTACTTAGATTACTGGGAATGATAAATTTTGCAGGTCGTTTTATTGAAAATAAATCCCAGATGCTAGAACCTATATCTTCTTTACTAAAAAACAATGTCGAATTCGTTTGGGGCCAATCGCAAATTAGAGCCTTCGAGGCAATTAAAAATAGTTTACAAGATACAAAAAACTTGGCATTTTTTGATCCTTCTAAACAAGTAGTGGTTAGTGCCGACTCATCGTGTTTCGGTATTGGCTCAGCCTTGATGATAGTAAACAACGATTCTAGAGAAATAGTGGCTTATGCATCTCGACTTCTTTCTGATACTGAAAGAAGATATGCCCAAATCGAAAAGGAAGCCCTTGCTTTGACCTGGTCAGCAGAACATTTCTCCGAATATCTTATCGGTATACCCGTGATTTTCGAGACAGATCACAAGCCCCTACTTCAGATTTTACAAACCAAACCAATAGATGAACTTTCTCCGCGACTACAAAGATTCAGAATGCGTTTAATGCGGTATAATTATTCTGTAATTTATACTCCGGGTAAAGAATTAGTGGTTGCAGACACTCTATCTAGGAGTCCTTTGACTCAATCTAGTCCTCAAGCTGAAGAATTAACTTCGGAAGTTGACTTACATGTTAATAACATAATAAAATCTCTACCGGTTAAGGATGATTTTATGTCCAAAATAATACACGAACAAAATTCAGATCCAATTTGCGTAAAACTAAAGCAATATTGTCTAACTGAATGGCCACTTAAGTCTAAATTACCAATGGAATTAATTCCTTACTATCAATATCGCTACGACATAAATTTTTCAGGAAATTTACTCTTAAAAGGAACACGAATTTTAATACCACTCTGTCTGCGTAAGCAAGTCTTAGAATTCATTCATGAAGGCCATCAAGGAATAGTAAAATGTAGAGCCCGCGCACAAACTTCGGTGTGGTGGATCGGACTATCTACGCAAATCGACAACCTTGTTCGATTCTGTCCAAACTGCGTTGAAGAACGATCTAATATTAAAGAAACGTTTTTAAAAGAAAGTTTTCCCTGTCGCCCTTGGCAGAAAATATCAGTCGATTTATTTAAGCACAAAGTCTGGTACCTAATCGTCACAGATTATTATTCTCGCTTTATTGAAATTTTTACACTTTCTAGTATGACTGAACCTGCTCATCATTAGTATTCTGAAATCACTATTTTCTCGCTATGGTATCCCGGAAATAGTAAGATCTGACAATGGACCACAATTCCAGTCAGGATTTCAAAAATTTTCTAAAGAATACAATTTTAAAAGCATTACTAGCAGTCCGTACTATGCACAATCTAACGGCTGTATCGAGGCGGCAGTCAACATAGCCAAAAACTTAATTAAAAAGAACACCGACATAAATCTAGCACTACTCGCATATCGTTCTACACCTCTAGAGACAGGATTCAGTCCGGCAGAATTATTATTTAATAGAAAAGTTAGGTCTCATTTGCCTATGATACCCCAAAAATTAAATGAAGTGGTGGACACCAGCATTTTCATTCAAAAAGAAGGAGATAGGAAAGAGAGGCAAAGAAAGAATTACAACCGTAGACAAAAGTCCAAAAATTTATCAGATTTGTCCATAGGTGACTCTGTTTGGGTTATAGACATACGCCAGTATGGAAAAATTATTAAAAAATGTACAGAACCACGATCTTACATTATTCAGACAGATCAAGGTACTTATAGACGTAACCGTTGGCATTTAATTGATGCACCATATTACAATCCCTCTCAAAGTTTTATACCCCAAACATTGGCTCCTCAAAATATACAGGAGGAAAATATTGTAAACCTAGATTAAGTACAGTGCCTAATTCAAGTGAAAGTTCCGTGCTAAACGACTCTAGCGAGAGTGTCATCGTGAAGCCAGAGACTAATGTGAGTGAAAAATCAAGTCTCCCCAGTGCCAACTCAAATCTATTTTCTGAGTCGGGTAGGCCAAGTCGTAAATGTAACCAACCAACTTGGCTAAAAGATTATGTAACAGATTAGATGTATATTATCGTTAAGTCTTCCTGATTATATAAATTTCTTTTCTTCTTTTCAAAAAAAAAAAAGGGGGATGTTGTGTCTGTGCACATTTCTCCCTCCTGATATTTCCGAACGTACCTAACCGTCTCGAGGGAAGGGAGGAAAAAGTTTTGACAGTCAGGTATGGGCGCGAAAGGTGTCAAGCAGTAACTTTGTTAATCTTATAAATGTAACGTTAGAGTGAAACTAATAAAGTATTTTCAATCAAGATAGACTCTTGATTTCCACAAAGGAAAACTGATATGATAGAAATTTTGTCCAAAATTAGTTTCAGATCAGAACCTTAGTACAAGACCTTTTTTTTACAGACCTGTGATACCATCAAAGACCACTAACTTCGAGTAGCTGTTACCCTATACAAATCAAAATTATTTATCCAAAGCGAACACTCCAGCCTAAAATACACAGATCCGTAAAGCAGTACACCACTTGTGTCATAACTATTTACTCATAAATTAAAAAAACACACACACGGTATCAATAAGATATTCTCTAATAAGATATAACTCGTTCGAAAAATTGCCCAAGGATATACTGATACATAATTTGCATGTATTAATTTTATAACTATTTGCATCTACCACCCACACCATAGAATTATTTAGAGAGAGTTTTGAATATAGATTAATTAAAACACAACTTAATTATCAATTACGTGTAATAGTATACGACACTCAAATCAAATATTTCCAGCCTTAGGTCTTTTCAATAAGTAGTAATAACGTGCCTAAAGGTACTGAATTAATAGGTTAATTTAAATGAATTATATAACTCAACAAGTTCAGATTGAAATAATTGATATTATTTACTTAGAACGACCTGTTTCAGTGTATAATAAATACAAGGCAATATTTAATAATGAATAAGAGAAACTTTCTTAAAATATGCATAAAACCAATTAAACAAAAGCCATAATCTTATGCAATTTCATAGGTAAGCGAATTTGGTTTTACGACCCTTTGAAAATTATTTTTGTTCACGATAGTATTTTTAAATTATATTGTTGAAAGTTAATATAACATGAAAAATAGTTTCGTAAAAATCATAAACTACGTTTTTGCTCGAAACAGCTTGAGAATTAACATGAAACTGTACTCTAGTTTTCTCAGAATAACAACATAATTATTTCTTATTTTATTGTTTTTATATACTTTATAGTCGTGTAATATTTGTTTCATTTGTCAATACATTTAACTTAATACAAGCAATATATTGTTCGGAATTTTTAATGCGCATGGATATGTATATTGTATATCCTTGTAATTACGCAATGTGATTATTATATATTAAAATAAGAATGCACGTAATGCTGTAAAGGAATACAGGGTGTTCCATCTGAAACAACTCACAATAATTACTTTTATATCTATATTATTTTATAATCTCAATGTCCTTAACACTTGTTACCTCCGAAAATATATTGAGCGCAGTTAGTAAAATTAAATCTAATAATAACAAGCTAAAAGCGTAGGTACTCTTCGCCAATTTACTGAGCTTTTTATATAAACATAAATATTCTAGAGGATACTCTTCGCAGTTTTCTTGTAAATAATTTTAGTTTTTGGACATCCTAAATTTTGTGATACCAACTTTGTTGTGAAAAAAATATATGAAAAAAAAATTTAAAAAAAAACATCCAACCTGTGTGGGATTCGAACACACGATCTTTGGATTGCAGCCAATCAATCAATCAATCAATCAAGTATTTATTCAGTATTAAGAGTACAATATGTGCCTCCTCGGATGGATTGCAGCCAATCAATCAATCAATCAATCAAGTATTTATTCAGTATTAAGAGTACAATATGTGCCTCCTCGGAGCCCAACCCGGAGCCAGCCATACGACCAGGATAGGTGACGTCGAGGTGGGTGTGCGGCTGGGCGAGATGGGCCCGATTCAGCTTAGAGATAGTTCGAGTGGGAGGGCTAGAAGCTCCTGGCCACCGCAGGTGGACTTAAAAACTAGGTTAAAATATTTTATTGTCCACATGGACCTAAAAGTAAATTAAAAATAAATAAAATTAAGAAAGTTAAACACTTCGTATTTTGTTTCACTGGATTTTATTCGGATTTTTCTGACATGTGTTTCGGTCTCACGACCATTATCAAAGAGTCTAAATAACTAACCTAAAAGTGACCGCTCACAATATATATATATATATATATATATATATATATATATATATATATGCATATTGTTACGTACAAAAAGCTTGGAATAGGATGATAGCTAATTTACATTTATTGCTATTGTTTAAATTTGGTGCTAGGAACTTAATTTTCATACTAGGAACTTACTTAAGTACTATGAATTTAATTATAATTTTAATACAGTGTCTAGTACAGGAGTATTTGCCAATATAATTTGTGTATTTGTAACATTTTTGTGGTTTTTTAGGGCCCTCTTTATTTCCAAAATTTCAAGCATATCTAGATTATCTCCTTTATTGACCTTATGTAAAAGTTTAACATTACTATTGCTAAAGAAATGATTTTGTTGAATACAATGTTCTGCAAACCCCATGGATTTTACGTTATCTACAATTGACTTTTTATGTTCTTTGACCCTTACTTCTATGCTTCGACCACTCTGGCCTATATATAGGGCATCGCAATCGTCACACTTTATTTCATATACCCCCCGATTTTTCTATATCTTCAGTTTTTTTCTTTATTATTAACTAATAAACGACCTAAGTTGTTTTTGTTTAAAGATATTGTATTAATTTTTAATTTATTTAATCTATTACAAATAGAATTGCTAATACCTTTAACATAATATATACTATGCCACCTTTCATTTTTTCTATTGGGTACGTTGTAAAAATGTTTTTGCAACAATTTTCTTTGTTTTTCTTTTTTTTTAATGAGTTTATCTATAATTGACTTGTCATGACCATTGTTGGTAGCTATTATTTTAAGTGTTCTGACTTCCTTTTCAAAGTTGGCTTTATTTAATTTTAGAGATAATAACCTGTGGACATAGCTATAGAAAGGTGACATTTTTATCTTCCAAGACTGATTACAATTTGCATGTGTGAGAGGGTCAGTAAAAGTGGGTTTTCCATAGATATCGGGTTCTAAACCATGATCCGTACGTGTCAATGAGATATCTAAAAAGTTTAATGAGCGTTGTTTCTCCATTTCAACAGTTTTATTAACATTAACAATTTTATTGTTTAAAGAGTTAATGAAATAAACAAATTGAGACAATTGTCGCTCAGTACCAGTCCAAATACAAAAAACATCGTCAAAATATCTTACCCAAAAGTGTGCGTTTTTTAGAAGGTTATTGTCTTCATTAAAAAGTTTTGTCTCAAAATTTGCCATAAATATTTCAGCTAATAAAAGGCTTAACGGTAAACCATTTACTTGTGTGTAAAGTTTATCATTGAATTTAAAATAATTTTAAAATAATTTTGTCGAATGCAAATGTTGACTAGGTTTTGTAAATTTTTTTGTTCATTTTGATTTAATCCGCTATTTGAGATGAGATGTAGCAAAATGTCCTTCAGTTCTTTAATAGGTATGAAAGTGAATAAACTTTTAACATCAAATGAGACTAATTTGTCTTTTTTGGGTAAAGTTGTTTTTTCTTCTTTTCTTCTTTTTCCAATTGATCCAATTTTGTCACAAGTTCTAAATAATTTTTTATGTTATAAGGCGATTTAAAACTGGTTAATTGCGGTAAAACTGAATTGAGTTCTTTACATAATTAATAAGCCGGAGCATCAATATAGGACACTACAGGTCTCATGGGGAAGCCATCCTTATGAATTTTTGGTAAACCATAAAGAGTGGGAGCTGTAGCGTTCATTATTGAAAGTTTGTTTGCCTCAAAATGTTTAATGTTAGGTGTATCTTTTAATACTGGTCTGATTTCTGACTGGTAGGATTAGTAGGGTCGTTTTTTAATTCTTTAAAATCATCTGTATTTAACACTTCATTCATTTTATAAATGTAATCAGCTTTAGATAAAATTGTCACTGTGTTACCTTTATCGGCTTTACATAAGACTAGCTCGTTAGAAAACAGTTTGGAACGAATATCTTTTATTGTTTTTTGTTCTAATTTATTAGAAGTTAACTTATTATGTGAATTTTTCTTTATGATTTTAGACACAAAGTGTTTTTCACCACTGCTATCTAACGAGTTGAATGCCACTTCTGTACTTACAGCTAGCAATTCAATGTCTTTATTATTGGTGATATCTGGGCAATATTTAAGGCCTTTTTCAAGTAATGTGGTTTCATTAGCATTAAATTCTATGTCTGTTAAATTAATTAATCTAGGAAAAAACATAGCTAAATTTCGGGTTGGTAGGTCCATGTTATAGTTGGTCTCTGGAGGTGTATTAGAGTCCTTAACTGGTGGTGTGTTACCCCGGAGTTTTTCAAGTTTTCCCAGCTGTCTTAGGTATTGACCGTGTGAGCTTTCATGCACTTCTTTCCAAATTTCTGTATCCACCATATCGAAGGCAGTAGGATGTAACATGTGGGATAATTCTGAATGTATAAGTTTCAAATGTAAACACAAGTTATCACGTCTCCTATACCATTTCTTCTTCCATCCAAGTTATGTATGCACTATCAACCGCTTTCTTTGCTTCCGGTGAGTGGAGTCGACAAGTAATTTTCATATATTTCGGACATAATTCTTCTCTGATACACTGTTTGTTAAACTATAAATGAGCGACAATTGTCTCAATTTGTTCATTTCATTAACTCTTTAAACAATAAAATTCAAT
Source organism: Rutpela maculata (assembly GCA_936432065.2). Taxonomy (NCBI): domain Eukaryota; kingdom Metazoa; phylum Arthropoda; class Insecta; order Coleoptera; family Cerambycidae; genus Rutpela; species Rutpela maculata. The sequence goes on along the minus strand of OW386289.2, from coordinate 54,488,048 downwards.
TTACTGTTGAAATAGAGAAACAACGCTCATTAAACTAGATATCTCATTGACACGTACGGATCATGGTTTAGAACTCGATATCTATAGAAAACCCACTACTTACACATGTAAATTGTAATCAGTTTTGGAAGATAAAAATGTCACCTTTCCATAGCTATGTCCACAGGTAAAGTTTAAAATTAAATAAAGCCAACTTTGAAAAGGAAGTCAGAACACTTCAAATAATAGCTACCAACAATGGCTATGACACATCAATTATAGATAAACTCATTAAAAAAAAAGAAAAAACAAAGAAAATTGTTGCAAAAACATTTTTACAATGTACCCAATAGAAAAAATGAAAGGTGGCATAGTATATATTATGTAAAAGGTATTACCAATTCTATTTGTAATAGATTAAATAAATTAGAAATTAATACAATATCTTCAAACAAAAACAACTTAGGTCGTTTATTAGTTAATAATAAAAAAAACGGAAGATATAGAAAAATCGGGGATATATGAAATAAAGTGTGAGGATTACGATGCCCTATATATAGGCCAGAGTGATCGAAGCATAGAAGTAAGGGTCAAGGAACATAAAAAGTCAATTGTAGATAACGTAAAATCCACGGGGTTTGCAGAACATTGTATTCAACAAAATCATTTCTTTAGCAATAGTAATGTTAAACTTTTACATAAGGTCATAAAGGAGATAATCTAGATATGCTTGAAATTTTGGAAATAAAGAGGGCCCTAAAAAACCACAAAAATGTTACAAATACACAAATTATATTTGCAAATACTCCTGTACTAGACACTATTAAAATTATAATTAAATTCATAGTATTTAAGTAAGTTCCTAGTATGAAAATTAAGTTCCTAGTACCAAATTTAAACAATAGCAATAAATGTAAATGAGCTATCATCCTATTCCAAGCTTTTTGTACGTAACAATATGCATATATATATATATATATATATATATATATATATATATATATATATATATATATATATATATATATATATATATATATATATATATATATATATATATATATATATATATATATATATATTGTAAGCGGTCACTTTTAGGTTAGTTATTTAGACTCTTTGATAATGGTCGTGAAACCGAAACATATGTCAGAAAAATCTGAATAAAATACTTGACAAGATTTGAATTCACGAACTCCGGGAAGTCGGAGACGTATAGGTTGTATAGTTTTGGAGACAGACACGACACCTGGGGGACGCCCGCGCGAATGTCCCGCCGAGTTGATAGTTTGTTATTTACCCTAACCTGCAGTGATGGATTGCAAGCCAATAGCTTAGCCACTGGATCATCACAGATTACTACATATTTCAACGCATTAAATATATTATTATGAAACATATATTAGTAAAATATATAAACAAAAAAAATATTATAGAGATAACATTTCGCAAGATTTCTATTTAAGTACAAGCGACAAAAATGAAGCACATATTTTTTTTAAATTAAATGATTAATAACTTTCTTATTTACTGATTGATTTTCTTCAAAAACAATAGGGTTCTTCCTCTACCTAAGACTAACTTACTTTCCAAATTTTAATACAATCGGACTTATCTTTCTTAAGTTACCGTGCTTACAAGAAACGTGACGGATGGACAGATGGACGGACAGACGGACATTTTGAAAGTTGTTCAGAATTCGTTCTCTAATACAATGATATATATATATATATATATATATATATATATATATATATATATATATATATATATATATATATGAAGTGACGGTGAGAGGTAAACTCTCATATGGTCAGGTGCTACTATACGTCGGACAAATGTCACTGACGTATAGCGACTTGCTTTTTTGCAAGTACCAAGAGCGGCGACCTCTAGCCTTAGTGGGCTATACTCACTGTTTATGAAATCGGATTTGAAGGAAACAACTACTCAGCGGGCAAATACCCCGACCTGCATTGAATTACACCTTCAAATCGTGATCAGTAACCAACTATCATTTGTCTGTTCCTAACCAGACAGTTTACCTCTCACCGTCACTTCATTTGATTCAGTTTGTATAAGACTAGCAAGTTGACCACTATCATTTGTCTGTTCCATGACCTATGGCATACTGATGAGAACATAATAAGTTCGAAACCGGTCTATGTCTGGTTAGGAACAGACAAATGATAGTTGGTTACTGATCACGATTTGAAGGTGTAATTCAATGCAGGTCGGGGTATTTGCCCGCTGAGTAGTTGTTTCCTTCAAATCCGATTTCATATATATATATATATATATATATATATATATATATATATATATATATATATATATATATATATAATAATAATAATAATAATAATAATAATAAATCGCCTTTATTGATATTTAATTGATATATATATATTAGTTGCCTACTAAAAAAGGACGATGGCACAAGAACTACCGACCTTCGTGGAAGCATAGAGCTACTTATGGAAACTCACTTCCCGGAATCTGTGATAACAGAACGGAAGGAATGGCCAAACGAAGTCGACACTCAGCCCTCAGACCTGGATTGGCAAATGGCCAACCAAGTAGTGAGCGAAGACAGGATAAGATGGGCAATACAGAGCTTCTCTCCTTTCAAATCACCAGGCATTGACGGCATCTATCCCGCCCTACTGCAATGGGGACTGGATGAACTATTGCCGCACCTGGTCGGAGTATTTAGGGCGAGCTTGGCACACCTTCATATTCCAGAGATATGGAGAGAAGTGAAAGTTGTGTTCATTCCAAAGACAGGGCGGATGGATTATACCACCCCCAAAGCATATAGGCCTGTCAGCCTAACCTCGTTTCTCCTCAAGACGATGGAGAAGCTATGTGAACGATACATAAGGGATGTCGTAGTGAAAGACAACCCTTTGCATCCCAACCAACATGCATACACATTGGGAAGATCCACCGACACGGTCGCGAGTCGGATTGAGAAATCCTTGGACACCAAAACCACCTTCCCAAAAATCACGGCAGCCCTAGTGGAGAGAAACGTCCCCACGATTATGGGAAGCTGGATATCCAACATGCTCTCCAAAAGAGCTGTACAAATCAGTGTGGGAGACGCTTCTGTACGAGGAATGGTCGCGAGAGGCTGCCCGCAGGGAGGTGTAATATCACCACTGCTATGGAACTTAGTTCTCGACAGCCTCTTGCGCCACCTCAACTCAGAGGGTTTCCACACAATCGCCTACACAGATGATGTAACAATACTGCTCAACGGAAAATTTGAAGGAGTCCTCTGTGAAAGGATGCAGGGGGCTCTAAGAATAATTGAAAAATGGTGCAGAGAACACTCGCTGTCTGTTGATCCCAGGAAGACGGAGATGGTTCTCTTCACAAGAAAAAGGAAACCAGGAGCACTGAAAGCACCAGTTCTCCTGGACACAACACTAAGTTTCGCATCAGAAGTGAAATACCTTGGGGTAACCTTCGACGCCAAACTAACATGGAATCTTCACTTAGAAAGAAGACTAAAAAAGGCTTACATTTCTTATGAGCAGTGCCGCAGGACCGTGGGGAAAACCTGGGGAATGAAACCCAAAGTGGTCATGTGGATATACACTGCCATCATAAGACCAATGATAACCTATGGAGCTGTGGTCTGGTGGCCTAAGAGTAAACAGACTACAGCGGGAGCCAAGCTCAGCCAAGTGCAGAGAGTTGCCTGCCTAAGCATAACAGGAGCTATGCGAACAACGCCGACGAGAGCAATGGAGGTAATGCTGTGTTTGCCACCACTGGATTTACATCTAGGAGAAGTGGCCTTAATAACAATGGCACGCCTCAAGTTCGTTGGCCTACAACCAAATGTAGGCTGTGGGGAGACCAGAAGTCGCCTGTGGAACGAGGCTGTCAGGAAGACGCCTCTTCTACAGGCATGCACAGATGGCATCTCTCCCCGATTTGTCTTTGATAGACCCTACACAATACAGACAAACAGTGAAAACGAGACCGCTGGTGAAGGTGTGATTAACATTTTCACAGACGGATCAAGGAAGAAGGAGGGGGCAGGATGTGGAATATATTCCAGAAGCCTGCAAATCCAATATAAATGGACTATGGATGAGCGAGCCAGCATAGTACAAACTGAACTGGCGGGCAGACAAACTACGGGCAAAACAATCAGGATCTACACAGACTGTAGATAATTACTACTAGCCCTGAGAAGTTACAAAATAACCACAGGAGCAGTATGGGAATGTCATCAAGCACTTGTGGGTGCCTCCAGTACGAACAACATCTCGGTATGCTGGGTGAAAGGACACGCACAGTGCAGTGGCAACAAAAAAGCCGACAAACTGGCCAAGAAGGCAGCAGGCCAACTTATTTTTGGACCAGGCCCGGCCAGTCTGTTACCGATTACGGCGATAATGCAATTAATTAAGGAGAACACCCACAACGAATTTAAGAAGCTGTGGGATGAAACAAGCAGCTGTCAGCTTGCTAGGGAACTACTCACGTATCCCAACAAGAAAACAGCAATGGACTACCTGGCAATGACCAGAAGGAATCTACCTTTTATAACAGGAATCCAGACTGGACACTGTCCGCTAAGGAAACATCTATACAATATGAGATTAAGCGAAACACCTCTTTGCAGAGGTTGTGAACAAGAAGATGAGACGGTTCAACACGTACTCTGTGACTGTTCAGCCGTCTCATCAATTAGAGAATCCATCTTGGGAGAGCGTTGGCCTACCTTGGCCAATGTAAGGGAGATGCCCCTAGGCAACATCACCACCTACTTCGAAAGAATAGGTTGGCTGGAGGCCTAGGCGAGCGTCTGCCTAGAGGGAGGATGTACAAGGGGTCCAACGGGGCCTAAGTGCTGTGGTTTTTGACCACCCTCCTGCTAATTCCATACAATGATATGAAATTCTTTTCTCTACGAGCGATATTTACGGTTTTAAAAATGTGCCGATCAAATGCAACACAATCTTCGTTTCTTGCGAAGAGTATAATAATAATAAAACGAGGAGGCCGTAGCGGTGCTGACTCTGAGTCAGTCATTGAGCTTCAGCCAAACCAATACATGGATTTGAAAGCCAAAATAAAAGCTGCCGAATAGGAGAATCTGTTTGGGCAGCAAGTCGATAAACCCATGCACGGTGTATACTATAAGAACTTGGAAATACTGGGTTTATCGACTAGGCTGACTTTCGCCTTCTTAAGGTCCTGGACGGAGACCAAGGGATTCATTGTGGCCTGCCAAGATTGTGTACCGAAGTCGCGTAATGGGTGTAGAGGTCCCTGATATCAACTGCAGGACCTGCCGTCAGGCTACGGAATCGCTGATGAATTTGCTTTCCGCATGCTAGGTATACGCGATTTCGGCCTACATCCATCGCCATAACGCTCCATTAGGAGTGCTGTACTACCATCTACGGCGTTCTTGCGCGGTAAACGAAACACCAGTGCTACCTTAGGTCCCCGGAGATAGAGAGGTGCCGAATTTATTGGGATTACTCGTTCCCGACTGTCAGGCTAATTCAAGCCAACAAGCCTGACATATTCCTCCTCGACCATCAGAACAAGGTGATGTTTATTATTGAATTCTCAGTACCTGCTGAGACAAACATCGGCTTGAAGGAGGAGGAAAAACGGACCAAATATCGAGATCTCCGGTACCAGCTCCAAGTGCCATATCCAGGCTACTCGGTCAAAATGGTCGTCCTAATAATCGACGTACTCGGAGGTATGAAGCCTGCGCTGTTCTCGGAATTGAAGATTGTACCGACCTGTCAGAATTCTGCCGAATGGTTGGCAGGCCAGATGCAGAAAGCGGTTATTTCCTTCTGTTTAGGGCTTACGATTTGGGTATTTTTGGTGCTCCCACGTAAGGAGAGGATCTAAGTACACTCCAAGAAATTTCGTACAGTCCGGATTTTTTACGCTGTCTAAATTACGGTATGAAAATACCCTGTTTATTGCTTTTCCATTATTTAGTAGTAGTTTATTTGCTGTGAACCAGTTTTGAAAATCTGCTGCTTTATTGGCCATATCATGCAGTATCGACTTCAAGTTATTATCTTTAGTGATTATGGTGGTGTCATCGGCATATAATAAAGTACTACAATTTACATTTGCGTATGTTACGTAGTTTTTATTTTCGAATCCTTCTATGATATTATCTATTAATTTTAAAACAGCCATAGAAGTTGAGCGACTCTTTTTGAAACCAAACTGACTATCAATTAACAGGGCGTTTTCTTCAAAGTATTTACAGATTTGTTTCTTCAGAAGAATTTCGAATATTTTTGAAATTACTGGTAGCAACGACATTGGTCAGTAGTTTACTGGGTCGTCTGCTGAACCTTTCTTTATACATTGGTATTATTTAGATGGGGTTATGGGGTCCCAAAATGTGCCGCAGACGAAACATTTTTCAAGGTCAAGTGGCTTGTGGCTTGAAATTAAAAGTTAGAAATTTTATATAAAATTATATTGTCTTCGAAAAGGATAGGTTTATGTCCACAGTGAAGCGCCCTTTTTTGTTTCATTACTAACAGGCTGAATTTACATCAGTAGCTTCGTTTTGACAACTTGCCCAGCTTTTCTCTCTGCAAAAGTTCTCGGTAGTGGTAGCGACATAAACTGCGGTTGGATATATATGTCGATTGGGTGATTATTCAAATTTCATTACTAGCAGTTAGTTCTCAGTTAAATTCTCAAATAATTTGATAAAAAACATGAAAAAACGTTTGTCCTACAAAATCGATGGTTTGACCGATGCGTCCCCCACCCCCCACGTGTCCAAATAACGAGGTCACAAAAAATGATTACTAACCAGCTGATTTTTTTACTATTGCTTAATAAATGTTTTTAAAATAAAATGGCCACATTGTCCTACATATTGAATGGTATGTTTTTCCAGTCCTAAGCTCGGAAATTGTTAGTTCCACGGTAACACTTTTCTCATTACTAACAACCTAATTTTCGTTCATTTCTCTTGGGAATAATACGTGTGTAACATGATTTTACTAATATCCTACAAAAAGAGTGGTATACAGGGTGTTTCATCTAAAAGTCCCAGGGTCATCTCGTAAAATAATAAAGATATTTAAAATTTCTAAATTACATATAATTGACACCAAAAATGGTCTTAAATAACTGCAGTTAGAGTATAATATTATAATATTAATTACAAAAATACATGCATTTAAAACGGAGATGACATAATAACGCCAGTCTGTAGAGAAGTTAGTTATAAAACGACGAGAAACGGGTACTAATTTAGAAACTCGCTGATAGCGACGGAGAAAAAAGGCAATCACGACAGTTTAATCTGACATTATATTTAACGTCAAATTCAACTGACGTTCATAGGTTACGATTCGGTATAGTTTAACAGCATCTAGTTATGGATAAATATAAGTACAGATAGTGTTTTCTGCCGTACTGTGTAAATAATACCACCAATTCACCAGAAAAACTGTTATGTTCCAATAATAAACGCTGAACGTAATAATGAATGATTCAAAGCCACCAGAGAAGGACCAAGTCTTCTTATTGTGGAGACCATTTCAATGTCAAGTAAAATAACAAATTACAATGTATTCTAAGCGTTTTATTTGTGGTAAGTTGTATCTTAATGTAGGAATTTGATTTTTAATATGGGTTTATGTTGTAGGAAAAACGGCCGCATTACAAGACTTGTGTGGCGTTCTAGCTGTTACAAATTTAAATTACCCGCCAAACTTGTGGTGTATTACTGTAATCTTAACGGCTCTAAATTAGAATGTTATTCATGCTTTGACTTCCTAAAAGGAGGGAAATGGCTTTAATCTGCTTTTATGTATTTTATCTAGTTTATGTTGGAATAAAGTGTAGTTGTTTTTGTTAGCTAATGAATATTTATGAAGCTCCCTAGACGCCCCATAATACTAGGATGATCAATAAATTAAGAAAGGAAATTTAAAAACTCGCCGTTGAAAAACTATATGAAACAAACTGTGAAAGTCGTCTAAAGTCGGTGAACACAATCAGTCGGAAATGGCTACGAATGCGTTGGATTGTAGTTATAAATGCCCTTTGAATTATGTGTGTTATAAATACATATCATTGTTTATTGCTTAGATAGATACTAGCATAAAGTACTTACCTATTTATTATTTTTTTGTTATAATACAGACCTTTCTTGATATCTTCGTAAGTCTCATTCTGACTCTTCTTAGAAGTGAGTATCAATGGATAATAAATAATTTCTTTAGTAGATAAACTTATTTTGTTGTTTTCAGTTAGATACGCATGTATATAGTTAATAGGAAATAAAACAATGAAAAGGAAATATTTAATAAAATACAAAGTATAGTTAACAAATTCATCTAAATTAAATAATAAAATACATATTAGACATATTATGTAATATTAATAAGATAAGATAAAGGAAGTTCTTGCAGAAATTAGAATAGTTTGTACTGTCTATAGCAGCTGTAACGTACGTACCTTGCAGCTTTTGCCCTTCCAACCATTGCAATGTCAAAACGATCATCTCTTTTTAAAAATTCGCTGACCATAAATATTTCTACCGCAAGTAGAATGTCAGAATTAGCTTTTACAGATATACTGCCTTGGTCGTTTTGTAAAAAAATATTAACAATAACTGCAAACATCAATCACTGCTAGCTAAACGTCAAATTTACTTTTGACATATGAGGTTATTTTCTTTCTTGTCAGCAATGTCAACTTATTCGTCTTCATCTGTTCTGCTTATAAGTTCACATCTAACTGCCGTTATGATGTCACTACCGTTTTCGCGGCACATTCAAATAGTCGAAGTTTAACAATTTTTTAAAATATGTTGCGCTAAGAATTTTTCTTCCAAATTAAATATATAACTAAATTAAGTCCTCCACTACCATATATCACCATTTTTGAAAATTCGTCAACAACCCAATTATTCTTTCGCAGTGCACAGAGATGATGCTGCGATGAGAAATTATTTTTCGATGGCTGAAACCTTGAAACATGATTCATACGATTAATGAATAAATTGTGAATAATTTTGATTATATAGAAAATTTTGTAAAAACCGGCCGTTTTGGACCTACATGATTTTTCTTCTTAATTTTTTTGTTTATGTAAATTTTTAAAACTACTGTAACTTTTTAGTTAATAATTTTGGAACATCGGTTATTTAAAGCTATTATCTTAATAAATGCAATACTCCTTATATTATTACATATTTTGAAAATTTTTACTAATTTCAAATCTTAAAATTTAGTTGCATTCGAAAAATTCTGAAAATTATAAAAATTTTCAAAATATGTAATAATATAGGAAGTATGGAATTTAATAAGATAAAAGTTCTAAATAATTGGTGTTCTAAAATGATAAACGGAAAAGTTATGAGATGTAGCTCCAAAACGGCTGGTATTTACAAAATTTTTTACATAGTTAAAATTATTCACAATTTATTCATTAATCGTATGAATCATGTTTCAAGGTTCCAGCCATCGAAAAATAATTTCTCACCGCAGCGTCATCTCTGTGCACTGCGAAGGAACAATTCTAACTGCAGTTATTTAAGACCTTTTTTGGGTCAATTATCTGCGATTTACAAATTTTAAATATTTTTATTATTTTACGAGATAATGACCCGGGTACTTTCAGATGAAACACCCTGTATATTGATAAAAAATCTATAAAACTTATTTTGAAAGTAACACTACTGGATGTTGAATATTTTATTATATAAAAGATTAAATAGGTATATAGAAGGATATATATATATATGTGTGTATGTCAGCGCGCGCGATCCGAGTCAAAATGCCGCCCCTGAATTGTGCCGCCTGAGGCGGTCGCCTCGCCGCCTCACCCCACCGCACGGTCCTGCAGTGAGACACTCTGTATACAGTAATTTTTTTTCGATTAATTATGCCTATATCGGCCTTAGAAAACCTAAAGTTAGTCTAAAGTTTATTTTTAGATATTGCAAAAGCTTTAAGCTTTTGATATTGCAGAAAACTCCAAAATTAAATTCGAGAAAGACACTAGCGACTTACAAAAAATACTACTACAGAAGTTAATTTGGACCTCAAATTCGAATTCAATGCGCCAAAATACATGGGGGTGTCATGGTCTCTTTTCTGGTACAATATACTTTGTTTTTGTGGGGCTGTGTTATCAAAAGAATGCAAAAAAATTGAAAATTGGAATTAATATTTCTTAGATAGATCCCCTTTTTGATTTTTTTACATTATTCCTTTTAATCTTTGCGAAATACTATAGAAAATATTCTTTACTTTAATTTTTACTTTATATTATCTAGTAATTTTTCATCTTCTCTCGTTCTATAACAACAAAATTAATGCTTAGAAGCGGAGATATATAATACTCCAATTACTTTATTATAGAACAAAAACATGAATTAACAAGAAAATCCGAATAGTTTAAATTTTTATAATTCCAGCGTATAGGAAGAGAACTCGAGTATATGTGAGAAATGTAGATTTAATACGTCGTTTGCAGTATTCCTACCTGTTAACAAACACTTTAATTACGTATATTATACGCTATAATATAGGTCAGAAATTCAATTCCACCGGCTAACACAGAACAAACACGTGATTTTTAATTAGTATGTATTATAGTGTTCCAATTATTTTTGTTGCTGCATGATTTGGCAGTAACAAAATATTGCTTATAATTTAATATAATTAAATATCATATCTCTTCTATGTTCCTACCTACACCGTACAGATATGATATATTGGAGATAATTACACAGGTCTGCGAGGTCTTGTTGTTAGACAGATGGTAATTTTTCGCGCTGAATCCGAATCTGACCTCAGAATTGGCCCACCATGTCAGAATTTTGAAATATTTGAGGTGAAGTACTTAAAAAATGGCATTTTTGTCTACTTTTGAGGTTATGTATAGGGTTCAAAAAAATTTTAAGCTTATTTCTAATAAATGTATCATTTAGTACCATCCTTCCTATTTAAAATAAGCTTACGAATAGTCATCTACAATGTTTCCTCGCAAAGTTATAGCCATTTAAAGTGGCATGAATTTGAAATAATGATCCCCTACAACTCAACAATCTTAACCAAACGACTCCTAACGAATCAAAATTTAACACAACAGAATGGAAAACATATCAAGCTGTTAACCAAACGACTCTAAATGAATCAAGATTTAATCCAACAGAAGGGAAAAAGCAGCAATCTTAACCACAGGACTGTAAAAGAATCAAATTTAAATGGTCTACTTCGATGCTAGTTGATTTTTGCTGGTCTCTTTAACGTGATAATCCTAATGCTCATCATAAAAGACATTCTGACACAAGGCCTTTGGAAAACAAGAAAAATAGATTTCATAAGATTCAGGATTCAGGTTTTAGGATTAATTATTTTTTATTTATTTGCCTTTATCATGATTAGAGAATATTATTTAGGTATTATGCAAATCAAAACTTACACGCTTTTTTATTTATTATGAAAATACCTACTTTCTGTATATTGTTGCCCTATTCTGGGCACGCTAATATACTAGTTAGGTAAATACTTTAAAACACTTATTATTAGAGAACCAATCAAAACAACTACTCTTCTAGCTAATACTGACGAAGTATTGAATTACATGATAGGACTCTTAGCATTTTAAAGAAAAAAAATATTGAAAATACTTAAATCATTCATTTACATTTAGTCATTCACACTTTTTTTTATTTAATATGAAATTATCTACTTTCTGTATATTGGTACCTTAACCGGGTCACGCTAATATACTACTTAGGAAAACACTTTAAAACACTCATTATTGGAAAACCAATCAAACCAACTACTCTTCTAGCTAATACTGACCAAGTATTGAATTACATGATTGGATTCCTGGCATTTTAAGGAAAAAAAAGGATATATTGAAAATACTTAAATTATTTATTGAAATTCAGTCATTCACAACAATTATTATTGAACCTTACATTCTATTTCAACTCTAGAAAAGTTGTAAATTAATTGTAAAAAATAAATCAAGAATAGGCTTGTAAATAATGAATGAATGTTTCTATACTCTACTGATGAGAACTAACGAGTTCGAAAAAACTTGTACAACTTAATACCTAAATAATATTCTCTAATCAGGTTTTGAATTTTGGAAGTAGTTTATTGTTTTGGTTTATGGTTTAGGGTATTGGATTTTTTCATGTTTGGGGCTTAGTGTTAAGGCTTTTTAAGTGTTTTCATGTTAGAATCATGGCGTTTAAGAGTTCTGGATAAATTTTTCTTCGGTCCCTTTTGGGGTGAAAGCTAGGTAGTTTGGTATTGTATAAGGATAGTTTTCACCGTCCTAAGGGTTTGGTCTCGATACAATCCCATTTTGCAGAAATCTCACGTATCTGGCACCAGTCAGGAGTCCTTCAGATATTATTGGACCAATGATTCTAATACCGATTACTTCAAACCAAACATTGAAACCGAACCGCTCTTGAAAATAAAACTAACCTAAACTAAAGGAAAAAAGTTGATTCCTGTCACACCCGGCATATAGGGTGTTCCATTTAAAATAAGCAAGTTGGTATCGACTTCCGGCATAAGAGGAAATGCCAAATGCTTGTAATTATTTTCTTTGGATTGGTCATACTGTCATTAGTAATTCCTTAAATTTTCAAAAGTTTCTGATGGTACTTTTCCCTATATCGATCGATGCAATTCTCGGTGGGAGACCCTGTATTCATACCGCACACATCATATATTGGAGATAACTATCATCCAGCCATCATTCATATACAAATTTAATGACGCTACACTACTATTAAGCAATTAACTACGGTATTGTTTATTTACAGTATTATGTTCATTAAAATTTGTTTTTGCCATTTTTATTTTAAGTGAAAACAAAGTCATAAAATTATTTTTATGAACAGCGACATATTTACTATGTCTCAATTCCTTAATGGGTTATTTTTGTTTGCAATATTTTATGTCTAATAGAGAATAAAAGTGTTTAACTTTTTATAACTGTTTAATTATGAAAGTTTTATAAATAATTAAAAAACCAATAAAAATGCCTTTATTTAACCAGGCGGAGTCAGCTCACAAAGCTGCTGTAAATGCCAACCAGGGTCAATTCATTATCTTACATAGAATAGATAGTGGAGTCAATAGAGGCTGAAAATATGTTCCTAAAACCTTTTGATATCACTTTAACATAGATTAAAATAAAAAGTTATAAACATATAATCGTGAGGAAATTTTTTATTAATTATTTAAACAAAAAGAGACTTTTTTTAACAAAATCGTTATAAGTTGAAAAATTTTAAAGCAATTTAATTCAAATTGATATCTAAGGGGGTTTTCGGGGTCGCTGAGACAGATTACGATGTCAAAAAAACATAATTCAAAATGGCTGACCCAATATGGGCGACTTCGATCAAGAAATATAATAATAATTCAAAACACTATTCAATTAAAAACACAATTTAAATATTCACATAAAAACTTAAAAAGAAGCTGAGGAAACGTAATATTGTACATAGCATTATAAGATGCTCTGTGAAAAAGTGCTCAAACTACTTTTACAATGCTCTGCGGACACACAAGCGCTGCGTGCGGAGCAGGTGATGCGTACTGCTTGCCGCGAAGATGTTGTTTTACTTTCAATCTCTTTCTATTATTCAAGCATTATAATTCGACTCATGGCCCTATACCACGTGAATATTTTTAATATGTTTCCGGTATTTTAAACAGGATACAATTTGTAGAAGCAATCAACATTGAGTCGATTTACCGAAAAAACTTGATTTTTTCAATATTTCGTGGAAACTATAGGTTTATATACATTGTGTTTTAGTTAACATTCCTACAGCCGATATTTCGGAAACCAAGAAATATATTTTTATTCTGTAAACGGTAATGGATTTCTATGGTTAATGCCTTCTTCAGGAAGTACGATTTACTATTATAACATTATCACCAGAGATGCAGTATAAAAAAAATTTTCGATCAAGGAAAGTTTGAAACATATGCCATTCGATTAAGAATTAAGTTTTAAACAAAATTGTTCTTATTCCAAAAAGTCAGTTCTGCAGTAGTTTTTGAATTATTTTACTTTTATTGTCTAATTTTTGAGTGTTATATATATTTTTTTAATTGCTGCATCTTCTTTAATCTTGATTTTTGATGTAGGTTCTTAGTAATTTTTTTGCCTGCTATAAGAGAATTATTTACTGATGGAAAATTTTTTTTAATAGCACTTCCGATTTTACCGGAAATTACTTTAAATTGAGAAATTTAAATGGAAAAACAACAAACAAGCTAATTTTATTTTTGAATTGTACCTCTTTACAACAATATTTAAAATAGATGCTCGAAATTACTTCCGTCTGCTTGAATATACATGTCAAAGCAATGTAACAATTCCTCGTTACATGTCCTTAATAATGCATGTCTATTAATTGCACCAGCGCAAGCTTAGATTTTGGGGTGCTGAAAACCAATCCGTCGCCCGTTTTGGCGAAAAATCTCCTGAACGCATTAAAAAACCACCCTTATTTGGGGGTGACGTTGGAATTTTGCAGGAAATTCTATTAAAATACTGAGTTCGATAGCTAAGTAGAAACAGAAGTAAAGAAATCAAATTCACTCCTTCAACCCTCCTCGCCATTCTTTCATCACCCCTAAGAAGGTTGTGAGCTACTATTATAACTACTATATAGTTATTTAGATATTTTTAAAGAACCAGAACACCTCGTTGAGTGGTTGCTATCAGAATATAAATAACAAGCTAAAAACGTACTCTTCGCCTGTTCACTGAACTTTTTATATAATTGTTACACATTCTATAGGATATTCTTCGCAGTTTTTTGTAAATAATGTTAGTTTTAGACATTTTAAATTTTATAGTACGAACTTAGTTGGTAAAAGACTCAGTGTAAAATAAAGTAAAAATAAAAAAAAACATACCAAGCCCCATTTGGGTTTCGAACCCGGGACCCTTGGATGCCGAGTCAATTTCAATTAAAAGCGTAAGAACTACACCACCACCTTACACGTAGAAAAATGTAAATTTTTACGTTATAAGACACGAGCTAAAATCATATTTTCACGGTTGTATATTACATTATGAAATGTATATTTGTAAAATATATAAATATTTAGATATTAAAATGAAATATCATTCCATCAGATTACAAAAACATAAAAATCAAAAATTTTTTTTTCAAATTTAAATCATTAATAACATTTTTATTTACCGATCGATTTCGTTCAAAAACAATAGGGTTCTTCCTCTATCTAACACTAACTTACTGTCCAAATTTCAATACAATCGGATTTTTCCTTCTTGAGTTATCGTGCTTACAAGAAACGTGACGTACGGACTGATGGACGGACAGACGGACAGACGGACAGACGGACGGACGGACGGACAAAGTTGTTCCGAACTCGTTCACTAACACAATGATATGAAAATTTTTTTGTCTGCGAGCGATATTTACGGTTTTAGAAACGTGTCGATCAAATACAATATACTCTTCGTTATTGTATTTGCGAAGAGTGTAATAATCTGATTACTTCTGAGTACACCCATACGCCTTCTCACCTTTAACGGGGGTGGGTCTCACCTTCTCACGAATATTGATCGGTTTTAATCACAAAAAAATCCTAATACACAGTTGGATGTTTTTTTTATCATATTAAGGTGACTTAGCTAATTCAGATCACTCCTAAATATTCCTCACCCCTTTATGGAGTGGGTGTAGGGTGTCAATATCCCCTTTAAAAAATGTTGCTTGGTTTTTATAGTAAAAAATTGTTTAGTTATTTAAATAATTTGTGTTTGTTAGAATGGGAATCTTTTTTCACTTTGTGGCCCCCTCAGATTCCAAATCTACCCACGAAACTGGTGGGAGTAACTATTTTGGGACTTTCGATTCGTTTTTATTACAACAGAAATCCTTCATTACCTGTTACATGGATTTCTATTATAACAGAGTAACTTAGTGACTTCAAAAAATTATCCGTAAATACTTATTGAAAATATATATATTAACGTATCATTTATCCGTTTTGCGCGAGGTGGGAATGTGGCACAGAGATTACTATCTCAGAAATATCTCAGGAGTGAGAAATGTTCATCTGAATTGACTAAATCATCTTATTAATATAAAAATACATCAAACTGGGTGATTAGCGATTTCTTTTGCAATTAAAATCAATAAAAACTCTAAAAAGATAAAATCCACCACGCTAATTGGTGGGGATGGGTGGAAGAGTATTCAGAGGTAATCACATTATAGCCATTTAACGAGGAGTTTTGTTTTTTTTAATTGAATAAATAACCGTATATTAAATATTGTAACTTACACCGTTCTTATGGGAGGTGAAGGGTGAGGGAAACGAGGGGATGGGGGGGTGAATTTAGAATTTTTGCTTCTTTTTCTACTTACCTAACGAAACTGAGTATTTTGAAAGAATTTCCTGCACTAAAGAATAACTTTTTGTTGCAAGTTCTTATATAAATTACAATGCCACTCCCAAATAAGGGTTGTCTTGTACTGTCTTCCCGATGTCTTTAGCCAATTCGGATGACAGATTCGTATGCAGCACCTCAAGCTAATTTTATTTTTGAATTGTACATCTTGACAACAATATTTAAAATAGATGCATGTCAAAGCAATGTAACAATTCCTCGTTAGATGTCCTTAATAATGAATGTCTATTAATTGCACCAGCGCAAGCTTAGATTTTGGGGTGCTGAAAACCAATCCGTCACCCGTTTTGGCGAAAAATCTCCTGAACACATTAAAAAACCACCCTTATTTGGGGGTGACATTGGAATTTTGCAGGAAATTCTTTTAAAATACTAAGTTTCGATAGCTAAGTAGAAACAGAGGTAAAGAAATCACTCCTTCAACCCTCCTCGCCATTCGTATGCAGCACCTCAAAAAATATGGTTTCCACACTTTACCACGGACGGGCCAAGAAAGTCCTACACCCCCTCCATAGAGGGGGTGTAGGACTTTCCTTAGAGGTGTAAGAAATACTCAGGAGTGATCTGAATTGGCCAAGTCACCTTAATATCATAAAAAAACATCCAACTGTGTATTAGGATTTTTTTGTAATTAAAGCCGATCAATATCCCCAAGAAGGTGAGACCCTCGCCTTTTAGGGGTGGGTCTCACCTTAGGGTTTGAGAAGGCGTATGAGTGTACTCAGAAATAATCAGATTATTATATTCTGATACCACACAATGAGGTGTTATGATTTTTTTAAATATGTAAATAACTATATAGTAGTTATAGTAGTTTACAACCTTCCTGGGGGTGATAAAAGAATGGCGAGGGGGTGAATTTGAATTTTTTTTTACTTCTTTTTCTACTTACCTAACGAAACTTAGTATTTTAAGAGAATTTCCTGCAAAATTCCAATGTCACCCCCAAATAAGGGTGGTTTTTTAATGTGTTCCGGAGATATTTCACCAAAACGGGTGACGGATTCGTTTTTAGCACCCCAAAATTAGTAAAAAAAGATGGCTTCCACACTTTACCACGGATGGGCCAAAAAAGCCCTTTTTTAACATTGCTCTTTAATCAAAACAAAAAAATATTTAAATTTTGATTAAAATAATGTTCATGTCCGGAAATATCATTTTAATGGGTTTTTGTATTTAGCAAACTGTACTATGACAATTTCGTTTGAAATTAAACCCAAGCTGCCAGGTAGTTGTCAAGTAATTTGCAATTTTTTTTTAAACACCTAATTATTTTTAAAATTTTTAAAATTCACTTTTTTAATTTTTTAATTTTGATTAAATTTTGGACTTAAGGTTTTTGGACAATTTTGAACAAGTTTCATTAACAAAATTTTCCGATAAAAAAATGGCTAACGTGATTTTTTGTTTTTTTCCACCTACTTTGGTACCGTAGGTGGCTTTGCATTTGCAGGAGGCGAATGTTTTTCTAGATATAATTAGACCTTATTGTGTTCTATACTTGAGTAAAATTTGATTCAAATCGCACAATAAATAAACATTTTAGAGAGGTGTTCATCTGTGAAATGGGTCACTCTGTATACAGTGTGTCCCACTTTTCATAAATCCACCCTAATATCTGTTATTAATAATGCGATTTTCTTCAAATTTGGGTGGTAATTATATGTTGGAAAAATGAATTATTTGGCATAGTAAACATTTTCATTTTTCATTGGCGTGCGATTTTGGGGGGTAAAAAGAGGTCGATTTTTCGGCAAAAGGATATTAGAGCTTATTTTAGACAAATTTTTCTATCATATTTGGATTCAGCATGTCCAAAGACCCCTTCATCCATGATCTCAAAAACGGATTATGGCAGAAACGAAAAATTAATTAATTTCTTAATATATCAGTTATTAATAATGCGATTTTCTTCAAATTTGGGTGGTAATTATATGTTGGAAAAATGAATTATTTGGCATAGTAAAAATTTTCATTCTTCATTGACGTGCGGTTTTAGGGGGTAAAATAGGTTTTTTGTCAAAAGGATATTAGGGTTTATTTTAGACAAATTTTTCTATCATATTTGGATTCAGCATGTCCAAAAACCCCTTAATCCATATTCTTCATGATCTCAAAAACGGATTATGGCAGAAACGAAATATTAATTAATTTCTTAAAAAACACTTTTTAATTTTTTGCTATAACGAACCTAAAAATAATTTTTTTTTATAAATTCTGGTCTCTTCAACATAACCACCTTCCAATGATACCACACCGTTTGTCTTAAATGTTGCCTAGTCACTAAACATTATGTTCTTTAAAAAAATCTGTCGTTAAGATACTTAGTTACCTTGCAACCATAGGCATTAATCAAAAGTGCTTTGAAAAACAAGTTTTTATTTGATATTTGGCGATTCATAAGAATTGTCAATAGTGTTATTTAATTTATCAATCTTACTGATAATGGCAGAAAATCGGAGAGTAATTCTTACAATTGAAAAAAAAGTTGAAATTATCCACTTAATTGGTCATAATGAAAGATCTACGCGTCAGGTTGCTCGAACATTTAATCAACGTCATCGTGATCGAGCACCAATTTGGCACGAAACCGTTGGTGACATCAACAAACTGTTTACAAGAATCGGAGCTATTTTCAAGACAAGACGAAGAAGATACAATTTAAATTTACGACAATATCCAGACGACGAACGCATTTTAACAGAATTTCGGAATAATCGACATGGTAGTATAAGGGCAGTTGCGAGAACACTAAATTTAACCAAAAATAAAATACGGAGGTGTTTGAAATGCAGTAGGATTAGGGCATTTAAACCAAAATTTTTGCATACTCTCTTAGAAGGTGATTTTGAACGGCGGTTTGAATTTTGCCTATGGTTGCAAGGTAACTATCTTAACGACAGATTTTTTTTAAAGAACATACTGTTTAGTGACGAGGCAACATTTACGACAAACGATGTGAAATCTAGTCAAAATTGTAGATATTGGGCAGCCGAAAATCCCAACTTTGTAATTAACTGTAAAAACCAATACAGTGAAAAAGTTAACGTGTGGTGTGGCATATTAAACGAACAAATTGTTGGCCTCTTTTTCCTGGATAACCTCAACGCAAACAATTTTCTAACTTTTTTACAAAATGATTTAGATGATTTTTTTATGGAAATGCCTTTAGCACAGAGGGAAAATGTATACTTTCAGTTAGATGGTGCCCCGGCGCACAATTCTCTGATAGTTAGAAATTTTTTAAATGCAAATTTCCCTATGAAGTGGATAGGTAGAAATAGCCCTTTAGAACCGTGGTCTCCTAGATCGCCTGATATTACCCCTTTTGACTTTTTTCTATTAGAGTACGTGAAAAATAAAGTGTATGCTACTCGGTCGCGTGTCAAGAAATTACTCCCCAAACTTTAAGAAAAGTGATTGAACGGTTAAGTGGTTAAGAAAAGTGTATTTTATTGGAAGGTGGTTATGTTGAAGAGACCAGAATTTAAAAAAAGTTGTTTTTAGGTTTGTTAGAGCAATTAAATAAAGTTATAAACAATTAAAAAAGTGTTTTTTAAGAAATTAATTAATACTTCGTTTCAGCCATAATCCGTTTTTGAGATCATGGAGAATATGGATTACGGGGTTTATGGACATGCTGAATCCAAATATGATAGAAAAATTTGTCTAAAATAAGCCCTAATATCCTTTTGCCAAAAAACCTACCCTATTTTACCTCCTAAAACCGCACGCCAATGAATGAAAATTTTTACTATGCCAAATAATTCATTTTTCCTACATATAATTACCACCCAAATTTGAAGAAAATCGCATTATTAATAACTGAGATATTAAGGTGGATTTATGAAAAGCGGGACACACTGTATATAAAATTTTATAATTTTTTCAAAATTTTGAAATTTTGGAAGTGTACATAAACTTTTGAAATTTTTTTTACTAATCGGAACTTTTTATATATTACTTCAAGCGTAAAATGTGAAAGATCCAAGTTTTTATCTCAAATCTCTTTATGTTCCGACTTCATATATGTACTATTCCTACAGACATTTATCTTTATATTTGAAAATATAATAAT
Source organism: Rutpela maculata (assembly GCA_936432065.2). NCBI lineage: Eukaryota > Metazoa > Arthropoda > Insecta > Coleoptera > Cerambycidae > Rutpela > Rutpela maculata. The sequence continues at coordinate 54,467,512 of OW386289.2, read as the reverse complement.
CCAATAGCTACATGTTTCCTCCTTCATTTAAGACTTTGTGAGGTCAATTTCATTAATTAGTTGAAAAGTTACGTGTCTCCGCGTTCCATTTTCGTACGTTGATCAAAAAAACAGGAGCCTTAGGAGGTAATTAAATGCCAATAAAAAAAATATTACTTTTCTAAAGCATTTTGAAGTTCTGAAGTTCTGAAAGCTCTTTTCATAGCTGAAATATTGTTTATAATTCATTATTTGTGGCATATTCATGATTTCCTGTGTTTGTTGGGTATTTTGCCACTGTAAAAATATTTAAAAATGTTGATGAAATAATCATCTGTTAATCCAGTAAATAAGCCGGAAAAAAGTGTAAAATCTGGAAAAAATGGTGGAACAACACCGATTTGACAAATTCCTTTTTTCACGTGTTCACTAGATCTCCAGGAACATTCATCAGCATTGACTTCTACATTACCTCCGAAAATGAGAAAGTTAAGGGGGTTTGAACTGTCCCAAAAAGTAGCTGTCATAAAAAAAATTATAAAATTAATATTTCGCCTTGGAAATGGGCTATAGGGGATTTTTGCTGTCGCTGATCACGAATCCGAGGTCCAAATTGAGAAATTCCACATTCCAGTATGGAATTCGTGCCATTTTTTGACGAAAATTCTACTTATTCGAGCGGACATTTAAATATGAATATTGCGCTGAGGAACTTGCTTTAGATCGCTGATTAAGAATCTGAGGTCCAAATTGAACAATTTTGTATTCCAGACTGGAATACGTGCCATGGAAAATCCCATTTTTTTCAGAAAAGGTAAGTGATAAGAAATATTAACAATTTTTCCACGAAAATGTGCTCTAGAAGGTTTTTTTGGTCGCTGATCATGATTTTGAGGGCCAAATTTAAGAATTTCATATTCCAGACTGGAATACGTGCCATGGAAAATTCCATTTTTTATGGATGCTATAATGTGTGGCTGCCAAACTGGATGCGGATCAGCTTGTGGTTTTTGCAAGAATGACGTATACTACTCTTAAGCTAGTAAATTCTGTCACGAAAACAACTGCAATAATTGCGAGGCACCTGGAGCTGCAGACGTAACGGAAAATGAATAGATTTGTCTGGTTGAAATATCGGAAAAACAGGAAGATGAATGTGACAGTGAAGGAGAACCAACAAATCCTGAATTACCAGTTCTCGATTATGATTCAGATTATGATTGATGTAAATGGTGTAAATTATATTAAAAAATAATGATAAATTAATAACTATTTTATCACACAGAATACCACTTTTTATACCAACACAATAAATGCTATATTTTTATAAAAAAACCGCTGCCCAAGGAATCACTACTTCCACATCCAGATTTTTTATCTAAGTCACTCACAACGAAAAAATTTTGTATGTGGAAATAATTGTTTATGGAACATTAATAATATAATATTTGAAATCCTCTACCCCAAAAACCCATAAAATGATACCCCACATCAGTAGCGGGGTGGGGGTGGTAATAGGGAGTGGTAGTGGGGGTGGATGAAATAAAAAACATTTTGAGGTTTCTGGTTCTTGTACACACCCTAATTCACAATTTTTTTTCATCCCCTTTAATAATGATATCTTTGTTGCTGGGGTTTTTTCACACATTTTCAAAAAAAACATACGACGATATTGCAAAATCTTCATTTGTTTAAAAGTTATTAGCAAAAACCTAACCTCAAAATATGACACTTTTTCAAACGCCATTTTGAAGTTGAAAATAGTGCAAATTTGATTTTGCCATTCATGAAAACATAAAGTTTAAGCCTCAGCAAAAAAAAAGATGTCCAGATCAACCCTCTACGACAACGGGAACTGGGTGAATTTGCATTTTACATTATTTATGTTTTTAATAAACAAATTGAATATCTCTTAAACTAATTAAAATTTTTTGATGAAATTTTAGGGATAACTTTGGGGTAATAAAAGACATATTTCTTCAAAGTTTCAAGCACTAAAGTGCTTTTGTTAAAGAATGAAAAATATTTGCAAATTGCTAAAATTTTCGCGGTTTTTTGCAATTATTTACACAAATTTTCAAGCGTTTCAAACGAAACATCTCTCAAATTAACCCTTTTTCAAAGTTCTAACAGTATCTACAAGTTGAAAAATCTATCGTCAAAGGTCTTTGAGTTATCTTTAAAAAAGTCGATTTTTTTGAGTTTTTCAACAATAAATCGTTAAATAAACAATGTTCCGGCGGTCAAAAAGTGGACCAAATTCAGGATCAAGTTCGTAATCAATAAAACTATCGTTTAATCAACGTGGCATCCTGAAACGAATTACAATAAATTTCAGTCTTTTTTTTTACTAATTCTACTGGACTATTTATAATTCCCCAACTTGGATCTCAGATTCGTGATCAGCGACCCAAAAAACCTCCTAGAGCCCATTTCCGAAGCGAAATATTAATTTTATAAATTTTTTTATGGCAGCTACTTTTTGGGGCACTTAAACCCCCCCCCCTAACTTTCTCATTTTCGGAGGTAATGCAAAGGTCAATGCTGATGAATGTTCCTGGGGGTCTAGAGAACACATTAAGCAGGAATTTTTCAAATCGGTTCCACCACTTTTCCGACTTATTCATTGGACTATGTGCCAAAAGGAAGTAAAAATAAAATAAACATAATTTAATGTCTCACATCATTATGGAAATACATAAACAACATACTGTTAAGTTTGACACGATTAAAAGTGAAAGTTTTGATAACGGAAAAAGAAATATTTTCTGAAACGTTAACTGCCTCAGATTTAATTTTTGTCATTATCATTTAACACCTTTGGTGTAAGACACTCTGTAATAGAAGTATTAAAAACTAGCCTCTGTCTGATCCTTTTGGCGCAGAGGTTTATTTCATCAATATTTTTAAACATTTTTACAGTGGGACAATACCCAACAAACATAAGAAATAGCTGAGGTATTTAAAGCCAAAGTCGCCGCTTTTAGACACCAGCTTGAGAGAACCGTGACGTCATTGCACGATTATTAACACAAAATATTCTACTCTAAATACTACTACTAATACTTTAAATGTTGTGCCCATGAATCAATACTAACCTAACAAATGAATATAACTTAAAAGAAAGCACGGATGTGGCCGGGCGCGTCGGCCACACCACGCTCTCGTCAACCGTGTAGTGACATCACGCTTTTGATTCACATGGTGGTTATTACTTCTACATCCAGTGGAAGTTTAATAACGCAAAAAAAATTGAAAATGTTTATTGTTCAAAAAGGCTTAGAATGACATGAAACGTCGAGACTTTAAATTTGAGGTCTGTCGGTCTGTCTGTAACTTTTACGGACGATTATTCTGAAACCGTTTAAGATATTGACTTGAAATTTGGTACATATAGGTATTTTAACGAGATCTGGAATCGGGATATATTTTGATCTTAATCCGTTGAAAGGGAATAAATATGGGAGTAAATAGGTAAATCAAGCAAGTAAAAGTCCATGAAATTGGTATTTAGTATACAGGGTTACTGGTAATTCGATATATTCCTTTGGAGATGTGATAGGACATGACTTAAGAAGTAAATTTAACCCTAATATGCATTATCCGAAACTCAATAGTTTTTGAGATATTTAAATTTTTTTTTTTCAAAAAAGTATATCTTTATGTCTTAAAATTTATTTTTCAAAAAATATACTCGACTCTTTTTGATTTTTTAACTGGATTACTTGTCCAGCACTATGGTCATCCACTTAGAATGAAAAAATATCCGGAAATGTTTCCATTACGTGAAAAGTTCAAATAAAAACTTTCAATTTTTGTTTTCTTTAAATAAAATAATAAAATAAAATTTAAATGAGTTTTACCTTTAAGGTTTTTCACAAATTTATCTACGTAACATTCGTACAAATTGTTTTAAAAACTTCCTTATTTCAACAGCTATCTAACAAGATACAAATGTTCAATGTTCCTAATAAATAATTAGTAAAAATGATGGAAGTACTACGACACTTATTTTTGGATAAACATTAAAAAAAACGTAATGTAAAGTTAACGTTTAGTTCTTTATTAATTTCAAAGTTGTACTTAATTTCTATACATGTCTTGCTCAAAATGGGAGCCCCTATTCCGTATACATGCACGGCAGCGTTTTCTTATTTCCGTCCTTGTTACTTTGGTTGTCAATCTATGCCGTATGTGTTGGACACCGTCGACTATCCTTTGTCTAAGGTCTTCTACTGTATTGACTGGTGTTGCATAGACTATCTCTTTCATATGACAAGTAATAATCTAGAGGTTAGGGAAATGTTGATTGACTAACTGTCTGACAGTCAGCCGATAATGTGCTGGACAGCCGTCGTTTTGGAACATCATTCGCCTCCTTATAGCGAGAGGAACATCTTCCAGGATAACCGGCAGATCATTCCTTAAAAAGTTTTCATAGATTTCCTCGTTTAAATTTTGAGGGAAAAAGTGTGGCCCTATTAAATAGCGGCCAAGTACTCCCATCCACACATTAACGGAAAACTTCTTTTGGAGGCTAGTTTCCTTTGTTAAATGGAGATTTTCTTCGGCCCAATAATGCAGGTTGTGGAAATTTGTTACACCCTCGCGATTAAATTTTGACTCGTCGGTCCACAAAATACTTGTTAGGAAATTTGCATTTTCTGCATTAGAATTTATCATAAAGCAGCAGAATTCCACTCTCCTTCCAAAATCACCTTCCTTCAAGCCTTGGACAGGGGTATAGTGGTAAGGATGGCATTCAACTCTGCGTATCGTAGACCAAACTTTGCATTGCGATGCTCCTGTTAGTCTTGCAGCTTTATTAGTTGAAATAGTTGGGTCAAAAGTCTCAATATTTCTTCCTCATCATCTGGTCGGTAAATGGGAGGAGCACCAGCGTCATCTCGTCTACTTTTCACGGAGCCAATTAGAGCAACATTTCGATATGTAGTACCTACTGAATATACGTGCATTTGGTAAGCGATGGTTAGGGATTACTATATCCATATGTAAACAAGATATCAGCATATTCTGCGTTGGTATACGCGGCCATGATATTTAAAACAAAATAACAGCAAAGACAAAAACCAAAATTTTCAACAACTAAGTTAAAAAGAGCAACAAACTTGAGGAATACGGTAATGTCAATTAATGCTAACTAATCAGGGCTAACTGATTGAAATAAAGCACGATTTTAATTAACAACAATAATTAAATAAATTATGTCACCTGCATCATTTCTACTAATTATTTATTAGGACAATCAAGGGTACGTTGAACATTTGTATCTTGTTAGATAGCTGTTGAAATAAGGAAGTTTTTAAAACAATTTGTACGCATGTTACGTAGATAATTTTGTGAAAAACCTTAAAGGTGATATTCATAGCTTATTTAAAGAAAAAAAAATTTAAAGTTTTTATTTGAAATTTTCACGTAATGGAAATATTTCCGGATATCTTTTCATTCTAAGTGAACGACCATAGTACTGAACAAGTAATCCGGTTAAAAAATCGAAAAGATGTCGAGTAGATTTTTGGAAAAATAAATTTTAAAACATAGAGATATACTTTTTTGAGAAAAAAAAATTGAATTATCTCAAAAACTATTGAGTTTTGGATAATGCATATTAGGGTTAAATTTACTCCTTAGGTCATGCCCTATCACATCTCCAAAGGAATGTATCGAATTACCAGTAACCTATATAAGAGAAGCTAAGGTCTCAAAAAAAATTTTGACATTAGCCATCTCAATTACCCGATTATTAAAAGGGGGGTGATAAAAATAAAAATGGGATTTTTTGCGAGCACATTTTTTTTTACTTCACTACCACCACCTCCATTTCCACTACCGATGTGGGATATCGTTTTATAGGTTTTTGGAGTAGGCGATTTCAAATATTATATTTAAGTAAGTTTCATAAACAATTATTTCCACATATTTTCGAAAGTTCGCCAGAGTAGGGTATTATAGTAGGTCCCAGGTCTCCTCGTTCCACTCTTTTTGTGACATCACAGGGGTCATGACTTGGGGGATAATTAAGGATAATTAAAGCTAATTAAAGGTGGGACAAGGTGGGGCAAAGTGGGACAAAGTGGGACGATGTGGGGGTTAAACAAAATTAAAATATGGATAACCTACTGCTCATTAATATTTGATGTCATACTGTGAAAGGGCAAACATGTTTACATATAATATTTTTAATGCATCATTCACTTGGTCTTGCGGGGTATTCCGCCACGCCAATATTCATAGAGACAAATTGTTAAGTGCGATTTGTGTAATAAAATATTTACAAATTGAACAAAAACTACGTTAGTCTTGATTTTCATTTTAATTTGTCATCATGACAATTGTTTCGCCGCTCAATGGTTTCTTTGTATGTTGAGTACTACTATACTAATTTTACAATGCGTAAAACACCTGATTTTATACAATTTTAATATAGTCCTGATCCTTATTACTAAGCGGAAGTTATATAACATTGGTGGCAGGTAATTTATGAATACAATTTTAATAAGTTTAAGGAAATAAATTTAGTAGAGGAGATGAGTTTGTTTCAGTGTAATCATTTAGTAAAATATCAGATGACTTAAGTTTATTTATTTCTAGGGATTCTAATAAATTAAGTTTTAAACCTTTTTTCTCAGTATGTAAAATTTCGAAGTCTTCGTTGAACACGTGACCTTCTTGTATTAAATGGTTAGCATATGTCGAGTCTGTTTTATTTTTGGTGTAACTTCTTTTGTATTCGGATATCGTTTGCCGTAATTTCTTCCTGTTTGTCCAATATACATCTTAGGACAGAGGACAAGTACCGCAGGTCAACTTACAGACACCAGATTTATTGTCCGCTGACACTCTATCTGAATCTGCGCGCACTGGCGCTTGAATGGCTCGTCGGACTGTGGGCCGTGCTGAGATCCCCGTGTTCCGGTTGCTTTGAATCCATTTTATGAAGTTGGTTGACGTACCGTTTCCATGTTCGACCTTCTACGTTTGTGAAATACGTTGTTCTTCCTATTCTTTTCTCTATGACTCCTCTTGTCCATCTAGGCTTGTACGGAGTTCTAAGATATTTTACCGTTATCCTCTCCCCTACTGAGAATTTTCCATTGCCATAGCATTTTGCCAGATTCTCTGGGCATTTTTGAAGTTTTTTTGTTACTTCAGTTGGTGGATCGGCGGATGAGTTAACACGAAAGGTCGAATCGAGTTCTAAGTTTCCTGCCAAAAATGATCTCGATTTACGATGCGTGTTCAATGATCCTGTAGTTGAGTAAAAATCTGGCAACTAACCATGGTTGTAATCTTTTTGTTTTTGACATCTTAAATAGATCTTTTAACCATGTTCTCAGCTTGTCCATTACTTTGAGGATTATCAACTAGAGTTGTGATATGTGTTTCATACCATTCATTTAAGAAAAAGTTGTCATATTTCCTGCTACGAAATTCGTTCCGTTGCTGTTACTACGATTTTAGGTAATCCGAATTTAGCGAATCATTCCCTGAATTCTTCTTCGGTTTCTTGTGATTTTAGTGACTTGCAAGGAAAAATTTCTGGATATTTACTATGAGTCAATAATTATTAAAAAATACATATAGTTGAGTTCTAAATAATTTGCATGTATACGATACCATGGTTTTTTTTTCTGGTTGCCACGGTGTATACTCTGTTTTCGGTATGTTTGTTCTGTGCTTGAGATATGCGCCATTTCTTCCAATTCCCTGTCTATGCCTGGAAATCACAATATCCTCGAGTTACTGACTTGGTGGTGCCTAAATATTCTGGTTTGCGAAGTTCTTCCAATAACCTTTCCTGAAGATTTCTTGGTATTACCACTCGATGCCCACATAATATGATATCTTGATCTACGGAAAGTTCATGCCTTTTTAGAAAATACTGTGTAGAGGCGTCATTGACTCTACTAGGCCATTTACCATACAATACATATTTTTTTACCCTTTTTAAAATAGTGTCTCTACTTGCCTCGACTCTGATTAACTCGTTATCAATCGGCCATTCTGAACTATTAGAAACACATTTGATGATTTTCCCAATTAAACTTGACTGACTGTACACTGTACTCTTCAAATTACACTATTCACTGAAATTAAAACAGCAATATGTGCAAATTGGAGCATATCACACACCAGGGTATAAATTATAGTAATTAACAGAAAATAATAAATTCGAGCAGCAGCTCTTTGCAGTAACCTGTATAAATTTATGTTGACTACCTAGACATGTTGAATCTAATGTTTATATCTTACAAAGTCTCTGTGATAAAATTTCATTTATATTTAAGTATGTATAATGATAATATTAGACATATAAATAAAATAATGGTTACGATGAAATGGTTGGTTAGAAGAGCATAAAGTACTGAATGTTAGCAGTTATTAATGCCATAAATAATTTTGTTATGCCGATATTAAATTATTTTTTCGAATATTCTTTTATGACAAAAGTAAAATTTAAATTTCTCTTTCTAAGCGGCAATAATTAAATATGTTTTATTCATTAACTTAAATACCAAAGAGTATCAATTAAAAACGCTTTATGGCTTCTTTGTTGCATTTTCGCATTATTTATAGTTACGCTATAAATTTTCTTTTACGCAAATGACTACGTTAAGATTTAATAGTCAGTTATTCTGCACGACAACTATGTCTGAGTAAAGGAGGAGGGTCGATTTGGGCGATTTTGCCCCAAATTATTTTTGGATGAAAACATCAGAAAATTTTTTTTTTAATGTCTACTAGCAATAACAAGTCGATTTTACCCTAAACGGACGATCCCCCGCCCCCTAGCCCCCTCAATCCTGAATATGCCATCATCTGCTAACAGCGTTCTTGGGGAGATATATCGCTTTCAGACATATACTTGTTTGATAAAATACCACACTAACACACTAACTCCCTTTTAGCTGTATCCGCTTTCATTTATTATTTTTTCCCTTTTTACGGGATGGTGGTTTTACTATTTATTCGCTTGCGGGAAGTATAAATGCAATATATCCAAGATTGCTCACCAGACTTGAGGTTTTTGGAGTCGCTGATTCCGAACCCGAAGTCCGTTAACCTGTATCACATCAAGGTTAAGCTCATTTGAAGGTCAAATTAAAAAAAAGATGACAAAGAAATCCAGAAAAATAGATAAATACGTTTTTAGCGTCTCTGAATTATATTTCAAGCTTTCTTGACTTGCTCGCTGTCAATCAGAGGTCATTTCAAGGTCATATAAATATTATGCTAAAGTGAAAATAATCTACTACTGATCTTAAAATAACCTCTACCAAACGTTACAAGATTAAACGGGTTCTTTGTTTCAATTCAACAACCTCATCATAACATGATACTTTTAACTATTTTATGTTATTTTTGCGATCGCTTTTATTTTGAAGTTCAATTGAAAGATTTTTTAAGAAAAGAATCATTAAAAAAAATTACTAAATATTTATTATACACAACAAAATAATAACTCATAACAAATAATACGTCAAAATCATATTCTAAAACGAAAAAATATTAGATATTGCTGGTACGCGAATCGTCACTATCTAAATTTTCGAACTCTTCGAAATTTTCTGCTTCTTCTTCGTCGAGGGTGGAGGGTATTGTATTGTCACAGCCTGCCTTGCACTTGCAACCAATTGTGCACTTAAAGTGATTATTTAAACGAGAGCAGGCTGGAAGTTGACATTTTTTATTGCACTTGCAACAAAATTCTGACAAAACTGATTCTGGAGCCGGTGACCCAAGCATCCACTGAATGGAAAGTTCATTTTTACTGTCAAGACTACATCCAAACCTAGTAGGTTCTGGCACTTTAAAAATGTTTTTGTTGTTTGTTTTTGTTGATTCTCTTATTTCACATGCCCTTGCCATTTAATTTCATGAAATCTTCCAGTTTATAAAACAATTTCGTCATTTACAAAAACTGGTGTGAAGACAATAAATCACTTCGGATAAATTGATAAAGAAGTTCATAAGCGATTTTTTCTATTGTTTTATAAGTGTCATCAACACATTCGGTCTTTTTCTCGTATAACTTCTATAACGGGATCTGTGATAATAAGCTTCCGCTGCTACAACATCTCTAGAGGTTATAGCCAAAATTTTTCAGTGGCAATAGGCCTCAAAGTTTGATCTGCTCTAAGGTCCATAGCTTTAGTTAGTGCTTCCTTACTTCGTAAACCGCTAAGAGTTATATTTTTGGATATTTTATTACAAAAAATGCATATGGGGTCATATAATGTTGAGTTAATATTTATATTCCGAGAGCTTCTTGTTCCAACTTCATCAATACTTGTTCCTTCTTCAGACGTTGATTGAAAATTTTCTAAATTTTTCTTAATTTTTTCCAAATTTTTCTTGAGTGTAAAGACTTATCTACATTTATGATGGTATGACAATTTGGGGATTTCGTTTTCAACCAAACATTCGGATATTTTCAGTAATGGTACAAACTGACGAATTTTCGCGGCATTCCATAAAACTTTCCATGAGCTGACATCTTTAGGATGATGCAAATCCTGTATCAAAGATTTACTTCCACAAATTATACAGTGTTCCATCACTATAGTTTATAGCACTCTCACAACAGTTTATTCTGTCCAAAACCTGAAAAAAAAAAATGTTGTTGAAGATTATTTTATTTTTGGAGGTCAAAATACAAAGTCTTAATCTATTTATATTCTTGTTTTACTATTAAAGACTTTGTATTTTGTATAAAACCTGAAATTAAAATGTACGGGAACCCAATATAGTGTTAGGATAACAATTAAATGGAAATACCTCATTTATAAAAACAAATTTTTGATTTATTATAAAAACTTTTTGTAGACAAATTATTAAGCTACATATTCTATTGAAAAACTTTTTTTAAAATTTAAAAACCAAAAAGATACAGACCACTTTATTGAAAAAAATTAAGCCGTTCTTTATATTTTAGTATCTCTATCTCCTTTATTTTCAATGTTTCGGAATAATATTAGGACATCTCTTTAATCTAGTGGAAAATTGTGATTTTAACTAAAAAAAAATATTCAAATCGGATAATTGGTTTGGAAGATATAGTGAATTTAATAATTTGTCAATCCGCCATTTTGAATTAGCCGCCATATTGAAACCCTCAACTTTAAAAACAGATACGTAGGATTTTAGTGATTACAAGGGCATAGTTGATAATCCCTCTAAATAGAATTTTGCCCCCCCCCCAAATTATACCAACATATTGACTGGCACACAGACTATTTCCTTTGAAATAGTTCCCATAAACATACACTCGAATACTATAACCCGACACGGGTTTTGTCAACCATGTTGGCATAGTCGGGACATTATTAAAACAGTAAATAATAATTCAACCCCAGAGCGGTAGCGGTACATGTAGATATAGATTGTTTAAGGGGTCTCTTGGCCCTGAGTTGGCCTTTCTTCACTTCGACCTAAAAGATCTTTTGTGAGTTACCCTACAACTACTTATTGCCCAGCATTCCAAAACTTTTTGCAAAGCTTGTGATTTTCCTGGAATCTAATTTCCCTATGTCTTCAGGCGTTAATTAATACCGCCTGTTCTAAGTTCTTTAGCCTAATGCGGATTAGTACCTTGCATTCACAAAGTATATGTTCCGCAGTCTCAGTTGCAGCTTCACAGTATCTGCATTTGTCATCTTCTGCCATGCCCATGTTCTTGAGATGATATCTCAAGGGGCAATGGCCAGTTAGAAGGCCTGTGATCAGCCTTATGTTATACTTTTCAAATTCGAAAAGCCTTGTGGCATTCTTTGTTGAATAGGTTTTAAACCTTTTCGCTTGTCTTTGGTCTGGCCTTCCTCCAGTAGGACTTATTTTGTTCCTTTTCTCATTTTAGGACCTCCTCTGTTATGTGTCCCTTAGATAAGCCACAGAACGGTTCGGGTCCAAAAAATTTCTTGCGAGGCTATCAGCCAATTCGTTGCCTTCTATTCCCTCATGCCCTGGCACCCACATTTTGCCATTTGCTTCAAGGATTGTCTGCATTCCCAGGCAATAGGCAAGAGGCAACAGTAGCGGCACATACAAATGTCAGGCATTTTGGGAGGGAAGCAAGAAATTTGCCACAGTTGTTCCTTAAGTTCAAATAAACGATTTGCACCGCCTCACTTCAACCTCTGGGTCTCAAAATGGAGGCCATTTTTGGAAAAATGATTCAATATTATCCTCCTTATCTATTGGTTCTCCAATAATGAGTGTTTTAAACTATTTACCTAAGTAGTATATTAGCGTGCCCAGTTTAGGGCAACAATAAAAACATCAATTAAAAACAGATATACTTATAAACGCGAAAAAGTTGAAGGGCACTGGACTTTCTGTTGCCAACGATTACACTCCAGAAGATTATATGAAAAGGAAAGTCTTGAATGCACATTTATTAAAAGCAAGACAAAATAATTTTGAAGCTACCATAAAAAATAACTTGCTAATTGTGAACGGAGATACATTCACCTACGAAGAGCTAATCAACCAAAAAGAAGAACAACCTCAACAGCTAACTGATAACGGAATCAAATCACCAGACTTACGACCAATTGTTACTGGGCAAACTAAAAATAGCCACGAATATTTTGAAGCTGGAACTGGTTCGGAAAATAGAAAAAGGAAGACGTCTTGCGAAACTGAAAATCCAGTAAAAAGATCAGCTAGATTAAAAAACAAATAATAGTACTTAATTATTTATTTTGCTTATTTTTTCTTCGTTAATTTTGTATTAGTCTATAGGTCGTTTTTTACGTTAAAATAATCACTTAAATACTTTTAATACCATTTTTATATAATTTTGTACATTGCCTTATATTTGTATAAATTTTAGGTTATTTTAGGTTATTATAATGAAACAACATTTAGAAATTGCTCATTTAAATATCCGTTCTTTACTTCCAAAATTTGTTGAACTTAAAAACTTTATTTTGTCTAGTAAATATGATGTATTTGCACTATCTGAAACGTGGCGTAATGATTCAGTGAACAATGAATCATTAAATATAGAGAGGTATAACTTAATACGTGTTGACAGACCGACCAGGGGTGGGGGAATAGCAATATACATTCGCGATATATTTAAATTTAAAATTATTGATACATCAAATGATATTGAACAATTATGGATTTCTACCTCAGTAAATAGTACATCTCTTATATTTGGCGTATTTTATCGGCCACCCCAGACAAACTTCAAATATTTCGTGGATAAACTAGAAGAATCAATGTCAATCTGTATGCAACATGGAGAACAATTATATTGCTGTGGAGAAGTAAATATTGATTTATTAAGGGTAGAATCGCCTGCATCTTTATATCTTTCTTCCATGTTGGAATCTGTTAATATGCATCAAATAATTAATGAACCAACACATGTTACGAATAATTTGTCTACATTAATTGACATTATATTATGTAATGACCCTAATTTAGTAATTTCCTCTGGGGTGGGTGGTATTGATTTGTCAGACCATGAGATTATATATTGCAAAATTTCTAGTCATAAACCAAAAATCGAACCCTTTTATTACACCTACCGTGATTTTAAAAATTTTAAGGAGGAGCAATTTTATATTGATTTACAACATTTACCCTTAGGGGATATATTCCTAGTTAATGATATTGATCTAAAGATGGACCTTTTTAACCGATATTTGCTTGCACTGTTTGATACACATCTACCATTAAAAACTGTTAGATTAACCAAGAATAGGGCACCGTGGTTAACAGATAATATTCGACTTCTAATGTCTCAGAGAGACAAGGCCAAAGCTAAATTTAAAAAAACTGGATCTCAGGTACATTGGGAATACTATAAGGAATTAAGAAATTATACAAATCATGCAATAACCAATGAAAAAAGAGCTTATTTTAATCACATATCAAAAAATAAAAATTCAAAAACACTTTGGAAAGAATTTAAAACTCTAAATATCAATAACAATACAAAATCACTCATTCCTGCCAATTTACAAAATCCGGATTCCATTAATAATCACTTAATAGATAGTGTTCCAAATGATTTAAACCATAATGTTTTTAATACCGTAAACTACTACCAGCAAAATAAAATTTGTCACACTAGTTTTAGCTTTAACCTTGTTACCGAGGACATTGTATCAAAAGCTCTTAACAAACTAAAAAATACCTCTCCTGGGTCTGATAATATAGGTATAAATTTAATACAGTTATGCTGCCCTTGGATCCTAAAATTTTTAGTACATATCATCAACAGTATTCTTTTCGAGCACAAATTTCCAACATGTTGGAAAAATGCCTTGGTGACGCCGATTACAAAAAAAAGTGAGGTGTTAACATATTCAGATCTTAGACCAATCAGTATTCTCCCAGGGCTCTCAAAGTTAACAGAAAACATTATAGAAATGCAATTTCGAGAGTACTTGAACTCCAACAACATTCTGCCATCTGTACAGTCGGGATTTCGGGCAGGGCATAGCTGTTCTACAGCTTTGCTTCATGTTACTGATGATGTTATTCAAGCCTACGATCGTGGAAAAAGTACGGCCCTGGTATTACTGGATTACAGTAAAGCCTTCGACACTATAAATCACAATATTTTATTAGCAATTTTAGAGTCTTGCGGTGTCAATGAAGGTATTCAGCTATTTAGGTCTTACCTAGAGGGTCGTACACAAAGAGTTAAGCTGAAAGGAACAATGTCTGATGTGAGGCATTTAACAAAGGGTGTTCCGCAAGGTTCTATACTAGGGCCATTATTATTTTCAGTCTATACTAGTCAGTTCCCTAAAGCTATGGAGCAGAGCTCAATTCATATGTATGCCGATGACACACAAGTTCTCCACTATTTTAATCCATTAGAATATGGTAATGCAGTCACAGCCATTAATAATGATCTAAACAGGCTATCTAGTGTGTCATCAAAACATTCCTTAATATTAAATCCGTCGAAATCTGCTCTACTTTTGTTTGGCAAAAAAACAGACTATGTTAATCTTCGGCAGGTACTAAACATATCAATTAATGGTATACAAATTAATATATCCGATAGTGCAAAAAATTTCGGTTTAGTACTGGATAGGTCTCTCAGGTTTCGAGAGCATGCTACCAAAAATATTCAGAGGGCATATGCTGCACTTCGATTATTGTATCCTCATAGGCACTACTTAAACAAAGTAACAAAAAAAATGTTATGTGAAACACTGGTTTTGTCCCAGTTTACCTACTGTGCCCCAGTCTATGCTCCTTGCTTAGATCATGATTTTTCAAATAGAATACAGCGGGTTCAGAACTCCTGTATACGTTTCATATACGGAATCAGAAAGTATGATCATGTGTCACATAAACTAAGGGAATTAAAATGGCTCAATATGAAAAATCGGTTCCAAGTATACGCCTTATGCTTATATCACAAAATTATTTTGACAAAAATACCTCCATATTTGTTTAATAAGATATCATTTCGCAGTGATGTTCATAACATTAATATCAGAAGTAGGGGGCTATTAACACCACCTCCCCACAAAACTTCATGTTTTGAACGAAGTTTTAAATTTACCGTATATAAGTTATATAACTCTATCCCCACAACTTTTAAAAAATTTGGTAGCTTTAAGTTCAAAAAATGTATAAATAAATTATTTTTCGATAAACAGAACGTTGTCTAGTTATATGATATAAGTTTATATATATACTGTTGGCAGAGTGCAGTATTGTTTTTAATTCTCTATTATGTATATGTTTTTAATATCATATAAGTGTGTATATGTATAAGTGTATTTTTTGTGTATTTTAATTTTTGATCTTATTCCTACTGGTTGTGTATATTTTTTGTTTTATCACAAGGGTTAAGTGACAGAGCACTATTATAGTGAACTTCCCCTTGTTTCCCATTATTGTATTGTAATTATATATGTTAAAATTTACTTACTTTGGGAAATAAAGACATTTATTATTATTATTATTATTAATATACAGAAGGTAGGTAATTTCATAATAAATAAAAAAGTGTGTAAGTTGTGATTTGCCTAATACCTAAATAATATTCTCTAAAACCTTTAGTTACTGTACTAATATGTTATTTTTCATTTTTCTTAGAAGCAGCTCTATTCCAATATGACAGTTTGGAAGCTGTTATATATTTTCTGTTTTTTTCTCACAAAAAAAATCCCCCATTATTACTTACGTAACAATGTGAGTAGGCCAGTGAAGTTTGTCTTATATTATTCTATAAATTCGATTGACTTTATAGACTGGGCTTATTTTCATAAAAGTACTATACAAGGAGCGTTTTATGTAACAATTGAGTAACCATGCTTTTTCCCCTATTTCGACCCTGCTGAAACCGAAAATCAGAGTTGCCCAGCTGAAAAATCGAACAGAAGTAAGATATACAAGATGGCGTCCAATATGCCGCCTAAAACCCTAAAACATTGTATCTCCCGTATCCTGTGACCTACAAACGTGGTTTAAATGTCAGTTATATATTTGAGGTTGAGGATCACGTTTAAATACATTCCAGAGTGACCGGAAGTAAAATATTCAAGATGGCGACTAATATAGCATCAAAAGCCATAAAATAGCAGATCTCCCGTCCCCCGTGACATAGAAGCATGGTTTAAATGTCAAATTATATGTTTTTGAGGGCGAGGAATGAATTTAAACACACTTAAACCCGACCGGAAGTAAGCTATTCAAAAGGGCAGCTAATATGGAGTCAAAAACTGTACAACCGCGTATCTTATTCCTTCTCCTGTGACCTAGATACATGACATAAATGTCTAATTTTATATTTTTTTGAAGGTAAGGAACACATCCAAATACACAAAAATAACATTTATTGACTTCCTGCAACGGCACAGCCTAGTGTTGCATTTCTGGTTTCTCCTCGTCTTCAAAATATTCATGTGCAGCTAACTTCTTGCCTTTCTGCTTTGGAATAAGTAGCATTTGTCTTTCATATATGTCTCTATTTAATGGATGGAAGAACTGATAGAAATCTTCAATCTCACATTCCAATTTCTCTTTGAAACTACTCCTTCTCGACTGGAATGGTTGTGGAACTTCAACATTAATATCTCTAGCCAGTTGAATGTAACTTTTCCATACACTACGCAAAGCTAAGACCTAAAATGAAAAAAAATATTGTTGTTAACAAAATTAAATAATTTATGGTAATGTTAAGTAAAGTAATGCAACTGCACCTTTTCAACAGATGAAGCAACACGAAATTCTTTGCAAATCTGGAAGAAAGGTAGGTACATTTTGAGGTTCTTTTCTTCAACTTTTGTGTTTTCTTTATTTCTTTTGTGTTTTAAAAGACAGCTGCAGTGATATAACGTTCCGCTGGCGATCAAGTCACAAATACTACTTATCCCCTCCCCCTTGGTGCGCCTCTGATATGTGTTCTTCATCCTCAAAAACATATAATTAGACATTTAAACCATGTTTCTAGGACACAGGGGACGGGAGATGCACCATTGTATAGTTTTTGACACCGGACGCCGCGCCATCTTGAATATCTCACTTCCGGCCGTTTTCAGCTGGGCAACCCCGAATTTCGGATTCAGCTGGGTCGAAATAGAGGGAAAAGTATGGTTACTCCATTGTTATATAAAATGCTCATTGCATGAAAACAGGTCTTTACTAGAATTTTGCCTAGTCTATTATTCTTCCTATTCTCCTGCTTTCTGCTGTGCCCAGATTGACCATCACTGGTTTCAGTGATAATAATGAAACCGCTAATCACACTTTGTGGTGTCAATTTCATATTACACTTTTCATTTCCTTTGCATCCAACATGTTCAAGTAAATGAAACAATATGGGTGTCACTAAAAACTAATTCTTATATTGCGTCAAACCCTGTTATCCAGATAATTATTGATAATAATACGTTAATAATAAAAAAAACAAAAAGATTTATATGTGGGTGAAATCACTGTACTTTCTATCCTTGCGGATACCAGATGTTAAGTTTCCTATGGATACACATAATAATATGACATAAATTAATGTTAATAATCTGATGTAAAATAAACGTACGATAGTAAAAGTAATAAAATAAGTAATCTTTAATGTTTCTGTTTTTATCTAACGCAAGTGAACACCGCCATAGTTAGTCACTATGATAACTTAGCAATAGGATTAAATTATTGAAATTGAAATTAGTATGAATATAACTGCAACTAGACTTGATTAATATTTCTGTGAGATATAGCAAAACTGTTTTTGGGGATTTGGTGAGCTTTCTACATTAGAACAATTGAAAACTACCAAAATAGTGTGTATGACTGTATAAGTTGCTGGTAAGCTGGATTTTTATATATAGATACAATTTATTGCCCTAATTAGCTAGGGCAATATTTAATATTTTTCTGACAAATATCCGCCTCATTAAAAAAATGGCGCCCAAAACAAAACTTTCTTCTGGAAGTAGCTTACCGTAAATCTAACACTAAAACTACTTATTACTATAATTATGGAAAAAATATTACCCTCTGAAGTTAACCACTTTCTTGCGATGAATTGCAATTACTCGGGTGTAAGGTTTTATTGCTGGAATGAAGTACTATTTTATATCAAAAAATTTCACTATATTCAAAAAGTGGTTATAGACGGTGTTCGATCTGATAAAATTGATGTCAAAAGGGGCGTTCCTCAGGGTAGTGTGTTAGGCCTACTACTTATCTCCATTTACTCCGCTGATGATTTTCAGATATTTTTTCGTTAAATGAGGCTGCCATTGTTATAAATAAAACGAGGACTTAGCCACCATTTGTAATATATCAAAAGCCCATTGTTTGATTCTTAGTGAATCTAAAACACAACTCTTAGTATTTGGTAGACACAGAGACACACTTCTGAATAACCCAAATTTTATAATTAATTTAAATGGAGTCACTTTAACACCATCTAACCATAGTAAGAACTTGGGAATATATATTGATGATAATCTAAGATTTCAAAGTCATATGAGCCACATCATCCGGAAATAGTACAGTAGAATTAAAGTATTATATATGCACAGAGATAAACTTACAAACGACGTAAAACTAAAGCTGTGTGATTCATTAATTCTTGCGATGTAGTGTACTGGCCAGCGCTATTAAGCAAAGATAAATTAAGCCTTCAAAGACTACAAAACAGCTGCCTTAGATATAATTATAATCTGAGAAAATATGATCATATTTCTGATAAACTCAATGACTCGAAATAGCTGAACCTGGATGAGCGGTTCAGAGTTTGTCTCATTTACAAGGTAGACATGTCGAAAACTCCCAAATATCTACATAATAAATTAATGAAAACAAGTACCATACATGACCGCCCAACTAGAAACAATTCTTTATATACTGTTCCTCGACACAATACCTTCGTTTTTGAAAGATCCTTTAGCTACAATGCTGTAAAAATATTTAATTGGCTACCTTCGCCTTAATTAGTTTAGAATCATTTCGAAAACAAGTTAAAGCCTGCAACTCAGATACTAGAAATAATTAATATGTTATCTACAGTTTTTTTTTCTATATTTCCATAGTTCTATTTTTTTATTGTTATCTTTATACATATGCAACTATAATAGCTTAACATTATGTACAGCTCGAAGTGGTTAAGTGGTTAAGTGAACTTCGCCACTTCTTTGAAGCGTAATTAATTTTGTAAATTTATCTGAAATCGAAATAAAGGCAATATTATTATTAACATCCCCACAAAATTGTGGGAGGTTACTAAAATTGGTCCAAAATCGAAAATTGAGATAACATCAAATCTTTACGTTCTGAGGACCAAGGAAGCCAAAAAAGTGGTTTTTGAAAAATGTCGGTGTGTGTATGTCTGTATCCATGTTAGATGTTAGCATGATAGCGGGGAAACCACTACACATATTTGGATGAAACTTTGCATGAGGGTTTCTTTGGTACTCCAGAAGATCTGAAAAGGTTTTGGTTGAGATCGGATTACGTTTAATGCCGTTTTGGCACAACATGTTGTTTATTTTATGATTACTTACAATCTGTAATCGAACCATTGAAAAGCAGTAAAAATTCCGATTTCTACGATATATCACACATGCCTTATTTCGCTTTGATTTCCGTGAAAAAAATTAAAGAACAAAATAAAAATCTATGGAGTCACGCTTCTTGCGTAAGATATATTTTATAGTTTAACCTAACGCTCGGTAGACTAGTCTGTTAAAGAGTACAGGTACGGTGTGTTGCAGCATCCTGGCCACGACAATGAAAAAACTCCGTGTTCTAGAACACAAATTTATGCGCCTTATTTCTGATTCGGGTACACCTCACTCAGAGATCTGTACGCCCGCTTTAACGACACAGTCCCACTAACAGACTACGTCTAAGAGATTTCGCAAAAATTCTACGAAATCAAACTAGACAATAGTCAGCTAACCCTCAACATAACACACATCAGACAGCGTAATGCAATCCTATTTAATTTGAAGCACCCATTACCATACCAGGCGTTGCCTATTTTTAAGCAACTTCCCCCTTAGCCTAACTTCTTTACAACTATAACTTACCTTTACTCTATCTTTATCTATCAATTTTGTAACCTCAACCTCTCTCTATCCCTTGTATGCTCATTGTTTTATCCTTTTTGTCCCCAAATTCAACCCTCGGCCAATAACTTCTTTGAAAATTCAAACCTTTAAAAAACCACAACTTCTTTATACTCTACTTTCCTGGCGGCAGGAACACCACCAAGGCGATAATTATCTCGAACGGGTTTTTTCGCTGGGCTTTTTCCCGTGCCAGTAATCCAAATTTTTTCTTTGTGTCTTTTGCGCGTAATAACGATAATTTACAGGTTTAGTCCTTAGTTTTAGGCTCATTTGGGCAGTGTTTAAATCCTCCCAGGGTGGCTATTCTTGAACTTGAGGGAGTAGAATGTGTAAGAGAAAACAATCGTTTTCTACTCCCTCATGTAAAGTTTGTATTCTTGAATTTATTTTCCCCAGCCAGGTAGACGAAAACACTCCCTACTTATTCCCTTACTTTTAGCAAGAGAAAGTCGAGGGAAAGCAGAAAAGAATCATTTTTTAAGTACTTTGTAGGTTATGACCGTGCGTGTGGAGGCTTGTCATATTAATTCGGTTTTATTTAAATAACGGATATCGAAGATTTAGTGGCTAGACAAGTTTTGAATGATTTAGAAGATGCGAAGGAACAGTTTGAAAATGCGAAAAATATTCGAATTTTAGGAAAAACGGATCGAATTTTTGTTCGTTTATTTTTATATCCGCAATTTTGTTCATCAGGATGAGGGTATACTGCTGCCATCGAATTAAATCCTAATATTTTGAGAAAAAAATGCTTTAGTATAAATACTGATGTATTTCCAAATATTACACATATGGATACTGTGAATTACTTGGTTTGCATAGACGAAAGATGAGTTCAAACCATTCAAAAGTCTTGAAGCTGTTTGTGGTTAGGTGCAAGAAGTACTCTGCAAGAAATTTACAGAGTAAAAGCTTGTTGCAAAGGTAAGAATTGTTATCAGTGATCAACCATTCTTTCCATAAAACTTGCCTAATTAAATGTTGCTTTATAAATAATTGCTAACGTACAAATTAATTTTTCAGGTTATAAACTCGTTAGCATCGTGAACAACAGCAATTGATTCCTTGGATTATTGCAGATTCAGATGGTTCCTTAGTACTTACTGTGAATATGTTGCTAGTCTAGACAAAACATGTTCACTACTTAGCGACAAGAAGTATTTCCTTTTAGTTTTTTAACAGTAAATATGGCTATGGTCGAGGTATTAACCGCTGTAAATTTTTTTAAAAAGACACCATATAAATTAAGCAATGAAGATTGAGGTGCTATAAACTATTGGAGGTACCTATGTAATAAGACGTACATAATTTCTTCCATCAGTTGAACCTTCGTCTATAATGTATCTATAGTTTGGACTATATAATCCATTGTAATTTCTGTAAGAATTTTATTTTTCATATATTGTTTATTTTATTAAATATTCCCTTTTTATTATGCTTTATTTATCACTACTTCTATATATTGTTATAGTAAATCGGAATAGTTAATTACGTCGAACTTGTACTTAGGTACGTTCATGTAAGTGAAAGCAGAACAAAATATCTTTACTAATTAAATAATTTATTATCCAAGGTCTATTAGTACTTCTAAGGATAATCGAGAAGAAAGTTATAATTTATATTGTAAGAAAAAAATAAACGATTGTAACATAACGTGTATACTTTATATTAACCCTTTCGCTGCGCAGTGCGGTTTTACGTATTCTCGTGTAGTGCGCAATAAATTGACCGCTTGCGAGTATACACTCTTGGAGCACGCAGATCCAATATTACGTTACTATTTGATTTGGTTTATTGTATGCATAGTCTATTATTATATATAAAATTGAAAGAAAAACAAAAACCAAGTGCTCTAGTTTCAATAATAATAATTTATTTTTAAAAAATGGTTAAAGACAGTACAAGTAAACATAAACACAAAACAACATTTTCTTATCAAAAACATTAAGGTACAACAAAAACTTGTGTAAGTATATAAAAATGTATTAATAGTACATATACGCGTGTTAAATCGCTTTGAGCAGTCTGAACCAATTTAAAAACAACAGGCGAGTTAACACGCTTGGAGCACAGTGGGCCCATTTATTTTTCGCGCATATACATGCTTTGAGCAGTGAAAGGGTTACTATCTATCTAAGCAATAAAAGTAACATTCATAGTTTATATATTATAACAAAAAGGGCTTATAGTTACAATTCAACACTCATAGCCCATTCAGACTTTGTTTATATGTTCACTGAACTTAGACCACTTCAAAGTTTTAATTTTATACTTCTTCAATGTTCAGTAGTCCAACATTCAGTTTTTAAACACTACACGATATACTTTAAAAGGGCACATTGCATCACTTGTTGACAGCGGGTAGGTACTCTGGAATTTCCTTTCTTAATTTATGTACTTCATCAAATATCTTGATGAAGCTTGCAAATTTTCTTCTTTAAAACAATTTCTGCCATTGCACTTTTCTCTCTCTTGGTACAGCTCCACACCTTCGCTCAACTAAAATTTAAACAATAATTATTAAAAATACTGGCAAACCAATATAAAATGTTAATTTTCTTTACCCTGAATTGTTTATTGCTTGTTTGGGCAGCAGTAATTATTATATAAGCAGTTTCAGTTTCACATATGGGTTTTAAATTATATCCCTTATTGAGAAAGGATGCTCAATTGGATATATCATCATGGTCTTGTAATACGGCTGTTTTTCCTACAACATACACCCACATTAAAAATCAAATTCTTCTTACATTAATATGCAATATACCACTAATAAAATCCTTAGAAGACTCTTGTAAAATCGTTTCTTTTAATTGTTTGGAATCAGTTGCAGTCTTTTAACCCCTAACTTCTTCTGATTGTAAATGGAGGTTATTTTATAAAAATTGGCATAGATTTGGATTGTCACACTTCCACAATTAATAATAAACCAAAAACTTGTCATTTTGTATGTAAAATATACATATAAACAATAATATTACGAAAAGTTCAGTCAGTTGCCATTTGACAGTTATAGAATTTCACTACAATAAATATGTTTTTGAT
This sequence comes from Rutpela maculata, assembly GCA_936432065.2. Lineage (NCBI taxonomy): Eukaryota > Metazoa > Arthropoda > Insecta > Coleoptera > Cerambycidae > Rutpela > Rutpela maculata. Next base: position 54,443,906 of record OW386289.2, on the reverse strand, counting down.
CTGTCAACTGTCACGCCACGCCACCACCAAACAATTTTTGGCCACCACAGCTGATAAATATCAGATAAAGGAGAGTTCTGGTTGGTTATATCGTGAAGAACAATATGACTACACTGTAGACTTCTCCCTCAAACTTTCACCGGTCCCTCGTTATTCCTTTTGTTCAAGAATACATGTTTTTCGAGTAGGGGAATGTCAAGTGAAAGGCGAGGGAATAAATTCGCCGGGGAGTAACAATTTCTCTCGCGCTCAAGAATAGCCACCCAGGCGGATAGGAGTCCCAACTGTCCCACTATTTATTACTGTTTAAGCCAAACCGGACCTTTCCCGTCCAACCCACATTCACTGTTCATTCATTGTTTGGTTGGCTCTGGACCAGGCTCCGGCTACGCGAGTTCTTGTATTTTAACTTTAAATAAATTTTAATTTATTGATTGATTTATTGATTGATTGATTGTGCAGACTATAAATTTAACACGCCAGTTCGTAGGTTCAAATCACACCGATCGTAAGACTTTTTTTTTAATTTCAATATGAAAAAATATATCAACTTAATAAAAATAATTAAATGAGATCGTTCATATCTTTTAGTGCTCTTTTCAGCTTCAAAGTTCCACCGGGTTGGGGAGCAGCCACTTCCAGTAGCTGCCGATTTTTTAATTGATTTCGGAGAAAGTCTGAAACAAAAAATGTATTTATTAATTATTCTTTCTGCTAAATGACCACCCTGTATATTTTCCAATAAAAGCACATCAGGTTTTCTCCTCGATAATAGTGTCACTACATTAAAGATATTATTTTCGCCATAGTATCCTATTTAATTATTTCTTGCGTGACCACCCTGTATATTTTTCACCGAAAGTATATCAGGTTTCCTTCTCAGTACTAGTGACAATAATATTACAAATATTATTTCCACCATAACGTTTAAATAATTATTCCTTGATACAAAGAAGTAATAATATAGAGGAATGATAGATAAAATATGCAATTTTCTCGTATTCCTCTTGGTTTCCTAATTCTCTGATTAGGATGTGAATGATATTACCATAATTACTATAAACGCAGGGTGCTTGTCACAAATGCTGATGAAGGGAACTCTGTTTAAAAGAAGGATCCACTCACATTTTTTACACTGACTTTGTATTGCTCGACTTTATTAAGAGCAAAAGGAGCCCGCAGCGTCAAAGATGTCCGAGTTTGATTTGCGCTAACGAGAGCCAAAAGCTCGAAACCTGTACCCAAAAAAGCAATTTTTAATAGGTAAAACAAAAGCAAAAGTTAATCTATTAATTAAGTCAAGAACCCAGCTTATTACTTAAAAGAAAGAGAATAGATCCCTGCCCGGGATATCAAAAGGTAAAATATTTGTAGCAAAACAAATAATCAAAATTGTCTAAGACAAATAAAGAGAAGACAGATATAAAAATTCACTTCTAAAAGGTAATTTATAAACAGGTAATCTACAAAATGTAATGTGCTAATATTTTGGCAAAAGGCCATACTACATTAAAAATTGCACGAGATGATATGAAAAATTAATTCTTAGTTGGCCAACTGCAACATTAATTAATTCATCAAAACATTAAACAAAATATTACTAATAAAAACATATTTTGATACGTTATATAAATACCTAAATCGTTATAAGAAAGCAAAAATATTTACAAACGAAATTAAATCCTGGGTAGCATGTTTAACTAAAATTTACGCACACAAAGATAATGTGCTTATGCACAGTAAAATATTTACAGGTGTTAGCCAAGAAGATATCTGCATAAGTTTTTAGGGAAAGTACGATGCACTCGCGGAAGCAATTCTAGTTCTCGGTGTAAACCACAGACAAGTTTAAAAGATATATAAGAAAACTGTCCACAAACAAGTGGAATTACTCAAAACCTCACTTCACAAACGACGCTGGAAACGAGGGTAGAACGCCGTGCACAGCTATAATGGATGAAGATAATCAAGGGACTATAGTCACTGAACACAGTGGGAAAAGATAGAAGTTAATCTAATTACGTCTCGACCTATTCACTTAGATAGCTTAGCTACTAAATTCAATTTAATAGCTCGGTAACAGGTCTGCAACCTGCCACATTATTATACGGCAAATAAATACAGTGATTAAAACGTATGTTGACATTAAAATCTTGTTTTAAATCCAATGCACTCATGCATTCGCAGAAAAAAATAAGTGAACCAACAAATTCTACAAGTGTAGATAATTAAATATATTTTTTAGAGAGTCAAATTCACTCTCATTTTGATAAACAATAAAACTTTGGAGCTGGGACATCCGATGCCGACTCGTGGACAGATCGCTCTAGATTAATACATTCTTCAATTGCCGTGCGAACTCTATAGATGGTTGGTATGCGCGGGGTAAAATTCTTATATCGAACATTCTGGTGCTACAGAGATGGACTGGAAATATTTTTATGTTGGAAAATAAACAAAACGTAATAAATTTGGTAAATTTAACGAATACTTTCTAGAGGTTAAAAATGAACCGTTACATCACATTTCGTTATTTATTTTTTTAGGCTTGTCTACTCTGTATATTTTTCACTAAAAGTATAAGTTTCTTTCTTGGTAATTGTGTTAACTACATCCCACACACTATTGTTTTCCGCCACATATTTTACATTAATTATCTTTTTTTTGGGTAGCCCACTCTGTATATTTTTCACTAGAAATGTGTCCCATTTCTTCGATGGTAATAGCGTCAACCACCTAACAAATATTATTTTTCTTCGTTAAATTGTTTTGTAGATATAACCCCGATAAACAGACAGACACCAAATCAACAAACAGTCAGACTGACTGTATTGAAAGAATAATTTTCGTTTTTTGCAGTTATTTTTTCACGATTAAAATATTTCCTTCGGTAAGCCAAGGAAGGAAAGAATAAAATTTGTGATTATGGACCATAATTCTCTATTAAATATGTCCATTTTTTCCGTATGTCCTCCTTTGATGAAAAGTATAAGTTTTCGAGGAACTCAATTAAATTCTTTCTTGATTTTTATTTTTTTTTTTAATATTTCACTATAAGCATATTGAATAGTTTAATAAGATCTTACTCTGAACTATGCTTAAATACATTACTTTAAATATAAAGTTAAGCAAGGCTGTCCATGCACTCATAGAATCAGACAGATAGACAAATAGGCAGGCAGGGGGACGTATAGGCGCATTTTTCTTTTTCAGTATTTGAGATCGGACTGTTTTATTAAAAATTCAGTTTATATTATAATGAATATTAAAAAAAAATCCTATCATTAGTCGGAGTCGGTTGCTCAGTCGTTAGCGCGTCTAGTTTTCGCCCTGAGTGAAATGGGTTCGAGCCCCAACACAGCGAAAAAAAAATTATAGTAAATTTTCCCCAATAAGTGGTTCTGATTCCACTATAAACTATATCGTATACAGTCCCGTTTCCTTTACTCAGACAAATCTAGATCACGTAGACTTAAGAGGATCATTTAGGTGACACGGAAAGTGGTTAAAATACATTTTAACGCATTTTTTTAACGTAAATATTTAATTGAATCAAAAAGACACGAAGAGATCGTTTTAAATACGAATTACTTGGGCGATAATAAAAACCGTTTTTGCAATTAAAGACCATGGGCATGATAATGCTTATTAAAGTTCAAATTACATGAGCAATTACTGAGGCATAAACAAAGTTGTACTTTACACGCTTGATAAAATTGTACTTTTATGTTTATCCATACATTGTTGCCTGTCTGTAATTTTATACATGCATCTTGATCGTATGCCTAAGAATTATCATGGTTGTCGTCACTATATAAATCATATCACGTTAAAAATTAGAAATACACGATGAACATGATGTTGGAACTTATTTTCACTCTTCTTACCGTTCAGTTAATGACGGTGAAAAGAGCCTGATATATTATTTAATGACAAAAGGAATGAAAAGGATTGTATTTGTAACTCCAGCGCGATGAGAAAGAAAAAACTTGTGCAATTTTTCGGTGGTTTGAAGTAAGAGTAGACAGTAGAAGGAAAAATTATATTTATTAAAACATGCATACTCTACTCTCCCTTCAAGAGCCCTCAGGGATAAATCTGTTGTATTACAGCGCTCCACAAAAAAAGGTCGTGGTCTGGATTACTGACCATGGTATTCCTATGTATTTTTCGACGCTGAATCCGAATCCGAGGTCAAAAAAATTCGTATACCTCAAATTTATGTACAGAGCCAAAAATATCCCTTAAATGGGGGTAAAGTTATCAATATCAGTATCTTTACATGAAAAAGAGTATGAATGGGCACTTAACAACCCTCGTGCGCTCATTCATCATTGCCAAGGGCGTGACAACCCCCTCCCCCCCGAAGGGGTTGGTACACCTTCTACACCCTTTTTATACCCTTTCGGACATAGATCTGCATCATGAAAGCTTCTAGCTTACAAGCTCTTCAGAATGTAAGAGAGACATGGTAGAAGGTGAATACAGCCAAAGAACCAACCTCCTAGCCCTCTATTGGATGGACGTGGAGAGCAATTTTTTTTTTCACTGCGCAATGGTCGCAGTACGCTGTGCAGAACAGCCCTCAACTGCTTTGCCCGTACTCGTCTAAGGAGTGGAAACCACCCCCAAATTCACAAGAAGTATACGAAAAACTTTTAAGACCGGAAAGATGCACTCTGGAGTTTTTCAATCTGAGGGAAGACAAATCTGCCATCGGTATTGAGTTTGCACAGCAACAACCAACCCCCGAAATTAATTAATATACTTATAAAAATGGTTATTTTCAATTTTTCGAAAAAAACTTATTCTTCATAATTTCTTTTGCTCGTTATATAAATACGATTCACGTTGAGAAAATTTGATTTTGTTATACAGGGCGCGCAAAAATTATAAAAATTTGAATTTTCAAAATAAAAAATTTTAAAATCAATCTTTTTGAGGCAACGGGATAAAGGAGCTTAAAAGCAGTAATCGCAAAGCCAAATAAATGTTTTTCATGGGAGTTATTGTTACTAAGTTATTTGATATTAAAAATTAAATCGATTTTTCCCCATATCTTGTTATCGATTAATATGTTTTAAAGACTATGTATTAATTGCAAAAAACGTTGTTTGTAACTATTATTCATAAGTTTGGGTGTAAATGTTGTTTTATAATTTTTCAACTCAGGTCCTACTTCATTGAATTAACTTTTAGTAATTAAGATTGCCGCTGTGAAATAATGCTTAGGTGACATTGTTATTTGTTAACATTTGTCAATTAATATCTTTAGAAAAATGTTGACCCTAGAGCAGCGCATTTACTTGATCAAGTGTTATGGTATTGGAGAAGTGTCCTATAAATACGCGATAGAAGTTTTCCACAGGAAGTTCCCAGGTGTACAAGTTTCTGTAAATGCTTTAAGAAATATGGTTCGTAAATTCGATGTTTATGGTGATGTTAAAGATGTGAAAAAAACAAAAAAAAAGACATGATGAAAATGATGCTACAACAATTTTAGTGTTAGAATCAGTTCGCAATAATCCTCAACTTCCTTTGAGAGCAAGAGCGAGTCAGGTGGGTGGTGCATCTAAGAGTCACGTACACAATATTCTGTCCCAAATAAATTTCACGCATTCAAACCAACCTTTATCCATAAACTTCAAGAAGGTGATGATTCATATCGATTTGAATTCTCTTTACTAATGGGTGAACGCATAATGGAAAGCCGTAATTTTCACCATCATATAATATTCAGTGACGAATCTACATTTACAATAAATCCACACTTCAGGAGTCATGAAAACAGCCAAAAATTTAAGAAAATCAACATATGGTGTGCGTTAACGTTCAATAAAGTAATTGGTCCATTTTTCTTGGAAGGAAGGCTTAATGCAAATTATTATTTAGAAATTCTTAGTGAATACTTTTTGCCACAAATTGATGAAGTAAGTTTGGAATTTAGAAGAAATATGATATTCCAACAGGACGGCTGCCCAGCGCATAGTGCAATGATTGTCACCGATTGGCTAAATGAACATTTCCCCGAAAAATGGATTGGGCGCCATGGACAGATAAACTGGCCAGCGCGGTCTCCGGACCTCACCGCAATGGATTATTTTCTGTGGGGGTATCTTAAGCCAAAAGTGTATGCAACTGACATGCAAGATAATATTGAGATTTTAAAAAACAGAATCACTGATGTAATTGCTACAGTGACACCAGATATTCTTCACAATGTTTATAACGAATTTCGAAAAAGGATGGAGAAATGCGTTGACGTAAAAGGGTTTCATGTTGAGTAAGGACGTTACTGTATAAATACTTAAGTTGAATAAATACTTTCTCACATTTAATTAAAAAAAAATTGTTCAGTCTATTTCTAATATCAAATAACTTAATAACAATAACTCCCATGAAAAAAACATTAATTGGCTTTGCGATTACTGCTTTTAAGCTCCTTAATTCCAATGCCTCAAAAAGTTTGATTTTAAAATTTTTTATTTTGAAAATCCAATTTTTTATAATTTTTGCGCGCCCTGTATAACAAAATTAAACTTTCTCAACGTGAATCCTATTTATATAACAAGCAAAAGAAATCATGAAGAATAAGTTTTTTTCGAAAAATTGAAAATAACCATTTTTATAAGTATTGCTAAGTCCATTCGTGGACACACTGTATAGAGTGTAAGAGGAAGACCTGAAAAGAGACAAGAATTTTAGAGAACCAAGTATGATTGAAGATAAAATGGAGTGTATGGACGAAAAAGACATGATATATTGGTGATATCATGAGAAAATTCATGAACAAAGGATTAAGGGTGTATGAGGCCGGACAATGAAGACTGAGAGACAAGGTGTCGGCGAATGAAAGAGTATGCGGCGAAGACATGTAGGTAGAGAAAATGAGTGAGGAAAATTTTGAAGGAGTGTGTTAGAAAAAGTGTGTGTTCAATTAAAGCATATAACGCAGAGGTCGGGTAAACAGATAAGCCAGACAGGGCGGAGTAAATGTTCGAAGGTTGAAAAAGGGATAGCAGAAGATGTATGAGAGCTCGATAAGTTACGCACTAAAAAAAATTAATCTTCCCACATCCTTCTGCACCTTCCTGTTTCCCACTCATCGAGGGGTGTTCTTTACTTCCTTTAAGGGTTAGTCTTGCTGTGCAAACTCAATGCCGTTAGTAGATTTCTCTTCTCTTAGATTGAAAAACAGTGCATCTTTCCGGTCTTAAAAGTTTTTCGAATACTTCTTGTGAATTTGGGTGTGGTTTCCACCACTTAGACGGGTACGGGCAAAGCAGCTGGGGCAAAGCAGCTGGGGCAAAGCAGCTGAGGCAAAGCAGTTGTTCTACACAGTACATTGCGACCATTGAGCAGTAACAACAAGAAAAAATTTGCTCTCCCACATCCTCCTCCACCCTCGTCCAGCAGAGGGTAGTTTTCACCCCTCTAGAGTGGTTCTTTGGCTGAGCCCACCAACCACAAGGTCTCTCTTGCATTCTCAAGAGTTTGTAAGCTAAAAGATTTCATGACGCAGATTTGTGTCCGGAAGGGTATAGAAGGCGTACCAACCGCTTCGGGGGGGAGGAGGTTGCTACGCCCAATAAATGAGAGCACGAGGGTTGTTAAGTGCCCATTCATACTCTTTTCCGTAATGATACTGGAATCATAACTTTATCCTTATTTAAGGGATATTTTAGGCTCTGCACATTAAGAGGTATAGTAAATTTTTGACCTCGGATTCGGATTCAGCGCCGAAAAATACATAAGAATACTATGGTCAGTCATCCAGATCACGACCTTTTTTTTTTTTTGTGGGGCTGTGTTATCTGTGGCGTCATATGCATACTGTTAGCGAGATTATATATTATTTTTCACTTTGTTTTTGAATATTTTTTGGATTTGAAAGTAACAAATTTTTATTTATGATGAAGTATCCTCTAGGCAGGGCTAGAGATACTACACCCTTGATAAGATGTCCCATAAGGAGATTTCTTATTATTATACTAGGATGATTAACCCGGGAGGCAGCGACCTTTTGGAGCTAGTAATTTCATTAAGGCTGATTTTCACATCATATGTAGTAGTTTATTGCGTGTAACTACAAGAAACGGCGGTCCGCTGGCGCACCCGCGATGGGGGAAGTTACGAGAACGCCACCCACACGTAAAAAATTTATTGAAATAAAAAAATTACCATCAAAGTTGAAATTTTGTATGTTGCTTAATAATGTTAAAAAGTGATAAAAAAATCATAGCCAGCTGTTAAAATGATGATGGACAATACGTCCGCGGCTCATATTTACAGTGTGTCCCACGTTGGGACTGGCCACCCCCGTAAAATTTTTATTTATGAACAGATTTTTATGTTGTTTTTTTAGTATCTAGATCTCGCAAAAAGGCATTAGAAACATATTCTGTTAATTCCGGCACTCAAAGCCATGGACAACTACGACCATTGTTTAAGTGTGAAATATTGAGAAGTACTATTAAGGATTTTTTTTTAGAATATTGGAACGGATTCTAATTCAGGATTACCTATATACCTATTGTACCAATTTTTGTCGGGTGACCCAAAATATTAAAAATAAGTTTTTAAAATAGCGAAATTTAAAGTAAAAGAACACATTACTTTTGTATCATTTAAATTATTTATTGATAAAATTATTATTATTATTATTTAAATTTGTATTTATTTCGAAACTTTATAAACAATAGGGAACTTGCCCAAAAAATAAAATTGAATTAAAATACTCAAAATCGTAAACTAACATCATTAAAAACCCCATAGACAACAAAAAATTAAAAAAAAAAAAATCCTCCAGAAATATAAACGATTAGAATCTGCCGGGTTTTACTCACTCCTGAAACGTGACGTCAGAGGGTGAAAGTCGGATGACTTCGTCAAGCGACACCGATTCTGCTTTCGCATGCTCATTTGTCAGAAGCAACTAGCAGCGAACACAATCTAACCTAAAATTCGTTGGAAAAACATCTTCAATATTCTGAAATGTCACAAAATGTCACTTTTGATTCGTTCGTGCCGAGCCTAATTTTCGAATTTCGCCGTGCAATTAACGATCAGGTTTATCTGAAAGACTTCCTCTTTACGTCGCGACATCGTACGACCGTCCCAATGGTGTTTTTCGAAAAATATGAACGTGTCAAGATTGCATGTTTTTGCAATTTTTTCGGCTCCGAAATGTAAGCTGTTTTTTGCTATTTTTCGCAGATATCTCCGAAACGGTGGGAGTTATCTCGAAATAAAAAATAAGGTCAAACGAGTATTTTCCACTACGAATCTTTTGCTATCACCAGACTTTTGATTTTTTTTTTTTCGTTTCGGAGATATCTACAGAAATATCGGCCACGTACGGCAAAAAATTGCAAATTTTGAGCTTCTACAGTTGGCAACTTTCTAATCTTGGCTCCTACGCCAAAACACTACTCTAGCTAATTTAAACGTAATTAAATTTGCTAAAACTTCCTTTTTTATTTTTCAAATTCCGACAAAAATTAAGGAATTAGAGGGGGCGGGATTTGGGACTTTTTTTTTCGGTAAAATTTCTCCATATTGTCACAGTAATTAATCGGTGATTAACTGAAATCGATCTCATTTACGATGTTCACTTAATATCATGTCCTATTTTAACGCTCCGTTAATCTCTGACCTTCGAAACAAAGGTTTCTGAGAAAAAATATTTTTTTAAGATTTATATATACTCTATAGGGAAACGTGTAATTTCCTACATTTCCTCGAATATCTCGATAATTATCGGTTTTTTCGAAAAATTTCTAGACAGCTTATGTAAAGAGAATTAATTGAGCTTTCCGACATTTTTTTTTATTTTTTCTCTAACATAAAAAACAAAAGACTTATGACCGAATATGCGGACGTCTCAAAGCCAACTGCCGCCCGGTCTATTAATTATGGTGAATGGCTAAAGTACGCCATCTGTTAATACCACGTGAGACTAGTTTTCACCCGGTGACGTCACAGTGCTTTTCGTGACGAGTGGCGAGGATTTCAACTTTAATTATTTATTGCAAAGTAAGTACTGCAATTTAAGAGCTGATATTCGGTGTGGCATATTTTTATACATAAATACACACTTTAATGAAATAAAAAAAAATGGGCAAGTTCCCCATTACCATAAACCTGTAAAAACAAATTAGATTTTTAGATCTGTAAAAACTTGAGCGATTTGTGTTATTAAAACTTAGCAGGCGTGGGAAAAAAATATTAGTTGAAAAATGGCTGCCACTGACACTGTTTAACTAGCATCTTAGTTCTTTGATAAACGACTAAAATAACTTAGTTATTACCTATATTGTTATAATAATAGCTATTCTTTACAAGAAATTGTGCGATTAGTTAATTAATCAATGAATTGTGCTAAGTTTTAATAACACAAACCGCTCACGTTCTTATAAATCTAAAAATCTAATTTATTTTTACAGGTTTATGGTAATTGTTGTATAAAGTTTCGAAATAAATAAAAATTTAAATAATACTATTTTTTAAGTAATGTTTGTAATGTATTTTTTTATCTATGTGCTTTTTACCTGCTCTATCCAATATATAATTGGCACAAAGAACTAATAAAAGTCTATTTATATATCTAATAATAATTTTATTAATAAATAATTTAAATACTACAAAAGTAACGTGTTCTTTTATTTCGAATTTCGTTATTTTATAAACTTATTTTTAATGTTTGCCACCTTGTATTACAATAAGGACAAAAATTGGTACAATAGGTACCAATATAGGTGGTCCTAAATAAGACTCCTTTTCCATATTCTAAAATAAAATCTCTAATAGTACTTCTCAATATTTAGCACTTAAACAGAATGGTAGTAGTTGGTCGTGGCTTTGAGTTCCGGAATTAGCAAAACATGTTTCTAATGCCTTTTTGTGAGATCTACATATTTAAAAAAAAAAAACATAAAAATCGGTTCATAAATGAAAATTTTATGGGGGAGGCTAGTCCTTAAGTGGGACACACTGTATGAGCAGCTGACGTATTATCCAGTCATTTTAATAGCTGTCTATGGTTTTTTATCACTTTTTAACATTATTAAGCAACATACAAAATTTCAACTTTGGTGGTAATTTTTTTATTTCAATAAATTGTTTACGCGTGGGTGGCGTTCTTGTAGCTTCCCCCACCGCGGATGTGCCAGCTGACCGCCGTATCTTATATGTACACGCAATAAACTACTACATATGTGAAAATCAGCCTTAATTGTATGAGTCCCAAAAATGCGTCGCTGTGTCCCGGTCTATTAGATCAACAGTATTATGGAAAGAATGGATGTTTCTTAGGCCGTGTTAGCGGACACCTCCTCACCCTACGTTTTGGCCTTAGCATAGTTGGGCATGAACGTCACGTGAACAGGACGGCCGAGCCTGTACTCAGTAGAGCATGCGCGAAAGCACCAGTCATATACTGTAACTGAGTCGGAGAACGCGTATGTGTTGTATCATACTTTATCAAAATAATAAATGGATTGTGGTGGATTTAGACTTTTATTTAGGGTAGTTTACCCTCGAGTTAACATGAAAGTTATATGCTGGATACTCAAAAGAAGATTTCTCAATATACATTTAAGTAGTTTCAAAATCTTTAATGATAATTACTGAGGGAAGGATAAATAAAAATGTAAGCGTTCTTTCAACTGAATTGTATAGGAGAATTCAAGGGCGGATTTAAAAATTTCAATAATTTTTTTCTCATCTGTGGCGCATGGGACCCATCCGAAATATGGGAAATAACATCTCGAGAAGCACTTTTCTAAAAAATTTTGAAAAAGCAGTTTGCGAAAATTTTTTTCAAAATTCGGTTATCCCCCCCCCCCCAGGTCTAGGGACTCCTGTTATTTTTTTTGTCATATGCATTTTACTTTTCATAAAAATACAATACTTTTGAAGTTTATGAAAATATTTTCATTACTAACTGAGATACAACGAATTGAAATTTTGTTGTGATTTGTTAAATTGTAAATCACAAAATTTCAGTTGTATCTCAGTTAGTAATGAAAATATTTTCATAAACTTCAAAACATATTGTTGTATTTTTATGAAAAGTAAAATGCATATTACAAAAAAAAATAATTTTAAACAGGAGTTCCTAGACCGCAAACTGCTTTTTCAAAATTGTTTAGGGGTCGTTAGAGAAGTGCTTCTCGAGATGTTATTTCCCATATTTCGTATGGGTCCCATGCGCCACAGACGAGAAAAAATTATTGAAATTTCTAGATCCGCCCTTGGGAGAATTAAACATATATGTACGTTTTGTACAAAGCGTCAAATGCCAAAAAAATATCTAATTAAGTAGTATAACTCGCTCTTAGACTTTTAACCACATAAAGTCATAAATCACTTGTTTTTATTAGCTCTAATATTTCTTCAATTACTGCCCTCTAGATTGGCCTGAATCATACATGAAATAAATCATTTCTCTTACAGCGCCAGCGTGATTACTTGCTGTGATTCATGTTCCTTTGTTATATGTGTTTGATATAATCAAATAATTATAACCAAAAAAATAGTCACCATAGAAAAAAAAATTATATAATTACAGGCACTACTTTGCAAAAGATGCATCGAAAATTGAAATTCCCTGGAAAAAAATCATACTTGCGATGTTTTACCGAAATAAATGAAAAATTGCAAAAAATGTACTTTTTATTATTGAATTTTTAATAGCTGCTATAGAGTTATTCAAAAATTTATTTTCTTAGTATTCCCCTCGCAGTATTGTAATCGTGAAATAATCACTCTCCAAGATTTCATAGAAATGTTGCGTTTCAGATGTAGATTACAAAAATTAAGGTCTTCCAATTCCATATTTGATAGAGAAAAATAATATTTGATAGGCAGTTAACACCACTGACAAAGAATAAAACTTGTTATACTTTTAGTGAAAAATATACAATGTGAACAAGCTTAAAAAATAATTAAAGAAAAATTGTGACCTAAGACAATAACATGTGACGAGGAAGAAACCTGCTATGTTTTTAGTGAAAAATATACTAGGAGCTTGTCCTAAAAATGATTAATTAAGAAACGATGGTGGAAAATAATATTTGAAGTTGACGCTATTATCGAGCAGGAAACCACTAAAAAGTATATCAACTTTTAGTGAAAAATACACAGGGTGATCATTTTAAAAATATAATTAAAATCGACTATGGAAAATTGTATTTGTAATGTAATTGTCACTACCGCAAGGAAAAATCTTTTATACTTTTAGTTAAAAAAATATACTTGGTGGTCATTCAGAGAAAATAAGACATACAAGATAAAAAAAAGTGCTGTGCAAACTACCAAAATATAGTATTCCTATGTATTTTGGGCCGCTGAATACGAATCCGATGTCGAAATTCCCCCAGCAAATTACCAGAATTTTCTAGCCTCAAAAAACCTCTTAAAATCATCAAAAAAGAAAATAAACACTTATGCAAATGACTAAAATATTGTATTCCTATGAATTTTGAAACGCTGAATATGAAACCAATGTCGGAATTCCCCTAGAAAATTACCAGAATTTTCTAATCTCAAGAAATGGCTTAAAATCTACAATATTGTAAATCAAAAAAAATAAATACCTATGAAAACGTCTAAAATATTGTATTGTAATTTGAGACGCTGAATATGAACTATATGTAAGATTTCTCCAGCAAATCACCAGAATTCTCTAACCTCAAAAAAATTGCTTTAAATCTACAATATTGTCAAAAAAATGAAAGAAGTCCTATGCAAACGACCACATGTTAACACTTAAACTAGTAATTCAAGATATCTTTTAATATTTTTAAAATTGATGAGAGAGTTTGGGTGTCAAAGGATTAAAGATCTTATCCCCTTTCGTGGTAACGAACCCTTTTACTATCATAAGTTCTATGCTGTGGATTTCGCGCTCGTTTGACACCTTTTTCTTTGACTTCTCGTTTTAACGTCCAACAAAAATCTGCCATCATATTTATATCCCACCTTCCTTGATAACGCCGCTTCATTCCCATAATATCCTGATGGAATCTTTCTCCCTGTTCTTCACTATAACCCCCAAGGTATTCAGGAAAGTCATTAATATGAGAATCTAAGAAGTGGATCTTCAGATTCATATTGCAACCTAGCTTCCGATCGTTTTCCACCAGATTAGCGACAATTTCTCTGTAGTTATTACTTTTTTGATTCCCAAGAAAATTTTCTAATATTGATGACTTTCCTGAAAACCTCGAGGATTATAGTGAAGAACAGGGAGAAAGATTCCATAGGACATTATGGAAATGGAGCGGCGTTATCAAGGAAGATAGGATGTAAATAATAATAATAATAATAATAATAATAATAATAATAATAATACCTCTATAATACCGGCTAAGACCTCTGCCGAAATTCGGCAGAGGTCTTAGCCGGCAGAATGCAGAAGGCCGTCATCCTCGGCTCATTACGTCTACTCAGGGCACACGATTCTTGGACCCAGTAGTCACTCACCCTACGGGCGTGGGGAGTGGCTACCGGTACCATCAGCCCCTGTGAGGGTCGGAGCCACAGAGAAAGGTGACTGGTTTTTAGCTAGCTAAAAAAAAAAAAAATACATTTATTCATAGATGAAATGGTACAAATTCGACAATACTGCCCTCATCCATTTGCCCAGTACTACTCACTAAACCTAAATTAAATAAAACTAAAACTAAAATATATTTTTTCATGACAATGACGTATCACAAGCCAACAGCATAAAAATCTCCGATAAATATCCTAAACAGCCCATAAACAACGAAAAATACAGGGGGCACCACAGAACTATTGACGTTGGATTAGCAACAATTGGGTTTCAATATATCTTGACATTTTTCTATATTTTTCAGTTTTAATTTCATCTGAGAGTTCATTCCATAAATGGGCTGCTATATACGTGTATGACTTTTGAAAAAATAGCCGTCCTGTGAGGGACTATTACAAAGTTGGTTATATTTCTGGTATCATGACCGTGGTTATGTGTAATTAATTTTGAACTTAAATAAATTGGCTCATTTGTTTTAATGATCCTCCATATGAAACAATACATGTGATGTAGTATTCTGTTTTCCATATTTAAAATTTTATGCTCATTTAGATACGGGGTGATATGATTGCGGAAGGGAATATCATAAATGTACCTCATACATGAATTTTGAACTTTTTGTATGGCATGTTTCATTAAAAAAGACAGCGTATTACCATAAACCACATCTCCATAATCAAGTAGAGATAATATTAACGAATTACAAAATATTTGTTTACATCTTTGAGGAATATCATGTTTTAAATGGTATAACTTTTTTAGATGAAAATATGCCATCTTTATTTTATTTTTGATATGGCTTTCAAACTGCAGGAATGAATTCATTCATTGAAATTTTTTATTCATTAGCAATGTTCCTATCAAAATGACTTAATAAGTATATTTATATATATTATTTAAATCTTGGTTGATCTTAACTTGTATAGAGTTATTATCTGCTAGATCAAATGAACAATAAATTTGCGAATCATCGGCATATTGATGGAGAGTGGTATTTTTAATAACTTTAGATATATCTGAAACATATAGTGAAAACAGTAGTGGCCCTAGGATTGAACCTTGTCTTGCCTTTAAAGTTTTAAATTGAGACATTTGATTTATAACAACACATTGACTACGTTCTTTAAGATAGGTTGACATTAACTGCAGTGAAATGTCTGAGAATCCAAAATAATGTAACTTTGATAGCAGCAGTGAATGATCAAGGGTGTCAAAAGCTTTTGAGAAATCCAGCAGTACCAGACACGTGCACTTTCCATTGTCTATTTCTCTGATAACATCATCAACTATGTGTGTTAATGCTGTAGTTGTATTATGATTTTTTTTGAACCCTGACTGACAAGTCGACAATAATTTATTTTTTTGTAGATATTCATAGATTTGGTTATGTATATGCCTCTCAATTATTTTTGATATCGCACAGAGTAAACTTAGTCTTAGATCTTTGAAATTTACAGGATTATTTTTTTTAGGTTTTACTATGGCTTTTTTCCATAGTGAGGGATATTTCCCGTGTAAAAGTGAAAAATTTATTATATGTGTTATTGCAGGAAGACAGAATGGCATGAAAAGTTTTATATCAAAAATTGAGAGGACATCCACCCCTGTGGCATTAGTTTTAATAGAATTTATTATCTTAGCCACATTATATTCTTCGATAGGTTTAAAACTAAGTAGTTCATTTATGCTTGAATGAATATTACTGTTATAAAAATTTAAACTAATATCACTTACTGTAGATTGAGTATTTATTTCAGACACAAAGTAATCATTTAACAAATCAGAGTCCTATAAATGTGACGGTAAATCTTCCTTAGATGAAACAGATTTTTGTTGAACGTTAAAACTAGAAGTCAAAAGAAAACGTGTCAAATGAGCGCGGTATTCACTGCATAGAACTTTTGGTAGTAAAAGGTTCGTTACCACAAAAAGGAATAAGATCTTTATCCTTTGACACTAGATTTAAAACTATTATTTTTAGGTTAAAAAATTCTGGTGATTTGCTGGAGTAAATCTGACATCAAGTTCGTAGTCAGCGTCTCAAATTACGTTGATATACAATATTTAAACGTTTTCATAGTATTTGTTTCTTTTTTTACAATATTGTAGATTTTAAGGTATTTTTTGAAGTTAGAAAGTTCTGGTAATTTTCTAGGGGAATTCCGACATTGATTTCATATTCAGCGCTTCAAAATTCATATGAATATAATATTTTAGTCATTTGCATAAATGTTTCTTTTCTTTTAAGCGGTTTTTTGAGGTTAGAAAATTCTAGTGAATTGCTAGGGGATTTCGACATCGGATTCGTACTCAGCGGCCCAAAACACATAGGAATACTACATTTTGGTTGTTTGCAGAGCATTTGTTTTCTTTTGTGTGGCTGTGTAATTAATAAACAATATGTGCCAGATAGAGAGGGAATCTTGTATAAATACCTTTTTAGCTTTATTAGTGCAGGTAAATATATATTGCATAATAATATAAGATTATTATTTAAATTTAAGTCATAATGACGTCACTACGCGCCAAATAGGGGAATCATCAAATTGGCAACACTAGCTTATTTTGTTGTCAATTGCCATTCTTGCTGTAGCATTTTTGGTTGTGTATTTGTTTTGCAGCGTTATAAAATTACACAAATACGAAAGAAAAAAAACTGCTGCCTAATGAATCACTAATTCCGCATCCCGATTTCTTATCCTCTTATACGAAAAAAATTCTGACAATATTTGCACTTCACTATGTTGACATAATTGTTCATAGAATTTTAATAATATAATATTGAAATCGTCTACCCCAAAAACTGATAAAACTGATACAAAGAAAAAAAATTGGGGCCTTTGGTTCATGTACATACACTGAATTACAAGTTAATAATGGGCGAAGTGGTGATTTTGGGTCACCATGTTGAAAGTTCAAAAAATGTACTTATTATTATTATTATTATTATTATTATTATTTTAAAGGAAACACCATAAACAAAACTCAATAAGGCATAACTTAAAAAAAATTATATAAAAAAAATATTTTTAAGAAAAAGCTTTTATTTGAGAAAACTACTAAAAAGTAAAAATATATTTTTTTAAATTCTCACACCTGGAAACCAAAACTTTGGGGGCGGTCATATAGCGCTATTGCATAGTTAGTTTGCTTAATTGATCGCCAATATTTTGACTTTTTAGTCGTTTTTTCAAATAAAAGCTTTTTCTTAAAAATATTTTTTTTACATAATTTTATTTTTTACTTTTTAGTCTACTTATTTTACAGACAAAACCCTTTCATTTGCCACCGCCATCCACCCCTTCCCTCTCCCGTCTTCTCACCCCTCTAACACTACTTCCCACTTCTTCTCACTTCTTCCCACCCCTTCCCACCTTTTCCCATCCCTTCCCACCCTTTTTCCATCTCTTACCAACCACCCACCCTTTCCCATTTCTTCCCATCTCTTCCCACCTCTTCCCCACCTCTCCCCACCTCTTCCCACCCATTTCGCACCTCTTCACACCTCTCCCGCGTCCGCCATATTGAATTTAGAATGACGTCACATACTTTATCGTATTTTACTCGTCAAACCCTTTCATTTGATACCCATATCAATGGGGTTGTGACTAAAAAACCGATACGCCATCTTGGGAAGTCCGCCATATTGGATTTACAATAACGTCACATTGTTTATCGTATTTTACTCGTAAAACCCTTTCATTTGATACCCATATCAATGGAGTTGTTACTAAAAAGCCGATCCGCCATCTTGAGACGTCCGCCATATTGGATTTAGAATAACGTCACATTGTTTATCGTATTTTACTCGTTAAACCCTTTCATTTGAGACCCATATCAAGGGGGTTGTGACTAAATAGCCGATCCGCCATCTTGGGACGTCCGCCATCTTGGGACGTTCGCCATATTGGATTTAGACCGATAATGGCTACACTATGTTGCATTGTCACCGGACTTATACACGTGTGCCAAACAAAGCTCTAGCTTAATTAGAACTAGTCGAAATTCAGCTTGCAAGATTTGATCTAAACTAACAAACAAACAAACATACAAACAAACACACATACAAACAAACAAACATTACAAGCTAAATAAAAGCTTTTAAAAAATGAGAAAATGGCAGGTTTTTAGGAAAAAATCTGTATTTTATAAATAAGAGAAATATCAAAAATTTGAGGAATTGCTTTTCCCATAAACCAGTGACTAAAAAAATGCGCAAAATAAAAATAAAATAATTTTTGTGGAATCTCGGAAGTTTCACAAATAAATTATCTCTTAAATCCTCCAAACCGCACATTTTCGTTCTCTCTAAATTTAACCTAAAAATTTGCTTGTTCCGTTTCAATTGGCCAGCAATATCTTAAAAATAGCAACATTTGTATTTCTATTTCAATTTGCACACAGTTTTTTCGTTAAGAAGTGAAAAAAAACGAGACTCATTTTTTAACTAATTTTCGACTTTCAAATTAGGTAAAGAAAAAATGGGAATATACTCCATTCTCTTAATTTTTTCCACATTTAATGACATATTTTCATCCACATATTTTCATAAACTTTCTCTGGAAAACATTTGTACCAGCCAAGCACAAATATTTTTTGTCGCGATTATCGGGTATTAATACACAAGAGGTCAATTTTTTACGGGGTAAATTTTCTTTTGGACAAAAACCTGTTTTCCCAAGAAAATGATCCGAGAAATAAGGGCATGGAAAAATCGAGACACGAAATGGAGTGATTCTTCCTATGCCCCTTAATTTGAGCAAAATATTCATGGAAAACAGATTTGAGTCACTCAAAAAAAATTACCCGAGTCGAAAATCAACCTCGTGTAGATTACAGAAGACTAATATTTGATTAAAAAATATTATCTAAAATAATTATTGGAACAACAAAACTGTTTATTTAAAGTTTAAAAAATTAACAGTTTATAATAAAAAATAGAAACTTTTTCTAATGTTTTTTATCATCAAACATATTCATTGTATCTATATGAAATACACAATTATTGTTATAAACAATGCTGTTATATTTAGATTCTTCTTCATGGTTTCATGGTTAATATTTTCTTGTGAAATATTACCAAATCGCTTTTTCTCATTTATTTTGTGTACAAAAATCAAAATGAAAACGGAAAATGTCAGATTTTAATAATGTTAATGACTTTTTAGTTTGACATAATGGCTACTACAAAAAAAGTAACGTACATTTTTCTCGAAATGGCGCCATTGCGGATAAATGAAGACTCGGAGGGGAAAACGTACCCGAATAAACATTTCTCTTCATACTATGGGCTTTTCATTGGTATGTCGATATTCTCTGTAGTGTCACACGTTACGGAGCGGCGAGTGTGTCCATTGATTCATTGATGCAAGAAAATCGAGTCATCGTAGTTATTTCATGGTGGATACAGGCGTCAGCTCTGTACAGAATAGTGAAGCTCCTGAAGAAGAGACCTGAGCTACAGAAATACTCCGCGGTCTTCTCACATCCTGCATCTTGCAAGAGGGCTGTGACCGCCGCGCCGCTGGGGAAAGATTTATTGTCTCCCAATATGAAGGCAGTGAGTAGGACAGCTTGAATCAGCTACTAGTAGTCCGATACAACCAGAGCGTGGCGAAGCAGTCGGTAACAGCCTCCTTTGATTTGGCAAGCCTCCCGCCAACAAGTGCCGCCTGTGAACAACATTCGTTCCGCACATACTCCCAGATGAGGGAGTTAGGGATAATAGTGTGAGGATTTAATCTCTCGAAAAGATTGCAGCACTCAACTGATGTGCATGTGCTTTTTTGCAAGTCCAACAATGGCTAGACGTTAACCTCAACCCAGAGGACTAGGGGTGGAGAAAAGGACTCCAGGGCCTGGTTTCGGTTCCTTCCATAAGGCAGCCAGCTCCTGATAGCCTGCTACGGCTAATTTCCTGTGTCTGCAAGGTAGACTGTGGTGCCCGGTGTAAGTACAGGAACTCTGGTCTGAACTGAAGCATCATATGCAGGAGCTATAGAGGATCCAGCTTCAAAAACAGCCAGTCAGTGGATATGGATGATGATTCGCACGTCCCTACTTCCCAGTAGATCAATAATGTCAATTGTCTTGCCGAATAAAGTCATCTTCTGAGTCCTGACAAATTAAATGTCATTCAATATCTCTTATAAAACACCAATAATATATAAACAGGAATTCGCAACAAGTCTCACCAGCGCAGCCAGGGCAGTTTCACCGGGCGCATGACGGGCGCGACCTCGGGCGCGACACTCGGAGTGGCGTAGCTCCGTAACGGGTGACTCCATAGAGGTAGACATACCAATGGAAAGCCCAAAGTATGAAGAGAAATGTTTATTCGGGTACGTTTTCCCTCCGAGTTTTCATTTATCCGCAATGGCGCCATTCCGGAATTTCTTCAATTTTTGAAGTTTTGACAACACTAGAATGGAAACTTAAGAACAAAATATGCATGAAATATTTGAAATATGAAAGGATATGCTCCTTTGAAGCTTTTAAGCTCATTTCGACACATATCGGACCAGTAACAACCTTTTTATCGCAACAACAGGGAAGCCGACTAGGGAGAGTAGGGTTTTTGGTACGTGTTGTCCTGAACCAAACTACAATCCTACAAATTTTCAGCTTTACAATAATTAATTCCGGGTCAAAAACTAAAATTCTTGGGCTACTTAGTGGCACAGTTATAGCAAGTATTAGATAATTCTACATCGTCCGGTATGTTGCATCTGAAGTCAGAATCAAATGTCGTGTGAAATAGATAAGATTTCAAATTCCGCTACATGTGTCTTGTAACACTCGTTCTCAGACAGTTACAGTTTCACATATAATATTAATTTGAATTATTTTATATAATGAAATCGATTTAACATATTAATAACATATTCGGTACTGTTGCAATAAAATTTAATTGGAACGTAATTTGTAATAAGTTAATGGCGAATAAAAACATTCGTATATAGCAATGTTCATCGATTTGATAAATAAATTGCAGCTCCAACAGAGAAGTAAATAGCTAACACGCATTGTTATAGACAATTACTGTGACGAAACCAAATTAAACTTGAGTTTTATAGGTGTTGTAGTTATCACACGGCTGAAGCTATAAAATGGCAACAAAAATATTTAGTTATTTTACTTTCTCAACAATAAATTTTTTGTAAAAAACACTATTATGTTATTGACGACAGTAACCTGTACTTAAACTAGATAGTGTCACCGGTTGCTTCATAATTTCAAATCAGAAATGTAAATATTGCAATAGTACTATTACGTGTTTACACCTCTTTTGTAAACACCCTGTATCGAGGATTCGGAAATTATAACACCAGGGTAAGATTAAACACTAATTTATTAACTTTCGTGCTAATTAAAACAATTAATTATTTTACTAATATTACGCTACTACAATTCAATATTGTAGTCACCTTATTTATTCTTTGATCTGTTTTCACTGTCTGCTAACTGAACTGTACTACTCTACTAGATTGTAGATTGTTCAAGGGGTCGCTCGGCTCTTTCAGCCCTACTTCACATCGACCTGAAAAGATATTTTGTGACTTACCCTACAATTGTTGCCCAGGACTTCCAGGCTTTTTATAAAGCTTGAGATTTTCCTGGGGGCCAATTTCCCTGTCTTCAGGCGTTGTTCCACCTTTTCTAGATACTTTAGCCTGCGAAAATAATTCCTATCACGTAGTATGCAAGGCGGAGAGCCACCGTACAGGTACAGGAGGTTGCCCAGAACACAGGAGAATGCTGGAGGAATTAAGGAAGAAAACGACCAAGAAAAAAAATGATTAAGTTCCTACAAATTAATCTTAACAGATGTCGGACCGCTCACGATCTGCTATATGCCACAGCTGCGGAACACAGCAGTGACATATTGGTGGTGAGTGAGCCAAATAAGCAACATGTTGAATCTCCTAGATGGATGACAGATGAGGAGAGTGGCGCTAGCATTAAAATCAGCAACAACAAGACTATAATGCTGAGGATGGGAAAGGGAAAAGGATACGTGTGGAGTGTAGTGTATAGCTGCTACATATCATCAAATAGTGGGATGGATAAGTTCAAAAATATATTGAGTGGGATTAGCGAAAGCCTTAAGAGACACAATAAATCTGCAATAGTAGCCGGCGACTTTAATGTGAAATCACCGGAATGGCACCCCGGAAAAACAGACCAGCGTGGAGAATTGCTCGCTGAGTGGGCAACAGAGGGCGATAATGAAGTTAAAAATGCAGGCTACCAGCTTACTTTTGTGAGAGGTGATTCAAACTCGGTTATTGATCTCAGCTTCACCTCAAGTAATATTGCCAGAGACATATTGGACTGGAAAATAAGTGATAGAGCGAGGTAGAGTGATCACAGATACATCGAGTATAAACTAGTGATTGACGAAGCAGTTCCCCACACCCAACAACACATGAGGGTGCAGGGGTGGAATACGAGCAGGCTAAGAGAGGAAGTACTAACCCAAGCTCTAGCCGAAGGAGTAGAAAGTACTCCAGTCAGAACACCAGAAGCGTTAATAGAAATACTGACAAAAGCTTGTAATAAAGCAATGCCTAGACGGGGTGGAAGAGGTAATAGGAAACCAGTCTACTGGTGGACAGAAAACATTGGTAGATTAAGAAAAGATTGCATAGCGAAGAGAAGGCGCCTGATGCGCGGAAGGAGAAATGAAGGAACAACGGAAGACACACCGCAAAAAAGACTGGAATACACAGAAGCAAAGAAAACGGTGAGAGAGGAAATAAAAAAAATAAAAAAGAGAGAGATGGAAGGCACTATGTGAAGAGGTAGACAATGAAATATGGCCAGATGGCATCCTCCGGAAATAATAAAAATAACGCTGCGAGAACAGCCATTACTGATGCTAGATACAATGAATCTGATACTAGAGAGTATAGAATTCCCTGAAAAGTGGATCGCGGAAAGCGGGAAAACTGCAAGAGGACCCCTCCTCGCACCGCCCTCGCTTGCTCGACGTAGCGGGCAAATTTATGGAACAGCTAATAGTAAAAAGACTAAAAGAAGAAATACAAAGAACTGGAGGACTCTCGGAAAACCAGTTCTGTTTCAGAGAAGGAAGGTCCACGATTGGAGCCATAGAAGCTGTGATGGATATCGCTGATACAGCCAAAGAGGAAACCTGGAGAAGCAGGAGGTTATGCACCGTCATCACGTTGGACGTTAAAAACGCCTTCAATACGGCATTGAGGCAGCATATCCTAAATGAGCTTAAGAACAGAGGCATAGCTCCATATCTTCTGCGAATACTGAGAAGCTACCTCCAAAACCGGAGAATGATAATGGAAGCGGAACAAATGGAAGGCGGAGTTCCACAGGTATCGGTCCTTGGACCGACGCTGTGGAATGTGCTGTATGACGGTATCCCTTAGGATACCGTCAACTACCGGAAGGGACCAGACTCGTTGGATTTGCAGATGACTTGGCGATGGTAATCACCAGCAAGACCGAAGAAGAAATAATGCGAAGAGCAAATTGAGCTATAGAAGCGGTCATCAACTGGCTGAAAACAAAATCGCTACAACTGGCGCCAGAAAAAACAGAGGAGGTCATGCTAATAGGGAGGAAAAGAGTAGGCCCCATCATGTTCAATGTGTAATGGGTCAACATAGCACCAGTGAAGACCATCAAATACCTTTGAGTATGGCTAGATACGGGTATGACGTTCTCTGAAGATATAACTAGAACTTCCGATAGAGCACGGGAAACTGCGGCAGTACTAGGCAGGTTGGTACCAAATGTAGGAGGCCCTAGAACCAGAAAACGTAAAATCATGGTTGCAGTGGCCTTTTCTATCATACTTTATGCAGCGCCGATCTGGACAAGAGCGATGAAAGTAAGCAGGACAAGGGGGAAGATGAAAACGACACAGCGAATCTTAGCACTGAGAGTTAGCAGTGCATACAGAACAGTGTCAACAGAAGCCGTGCTGGTGATTGCGAGTCTTCCTCCCATCGAATTGCTGGCGGAGGAAAGGAAGGAACTGCATGAAAAGATGAGAGGCATGGACAGGGAGCAAGCCTTAAGAGCAACAGACCCAAGAAAAGAGCCGACATCGCGGCTCATCAGGAAATGGCAGCAAAGTTGGGATGAGCCAGGAAAAGGGCAGTGGACGAGGAGGATGATACCTGACCTGAATAGGTGGATAAACAGGAAACACAACGAAGTAAACTATTTCTTAACTCAGGCGCTGACAGGCCATGGAACCTTTGGAAACTACCTGTTTAGAATAGAGAAGAGGATGAATGATGATTGTATGTACTGTGGTGAGAGTGATAGCCCAGAATACACAATTTTCCATTGTCCTAGGTGGCAAGAAAGAAGAGAAGAATGGGCGACCATACTTGATAACCCTCCCAGTGCCGACACAATTATAAGAGAAATGCTAGAAACTGAGGAGAAGTGGGATGCCATTGCCAATATAATGGAGGGTATCATAAGAGACAAGAAGAATGAAGACAGGGACAGAGAAAACAACCGAAGATAAGAGTAGACAGCATCAGCTAGTAACCCGCCACACTGAAGAAATGCGCAGGCGGTACCTGTGTGGATGGGGGAGTACCGAAGAGGTTTTAGCCGGTACCTTCTAAGGAGCAGAAAGAGTCCGGCACTACCCAGCATGATAGATCGAAGCGCTGGGTGTCCGTAAAAGATTTCCCCTACCCTGAAAAAAAAAAGGTACTTTAGCCTTGCATTCGCAAAGAATATGTTCCGCAGTTTCTATTGCAGAATCATAGTATCTGCACATATCGTTGTTTTCCTTGCCCATGTTCTTAAGATGGTATTCTAAAGGGCAATGGCCTGTTAAAAGGCCTGTCATCAGCTTTAAGTCGAACTTTTCGAGTACGAGAAGCCTTGCGGAATTCTTTGACAAATAAGTGATCAACTTTTTCCCTTGTATTTAGCCCGGGGTATTCCTCCAGTGAATTATTCCCGATTCGCCTGTTCCCATTTCGCCTGACCAATTAAAATTTCCCGATTCGCCTGACAGCTCAAATCGTGGTATCATTTCGCCTGAAACTTTAAATGGATATATAGTAGGTACAAAAACTACTGGTGTAGTTAAAAGTTTATTGCTAACAAACTAACAAAATTAATTTACCTTAAGCTTAACAGTGTAAGCTATTTTTTCTAAACATCTTCCCACTATTATTTCATTATTTAAGTAGCTTTCTTGAATATGACTTATTCTTTCATCTAGTTTTACATATGTAGTACACCGTTTTCTAGGTGTCATATAGAGTTGTGTTTGGGTAATTAATATTTGACAATGTTGAGCGTCTTCTTTCAGAAACTGTACTAGTTCAAAAACGTTTGGATGACTTTTTGCAATGTTGCGATTTAAGCAAATGTGCGATCCTTCCAAAGCATTCGTTGTCCTATGACGTAAACCGAAACAATTCCAAATTTTTCCTATATTTTCATTCTCCATCCACTGGGTTACAAAATAGTCATTGAATTTTGTAATTTTTTCGCAATTCGGTGATTTTCATAATAAATAGCCAACCATCTTCTAGAGCATAATTAGAAATATGTGCTAAAGATGCGCATAAACGAATATGACTTCGAACTTCCTCCTTTTCTTTATATTCTTTTGTTAACCCACATTCTTGCACTTTTCTCCATACGCATTGATTAAAATGAAAGTTACGCCAAGTTATGATGGTCGATGGAAAAATGTTACTTATGGCCTGTATTGCAGCAACTTCAAAGTCGGTCTTAAAATACTTTGGTGTCCAATTAGGAAAGTTACTCTTTATCAAAGAAAATAATCTTTTGTATGTGTTAACTGTTTTATCTGGAAGAAGTGCATATACTACTGGAACAATACTTGTTGCAGTTGAATTACTGCCTATATCTGCGTGTATCGTATATAATTGAGTGAACTGTTTGCAGCAAGATTTTAAAGTTCCGTCTGCAAAAAATTTGTCACTTTCTTGCAATAAATGCATTAACTGCGTACTCGAAAATGCCAATATTCTGTCATCAGATTCCATCGTCAATAAGTAGAAAGTCCTTAATTAACATTTCTGATAAAACAAGCTTAGATCGGCTTAAGAACTTTGTCACCCCAAGACTTTTTTGTCGCATTCTATATAAAGATGACTTTTTTGAGGAAAAAGTAGGCAATTCGGTTACAAAGACCGGCATCTTTGACTTTCGTTATTGATTGCTCAAAAGTTGAAGAAATGGGCTTCAGTTCTTCACGTCCTCGCTTTTTACAGTCAAACATGACTTTTTCAACTTCGTTCCTTGCACAGTCAACAACACAGGTATGGTCTCTTTCAGCAACAACTTTCGTTTCCTCGTTCGTTGTCACACTTGCACTACATTTTCCTGAAAAACATCGCCACCTTGTCGTTAGATCTTTGTTTTGACTATCTTTATTTAACTTATAGCCTTTGTATAAATAACAGAAGCACCCCGCTTTGATTCGACAAACTCAATGTCACACATTTTTAAAAATTATATTTTTTGACGTTTATCCCTAGTAGGTCAGGCGAATCTCGATCATTTATTTCCGTCTAACATGTGGTCAGGCAAAACCCAACCAAAGCATACCAAATTTTAATTTCAGGCGAAACGGGAACAGGCGAAACAGGAATACCTATACCTAATATACCCCTCCAGTAGGACTCTTTCTGTTCCTTTTCCCATTTTATTACCTCCTCCGTTATGTTACCTTCTCCGTTGCTACTCTGCTAACTGAACTCAACTCTATGACTCTCTGAACTGTGCTGTCTACTCACGGCTTCTTCATTCCTTTGTATAGTCCTAGGTAATCTGTTCTGGAACATTCTACAACCCTCCAGAAGATGGCAGTAGTTATCTAGACTCTCCTAGATGCTGACACCATACGCGCCATATCTGGGACGATAGCCGAACTAACTGACCAGCTTAGTCTTCTGTTACGCATACATGCAAGAAACTCCCATGGATGTCTTTAGGGGTATAAAGCTTGTCACAGTACTTTACTATTAGGGAGCAATGAGGAACTCCCAAGGAGGAAGAGGGGCGTCAAACTGTCACCGGCCATAGTAGCGCTGTGGCAAATGACACTAATCGCAACTTATTGCCGACTCATTGGCATTGTGAATTCTAAACAACTTTCAAAATGTCCGTCTGTCCGTCCGTCAAGTTTCTTGTAAACACGATAACTTAAGAAAGAAAAGTCCTATTCATTAGGAATTTTGGCATCTTGGAATAGTTATAGACAAGCATTTAAAATGGTGTCTGCAAGTTAAGAATGTCATAAATAAAACAAGATATCTTTTAGCCAGATATAAATATCTCAAGCAGTTTTTAAATATACACCAGCTGAAAATTATGTATCACTCTCTAGGATGGGGAGGAATAAATAAAAGTCATTTAAAAAATTTGGAAACAATACAAAAGAAATTTATAAAAATTATATATAACAAAAACAGTACTTACTCCTCAAAATTATTGTTTCTGAATAGCAAATTATTGGATATCAGGCAACTTTATAGTTTATCAACTCTAGAATATATTAAATAAACAAACGTATAATAAGTTATAATACTCATGGTTATCACACTCGGCAAAAAATATAATTACTAAAAAAAATTAAATATAAAAAAAAATAGAACAGAGATGCTATACTTACGCTTGGGTCTTTCATTATATGATATTGTACCAACCGAAATAAAAAATAATAGCAAATTGCATGTATTTTAGAGAAAATTATAACAATGGCTATTAATCTATGATAGGGAGACCCTCCATAATATAATAAATAGATAATATTGTGTATGCTGCACGTGCAGATATTATGTAATTATGTGTATGCATTAATGTGGATATGTATTAGGAATATTAGGAATATTAGGTATATTATATATTTGATATTTGTTACTGAATAAAACTACTAAGTTTTCATATTTATGAAATAAGATATTTTTATCTCACCAACAAGCATTTGTTAAATACTTCGGTGAGTAATCAAGAAATGATTATGTTGATTGTTGATGATTATTTATGTTGGGTACTATTTTGCAAGTAAATCTTAAATTCCACTATTCTGATATTATTGGGAAAAATAAGCATTATTACTATTATTATTATTATTAAAAATTGGACAACAAGTTAGTCTCAGCTAGATGAAGAACCCTATTGTTTTTGAACAAAATCGATCAGTGAATAAAAAGTTATTAATTATTTAAATTTGAAAAAAAATGATTTTTATGTTTTTGTAATTGAATTAAAATTTAAAAAGTTGGATACCATTATAAAGAGGAATTAACAGGCTTTAAAACGATGTGCTACTTGACCCCCTGTCAGGTCAAGATTAACAATTCCCAGTAAAAATGTCCTTCTTGATAATAAAATCTATGGTCCGAGTGTTTTTCGAAAAAATATTCATACAAGCAAAGAACACGCCTGTTTTCATTTTCGGTGGGCCACCTTAACGAATAGTTGTGCGCGCCAGGGCAGGACTATTGCCTTTTACCCCAGTACATCGCTGTAGACCGGGGACCAGCCTCGTGCAGGGCGGGCAAACTTACTTTGAGTCGGCCCCACTCACAAATGTGAGCGGTGCAGACGATTTGGCCCACCTTCTTGGCTCATTGGACCTTGCTGGCTAAGGCCTCTTCTGGCGTTCTTCTGTCGTTCTTCTGTCTTCGGTTTCTTTTCTTCGCCGGCTTGTCCCCCCGGGGGGTAGTCATCGGTTTGTTTGGGGTTTTGGGAATATTGGCTCCAGAGACTGCCGGTATACCGAATGGCAATTGACATCCTGTCATCCGGATCGTCGGTTAGGTAAGGATGAGCTATGTAGCTCGAGGAAGACCTAACTGCTTTGGTAGCATTTTTGGTCTGCCCGGAGCTAGGGGGACTACAGGTACTGGACGGTATGTTGTCCGGTACCCGCAGGGTCATGGGTGGATTGTTGGGTATCGTCATGTCTCTTCGGGTTGCTTCTCCATCGGCGGGGTGGTCTGGGTGGCGTCACTGGGGGGTGAGGTAAGGCAGGTTGGCGAACAGGCCCCCCATCATTGTACACATCTGCTGCATCTGGGCCAGTACAGCAGCGAGTTGTCCAGCCTCTGGGGGGGACTGTGGTGGTTGGGCAGGGCTGATAGGCTTCCCTGCGGCACCCTGGGCTGCCCTGGCATAGCTTAGCCCTGGGGTTATCCTGTTGGTGGCTGCGCTGGGAGCGGGTTGCTTCCGGGGGGCAGGCTTCTGAGGAGGTCTGGTTATCTTTTTGGGCATCTGGGGCATCCTCTGTAACTGGCTGGGTGTGCACCCTGGCAGTTTGCACACTTGGCTGGCATGTCCATGGTCTTTTGGCAGTCCGAGGAGCGGTGGGCCTCTGCACATTTGACGCATTTCGGCCGTGCAGTGCGCCTTCCTTGGGCGTGGCCAAAACTTTGACATCTGTGACACTGTGATATGGTCTGCTTGGCAGTTTACTGCCAGGATGTTTTCCTGGGTCGGAGGGACCAGGACCAGCATGAGGGGGATTTCTTGTTTAGTCCTCCGGGTTGACATCCTCTGGACAGACACGGGTGAGGATCCCTGTCGTTCTAGGTCCTGTTTAACCTCGTCAGTGCCTACTCCGCTGGGAATGCCTCGGAAAACGACTTATGTGTGATATCCGCGCTGCTCTTGCGCGAACATCGTGGTCATCTTTGTGTGGTCCTCCTTCGAAGCGGGTTCTATGGCGGGGGCCTCTGGGGGTGGGTTTGTTGTCTAGGAGGGCATTCATTAGTTCTCGGTGCTGGATTTTAGCTCGTTCAGTCTGAATTTTCGCCTGCTCGGTCTGGGCTCTAATCTGTTGGTTGAGCTCATCTAGCTCTGACTGGAGTTGCTCGATTTGGGCCCCTAGTCTGCTATTTTCCTCCTCGAGTTGGATTCTCATTAACTCTTTGGTCCTGTCCTCTTGTGTCATTGCTGGTGTTGACGCTCTGGACGAGTCGTCCGTCTCCATATCGAAGCTCCTGTCGGAGTTCTTTTTCCTCGGCATTTCGTCCCCTCTTCTTATTTTCTCGCCTAAAAGAAAATAGGGAATAGGAATGGGATAGGTAAATACGCAGTTGTCCCCAGGCGGGGGACTTTATTTATCTTTTTATATTAGTGCCTTGAAAAAGACATCTAATATTTCTCCTCTTGAAATCGCTGTGGGGCCTCCACTTCACTAGTTCGCTTCGCACTGTCTTCAACTGCACACTACTAGATGGTCTGCACTCGTCGACTGCTGGTTGAACTATGAAATAGTTGCTTACACCGTTATGTGGGTTTTTTATGTTAATGATATAGTATTTAAAAACACCAAAACAAAAAAAACTGGTCTGTCCGGTGGATCAGACCAGTGTATCCTTACCAAATACATAAGGATACACTAGTATGGCCCGCCGGACAGACCATTTATAGGGAGGGGGTGTTCTTTGGGGCTAGAGATGAAAAATGGGCCAATCTGACAATTCTACTTGCGAATTCAGTTTCAGCGGGTCCAAATACATAAGGATATAGTGGTCTGGTATAAAGGCCAGACCACTTTTTTTTGTGGCTGTGTTATTATTCGATAATCACCAAACTACATTCTGAAAAACGTGCGATATAACAGTAATGATATAAATTATAATTTATGACAATATTTACGCGTCCCAAGCTAGTTTTTTGAGAACTTTTATTGATAAATGTATTGTGTGCGGCGAGTATAGAGACGTTTTTTATTTTACTTAGTAAGTAAATAAGAAAACGAAGAGTAGGCACATTTTATTTGATCCTCGCATTTCTAAAACCGCAAATATCGGTCGTAGAGAAAAAATTTCATATCATTATATAGTGATTTTATTCTGAACGGCTTTCAAAATGTCTATATGTCTGTCGGTCTGTCCGTCCGTCCATCCATCACGTTCCTTGTAAGTATAATAACTTAAGAAAAAATATAGATCGAAAGACAGTATAATAGTAATATCCGTCATATTTATCTCTATAAAAAAATGGTTAATTTTCGAAAAATGTAATATATTTGTGAGGAGGCCATGGAAAACTATTAACAACAACATAATACAAAATAATTTTGCCAAAAATATGAAAAACTATGATAAAATAAATGTTCGAATTGTCTTCAATTGACATCTATGCATATTTATCGCATTTCTAATCTTTATTAAGAAGGCCATGGTAAACAAAGAAAATCGAAATAATCGTAAATGTCAAAAACTAATTCGTGTATTAATAACTGTGAGTGACCATTGTTAAAAATGTTTCAATTTAGTAATGGCGAAAAATATGATATGATTAAGTGTTTTATAGAATGCAGAGAAGATTCAAATTTAGCTTCCGAGCTTTATTTCAATAGGTAAGTTATATACAGCAAAACTTTGTGGCAAAAGTACCGCCTAAACAATATTTTTGTATATCCAGAAAAGAGACAGCCGGACATAAAAAGATTCAAAAGGCTGCAATAGAATTTAAAAGAGTTTGGATCATTTGTAAGACTTCGAGCAAAAATATATAATAAAGCAGGTAGAGAAGCTGTAGAAAATATTGTTTTAGAAACTCTAAGTGAGAATCCTAATATATCCTTTTGCGAAATACAGGAAAATTTAGGAATAACAAAAACAGCTGCATTGCGTAGCTTAAAAAAAATGAATTCAAACCTTACAAAATCATGATTAGTCAGCATCTATACCCAAACGACTTTCAAAGGCGTCTCGATTTTTGTCAGTTTTTTTTTGCGCCAGTGTAATGAAGTGCCAGGATTTGAAGGAACAATTATATGGACAGACGAGGTCAAAATGCCAATTTTCCAAAACCGCTAGCTTGGTAGTCGAAAAAGATAGATGATCGTGGTTTGGGTCATTGTTTGCTTCTCGAAAGTCAAGCTCAGGATACCTATATTGGTTTTTGTCTATCTGCCATAGTTTTAGAGAAAACCTCAAATCCTATCTAATTTGGTCAACCCTGTACAGTTGTTTTGTAAAATTTTCCACACATATTGCGTCCCTCGACCCTCTCCTAATAAACCACCGAAAGTTTATTATTTCATTATCCCAGTCTGCCTCTGTTATTTACGTCACGACGCCCAAAAATCTCATGATGATAACCAGAAAAAACTTTAAATATTTTTTTATTTTTGGCGGAGGTGCAAGTATTAAATAATTTACCCAAATTCTGCTTATTCACAGACCTCTGTCAACAAATGTTAGACAGAATATAGTTTGTTACAAGTATCAATTGCACTATGTTGAAAACAATCAGATTTCAAATATTTAACGAGAATCATTCGTTAAATATTTGAAATCTTAAAGTACCAGATGTGGCTAGAAATAATAGGTTTAGAGGAATGTGAAATTAATAGAAAATTGATCACGGATTTCGTTGGAAAATACATATAAAAATAATTACATATTTTGGAAATTAGGATATTTATAAAAAAAAAACATTAATTTCAAACTAACACACAATTTGGAAAATAAGAGTAGGACTTGGATATGTATACAATTGTCAAATGGAAGTAAGAATTTTAGATATAAAAAATTCAATCACTTATTTTTAGTTCCTCGCAGAGACCCTCATATAGTAAAAACGATTGCTGTTTATGATGTAATTGTGGTTTTTGCCGTATATATTTGGTTGTTTTGTAAAATTATAGTAAAATTAATAGTAATTTCGTAATTGCGCCCAAGAGCAGCGAATAACACTTTATGTTCTTTGCATTTTACGATGCAACTGAAAGAAAGAAGAAATTTTGTAAAATTGTGTAATGTAAATTTGAATCATTTCAAATAAATAAACTATATATATAATTGCCTCTACTTGAGGAACTAATCAATATTTCTATCATTGTAGAAAAAAAAGTAAAAAAAAAATGTAAAAATTCACAACAGACCTTTTAGGTCGAGGTGAAGAAAGGCCAACCCAGGGCCAAGCGACCCCAAAAACAATCTATAAGTGTAGAATATTGAAATAATGCTGTTTTTATCTGTTTTTTTTTTTCATAAACATCAACTGTTTTTTGAACAGAAAATATGGTATTGGTTTAAAAAAATGTAATTTACATATTTTCAAGTTTTTCTAAGTGGGTCGAAATTTCGAGATCGACTATTAGACGATTTTTATCGGCAAATTGGATACCCTATTAGATTCGCAGTTGTCTCAAGTACCTCTACAAAATTATAGCTCACTACCTCTTATAGTGTGTTTTTTATTCAATAGCAAAATCTGAAATTTGTCACTTTTCAACTGGCCCTGTATAAAAGTCGATTAGGTTTACTAAAAAGGCAAAGTAGCATTTCGACTTAAGGAACATCAGATACTAAATGAGAAAGAAAAAGGAAAAGTTATTCTTTAAATAATTAGTGCTTCTATACATGATTCGCTTGCTGTGCGTAGGTGCCTTATAGTCCCCTATCAAATGTACATCCGTGGGATCTTTGATGATGCAAGTGTGGTAGTGGTCCCAATCTCTTTGTTTGACCTTGGTGAAACATATTTTTGATGTTGGCACTCTCAAAAATTGTGCGTTTGAGTGCTGAGCGCGAAAAACAAAATATTCGCCGTCGCAAACACTTTTTCCCATTTATCTAAGTAACCATTGGGATTACGAAAAAAAGTTTTATATAAAAAATATTGCTGAGTCAATTATACAAAGGAAAGGTTATTACAATTTTTTATGTAGAACCAACCGTTCTCTTAAAAAGTTTCATTTTATAGTTTTCAATAATAAAAATTAATATGTCTAATGATGAGAGATTCGCCAGTGCATAGAATAGAATAGAATAGAATTTATTTTGCCATTTTTTTGATACATAGATTATGTACATTTGGCACGTCTAAATAACAATATTTAGTTACAATAATTGATACAAATTGAAATAAACAATTTGTCTGTCTCATTAAAGCAATAAAACTTAAAATAAAATACACAAATACACAAAAATACACATTAATAAAAGAACTTATAAATATGTATAAAAACAAACAAACCTCTTATAAGAGCTCTGTCCATACAAATGAAACACAACAGATTAAAAATAATAATAATAATATCAAATTTTATCTATTTAAAAATTCGTCAACACTATAAAATGCATTTTCTATTAATAGTTTTCTTATTTCTTTTTTAAATAAAGATAAGTTCAATTCTTTCATAGTTTTAGGAACGCTGTTAAATAAAATAATACAATTATAGTGCAGTGAGTTTTGAAATGTCGCTGTTTTATGCACTGGGATCAACAACAGATCTTTATGTCTTGTATTATATAAATGATTATCTCCGGAAGTGGAGAAGGTGTATAAATTTGTTTTTGCAAATACCAGACATTTGTAGATATAGATACTAGGAACTGTAAAAATATTATATTTTTTAAATAATTCCTTACAACTGGATCTATTACTTAGGTTAAAAATTAGTCTTAGTAATCTCTTCTGGGAAACAAATACTCGTTGTATATGACTTGAACGGCCCCAGACTAATATATTCAATGATAAATGTGGATAAGCTAAAGCATAATACACACTTATCAGGCCCGTCTGGGCAATTGTATCCTTTAGCTGTAGAACAGCGAAGTAGGCTTTATTAAGCAATTTACAAATGTGCTCTATATGCAGTTCCCATGTTAACCTGCTGTCTATGTAGGTGCCTAGGAATTTTGTTGAATCAATAAAATTTATGTCACCACTAGAGATTAATGCCCTTCTAAAATTAAAATTTATAAAATCGGTTTTTTCATCATTCAAAATTAGCTTATTTCTCTGGCACCATGCGTGTACATCGTCTAGTGTGACATAAATTTTATGATATAATTCTTCCTGCGTGACAGCTGATACCGAGACAGTGGTATCATCTGCATACATCGTGGTAACGCCATGTTGAATGTAATTTGGCAGATCGTTAATGTAAATCAAAAATAATAGAGGGCCTAATATTGAGCCTTGGGGGACCCCCAAGGTTACGTCATGGATATTTGATTGAAATTCGTTACACTTTACTAGTATATGCCTGTCCACAGAATCGAAAGCTCTCGATAAATCGAAAAACAGCGACACAACATATTTGCCCTCATCTAATTCTTTATAAATATATTTAAAAAAATATGCCGATGCCGTTTCGGTTGATTTTCTTGGCCTGAATCCATGTTGATATTCGGTCAGTATTTTATTTTGTTCTATAAATGACATGATACGGTCGTAAATAATTTTTTCCAATATTTTCGAGAATACACTTAAAAGAGAAATTTGCCGGTAATTTTCAACACTATTTTTACAGCCCTTTTTTAAAAATGGGGATTATGGACGCGATTTTAAGAAAGTCAGGAAATTCTCCGTTAACCAGTGACATATTTATGAGGTACAAAAGCGATGGTAATATATTGTCAGATATATTTTTTATTATGTGTGCAGTAAGGCCGTCCATACCAGATGATTTCTTATTTTTGAGGTTATGTATGACGTTTGATAGTTCTTTTTCGTCAACAGGATAAAAAAATATTGAATTTGGGATATATTTAGATACTGTACACGGTAGAGATAAATTATGCCCAAAATGTGCATTAATATTGTCAGGGACGACACTGGAAAAATATGAAGCAAAGCAATTTAACACTTGATTTCCGTCTGAAGATAATTTGTTCTGGATATTAAGGCTTATATGGCAAGGACTGGCCCTTGTCCCTCCCAGTTTGTTATTAATGATATTCCAGGTTTCTTTGGTTTTATTGTCTGCATTTATTATTTTATTGTTGTAGTATTCTAGTTTAGCAATTTTAATGTTTTTCCTATACCTTTTCTTGATTTCATTATAATACAGTTTTTTTTCCGGACAGTTGGAATTTTTCATATCATAATAAACTTTGCGAACTCTGTTACCTTCTTCGGTTAGCACATTTGTTACCCACCCTTTATCGTTTTTAGAAGTGGGTCGCTTTTTAAGTTGTTTTAGTGGACACGCAACGTTAAAACACCATGTGATATTATCAAAGAAAAAATTAAATGCATCAGTTATGCTTAGATTTAACATTTCATTCCAATTTACCATCTTTAGTCTCTCATTAAATTCTTGTATATTATCTTTTTGAAAATCACGTTTATACACTTCTCTATTATTTGTATCGGTTAAACTTGGCTCATTTACAAAGCTGAAATAAAATAAATGAGCAAAATGATCAGATAACACAGGATCAAAAATAGTAACATTATATGACTCGGGCGATATATTTGTCGCTATATAATCCAGACATGTAGAACTTGTTTGCCCTCTAATATTTATAAAAACACGCGTTGGTTCTCTGGATGTAATGTTTAAACAAAACGAGTCGAATATATCACAGAGTATTTTAGTAGACAAAGTGTTTTCGAGTAAATTTACATTAAGATCTCCGCATACCACGATGTAGTCAAATTTTTTGCTGGCTAGCATTAACACAGATGTGACATTATTAAAAAATACATTTATATCACCGCTAGGTGGTCTATAAATATTACAAATGACAATTTTAGTATGTTTTGATACACATAGAGAAATGCCACACATCTCAATTTCACATTCCACAGAAAAGTCATTGAACATATCAACCTGAGCGGCATCAATATTGTTTCTGACAAAAATCATTGAACCGCCATGAATGTGATTACTACGAGAAAAATTACTAACGATTTTAAAATTATTCAAACAAATATGATCAATATTTTCTGATGTGATCCAGTGTTCTGACAAACATAAGATATCTATATGTTTATCAATTATTAACATATTTGACACTATTTCTCGGGACACTGGAAACAGTAATTATAACTAAAACATTACAAACATAAATAAATTAACAAATACCTCCATCTCCCCTATATTTTACAGTATAGTAAATTGAAAGAAAAAGTACCTATATAATTTTAACGTTTTCCTTTTTACTTCCTTCCCTTTCCGCCAACTATGTAGCTGGTGGAACCCATCCAGGGCCAGAAAAGGGAAAAAATTTTTTTAACGTTTAATGAAGAAACTTATAGAAATACAGTAGTTACAGATTTATATAGACAAAGTACAGACAAGCAATATTTATCACTTCTACAATGACAGTTTTAATTAAAATCATCGTCACTTTCAATGC
The DNA here is from genome assembly GCA_936432065.2 of Rutpela maculata. Lineage (NCBI taxonomy): Eukaryota > Metazoa > Arthropoda > Insecta > Coleoptera > Cerambycidae > Rutpela > Rutpela maculata. The sequence goes on along the minus strand of OW386289.2, from coordinate 54,406,238 downwards.
AAATCTCACTTAACCTCAAATCTTCATCATCGCCTTGCTCACACTCTCCCATATTATCACATCGGTCGAGATTACCTTCGCACTTACACATTTCGGTAGACCAGAGTCCATTCGATTGACACGTACATGGAGGAGAGCAACGCCTTTGGGAGCATGAACAGCGACAAAGTTCCAAGATAAGCTCTGGAACACAAGGTTTGGTACAAGCAACTGGCTCGTATGTGCTCCTTACTTTCTTCCATCCAAAATCTGAGGGCGGTGGGTTATTGGGATGCTGAATGAAGTCCTGATTCCACTCAAAACACTGAAGGTGGGCCCTTAGCAAAGCCGGATCCAGCGCAGATCTTGTTGGAGGAAGGTTCTTATCTTGACATTGTTTCTGGGTGGACAACAACCATCTCACAGCTCCTATGTCGGTCAGTGTTGTTTTGGGGATATAAAGCTGACAAATGAACGCTTCCAAGTTAGCCGTGACATCTTCTGTGAGAGACAGTGTAGTCCCCAATATAGCCAAAGCTTCTAGCAGCTTATCACTTGCAAAATTAAAAGTTTTCCACCACTTTATTTTACCTTTGCCAGCAAATGATCCTGTTACATCTGCACCTGAAAGTGAGTGTAATCCAGGAAGTGCAGAGGCTTTCAGAGGTCCAAGTGCTCTGTAAATTGAAGCTAGCTGAACAAACCTTTTCATGCCATGGTCAAGGAAAAATGCAAACTCTTTCGAAAGTTGGGATATCGTCAAATTAGGACATCAGTATCGGGGGAGAATACATGAGTAGTTTCTGTGCTAAATATACTGCATGTAATATGATCTTTGTGTCAGCCTCCTCCTGCGTACTTGAAAGACTGGATACATCATCGTCATGTGATAAAGCTGCTTTGTTGCTCCAACTGATTACAAACGTTTTGTTATTGGTTACGCTAAATTCATTATATTCATTGCTATACTTCCAATTTTCATTTCTGGTCCGATTTTGTACTGGATTGGATCTGAGCCTTTTTGCCGAATCACTCTCATGGCTTTTTTCAACAAGTTTTCTTTGTAAGAGTTGAAAACAACATAGACCTCACTCATTGCTGAATTTTTGCCCGATCCATTTGCTGAAGCTTAAACCGAGGCCATGGCATGTCCTCACTGTGCTAGGTTTGTGGTAGATGTGAAGAAGCGCCATGCCATCTATTATCGCAGCTTTTTCCTGTAGCTCCTCATTTTCTTCTAAAACTGCAGGTGTGGTGGAAGCATGATCATCATTGTTTCCTTCGGCAGGTATACCTTGCATTGATTCAAGACCAAGTTTGTACTTAGCTAGACAATGATGCATACATACTCCCCTCAACTGCAAATAATGACTTCGGTAGTGCTGAGAACTCGTAGTTGCTCAAATAATATCTCAAATCTACGTCAGGTCTGCTTCTGGATGCTATCAATAATCTTGAAATAAGAGATAAATCTGTCTTTATGGCTATAGATTTGTCTTTGAGGGTAATTTTAACTTTTAATAAATATAAAGCCATGAAATAATTTTAAAAGTTAAGTTTCTGGGAAAATTGTTAGTCTTGCAAAAAACTTATAATAATCTTTTTTGTGTAAAATTGATTTAGCAATATTTTTTGTATAAAACTTTTTTTCGTAATCCCAATGGTTACTTAGATAAATTGGAAGAAGTGTTTGCGATGGCAGCCATTTTGTTTTTCGAGCGCAGTACTCATGCGCATCATTTTTGAGAGTGCCATCGAAATTATGTTTCTTTAAGGCCTAACAAAGAGATTCAGACTACTACCACACTTGCATCATCAAGGAGCCCACGGGAGCCTATTTTTGTACACTTGGCAGGCGACTATTAATGAAACTTTTTCAAACAAATGGATTGGACGGAATAGCTTTTCTTTTTCTTTTTCATTTAGTATCTGATGTTGATATTACTAAATGAGGAAAAAAAAAGAAAAGATATTCTGTGTAATCCATTTGCTTGAAAAATTTTCATTAATGCACTATTTATTTAAAGAATAACTTTTCTTTTTTCTTCCTTCGGTATCTGATGTTCTACGTTACCAATCCACTTTGTTACTTTTTAAAAGATAACGTAGTGGACTTAGATTAACACAGTGGACAAAGGAATGAAGTTGAGTAGACTTAATATAATAAATGATAATACTTCATTTTTTTATTTTAGGCACATCCGAGGGTGAAAGAAAATGCGAATATATTAGAAGAAATGAAAAGAAAAGCAAGGGAGCTATCCCATGCAATACCTAGCATAGAAACAACACCACCTAAATAATATTTAGGTGGTTCTTTAAATAAATAGTGCATTAATGAAAAATAATATTTAGGTGGTGTTGATAGAAACGCCATATTATTCCTATTAAAGTTATAGTTTCAGAGTTTTGTATTGTTTTACATGTATTTTTTAATAAATATTTTCTTGCAATATATAATTTTATTTAATGCAACTTGATTGTCAGCTGTGCGTGCTACTTCTCCTCCACTAAGTTACAGCAACATTTTCTCGAATTTAAATAATAGAACTACCAATATTTTCAAAATTGATTCAATATAAGTATAATACAACATAAAGTATAAACTTTTAAATAATGATGTCTGACAAATAAAATATTTTCATTTGCTTTTTGGTAACTTCTTGACAGAATATTAACAAAATGCAATCCTACCTCAAATAAAATTAAAACTAACACGAATTTTCAAAAAAAGATTAAATAAAAATTTAGAGCAACTTCTCTTTTATAAATGTATTTGTAATTTTAATTGTACTTGACAATATACAATTTAAATGTTTGATAATGTAGTGGATAAAAATCGTTTTGAATTTTCTACCGAAAAAATATTAAAAAGACAAAAAGCATACTGTAACTGGTCAATAAGTTATCATAAAGCTATAATAGTTAATACCATGTGTACAATTTGTAAATTGAGAAGAAATAACACAGGTCTACAAAAAAAGATCTTGTTCTAACTTTTCTGAAGTGTTTTGACACGTTGAAGCCAATTTTGGACAATTTTTTTTTATCGTGTCAGTCTTTCTCAACCATCCTCAAAAAAGATCTCCTAAGGTTCTCATCTTATTTTTCTGAAGTATTTTGATGCGCCAGGGCCAATTCTGGACATAATTTTTGTTTATCGGTTCAGCTTCTCTCTATCCCCTATCAGTTTTTATTGTTCAAAATTAGTTTCAGCGAGTCAAAATACTTAGATCAGAAACCTAGGACAAGACCTTATTTTTTCCACCTTTTAGGGACTAAAAGGGGTGATAGAGAGAAACTGACACGATAGAATTTTTTTTTTGTACAAAATTAGCTTCAGTGCAGCAAAGTACTTCAGAAAAGTTAGATGAAAACCTAGAACAAAACCTTTTTTTTTTGTAGACCTGTGTAATTTTTTAAAACTTCGAAATCTGAAACTGAGATCTATTTTGAGAATGACTAGTTTCCAAAATGCTTAATACTTTTTGGAGGGCATCATATCTACCTTAATATCATTGTTCTATCTATCCGCTACTTTGGCCACCCCAAAAGAAATATTGTTCAGTGGAAATAAGTTCCTAGATTTTCCTTTAATGTCTGACTTCTTATGAATAAAGGAGTAGCATTTCCCAATAAGAGCTACTGCTAATAGGAGTGATCCTAATTTCATTTACATGCGGTATACATAGTATAAAATCATGCTTAATATGTGTACAAAAATTTATTAATATGAAACCATCTTGGGGAAAATCTATATTTTTCAATTCCAATGCAAAGTAATAGCATAAAATATATATAAATTGCCTACAAATAAGAAAATTATGTCCTTTGAAGGACCTCATGTGGCGCATTAAGCATCGTAGAAACGATAAACATATGCTAAAATATGAAAATGGACACGCAGATGATTTCTACGAGAAATAAATGTTGCGACCACTTTTTAAAACGCCCCGAGTTTCTATTCCTATCCATGTTAGAGCTTTATTTGCAATTATCAGTTATAATGCATGATTTATTTGAGATTTTGCCCGTTTAAAAATGTCAAGATATGCCGCTACAGAGTACGTAACACAGATTAAACGTATATTTAAGGAATTTGTGAACGTAAAGGTATATACTTAACTGATATATATCCTCCTATTTTAATAACACCTGTGGTTGAATAAGAAGAAATACACTTCATTGAAAGAAGTGGCTACTAAAGTGTTTTAAATAATTTTATGCTATCAACAGATATAACAAATCGCATTCCCGATGTAAATTTATCATCAATGTCTACGGATTTTCTATTGAATCTATTAATATTGAATGTTCTGACAGCTTGAGATTGAATCATCAAAAAACTTAATAACTTAAGAGTGGGTATTAAGAGTGGAAAATGAAATGGAAATTTGCGGAAGTTATTTAACAATTTATTATTTTTCTCAAATAGTAATTAGTGAGTTTGAAAAATAATTCGTTGCACACATTCTTCTTTGGTTGATAATTATTTTTTTATCCGATTAAAGTTAATATTTTTTCCCAAATGGTACAACACCGTAAAATAATCTGATTTCTTGCAGCTAGTCTTTTTATGGAAAGGCTATTTTTATTCACGAGATTTAAAAAAATATATATCATTGAGTTAAAACATATTGTGCGTTTGCAACGTATTACTTTTTTGATTTAATTAATTTCTGTTTTATAGTCCGATACAATTAGTGCCCAAATGAAACCAAGCCAGATTGTTAGCTTTATATGTAATAATTAACATACTGAAAGTCCCCATGCCTCCGTTTTGCATAAATTCGGTCCGCCATCTTGAATTTTGGGACTTATTAAAAATATTGATTATATCTCGAAAACTATTACAAATTAAAAAAAAAAGAAATGAAGCAAAAATTAAAGTACATGGAAAACTTCATTAAATGTTGGTGCGTTTTTTTTTTACAAATTTGAAGTTCATTTATTTTAAAAATCAGCAGCAACCAAGCTCGGTAGCTACTCTAATCGATCTGTTATATCGATATTTTCATTCTATATTATTGTTAATTACAATGAAATCATATACCCGTATTGCCACTAGCTCACTAGCTACTAAGAAGATGAGCGGAATATTTGGAAGTAGTTAAGAAATCTCAGATTCAAAAAATTTTAAAACACACTGAAGTGTATCCTTACAAATCATTTTCAACCACACCTTAGAGACAGGCGACGAAGCAAAACGTTTTATTTTTGTTTGTGGATTGAAAACATGAGTAGCAATTTTCATAAAAATATTATATATTGTTATATTTTTGCGGTGAAAATGTAAAAATAAACATTTTTAAATATGCATGAGTGTCTGCTTTCTGCAAACTCACTTCTCTCAGAGTTGAAGTAGGTTCAAATGAAATCAGGAAGTAAACGATCAATAAAACACTGTAGTTTGAGAAAAGCAAAATTAAATTTTATTTTAAATAGACTGGAATATGGTCCTTGATTGTTTTAAGATGATGATTTTACACAATTTCTTAAATGTAATAAATCGTTGGGCGCCAATATGATGATTAATAATAAAGAGATCTCATATGAAAATTGATTGGAAATAAAGAAAAGAAAACGATGGTTTCGGACGATATCTAGCAAGCATACCTAAACCGGCAGAAATTCTATCCCTATTGTTCCAGAAGGATAGCATGAGTGCAGTGATTGCAGATGACAGTGAGGAAGATTAACATCTATATCCTTCTCAGGTTAGTAATGCTACGATTTAGTGCTGCAAATTGTTAACAACACGTGACTGTTAACCAAGCTCTTATCCTCGCCACGGTAATATGTGAATAATGACAGGCTTTGACAAGGTACTCCATAGTACCGCTGACTTTAGTTTTTACCCTTAATGATATTTAACATTACGGCTATAAACTGATTTTTGCGGCGCAAGAGAGTTCAACTCTATTGATCACCTAATTAACTGTCAGCGTTGCAGTTTTATATTGATTTCTCTTTCAGCGTTCACCATCTCCATAATCACTAATCACTAATATGTATACAATACTCAGGTATCCATATTTACTTTGCAATTTGGCCTTTTTTACTTGCAAGTGGTTAATTGTCCACAAAATATGCATACGGCACTGCACACTTCGGCATTGGCGTAATCTTCGGACAAGACTGGGAAAAAATATAACATAAGTGAGTCCCTAGACATGCTACAGAAAAAAATTCAGGCTGGTACCCCAGGGATAAGTTACCCTAAAAAAAATTTGAAAATAATATATATGTTTTTTTTTTACTGTATCTGTTTTCGGAATTTGAGCGTGATTTTTTATTTAGTACTTTCTCAGTAGGTCTTTAACATATATTTTTTACAAAACGATTGAATGCGCCGTTTCTTAGAAAAAAAATAGTTTTGCTAAAATCAACCCTCCCTTACTCACCCCAAACCGGTCCCTTTTTCAGGCTAATATTTTGTGAAGTTGCCACTTTCCAAGATTGCTTTCTACTGCACAAATATAAGCGCCAGACGCTTGGGGGCAGTTACACCATGCTTACCCGGCTATGCCCTTTTGACTATCAATATTTTATATTATTTTCTTTTATAATTTTTAGGTCATATTTTCCTCTATTTTTTTGCGTGCGGCTTGCTTCGTTGTTCAGTAATGACTAAATTGCAAATTCTGGCTTTATATTGGGCCAAATGATGCTTTTTGACAGGAGTTTATAACTTGATTTTTTTTTTTAAATAAAATTTATTTATGAATTTACTTTTTCTAGCTTTTTCTTTATTAAATGTTTATTTTACTACTTGTTTACGTGTACGTTTTATTCCTCAGGCTTTTCTGAGTGTTCTTAAATGCAATTCATATCGGTTAATGCTTCATTTGTAGTTTTTCTTGGTTATGTGAACTCGGGCATATTTTTACAAATATTACTCTTAATATCTAACTTAAGCTACCAAACCATATTCCTGGTCAAAGTGTAACCTTCATTTAACATTTATAAACATAAATTCAACACCCTATTCTATTATTCTTACTAATACTGGTCTATGCATTTTAGCATGTCGTTTAAGCAGAGACTTTGTCACTCCATAAAAGATACTACGGGATGTGCTGGACAAAACTGCACTGAATCTATGGGCCGAGCAATGCTCTATAACAACAAAGTGAAATATTCTAACAAAACACCTTTTTATAACTATTTTACACAAAAGAAAGAAAAGTTCATCTGTCAGCCATGTGACTTTATCACTATGGGCCCCATTTCGAATTTAAGGAAACCCACGTCGTAGAGTACAAACAATATTGTCTCTGTTTTGGCACTTTTTACCCCATTACGATAAGTCTTTTTATGAATTTCTTATAAAGTTTGGTTTCAAGCGTGACCAGTCGTTTTAACTTTTTGTTATTTTCTACCCTGTCCTTTTGTTGTAAGTTTATGCTTTTTTTTTGTGGCACTGTGGAGCTAGTCCAGTCAGCCAGAAACAAAATATTGAAGGTAAGACCAATACTTAAATACAGATTTAGAATGGATATTTAATTTGTATATGCTTACTAGTTCCATGAATATTATAGACCATATAAACACCAAAGCGGTGTAGTTAAATGGATTTCATCAGATGTGGAAAAATACATTTAAATGGAACTTGAGACAATTAAAGGAAAGTAGACAGGGACACACGTTTCTCGCCTAGGGGTCGATCAAGGCATTTTTAATGTTCTTAAACAAACAGGGTAAGGCCTCGGTAAGAAAGGAGAACAACATGAGGTTAGACGATAGGATGTATTACACAGCCTAAAAAATTTCTATATTTTAACTCCAGTTCTACTGAGAAAATTATATATATATTTCAGTATTTCTACTTTGTTTAGACACCAAACATGTAGTAAGTTGAATGGAGCCATGAACCCGCTTATGATTAAATTTGTATACAGGGTGTTGCATTCATTCATATATTTTTGGCAGTTAAACATTAAATGATCTAAGTTACCCTCGGTATTACAATATTCACATAAACTGGATGGAATTAAATTGAGTTTGGCAAGGTGTGCTGGATAACATCCATGTCCAAATTTTAATCTATTTATAATGGTTATGTACTTACGGGGAATATTTAGATCGTCGTGCCAAAACTTTATCGGTATTTCCGGATGAATAAATGAATATCTTGTAGGAGATGTAAAGCAAAACTGTCGCCAGAGGTGAGCCCATTTTTTTTTCATATTTGTCTTAAAAACATTAAAGCAATCATTCAGACTTATATCATCGGTTATGTCGGATCCAAAGTAGATACTATTTTTAGCTAATGTATCAACCAGTTCATTATATTGTAAACCATTGTGCCCTTTAGTCCATACAAACGAGATAAGCCCACCATTTGCTTTCCAATTGGCCAACAGTAATTTAATTTTTGTAATAAATGGGTCTAAAATAGTGCTTGGGCTATAGCTATTTTTGATTACTGTTAGAACGGAGAGTGAGTCGGAGAGGATGACGGAAAACGGTATATTTTTAGACATAATATATTTTATGCCCTGTAGTATAGCAAAGGCTTCTGCAGAAAAAATCGACATATCCGGAGGAAGTTTATACAAGGCTTGGGAATTTTCTTGTGGGCTGTAATATGCACATCCTGTGCCTAAATGAGACTTAGAAGCATCCGTATACAGAGTAATCTGATAAGATATATTTTCTAAGGTTTGCAGTAGAATGCAACGACTTAGAGTGTGACTTTCACTATAATTTGGAATTATAACCAAGTTATTATCAGATAGGTCAAAGTACTCGAGTTCAGGGCAAGGAGGATATGAGTTGGGCAGGCGGTCAAAATATTTGCTAGTTTCACGGAAGGCGGAGCATAACGGGGGAGAACCTTTTTTTTTACCCAATATTTGTTGCACAGATCAAAATTACTTAACTTTATGCTTAACTTAACTTTATGCTTGTTTAAGCTTATGAATTGTCACAATTTTAATTGTTTATTGTTAATTTAATGATCACACACTTAAGTTATTGATAAATTTTTATTATTTTTAGGTTCAAACCATCCTCTTATGTGTGTTCTATTCTTGTTGGTTTGCCACCATTTAGCTTTGTGCAAAGGTTAATTTAAGCATCGTTGTAGCTTTTCGATACCTTGTTTTGGTGCTAATTACAAATAAAGTCTTTCAATGTACAGGTATGCACTATTTTCTTACTTATAAATATGGTAATAATTTTATCAACAAATTAAACAAACTCTTACTACTAAATTTAACTGAAGTGCTTTATTTTTATGTCACAATCCTGCCTTCAGCATGTGATTGGAGTGCCTCTGCATCTCACAAGCACTTGTGCTTAAAGTGACCACCATCAGTGACGTTTTGTGCTTTATTTTGAGATAAAATTCTGATTTTATTGTTTGAAATGAAATGTCCCAAATTATTATACTATTTGGGGAGAATATTGTGACATTATCTTTCCAGAGGAATCCACCTTCTCGACTAATGGGATTATATATAAGCACCATAGTCGGTATTGGAGTGATGTTATCCTAATATTAGAATAAAATGTAGGCGACAATAATTTAGAAAAGTAAATGATTGTTGCCCAATGTCTTACCATGGAAATATAGGGCCATATTCTTTGAAGATACTTATAACAGCAATCGTTATTTGAATATGCTGCAAACTTTTTTCAGTGATGAATTAAAAAATTTACCGTTGCATAACCTCAATTCATTTTATTTTTTACAAGATGGTTATCCGGCTCATTCTGCGGTAAATGTTAGAACCTGGTTTTATGACCGATGGACTAGCCGGTGTGGTCCAAATCGAAATTTTATTTCTGAGGTCGATAGAAACAAATTGTATATAGTAGGATAACACTGATCTGTTGAAAGACTGCATTAGAGAAGCTGTTCAGTCAATATTCTTACAAGAAGTTAGGAAGTTACAGTTACAACGAGCTTTACACTCACCTTCATAAATGCGTGGAGCACGGTGGAGACGTGTTTGAATATTTTTTTTTAATTTGTTTTAATTTTCCTAATAAATTTTTTCAATACTGTTGAAAATAAAAGTAGTTTAATATAATTACGAGTATAATTAACTGTCTTATTTAATAATTTTTAATAATATCATCTCAAATTTTCAGCGTATTCAGAAAATTTAAGAAACAAAAACCTAATTATATTGAACTATATAGAGTATGTCCACAGTTAGAGTGGATAAGAGGTTTTATTTATCATTTTACGCAGAAAATTTTTCACAAAAAGGTTTGCTTTTGTTAAAAATATGATTTCCATGGAGTAAGTTAACATGTCATATACAGGGTGTTCAGAAAATTTATGAAAATAATTTTTATTTTACCGTAAGTTTTACCTCATGATACCACTTGATACTTATGAAACATTTAAAAAAAAAGTCGAATTAGGCAGATTTATCCACAAATTGGAATTTTGACATAAATTTTAATTCTAAACAACTATACTTAGTGTAGGTTACTCTCACATAGTTTTCCGATTTTTTTATTTTCTGAACACCCTGTATATGACATGTTAACTTACTCCATGGAAATCATATTTTTAACAAAAGCAAACCTTTTTGTGAAAAATTTTCTGCGTAAAATGATAAATAAAACTTCTTATCCACTCTAACGGTGGACATACTCTATATAGTTCAATATAATTAGGTTTTTGTTTCTTAAATTTTCTGAATACGCTGAAAATTTGAGATGATATTCTCATGGAAAAAATGATAATTCGAGTTTACGGAGTTAACCCTTACTCTACTTTTTTTAAGTTAAGTGCATAAATATGGATTTTTGTAAATAATTTTTTTAATTTGAGTTTTCTCGGAAAATAATAAGAGGATAAAAAGAAAGAGGAAAACATTTTACACAAAAAATGTATATACACGATACTCAAGTGCGCTTCAACAGTGCGAGCCTCTGCTCACTTTACAAAAAGAAGTACACAAGGCTGACTGACTGACAAGACCAAGTGAAAAAAATCACTCAGTAATCGGGTGCGCTTCGACAGTGCAAGTCCGCACTCACTACACGAAAAGTAGTATAACTTTTGACTGACAAAATCAAATGACAAAAATTAAAAAACATTTTAAAGTCAATATTACCATGCACTTGGTGGTAAATAATAGATAAAACGCGATATGAAATTTGTCGCTTATTTCAGTTAAACAGCTGTAATTCTTAAACCAATTCATCTTATAAGATCGTACACCCAAAACACTAGATTACAACATGAATAAATGGAAAAAATAAAATATATATTTTGTAAAATACAGCTCTTGAAAGATATACATTTTTAAAACATTCTTTTCTGCCTCTCATATATTAAATATGAAACGGCGTTAACGTAGCTAATAAATAAAATATCAACATTTCTTGGAGCAGACATTAAGCTTGAATAATGTACTTTCAGATGCTGTGTCGAATTTTTTATAATAACAATTTAATATTATAATATGAGGATTTATTAATTTTAAATGTGTATTTTAAATAAAAAGAAAACATTTTGTATTGTAAAAATACAACTTGTAGAAAGAGGTTAAAAAATTAAGCATTCATGAAATGGGGTTATTTCATAATTTGTATTTACATTAAATTGGCAATCGAGGACTACTAATAACTAAATATATGTAACGACAGTTTTTTATGGACGTTAAATAATTTTAAATTCAATTTATAATTTGAAAATAGTAGTTCCCGCTAAAACCCGTGACGTCAATGGTTGCAAGGATAGTTCAGACAGTAAATTTGTGTGGCAGCTATGAGATACAAACTTCACCATTATATTGACATATGTGACTGACATTTTTCTTTTCGTTTTCGCTAAATGTCACGAAATGCCACTTTTCATTCATTTGCACCGAGACGAGCCGAGCCGAATTTTCAACTAGAACTCTTCCTCTTTGCGTTGCGACATTGTTCGCCCCCCCGTAGGTGTTTTTCGAAAAATATGAACGTTTTAAGGTTGCATGTTCTTGCGCTATTTTCGGTTCCGAAACGCATGCTTGTTTTTTTGCTATTTTTCGCCGATATCTCTGAAACGGTAAGAGGTAGCCCAAAATAAGAAATACCATGAAATGAGTTCGTTTCATTACGAATCTTTTGATATCACCACAATTTAGATTTTTTTTTTGTCGTTTCGGAGATATTTATCGAAATGTGTGGCGATGTATGGCAATAATCTCACATCTGTTGGTAACTTCTTAACCTTGGTTCCTAGACTAAAAAACTACTCTACCCGAATTTAAATAGAAATAAATTTGCTAAAACAGTTTTTTCGATTTTTTGTCTTATGACAAAAATGAGGGAAATAGAAGAGGACTTTTTTTCCGGTGAAACTTCGCCATTTTGTCACAGTAATTAATCGGTAATTAAGTGAAATTGATATCAAATACGATGTCCTCTTAATATTATGTAATACCTAGACGCCCCATTAATCTCGGCCCTTCGAAACACACGTTTCCATTTTCACAAAAATCTTGTTAATTATCAGTTTTTTCAAATATTTGTAGACACTAAAATTTTTTACTTTTTCTCTAACATAAAAAACAAAAAAGTTATGTCCTAATATATGCTGTATCATTTTTTTCTTCTGCAAATAGGAATATTATGACAGTTGACAGCATCATAACGTTGTCAATGCCATAAGTGAAACAGTAAGGAGATATATACAGGGCCTTAACTGAAGCGTAGGGTCTACTGACATTAAGAATTATGCTGTATTAGAAGTATTTTTCATGAGTAAATTATATTACTTTGACAGTTAACAGCTGCCAAATTCTGTTAGTCATTTATACTTTAATGATTTTGCAATACTACATTTTCCAGTGTCAAAAGTAACTATTGATTGACAAATGACAAATGCCCGTTTAAGCAGTTTAAAAACCAGTATTGGTATTTGTCAATTATCAAAGTAGCATATAAAATAACTTGCGCAAGTGGAAGAAACAATATTATTATGTATGTATCATGTGCTAATATTAGACAATATTCGATTACCGGATAGTAGATTGACAGTTAAAAACTGCCAATTTGATAACCAGTTTCGATAAATTTTAATGCACTAATGCACTATTTCTGCACTTTTTTTAGTGTGGGCAAAAAATTACTATTTTTTACATTTTTCTTTCAGCTTCTTATCTCATTTGGATGTAAGAGAAGTGTATTGAAACCAAGTGAGAATACAAACTGTAAAGTTTAGATATTAACATTTAAAATGCATAATAATTATGAAAAGTAATAACAAATCTCGTTTTATTAATAATACTAATTTGTTTATTTGGATACGTTTAATACTAATATTTGTTATATCTGATAGCATCTAACAATTTATATTAAATTAAATGAAACTGTTGGTGCAGTATGAAACTCAAGCAAATCCTGATTCCCAAAGCTTAAAAACCCGAAGATTATCTGATATTTAAAATAAATAATTTAAATTTCTAGTAGGTGCTATAAATCACCAATAATAATATATTGGTCTGGTGATTAAAATTGATTAAATTATCAAATAATGTATATTTTTAAAACTCAAATTATGGCCAATACCGTTACGCTCATTGGTACCATATTTAAAAGGTCATGGTCAAGACATCTTTAAATTATTAATTTCTCATACAATGTGTCCCGGTTAAATTATAAGAATCAATCAAGTGCATGTATTAATAGGCCAACTTGATATTTTTAATAAAAATATGCGTTGGGGTTATTGGGCTCAAAATATGGGTTACCGATAATAGCGGAGCATGTGTTACGCGAAAATTTGTCGTCTTCTCTCTATATTTTAATAACCTTAATATTGGGTATTATTGTGGGAATTTCCAACTGATTTTGTATAACGGTGCAGGTGGTCCAAATATGCTTCAAATTGGTACAGTTATTAAGCAAATTGAAAAAAGGTATACAGCTATGTGTATTGAATAAAATTGTATTAGACACCATACAACCAAAACAGAACAAGCCTAAACGACATAAAAATAAATATAGCAAATATTCGTATTTGCTAAATAATAGTATATTTTATCCGGAATGAGATGTGTGATGGATTAAAGTGTTGAGTGTCAGCACATGTCATAGAGCGACGTTGATTTGTGAAAAATGTTTTAAACTACACCACTTCCTAATTTAAATGAAAATAAGATATATTACCTTCACTGTGCGCTGATCACGTTTATTAATAGTGATAACAATAATAATAATGTTTATTTACAATTTGAAAGATTACATATATTTTCCAAAAAAAAAAAACACTCAGATTTCGCAGAAATATTCCAGTCGATACCTGATTGTAATTTTGGGTATTATTATATGTGGACATTTTATTATTATATTTATATGTAATATCTAATATCTATGCATAATATAATATATTTTACTCAAAAACATTTACTTACATACCGTACCATACATAATCTAGACGCTAAACTGCACAAATCACACCGAAACCCTGTGCAAAAATTTAAATTTATTGTCACTCCTATTTAGGCAGCTAGTGACACAACTCTTCTAACCCTGTATTATGAACAATGCCATTCAAAGTTGGCCTACGGCATAATGCTGGGGTGGAGACTAGGGCTTCCAGTCCCGGAGAGTCCCGGATCCGTGACTCCCGGGATTTTGCTATAAATTTTTTTGTCCTGGGACCATTGCTGAGGTCCCGGGACCGCCGAAGTCCCGAAATTTTAAAAGTTTCGCGAGTCGCATGCATGATGGCGTGGTAATCGCACAGCGAATAGCACAGCAGTCACAGCTGAACTCTCAATGCGCATAACAATTTCTTTTCTCGAGTCTCTAATCTAGTTCTCTACCTACACTGCCGTTAAAAGAAAAATTAGACATAGCATTAAAAAATGCTAAATTGCATTCGAAACCTGTGAATGATCCACCGGAAAGCTCAAGGAAAATTGTGGAGAAAGAAATGGCTCTATTTAAAAAATGGTGGTATTTACGGCCACTTTTTGCAATTAGCCTACGAATACTTGTTGACGATTCCTCCAACTAGTGTGGAGTCAGAGAGGGCCTTCTCAGAGGCAGGCTCTTTTGCTACGAAAATATGAGCGTCATTGGAGAATGTCTCTTTAAATGCCCTAGTTGCCCTAAAATATTTCTTTAAATCACAATAATTTATTTTTTTTATTATTAATAAGTGTTATTATTAATTATTCGTTACATGGCTGAATTGTCCGTTGTTTGTCATGTTAATATTATTATTATGTTCGTTTAGTATAAGTAAAATTTGAGTTCTCTACATACTTCATTGTTTTTTCATTCACCACTTAAGTAAAATGTCTTGAAATTGAAAATGAGGCGAAAATCCGCCATTTTAAGTATTTTCTGGACCTCGGGACTAGTCCCGAGACTTTGCAGTACTGGTCTCGGGGTCCCGAATGACCCTTTGGTCCCGGGACTTGGAAGCCTTAGTGGAGACCCCTGCTTAATATCAGTGCTTATAGCCCAAAAAAACATAATCAGACAAACTGAACAGTGTCCTAGGCGATAATCGTGCAAACCATTATTTTTAAAATACAATCTATTGACAGTTACATCAATATATATATCTATAGCATTTTCCATTTATGTAAAAAACAAACTAAATGAATATCCCACCCGATGAAAAATACATCAGCATGACACCCGAAATAGAGATAAACTATATATACCACATTGCAGACTAACGAGCACAATGTCTTGTCCCTAGAAGATGTCGATTAAGATCTTTAATAAGCTCTCTGGTGTAATTAAGAAAATGCCGAATATAAATTTTAAATCGAAGGTAAAATATTCACGAAGGATGTAAAAGAGGTATTTGGTTGTCATATTATATCATGTTATAGTTAAGATATTTGTGTCTAACCAATTTTTGATGTCTTTTAAATCATTCTCTACTATTTGTTTTAGGTCCTACAACGTGTCTGCATTATAAAATATAATACAGCAACATTTAGAATTTCACTTGTATCATTAAGGGTAAGTAGACTGTTTGTACAGATAATAAATAAAATCGACTCTAAAATAGTTCCTTGAGGGACATCCCAATCAATAATTCTTGAATCACTTGTAGCCTCATTAATTCGTACATATTGGGTCCTCATTGTGAAATAACTTTTTATGAGTTGGGAAGCATTTCCACGAAACCCGAGTTTTCCGTTTGCGTTTTTGATAATAATCGCTTTTGACGGACAGTGTCAAATGCACTTGCTAGCCTGCAAAGATACACAAAGATGGTTCATTATCATATAATTTTTGTTTAACAGATTGAACGAGGCCTGTTGTTATCCATTTTTTTCTCTTTTGATTAGATAATTTTTTCTTATATTATTTTTAATAAAAAATTCCTACTGTAGATTAAGATCTTCATTTTGATATATATCTATCTATCCGTTGTTCTTTTTGTAAATCGCGTTTTAAGTTAATATAATCTATACATTTTTTTGTTGTATAATTTATCTTTATTACTATCCCCCTTTTCCGGCTAAGATATATTACAGTATAATACAATAGATCTTCTCTTGCATCAAGACAAAGGTTTTCTTTTCTACTGCTGAGTATCCAAGAACGGACTCTGGGTTTGTGTATTCTAACATCACCGGTAACTCAAACAGAAACGTCTTCTAAAGAAGTTACAAAATCACAAAATATAGTAATAATAACACGGGCACACAAAAAAGTCAATTTTATGAGATTTCTGATATATACTCCCATGTATTTTTGACCGCTGAACAAAATCCTGATATCAGTTTTACAAAATTAGGTCAGGCAAAAACAGACTAAAATACGATTTAAAATATAAATTAAAGATTTTAAATAAGTAGACCATGTATTCGATGCATTTTTGACCGCTGAACACGATCCCGATATCAGTTTTGCTCCATCAGGTCAGGATTTTTTATTAACCTTGAAAACAGGTTAAAACAGGCCAGAATAGGGTTTAAAATATAAATTAAAAATTTTAAATGAGTAGACCATGTATTCGATGTATTTTTGACCTCTGAACACGATCCCGATGTCAACCAATCAGGAAAATATTTTGAGTATTTGGGAATACAGTTTCCACAGATAAGCGAAGCCAAATTGAAGGAACGCATTTTAAATGGTCCACAAATAAGGAAAATGTTAAGAGATAAGAAAACAAGATCACCGGATCTGTACTAATCTTTAGTTCAAGCTAAATTTGTTTATAGCAGCACAGTGTACTACTCTGAGGCAAGAAACAAAAAAACCAGAAACATGAAACTTGCAAACAAATTTTTATCACTCAATTTCAAAGTATTCTTGCTGATTATCATTACGCGCTGTGCATACTCACCGACGGCTCAAAAATAAATGTTAGAGTTTGGAGTAGCATTCTCAATAACTCGACAAGTACATTCCTGGACCCATCCAGCGATATCTACAATTTACACAGAAAAATTGTGTGATAAATGGCAAGCACTATGGTATCATGAGTTTTCCAATAGAGAAACGCGCATTTGCTCAGACTCTTTAAGCTCATTACAAAGTTCCCCAAACTCTTTGTCAAATGATCCTTTAATTATAAGAATTAACGACCTCCGGAATCGCCTAAAAACAATTGAGAAGAATTTAATATGCCTCTGATACCCAGGATATATAAGTATCTTTGCAAATCAGCTAGCAGAATAAGCAGCTCGAATTGAAACGCCACAACAAATATGCAAATTGAGGATATACCAATACAACAAAATGATAAAAAAAAAAACAAAATAAGTGAGATATAGCAATCTAATTGAGACGATGAAAGAATATCAAATAATGAAACATATCAGAGAAACAATAGAAACAAGGAAAACACCGTTGAGTTTCAATAGAGAAGAAAGTGTGGCTACAACAAGGCTGCGAACCGGACATACACGTCTAACATATCAGTATATGCTACGATGAGAAAACCAACTTGTCTGCAAAGACTGTAGATCACCTCTAATTGTGAAACAGATTATAGAAGAATGCAGAAAATTTCTTCTGACCTCTTCACCCTAACAAGAAATATTAAACAACTTCCATCAGGAAAATTTTACAAATTATCAAAAATATACAACTTATTGTGACAGAAATACTATCTTCTACCTTATCATTATAAAACTGAAGAATTGCAGCTAATGATCAAAGCAGTCAATCCCGAAAAAAAAAAAATGCAATTTGTATTAATTTCGCATAACCTTTATGGGCAATATTTATTTACTGGACATCGATAAAATATATTACTATTATTATTATTATTATTTAGGCTGAAGATGCGCCCACAGCTGGATTTGGAAAAAGCTCTAATATTACAAGTCTGTGTTCAGTTACATCTTCTTTATATAAGTTAACACCTAGTATGCCATACATAGAAATTAAGTGCTATTCATGGTAATTATTACATTAATTTTGCATGTTAGACTTATAAAGGACGAGTTGTGTCTTTACCTAGCATTCAAGTCTCCTCATAAAATTTTATTCTCCGTGCAGCATTGGTAATCATATAATGTTAGGAAATGTGTACGTATGTGCACTTATCATCATGGGAAATCTCAGACACAGCAATGTACAGGGGGCGTAATATTAGTATGGAGAATCGTAATAAATTTATTTTACGATTATTAATTTTTGCAAGTTATTTTAAAAAACTTGTACAACTTTTCTAGAGTTGAAATATACTGTAAGGTTGAATAATATTTGTGAATGACTGAAATTCAATAAATAATTTAAGTATTTTCAATATATTCTTTTGCCTTAAAATGCTAGGAATCCTTTCATGTAATTCAATATTTCGTCAGTATTGGCTAGAAGAGTAGTTAGAGTAGTATGTGAAAGTAGTAGTAGAAGTAGTAGAAAGTAGTAGTAGTACTAGTAGTAGAAGAGTAGTATGTGAAACTAATGTTAACTAACATAGTTTTCGTAAACACCAAAACGTTAAGAACTCGTTGTAAGTTTTGACATTTAAGTTGCCATCATCCGGAGATAATTAAAACTAAAATTATGCTAAAAATCCTATTTTACAACTAATTATTTCACAGAGCAGTGCAATGTACATCTTTTCAGACTTCTTCTCTTTCTTGTGTCGTACATTTCTGTAAATGTTAAAAAATGGTGCATGGAAAGTATCAATTTCAAAATATGTTAATTGCATTCGAGTACCACATTTCGTTATCCTGTTACAATAATATGCGTTGAATTCATCATTGCAAAATTGTTTCCAGAATGGGTAAGTGTTGTATCTAATCTTCTAATTGGGTATTATAGTGCACTTTTTTTAAAGAGCAAATGCTACATGAATTATTTTCTATTTCAATCCTCGTTCTTAAGTTCAACCCGGAGGAAAATGTCATACAGCACGGTGTGCTACAACCAAATTTAAATCAAAGTTGATGCCACTCGGATTTTTTTTTAACACATTCTTGGATGTAAATAGAACCAATTTTCACATTTTTTTTTTTAATATTTTATTTTTTGTTTAATGACACAGCCACACAAAAGAAAGTAGCTAGATCAGTGTATCCTTAGGTATTTGGACCCGCTGAAACAGAATCCGAAGTCAGCATTGTCGTTTTTCAGTTTTTCAGACCAGTATATCCTTAGCAAATACATATACTACGGGAGCCCACCCTAAGTGCCCATGCACCCCCCCCGGATCCTTTAGGACAATGTTTTTCATTGATTAAAACCTAAGGAACAATTTAAGACATGTCCTAAAAAAAAAAAAATTGGCTGCACTTTCAAAATGGCGTCCGTTTAAAAAAGAAAATTTGCAAATATTGTTTTTGTCATTTAACATAAAAACTAAAAAAGATTGAGAAAAACTGTCTACACAAAAAACAAAGTGCATAAAATTTCCTACAATTTTGTTCCTATACAATATTTGCATAGGAGTTACCATTTTCCAGATAAATGATTCATATCTTAAAATAAAATATAAAATTCAATATAATTCAATATAAAACGTAACACTACGGAAGCCCACCCTAACTGTCGGTGCACCCCCCCGATCCTTGGAGACAATGTTTTTCATAAAGATTAAAGCCTAAGGAACAATTTAAGACATGCCCTAAAGAAAAAAACTGGCTGTACTTTCAAAATGGCGTCCGTTTAAAAAAAATGTAAATATTATTTTTGTCATTTAACACAAAAACTAAAAAGGATGGAGAAAAACTTTCTGCACAAAAAACAAAGTGCATAAAATTTTCTACAATTTTGTTCCTATACAATATTTGGATAGGAGTTACCGTTTTCCAGATACCACTGTTACCGTTTTCGAGATAAATATCTGCAAATTATAATATTATTATTATTATTAATTTTTTTCAATTCATTTTATTTTATTTTTATATTAATAATATAAAGTTATATTATACGCTTTACAATAATTGTCAGTTATTTCTTCTAAGTGATTTACCGATATATGAATTTCCATGTTTTCTTAAATTTGGACTCATTTATCTGGAAAATGGTAACTCCTATCAAAATATTGTATAGGTACAAAATTATAGAAAATGTTATGCACATTGTTTTTTGTTAAAAAAGTTTTTGTCCATCTTTTTTAGTTTTTGCGTTAAATGACAAGAACAACATTGGCAACAGTTTTTTTTTAACATATTGCCGCCATTTTAAAAGTACAGCCAGTTTTTTTTTAGGACATGTCTTAAATTGTTCCTTAGACATTAATCTTTATGAAAAACATTGTCCCCTAAGGGACATTGTCCCTAAGGATCGGGCGGGGGGGTGCACGTACAGCTAGGGAGGGCTCCCCGACTAATAACACTGGTATGGTCCGCCGGACAGATCATTTTTTTGGGGGTTAGGAAAAACGAGCCAATCTGGCAATTCTGACTTCGGATTCGGTTTTAGCGGATCCAAATACATAAGGATACACTGGTCTAGTCCGCAAGCCAGATCATTTTTTGTTTGTTTTGGGGGTGTTTTTTGGGGTTAGGGGTGAAAACCGAGCGGAGCTGACAATTCTGAGTTCAGATTCTGTTTGAGTGTGTCCAAATGCATAAACATACACTGGCATGATCCGCCGGACAGACCATTTTTTGAGGGGGTGTTTTTTGGGGGTTAGAGGTAAAAATCGAGCCAATCTGACAATTCTGACTTCGGATTCTGTTTCAGTTTTTTTGTGAGGCTATGTCATTAAACAAAAAAAAATATAAAATACTTGCAAAAAAATTTTTAAATATCGTGTAAATTGATTCTATATACATCTCCAAAAATGTGTAAAAAAAATTCCGAGTGACATCAACTTTGAGTTAAATTTGGTTCTAGCACACCATGACAGATGGGTTAGACAATTTATTGAATATCATCTGCCATTCGGGGGAATTGGACCAGCTAGCGAACACCCGGTATATTGAAAATTTTGTAGGATTTTGCAATTAATTATTTTTTATTTCTTTGCTTTTATCATGATTAGAGAATATTAGGTATTATGCAAATCACAACTTACACACTTTTTATTTATTATGAAAATACCTACTTTCTGTATATTGTTGCCCTAATCTGGGCACGCTAATATACTAGTTAGTATTGTGTGATATGATGTAACATGGTTTCTTTTTATTCCCTCATAATTCTTTTAGTCAAATGTCTTTACTGAATATTTTCGTTGGTCAATTTAATTAAATATTAAAAAAAATATGTATGATAACAAAAGAAAGTTTAAGCTATTAATAAAAACGTTTTATTGATATGAAATGATGTTTAGTAAAAGTATGAGCAGTATAAAAAATTCGTTACCTAAAGGAAGGCGGGACCAGGTAAATTATTGCAAATGTGCCTAAACCTGCTGGTTATATTAATAAAGATATTATACAATCATTAATATGATCAATACTCAATACTTTCATAAAATATATTTAAATCTACTGTAACAATATTCATACATATGCATAAACGATCAATTTTATCATTTCATAATAATTTTCATTCTTTTAATATAATACTAATTTAAGAACTAATATGAAAATGATGATAATCCAAGTTTTTTCTTGAGGCTTTATCTGAAATGAGGAAATAATAATCGACAATTTTTTGTCGAACGTGGCGCCATCTGCCATCAAAACAAAAAACAAAATGTTTTGATAACTGTAGCTTTTTACTTCCTAAGTCTCAGTTTCCTACTTCACCTTTTTTTAAAACATTATTATTAGTACAGGAAAACTTTACTTTAACTCAAAAAAAAATTGTGCAGACCTTAAACATTGGTTATAGATTCATAATAGGCCAAAGTTTACGAAACAAAAAAGTTTAGGATCCGCGGAAATCTATAGGGGGGTGAAAATGGATATTTTTAATTAAAAAATCGATTTCTCTCTATTTTCTCGGAAAATATGGCATTTACAAAAAAATAGTTCAAATAAAAGTTGTTTCTGACAAAATTATCTTTAATTTGGTGTTTTTAAAGTTAATTTTATAGCAATAATTAACCGAACTACTACTACTAGAAAATTTGGAATTTCAGCTTGAAAAAGTGGTATTTCAAATACAGATAATGTCAGATAACTCGAAAGGTATTATTACATTGAGCAAAAACATGCTAGAGACTATAAAAGTACTAAATTAAGGATGAATTTCGTTTTTTGTAATTTTTCTAGAGTCAATGGTTTCGGAGATCTGGAAGTCTAATAGTGGCGTCCGAACGTTTATAAACGTTTATTTAGTTTAAATGTTAAATATCTCAGAAACTATGGCACTTAGGCCAAAAACGCTAATAACCAAAATGAAAAACTATTAATTAACTATTTTTATAACATGAAAAACAAAAAGGTTATGACAGAAACAATGTACTTTTTCACATTTTTTTAAATAAAAACGTCCCAATTTTGTTAATGTAAGTAGTCAGTAATTAAAAAAAATATATTCCCATATATTGTTTTATAATGTGCTTAGATGATCAAATTTTTTCATCGGCTGACAGCGCTTGCTTTAGAGAAAAAATTGCATTTTAAACTGCAAAGAAATTTTAGCAAAAAACGTAATATTCTTGTTTCTCTGCAAATATCTCAATAAATATTAGTTTAAGAGGAAATATGGTGGACATGAAAAATTAAGCTTATAAACTGAGAATAAATTTATTTTATATATTTGTGTAGGGTTAATTGTTTTGAGTTTTAATTTTATAGATGACATCCGACCGTTTTTAGGATGAAGTATTTAGTTTAAAATGTTGAATATCTTAGAAACTGTGACACTTCCATCAAAGTTCTAAGAAACAAAAATTAAAGGTGGTTAATCAGTTTTTAAAATGATTTTTTGTTTGTTTCTACATCACAAAAAATAAAGAAGTTATGGCCGATTCAATGTGCGTTTTCACATTTTTGTTAACAAAATGTCGACATGTCCCCATCTTTAATTACCCCTTTTAACTGCTAAACTTAAAATTTGTTTTACCTATGTGTTGGCTCTTTGGCTATTTCTACGCGAGCCAAGTAGGTATCTTTTTGTTTCGAAAGTTTCTGACAATAATATGGTCATTAAATAATAGATGGCGCTTACAATTAAGAATTACAATAGTTTCTCCGTAATCCGCATTAGTTTATCGTTAGTTAATCAAAAGCATCTAGTAGTTTTTCTTAGATTTACTAAAAAAATCTGGTCACACTGCACTGAGAGGATGGACCCTCTCTGGTATGTCCACTCAACATCGTGGTATTGATGATGCGATCTTCGGCATATCCATACTCTACCACATTTTAATCCCGGAGTGACGTCAATTTCGCAGTTCGAATTCTAAACTCAAGGAGGCGTAAAGCTTAGCTCGCGAGTAGCGACTTTTTTCACATTTTGGCAAAAACTACCATCACCTAAAGTTAACGACTAAATCTTGTATTCAGCCGACACACACAAGCATTTTTTGCTCGACATTTGAATTCAGCTTGTTGTAAAATGGATTTCTGTAATTTTTTTGTCTACGATTATTACTTGGAAAAAAATTATCCAACTATAATATACCTAGTCAATAAAATCATAGGTATAATAATTACCATCTAATTGCTACTTTTGCTTCTTTAACTAAAATAATATTTTGAAATATTTTTGACGATAACTGAAAATAAGAAGGAGAACTGTTTTGAAACATAACTGTTTTATGTCTAGGCTTAGATTATCATTATTATTTGTAGTTATGCAATGTATGCATTTATATTCTTCCACTTCATTCTTACAATATTTTCTGTAATGATGTTTCCGACGCTTATACCAAATCACATTATCTTTCTGCAATCTCTATAAATATGCCCAAAACCCTGACATTTAAAACACCTAATAACATTAATCTTCTTTTATAAACATCTTGACAATAGGATTAGTTGAATTAGATAGATTAATTTGGCTTACGACAGCAGAAATTAGTTTATCATCATTATTAAAATAATCCGCTCCAAGATTAAATATTTTTGTCACTTGGAAGTTTTATTTCTATCATTGGGTTCATCTTCATATTTCAAAAACTTTCATTTTTAAAATGTTGATCGAAGTTTTAAATTCTTCATTGTTTTGTTATTATTTTTGAAGACATTTCTTTGTTGTTTTATATTTATAGCTTTTACAGCACTAGCATAATTAAAGTACCACTTTATGGTTGAACATCATTGTTTTCGTCACACTTTTTATTACATTCCTGTATTAATGTTAATAATTTATTATTATTAAATTCCCATTTCTCATTTCTTTATTCTAACTGTTTTTTAATTAACACCTTAACACAGTTTTGTTTGTTTATAAACTCATTGTATTACGAATTACGGCCCTTCATCCGACTGTTTCCAGGATCGAGAAGGCGCTGCACCAGGAGCTCGCGGCCAGTGCTTTACTAGACATCAGAGAGTGTTTGATAACACCTCCTTCGACTCAATTTGCGCCGCGGCTGCTTACCATCACATCGATGACACCATTATCAGATAGTTGAGGGCCACGTTGGCGGGAAGGCAAATTATAGCGGCCAACTAGGAAACGGCAGTAGTCATAGCTGCTTGGAATTTTATGCATAAGTTACAAAGTACTTATTTTCTACCTAGAAGATTTCTTCACAGTACAAAACAGCCTTGTGCGTTATTGTGTTATGTTAAGAATTACCTATAGTGCAGGCAAATCCAGTTTTGAGTATGAACTATCTGGGGACAGCTATTTCTTTATCGAAATGGATAGCTCTATTCATGTAGAATGAGGATATATATGACCCAAAAAATCCCAATGTGAGCTAAAGCCACCATTTAGAAAAAATGGCCGCCAAAACTGTTTCTTTTAGAAGGACATATCTCAGCTCCGAATTTAGATTTCTTTTTTTTGTTCTCTTCCCTTTTTCATGTACAATCGAAAGTGTTATTACATCTTTGGGCATAAAATAGAAGATAACTGAAGAAAATAAGACTTGAGTTCTTGGAAATATACAAGGTGTCCAGTTAGTGCTTCCTCGGAAGATTGTGCAAAAACGGGTAACTTTATAAAAAAACTTTTTTAACAAAACTTTCAATGTTTCATCTCTACTATATACGTGAAATTATTTTCAATTATACAAGGTGTCACAAAAAGGAGTTACACAAGAATGTATAATTTTTTTAATGGAATACCCTCTAATTTTTTGGCGTCAGTTAAGCCTCTAAGGGTCCTGAATTACACCCTAACATTTTTTGCCAATCGGATGCAGCGTTGCCAAGTTATAATTTTTTTCCTGTTTTTCTCGCAAATTACAAACATTTTTTAGACTACCATATCTCCGCGAGTTATTAATTGTTTTTTCTAAAAATGTAAGGTGTTATTCGATAATGATGCATTTACTGAAAAACATTTTTGAAATAAATTATTATTATACCGGGTGTCCAAAATATTTGTTTACATTTCTTATTATTTAATTATTATTTTTATCAAATTTTTTAAATGGAATGTATATTTTTTTACATAGATGAATAAAGCATACAATTCCCCACATTCTAATATTATACACTTAATTTTTATTTCAAACCGTTTTTGAGATATGATTATTTCAAATAAGTTTTGCTTAAATTGAGGTGATTTTTATTTTAGCATTAAAATCTAGTATGGCTTTGGCCTTTTGTTTTGCGTTTGTTTTTCACTCTATGATATTTCTCTAATGTGTTTAAGATTATCGTGATTAAGTTGAATTAATATTGTTAATATTTAAAAATACAAATTATAATTATTGTCAATAGGATTTAATATCTATGGTAAATGTTATGTTATTGGTGAATGTGATGGAAATTGTTTATTGACATCAAGAATGTATGGTCAAAAATATCTCTACAGAAGATATCCTAATGTGAGGTCTCTAGAAAATTTGAAACAACGTTTTGAACGTACTGGAAATTTTGCAAAAGAATTCGAGACGACGAAATGTATTGTAATGAAGAAAATGAGCTGGCTATAACTTTAGCGGTAATCGAAAATCCTACGGCAAGTGTTCGGGAGTTAAGTAGGGATTTAGATGTCAGTGAATCTAGTGTTTCCCTATGTCTTCGTAAAAATAAGTTTCACCCCTATCTTCAGCTGCATCAAGACTTTTGGGATGTGGATTTAAATCGTAGATAAAATTTTTGCCAGTGGGCTCAAAACCAAATTGGAGAAAATTAAGTATTTTTCAAATTTGTATTGTTCACGGATGAATCAACGTTTCATCGCAACGGATTTGTGAATAGGCCCAACTTCCATTATTATGCCAGAGAAAATCCTCATGTTGCAGAGAAAAATCAGAAACAGAGTTTAAATGTAAGGGGAGGAATTGTACATGATTATGTTATTCATCCTCGCTTTTTTTGAGGGAAATGTGAATGGAGCAGTCTTTCACAAATAATCGAGCATATTCCTGATTACATTACAAATAATATGTGATTACAACTTGAAGGTGTACCACCACATTTTAGTAAAAATGTTCGTCAGGCCATTAGTAATTAGTTTCCTGAAAGGTGGATAGGAAGAGGAGGTCCAATATTTTAATAAACTGTTAAATAACATCTAATTTATTATTCTATTAAATTATGTTAGGTCTCATTACATGGCCGCCTTAGTCACCCGACCTGACTTCAGTGGGTTTTTTTCTTTGGCGATTTGTGAAGTCAGACGTTTATAAAGTAGAACCAACGACTTGAGAAGATATGGTGGAAAGAATTCGTCGGTGTTTCAATCGTATAGATGTTGATATGTTACACTGTGTAAGGCGCTCATTTATCAAGAGATCTCAGTGTTACCTGAATCAAAATGGTGAGCAGTTGTTAGGTTAGTTTCAATATCGTGAAAAAAAAAATTATTTTTCAAGAACCGTTCATAAAAGAAAGTGTACGATATCAAAATGTGAGAAATTGTAAGCGTTACTCATCCGTTTAAAAAAATTATAGGCATTCCATTTAAAAAATTGAAAAAATGTAAAGCAAAATATAGATGTTAATGCTAAAATAAAGAGCACCTTAATTTACGCAAAAA
Source organism: Rutpela maculata (assembly GCA_936432065.2). NCBI lineage: Eukaryota > Metazoa > Arthropoda > Insecta > Coleoptera > Cerambycidae > Rutpela > Rutpela maculata. The sequence continues at coordinate 54,378,860 of OW386289.2, read as the reverse complement.
TTATTTGATATAATCATGTCTCAAAAACGTTTGAAATAGAAATAAGGAGATATTAAAATGTGAGGAAATGTATGTTTTATTCATTCATGTAAAAAAAGTATACCTAGGCTTTCCATTTAAAAAAATGAGAAAAATAATAATTAAATATCAAGAAATGTACGCAAATATTTCGGACACCCGATATACTAAAGATTTATTTCAAAAATGTTTTTCAATAAATACATCATTATCAAACAACATCCCACATTTTTAGAAATAACGATTAATAAATCGCGGAGATATGCCAGTCAAAAATGTATGTAAATTGCCCAAAAAAAACACAAAAATAACTTGGCGAAATATTTTAGGGTGTAATACAGGGCCCTTGGAGGATTAACTGGCGTTAAGGAAATATGGGCTGTTATATTTAAAAAAATTATACTTTCTTGTGCGACTCATTTTTGTGACACCTTGTATAACTGAAAATAATTTTAAGTTGTAGTAGAGACGAAACATTGAAAGTTTTGTTAAGAAAGTTTTTTTTATAAAGTTAGCCGTTTTGCACAATCTTCCGAGAGAACACTGACTGGACACCCTTTATACCTTAATGTACATTATTAAAAATGAATACAATTTTATATATAAATAACTATTACTCCGTTAATATTTGAGTTAGTAACATCGGCCAAAAAACAAATGAAAGCTCTAGAACTTTTATTAAAATTATTTTTTCAAAAATTGACTAAAAATTTTAGTACAAGCGTCTCGAGTTTATAAAAGTTTAAATTTCTGTAATATTTAAATTATTTTTTAATTTCCTAAGTTTATCGTTTAATTTATCGTAAAATATGTAATTATACTTTCTGTAAAATGTAAAGTGAGAAATGGAACAAAAAAAAGAAATCTAAAATCGGAGCAACGGTTACCAAGATAGATGATTTTAAAGAAAATGTCTCTGGCGGTCATCTTTTCTAAATGGCGGCTTTAGCTCACGTCGGGATTTTTTGCGACTTTATGTACTTATCCTACATTAATAGAGCTATCCATTGCGATAAACAAATAACTGTCCCCAAATAGTTCACGCCAAACCCATTTTACACTGAGATTTGCCTGGTCTACTAAAACTTCCCTCGAAAATGCCTTAATATGTCATAAACAAATTATGTTATTTTACAAATCCAAATTAGCGTAAGGTTTACTTAGAAAAATGCCTTTAGAATTCACGGGCTAATTAGAGGTCTTTGTAGGGTAAAAATTTATATAATAGTGATCATAAAAACGACCTCTTGGTCATGAACTAAATAAAGATGGCAGGTTGTAAATTACTTAATTCTCTCTTATTAAAACTCGAATGAAGTCGTAGGCACACTTTAACACATTAACTGCTGTGAAGTACGCGGTGTGTGCCTCCCTTAAAGACGTGGTTGTGCCCAAGTTACATATGCTGCGCCAATGTTATTGGTAAATAACATTTTATTTAATGAGACTCAGCGTATGGCTCTCAAATACCTATATTTCCTACAGAAGCTAATTATGCATGGTACAGTGCACTTGACGAGTCGAAAATTATTTTTGGTAAACATTTTCTTATCATATTTTTATATTGTGAGCTGTTATTTTTTGTATAAGGCCTATATTCAGTCGAATTGTAATTTAACACGGCGAAAATACATCACCATGATTTTATTCTTTTAAGTTGATGGGTTGGACATCCAAAACAAGCCCTTATAGTTTGCCAACTGATGTCATAACGGATAAGGAGGGTGGGGGGTCGTAAAGTTGAAAAGTCGGTTTTTCACGTTTAAATAGAAGGCTAATAATCTGAGAGGAAAGTTCAAATCGGAAAGTTCTAGGTATTAAAAAAACCTATAAAATGAACCCGCGAACATTAAGATAGCTTTATTAGGTCAGGAGTAAATTCAAAAAAACCAAAGCGAAAGCGAGACATTAATAAATCGTCTGTTTTTTTCAACTCCAAAATCTAACGAAAGCCTGTGGTAAAATTTAATATATACTGATGTGAAAATGTTGCTTAAAAACAAAATCAAAACATCTGTATCCCCTGTTGTATTGCTAACGATTTGTTCAGAAGTTACCTTCAAAATAGGGAACAGTGTGTAAAAATTGGCGAAAGTAAAAGTGCTTTAAAAAAAATTAAGGATGGCATTCCCCAAGGGACGGTCTTAGGACCAGTTCTGTTTAATATATACGTCAAAGAATTACTCCAACTTCCAATTAATGGGAAAGTGGTAGCGTACGCTGATGACACTGTTCTCCTGGTTGAAGGTGACTCCTGGGAAAATATTAGCAATAAAGCGGTGATAGAATTTTCAAAAGTGCAGCAGTGGCTATCGGAAAGTTCCCTAACAGTAAATCTAGAAAAAACTAAATTTACGTGCTTCAGTATATATGATAAAAATGTACCTAATATACATACACTTCACATACATACATACTCATGTTTAAATAAAAACAAACGAGATTGCATATGTGCAATAAAACTGTTGTAAACAAAAACTGTTAAATATTTGGGAATTATACTAGATCAAAATTTAAAATGGACAGACCACATTCAACAATTAAACAACAAAATGCACAAGTTAGTTTGGAAATTCTACCACCTAAAAAATATTTTGCCCCTTAATACATTAAAGACCTTGTATCATGCCTTGGTCGAGTCAATTCTTAGATATGGAATAATAATATGGGGAAGTGCTTGTTCAACAAATCTAGAATCTTTAAATGTCTCGCAAAAACATATTATAAAGATTATTTTAGGAAAACACAATTATTCAAGCAATTTAATGAATTTAATCTTCAACTTTTATATATCAAGTCTGTTCTTATATTTACACATAAATATAAAAATCTACTGAAAGGAATACAACATGAACACAACACAAGGCAAAAATACAACCTATATGTTACAATACCTCAAACCAAACATACTACAACAAAAAGATTTATAACTTATTACGGTCCTAAATTTTATAATTTTTTATCAGCCCATTTTAAGCACTATAACAACATAAGTATAATCTGTGATAAAATATCTGAATACTTAAAAAATAATAAACATAATTTTATGAGATATTTAGTAGGTGGTTAATATACTTGGATAAAATACACATAAGTAATATAATTAGTATTAGTATAGGAAATAGCGTGCAAATTCGACGACGAGTGGTTACCGTCTGCCAGTCGGTAATCGAAGAGACCATATAAATAATTTTTTTTTCTCTCTAGAACTTTTTGGTATGGTGGGGGGATAGGGAGGGGGGGGGCATTTATTTTTAAATCGAATGATTATCGATATCTGTCCGCATAGGTAGTTAGTATAGGTAGTTAGTATATGTACTTCACATACCCCAATTACGCTGACAGACGAAAATTCCGAACGGCGCGCGCTAACCGGAAAAAGAAACTAATTTTTTTTTTCTTTTTCCGGTTAGCGCGCGCGCCGTTCGGAATTTTCGTCTGCCAGCGTAATTGGGGTATGTGAAGTACATATACTAACTACCTATGCGGACAGATATCGATAATCATTCGATTTAAAAATAACATTGTTTACAAAATACTGCGAAGAGTATCCTATAGAATGTGTAACAATTATATACAAAGTTCAGTGAACAGGCGAAGAGTACGTTTTTAGCTTGTTTTTGTTTGCTTGTTTGTTGTTTTTCAAAAAATGTTCATGTACCTTATGACGCAAATTTTGGCCTTTCTTTTTATAAATATCAAATTTGTCTTACGACCCAAAAGCTCCCGAATATTTTGTCTTACTGTTCGGTTCCCAGCTAAGAAGGGGTGGTTTAACCACAATACTTCGTTGATTTTTTCCTGTACCATATGACGTAAATTTCGGCCCTCTTAACAAAAACAATGTTGTCTTAAAACGGTTAAGCCCACTATAATTATGTTTTACGTTGGAATTTCCTGAATAGAACATGGAAACGAATAATTTGACGAAAAAAATGTATAAGGTAAATTTTGGCCCTTTTTATAAAAATCAAACTTTGAATATTTTGTCTTACAATCTCGTTTTGAGTTAGGGAGGGCCTTCCACACAAAGCCTCGTTGGTTTTTTTCATGTAACTTATCACGTAAAATTTGGCCCTTTCTTGAAAATTTGTGAGACTCTACTGACTAAACGCCCCCGGTCTGACGAGTAAGACAGAAAATCTTAAATAGCTTGTTTATGGACACCAAACTAGGGGTCAAAAATTTTGTACCTTATGACGTAAGTTTTCAATGGCCAGCTCCCTGTCCATTATATCTACTTGAATAACGCCCTGTATATTGCTGTACGGTTTAATCGAAATCCGATTTTTTGTTACTAATTTTGTTTTGCGTTAATTAATTTATCTTCTCGAGTCAGTGCAGTAAAGAACATGATCTGCATAAAATTCAACGTTAGGAGAATGTAAAATAACTACTACATATTGTTGTACAAAAAATATGTTGAACCATTTTTCGTTAAATAGACAAGGTTGTATTTGTATCATTCGCCCGGTAATAATGATTGAATTAAATTTTTATTTCGACAACTACAATTTTACTTGAAATCTTCGTGTATAAGTGTATTATTCCACAGCCCGTACGAGCCTACCTTACAATATAATTTTGTGGGGCAGGTCAGTAACCTCCGAACGAGTTCTTATTTTGCAAAAACGCACTGCCAGATTACCATTTAGCATGAAGAAAATATATTGGTGGAAACCTGTTATATAACAATTATGTGCTTATATTTGCATTCAATTTGATAAATTATATAAATAAAAAATATTTGCTAGTAATATTTATTTTTTTAGAAATGTATATCTTATTCTCAACCGATCTTTGAACATAATAAAATTAATTACATTTGTTAGTCTACATTATTATATAATAGTAAATAGTATTAGGGAATTTTATTATTGGTCATTGGTTATAGCGAGCGTGTCATATCTAGAAGGTAGATAATTGGCAAAATTTTTATTAATAAAAATAATAATAATAAATTTATTCAAAACCAGTTTATGCAATATATAACAATAATACCATAATATACAAATACATATATCACTTTATATACTGAAAACACATAGTAACATACATTATATATTATATGTGTTTAGTATCTGGTACCCATGAGCAAATCATGAAGTGCTTGGTTAGGTTCACCTAGCTTCCTGTATGTACCAAGAGAAGGTATTTTGATCAGTTTGTTCAACATAAATTAAACTTAAAGATAAACTAAAACTACTAAAAATCTGCTTAAACAAACGCAGACTTTAAGTTCTTAAATCTGTACTTAACACAAATATGAAAAAACATGCACTTATACCTAGACTAGACTATATTCTGGACTTCTCAATTATAACTTAAGAAAACAAAACGATATTCGTCTAAGTAACTTAGAAAATATCACATTTAACGAGAGTATGCTAAACGTCAAAAGGAAAAACTTTAAAATCTGACCATGAGGAAAATTAAAAGTTTTGAAGATTAAAAATGGCGTGCAATGTTTGTAAGACGAAGTGTTTAGTTTAAATGTTTAATATGTCAAAAATTTTACATACGTCAAAAACACTAATGGTTAAAATTACCAATATTATTCACATTATTTCTTTTACTTCTATAGTACACTAAACAATGTGCATCTTCATATTTTTTAAAATTTGAAATTAACCAGTGATTAGAAAAAAATCTAAAATACTATTTTCCGTTACCTAGATACTTAATTTTTTTGTCCATATACATTTCTTATGGACATCAAGATGCCTGTACGATTGCCTGAAGTAATATGCTAGATAATCTTACATATTTGTCAAACACAAAAATATATACATTTATATTCCTTCCCGAAGGTCTTTATATTACTATATTAGTAATAATATAATTTGCTCCCGATTAAGCGCCGCAAATTAATTTCCTTATTATTTTTACACAAAAGTTATTAGTTTATTTTTAATCGGTTATTTTTTGCATAGGTCACTTTATAAAAATTCCGAGGATTGGCTAACTTCAAGATTTATGATACTATAATGATATTGCGTATTTGTACAATAGAAAAAAGTAATTAAACTTCTATGACTAATATATAAAAATTACTCGTAGTGATAAAAATAAAAAATACATAAAAATTTCTGTGGGTGCGGTGTTTTGCGTGTAGAACCTTAAGCCAAATAATTTAATATGAAATAATATCCATTAGCATTATCGATTTCGTGTACAAATGGTTATTAAAGTATTAGATAATTATTAGGTTCATATTCAGTCATTTATTCCCTGGCAATTGTGAATGAATTATTATTCAAAATTGATTCTAAAAGTCAAGTTGAATTAATGGCATAAAAATAATTGTATTGTAATTGTAAAAGTCATAGGTAATATAAGCTGTGTAATATAATTCTCTTCATATCGTGACTTGATCAACAGCAAGTAATAGAACAAAGCCTTTTTCCTAGAAGCCGGAAGAATTCTTTAAAAGAATCATCCGAAACAAATGCAAATGCCGAAAATTTTGTCGAAGTATAACCCAGTTATATATATTTTTGTAAATATCTCATTTTCTATACTCTAAATGACGTTTTGATGTATTATAAAAGTTGTAAAGCATAAAATTGTCTACAAATTTTGTATCAAGCAATATTTTATACATTCAATCGTTCTTGAGATAGAGCGCGAAAAGTGGGGGGAGCGCTTAGCCGTATATGTAGTCCTTCTCCTGACAAGGATTTCATTGACCTATGAAATGTACGGGCTTTGACTTCAGAATCTTAATTTGGGACATATGTAAGTCAGGAATCCATGAGGTGAATATCCCAGAAAGTGGGAGGAAGTCCGCCATATTGGTTTTCATGCCAAACCGGATGTGCACTCTATCTCTGCAACCGCTGATCCGATTTTAATTGTCTTTTTTTAGTTCAACTAGAAATTTTACGCTGAAAGATAAAAGCTCTCATGAATTTTTTCGTATCTTAATTCGGAGTTACTAACTAATATAAAAAGAAATAAAAATAAAAATAAAAATTTTTTTAATCACAACCGTCCATCTTTTCTCATTCTATAAATTTTTTAAATATTTGTTTAATATTACCTCTAAAAATAAGAGAGATACAGCTATTTTCGTTCAAAGGAGTGTGCTACTAATATACAATTTGAATATATTGAGCCTTCACTTTAACCGTGGATATTTCATAAATGGAGTAGCGGATTTTTTTTTTACTTTTGATCCCAAGTGCTGAGGTATCTTTTTATTTTTCAAAATGAAAGGTAATTTTCTGAAGGCTACCCATCCCAATCGACTTTCCGTATCTTTATTTTGCTTTCCCAGGGTTACATTTTGTCCCAAGTATATATTCTCTAACATAATATGTTAAATAGTAAATAATCAAGATTTTTCCATACTTATAATATTTTTAATAAATAACTAAACTTTATAAATCGTATTATTTATTGGATTCCAGAATTGACCTTGCAGCTAAGCGCTCCCCCACTCTTCACGCTCTGTCTCAAGAACGGTTGAATGTATAAAATATTGCTTGATACAAAATTTTTAGAGAATTTTATGCTCTACAAATTTTATAATAAATCAAAACGTCATTTAGAGCATAGAAAACAAGATATTTACAAAAAACTGATTCTTGCCATCTTTGACCATGAACATCTTGACTCGCGTACACGAAATTCTATGAGACTTTTGAGCCAACTTATAAAATGCCAAAACAAAGATTTATACAAGTTTACAGCTTATTATCTTTCATTTTTTATACCTTATATGACTGGATTAGTAAACTCGTACCAAATTATCACAAAAATCTTAATCTGTTCAGACAGCTATCATGACAAAAAAAATCTTTACATAAAACATCTCTTTCTCTCTCTCTACGAAAACACAAATGATACAAATATCCTTGAATTATACAAATCTAGAAAAAAACCATGAAAAAAATTCTCGGACTACAAAAATCACTCAGTGACAATAAAATAAGAACCGCTGAAAATAGGCCTAAAAGAGTGTGGGACATCTTCGAAGATAATACAAACAAAAACGAAAATAATGAAATAAACGAAAATATCTCTATTATTGTAAACAATGTAAGAATCGACGACACACAGCAAATAGCTGATCTTTTTGCTGATGAATTTACGTTACCCCAGAACAATAATGTCGTCTTGCAATATTAGTCATAGTAGGTTAAAACATTCTATGCTTTTGACATCAACTAGCCCTCAAGAAATCTGTGAAATAGTGGCCGACCTTAAGCCAAAAAATTCTTCAGCTTTCGACGAAATACCTTATCAAAAAAATCATAAACCTGATAGCCGAGCCTTTATTATTCATTATTATACTCTTCAGAAATACGAAAACGAAGAGCATACTGCATTGTTGATGAACGAATTTTGATCAACTTTCAAAATGTCTGTCTGTCCGTCTGACCATCTGTCACGTTTCTTGTAAGCACGATAACTTAAGAAAGAAAAATCCGCTTATATTGAAAATTGAACGGTAAGTTAGTGTTAACTAGAAGAAGAACCCTATTGTTTTTGAACAAAATCGATCAGTAAATAAAAAGTTGTATATAGTTCTCTTTTTTACTTTATTTTATGCTGAGTGTATTACCAACTAAGTTCGTATTATAAAATTAAAAATGTCTAAAAATAACATTATTTACAAAAAATCTGCGAAGAGTGTCCTACAGAATGTGTAGCAATTATATAAGAAGTTAAATAAATTGGTGAAGAGTAAAATGGTTTTAGCTTAGATACCACGAATATTTTTTCTTTATTCTTATGAATTTTCTGCTTTTGTTGGCCACTTATACGCACACTTATACTAGAAAAATTATTAAAAAAAAATTTTTATAAGTTTTTGAAAAAAAAAATGGTGTATTCAAATGGGTACAACGGGATAATGTATATGAAAATAGTGCGAAATTTGAAAAGTCATAAAAAGTTTTTATTTGTTGTAGAAATGCATACAGATGAATATTATTTAATTCTTTGAATGAAATGCTATGAAACAATCACGCTCAATACATAAAGTGACGTCACACTTTAGACAATTCCATCTTGTTCGAAGGTGAGATTGATGGCATCTTAGTTGTTTTTCGATTTTTTTTTGGAAAATGACCCTCACCGTCTTCCGCGATACTTCTTGGACTTACTCAAAGCAGGTCGCCTTTTCGAAAAAGTCGCCTCCCCAAAAGATTTCAGGTAATGGGGAGCAACATCTCCAATAAAACGAAGTAAATCAATTTTATCATTATGAGCTACTAGGTGCAGTCTCCATGCATTACGATTCCAATGTTTAACGAATGAACACCACCACCATTTTTTTCCGCGAATAGATACTCTGTACTTATTTACTGCTTGGTCGAGCAAGTCAGTCCCACTGATGAAAATTAGTATTTAGCAAGTTCATCAGTAGGCGTGGCTTATACATTTTATCATACTTATCAAGTTTAGTATTTTGATATCCTGGAATTTATTTCTAGACATATTGGAAGCTACGAAAGGTACAGAAACATCTTTGTTAATGTACCTATACATGGGTTCACGGGGTAATTTATAGTAGCCAGAAAGTAATAAAATTCCTAAAAATATTTTTATTTCTGCCTCCCCCCGCAAAACCATGGTTATTTTTTTATGATGCATAAATGCATTTGATTGCTCAACGATCAATTTTATAACCTTATCGTCAAACAATGTTCCAAACATTTGAACTGGATTGTCATTCGTCACATCTTCTATTATTGTCTTTAGTCTTTCTTCGTAGCCCATAGTTTTATCCTTCATACTAATATCTTCATAATTCTTTGTCCACTTAGGCTCCTCCTTTTTACTATTACTATTTGAACTTCCAATTTTCTTAGTAAATGGACCCGATAAACGGCACATCGCCATCGCTATCGTTATTGCTTTCTACAGGTTCCCAATTTCTAGCAGCTACTTTAGATAAGGTAATTTCGTCGTCGTTTCTCAAGTTCTGAAAAGATATTCCGAATTTACTTATACATATCTTCCCATTGTACTCAAATGGGTACACTGCCATTTTTCTCATTTTTTTTTTTTTAAATAATGCAAAATGGTGTGACCCGATATTATAAACAACTAAAATATATACCTTAAAACCTAATTTATCACCTCAGATGGAATATTTTAATTTTCACATTATAAAAACTAATTCTTGAAAGCACAGGTTTTAGCAAAACTTGTTTACTCAATTTCTTAAGTTGTCATTTACTACAAATGCCCCATCCATAAAAAAACCTTGAAATTACGCACTTCCTACATATTGCAGAGTCCTACTAAGACATAATAGACTGGCAATCATATATATGAATGAAATTACGATGAATATGCCAGAAACGTAAATTTTAGGCAGTCGTCGCGTGCAGAAGGGTGTGCAAATCGATTTTTTTTGTTTTTTTTTTTATTTTAAGGTGGATGCCAAGAGTGCCAAATGAAAAGCCTTGAAAAAAAATCCAAAATCAAAATCATCCAAAATCAATCCAAAAAATTTTACGATTTAATGTGCGCGTCAAAGGTCGTTTTGCGCGCAGAAACTGCATGCCAATGAATTTCCGCTGGATTCTTTTTCACGGCTTTTCGTTTGGCACTATTGGCATCCACTTTAAAATAAAATAAAAAAACACAAAAAAAAACAAAAAAATCGATTTGCACACCCTTCTGCACGCGACGACTGCCTAAAATTTGCGTTTCTGGCATATTCATGGTAATTTTATTCATATATATGATTGGCATACATTTTAAAAACGTTGCACCTAACTGGTCATGTACCGCCAGTCTATAAGTTTATAGAAATAATCTAATACATGTCGCTGGGAGGCAAAAATTCACAAATAAGTACAGTGGGAGGTAATGGGTTAATATTTATTTTTTAAGAAAAGTATTTTCTCTAACGCATTAAAACTGGCCAAAGTAATACTGCCCTGCTATGACAAGAAGTCGTATCTGAGAAAATGTAATTTTAGGGAAATCAACTATTTTCTGAATTATGTTATGCCATCTACATTTCATAATTCATGATTTTTATTTTTGACAAATAAATATGTGTCCCTTTTATCAGTCTAACCATATAACAAAACATTGTATTATATATTAAGTTACAAAAAATAAATCTGGTAATGATCGGATATGACTTTTGAGCTTAGTGAATAGGTCTATTTTGTAGATACGACACATATTCGTTATGTATATTCACTAGTTTTGCTTTAGATATGACTTCTACGTTTTGTATAGTGGTGTGGATCACTAATACGGTGCAGATGCAATTAAAATCTCAAAAATTAATTTTTTGCAGTTACGACATCTTGTCTTAGCAGGACAGAATAACGGTCTTCAAAAAGGGTTAAAAAACACAAATAAACAAGCTAAAAACGTACTCTTCGCCTGTTCACTGAACTTTTTATACAATTGTTACACATTCTATAGGATGCTCTTCGCAGTTTTTTGTAAATAATGTTAGTTTTGGACATTTTTAATTTTATAGTACGAACTTAGTTGGTGAAAGACTCAGTGTAAAATAAAGTAAAAATTAAAAAAAAAAAAATCATACCAAACCCCATTTGGGTTTCGAGTCAAAAGCGTAAGAACTACACCACCTCCTTACACATAAAAAAATGTAAATTTTTACATTATGAGACATGAGCTAAAATCATATTTTCACGGTTGTATATTATATTATGAAATGTATATTTGTAAAATATATAAATGTTTAGATATTAAACGAAATATCATTCCACCAGATTTCTATTCAATTACAAAAACAAACATAAAAATCAAAGAAATTTTTTCAAACTTAAATAATTAATAACATTTTTATTTACCGATAGATTTTGTTCAAAAACGATAGGGTTTTTCCTCTAGCTAACATTAACTTACTGACCAAATTTCACTGCAATCGGATTTTTCTTTCTTGAGTAAGTTATCGTACTTACAAGAAACGTGACGGACGGACGGACGGACAAACGGACCGACAGACGGACATTTTGAAAGTAGTTCAGAATTCGTTCACTAAAATAATGAATTTTTTGTCTGCGAGCGATATTTACGGTTTTAGAAATGTGCCGATCAAATGCACAATATACTCTTCGTTTTCGAATTTGCGAAGAATATAATAATTATAAGCCCATTTAAAATTCAGTGCTTTGTTTGTTAAACTATAGTGTTAACTGTAGGCCCATCTCTATTTTGCCTTCAGTATCGAAAATATTTGAGAAAATAATTTACAATTTACAATAGACTATTTTCTTATGTAAAAAAACATTAACTAGTCATCAGTATGGATTCCTGCCAAAAAATTCAACTGAAGTCGCTGTATATGAGACCCTGTGTTTCATTTCTAGGGATTGCAATTTACCGGAAGTTTTAATAACCGGTAAATCGGTAAATAAAAATGTAAATAACCGGTTAACCGGTATTTACCGGTAATTTTTAGAATGGATGATTAGGGTGGCGAAAATGGCAATTGTCTTTTTCGATATACAAAATTATCTAAATTTAACAAAAAACATTTTTATATACGTACTTATATGTGATATAATGAACAAACAAAAGGTTTTTTATCAACAGTAAAATCACAAGACTTTTTTTTATTGGATAAATTTCTCTTTGTAATGAAATAATTTTGCCAATCAGTGATTTTATAAAAAGAACTGACATGAAAAAATCGCGAGACCGGAGGTCGAATGATTTTGTCAAATGTCAGTTTTTCGAGCAAAATTACTGAGTGGCAAAATTTTGAGTTAAAAAGAAATTTATCCATAGAAGAAAAGCTCGAGTGTTTTTTGGCAAGATAAATTAACGACAGAATATGAAAGTGAACGAACAACAATCATTTATTAAAAATAATTATAATTTTCCCAAAACGACTCATATCGTACAGTATAGTTTCCACAATACTTAAAAATTATAGCTGACAGTACAGATTTCAAAGTGACGTGCGACTAATAGGTGTACTCTGCTTTTGAGGAACAGGCATTTTTATCGGTGATAAAAAACGATGCACTTTTTTTATCGTTGTCAAAGTGACAAAAATGTGACTTTTTTATATAGGAGTTAATTTATCAAAAAGAAAAAATATAAATGAAATAAATTTAAATAACTAATTATTCTGTAAATAGCAAAAATATCCACTTAAATAACAAAAATTATAAACATAAACTCAAATAGGGCATTTACTGAATACCTAATCTAAAAATACAATATTTTTTAAAAATGGCCTGTTAAAAGGGTTAGTTTTTCAAAGCTATATATGTTAGTCATCTGATATTTGTGCATAGAATACCACCAGCTGAAAATGCCCTTCCTCAATCGATATTGGTGGGTCGATAAGTTAATAAGAATTGGTAATAACATACTTCTAAATGTATTCCACGGATATTTGCGGCAGTGAAATATTCAATTTTCTGTCGTAAGATATTGTCAATGTCTCTCTTGTATTTCTTAGGGCTTGGTGTTTGGAGTTTACTTTTTATAATATTATTTATTTATTGTTAAAAGTGCTCGGTGTTGGGACAGTCACTCTGTATTTAGTGAATACTAGTCAGTGACATAAATAGAAACGTTGAACACGTGACATATCGTAAGTTCAGAATTTACCGAAATAACCGGTAAAAAATTAAAATTACCGGTAATTATTGTCATGTGTTTTTTGTCCTAATAACCGGTTAACCGGTTAACCGGTTAACCGGTAATGCAATCCCTATTCATTTCCGAATGCACTGACAGAAAAGAGACAGTGACTGGAACATTTTTGATTTTTCTCGAGCCTTCGAGTCAGTTGTAGATTGTAGATTATTTACGAGTCGCTTGGTCCTGAATTGGCCTTTCTCTACCTCGACCTAAAAGATCTTTTGTGAGTTACCCTACAACTAGTTATTGCCCAGGATTCCAAGACTTTTTACAAAGCTTGTGATTTTCCCGGGAGCTAATTTTCTTGTGTTTTCAGGTGTTAGTTCGGCCTGTTCAAGGTACTTTAACCTAATGCGGATTCGTACATTGCATTCGCAAAGTATATATTCCGCAGTTTCAGTTACAGCATCGCAGTATCGAGTCAATTAATCATGAGATATTACTTTACAAATTAGAGAATTACGACAAAAGAGGAAAATGCCTTATGCCTAAATGCCTACTTTTCCATTCTTACTTAAGCAATAGAACCAAACAGATATCACGAAAAACTGTATCTAATAACCGTCTGGATAACAAGACTGAGACACTTTATCATATAAAGTAATAATATCGCAAGGGGTGCCGCAAGGCTCTAGTCTGAGTCCCTTGTTGTTTTTATTGTATGTTAATGATATAGCATACTTTATAAACCTTATTTCCTTTTATCAATTTGCAGATGACAGCACAGCAGTACTAAATAGTGTTACTATGAAAGATTTGTCGAGTAAATGTAAACCCATTCAAAAAATGAAGGACTGGTAAAAAAATAACACCATTCTCTTAAATCAAGATAAAGCTATCTTAATGATGTTCAGCAAAACTTCAAATAACACCGAACCCATCTATGACTTAACAATTCAAAACATCATGTCGGGGTAGGTCCATGTTGATGACCTGGTGGCGAAATTAAATAGCGCCACCCATGTTACTTAATCATACACAGTACAAACCATGTTTTATTACTTTAGGTACACTTCTGTGCAATAAAATCCCGTACACTTGAAAAATCAAGTAATCCAGTTTTAAAAATGTTAATAATTTAATGATTTCGATTTATAACAAATGTAAAAATTGACGTTGAGAAATTGTGTCCGAGATAAGGTCAGATTCTGAAAGCTCAAAACGGTTTTCTGCACGTGTCTGCCTGTGATAATCGCCCGGACTTGTTCCGCGGAGACACGTAGCGTTCGTGAAACCTGGTATTTGCAGAACGGTACACCCGAATATGTCCTTCATTACAAGAGTGAAAAACTTTTTAATCGGTAAACACAACATTGTTCTAAAACTCCAACGGGCGATAGACATAATTTAAACAAAACAGAATGCGGGCTTGCTTATGTTCTTCTGTTAATATGGTCTTCTTGGTACTTACACAGTTTTTTAATTCCGATTTTCCTATCCTTCGGCTAGCTGTTGACCTCGATGCTGAAAAATTTGTCATGGATACAGCGTCTACTGCTATTTGAAACGAATTTTCCCTCAAATAGCCAAGGAGCGCTTCATCTTGAGCGAGATTTGACCTTCTCGGTCGGCCTGAACCATCTTTTCTCTTTATGATACCTTCCCAATCCCTCCTTTTCTTCATACAGAGCAACTGCTCTGATAGACCATCCCTCTTCAATTTTTAGAGAGAATTAAAATTTCTTCATGTTCAGTTAATTTCGGCATTTCGAAAATATGACACTGACACTGACAAATAAATAAAGAATGATTTAATATAGCGAAAAAAAGGTGTACGGGATTTTATTGCACAGAAGTTTATATTATCCCTCCCATATTTATATATTTACCGTCTAGTAAACTTTGTTAAATCATGCACTCTTTAGAAAATAATGAAATTAGTACTACTAGAGGACTACTTCTATTGGACTACTAGAGGTGGGAGTGACCTAAGAATACCACCACATGCCACAAGTACTTATCAAAAAAATGTACACTACTTTTTTTTTACATCTGGCCATTAGCCATACAGCCAACCACTGCCCTAAAAAACCATTTATTTCCATTAATCTATATCGAGAATGAGAAAACAAATATTGTAGATAAACAAATGAGAAACTACAGAGACATACGCTTCTCGTCCTGGGGCCTATCAGGACATTTATTTTTTTAAACACCAACAAAATTAGAGTATCACTATAAATTGAGGGATACAACAGAGGAAGAACAACAGAGGATACGAAGCTAACCTACTTAAACATTAACTCACAAAGTTCATAATAAAATATTCGTTTCTTCCAAAATCAAGACTATTTCAAGCGACAATATATTTAACACCAAAACTAATCAATTTTTTATAATTGAATGTTTCTACTCATTTAACGAGTACCTTAACTAATAGATATATGTGTAATAACAGATATCGAACGGGTATGATATATCGAGCACAATTTAAATTTTAAATTTTACCTTTATGTAAGTGCTAGACTATATTTACTTATTATGACTTGCTGTATATTAATTATTATCCATACATTGTTGTGCACCTATACTTATTTTCCCTTTTTTCTCACATGTATTACGTTTATTCTACACTTTATACGTACATTAAACTATTTATACTTTATATGTAATATCTTATAACTTTTGAAAATACCAATGTTCTTTCTGTATTAATGGCAATAAAGATTATTATAATTATTACAGTTGAAGTTCTGTTTAATGTACAAGTCTTATAGAAAACCTCTTGCATGAATCGATTCACCAGGATTTTTCAAGAATTCTGAACATATTCATAATGTGCAGAAAATGAGCTTGGTGAAAGCCGCACTGAAATCATTTCATTCCTGCCAGAAACGTAAGATCTTGAAAATTATGTAAATTCAGTGCTGACTATTTAAAATGCTATACAGTGCATTTCTCTTCAATGTTTCTATTTATTGCACACATCAATCATAACATGTTTTAAATAAAATACTAGATAGGGTCGTGATTCATTACTATTTTGTAGCTATTGCAAAACATAAGGGTTTTTAGATTCTTATTTTACGGTAGTAGTTTATGATAGTAAAAAAATGGTCCTCGACCTACCGCAAAGACGGCAATAGCTTGCATAGGTACATATAATTATTTCTCTTTCAAGAAATTAACAAGAATAAACTCTCTCGTAACAATATTTAATATTTATTGTTTGTTAGCTGCGTATGTATATACACTCACTGATTAGATGAGTTAAATCAAAGGTTCTAATTTCTAAACAGTTGTTTACGATTTACCACCAATATTTGGTACCACAAGAATCGTTAGACAAGACAAGATGTTATACATGGTAGTAGTTTATAGTAGTAAAGAAATGGTTCTCGATCTACCGCAAAGACGGCAATAGCTTGCATAAGCACACATAATTATTTCTCTTTCAAAGAATTAACAAAAATAAACTCTCTCGTAACAATGTTTAATATTTATTGTCTGTTATCTGTGTATGCATTCACTGATTAGATGACTGAAATTAAAGGTTATAATTTCTAAACAGTTGTTTACGATGTACCACCAATATCTGCTGCCAAAAGAATCGTTAGACAAGCCATGGTTTACAGAGTTTTCAAAGTATAAGACTCAAACTTGGCAGGGGTGATACCAAAATGGCCAATTTTTCATAATTTAACACTTTTTCATCACTTCTAATAAAGAGACCTGTATTAACTGAATAATCGCTTAAAGTTTGCTTTTTATCGTTAAATAGTTTATTGTTTTTAAATGCTAAATTTTTCTTCTTTAAAATGCATATATGTCATTAATTTTGGCGCGAAAATTCGAGAAATGTCGCACAATTATATGCCCAAAAGTATGATCCATTTTTATTTTTATCGTTGATAAAGCAAGGGAAATAAATTGTTTTAGCTTTTGTAGAAGAGAAAATATGACTCCTTTTATTGAAGAAATAGGCCACGAATTACAAAATAGTCATAAGTAAGCAAGAAGGATTCTTAAAAACATCGTTTTAAATATTAATTGCACCAGTATTACGAAGATGATGGTAACAGAAGATTAGCTTATTGAGACTGGTTATTTCAGAACAATACGGCTAAGCCTAATTTTGTTTTTTTCATATTGTTTTCTCTGAAGAGTCGAGATTTGCCAAGAATATAATATTTAATAAACAAAACAATAGATATTAGGCTCAAGAAAATCAACATTTAATGATAGGAGGTAAATTTCTGGAAAAATTTTGAAGTGACGTGTGGTCTGGGGTGATTGGAGCAAGAGTTATTGGACCCACTTTCTTTCAAGAACCTTTGACAAGGGAGATATTTAGAATTCCTTCTGAATGATATTAAGAAATGTTAATGAATTTACCAGTGCAGTGTCGGAACAAATGTATTTTCCAGAAGATCAGGCTGCGCCTCATAATGTCGCACACAAGTTCTAGTCCATTTAATGCATCGGTTGAATGGATGAGCAATTGCAACAGATAGCCTTCTAACTTGGCCTGCTAGTTCACCTGATCTAAGCATTTTAGTTTTATTTGTGTGTAGGGTATTGTGAAAGAACGAGTTTTTATTAGACTCCTTGAAACACCTGTAATTTTATAAAATCGTATCCGCAAAGTTTCTGTAACTCCTGTTACGTTACTGGTAGTTGTGTGAAACGCCATTGGGCCAAAAAATGTCAAGAAGAAGCAGGATGTTATAGCGACATTCGCTTACTACCAAGTTAGGAGTTTTCTGGAAACGAGAAAATAAATGAAAAGAAAAACAACAAGAAAACAAAATATATATGTATTTTACAAAATCAAATGAAATAACATGTTATAATATTTGGAATATACATCTATTTCCCACGAAATTTTTATTTTATTATAGCCACGGCTATAGATGCCCTTTAAATATTTGCTACTTGTTAAATAATCTTTTAATTTCGATGTTTTTATTGTTAAAGTAAATCGTTTTGGGCAGAATACTTTTTAATTGCAGTGTTGTTGTTGTTGACTAAATGAATGATTTGAATCTAGAATTATTCAATTTCCACGGCATACCTGATGAGGGTATTTTCTTGATTTTTAAATTACTATTCACTAAAGAACTGGTGTATTTGGGTTAATATCAAACCGATTTCGATTTCAAGCTAATGGATTCTCCGTGAAAATGAATATTTAGCTATTGGGTGATTAAAAGGTGTGGGTATTTGAACAACTTAAATACAAATTAGTAATTTCGAAAACTTTGGTTGGTCATAGGTACTAAATCGGTTAGAAAAATCTTAAGTTGACATTTTTTTTTGGCATCGTTTTTGTCCATTTAAGCGATTTGAGTACCATTAACTCCTAGTATAATATCTATAGGTATAAAATTTAGGAATAATTTCATATTATTATTATTATTACATGTAATGATGATTTTTCTTTATGGGTTACTATGTTATGTTTATCTATGTTTAGTTATTATGGGTATCATTTTCAGTTTCTATATGATCCAAAAAATTACTCTTGCCCTGAAGAGGATTTTAGATATTTAATAATTGAAAAAGTATTACTGATATATTTTTCAACTTGAGATATTTATGTTTTTGTGATCGATGATTATGAACTTGAAGTCAATATTAACAAGTTTAAAATGGCGACTCCAATGTAGCGGATCAATTATTTTTCTGAAGCAAGTGTTTAAAATTGACCATCTAGGTGATGCTATATATTAACGAAAAACAGCATTTTTGAAAAAAATTAAATACTGGACAACTACAATTACAAAATGGCGTATTTTTGTCAAAAAAAAAAAACGAGAACGCAATATTGTTTCGGTCATAACTTAATTTTTCGTGACACAGAAAGAAACAAAAAATCATTTTAAATATTGATTCATTCATTACCTTCAATTCTGTTCCTTAGAATTTTTGATGGAAGTGTCATAGTTTCTAAACTATTCAACATTTAAACTAAATACTTAATCCTATATACCGTCAGATGCCATATATAAACTTAAATATGTCATAAACCACCTAATCTTATATAAATTTAAAGTAGAACAAATTCATTATCAGTTTATAAGCTTTAAGGTTACATTTTTCCGCTAAAACTAAAACTAATATTTATTGAGGTATTTACAAACATTTTACGTTCTTTCGAGAATCCCTTTACAGTTTAAAATGCATTTTTTTTCTAAGGCAAGAGCTGTAAACGGACGAAAATTATGTCCTACTACCTGTTAACGAAAAAGAAACAGTAGATGAGAATATATTTTTTTAATTACTAACTACTTACATTAACAAAATGGCGATGTATTTATTTAAAAAATGTGAAGAAGTACATTGTTTCTATCATAACTTCTTGTTTTTTATGCTGTAGAAATAGCCATAAAATCAATTGAAAGCCTAATTAATAGTCTTTCATTTTGATACTAAACATTCTCGATGTAGGTGTCATAGTTTCTGAAATATTTAACATTTAAACTAAATATTTCGCCTTATAAACGTCCGGGCGCCATCTTTTACTTCCAGATCTTCGGAACCATTAATTCTACAGAAATTAGAAAAAATGGGGTTCATCCCGAATTTAGTAGCTTTCTCATTTGTCCCTAATATGTTTTCAATCAACTATTTGATGAAAATCGTTTTGAAATAAATATATATTAAAGATAAGGTCCTAATGTTTAAATGGGAATTTAAGGACTATCAGTTTATATGAGAAGTTGCATAGAGCCTTTTCCTCGCAAAATTTGATACACTTTCAACTTCAATGTTTATTTTTTTTTGAAGCCAGTCCCCATAAATTAGCAAGTCTCCGCCCCCCCGCATAATATAGAACTTTTTTTTATGCATTTACTATTAAGTAGCCAAAAATTAACGAAATCTAATTCATTCCCAAGTTAAAATCTTTAGTTACTTTAAATGAAAAAATAAAATTGCCCTAACAAATCAGGTAGTCTCGAAATATTTTAACTTATGCAACCATGCTTATAATCTCCGGAAACAAATAATTTAAAATTTACAGTTTAACGGTTCCAAATTAGGGTCATTTCCGGGGAAACCGGAAGGGAAGCAAAAATATCAAATACTGAAACAATGGTAATTTTTTTTATATATAACCCCTGCCAAGTTTTTATTATATCTTGAAAACTCTGGAAACTCTGACTAGTCTAAAGATTCCATTGACACCCGGTATAAAATTTTGGTATGTCTATATTTTTATTAATTATAAAAAGTAAATATTTCTAATTCGAACACATTGTTCATTTTAATAAAATGTACTTTAGCTAGTGACTGTTTATTTTAATACAAAAAATAAATAATATAACAAGATTTGCCATTCTGCTCGTTACCTGAAACGTTCGTTTCTTAACCCAACGTCGAGATCTCCGGTCATTTCGATCCCAATCCCATCTAAGACCACTTAAACGTTTTTTAAAAAGATGCTAATCTTAAGAAGTTTTCTTAAGCATCTCGGCTTAGCACCTGAGTCGCGTTCGCGAAGTGGGGAAGCAAGCGCTCAGGTGGGAGATAGTGGGGAAGCAAATGTAGGTCTGTGGGTCCCGCACAAGGTGGGTGGTTTCAGTCAGGCTGCGCGCTCTGTGGTACCATCAGCGTGCAGTGCAGAAGGACTTCCGTATCTGGAAGGTCGTTTACAGCTAGACACCCTTCGGCAGGACCAACCCCCTCTAAACAATCCCTTAATCATATAATACTCATATATTAAGTTGTTGTGTGGCTGAGATGAACTGAGAGAAGTGGTGGAAGTTTTTATTGTTTGTTTTAGTGAAAAACTTGTGTGAATTCAATGACCATTAATCGCCGACGTGCCAAGGTACTTTAAATTGTATGTGTCTCCGAAATTTATCACATTTAAGATCATTAAAGACGTTCGGAGCGGTTAAAAACTCGCTGCCCATGTTTGGTGAAAAATAATTACCCGCAACTGCCAAAAAACACACAAGTGGTTTAATTTTCTTGAACTAATTGGGCCGTTTCTTTGTCAGAATTTCAAAATTAGTGCAGAAGTCTCGTTGAAGGCTTAGCAGCGTTTCGCACGTTTGACCTTCGACGGTTATTCCGGTTTGCAAACTTATGTAAATAAGTTAAGAACAAGAAGTGGTTGGCTGCAGAGCCTCTCGTGAAACTAATCAAGCTTATAAATTTGTTGTTTTTTCATTATTCAAATCTAACCATCCATCGCCTATTAAAAAGTGACAAAAGTCTCCCGTTACACCGCTAAAGAACAAATGTTAATATTGGGTAAACTGTTACCATAAAAATTTAAGTGAAGTATTGGTAAACATTAAACAGAAGCTATAGAAGTTCTTTGTCAATATTTGCACTATCGTGGCGATTTATTGTTTGCATATCCTCCTTTGCTTCCTCTTAAACGACTTTGGAATTTCGAATATCTCGTGTTTGTGTTAGTGACAGTTTATGCTAAGGATTTTGACAAAGGAGAACCCCACCACTGCCACCGTTTTCTTCACGTTAGACTGTAAATTCGGATACCTTTCATAAGTGAGTAAATATTTTAAATATTATTTTATAGTGTTATATCTCCTGTATGCATTAATCATATTTTTACAATGTTCGATTTCAATTTTTAAATATAAATATAACGGTGCCATAGCCATTCTAAGCACAAGTACGCAAAAATAAATTACCCAAATTCATTTGAGCACTTATTGCTGCTCCTAGTTAATTCTTGCGCAGCATGATGAATCATTATAAATTCATCAAATTTGCAAAACCATAATTCGTAGATAGTGGTTAACCTAGACAGAGATAAAAAATATCTGTATCTGTAGGTTCTATAGACCAATAAAATGAATACCGGGCTTATAGGTGAGTGCTCAAACTAAAGTTTCTATACATCGTTGGTCATCTATTTTCAACCTCTATCAGTTTTTAAAGTTTCCACTTAATCCCTTGTACGCGTAAAAAATGGTGGAATTGGGCCAATCAGATAATGGTCCTGAAACTGGGTGCCTTATTTTATTTATTATTTTTTTTTTGGATGGTAGAGGGGGTTATAGCAACTTATTTTCAATCTGGTGATAAACCGTCATGTGGCACGTTTTCCTACAATGACGCCAGCAACGATGGTGGCTGACCGTTCCTTACTATGCTTATATCTATATACTACTAATTGCATTTACATAAAAAAGTCTACATCGAGCTATTAGACTCTTTTGAATGCATAGGTATTAGAAGATTTTAGAAATATTGATTAAAAACTCCAATGGAGTGAGCCCAGAGGCATCTTGAATATGTATGTATTTCGATCAGTTAAGCACCGTTCATCTTGGTTAGTACTTAGATGGGTGGAGACTCAGGGAAACACATTGATTTCTTTCTTCCTAGCGGTCTGTATATCAGTGAATACGCAATCTTTGATTGGATTATACCATCATTCAGAGGGGATCTAAAAAGTCGGTACCTTGTTTATTAGATATTAAAAAGAAAAAATCCCTACTCTTCTAAAGAGAAGAGGTAAAATTTTCAGGATTATAGCTTGCCTCTTGGCGTCGATGGCAGACATTAAATAAATAAATTTAAGAAACTTGTTTTAGTACTAGAGGTTCATTGGCAGATGTAGTGTCGACATTTTTTCTATGTCGAAATAATCAGTTTATCAAACATCTTACATGGGGAGCACTCTAGCAATACTTTACTGAATATCATTCTGCAAGATTCAAACTATCTTCAGTATCAACTGGACATGTGGTAACTTCGAGCCGGCTTAGATGACGCAATAAGTAAAGCTGCTCTTTTTTAACAGTTTTGGTAGTGTATTCTACTTCAGATAATGCACAAGAGCAGATAATAAAGAACACAGACAACTCTTGACTTAAATTAAAAGCTATAACAAATATTGACAAGAATCAAGTTGTATCCCCAACACCAGTGACATCAATGTGTATCTATATTTCCTCTACTCCCCTATGATACAGTGTATTACAATGAAATAAATATAATTTTAGTAAAGCTTTCTTTTGAAGCATGCTTTGCATATAGCTTCACCTGAAGTTCGCTTCTTCTATAGAAAAACAAATCCAAATTTGGATGACATCCCATCTTGATTGGATGCAGCCTTCACTTTTACACCACCGTCTTCAGAGCCAGAAAATGCGCTTACATATGAACCGTGCTATTTGTAATTGCTGAGCGAGAAGTCTCTGTTGCAAAGGCAATCTTTTCGTTGCTGATGGTAAAAACGTGTTTAACAGAACAGACAAGAGATCTTTTTTTAGAAATTTCTGCTATATCTACCACAGTGTTGCTTTGTCTTAATATTCACTCTGTATTTTTTGGAGGACAATATATATGACGCAACATTTCAGAGTTTGTAGCTATTGAAATATATGAAGTATATGTAGCAGACATGGCTGCGAAATTTTCTTGGCGTTTGTTCTCACCTTCCTTAGATACGTTGATAACATTGAATCATTTGCATGAAAAATGGAATTATTAACATCATTTTAATTTACTAAGTACTGATATTTTTAATGAAATGCATTTTTCCTGGCGAGTCTGTTTCTATGTTGCGCCCGACGGATTTCTTATTTAATGCCTTGATTTTTTCCTCTTAATTATTGTTATTACTATTTGTATGTCAGTTAAATGATGTAATTAATACAATATATTTTTACAAGTTAACGACTCTATTTTTATCAGAGAAGAGTATGTTTCCATAGTTATTTTTAATAAACGCTTCCAAATGTCCCACGCATCCTGTTTTACGACGTCCAATTGTCATTAGCGGCCAATTGACTTATAGGTCCAATTAATTTATGAGTCCAATTGACTTGTGAGTCCAATTGACTTATGAGTCCAATTGACATGAGTCCAATTGACTTATGTGTTCAATTGTTGCGCGATCAATTTTCTGCAAACAATTGACATAGATTCGGTATTTTTATACATTTAGACCGTTTCTTAACTAACAGATTATCTAAACTGCTGCTGAAATACTGATATTGTGCAAATCTCGTTTTTTATATTTTTGCCGTGGGAATCATAAATTTAACGGATAAGTCTTAACCACCTTTCTCTATCAGCGCTTCACGAACTTTCGATTTAAAAAAAATCAGCTCAAACGGTCAAGTGGATCGTGAGATATTGGCCGTTATCTGAATGCCCGATTTCCGTCATTTTTTTCAAGATGAAAAGTTACGCGTACACTGAATTAAGTGAGGACTTCAGTATATGACAGATGATGGAAAGTGCTTTCCATCAATGTATATAAACTCTAGTTAGTACAAACTTTGAGCACTTTTCTCATTCACCTGGTGTACTATTATCATACGCCTGCTAGCCTAAGATCGGGCAGTTTATTAAAAAATTAGATTTAAATGAAAGATTATGTTATCACTTTTAATTACATATATTGTAATTATTATTTTTTAATAGTTCCAACTATACATATTTTAAGTTAATTAAACGTCATTTGAAATAAAATAATGTAAAGAATGTGAAAAAAATTGTTGCTAGCTCTCAGTCAGTCGCAAACTCCAGGTTGCCAGGTGTAAACAGGCATGTTTTGTTAATTATTATTTACGCTCGTCGCGTTTTTTCCAACAAATTCTATACTAAATTGCAATTTAATTTTTCTAATAAACGGTAACACATGGTTGCCTGTAAAAAAACGATCGCAAGTAGTAGTTGTCAGTATTTGAATTAACTACTCTCGTTCTGGATGAGCGTAAACGTGTGGTAAACGAGGACCTAATGTGGGGTGGTAAAAGTAATATTGTAATTTTTATTTTTCACCTGTGAAACGATGATTTTTGAGCATAAAGGATATGTTTCTCGTGTAAGGAAGTAATCATGTTTTGTTGAAAAATCAATAATGAAAACAGCAAAATAGATTAAAATTCTAAAATTGTTTAACAAATTGAAATAATAGACTATTTTACTTTGTTTGATAATGTAACGAGGCTACGAAACCGCGGTCACACTCCTGTGTTTCAAAATATTGTGGCTTGTTTAACAAAATAAAGCAGACGTTTATTATTTCAATTTGTTATAATGTACATTGTACAGCCACAAGGTAACGGACACTTTGGTAAAATTCTGAGACTTATTGTGAACGTTTTCACTCCAGAAACGAAATAAAATTGTGCGTCTGCATTTAATTTTCTATCCAACTAACAGTCGCATCTGTCATGCTATGTCCTCGATTACCACACGAAGCAGCTCGCGCATTCCTTCTCTCTCGCTCACGTTCATCCAGAGCGAGGGTAGTTAATTCAAATACTGGCAACTACCACTTGTGGTCGCTGGCTTACGGGGGTGCAAATGATACAACAATACATCGATGAGACTACCCAAAAATTCCTATTTTACAAACCTCTTAACTCTGAATTAACTCGTGACCTGACACATACAAGAAGATACGACAACATTCCACATGTCCACAAACTTCTACATGAACGACTACCACTCTATGATTTACCCAGAATGACTAATGTAACTCCCTAAAACCCCCACCTCACATAAACATACAAATCCACCATACACCATTTCATATCCACTTCCCATTTCCTGATACATCTTTGAACCCCTCGCTGAAATTCCTTAGTATAGAAATTGGACACATTGTGCAACAATATGTGTTGACTTTTTTGAATAGGGTTTTTATTGATTTTCCTTATACGATCTCTTCTATGGCAAAATAACAAAAAGTTCTAATCGTCTCATTTTCATAATTCAACATCAAAAATAAAATGCAAGCGATCTGCATAGAAACTTGCTAATTGTCTTTATTTGTTATCACGTCTGGAAGCATTTCTGTCACGAGACATCGCGGTTCTCGCGTTGTTACGTAGCTAATTCATATATTGTTAATACTAATAAAATAAATGCAATACCTTTTTGACATAGTAAAATAAAATAAAAGATATTTAAATTGGCAAAAAAAATTGGTTTAACAGGCAACCATTGTATACAGAAAAAATTAACGAAAAAAATAATTAACAGCATTAACAACAACTTACCTGTTTACATCTGTCAACCTGGGGCTTGCGGCTAACTGAGTTGACAACCATTTTTTTTTACATTCTTTATATCATTTTCTTTCAAATGACGTTTAATTCACTTAGAAAATGTATAGTTAGAACAAGTCAGAAATAATTAATTACAATATATGTATTTAAAGGTAATTGCGGCTAGATTTTGCTGTGCAACCTGGCTGTAATATACAGGGTGTCTACTGATGATAATATATTGATCCAAAAGAAGTAAAAAAGTTTTATAAAATTTTTGCTTTACTCCAACGGTTTTGCTTAAATTAATTATTTTCTAAAAAATCGATATATTCAGGCCACGTAGTATTCGGGTATAATATATATTGTGTAGGTCAGTATTTCCGTACAGTTCAATGTCATCATCTCCCTTTCTATTATGTTTATAATATATAATATAATATAATGTATCAATATTCTGAAAACTGTATTTTTTTGGGAAATAAATTGTTATTATTGATAATGTGACGTCCTCTGCTGTCGGCATCTGCGGTTCAAAGAAAATGTTCATACTTCGTTAGAGGTAGAAGACCGTCACTTCCAATCATACAGTGCTGTCAATTTGTTCGATTTATCTAGTTTTAAAGTAAAAATAATAAAACGGTATAATGAACGAAGTGATGAATTAAGAGTTTATTGAAATTGAATTAACCGCTATTAATTTAATTATTACAGTTATCAAAGAAATTTTGTATTATAAATAAAAAAAAATGGTAATTTTTTAATCTCATTGTTAGAATACATTTTTTGCAGACAGTAAATTATTGAGATAAGTGAAATTTTTTCAGTGATGTCACAAGGAGCTTCAAAAAACTGACCTGAACGTCCTACTTTTTCTAATAAATCTTATGGAATAATTGTGGTTTGTGAAATTTTGCTAAGATGGCAATAAGTAAATTATTATTAAATGTCAGTCAGTGCTTTCATTGCAAAAGAATTATTTTTTTATTATTTTTAAATGACAGTCTTGCAACGCTGTAAAATCGGTGTTATTGATACTCATACTCATACTCATCTTATTTGTCTACATTGCATACATGTCAAATATATTTGAAGCATGTCGAAATACAATTATCTACAGATAAAGGTAAATATAAAAATGTTACAAAAATATAAAAATTTCAAATTTCAAATAAAAATATTATACATATAAACACAAATAGAAATGCAAATACAAATACAGATACTTAAATGCATTCAACGATTTAATATTCGTTGGCAATTTATTATATAAGTAGTATATTTAAATTTAATGAATTTTTTTGCGATTTAGTGAATCTAAAACAATGAGTTCTTAATAAACTACCAGATCTAGTAGAATAATGATGAATATCAGATTGACTGTTGAAGTTATTAATATTTTTGTGAACTTCCAATACGGTAAAAAAAAATAAATAATGAAGCAACGGGCATACGGGCATTATGCCCAATTTAATAAATATAAGTTGGCAATAATGGTCAGTCATTCCTGCACCCGCTATAATGCGAATGACTTTTTTTGCAGTACAAAAATTTCTTGGTCATCTCAGAACAGTTGCATAGCAGATATGACTGTGGAATAAGGAAAAATAAGTAGTTTTAAGAATTTAAGAACTTGAAATATTTTTCATTCTGCGAAGTAAAAAGATCGTACTGGACAGCTTCCTGCCCAACTGATCTATATGAGCAGACTTGCACCCCCCAGTAAATTTACACTACTACCTGCAGTAATATTAACATTTGAGGAAAAAATGAGATTCTGTGTTTTTCTGTTTACTTTAAGTTTGTTTACTGTGAACCAATTCTCAGCTTTTTCTTCCTTTTCTTTTGCAATTTTAGTTACATTTAACAAACTTTTTTTAGAACTTAACAAGGCTGTGTCGTCAGCAAAGAGAACACACTTTTTGGAACGCAAATAATAATACCAGTCATTAATGTATATTATAAATAATATAGGTCCACGGACGGAACCTTGAGGCACACCATTCGCAGCAAAATTGAAATCGGATGTGGTATTATTAACTGCAACGCATTGTTTTATATTGTTTAAGTAAGAACTGAAAAGTAATAGTATGACACTTTTTCCAGCAGAGTGTCGTCAGCGACACAGTCGAAGCCTTGTAAGGTTACACAGTATAATCATTGTATGATTTCCGTCTTCGAGGCGATCGATTATGTCACCCACGATTTTTAATATAGCTTGTGTGGTTGAGCAATTTTTACGAAATCCAAATTGATGGGAACACAGAAGCAGTTGTCATCCAGGTATTTGATCAACCTGGTTTTTAAATTCTTTTCCATGATTTTCGAAAAAATAGGAATAATGAAAATGGGACGGTAGTTCGTCTATGGAATTTGGATCTCCTTTCTTAAAGAGAGGTATAATTTTTGAGATTTTAAATACGATACGACAAGTGAGCGCGATAACCTTGTCTCTTCCGTCTTCTGTTTATAGTTTTACTATCTAAATAGAAAATATTGCATATTTCTAATTAATTCTTAATCAAAAAATAGGTTTGAGTTAGAAAAAAAAATTATAAGGATTTTTTATTTGCATTGGGCCAACATGCCATCCTACAAAATATTTGTACGAATACAGCGGATACCTTGTATTTTATTATCATTAATCTTTCATGTATATCAAGTTTTATTTAAAAAACAGATATTTGTACGAAGAAGCTGCCGGATCTTAGACTATGTATGGCAGGTTTGATAAATATTTCATGAGAAACTATTTTTAATATTATTTCATTTAATGTTAAGTACACCCCGGCGTATTTGTCAATTCGTAGAGTCTTTGAAATTGCATGACATCGGTATTTAACTGGTTTAATGAATTTGCCTTTTTCGGTATGTATATTTCCTAAACCCAATTACAACATTATTAAAGCAAATTATTTTTATGGACAAATAACGGCGAGCTAACAACAATTAGTGGAATCAGTAATGATAAAAAGTAAACAAGAAATATGCGGTTTTTCTATTTCTCAATAATTTAATCACTAACCAGCTCTAAAAGATTTTATCTGGTAAACATTTTTTGACAAAAACTTGTATTGTGAAAACTGGGTTAATGCACTTTAATTTGCATATAACAAAATGCAGCACACAAGCTCCATTTTTTAATATAAAACTGCAGGTCTCACCGAATTAATATATATAGTTGAATGTCGTTGGCACATGTCTCAGTGAAATGCTTGTCTGCGTCCGTAAGATTGCAAGACTGAAACGATTAAAATTAACATAGACCTAAGGTTATTAAAGTTATTAAATAAATAATTGAAAAATAACTTGGCAGTTAGCACTACTCATAAATTCCACATAACGGAAATAATTTTAGAAAATAAGTTAAATAATTACAAAAAACAAAACCGACTACGGTGAAAAATACTTTCGGTGGTAATATAAAAAGTTTAAAATCAAATAGAAAACTGATATTAAAGAATAATTAAGTGTGTAATTATTTATTTACTCTGATGGTAAAGGTTGAAGGGCATAGTCCAATAAGTGGAAACAAAACGACCTTTTTTAAATAATCGACGTTTCGAGACAATTTATTGACAACAACAAATATTAAAATTGTTTTTTCTTTCCGCCTATTGGCATACACCCGTTAAATTTTTCCATTAGAATTGTTAGGAAATGATAAAATAATAAGGAAAACTGATGAAATTCATTCAACAAATTAATATTAATATTAATATGTCATTATAATAAATAAATTATTATGTAAAACAAAGAACAATGCTATAGAATTGGCAATTTTTGCCCATCTTGACAAAAGTGCAGAAACAGTGTTTTTCGACTAATTCTTAGTCGCTAAACACGATTCTGGCATTAAAATTTATTCACATTGATGGGAGCATGGTCAAATTGGCAGTTTTTAACTAGCAATGACTCTATCCGGTAATCGAATATTGCTTACTATTAGCACATGGTACATAATAATATTGTTTGTTCCACTTGTGTAAGTTTTTTTATCTAATTCCGTTATGAAATGTCAAATTTTAAACGCATTTTTGACGTTCCGAAACGTCCCATTTTTCATAACTGTCAGTTTCATAAGAGTTATTTAAGAATATCCCTCCTTGTTATAGACCGATTATGATTAATTTATTTTCAGCCTCCATGCTGCTTAATTTTTAATATGTCTGCTTTCGAATCTGCGAGCAAAGACGCAGATGACTACCGGAAGCAATGTCCAGTGTTATATTGTTATACGGCAGCATTTGGTAAACCAAGACGTCTCACAATTAATTTTGATAAACATCCAAATGTATTTATACCTACATGTTATACTCCACATTTTTTATTATTGTATTTGACAAAAAGATGGTCATGCTTTATATTTTGTAGTCGCAGGTTGACATATTTTCGAACAATATCTACTAAATTTTCTCTGTATTCAGAAATATTGCTATTTATGACCACAAATTCCCATATTACATTTGTTTTTGTGTTTGGAAAAGTAATTTAAAAAAAATCCTTCATCCACAACATCTCTGATATGCATGTCACACAGTTCCGCTTTTCTACAAGCACCGGCAACTCCAATAATCATTGCTACCTAAAATAATCAATAAATTAAAATCTATAAAGTTTAAAATACAATAACAAATCAAACCTTTGCAAACAAAAATTTCCCGTCATCAGCATTTCTAATATTTCCAAAGTTTTCTCTTGTAGAAATGATAGATTTTTTAGCGTGATAACCTGCAGATTTTCTCTTCAAAAATGCTATTAATATGGTATATTTTTTTATGTCAATGTTTCTTTTGACATTTAATTCTGCCTTTAACATTGAGTAGTCTATGTTGTAGATGCTTAGTTTTTCATAGTTTCGAAGTACGCTAAGAGAACCTTTTCACAAAAATTTTTACTCCTTTTTGTTGACACCAATATTTAAATTTTTTATATGTTTCTTCATATCTGCTTTCTAATTTCCCAGGTGTAATTGAAACTACTGCTAATTTTGCCGATTCTTCTATATCACATGGAATGTTCATATCTGAATCAACCATTATTGATTTAATTTTCTTCAAAAAATTCAGCAAATTGACATGTGAAGTTTGTTTATACAAATGTCGACCCATAGTAATGCTCAAATAAAGCGATAAACACAAAATTTATTTGTGCGACTGCAAGCGAAGCTATGAAGGGAACCGCAAAATAGTATTCAAAATAATTTGTCATTTATTCTCCAATTAGAGCGGGATTAGATAAAATGTTGTACTTAACATGTTATGAAAACAGTAATTTTACTTGACTCATGTAATTTGCAAAACTCACTCGCTTCGCTCTTTTCATAACTGGTTACGTAAATAACTATTTTTTTCATCCGATCAGAGAGTACACCCTTTCTGGAGATATTATCTGTCAGAAAATAACGTTTTCCCGGGCTAAAGAGGAAAATGACATTAGAGATCGGTAAAGTCTTTTCCGATCCTTGCTATTCTCGTTTCTATGGAAACGAATTTGTTTTAATTGTTGATAAGTATCAAATAGATAAATACACTTGACTTTGACGAGTTGTCAAAAGTCAATTCACAAATTATGGAAAATATGGATTCAGATTTTGAAGTGTCGGCCGAAAAAAAAATATTGTACGTTACACGACCGGAAAATAGTGTTTTGCAGGTCTTCCCAAGCTTCCAGAACTCACCTGCGGTTCGCCCTGGAATCTGCTTGGGGTCGACCTGCAAAACATCACTTTCCCGTCTTGTAACGTAAATTACTATTGTATGCTACTTTGATAACTGTAAAATTCCAATACTGATTTTTAAACCGCTCAAACGGGGCATTTGACATCTGTCAATAAATAATTACTTTTGACACTGGACAATGTTGTATTGCAAGGATAACATTATTTGCTAACATGCAGTTTTATTATTTCAATAATATTAATAAAAATCACTAAAGTATAAATGACTGACAGAATTTGGCAGCTGTGAACTGTCAAAATATTACAATTTACTCATGCAAAAATACTTCTAATACCGCAGAATTCGTAGTATCGCTTCGGTCAACTAAAGGCACCAGCCTGTATATATCTTCTGTTTCACTCGTGGCATTGACAACGTTATGACAGCTGTCAACTATCATAATAATCCTATTTGCAGAAGAAAAAAATTATACAGCAGATTTAGTACCGTCTATTGACCCTTGTCTTAAATAACGGGTCAATTGTGTATTATAATGACAGCTGAAAGCTGTCATAACGTCGTCAATGCCACGAGTGAAAAGTAAGAAGGTATATATATATACAGGGTCTTCTGATATTGTGAATTCTGCTGTATTAGAAGTATTTTTTTAATGAGCAAATTATATTATTTTGACAATTGGCAGCTGCCAAGTTCTGTCAGTCATTTACACTTTGATGATTGTTATTAACATTATTGAAATAATAAAACTGCTGTTAGCAAATTTCATCCTTGCAATACTACATTGTCCAGTGTTAAAAGTAACTATTGACTGGCAGATGTCAAATGCCCCGTTTGAGTGGTTTAAAAATCAGTATTGGCATTTGAGAGTTATCAAAGTAGGATACAAAATAACTTGCACAAATGGAAGAAACAATATTATTATGTACCATGTGGTAATATTAGGCAATATTCGATTACGGATAGTCAATGACAGTTAAAAACTGCCAATTTGACCATGTTCCCATCATTTTCGATAAACTTTAATGCCAGACTCATGCTCAGCGACCAGAAATGAGTCAAAAAGCATTATTTCTGTAATTTTGTTAGGATAAATGCCTATTCTTTAACGTTCTTTAACCATGATCTACTAGTATATTCAATAGTTATAAGATTACAGTGCTGCTACCCATAAATTGCCATCAACGTCGCGTTCCGGTATCAAGGAAAGTAAAACTTTACTTTCTGTGCGTTATTTTATCGGCGAGGGAATTTTAGGGAATTTTCATATGCGATTTTCTCGAATACTGCTAATCCTAGAAAGAAAATTTGAATTTAGGATGTTGCTTTTATTGTTTATTTTTACTTCTTCTTCTTAATATATCTATTTTGACACATATGTTGATACACACGTTTTCCGCTGTAACTATATCTGCAAATTCTCACGTTTTTTCAGAAAATATGATTTTTTTCTAATTATGTATTATGCAAATCACAACTTACACATTTTTTAAATTTAATATGAAATTACCTACTATCTGTATATTGGTGCCTCAATTTAGTCACCCTAATGTACTAGTTAGCATTTCAAGGAAAAAAAAAATTGAAAATACCTAAAATACGTACTTCAATACTTCGTCAGTATTAGCTAGAAGAGTAGTTGTTTTAATTAGTAAGTTTGCTTTTAAAGGACAGAATATTTACTAGTGAAATATTTTGTCAAATTCCTCTATACGTTTCATTAAATATATAAAGAATAAACAACCAGACTGCAACCAGCAGCTATTCTCCGGACTAATACCCCGCCGAGCACTAAATTACGAATTACAAGCCTGGCCCCATTAAGTGCAATAATTCTTGCCACAGCACGCTAAAGTTTCGATTCCAACAGACACCAGCAGAAAGATTTATTCCTACTCAAAGGAGCTCTCGTGCCAGCTACTCCACACCACTTGCAGACTGCAGTTTAGAGCTATTGGCTCTCGTCAGTGCAAGGATTGCTGGAACGATTCCCTTGTTCATGTTGTAGTACCTTCCAGAATTGATCTAAGTCGAAGCCAAAATAAGAATTCGACTTAGGCAAAAATTTTATTTAAGGACATTTTCAAGAGTCTCAGAGACTTTACAGCCACAGACTAGTCCAAAAGGACCGTTATGAGTTCGATAAGACATTAGGCACAACCGGGTAAAAATTCGAAGAAACGCCGAATTTTTGCTTGGAAAATATATTTTGGTCCAGGATATGAGAGTGAAAGTATATGGTGGTCATGGAAAGATGAATCACACACTTTTTAAAACGTACGCCAAAAAAATACTTTGAAGATATTCAAAATATTTTCAACTTTAATGATTGTGACAAAGATACATTCGACTGCTGAAGCCGTGCATGGAATGCTAACGGAAAAAAATAAACTTCTTGACCATATTTTCGACAACAAAATGCTTGCAAAAATTAAAAGCTACTATCGCATAGCCTCATATCTATTGAACCGTTTTGGCAAAAGACTCACTTCAGATAGCGCTATGTCTAATGAAGTATTGGAAAGAATGCTAGCAAAAAAGAATGAAGAAAATACCCTAGCAAAAGAAATTGAAGACAAAGGTTGGCTACGTAAAAAACTCTCTTTCGAAGTAATTTTATCTACTGATATTATGAATTTTTCATAATTAGTAAAAATAATAAACGATAATGTATCTTTAAATATGCGATACGTGAAAGAACAATCGGATATATTAAAGATTCAAACATACGGGAGGCTCTTGTCAAAAATTGCGCGACCCTGCTCACTATTTACGACGGACAGTATCAATATGCTAATAAATGAAGATAATGATGAAGATGAAGAATTGATATGCTTAATACACGTAAATGTTACTTATCTGATAATGTTTTTTTTATTTTTCAATATGTTGTACCAATTGAAATTATTCCTTAAAAATATGTGTTAGAGAGCACTAAATGACAAATTATTTAAAAAAAAAATGGTGGGTGACCTTAATGTTGAAATGCCAAAAATATTTATTTTAAAAATAAAAAAATTGAAATACGTATTTCTTTGAGGAATATTAGCTTTGTTGATTACTAATCCACCTAAAGTAAGTATATAGTATATATAAAGCACAAATAAATTGGTCAATTCAGTTTGGAAAAAAAAAAAATTTTTTCGAAAATTTATTTATTTTTTTACTCGAAAACTATAGGTTTTAGAAAGCTAAAATTCTACAGAACTACAACCAGTCCTTATATATACTATACAAAATAAAAATTAGCAGTTTTGCGTCAAGGGCATTTTACTATGCTTACACGGCTATAGCCTTTTAGCAAGGCAAAGTATCAAAAAGGCGAAACTGACGAATTTGGCAAAAGCGGCGTAGCAAAAATTCAGTGAAACTGCACAAGGCCAGTTTCTCGCATAAAACAAGTTTGGATTCACCTAGCGACTCGTAATTTGGTCGAGTGCATTGGGTGGTCAATACAAAGCGATGGTAGGAAAACCAATAGCTTTTCAAATAATAAAGTTATAGAGAAAACAGCCTGTGCACAAAGGACTCAAAAGTCCATATTTTCAGTCAGCCATAATTACTAAAATACAAAATATATTATATTCTTTTTAAAAGGCTTGAATTTAATTCCGAGGAAGTTAAGTGAATTTTTTTCTACCAAATCGATTGTTAGCGTACGCTCTCACTTGTATGGTTAAAAAGTCATTTGCCTTAGTTGGGGAGGCGTGATTTTTTCACAAAATACTGCATTATTTTACAGTAATTAAATACATGGAATTCTTTGAACTAATTGCATTTTATTGATTTAAGGACTTGTTGCTAGTCTTAATCCCTGAAGTTTTCGTTTGGAAGACCTAAACAACTGAGTTAATCGGAATCTCATGATTCCTTAAGTCTGATACTCAGTGTTCTGGTCGCCTTACGGGAGCTTGATAGGGATTTTTTTATGCGATTTATCCAGAAATCTTTAAGTGCGGGGACCATTATTACTAGGTAAATATATACAAATCACGTCAACTTCCAATCCCGTTGGAGAGAAATCTTCGATAGGGATTTTTTTATGCAAAAATCGCAATAATCCAAAGACGTAAAAGCCCTTATTGTCAGTGAATCACGTCTTGAGAGAGCGTTATTAATGATCTGAGGTAGTGCAGCCTTTGCATATTAGTCGTCTATTGAAGCATATCTTATCTCGAACCCGCTTGGGAGTGGAAGAACGGGCAGAACGCGACTGGCGCCCTTCTACATATAAATTGGTGTTGCGTCAATTTAACGCCCGGTAGTGTGTTCTTCTACATTCACTGTTGGTACATGACGACATTTATAAAACCACGACATGCAACAAAAATGGAGCCTGCCATTTTTGTCATTCGCTATTTTCTTGTTTTTCATACGGAATATTAGATAAGTGTATGAAACTGAAAAGATTTTTCGCAGGGGGAACTTCTTGTTAATATACTAACGTGTTCAGATGTGGACCAATAGTATATGAAAAGAACGAATGGTTTATTTGAAAGTTATCTGTTAAATACTCAAGATAACGTTATTTAATAATGATGTAAGCAGAAATAGAAGATATTTATTTTGAAATGATTATGCGGAAATGAGTAATTGGAATAAAACCATAATAGCATTTAAATAATGTTATATATGTTTACAACACATACAGGAGAATTAAAGCGTGCTGCTCTGTACCAAAATGTGTATAAATCAATCTTTTACTACACTTTTACATGTTGAGCTTATCCGCTTGAAGATTTATAGTTGTTTTGAATACGTAAAAGGTATTTTGAACCCTTTCTTTTAAAGCAGGTATTCGGTGTTTCCTTTACGCAAGATCAAAGTAATCAAATTTATAATGATGAAATATTCAATTAAATACACTACTTTATCAGATAGCCAATGTTGTCTTATTGGTACTTATTTTATATATCGATCGAGAACATACGGTTAGAAAGCTCTGACATTTTTCTCCCCACGTCCATAGAATGTTTACACAATTTAACTCTGTCAACTCCTATAGCATTGTTGAGTGGACCAATTTATAATACGTTAGTAATAAAAATTCAAGCCACGCCTCCATATTTGACATTATTAGGTGTACAATTTGGATTTGAAGACGCCCCTTTATTTGTTATAGGTATTATTTATTATAGATATTAATGTATTTAATGTATTCAAATTTATTAAGCAATCGTTCACGAGAGAGTATATTTGTAAACTTACACGGTTTTCCGAGTATACAAGGCAATGTGTGTTAGAAGTCTCTAGAAAACATGACGCTTCAGCCCAACATAATTATTTGTGAAGTTTCAAAAATATTTTTTATTTAATAAAATGTCATTAAACTAATTAAATAATACTATATCATGAAGTTTCACACAAACGGTACAAATTATTTAAATAACAAGCTTTATGTTGCAATCAAAAATGCTTATCCAAGGAAAACTATATGCAGGCTAAATAAATTGGGTAAATGCCGAAAATCAGATAGCTGTGTTTAAGTTTCTGATATATCAATGAACAGAAAATATTATTTAATATTGATAAAATAATAATAATAACAATAATAATAATAAACAAGCTAAAAACGTAGGTACTCTTTGACAGTTTACTGAGCTTTTTATATAATTATTACGCATTCTATAGGATACCCTTCGGAGTTTTCTTGTAAATAATGTTAGTTTTTGGATATCCTAAATTTTGTGATACCAACTTTGCTGTGAAAAAAAATATATAAAAAAAGATTAAAAAAAAACATCCAACCTGTCTGGGATTCGAACACAGGATCTTTGGTTTGTAAGGCAAAACTTTAGCCGGTGGACCATCACACATTACTATAAAAATTGAATGTCTGCAATATGTATCTCTCGAGAATCATATTTCAACGCATTAAATATATTATAAAATATATATTAGTAAAATGCACAAACAAAAAAAAAATATGTTATAGAAATAACATTTCGCAAGATTTCTATTTAAGTTCAAGCGATAAAAATTAAGAAAATATATTTTTTTAAATAAATGATTAATAACTTTCTTATTTACTGATTGATTTTCTTCAAAAACAATAGGGTTCTTCCACTAGCTAACACTAACTTATTTTCCAAATTTCAATACAATCGGACTTTTCTCTCTTAAGTTAACGTGCTTACAAGAAACGTGACGGACGGACGGACGCACGGACGGACGGACAGACAGACGGATATTTTAAAAGTTGTTCAGAATTCGTTCACTAACACAATGATAAAATTTTTTCTCTAAGAGCGATATTTCTGGTTTTAGAAATGTGCCGATCAAATGCAATAATGCTTGTACATACAGATCTCGTTATATTGCATATATAAAGAGATGTATCAAATTTCAAATCGATATCATACACCGTTGCAGAGTAATCTTGCGTACAAAAAAGTTACAGACAGTCCGACAGACAGAAGTTATTTATTCAGATTTAAAATTTCGACGATTTATGACGTTAAGCCTATTTAAACAGTTTTTTTAAAATTTAGTTTATCGCTGTTATACTTACACTCCACTACGTGGATGTGAAAATAAAGTAAGTATAATTGTATGTGTATAAACATAAACAGACATAATTACGTTTGTTTAAATAGGACTTTTGAATATTTAATTCTAAAATTATATTAAAAGAATAGATTTAATTCTGAAATTTCATTAAAAATACATTTTTATAAAATATAGGGAACTGTATTAAACTCAAAATCAAGAAATTTTTTTACACTGCACATAGTATTTTCTATTAATAAATCTTTTAAGAATATATATAATATACCTTATCTGTTGTTAAATGTTTTAGCTGATTTGGAATTTTATTATGGAGTATCGCACATGTATAATTTACGGGTTGCTGAGTTCTTATTTGTGTGTGATATGAAATGCTCTAGTTATGTTGATTCCTAGTGTTGGCAGTAAGGAATTTTCTTTTATGTTCATAATGTACTTCTAAAAAAATCTGGAAATGATAGAATTATAATACTGTGACGTGTTTCCACCCTTAGGAAACTACCCCTTGCAAAATCCGTGGGTTCCAAAAATTATAACAAGAGATTGTCCACTAACACACTTTATTAAATATTTACTGGATACTTCACAATACTATTGTTAATTTAAATACACTTTACTGACTAAAAATCACAATGTTTATCACTTTGTTTCTCTTTGAACTCTTAACCTCACTTTCTATACTTTCTGAACTTCTGAACTACTTGCTGAGAATGCGGTCGGTCTTTTATACCTAAAAATGACAGATCTCGATTTTTCTGTGATGACGCCACCATTCTCTAGATAATTCCAGATGTCACCAGAACTAACTTCTGGTAGGTTTCTCGAGTAGGTGCAAATACACTACATTCATTCAGACATTCGATCTGTTGAAGTCTGCCTACTTTTTAGTAACCAACATAACCTTAATTTTTAAGGGGTTGCAACATATTACACTGCCCCCTCCTTAAGCCTGAACGTCCCGGTCAGGCAATTCAGCCTCTTTCACATACTTCGCCAATCTATCCAAGTGTACGATCTTCATCTTGGACTTTTTGTTTCGTTGAATCCGATAGACGACATCATTAATTCGGGTAATAACAGTATACGGTCCATCCCAAGGAGGTTGAAATTTCGGGGATCTCCATTCCTTCCGCTGTGGGTTGTATAGCCAAACCAGATCCCCCACCTTGAATCCCCCTGTACTGGCATTCTGATCATAACGAGCCTTCAAGTGGTTACTAGTTCTGTTCATCTGCTCTCGTTCATTCTTTGGCTGTTCTCGACTTTCATTTCTGTAGTTGCTCATCGAAAATGGTTCTCCACGGGCAGCACAATTTTTACACTTGTGACACCAGGCCTCCACATCCTGGCGACTATTAACCCAATAGAACTGTTCCCGTGCTCTACTCAATGTCTTGTTTATGCCGAAGTGTCTGCTGGACGTTTCATTATGTGCTTCCTGGAGTACTTCTGGTACACGACACCTGGGAATCACTAGACGCATGGCAACCTGCTTCCCATCTGGGCTTTCCCATGCTCTCCTCAAAAGCCCATCTACGACCGTAAGTGAATCCCATTGTGACCATAAAGCCTTCAGCCCCACTTCTTTGTCGGAAACATCCTTCCATGCTGGACGCGTTCCCTCTTCTTTTGCTCTCAACATGGGTCCGATTTCTACATCGCGCAATTGCTCTTGCCTCAGAATTTTCTTTGACCAACTGTCTGGAAGATCGACCTTGACAGTGTTCACTTCAACCATGTTCGGCAATTTTCTCACCTTGCAATCTTCCTTGTCTGTTTTTCTGTATAATGCAGGAGTTTTGACTGCCTGCGTTGTCAACAGCCTGGTTTTCTCGCATTAGTCGTTCACTTTTGACAAACTAAATTGTTCGTTCCCAATCCTTAACATTCGCTTCCCTACGTCAACAATAAATCCATACTGTTCCATAATGTCCAGTCCCAAAATGAAGTCATCCGTAATGTCAGCCACGATGACCCTGTGGTCGAACCTCAAATGCCCAATCTGCAAACCCAGGTCTACTTCTCCATGAACCGTAGCCCTGCCCCCCGTAGCTGTCCGGACGATCACTTCTTCATTTTGCCTCTTGGTAATCTTTATGCCCGATATAAATCCTGGCCGTACTATTGATGACGTAGTACCTGTGTCGATGGTAAACAAACGTTTTCTTCCGTTCACATATCCATGCAACAACAGACTGCTTGCGATTCTTCGAAGCTGGGAAATCTTAATTTCTCTGGGGGCACTGCATTCCCTAGCCAGAACAACCCCCCTGGTACTGTTTTCCTGCTTCTCTTCAACATTCACAGCATTTACTCGACTCTCCGAGTTCTGCTGTCGACAGTCTCGTTTCATATGTCCCACCTTGCCGCAGTTGAAACATTTAATACCTCCGCTCGGCTTTCCTGTATTTTGTTGTTTTTCCTACTTTCCGAGGCCATCCATTTTATCGCATAATTTGGTGAATATTTTCTGCATCTCAGTCAGCAAAGGGTTCTGGTTCATTTCTGGTTGCGATTCTTCGAGAGTCACAGCTCGCACTCTCGACCTTGGAGTATCCCTGTAAGCGGCTTCTACTTCGAGTGCACGCACCAAAGCTTCGCTACTACTTTGGTGTCTCGTCAGTCTCAGGACTCGCCTGACCTCTTCGTCCCTTATACCATCTAAAAAGGCCCCCACGGCTAATTGTTCCTGGAATTCTTTAGGTGCACTCGGATACGCCAGGTGTGCCAGTCTCTCTATCGCAGCTTCAAATTCTTGTAAACTTTCCCCAGCTTTTTGCATCCGGGATTTCAGCTGAGCCTGGTATAATTGGGCAAGGTGTTGATCGCCATACCTCAAGTCTAATGCAGCTTCCAAGACTTTAAAGTCCCTTTGTTTCTCAACTGGGATGGTTTGGAGTAACTCTGAAGCTTGGCCCCTTAGTGCTAGAACTAATGCCATGGCCTTTTCCTCATTATCCCAATTGCTCGCACACGCTGCTGCCTCAAACTGCCTCTTGTACGTCGTCCAGGAACTTTGGCCATCAAAAGAAGGAGGTTTTAGTCGCTGTCCTGATGATACCACCTGCTGGCTTCCTCTATCTCTCAACTGTCGTTTAAGCCGGTCTATTTCTCCTTTGACTTCTTCTTCGAACTTGTTTACTTTCTCTTTAACTTCAGTTACTTCTCCTTTTACTTGACTGACTTCTGTCTCGACTTCACCTACTTTTTCTTCTATCTTGTTTATCTCTTCTTTGACTTGACTCTTTAATTCTTCGTTGGCAGAAATGATCGCGTCCTGCTGCATTTTCATTTGTTCATTCAGAATTTTCCTTAATTCTTCTTGGCGTCTTTCTTGTTCCTCTTTTTCCTCTTGATGTCGTCTTTCTTGTTCCTCTTTCTCCTCTTGACGTCGTCTTTCTTGTTCCTCTTTTTCTTTCTGACGTCTTGTTTCTTCATCCTCTTTTTCTTTCTGACGTCTTCTTTCTTCATCCTCTTTTTCTTTCTGACGTCTTGTTTCCTGATCTTCCATCATTTTCTTTAATTCGTTCCTTTCTTCTTGACGTAGTTTTACTTGTTCTTCTTTTTCTTCCTGACGTCGCTTTTCTTGTTTGACTTTTTCTTCTTGACGCCGTTTTTCCTCCTCCTGGCGCTGCTGTGCCATCATTTTTTGGAATTGTTCGAATAAGTCCTGTATTTGTTTATCGGATGCCATACTTCTTGTTGTTACGGGCATACGATGAAATTAAAATAAAATAAATTTAACTGTCACGTCAATATCGGTAATGGAACTTCCTAGACAAATCTCGAAATAGCACGAAAAAGTCTTATCCAGAGTCTTTTGTCACTATCCAGTTCAGAGAATTTAATAATCTCCACTAATGTCCAAATAGAAAAGTTCTAGAAATTTTCACGCACTAAATGAGTCTTTTTCAGTGTCTCTATCACTTCTCAGTTCAAAGGATTTAATTATCACACTAATGTCCTAATAAAATGTTCTACAATGTCTCAAAAATGCACTTAACACTATTTTCCTGTTCGAAAATAACCCTCGAACAATGTCCAGTAAATGAGTCCTCTGTGCTAACTCGAACACTCCAGCACAACTTCAGAGCTCCTCTTGTCATAAAATCCCACTTCTGACACCAATTTGTGACGTGTTTCCACCCTTAGGAAACTACCCCTTGCAAAATCCGTGGGTTCCAAAAATTATAACAAGAGATTGTCCACTAACACACTTTATTAAATATTTACTGGATACTTCACAATACTATTGTTAATTTAAATACACTTTACTGACTAAAAATCACAATGTTTATCACTTTGTTTCTCTTTGAACTCTTAACCTCACTTTCTATACTTTCTGAACTTCTGAACTACTTGCTGAGAATGCGGTCGGTCTTTTATACCTAAAAATGACAGATCTCGATTTTTCTGTGATGACGCCACCATTCTCTAGATAATTCCAGATGTCACCAGAACTAACTTCTGGTAGGTTTCTCGAGTAGGTGCAAATACACTACATTCATTCAGACATTCGATCTGTTGAAGTCTGCCTACTTTTTAGTAACCAACATAACCTTAATTTTTAAGGGGTTGCAACATATTACAATACTTTTAAACTTGGCTCAAAATTTGCAGTTACTCCTTCAGTTAAAACATTCAATAATCTTTCCTGTATTTTAAATATTTCGATACTCTAAGAGAAATTTACCTAAAGAGTAGCTCTATAAGTTATAAGACGAAAGGAATTGCTAAATATGTCTACAAAGTAGTTAGATTCATTAAATACCTTATCTAATAAACTACCTTATTTACATTCTGCTAGATGGTCAATAAGTTAGTGTCAATTTAATTTTGAGTCTGTGCATACAGATAACGCCAGGGATGTACGTACATCGGGGTGGGTTTACATGCAAAATAAATGGGAAACCGACCGCAGGTCGAGCCCTCACCATTTAAATTCCTTTGTATCGTTGCACATTAAATCTGCTTCACACCTGTGAATATGAAATGTCTAATTGCGCATAAATTCGTACGTATAAGTACATGGCTGCCGTTATCTGTATAATTTTTACATAATTAGGAAGTTTCCTATTTTAGAAATATCATGTACATTCAACCTCATTTAGTAGTCTTTCAGATAACTAGTCAAACAAAAAAAAATTATCTCGATATCTGAAAAACTCAATTTCTTTTTTGAATACTTCGCCTCGGCTGAAGTCCACCGTGACGTCACAATACATAATGCGCTGACTTGCCATGCCGGCGGCCCGCCGTATGTTCCCTTTATTTAGTTATGTGCTCGATTTTCAGAAATGTTACAAAATGTCACTTTTGATTCGTTCGTGCCGAGCCGAATTTTCGAATTTCAATGGTGTTTTTCGAAAAATATGAACGTGCCAAAACTTCATGTTTTAGCAATTTTTTCGGCCGGTGCCGGTACCTGCCAGCTAGTATAAAGGTGCCCGCGCCCGCTCGCTGTTGGCGGAATCATGTATTGTGACGTAATCGAGCCTCAGCCCAGATGATCGCAGATTTTTAAACTTGGAAGGACCATAACATTTTTATTTATAGAGATAATTTAAAAAAAAAATTACAGATATTTTTTAGATTTTTACGACTATTTATTACGAGAAAATGAGAAAAATGGAAACTTCCTAATTGGTATCAGAACTTGAAAAAATAATTTTTTGCGTGTTTTCTGAAATCATTTTTAATTTATTAACCTCAAACTATCTAACAGCTTCATTTAAACTCTCCGCTGTTTGGTCAAGGACTTCAATACTTTTTCCTTCATTTATAAAAATCGTGCCGTCAGCAAGTTATGCAGCTCAAATTTTCATGCAAGTCATTTTTATACACTGAGAAAAGATAGGTCGAAGTATTGAACCCTGAAGAATACTG
This sequence comes from Rutpela maculata, assembly GCA_936432065.2. Classification (NCBI taxonomy): domain Eukaryota; kingdom Metazoa; phylum Arthropoda; class Insecta; order Coleoptera; family Cerambycidae; genus Rutpela; species Rutpela maculata. Next base: position 54,334,234 of record OW386289.2, on the reverse strand, counting down.
GATTTAAATTATAGTTTAGAGAAGCATTTCCCTTACAGTGCACCGTTCAAGTCTTTTAATTTCACTATTCAGAGCAAATAAAACAAAATTAAATTATTTAAGAAATGCTAAATAAGAGTTCAAATAAATCATTAAGATATCCACATAAAACGGTTTTTCTTTCTCTTTTGGTTCAGGAAACGTCTGATTGACTTAAAGAACTTGACCTAAAGAACTATAAAGAACTCTGTTATAGAGGCATTAATATATAAACGAAAAATTTATTAAGCACTTGTCAAAAAAAATTTAAACCTACCACAGCTAGCTTTCGACCAACCAGGGCTCAAATTAAAGGTATTTTTATAAGCTACAAAAAAGTTACATAATTGTTACTCTATCATGTTTTCTATTGTTTATTTAAATAGTAAGAAAATTAAAACCACACACTTTAACTTTTTTAATTTTATTATTTGAGAAAAAACAAAGGCGATACAAAAGGTTTCATTCAAATTCATTCACTACATTTGGATTATCATGTGAACTATTTTTTGAGCATTCGCAGACTAGTCTAATCGCACCTGAACAAAAACCACCAGGAGTAATGTAATCAATTTTATACATACCATAATTTACATTAATAAATTTATAATTTGTTCTTGATATATTTATTGTCAATATCCAAAGACATGTGCAGAATTAATGTCCAGTGTGTAAAGTGGTGATAATTAATCATAGATATTGAATGTTGTTCATTTTCTTCTAATTAAACCTGTATTATATTTTCAGAAACGGGGAAAGTGTATTCACATTAAATTAGCCAGAAATATTACATACGTCTAGATAAAGATATTGTAATAATACCGTACGCTGGTGCATGTTCTAATATACGTGCAAGACTTATTTTATCTCGATGCTACCTGTAGAGTATTAGTAATAAAAGAAGTAGTTCATTAGAATAAAAATTACCGACAATTATTATGTCTTATTATAATGCAATTAAAATTAATTAGGAGGAACTGCTTATACCTGTGTAATTTAGTTAATTATATTTTACTAGAATTTTTGTATTGTTCGTGTACAAGCAAAAACTCAAAAGTACTGGTTCAAACATTCGTCAAAACTTTCTTTAAAACATTTGTCATACAGTATTATTTGAAATTAAAAATATTCCGATGGGCGGATTAAATTTTTTTAATCCTAATTTTGAAAATTTAGAAATTAAAAAAAAATTATAGAATTTAGAGAGATATATTAAAAAAATATTACCTAGGAAATTTTGGGGTCACTGATTACGAATCTGAGGTCAAAATTAAAAAAATCAAAATGACGAGTTCAGTATGGAAGGTTATAATTTTTACTAAAGCAAGTGTTTTAAATGGACAAAAAACTGAGGATCTAGGTGATGCTATATATTAAACAGTAGTTTTGAAAATACCTATTTAATTACTGGAAAATTGCAATAACAAAATGGGGATATTTTGTTAAAAATAAAGAGGACGCACATTGAACCTGTTATAACTTAGTTGTTTTTCATGATACAGAAACAAATAAACAATCATTTTAAAGTCTTGATTAATTATCTTTGATTCTGAGCCTTAGAAATTCTGACGCTAGCGTCATAGCTTCTAAGATATTCAACATTTAATCTGAATACTTCATCCTGTAAACGTTCGGACGCCACCTTTAAACTTAAACATCTCCAAAACTATATATTCTACATAAATATAAAAACAAAACAAATTCATTCTCAGTTCATAACTTTATTTTTGATTTCCGCCATTTTTTCTCTGATTCTAGTATTTATTGAGATATTTGCAAAGAAACAAACATTTTACGTTTTCTGAAAATCCCTTTGTAGATTATAATGCTATCTTTTTCTAAAATAAGTGCTGTAAACGGACAAAAAAACCGCTGCCCAAGGATTCACTACTTCCACATCCAGATTTTCTATCCAAGTCTCTCATAACGAAAAAAATTTTGTATGTGGAAATAATTGTTTATGGAACTTTAATAATATAATATAATATTTGAAATCGCCTACCCCAAAAACCCATAAAACCGTATGCCACATTGGTAATGGGGCTAGGGGTTGTGGAAGGGAGGTGGATGAAGTAAAAACATTTTTGAAGCCTTTTTCTTGTACACAAGCTAAATCACAATTTTATTTTTTCACCCCCTTTAATAATCGGGTGGTGGATGGTGGTAATGGAGGTGGCTAAAGTCAAACAATTTTTTGAGACCTTAGCTTCTCTTATATATAATACTAAATAGCAATTCTTCCTTACTTGCTTGTTTTACCTATTTACCCTCATTTACCGTAATTTACCCTTCAACGGAATAATATCAAAATATAATCCAGTTCCAGATCTCGTTAAAATACGTACGTGTACCAAATTTCAAGTTAATATCTTCATGTAATCGTGCGCACAACCAAAGTTACAAACAGACGGATAGACAGACAGACAGGAATTCTTCTTTGCTCAAACTTAAAATCTCGACGTTTAATGACATTTTAAGCCTATTGGAACAATTAAAAAAAAAATTTGTCGTTACTATACTTCGACTGGATGAATGTGGAAGTAATTGAGCTCTAGGCCATGCTATATTTTCACGAAAAACAATATTTGAGAATTATATTTTTGTAATTACTGACTACGACTGACTACTTACAAACAAAATGACGACGTTTTTATTTAAAAAATATAAGGAAGCACATTGTCTCTGCCATAACTTTTTATAGACATTCTGACGCTATCTTTATACTTCCAGATCTCCGAAACCATTAATTCTACAGAAATTAGGAAAGTGCGAAATTCATTCTCTATTTAGCAGCTTTCTTATTTGTTTCTAGCATTTTTTTCAGTAAATGTAATACTTTTAGAATTATTTGAAGAAAATGATTTTGAAATGTTTTTAAAGCTAAAATAGCAATTTTCATTTCGTTATAACTTAAAGACTACCAATGTGTATGAAAAGTTGCATAATTCCTTTTCTCCTCAAAATTCGATTATTTTTCAGCTCCAATGTTTTGTTTTTTTTTTTGTTTTAGATACAACCCCCTGAAAATGGGTGGCGCATCCACCTCCTATAAATTAGCAAGCCGTCGCATAATATGGAAACTTTTCTTTAGGACATTTACAATTAAATTGTCAAAAAACGAAACCTAATTCATATGACATTATTCCGAAGATAAAACCTCTAGTCACTATATTAATATTTTAATTCATATTGCTATGTCAACACTAATTTGTTAAAAAAATTATTTAGATAATTGAAAATTAACATTTTTCAATGAAAATTTTGTTGCTTTTTACTTTCATTATTTCTTATACTAAATTCTCAAAAAACGATCACTTTGGATAAAATAGCATAGAAAAAATTATTATTTATATAAAATGATTGTAATTGTTTAAACAATATAAATAGTTGAGTTCACCAGCCTAAAATTTTCTGATTTCAAATAATGTAATATAACAAACTTTTTGTAAAAAAAAATTCTCAAAATTGGTAGTATTCTTGTGTGTTCCGAAGTGAAAACCTTGACTCAACTACCAAGTATTCAGAAGCACGGTGGCTTACAACCAAATTTAAATCAAAGTTGTTGCCACTCGGATTTTTTTTTAACACATTCTTAGTTGTATAAAGAACCAATTTCCACGATATTTAAAATCACTCATCGCAGAAATTTTTTTTACTTTTTTTGTTTAATGGCACATCCACACAAAAAAAGCTGTCTAGCCTGCGGACCAGGCTAGTGTGTCCTTATGAATTTGGACCCTCTGAAACAGAATCAGAAATCCAAATTGTCAGATTCGCTCGTTTTTCACTCCTAACCATAAAAAACAACCCCAAAATAAAAAAAAATGGTCTGGACTTCGGGCCAGTCTAATGTATCCTTATGTATTTGAACCCGCTGAAATCGAATACGAAGTCAGAATTGTCAGATTGGCTCGTTTTTCAGTTTTTCAGAGCAATGTATCTTTACCAAATACATAAAGGATACACTGGTATGGTTCGCCGGACAGACCATTTTTTGGGGGTGTTTTTTTGGGATTTGGGGTGAAAAAGTGAGCCAATCTGACAATTCTGACTTCGTATTCGGTTTCAGCGGGTTCAGATACAAAAGGTTACACTGGTGTGGTCCGAAGTCCAGATCACTTTTTTTTTAGTTTTGGGGGTGTTTTTTAGGGTTGGGGGTGAAAAACGAGCGAATCGGACAATTCTGACTTCTATTCTATTCTATTCTACTTCAGAAGGTCCAAATACATAAGGACACACCAGTATGGTCCACCGGACAGACCATTCTTTGGGATTGGGGGTGAAAAACGAGCCAATCTGACAATTATGACTTCGGATTCGGTTTCAGCGAGTCCAAATATATAAGAACACACGAGTTTGGTCAGCAGGCTAGACCACTTTTTTTGTGTGGCTGTGTCATTAAACAAAAAAGTAAAATACTTGTAAAAAAAATTTCTGCGATGAATAATTTTAAATGTCGTGGAAATTGGTTCTATATATATATATCTAAGAATGTGTTAAAAAAAATCCGAGTGGCAACAACTTTGATTTAGATTTGATTGTAGGCCACCGTGGAAGGTAACTGTAAGGAAGATATTATGAATCATCTGCTTTTAAATATGTGTGCGTTGTAAATGATGATTTAGATCATCTGTATCTCTGCGACCGGTCGATTCACGTAGGCCTGAATGATATCAAACTCATTATTAATGCATTAAGAGTAACCACACAGTAATTAATTCGTCATAATATGTTTCATTAATTATTTACTTCACTGGAAGATTTTGGTTGCATCTTCGCTAACCGGTTTTTTTAACTGCACCTACGAACCTAAAATCTTATTCTGAATTTCAGTGACACGGATACTTTAAAGCAATACGATTTCGTCGATATTCACTTGTAAATGTTCATTTTATATACAGGGTGGGGCAATAGTGCGTCGGACTTCGATATCTCGAGTTCTACGATAGCTAGAAATAAAAAAAAATACAAGTAATACAAATACAAGTAAACTAGATAAGTCTATAACCGGATATTATTTTCGAATATACAAGCGCCTTTTTTTAAACGGAATGCTATGCATATTAATACATTTTTTGAAGCCTCTTTATAGACTATATTCATTTCTATATTATTATTGACTATCTCCCAACCACTTGAATGTAATGAATTTTTTTGTTGAAATAATGCATATTGAAAAAATCACCAAAGTCACAATTATTTGTTCTAAGAAAAACTTATGTGAATACAGGTTCCGAGACATCTAATTAATGTTTTTGAATCATTTCTACTTCCTAAAAATTATTTTTAAATTAAGAAATCTTTAAATTGAATTATCTTAATTTTTTCAAATGGAACACCCTGTATATTTTTCGACGATGTGATGTAGAAATGAAAAATGAACATTTTCTGTAAGTACTCCTCTATGGCTAGTCACATTTTCGTTTTATTGAGCAATGAGTACAAAATTCAAGAATAAACTTAAAAAATAGAGCTTTCTTCAAATAATTCATTAGAAAAAAGTACAATAAGTGCTCCACATGTTGCCCATTTTGATTTAGAGACGTCTTTATGCAACTTTAAAATGAGGCCATAGTGGGACCATTTCTTCCAATTCATTGATGTGGGTAAATAGTATTTCACGGGTACCTTACTGTAATATTTCTTTTGTCAATTTTTTTGCTGTTTTCGTTATTCGACAAGCAATAAAACCTCAGTTTGGGGCCATCCATAAATGACGTCATGCCAATTTTTGAGATTTTAGACCCCCTTTCCCCCCCATTGTCACGGTTTGTCACGCTGAGTTAGAACCTCCCAAAAAAATTACGTCACGCTTATAGAGACCCCCCACCCTTATGTTTTTTTCGAATCCGTTAGATATTGCCTCATGGGGGGGGGTGTGCTAGAAATCCAAAAAAAAAATTACAATATTTTTCTTTTCTTGATTCGTTCACCATTCGTTAAGTCACACTAAATCAGACCCCCCCTCCCGTCACACTAAATCAGACCCCCCCTCCCCCTTATCACACTTAGTCACATAATTACGAACCCCTTCCCCCCCTGGAGCGTGACGTAATTTATGGATGGCCCCTTTGGTGTAAATTGTCTTGTACAAACGAACACTTATCGCACTTATCGATCGTCAGTTATCATTTGTATTAAATTTAAAATATTTCCAGTTTTACAAAATGAATTTTAATAAAGCGGAACTTGCAGACATGACTTTTGTTTTGGGCGAATCGGACAGAAATTGTTTGCTTGTCACTAGAATTTATACGCAAAGGTATCCTGAAAGAAGGATTCCTGATGTTAGCAGCTTCCAAGACCTTCTCGAAAGATTTGTGGAAACTGGAAATTTCAAATATGAAAAAGTGAAAGAATAAAACGTGTTGTGAATGAAGAAAATGAGTTTTCTGTGGTGCTGGCAACGGTTGAGTATTCCCATATTAGTCAAAGAGAAGAGCTCGCTTCTCTCTTAGTAGAAATAAGTAGAATCTTAAAAACAAATAAGTTTCATACATATCATATTCAAATGCACCAGGAATTATCTGAGGACGATTTTCAAAGGCGTCTACAGTTTTGTAATTGGGCCAGAGATAAAACGCAAAATGTCACCTTCTTTCATAATGTTTCATTCACTGATGAGGCAACTTTTCACAAAAATGTATTCGTTAATAGACACAATTTGCATTATTATGCTTCGGCAAATCCTCACTTTTTTAGGCAAGTTGATAACCAACGCAGATGGTCTATAAACATTTAGGGATAAATTATTGGAGAACATGTAATAGAGCCACATTTTTTTGACGGTACATTGACTTAATTTTCTGGAAAACTATCTGCCACAATTATTGGTGAATTTTCCTGAAAGAATTCGAAAAAGGATGTGGTTTCAGCAAAATGGTACTCCACCACATTATTTAAAGCAGTTAGAGACCACTTAAATAATATCTTCCTACTTCAATGGATTGGAAGAAATGGACCCACTAAATGCCTGCTAGATCCCCAGGTATTACAAAAATGGATTTCTTTTTATTAGGATACGTGAAGGAAATTATTTATAAAGACACACCAACAACAGTACAAAATATGAAGGAAAAGTTAATAACTGCATTTAACTCGTAACCTATCGAAGTAAAAATTGTATCTAATTTTAGGAAATTTAAACACACACTGAAGCAATATATTTTAGAAACACTCAGCCGAGGTGAAATCCACACCATCATAAATCCAAAATCTTTTTTTAACAGTCTGTTTTAAAGTTTCAATGCTGCTTTCATAAAATAGGATGCATGAGTTTAATTCTAAAAGTGTATATACATACACACACCTTGATCAAACCTGTCTGTGTTTATTTGTATACGTGTAAGTATGTATGTGTACATGTCTAGGTGTGTGTATTTGTGTATAAATGTATGCAAGTATGCTTCTATATAGGGATATATGTGTTTATGTATAAGCTTAATACTTTTATATTGTTTTATTTAAAGTGCACGTAATTATTTTAAAAATTTAAGTTCTATTGTATACTTTTTCCTTCATGCACAGTGCGGCTTGCACTTATATGAAGTTTGTTAGTTTATTTTATTTTACTGTATATTTTTATTATCTTGTATTTTTAGTATATTTTGTAAAATAAACTCTTTCTATTCTATTCTATTCTATTTATCACATCGACAATTTTAGGAACAGTAGAAACCTCATTTCAAAAGCGGACAGAGATGTGTGTCGATCAAAATGGGCAATATGTAGAGCATTTATTATAATACTTTCCAATGAATTATTTGAAGGAACCTCTATTTTTTAAGTTTATTCTCGAATTTAGTACTTATAGTGCAGGCAAATCCAGTTTTGAGTATGAACTATCTGGGGACAGCTATTTCTTTATCGCAATGGATAGCTTTATTCATGTAGAATGAGGATATAAAAGTCCCAAAAAATCCCAATGTGAGCTAAAGCCACCATTTAGAAAAAATGGCCGCCAGAACCGTTTCTTTTAGAAGGACATATCTCAGTAACCATTGCTCCGACTTTAGATTTCTTTTTTTTATTCTCTTCTCCTTTTTATGTACAATCGAAATAGTTATTACATCTTTGGGCATAAAATAGAAGAAAGTAAGACTTGAGTTCTTGGAAATATACAAGGTGTCCAGTTAGTGCTTCCTCGGAAGATTGTGTGATTGGGTAACTTTATAAAAAAACTTTTTTAACAAAACTTTCAATGTTTCATCTCTACTACAACGTAAAATTATTTTCAATTATACAAGGTGTCACAAAAAGGAGTTACACAAGAATGTATAATTTTTTTAGTAGAATACCCTCTAATTTTTTGGCGCAAGTTAAGCCTCTAAGGGTCCTGAATTACACCCTAAAATTTTTTGCCAATCGGATGCAGCGTTGCCAAGTTATAATTTTCTTCCTGTTTTTTTGTCAAATTACAAACATTTTTTTGACTACCATATCTCCGCAATTTATTAATTGTTTTTTTCTAAAAATGTAGGGTGTTATTCGATAATGATGCATATTTATGAAAAACATTTTTGAAATAAATTATTATTATACCGGGTGTCCAAATTATTTGTTTACATTTCTTGTTATTTAATTATTATTTTTTTCAAATTTTTAAATGGAATGCCTATTTTTTTTTACATGGATGAATAAAGCATAAAATTCCCCACATTCTAATATTATACACTTAATTTTTATATCAAACCGTTTTTGATATATGATTATTTCAAATAAGCTTTGCGTAAATTAATATGCTTTTTATTTTAGCATTAAAATCTAGTATGGCTTTGGTCTTTGGTTTTGCGTTTGTTTTTCACTCTATGACATTTCTCTAATGTGTTTAAGATTATCGTGTTTAAGTTGAATTAATATTGTCAATATTTAAAAATACGAATTATAATTATTGTCAATAAGATTTAATATCTATGGTAAATATTATGTTATTGGTGAATGTGATGGAAATTGTTTATTGGCATCAAGAATGTATGGTCAAAAATATCCCTATAGAAGATGTCCTGATGTGAGGTCTCTAGAAAATTTGAAAGAACGTTTTGAACGTACTGGAAATTTTGCATATGAAAAGAAAGGCGAGACGACGAAATGTATTGTAATGAAGAAAATGAGCTGGCTATAACTTTAGCGGTAATCGAAAATCCTACGACAAGTGTTCGGGAGTTAAGTAGGGATTTAGAGGTCAGTGAATCTAGTGTTTCCCTATGTCTTCGTAAAAATAAGTTCCACCCCTATCGAGCTCAGCTGCATCAAGAGCTTTGGGATGTGGATTTAAATCGTAGATTAAATTTTTGCCAGTGGGCTCAAAACCAAATTGGAGAAAATGAAGAATTTTTCAAATTTGTATTGTTCACGGATGAATTAACGTTTCATCGCAACGGATTTGTGAATAGGCACAATTTCCATTATTATTCCAGAGAAAACTCTCATGTTGCACAGAAAAATCAGAACCAGAGTTTAAATGTAAGGAGAGGAAATGTACATGATTAAGTTATTCGTCCTCGCTTTTTTGAGAGAAATGTGAATGGAGCAGTCTTCTTAGATTTTACGCAAAATACATTTCCACAAATAATCGAGCATATTCCTGATTACATTACAAATAATATGTGATTATGACTTGAAGGTGCACCACCACATTTTAGTAGAAATGTTCGTCAGGCCATTAGTAATCAGTTTCCTGAAAGGTGGATAGGAAGAGGAGGTCCAATATTTTAATAAACTGTTAAATAATATCTAATTTATTATTTTATTAAATTATGTTAGGTCTCATTACATGGCCGCCTAAGTCACCCGACCAGACTTCAGTGGGTTTTTTCTTTGTGATTTGTGAAGTCGGACGTTTATAAAGTAGAACCAACGAATCCACAAGATATGATGGAAAGGATTCGTCGGTGTTTCAATCGTATAAATGTTGATATGTTACACTGTGTAAGGCGCTCATTTATGAAGAGACCTTAGTGTTGCCTGAATCTAAATGGTGGATATTTTGAGCAGTTGTTAGGTTAGTTTCAATATCGTGAAAAAAAATTATTGCTCAAGAACCGTTCATAAAAGAAAGCGTACGATATCAAAATGTGAGAATGTAAGCGTTACTTATCCATTTACAAAAATTATAGGCATTCCATTTAAAAAAAAAATGAAAAAAATGTAAAACAAAATATAGATTTTAATGCTAAAATAAAGAGCACCTTAATTTACGCAAAAATTATTTGATATAATCATATCTCAAAAAACGTTTGAAATAGAAATAAAGAGATATTAAAATGTGAGGAATTGCATGTTTTATTCATTCATGTAAAAAAAGTTTACCTAGGCATTCCATTTAAAAAAATGAGAAAAATAATAATTAAATATCAAGAAATGTACGCAAATATTTTGAACACCCGATTAAAGATTTATTTCAAAAATGTTTTTCAGTAAATACCTACATCATTATCAAACAACATCCCACATTTGAAATAACGATTAATAAATCGCGGAGATATGCCAGTCAAAAATGTTTGTAAACTGCCCAAAAAACAGAAAAAAATAACTTGGCAAAATATTTTAGGGTGTAATACAGGGCCCTTGGAGGCTTATCTGGCGTTAAGGAAATACAGGCTGTTCTATTTAAAAAAATTATACTTTCTTGTGTGACTCGTTTTTGTGACACCTTGTATAATTGAAAATAATTTTAAGTTGTAGTAGAGACGAAACATTGAAAGTTTTGTTAAGAAAATTTTTTTATAAAGTTTTGCACAATCTTCCGAGAGAACACTGACTGGACACCCTTTATATCTTAATGTACATTATTAAAAATGATTACAATTTTATATATATAAATAACTATTACTCCGTTAATGTTTGAGTTAGTAACATCGGCCAAAAAATAACTGAAAGCTAATTGTGTGCTCTAGAACTTTTATTAAAATAATTTTTTCAAAAATTGACTAGAAATTTCAGTACAAACGTCTCGAGTTTACAAAAGTTTAAATTTCCGTAATATTTAAATTATTTTTTTAATTTCCTATGTTTATCGTTTAATTTATCGTAGAATATGTAATCATACTTTCTGTAAAATGTGAAGTGAGGAATGGAATAAAAAAGAAATCTAAAATCGGAGCAACAGTTACTAAGATATATGATTTTAAAGAAAATGTCTCTGGCGGTCATTTTTTCTAAATGGCGGCTTTAGCTCACGTCGGGATTTTTTGCGACTTTATGTACTTATCCTACATTAATAGAGCTATCCATTGCGATAAACAAATAACTGTCCCCAAATAGTTCATGCCAAACCCATTTTACACTGAGATTTGCCTGGTCTATTATTGCTTAATAAAACGAAAATGGTTGCGCGTAGCCATAGGGAAGTATTTACAAAAAATGTTCGTTTTTCATTTCTTAATTATACAGCTCTTAATTGAAAAATAATTTTTGACCACCCTGTACATTTTTAGGAAGTAGATATGATTCAAAAACTTTAATCAGATGTCTCGTAACATTCACATAAGTTTTTCTTAAAACTCTTTATTGTGACTGGTGATTTTTTCAATATACAGCTGCAGATGGCATTATTTCAACAAAACAATTCATTACATCCAAGTGGTTGGAAGATAGTCAATAATAATATAGGAATGAATGGAGTCTAGAAAAAGGCTTAAAAAAATGTACTAATGTACATAGCATTCCATTTAAAGAAATAGGCACTTGATCCTGTAATTTTGGCTCGCCCTGTATATTCCAAAATAATTTCCAGTCATAGACTTTTTTATCTAGTTTACTAGTATATATTTTTTAATCCCTAGCTATCGTAGAACTCAAGATATCAAAGTCCGACGCACTATTGCCCACTCTGGCAGAGAGACACGCTTTAAGTTACCTAGACAGGACCGGATTACTCATTAGGCATAGTTAGGCACGTGCCTAACGGTGCCAATGCCAGAGGGCGCCATTGACGTTCTTTCTTTGCCTCTCAAGCCACCGAAGTAAAAGGGACGCTAGCTGAGTATTGTGCTATTTTGCCTAACGGCGCCAAAAATGGTTAATCCAGCCCTGCCTAGATCGTTCCTGTTTGCGTTGTCTTTATCATAAATAATATTACTTTGAGTCTAGTAAAATCTAAGTTCACAAATTATCGCCCAATTTCCCCAACCAATTTCAAAAATATTCGAAAAATCTTTAAAGAGTCGTTGAAGTACAAATTAATAAATTTGGTTTTCAGCAAAATAAATCCACTCAGGAAGTCATTGCTACGATACAATAAAACAGGACCAGAGTTTTTTACATACATACATATATACATATAGTTAGTTAGTCGACCTAATAAAAGCGTGTTAAAAATAAGATTTTGTATCCTCTCCTCTATAAAATAGTTAGGGATTTATGGCTGAAGTGCCATTGCATAACAAAATTTTAAGACCACAACAAGATAGTTGAGACAACAAGCTTTCATCAAACAAATCAAATGAAGAGCTAAGTGGATAAAGGTGTTATGTGACATTTTTGAAAATTTTGAGATTTCTACACAAACAACTATTTTAACTTATAATCTATCATTTCAATAAGTTTTTGGGATAATATACCTTTCTTAAATGCATTTTAATGTTTGAAAAAGGTGTTATGTACATAGGGTTTTTATTCAATTTAATGGATAAAGGTGTTATGATCACATACCACCTTTATCCATTACTGTTTGTTTTAATCCAAAACACTTTGCTTTCAAAGTTATGTTATATTGATATTAATGTGACAAGTTGTGTTAAGTGTTTCTTACTATTATAGTGAAAATGGCCAGTCGTAGTAAACTGATATTACAAATGGCAATGAATAAACGAATTCATGAATCATGTAAGATGTTTATAAATTGGGTGATATTTGGAAATAGTGCTTATAGTGTTTTAATCCATATATTCATTTCGTTCAATTTCGAAATGGTATGAGACAAGAGTCGAGATGGTACTTGAGTATCTAATTGCTGTAAACACATGTATACCTTTTGGCAATTCAGCAGAAATCAGTCACATAGTGGCAATTTCTTCCCAGGCAAGTTTTAATAATATTTTAAAAACAAAACATTATAAATATAAAATGCAATAATAAAATACGAATTTACCAAAGTATTCTAGCAAATTAGTCTGTAAATCAGAAATACTGTAAAGTGACGCTTTGCGGTGTTGATTTTTGTACAAACATTTTTATGCTGGCAAGTAGAAGAGAGCTGGATAGTAGAAATTTTTATGACAACAGCAAAACTGATATCTGGTATGGCTTCTGCCCACCCAATATTTTGAAAGAGCATTAAATTGTTTAAGGCAAATCTGGCGAATTCCGAAATTCTTGCGGAAAAAATCATAAGTATGATAATTACGCCAATCAAGTCAAAGGTCATTTGGGTCTATAAGGTTATCGTTTAAGAATTACAGGGTTCGCTATGCTTACATCTATTGGGTTATCTGTGAAAAATCCCTACCTACCCAATAAAAATGCTGAAATTACGTCCATGGTATTCAAAATTGTTTAATTGAGATCATGAAATGACTCACATTTTTTCCACATGTGATGCTGGAAATAATACTAAAGGATACGGAGAAAATTACAAACTAGCTTTCGCACAACAAAAGCGCGACGGAACAAAAGTTACAGATTTGCTTTCTTACTTTAGATCTTCAGCAAACCATGCCGCTGCCAAAATTAAGAACATCGAAAGCATTTTACCTTCGGCAAATGTGGTTTTACAACCTTGGCATACATACATTGAGAAATACTGAAAAAAAAACGTTATTTTTCACATGGACTGAAGATATGGCCAGCCGCGAAAGCCTAGAAATTGCTAGTTGCTTACACACCTTTTCACAAATTTACAATGAATATTTCCAAGAAAAGATCGATCACGTTATAATATGGCCCGACTCGTGTGGTGGACAAAATAAAAACTTCAATATCATTACACTTTACCAGTTGTTGATTTTAAAGAGAGAATTTAAAGTTATCGACCATAAATTTTCGGAGGTGGGACATTCATATTTAGATTCAGACAGAGACTTTGGCAGAGTCGAGAAAATTTTAAGGAAATATCAAAACATCTACGTTCTGGACCAGTATCGAGAAATATGAAGAATCATTTCAAGGATATTGATGTAATTGCCTCAAAACTCAATTTGTACAACAGGAAGAAAAACTTGAACAATGAAAAGGTTTATTTTCGCGACGGTATAAAATGGCACCTATGGGTGCTACTATTACATCACTAGATGAAATGACTCCATTTTACAAAGTTGATATTTTAAAGAAAAGGAATATGCATAAGATAAATTCCGACGGTATTGCTCTAACGGTATTTAATGAAAACAAGGGCAGCCTAAGTGTAGAAAAACTGGTCAATCTTAAAGAACAATTACCATTCATATATGAAGAATACAGGCCGTATTATCACAACATACTTGGAAATGACCAAACTGTGGCTCAAAACCGTAGAACTGTCCGACTACTTAAAATTGTAGAATGTTTTAATAATAATAAAATATGTTTAATTTCTTAACACTTTTATTCACTAATTCCTTATTCATTTCAGAGAAACTTATGAACTGATAAAGGTGTTATGTACATTATTTTTTAAAATTTTCGAAAATAATAACAACTGACAACTTTAGTTATTTGTCTCTGAAAAGTACATCAAATGTCAATATCATCGCAAAATGCAGTCGTTATAACAAAAAAGTTCTCGCCTAAAAACTTTCGAGTTAAATTACTCAATAACGTGTTTTTGTGACATAACACCTTTATCCACTTAGCTCTTCAAATAATAGACAGGGATCCAGAGACCATTTACTTTCAGTCCTATGCGTCTGTTGGACATAATTTTAAAATTAGTATATTAGTATCTATGTTATGTAAAATTTTCTGCCGAATCCATTTCCGAAGGGTGATTTGCGATACAAACTGGCGTTCATCCCCTATATTAATTTTTCACCCCTTTTCGGCGATACACGATATTTAACATTTTTCAGATATATCTCGTGTCATCTCGGAAACTATAAAATCTACAAGGATCAAATTTTAGACGGAGATTAAATAATGTATGGCAATTACGATATTTTGATTATTGATCTTCTAAGAAAAAAATAAAAACTGCGGAGATGCTGAAATATTGTAGGGAAAATTGTAGCATCGAGGTACTTTTTATATGTGTAGAAATATTATATCAGTTATGTGAGCAGTATTGTAGTAGAAACATCAAATTAAATTTTAGTGAAAAAAAATTTACAATCGGATCAGTCTGGCGGAAGATATAAATTATTTAGTATCGGGAGCGATACCCTGCGTTTTGATCGCACATGCATAAAATGTTGTAAACATCGCAAGGCATTATTTGAATACGATTGAAATAGCAAATAGAAACGTGTGTATATAAAAATGCTCGTTTGCAAATTTAATGTAAGGAAAGGATTGTGACACTGGGATAAGTCTGTCTGTGTACAAAGATAAAATTAGTTTTGAATTAATAATATCATATATAAGCGCCAATTAACAAACTCTTCATATAAACATATATTTTAGTGGAAAGTTCTAAAAAATAAATGATTTATTAAAACTCATTACTTTCTTGACAAAAATTATTAAAAAAGAAACGATAGACAATTTCATAATGAATAATGAATAATGAATAATGAATTGTAAAAAATTTGATTTGCTGAATACCTAAACAATATTTTCTTTTTGATGATTAATAAAAATGTAAAGTAAATTAATCATTAATTTTAAATACAATTGTTTATTCTGTATGGGGAATATATTTATTTGCGTATATACCAAACAGTTAAAATTTAATTCAACTCGTTATTTAATGTCGTACAGAAAGAAGCTATCTATGTAAATAGATTAAAAATATTTTATTCAATAAATACTCTACTCAGATTTACAATTTCCCATGCACATGCAGCTATTATTTTTACACTTGAAGGTTGTCACATCCATTTGTTCCGGTTTCGGGTGTTTTGTGATCATGATGGGAATGAAAATGTTGTGCTCTTTTTTCCAACCATATTCATGAATATTCTGTAATTCAGGACACGGATTACTAGCATTTTTCCATAAAAATATTGTATAGGCACTTCGTTTTGCATGCTGAATGAAGGCATCCTGAGTAGGTGGCAACGTCCTCAAATTCATTTTGCAGTTTTTAAATAAATGTACTCGTAAATGATCTAAACTATCTTCAAAATTGGGACGACCATACAAGCATTTGAAAAAGTAAGACGTTGTTGCCGTAAATTGAAAAACATTCGTTTTCACTAAAATTAAATTTGATGTTTCTACTACAATACTACTCACATAACTGATATAATATTTCTACACATAGAAAAAGTACTTCGATGCTACAGTTTTCCCTACAATATTTCAGCATCCCCGCAATTTTTATTTTTTTCTTAGAAGATCAATAATCAAAATATCATTTTAGTACAGCTATCGTCATCGCCATACATTATTTAATCTCCGTTTAAAATTTGATGCTTGTAGATTTTATAGTTTCCGAGATAACACGAGATATATCTAAAAAATGTTAAATATCGTGTATCGCCGAAAAGGGGTGAAAAATTAATATAGGGGATGAACGCCAGCTTGTATTGCAAATCGCCCTCCCGAAATGGATTCGGCAGAAAATTTTATATAACATAAACCTAATTTTAAAAGTATGTCCAAAAGATGCATAGCAATGAAGAAATAAGCGGAATTTAGTTTACTGGATCCCTGTCCATAAACTTTATTTCAAATTAAATAATAAATAAGATTTTGCTCCCCAAGCATATGCATCGGAGCCAGCCAGAAAAAGTAGGAAGGCCAGGAAATAGACACATAAAGCATCAGCTACCCGAAAGACTTAATATCAAACTAGCTATTTGTATTGCATGTGTTCATGTATTGTCTGGTGTCCCACAGGGATCAATATTAGCTCTGTTGCTGTATACATTAAATGCATTAAAATTATAGAAATTTATTAAACTAGTGACTGCTTGCTGTCGACCACCCAGGGCTCAAATGAAAAAAATTTCAGGAAATCTTTTTCGGATTTCTCTTTCCCTCCGCTCTTCACATTTTTTTTTCAAATCCCCCCGCTCTTCAAAAAAAAAAATTTGTTATCAAAGAGGATATCTCAGGGAAATCTGAAGGAAATCTCAAGAATTCTTTGAGAAAATCCGAGGAACTTTGTGTAATCTTCGTCAAAGAGGAAATCTGGTGTACAAAATTTTGGGTGCAATTGACATATTCTCATATTACTTCCACACCGTGGAAGTATAGTAACTGTAAAAAAATTGAATTTGTTGTTCAAATAGGATTAAAATGTTAAGCAACGTCGAGAGTCTGTCTGTCTATAACTTTTTTGTGCGCACAATTATTAAAGGGGGCGAAAAAACTAAAACTGTGTACAATTAAAAAGGCTTCAACATTTGTTTTGAGATCAGTCACCCCTACTACCACCCTCAATGTCACTCTCACTCTATTATTAAAGGGGATAAAAAAAATAAAATTGTGATTTAGTGTGTGTACAAGAACCAAAGTCCTCAATTTTATTTCGTCATCACCTACATCCACGACCACTGAAAATTTGGATATGGGAGTATTGATTCATCAGGCAGCGGTTTTTAGTTTACTTTCACTGTTATAGTAATAACTACTGACTCCGCTATAATAAAATCAGTGCAAGGAGCAATTATTCCGTTACATAAACAGTATGCAAATTTATTTATATGTTTAACATATTTACAAGGAAAATCCATTAGATATGTATGTTTAATGTCTGTAATGCAAGGTCAAAATAAAATGTGTGAAAATTTTTAGTGTTCAGATGTATGTGTGTATATATTAATTAATTGTGGCAATGTAATACGCGCAGATCGAAAATTTAATTACTCTTTAATCAGTCACAAAGTAGTAACTGTAAAACGATAACAAGATTCTTAATAATGTTAATTAGATACCTATAGCTTTTTCTAACAGTAAATAATATATAAATATTTTCTTGATAGCTTGTAAATAAGTTTCATTAATATTTTTAATTGAATAATTTCATGGTGCAACATCATTAATTATATTACCTTAATGGGAAAACCATGATGAAACACACAGTTCTACTGCGGGATATGATCCAGGTTTAAAAATGTTATGATTTTGTGAATGGGGGAAGAAGAAATACCCATTTTGGGGTTATAAGTTTACAAATGCTTTCCATCCATTAAATTTAGAATATAACTACAGGTGCATTATTATATAACTACAGGAATAAAAATTTCTATCCCTTCGTCTATGGGAGATACAGATCTGAAATTCCGACACAGCGACTTTGTGTTTACGTATTAGTCTTGTCCTGGTACAAAAATTAATCCAAGAGCCTGTGTACAAACTATTTAATAGCTCTCATAAAAAACATATCCGTCCGTTATATCACAGTTTATGTAAACGGTGCATATTGAACTCAAAAAGAAAACAGATATCGACAGTCTCCCAAGGGGTGGCCCTTTCTCCTGATCTTTTTTACCTTACTTCTGATATCCCTTCCTACCTAGCAACCAATGCGAGATTTTACAGCTGATGATGCGGTATTATATAGACTCTTTTAAGTACACCAAAAAGTAAAATCGCAATGTTAGGTAAAAATTAAAATTAAACCATGAGAGGACGCACATGGTAAGATAGAACGATAACGAAACTAATAATAAACAGCAAGAAAAATCAATGGCTAAACATCTTAATCCTCGCATTGTACGAAGAATCAATAAACCGTACTTGATGATGAACATACTGTACTATACTGACTGACCCTATAAAGTAATCCTTTGCAGTGGCGGCTGGTAAAATTTCAATATTTTTTTTCTTGTCTGTGGCGCATGGGACCCATACGAAATTTGGAAAATAACATCTAGAGATGCACTTCTCTAATGACCCCTAAAAAATTTTTGGAAATTCGTTAGCCTCCCCTGGGTCTAGGGACTCCTGTTTATTTTTGGTTTTTTTTGTCATATCCATTTGACTTTTCATAAAAATACAACAATAGGTTTTGGAGTTTGTGAAAATATTTTCATTACTAACTGAAATACAATGAACTGAAATTTTGTAATTTACAATTTAACAAATTACGAAAGGGCCTCCTTCTTATTTTTCGAATAACGAATACCCCCGTATATTGATTCTCACATGTTTTCTCAAAATATAATTTTTTCAGCAAAACTACACGAAAAGTCCCTTTTGTTGAATTGTCGTAGAATTTACTGTTTTCGAGAAAAATGGCTTCAAATGAACTATTGACAAGCTAAAAACGTACTCTTCGCCTGTTCACTGAACTTTTTATATAATTGTTACACATTCTATAGGATACTCTCCGCATTTTTTTGTAAATAATGTTAGTTTTAGACATTTTAAATTTTATAGTACGAACTTAGTCTGTAAAATAAAGTAAAAATAAAAAAAACTGTACCATACCCCATTTGGGTTTCTAACCCGGAACCCTTAGATTTCGAGTCAAACGCGTAAGAACTACACCACCAACTTACACGTAAAAAAAATGTAAATTTTTACATTATAAGGCACGAGCTAAAATGATATTTTCACGGTTGTATATTACATTAAGAAATGTATATTTGTAAAATATATAAATATTTAGATATTAGAATGAAATATCATTTCACCATGTTTTCTATTTAATTACAAAAACATGAAAATCAAAAAAAAATTTTTTTCAAATTAAATCATTAATAACATTTTTATTTACCGATCGATTTTGTTCAAAAATAATAGGGTTCTTCCTCTAGCTAATACTAATTTACTGTCTAAATTTCAGTACAATCGGAATTTTCTTTCTTGAGTTATCGTGCTTACAAAAACGTGTCGGACGGATGGACAGACAGACGGACAGACGGACAGACGGACAGACGGACAGACGGACAGACGGACAGACGGACAGACGGACAGACGGACAGACGGACAGACGGACAGACGGACAGACGGACAGACGGACGGACGGACAGACGGACAGACGGACAGACGGACAGACGGACAGACGGACAGACGGACAGACGGACAGACAGACATTTTGAAAGTTGTTCAGAATTCGTTCACTAACACAATGATATGAATATTTTTTGTCTGCGAGCGATATTTACGGTTTTAGAAATGTACCGATCAAATGCAATATACTTTTCGTTTTCGTATAATAAGTTTCCATAACTTAAAAATAAACAATGTAGGCTTTTCAAAACAATGAAACTGTCCAAATATATTGTAGTGAATTATTATTTTTAGGTAAAAGTTATGTCTAGTGACAGATATTATCTGAAAATCGCCTTTTTTGGGCGCCATCTTTATAGAGCTGTGGCTTTCTTACGAAGCATTTTAGGTCATACCTTCATTAGAATTTTTAAGCTTCAAATTGACCGTGTACTCGCCTCCTGAATTTTCTTAACTTACTTAGGGAACACCCTGTATAGAGAAAATGGTTATTTTCTTGTTTTTCATATTGAATTTTAAATATTAAGTGTGTGGAAGAAGATGGTAGGATGTCCCGTAAGGAGACTTTTTGTTGATTATACTAACATGATCAGACTTGGATCAATATTACATGAAAAGAACGAATGATTTCTTTGAAAGTTATCTGCTGAATATCCAAAATAATGTTTTTTAATAACTGGGTAAGCAGAAATAAAAGATATTTATTTTTAACCCCATAATATTTTGTAGGAAAGGACCGCAGTGTTATATCCTTTTAACTTATGCATTTATGAACGACACCATGCAAACAAGAAAATTTCATCCCATAATATCTGGTACACGTGTTAACTTAAAAAAATTAATTTGCAATGCTTATTTGTAAAAGAACAAGAATGCAAGAAAATTGGAAATTGTTACGACTGTTTTAAATTTCCATATTTAATGCAATAAAAACCGTTATACACCTTGTAAACTTCTAATTTAGTAGAATTTGCAATGCAATTCTCGATCATTTGAGTAAATCTCACAGAGGTTTACGATGCATGTTATAACGATAATTTACCTTATCCTTTTTTCACTTTTAATCATTATCCCCAGCCTTGACATTCAGATTTTGAATATAATTATCTGCATTTGCGTAAAATAGACAATTATAATCATGGAAGTATTACTTGTATGTTAATTTTTCTAACCGGAAATAAAACTGTAGGGTCATTTCTATGCAGTTATTTGTTTGACAATTGCTAAAATTTATACCCATTTAATTATGAAAATTACACCAGTTGTATGACTATTCAATAGACACGTTTCTTCTAGTGAGTTGAAAATATTCAAATGTGAAGGAAAATTGGTACAGTTTTATAAATGTTAATTATAACTATTAATTTAGTTAATATACTTTCGTATTTGAATCTTTTATTTGAATCTTTTATTTAGTAAACCAGAATCTTATTAAGAAATGAAGATGTAGCCCCACAGGACCGTAATTCTCGGAGTCGCGTTCTAATTTTCACTAGTAATAGTGAATCTCCACATCATCCACATCATGGAAGTATAGTAACGGTAAAAATAATTTGAATTTTACCTTTGTTCAGATAAGTTTAAAATGTGAAATTCCGAGATCTACAGATTGGGCACTTTTTTGTGAGCACGATTACTCCGGAAAGTTATGATATTCGCTTGAAATTTGGTAAACCTACGTATTATAATGACATCTGGAACTAGATTATATTTTGATCTTATTCCGTTGAAGGGTTGGGGGGTAGGTAGGTAAAGCAAGCAGGTAAATTTATATACGAGAAGCCAAGGTACCAAAATGTCTCTGTCTATTATCATCCTCTTTAATATTAGGTCGCTGGTGGGGGTGGTAATCGGGGGCTTAAATAAGAAGAGTTTTGGATAGGAAATCTTGATGTGGAAGTAGTGACTTCTTAGGCTTTTAAGAAAATAATATTATATATTTTCACAGGTATAACAGAAGAAATAAATAAAATTTAATTAATCTAATTTTAAGGACAAATTTTTTTATTTTGCAAGAGTAGAAGGAATACTCTACGTAAAGAAAAATGTTAAGGCAAAACCATTATCTATGTTTAAGATTAACAGAGGCACACAAAAAATAAAAAGGGTCATGTACCTTTTTTTTACCGATTATGATATCTATATGTATTCTGGGGCGCTGAAACAGAATACGAGATCAGAATTGTCAAAAGTCGTCAATATTTTTGTGTAAGCTCAAAAAACAGCTTGGAACAGGCCTGAAACCGGGTAAAAAGTAAATCGAAAGATTAAATTAGTTAACCTATGTTTCTATTCGTATTTTGGGGCGCTGAAACCGAATAGTCACACGTCGTCAATATTTACGTGTAAGCCCAAAAACAGCTTAGAACAAGCCTGAAACCAGGTAGAAAGTAAATTAACAGGTTAGACAAAGTGACCCATGTGTCTATACGTATTTTGGGCCGCTGAAACCGAGTTCGAGTCAGAATTTTCTTATCATGTCAGGATTTTGACATAACCTCAAAAAAATCTCAAAAAACACCTTATAAATGGTCAAAAATGCATATAAAATCAGGTTTTAGTGTGTTTTATGGGGATTTCTTGAGGTTATGTCAAAATTTTGATATGATGGGAGAATTTTTACCTGAAATTCAGTTTCACCGTTCCAAAATTCATATTCATATCAAATTCATATTGGTCGTTTTAAGTGTTTAAATCTACTTTAAAATCCATTTTTGTTCGTTTATGAGGTGTTTTTTGAGATTTGTTTAAGGT
Organism: Rutpela maculata; assembly: GCA_936432065.2. Classification (NCBI taxonomy): domain Eukaryota; kingdom Metazoa; phylum Arthropoda; class Insecta; order Coleoptera; family Cerambycidae; genus Rutpela; species Rutpela maculata. The sequence goes on along the minus strand of OW386289.2, from coordinate 54,311,485 downwards.
TACCTATGTCAAAATCCTGACATGAAAAGAAAATTCTGACTTTGAATTCGGTTTCAGCGACCCAAAATAGATAAAGATATGATAGTCGGTAAAAAGTATATGACCTTGTTTATTTTTTGTGGGCCTGTGTAATTTAAAAAAATGCCAATAAACCAATAATACCCTATTTAAATTGTAAGACTTTAGACATGTTTGTAGTAGTTACAATTGTAGCAAGTGTTATTAATGCAATATTATTTTCTTATAAATCACGACAATGTAAAATAATGTAAAACTTCTTGTCTTGAAGCACAAGTTATGAAATGATGAATCATTAAATTGTACCCCAGAAAGCTCCAGTAGGATTACTGTATATTATTTGAAACTCCAACAATCCAAAACCTCTTCCTAAATATAAAATTTATAAGCCTCAGTTTCCGCAATATTTAAAAGATTTCATATTTTTGGATGCCTTAATCAGAGATGGTCAATTTTTAGTCGACTAATCAATCATGACTAACGACTAATCGATCATGACTAACGACTAATCAGCCATAATATTGGAGTCATGACTAATGACTAGTTGGTTAGTCATTAGTGGATATTCCGATTGCTGATTATTTAGTCTTTAGACGTGGATGTTTCGATTGATGATTAATTAGTCGTAGTCCTGACTAAGGATTGATTTATTCGTTAGCTATGCCTGATATGTGACGACTAATTTTGTGTCCATATAATTTTAACTAGAAAAATATGTCAGCAATTACTTTCTACTCTTTGGCAAGAAAAAGGTTGATTTTCTATTGGTATATCTGTATATTTATTTGTGAACAGTTTGAAAAAAAAGATACAATTTTTTATTAAATATAATGTGACAATAACACAGGTCTACAAAACAAAAAAAATATTTTCTGTTCCAAGGACTAAACCTATCATGCCTTAAGTATTTTTGTGTGCTGAATCCGAATTTTCAATTTAAAAAATATTTTTTACCGCGTAGATTTCGAGTAAATCTCGGTTTTTATTATCAAAATATGGTTTTTTGACAATTTTTGACGTTTACTCGAAATCTACGGGGTAGAAAATTTTTTAAATTGAAAATTCGGATTCAGCACACAAAAATACTTAAGGCATGATAGGTTTAGTCCTTGGAGCAGAATTATTTTTTATTTTGTCGACCTGTGTAATTAAATACAACATGGCACCTTGAGGACATTATTAAAAAATACATTGTTTATTATTAAAAATAATAATAATAATTACTTAATTAACTGAAACAAAAGAAAATGTCAATTTGATAAAATAAATAATAGTGTATTTCGATTTTCGATTTTCTTCTCTGTATGTATATTTTCGATTATACCTACAGATCTACAAAGGAAAAATAAAAATTTTTGCTCCAAGGTCTAAACCTATCATGCCTTAAGTATTTTTGTATGCTGAAACCGAATTTTCAATTTAAAAAACTGTCTACCACGTAGATTTTGACAAAAATATCGTTTTTTTTATTGTTGAAATACGGTTTTTTGACAATTTTTGACATTTACTCGAAATTTACGCGGTAGAAAGTTTTTTAAATAGAAAATTAGGTTTCAGCACACAAAAATATTTAATGCATGATAGGTTTAGTCTCTGGAGCAGAATTTTTTTTTGTGGACTTGTGTTATTCACGTAGCGATTTTAAAAATCAATGCTTGCCAAAGTTGAATATTTTTGTAAAAATCTTGAGTCATCAGCTTTATGTACACACATATTGGCTGTTTTTTAACCATATTATGTTCAGGGACTAATTTAGTCGGTCAATTTCAATTATAACTAGAAAATTGTTAGACTAATGCCCATCTCTGGCTTGAATATTTGATAGTTCAACAAAATACCTAAAACAAACTTTCTTCTACAACTTACACAAGAATTTTTTACTAATAAAATGGTATAAAAGGCGGTTTTTACTGGGGTACTGATCATATCTATACCTTGAATTTTGAGCCGCTGAACACGAATCTGACCTTAATTTTTCCCCAGCACGTCAGGTTTCTTTTTAACATTAAAAAACTCTGATGGATCGTAATATTGCTTATCCAGCTCATTTAAATCAAACTTCAAAATTGATTCAACTTTAAGAGTTTAACCAAATAACATTGTGGTACTTCAGTATTGGCCACATAACTCATAGAAAACCGTAAAACCCCATACCTCCTTAACCCCATAATCCATCAACTCCATAACCCTTGGAATCCGATGAAAACAGTGGGGAATCTTGATTGAGGAGTTAATGATATTGTGACCTCGGATCCTTGTGCTTGAGTACCATATATCCACAACTTCATGGTCCCATAACCTCAGCGTCCCATAATCCCGTAACCCCTTAGCTCCGAAGATTCAACGAAAAAATGGAGATAAGTAGGGTGATTCGTGACACTGTGACATTAGAATCTTAACACCTATGGTGCCATAGCTATTCAACGGAAATCCCTTTATCCTCATAACCCTACAACCCTGAGGATTCAATGAAAAAATAGGAAGCTCTTGATTAGGGACTCAATTAGGTTGTGCCCTCGGAACCTTGTTGCCTTGTTATAAATTAAGCTTATTCCAGCAACAAATCCTTCTACTACGTAACCCAGTAACCCTAACCCCTAACTGCATAATTCTAGGAATATAATAGAAGAATGTGAAGAATCTGAACAGGAGAATTCATGTCCCCTTAGCTCTTGAACAGCAAATATTTTAGCCTGTGATTGTGAGGATTCGATAAAAGCAATGAGGGAATCTTAATTTTAGATTCGGTGAGAATATAACTTTGGAAGTGGAGTGTCTTTTCAGGTGATTTCTGTTTAGCTGACTTCATTTGATATCTTGCTTTTGCGAACTATTTTATCTTCAACTATTTATCCTATGTAACAGATTTCTTTTACGATTCTTGCTCTACATCACATGTTCCCTCTTCAACATCTAACAAAAGTCTGCCATCATATGCTCATCCCACCTTCCTTGATATTGTAAGATAAAAAGAATTGGAAAAGCAAGAGATCAAATGAAGTCACCTAAACAGAAATCACCTGAAAAGATACTCCACTTCCAAAGTTACATTCTCATTGAATCCTCAATTAAGATTCCCTAATTTGCTTTTATTGAATACCCAGAGTCACGGGCATATACGACTAAAAGTTTTGCTGTTCTAAGGGGTCACGAATTACTCGATTTCAAGATTCCGAGAACACAATCTGAAGCACCACAATGTTATTAGGGTGAAGTTTTAAAGGTGAATCACTTTTGGAGTCTGATTTAAATGAGCTGGGTAAGTAATATTATGACCCACTTTTTTGTGTGATAAAAAAAACTTGACGTACTGGGGAAAAAGTAAGATCAAATTCGCGTTCAGGGGCTCAAAATACAAGTACCCCAGCACAGATCACTTCTTTTTTTGTGGCCCTGTGTAATTCAAATAATGTAAACTGTTTCCAACTTTTTATTAGTGTCGAGATCATTCCCATACATACATTTAACATTTTGCAGTTTGCCAATAACCGTGAACAAAGTAACTATTTTCTATAAACGTCAGCTGCTAATTTTTAAACAATATGACACTTACGCCTATAAATTAGCATATTTTCTCTGCGTCGTTTTAGTAAATTGTTTGATTTTGTAAATAAATATAGAAACTAACGGCATATTTGATGAAGGTGTGTATATATCTCCTATTCTTATTAATTTTAATATTATAATATCTAACAGATAATAGTTTCCATGGGTGTAGAATGTTATGTAAATTTTAAATTGTAATGTAATCAGTTGTGTTGATATAAACATTCTACTGAGGCAATAATAACATATTTTATGAATATTTTACATCCATCCAAGAAGACATTTTGTGTCTTATAGCCGCGGCAAAATGTAAAGAATTTGATTTGCTCATTATTGAAATATATGTATTTTTTATTGCTTTACAACCACTTTATTACATTTTAGTGAGTCATGGTTTAGTGAGTTATGGTAGTAGAAACATAGGTTATAATCAACAATTGTACATAGCCATTATTATACTCTTCGCAAATACGAAAACGAAGAGTATATTGCATTTGATTGGCACATTTTTAAAACCGTAAACATCGATCGCAGACAAAAAATTTTCATATAATTGTGTTAGTGAACGAATCCTGAACAACTTTCAAAATGTCCGTCTGTCCGTCCATCCGTCCGTCTGTCCGTCCGTCTGTCCGTCCGTCCGTCCGTCCGTCCGTCCGTCCGTCTGTCCGTCCGTCACGTTTCTTGTAAGCACGATAACTCAAGAAAGAAAAATCCGATTGTACTGAAATTTGGACAGTAAGTTAGTGTTAGCTAGAGGAAGAACCTTATTGTTTTTTAACAAAATCGATCAGTAAATAAAAATATTATTAATGATTTAAATTTGAAAAAAGAAATTTTTGATTTTTATGTTTTTGTAATTGAATAGAAAATTGGCGAAATTATATTTAATTTTAATATTTAAATATTTATATATTTTACAAATATACGTTTCATAATGTAATATACAACCGTGGAAATATGATTTTAGCTCGTCTCTTATAATGTAAAAATTTGCATTTTCTTTACGTATTAGGTGGTGGTGTAGTTCTTACGCTTTTGACTCGGAATCCAAGGGTCCCGGGTTTGAAACCCAAGTGGGGTGTGGTATAGTTTTTTTTACCTACTAAGTTCGTACTATAAAATTAAAAATGTCTAAAACTAACATTATTTACAAAAAACTGCGAAGAGTATCCTATAGAATGTGTAACAATTATATAAAAAGCTCAGTAAATTGGCGAAGAGTACGTTTTTAGCTTGTTTAATATGAAATTACCTACTGTTTGTATATTGGGAGCCCAGTCTGGTCACGCGAATATATTAGTTACGTAAACACTTTAAAATACTCATTATTGGAGAAATGTAAACTTATTATGCTAACGCATAATTTCGTTCTATGAGATGACTGGTATGTGATTATAAAGCTACATATCTTGAATGTTTAATTTGGTAGTTAAAGTATCTACGATATGCTGGCATTTTACCTATTTTGCCTCGACTATTTATTGCCACAATACTTTTATTGTTAACACGAGAAAAGCTAGTTTGAAATAGAAGTCTTACTTTATGTGAAATAAAACGTGGAAACAAGAAACATACCTGTTTATATGTTGTTGTATTTGGCTATGAAATTATATGCCAGTAGAAATTAGCAACTATAAATATAAAAGAAAGCGACAGCCTTGTTTAAGACATTGCTGAGTTTGTGGACAAAAAAATAATTATTTTAATAATTATTTATGATTGTTTTTATAATTATCTATTTTATTTAATATTTTGGAAAATGTCAATTTGAAAATGCTTAAGATATCTTTCATATTATAGTCCATGCCAGAGTTGCAAAAACCCCAAAAGTGCAAGGGTAGCGACAAAACATCGCTACCCTCCCGTTTTCGAGGGCGGCCAACATGATGGTGATAGTCGCGCGATCCTTACCCCCTCAAACTACCCCTAAACGCAACTTTGGTATGGACTATTAGCAAACAAAGTTTAAAACTAATCTATGAAATATTACAGCAACTTCAAAAGTATGCAAACCATATTAATGTTCCACTAAACTATTTCAAACGCATTGAAATAGGAGAAAACCCACTTTTTAGCCATAAATTCATTTCAAATAAACAAAAATTGTTATTAATATATTTATCACGAAAAAAATTAATTGTTATGTAACACAAATTTAAATAAGAACGATTTGCTATTACAGTAATATGTAAAGCACAGCAATATGGGTGAATGAACTACTTGTATATTAAATAATTATACGACTACAGTGCTGCTACCTACAAGTTGACGACAGGTTTCGATGTTAAATCGAGCACAAGTTTATATTCAACGGCTATTAACATTTTCACAGTTCTCTGCGTTATTTCATTCGTGAAGGCTTATTTTCACATTCGATTTTCTCTAAAATTGTCAATCAGAAAAGAGTATTTCATATAAAAAGTTGCCTCCATCCTTATCTTTATTTTTTTTCAATAAACTTAATATCCATTTCGGAAAATAAAAAGTTTCCCACTTGAAATACTTAGGTACCCCTTATAGATTCTGACATTTTACCAGCGTAGTCTTAGATATAAAAGCATATTTTCTACACTTACTAAAGTGTCATATTGTAAACATTTTAGACCAATCCGTTACTCTCTTTTTTTGAGTTAGAGCAAGTTAAACGAGAAATCATTATTTTATGTTATTTTACTTCCACATCCAGTGGAAGTATAGTACGTAAGGCAAAACACAATTTTAAAATTTTTCATTGTTGAAATAGGCTTATAATGTCATGTAAGGTCGAGATTTTAAATTTGTGCAGTCGGTCTGTCGGTCTGTCTGTAACTGACTTGAAATGTGGTACACATATGTATTTTAATGTGGGTAGGTAAATCAAGCAAGTAAGAGTGGAGTGCAAATATAGTATCAAATTTTTTTCAATCTAAGACCAAATAATGATAAATAGTCTGGTTATTTATTTCTAGCAGTTATCATTTCAATACCTGCAGTACGTTTTGAGAAATCGTTGATACAGTGTCGAGGGGTAGGTCCAGTCTTTGAAGCCATCTGTCGGGGAAACTGTTCATAATTTGAAGTATGGCCACAGGAACTTCAGTTAACCTACAACATATAAAAAGATTCATAAAATTGACAGGCCTATAAAACGTGCGGTGTCCTTTGATAAAACTGGTTATAATTTTAAGAAAGCAAATATCTCTCTACAAAAACTATACATCTGACTATAAAAAAACATACAAATTTGAACAGAATAAATGTGGTGACATCTATTTATAAACTACCCGACTATTATTTGAAAAGAAGTCATCAATTATACATGGTTCAAACAGCTATCTATTTTGAATATTATATATATTACAAAAATCATGTTATTTTTTGTAGAATTATGGCTACCTAAATACATTATACCTTCTCCAACTCGGAACATCCTGTGTAGTATAATTTATATAAATTTTCTACAAAGAACTCGCAACAGGTAAAAAACGTAGACGAATGGTAACGGTGGCAAGCCTTAATATATAAATCATGATTTCTATCATAATCGATGCATCCACTAGAGAGTAATGATATTAACCGTTTCTGTACAGGATCTTACGCTCTAAACTTTTTCTTACGCACATTATCTACGTAGGAGTTCACGTTAATAAGAAACTAGCAGAAAATCGACAGCCAACTGTTTTAATATCCATTTTGGGACGTTTGGTATTTTAATTAACTGTAGATTTATCGTAAGACATGCTGCACAGCTGAAAAGCGTAAAATTGTGAATAATTATAATTTAAAATATTACCATATTAATTATTGAGTGACTTGTTTACTTATTTAATACATTCGTCTAACCAGCAGTCTACGGAAGTACCCAGAGATGACCAAATATGACAAAAGACACAGAGGAGGGACACAGAGTTTGTAGTAGAAATAAGATATTCTCGAAAAAAAAGGAAAATCGTGCTAAAGTTGTGAAACCTATTCCTATGACAGCTTGTATCGACTATTTTTGCCCTTGGGGGTGGAATCTGCTCTGTCAGGGGGTGTAAAATTGTTTCTTTTTTTTATGGTTAAAGACGTTTACCCCCGTTTCCAAGGTTGCTGATCAAGAAAAAATGGTTTTACGCTGGTTCGACCCTTCCTTCAGCCTTAAACTGTCGGAAACCACCCATTTCATAAGAATAATGATAATAATAATAATAATAGGTTGCGACTTGACTGATCTTAGGAACTCGTACTATCGTTTTATTTATTTTTGGACCCTTTACTGTATAGGTAAATCTTGTGTCCTCGAGGTATCCGAATCCAATGATAATAGTTATTAGTCAGCTTTAAATTGGTATTCCGTGTGCAACTTTGTGAAGCAATATCATGATCTCGATGGGGCGTACCTCTCAGGCGTACCTCTGGCCGAAGGGAGAAAACTACCCTTAAACAACCCCTATATAAAAATAAATGTTACGATAAACAAATAGCTGAAAATATTTTCTAAAATGTATTTATTTGCTTGAATCTCAATGGGGCGTACCTCTAAGGGGTGGCTGAAGGGAGATAATTACCCTAAACAACCCCTATATAAAAATAAATGTTACGATAACAAAAATTGCTGAAAATATTTTTTATATATTTATTATATATTTGTACAGTTTTAACAAAACAAAATTATGTTAAAATATGCAGCTTTTTTGCATTTTATAAATGCTGTGCAGTGCATCGTCAGAGTCAGTATAGATTTTTCTTCATCTGTTCTAATGTTTGAACAAAATTATGGATCAGCCTCGCATTCACACATTTCCGTGCAACGTATTTTTGGATTGAAAATTTGCATTTTTGAGCACAATTATTTGTTTTACAAGAACATTTTACAGGATTCAGTATTTCTTCAGGTGCGCAAGGATGAGTACACATAATGGGTTCAAATTCTCCGTTGTCCAATTTCCAACCGTAATCCGTTGGTGGTGGTAAATTTGGATGAGCCTGTGTATCCCGATTCCATTCAGTACACTGGTAGTGGCATCTTTGTATTTTGTATTGCCGGTTTTAACGATGCTTGAGTGGGGGGCATATTATCAGTAGAAACTTGCCTCTGTGCAAACAACCATCTTAATTCTGTTAGACTTTTAAAACATTTTTTGGATGCTAAATATAAAGAACAGATAAAAGCCTCGATCTGCTCAAAATCAAAGTCACTTAGTGTTTCGTTTTTACCTAAAGAAGCCAATGCCTGAAGCGTAGATGGAGTCCCTTCCAAAAACTTTTTCCAAAAACTAATTTTAGCTTTACCCTTAAAACCTCCTGTAACATCTGATCCTGGAAGTGCTTCAGCTTTTAGTGGCCCAAGAGCACCGTAAATTGGTTGCAAAGGTATTTCACGACCACTAGAACCAATACAAATGAACATGGTGTCCTTAGGTCATAAGGGAACTCGCCTTACACCCAGTACCAGAACATCTGTATCTGGCGAAAAATTCTTAATATGTTTGCTCCCCTTTTAGATGCATCTAAAGAATGGAAAATTATTCTGGTATCGGCCTCTTCGTGAGAACTCTTTAATCTTCATATCGCCGTATATCACAGTACAAAGCACTGTATCCTTATAATAGCAAACGATCTTTTTATTACGCATAGTTCCCGATGCATTAAGATTTTCTGGTTGAGGTGCGAGACAAAAGGTGTATTCTTTATATTCGTTTTTTCGTCAACATGGTAACGTATAGGGTCTGTACCATTTTGCCTTCTGATTCTTTCTGAGGACTTAAGGGAGCCAATAATATAAGTAACAAAAATAACGTGTATTTCAGAATATAAAGCATATTTTTTTAACAGTTTATTTAAAAACTGCTCAGATAAGTCAGAAATATAGACGCAATCTTTTAGCAGAAGCATCTGTACTTCTGCCATACCATCAATAACTGCAATGCTGAAAACAGAATCCGAATTGTTTTTATCCACGTTACCAAAAATTGGTTCCTTGCTTCCAATTTCGTCTAGAAGATGCATTAATTTACTTTTTCCCTGTAGGTGAATCATGGAACCGTCAGGGTGAAAAAGTGATCGTGGTAAGTTCGAAATTACCAATTATATGTTTTAAATTTAAATCGGGACGACCCCTTCAAATCAAGACACACCTAGAAAATATATTATTGTCTTGCCTTAGTTGCATGACACCTGTTTTTGTATTAACCGTGGTTCTTTTTAACATGGATTTATTTAAACCAGAAGATTTTAGAGGATCCCAGAAATTGGTTGTTTTATTTTTAATCATATTTTCAACAAAGTCGTTTTAGATTTTTTCCCCTGTCTGACACAGCACATATATCTTTGCAAATAATGTCGGTAGCAATACGTTTTTTATATAAGTTTATCAGATTAATTTTTAGTAAAACACATTATTTTTTTATTATTTTAAGTAAGCTTGGGTCAGTTTAATCAAAAAATGCAATTTTTTTTAATATACATTTCACCCCTGCCGGCGGGGGGTGGGACTTGCTAATATTAATTTTTTAGTAAAACACATTATTTTTTATTATTTTAAGTAAGCTTGGGTCAATTTAATAAAAAAATACAATGTTTTAATTACATATTTCACCCCCCGCCGGAGGGGGGTGGGACTTCCTAACATTAATTTTTTAGTAAAACACATTATTTTTTTTATTGTTTTAAGTTTGGGTCAATTTAATCAAAAAATGCAATTTTTTAATTATATATTTAAAAGGATAGTATAGGGGTGGTTTCCTCTGCCACCTTTGCGAGATGCGCCCCATACAAATTCGTAATCTACACATTTTTCCGAAAATTTTGATGTATCGCATAATATTGTTTCACTAATTTGCACACGGGACCTAATATTTGTACAATTTAAAACTGACTATATGATGATGCTATAAACTTCCTAAATTTTATACCCGAAGTGTATATTTCCGATCATGAATCCGAAATGGTCGATGCGTACGATGAAGAAGGAGGAAATAGCATTGAATGTGATGTTCATTTCGAGGAATATGAGCCATGTAATTTTCTTTGTAAGCGCCCTAGGTTATATTATTGTCTTGTAAAAAATATTATATTGTACTGAAAATCGTGTCCTGTGTATATAATTTATTAAAAACAGAAATTTTTACCAATAGTATTCTCTTCCTTATTTTCCGTTTTAAGGAACATGAATTTCTAATCCTTGCGAGGATAGGTTCATTTTTGAAGATAATTGTAAAATGGACAAATGGTTGCTTTGAAACCACTACCTCTCAATATACAAATTAGAAAATAAAAAAAATCAATTTTCCACACCCTGGGGAGGGGAGAGACCAACCCCCTGAGGTTGTCACAATTCACTCTTACCGTTGTCCTTGATCAGCATCCTTGAAAACAGGGGATAAACGTCTCTAACAAAAAAAAAGAAACAATTTTACACCCCCTGACAGGGTAGATTCCACCTTAAGGGCGGTTGTGGTCTAATACTTGATATCACTTTTCACCATCTGTTATATCTCCATGATTAAACAAACAATCCCTGTAAAAATAGTCAATGCCAACCTGCCATATGAGAAATAAGGTTTTTGGCCATTTCAGGGAGTGCGCATGACTAAAAACTTTTTTCACCCTGTCATTCGTGTTCAGCACCCTTGAAAACGTGGGCAGGAATAGGTTTCATAACTTTAGCACAGTTTTGCAAACTTTCTGACTTCTTACTTCCACTATTATAATTAACTATAGGTTAATTCCAGTTTCTTTTACAAAATTCGTAATACTACTGTATATTTTTCTTGGACCAATTGACAAAAATCTTAGGAAACTAAATAGATCGAGAGTATTGCAATCCTCAACAAGTTTTTGTATTAATTTAGTTGATTCAACTTGTATTTTGCACAACCAAACAACACGAGATCAAGGTATCCTAAGACATTACCCTGTTCACAATTATCTAAGGTAAAAACTAACATTTTAAATAAGTGAGTAGCAAGCATGGCACAGCTTTAGACTTATCAATATTGTATTGTATTTCCTTGAACAGAAAAATTCATCAAGCCAAGCAGTAGTGAGGCTAACTTAAGATTTGGCTATAACATACAATTAGTAAATTAAATTCAATATATCAAGCGGTGTATTTTTACAATTACTTTTTTATTTAATTGCTTTCATCATGATTAAAAAATATTATTTAGTATTATGCAAGTCATAACTTACACACTTTTTTATTTAATATGAAATTAACTGCTTTCTGTATATTGGTCCTTAATCTGGTCACTCTAATACTACTTAGGTAAACTCTTTAAAACACTCATTAATGGAGAACCAATTAAAATAACTACTCTTTTAACTAATACTGACGAAGTATTGAATTACATGATTTTTTTTCAATATTAAAATTATTATGAGTAATATAACTTCCCTGAGACTTATAATTGACTTACTAAGTGACTTCCTTTTAGGAGTGACGTGGAACGCTTGATGTATTGGAAGTACTATACAGGATGTAATCAGTTTCATGTCATTAAAAAAAAACTGGTGGTGGGGAAAGACTAAACGAACAAAAAAACCTTATATAACATGGGGTTTAAAACCCATAGTTTTAGAACAAAATAATAAACAAAAATTTCGAAAATTTTCAGTAAAATTGTTTGAGAACTGCTGGAATGGCCTTTATCTTCGTGTATGTCGGCGCCTCTAACCATCAAATATGGTAATACGGCTCTTTCAAAGTGCCGTGTTCCTTTGTTAGAGACCGCGCGTCGACGAGCACACGAGTTGATAGTCACACTTTTTTATGGCTTTTTAAAATTGGGTAAGGTAAGGTCTTTAGTGGTGCGGTATTTTAGTTTCTGTGGGCGTTTCGTTAAGTACACACGTCGAAGCCGTTCGTTGTTTTTGTATGTTCTTTGTTCTTTTGAATTTTGGACCACGTATTTACAGTTAAGATTTATTTTATTGACTTACCGTTCAAGTCGTTAAGTTCTTGATTATGTACAGACACTACTTGTTCGTTCTTTTTGTGTTTGTTTTGGATTTTGGACCATGTTTTTATTTTTATTTTCTTTATTGACAACGTTAGTTAATAGTTTAGTGTGGTATTTTAATGTGCATAGTAACCATAAAAAATGATCCTAATTTGATAAGTTCTAGATTTATCGAATAATTTTAGTTTTCGATACCTGATCGGCAATTCGTTAAATAAATCAGATTTTTTCCTAACTTAAAATACACATAATTCTGTTATCGAATCTCAGACATCTAACTCTTTATTTCTCAATGTCATGCAATAATTATTCATTTTTAAGCTTTTAACCCAGAACACTCATTTAGGTTACAAATGTTAATAAATCACTTAAATCTGATAAATTATAAACAACAATAAAAGCTCCAATATTTTGTTCTAAATTGAAAAAAACACACTTGTAAAGAAATGCTGTGTTTAACTTCTACGCCCATCATTTGCTTTTGCAGTTCTGCAAAAAGAGATAACAAATTGTTTACATTTTTATAATTGGTTTGGTTGAGGCGATCATCAAAGGTGCCGCCCTTCTTTGCTTTGAACCGCAGGCCGCCGTCGGTAATCTTTGCACTTTTTTATGACAATTTAAAAGTTGTATAATTGGGAACTACTACACGTTCATTGACCCAGAAAGGCAGTGGTTCTCAAATGTTTCCTACCCTAATATTCAAATTGTTGATCTAGGTCAGTTTTTTCAAAGTGCCCCTAGGGGAAAAAGTCATAAAGGTTTTTTATTTGTCTAATCGGTCCCCATTACCAGTTTTTTTAATGACATGAAACTTATTACACCCTGTATAAAAAAGTTACCCGCATTATGTTTAATCTCCTTAATATTATCTATACTGTTTACTTTTTACATAGTTTAGTAGCTTATACGGTAATGCCCATGTAACAAGGATTTTTTTGAGAAATTCTCAAATTATATCTAGGTATATAAAGTGTGACCCATTTGTTTGGAGTCACCCTGTAAAATCGTTATTTATTGTGAGATTTGAATCGAATTTCACTCACGTATTGAACGAATGAGGATCTAATTATGACCAGAAAAGCATTCATCTCCTACGAATGTAAAGCCACCTGCGGTTCCAAAATATGGGGAAAAAATCATATTAGGCATTTTTTATCGGAAAATTTAGTTAATGAAACTTGTTCAGAATTGTTCAAAAGTCCAAAATGTAATAAAAATAAAAAATATTGAAAATTTGATTAAAATAATGTCAAAAATATCATTTTAATGGGGTTTTTGGTTTAGAAAACTGTACTACGACAGATCTATTTGAAATTAAACCCAAGCTGCCAGGTAGTTGTCAAGCAGTGTGCAGTTTTTTTTAATAATTATTTTTAAAATTTTTAAAATTTCAATATTTCAGTTTTTTACTTTTGATTAAATTTTGGACTCAAGGTTTTTGGACAGTTCTGAAAAAGTTTCATTAACTAAATGTTCCGATAAAAATATGCCTATTATGATTATATATCCGCATATTTTAGTACCACAGGTGGCTTTGAATTTCTAGGAGGCGAATGTTTTTCTTGTCATAATTAGATCCTAATATGTTCTATACTCGAGTAAACTTTGACTCAAATCACACAATAAAAAACTCAAAACATAATTCACAACTGGATTGAAGTTTAGGACATAAATTACTTAGATGCATCTCCCAAGCTTATCGTCTGAATAAATGCTTAAAAATTAGCATACTAAATGAATAAATGCAGAATATGTTCTACATAATTTAAACAGTAGTCATATTGTTTGCAATACAGAAGAGGCTGCTTTCATCTTCAGCCATTGCTAGTTGACCTGTGCTTCAATTGCTGTAGGTTATTTATAATAATTAAAAAAAATATAATGGCCTAAGGACAGATCCTTAAGGGATACCACAGTCCATTTCTCGTGTACGTTTCACTTTCTTACTGGAGATGTTAAAAAATGACTTTGTTGATACTCTCTTCATTTTCTGAAATGTATGTATTAAAGGATTTTTCTTCTTGTTTCTCGACGCCAGGCAGACCACCTCCGGCCTTTGATACAAATATACTCTACGGCTAGTCAGACTTTAACGATATGAAGAGAATGCTATAAAATATATTTTTTAATTGGTAATTCACGAAGGAAAATTCTTATTTAACGTGCAATTTTCAATAAATAAATAGAAATGCCTTTATTTAACCTTAAAAAAAAAACACTAGGATTCTTAAGTTATCATGCTTACAAAAGAAAATTAACAGGCAGACAGGCAAACGGACAGGCGGATAGATAGAAGGACCTTTTGGAAGTTATTCTCAATTCAACGACTAACGCAATGATACGTTTTTTTCTCTACGAACAATATTTACGGTTTTAAAAATGTACCGATTAAATGCAATATACTCTTCGTTTTGATATTTGCTACGAGTATAATAATTTAAGAACAATGTTATAAATATGGACAAAACACACAAATCATAAAAAACGGGTACCTACATCAGTTGAATTGCCATAAATATGTTGCTATATACATTAGTCAACCTAAGCCAAAAATTAAACAGCGACTCGGGAAGCACAATAAGTCCATTGTAAAAAATGTACAGAGCTCGGGCATATCAACGCATTGTGTATATTAGTTATCCGATTTAATAGAAAATGATGTAAACATCAAAACTAGGAAAAACTACTGGAAGCATTATACTCTTCGCGGACTTACTGAGATTTTTAATTGTTACATATTCTATAGGATACTCTCGGCATTTTTATTGTAAATAATGTTAGCTTTTGAACATTCTAAATTTTGTGATACCAACTTTGTTGTGAAAAAAAAATATATAAAAAAAAATTGAAAAAAAAACAACCACCCTGTCAGGGATTCGAACACAAGACCTTTGGATTGCGAGGCAAACAACAACAACAACAACAACAATAATATTTTATTTAAAGTCTAGCCATTGGGCCATCACACGATATTATAAAAATTAAATGTCTGTAATATATATATCATTCCAGAATTATATTTCAACGGATTAGATATATTATTATCAAATATATATATTCTTTCAAAATGTCCGTCTGTCTGAAGAAAATAAATCAGAAAATAAGAAAATTATTAATCATTTAATTTAAAAAAATGTTTTGTTAATTTTTGTCACTTGTACTTAAATAGAAATCTTGCGAAATGTTATCTCTATAATATATATTTTTTTGTTTATACATTTTACTAATATAGTATATTTCATAATAATATATCTAATGCGTTGAAATATGATTCTCAAAAGATATATACTACAGACATTCAATATTTGCAGTCATGTGTGATGGAACAGTAGATAAAGTTGCCTTGCATTCCAAACATCGTGTGTTCGAATCCCAGAGAGGTTGGATGTTTTTTTTTCAATTTTTTTTTCATATATTTTTTTCACAACAAAATTAGTATCATAAAATTTAGGACGTCCAAAAACTAACATTATTTACAAGAAAACTGCGAAGAGTATCCTATAGAATGTGTAACAATTATATAAAATGCTCAGTAAATTGGCGAAGAGTACGTTTTTAGCTTGTTTATTTTCTTTCTTACTTTTGCTGGGCAAACATGAGGTTTTAATCTGTCAATTACTGAGCAAAGTCGCCGAAAATGACTCAAGACGGCATCGATAATGGCTTTCATATTGACGGTTCCACTCCACTTTTTGTTTTTAATTAAGTATAAGTGAATCAATTAGCGACTTATGGGCGACGCAGACTACCAAACCTGACAGGATATGAAATTGGATTCTCTTTGGCGGGCACAAATACCGCATCTTACTTGCAAAGTTCTGTATTTCATATGGATATATATGGAACGGCAAGTTTGTAAAAAGGAGTCTAGTTATGGCATAATTTGTCAACGTCGTATTTTGTTATAAACACTTCTGTAATAAAAATGGATTATGGCCTAGGCTTCGGTCAACAGAGACTGGATAATTTCTCTGTAGTGTATAGATAACAAGAAAATACCCCCACAAGTTTATGTAAAATATTCTAATACGACGGTTCCCTGTTGAGATTTTTTTCCCCTGAAATTAAGATAAGTTTAGATAAGATATAAGTTTATTTTTTTAAATAAAACTTTTACGGGATATTCCCACACTGTGGAATTTAATAATGTCCTTACTAGAAATGCTCACAACAGAGAGTACCTTTACCGAATATCACTTCAATTATTTTGTTGAAAAATACAACATCCTTTCAAATAATTAATTCTGATTGAGACGAAATAAATGCACCTAGGATGCAATTATGGCCTTGATATAAAAAAATCTAAAAAGAATACCGACAGCTCCTATCTTTCTAAACCTGACAAAGGCATTTGACACTATCAACCATATAAAGTTTCTGGAAAAATTAGAAATGTACGGGGTCCGAGCTGTCCCTAAAACGTATCTTAGTACAGACAACAATATGTTGTAACAAATAATGAAAGAAACGGTGAATCAACAATAAAGTATGGTGTACCACAAGGCACAGTTCTTCGCCCTGTACTTTTAATAATTTACGTAAACGATTTATTTATTAATACTGATACGGATAGTGTGAGTATCGTTGCTTATGCCGATGATACAGATATTCCCGTTAGCGGTGATTCTTGAGAGGGCGTTCGATCAAAATTTGAACACATATTACAAGTTATTACAATACGGTTGAATAGTAGTTTGCTAAAATTGAATACATCAAAATCGAAATTTATATGTTTTTCACTACGTGATAAAGTCAATTAATTTTACACATGGATATATGCAATCGAAATACGTGTAATTATACCTCGTATGTAGAACAAACTAATAATATTATTACCTCGGCATAATTATTGATCCAGGCACGGTACTATGCTGGTACTAAGGTGGGCCATGGCCTACCCAAAATTAAGTTGGCCCACTCCGCCCCTGACAAATCAAATTTTTTTATTGTTTTGTACGAACTTAGTAAATTGTCTAAAGTATTTAAATTGTTAAGATTGTGTAAAGCTGTTTCAACCGCTATCCCTTGGCCCACCTAAACAAATGTATGTCCAGCTTCGGTCCTGTACCCATAACAACCATTGAATACCTTTTACATTAGGTAAGTGGTGCATTTCAAAATTTAGTGACGCTACAGTCCCCCCCTCCCCAGTCATAAACAAAATTGCGCTCGTCCTCCTCCCGGGGCCCGTTTCGGACTGGTTCTACCCAGTTTTGTGCTTCTAGCTCCGTGCCTGCATTGATATGCAATATCTTAATGACATGAACACATTAACCCTTTAACAAAAAGATTTAAAAAATTCATGTTCATATTTAAAATTATAAACGGTATTCTTAGTGATTATTTCACTCATTAACGCTATAGCCAACGAGAGCCCGTTTTTTCACAACATTGCACCAATCAAACGTCATTATTAGTGGTAATTCAAGCTAGATCTGCTTTTGACAGGACCAACATGCAAAGTTTATCGCTCTAATTTTTTAGGTCGCTGCAGCGGCAAATATTGCGAAAATTTCTTGACGTTTTGTGTCGTGACATGTTTTCGGCAAATAGGACAAATCGTGCTTTTAAATGTTATCTATAAATATCTTCTCTAGCTTATTACTAATTGTTAACGTAAATTGTAAATTGTAGTATTGTATTAATAACCTAAAAAGCCAATGCTGTGTGGAACTTATATAGGTTTGGAACAAGTTATAGGTACACAGATTTCAATGGCTTAATACCTAACATAATTACAAAATAATTTTCACAACTAAAATTAAATATGAATATCTACGAAGCAGACAAATCAGTTATTTCATGATAAATACACAAATGTAGGTACTTACGTATAGTAATTCATCAATCATTACAAAACAGCTAACACTTATTTGGAAAATCAAAACTCTGCAGTATCACTATATACATTATAATTCGTTGTACTTAAAGTCTCTCTACTTAAACAAGTAAACCTTAACTTAACTATCAAACTTCTCAAATTAGAAACAAGGATTAAATACATAAATATATATTAATAAACACTTCAATATAATAATTCAACTCACTGTTTAGGCTGGTAACTAAGTTAAGCTAGCGTTACTAGATGGCGGTACCATACCATCTGAGCCGGCAGCTTTAGAACGTAAAAGGGATAGATTGGTAATATGCAATTTGTGTGATTTCACCGGTAATGTGATTGGTCGAAGCGTGCTTTGTTGTGATGACTAACTAGTCTTATAAGTTACAGTACCTATGGTTTAACGTATATTGTTTTTCTTGATTGTCATAATTTAAACCTACTTTGTTTTTTATTAGATGAGTCGCTTTGGAAATGCATTTTTATGTGACGTAAATGATGAAATTGAAGATAAAGGTGAGTAATCTCTAAAAAGCAACAAGGAAACGTCTGAAGGCAATTAATTACTGAACATAATATTGAAGATATACTTAATGAATTATTTATTCGTGAAATATTATCCACAAATACAACTCGTGCTTTAAATTTTATCAAAAAATTTTTTCTCAAGCTAAGTTGCCCCGTGCAAATTGGCAGTTTATTATCATTATCAAAGATTAAATCCCTTCCGCTAAAGCGGTCGGGATTTAATCAGATAATAAACTGCCAATTTGCACTCTTTATATTACCAGGCAACACGCTTTCGATAAAATTTTAAGCACTAGTGATATTACATACGATAAAAAGATTAGGACTGTTACTATGCTTTATGCAGCCATTGTCAACGTATTTCTGTTCTGTGGGTGGAACTTATAAAAATATAGTCTAGAAAATGTATTTGTCTGGCAAAAAAAAAAGTCTTGTCCTAAGGTGCTCATTTCACTTTTTTATTTTGACACGCTGAAGCCAATTTTGGAGAAAAAAAAAATCTATCGTCAGTTTTTCTCTACCACTTTTTATCCCCTAAAAGGGCAGAAAAAGGTCTTGTCCTAAAGTTCTGATCTAAATTTTCTCAAGTATGTTGACACGATAAAGCCGATTTTGAACATAAAGAAATTTTCTATCGTGTCAGTTTCCCTCTGCCACCCCGTTTTTTTCCCTAACAAAAGAGATCTTGCTTTTCCTAAGGTTCTGATCTAACTTTTCTGAAGTATTTTAATACACCGAAGCCAACTTTGGAGAAAAAATGTTTTTATCGTGTCATTTTCCCTCTATATATATACAATATATATTTGCTTTTTTGTATTTTTTTTTTCATTTTGACGTATATACCTCTCAAATATATAGAACCTTTTTAGAAGTTTACTGATGTTCATTTAGTTTAAAAATGCTTACTTTCCGAGATTTATATGTCTAAATGAAAAAAAAAAAACACAAAAATGCAAATATATATTACTCTTCAAGAAGCTTTTCCGGAAAATCCAATGGGATAATCGAAAATGTATAGGAGCTTTTTTGTATAAAATCTCATTCTGAACAAGTTTATTTACGTTCATTTGGCCCTAAAGTCGCGTGCTTGTTTTTTTTTTCAAGTCGCTTTTCCGGAAAAGCCATTGGGATAATCGGAAAATGTATACAATCTTTTTTGTAGGAAATCGTATTCTGAACATGTTTACCTATATTCATTTAGCCTCAAAAACGCATACTTTTCGAGATGTAAAAGTCTAAATGAAAAAAAAAAAAAAGAAAAAAACATATATATGTATACATCTTAAAAATCATGTCTTTTTTTTTGCGCATGAGAAAAAAATTGTACTAAAAGTTGAATACTTACTATCTATGCAAAGAAACTACTGTTCAAAATTTTTCTCTAAAATGGCGTATTTTTCCTAATTTGAGTCGACTTTTAGTAGTAAGTACTATTTTATTGTATTTACGAAACTTCTTTTATCTGAATTGTTACAGCCCTTATTAATTTTATCATTATTAAAAACTCTAACTTGTAAAATTAGTAATTTAACACTGTATATTACTTTGTTGTAAGAAGGAATACTTTGTATTATTTAGTTTTACTTTATATAGTATTAAGTAGTATTTTATTGTTTTAATGCAAAAAAAAAAATTAAAACTTTTTATTATTCAAATAGGCTTAGAATGTCATCAAACGTCGAGATTTTAAGTTTGAAAAAAAAAGGAGTATGTTTGTCGGTCGGTCTGTCTGTCGGCCTGTCTGTCTGTAACTTTTCTTGTGCGCACGATTACTCTGGAATCGTTTACGATATTGACTTGAAACTTGGTACACGTATATATTTCAACGAGATCTGGAACTAGGTATTTTGATCTTATTCTGATGAAGGGTTGGGGGGAGGTAAATTGGGGTAAATAGGTAAATCAAGCAAGTAAGAGTTCATAAAATTAGTATTTAGTATATGTAAGAGAAGCTAAGGTCTCAAAAAGTTTTTTGGCAATAGCCACCCTCATTACCACCCCCACCCCATTATTAAAGATGGTGAAGAAAATAAAATTGTGATTTAGTGTGTGTGTACAAGAACGACAGACCTTTATTTTTTACCTCATCAAGGTGACAAGATGGGACGAGGTGGGACGAGGTGGGACGAGGTGGGACGAGGTGAGGGATAGAAAAATAATATATGGATAAATATGAATAGCCTACTACTTATTAATATTTGATTTCATACTGTGAAACGGTAAATATGTTTATATGTAATGTTTGTAATACAACATTGACTTGATCTTACGGGCTAAGCTGCCACGCTAATATTCATAAAAACAAATCTTTTATGTGCAATTTGTGTAACAAAATATTTAATAGAGAAGATAACTTAAAACATTTGTTTTTATGAATTTTTTTCGTTGTGAGAGACTTGAATGGAAAATTTGAATGTGGAAGTAGTGATTCCTTGGGCAGCGGTTTTTTAGAAACTTTTTCATGTAATTTTATTACTACCTTATTAACAAATTGCAAATATGACAGGAGTCGCGAAGAAATTTTTTCTAGGTTTCTGTGACTAAGCTGTACAATTTTATAAAATTTTATCACAAATAAAAACTTATTCTATTTTATTCTAGAAAAATTTGTAATCACGTACTAACTTAGGTTTCAAACTAAATTGAACTCATTTGGAAACCCATACTGAATACGGACGTGCATTCAAGAAGAAACATAACATTTATTTCTGGAAAGCGGCATTGTCAATATTTGTTAATTTTACTACTATAGCTGAAATTTCCAAATATTATTCAATTTTGGAACTTTATATCAGTATATCAATACCCTTGATTTATCAACGCTAAACAAAGAAAATAAAAAAGATAATTAATAGATAGAAACCCTCAAGAAAGTTAACAAAATTTGAAAATTCAGAATGATCGCCCCAGTAAGACGGAAAAGTTGAGTCAACTTTTTTCAGAGCATCCAAACTTGGATAATTTATAAATGGTCAATATATGAATATTTTGTTTTTGTGTAATAAAAATTGAATGGGGGGGAGGGGGCCGCTCATTATTTTTAGTTGCCTTAACGTACCCGTAGTGGAATACGAGCATTTTGCTAATATAATATACATAAATTTAATTTGATTTTCGACAATTATTGATTATGATAAATACAACATAGAACTGTGTGAATAAGCCAAAATTAATCTTGTCCGCTGTTCTGAAAGAGATTAGCATATAAAAACAAAACGGTTAACCGAGAACTGAGGATTTATCTCGTAGCAGTGAAACTTATCCCATAAACCATTTAATTAATACAATTTTGCTGACAGGTGTTTTGGGACGTTGGTCATAATTAAAAATATAATCATAGTATATTTACTCACAAAGAAAGTTTGAGGTCAAGATTTGCATATGTTTTAATTTGTATTATATGCAATGTTGAGGCTGGGCAGTATCGCGTAAAACCATGACCCATCGAGTTCGAGAACTCTATAAATCACCTCTAAATTAATTTGGTTCGGTGTTGGATCTTCCTCATGATACTATAACAGTGTTGAGTAGGTGGAACTGAGAGCGGGGTTCCGGGTTGGATGAAGACGGGTTGAACATCAAGTATCTCAGCATCAATCATGCAAAGTTGCGGTTTGAATCAGAGGCGTACAGGAATAACGTCAGATGTGGTGTAATTGGCGATCAACTAACAGTAAACATGCAAATAGTGCCATATAACGAATTTTTTTTGTACCTGAATTAGTGAATGAATATGTGAAATAGATATTAAACATGTATACTTAAAATTTGTCAAAAGCTTTTGATACGATAAAAAGTTCCTTTATAAGAGCTATGTAGTATTGGGAAATAACTGTCATGGATATGCCGGATGTCAGCGGAATCATTATAATCGGGTCAAGTTAGCCCTAAAAATAGGGGTACCCTTGCATAAATTCCCAAGAAGCTGAAAATTTACATGAACGTTAGGGATACCATTATAATGAAGTTGTGAAAAGTTCCCATTGATCCCGTGTGTGCAAAAAATTTTATGCGAGGTCAAAGTTTGCAAAAATGGGTTTTTTTATGATAAAAATAGCTTGAACAAAAATTTTAGATCTTTCAATTCTCTACAAAAATGGTCCTTACACTTTTTTTCCTAAAATTCACCTTTTTTTGAGAAAAAGTCATTCTAAAGTTATATTCTCCATAATATGCACACGTTTCTACGCCACCTATGAGGTAGTGTACTTGGCGCGTCTTTTTTAATGTGGTTTCCCCGGTAGGCCTACTTCACGGTCTTTTTATTGAAGTTTAATATAATATTAGGTCTTCTTATTCAACTTCTTCTTCTCTTCCTCCACCTTCTTCTTCTTCTTCACCTTCATCTTCCTGAGTTGACGTAAATTGTTCAAACAGCGATACATCAGTTGTTTCGTCGTTGATGTAAGGATCATCTTCTGTTGGAGATTCAGTATTTGAACACGACTGGCCTTGACAGCTGGTGCATGCTAGTGAACAAAGTAAGCCTACTTTTTTGCGGCCGCATTTCGAATTACACCCCTTTTAGCAGTTTCAAAAAATAGTATTAAGGAGCTTTTCTGGTGCCGGTAGAAGTAGAGTGTGGATTGGTTCCAATACATTATTAATTAGCTTCCAACCCCATTCTTCTGGGTCCAGTTGATTACCAAGCCACACTTGAACCTGGTAATATACTCGATAAAAATGTTGATGAGCAGAAGCCTTGGTTGGAGGAAGACAAGCTAATTGAACCCTTTTTTTATTACGTGTATGTTTTGCAAAAGATACGTAACGTAACTTATCTATGGAAGTAATTTCTTTTGGAGCTCCATATACAGAAAGAAGAAAGCGAATTCTGTTGGTGATTAGAGTTTCTGGAGCAGAGTTCATATCTTCAAAAGCTTTTGCACATGTAATTAAATCTTGTTTTTCAAACAATTTGAAAACTGTTGTTTTACCCCTCCGGAACATCGCTGATGTTGTATCACAGCCAGTCATAGCATGTAAAAAATAAAATATGATTTTTACATTTAGGATAAGCCGATAAACTCATATTTGAAAATATTTCCGATGAGCCTTGCCTGGTTTTAAAAAATAAATGGTATTTTCAATTGGAGTTCGAACGGTAAGTAATACCAACAGATCAACATCTTCACCAACAACAACATTGACATCAGTTGGGTTGAATTGATTTATTGCAGTTTCTATGGTCTTTTAGGTAGTCAATAAATTCATCACCTCTTTCAACACTTGCGTCAATCAACGTCTTCATGCCACGATCAACAGTAACAAATTTCCTTGCATGCAGAGGTTGATTACAAACGAAGCAAATTTGCGACATTTTTTAAAAACTGAATAGAGCACAAACTTTAGTTAAGAATATTTGCAATAACCACGTGTTTTCACTACGAGGGAACGTTTAAGACTAACGGTATTTCATTGGGACCTTAGAACAAAGAGCAGGTAGACGGACACACGTTCACAATTGAACAGCAGACAGATGTTGCTGAAGGCCACGTGGTCACATAAAATTAGGGACTGGTTTCTTTTCATCTCATATTCTTAGAATTATCATTCAATATTAATGTATTAGTCATGCAGACTAATAGTTTTACTTATATTATACGTCCATAATGTACTATTCTGTCAAAAAAAGCGTACAACTCTTGAGCGTGATTTTAAGGTTTTTTTAGCTATGTAAATAGTGTTTTTAAATAATACATATTGACAAGCAATAGCAGGACCTATTTTTGACATTTGTAGATATTCATTGACATCTACGATTTAAACAATTACAATATAGTTGTTATGGAAATGAAGTCTGACTTATACAGTCAGATAGTAGATGTACGCTTTTTTTTTGCACAGAATAGTACATAGGCAGCGTAGTCATGCATATTATGAAGAATATAACTTTAGAATGGCTTTTTCTCGAAAAAGGTGAATTTTAGGAAAAAAGTTTTATAGAGAATTGAAAGATCTACAATTTTTGTCTAAGCTATTTTTATCATAAAACTAACCGTTTCGCTAAAAAATCAAAAAACCCATTTTTGCGAAATTTGACCTCGCATAAAATTTTTTGCACACACGGGATCAATGGGGACTTTTCACAACTTCATTATAATGGTATCCCAAACGTTCATGTAAATTTTCAGCTTCTTGGGAATTTATGCAATGAATGTCTATTTTGACCGGAGTATTAGATAAACCATAGTTTTGTAACACTTTGATTCCGCCTCACCCTGTATAAACGGAATTAATATAGCATTTCCTAATGTTGCTAGTTTTTAGCATATATAAAGAACCGCGCCGTTTTTTGTCGAAAAAAGGTGAGAGGGAAAAGCCGAGATTAACGCGACCGCCGCGAATAGGCAGAAAGATAAGAGAGATCTGCAGAGACCACCTATTAATTAAGTTTGGTAAATAATAACAACTTATTGTGTGTTTGGTTAATAGAACCGCGTTCTGGAAAGTTCAAATTGAATTATAAAAGTAGTTTTGAAACGATGCCTAATAATAAGTAAGGTAAATCAATTTATTTTATACAGTTAATTGTTATTATTAAACGTATCTCAATTTTATAGCAATATTTCGGGTATTGAATGCCAAATTTTTATTTTAGGCCTCTTAGACAACTCTGAAACACCTTTTATTTTACCTTTAAAGTAACTTGTTGAGTAGTTATTGAATAATGTTTGCATAATCTTGATTACTGGAAAATTATTAAATATCCCTGGGAGAATCCTGGAGTTCACGTGGTGTTGCATCGCCTCACAACTTTTCATTTGGTTTCACTGTCGAAAACATACTCCTTTGAAGTAGTCACGTCACCTATATGGTTTTGGTAAGTATAGCCGAAATTGAGGCAACTTTCATCTGAGATGGCCAGGTATTTATTGAATATTTAATCAAATTAAGGAGTCCATATTTACCGAGCGTGGAACTGTCCCAATCGTATAAAAAAGCCGCCATTAGTGTAAAAATTATTATTTTTAAGATACAGTCATAACAATTCTTTTTTATTGATTTTACACAATTTTATGTAATAGGAAATTGCAAACATTCTTTTGTCGTGAACCATAAAAGAGCTGTTTAGTGAGGGCTGGATGAAGTAAAAAAGGTTTTTGGTTCTTGCACACACACACTAAATCATAATTTTTTCACCCCCTTTAATAATGTGGTGGGGATGGTAATGGGAGTGGCTAATGCCAAAAATTTTTTTGGGACCTTATTACTTCTCTTGTATATACTTATCACTAAAGTCCTCTAAATTTCCACTACAGTAGAAATTATCGAAAATAATTCCAGTCTTTAAGATATTTGTAACTACCGTCCGATAGTAATAATAAATAATTTTGCTAAAGCATTTGAAATTATCTTACACCATTTTATTTTTAACCACGTAAGGCATCAAATATCAACAGCTCAATACGGATTCTTCAAAGGCCGTTCAACAGTTACGAGTTTAATTAATATTACAGAGTTTATTTCTGACTCTATTGATAAGGATATACAAACAGACGTTATATACACTGACTTTTCAAAGGCATTTGATAGACTAAACCATAATATCCTCTTAGAAAAATTTGAATTTTGTGGATTTTCGGATAACCTCATTGTACTTTTTAAATCTTACCTAACTGATAGAAGACAATATGTTGTATATCATGGTGTTAGATCTATTGAAGCCTTAGCTACGTCGGGAGTCCCCAAGGTTCAAATTTAGGGCCACTTTTCTTTAATTTGTTTGTTAACGACATAGTAGATAATATCACTGTTAACTGTCTTCTATATGCGGATGATCTAAAACTATTTTGCAATGTCGCGTGTGAATATGATTACCTTGAGTTGCAAAATAATATTGATCGTATTAATACATGGTGTATAATAAATACATTACCTTTAAATGAAGCAAAATGTAACACTATGGCATTTTCAACAAAACATAATGTTATTGTTTTTTATTAGAAATTGAACAATCACACACATTCCCGTCCTGACACTTTTTGTTACTTGGGTGTGACATTTGATAGAAAATTAACGTTTGTAAACCACATCGAACTTACTCTCAGTAAAAGTTATAGAACACTGGGTTTTGTCATTAGAAACTCCGCACATTTTAATAACGTAAATACATTAAAACAACTATACACTCCTCATGTTAGACCACATCTTGAGTATGCTTCAATAGTATGGTGTCCTGTTTATAATGCACACATACAAAATTTGGAAAGGCTTCAACGTCGATTTCTGAAATATGCATCTTTTAAGACTGATGGGACCTATTCTGCTATTGGTTACCCACATCAAGAACTACTCTCTAAATTTTCCCTAGACAGTCTAGAAAACCGTAGACACCGATCACAATTAAATTTTCTTATATAAAATTTTACATGGTAACATCGACTGTGAAGAAATTTTAAGTATGCTTAATTTCCAAATTCCTAGGGCGGCCTCTAGGCACAACAATTTATTTTACTTGCCATTTTCAAGAACAAATTGAAAGAAATTTTCTTATATTTAGTAAATGTGTAATATATATAATAATTTGGATACCCTTTTAGATATTTTCACCTGCAATGCTGCAAACATAAAAAATTGTCTCTAGCTTAAATATATTTTTGTTCTTTCTTGTTGACTTGCGGACTATTAGACTCAATTTATAGTGTACATCTTACATTCACTTTGTTTTATATATAACAAATGCATTGTATTAGTTTAATTTAGTTTAGTTTATTAGTTTATTTCAGATATATAAATAATATTTATATATCTTTTTGTTCATAATCTAGATAAGTATTGAATTATTTTGTATTTTCCTATTCTGTAATTGTGTTTCACCTGTTGAATAGTGTACCAAATAAATAAAATAAATAAATAAATAAATAAATACTAAATACCAATTTTACGGACTCTTATCTACTTGATTTATTTATTTACCCCTAATTACCCCAATTTACTCCCCAACCCTCCAACGGAATAAGATGAAAATATAATCTAGTTCCAGATCACGTTAAAATGCATACGTGTACGAAATTTTAAGTCAATATCTTAAACGGTCCCAGAGTAATCGTGCGCCCAAAAAAAGTTACAGACAGACCTAGACCTAGAGACGTAATTTTTTTTTGCTCAAACTTAAAATCTCGACGTTGCATGGCATTCTAAACCTATTTGAACAATACAAATTTTCAATTTTTTTTTCGTTACTATACTTCCACTGGATGTGGAAGTAAAATCTGAATACGTTCACGAATTGGGTAACCTTTTTTTGGGTTTTCTACTTCAAAATATAAAAGCGGTTCTTTTAATTATCTCAGTTGCTACGATATGGAAAATAGGACTACTACTAAGTAAAAAAGTAGATACTTTGTAACAAATCAGTTTAAAATATATTTTACTCAGACCAATCTAGATCTTGACTTCATTGATTCAGTGAAGTGGAAGGCGGGTAACAAACATATTACATTTTTAAATGTTTTATTTTTATTGAACGTTACAAAATATTTAATTATTTTCTGAGGTTAACTGAGTACAGTACACATTATCCGCCTAAAACGTCTTTATCCTGTATTAAATCGTTACTTATAATTTGCCCACATCCGTTCACAGGCTCTAATTTGGTCTTAATTGATGGCGTTTCTTCATTATATCTATCTAAAATAATAAAGCACATTTGGCATGCAGTGTAAGTTTATTACTATGTACCTAGGTCATGAAAAACGAGTATCAATTAGAGGTAATTTATTAAAAAACAAAATCTGCAATTTGCAAAATTTGAGGTATAATTATTATAATATAGTCCCAAAGGTGAAAAAGATGCAACAGAAAGAATATCATATGAAGTCAAAATTAAAAAAATTTTAAACGGGCAAATTGAGCATCTAGATAATGCTATATATTAACATAAAACATTTTTTTTATTTATAGCTAATTACAGTAACAAAACAGTGACATTTTTATTTGAAAAATTGTGAAGGCGATCATGATGGTTCTTCTGTTTTACTTCCACATCCAGTGGAAGCAGACAAAAATTGGAAATTTATTATTGTTCAAATAGGCTTAGAATGTCATGAAACGTCGAGATTTTAAGTTTGAGAAAAGAAGAGTCTGTCTGTCTGTAACTTTCTTTATGCGCACGATTAGTCTTTAAGATATTGACTTGAAATTTGGTAGACGTAATGTATGTATTTTAACGAGATCTGGAACTAGATTATATTTTGATATAATTTCAGGATTGTGGGGTAAATGGGGATAAATCAAGCAAGTACGAGTCTATAAAATTGGTATTTAGTATATATAAGAGAAGCTAAGTGTAGTGCACTCACTTACATATATGTGAATGTATATATTTATGATAACTATGGATATAAATAATAACAAAAAGTTGTTAATGAGAATTTTTGTATATTTTTTGATTTTGAATATAAATCTTTACAATCTATTTTTATATTTATTTTATAGGTTAAATATGCTATTGCTGGTCTACACGTGTTACATACCTCCTGATGATTACAAATGTTTGAGACAGAAGAAAAATTTAAAGTCGGGAAATCAAGAAAGAAAAACGCAATTGAACCACATATTATTTAATACTATTATATTATTGGATCAGAAAAGCTATAAGGAAAGTGTTTGACAGAAGTCCGCTGACTTGATATTTGGACATCAACTTCTGATGATACTTAATTTGAAGATATGCAACCTGATAGTGTTGCAATAGGGATTCTTTTAATTTCATATCCCATTATGTAAATGTGTGGGTGAGTGCCCTATTTATATTACCCCCTGCGTTATTAGATCATCTTATCAACGTATAAATGTATCAATTATTTGCTATTTTGACAACTAATTTTCAATTAGTGAAAGAGGCTATATGAAAAATATTTATTTATCAAATTAATAATTACCATTGTATTGAAGTATTGTATGAATATAATTATTATTATGAATTCTTATTGTGAATTAGTTGTTATCTATAATTGAATAAAAAGAATTATTGTTATAGATTAATTACTTGGATTTACCATAAAAAAAAAACAAAATAATGATGATTTTAATATTTTTGATATATGCAAATATTACCTTGGAATGTAATATAATTTTAATATATTGAATATATGTATATATTCCTTGAATGATTGAAAATATTTTGCCTCATTTTTATATATAGAATACCTATAATTGGTCAACTGTAAGTCAAATCTGACTTTTCTTTTTTTAAAATCATCTTTGATATTGAGACTTTGGTAAGTTGATCTCTCTTTTGCAGGGGGAAGTATATGTAGTGTACTCACTTAGATATATGTGAATATATATATTTATGATAACTATGGATATAAATAATAACAAAAAGTTGTCAATGAGAATTTTTATATATTTTTTCAATTTGAATATAAATCTTTGCAATCTACTTTTATATTTATTTTGTAGCTTAAATATGCTATACTAAGGTCTCAAAAAAATTTTTGGCATTAGCTACCCGCATTATCACTCCCACCCCACTATTAAAGGGAGTGAAAAGATAAAATTGTGTGTGCACAAGAGCCAAAAGCCTCAAAAATTATTTTACTTAATGCGCATCCCCTTTCCACCATCCCCACCTCCACTACCGATGTGGCATATCGTTTTATGGGTTTTTGAGGTAGGCGATTTTAAATATGATATTATTAAAGTTCCATAAACAATTATTTACACATGAAAAAATTTTTTCTCTGTAAGAAACTTGGCTAGAAAATCTGGGTGTGGAAGCAGTGATTCCTTGTGCAGCAGTTTTTTATGCTATAGAAGCAAAACATTTGAGGGCTTCATTAATAATCATTAATTTTGGTATATACACTGTAAAAAATGGATGTAAAAATACTTTGAAAGTCAAGGTAAAATTAATTCAATTTTCTATACAACTATACATAATTTATTTATTTTTACTGGGACTTTCAGGGTAAAGTTAAACATATTTATGGTTTTGCAACAAATGGACCATCGATTTTCCATGTAATAGCAATTACATTTACGGTTCATTTGTTGCCAGCGACTATTCTGGTAATTGTACACAAATGTATGAAATGTTTCGTGCTTTTTTGTAAAAATTCCATATAATTGTGTACAAAAGCACTTGCGCCGGCGCGTTACTGATGTCATTCACTGGATTAACTATGTATTTATACATTTTATTATGTTTTATACATAATTATATCGAAAATTACATTAATTGAAGTAAAGATACATGAATGTCTGTAGTTTTAATTTACTTTATGTAATAAGCCATAAATATGTTTAACTTTGCCCTGAAAGTCCTGGTAAAAATAAATTAATTATGTATAATTTTATAGAAAATCGAACTAACTTTCAAAGTATTTTTACATCTGTACATGTAATTTTACATACATTTTTTACAGTGTAGTATTTTTGACGTAAGTGTCACAGTTCCTCTGAAATGCTTAATAAACCTCGAGGAACTTTTTATCTGAAACTGAAAATACTGTTAAACAATTCTGAATTCCAAAATTTGATTAGCCTTATTAATTAGTAAGTGGTACTTAGAGTCCATCTTCTTTTATACTACAGTTAGTAATAAAACATTTATTATAGTTATTTTATCTCTAAGAAAAAGAAGAAAACTAGATTTTTTAACTACTCATTTAGTCAATATCGAAAATATATTTGGTCTCTATTTTCTAACGTGAATATATTTATTTTAAAAATTGAATTGAATTTGCACAGATCGCTTCATATTGCTTAATCTTTTATTATATACTATACTACGTATGAGTTTCATAAACGCTCTAGTTACTCTGTGAATATGTAAACAAATACTTTCTTGCTGTGAACTTAGTAAACTGAGTCAGAAAACGAAGTCAAAACCTAAAAATGCTTGCAATTGAAACATTTCATAATATAGACATAATCTTGTGAATAAACTAGCCGATGTGATATATTTTTATTAAAACCTATTGCTAAAAATATTGTTGTGAATTAATTCTGTGGTTGACTGATCAAATATTATTCAAAATTTTAAATGGAAAACTTGCACCAAAAAATGTTTTGTTAAAAAGTCTACACGTGCATTAGCTTCTTTTCTATTAAAAATACCTACAAAGAGAAGAAGTTGCAGTCGGGAGTGGCCGACTGTGCATACATATTTGATAAACAGTTTATTGGAATACGGTAAAATTCACTTTTAGATGGTGTTACTGAGATTAACTACACAGCAAATATCCCATCTAGACTGCAACTTTCATTCGTTTAGTAATACTCTTATTAGGAATACCTTAATAATATTTTAAACTAAAGCTGATATATTACCTAATCTACTGATAATATGTAAAATATGACAGTCTGCAAGCCTCTGGTGATCATCCTTTATGATAGTAGCGGTATACCATGATCTTTTATATATGTACCAAATTTAAAATAATGATTTTAAGTATAGCAAAAGTTATCGTATTTAGAATAAGCGATCTACAAACATACAGACACACAAGTTATTTTCTTGATATTTGTGTTCTACGTGTCTTGGAACAAATCTCTGTACAAATATTTCTTCCTACGATGGCTGTTAAAATTGTTTGTCCTCTTATAACATACGTATTTGATTATTTGATTAAATCAAGCTGGTGTAAAAACTATATGTAATTATTATACTCCTCGATAGTTTGCTAAAGTTATTATATAGGATAATCTTCGAAATTTTTTGCAAATAAATAGATATTTGGTATAAAATTTTTAATATTTCGCGATGATATTAATTGACGACACACTTCAGTAGACTATGCAGTATTTTTGTTTTTGTAGGATCTTATGAAAGGCTCCGACCCTGTCCAGGTACAGAATTTTAACTTCTCTTCTGATGATGTCAACTGTGTAGGAGAATCTCCCTGTAGGTATATTCTATAGCAATTTGGTGTTTGTAGTGTCAAAATTAAATTGTACGTAAATGGCAGAACTAAGACGCCACCAAGGCACACTTTCAAATAAACACAATTTGTCCTTTTCAAACTGAGTTTGTTTTCAAAGAATTCTTGAAATTTTTGCGACAACTTTCTCGAAAACGGTTGGAATCATCAAGTTATATCAAGTGTGCCTTTTTTACGTAAAAATGACTCCTGCATGAGATTTTCTAGTCAAAAGAGCCACAATGTTTCGTAAAAAAAAGAGAAAAAAAAAATTCATCATCAGATATAGCTCATAAGGCGCCCTCCATGGAATAGCGTGATGTGATACATAAGCTTAGCTCTTAGCTTAAAAAATGTTTCCTTGCCAAACTGGGAGAAGATCGGTCAAATGTAGTTGAGATGTTGCAAAAAAAAGTACAATTTTGACACCTTGTATCTTTTTTCCACAGTAACAATTTACTAAAGCATTTGGTTATAACCTCATATATTTTGATCCGAGGAGGCAACCGCTGGCGAAATTTTGTACATCTAATACCTATTCTAGAAAAATACCCTTTTTTCCCCTTTAATTCTTTTTAATCTCCCAATTCCTCTAATTCCTCAAATACCTTTATTTCCTCCTAATACCGTTCTAGAAGAATCTAGAAAACCTCAAAATGGAGGTGGAAACGATGTCCTAGGGGATGAACCACACAATTTTTGAAACTTTATGAATTTTGTCAGATATATTAAAATTTTAACTGTTATATTACTGAAGTATTACAAGAAGAAGCTAGTCATGGAGAAATTGTAAACGTAGGAAAGCGATCTGTTCTAGCTTTATATAACTCTACCACCGCAGAAAAAAGTCTAGATGTATACAGATTCATGACTTTTAACAAACTTGTTGGTAAAGCGAACAATACTGCAATATTATCAAAACTACCAACAACTTCTGCTGCTGCTCGGCAACACTCATATCGCGTCTTTTACCAAATTCAAACATGGAAAGACGTTGCGCTAGAAGCTACTGATTGGGGATGGAAAAAAGTTGGCGGTATATTAACTCGAACTATGACAACAAAAGAACCGGCTCCCGAATCTGTTTTAACACTAATTTCTTGTTCATGCAAATTAGGGTGTGAAAACAGGTGCAGTTGCAGAAGAGCAGGCTTACGTTGCTCCCACAATGAGTTACCATTACCACGGACAAGCATGCATGAATATCAAATCTATGGAAGAAGGCGAAGATTAATTAACGTAGGTAACTTTTGATAATTAGTGGATTCGGCCTACAGACCAAGCACGGTCAGTAAACTATACGGTTGCATCATCCCGTAGCTTTTAGACGAAGGAGCGCGCGGGGGAGGTAACCGAAAATGACGTAGCCTCTAGACCCAGCCGGCACTATACATTTTGCTACTCACTCAATTAATAAACACTGATATAGACGAATAGTATACACTGGGACGACAGCAAACTAGTTTATTACACCGGACAGTGACAGTGCGACGTGCGACAAACAATATAAAAATAAACACACTGTCGTTGTAGTATGCCAGACAAATTGAAAACACGACACGTGGCAACTACCGCCGGCTCTGGATCTACCTAGACTTTGACCTTCATTTGAATAATTAAACAAATAAAGCGTGCAAGAGAGACAGTTATCCTATTCCCATGCAAAAGATAGAGACAAAGATATAGGTTGCTACATGACGTAGGCGCTAGACCCAAGTTCCTCCCCCCGCGCACTCCTTCATCTAAAAGCTACTGGATGAGGTAACCGTTATAGTTTAATGACTGTGCACGCCAAGTACTTTACCTCTGGGGTGGCGTGGAAACAAGTACAATATACAATATTCTCGCTTCTTTAAAAATCGCTTTATTATATAGGGGAGAGAGGGTGGAAGTTTTACATTTCCTATAATTTTAGGCGAAGTTTAGTAGCTACTGCTTTAGCGTTAAACATTGAACTTTAAAGTAGATTATAATAAAGACTACAATTTATTGTGTTGACCGGAACCAACCTTTATGCGTGCACCTTATTTCCCACGGCATTATTAATTTTAGAGAAAAAAGTGTAGACACGTTTTTTATAGAGAATTTTATAAGGAATAATTTTGTATATAAGTATTTTTATCAAAAAGTGCACCGTTCCCGAAATAATACAGAAAACCTCAAAATGGGGTTGGAAACGGCATCCTAGGGAATGAAACACACTATTTAGGGGTGGGAACTTTTCGGTTTAGTAATTATCCTTAACATTTCTACCAATTTTCAAAACTTTATGAATTTTTTCCGACGTAAATCGTTATATTACTGAACTAGAAGTTCATAGTCTCATCGGTAGTTTAATTAAATTCAATATGTTTTCTTTACTTGCTATTTTTAGCGCTAATCTCGGCGCTAATGTTGTTACAACACTGACGTCCTTTCTATAAGAATTGGCATGTAATTCTTCAAGATAAACATTCCATTTCAATATTTTTACGCACCCAAGTATGTACCTATATATCAAATTAAAGCAAATAAAACAACTTTTACAGTACACACGACAAAATACCGTAAAATACAATCACAATATTCACTTAGTTTTGTCTATTTCAAACACAATTTAGTTAAGATAAAATAATAATACCTTATACGCGCCGATCGAAAATCCAACATAGGAAGGTCTCATATGGTAATAAACTATCCGTTTTAGTCTTATTATTCTTGGTAAGTAATTACATATTTTGATAGTTGTCGGCAGTCGACTAACAATTCTAATCTAAATGATTTATTTTTAACGCGCCTGTTTTTAACTAACGTAATATAACGTTTTTAACACAACATAACCATGAGAGCATGCGCAAATCTCATTTAATACCTCTGATTCCCTCCTAATACCTTTTATTTCCTCTTAATTCCCTTCTAATACCTCGTAATAATATTTATTTCATCGAAATTCCCCTGTAATTCCCTTAATACCCAATAATTCCTTCCGAAATACCTTCAATTCCTTCCTAATTCCTCCGATGTGTACACTATTTCCCCTGAGCGATTGCCCCCTCATTTTGATCCAAAGAATCTACCCTTGAACTCTGGCCTCTTATTAATGGTTCACCCTGTACATTATGTTTAATATATGATTAATATAAAATATTTTGTTTTTTTGACCCTACTTTTGATATTGCGAAAAGTCTACTTTACCATCTTCCATTTTTTTCATAGGCCTGTTGAATGGCAGGATAATCATAATAACAATAACTGATTCGCCATTTGCTTTAAATGGCATTCTTTAACTTAAAAAAATATTTTTAATCATATATAATGATAATATCGACTAACTGGTTATTCCATCGAATAGTGATTAGCTATCCGGCATTAGGCCGAATAGTGGAAAGCGTGCCGAATACGCCGAATACCGAACAGTTGCCGAATATTCGCTACATCTCTAGTTCAAAGAGCTCGGCATAGTTCCTTTTATTTTTTAATCGACCCAACTTATATTATTCTTTCTTCTGTTAAATGACCATACTGATTATCATATGTTTCTTACCCTAAGAAGTAAAATTTGCTTTAATTGAACATAAACTGTTTCTTAGAAAATTATTTCTAGAATTTGTTAAACCAGAAATAAATGAATTGCTCTATAATTCCTAACATCTATAAATGAATTAATTGAAGTAAATCCTACAAATCAAAACAAAATACTAGCAATAAAGTTGACTCTAATTTTTTTATTATAAGAATAAACGAATTGGATATTTCGTCTAATTCTTGTACTTAAATTAAATTTGTTCATACTTTACCCGTTATTAATAAAATATATGGCACTCGGCACTGTAATTTTCCACACTGTATAAGTACTCCTGTTTTTAGAATGCTTAATAGAGTATGTATGCAGATCTATCCATCTTTATTTGCAAGATTTATAGTGTAGTAAGTTTGTCTCTTGTATTTCGTGACGTGACTATTGAATTGCACAATTAGCGGCTGATTGCTCCAGTTGAGCCGTATAGCAGGTATCTAACTTACCGGCTGGGTTAGCGACCCCTGATTATCAGTAGCGTCACTGGGATCGGCCAATGAAGCTTGCATTTTTCCAATTTAGAATAAATCATGCCAGATCCAACCCAAAATGTATAACAATTAGTAATTTTAATATAAATGAATAACAGTGTCGTAAAGAAATCCTTTTTGCATGATTCGCAAGCATAAATAATGAATAGTTATTCAAATTCACCAGGATCTTGCTAGAGCATTTGCAATTTAAAATAAAATATCACGTTTATATATTATAGTACGAAACACGTAACATAAACTGATGATTTTTCCACCAAGGTTCATGGTCTGACATAGTTCTGTTATGACATCAGTTTTCCTTATTTGTTAAAACATGAAGAAATGTATCACAATATATTCGACTTCTCGCTGCAGATGACTAACACCTATAAATGCGTTATTTTTGGAAGGTTTTACACTATTTTGTATTAGTTTAATTAGAATAAAGTTATCCTACTAATAAATAAGATTTACAGACAGTTTTTGGGTTTATCGCACTAATAGCTATCGCTTCGACAAAGTGATGTATTTGATAACTTGCAAAGCATTTCTGTAAACTTATGTGTCGATAAATTTCAATAGATAGTAATTCAGCCGTTAAGTTGGTTAAACTATTGTCACAGAAGATCTACACCAGAAGCGACACTCTGGCTTCCCGTCCAAATTGCATATTTGGCCCCGTGTTTGAGGCAGCCATCTTCTTGGTGGTATTATTGTCAACCTATAATTTCTTTGCCGTGGTTGCTTGTCGCAAGTATATAATTTAATTAACAATTATTTTATTTCTTTACGTGTAATGGGTACAAAAGGTGAAATGGGTAGATGGTTAGCGGCTGTTCAAGCCAAAAACAAAGACATTATACTATGTAAATTTCCCTCTTAAAATACCATCAAAAAGATGGCCAAAGGTCGCTTGCCAACGAAAGAACAACAGAGTGTCGCTTCTGGTATAAGTCTTCTGTACTACTTAACTGTACACTGGATGGACTTTCATTGAAGCCAACTTCATGCTATTATTTTTAATGTCATTTTTACTGTCTGCTGTCAGTTTTATAATGTTAATATTAGGTTAACATTCGTGAATTTTAACAGTAGAGACTCCAGTATCCATTTTAGCATTTGTCCTCAATAATTCATATGTAACAGTTACTTTGATACAAAAAAACGTCGAATCGCAAAGGTATCTATTGGAGATAACGAACTATTTCGATGGATAGTCGGTTGAGTTTCATCACTAATTAGTTGAACCAATCATTTTGTAGTATCGATAACTCTCCCTAAATTTTTACTATATTCTTCACTATATTCTTCAAAAGGATCATTTCTAATAAATAATAATAATAATAAATGGATCTTCTCTAATACGAAAATTTCTAAGAACGTCTATATCCTCAAGTTCTTCAAACACTTCGTCACGTCATCTGAAGAATCGAAAGTGCTTGAATAATTTATTCTAAAATGTTTATAGCTCTAATATTTTTTAACTTGCACTTGAATTGGTACTGATCTACTGTTTCAACTTGTAACTAACAAATGGGTTATATGTTTTAAAGTACAGCACAAGTTGTTTGGTTTGTAACGTGTAATAGTATTGTGGAATAAGTCAACATTTAAACGTCAAAACAGTACCACATTTGCATCAAAATACAACATGTATACTGCGCACGCACCAGGTAGTATAGATATCTCATCCATATTGACGAGATATCTGTTCGTTAGGTTTATCGAAGCGATAGCACTTGTAGCAGTTTCTCTACTTATCGGTTTGTTAAGGTTATCGGATTCATATCTGATGACACAGGGCCACAGGGCCTGAGTACGGCAACATTTCACCGTTCCACTAAAAGAAGAAGAGAGAAAGACTACTGAAGGAGTACAGTCTGTTTGTAGGAACCTTTAGCCAACTTCCAAAAGTGTTGCAAATCCTGTTCTGTGTTTTGTGTCTCGAGGTGAATCATAACTTTGTATAATCAAAGTAGTTTTGCGGATTTCTTCTATGCTTTATGCATTTCTTTGAGGTGATAGCTAAGTGAATGGACTGGAGAAAGGCAAATGTAGAACTGATGATAGTTCAGAGAAATCCAGATAATAAATGGTGAAGAGGATGCCCACCAAAATATTGAGCTGATATCGCCAAGGAGCTGATGAGAAAGAGCCGCATGAAGCTACGACAGATGGTGGTATTGTTGTTAGAGCAAACTGAAGTCAACTAGAACAATGAATTGATCACGACGTAACAAATGTCTTGTTAATAGTTGCCGGATTACTAAAGAGCTTATCTCTGAGATTTGTCAATATTTCTCCTAGTCGTCCTAGTTATAACTATTCCACCACTCAACCAGGACAGGCAAACACAGACATCAGCACAATAACCACTTCCTGCAACATTACCCTCTACCGTAGATCAAACTCGAACGTAGTAGAGATAACATCGACTAGACATGTTGTTCCACTCAACAGCGAATTAGCCTACTGCTACCAACTCGGTAATTTTCTTTTTTTTTTTAGTCCTGGACTTCTGCAGGGGGATATCTGTAATTCCGTTGTGAGATATATTCATAAAACAATTCTGGTTCGTTATATGATCATTTTGCACCTATTTTAGCAAAATGGTATGTAGCCTGACATCGCTCTAGTTCTTGTTGCCCTGACAGTTCCTTTTTAAGGAATCTTGTTTTACTCCAAGTGGCGTAAAGCTCAAATTTAACGTTCTGCACTGATCAACAAATTCGTCATAGAATATCTATGTTTGTTATGCAAAGTATAGTATAAGAGATCTCAATATCCCAATTCGACTTGAGACAACTCCTGTTATTTTTGTAACTAAATTTTCTGTCGGAACTCTCATATGTTAAAAACAACAAAAATTAGAAATATATAAAAATGCGTTACTTAACTCAGAGTAAATGGCAATCCAACGCCTTGACGTTTTGTAATATATGCATCATCTGGTTGGTCTTCCTTTGCTACATTACCATAACTCTTAATCGTACGGCCTCACTAAAGTCCCATTTCATCAATTCCTTGTTGACATAATCCCAACGTTTTGGTGGGCGTTCTGTTAACCGCTTGCTATCTGGTTTTTCCTAAATAATTAACCATTCTATTTTACTCCTGTCCTGATTGATGTTGGGGAAAAATTATGAAATACAGAATAATATAATGCTGGAGGGACTATTCAGGTGAAATATTTTCTCTGTATACGTTCGTAGGGTCCATGTCTCAGAAGAAATATAGGGAAATCTAGGGTTAACGTAAGCCTGGTCTTTATGCGGTTCGCAATATTTCTATTACTCTAGTTTTTTCAATTGGCAAGTTACTAATTTTGCTATCTATACACTCGAAGTTACCAAAATTGTCAACAAGATCACAATATATTCGTATAATCAATTATACTAATAGATTTTTGGAAATTAAATGTTATCGTATACTTAAATATTCTAATTTTTCATATTTTCATTAAAATATTTTGACTTGACATGACATGAACTTAAAACTTTCAACTAGACGCTACACGTACAAATTTTTGAAACCGTTCTTTTAGTCTCCATCCTTTGATGCTTATTAGTTCATAGTATCTATAATTATTTCTTTGTGAGACATATAGTTATCTTTACATCATGATTTTATAAATGTTAAAATTCGAAACTCAAACATTTGTGAACATACTTCTGAAAATAAACTAATAATACTAGAGGAAAACTGGAAGAATCTTTTATTATTCTATTAAATGAAAATATATATGTATCTAAACACCCTATTTTTTACTTGCAAATAGATTGTCAGTTATCAGAGATAAAGTAAGTAATCTCTTAGAAAATTTCAGGTATCTATGGAATACATAAATAGAAAGCCATCATGTGTAATACAGTAAATAGCTTATCGAATAATTTGTAAGCCTTGATATCGAAATTAGAGATTTTTTTATTAATTTCTTGAATAATTTTACATGAGGTCTATAGATTCTTAGCTGCAGTAAAAAGCAATTAGTCTGAAATCAAGTTGCTTCTTTTATCACAGAAATTAATTTAATAGCAGTTGTAATAATGTCTCTTACATAAAATGATAATATCAGGTATTCCTCAAGGGTCCATTCTAGGTCCACTTTTGTTTCTTACGAGGTTTCTTATATATACAGTAGATATAGTTAACGCAGTAACTAGTTCACATTTACAAGCATACGCTGACGATACCAAACTCCTTCAATGATTTGAGTCATCTAATGCAGATATTACCACCAATTTAATCAACCAAGATTTAAACAACATTTGTCAATATTCACATCAACATAACCTTAAAATTAATCCAACCAAATCAGTTGTTATTCTGTTCAGCTCAGAAAATAACCAACATAATTTGAAGGTATCTGTTCAATAGGCCCGTTCAGCATTTTTCAAATTATTTTAGAAATCGAAAGTAGAACACTTTTTAAGGCAATTTCAAAATGTTTAGGTTTTTATTAGGACGATTAAGCCCTTAAATAAATTACCAAAGTTGAACCGCGCGAAGCTTTGCAGATGCTGATCAGGCGACAGTCGAGATTTAATGTGACTTCACAGCTAAGCTCAAAAATATATATTTCTTAAGATTTACAAGTATTACGTAATTTTATTAAAATTTCTGACTGGTTCCTGTACTTTCAACCAAAATCTAGCTCAATGTAATATTTATGAAGTTTTAAATAGTTTGCCACAATGAAATAAGACACTTTTTGCAAGTTAGGAATCTAACCTATAATTAGCAGTCTATTTGTATGAATCAACAATATTGAAAAACTATTTGCGTGAATTTTTAAACGTTTGCTTGGAGCCACTTTGACTCCAAGCTAAAAATGAGTATACAAACATTAAAAATGAGAATAAACCTAAAAAACGTAACAATTGAGGTTATGTTAGTTATATGATGCACATGCCCCAAGGTGTGGCAGGTATTATTGTGTTTCTCTATGGAAACGGCATTTGATTGTTAAATTATATCTGTTTTATCTTCTCGCTGGTTTAAAATTAGTAGTGTTTACGCAGAATGACGTCACGAGTCGGCGAAGCGCTTTGTACGGGAACTCAATCTTTAACATTGAATGTCTAATGCTTGGATATACTTATGAAGCTGAAATTTTAACAACTTATCTAGATGATCGAATTCTATTGAATGCCATAAAAAAATAACGAAAAAATAATTATGGGTAACAAGCCCATTGAATATTAATGAAGAATCTCTCAACTCATGCCAAAAACTTTGGAGTAATATTGGACCAAAAATTACGTTTCGTTTAGGCATATCTTTTGAAACTCTAGTGATGTCTGTATTCAATTACCGAAATATTATATATTTTTTCTGCTTAGACCAAACATCAAAGAGTCGGCTACAATTCGTGCAAAACTGTTGTCGTCGTTTTATTTACAATTTGGGGAAGTTTGATCATGTTTTAAACAAATATGTTGTTGTTACAACTTGTCAAATTTCACTTATCAGTATTTTTGGTTTGTTTAGTAAAATATTGTGTTCCAATCAATTTGAGATGCTAGTTTTCACATAAGAAGTGCACAGTGTAAACATTAGACATTGTTATGCTCTACCAGTATCGGAACATCGCACAGCCCTCTTCGAACGTAGCTTCTCTTACACACCCGTAGTCTTATATAACTTCATTGGTCCCATAGGTCAAAATTAGTTGATGTTTTTCGTAGAAAAATCAAAACCTGTCTTATTAATGCCAACCCGAGACTAATTTATTTTTAATATTTTCATAAATAACATATTTTACTTTGTGTATTTGTGTATAGTGTTCTCTTCGCTTTCACGGCTGTATAGCGGTATTTTTGTTCAAAAAAAATTATGAAAATTCCTGGTTGAGCAGAAAACTTCAAAAGACGGTGCTAAAGTAAATAATGGAGAAGAGGGAACAGACTCTTTGTAAAACTCCTTCGAGGAGAACCAGTCACGCTATTCATTGCAAGATAATTTTTTTTAAAAAACAGACGGGTTTTTGCCTAAAAAGTATCACTAAAAAATATTCTGTGGCAAAACTGTATTGTATTTGTACATTTACGTTGTTCGTTCAATAAAACCATTTATTATATATTATTATATTAAATGTGTTAAACTAAATCCCATGACAATTTTGTACGTTTTTAAAATTCATATTTAAAAAAGGTAATTCGATATCAGCATAATTTGTGACAAGCGATATTCTTTGTGTTACAACTAGTTCCCTGTTCAAAAACGTCCTCTTACGCCTCTGCTGATTACGACACACAAGATGCTGAGAGGCTCAGCCACAGAGCCAAGATTTAGATAATGTTCTAAACTTCCAACTTGTTAACCTACTATAACCAAGAATAGCTCGAGCTCACTGATTTCATTTTAATGCCATTTGTTTTCTTTTGCGTCGACATTTTTTGCCCATTTAAATTTAACAACCTGCATGCTTACAATATTATCTTCATCGTTGGAAATTATAATGTATGTACATTTTTTGTTTGTATGTGTGTCTAATTTTGCATGAAATTACTCCTTTGTTTTATCCTGCGTCTTTCTTCGGTTGTATTGAACTATTCATTTCTTGCTAAGTGATGTTGAGTTATTTCAAATTAGGGAATAACGTGATATTAGGCAATCGTACAGATATAGCGGTAAATCTACTGACTTATAAATAACATATCAATTAAGTACGTTCTAGAGCTAGCAATTCATAAAATGTTGTGGCAATGGATTAATTTTTATTTTTTTAAACTTACACCTGAGGGTGGTAGTAATTTAATATTTAAAATGTCGCCATCTGAGATTTTTCTGGTCATTATATTTCAAATAATACAGATAAAAAAAATTAAAAAATTAAAGAAAATTGAACCCATTTCAAGAAAAGGATCACTAAATATTATGAAATAAAATTTCATCGTCGCAGTGGCACGAATCGTGATTTTTTCGTTCAAAATTATCTACAGCACTTGTTTCGCAACCGATTGGGATACATTTTTTTTAATACTCGTTATTTAATTTTCAAAAAACGTAAAAGAGTTGATTTTTGAATTATGCTAACCAAAATTATTGAGCTTAGCCAAAATAGCTATTTTTTTATTTAAATCTTAATAAAACCTACAAAAAGAAACTTTCTTCTTATCCAATTTACATAAAACTTGTTACTCGGGGGTTTTTAAGGTCGCTGATTACGAATCTGATATCCAAATTGTTATAAACCAACCTGCAAGATGGCGGAATCAATGGCGGCAATAAAATGCTAAAAAATGATGAAAAATTAAATATTTTCGTTTTTGCCGAGAAGTTTTGAATATTTCTGATAAGTACTTTTAAGTTAAAATAGACTAAATTTTAAGTTTCAGGGAGGAATTCAAGAGAGCTGATGCAAGATGGCGGCAATAAGATAATAAAACTAATTTAAAAATAAATTAAATGCATTAAACTAAATAGGCTATTCCTAAGAATTATTAATAGATTTAAAAAGAAACAAATCTTCTGAAATTTTCAAATATGTCCAATATGGCTGCCATACATTAATTATCAATCATAAATATGCGATTCAATCCTCCATTAATTTTGGACATGACCTTAAGTAGGTCATATTAGTATTTTTTTATCTGCTACTAATATTATTTAAATGTATTTAAGATAATCGACAATTAAAAAAATTGTCAACTTAATTGGAGTACAGTAATATTATTTAAACAATGCAACTTAAAGAAAGAAATTTAAGATTTAAATAATGACGAAAAATTTTTGCACTAAGTTAGGTTTAAAGTTCATGGTGTAAAACTCTTGCCTTAGGTTGTCTAGAGTTCTTGGTTTAAGATTCTATTAGGCTTAGGTTATGTTAAGTTTAATATTCTTGTTTTAAAGTTCTTGGTGTTAGGCATTTATTATATTATTAGCGGATAAAAAAAGAAATATTAATATGACCTACTTAAGGTTATGTTCAAAATTAATGGAGGACTGAATCGCATATTTATGACTGATAAACACAGCCACACACACAAAAAAAAATCTTTTAGATCTGGGGATCAGACTATCATATCCTATAGTATTTTGACCCGCTGAAT
The DNA here is from genome assembly GCA_936432065.2 of Rutpela maculata. NCBI lineage: Eukaryota > Metazoa > Arthropoda > Insecta > Coleoptera > Cerambycidae > Rutpela > Rutpela maculata. The sequence goes on along the minus strand of OW386289.2, from coordinate 54,266,670 downwards.
CCAAATATATCATCAGATTTGAGCCAGCACGTCTCAGTTTTGCATAAAATGCAAAAAACCTTGATCTTGTAGCACTTATTTTCACAGTTTTTAGCATTTTCTGCAAAACTGAAACGTGCTGGCTCAAATCTGATGCAGATTTGGATTCAGCGGGTCAAAATACTATAGGATATGAAAGTCTGATCCCCATATCAGAAAAAAATTGTGTGGCTGTGCACAGCAAAAAAAAATATTTTTTTTTTATCTTTTGGGATCAGATTTTCATATCCTATAGTATTTTGACCCCCTGAATCCAAATCTGCCAACAGATTTGAGCCAGCACGTCTCAGTTTTGCAGAAAATGCAAAAAACCTTGGCTTGCAGCACTTATTTTCACGGTTTTTGCATTTTTTGCAGAATTGAGACGTGATGGCTCAAATCTGATGGCAGTTTTGGATTCAGCGGGTCAAAGTACTATAGAATATGACAGTCTGATCCGCAGATCTGACAGAAATTTTTTTTGTGTGGCTGTGTAAGTAATGTATGGCAGCCATATTGGATATATTTGAAAATTTCAGAAAATTTGTTCCTTTTTAAATTTTTTAATAATTCTTAGGAATAGCTTATTTAGTTTAATACATTTAAGTTAGTTTAATACATTTAAGTTAGTTTTATCATCTTATTGTCGCCATATTGGAGCCACCATCTTGAATTTCTTGCTGGAACTTAAAATTTAGTCTACTTTAACTTAAAAGTGCTTATCAGAAATATTCAAAACTTCTCGGCATAAACATTAACAAAAATATTTTATTTTTCCTAATTTTTTAGCATTTTATAGCCGCCATTGATTCCGCCATCTTGCAGATTGGTTTATGATAATTTGGATATTGAGTTCGTAATCAACGACCTCAAAAACCTTCGAGGTACTAGATTTATGTAAATTGGATAAGTTTTATTAAGATATAAATAAAAAATGGCCATTTTTTTCAATCTCAATAATTTTGGTTAGCACAATTCAAAAATCGGCTCTCTTACGTTTTTTGGAAATGAAATAACGAGTATTTAAAAAAATGTATCCCAGTGGTTGCGAAACATGTGCTCTAGATAATTTTGAACGAAAAAATCACGATTCGTGCCACTGTGCGTCGCTTGATTCATGTACATTATTACCCAATAGTCCAGTCATTGAAGGTAAAATACGGCGATACTGTATAATTTTGCCAAACAGCACCGATTTGCACAAAAATATGGATTTAGGTTCTACTTACCCTCTAATCTAAAGTACCGGGGGATGCTTTCACCCTGAGGGTGGATGCCACCCCTTCTCGGGGGTGAAAAATATTTCATTGAAAATAAGTCCGGGAGTGGATAGATTGACTATTTCTAAGCAACTTTTGTTCTATAAAGTTTTTTCTGAAAGTCAATACTTTTCGACTTATTCGTGAGTGAAAGTGTCAATTTTTCAACCAATAAACCCACGTTTTCAGAAGGTTTTTCGCGAATAACTCAAAAAGTAAGTATTTTATCGAAAAAATCATTCTTAGTGAAAATGTAGCTTATAAAAAAACAAAAAGAATGGAAAACCTTCATTTTTGTTTTTTATGAATAGGTGTAAGTATGCTGTACCTAAATATAGCTATAATGTGTATTCATCAATGCTCCAATATACGTCTTCTGATATCTGCAAAAATATGTGATTGGTTTTTTACCAGTCGTTTAGTTTTTAAGCAATCAAGTCCTTCAAAAAACCATTTTGTAGATTTTTTCAAGAGCTATAAGCTCATATAATTTAATTTAATTTTCTTTCAGCCCTTATTTTTGAAAGGGTTTGAGCTTAAAGGGTTTGAACAAGTTAATATTTAAGAAAATATGCAAACTTTAAACGGCCATATTTTACTCAAGTTTTATCCAAAAGAAAATAAAACGGAAATTTTCAGAAAAGCAAAACCTACAATTTTGTACTCTACAATATTTTGCGTATCATTAAAAGTTTTTGAGTTATTTTGAAGAAAAGGCAATTTTTTTGCAAAATTACAAAAATGCTTTTTTCACTTCAAGCTCAATTTGTTTCAAAACTAAGCACTTTAAACCGGTCAAACTTCTAGAGCATATTACAAGTACATAAATAAAGTAAATTGTAAAGTGGTAACGATTATTTTCAATTGGGGTGGTAATTAGGAGGTGATTTTCACATTTTTTTGACACCGAAAAAAATAGGGACCAACATTATTCTCGTCATAACTCGCTTAGTTTTGATGCTAGGGACTTTTATAAAAAATAAAAATAAAGGTTTTTTCAAGCAATTCAAAAAAGGTTTCACGAGTTTCCCTGAAAAATGCATTGATTTTTAGCAACTTCACGTTGAAACTTTCAATTTTGGCGTTTGACGAATAAGAACCAACCTTCAACAAGCTATTACTCCGCTTGTATTGGGACTACAGGCACCATTCTTCTTGTTTTTGTATAAGCTACATTTTTACTAAGAATAATTTTTTCGATAAAATACTTACTTTTTGAGTTATGTTTGTTGAAAAATTGACACTTTCACTCGCGAATACGTCGAAAAGTATTGACTTTCAGAAAAAACTTTATAGAACAAAAGTTGCTTAGAATTAGTCAATCTATTTATTCCCTACTTATTTTCAATGAAACATTTTTCACCCCCGAGAAGGGGTGGCATCCACCCCCCGGAGTAAAAGCAACCCCGGTATAGGGCCAACTTTAGAGTAGAGGGTAAGTAGAACCTAAATCCAAATTTTTATGAAAATCGGTGCTGTTTGGCAAAATTATACGGGAAATAGGTCATTGACTGGACTACAAGTAACAATTTAAATACCTTTTAGACTTATTTAAGTTTTATCAGTGTTTTATAATAAACCAGTGATTTTGGCCGGATTTATTAAATGCCAAATTCAATTTCATTTCAGTTTTAAAAAGGCATTCAAGAATTTATAACAAAACTAAATTATCCTTTAATCTTCATTGGTTTATGGCTGCTTTATCAAGATATTTGTCAAGCCTTCAATAAAACTCTGCAGTTGCAGATGGCCAAATTAGTTGACGGAAGCATGTCTAGTGTAGCATTCAATGTTTCACTCTTTGTAGAATTGTTTGAGAGTAATAATTATTATAGGAACAATGAATTTTCTTTTATTTAAAGTTTTGTGTTGTATACAACCTCGTCATTCACTCCGTACGTGCGTGGGCGTATTTCTTAATAATTATGACTACAGTGTAATTTACTCCATGAACTTACAGCGGTTTGACACAGTAATTCGAAAATTTATGGTTATTTGCCATTTAAACACTTACTTGGTAGGTGACATTTATATTATGGGATTTTTTTTCGCCTCAGACCACACGTTCACATTTACAGGGTTTTAACGTAATTTGGCGCTTTTAAAATATGCAAGATAAAAGTAATGTTTGTTTAAGTGCAAATATTTCAAAATACTATGTATAAATTACGCTGGGGAAAATATAAAAGTAATTGAAATTTTAATTTATGGAGTTATCCTGACTTTATAGTATTATTTTAATGTTCTTAAAATATCATCTACCTACGGTATCGTTTAGATTTTATTAATCCTAAAGACATGAAACGACTATCTTGACCTTTAGCATATATAAGCATTTCAAGGATAAGGTAATTTCCTATACCTGGTAAGTTACTACTTTGAAATTTTCCCGCATCGGAAAAGAAGCGGTGTATAAATACTGATTGGAGTATAACTTTAGCGCTTCATAAAATATAAATTATTACGTTGGGTTGCATCAAATGTCAAAACCGTAATATGTAGATATAGAGAAAGTTCGGTAATAACTTTGCTGATCCTCTATCTTAAATGCTGCGATTTTCAATCAAAAAAATTTTTAACCGGCTCAAGAAATAAAAAAATAGGTAGGTTCTTCAATCGATTCGTACGTGTCTTTTATATGTTCAGTAGTGGGGCGCGCCGCGGAGCATAATGGTCCCAAATCTTGTCGGAAATGAACAATTCTTTTTTTAAATTAAGACTTACCAACATTTCCAAATCCTCGGAGCCCGAATTTTGAAAAAAAATTTTTTTTTATTGTATTAGATTAAAGGCAAAGACATTTTTTTTGCCTTTAACTTAATATAATAAAAGAGGAATTTTTTTTTAAATTCGGGCTCTGTTGGAATTTCGGTAAGTTTTAATTTAAAAAGAAAATTGTTCATTTCCGACAAGATTTTTTAGTAAAATAAAAATTTAAAATTGTCGTTTTTGGAACTTACCTAGTGTGCAATCGACCACAACGTTATTTATGTGCAGTTTTGCCGAGAATTTTATTTTCACCTCAATTTAACGCATATTACGTATGCTGTTTTTTAACCCGCGACCCAGAAAGAAGGAATGTTATAAGTTTGACGGTACGTTTGCACGTCCGTGTGCCTGTGTGTTGTTTCATATCTCTTCAACGAATGATCCGATTTTTATGTGTTTTTTTTAGTTTGAAAAAGTATTTTATCTAGATTTTTAGTAAGGTTATACTTCTAGAATAAATATATGATTTTTTCATTCTTATTAACTGAGATGCTTACGTTGCTCGATCTCTAAAAAAGACCATCAACGTCAATCTGAATTTTGTTACAGTTAAAGTTTGTTAAAAATTATGGGCTGCATTGCATACCTCAAATATAAATAATACACTTTTTATTATACAAATGGCTTGTTTCAAGTGAGAACTAATTTCACGCTATTTTGATCTGTGTTAGAAAACAAGGCAATTAATTTTGTAGTGCAAATACAATGGATACTATGAGTTAACTGTTGTTTCACACTATTAGTACCTAGGCTATTTTTAACCCGCGATTTTGCTTAGCAAATTTAGATCGACAAGGAGAAATTTGGAAATTCCACTTAACTACTTCATGTGTGAATTTATTTAATTGGTTTTAAATTTATTCCAAAATAAAAATGTAAATGTTAATTTTATCTGCAAAATCAAATTTTATGGCTTTTAATTGCGGTATTAAGCGTCTGTGGCAAGTGGTAGATACAATTTTAATACATAAAATTTTATTAAGTTTCAAAATTAAGTGGTACCTGCTATCTGTTATTTTTCTTATAAAAGTCATCTTATGGGATTAAAAACTCCAATTAACATCATTTTATGACAGTCATTTTGAGGCAACTGTAGCCCCACACTATGAGGCCTGGCGACCGTTCACAGTCGACATGTAGTGACATCAAACAATTTATTTACTCACACATAAATTATTTTAAGCTTTTTAGTAAGCTGGAAAACGCAATAAGAATTTTCTAGCGGATTATGTTACTGTAAGGCCCTTGAGCCTCAGGGTATTTTTGTTGCACGTTTAATAATAATCTTTTGTATGTGACGCTTGACATAAGCAAATCGGTCAAATAGATATCCAATTACTAGAAGGTAAATAGCTAGCGGCAGCTGCCATCTTGATGACGTCATAACTAAGTACTCCACATTCAGAAGTTTAATTAAGTAAACCTACACAAACTGACAATTAAACATTCCTTTGTCAGTTGTTTGAGCCATGGTACTCTTTTAAAGTTCCCTGCAACAGTGGATTTTCATTGTCAATTTAAGAATTTCTATTTGTTACGGGAAAACTTCATAAGTAGGTATTTTTTCAAGAAATTTGATACAAATCCATTTGAGAGGTTGCAGAGTCCAGTGGAGTACTCAGATTTGACATAAAAAAAATCGCTAATATGATTTCTTCATTTCCACTCCGAAAAATGATCGCAGTGAGCCGAGCTTTTATGTTTTATAAAATTTGATGTATCACAAGAATGCACTTTTCGGAGGTCCACGTTAAAAAAAAACCTGATCTAAATCGGACTTAAAATAAACTTTTTATGGGGGTGTTATGTTTATACAGATAGATCCACATTCTGATCAGTACATTTTTGCAATTTGAAAAGTGTTTAACTTTATTATTTACCAGAATTTTAAAATATTATGTGGTGATATGAACATAAAGTAACTCAACTGCTGAACTTATTGATCTTGTTACTACATTTTGAAAAAAAATGTAGTATAAGTTTTGCATTTTTCTAGTGGACCGAAAAAAACGTTGGATCGAAATGAAAGTCGTATCTATCGACTCGAAAACGAATTTAGAAAATTCCGTCCGTCGGTCTGTCGGTGTGTCGTCTGTCGGTCTGTCACGCTCAGTCCCCCTAATCCGTTTTCTGATTTCGATGAAACTTGGGTGGTTAATAGGAGGCTTTTAGAAAACCTTAACGCTGGAAGCTCGGCTCCGTTCGGAAACGGGAAGTACCCGATATAAACGTTTCAAGTTTTTCGGGAAAAATTGAATAACTCGGTAACGGGCAATCGGATCGAGATATTTCAAAAAAGAAATGGTGCCGCTGACAACGATCTACAGATAAGTATACCAGAGACTATGTCGAAAAACAAATGGAAATTTAATTTTTTTGAAAAAACTGGTTTTCTCGAAATCGGGCTAGGAAGCACGATAACTGTCCAGGATATTGATCGACTTCGATAAGACTTGGAGGAATTAAAGGTACACGGCTACAAATGAAGTCTGTTGCTGACGGCCCGAATCCGTTGACCGCAAGTACTTTTTTCCAAGGCCGAGTACGATTTTCCAAAGAAATTAATAACTACCGAACCGAAGGTCCGATTTTGATTTTCAAAAATGGCGATTGCAGAGTTCGATTAATTCTATTAAGTGACGTTTGTGAGAAATTTGACAAAACAAAAGCAAATCTACAAATCCTGGAAAACTTGATTTTTTTAATAAATTCTACAAATATCGAACAGTTTCCTAATAAAAATCGAAAATTAAGTATTCCGTCGATCAATCTCTATAATCAGTATAAGGCACGGACCTTTTTGGACAAAAAATCTGAAATAGAGTTTTTTCGAAAAATAAAAATAAACGAATTATTTACAAAGATGCATGACCACAATATAACCGATGCCCTTTCCGTATTTCAAAATGTAGTTAGCCTTTACTTTAGTCAATGCAAAAAGAAAAAAAAAAGGAAAATAAAACATGTCAAAATGTACTGAGTCATCCTACGACCCTCTGCTGAAAAGGTACTGAATCATCCCAACAGGGATAAAAAGCATATCAAAATGTAGTTTTTAGCTTGTTAGTTTCTTTATACTAAACTATTTTTATGAACCTACCCTATTCAGCAATAAAACTAATATTGCCATTGACTGTATATTTACAAAATTTAATGATGATTTAATTGAAGAAGGTGTAATTCAGAGTGGCCTTTTAAATCACTTCGATGCTCATGCAATAACTGTGTCTTACAAGTGCGGTTTTTCGCTTACTCTAGAAAAAATATTTTGCAGTTTACTAACTATCTCAAAGCTGAAACATTGGAACATTATTGAAGATAATATTGAAAACAAATTCAAACCTTTTTGTGAAATTCTATTATTATATTATGACATTAGCTGTAAAATAGTAACAGAAAGTTTTAATCATTCACCAGACAATAAAAATTGGTTGAAAACAGGAGTAAAAAGTGTGCTTATGTTCCAATATAATGAATATTTATTAAATTTAATAGATATATTTATCTTTTCTCAAATTCCAAAATTCGATATTTTACAAGCGTCTTCTTCACAATTTTCTACCATTTAATATTCAGCATTTCGTATGCTTTTAAGGAAGCCGTTTGGAATCGAATCGGGTTTTTTTCTTTAAAGGTAAATACTGATATCAGCGTTTACAATTATTTACCATATTGCCTAATCTGACCTAATACTTAGTCGACATGTCTCTTAAATCTTTTCTATCTCAGATCTTGTTACATCACCGTTGGGCTTTAGGAAAAATTATAATAAATATCACCCGTTAAGGTAATAAATAATACAATTCAAACAAAACACCAGTGGTGAGTGAAAACGACTAGCTGATCTAATGCGAGAGCTGGGTTTTTCGGGTTCTGTTCGTTTTAGGTGAGCAAGAGGTAGAATTAATATTTTTACAGTATTGCACCAAACCAGTTTGTTTCGTTATCTAGGGGTAGCTAAAAAAATGATGTTTTATCAGGACGCCATTCACTGAAATATTTAAGCAATGGCTAACCCCTAAAATAATGAAACTGACAGCTGTGGATAGGTTACATTGCAGATCGGACAGACACAGACAACAAAAATAAAAAATGAAATTTAAGATAAAAAAAATCACAATTTATTAATGTACTTCAATATCGTTATCAGAAAAAATGTAGAACAATAAATGGCAAATTTAATATGGATTACGTAATCTCCTTGACTAATAAATATCTCTAATTAATCTAATGAACACTAAAAAATCAACACGTTAAATAGTTCTAATAAATCAATTATGTGCAATGAGATATTTTAATCATTAATACTTAAATAAAATTAACGAATCAATAACTTAATTAAAAATTACACAATTTAAAGTTCACTGATATGAGCAGAAAAAATGTTTTTTTGCAATGAATAGAGAAATACAATAAATGAAAAATATCACTTTCTCACCAATTTTCTAAAATGCTCTACACTAGGCGATAAGTCCTAGTGAGCTCCAATAGTCCCTGCCAAAGATCTCCACTAAACACAGTTGAGCCCCCGACGTGGTAGGATGACTGCCTGACCTGTATGACGCTAGAGTTTTGCTATTTGTAGAGGTTACGTGAGTTGAATAAAGTTGACTCTACTTGACTGGAATACTTGACTGGACTCGAAACTAAACTTGACTTAATGAACTCGACTTGACTACATTAACTTAACTGGACTATCATAGTTTGGATCTATGAAATTCTCGATAGATATTTAAGCAAACCAAACTGTACCATAAGATTTCCCCTTATCGTTTTGAGTTCAGATTACAAATGATAATCAGCAAAATAAATTGGCAAACTTGAATTGCTGTTTGTCCTTAATCAGCAAAACTTATATTGTTGTTATATATAAATATAATCAAATTCAAATTATATTTTCAGCAAAAATGTATCAGCAAAACTCCTACGTTTTTGGAAGAAAGAAAACATTGTTATTAACACGTGTTCGTACCAATATGGTTATCATAAATAAGTTGATAAAAAATTAAATAGCAGAAAAAGAAAAATATGGCTAAAGGCCGTTAGATATGAATTAGAGGAATTGACTAAATAATTCTAAATACCTTTTACTGTATGGATCACTTAGATAAACGCAGATAACACAGAAGTGACAATTATATCGAACAAAGTAGGAGTGATAGCACTTGCTGAGCAGAAACGGGAAATGACGCCGCTCTATCAACTTATTAAAAGATACCCCTGCCAAAACTCTATTTTTTGTGCTACCATATTTCATAAAGTAAAATTTACTATTGATTAAGATAACTAAAAGGTACGAAAGTTCGCGGCAAATGGAAAATTACTAGTTAAGCGGATATGGCATGTGTGTTTAATGGGAGGCGGTGGCAGAAACTGTAAAATATAAAATAAACAGATGTATAAATACAATAATATAAATAGACATGATCTTAAATCTAATTACATTTGTAAGGATAATTAAATATCTGGGCTGTTACTACTATAGATGGTAAATACTGGTACAGTATTTCTTAAAGAGTAGGTGTGACTAACTGGAATTTAATAAAAATGCGTAAAATTCCCAGATAAACGCAACAATCTAAATTAACTCATCCAGAATGGGAGTTCGTGACTCCTTGTTGGAACAATCAGAAAATATTGTTGCCTCTGCAAATGTCAGTAATTAAAACATATATAAGTTCGTTAATTAAAAGAGTTAATGGTGTGTTAAATAATGCAATCTATATTCAAATTCTTTGCACATTCCTTAAGTACTCGGATACATTTTTGAGGGATTTGGAAATTGTAAAAATTCGTAAATTAGTGTTATTGAATAAAGGATAACGGAAAATGCGTGTCGTTAACTTTCATGGAAGAGAGAAGAATGGCTCGTGTTGTAGCATAAACAAATGGCGTTTAATATGCTGGGAATGAATACCAAGGGAGGCCAAGGACCATAAGAAATTGCATACATGATACTTGGTGTAACTGCTGCTGTTTAAAAAGTTCTCTGCAACATCTTATGTGAATTCATTCCTGAATATGACGTTCCATTTTTCTTGCCAATTTGATCTTTCCTACATCCATTCCAAATAACTCTATCCTGTGAGAATGTTCATCGTAGAATCCCTGTGACATATTGTTCTAACTCAATCAATAACAACTATTCTTGTTGTTAGAAGTTAATTATAAGAACCTTGCAGAAATCATTTAATGCTTTATTTTCCATTCACCATAGTACAGTGTATAGGAATCGTCATAAAATTATTTTAAAACTATGATAAATAATTACACTACATAGAAAATAAAGACCCAATAATTTATAGATAAAGGTAAATACATTATAGTTGAGCTACACAAATTATGTATCTATGTGAAAATCTTCCGCCCGATAGTAGCTTTCCTTATTAAAAACTCTTTAAGGGGGACTCTAAAAGATCAAAACTATCTAGTAGGTTTAATATGAACAGATAAATTATTGAATATTACTAATACACCCATATCAGGTGATTTATAAGATGTGTTGAATATGCGAAAGGAATATTTTCTAGTTTTCAAGGGGCTGGCGTGGAAACAAGTACAATATGCAATATTCTGTCTTTTAAAAAAATCGAGTTATTTTATAGGGATGAGAGGGTGAGAGGGTGGAAGCGGTACATTTATTATAATTTTAAGTGGAGGGTAGTAGCTACTGCTTTAGCGTTAAGCATTGAACTTTAAAGTAGATTATAGTAAAGATTTCAATTTATTGTGTTAACTGGAACCAACCCTCATGGGTGCGCCTTATTTCCCAACGTACTATTAATTTTAATGAAAAAAGTGTAGATATGTTTTTGGTAGAGAATGTTATAAGGAATAATTGTGTATACAGGGTGTTTCGAAAAGATTGGGACAACGCTTAGCCGTAGATTCTTGATATCAAAACAAGTCGATTTAACTCCAAAAGTAGTGGTCTAACTCTTTTCGTTTTCAAGATGCAGGGTGGCAAAGTAACGACATGTTTTTCAGGTAGCTAATTGCAATGGTGATATTGTGAAGCCAAATTTTATAGATGGCGCTAGTTACAGGACTTTTACGCGACACTTTAAGCCATAACTTTTTAGAGGTTACATTTTGGACATAGTCTTCTAGTATAATCGAAACGTAATTTAGTTTCCTAAAGAAAAGGTGTACTTGTTTAAACGCGATAAAATGCACACTTTCAGAGAAATACGCGATTTTCAACTTTTCAACAATATAACTTTGAAGTAGATACGTGCAATAGTCTCCAAGATAGAGACAAATTACGAATACAATTTTTTTACTTTGCCACCCTGTATCTTGAAAACGAAAAGAGTTAGACCACTACTTTTTGAGTTAAATCGACTTGTTTTGATGTCAAGTATATACGGCTAAGCGTTGTACCAATCTTTTCGAAACACCCTGTATAAACATTTTTATCGAAAAGTGCAACGTTCCCGAGATAATCTAGAAAACCTCAAAAGGGGGGTGGAAACGTTGTCCTAGGGGAAGAAGCACACTATTTAGGGGCGGAAACTTTTCGGTTTTGTAATTCTTATGCTATCCTTAACATTTCTACTAATTATCAAAACTTTATGAATTTTGTCAGATATAAATCGTTACATTATTGAACTATTGGTAGCTTGAGTAAACCAACCCCAAAGGAAGATGGTGTATCTCAGTAAAGAATCTACATTTGCATTTACTTTTAAGAACTGATCCTGCGGAGAACAGTTTATAGATTAATGAACAACTAGTTTTGTCTACGTAGCTTAGAAACAAGATACTGTGATATTTCCACCTCATAATATACCCTAATTTAACACTTGTAAGGGCAGGTAATATAGATAAGTTATTTAGTATAGGATTGGAGTTACTGTACATTCCTTGCAGTTGTGTAAGCGTAAATAGTTAGTTAGTTTTCTTATTGTTAAAATATAAGGAGTTGCTAGAGAATCATGTATTTAAATTAGAAAGAGTAGTAGTATTAGTAGTAAGTAGTAGTAGTAGTAGTAGTAGTAGTAGTAGTAGTAGTAGTAGTAGTAGTAGCATTGTGTGAATCTTCCAGTCATATATCATCCTTGTAAGATGCAAGGGCAGATGTGTCATTGGCATATGTGGTTAAGTTAGTATTTGGTACTGAATTTTTTACATCGTTAATGTAAAGTATGAAAAGAATAGGGCATATAACGAAGCTCTGGGGCAATCCTTGGTGTTAGACTGCGAAAAACTTTTGGAGCTGCCAGTAACGTAAGTTAGATGAACATATTGACACCGGATATTCAAATAATAGTTTATCCAGTTTAAAGCTTACTTTCGATAACATATTTATTTAGTTTGGATACAAGTAAATCGTTATCAACGCAATCGAGTGCCTTGCTGAGATCACAGAATACCCCTACAGGACTCTCTCCAGCACCAATGCTGTTAGTGATATTGTTATTAAAATATCGAACTTGTTACCTAGTTAGTACTTTTATTTTTTTCAAAGTCATATTGATTTTCAGTATTAATGTTGTTTTCCTCCAAATAAAAATTAAGTCTTGTGTTATTGAAAAGGCATAGCCCTCTGTGGTACATATGCTGAAAAAAATAAAAACATTTTGAATGTTAAAAATTCTAAAAGATGCATCGGATCGGCGCCACAACCGTAAATCCACCAAAATTTGATTTGATTATGGATGGGGGATTTTTCATATATAAACTCATCTGTCAAAGGGGGTCCTCAGTTTCCTCAATTTGTGGTGGTTACGTGAAATTCGTCAAGACCCATTAATATGATTTTTAATATTTTTCAGCATACTTTGGTACCACAGGAGGCTTTGCCTTTGTAGCAGCGAATGTTTTTTTGGTCATAAGTAGATCCTAATTTGTTCTATACTTGAGTAAAATTTGATTCAAATCGGAAATAAAATAAAAAAGTTATAAGGGCGTCTTCATTTTAAGTGAGTCACACTGTATATTTAATGAAATGTATAGATATCGACAAAATATTACGTTAGTAAATACGTCGAGTGTTGTTTTTTTTATTATCTATTGTGACTGGCGAATATCTCGTATACTATAACACATAGGAAGAAAATGAATATGGACATTCTTGTGGGAAATTTAATTATGTTTAATTTTGCATGGATTACCTTTTTTCCATACGACGCATAGTTTCCGAGATATAAGCGAAATACCAAAAAATGAGACCTTTAAAGTGCCCCCCTCCCCCCTGTTCACCACCTAGGAGTGGGAACTTTTGATATTTTCATCTCCAGACTAGTCCAAAGAAAATTCCGAAGTCGAATTTTCTGTCCCTAAAATTTCCCTCTATAATCATTCGTTGCCTGGTTGTTAAGGTAAGCATTCTCAAACATTTTGAAGAATTCCGAGACCTCTGTAATCGGCCTGTAATTATTAATATTTAGAGGATCTCTTTTTTTAATATTAAATTCACTTTTCCTATTTTACAGCTGTTTGGAAAACATCCACAACAAAAAAAAAGATTTATTAATTTGATACAATAATTTACATTTACACATATTTCTTTAGTATTTCTTAACAGTAGCCACTCCCTGCACTGCGTTTATTGTCTACATACACCAGAATCGTGCGTATTGAATTCTGTCCTGTCAATAAACCACGTAACAGACACCAGATAAACATAAAGATGAACTTGGAAGATTTACGTAGTCTGAAATATGAAATGTGATTATTTCATGATTACAATGTTTCTTGGGTAAGCGAGAGAGATACTAGCGATTTGAATTAAATTCAACTGCAACGCATGTCTCTAAAAGAAAGCTGAATTACATATTTGCTCCAAGGAAAGATCACCATATCAACAAACTTTTCTAGTGGGAATTAAAACAAATACCTTGTGCAAGATCTGATGATAAAAATATGCAGACATAAAACAATACAAATATAATAAGTCACAATTCATATTAAGCAATTGACATTCATATCTGGTTGTTGAAAACAACTCGGTAATTTTACTATCCACATCAAGCAGCACTTAATATTACTTCCTTTCTTTAGATGATTATCTCCTTTAGGTTCAATGTGAGAAATTTTTTTACAGTTACACACTCTATCCGCTTTATGGTATTACTATTCGTTTTTATTATACTTTTAAAACTTTTACTAGAAGATGACAAATTACCTTAATATGGAATGTTTAAATGAAATAATTTTATGATCGTTTATAGTACTAGTGGTATGAAATTATATGTGCAGCTTTATAATTGAGTGCAGGGACCTGTTAGATTTTTATTAAGAAATAATAAAAGAGCTAGCTAAATTATAAAATTAATTTTAACTTTCTTGATAATGCAAAATAAGTTTACGAAACTCGCATCTAGTGTGATACAGTGTCGACTGAAAATTGTTACAGTTTTAATAACATTATGGATCTCATGGGGAAATATTTCTCTCTCCAGTAGTGTGTTAAGATATCAAAATATAATAGAAGAATTGGGTACCTACTCATTTTTGTGTCATAAAGGTCCAAAACCTTAATAGTGCAATACCTAGATGTAAAAAATATGTTAAATTTCGCAATAATTTCATATGTAATGATAACACAAATCTACAAAAAAAAAGATCTAGTCCTAAGGTTTCCATCTAACTTTTCTGAAGTATTTTGACGCGCTGAAGCTAATTTTGGACAAAACGATTTTTTCTATCTTATCACTTTTTTAGGAAATGAAACTAGGAGGTAAACTGTCGCAATAAAAAAAAATTGTCAAGAATTGGCTTCAGCGCGTCAAAATACTTCAGAAAAGTTAGACCAGAAACTTAGGACAAGCAAGACCTGTTTTTTGCCTTTTTTAGGGGATAAGGGTAGTAGAGAGAAATTGACGAGATAGAATTTTTTTTGTCCAGAATTGGCTTCGGCGCATAGAAATTTTTCCGAAAAGTTGGATCAGAAACTTAGGACAAGACCTTTTTGTTACCCTTTTTGGGGGAAAAGAGAGGTGACAGGAAAAAAACTGTTAAGACAGAAAAATTTGTTTTCTCCAAAATTGGCTTCAGCGTGTCAAAATACTTCAGAAATTTAGATGAGAACCTTAGTGTAAAACCTTTTTATTGTAGACCTTTGTAATTTTACTTCCACATCCAGTGGAAGTATAGTAACGACAAAAAAATTTTTAAAAATTTTTATTGTTCAAATAGGCTTAGAATGTCATGAAACGTCGAGATTTTAAGTTTGAGCGAAAAAAAAATTTCTGTCTGTCGGTCTGTCGGTCTGTCGGTCTGTCGGTCTGTCGGTCTGTCGGTCTGTCGGTCTGTCGGTCTGTAACTTTTTTTTGTGCGCACGTTTACTCTGGAACCGTTTAAGATATTGACTTGAAATTTGGTACACGTATGTATTTTAACGTGATCTGGAACTAGATTATATTTTCATCTTGTTCCATCGAAGGGTTGGGGGTAAATTGGGGTAAATTTGGGGTAAATAGGTAAATTAAGCAGGTAAGAGTCCAGAAAATTGGTATTTAGTATATTAAAGAAAAGCTAAGGTCTCAAAAAAATTTTTGGCATTAGCCACCCCCATTACCACCCCCACCCCATTTTTAAAGGGGATGAAAAAAAATTGTGATTTAGTGTGTGTGTACAAGAACCAGAAACCTCAAAATATGTTTTTACTTCATCCACCCCCACTACCACCCCCTAGCACCACCCCCACCCCACTACCGATGTGGGGTATCGTTTTATAGGTTTTTGGGGTAGAGGATTTCAAATATGATATTATTAAAGTTCCATAAGCAATTATTTCCACGTACAAAATTTTTTCGTTGTGAGTGACTTGGATAGAAAATCTTGATGTGGAAGTAGTGATTCCTTGGGCAGCGGTTTTTCTTTATGAGTTATTATTGTAGTAAGAGTTTTCGCCTTCAGTTTCAATATGGTCCGTATACATGCTCTTACCCTCAAGGGGTGAAAACCATTCCTAAATTTAAATATTCAGTATTTGAAAAAGTATTACTAATTTATTTTTGAAACATGGGATAGTTATGTTTTTGGGATCGCTGATTATGAATCTGAAGTCAAAATTTTTTTCTCAAAAAACAGTGTTTTTAACGGACAAAAGAAATTAGCATCTAGGTGATGCTATATATTAAGGATAGAATTTTGCAGAGTGGGAGGGAAATATGCGTTTATTTTCCGTTTATTATAAATATTATAAATCATGTAACCTTTAAAATAGTTTCAGGTCTAAGGAGTACAACCATATACAGTTTTTATCATAAATATAATGTCTCACACCTAAAAATATATAAACTGAAACAAAAATATTAAATGATAATGAAGAAATAATTAAATCAACGGCCGTTAACCTTCCGGAAAATATTTCTTTTTCCGTTATCAAAACTTTCACTTGTAAGCATGTCAAACATGATAGCCAACAAACTGTCATGTTTGCAACTGAGGGATGCTTGATATATTGGAGCATGTCATCTATATAAAGCAAGAACAGAGTTGGTCCCAAAACGGAACCTTGTGGTACTTTAATATCAACACTCCTCAAACAGCATATATCGCCGCGAATCTTAACTTATAGCATATGTTCTGAAAGATGATGATTTTTTGAGCTACTTCTCTAACGCCGTGTCTCTCTAGTTTGCATAATAAATTAGGAGTTAAATGAGGTTCTAACACTCGCGCAACCACCTTGTACATATCAGCTACAAGATGAAGGATAGCTTGAATCTAACTTAAATTTAACCACTCTTGATAATTTATACAAGAACTATGTTATTAAATTTAATTAAAAATTCGTTTATCTAAATATCCGCTTGAAATAAAAAATTAGAAATTGCCTTTTTAAAACTACTTTCCCAAATAATTAACACATCATATAAAGTAGCCGCATATAATTAAATTAAATCAAGCTGTATCTCCAGAGCATACATACATAATAAATCATCGAATAATTTGCATTAATTATTGCGTTTTTGAAAATACCGCAGGAGCGAAGTTGCACTCCGTGTGTGGCAGCCTTTTCCATTAATTAACCTAATCTCGGTTGTATCTCTCGTCTACTCATTACATCTAGCTTTTTGTAAGATCCTAGTTAGCCATGCAAGGAAACAAGTGATTGTTTAAAGACATAAAAATCCATTATGTCGAGACTTCCAATGAAGCAACAGAAATGGCTAACAGAAACCAATAAAAGAACTTATGACACATCGACTGACACCATGGGTACTAATGTCATGATTTTTAAACAAAGTTTGGTGTACAAGCAATTAGGTTTTGATTTATTATGAGCACTTCTTTATCTCAACGACATTCGAATGTACCTACTAAAGATAATAAATTATGTCTTCATTAGCTCTGGCTAATTAAATGGCAAACAGCTTATAATAATGACTAGTTTTCTTTAAGTTTTAACAAAGTGAATGTAATTATTTGTGAATATACTAAACCAATTGTGTTGGATTTTGCTCATGGTGTAGTGTTTAGATAAATTGACATTGCTTTTCACGTACTTTAGGCTAAAATTGTCATAGAAACGTGTTATGTCATTGACGTTGACAGTAGATAAAAAAACCGCTACCCAAGGAATCACTACTTCCACATTCAGACTTCCTATCGAAGTCTCTTACAGCGAAAATACTATATTTGTACTTCACAACGTGGAAATATTTGTTTACGGAACTTTAATAATATTATATTTGAAATAGTCTACCTCAAAAACCCATAAAACGATATGCCACGTGGGTAGTGGCGGTGGGGTGGCGGTAGGGGGGTGGTAGGGGGGTGGTAACGGGGGCGGATGAAGAAACAATTTTTGTTTGAGGCTTTTGATTCTTGTACAGGCACTAAATCACAATTTTATTTTTGTTCACCTCTTTCGTAGTGGGGTAGGGGTGGGGGTGGTAATGGGGGTGGCTAATGCCAAAAATATTTTTGATGCCTTAGCTTCTCTTATATATATCAAATATAAATTTTCTTACTTGCTTAATTTACCTATTTACCCCCATTTACCCTTATTTGCCCCCCAACCCTCCTACGGAATGAGATAAAAATATAATCTAGTGCCAGATCCCTCTAAAACACATGCGTGTACTAAATTTCAAGTCAACACCTTAAACGGTTCCAGAGTAAACGTGCGCACAAAAAAAGTTACAGATAGACAGACAGACCGACAGATAGAATTTTTTTTTCGCTCAAACTTAAAATCTCGACGTTTCATGACATTCTAAGCCTATTTGAAGAATAAAAATTTTCAAAATTTTTTTTTGCGTTACCATGCTTACACTGGACGTGTAAGTAATTACGGATCATTAGTGGAGTCAAATTAGGATTTTAATGTGAATTGTCTAGTCAGGGCAGTTTCTCTACTTTAACGTGTTCAGATGGTTAACTTAAGTTCACAGCTCAGTTTTGCAGTTTCTGCGAGGTCGGCGTATTGTTTATTTAAACAATTTAATTTTTTAGATCGTGTTTTTTATTGGTTTTCTTTGAATATTTCGAAATCTATAAGTTCTATGGAAAACAATAAAAAGAAGAAAAATATTCAATTTGAGCTCTACAATAAAAGTATATAAACTATAATTCATTCCAATTGTTATTAATATTTAAAAAAAGTTGAATATTACAAAATCATGCGTTTTTAAACAAATCACCGTTCTTTAAAAAATAATGGATAATATTTAATGAAATTTTGAAAAAATATAGCCCTTATAAAGTACAATCACCGCTTAAAACTTCAAATCAAAATAATTTCTAAAACGGCTCAAATATACAATTGTTGCTAAAATTTTGCACCCTTGTGAAATTCTGCCATCAAGACCAAGAAATGTTTACTATGGTTCAAATTGTAGTAATCTATAAGTACTTTAAGATAACGGAGAACATCTTTTTTTTTTCAAAATTTAAACCCGTCTTATTGTAGTTGTTTATAGTTTTCGAAATTTTAGTCATAAATAAACTCAAGTAATTCTCTGGTAAACGCACAATGAAAGTAGATTTATAAAGCCAACATTTGAAAGAAAAAAAAAATTAATTCTCTACTTGCATTATTTGGAGTTGAGATAGTTAGTTTTTACGTTAATGTCACTTATAAATAAACAAATCGATATTTCTTCTTAAAATTTGATTTTTTGGTTTGGTTATTCTCCAATGCTTGTTATTTTGTTTTTGCTATTTGAAGATAATCCAAAGCTACAATGGTTAAAATAACATCGAATGAAGCGGTTTTGAGAACATAATGCAAATTTTCAATTTTTGTATAACTTTTTAAATTTTTTTCACGAAAATAGTAAACTATCCTAACTCGAACAACTACCCTCATGTTCATGTATACAGCTTTGTAAAACTTTTAATATTACTGATACAATAAAAAAAATATATTTCAGGAGCAGAATTTGAACCCGAGACGTCCGTTTTCTGAATAAAAAGTGCTAGTCGCATTAGCATTAGCATTAAATCAATTTATTTTTGTTTAACTGTGTTACATTTTCGCCATACCCACTGAGCTGTCTAACGACTTAAGGTCCGGTCTGTAAAAACATAATATAACACTTGACATATTTGGTGATTTTTGGATCTCTAACAAAATCGCTAATGATCCCAGTTTAGAGCCTCTATACAGTATCTTTAAACAATTGTAGCTTTGGATTATTTTCAAGTAGCAGAGACAAAATAATTGACATTGGACAATTACCAGTCCAAATTTCAATAGGAAATATCGATTTGTTTATTTATAAGTGACATAAACGTAAAAACTAACGTATCTCAGCTCCAAATGTAAGTAGAGCATTACATTTTTCTTTCAAAGTTGGCTATTTTAATCTACTTTCATTACTCCTTTACAATTTTTGATTTCATAAAAAGACCAGAGAGTTATTTGAATTTGGTTATAACTACAATTTCGAAAATTATAAACAACGGCAATAAAAAGGGTTTAAATTTTGAAAAAAAAAAAAATTCTCTCTCCGTGATCTTAAGGTAGTACTGTCGGTCTTAGAATTAATGTTCAGAATTTAATAAAATTCGGCATATTAGTAGATTATGGTAAGATAATGATCCAATTAAATTTTTGAAGAGCTACAGAGAACCAGTAAAAAAATATTGACATTTGAAATTTTATGCTTTTAACATTGAGAAATCACAGGTTTTATCATATTTTACAAAAAGTACCGTTCAGAT
Organism: Rutpela maculata; assembly: GCA_936432065.2. Lineage (NCBI taxonomy): Eukaryota > Metazoa > Arthropoda > Insecta > Coleoptera > Cerambycidae > Rutpela > Rutpela maculata. The sequence goes on along the minus strand of OW386289.2, from coordinate 54,246,499 downwards.
TTCAATTAAAAAGGAGAAAACAAGAGAAAATAATATACAAAACATTTTAGACACTTAAAAGTACAGCTTTAAAGCATGTGATAGTAGTAATTATTAGCGAATAAACATTGATCCTTATGAAAAATCACAGGTTTCATCATATTTTACAAAAAGTACCGTTCAGATTTCAATTAAAAGGGAGAAAACGAGAGAAAATAATATACAAAACATTTTCGACTCTTAAGAGTACAGCTTCAGAGTATGTGATAGTAGTAATTAGCGAATAAATGTTAAAAGTCTGCTTTTTATATCCTAGTCTATTAGACGTGGCAACGTCGTAAAAGAAGTTACAATGCTCGCGAAATTCAAAAATGCATGGAATATGAGAATGTAGGTTTCATAAAAGTACTTTATTAAAAATAACATGAACGATGTTTGATTAAATTATTAAATCTAATAAAATATATCTTAAAAAAAACATCTTTACCAGAAACCTTTGTTTTGAAAGGTGGAGATTAATGGAGCGTCTAGTTGATACATGATTTTAAGTGGACGGAATATGAGATGAATTTCAATTAATTACCGATTAATTACGGCGACAAAATGGCGTAATTTTATCGGAAAAAGAAAAGTTCCCAATTCCGCCCAAATGCTGATGGTAGCAAAAGATTTGTAGTGGAAAATACTCGTTTAACCTTATTTTTAATTTCAAGCTAGAGGAGATATCTGCGAAAAATAGCAAACATTCGCAAAAGAAAAATAGCAAAGAACAATAGCTCGCATTTCGGAACCGGAAAAACACGTTCATATTTTTGGAAAGACACTAGCGGGACGGCCGTACGATATCGCGACCGGCGCTGTAGCTCAATCGGTTAAGGCGTATTGAGTGGCGAATGTGCTGATCGACTGCCTACCGCGCTCTGGGTTCGACCCCCAGCCCCGGTATTGACAACACCGGTGGGTGTGGATGTATGCGTTTTTCCAAATGTGTAACCCCCTTCCGCACAGCCTTGGCTATGGATTTGGGGGTTGTCTACTATCTGTGGTGTGTTAAAAAGGAAGGCTTCCAGTTAAACCTGATTGATAATCGCACATCGTAATTGGAAAATTCGGCTCGGCACGAACGAATCGAAAGTGGCATTTTTTTACGTTTAGTGATTTCGAAGGCAGTTGAAACGACGATTTTGATAAATCATTGTCAATGCTCTCTCACTCCATCGCGACGTTGCCTAGTCTAAATACTGCGCAAGTCAAACAAGACAGTGTATACTTTTGACTCCTGCAGTATCGACAGTACTACCTTAAAGTACTTATAAAAAGCTACAGTTTGGGCCATCGTACACATTTTTTGATTTTGTTGGCAGGATTTCACAAGGGTGCAAACCTTTAGCAACAACTGTATATTTGAGCCGTTTTAATAATCATCTTGATTTGAAATTTTGTGTGGTCATTGTACTTTATAAGAGCTATATTCTTCCAAAATTTCATTGAATATTATCCATTATTTTTGAATAAACAGTGATTTGTTTAGAAACCAATAGTTTTGCATTATTCAGTCGTTTTTAAATAATAATAACAATTGAAATGAATAATAGTTTATGTATTTTTATTGTACAGCTCATAACGAACAGTTTCCTTCTTTTTATTGTTTTTCATTGGACTTATAGATTTCGAGATATTCAAAGAAATACGATGTAAAACACGGTCTAAAAAATTAAGTTGTTTAAATAAACAATACGCCGACCTCGCAGAAACTGCAAAACTGAACTGTGAATATAACTAACAATTTGAACTTTGAACAAGCCAAATGAGACTGCAAAATATATCATCGACACAATATAGAGTAACAGACACTCTAAATATCTCCAGCATCTTGCTAAAAAATATATGTATCTCATAGTTCGATAAAACATCATTTGCCTGAACATATTTTAAATACAATTTTAAGTATATTTTTTCACTAAAACTGCAAGCCAAACAAAAAAATATAAAAGAAAGTTGTGACAAGTTGTATGGGGATCATTTTCTGTTAAAATCACAGACTAATCTAATATTTGTTACTTGTGTTCAATACTTTTTTACATACAGTCAATTAAATAATGGGAAAATAAAACCAATGGTAGTTTAATTGCATGTCCTTCATCTTGACTTTAAGGTTGATAAAATTGAAACAAGCGATTCTTTAACCTCAGAACATCCAACAATAGTATGGTCTGGTGCTCCGACACTTTTTGTCTGATTTCGTTCAGAATCAGTGAATTTGTTAATACATTCGTTACGACCTCGTCCTTTACAACTATTTTCTGTGTTTTGTAAGTTAAAAAGAAATATTAAAAGTTTCCATTACTTTTTCACTTAGTTGTTATGTAGGCACATTACAACTTGGTTACTTACTAATTTCTCTCTAAGATAATTAAAGAAATATTTGAAAACAAAACATATTATTTATTTTACATTCACCAATGGATGCAATAACATAAATTTTAAGGAAACTTAGAAAAATTAAAATAAAGAACTTTGTGCTTCATGTAGACTAAGAGCTGGCCAGAATACGCCATCTATTTGTATCAACTTCCCCTACCTTAAATATACCTTATAAGTCCGTATTCTGCTAATACTATACTTATTTATTTTACATACACGGTGTATTTGCGGTTTTTACAGGAAATACTGTGATATATTTTGTTATTGTTGACTAATCTAATATTTGTTAGTTGTGTTCAATACTTTTTTACATACAGTCAATTAAATAATGGGAAAATAAAACCAATGGTAGTTTAATTGCATGTCCTTCATCTTGACTTTAAGGTTGATAAAATTGAAACAAGCGATTCTTTAACCTCAGAACATCCAACAATAGTATGGTCTGGTGCTCCGACACTTTTTGTCTGATTTCGTTCAGAATCAGTGAATTTGTTAATAAATTCGTTACGACCTCGTCCTTTACAACTATTTTCTGTGTTTTGTAAGTTAAAAAGAAATATTAAAAGTTTCCATTACTTTTTCACTTAGTTGTTATGTAGGCACGTTACAACTTTATTACTTACTAATTTCTCTCTAAGATAATTAAAGAAATATTTGAAAACAAAACATATTATTTATTTTACATTCACCAATTGATGCAATAACATAAATTTTAAGGAAACTTAGAAAAATTAAAATAAAGAACTTTGTGCTTCATGTAGACTAAGAGCTGGCCAGAATACGCCATCCATTTGTATCAACTTGCCCTACCTTAAATATACCTTATAAGTCCGTATTCTGCTAATACTATACTTATTTATTTTACATACACGGTGTATTTGCGGTTTTTACAGGAAATACTGTGATATATTTTGTTATTGTTTATTTGTTTGTTTTATTTTCGAGATACAGTCAAGAGTGGTTTTTCAATTTTTCTTCCACAATAAATATCAGTGGTGTCCAACAATTAACTTTTGTGAAGTTTTTGTTCGTTTCCTTAATTGGTTCTGTCTCTATTATCAATTAGTAATTCGACTCTATCTGAGATTTCAAGCTGGACTATTTTCTTTTAAAAGTAATATAACGTTATTCCTCCTCATAATTTCGAGACAAAAAAATAAAGCGTTACGCCACAGCATACCAAACAAGCAGGAAGAAAACTAAAAAGGTGTCAACAAATTTGTGTGTTTAAAAATTCATCAGTTGAAGAATAACAATATTTTAACATATGTTTTTTTTTAATTATATTCTTGAAACTATTAAAAACCGCTGCCCAAGGAATCACTACTTCCACATCCAGATTTTCTGTCCAAGTCACTCACAACGAAAAAATTTTGTATGTGGAAATAATTGTTTATGGAACTTTAATAATATAATATTTGAAGTCCTCTACCCCAAAAAACCACAAAACGATACCCCACATCGGTAGTGAGGTGGGGGTGGTGATAGGGGGTGGTAGTGGAGGTGGATGAAGAAAAAAAATATTTTGAGGTTTCTGGTTCTTGTACACACACTAAATCACATTTTTTTTCATCCCCTTTAATAATGAGGTGGAGGTGGTAATGGGGGTGGCTAATGCCAAAATTTCTTTGAGACCTTAGCTTCTCTTGTATATACTAAATACCAATTTTATGGACTCTTACCTGCTTGATTTACCTATTTACCCCAAATTTACCGGGGGTAAATTGGGGAACAAGATGAAAATATAATCTAGTTCTAGATCTCGTTAAAGTACATATGTGTACCAAATTTCAAGTCAATAACTCAAACGGTTCCAGAGTAGACGTGCGCACAAAAAAGTTACAGACAGACCGACAGACAGACAGACAGACAGAAATTTTTTTCTGCTCAAACTTAAAATCTCGACGTTTCATGACATTCTAAGCCTATTTGAACAATAAAATTTTTAAAAAATTTTTTTGTAGTTACTATACTTCCACTGGATGTGGAAGTAATTAAGAGACTTTATGCCTTTAGCAATGTGATTGTATAATTGAAGGTTTAGAGAAGGTTCTTTTGTGATTTTATTATTCTAAGACGAAACTGTCTGAGTTGATTGGTATACCTAATGTCAAACGAATAAAAATCTGAGTTGGTACAAATAAATTTACGTTCTTGCAAATTACAAGTAAAGTAACATAAATGTGAATGGAAGGAACCGGCATTATACCAAGATTCTTAAATATTGTGATCCCTCCACCCAGCATTAAAAATTAACCTGACTGCTTTCTTCTTCAAACAAAAGATTACAACTACAATGGATGATCCAACCTATGCAAGGATAGCATAACTAATATGAGCATGAAATAATGAAAAAATTGCATCTTCTTAAGGTTTTAGAACAGAGTTGATTTTTTAGTCTACATAACATAAATAATATAGAACTTGATAAATTGTATGACATATGATTGAAGCAGCTAAGGGTGTTACCTGAAGCAATGCCAGCAATTTTGACACTGTTATCTTTAGTTAAGTTATTTGTTGAAAAAACAATTTATTGGATTTTTTTTTAAGAGAACTAAGCACCAGCTTATTTGGTAGAACTAAAACTGTCCTCACTTACGTCAAGAATGTTCAAATTAAAAGATATATCGTCAACACTTGTTGTTCATTTTGTTGGTGACATAAAGTGAAAAAAATCATTGAAATATAAGATAAAGAGTAGAGGCCCAAAAGTGAAGCCTTGAGGAAACCTATATTTAATGGGAAGAAGTTTATGGTTTATATTATTTATAGAGACACACTGCTGTCTGTTGTTAAGATAGGAATAGAAAAGATTCAATAGAAAACCTCGAATACTACAAAAATTCATCTTTTCCAGAAGCGTCCCATGTGAGACACAGTCAAAGGCCTTGGAGTGATCGCACAAGCCAATAGCTACTTGCTCGTCTTCTTCAAGGCCCCAAGCTATGTCGCACTCTAATTTAAAAACTATCACAGTGGTGAAACATTTATGGTCTGAGTAATATGCAAGTCTTTTTTGAGAATAATTTCTATGATTTTTCTAAAAATCGGGGACGATAGAGATAGGAGCGTAGTTGTCGATAACATAAATGTTTCCTTTCTTAAAAAGAGATAAAACTTTGGTAACTTTTAATACATCAGGGCCTCTCGTTAATGCAGGCATTAATAGGAAGACATGTTGCCGCCAGACGTGCCAGGCGGAGGTCAACTAGAATCATTTTCATGGGTCAAAAAACATTTGGGAATATGTTTCAATAGGAGATACCATACAGTTTTTATATGTGTATCACAGAGTGACCTCAAAAATCGCCTATTTTATCGCCCTCGAATATTGTTTCAAACTAAGTGCTAAATTGTTTTTAATGATGAGAATATGTTTGGTTTTTGAGATATGTGGGATTAAAATTGTGATAAGCGTGATGTAATATAAGAGCATATCAAAAAATACAAATCCATACAAAAAATATTTATCAGTTATGGCATAGGAATAAAGAGATTCCTAGTATTTTTCGACGCAGAATTCATATCTAATATAGACGAATCCGTATATCCATTAACTAATTCAAAGCATTAATTAATTAATTCAGAGTAGCCAAAAACATCAGTTAAATAGGGAAAAATGATGCTATTGTGTTATAGAGCTTCTATGAACAGAAATATAAGTTTTGACTAGGGTTTACACAAAACAATTGAGACACACCTTCAAGGGGGTGGAAACTACCCCAATACTATACCAAACTGCACAAAAACTCCAATAACTTACGAATAAGCTTGAACCCTCTAAGCTTTATTATTAGGAATGAACCATAAATCTGTTATGACCCAGTTTACGAAAATAATCCATCACAAGATGCAAAGCTACCCGTTATCTTGAATTATGAACTTGATTCAGTGAAAAGATAGTGAATGTACCAGATATTGCATTCTGATTGATATGTCTGGATCTGGAACGATAACCAATATTCCCACAATAGTTTTTTTACACACCTATGAAGATGTGAGAAAACTGGTTGAAAACTTACCGTTTACAATACCCAATTATATATAAACTCCAATTACGAGTAAAAAATCTAAAACAACATGGGCGTCCAAAGGGATGGGAAATGCGAAATTAATACAATGTGGGGTTAGAGAGTAGAAATGTAAGCAATTTTACAATCATTATATTGTATAGCAAAAAAATTTGATATAAAGGTAAGTATCCTTTTCCCGAACGCCACAGTCTAGAGGTCTGTTTTTAATCCTCAAGTGGATTTTATGAGGGGGTAAGAGTGCGAAGGGATGAATATCGGAGCAATCTCGTAATCGCTGCATTACATAAAAAAATACTGATGTAGCGGTTTCCAAGAGTGCTTTTCACTTATGTCAGGACCTCTTGATCCTTTTCATCCCCAAATGATCCCGACGGGATTATACTGTTTGCATAAACTAGATCCCCAAGATAAAAACAAAATTCGTAACTTGGGTTACAAAAATAATATAATGTATGTTGTTACTCTTATTTTAAAACAACATATATTATATTATTTTTGTAACCCAAGTTACGAATTTTATTTTTATCTTGGGGATCTAGTTTCTGCAAACAGTATAACAACAAAATAAGGGAAATAGTTAGGTAACTACACTGCATACACTCCCCCATAGCAGATGAGTATTTTTTGATATGCTCCTATATTGATTACATCACACGTATCACAACTTCAATCTCTCATATCTCAAAAACCAAACATATGCCCATCTTGAAATTTTGTATTCAGGATGTTTTCATTATGGCCCATTTTTGGGGTCACTCTTTGAAATAAAAATTTGAAGTTCAACAAAAATTATCGTGTAAACGGTTTACAAATATACAACATATACGGACACGCAGCCATTTTTAATTCAATATAAATTTGTTTTTCTTTAACAAATTGCATTGTATATTTTGATGATGATTTCAACGCACTTATCACATTACTATAAGATAACCGGATGTGCAACTAATTCCACGCTGACGATAATTTACTTTGTATACCACTTAATAATTCTTTAGTGCATCTTAATATCGTAAACGAATAACAGGCAAAAAGAAGCTTTATGAGAGGACGCTGATCATTAGAAGAATATTAATTAAGACTATAAATTATTAGTTTTAATGTATTACCGATTAGTTGCGTGCAGCCATTTTTGTTGACTTGTGCTGCACGAATGGGCATTTATGCTTTAAAGTCGTTAGGTGTAATTTACTACAATAAAGCCGGGTTTCATTATCTATGTCAAAGTATTTAAGGAATTTTTGTAAGAAAGCCATTTTAGAGTCAAGCTAGCTAACAGGTTGGCTCTAATTAAGTGTTTCACAAGTAACGATTTAAAAACTGAATTCCTCAGTTATATTTTTAATTAATGTTATTAATACGGTAATATGTAATTAATAAAAGACGCATTCTATGGCAGCCATACACTGAGACAAATTTCAGGTATTTTGATTATATTTTTTATTAGGTTGAAGGTGCATAGGCCAGCACTAGATGATGTGGTAAACAATATTTTTTATAGAATTTCGCAAATAACAGAAAAATCAACAAGCAATAGGTACCTTATTCTTTTTGATTGCAAAATCATATAAAAACTATTCTTTACTGTAACTATAAGAAAAAAAAGAATGAAAAATTCTTAGGACTTAAAGTTCTTAGCCAGTTAAAATGGTATACTCATATTGAATACTTAAATGACAAAATGGCAACAATGTGTTACGTCATTTGGCAATTACGCAATTATCCAAGCTTAGACAAAGTTAAAATGTTTTACTTTGCACATGTGAACTCACATTTGAATTACTGTATCATATGTTGGGGTAATTCAAGGAGGGTAAGTGGTTTATCCACAAAAAAAAATCATAAGAACCATGTTATTTAAATGTATGAGTCATTCCTACAGACAGTTGTTTATTGATTTAAAAATCCTAACAGTTCCTTCACTGTATATATTGGCATATATTCTTGCTGTAAAAAAGAATATCCCCCAAATGACAAACTTTGCAGGTAGGGAAATAAATTATAACTTATGCGTTAACTATTGCCAAATCATCACTTGTCACTTTCTGCAAATGAGCCGACAATAATGCCTTTGAAAATTTACAATAATTTGCCTAACAATATAAAGCAAATAAACAATATAAATAAATTAAAAAAGTTGTAAAAAAGTGTCTCCCAAAAAACACATTCTATTGTGTTGAGTTTTTTAATTCTTACATTGAAATATATTTACTACATTTTTCATATTGTGATGTTAATGCTATAGTTCATTTGTATGTTAACAATTTTATTATAATTATATTGTATTGTACTGTAGGGTATTGCAATTTTTGTGTGACAACTAATTTATTATTTAATGTTTGTCTTATATACGAAATATTTTATTTGTATTATATACTTTTAATGTTACATAGCCGTTTTTACATACATGTAAAACATGCCGTATGAAAATAATAGTAATTTACGGTATTTAGTAATTTACGAAAGAGGTGTTTTGCAGATCAACCCAAGCGGATTGGGAGACCTGCAAAACACTGTTTTTCGGTCACGTACAATTTTTTTTCGGCCGACACAAAATCAATTTTGTATTATTTTTTTAATAAATTTTCTAACAAATACAATGACAAACAATAATAACTAATTAAATAAATTATCTTAGGACTGACACTATTATACAAATTCATTTTTTATTATATCTTAATAAAATACAACTACAAACAATAATTAACTATAGGTATAACTTGTGAACTGACTTTTGAAAATTGTAAAAATTAATTGTATTTATCTATTTGACACTTATCTCAACAATTAACATAAGTTCGTTTCCATTGCAACGAGAAAGCATAGCCACCTATACCATAAATTGACAGCATTTTTTAACCTCATGGATCGGAAAAGAGAATAACAGGGATCGGAGCTTTTGCCGATCTAGCCGGGAAAATCATTTTCTGGTGAATTTTCTGGTCGGCCGAAAAAACATTATTATTATTATTATTATTACTATTATTATTATACTTATATAAGAAACAAAACCCACGTAACTGCCAAACTCCTAAATTGGGTAACTTGAAATTTTGTAACCTGGCAAGCAGATTAACAAAATTGTTAAGTTGGACAGATTTTCCAACTACTGAGTATAAAGAGAACTGTACAATTAAAAAGACAAAGTGAAATAATATTGACACCTTGACCACCTCGGTCACCTGACCTTAGTTCTATCGATTTTTGACTCTGTGTATATCTAAAGAACAGGATTTATTTTACTAATGTTAGTCACGAGGATGCTGTTATTCTCCGCATATATGGAGCATTACAAGAAGATTCTGGCTGTACCCTTAACTTAATAGAAAATAGTAGAGGGAAGTGGTATTATTGATCGTTTCTCGATCTAAATTTTATTTATTCATGAATCACAAAATCTCTGCCAAGACGTTGTGAATCAGAAGAAATAAGTGTTAAGTTTTACATTTATAGTTATTATTTGCTATTTTGGGCAAACATTTAAAATACAATTTTTCTTAGACTTTTTAACCACTAAATTGTATTTTTCGAAATTATGGTATATTTAGCTAATGTCTTATTTTAGCTTGAAGAAACCGCTACGTGGAACTGGGAATCGAATTTTCCGATGCCCTGTATTACTATTTTGAGAAAAGTCATAATAAAGTGACACAGAACTTACCACACTCCCTATCTGCATTTTATTTAACTTGTTGACAGAAATAACACCAATGTTATTGGAAATTAAGAAAGAGAAATTACAAACATAAATTTTCAAGATTGATTATCGCATGACCTTTTATTTATGATTAATAATATCTGTGAACCTATAAATAAACATATTTATAAGCTGATAATTTTTTTTACGAATCTCTTAACGCATAATTATGTTTTTGTATATAATTTATTCAAATAACTTTTATATACTTTTTTCAGATAGGTATTCCGCAGGGGGCAGCTTTTTTTTAAATTTATTTCAATCAACCATATATTTTTAAATAATATAAATACTTTTATAATATCATACGCAGATGACACTGTTTTACGTCTTAAATCGATTAGTTATGAATATTAATATGGAAAGCATTAATAGGGCTAGGTAATGTCAACTACTGGTTTGATAATTAATAAATTTATTGATAATACAGTAACTTTATACATCCTACCTGACAAATCAGGTATCTATGCTTTTTTAATATGTTGTATAGGATTAAAAAGTAATGATAAATCCCAGTTTACGACCTCATCAGACCTCCGGGTCTTGGTCAAAAGTTCAAAAAACTGCAAGTATTTTGTTTTTATTTTAGTTTTTGTCGATTTTGACACCTAAGGCCTACTTTTTTGGTAAGAATAATTTAGCATTTTTTAAAAGTAGACTAAATTTTCTACAAATTGATACCAAAGCGGACTCTGTAGATCAAACAGTATCCGAGATACAGCTGTTGAAAGTTTTGCAAAATTCTCATTTTTAAACATTCTTAACAATTCTTAACTTAAAAATCTATGAAATACGTACTACTAAAACAACTAGGTTGAGAAAATTCATTTTGTTCCGAACCCAAGCCCCAAATGGTGTGAGAGGGCCCCCACTGCATTGCCGCATGACTCTCCACTGCGATGCGTGCAAACCGTCGAACATTTTAATCCAGATTTTTTGCAATTACACGCATTGCAGCTGCATGATGTCAACTGGAAGATTTGTTGCGGTGCTGCATCTCTGCTAGCGCATTTTTTATGTTAAACTAAAATAAAATAAGATCTATTTATCTGACCCATTTCGGACCCATTTTAATCGAAAGATGGGGGCTTTTTAGCTTTAATTAAAAAAAAAAATTAAGTCCCTAGTACATCTAACATAGAAGTTAGCCGCGAAACAGACGATAGCGTTTTCACTGCTAGAGCGTAATTTCTCAAGTAATATGTTAATAAAAGAAAAATTTAATAGCCTGGCCCATTTTAGACCAATTTTAATCGAAGGGTGGGTTCTTTAGATTTATTTAAAAAAAAAGAGTCCCCAGTACATCTAACATAGAAGTTAATCGCGAAACAGACGTTCACACTCTTTACGCTGCTAGCACATTTTTTAAAAATCTCGCAGTTTTTTTGATTTTTGACCAAGACCCGGAGGTATACCGAGGTCGTAAACTTGGATTTAACATTAATTTTTAATCCTATGCAACATATTAAAAAAGCATAGATACCTGATTTAATGTCAGCTAACACCTTTTTAACACCTAACACCACGACAAAGTTACTGGATTATGATTCCAGATGAAAAAAAACAAATGTACTAATTTTTCCTTCAAGACGTTGAGCATATAAACACTAAATAGCTTCATAATAACTTAATAGTTAATTGTATAAGTACTTAAACTCTCGAAAATGTTAAAAATATTAAATATTTGGAGATTGTAATGGACCAATATCTGAAATGGAAAGACCACACAGAATATCTAACGACAAAAATAGGAAAATTATTTAATTATCTAAGAAAGCTAGTGAATAACGTTCTGAGTCAGGAAGAAACAATGATTTTTGGAATACCACAAAGCACTGTATTGGGACCGCTGCTGCTCATTATACATACTAACGAGATACTTCTCGAAATTCATTCAGAATATTGCTATCATTTGCCGACGATACTGCTCTCGCGTATGTTGCAAACTCCTTTATTGGTTTAATAAATATTGCAAAAGCAGACTTAAAAAATATATTAAATTATTTATCATTAATGAATGGTCAATGTAGTAAAAACCAAGATCTTGTCTTTCACTTCAAATAAAGAATACTAATATTAAGTGTCCTCGGTAAAATATCTAGGCATTTGTCTCGATTGTCTTCCAAGACTCGCAGACTGTTGTTAACATACTAGGAGGAATGTTTTTGAGATCCTATCCGTAATTTCTCTCAATTCATTAATTAAAAATTATTTGCCATATGAATCCATACTTCAGTATGAAATTATGGGTTGGGAAGGGATAAAAAACCCACGTGATACCACTAGATAAAGTAAAAATGATTTCTAAATATCACTTATTTACGAAAATTGTATATAATACGTTCTAATGAAAGATATCAAATTCATTGATTGGTAGGTAAAATCCTAGAATATTTAAAAAATTAAATGTGTTATGCTTCATTGTATGTGTTGTATTTAAAAATAGTTGCCATATTAATGACTAAATATATGTATATGCACTGACTATAACAAAAACTAAAGTTAACATAATCAACAATTATAATTTATATATTTAAAACATAGCTGCTTCTACTACACCGATTTTGATAATTCTTTTTTTAAAATAAACCTCTCTATCCACAGATATGTCTATGTCATCACTAATTTTTACGTTTTTAAATTGTGATTTTCAAACAAAAATGTTGAATAAAAAATAAACAATATAGAGGCAGAACACCCCAAGAAAATAATTAAGGAGAAAATGTTACGGAAAAAAATAACATTTGACATGTAGTTAACACAATTGCCAAAGAAGAAACCTGTTTTTGTTGTGTTACGATAAAATTTCCCCTTATCCAGACAGGATTTTCTTTCCATAGTAAATTTACCGTCGTTGCGTGTAAAATTACCCCCAATTGTAATGAAATTTTACCCGCAAAGAGAGTGGAAAATTTCTATTTACCTTATATTTTGGGTTATACTAACTGGTAAATGGAATTTTCTTGTCTATTTGCGGGTAAAATTACATGGAAATTTTACACTCAATGGCGGTAAATTTACCCTCATTTTTTACAGTGTATGTACTTTTGTCTGATTTTTTCAGAACTTACAGCTTATCTGTCTTTGTTCGTATTTTTGTTGCTTTGGGCGTAAGGAGAGGGAGTAAAATGGGCGCAAGGTTATATCTTTCTGCCGATAAAAAAAAGTATAAGAAAAGTCCTCGTTACACCATTTTCAAGCTTGTAACAGCATGATGATGACGGGAATGGTTCGGAAGGGTCGTGAACCGGCCTTGTAGGCCCTCCTCATTTTTAAACATCCCCTTCCGTCAAATCTCGACAGGATCATTCTATTTATTATAAACGCAAATGTGAGACAGACAGACAGATTCTTAAATGGTTTTAAATGAACATTTCTTAGAGACAATAAGTTCTGTGAGTCTCATTAGTTTAATTTTATCTTAAAAATTATTTCCAACTTATGAATTATAATGAATAATGAAAATATTTACATTCAATAAATTATTATCGAATACAAATATCAAATTACATACATTATGTCAAATTACTATTGCAATTTTTACAACTATAAATAAGATTACAAGAAATTATTTATATGTAATAGATTAATCTTAACACAAAACAGGATTGTTATTAAGTACATTGTGTATGAACTGATTTAGATACATTTTTCTGTTGATTCTAGTTAAAAAACTTAAATAAATTTTAACATCACTGCGATTATAATCAATTTCCTCCATATAAAATGGAAAATAAACATGTTATTGGTGTAATCATTATATAAAATATTTTATTCTGGTAATTGGTAAACAGGATTTTAATACGCCTATAATGTACATCAAAATATGTACATTACTTTCGTAATTTCTAATCCAAGCATTTAAGTTTCACATCATTTTAGCTATTAAGAAAACGCACTTAAAATAAAATAATAATTTTTTTACCTGTTAAAGTACTTACTCATTTTAAATTGCCTACTAGTGTTATACAACAACTGCTTCAATACTTATATAGAGATCTTCGTAACTATCTGAAAAGAATATCACTATAATTACACTTGTACAATCGTGTTTCGAATTAATTCGTCAAAGTGAAAATTTAAATTGCTGCTAGTATTTTGAGCTTTTAAAAATTGTGGCAGTATAACTGTGGTATAACTATTTATATAATTAGCCACTAATGACCTTGAAGTAGCTATTGAATTTGATTACTATCAGCTGCTTGTGATAAAAAATGTGTTTCTTATTTATTTATACAAAGAACAGGTCATATGACTCGATCTTGCTACATCCCAGAATAAAAAAGTTCAGAAAATAAACCTTTTCATGGTAATTTTGTGAAACATCTGTTTAAGAAGATTTGGAGGCAATTCATCCATATTCTATTAATAATTTATTGAACATTATACCAAACCTTAAAAGTCATCAAGAAGGCAAATTATTTTTCTTACAATCCTCTTTACTTTAGAGGAGAGTGGGATCCATTATGCGATATTGAGACGTCCAAAACGTACTAAAACTGTAAATTAGTAATACCTGAGCTAAAACGGTGAATTAAACCCACTTCATTTCAACAAAACAATATTCATTAAACAACATAACAATAACAACACAATAATTTACACATATCTCAGTTTAGAATACACTAACCCACGACGTAGCGTGGTTGGGATACTTTCAACGAGCAGCGGCCTGTTCCTAGACACCCCGGTGTCCGGGTGCCCACCTAGGCTCACCCCTGGTGTCCGCGTAGAATCTCTGATCATTGCTTATTTTCTCGTTTAAATACCCCCGGATGATGCATGGCATTCACCAGTTCAATGTTGATTCTGTATACAAATTATAACTCACCTTGTCAAATCAGCAATTCTCGGTTTATGCTTATAGACATGAATCTTATTGAACTAATTAATTGTGAATTATATAAAACATTATTCTGCACGTTTGTTATGAATTGTTTAAATAATCTATTAATAAATTAAATTACGAATTAGGTTTTGATATATTTCCCCCGCCCGTTGAAAGCTGGTCCTCAGCTTTTAAAAACTGAAATTTACAAATTAAAATTACCGAATGTAACACAATTGAGTTTTTGAGACTCATTTAGTATTTTTCAAGCCATTAAGTTTTGAAACACACTGACACTGGTGTCACTGGTTCTAGTGGCTGATTCAACCCTGATCTGTAGCAGTTGATCCTCGGTAAACTTGCCCGGCGCCTCCACCATGTGTCACGCCCACATTTGTAAAATTGATTTAAAACAAATGACCCTTTGAATGGATAGTAATTCAAAAATAAAAAAGAAAAATGATGCTTAAAGATTATTGTAAACAAGTTTAGAGCTGTAATTAACTAATCTTCTTTAAAAACTTTTATTTCTGAAGATAGATCTGAAGAAAGTGATATTTTCACATTTCATATTTAAAATTTTTCAAACTGTAGTTTATGTGATGAGGGCTTGTGGCTACTGGAAAAATGTCTGTAAGCAAAAAAACTGTTTGAATATTAATTGCAAAAACTTCTTCCATATCAAATCATCAAAGCAACTTACATTTGTTTAGCCTTATGAACAAAGAAATATTCAGTTAAAATTAATGGTTAGTTTTGATAATCTTTGACATCGATTCGAGAAAGCTTTTGATTGACATTTTACATAATTCGCCAACCGTATAGTTATTATTAGAATATGTATATTTTTTATTCCCAGTTGTGCTGTGTGATAATTCACCACAAACATATGCTTAACAAATTTAGGATGGTATAGTGGATATTAAACCGCCATAGTTACTCACATTTTACGCATGTATATTGTATATACATATGTTCATATGTACAAATTTGACATGACATAAAAGAAATATTGCATGTCTATCAATTGCATTAGAACGTACAGCTAGAAACTAAATGGCCACGGCATACAACAATCTTATAATAATATGATTCTGTATGCATGATCAGTTCAATTATTTGTGTCTTACTGACCATTAATTATACCAGTCATTATGTTACTTAAAAAAATTTGTTGCAAAATCCATTTCATTAGTTTATAAACTGACGATTCTCAGCTGCATTCGTACAAACGAAGACATAAATAATTCTACGAAGGAAACCAAGAATCCCTGTTTTATCAACAATCCTAGCAAATCAAATATTATTATCTTTCGACTGAAAAACCATAATGAGCAAATTAAAGGAAAATTAAATATAACCATATTTACGGTAATACTCAACTGGTAAAGGTCGATAAAACAAAAAGTTTGGTGTGATTTTGGATAGTGAAGTTAGTTTTATTGGTCATAATAATAAATTATAACAAATGATTTATTAAACTTTAAACTAGTATATGCCAATAAGCACTATCTACTTCAAGAAATATTATTCGTGTTTTTGATTATATATTTGTTCAATTAAATTCATTTACTTGACGGTCCTTGTTTAAATTATTTTTATATACATAAAATCCAGAACTCTTGTCCCCATATAATATATGATGTACGAAGCTGACAAGGGATTTGATACAAAAAATACATTATTTAGCTAAATATGCAAAATCAGCTTCACTCGGAATCTTATATCACAAACTGATTACATTAAGGTTTCCACAATATGGTATAAAGAATTAAATATAGAGTTTATTCAATAGATTTTTAATATCTCTACTGCATAGACTTGGAATTTTCAAACCATTTTATAGTCATCAAATCTGCCAAGTTTATAATTCTCTAGAAAATGATTCAAAGAGAATGATCAATTACCAATTTAAGACAAAAAAACTATTTTTATTTTTATGGTATATGCCATGTTAGTCTCAGAAAATATTACTTATAATTGTATGTGCAATGAAGGCATTTAACAGCGAGAAACTGAAGATAGCAGATATAATTCTGTCGAAACGTCGTTTAGACAACCTCGACAAACTTTAGAGAATTAGATTCTATTGTCTTTATTTTTATACGTCATTATTTTCTGAACTGTTTTCTTCTAGAACAACCGAATTTTAAATTTCTAGCAATAGGGTAGATAAAATTTGTTGTTAAAATTTTAATGCATAAATATTTTTTCCATAGTCGTCTTTCTGGTGAGTATTCTGTAAAAGTATTTACGCAAAACTTCCTTTTGTATTAAGCACTTTTCATTTATTCACTATCTTTTCTGTACGACTACTATCTTGTAAATATTTTTTAACTGTAAGTATACCAATATTTCGTCCTGGCTATAGTGACTACATTTTAAATAATAATTTTCTTTGTCATTTTTTAATTAGTTATTTTTTAGAGTAACAACCCTGTGTACTATTCACTGGATACTATTCACTGAAAGAATATGTCAGGTTTCATCCTCGGTAGTTGTATACACTACGGTCCAAATATTATTTCCTCCATAATTATTATTCATAGTGACCATCCTGTATATTTTTCATATTAATTTTAATGTATTAACTACATGTAAAATATTATCATTCGCCACATTTTTTCATACATTTTTTAGGGTTTAATTTTTTTATATTTTTGCTTGACATTTGTGTGACCACCCGTATATTTTTTAAATATTTGTCTTTGGCGGTTGTGCTAACTACATGGGAAATATTATCATTTTCTACTTTTTTTATCCTTGACAATTGTGTTAACTACATGCAAAATGTTTCCGTCCTCCCTCCCATTTTTTCATTAAATTTTTTTGGGTGATCACCCTGTAATTTTTTTTAAATTTCATATTTTTCTTTGACAGCTGTGTTAACTATATGCGAAAGATATGCCCTCCGTAACATTATTTTTTCATTATTTTTTTTTTAGTGACCATATCTTATATGTTTTTCGTACCTTCCTTTCTTGACAGTTTGTGTTAACTATAGATTATATGTTACTGTCTTCCGTCACATTTTTTTCTTTAATTATATTTTCTGTGGTGTCCACTCTATATATTTTAAACAGAAGTATATCCCAGTTCTTCGTTGGTAGTAGCATCAACTACCTATCAAATATTTGTAGATATAGCGCTATCAGACAGATAGGCATACTGACGGAATTAAATGGCTTTAAGTGAACGTGAAAATCCGGAAAAATCTCGGAGGGTGATTTTTTCATGATTACAATACTTCCCTTCGGTAAGCGAGGGAAGTAAAAAATGGACTGTAAGTAAAATTTGAATTCCGATCTCAATCATGAAAAAAACTACCTTTCTATTTGAAAAATAAAAAAAATTGTATCTTGCGGCTAAATCAGAAATAGGAAAAACGAGTACCATGTCAAAAATAGCGCATTTATACTTTAAACAACACGCCCAAATGTGAACATTTTATTTATGCCCCCCTGTGCCATTCGCTATATATACAGTTTCAGTTAAAAGTTCCCTTTATCTCGAGAAATAATAAAGATATTCGAAATTTTTAAATGGCACATGACTGATAGCAAAAAGGGCCTGAAATACCTTAAATCAGCCGTTTCGGAGCTACATGATTTTTGGTCTTACTTTTTAACATTGAAAATATTTTTTGTTTCCTACATGGGGCCTGAATTCGTGAAAAGGGCATGTTGCATTTGCAGCATAACATAGACAAGGTTACTAAAGCTATTCGTTGCCTGGTAACGGTTAAAAATCATCATCATTTTCAATTACTCCCTGGTTGCGTCTTTGCGAAAGACTCTGAATTTTTTGTCTATGTAAATAATTGTGAGAACTTATCCTGTAACTTTTTTTTATAATAAGCAGACTGTTTGTCAGCAAGAACTTCTTTCTCTGGTCCGGAGCCACCGGAGCCAGCCTTCAGTCTGCCAAGAGGTCTGATTCAATTAGAGCTGCAAGACTGAGCCAACGTACAGTTTAACAACTATTAGGTTCAGGCCCTCGGAATGACGCTGTCTCTACCCTAAAGTGGCTGCTTGGGCTCGCTAGAGAACGATTGAGATGGATGGTAGGTCTGATAAAAGGACACTGTCCTCTGAACAAGCACCTGCGGTTGAAGGATGATCCTACTTGTCGGATGCGTGGATTGGAGAATGAAACCATCACCCGTATCCTATGCCGGTTTTGGCCGAGTTGGCCGGGGACTGGGCACATATTTCTATACCAATTCATAGAAACGCACACCCGTGACGCACAAACATTTTGATCTTATGCGACACGTCTCGGCACATCGTCTGGACCATGGGCCGTTCGTTGAGTGGCGTTGACGCTCGTCCTCTCGTCTACTGATATTATGTGTAACCGCACGGATTAGGCTGCGTGTTTCAGTTATAAATTTGATGCGTGCTTTACAAATACTTGAAATAACAGACAAGAAAATGGATGACGGCGACTTTGATTTTAGAGAAATTAATATCAGACGTCCAGGAGAAACCGGTACTGTGGGACATGAGAATACCAGAATATTTCGATAGAATAAAAAAAGAACTAGTTGGGACAGTATAACCTAACCTCACAGAATTAATTCTTCCTATGAGTCAGACGAATTAATTTTGCTAGCTGTATTACTGAACTGACAACGTTGTATTGTGATGCTTTCTGCGCCAACTGGTGAAACTGCTTTGTGTGTGTTGTAACAGGTGATGGCCGATTCAGCTGACGACTCGGTGAAAACCACCTGTGTGTCTTTACCCTAGGAGCGTCAAGGTATAGGTTTTCGGAAGGCAGTTTCTACAGCCAGAGGAACTACAGGATCTATCCTGAAAAGGACTGCTTTCCCTCGTAGAGTACTGGTCTTTACTAGAGGATCCTATATTCCGCGAATGTACGTACAATGGGCCAATAGGCCTGAGTTGAGTACTGCGGATCTTTAAATCTGCTCGAGTTTCTAATAATAATAAACTATATCTAGCTTGGTGACGTCCAACTTTCGGGTAAAAGAAAAAGCTTTGGAGGTGCCGTGCTCCTAACAGGCAGCCGCAACAGATGACGTGAGGCTATCGGATGTTCACTACTACTAGGTAAATGCATGGATTACAGCATATATTCCAAGATCTAATGAATCATATATGAATGAATGCAAAGTTTCCAATGTTTTAATAATAATTAAAAATGAAAGAAGAGAACTTAGACTATGTTAGTTACAATGTCCCGTCATACAAGCATGTAATATTAACAAGACATTATTATTGGTTAATAATATAACTCCTAGCCAACAAAGTATACAATGGTACTATATACGACAATATACGTGTTACTAATGTTCAAACTAATATTTGAATTGCGATGGATACTAACAATGTATTCTCTACAAAGGCAACAGAATTGGATATTAAACTCGGCTTATATCGTATAACGAATGAAATAATCATTTATAATAACTCGCTCTTTTATCGTATGCTTACGATAATAAAAAGGCACGCCCCATAAAAATAAAATTTATAATATAAAATATCACGGCAATTTTACTTGAATGTCCTGGACACACGATACTGTAGAAATGATTACATTAATTTTATTAAGCCACAGGATATAACCTCTTACATGTCGAAGAACACATCCACTAGGTTACTGCAATAATCCTAAGCCGTCATCGTGAGTTTGAATGACCTTAGATTGAAATAATGAAATAAACCATCAGTGTATATTGCAGATTTCATTCCAAAGCGAGAAATCGTTGGGAATCCTACAGTTCTCTATAATAATTGACGATAATGAGAAAATGGGGCCGTGTTGTGAAGCTCAAGCTTAGAATTTCGTTTGCCCGGCGTTTTTCTAAGATGATACCATGGTTGTTACTTGCAATTTCCACATTTACGATGCCATAAGTAGAAATAAAATTGTAGGTTAAAGTTCAAAGCTACTATTTTTGCTTGATGCTTTTGTTTGTTTTTGATGGGTTTAAAGGTTAGGGTCGTAATCCTTCACGACCTTATAAGGTTATTCCGTAATTTATTTCTAATTAAGAGTTGTGTCTACTAAATATATTTGGTTAATGTGAATCTACCATTATTGCAAAATGTTTGGTCATTCACTTAAGTGCTATAGTGGTCTCTTTGTTCTTAGATATGCGCGTTTATGCATTAATTATATAATTAAGTGAGTGGGTACATTATATGTTTGTTTATGATATATCGTTATATATTATTATTCATTACTCAGTTCAATAAATGTTCATATTATTATTAAATACATCAGATTGTTGTTCAAATAATTGACAAAATTTTCCTATAACTACTTGAAAAAAAAAGTGAACTTGAACTGTAAATAGTTGGTTAGATTAGATTAGATGTGAAAAAGGAGGCCTTGACCAATCGTTCTTTAATGAACTGTTTGGCCTGCCTCTGTCATGGTAAACTCTTCCACCATTCTAGAGATTTATTTTGCACCCACTTATTATTGAATGTTCGTATGCACCACACCATAAGAGGGATCGGGTCCTACTAGATCCTTTGACACACCTTCTCGGGCCAGTTCATCAGCCTTCTCATTTCCTCTGTGTCCCTCGTGTCCGTGTGTACTGCGGTTACTTTGTTCTAAGAACATTTATATAATCCCATACTAGTCTTGAATCGATCTGCTTGGCATCGATTGCCTTTAGCGCTGCTTGGTTGTCGAAAAAATGGCAATTGACTGGTTGACAGTTCCTTGTCTTATTATTTCCTTTACACTGAAGCCACCACTTCAGCTCGAAATACTGTGTATTCCTAGACTTATAGATATTTTCGTTTTCGGCCTTATGCCATAAATCCTACTCCCTGTTCTGCCTTGGAGCCGTTCTTATTTCAGACCGTTTGTGCCAGGACCGTTTTTTCAGTCCTTTCTGTCTAGTATTTTAATTTGAAATTTTTTACAGAAGTTATACTTTGGGACCACAGTGTCGTTGAGCATTCTGCCTTCAGTTCTAAGTATAACTTTGTGTTGTTGCCTTATGGACGTTGTGCCTTACATCATCCTATGTACTACTGAACGAGCTTCCCTTTGGATAAATATGTGTAATGGTGTCAGGTCTAAAAGGACTTCCAATGCAGTCGTGGAAGCAGTTTTTATAGTTGATTAAATCATGATGTTCTTTTATTTTATTCTGTTAACCACAATTTTTTTGGATATATCCTCAAATATTCAGTCATTAATTTTCCTTGTGATGATTTTCCTTTCTCAAACTAACAAAACGGTAGCAGTAGTATCGTAGTAAATACACTAAGTAAAATTTAGAAAGTAGGTAAACGATTGCTACCATTTTTAACTTGATTATTCTTGGCAGTTAAAACAATAACTGAAATATTTTGGCACACCATTATCGCTATTTAGCTATTTTTTTTTTCGTATTACCGTATGTGTTAGTAGATGTTATATAGGACATAAGCTCATCTCGAGAAAGTGACTACCAAAGACTCGTAGGCTATATGAGTCAACCGAAGAATGGCATATAAAACTGGGGATATAACCAAGAATTACGCATCAGTTGTTATAAGGAGATATGGTGCGAATAATAATCTACACTTCTCTAATCTTGTAGCATAAAACTAGAAAATGGGAGGCGCACAAGCAATAAGAATACTGAGAATTGAGGAAGGTGCCAGGACTAGCGTGTCTATAAATAACAGGAACAACGTCAACAACGCCTACCGCATTCATGGAAGCACTGTTCATCTTATCTCCACTACAACTAGTAATAGAGAATGAGGCACTTATATCAGCTTTCCAAGAAAAAGATACTATACTGAAGTATCTTAACAATCATAGAAGAATCTCCTACATCGCATGCAGTCAGATAGAATCCGCACAGCTTAGGTTGGCACCTTCAGGATAAATCTTCAGGATAATCTCCCCTTACATGGGAGATGAGGAAATAAAGCGGTGGCTAAGACATCCAAACGTTACCTTATGATATACTGACGGTTCAAATCGTCAAGTAACATCAACGCAAGAGCTGCTAGGCGAATCAGGGACGGACATTAGCATAAGACTGGACAACAATGCAACAGTAATCTAAGTAGAAGTCACGGCTATATAAGTCTGAGCACTTGAAGTACGAATGTCATAGACTGTTGAGAGAATCCGCAACACCAACATCAACCAATCTGCTTTTGAAAGCTTCGGAAGCAGTATATATATTCCAAAATGGTAAAAGACTGGCGTAAATTCCCGGAGAAACTGGTTCTGTCAGCGTAGAACACTGAAATACCATAGGAGCTGAACAGAGAAGACACAACAACTTTGATGAGACCCGAACCATCTAACGGAATATCATATAATACCGCAAAGGGATCAATAAAGGAACTATTAAGTCAAAAATACCATTTGCACTGGGTGGGAAATCAGAAATCAGGTAGTCGCAGGCCTTCATTGATCAAGGACCAAAAAGTACTAAATAAACATCATATAATCACTAACATAGAAGCGAAGAACCACTCAGAATGCAGGGTGTGTGGTGAAGAAGTATAAACCTACCTCCATATATTATAGGAATTACCAGTCTTAATAGAAAAACAGTAATAATACAAGACACTCAGCTTTCGGAGGACTGTTTACGACACCGGATCTTTCTTACAGATCATAGAATCTCCTTTCTTGCAGAAACGTGTCTAATTAATCAACGAAACTAATACAGCGGTTCTCAACATCACGGCTTGTAAGAAAAACAACGTATGTATTTGATCAGTTGTAGTTAATTGCAAGTTAAAGACTAAACCTTTATTAAATCTGTTTTTCCTGTCCCTTTATGAAACGTTTGAACAGCTATCAGCCGAGTGAATAGAAGTCCTTTCCTCTCCAAATATCAAACCAACCGATTGCTAAATATTGTCTGTAATATATTTCTAGAAAAAAAAGTTGACGACTTTCGGTGATAACTTGTTCACTGTTCGCCTTGCCTTGGCAATGGAATGATAATATTTTTTAACCACTGACAATGACAATTGCTTTCAGACCATATTTTGTTGAATATGCTGTTGAACTATTTCATGCGTATGACGCAATCTGCACCTGGAGGCGGATTCTTCACTTCCTCTAAACCATTTCAGATTATTTAATAATCTGTGGTGTATTAAATCCATTCATAAGAAGATGCTGTATTAATTGCAACGCACAGTAAGGTGTTTTCCTGAATAACGGACCAACATTCAAAATGTTCAATGTGTACACTAAAATTAATATCTCTAAGTTTTAGGCCCACACCTGGAAAAACGTATCGCGTTCTTTTAATGGATGGGCTAAAATAATCAATACTCGTATAGTACGGAAGCAATGAGGTAAAATAGAGTGCTATTTTAAATAATAAAAAATTCTGCAGCTAAAGCATTGGCGAGGTAACGAAGTGGTAGAGCTTGTTTTGTGGATAAGTTACATTAATATGATTGAAAAACCGCTGCCCAAGGAATCACTACTTCCACATCCAGAAATACCAATTTTATTGACTCTTATCTGCTTGATTCATCTATTTACCCCAAATTTACCCCAATTTACCCCCCCAACCCTTCGACGGAACGAGATGAAAATATAATCTTGTTCTAGATCTCGTTAAAGTACATATGTGTACCAAATTTCAAGTCAATATCTCAAACGGTTCCAGAGTAAAAGTGTGCACAAAAAAAGTTACAGACAGACCGACAGACAGAATTTTTTTTTTCGCTCAAACTTATAATCTCGACGTTTCATGACATTCTAAGCCTATTTGAAACAATAAAAATTTTTTTTTGTCGTTACTATACTTCCACTGGATGTGGAAGTAAAAAAGAAATAAAATAAACCAAGTTTAAACAAACATTGCAACTGAAAGTGTCGCTGACTCCTGTATTAATATATATTGTTTGTGGGATCAAAAACATATGTATATAATTTTTATTGATGTTGGGTAAAATGTACCTGTCTTTTCATTAAATAATAAGATCAGTTTAAAAATATTTATTTATCCTTTCTCCTGGATTCACAATGAAGTAATATGATCATTAAATTTAATTGATATTGTGGAAATGTGCGTGTCTCTTAATTAGGTAATCAAAAAAAATTGTTTTATTTTTCTTGTCTGCAGTTTTATAGAGTAAAAAATGTAATTGTCTTTTACCCTATAAAACCATAAATGCAATCCCTCGTTATTTCTCCCCTTGCGTTATGATGCGTCGCTCAACCCTTCCAAGCTGTGAGTCATCGAAAAGTGGGGGGGGGGGGGTGGCGAAGCACCGACCTATACTAGAAGGGTTCCAACCCTCGTTTTTTCTCCCCTAGCGTTATGTTGGATCGCTCGGCCCTCACCCCTTAGGTATTACTCATAACTTCCCCCGTCATCTTGCACCCCACCTATGAGACTCTTCCCACCTCTACAACGTAATCGAAAAGTGCTGGGGGTGGCCTAGCCCCCCAGGCAACTATGTACTAACAAGATGATGGATTCATTATGGCGGACTGACTCCTTAAAAAAATATCTAAAAAAATCAGTTAATTTTCAAAAAATGACGGATTTAATATTGTGGAAGTTTTGATTCGCGTTATTGTAGCTGTCATTTTGTTTGTGAAAATTATAACGCAAAATGCTTAGCTAGTGAGATGAAGTATATCGAATCATTTTTTTTTAAATTTTTTAGATAAATTTTAAAGTTTGATTCCACCCTACCCATTGAATCCGCCATTTTGTTTTAGAAAATTTCAAAATCGGATCCGTAATCAGCAAGTCTAAAAGGTTAAAGAAAATACCCCACTCCGCAATGCTTCTAACGCGTGATAGTAAACAGTAACCCATTCCAAAAAATTAATTGCTACAAGAATGAAGCAAACTAATTCCTTCCTTAAATTTTAATTGCAACAAATCAGACAGATTTTTCGTGTGCACAGTGTGAAATATTTATGAAGACATCATCAGTATACACAACAAAAATCAAACAAAATTACCATAATAGCCTACAGATAAAAAAACAAAACTCAATTAAACAAGCTCCATAATTATTGTGCGAAATATTTCTTGAGAATTCGGCTGTTTCCTGAAACCAGACAGTACAATGCACCGCGTTTCATTTGTTTAATGGCTGGGTAATGAATATTTATCTTGATAATTGTAGCGTTATACATTTTTACGGTCTGGTTTCACCTTAAAAATGTATCAAATGCACCAGAAATTTAACTCAGTGCTGACAATATACCGAGTGGCTTTGTTAATAAATTTTTATAAAAAAATATATTTTAATATCACATAGCGCAAAAAAATCATTAAGCATTGAAAAATATTATTAGATAGATTAGATATTATCGATAACTTTCATACACCTACCCAAATGACAGTTTTTCGACTACTATTTTTGCACTAATTGTGACGTCAGTATTGGTGCAAAATTCGGTCGGACGATGACCTAATCACATGAGCAGTACTAAATCGCCGAGATGACGTTGTTGCAACTTGGTGAAACTGTTAAGCTAATTTTAGTCATCGAGTAACGTTGGTTAGACGTTAGTTGATTACTAGTAATATTTGGTTAGGTTATAAAACGTCGGTTAAATATCGGTAATTACCTAAATATGGTGGGGGCCCTTATTCCTCAATTGGTTGACATTGAGCAGATGCCAGCAACCACCTTAATAAGGCTGGATGTTCTAGATTCAATTTTTGCATTTATGTTGACTTCCGTGAATGAAATATGGTCTGTCAACCAGGATAATTACAAAACAGAGTATATGTTTTTTATACGTATATGCATACAAATAATTTTATTTACAGAAAGAAAGGGCAAAATAAATACGGAAAAAAGAAAAATCATTTAAAATTCAATACCGTCGACATAAAGACTAGTCCTCTGATTATAGGAAAGTGAAATGTCAAAAAAAAATTTAGCTTCTTCTATATATACTAAATATCAATTTTATGTTATGTACTCTCACTTGTTTGATTTACCTATTTATCCGATTTACCCTCATTTACCTCCCAACTCCTGAATGAAATAAGATCAAAATATAATCCAGTTCCAGATCTCGTTAAAATACATATGTGTACCGACTTTTAAGTTAGTACCTTAAACAGTTCCAGAGTAATCGTGCATACAAAAAAAGTTACGGACATAACGACAGATTTTTATTTTGCTCAAACTTAAATTATTGAGGTTTCATGACATTCTAAGCCTATTTGAAAAATAAAAATTTTCAAATTTTTTCTTGCGTTATACTTCCACTGGGTGTGGAAGTGTTAATGTGTTAATGTTCGTAATGTTTGTTCTTAAGACTTCACTCATCACGTTAAGTGTCTGTCTATGTATAATCCTAAATATTCTCTTTCAGAACAACTTGTAATTTTAACGTCGTCTGTTCTTCATAATTTGGTAATTCACTTTTACATGTACTTTGGTAGATTTCATTGTTAATTGCTTGTGATTAAACGTCAATTATTTTGCTCATGTTACTGTCTACGTCTTCTTTTAAGCTTTGTCAAGGAGTACTTTCATTCAACACAAACGTGTCATCAGCGAAACTGGTTATTGTTCCTTTAGTTCTTATGGAAAATAAATTATTTTGACAAATGTTGAATAATATGAGTCCCAAAATAGTTCCCTGTAGAACCCATACTTTTGTATCACTGATTTATCTACCTATCATGACGTGTTGATTGCAATCGATGACATAACTTTTAAAGAGCAAGATCCCGCAAAGACCCTAAAGCTGTCTGTGATTGGCAGTGTATAAAACCTTTGTAAAATCTAGGAAAATGCATATTTGCAGTTTAACTTGTAAAACATCTACTTTATGGTGCTAATAAGCTAGATAATCAAAGAGATATTTTGAATTCACATGCCGATTTTTTTAGTAAATCGTTCACGTCTTCATCTGATAATATCTTTGGACGATGAAGAATTTTTACTTAATTCTCAATTACACATATTTGCATTTGAATTCAACGATGTTCTCACCGCCTTAAAACAGATTAAACCTAAGATGACGACTGGTCCTGATGAAGTTCCTGCTTTCTTAGTTAGGGACTGTGCTTATGTTCTCGCCACCCCATTATGTATTTTGTACAATTTGTGTTTGAAGACTTGTACCTTTCCAAAAATTTGGAAGTACTCTAAAGTGTGTCCTATTTATAAAAAAGGTGACAAACATGCCATAACGAACTTTCGACCAATTTTTATACTGTGTAACTTTAGCGAAGCTCTCGAATTTTTATTACATAACAATATCTATCACGCGTCAGCAACAGACTCTCACTGCATCAGCACAGCTTTATGATAGGTCGATCTACCACGACTAATTTAACTGTCATTACGCAATTTATTGTTAAATCTATCAACGTGCAGGCTCAAACTGATGTTGTGTATACAGACTTCTCCAAGGCATTCGACAGACTTGATCATAACATATTTCTACAAAAGCATTTGTATCATATCTTTCCCACAGGAAACAGTACGTAATATTTAGTGCTTTCAGGTCTGTCGAATACATTTCAACTTCAGGAGTTCCCCAAGGATATGTCCTTGGTCCCCTGCTTTTTCAATGTATTCATTAATGACATCGTTATAGATATAGATGTGAACTGCCTAGTTAGGAATGTTGAGGACTGTGAAAGAATTCAGCACAATTTGGACAAGATTTCAAATTGATGCTTATTAAATAAACTACCGCTTAATCCACAAAATTGTAACGTAATGTTATACACATTGGCATTTACTTTTATTCTCAAAGGTACAGCCTGTGGAGCATCCTAATATCTTTCGCGATCTTGGTGTAATTTTTGATAAAAAAACTGCCATTCAGTAAGCATATCGAGACGATAGTGTGTGAGGCATACAAATCCTATGGATTTATGGCACGAAACAGCAGAGACTTTGTGGACCTACACAACATTAAAATGCTATATAACTGTTTTGTGAGATCTAAGCTTGAATATGCTGCGATTGTATGTATCCTCATTATAATGTACACATTGATAATCTCGAAAATGTTCAGCGTAAACTTCTTAAACTGCTGTCGTTTACATCTAAAACGCCGGCCTATTATACAGCGATAAAAAGAAATACACAATTCTCGAGAAATCATAGTAGGCTCTAAGCCAGACAAAAATTGTATCAATAAAAGTTGTTTACATTCAAGAGATATGTCCCACTGTAAAATTTTGTGAAAATAGAAATATTTCCAAATTTTTCAGAAACAGTTGTGCACGACTTTCATTTGTTTTAAAAAGTTTTTTTTGTTGGATAAAACACGCTATATATACCTAGATTGATTAAATTATTAATACAACAAATGGGATTTTTTACCACGATTTTTAGGTGAGTGGATCATATTTTTCTATATTTTATTAATCTGTTGTTTTTTATCATTTTTATTATTCCAAATTCTTTAGTCATGCGCAATCTAAAGTAATGCACAGAAAAACTATCCCTGTAAGTAAAATTCTGTTTAAATATCGTCGTTCTAGCTGATTTAAAGCCGCGTGTGAAACTTCAGTAAAGAGTCAGCATGGAATCCCCGGCATGATTTAACAAAAATAATAATTTAATTATATATAATTTTCTGTTTAACGGATTTTATGCCTATTACTGTTCCCGTGGTAGCAATCTAAGTCAAATGAAATGTATATAATTATACAAATCATTACATTCTTTCGCTTCGTCCACTAAAATCGTAGTAACTCGTCATTCTTGTCAACGAACTGCGTCCCACAATAGACTGAATAATTACAGTAAGCAAGAAAAAATGTATAAATCTAGAAAGTATGAAATGAAATTTTATGGTAATAATTCTGTCGATTACGTGGGGTTTCCGTCGTGATTTAGCATTGATATCTATTTCTGTAAGATTTAATTTAATTTATAGGTAATCAAATTTTCATTATAGAACCCACATTTTAATTTACATACAAGTAAGAGTTTATTTTGAAACTACTACGCCAAATCGAGTAAATTCTCAACGCAAATTAAATGCATTGCAAAATACCGGGTGTAAACGAGATCACTTTCCGGTTGTCATTTTTTTATTTTTTTAACGGATCCAGATGAAACTAGGCATGTGCAACATGTTACCAAAACGACATTATTTCATCTATTTGTCAAGCTTCTACGACTTCCAGTTTTACCAGAAGTTGCCCCTACTTTTGATTTTTAAATATAACACTCTGTATATTTTTGCATTTATGAAATATAGAAGGTCATTGTGCATAAGACTGTGCTAACCATAGACATCATAATATAGAAATAGACCAGCGATACGACCAAATAAGTGATAAAAAGGAACTTTAGTGCCAAGGTGCATATTAAGTTTATTTTTAAATCCAGAAACTGTGAAATTAAGATTAATCAACTCTACTTTTTAAATAATTTTAGGTGGCATTAAGAAATGTTATAATTTTTTTGTAAGAAAACCGTTTATTTTTAGCAATAATAATATGGTAGTAGAATTTTGAATTTAAAAAAATTATAGTTTGAAAAACTAAAATATCTCACATTTCCGAAGGTCAGTAGAGAAAATCATATGTGCAACACGTAAGAAAAGTGTTGTTTCCGTACGCGGCGTATTTTTGACTACGCCTAATATGAAAAAAAAAAACACTTTTAGTAACTTGTTGCACAAATAGCTATTTTATAAAAGGAAAAGAACTTCTATAGTCTAATGGGGGGCCTTACTCGAATTGTATAAAAATTGGCCTGAAAATTAAACAAACGTCACATGGCTCTTAGGCCCCCATTAGACTGTAAAAATTCCTTGACAAAGATCTTTTATAAAAGACATTTTTTTATTAGAAATTTTTAATATTTTATAAAATATGGTCGATATTTATAAAATTTGGTCTATTACACTATCACATTTTTCATAAAATATCCTTTATAAAAGATCTTTGTCGAAGAACTTTTATAATATAATGTGGGCCTAAAGCAGTTTTTTGTTAACATAAACTTCAGAGTATTGATTTCCTCATGCCCCTCTACCGGCGAATCCGTCCATTATTGGAAATTTTGTCAAAGAAATCTATTCAGAATAAATTAGACTCTAACAATAAAAATTTCGGGAAAATGTGGCAGGATATAAAGAAAATTGGAGCTGTTCTTCGCAGAAAAAAAGTTTATTAAAATAATATTTCTTTCTTTCTTTTACAACGAGATATAAATATTTTCACGTTTTCGCTTATTTTTTCCCCATTGGGGCTCAAATTTGCAAAACCAGCTCTGTCCTTAGGTCAAATTTTTAAGAGCCGATCCTGTCTTTGCTCAATGCGCCTGCTTACGAATGTCCTGCGCAGATTCAATTGGGGGCCAACTTATTAACACAGCATTGCTCTTCTGTTTACTATATATACAAGGTGAGTCATGAGGAACTGTACATACTTCTACCCTAAGTAGAAGCACCTAAGACGAATACCAAGTGACCATTAAAAAGTGTTTGTTCCCTTACTTTACTATCATACAGAGTGATTTATGAATTTTGTCCAAAAATTGTTTTGGTCATAACATTTTAACGGTTAACCCGATTTGCCTCATTTTTTACAACAATGTACACTGTTGCCTAACAACCATTATACATGTCCAAAATTTAAAAAATCCAGGGACGGTTTCAAAAAAATTTGTTGGATTGCTTCGTATACGATAGTTCACCCTGTATATGATTTATCTAAAACTTGATATAAAATTTGTATAGGACACAAATAGGTGGTAAAACCTGAGTATTTGAAATTTTTGTCACACTCTCAACAATTTTTTTTATTAACGATCAATTTTCAAGTCAAATGAAAAGTTTGGCAAAATGGAATATTTTAATGTATACTAATATTTATTAATACAAAAATTTAGGTAAAAAATATATATATATCTACATAACTCGTGCCTAGGTTTAATAAGTACCATCATTTTAATCAATTTCCAGGCCAGGTCTTAAAAATGTGGCTGATGTGGTTCATCTAAAAAGTTGCCTCTGTATGTAATTTCTCCAATTAGTCAAGTTGCTTCCAAAAAGGACAGAAATAAGTAGCCAAATTTGTGTTACCTAACTTTCCTCCGTTTAAAGTGTCCAACCTAAATGTTCAGTTTAAGATCAATTTTAACGAAAATTGTAAATTTTTCGAAATATTTTTAAAAACCATCCTGTTCAATGCAAGCATTGAATTTAAAATAAATACAACATACGGTGCTTGTTATTATGTAGGTACTTCAATTTTATTTTTTTTTTTTTTCCTTCTAAATATGGCCTTACATACACAGTGTTTTGGCCACGAACATATTAAAAAATGTATAGTTTTTTAAGTAAAAAGTAATTAACAAATAATAGATATAGATAAAATTATTATGACCGATTATTATAATATATGATACAACAAAAAAAAAATTTCACTATTCCTACACACAACTGAAACATCATTCATACTCACTAACTCAGGATTGGTAATAGGGAATTAGACGAGGAGGACACGCTTCTCGCCCAGGGGTCTTTCAGGGCATTTTTATAAACGTACAAGGTGGACCACGGTTAAGATTGGTTAATAAACGGTAGGAGAAAAACAAAGGTTTTATAGGGGATTAGCTAGATATCTATATTACAATTAATAAAAAAGGAGGAAAGATTTTTCATACAGTTAAGTTTAGAGAGGCTTAAGAGATGTGGTAACCATATAGGTGAAGGAAACCCATTTTCATTCAGATATCTGATAAGGATTTTAGAGTTTATATCCGTTAAAGGGCAATTGAAAATTAAGTGATTAATATCTCCAAATTGGCCGCAGAGGCAGAGTGGGTCTTCTCGTATTCCGATTTTATGCAAATGGGCGGGGAATCTGCCATGGTTAAGTTTAATTCTGCTAATAGTCGAAATAGTTTTTCTACTAAGGTAACAATTTTTAAACCATTGTGAAGACGGGATACTAGGATGGATTTTAAAATAATACGTGTTGGACAGTTTTCCATATTCTTGCCATTGGAAGTTCCATTTTTCTAAGAGTTTTTTCTTGACGACAGGATAGAAATCAGAGGAAACTATAGAAGTTTCCTTTTCAGCCATAGCAGCGTTGGTGTGCCTTGCTATATTATCAGCTTTGTTATTTCCTGTTATATTTGAATGGGATTTTACCCACAAAAAATGAAATTTGATATTTTGAGTCGATGCCATAGCCAATTTTTCCATGATATTTATAATAAAATGGTTCGGGTAAATGCAGTTAACTCCAGGAAAATTATTTAACTTTTTTAAAACTGATTGAGAATCAGTGCAAATGACGACTTGGTTATATTGTTTAGAGATCGCCCATTCTACAGCTCGAGAAATAGCTGCTGCCTCTGCCGAAAAAATACTGAGTACGGGATTTAGAGTGAAGGAATATTCGAACTGAGTGGAAGGAACATAGAAAGCTCCACTTAACGTATCTGCAGTTTTCGAGCCGTCAGTATAAATTTTGATTGAGTTAGTTGGGAAGTTTGACAGAATCTCACAGAAAGTTTTATAAACAGATATATCATCGTCTTTAGGGTAGGTTGGTATAAGAACATTTGGCTTAAAGAAGAGGGTGTCATAATTCATTTCGAAGACATTTTTTTCTTTGGTAGAGTTTACAGCCAGAAGATCGAGATCATGACAAAGCCCATATGCATTGCAAAGTGGTGGGGAGTTTTTTTTTGCCCAGTAGGGGTCGGTAAGATTTTTAACAAAAATGTTATGAATTTTTCCCATAATAAGCCCATTGCATTTATTTTTTAAAATATATTTTGACGCTAAATATTCTCTCCGGTACATTAGGGGCTGCTCCAATGCTTCCACTAAAGCCGCTTGATTAGGGGATGAGCTCATGACTCCCAAGCATGTTTTAATAGCTTTAAACTGAATTCTGTCGATTTTTTTGAGATGTGAGTTACAGGACGTGCCATATAATATACTGCCATAGTCGATTATAGATCTTATAAAGGATCTGTAAAAAAGTAAGGCTATATCCTGGTCTGCTCCCCAGGAAAAACTACAAACTTGTTTCAAGATGTTGATTCCTTTTTCACATCTATTCACAACATTTTCTATTTGATTTTTCCACAGCAGTTTAGTATCAAGTATAATTCCTAAGTATTTAAAAGATTTAGATACAGGAAATGTAGTTTTATTTAATGTAATGGTGTCTTGAAAACTAATACGTCTTCGGGTGAAGAACATAACAGTTGTTTTGTTTGTAGATATGGTAAATCCGTTTATAAAGCACCACTCTTTTAAGCAATAGGTAATGAGAGATAATTCATTAGTACAGACTTGATGATTTTTCCCAGTGGTATATAATGCGATATCGTCGGCATATTGAATGCATGTGATATTATTTGACCATATATCATGTATATCACGAGTATATACATTAAACAACAACGGACTCAAAACTGAGCCCTGTGGTAATCCTTGAGATGTAACCCTGGGGCCTAATATTTTGTTATTATATTTAATAGAGACTTCTCGTAGCACAAATAGGTTTATTATTGTTTTGGCTATGTGAAGAGGAATTTTTAAGTATAGCATTTTTTGGAAAAGGATAAATAGGTTTACATTTTCGTAAGCATTCTTAATATCAACGAAAAGCGCACCCGTACATTTATTATCTGTAAGGGCTAACTGAATGTCAGATACCAAATGTACCATAGCATCTGTTGAACCATAGCCGGGCTTAAAACCGTATTGATTTTGAGGTAACATGTTATTGTTTAAAATCCAGTATTCGAGTCTAAATTTAATAAGTCTCTCAAAGGTCTTAGTAAGACAAGACATGAGGCTAATGGGCCTAAAAGATTCGCCTATAGAAGGGTCCTTACCAAATTTCTGGAAAAGAATGACATTGGTCTGCTTTAGGCAGTTTGGTATATAAGAATTGAGCCACATATCGTTAAAAATGTCTAGCAAAAAAGTATTGGCAAGTATTCCCATATTTTTTAGCATAGGATAGGAAATATCATCTGGGCCAGGAGAGGTATTAGCGCGATTTTTTATTACTTTTTCTAGTTCCTGCAGGGAGAATTTTCTTGAAAGAAATGTGTTATTGTCGTGATTATCGGAAAAGTCAAAGTTATAGTTATATTCCACGCTTGGTGGTGTAAGTTTATTTAATACTTCCGTCGCCACATCATCAGATATAAGAGTTTTGATAGTGTTTCTCTTTTTTAAACGCTTTACCTTTTTCCATATTTGGCCAATTGGAGTGTTTTTATTTAGGTTGTTACAAAAGCCCTCCCAGTGTTTTTTGGCTTTGTTTTTAAATAATCTTTTGGCTTGCGCAATAGCTTTGTTACATTCTATAAAATTACTCTCATTGGCTAGAGATTTATATCTCCTAAGTGCTTCTTTTCTAGCGATGATCATTGAATCGCATTCGTCATCCCACCATACGGGTTTATCACGTTTTTTAGGAATAAATGGTTTGTTTTGTTTAATGGAAATGGAGGCTGCACTATTTAGACTATTTATAAAAAATAAGATTTTATCGTCAATATTGGTGAAAATTTGTTCGTCGATAAAATGATTTTCCAAGTGACGACTGAATAACTCCCAATCGGCAGTGTCCAAACGCCATTTTTGTGATGGATAAATTATTTGTGGATCTTCTTCAGGACTGTTAATATGTAACTGCATGATAATCGGAAGGTGATCAGAGCCTAGAGTATCATCTGAGAGTTTCCAGTCTATTAGTGGTGATATGTTTGACGAGGATAGGCTTACATCGACACAAGATTTAACAGTATTGGGGTAAGCTACTCTAGTGGGTAAGCCGTTATTTAAAACAATTAAATTTGAGTTGTCAATGGCGTTTGCAAGGTTGACACCCTGCTTATTTGAAATATTGGACCCCCATAGTCCATGGTGAGCGTTAAAATCGCCCCCGATAATTAAATTAGAATAAGGTGAAAAAATGTTAGCCCATTCAGTACAAGAGATATTATTAGTGGGGGCTCTATAAATTGATAGGAAATGAAACCATTTATTGTTGATTAAAATTTTTACTCCACAACATTCGGGTTTAACGGAATTTTTAATGATTAATTCCTGAAAGGTAAAGGAAGATGCAATTATTATTGCTACTCCTCCCTTGCCGTTAGGGCGGTCTTTTCTTATTATATTATAGCCTGGGAGGTTTAGTTTTAAACTGGGCTTTAGCCACGTTTCAGATATCAAAGCAATATCAATTTTTTCTGATAATAGGAACTGTGAAAAACTATGTTTATTGGAAACAATAGACCTAGCGTTCCACTGAATTATTTTAATATGTTTTTTCTTTAACTGCGCCATCAGGAGCGATCCAGTAAATTATTAATAAATTTAGAAATTGAAAGATTAACATCGTTATCTAAATCGTTCATATTAATAATATCTTTATTTAGAAACTGTCGAATAATTTCTTTTGTATAAACGGAAACTTGTTCAACCAACTTTTCTCTATAATTCATAAAATCGTCTCTATGGGGATTAGGTAAAATTGATTGGTTACTAGATGTGGATTCTCTTCTGGGAAGGGGGAAATCATCAGTTATGTTACCTACTTTTCTTTTTTTAGACTGTTCATACGTGGAAGAAGATGGCTGGCTAGTAGAGAGCCGTTGAATTGTATATCTAGGTTTGGATATAGACATTTGAGAGGTTCTCGGAAGAGGCGGGTATTCTTGGTAGTTTTCAAGGGCTTGAAATCGATTTTGTGTCGCTAATTTATATCCACTATTGTTAAGTTGAAGCTCTTTAGCCTCAATGAAGGATACGTTAAGTTTTGCCATAGACTCTTTAATTTGTTTCTGTTGAGTAAATTCAGGACAGTTCTTGGACAATGAGTTATGGTCAGAGGATTTGCAGTAAACGCATTTGATCTGACAATCTATCGTATTATTATCGTGGGTTTCCCCGCAAGTTTTGCATCGTACTTTTCCTTTACAATTTTGCTGCACGTGTCCGTATCGTAGGCAATTTAAACATTGTATAACAGGGTATACAAAAGGTTCGGTTTCAAATCTGACTTGATTAATGTAAATATAATTAGGCAAAGTCGATCCCAAAAAGGAAATGGAGATTAGCTGTCTAGGAATTAACTTCTGTTGACCATTTTCATCAATTTGTTTTCGCATAAAACGTTTAACTGATGTTACATTTGGGTTTACATTTTTGATCTCATTTAAAAGATATTCCTCGTCGAAAAATGTGTCTACGCCTTTGACTATACATTTACGCTCAACAAAAAACTTAGGAATGTAAGCAATAAAATTATTATCTGTGATACATTTGTGGTTGATTATTTTATTGGCGGCTTCGTAATTTCTAAATTCGATTTTTATTTTATTACGGCCTAAAGGTTTAATATTTGTTATAGCTGCTCTGATTAATGGATCTTGTTTAAGATAATGACCAACTCGTATGGCGTGCAGTTTACCTATATTTTTATCTTTAGATTCCACATGAACAAAAAAGGGTCCTTTATCAATGGGACGATAACGCGTGTTTAGATCGTAATGTTTTGGTGTGGATTGATTTATTAAATTGTTAGAAATATTTTGAGCATTTTTATTAGGCTGTTCTGCATCACTTGATATGTATAAATTATTTAATTCAGTGGTTTTGTTGTTAATAAATGGAACGGACTCACCCAGATCCATGATATTGTTATCTGGAGGGTCTCCACCCTCCCCGTACATTCCACTAGACATTTTTTAAATAAAATAAAGGATGGGAGAACAAAAGTAATAACACTATTAATGTAAATAAAGTAATCGGAGCACTGATTATACGAGGTAACACAATAATTAATCACTTCTTCGGGAACTCGACCGTCCTTGACGCGATTCTAACGAAGACTCCAATTTTATTTAATTTTCAGACATTATGCATCCATTTTTGTTGAATTTATGGAGATCTGTGACAATTTGATATTTTCATTGCTTGAAAATTAAATAAAATGGAAGTATCTACGTAATAACAAGCACTAAAGGACGTAGATCCGTATGTTGTATTTATTTTAAATTCAATGCTTGCATTTGAATATGATGGCTTTTAAAAATATTTCGAAAAATTTACAGTTATCGTTAAAACTGATCTTAAACAGAATATTTAGGTTGGACACTTTAAATGGGGGAAAGTTAGATAACACAAATTAGACTACTTATTTCTGTCCTTTTTGGAAGCAATTTGACTAATTGGAGAAATCACATACAGAGGCAACTTTTTAGATGAACCACATCAGCCACATTTTTAAGACCTGACCTGGAAATTGATTAAAATGATGGTACTTATTAAAGCTAGGAACGAGGTATGTAGATATTATTTTTTTTAGCTAAATTTTGGTATTAATAAATATTAATAGACATTAAAATATTCCATTTTGCCAAACTTTTCATTTGACTTGAAAATTGATCGTTAATAAAAAATTTGTTGAAAGTGTGACAAAAATTTCAAATACTCAGGTTTTACTACCTATTTGTGTCCTATACAAATTTCATATCAAGTTTTAGATAAATCATATACAGGGTGAACTATCGTATACGAAGCAATCCAACAAATTTTTTTGAAACCGTCCCTGGATTTTTTTAATTTTGGATATGTATGATGGTTGTTAGGCAACAGTGTACATCGTTGTAAAAAATGAGGCAAATCGGATTAACCGTTAAAATTTTATAACCAAATCAATTTTTGGACAAAATTCATAAATCACTCTGTATGATAGTAAAGAAAGGGAACAAACACTTTTTAATGATCACTTGATATTCGTCTTAGGCGCCTCTACTTACGGTAGAAGTATGTACAGTTCCTCATGACTCACCCTGTATATATTATATATATATATATATATATATATATATATGTGTCATAGAAACGTCGAACGTTGATAAAATCACTTTTTCGAAATTATTCAAAATTGTCTCTTTCGTACTACAACAGTTAAATGAAATTTTTCAGTACCAATCTAACGATACACATTCTGGTGAGTAAATTTCTACTAGCATTAAATTTTTTTCTTAAAGTTGGCTTTACGGGTTTTTGCGAACTATTTGTTAAACTGTTAATCGTACATAAAATGCCAAGTCGCAGTTTTGTAGAGCTTTAAATTCGCTACACTTTCTGCTGCATATGCTATTTTGTTGACATAATAGTTTACGAGCTACGGTCCGTTCAAAGTTGTCGTAAACAGTTTTTGTTTTCTTCAAAATGAAATATTTACAGTCAGTACTTTTAAGAACGGATTATATTAACGCATCCTTCCATTCAGAAGGAAAACAAGTAACTTCTAGGCATGAATTAATAATGTATGTATGTGATATAAGGTAAATAATTTCCGGGATACTAACTAACTTAAAGGTAAGCAATGTATTAAAATGGATGCCTATGTAAATTGTAGTAATTAGCAGTTTTATCTAAGCCAATGATTACACCGACATACAAAAATAAATAATTCTGAACTAATCACCAGACGTATCATTTTATATCTATTTTGGTGCACTAAATCTAAATCTTAGTCGTTAAGATTTTTTCCTACTGCCAATTTAATTGTCAAATAATGGGATATTTGAGGAACAAACTGACAGTAGGAAAAATCTTAATGACACAACTTTTTTATCATCATATTTGAATTTAGCGCACCAAAATACGTATTTTTTATTTACTTTTTATTTTAATTGCCTTATTTATTTTAAAGTTCTGGCGAAGTTTAGCTAATGCTACTCCATCGCTTAACCAGGGCGGCGTGATGAGATACGGTCACCCATCTAAGTGCCTTAACTTTGCCAATCGCCACAAACCAAATTAAATCAAAAACTAGTTTATTTAAAATTAAAACAATATAACATTTGACCCTCCCCAGACACTCGCTTCGAGGAGCCAGTCGAACATCCATGGCGCCAGTCGTCGTGGAAATTGAGGGACTGGACGAAGTGAGGCCAGGTAAAGCTAAGAAGAACTGAAAGATAATGTAATATCTCCTGGTTACAGAGTGCAACATAAATATTATTTAAAGTTAAATATGTAAAAAAAGATAACTTAGAATAATTGAAATAAGAAGGCAAAAGGTGGGTGTATAAATAAATATCAGAGATAAATATGATGACCACACGGGAAAATGACCGACCAAAAAACCCGCTTCAAGTAATTGCAAGAGCGAGCGGCTATCGCAGACCGCAAAATTTATGATTTAGAACATTTAATGTTTCAGTAGATTTTGATATTTATAAAAAATATAATTAGGAAGGGAAAAGTTAGAAAACGAACAAAAGGCAACAAACATAAACGAAGAAGAAGATAAAAAGGTATATATCGAAAATTGTTTGTAATAGATTTTATAGTATAGAGAAAAGATGATGTGGCTAAATAGGTTGCCGAAAGATGGGCAACGCCTGATATGGTAATTTGTGTTTTAAGCGAAAAAGTGCATTATGCTCTCTAATATGAGTAATGTTGTTTGTACGCGGACTATCACCAAGTTTAAATTGGTAGAGTTTTGTGATGTAACTTTGATGTAGTTCGCCAGTGGCATTATGTCGTAACAACGTGCATATAGGTCTCTGAAGAAGATGTATCGTGAGGAATTTGAGACGAAGAGCATAAATATATATTCCAGAACTGTCGTGACCTACGTCCTGCATCACACCCGTGCCGAATATGTAAGGGCTGGCCTCACAATAACGGTAAAAATTAATGTTTTATTCTGTCTGCCAAGAGCGGGTATAGACTTCCTGGACATGAAATAGATGATCCGCTACTGAAACCGGTACCGTACCTCACCTCACTCATATAAAATGATATGTCTGGTGATCAGTTCTGTTTTTTTTTTTTGTATACCGGTGTTATTGTGGTTGACTACTTCAAAAAAGTAATCATCAATGTCATCAGGTTTAGATAACTCCGCAGGAAAGTATATTTTATTTTTTGATCGAATTTCTAATTCACTCCAGGATTTTCCAACCTTATTTGTCCCCACCCATACTAAAGAGCCTATTTAAGTAAGTATTCTTTTCTCTTCTAATGGCAGATGCAGATAGTGTAAACTTTCTTAATTTTTAATAATGTGACCAATCAGCTTCATTTAGAAATTATATGTTTCTCTCTCTCTCTCTCTCCCCCCCCTCTCCTTCCCAATCCCTCCCCCGTCTCTCATTGTGATTTTTTTTACATCAGTACCTACTTATAGTGTAGTCAAATTAGGATTTTAATGCGAATTGCCTGGTCAGGGCAGTTTTTCTATTTTAACGTGTTCAGGCTGTGAACTTAAGTTCACAGCTCAGGTTTTCAGTTTTTGCGAAGTCGGCGTATTATTTATTTATACAATTTTTGTTTTCCATCGGTTTTCTATAAATATCACGAAATCTATAAGTCCTATGGAAAACAATAAAAAGAAGGAAAACGTTCGTTTTGAACTGTACAATAAAAGTACATAAACTATAATTCATTCCGATTGTTATTATTATTTAAACAAAATTGAACATTGCAAAATTATGCGTTTTTAAACAAATCACTGTTCTTTCAAAAATAATGGATAATATTCAATGAAATTTTGGAAAAGTATAGCTCTTATAAAATACGATCACCACTTAAAATTTCAAATCGAGATGATTACTAAAACGGCTCAAGTATACAGTTAATGCTGAAACTTTGCACCCTTGTGAAATTCTGCCATCAAGACCAAGAAATGTGTAGGACGGCTGAAATTGTAGCATTCCATAAGTACTTTAAGATCACGGAGAAAAACATTTCCTCCTGAAATTTGGGCTGGTTATTCTCCAATGCTTATTATTTTGTTTCTGTTGCAATTGTTAAAATAACATCGAATAAAGCGGCTTTGAGAACATAATGCACATTTTCAGCTTTTTCGAAAAATCAAATCAAAAACAAATTTATTAAAAATAAAAATTTTACATCTGTTCCACCCGAACACCCGTGTCCGGAGCCAGCCTGACATCTACCGTGCAAAGCATCGTTGTAGCAACTGAAAGGCTGGACGGAGTGAGGCCGGGACGGATTATTGGAACAATAGTAAACAAGTGATCAACTCCTTTTACAAAAAGTAAATTAAAAGGCAATTAAAATAAAAACTTACCTAACGATATAAATTTAAAATATTTTCTATAAATGTCCGATTGGTAAAAACATAATTTAACATTTAGACATATTTGGTGATTTTCAGATCTCTAACAAAGTCGCTAAAGACCCCATTTTCTGGCCACTATACATTGTCTTTTAACAATGGTAGCTTTGGATTATTTTCAAGTAGCAGAGACAAAATAATAGACGTTGGAGAATTACCATTTTATTTATAAGTGACCTAAACGTAAAAACCGCTGCCCAAGGAATCACTACTTCCACATCCAGATTCTCTATCCAAGTCACTCACAACGAAAAAACTTTGTATGTGGAAATAATTGTTTATGGAACTTTAATAATATAATATTTGAAATCCTCTACCAAAACCCATAAAACGATACCCCATATCGGTAGTGGGGTGGGGGTGGTGATAGGAGGGTGGTAGTGGGGGTGAATGAAGTAAAAAAATATTTTGAGGTTTCTGGTTCTTGTACATACACTAAATCACAATTTCTTTTCATCCCCTTTAATAAGGGGGTGGGGGTGGTAATGGGAGTGGCTAATGCCAAAAATTTTTTTGAGACCCTAGCTTCTCTTATATATACTAAATACCAATTTTATCGACTCTTACCTTAGCCCGTCGGGCGGAGCGCGAAAAGTCTTCTCTTTCTCGACCTACCCAATACTGAAGTATAACCAGATGGGACCTTCACTACTTATTAAAGCATGTTATTTTACATAGGAAATCAAAATTGACGACACTCTCCATTGGTCGAGACCGAAGATATAAGAAAAAAACTAAAAAAAAAAAAATTTAGAAATTTAAGATTTAATCAAATATAACTTTAGAACTAAAACAGATAAAAATACAATTTTTTTTTGGTTTTGGCAAATAAACATTGCTTTTTAATTTGAAGTATAATTTATTGCAATAATTAAAAAGTTAACATAAAAAAACTAGCAAAATTCAAAAAGATACACAAATCCGCAACATTTTTCTAATTCTTAACTCGCCATAACTCGCTTATTTAACGAGGTATTCAATTTTTTCTTTCACCAAAAACTGACAAATTTAATAGGCTTCATTTTGTCTTGATTAATGCTGGATATAATTTTTTAACTAAAAGCGCTACAGCCCTTGAAACACAACGAAGCACAGTACGGCGACGATGCGCGAGGCTTCCTTTCCCGCCCCTGCTACTTTCTCGGCCCATCAAGAAACGTATCGGCTGCTGGCCT
Organism: Rutpela maculata; assembly: GCA_936432065.2. Lineage (NCBI taxonomy): Eukaryota > Metazoa > Arthropoda > Insecta > Coleoptera > Cerambycidae > Rutpela > Rutpela maculata. The sequence continues at coordinate 54,203,277 of OW386289.2, read as the reverse complement.
CATTATTGTCTGGATAAATATTAATAAGCATATACTATTTTACTTATATGTAGGCTATTACAGTTTATGTATATTGTAGATTCATTTTTATCAATGGAGAAAAACTACATGTTTGTTTTACGAAACTGCTGAAAGCAGTGAAAATCTAATGGTAAAAAACCAACTGTTACTGCCATCAGGTCTATTATTAATTGTGCAAACGAAAGAAAATATGCAATTTCATTAAAATTTTTATAAAACAAAGTGGTGGCACTTATTTGCACACCCTTCGATATCGATTTCATTATTCTTGTCTGACATCTTTTTGTAATAAATAACATTAGCAAAGATAATACGTATTGTCTCTGATATTAGTAACGCGATAAAAAAATGCAAGTGAGCCTTCATGTAGTTATAATAAAGAAAAAAAATCAGTTTAAAATAAAATGGCATTGTCTGATTTGTGGAAAATCCAGAAAAATTAAGAATAAATTAAGAACATCTCTAAGTACCAGTTTGTACAGGAACGGGTGCGGAAACTAGAAAAAAATATATATTAAAGCTGCAGTGTCGCATTGTGATACAGAAATACAAGGCAGGTTACACATTTATTCCGATTTATTTGGGCTAATGGAAATTATCATAAAATTTATTATGCAAAATATATTAGCAAAAAAAAATTAAATGTGTACAAACTAAACAACTGAAAGAAAAAAATGAATTTAAAGTAGCGTTAAATATTTTACTTAAGGAGGTTTATCTTGCTGTTTTGCAAAAAAGAATTCTTAACTCTAATATTTCTAAAAACACGCCTTAATGATATATTTGAAGAAATGACGGAAGAAAAATTAGATTATTATAGCAGTGGAAATATAAGAAAGAGATTAAAAAAGCATTTAAGCAAACAAAGTGTTTTGTGAACACAAAGAAAATACAACAGTTCATTTAAGTGATAATAAAGCTAAAAGGAATTTTGTTGTCAGTCACAAGTGAATCAGGCGAAGAAAACTTGGTTCATGAGAATGAATTGACAATTCCTGATAAAGCTGCCGGTATCTTAAGAGAAGCTATAGCTGGATGTTTTAAAACTATAAAAAAAAACACGACTACTAATCTGAATGAACATTAATGTAAACAAGAAGTTTCAGATTTGTTATAAACATTTATGTCGTGGATACTAAATATGTCAGGACAGACAAATTTGATTTAAACGTTATTTCTATAGTAATGGAATTTATATTAATACTTATGGAAAAAAAACAATCAGCTTAGGCCATTTTTTTAGTCCTTTGCATATCACTACATGTGTTTCGTGCCGTCAGAAGAAAAAGAACTTAATGATATGCTTTATTCTTTTGGCTATGGTTATTTCTACGATGAAATACGTACATTTTTAACGTCTTTAGCTAGTCACGTATTAGTAAAAACTGGTGACGACATTTTTATACCACCTGGAGTTCCTCCAGTAAGCATATTTAGATCGTCTATCCAATTTTAACCGATTTTAACCCTTCCAGTTTACATGAAAACAAAAATATAGTTATGTACAAAAATCCAACTAATCGTTCAGAGCCTCTACGAGTTAGTGAAAGCATGGCAAATAATTGTTTTGATTATGTGGTTACCTCTGACATTTTATGGAAAATATTAAAATGTACGAAGCAAAGTAAAAACTTTACTAGAAACGTCGAGATTTCAAGTTTGAGCGAAAAAAAAAAATTCTGTCTGTCTGTCGGTCTGTAACTTTTTTTGTGCGCACGATTACTCTGGAACCGTTTGAAATATTGACTTGAAATTTGATACACATATGTACTTTAACAAGATCTAGAACGTGCGCACAAAAAAAAAAAGGTTACAGACAGACAGACAGACCGACAGACCGACAGACCGACAGACCGACAGACATACAGAAATTTTTTTTTGCTCAAACTTAAAATCTCGACGTTTCATGACATTTTAAGCCCATTTGAACAATAAAATCGTTACTATACTTCCACTGGATGTGAAAGTTAAACTAACATGTCTCAGCTACAAATGCAAGCATAGCATTAATTGGCTTATTTAATCTACTTTCATTTCTTTACCGTTTTTGATTTCATAAAAAAACCAGAGAGCTATTTGAATTTGTTTATAACTACAATTTCGAGAATTATAAACAACTGCAATAAAAAGGGTTTAAATTTTGAAAAAAAAAAAAAATCTCTCTCCGTGATCTTAAAGTACTTATAAAAAGCTACAATTTGAGCCATCGTACACATTTATTGATTTTGACGGCAGGATTTCACAAAGATGCAAAGTTTTAGCAACAACTGTATATTTGAGCCGTTTTAAATTTCATTTTGATTTTAAATTTTAAGTGGTAATTGTACTTTATAAGAGCCGTATTTAAAAATCAAGGCAATAAAATTAAGTCAAAACATTTTGAGAGTGAGCAATTTAAATTAAAAATATTATTATTTACATCTCCTAACCTAACGACATGTTCCCCTAGTGACAGTATATGAGGTAGAATGTCGTATAATTACTAATATTGTTTCAGATATTTTTGAAATACCTGGGTTTAAAGTTTATTTGTTCAATAAACAAATGATTAAAATATTTTTTTACTTTCAAAATGTCCGCAGGCCAAGTATATTTTCTGAAGTAAAAATCTTATTGTAATCTTCTAAATAAGTTTACAATGTCTAAGTATTTGACAAGCAATATATAATCTACACGCGAAATCAACAAGCCCATGCCCTGGTTTACGTTTTTAAATTGTAGATAATTGTTATTTACTTTTTTAATAACAGTTGGTTATTAGTGCACAAAATCATAAACCTGCAGAAATACAATGATAATGTTTAATACCGCAGAGTCATGTGAATAATAAAAATAAATAGATTTAATCATAATCATAAAATATAATTATATTAGAAACTGTGTGCATGTAACCATAATACATATTATTAATTAAAATGTTTTAATTAAGTGTACACCTAAAGTCTATGACATTTGATCTATAGGGACATAGGCTAGGATAGATATAGCAACATGAAACTGGTTTAGTTTTTGTACATAATATACCGTAAATCTATTTAAATAGTTGATTTCTACAAAATAACTTAATTTAACTATTTTAAAACTTGATTGGCTCAATAAATTCAATAATACTGTCTAAATAAATAAATTAAATGTCATTTATTTGCTTGTCTCTTGGCGACTCGAGCTTTCCACGTTAATGTACCTGCATATACACTTAGATTAAAAATTGTACGATCCTAAGGCAATAAATAATGCTTTCATTGTTAATAGTAGAATATTGAACAAAAAATTACAAAAAGATTTTAGAAGTAGGTAATTTTGGCATCCTAATAGAGTCAAATTAATTAAATAGGTGAATAAGGATTTATTTGACTGCAGCAATTGTATTGCTTTTAATTGTTGCAGGTATTACAAGCGTTGTGAGAAGTTTTGGTCCATTGTTTCTTGTAAAATTTAAACAATATTTTTTTCACCATTGAAATTTTCTACTATTTTCGTTATTATCTCCGGTGCTAGTAAACGCGTCACAAAGACAAAAATACCAACATTTTGAATAAATCTAGAGCTATAACAATCTTTTTGACAATTCGTTAATTTGTAAAAAAATAAAAACCACTAAAATTGCCTTTTTTGAATCATTTAAGGAATATAATGTAATAATGCATACATTTTTACGAAAGTTGGCGAAACTATGCTCTTTATTGCACTGAACCTTCCTGTCAAACCTTAGAGCAAAATGTTTATTTAAACTACTAATAATAAAAAAAGGTTTATAAAATGCATTCGCTGAATGTTTAAATATATCATTACTTTTTCAAAATGTAGATTTTTACATGTATTTTATGATGGTATTAAGAAAGAAAACATTTATCTTCATAGAAAACATTTTATTGAAAGGTGTTTGTAATTTTCAAAATTATAGGAATAAACAAATGCAAATAACTCTGTGGATTTTTTATAGAACCAACGCATTAAGAAAGTAGATGAAAAAATCAACATTTTTGTAAAAAAAATAATGATCCACTTGCATTTGCAAAAGTTTTTCATAGGTCTAGTTTTATTCAAGATTTTATTGCGAACAATTTGGAATTTTTATTGTAACTATAACAAATTAAATCAATAAAATTGTTATATAACAATTCCATTCAAAATATACTTCAACTCCACTTTAAGTAAAAGCCTTTTAAAAATAAATATCTTGTATATCTGCTTACATTATTGTTAAAAAATATAATTTGGGTTATTCGGCAGATAAGGAAGGCTTTTTATAATATATTGGCTTTGGCATGATTAGACTTAGATCATCAGTAAAGAGAAATAATGTATTTTCTTGTTTCTCATACTGAATGTTAGATATGGTGAGTGGATGAAAGAAGTTGACAAGTCGGTTCGTATTTTTTTGCCCTAAAATGCTGGGAATCCTATCATGCCAGCTAGAAGAGTAGTTGTTTTGATTGGTTCTCCAATAATGTGTGTTTTAAAGTATTTACTAAAGTATTTACCTGACTAGTATATTAGCGTGCCCAGATTAGGGCAACAATATACAGAAAGTAGGTAATTTCTTAATAAATAAAAAAGTGTATAGGTTGTGATATGATGGCATGGTCAGATTTAGATCAATGGTACATGTAATGGACGAATGATTTCTTTGAAAGTTATCTGCTGAATACCCAAATAATGTAGAAGACCTATATACAAAAATTAAAAATAACTGTAAAATCGTGAAAGTTAATCTTACAAAAAAAAATGGAAAATGAAGCTATAGAGCAGGAGCTAGGTGGCTTTTTCGGCAGCTCATCGTTTTATGAACTTTGAGATATTTTTATCGTTTAATGGATGATAACGATTCATAAAATCGACTTCTGGCGGGGCACCTCCTGTCATGAGCGTCACGAACACTGTTTAAAAATCAGTGAAATCATGTCATCGTTACAAGGCTCATTTTTTGTGTGTACACATTTCATGTTTAGAATGAATAAAATATGATCGCCAGAAAGTGTGGGCCGTCAGGAGGCGCAGCCAGAAAGGTAATAATGATACATCTGAGGCACGGTACGGAGTCAAGTTAGCCTGTATATTTAAGAGCCTATGGTACTTTTGTTGACACTAAGAACTTTACGGGGAGGGTATTCTATTGTTGAAGGAGCTTATATTTACGTTTTAAAAAGGAGCCAGAACTTGTAACGATGAGTTTAGAGTTCTGGGATGAAATATGCGAAAAAAAATCCAATTTTCTTCAAAAATCCCAAACATTTTCTTTCTGGTTAACCTTACAGTTTCTTTCTGGGAATTTTTTCTGTGTTCAAAACATTTAAATAAACATGCCCAACCTTAAAAAAGTTTGTAACGATGATGTTATATATCTCCAATTTTTACCTCTTTGACCTTTCTGGTTGCGCCCCTGATGGCCCACACTTTCTGGCGATCTTATTTTATTCATTCTAAATATAAAATGTGTACACACAAAAAAAATTGGCTTTGTAACGATTATATAATTTCACTGATTTTTATATCTTGAACCAACTCGACGGGCTGACATATGCCAGAAGTCTATTTTGTCGTTATTTAAGTTCGATAGAATTAATCAGCGCATAGAAAATGCTTGTAACGATGAGTGTCCGAAAAAGCCACTTAGCTCCCGCACCACTAAACTATTTACTGTGTAACATAGTTTTGTTAATTGTTAAACAGTATTGTGTAACATTATAATTTTGAGACTAGTAACTCATGGTATTTTTTCATAAATCCCTATTTTCAATTCATAACAATTAATTTCGACCTGATTCTTTCATAGAAAAGTACAACGAGCTTAAAAGCAGGTAAAATTCTGTGAGAAAATTTTCTAAAATTTTTATTTTTAATTACATTTAAAACTCAAAAAAGTCGTAATACTTTGCTGCGTTTGAATATTTTATCAAGCAACAGTTTTTATTTAAAGTTGACTATTTCTTGATGTTGAAGTAAAAGTCTTTAAACTGTAGGTAACTAAAAATTTTTTCAGTTAAATGTTCTTTTAATTAATTTTGAAAGGAGCGTGACAGAAGATAATACTAATGTATGATGCTTCTGTGTAACTAACGGTTCACACTCGGGCGCTAGTTTCAAAATTTGAAGCTTTCGTAATTTTTTTAAAATTTCTTTTAATACGAGTGTAATTAATAATTTTTCTAAGTAGAAAATAATTTTTATTTTACCGTAAGTTTTACCGCACTTGATACTTATGAAAAATTTTTTAGAAAAGTCGAATTAGGTAAATTTATCCCCAAATTGAAATTTTGACATAAATTTTAATTCTTAACAACTTTTCTGAGTCTCTTTCCAGAAATATGGCGCCCTTCGTATCTTGTCTAGGAAGCCAGGGGTGGAACACCCCTAATGCTTTTTACCCCTAAATTTTTATATAGATTAATATTTGAAAATTAAAGTTAGACAAATTAATTTTAAAAAATTAAGGTCACATTTTTAAATGTCTTAAACAATTTTCTAAAAAAAGATATTCTTGTTTGACATCGATAAAGCGATCCGTTTTTGAGAAAAAATGATTTAACTGATAAGGGACTAAGGAATATTAGTAATACAAACTACTGCATAATACCTGTGAGAAAACAATTGAATACATTTAAACGTCAAATTTGAGTAGCAAGTAATGCAAGTTGTAAGTAGTTCTGTGATAGTAGTTTATTGACATGGCAAATTTTTCATCTGGTGAATATGCCGACATGCAACTTGCCACCGGTAATGGTTCGGAAGGCAAACGGCTTTATGGGGAACACTTTCCTAACAGGAAACCTTTTGAACGGGTAAACCGTCGAATACAAGAACAGGTAGATATCCATCTTAGCGATAAAAAAACAAAATAATAAAAATTGAAGAATAAATAACTATTTAAAAAAATAACCCTATTAATGTTTAGGGTGCGTGTAACCGAAACGAGGAGATGAAGGTGGTCTTAGAACTGTTCGTACAGTTGTACTAGAAGAAGCTGTATTAGATGCTGTTGCCGAAGACTCACCAATAAACGTCAGGAAGCTCTCAGCGCAATTTAACACTTCGAAGTCGGTGGTTCACAGAATTTTGAAAGAACAGCTTCTCCATCCTTTCCATATCCAGAAAGGTCATGCAATGGTCCCGGACGACTACCCTGCTCGAGTTCAATATGCTAATTGGTTCCTGCAAAAGCAACAGGAAGACTGCAAGTTTATTGCTAGTGTTTTGTTTACGGATGAAGCAGGATTTCGCAGGGATGGTGTAATAAATTCTCACAATCTACATAGTTGGAACGATGAAAATTCTCATGCAATTATTCAAACTCATCACCAACGACAATTTCAAATTAACGTCTGGGCAGGAATAATTGAAAATTATTTAATATGGCCATTTGTTTTGAAAAATCGGTTAAATGAAGAAAATTACTTAAGGTGTCTACAAGAAAATCTAGATGGTTTATTGGAAGATGTGCCATTAGCAACTATAAGAAACATGACGTACATGCATAATGGAGCCCCTCCTCATTTCAGCATCACAGTCAGGGAATATTTAGATAAAAAAAATGTCCCCGCCGATGGATTGGCCGAGGAGGTCCAGTACCGTGGCCTCCTCGCTCTCCTGATCTAAACCCATTAGGTTTTTTCTTTTAGGGTCATCTCAAAAATTTAGTGTATACACCGGTACAAACAAGGGAAGATATGTTACAAAGAATCACTACCCAATGTGAAGTCATTCGGAATGGAATGCTATTTCAGGTTCAGCGATCCAACTTATCTCGCTTACGAGAATATATTCTTGTACAGGGTGCTCACATCGAACATTTATTTTAGTTATGTAGTTATTGTAGTTATGTGTGTATTGTAGTTGTAGTATGTAGTGATGTGTTGACGAAATGTCAGTCTTTATCCCTTATCAGTAAAATTATTTTTTCTCAAAAACGGATCGCTTTATCGATGTCAAACAAGAATATCTTTTTTTAGAAAATTGTTTAAGAAATTTAAAAATGTGACCTTAATTTTTTAAAATTAATTTGTCAAAATTTAGGGGTAAAAAGCATTGGGGGTGGAACACCTCTGGCTTCCTAGACAAGATATAAAGGGCGCCATATTTCTGGAATAAAGATACTCATTTAATATGTAGACAGTCCAAATTTTATTAAAATCGATAGAACGGTTTGGAAGTAATAGGCAAAAACCTTCTTGAATGTGTAACCTTTAGAGGATAATATCTCCGTAGGGGGGCGCCCGAAGAAAAAAATTATAGGTACTTTTAGTGTTATTTTGACCCAAACTATATGTTTCCGAAGTATTGCCCCATAGTGCCAGGACACCCTCTATATAATACCGTTAGGCCATTTCCTAGATTTCTTCTTGTTCGATAAATAAATGAATAAATTTTTAGTAAATCAATATTTCTTGATATATTCAAACAAACGGAGTTTTCAATATTTTACTTTGATTTTTTCAATGAAGCGACTACCAGATTAAAAACATTATTTTTTCTGAAATCGATCGGCAATGTCTACATTTTCGACGCGATTTCAGATCGAAAAAGGCACAATTCCAGTATTTTAGTCCGCTACTAAGAAACTATCAGAAAACAGACCGGAAAAGATCCGTTGCCAAGCAACGATCAACAAAACCGTACGGGAATAGTATATTGTGTATTTAGGTGTGAAAGCAATACATTCCCGGACGACGATGCTGGCGCCTCGGCCAACAAGCATTGAAGTCCGGGAATGTGCTTTCACACCGAAGTACACATACTATTTTTTCTGAAATCACAATCAATATTATTATAAATTAAGGAATTTGTATTGATGCATAACATTTCTTCATTACAATCTAACTGTTTACTAATAAATGCAATTTTAATGTGATTTGGTTTGTCTGCGTGTATTTATTTACTGTCTAAAATATACATAAAAAGCCTTACGGGAATGTTACTTTCCCGGCCTAGGCCGGGAAAGTAACATTCCCGTACGGTTTTGTTGATCGTTACTTGGCAACGGATCTTTTCCGGTCTGTTTTCTGATGGTTTCTTAGAAACGGACTAAAATACTGGAATTGTGCATTTTTCGATCTGAGATCGCACCGAAAATGTAGACATTGCCGATCGATTTTAGAAAAAGTAACATTCCCGTACGGTTTTTTATGTATATTTTAGACAGTAAATAAATACACGCAGACAAACCAACTCACACTAAAACTGCATTTATTAGTAAGTAGTTAGAATGTAATAAAGAAATGTTATGCATTAATACAAATTCCTTAATTTATAATAATATTGATTGTGATTTCAGAAAAAATAGTATGTGTACTTCGATGTGAAAGCACATTCCCGGACTTCGATGCTTGTTAGCCTCGGCTAGCGTCTCGGTCAACAATTTGCATCGTCGTCCGGGAATGTATTGCTTTCACACCTAAATACACAATATACTATTCCTGTTAATATACTTTGAAAATACTCTGTTTCAAGTTTCTGCTGTACTTCTTTTCACTTCCACATCCAGTGAAAGTATTTTCGGGCTCCTTTTCGTCTTTGGTAATCCCTCTATTAAATAATTTTTTAAATAAGCTTGTTTGATATCTCTAGAATGACTGTTTTTGAGAAAAATGTATCTTACTAACTTTTATACAATAATAAGTAATGTAATTGTCGCACGCGTGTCCACAAATTTTTTTTATCCAAATTCTCCGCTTTTGGCATAATTCTTATTTTCATTAACCCTTATCTTGAACAAACTCTTAAAGAAGAAATGGATGTTCAGCAAAAATCATTAAAAGAATTTAATGTATATGCCAGGTGGTATATTAAATCAACAAACAAACACACACACAAATCTTTTAGCATCGAACTTAATTGAACAATCACGACTTAAAAACGTTCATTTCTGGTTTTGGATTTACAATTAACCGTTGGAACTGAAAGAACTCTTATTTCTTACTTATACCACAAGTAATAATTTATTATTTTATAGCGAAGATATAAGCCGAAATATTTTAAAAACAAAGGTATCGAGCTGCCCTCCAAATTACAAGGTAAACTGAATATTAAGCAATTTTGGCGAATAAAAACGCATTCGTTCGCAATAAAATTTAGTATAAGCCATCATTACCAGTAATAAAACCGAGATGAAGAAATGTAATTGCAATATAGAAAGTGCAATAAATGGACATTTATAACATCCGGTTCATACGGCACACTGATTATATATTACAAAGATAAAATACGCAGATATATTTAAATATTAATGGAGCCTTACAGCGGAAAAGGTGTCGACATTTTAATTATAAAGCTTGGGTGCATCTTACTAAATTTGAACGACTAAAAGATCTCTGTATTCATCTCGTTTCTGGATTTATTTCTTTGTAATATTTCTCTCCACTGGACAAGAGAACTCAATAGCATACATTAACTTTTTAATTATATCCAGAGGCACTGGTCGCATCCAGCTTTCGGGTTGTTGGGAAAAAGTAATTCCAATATATCCTGCTCTCCGATTTCCTGAGACACATACGTCACGACTCAATCTTTGCCTATGACACTGTGTGAACGGAACATGTCAAAATGTCAATTACATGTAGTTTGGACATTCTTCTTTAGAATAATACTCCATTCAGGGTATTTATTACTTCATTTTGACAAAGCCAATACTAAATTCTCTGTCTCCGACCTTAAGCCTGCTGAATTGAGAAGAGCAAGTGTCAGATCATTAAGAATTCCCTAATCGTGTAGATGTTTATAAAAAACAGAGTGCATCTCTTTGTCCATGTACCGTTTCAGCAAGTTTGCTCTCCTTTCGCTATTTTTGCTTTGTCTTCTATCTTCCTCGAGTTTTAGAAAAATATTTGCTTGCATAAGATCAAGCGCGATCTCTGGTAGTGGCTCTTAGAGCGGTTCTAATTAAGGATGCTCCTTGATTCTCATTTTCATTACCTCGTAAATTTCTGTGCTGAAGAATTAATACTCCTAAGTGTTCGGACAGTACTATTTTGTCATGTAAACATTCAATAGTAATAAGACTTCTCCTTCCCAGATCGCGTCCGAGGTAGATACCTTCTACGGAAGATCTTGGGTGTGGGCTTCGACATATATTCGTGGTTCTCCTGACTTCCCTATCTAGCACCTGTATCTCATTTACCGTTCAACGAAGAACACCTAATGAGTACGAATGAATAAGGATTGTCAGCATATTTGTCACAGAAATTTTGTTCTTATAGGAGAGTTACAACTACATATGCATCTAACTATCGATTTGTATCTACTACAGAGAGTCTCTTTTACTATATACTTTGTCCTAAAGACCTCTTTGGGAGACACAAAGTTTACCGCCAGGGCTGCGCGATGCGAATTGTCAACAGTTTTCCATTCACTTGCTCACTCGTTCATTTACCGGTTTTGTCTCCTGCATCCCTGCAATTTTAACTTCAAAGTTTAAGTTTAATATTTTACTGCTTGTTATTTAAAACAATGTTTTGTGGAACTTGTAATATGTTACTTTCTCCGAAGTCTCCAATTATAAGGCACACGTAAAAAGTTTCATCCTGGTAAGAGGACAAACATTTTAATTGTTTGAAATGTAAAGTAGGTTACTTTAAATTTTAGCAGATTTTAATCAATGATCACCTGGATATTTACTTTCATAGTTTATATTTTGCATATTTATAATTAGCTTAACGATTATACTTAATAAACATTTCCAAAACCCGCTTAGCAATTAAATTATTTTCCCAAGATGTTATACATTTTTAAACATACCATAACAGTTTGAGTTTAAGCACACATTTCATGCTAAAAATTAAACAAAATATCATCTCTACGAATTGTGAGCAAATAAATATAGATTTGAAAAATAGCTACTTGTATTGTTGGAAATGAAAATATGTAAAACCTACTTATATTATTGTTTTTGTAAATACTATAACACAAATAAACAAGAGATAGACTAAATATTTAAAATGAAAAAGATCTAATCAAATAGATTATTTGATAATGCTTTCCTTGATTAATTTTATTTGTAATAACTAATAGCTGAACCTTGCGGTACCCCCGTTGTTGTCGACACTTGAACAGATGTGAAACCACGACAATGTACATTTAATAGCCTATTAGACAGATATGAATAGAAAAAAATTGGTAAAGTGCGTGGTTAATTCAAAGGTTTATAATTTTTTCAATAAGGTACCATGATCTAGCCTATCAAAAGCTTTGGAGCGGTCAGTATAAATTACATCAATCCGACCACCTTGATCATGTGATGTAGCAAGATAATTGGTAATACTTACAAGATTAGTGGTTCTTGACCTACCAGCTAAGAAACCATGCCGATGGACTGATATTTGAGATTTCGTATGAAAAGGTAAGATATACAAGATAACCTCAAAGAGCTTGCCAAAGTTACAGAGGATAACCATATGTTCTATAAGTGTGTTGTTGTGCTGCTTTTTCCGTTAGTGGTAATGTCGAAATATTGAATTTGCTTTTTGTAATTGATTTCGTGATAATATCTATTTTTAAAGTAAGATTTATCATAGATGCGAAAAAGGAGAAAATATTTTTTCAATGAGAAAAGTAAGTACAAGCCTCCAAGACAGCATGGAGTTAAATCCATTCTCATTGAAAAAACTCTTACAGACTGGAGTACTTACGTGTTTTTCGCAATTGTGGGTATCTTTCCTATTTTCTTATTGGTTCATCTCCTAGAGTATCTACATTAAAAGCATAATCGTATACTAATTAAATACGATTTTTAAAATTACCCCGTTTTTCAATACTGTATAAAATATTTTATTTTCACTTACAATGATAAATCTTTCACCGGGAATTAAACCTGCATTACTCTTGTTTTAAAAGTTATTATCTGCCGATAGTATCTAAGTGTAGCAGCGCGGCGCAAAAATCCGTAGAGATTGTATCTTAATTCAGTAGTTTCTTAGGATTACAACACTGTGCAAGATTTATCTTATGGCTGACAGATTGTAATTACGAATGTTTTTTGTGCGTGTGTTGGTATAACTAACCTCGTAATATCAGTTTCAGTCGTTGATAAAAAATATTTATTTTAGATGTTTGAGAAATGTTGGACGCGACATTTAATTTATGTGTTTACAAAACCATCCTATTGCATCAGCAGCTAATGAGAGTGCAGGATTTTAATGATTATTAATAGAAAAATTATATGCAACACAGAGAAGAAGATTCTTGTTGGTTGGATAATATTTAATATATACGTAGAATTCCTGTCGACTCCCTTGTAGATCGACTACCTTTATTATGAAAACAAGAACTTCCAAAAGAATGTGTGTAGTTTTCAGTAGCGTGTATAAATAATAATTGATATTTTTATCAAATGCGTAATAGAAAACATGAAAGCCCTTAAAGACGCACTGCAATAAGCTCACTTCTAAGCACGCTTGAATATTTCACTATTAATATGTGCTAAATATTTTTCACAGGAATCTCTAAAATTATTCTAATTTAATAATAAATCGTCTTTATTCAGATAAATGCATTGCATACCTTTGCCAGGACTGGCAAGAACTACCAGGATTAGGCCATTCACAGAAGTGTATTACATATCGTCTGAAATCTGGAATCAAAAAATTATTACAGGTAAACAGGTTACTCCTAAGAATTTTAATTGGCCTATATATTAGACACTGCAAATTAAATTACCATCTACACAGACTTGAATTAGGGGATAACGCTAAATGCCGTCTGCGTTTGAAGGAGGATGAAAGAACTTCACACATTCTATTAAAAATGCGTATTTTAGAAATGAAAATAAACATTGGTTAACAAAAGGTATTACGTCAGTTAACAAATTAAAAGAACTCTATATAAAAAGTGTGAAACAAAAAGTGTGAATGATTCAAATTACTATAATAAATAGTAAAAAGTATACAATAAATAACGATAAGCTGTATGCGGAATCTGATAATAAAAGTAAATGCATTTGGAAAATCATAAATAATACCGTAAATAATAAGAATAACCACCAAATTATGGAAATTAGGGTAGAATGTATAACTAACAATTCTAAACTGATTGCAGATTCTTTCAATAACTACTTTGCAGATATTCCACATAAACTTTGAGAAAATATTGCTACCGAAAATGTAAATACGAATTTTAAACAAACTAGGTATCATGACACATTCTTTATATAAATTCTCTATCTGAATATACAGTGTATAAATACCATAATGGGATTAAAGAAATCTAATTCTGCTGGCATTAATTTAGTTTCCTACAATGTATCAAAATCTGCTCTACGCTACATAACTTTTCCGTTGACATTTCTTATAAAGGACCCCGGAACAATACCCATGAAAATGTTGATTCGGTGGAATCGGCTGAAATTCTGGTATTTTGTAGTTCAAGTCATGCTGATCAAAAGTTCTTATCACATCGAGTCAATCCTATGGACAGTTTTTGAGATACAGCTTGTCAAAGTTAGGTAATTTGCGTCATTTTAGACATTCAAGAACTTTTTACTCTTAAACTATTAACTTTAGCAAAAAATTGCAAGGGTCGAAATATTTTTGTTCAAGTCCAATAAAGCTCAAGAATTTTTTTTAGATATTTTTTTCAATTTTTAGGTTAGGTAAAATATATATATGTGTTATTTTGGCATGCTTCGGTGGGATTGGCTGAAACTTTGTTATTTTGTAGTTAAAGTCACGCTGATCAAAAATTCCTATTGCACTGAGTCGATCCTATGAGTGGTTTTCGCTCCAGGAGTGTTTGAAGGTCCTAATAACGAGGTAACGGGTAATCTATATATACGTGTTTATGAATGGCTTCCAGTGTGTTTGTGTACATGCACAAAAAATGTAATGTAATGTTAAAATAAGCTTGTATTATTGTCAATATGTTTATAATGTCACGTCCCTGTAAATCAAAAGGTTTTTGAAATATAAAATAATAATCAGTTTTTGGGGGCAATTTTCAAACGGCCGTAGCTCAAGGTATTTGCGGACATATTTTTGCATATAGAATCTGCACCACAAGTTTGTCATCGATATTTCTAGAAACCTTGTAGATACTGACAAATACATACACACAAACGCATGCTCGCAGTACACAAACATGCTGGAAGCCATTCATAAACACGTACATATAGATTACCCGTTACCTCGTTGTTAGGACCTTCAAGCACTTCTGGAGCGAAAACCGCTCATAGGATCGACTCAGTGCAATAAGAATTTTTGATCAGCATGACTTTCACTACAAAATAGCAAAGTTTCAGCCAATCCCACCGAAGCATGGCAAAATATGACATATATATATTTTACCTAACCTAAAAATTGATAAAAATATTCTGAAAAAAATTCTTGAGCTTTATTGAACTCGAACAAAAATATTTCGACCCTTCCAATTCTTTGCTAAAGTTAATAGTTTAAGAGTAAAAAGTTCTTGAATGTCTAAAATGATGCAAATTACCTAACTTTGGCAAGCTGTATCTCAAAAACTGTCCATAGGATTGACTCGATGTAATAAGAACTTTTGATCAGCATGACTTGAACTACAAAATACCAAAATTTCAGCCGATTCCACCGAATCAACATTTTCATGGGTTTTGTTCCGGGGTCCTTTATCACTAGGAAAAGAAATTTTTCTCAAAACATACTCAAAACAGCACGCATTGTACCATTATACAAAAAAGATGAAAGATAAAACAGAAAAACTATAGGCATGTAGCATTACTTAGTGCTATATTTAAGATTTTAGAAAGAATTGTGTTTGGCCAAATTATGTTTTTTCTTACACCTAACAATATTTTACATTATTCCCAACACGGTTTCAGGAAAAACAGAACCACGCAATCAGCAGTAATAAAGTTTATTAGTTGGTTATATACAGAATTGGATGAAGGTAAAAAATCTTTAGGACTTTTCATGGACTTAGTAAGGCGTTCGACTTAGTCGATCATAACTTACTTCAGGAAAAATTTAATTCATATGGTCTCAGATGAAAAATCTCAGATTGGTTAAGTCTTTACCTTCAAGATAGAAACCAAATTGTGGGTATTAATAGTATATATTAAGATCAGAGAAACATTAACATAGGCGTTCCACAAGGGTCCATTTTAGGACCCTTGTTTTTAATTTATATTAATGATCACAACTAATCGCGAATTTCACCCTTATGAAACAAGATAAAGTTTTATGTTGTCAATTCTAACACATGGTTTGTCCTTGTATGAGAAAGGTCCTATGGATCTAGGAATTAAATTATTTAACAAATTAATGCCCGAGATAAAGAACATAGAAAACATCAAACTATTCAAAAGTAAACTTATATCATTTCTCCTTGATTGAAATTGTTTTTATAGTGTTCAAGAATATTTGCGATAGTAGTAGAAAACTAATATAAGAACCAAGTATAGATCCTTGAGGTGCACCACTGATAAATCGAATGTCAAGTAACTCTTTTGATCAGTCTTATTTAGTAGAATAATTATAATAATTTTATTAGTGGAAAATGCAGTCTCAAGTGCTTTTAAAATATAAATAATAGTACAGTAGAAGTTTTAATTTCGGAATAATGTACGAAATAGATTTCGTTTTTCTTTAATTATTTGATAGTAGAAATAAAAGTTTCTATATTATGTGGGTGCTTGCTAATTTATAGGGGGTGGACATCACTAATTTTCAGCTAGTGGCATCAATTAATTTTATCCGTTGATGTCACAAAGAGCAATAAAAATTAATAAGCCAGTCTGAGCAGTCACAATCCCCGGTATATGTAAACATTACCATAATTATATTATTAACCATAACATTAAAACATCATACACTTACAAGGACCATTACATATACGTTTTGTGAAATCGTAAACGCCGCTTGCGATAACTTTGCAGTTTTATTGTCTCAGTAAGACTTTTACGTAAAATCTCTGCGCAAAACGGCAACGTATCTAGTTATAAATGTCTGCCAATAAATACAAATTGTAATTAATATGCTACTGTATATACCTACGTTTATCAATTTGCTTAAGAAGTATGCAGAAATCCCAGTCAGCTGCAGATTTCTCTTAGCTAAAGTGGTATATTATTGCAATATCTGTAATTAAATTTTAGGTATTAGATACCATCTACTGATCACACAGCCGCAGTACAACTTATTCATTTATACGTATGCTGTAATTATTGGCAATAATTTATAATGTGATAATACGCTATCTCGTATATCGCTAATTACATTCTTATCTGTAGATTTATAGTGTGTTTTACAAGCGAAAAATACACGGACAATAAACATAACAACTCTCGTATAATTATCATTAATGCTAAATACTGCATACAGTAAAAACCATAACTGCATTTTTTATGTAATTCTGGGAATAAGTGGGTACTGCATCTGATTTCTAGTTGACTTATACAGAGAGGAGTTTTTTAGAATTTAAAGTGGAAAAGGATATTGTAACAACAAGAATTAAATTCTGAACAATATCAATAATTATTATATATTGTTAGTCCAGTCAACGAAAGAGTTGTAGAGGACATGGAGGAGGATAGAATTTTCCTCTTCAGAAATATGTAGGACGTAAATATACTAAAAGTCCCCACCCCTAGCCCCGCCGCTTTAGGGGTAGGGGGGTGGGGGGTGGAAAGGTTCCTTTTTCGATTCTTCAACGATGCGTCGTATGGAAAAAGGTAATCTATGCAAAATTAAATTTTCTACAAGAATGTCTATATTCATTTCCTTTCTATGTATAACACATAGTTTATGAGATATTCGCCAACCAAAATAGATAATTTATAAAAATAAATTAATTAGGTGCCTTGAATATTTCTATCAAAGTGGTTTACCGTGTTCTGCTAATAAAACTCAGTCACAAAACAATCTTTATTTTACAACACTCGACGTATGTACTAACGTAATATTTTGTCGAAATCCATACATTTCCTTAAATATACAATGTGACTCACTTCCCTGATGCGGTGGGACTAGGAGCGGGGACTTTTAGTATGGTTCCCCCCAACACATTCCTGAAGAGGAAAACCCCCCCCCCCCTTCAATGTCCTGTACAATCCCCTTTTGGGCATTCAATGATTGGACTATAAAAGTTTATTGTGACGTCTTATTTTTTCCCTTTCTTTTAAGATTTTCTTAGTTACAACTACTTTTATTAAATCTACAAGGATTCTTTAATATAGTGTAAGGGCACTGAGGAATAATATAGAAGGGGTTGCCATAATCATTACTCAACTAATACTAACTATTTTCTAACAGCTATAACCCATAATAAAACAGTAAAATCTTGATAATTTAGGTCTAAGACCGTTATTTTAACATCTATACAACCACTATATACCTACCTACAGAATAGGCGCTGGTTTATGAAGCATTTTATCTAATTTAGATTGAAAGAGTCAAATAGAAGTTCACTTACACTTCTCCATATCTAACAGTCAAGCACTTATTTAGTTAAAGTATTACTGTATGCCTATTCTTGATTGAATAATTTAAAGAGGGTTTGTCCTTTCATAACAGTTGTGTTACATTGATATATAAAATATAGAACCAAATTCAATCATTACTTTGAATTATCTGTTTTGTGACCAAATATGTGTACATTAAAATTTCAATTTTCAAAAGATTACTAAAGCTAAAATGAATTTTCGATTGAAATTTTACTGTCGATATATGTTTTGCTATCTCATGAAATAACAATGCGTCATTGAAGTGCTGCAAATTAAGTAACCGATTATGAAAAAAAATGTCTGCAAATTATTTACTTTTGTGTAGCTAAAATAAAACAAAAATTAAACATATACAAATAAAATACTGAATAATACAAGAAGAGATAAATAAACAAATTAATTTAGAATATAAAAAATTTCTCCCAAGTGGGCAGAAGGCGGTACGGTACGGTGCCCAGGTTTGACGCGGCATTCCTTCTCTGAATCGCCAAATAGATTCTCTGTATCAGTTAGCAAATGCTCTTCTCTTCATTTGAAATGCCGCGAATTTTCTTACCTATATAATCGATAAATTTTCTAGCTTCATCGCCCCATGGACCCAATGTTTAAACAGAAAATGGCAAAAAAGAAACGCGATTCTAGTTCTTTATTTCTTAGTTTGTTGGGTATTTAAGAGTATAAGACGATGCCAGTGATCATGACATGTAGCGTCCCATAAGGGCCTTCCCCCTTCCATGGTACAAGGGACATTCCATCCGCCCTTTTTCCGTCGCTTCTGCAACATCTTACTGGTTCAATTGAAGAAATTTCTGCCGAAACCAGAGCTCTCTTGACAATGTCGTTTATAATTCCATGACGAGACCACCTCCCTGTACTTTTTCGGCATGATAAACCATAATGACTAAAAACGTCTACGGGTTCACCGCAAGTTGTGGGGTTCGCAAAGGGGTTGACCAGTTCGTAAGACAACGGCGATACGAAAAGATGAGGCGTCTAAGAGAGTTCCTATTGAAGGCGATGGTAAAGTATTCAGCCAGGCGTCAAATTATGTTTGTTGAACTGCGAACAAACATGGTTTTCCTTTCAGGTCTTGATTTTCAGTCAGTAGGTTGCTAAGTGTACGTAAATATACTTGCTTATCCCAATCTCTCTAATAAATGCTGGTAATTTGGTCCATGTAACTTAGAGTAGATCAATTAGCTAGAGCTTCATCAAAGGCTCTGCCAGGACACTGAGGGAGAATCGAAAGTAGTAATTGTGAAATTCCATTTATGGATTCCAAAAAGGCGGAGTAGCGGAGTAGCATAATGTAGTTACGTCTCGGATTCCTAGACCACCCAAAGCTACAGGTAATGAGACTAAGATTGAGGCCATGAACTTTCTTCGAATGTACAATTATAAATTTCTTCCATTTTTCTTTTGAGACATAGTCAGTAAGATCTTTATGGGATCTCCAACAAGGGGAACAGCGTAATAAGTAGGTTAAGTGTGGAACTGCCAAAGAATTTTTTAAAAGAAAATAAGATGAATACGAGTTTTAAACCACTGCAAAACCTTTTGAATGTTTCAATTTTTGACTTTATAGCTCCACTAATACCACCATTAGACAAAGGGCATCCTAAGAGTGAAATATCTTCAAAATTCTTTATTGAAATCCTACGCACTATACTTTCAGAGTTTTTTAGAATTTCATATCTTACGTTTGGGTCATCAGAAAGAATTAAAAGTTCGCATTTTCCAGTGTTGAGTGATTTTTGAAGACTCTTCTATAATTTTTTGAAAGTCTTTCAAATCATCGTGATGATTATCATTCAAAGTTCCATTGTCCAGATACCAAATATTAACTTTAGATTTTAGGGATGTAATCAATGGGTGAAATGCAAGACAAAAAAGAACAGACCCCCAGTGGGTCCCCTTGTTGGGGAAGATATTGTTTTATTCCCGTATGACAATATTGTAGGTCCACCATAGCACTGCTTCAGAAAGGGAACAAAGTCAGGTATTATTTCCTTTGTTCTACTGAGAACAGCGACACTTGAAACCATATTAAAAGCGTTGAAGTAATCTATCTTCAAAAATACTTTTTTCCAATTGTGACAAAATGATAAGTATTTTCTAGCTGAATGCGCCCCTGCCTCTGCTCCAAATTATTCCCAAAGCCTAGCTGCAAAGGTCGTAAGAAATTTCAGATGAGTCCTGAAATCCGCTTACAAGCAATTCTAGCGCAGAATCTTCGTAAGCAACAGCCAACAGCGATAGGACGTATCCCCCCATATTTTTTACTTAGAGCCCAGAGTGATGCATCATAGGTGATTTGACTAATTTCAAGTGCGATTAAACTTTGAAACATTAAGTCGATAATTCCAGCCAAAGAAGAAAGTGGTTTAGAAGAAACTAGTCAGAGTTCTTCCGAAATTAGATCTTTTAAGTGTTGTACGTGAAGATTTGTGCAATTATTAGTCTATGTAGTAATTAGTTATTATTAATATTGTATATTACAAAATTTCATAATACCTGTGTTTAAACAATTTTCCGTCACGATCAAGTGTTTTACAATTACAAAGAGACTGAAATATGATGAGACTGAAATATGATTAAATCTTCATTCCTGTATTGTGGATCTTTTATAGGAAAAGACTATCCATCACTCAACACACAGTGTCATTGAAATATTTTAGGTGTTTTAAATAGTAGAGGCATATTTAAATTACTTTACCTTGGGAAGTTAAAAGATCATTTTCACAGTAATCTCGGATTTTTGACAAGAAAGGTTAAAGTTTAAAGTCTGAACATTTGGAATAATTCTTACTTATTAACTTTTATTATCGTGCCACCACAAATGATGTGTCCTAAGTATTGTGTATGAAATACATAGAAAGTAATAATCTTCTTACAAACTTGTGTGGATCCGCCTCTTATAATTGTAAAATTGCAAGCTGAGATACGGGCTCCACTCATAAAATGTCCATTGTTTTTAATTTAAAATACTTGGTAGCAGAAAAAATCATGTGAAAAACTCGAATATAAATGCGTCTTTTTTACGCTGTTGATTTGTTCATTCTGAAAACTTCGGGTATGCAAAAAGATTCATTTTATATTATGATTGTAAGCTACTCTGTTTTCTGTTTGTGCTAAATAAAACTGCAAATATTTTATATATTTGTAGGAATGCTACTTCTTTAAGAAAGTCAAAAGTTTACAAACCTAAAAATGTATTTCATTGTCTTATATATTTTTTCAAATATGAACTGCAAAAATCAGTCACGGTTTGATGACAATTTTACGAAAAATCTAGGAGGCCGCAGTCGTAATCAAATTTTTATTCGGCATTAGTTCTTGATGTCCCTAGATAACATGCTGCTCCCGTCTCGACAAGATCATGATGAAAGACGAGGTGACTGATCTCCCGGCTAGTTAACGTCACTTCTACAAAGCCAGTGTAAAACTACTGATCATGTTAGATACATATTTCTAGATATAAACGATACTAATGGTATAAAGCTGTACAAGTAACTTAGTTGATTATAAGCGTAAGCTACTTTTATAGGATAACAACTAGGCTAAGAAACTTAAGAGGATTTTTATCTAAATCTGATCTAAGGAAAGCGTTTGATAAGGAATTTTGTTACTTATATTTTACTGACAACGGTTTGATTGTTTTCAAATATTCTGCATATTTACATATTTTTTGCTAATGTGTCGAAACAGGATTGTGCATGTACATTCATAAAAAATAATATTTGTTATAAAACCATACGTACATTAATTAGTCAACTGATGATAATTACCAATTAATTCATATCATACTGGGTGTTCCAGAAACAGTGGTCACAGTGAGACTGTGCATATGCTTTTGTTTACCCGCTAACGATTATTTTTAATTTATGTTTAAAATCCGGTGTATTCCCAGAACGGTGGAAATTATCCAATTTTTAAAAAAGGTGATAAAAGTTACGTTGCAAATTATCGTCCTATTACGATAATTTGTAATTTCGCCAAAGTTTTTGAATTTTTTTATATGACTAAATTTATAAGTGCGAGAGCAGATCACTATATCTCAACATGGCTGTGCAGTTACAAATTTATTCACTGTCACACAATTTATTTCTGAGGCTATCGGGCAAACAAGTTGACGTTACATATACTGATTTCTCCAAAGCTTTTGACAGACTTGACCATGGCATTCTCCTATATAAACTCAAAGTACTCAATTTTTCCGGACTTGCTAACTTCCCTGTTGTCATCTTTTTTAACTGGAAGGAGCCAATACGTAGAATACCGTGGCTTTAAGTCAGATCACTTTCTAGCTACCTCCGAAGTGCTCAAAGGCTCAGTACTGGGGCCTCTATTATTTATTTTACTTATTAATGATTTAGTGATTTATGTTTATGTCAACTGCCTGCTATTCGCTGATGATATGAAATTGTATTATACTGTTGATACCGTGTGTTACTCCAAAGTAATTTAAATTATGTTAATAACTGGTGTCTTCTAAATAATCTGCCTTTAAACATCGCCAAATGTAACGTTCTGTCTTTCTGCAGGAAGAATAATCCACTGTTATTTGATTAGAAGTTGAACGACACCGTATTAAATAGATCAGACGGTTCAACAACTTGGTTCTATTCGACTCGAAACTAAATTTTAACAAACATATAGAAAACATTGTTCTCTCTGCTTATAAATGTTTAGGTTTGTGATTAGAAATTCAAGAGTTTTTAATGACATTGAATTATTAAATCTTCTCTATACTGTATTTGTTAAATCCAGACTTGAATATGCCTCACTTATTTGGAATCCAGACTACAATAAATATTGTAATTGCATAGAAAATATACAACAGTCTAGGAGATAGCTATATATAGGCTAGGGCGGTCCTTATTTATACTTGAAGAAAAAAATATTTTCGAATTTAGTTTGGGCCACCCCCCACAATGGTTTCAATTGCTAAAAAAATAATGTGGGTGAAATCTGAGCGAAATCGGATACGGGGAAAACGTGCCACCCACCACCTCTAGATTTAATATTTCTTGAAATTCCCCACATTGTTATATTTGGTTTTTCTAAGTAAACATTAGGTATAACTGACGCTCTGAAGATAATTTATAATAGTTTAGGAAGAGGAAAGAGAATTATTTGATAAAACTGCTTAGGGTTTTTTGTTATTATTATTTCAATGTTATATGAGTTTAATGTATTTATTTCATCTTAGAGCAAATCGTCCAAATGACGACATCTTCAAGCAGCAGTGAAAGTCCTCGTACTTCGAGTTCAACACAAGAAACTCAAGATGATGCTTCAAAATATATGATGCAATCGGAACCTGAACCTGGGCCATCGCAACCCAAGAAGAAGAGAGCACGCCGTGAAATAATCACCCCAAAATTGGTTGCAGTGTTTGATAAATGTAGAATTAGTAATGGAGACGCGGTTCATATTTTATTCGCGGCTGCGAAGGCCTTTGGGCAAGATGTGCAAAATTTAGTAATAAACAAATCCTCTATTCGGCACTGTAGAGAAAAACTGCGTAAAAAGCGGTCTGGCATTCTTAAAAGTCAATTCAAACAATCTGAATTACAAGCGGTTGTGGTCCATTGGGATGGAAAAATGCTTCCCGCAATGACGGGTAAGGAGACTATTGATAGACTTCCTGTTATTGTTACGAGTGGAGATTCTGAGCAAATACTCGGAGTACCTGTATTACAAGCTGGAACCGAAAAGGAGCAGGCATCCGCTGTTTATAAGGTGCTTGATGATTGAGGCCTTTTAAAAACTGTTAGGGCGCTATGCTTCGATACAATTGCGTCAAATACAGGACGATTAATAGAAACCTGCATTTTATTGGAGCAGCTTATGGATAGGGAACTTTTGTACCTCCCTTGTAGACACCATATCTACGAGCTAGTTCTCAGAGGAGTCTTCGAAGAAAAAATGGGTAAAACCACAGGTCCGACTGTCCAAATCATTAAACGCTTTCAACAGTATTGGGCTAAGATTAACAAACATTATTTTAAGTTCGGATTTAAAGACGGATATGTCCTTTCATTTTTAGATGATACAAAAGAGGTAGTCACATTTGTAACATCTGCTCTGGAAAATCCGCAAAAGCAGCCTCGAGAAGATTATAGAGAATTTTTGGAGTTGTCCTTAATATTCTTGGGTAAAATTCCTCCTCGTGGAATATCCTTTCGGATTCCTGGGGCCATTCACCACGCGAGATGGATGGCAAATGCTATTTATTGCTTAAAGATTTTCTTGTTCCGCGATGAATTCCCATTGACAGATGAAGAGAGAAGAGGTCTTTCAGATATATATATATATTTGTCGTGAAAGTTTATATTGAAGCCTGGTTTTGCGCGCCACTTGCCACCGAAGTTCCTTATCAGGACCTCCGCTTTTAAAATAAGCTTTATGACTATAAGGCCGTCGATCCCGAGATATCCAGTGTTGCGTTGAAAAAATTTCATAAGCATTTATGGTACCTAAGTCCAGAAGCAGTTGCCTTCGCATTCTTCGATTTAAAATTATCAGAGGAATCCAAAGTGAAAATTGTTGAGGCCCTAGGTGAGAAAGAGGATCTGGAAGAAGAAACATTGGATGTGGAAGAAGAATCATCGGATGTGGAAGAAAAGCCATTAGATATAGAAGAAGAATCATCATATGGTAAAAGTATCAAGCGAATGGAGATAGGGGAAAATGAAATTTCAAAGTTTGTGGAGAACACATTTATTGAAAATTTTGTTACTATCTAAACCCGAAAGTTTTTCAAACGATTTCACATAAATGATGACTTTCTTGAAACGTACCATTCAACGTGGTCTAAAAACGATAGTTTTAACAAAGGGTTGGATATTGTTAAAAAAATCAAAGTTGTTAATGATACAGCAGAGCGGGGTGTTAAGTTATTGACAGATTACAATAATGTAATGACAAAAGATGAGGAACAAAAACAATTCGTCTTGCAAGTTGTAAAAGATTACAGAACACGATTTTCCGATTTTAAAAAGGAGACCTTATACCAAAAATTATAATCAAATTAATGACTTTTCATAAATTAAATGTATATTATTTATTTTCAGTCACTATTAACTCGATTGTCAGTAGCAAGCTTTGAAAAAATAAATATCGAAATTTATTAGAATTTATTTGAATCTCCCGGAATCGAGGGTTGGGTGGCACGTTTTCTCGTTATCCGATTGAGTTCAGATTTTGCACAGAACATTTTTTTAAGTATTGAAACCAATCTAGGGGGTGGCCCGCAAAAAAACATAAAGTCGAAAAATAAGGGCCGCCCTAATATAGGCCTGGGATATAACACGTTGCTGTTATGTTTTGGCAGATATTTTTCTGAGTATTTTATCTTATGTGATTCAGACCTCCTCCCTGACCGTTTTGGCGCTAGCCGCCCCAGAAAATATTCAATTGTGGAACAGAATATAACACTGAGGCTTGGTGTTAGTTGAAGAGGATATCTTGGTGATCAACATTCGATATTTGCCCACATTTTCTCTCCGTGCAATTGGCAGAACAGACGACATTAATTATGACCAAAATTGGAACGTAGTATAACACTTTCTGACCAGGTGGAAAATTTTTGTTGTCAATGCTCATTGCTGGAAAATCATGTGAAAATATTTTCTGCTTGCCCAAATTTTTTGCCAAAAATTGAACCTTTGGCCTAAAACGGGCTAAAACTGGTGCTTTTCAAAAAAATATATTGGCACCTTCTCAAACTTGTAGTTTTTGTACCAAAGAATAGTCTCTGTGAGTAACAATATTTTTTTTTCAACGTAACTCCCCCAAACCACCCCCAAAACCCGCAAACATTCAGATACTTCGTTATGTTAAAAAGGATAATTTATCGATCATTACCCGCTAAATATGTCATTTTTGTATCCTTTTTGGCATAATAATCGGTATTTGTATGTTTAGGGTTTTGGGGGTAGTTTGGGAAGGGTTACATTGAGAGAAAAATGTTGGCACTCACAGAAACTATTCTTTGGTACAAAAACACCAGTTTTAGCCCGTTTTAGTTCAAACGTCCAAGTTTTAGCCAAAAAAATGTAAAAAATGGGCAAGCAGAAAATGTTGGCATATGGTTTTCCAGCAATGAGCATTGACAATGAAAATTTTCCCCCTGGTCAAAAAGTGTTATACTACCTTCCAATTTTGGCCATAATTGATGCCGCCAGTGCTGCCAATTGCACGGAGAAAAATGTTGGCTTATATCGAATGTTGATCGCCAAGATACTCTGTTCCACAATTGAATATTTTCTGGGGCGGCTAGCGCCAAAATGGTCAGGACTCACATAAGATAAAATACTACAACGGCGCTACCTAAAATTAGGTGTATGTGCAAGTGATGTAGATAGTGTATTAAGTAAAGTGCATAACGAATACGAAGAATTTCAAGACTCACATGAATATATATCAGCTGATACTCAGTGTGACAATATGGTATGTGAAAACAAATACCAGTGTCAATTAAAACAACAGGAGAATATAAATTTGAAAAACCTAGTGAATCACCTTGAAAAACGTATTCTCGACCAAGAAGTAATCATTGATTTACTTAAACAAAATTATGCAGTTTATAACCAGGTTAGTAATAAACAAAACATTACAACTGAGCCATCTACTAGTGCAGGCAGTAACAACTCACAAGTAGTTAAAAACATAAATGACAAGGTACAGAAATCTGTAGATGTACCCGCTAATAAATTTGACGTTCCTATATTACAAGAAACTTCTGTGAATAAAAGCAAGTGGTCAGAAGTAGTAAAAAGTGGTAACAAAAAAGGCTCCACAGATAAGGTAGAAAAACAAACAAATCGTTGCTCCACTAATGAAACACATGTGAAAACGAGTACGAGGTCGATGACCTCGTTAAATGTAAACACAAAAAGAAAACCAAGATTGGTCATTGGGACCAATAATAATTTAAATAATATTAAGACGGTACCCAAATTGGGCTACTTGCATGTATTCAGAATTGATCCGGAAACATCTACTCAAGAATTAATTAATGGCCTTGCTGAAACAGCCCCAGGAATCAAATTTGAATTTGAAGAACTTAAAAAGAAAAATGTATCTACTTCCTCGTATAAAGTATCTTTTCCTTTAATCCATGTAGACAAGGTCTACGACGCAAGTATCTGGCCGGAGGGTGCTGCAGTAAGAAGGTTTACCTTTACAAATTTTCGGAAAATAGCCTCGAATCCAGAGGCGACAGTGGCATAGATTTAGTTGTGACAAAAAAAATAAATGATTTTTTAGATAGTTTTAATATATTTCATTTGAATGTTCAGTCGATTAAAAACAAAATAGGCGAAATTGAAACTTACTTGTTGGAATTAAATAGTTCCTATCAATTATCTTATGATGTGATCTGTTTTACAGAAACTTGGATAACAAATAATGTTGAAGCAGAATTAATAAATATACAGGGCTACAAAATGGCCTCTTATTTTTGCAGACAAAACTTTATACATGGAGGAGTTCTAATAATGGTAAAAAGTAATATGCAAATTGTAGAATTAACTGAGATTAAACTTTTTTCAATTGAAATGGTTTGCGAATTAGCAGCAATTTGTGTTGTTCAGTTGGACCTTGTTATTATGACGGTGTATCGTTCTAATGTGAACGACAATTCTGAAAAATTTAGACTGTTTATAAACACTTTAGAAAATGTATTTAATCATCTCAAGATATTAAAAAAAAGGGTTATAATAAATGGAGATTTTAACATTTACTTTAATACTCAGAATTCTAGAAATTTGGAGTTTGAAGATTTTCTTAATTCCTTTGGGTTAGTACCCCTTATAAAGGAAAACACGCGTATTAAAAATTGCCTAGACAACATAATAACAAATATTGACCAATCAAAAATCAATGCCTATGTTAATGAAACGTATTTATCCGATCATAAAGCGGTGTCAGTTGAAATTTCATTTCCGATGCAAAACAATAATACTCAAAAAATTTACCACAGACCTATCACACAAAATGGTCTAAATATGTTACTTAATAATCTGCAAAGCATCGACTGGAATTTTGTAGATGAAAACAATATTAATGTAAACATAAAGTTCGAAAGGTTTTTGTCTATACTTGTTGACGAAATAAAGAAAGCTTTTCCTTTAAAATCAAAAACAGTTGAGCAAAACAAATATAAAATTGACTGGTACAATAATGATCTACGACGCATGCGCGAAACTTTAAATCTGTTAAGAGCTCTGCATATTCAAAATCCTAACGATGATAATCTGACTAACCAATATAAAACATATCGTAAATTATACAGAGGTAAAATAAAAGAAACTAAAAAGATCGCCAATGATAAATATATTTTAAGTTCAAATAATATATCAAAAGGTATATGGAACGTAATAAATAGCAAACGTGAGGGTAGTCTTACAATGAGAGGACAATTTTCTAACGAATTTCGCTCTGATGACCTAAATTTGTTCTTTGTAAATATCGTAAATGAAATAACTAGTAATGTTCCCAAATCTAATATTGACCCAGTTAGTTTACTTCAGGCTTGTAACATAAAAAACAATATAGAGTTTGAGTTTAACGAAATTACTACGACTGAATTGAGTGAAGCAATAAACGCAATAAAAAATAAAGCAAGCAAAGATTATTATGAAATAAATATTAAAATCATAAAATTTGTCATGAGTACACTTATTGGCCCTCTCACTAAACTATTTAACGAATGCATAAAGGAAGGAATTTTTCCCAGCTGCTTAAAAATTTCCAAAGTTATCCCTATATTCAAGAAAGGTGAGTTAAATGATATGTCTAACTATCGACCCATATCAATTATACCCATTCTTGGAAAGATATTTGAAAAATTACTGCACACAAAATTAATGAATTATTTTGAAACGAATGACCTCTTTTTCAGTGGGCAGTTTGGTTTCAGATCAAAGAAATCAACAACAGATGCTATAAGTCTACTCTTGAATTACATCACAGATGCATATGAAAATAAAAATTACGCAGGCTGCACTTTTTGTGACCTTTCGAAGGCATTCGACTGTGTTCGGCATAATATATTATTAGGAAAATTGAACAAATATGGAGTAAAACCAAGGTCACTAAAACTACTTAGAAGTTACTTTGAAAATAGAAATCAAGTCACTGCTTATAACGGTATGACATCAAAAATAGCGGGCATAGATCATGGAGTACCTCAGGGATCCGTTCTTGGACCCCTGTTATTCTTGATCTACGTCAATGATTTACCACAATATATTTCAAATGCTAAATTTGTGTTGTATGCAGATGATGCTACAAAAGTAAATTATAATGAGAACCTGATTGAGTTGGAAAATATTATGCTGCAAACACAGTCGACTACTTCTGAGTGGTTCCAGGCCAACGTCTTATGTTTAAATGATACCAAAACAGCAAATATGGTTTTTTCTACTCGTTCTATTGAAAAGTATGAAAACCCAGACAATGTAAAATTTTTAGGAGTAGTTCTTGATCCAAAACTGTGTTGGGATCAACATGTGGACTATGTTTCAAAAAAACTGGCAAGGTGTGTTTATATGATAAACAATCTCATAGGGGAAGTATCCTTAAATGTTATTAGGACAGCCTATTTTTCATTATTCCAAGGTACCTTTTCGTATGCAATTCTAACTTGGGGGCATACAGCTCATTTAGACAGAATATTTAGTTTACAGAGACGTATTGTAAGATCGATTTCAAGTCTTGGATATAGAGATGACGTAAGATATAAATTCATTGAACATGGAATATTAACAG
Source organism: Rutpela maculata (assembly GCA_936432065.2). Lineage (NCBI taxonomy): Eukaryota > Metazoa > Arthropoda > Insecta > Coleoptera > Cerambycidae > Rutpela > Rutpela maculata. Next base: position 54,173,072 of record OW386289.2, on the reverse strand, counting down.
TTCCTTCTTTTTATATCTATAGATGCTTGATATACGTTAAAGAAAACATAAACGATTATGTTGTTCATAGGGATATACATGACCATGATACAAGGTTCAATAATAAGTTATCTTTGAGATATCTACGATTAGAAAAAAGCAAAAATGGGGTTAACTACTTTGGTCCCTCTTTTTTTAACAAACTTCCTTTTCATATTACTTCTTTACCATACAAACAGTTTTGTGGCCAGGTTAAAAGTTTACTTATAAACGGAGCTTTCTATAATTTTCAAGAATTTTTTTCGACTGATTTTGCGAATGAAATTGTATGAAATTTTTATTACCAATTTTAAAAATATTTTAAAGTGTAAAACTTAACTGTTATTTTAATTCCTGTTTGTTAAAACTGTGTCGTGATTTATTTGTGTTCATTAATTGAGTATCTTCGATTAATTATTATCAATGTTTTTGTATATTTAGAACCTAACTAATTTGACTTGTGTAAAACTTTTATAAGTTTGTAACATCAATAAACTATTTCTATTTCTATTTCTATTTCTATTTAGTTTCATACAAAATTGATCATGTATATCCCGCTGTTGGCTTGGAACATAGACAGTTGCTAAATAGATTTGGTTTTCTTAGTTTACACCATCGCAGCACACTTCGTTCTCTTTTGTTTTTGCACAAGATAATTTTTAATCTCATTTATTGACCTAATAATAATATGTTAAATTTTCATGCTTCTCATTTGAAACGCGTAATCATAAAACGTTTTATCTTCCCACTTCACAAAGAAATATTCTGTTGTTCTCTCCCTTATTTTTTAGGTGTAACACTTACATGTCTATTGAAGGATAGCTTGATATATTTTACTGGAGTATTTCAAATATTAAGTGTATCTTTTCGTAGTAATCTGTAATTTTATTTTAATATGCTTTTAATCTGTTAGTGTATTATGCGTGTTTATAATCGGTCTTTTCCCTTTTTGTCTGTTTGTATATTTTTTACCATTGGGTATAAATTATTGCGTTTTTTCTCACCCCGTAATTGGTTTTTACTGTGGGTAACTATATAAACAAATAAATAATAAATAAATAAATAAATGAAATCTGGTAATAGAGGATATTTCTACTAATCACCTGAACACGACATATGGTTATCCGAAAGTCATTTTATTTAACACAGTTTCTTCAATTATGAAGAAAAGCTTACGTACGGAGTTTAGATGCAAAATAAGAAAATAACAATTTAAAAAATATATATATTTTATTCAATTAGGTTGAAAGCTATTCCACATTTTGTGCACATATTGTATCAAGTTAAGACACATTTTCATCACCATTTTGTAACATATCCTATACAGTGTGGACTCTGTATCCTTACTGTGCTTTTAAAATATCCAAATATACGTTTTCATGCAATGTCGCCACATAACCTATAATGTATTTTTGATCGACCCTTGGAACTGTGGCATTTTTAAAATAGTCATCATTCATGAAAAGTCCGAAAAAAACTAAAAAAAATAAAATTGTTCATTTTTTTTCTTGAAAGAACTATTTTTGTTTAATAAATTTTAACAACAAATCAAACTTACCGTATCAAATTCAATACTTCACTATGTAACTTGCTATATCGTTCTTTTACATATTGTTATTTCATAATCAAAACACATCGACCTGTGTAGTTAAACTCAATTCGATAATGTAAGGTTTGGAAATCTGAAACAAAAGAGTTTCGTTAGAAAACCACACACATTTGTTTTATTAAGTTATGAGCGGTCAGTACATGGTGATAAATATTTCCATTATTTATTTTGATTTAGTTTTGCACTGAGCTAGCTGTAAGTGTGCGGTTCCTACTTTCTATTGAACAATGCAGTATAAATAATATTTGTTAACAGGACCATAGCAGCCTTTCAATCAATGTCACTGTATTATTAATTGTGTAATTTTCTAACAGCATCAGATAGTTATAAAACTAAGCTTGGCACCTCATAAAGCAGTGTTCTCGGTTCAATCATTTTATTTTACTTTTACATACAACAGGTCATGCATTTCTTAAGCTCAATGTATATCCAACAAGAAAGGGGCCATATTTGCCTCATTATTCTTTAATAATTATCTTATACTACAAGAAGAAATGTGTATCACATTCTAAACAATAATGACAGTATGGACACATAGAAGTTTATCTCAAACATGATTGGATCATGTTTGGCAAATAGAAAACAAGCTGTATGTATAAAAATATTTATCCGACCATAGTTCAGTTATACATGGAGTACCGCTAGGTTCGGTTTGGAGCCTCTGTTATTTATTACCTATGTCAATTTCTTGATGATACAACTATGATATTTCAAGTTTAGGTATGCAGCATTATGTCAAGCCAAATAATGTTTTACATCTAATAAATCGTAAACTATCCCTCTAATGATACTTAACAATATCTTTATCAATGGAGACTCTCAGAATGAACTATTTGGCGCTTTTTCATATTCACATAAGTTATGGCACACTGCTCTGTCGTAATTCTTGCAACGCAGACAAAATTGCAAACTAATTTTTAAAAATCTTGTTGCGTTATTAAAAATTTGTAAAAGTAAAAATCACTTTCCAACAAATGCTGAAGTTTATAATTATTATACTAAATATGGAGGTCATCTCCGAACAACACGCTTTGGACTTTCGAAGACCACAAAATATTCTTGGTATTAAATTGTTCAATTATCTACCCAATAATTTAAAATTTTTGGACTCTCCTAATAAATATAAAATGATAATCAAAAACATTTCCCTAATCGCTGTTATTCAGTTGACGAATATATGGTCTCAAAAGTTGTGAATAAAATAAACAGGATAATAGGCTAGGTCATTTCCGATTAAATGGGGCAATGTGGCCAAAATACAAAAGTTGAAATAACTATTGAACTATCAAAACTCAGGTAACCACATAAATCATTATTTTGATTAAAAATAATCTCACCCATCACCCCCTTTAGTTTTATCCAGGGCTTTTGGGCCACTCTGTATACAAATCCCCTTTTTATGTGAGAAATGAAATAATCACGTTTTTTACAAATTTTGTATAAATATTATTATCGTTAGCGGGCATTCACTTGTTATTTTATTTTTACAGTGTATGCGATTGTATATATGTGTGCATTCGAGGTCTCTATACTATGATTTGAGGTTTTCTGTAAAACTATGGCAGAAAGACAAAAACCATAGGTTGAATTATTGACCTGTAAGAAAACGTGTTTATTTAATACAAGTTAAGAATATAGGCACTTATTTGATCCCTTAATTCTTGATCGAGTTTCTGCAGGTATACGATGTTGAACCCACTTGAGTATCGAGGTTGGATTGCACTATTTTATGGATGCATGTGTTTACTTACTGATAGCTTTAATCCATTATTGCCTTGCTATAAATTTATGATATCAGCGGTCGACAATTTTAAGGGTTTAGATGTATATGTGTAATCAGTTCTCAGATTTTCTAAGAAAGTCGTTTGAATCAGCCTTTCAGCATTTATAATGAAAGGAATATGCAACACACCACAAAAACACACATTTTTTTTTACAAATACAGATTATGTACGAAATTAATCACTACTCACAGAATCACTAATTGCACGCAAGATATGTATTATTCCTCAAACCTATCTCACTTGACACCTTAAAATTATATCTTTTACACTTTGTATTTGGCTAAGGTTTGGACCTAAAAGAGCACTGCAGTGGTTTTATGGGGCATTAGTCATTAAGACAACAATAAATTTGGATAAATAAACTTTGGTGGTACTTTAATAATGAGAGGATACTTAGTATATTAGGTTTTGAGTTAATAAATTAAGTTAATAGAGATTAAGTTGATAAAGTTATTAAAGTAATTAAATTCAATAAAATAATATAAATTAGTTTATAGCTTAGCTTTCTGTGGCGTCTGGCGTTGTTCTTCTTTTGGGCTTAGTACACTTAAAAAACTTTCCACTGCACACAGAAATTTATTATTTATTTATTTTCACTTTTACGTCTCACATTTTTTTGTAAAACGATTGGTTTTCAAATTATCTGATATTTTCTAGTTTTAAATTCCTCAAAGTATAATTTGGATTAACTCCTGATTTTTTTTGTTCCCTGGTTTCAATAATGGAAAAGTGTGTACTAGAAAAAAAGCTGAAATTAAAAATGCTTTAATAATATTATACTACTAAAGTTTATGACATCGAAAAATGTCTTTCCAGCGTCGCGACGCCGCGCGCCGAAGAGGCTACTGTCATTGACAACGTTTGAAAGACCTAATAAAGTCAACAAGTATGTAACGACTGGATTTGACAGAAATTGAATCTCTCTTTTCCCCATCACGGAAACTGCCTGGAGAGTTTTATGAGGATCACCCTGTATACTGATTCTTTTCTCTCGACTTATCAAAAATATTATCATATAACGTTAAATAAAATTTCCATTATATTCTAGTTCTTCCATATTCAAATGGATTAAGAAAGATACCTACTAAACCATATTGTAATAAATCCAAAAGTTTACACCCATTTTACTTTCCAAGTTAACACCCTGCCTATTTTAACAGTTTCTTTTTGTTTATTGGAATAACATGTGATCCGCCTACGCCATGTTTCTCCGTGCGGGACCAGTGATTTATAATTAATGTACCCGAAATATAAACCGCGCACCAATAATAATTATTACCTTTGCTGTTTACACAGCGTAACAATACATATATAATTAACGCTACAGTAACTTAACCGAGGTTAGTTACCTATCACAAATTATAAGACTTTGTGGGAGTTTCGGTGATGAAACACATCTAAAATTTAATATCAGCAGACTTCCATTGCCTACAGATATTATTATAGAAATATATTGTTAAATCATTTAATTACGCAGGTCTGCGAGGTTTTGTTGTTTAACAGATGGGGGTTATTTTCTTAAGTAATTTTTCGCGCTGAATCCGAATCTGGCCTCAGAATTGGCCCCCACGTCAGGATTTTGAAATAATTGAGGCCAAGTAGTTAAAAAATGGCTTTTTTACTTTTGAGGTTATGTATAGGATTCACTAGATGACTAGTGCTGGTCCCTTCAACGTGGTAATCCTAATGCTCATCATAAAAGACGTCTTTAGTAAACAGGAAAAAGAGAGTTCATAAAAAGTCATAAGATTCCGGATTCAGGTTTTAGGGTTTTGAATTTTGGAAGTATGGTTTATGATTTTGGGTTTATGGTTTAGGGTTTTGGATTTTTTCATGTTTAGGGCTTAGTTTTAAAGACTTTCTAAGTATTCTGATGTTAAAATCTTGGCGGTTAAGAGTTCTGGATAAATTTTTCTGCTTGCCTTTGAGGTATTGTAGTACTGTAGTTTTCACTCTCCTAAAGGTTTGGTCTCGATATAATTTGGGGATACGTTGGCTATTGCCCCAAAAATATGTATTTTGTAATCGAAAATGTGACAATTTGTCCTTTGACTTATTGGTTAAGATTGTTGCATTTTCCCTTCTGTTGTGTTAAATTTGATTCGTTTAAAGTCGTTTGGTTAACATTGTTGGGTTGTAGGGGAATCATGGTTTCAAATTCATGTCCATGGCTATAACTTTGCGAGTAAACATCATAGATGACCATTTGAAAGCTTATTTTAAATATGAAAGATGCTACTAAATGATGTATTTATTAGAAAAAAGTTGAACAATTCTTTGGGTTCTATACATAACTTTAAAAGTTGCCAGGAAAGCCATTTTTTAAGTACTTAACCTCAGATATTTCAAAATCCTGATGCGACTGGCCAATTCTGAGGCCAGATTCGGATTCAGCGAAAAATATTACTTCAGAAATGACCCTCAGCTGCTCAACAGCATTCATTCGAAGACCTGTGTTATTCCTAATAGATAACCGCTCATCGAGAGTTATGTCTTGTGCATTTTTTTCTTAATCGTTAAATAAGATATGGGGGTATTAACTCAATTGAGCTATCAATAAAAATTGGAGTGCCCCAAGGCAGCGTCCTAGGGCTTCTTCAATTTTTATTATATTTTAATGATGTTAGCTCTTTTTTAAATATTTTTCATTGTGATTGTCGATACGTAATTGTAAACTAGTGGCACAAATATGGATAATGTTATTCTAGATCTTTCTGTTAATTTTAGCCGTTAAAATAATATGTCTCTTTGCATGTACGTGATTAATTTTTGACCACTTACGTAACACTCAGTAGTAAAAAAAATATATCGAAAACCGCATTTTCCTTTTACAAATACATATTCCAAATTTAATCCTCCTCGCTAAATAGTATATTTTGTATTTAGATGTGAAAGCTACATTCCCGGACAACGATGCAAGAAGCACCGAAGTCCGGGAGTGTGCTTTCACACCGAAGTACACATACTATTTTTTTCTGAAATCACAATCAATATTATTATAAATTAAGGAATTTGTATTGATGCATAACATTTCTTCATTACAATCTAACTGCTTATTAATAAATGCAATTTTAATGTGAGTTGGTTTGTAGGCGTGTATTTATTTACTGTCTAAAATATACATAAAAGACCATACGGGAATGTTACTTTCCCAGCCTAGGCCGGGAAAGTAACATTCCCGTACGGTTTTTTTGATCGTTGCTTGGCAATGGATTTTTCCGGTCTGTTTTCTGATAGTTTCTTAGCAACGGACTAAAATACTGGAATTGTGCATTTTTCGATCTGAAGTCGCGCCGAAAATGTAGGTATTGCCGATCGATTTCAGAAAAAACAATCTTTCATTACTAAAAAAATTTTTTTTGAAGATGTTTGTCGTTTTGACAGCGCTAACAATAAAAAATTAAAATTGATCGCAATATAATTTCGAGCAGACTTAGATATACAATTAATTTTGTACTAAACCTCAAAAAAAAATAAATGAAGAGGCCAGTGTACAGGGTGTCCCACTTAAAACTCCCGGAAGCATTTTTTGGATAGCTAAAACAGATATTTTAATTCCGTGAAACGTTTCTACTAGAATATATAAATGACTTCAGTTTTGAGTAAATACGGTCGTTTTACGAATTGAGGTATAGATAGCGCTGCGATGCAAAGAAATTTTTCGATCTCAGGAATCTTGAAGTGAGGTGCACGTCATGAGGAATTACACTCTAAGCAACTTTTATTATACTTTTGAAAAATCTCTGATTTTCGAGAAATTTAAACTTCAGTATATTTCTTTAAGCAAAAAAATCACCATAACTTCTATAAAATAACTTATAGATGATAAGTCTATTGGGACATCTTTCATAATGAACCAGACTGCTTTAGATAGTTTAGATAGTAATGAAACAAATTTATTTCAAAACTAAAAATATAAATGTTTACTTAATTTTCTCAAATAAAACAAAGATGGCTGTAACTGCAATTTTTAAAATAAAGATCTTGACATTTCTGTTTATTGTAAATTCTCTGCTTTCTGTGTTATGTTTATGTTGAAGGCTGGACTGAATTTTATACTGTAAATTGAAGACATTTGTCAAAAAATGCGATTTTTGTTACTCTTAAAATTATATTAAAGTTCAAATATCTCGAAAGCTTGTGCATTTGAAAAAAATATCTTATATTAAACATTGCTTAATACGTAATTGCCATCGTCTTTTGAAAGATCCTAGGATCGAATAATTTCTTTGCATAGCAACGCCATCTATGCCTCAATTTGTAGAATGATTATTTTTACTCAAAATTGAAGTCATTCGTATACTCTAGTGGATAGCTTTTAAAGAATTCAAATGTAACTCGAAGTTATCGAGAAAATGGCCCGAGAATTTTAAATGGGATACCCTGTATAGCTTCTTTAAACAACTTAATATACTGTTTGTGGATGTTAAGAACCACAGAAAATATCATGTCAGAATATTTGTATAAACGGCCAAAAACACATAAATTGTTTCCAACCTTGCAGCCACATAAAAAGTACCATCCAGTCGTAGAGAAACATTATTTTTCAAACTGTAGGATTTTAAAGGTACTTTTGATTGGTTTTAACACTATTTTTTTCATCAATTTTTCTCATTTAAATATTTTCTTATTTGTTCAAATACTTGTGTTTTTGCAATTTTTAAAGAAAACTAAAAGGTTTTAACATAGTTCTCTACGACGGCATGGAATAATTTTATAAGGCCACAATTTTAAACAATTTATGGTCTTTTAAACAAATATTTTGATTTGATATTTTCTGTGGTCGATAACATAAAGAGCATATTATTCCAAAATATCCAAATCGACATATTGAAGCTGTGTAAACAGTTTTAAGAAACTATATGTTGGCTTCTTAATTTTTTTTTTGTGATCAAATACATATTTAAAAGAGGTCCTCTATATCTAAATCTGCTCGTAACTATTAAACCGAATAAAAATCGGTTTAGTAGAGCCGGATATACAACTTGATCCCTACAATAAGCATATTTGCATGGCATAAACTTTCATGATTAAACTCCTGTAATATTTCAGTAAATTCAAGAGTATTCTGGAACATTCCAGTGGCGCGTTGCGGGTGTGGACCTCAGTGTCAGTTGCTGTTTCCACGGCGGCCAGATCTACGTGGATCTCTCCCGTGCCAGTGACGCAAACAATCTCTTTGTACGTGTTCCTGGCGATTCAGCTATTTTTAAATAAAATCGTTATTATTATTATTCTTTATTATACCTAAAGTGAAGTAAAGGAACTACAATAGGCTTCGTCCGCATATTTAGAATATTATATACTCTTGTACTGCTAAAAACTTAGACAGTGAATATTTCGAATGTAATTAGAGGAAAATGACTATGAATTTAAAAGAACCATGTCCCAATACAAAGTTAGAAATATAAAAAAGATGCAAAAAGATGCAAAAAATTTAAATTGCGATATCGTTTCAGGAAGCGATTTTTTTTTTAAATTGCAACACCAGCAACGCCATATTGACTGTAAATCAAGATAACCATGAAGTCCGCAAACCACAAAAACAAGACTTATACAAATTTGTTTATTTATAAGAAAAAAATGTGAATAATAAAATCAGTTGACGCAAATTACAACATTCCTTAAAATTATATAATTATTTACCAACGTAGATAAGAGAAATCAATTTTAACTACGCATATCACTTTAAATCTATAATCAAATAATGGTTGTTGTCCGGCATTACCGAATGCAAATATTTATTTCACATGACATAAAAAATATTTGTCTTACATACTTGTCGTTCTCTGACGATGGTTCAATAAACCGAAACGTAAGGAGACAGTCATTTTATTAAAAAAATCGATAATCACGGGATATACATATATCAAGTTAACATAATTAAATGTAATAATTAAACTGTGAGAGGTACATTAAATTGCAAAATATGCCTAATTTTTTGGTCCATCTTTTTTACTACCACCCTTCTTCTACCTTCTTCTACCTAAGTCGGCACCATGTAGCGACGTTTGTTAAAATTATACCACTTATTTCCAATTCGATCATCTTCTATATTCAATACTAGCCTCGGACCGGCTGTTAGGCATCCAGTAGGTGTCAACACTATGGGTCGCGTGCGCCGACGTCACAGATTTTGAGACCTTAGGAAAAACAAACAGCTGTCATTGAATTATCCGCGTATTGAATGTTTTTCTTTAAAGTGAATTTTACTGTGTTTGTGCCATTTAAAAGTTTAATGTTGAATTATTTAACATCTGCAGCTATTCTTATTACTTTTATATGCTCAATTTTGTTCGACAGGATGACGGTTAGTTCGTATTTTGCAGAATTGTCTCATGATGTAGAGGTTAGGTATATTGCTGTCATGGAATTAAATCCTTATATTTTGAGAAAAAAATGCTTTAGTGTAAATATTGATGTATTTCCAAATAGTACACATAGGGATACTGCGAATTACTTGGTTTTTGAGAGAAGTGTATAGAGAGAAGGATGAGTTCAAGGCATTTAAAAGTCTTAAAGCTGTTTATGGTTATGTGAAAGAAGTACTCTGCAAGAAATTTACAGAATAAAACCTTGTTGCAAAGGTAAGAATTGTTATCAATGATTTACCATTCTTTTCATATACACTTGCCTAATTAAATGTTGCTTTAGAAATAATTGCTAACATACAAATTCATTTTTCAGGTTAAGTCGTGGCATCATGAAAAAAAGCCATTGACTCCAGATTCAGATGGTTTCTTAGTACTTACTGTGAATGTGTTGCTAGTTTAGACAAAACATGTCCACTACTTGAGAGAGGAAGTATTTCCTTTTTAGCAGTAAACATGGCTATGATCAAGGTATTAACCGCTGTAAATTTTGTGAAAAAGACACCATATAAATTAAGCAATGAAGACTGATGTGCTATAAACTATTTGAAGTATGTAGTAAGACGTGCATAATTTCTTCTCGTCTATACAATCCTATACAATTCATTGTAATTTCTATAAAAATTTTATTTTTCATACCTATATTGTTATGTAATGTCTTTCATAATTTTATGTAATTCGTTTGTTCATTATCATTTTATTAAATATACTCTTTTTATTATGTTTTATTTATCACTTCTACTACTATATATTGTTAGCAGTAAATTGAAATTGTCAGTTACGTCGAACTTGTAACTGAAAGTAAAACAAAATATCTTTACTAAATAAGTTATTTATTGTCCATGGTCCATTAGTACTTCTAAGACGAATTGACAAGAAAGTTATAAGAGAGGTTAATATTGTAACAAAAAATAAATGATTGTAATGTAGGTACCTAACATAACATAATATATAAATACTTTATTGTAATATCTATCTAAGCAATAAGTAACATTTAACTCGAAGGGCTTTTATAGCTATACAATTCAACACTAACAAAGCCGAGTCAGACTTTGCTTATGTGTTCACTGACCGTAGACCACTTCAGAGTTTTAATTTTCAACTTTTTCAGTGTTCAATAGTCCAACACTGAGTTTTTAAACACCACACGATATACTTTGAAAGGGCACATTGCATCATGCACTTGTTGACGGCCGCAGGTACTTTGAATTTCCTTTCTTAATTTATGCACCTACTTTATCAAATATCTTTATGAAGCCTGCTTCCTCTTGGAGTGTACTTTATTTAAAACAATTTCTACCATTACACTTTTCTCTCCTTTGGCACAGCTTTACACACCTTTCGATCAACTAAAATTTAAAGAAGAAATAATTATTAAAAATACTGACAAACCAATATAAAATGTTAATTTTCTTTACCATGAATTGTTTATTGCTTATGTGAGCAGCAGTTATTATTATTATAAGCACTTTCAGTTTCACATATGGGTTTTAAATTGAATTCCTTTTTAAGAGAGGATGCCCAAACTGGACGTATCGTAATGGTCTTGTAATACGGCTGTTTTCCCTACAACATAAACCCACGTTAAAAACCAAATTCTTACATTAATATGCAACAACGTACCACTAAAAAAATCCTTGGAAGACTCGTAAAATCATTCATTTTAATTGTTTGAAATCAGTTGCAGTATTTTAACCTCTAACTTCTTCTGGTTGTAAATTGAGGTTATTTTATCAAAACTGGCATTGTTTTGGATTGTCACACTTCCACAATTAATAATAAACCAAAAACTTGTCATTTTGTATGTATAATATACATAGAGACAATAATATTACAAAAAATTCAATCAGTTGCCATTTGACAGTTAAAGAATTTCTGTTTGTTTTTCCTAAGGTCTCAGATTGTGACGTCACGCGCACGCGACCCATTGAAACTACAGACCCATTTACTTAATATATTTGTATGAGAGAATTTCGTTCTTGTTAAAAAATATGATAAGTACTAACAAAACGTTTATATATATCTCCATTGACAATGTTGCTGGCATTGGGTAATAAGTTATTCTTGCGGCATGACCTTAGACCTTGCTACGCGGAACTTCAAGCTTCAGTTGAGATAATGCAGCTGGTAATAATGAAGTAGTGCCCGCTATTCGGCAGTGATTGTGCACTAAAGAGCAGTTGACCACAGAGTAGCCTTTAATTACGGTGTTTGATTTTACTTCTTATTGTCGGCGAGCTGTTATTAGATTTTATTTACAGGGTCAGTCAACTAAAACCGATGGTGTGGATCGTGTTTGTGTCGGAGATTGGCTATTCAGAATTTCTTTAGAGTCAACTGTTTATCTCACATTTCTGATAGTCCTCACTACAACTACCAATAATACCGAAATTATGCAGTATTTCGATTAAATATCACATTTTACCTCCTTTGAAAGGTGGCTAAATCTTTGGTAGACGTTGCTGAAATTACAGGGCATAAAAAATTTAAATGATTTGTAACATTCTGATTTTTTTTCCCCAGTACATAAAAATTTTACAGTTCTCATAATTGTAATTCCTTCTTTTAATTCAGTTTTCAATAGTAAAAGCATGTATAAAAAAATTCAGATAGTATAGAAACGTTGTGGATAAAAATGTGAGAGATACTGCAAGCTTATTTTTAGTGAATCGAAAATAACTTTTTTTACTTGCACCCATTATCTATATATTACTATATTTTCATGTGATATTTTTTATATAAATTAATAACACACAATATTTTAATAATAGTACATTAAAGTATAAGTGGTAAAACACGCGCGATTTTTCGAGAACGGCGGCGCAGCCGAAGTGCTCGAAATAAAGCAAGTGTTTTAAAGACCATCAGTTATCCACGAATACTTTATGCTATTTTTTTTATTGGCACACGTTGAAATCATAAATACTGGTATTATTACTACAAAAAATGGAAATAAGAATTAAGAGTGTAAAATGGTTGAATTCGTGATGTGACATCAGGATATCTGTCAGTGTCATGGAAATGAGAAAAACAAAAATTAATTTGCAATCTGTCACATAGGATTAACTATTAGTCACTACACTTGTTACTGATTATATATTGCTTTAAAATGAGTTCTAACATTGATTACTTAAATAGAAAAGCAGAATCGTGGTTAATACCGCACAAATTGGAAGACGCTTATAAAAAAAAATACAAGTTCATCAATATTTTATTTGAATTACAAGGTACTCCTGTCAGATCAATCATTAAAAAGTTGACATTTTGACTTCACGTTTCTCGGGTTGTTGATGTTGCTATGGTAACTTTAAACGCGCGTTTTTAAAACTTGGATTTAAACACTCTGAAGAGTACTTTAAATAAGCAAAACTGAGTACCAATAAAAAAAATAATTATAATAATTGAATTAGAGCACACATTGTAATTTTATAAACAAATTAACTGTCGAATTCTTGTGTACTCATATCTGAATCTCCACATTCACTCTCGTAGCTGATTTCGCCCTCGGAATAACTTTCGTAAGAAACACCATCATTTCCTTCCGAAATATTAATTGGATTGTCAGATTATGCGGCACTACACATTGGAGTTTCTTGTAGCTCTTCTGCGTCTTCAGTATCTGTAAAAAATAATAATAAATCAAACCTATTTTCATTACATTGAAAAGAAAACATTTTTTGTACGCTGCAATATTCTTCAAGTGCTTCATCATCAATAGATTTCGGTACTTGATTTCCACTAAACCAATTGAAAACATATTTATTCGCTTCAAGTTTTCAACCGCAATCAAAGGGATAAAGTTGTCAGGTTCTTAAAATGAGCATTGGCCCAGATTTCTGAAATGTGAGCTGGTCCGAGGAGGTGTTCCCAAAGCTCGGATTGACAGGGCGGCAAAAAGAGGAATCGGAACTCTTAACGTTTTCGAAGAAGAATTTTTCATTCTTCAAATTTTTGTAGACTTTTAAAAACATTAATGCACTTATTTCATTTATTTTATTAGTCTTCTTTTGGCCATACATCCGGCATACAAACTCCTTTAATGTATCAAATTCGGTGTCATCCGATGACTAATATTTACTCAAACTAGTGAATGCAGCAATATATTTTTCAGGTTTTGCAAACAGCGCGTAGGGCCATTTTTTTCCTTTCGGATTGAAATCACAACCAGTTAGAGCATGGAATGCAGCTAAAGCATCACATAAATTTGATCCCAACGTCTCGTACAATTTACTAACGTTTATAGGGAGTATAGGAACGACAAAAAAATTTTTAAAATTTTTATTGTTCAAATATGCTTAAAATGTCATGAAACGTCGAGATTTTAAGTTTGAGCGAAAAAAAATGTTCTGTCTGTCTCTGTAACTTTTTTTGTGAGCACGTTTGCTCTGGAACCGTTTAAGATATTGACTTGAAATTTGGTACACATATGTACTTTAATGAGATCTGGAACTAGATTATATTTTCATCTTGTTCCATCGAGGGGTCGGGGGGTAAATTGGGGTAAATTTGGGGCAAATGGGTAAATCAAGCAGTTAAGAGTCCATAAAATTGGTATTTAGTATATACAAGAGAAGCTAAGGTCTCCAAAAAATTTTTGGCATTAGCCACTTCCATTACCACCCCCACCCACTTATTAAAGGAGATGAAAAAAAATATTGTGATTTAGTGCTTCAAAATATTTTTTTTACTTCATCCACCCCCACTATCAGTCATCACCCATCACCAATCAACCGCCACCCCCACCCCCACTACCGATGTAGCATATCGTTTTATAGGTTTTGGGGTAGACGATTTCAAATATTATGTTGTTAAAGTTACCTTGAGTAATACGGATGGGCAGTGACTTTCCTCGACTACTATGGATGCGTAGTAGGTTTCCCCGAGTATTATGGATCCCCAGTGACTTTCCTCGAATATTTTGGATCCGCAGTGACTTTTATCGAGTATTATAGATCGCAGTAGGTTACTTCAAGTAGTATGGATGCGCAGTGGCTTTTCTCGAGTGCTATAGATGCGCAGTAGGTTACCTCAAGTAATATGGATGCGCAGTGGGTTTCCTCGAGTAAAATGGATGCGAGTGGGTTACTTCAAGAAGTATGAATGCGCAGTGGCTTTCCTCGAGTAAATTGGATGCACAGTGGGTTACCTTGAGTAGTATGGATGCGTAGTAGGTTTCCTCGAAGAAAATGCTTGAAGTAGAGGCTTTATTTCTATCGTGTAGTTTACGGCACACAACGATTTTTTATATCTTTGTCTTGCCATTTTCTGCGTATTAGCTCGACATTCAATTGAAGTATATTAACGCAAAAAACATTTTTGGAAATTTTCATTGTTTAAATAGGCTTAGAATATCAGAAAAACGTCAATATTTTAAGTCTGAGCAAAATAAATTTGTCTGTTGCGTCGGTCTGTCTGTTAGTCTTGTATCGTTTTGGTGCTCACGATTACTCTGGAACCGTTTAAGATATTCACTTAAAATATGACACACGTATGTTTTTTAACGAGATCTGGAACTAGATAATATTTTGATCTTATTCCGTTGCAGAGTTGAAGGGTAAATTGGGGTAAATGGGGGTCAATAGGTAAATCAAACAAGTAAGAGTCCATGAAATTGGTAATTTCGTAAATATAAGAGGAGCTAAGGCCTAAAAAAAAATGGCATTAGCCATCCTTATTACCCCCCCACCCCATTATTAAAGGTGGTGAAAAAATAGTGTGATTTAGTGTGTGTACAAGAGCCAGTCATCAAGAATTTTTTTCACTTCATTCACCCCCACCTCTATTGCAGATGTGGCATATAATTTTATGGGTTTTTGGGGTACATGATTTCAAATATTATACCATTAAAGTTCCATAAACAATTATTGCCACATAGTGGAGTGCAAATAGTATTTTGTTGTAAGAAACTTGGATGTGGAAGTAGTGATTCCTTGGGCAGCGGTTTTTTTTTTACTAATTTTTTGCAACTGTCTTAGCTATCATGGAAAAAAATCTACTAGCTTTATAGATTTTTTTTTTATTTATTTATTTAACGTCGGCCTATTTCCGCTATCAGGGCCTATCACCGACGCTAGGAGACGAGCTACCCCCAACCTGGAAATTTTGCCGAACCTCTTTTCTTAAGAAGAGTAGGGATCTTTTACTTGCCTAACATTTAATAGACAAGGGATCGCCTGTTTTACAGGATGGTATATCCACTACGTAATCCTCGTCTGAAATTACGTAGCTTCCGCGTATACACTGATATACAAGCCGCTAGAAGGTGGGACGAGAACGCTGTATTTCTCAAGATGGGTCACCCACCCAAGTACTAACCGCGCGCGACGTTGCTTCAACGGAATATCGACTGATATTCACATTGAAGTCGCCTCTACGCTCGCCCCAGCTTTATAGATATTAACGCGAAAAATCTGTCGCTACCTTCCTGGCTAATAATTTTACTTGGTTTAGTTTAGCTTCACGTCCAATGGCCGCCCGTCTCCGTGTTCTTATTTAAAAGAAACATTTAGAAAATATAGCGTCTGTTTACTTTTCGGATTATGCAAATCTACATACTTAAAAGATTCTAAATATCTTGTACAAAAAATTTAAAAACCTAAGTACTGCGAACGTGTGAGAAGCTCACTAATTAAATAACACAAATATAATTACCATTTTAAATATATGTATTCCGATGTACTCTAAAATCTCGAGTGATACCTATTGCCAAACGTTTATTTCTTTGTTTAACTTAGAAAATAGTTTTGGGATACCTTTAAGGTAACTGTATATTTAAAATACACCTGCTAAAAGTGTCACGCTGTTGACAAATTAAAGCTTATTCACATCTAAAAATTTGCTGCTCACCTGGTTTGTTTGCGTGAGAGTACTTCAGGCTCTCGAGTAGACAACTTGAGCGTAAGATATCCAAACACTATCGAGGTCCGAACATAAGAAATTGGATACCATAAATAACTTAGAAATTATGTAAGTTTTTATTAAACGTGTGAAAGAATAAATTACACAGTAAGGTAGGAATCATATGCTGACGTCAGTGACTTCACATGCAAAGTTTGACGTTAAAACAGTCCTCAGTACCGAGGTAACTTTTTATTTGAAACTTTTTTTTTTAGGATTAGCAGTTTTAGAGGAAATAATGTTTGAAAATACAAAACACTCTCGCAAAGTAAAGTTAGACAAGAAGACTGTAGCGAACTTACCTACATATTTTAAGAATTATGTTACCATAGTTATATAAAAAATTGAATATCAATTAGAATATAATAATAAATATTTTTATCCAATGTTATTTATTTTAATGTTTATTTTATGGATCTGATTCCATAAATTGGTGACCCCACGACGTTGATCAACCAAGCAACCTTTATCCGTCGTTACCAGATTTTTACATCCATTAATTAATTCACCTCTATAATTGATGACCCCAGATTTCACATGCGTAAGATATTAAATTTGTATCCTTAATAACAACTTCGCATTATAATTCGCACGAATTTACACGCATTCCCTAATTTTATCCCTATTAATTGATGCCCCGTAGTATGACTATAGATTGGTACCAGAACACTTTATAATTGGTAAATTATTTAATACATAAGTGATTGAACTCCAACGAAAAAACTAACAAACAAGATTTCAAGACAATAATTATAATCATTATGAATAAATATTTCGCCTGAACTTTTTAATTCCTGACCTTTGGATAATTTCAATACAGTTAAAAATTGAAAAATACCCCGTTTGATTTCCCCACTACAAGCGTATAACCGAAGAAAACTCCATATATATATTATCAAGAAAATCCATATTATATTTATCTTGTACACATATAAATTACAAATCTATTTCAATAACTTACAATTCACAAATCCTAAACGTAGCCATTTTCGAAATACTTTTGTCACTCCTGACGTTGAAAATTGTAAATTTGTTTTCATTCGGAAAGACAGACTTAAACCAACTTTATCCCCTTGGTTCGAAGGACTTTTCGAGTTATTTCTAGAACTGACAAAATTATAACGGTCCTTAAACATGGAAAAAATTTTACTGTATCTTTAAACAGAGTTAATCCTGCATACTTATTAAATTATGTCAATCTACTCATCAATTCTGACTGTAAAATAGTCCATTTTGATATTGATACTTTGGTAGGTTTATTTTTATTTTGCAGCATATTTACCTACATATTTTAAGAATTATGTTACCATAGTTATATAAAAAATTGAATATCAATTAGAATATAAAAACAAATATTTTTATCGAATAACATTAATACATTTTTATTAATTGAATTTTAATGTTTATTTTATGGATCTGATTCCATAAAGACCTTCGTCTATTAGAGTTAAAATTAAAATTCACTGTTTTGAGCCTATTGTAAGCAACTATTTAACAAAGCTCTCAATAAATGAACTACCATTAACTATATTTTAAGAAAATCAGTGACGCAGTGCTTACGGTATTGATTTGATTTGATTTGATTGCGATCACGGAGTCCTGGGTTCGAATCCTGGCTGGCGCATGGATGTGTAGTGGCGTTATTGACGTGTTGTTTAGGTGGTTTCATTGGGCTAGACCGCAGCTGTGCGAAAGACAACACACGGCTAGTCGCTCTCCTCTCCTGAGTTCGAGTCTCAGGGATTGGGTGTTGTGATTGTCTAAGTATGCGTGTCCCTGGTTGACTGATGGAATATATATAGCCAAACTCCACCAAGGCGTTAATATAATGTTAAGATAAAAATGTTATAATAGAATTAGGATAAATTAGACTGGGTGGTCCCTGGGAACGGGAAGTTTTGAAAACATCATAATTTTGAAAGTAACTTTATTTATTTAAAATAACATATAACAATGGCTAGGTAATTATATGCATTTTTTATTTCTTAAAAATAATTCCTGGTAAATGTCTTCCCCTTATCTCTACGCACTCTTGAACACAATTGGTGAAATTTTCTATTACACGATGCAGCATGTCTAACGAAATATTGGCAATTTCTTCACGGATTTTTATTTTCAACTCCTGAATATTTCTTGGTTTGTCAACAAAAAGCCTATGCTTCAAGTAGCCCCACAATAAGTAATAGCATGCCGTAAGATCTGGCGACCTTGAGGGCCATTCAATGTTTCCACGCCTAGAGATAATGTGACCAGGAAATAATCTCTGCAAGGAATTTATTAATTCTCTTGTAGTATGTGGAGTAGCCATCTTGCTGAAACCACCAATCTTAAATCCCTGGAAACATGTTTAATTGTTGCGTCAAAAACTGGTTGATCATTTCGGTATAACGTGCAAAATTGACTGTCATAGCATTTTCATCATTGTTTTCAAAAAATAGAGACCGATAATTCCCATTGAAGAAATTGCACACCAAACTATTACCTTCGGGCTATGTAACGGTTTTTGTTGAAGTTGTGGATTTTGGGAATTCCAGTATCTGTAATTTTGTTTGTTGGTGTAGCCACATAAAAAAAATGAGCCTCATCAGAAAACCACAAGTTGTGATTAATTCCACGTTCTAAAAATTTCAGGAAAATGTAGACGTCTTGGAAAATCTGTTGGTTTTATTTCTTGAACTATTTGGATTTTATGATGAAGATTCAGATCCTTGAATAAAATTCTAAGCAAAGAAGATTTACCTAAGCGCAACGCCTGGCCTCGTTTCCTAACTGAACGTTTTGGACTGTGTTCAACAGATGCTCTGATTCGTTCAATGTTTTCAGGGGTTCTAACTCTTCTATTAGGTCCTTAAGTTTAATCGCAAAGGGTAGTCCAAATTGCCGCTGCACAGCAACTACACTGTCGTTGTTTTTATAATACGATTTTATTGCAAAAGCACGCTGCTCACCAGACCACTGTTCCATGATTACCAAATGGCATATAATGACAGACAATATGACAAATAAATTCATGGTCAGCTATACATAGTTACAAAATAACATTTTCAAAACAGGGACCACCCGTAGATAAAACAAAAAAAGTGCTATGCAAACGACCAAAATATAGTATTCCTATGTATTTTAAGCCGCTGAATATGAATCCGTTGTCGAAATTCTCACAGTAAATCACCATAATTTTCTAACCTCAATAAACTGCTTAAAATTGTCAATATTGTGAAAAAAAGAAAAGAAGCATTTATGCAAATTACTAAAATATTGTATTCCTATGAATTTTGAATCGCTGGATAAGAAATCAATTTCGGAACTCCCCTACAAAATTACCAGAATTTTCTAACATCAAAAAATAGCGTAAAATCTACAATATTGTAAAAAAAGGAAAATAAATACCTATGAAAACGTCTAAAATATTGTATATTGTATATTGTATAATTTTAAAAAGAATTTAATTTTTAAGTTAAAAAGCTTAAATTTCTTTAAAAGACGAGAAGACTCATGTAATTTGAGACGCTGAATACGAACTTGATGTCACATTTCCCCCAGGAAATCAGCAGAATCTTCTAACCTCGAAATAATGGCTTTAAATCTATAATATTGTAAAAAAATGGAAGAAGTCTATGCAAACGACCACATCTTAACACTTGAGGTAGTCATTCAAGATACCTTTTAAAGTTTTTAAATGCGTTGAGAGAGTTTGGGTGTCAAAGATCTTATTTCTTTTACCGAACCCTTTTACTATCAAGTGTTCTATGCAGTGGATTTCGCGCTCGTTTGACTTCTTTTTTTTTGACTTCCCATTTTAACGTCCAACAAAAATCTGCCATCGTATTTATGTCCCATCTTCCTTGATAACGCCGCTCCATTTCCATAATGTCCTGATGGAATCATTCTTCCTGTTCTTCACTATAATCCCCCAGGTTTTCAGGAAGTAATCAATATAGAAGTGAAGCTTCAGATTAATATTGCAATCTAGTTTACGATAGTTTTCCACCAGATTAGCGACAATTTCTCTGTAGTTATGAGTTTTTTGATTCCCAAGAAAATTATTAGTAACTAAGCCAAGCTGATTTTTCTGTATCATTATTTTTGTTACAAAATTTCATCTTTCCTTGTAAGGAGTCTTAAAAGTGTAATAAGTACATTGGTATCTAAATAAAAAATGTCGTTGCTTTCTTAAAGAAAAAAACAACAAATCCATCTCTCTGTGCTCTAATTTCTTGACGCCACTTTATTTTTAAGCCATAACTGCTTGCCCACAAGATTTACAACTTTTCGTCATATCAATTCGTAATCTATGTTTCTTTGCGAATAGATTGGTATCTGACCTATACCTGTATTATTAAAAATCCCGTCGGACAAGATTTTAGGAGATTTGCTTACTTACTATTATAGCTATCCTTTCAGTTTTTGTTGTTTTGGCCGATTGACGAACTAGAATTGAAGTTATTTTTTTTTGTAGATTGCCTATTGTGTAAAGCAACGTGTGGTTCTATCAACGATTTCCGGCTATCGCTGCCTCCCTTCGGTTACTCATTTTCTTCTTTAGTATTTAAGTTAAATAAAAATAGAGCAATATCTACATTACCCACCTAACATAATCGCTTCTTTACCGATTTATTTTGATCTCAAGAAAATAACCCTCGGGTTATTCCAGCTGTGACAAAAGGGAAATTGTTCTGTTCCGCCCTTTTCTCTGTTGCGTGTGGTATTTGAAGGATAATTTCGTAACCGAAGCGTTAAGGTTAACTTTACAGCTATAGAAAAATATATATAATTATTAAACGAAAAAAATCGAATTAATATACAATAACATAATGGTATAAGCTAATAATAACTTGAGAACAAAAACAACAATGCAATTATCTATGAACTACATCTGAGCACAAATTCTGGATCCTAGTGCGAGATATTTACAATTTAAAACATTGCAAAATACGATTTTTAAAGCATAATAAATCAAGATCTAACGGTCACACCCATCAGGTGGGAGGTGCCGGGTCCCATGAATCAAACACCCATATTGAAAGCAATTAAAATATTGACACTTCTAGTTCGATGCGTCAGGCGTTACCGTGACGTACAGACGCATGTTCTTGCTCAATGCATTATTTATTACGAATCGGGCAGTGTGGAGTCGAATATTAAATGAATGTAGAGTCACATAGATGCAAATGTTGCTACACTGAACTAGATTTTTTATATGTTCAAATATTAAAATATAAAGAACAATAGTCAAATAAAATTAAATATCAAAAATATGATTTCAATAATTATTTGGGGGGAAGGCAAAATAAATCGAAATGGGGTGAAATTACAAGACTTGTGGATATAAATTATTATAGAAAATTACAAATGAACATATTTCAGAAGGTCTGCAAAGGTTTTGGTTGAGATCGGATTATGTTTAGTGCCGTTTTGGCAAAACAAGTTGCTCATTTTATGATTACTTACAATTTGTAATCGAAATTGAAAAGCAGTAAAAATTACAATTTCAACGATATATCACACTTGTACCCTTTCGATTTGGTTTCCGTGAAGAAAATTAAAAAGAATTCGTTATATGTGCACACATGACAGCATCCAAAAAATATTATTGGTATTATTGTTAGGGGAAAATGTATTTTGCCATCTGTCAAAAATATTTGTGTTGGTAACCTTTGTGAATGTTGATTTATAGGTACCAGTATGTGACGTCACAGCTAATCTCAAAAATATATATTTCTTAAGATTTAAGAATATTACGTAGCTATTATTAACATTTATGCCTGGTTCCCGTACATTCAACTAAAATCTAGGGCAGTGTAATGTTTAAGAAGTTCTAAATACTTTGTCCTAATAAAATAGGACTCTTTTTGTAGGTTGGAAATCTAACCTGTAATTATTAGCAGTCTATTTTTATTAACCAACAATATAGAAAAATTATTTGCGTGAATTTTTAAATATTTGCTTGGAGACACTGTGGCTTCAAGCTTGAAACTTGAAAAACTTAAACATGATGGAGATGCCCTACTGTATAGGTTGTTAGTCTAAGATACGTACTAAGGTAACCGATCAGGTAACCGAATGAAATCTATTTTTTATGAAAAAAAAACGGTAACAAAAGTAATGGTGATAAGTTGTTTAACGAAATATGTTCAAGGCTATTTGTTTGTTTTTTTTTGTTTTATTTTATTTTTTTTTTTAATTTTATTTATACTAATGGTTTCGCTATAAAATTATCTTTATTTTGATATATAATATTTGGTTACCAGTAGTACCAATCTGTGAAGGTACTACTTTCGATGCACCTATTTAAACCTAGCAACCGTACAGCCCTGAACGGAAAAATGTAAGCAACTCTATGTTTACATATTCTATAGGTTTCTCACTTTCGATTAGTAGTGTTAAATTTTTTAGGTTAGAAGATCTGTGAAGGTATGGAAAAAAAAATAAGCCTCGACCTTATCTTGTTAGGCAACTCATCACCGTTTTGTTAGCATATTTTTTTTCATAAAAAATAGATTTTATTCGGTTACCTCATCGATGAAGGTCGACCTTAGTATGGATCTTGTACTATATGTCCCTAAATATATTTCATAACCTAAAAATCAACATTCGTAAAGGTTACCAACACAAATATTTTTGACAATGTCAAAACTTGTTTTAGTTGTTTTTTTTTAAGGTAATAATTATTGTTCATAGCCGTGTTCGGATATTACGACTGACTGATGTGACGCGTCACAATCGTTCATTTAATGCAAATCGAGCTAACCGAGCTAAATCTGAAACGTTCGAATATTACAAAATATAGGCCTCGGACGAAGCTCGACTTGCTCGGACCTTTTTGATCTGGCAGGTTTTAATTTGACGCATGCGTAGTCTGCTTGAATTGTCCATAACGTTATTGACTTGTTGAGGTTAGAGTGTCATTTGGGCTAAATTCTGTGTTATGTTTTTTCGCTATCCAATGTTCTACAAAATCTTAGAAACGTTATCTGTTAATATCCTTATAATATTCGGCAACTGATTAACATGCAACATAAACAAACATGAGAGGTTACGTTTTAACGGATTGCTTGTAGTCCACTTCAGTTCGTTCGATATTTGTTCATGAAATAAATGGCTCCAAAGTCACGTGTAATCTATCTGTTTGGTCAGTGCTCTGATTTCCGATGTAATATTCAAAAACAGCTTATAAAGATCCACCGTGTAGGGAGGTTCCAGCCGCTTCCAGTAGCTGCTGATTTTTTCTTAAAAAAACTAGATTTTCAAAAAATACTTATATCCCAATCACTAGGTAAAAAAAGTGGGTTCTTTCTGCAAAAATAGCGTAAGTTAATTTCCCTTTTTTAAAGAAATTTTAGGGGATGTCTTTCGAGTATTTTGCCAACTTGGCGAAGAAGGGGTTGGGGTTTGTGGTTAGCCACAGCGCGTCAAAATCTTTTAACAGTAGTTTTTTCGGATTAGTTCATAAACTGTCAAATAAAAATATAACTATGATGCGTTGTAACTCGTAAACAGATAATTTTACGAAAATAAGGTGAATTAGGTAATTTGTACAGAGTTTAGGTCTAAACCATTTTTATCCTAGCATCAATGGTTCTCGAGATACTTGCGTTCGACTTTTAACAAAGGTAGCGGCTAACCACAACCCCGTCAACTTGGCCAAATACTCGGAAGGCATCCCCCAAACCTTTTAAAGAAGGAAAAGTGACTTACGCTATTTTTGCAAAGAAAAAGTACCTTTTGATTGGACTATTAGAGCTCCAAAAAAAAACGCAATTTGGTCACACAGTTTTAATGAAAAAAGTCTTCATTAAAACTTCCGGATGAATGGAATATATCAAAATATCCGATATTTTGATATTTATAGAAATCTCATGATGTTTTAGAACTCAGAGTTATTATAAGAAAACGTTTGTTTTTATACATATATACATCGTATGTGCTGAGCTGGTTAATCTATACCATTCCTCAGCTGGATATATGTCGAATATGTAGTTAACACGACTATTCTTATTATAACACGTATCATTTCTCAATTGTCGCTTGATTTTTAAACAAAATTTTGTAATACCAGCGAAGATACTTATTTAAGAATGAAGCAACATCGTGAAATCGTCTTCTCGTATAATTTCTACAAGTAAAAATAGTGCATTTTTGGCTTAACAGCGCAATTCAGATTCATAGAAGCACTCCAGTTAATGCATTTTTCTGATTGTATAATTTTATAGCCGTTTTGTTATTTACAATAAAACCTTTTGTAAATGTCAGTCAGTATGTCGACTTTGGTCGTTAGCTTGTTGCTATACATAGTCAAGAACGAGTCTAAAATATCAGATGAATAAAAAGATTCATCTGGAAACCGGTCCGAGGTTCTATTAAAGTAAAATGGGATTTTACAAAGTATGCGGAAAATGTGGACTTCAAGTAATAATAGGTTCAGTTTTATGGTCCGTATACATGAAATTTAAGAATTGATATTAATTTTGGAAATTTCATCGGGATATACAAAGCGTATAGAAGTTTATCATGCAGTTTTAAACATAAGCACGAAATTATATGGGAATAAACTAGACAGATATTTTTAAAAAATTACTTATTTAACCTCGGCCTGTTTCTGCACCTGAGGCCAATCGCCGACGCCAGGAGACGAACTACCGCCATCCTGGAAATTTGTAGGAAAAAAGAGTAGAATATTTTACTTGCTTAACATCTAATAGACAAAGAAGAGACTGTTTTATATTCCTCTCTAAGAATGGTATATTTACTACGCAATCCTCGCCTAATATAGCATGGCTTCTGTGTATATGCTGAGATACAAGCCGCTAGAAGGTGGGGGATGGATCGCAGTATTTTTTGAAGATCACGCTACCGAGTACTAACCGCGACTGGCGTTGCCTAAATTTCCTTATCAAGATACGAGCATAATCGTAACGAATGTGCGCTCCGTGATACAAACGTTATGTTTTTTGGAGGTATATTGAAGTTTTTATGTAATTATTGAACTTTCTATAGATAATCTTAACAGTCTATTGAAAATAGTTAATTTTTTTGAGTGTAATTGCTATATTTTCAATTTGAACCATCGCTCGATGATGCCAGCTTGGTTGGCGAAATTCTCGTCATTCCATTATGCAGTATTTTTGTTTTTGTACAATTTTATCAAAAGTCGCATCTGCTTTCATTTGCACTTTTTTAAAAATTTTGTATGAGGAAATAATTGTTTATGGAACTTCAATAATATAATATTTGAAATCCTCTACCCCAAAAACCGATAAAACGATATACCACGTCGGTGATGGTGGGGTGGGGGTAGTGATAGTGGGGATGAATGAAGTAAAAAAAACTATGTCACAATTTTTTTTCAACCCCATTTATAATGGGGTGGCTAGTACCAAAACTTTTTTGGGACATTAGCTTCTCTTGCAAATACTAAATACCAATTTTATGGACTCTTACCTGCTTGATCAACCTATTTACCCCCATTTATTCCAATTTACTCCATCCCTTCAACGGAATAAAACAAAAATATAATCTAGTTCCAGATCCCGTTAAAATACATACGTGTACCAAATTTCAAGTCAATATCTTAAATGGTTCCAAAGTAATCGTACGCTCAAATTTAAAATCTCGACGTTTCATGACATTCTAAGCCTGTTTGAACAATAAAAATTTTAAAAAAGTTTTTGTCGTTACTATACTTCCGCTGGATATGGAAATAAAATAAAATATTTAATTTATGTTCACTGCTCGATAATAAATTTTACCCTTCGGTTAACACATCTTGCCATGTAAATTTATGTACGTTCAGACTTTTCATTCTCAGTTTATCGTACTTTTTAGAAACGTAACAAACCGACAGACACTATGATATAAAAACAGTATTTCACAGTGATAATTACGGTTCTAGAAAAATGTCTGGCAAATACTATATACTCGTCATTTCTGCGGAGAGTACAATAACAAGGACAGAGTTATAATAGTAATTTTAGTGAGAATCGCCCTCATCAGTCACCTGATAAAAATGAATCAATGATAATGCCGTATTACCTTATTGATAGATTATAAAATCTTGATTTTCTTCTTTAAGAAATTTACCTTTAAGGGAAATATTCGAGTACCGAGAAACAACAGATTTGTAGGCTCCAGTAGCAATTTTATTATAACACAAAATCATATAAAAATGTACTTAATAAGAAAAACTATTATTATTAAAAAGTAGACTCTCTTGCTAATATTTGACAACGCAAAGTTGATATTTTCTGAAAAGTTATGACGTTATTTTAACGTTCATCTCCCATAACAACATGACAAATATTTTAACGCGCTCTTATATGCATGTGTCCTTACACAAGTTTGATTACAAAATTTACGATGTGTTTTTGTGAAATAACAATGCCCAAAACTGTTCTAGTTATGAACGTGAGTAGGAAGAGGAGTAGCAAAAGAATGGCCAGTGCAGTTATCATATTACACACCCCTTGATCTTTTTCTATTCGAGATTACGTAAACGGTAAAGACGATAGCCATGAAGCTACCAATGTCGATGATCTGAAGTATAGACTCGAGATAAGATTTATCCAATCATATACCATTAAGAATTTTCAAATGAATTTGAGACTCGTTGTATTTTCCTCCTATTAGTTCCGTGGTATCTGACTATCTGATTATAATTTCATTTGTCATACTATTTAATAAATTTGTGTAGTGATTCTATATACCTGGACAATCTGTAAGTACGAAACTTTTGAATAAAATTCGTCACTGGTCAAACAAGGGCTGCTATTTATGAAAGCTAACCTTCTAATCCACTACTATCAATATGGTAGTTATTCTCCACATGTATCCAGCTAAACAGTAATTCGAAGTGACTTTCTAGGTCCGAGGGGTTGAAATCAACCGGTGTCTATTTGTAAATTTTTTAATTCCTATGCAAAACAGCAGATCCTCTTGTAAATTTATGTAATTTATGTATCTTCTTTGTTTCCTAGCTAAGTAGCTATCGGTAAATTTTCTATTATTTACGTAATGTTGAACGTAAAACAGTTTAATTAATAATTTCGTTTATATAATAATTAATACGTTATTGGCCAGCTGAACGTTTTTATTCTGTCCTTGTTTATATGACAAGAGAGAGTTAAATCTTTGCCCACCAAGTTTTAACTCGTGCTCTAATGCTGTTGTTTGTATATTATATTAATTCATTCATTATAGTGAATTAAATTTTTGACTTTTTACTTTATTTATCTAGCCTTAAACAAAATAATTAATAAATTATTAAAATTAAATGTAATCAGCAGAAATCAAAATGATTAGCTATATTATCTGGCTTTGTAATGAAACGAATAGAAGCATTTGAAGATTATAAAAAGATCAGACACCCTAGTTTTTTCCATTTTTCTTTATGTCTCTGAGACATGGACGTTAGGGAGGCAGACAGACGATGTATTGATGCTCTCGAGATGTGGATCTGGAAACATTTGTTAGGAATTCTCATCGTACCAACTTCTCGATCCTCCAAGTAATACGTCCCACAAAGCGACTTTTCACCATCGTATTCTCTCGAATTTTCTTATATTTTGATCACATCAACCAGAGAGAGGACAGTATCGAATGGTTGTGGTTCAGAAAAAAACAGATGGCAAAAATGGAAGAGCATGCTCTTCTGAGTATTGGCCTGACATCATCAAGGAGCTGATCGAAAAAAGTTTTGAGGAGGTTGCGCATCTAACAGGCAACCGCGGCCGATGGCGTGATGCTGTCAGGCGCACCATACAACAAAGAGAGGCCAACTAAAATAATTCATGGAGCACAAAACATCTGCAGAGACACGGAAGAGGAAAGTCGAATATATAAAATGTTAACGAAAGGTTCTAATGAATTTGTTGCTAGCTTTATATTCTTACTGTATAAATATGATTATTTAAGGTAATTTTTTACTCAACAGGTTATGAAGCGGTTTAATAAATATTAATTTATTGACATATCCGTATTCAGGCCAGTTTTGTGTCAGCAACAATTCTTACATAAAGAAGAACAATTTGAAACAATATAAAGTTACATAAACCTCCGCATAAAATATCGGTGCAATTTCTCCTGCAAATCCAAGTCAGTTGTAAATGATTTTGACCTAATAAAACCTTTCCATCAATAAATAAACTATAGAAACTAAATGGGAGATAACACGAGATTTTTTTAGATTTTGCTTTCAACGAGTTAAACAAATGTCACGCATACTTGTCGAGATATTTTATGTTAACGCTGCGAGTTGGACTCTAAACGTGATGTAGTTGAAATTTTCTATTTGAAATTAAAAGTAGTGCACGACAGACAGTTGGTGAAGTCGGAAACTATGCGAGCTGCCTTGTGGATTACGCCACCGCTGCACCCACAACTGCAGTATGCACCTTTATTTGAATCGTTTATACATACAGATTTCTCGCTGCATTCGTTTAAATTTTAAAGAATTTAAGTAATGGAAGATTCATGCAAATAATTTACTTCAACACTTTGTCATGTATTATTCAGAAAATAAGAGTTATAGATCATTTGCCACGCTGGTTTACATCCATCGAATTGATTTTTGCTACTAGAGTTTGCAAAAAATATGCTATTTGTAATAACTTTTCGAAAGTACGTTATTTCTGAATGTCGTGCAAATGAAAATTTCGAGGCGCAAACCGCGAAGGAAATCTGGTGTACACTCAGAAGGAAATCCGAGGAAATTCGAGGAAATCTTAAGGAAATCCGAGGAAATCTTAGGCAATCCGAGTAAATTTTAGGAAATCCCAGGAAATCTGGAAGAAATCACGGGAAATCTTTTACTTTTCGGATTTCACCCCTCCCTCCGCTCTTCAAAAATTTTTTTGAAAAAAATTCGAGGAAGTCTTAAGGAAATCTCAGGTACTCTTAAGGAAATCCGAGGAAATGTGGAGGAAATCTGTGTAATCTTCGTCAAAGAGGAAATCTGGTGTACAAAATTTTGGACGCGCGAAATTTTTACATGCCCAAAAATGATTACAAAATTTTTTAAATTATCTATTAAATGTATGGTTATATCACTATCACAGATGTTCCCATGTAACAATTTTAGTTTTAAAATAATCAATAAGTCATTCTAAAAGTTTACATCTAAAACTATTTATAAAAGTAAATGGTCTGAAAGAACTCTATAAAGTCGTTTTAAAACCCTTATAAGAATGCATACGAAAGTACTGGTCTGCGTATCTCTTTTTAAAACTACTATCAAAGCTTTAATAAAGCTCAAGTTTTAATAAACTCTCTTTACTCGTAGCCTATCTGAAGACAATTATAAAACCATATTTGGTTTATGATAAGCATCGTATTAAAATTTAAAAGGTATACACAAATGGTTTGAGCGATCATTTTATATCTAATGAAGTAAATATAAATGCAAATAAATCTATTGTTACTATGGTTCAGTATTAGTAAATTGTTTTCAGAAAACATTTTTATTTGATACAAAATACATTTATTGTTCAATCAGAAATATATTCAATATGACTGACTATCTTAAACTGATTGACCGCTATAAATAAGGGCGACTATATGCATAAACCCCATTAGTTGCGAACAATTCTGCTTGAAGCATGTTTTGTCTTAAAATGCCTATTGTCTTAAAATGCCCATTAAATTACCAATTACTCTTTAAGTTCGGAACCTGCAATAGTGCTTTCCGATTCAGTCCACAGTTCCTTGTTAAAGAACTATAAAATTAGAAATTTTGTGCAGAAAAATGAAAGTAAACTTGTGGCTTCAAAAGTTCAATTCGTATTTGTTCTGCAATAAAATAATTGAAGACGTAGCAACAGTCACTCATTCCTCTTCTCCTTACAGCGACCCTTTTTATGTCTACCTATGTACATAGTGGGTGGGATAACACAAGCTACACATTTAGGAAGTGAAAAAAGATAGAATTTAAGACGGTAATTGAAAGTTGGGAGACACTCAATCCTCCGGCAAAATATATAAATGTAGTGGATGATTGTAGCCTCATGGAATTTATAAACACTGGCTCCATATTCTTTAAATGTCTGTATGGTTACTCAACTAAGGAAACATTTATTTTTAAACTGCAAGAATTTTACCACCTATTGAAGACGCATTTTATGAACATGCCAAGATATGTGCCTATACACTTCTTATTTGAAAGAAAACAGGTAACATGTCCCCAAAACTTCCAGATGTTCTTCAGTATGACTAGACATTGACAAAAGGTGTACTGATACCTACCATGTCTAAGAAATAATCGAAGTCAGTCACTTATAAGTAGTCGTTTGCAAGTGTAAAATTAATATTTGCAACAAGAGGTGTTTCTGCAAGAGAACTGGAAAACTGGTCTTGCATTATTAGTTGTAAGTGTTTAGGTAAATGTACTGATGAAAGCTTATAATTATTATAATAATTTCTAATTATTAATTGTAATATATTTCGCTTAGCTGATATAAATACAAACCACTGCCTAAGGAATCACTACTTCCACATCCAGATTTTCTATTCAAGACTCTTCCAAGTCCCCACCACCCCCACCCCATTATTAAGGGAGGTGGTAGTGAGGTTGGCTGAAGTTAAAAAAAAAATTAGGCCTCTGTTGTATAAAAACTAAATCACATTTTATTTTACCCCATTTAATAATGGTGTGGCGGTGGTAATGATGGTGCCAAAATATTTTTGAGGTCTTCTTGTACAAACACTAAATCCCAATTTTATGAACTCTTGTTTGCTTTACTCATTTACCGCCACTTACTCACATTCACCCCCTAACCCTTCAACGGAATATCAATATATAATAATCTAGTTGGATAACGTGTAGATGTACTGTAGGTGTAGGTATCATATTTCAAGTCAATATCATAAACCGTTCCAGAGTAATCGTGCGCACAAAGAAGTTACGAACAAGACGGACTGACAGAATCTTTTAAATTTTGTTTCAACTTAAAATTTCGACGTTTTATGATATCCCAATCCTATTGGAACAAAATAAACCCCATTTTTTTTATTGTTACTCTACTTCCATGATGTAGAAGTAATTAAACCTAAGGAATTTTAAACAACTATATTAATCACTATATCCTTAACACAGAATTAAGTCGGTAAAACCTGACACGGGAATATTGTACTTATTAATACAGTACCAAATAACTAAATATAATGCAAAAGAGTTCCCGCATACGTCGGTTTTGATTCGTAGCACGCTCGATGGCAGAACGGACAAAGTTTAAAAAATCATATCTCACTCCAAATATCAGTATGAATCATTCACTAAAGATGATTTTTTTCTTGTAATTTCGTACGAACCAGTTTTTGTCAATATCCCAAAATAAAAAAACCTCACAGGCTACATTTTTCAATGCATCGGCTGCGTAGAGGTTCAGGATATGTTTTTTTCTAAAATTTCTATAAGTATTAGATGTGTTTTGACTACACTGTTGCATTAAATGCACTGTGAGCTTCTTCTTCTTCTTTTGGCATCATAACCTAGGATGGGTCTTTGCCTGTCTGGCTATTTTCTTCCATTCTGTTCTCTCTTGAGTTTTTCTTCTCCAATTTCTAATATTCATAGCTCTCAGATCATCTTCTACATCATCTATCCATCTCATTCTAGGTCTTCCTCTTCTTCGCCTTCCAGCAGGTTTCCACTCATAGATTTTCTTAGTTACTCTCGAGTCTTCCATTCTGTTAACATGTCCCAGCCATGTTAGTTTTTGACTTTTTATATATTTTATAATGTCACTTCCTTTATTGATTTGATTCAGTTCAACATTCATGAGGATTCTCTAAGTTCCATCGGCGTTCTGGACTGGTCCATGTGTTTTTCGCAGGATCTTTCTTTCGAATATTCGGAGTATCTCCTCGACTCTTTTTGTCATGGTCCAGGTCTCACGTCCATATGTTACTACAGGTTTAATTAAGGTTTCGTATATTTTTGTTTTCGTATTTTTGTCTAATAGTCTACTTGTCTTTAATTTTTTGTGGGCGTAGTAACATCGATTTCAACTGACTATACGTGCCTTGATTTCACTGCCTGGAATTGATTTGGTTAACTTCCGCCCCTAAGTATGTAAAGATTTCCACACGTTCAAGGTTTTAGTTTTCGATTTGGATGCTGTTGTTATTGTTGGTTGGCATTCTTTTCACTTCCATGTATTTTGTTTTGTTTTCATTAATTATAAGACCTTTCTTTTGTGACTCTTGATCAATTTGAGTAAACGTTTCCTCCAACTATGTTTTATTTCTGTTGATAATAGCTAGATCGTCTGCGTAGGCGCATATTTGAGATGATTTGATTCCAATATGACCTCTGTAATTGGTGTTTTTCATTACAGCTTCAAGTACTAAATTAAAGAGCATGCTTGAGAGTGCGTCACCTTGTCTTACTCCTAGATTAATGTCGAAAGTTTATGATAATTCTCCGTCTTCTCTAACAGCCGCCTTTGATCCGTCTAATGTCGTCTTTATCAACCTTATATATTTGTCGGGTATTCCTAGGATACGAATACCTTATAACATTTGTTCGCGTTTGACACTGTCAAATGCTTGTTTAAAATCTATATATATGTTATAAAGGTCTATGTCGTATTCGTAAGCTTTTTCTTGTATCATTCTTAATATAAATATATTTTCTGTTGTTGATCTATTCGGCCTGAACTCACATTGGTAATCTCCTATTATTTTTTTGGAGTAGATTGCTAACCTATTATGGATACTACCAGATAGTACCTTGTAAATTGCATTTAGCAATATAATTGGCCTATAATTTTCACATTTTAATTTGTCACCCTTTTTATGGATTGGCTGTATTATTCCCACAGTCCACTCTTCTGGCATTTGTTCCTGTGTCCATATTAAAGTTATTAAGTTATGGATTCTTCTCCATGTTTCTGATCCTCCATTCTTTATCAGCTCTGCCGTGATTCCGTCCACACCGGGTGCCTTATGGTTTTTTAGTTTTCTACTTCTTCGAAAGTTGGGTTCTGGATGTTGAGTTCTGCTGTATAGTAGTGCAGTGTCTCATTATTATTATTGTCCACGCATAATTTCTCCTTAAAGTATTCTTTCCATCTATTTATTATTTTTTGTTTCTCTGTTATTACTTTTCCTTGTTTCTTTTTGCATGCCGTTAATTTTGGTTTAAATATCTGTGTGCTTTCTTTTATGCTTTTGTACAACTTTCTATTGTATTTCCTATTATTGTGTTATAGTATGTTCTTCACTTTCGCCTTGATTTCTTCTCACTTCTTTTTTCTACATGTTTTATTGGCTTTTATTCGTTTTTCGTTGTATATTTCTCTATTATTCCTACTGTTTCTTTGTAGTAGCCTTGCCTGTCTTTTTTCCTCTACTGTTTGTCGACATTCATCATCATACCACTCTGCGTTTCTTTGTTTTTTGGTCTCTCCAATGACTTTTCTTGCTGTGTCTCTTATGATATTTTTCAGTTGGTTCCATTCGGTTTCTATATTGTTGCTTTCCATGTGTTCTTCCAACTCTATCCGTATGTGTGTTTGGTATTGTTCTTTCTTTGTTGGGCTTTTGAACTTATCTACATTCCATCTACAGTACATTTTTCCCCTTGCTACCACTGCAATCTTTTGTCTCAGTCTGGCTCCTACGAGGTAATGGTCCGAGTCCAGGTTCGCTCCGCGAAACGTTCGGACATTGCATATGTCAGTTGCCCATCTTTTTGATACGAGGATGTGGTCTATTTGATTCGTGACTGTGAGCTACAATTTGAAAAAAAAATAGATTTTTAGCTTGTGTTTTGTGGAAGAAAAATTAGATTTTTCACAATTTCCGCGGATTAAGGGTTGAAGGCAATCCCCGATTTTTATGCGCCCTCCGAATTTGGATTAAGCAGACAATTTTACATCGACTACTACACTTTTCAGCCGTATGTCTGACAGGTACTTAGACTTCAAAAACTCAGCCTTAAATTGGAGCTCAGATTCCCGACTATGAGTTGTTCAATTATATTTACTTCAATGTACCCTTACAAACTCGCTCTTAATTTTGCTTACCAACTCCTCGAACTAATTTATTAAAATTCTCACCTGTTGACTCTATGTGAACTTGTTAAGCTAACATATTGTCTTTAATTTTCATAAGTTGAACTATGAGCAAGCTGATGGACTGATAACAGTTATCTGTTTTGTTCTTGATAAATTTAGTCAACTCTGAAAATACTTGTAACAACGAGTTTCCTTAAAAGTGAGCTTCTGGATTAAAGATTCTCCGAGTCTCACATGTGAAAAAAAAACAAATATTGTATTATCAAAAACGAAAACCTGTGAGAAAAACTATTAGTTTTTAATATACTTATTTTCCTAATAACGTAAATATCAAGCTGAGCTAGAAAACGAACAGCTTGAAAATAACTATCGCTGCTTTGAAAATAAGAAACATGTCATTCATTTACTGTTAACCTCTTTAGAATCCCTTGCTAGAAATTACAATAAATTGGATACAAAGTCCGTTACAGAAAAAAAGAAAATTTTATTTTCTGAATTAAAAATATGAAACAATATAACTGAGGTTTCTATTGGAATGTCTATTCTTCCTATTCCTTTTCTTTATTTTATAGCTAACGCCATAAGCTGTCCTCGACAATTCAAGCAAATAACCCACGCAACATTACTGTACATAAAATATACCAATTGTGTTACTAAAAAGAGAGTTTCAAGAATAAAACATCCATTGAATGTATCGTATTTTTGTTTTAACTTGAGTTATTCCACCTTTATTTTGTATAGCTATGCATATTTACTTTTTATAGTCTTCTGTCATTCCTAACTAGATTCTTCTTAGACATCCAAGCACGTTTCGTTCAAGGATACTAATTTTATGCCGCAAATGCCAATAAAATGTATACACACTTTAATGGACGCGCAATAGGTTGGAAATGTGAAACAAACAAATAAATCAGTTAATTTAAAAATTAATTTACTTTAATTGATATTTTCTTGCATTTATTTTTTTCGCGGTAGATATTTCATCGTTCAGGCGCATCTGTAGAAGTGTCATTAATCCAGATATACACTTATTATGCATAAGGTATCCTGCAATTGCGAACATAACTGGACCGCGGGTTACCCACAGAGCAAAGGTAATAAGAGCTGTTACCTAACCAACCGAATACATTAAACAAGAAGAGGAAATACATTTTTCAAGCGTCTTTACTTTAACATTTTTACATTGATAGGTTGAAATAGAATTTTATAATGGGCTCATTTAATGAATTTCATTTAGTAGATGTTACTTCTTGTGGGTAAAGTATTACTTAAAATTAGACGATATTGAAAAGAGTATGAGCGGGTAGCAATGTAAAAAGTGCCCTCGCATCTACCGAACTAAAATGGCTTCCATAAGATGTCTCGTATGCTGACTGTCTTGTGTACAAAGCTTTAAGCTCATGGACTCTGCATGGGGTGGGAAAAATTTTTTTATTTTTCTTCTCACCTCCTATTTCACGGATCGCTTTGTAATTTGGCACAAATAATATTAGTGTTACGATATTTTATTTTAAAAAATATTACTCTTCTACGATGATTTTATGCATTAAAAAAAAATTAATATATTATTTCAATGTCCTGAAGGGTGACTACCCTGTTTGACACTACTACCATATTTTGATATAATATGTATTTAAACTATGACTATAACATATAACAGTTACAATTTTATTAATGCGGTGAAACAGGATAAAAATAAATAAAAATTATCTGAACTTGCAATATTACGAGTATATTATTTAATATTTAGATAGGTAATCATATAATTCATTCATGTTTAGTCATTTCACTTCAGATAAGACATCGCAAAGAAAAAGAAGAACAAGAAGCGCAAGAAAGAAGACATCAAGAGGAACAAAGTCGGCGTCAAGAAGAAAGACACGAAGTGAAGGAAATAATGGAAGACCTGGAAATAATACGTCAAGAAGGGAAAGAAGAACAAGAAAGATCACGCGAAGAAAAAAAGGAGGGACAAAAAAGACGCCAGGAAGAACTGAGGAAAATCCTGAGCGATCAAATGAAAATCCAATAAGATGCTATGAATTCAATCACTAACGAAATCAAAGAAGAGATAAACAAGGTCGAACATAAAGTAGGTGTGGTCAAAACAGAAGTCAGTCAGGTCAAAGGGGAGGTAAGCGACATCAAAGAAAAGATGAGTGAGGTCGAAGGAGAAGTGGAGCGCCTTAAACGACAATTGAGAGAGAAAGGAGGCCAGCTGGTAGCATCATCAGGTCCTCGTTTAAAACCTCCTTCATTTGACGGCCAAAGCTCATGGACAACGTATAAGAGACAATTTGAAGGCGGCTGCAAGTGCGAATAACTGGGAAACGAGGAAAAAGCTATGGCATTAGTTCTAGCGCTAAGGGGCCAAGCTTCAGAGTTACTTCAGACCATCCCGGTGGAGAAACAAAGGGACTTCAAAGTCTTGGAAGCTACATTGGACTTGAGATATGGCTACCATCACCTTGCCTAAGTGTACCAGGCTCAGCTAAAATCAAGGACGCAAAAGGTTGGGGAAAGCTTACAAGAATTCGAAGCTGCGATAGAGAGACTGGCACATCTAAGTGCATCAAGAGAATTTCAGGAACAACTAGCCGTAGGAGCCTTTTTAGATGGCATCAGGGCTGAAGAGGTCAGGCGAATTCTTAGAATATCCCATCAAAGTATTAGCGAAGCTTTGGTGCATGCCCTCGAAGCAGAAGCTGCCTTTAAAGACACCCCGCGGTCAGAAGTGCATGCTGTGACAGTTGAAGAGGCACCAAAAATACAAAATAAGTCATTTTCAATTGGCTGCCGGACCGCTGGCTACTCACGCCCCCGCTCTGCCGCAACCGCATCTGTCTTACAAATCTCCGTAGCTCCATCTCATACTGTTACGTTCTCATATATAATATCTTATCTCTGAAATTTTAAGTGTGTATCGTACTCGTGGTTTTCTTATGTTATTTGTATTGTACCTAATACCTAATTTTTCCCTTTGTAAAAAACTTAGATAGTAGTTAGTGTTATGCACGAAATGGAAAGTTCTACAACTGATAGAAATAGTTCTGAGAGCAAAATCGGCTCACTTAATTTGAAACGCAAAAACAGTAACAATGTATAATATGTAAAAAATTGGAGGTACTATAATCGAATCAACCAATAAAACTTTCTTTACTGCCACAGTTAGATGAGGAAAGTGACTTGGATAAATAATTTTGTTTTTCATGAGTTATCCATGTTCCTAATGGTTAATAAAATAAGTCTTATAGATGTTCGTATGTAATAATAATAACAACCCGTCTAATGCTCTAAGTGAATCCCATTGCGACCACAAAGCCTTCAATCCTACTCCTTTGTTTCAGGCATCCTTCCATTCTGGTCGGGTTCCTTTTTCCTTTGCTCGCAATATTGGTCCAATTTCTGCATCACTCAGTTACTCTTGTCTGAATGAATTATATGATTACCTATCTAAATATTAAATAATATACTCGTAATATTGCAAGTTCAGATCATTTTTCTTTATTTTTATCCTGTTCCACCGCATTAATAAAACTATAACTGTTATATGTTATAGTTATAGTTTAAATACATATTATATCAAAATATAGTAATAGTGTCAAACAGGGTAGTCACCCTTCAGGCCATTGAAAAAATATATTATTTTTTTTAATGCATACAATCATCGTAGAAGAGTAATAATTTTTAAAATAAACTCTCCTAACACTAGTATTATTTGTGCCAAATTACAAAGCGATCCGTCAAATAGGAGGTGAGAAAAAAAATAAAACATTTGGGGGTAAATTATTTTTTTTCCGCCCCACGCAGAGTCCACGAGCTTAAAACTTTGTACACAAGACAGTCAGCATACGAGACATCTTATGGAAGCCATTTTAGTTCGGTAGGAGCAGGGGCACTTTTTACATTGCTACCCGCTCATACTCTTTCAGATAAATCCGATATGTGGTTTTCGAAATATACGACTTATAAAGAGCACGGTGCGATCAACATCGTGACGTCAGAGAATAGTAATATAAATCGGTGAAAATAGTTTATAAACTGAAATTCTTCACAAACACGCTAAGTTTCAAAACATACTACTTGAGTTAACAATTTGTAATGTTGTAAAACTATAATAACGCGCTGCAGCTAGCCGCTTCGGCTAGCGGGTTCCTATCAAGTGACGTCACGGCCGATCCTCGACCGCGGGTGTGGTCCATTTTTATGATTTTTTTAGACGATTTATAGGTCTCATAAAATTCGAGTTTTTTGCACAGGGTCTTAAAATGAAAATTTTTTGATAGTTCTAACAACCAATTAAATTTAGTTATTTCTTGTCATGTGACATAAATCATCCAATCATTTTAACATTACACTGATAACACCATCCAAGGAAATTTTCAATCACTATGATAATAAAATTATTTAACTTTGAAAACTTCATAACTGCCAAATAAATTTCAAAAATGTTTTGGCAATGCCAATTCCCAATCTATAAACGCGCTAATCAAAGAAAAATGTTTTGTTGTGTCACGACTTTTTGATTTTATTTTTTCAAAAACTTTTCTGACCGAACATTCCTCTGACATTGACAAATGCCTCATAATTTTATGACAACCTCAAGCACGTTGCTTGGTAATAGCCCTCCGCCTTCGACGTCGGGCTATTACCAAGCAACGTGCTTTCGATTGTCATAAAATTATATCGTACATTATCAATGTCCTAGCTGATAAGATCTTTCCGATAATCAGATAAAAAAAATGTGCTATATGAGCCCATTGAAAAAACGATGAAATATACAGAGTGGTCCATAAGTAATGGTCCATAAATCAACAGTGGACTTTGACTAAAATATTGCAATTAAGCTAAACTTACCTTAGACCAAAAGTTGACATTTTTAATTTCCTTACATAATTTTTGTAATTTTTTAAATATTGATATGAAAATTTGAGAATAGTGGGTTTTTAAAATGAGAAATGTAAATCTGCTGCCATTTTTAGCGCAGCTAAAACAATGTTTATGAAGTGAATGTACGCTTAACATTCCCCGTAACGTTTACCCTCTGATTTTAATAAAAAATCCTAAGCTATTTTGACGGAAAAAGTATAATTGTCATTTGTCTTAGAAAAAATAGTAGGGGCCGATGCCAACAATACTTTTGACATTTAAATATTCTGATTTTCACACTCTAACATAGAACTAAAGCACAAATCATCAAGTTAATAAACCTTATTTGAAAAACAAATGAAGAGAAAACGTATTTAAAAAAAATTATAATGTAAACAAAGATAATAATACATAAAGAAAAGAATGTGTATGGAAACACAAAATAAAACCGCTGCCCAAGGAATCACTACTTCCACATCCAGATTTTCTGTCCAAGTCACTCACAACGAAAAAAATTTGTATGTGGAAGTAATTGTTTATGGAACTTTAATAATATAATATTTGAAATCCTCTACCACAAAAACTCATAAAACGATACCCCACATCGGTAGTGGGGTGGATGAAGTAAAAAAATATTTTGAAGTTTCTGGTCCTTGTACACACACTAAATCATAATTTTTTTTTCATCCCCTTTAATAATGGGGCGGGGGTGGTAATGGGGGTGGCTAATGCCAAAAATTTTCTTGCAACCTTAGCTTCTCTTGCATATACTAAATACCAATTTTTTGGACTCTTACCTGCTTGATTTACTTATTTACCCCAAATTTACCCCAATTTACCCCCCAACCCTTCGACGGAACAAGATGAAAATATAATCTAGTTCCAGATCTCGTTAAAGTACATATGTGTACCAAATTTCAAGTCAATATCTTAAATGGTTCCAAAGTAAACGTGCGCACAAAAAAATTACAGACAGACAAACCGACAGACAGAATTTTTTTTTTCTCAAACTTAGAATCTCGATGTTTCATGGCATTCTAAGCTTATTTGAACAATAAAAATTTAAAAAAAAATTTTGTCGTTACTATACTTCCACTGGATGTGGAAGTAAAAGAAAGATCATTTCACCCAAAATGTTCAATATGTCCACCATTCAGCTCGATACATTTATACATACGATTCATGAAAGTTCGCCTTATATTAAATGAATAATACCATTAGGTCAAAAAAGGCTGCTGTTGCACTGGTTTCTTGCCAAAGTTAGGTACGGGTATTTATATTATGTTTGTAAATAACTTCTTTCACATACTGAAATCTAACCAGTTAAATACTGGACTACGTCACGGCCAAGTAAACGGGCTACCACGACCAATCCATCGTTCATGAAAATGGGTGTTTAAATAAGTTCGTACATGATTGTTGAAATGTGATGGAGCAGCATGCTGCATGAACAGCATAGTCTACATTAAGTCCAATGTTAACACATCCAACATATCAATAAAATCGTTTTTTAAAAAATGTAAATAATTGTTACCATTTAAATTTTTTGGCGACTCATGTGGTCCTAGAAAATGGTTTCCAATAAACCCACACTAAATATTGATTTTTAATTCTTGTTGGAAATGTCGTTCTCGCGTTGAATGAGAATTTTCAACTTCCTAAAAATAATTATTTCTTAAATTGAAGATACTTTGGCGGGTAAATATAGCTTCATCCGTAAATAATATTCTGTTGGCGAATGAGTGGTCAAATTTTATCTTCCGAATATCACTTGCAAAATATTGTCCTAATGGAAGATGTGACTAGTTTGTGGAACAGCTGCAATGCGAACTAATATTTCGTCTTCCTGGTCAGACACAATAATTGTCGGGTAACTGATCACGTTTGGGATAAAATTAACCAATTTCGCCTAAATGCCTGAACAGATTTTGATGATTTTGTCGATGACCAGGTTGCAATCTGTTTAGAAATCTTTGCAAATATTCACGTTGAGCAGCATAGCCATGGTAATTAAGTTGGCAATAAATAATAAATATATCTTAAATTCAAATTCAAATTCAAATTATTAAACTTATTAATGAAACCGGCAATGCTCGAAGTTAGTATTTAGATGGTAGGTAGGTAGGTATCCATAAACTGAACCACAGAAGTTGGAATAATGAATATTTAAGAATTCTCAAAAATAATATACAATGTGTCCCAGGATAGATGTAACAAGAGGTGTAATGGACCAAAAATTTTGGAATTTTGGAATGGTGTCTGCGGACTGAGTCCTGCTTGTTGTAAAACTAAAGTATACCAAAAATGACTTGATTTGGTGTTCTACAGGGGGTTTTATAAGCAAAGTTGTAAACATCACCACTAATAAAGTACCTTTATTTTTCAAAATATGAAAAAATTCCACTAAGAAAAGTTATTTAGAATGCAATTTTATACCTCTATGCCAAATTTCAGGAATATAAAATTATTTTTTTGAAACTTCCCATTTTTTGCGAATTAAGAGTTGAATTCATATTTAAAGTTGTTTAGGAGCAAATGCTAATCATCTCAAAAAGTAGGCAATTGGTAAATAAAAAATTGAATGTACGAGATGTAAGAAGGTATAATGTTAATCGAACTAATTGTAAAACAAGAATCAATTACTA
Organism: Rutpela maculata; assembly: GCA_936432065.2. Lineage (NCBI taxonomy): Eukaryota > Metazoa > Arthropoda > Insecta > Coleoptera > Cerambycidae > Rutpela > Rutpela maculata. The sequence goes on along the minus strand of OW386289.2, from coordinate 54,130,871 downwards.
ACAGAAGATTAATGAGGTTTAAAAATTATAACAAGTAATAAATGTCAAAACATAACAGATTCACAAACAAATTAATTATTGACCAATACAAAACAATGTTTACAATTTTTTTATTATTCGGCGTAGCTACCACCTACATCCACACACATTTCGATGCTTCGCCTGAAGTCCTTAAAACTGTTTCTAATATGATCTAACGGTATGGAGTTTACGGCATTTGTAATTCTCTGCTTCAATACTGCTACATCGTTAGGAAGTGGTTCAGCGTAAACCAACTGCTTGAGTCGACCCCATAAAAAGAAATCCAATATTGATAGGTCTGGGGATCTCGCCGGCCACTTGATCGGTCCATTCCTGGCAATCCACTTTTCTCCAAAATTTAAATTCAACCACCGATTAACCATTTCTGTGGAGTGGCCATCATGTTGAAAACGAACTAAAGGCATATCTCTTAAAATATTTAACTGTTCTTCAGAAAATCTTTCAAAAAGCTGTAAATAAGTGTGCTGGTTTAACCTTCCCTCAATGAAATAAGATCCAATAACTCCAACGTGATAAGAAACGGCACACCACACATTCATTTTTTTATAATATTGTCTTCTACAATGAATTCTAAAATTTGGATTTTCAGAAGCCCAAAACCGACAATTCTGAGATGAAACAACACCATTGGTTTTGAATGTGGATTCATCTGAGAAAATTATGAAATGATGAAAAAATCTCTTTTCCATGATTTTTTCTCCAATGGTCAAACAAAAATCCAACCTACGGCCGTCATCTCCCTCTTCAAGCGTATGATTATAATTTGCTTTATATGCCCTAATTTTCTTTGTAAATTTCATATTAAATTGGTTTACCACTTCTCTTAGTGAGTTTTCACCGCCAATTCCGTAGCATTGCACAATATACATTTTTTAACGCACTGTGAGCACCACTTTCACTTAATTTTTTATGCTTGGTTCGTTAATTTGAAACAGAAATTAAGGATAATATTGACTACGTTTGACAGATATGTCAATAATAAATGATAAATATGTATCCACTGCTCTTCTTATAGCCTACTTTTAGCTTCTACATAGCTTTAAATATTAATTCACAAAATATAATTTCTATGTGGTTTTAATTGAATGGTTCAAAATAAAATATTAATTCATTGAAAAAATGGGAAGTTTCAAAAAAATAATTTTATATTCCTGAACTTTGGTATAGAGGTATAAAATTGCATTCTAAATAACTTTTCTTAGTGGAATTTTTTCATATTTTGAAAAATAAAGGTACTTTATTAGTGGTGATTTGTACAACTTTGCTTATAAAACACCCTGTAGAACACCAAATCAAGCCATTTTTGGTATACTTTAGTTTTACAACAAGCAACTCAATTCCCAAATACCATTCCAAAATTCCAAAATTTTTGGTCCATTACACCTCTTGTTACATCTCCCCTGGGACACACTGTATGTTTTAAACAAAGATTATTAAACTTATTAATGAAGGCGGTTAACCCTATTTTCGCAATGTTTAATTTTGTGATATTTTTGGAAAATTGTGAAACTGGGTAGTAGATAAAACACACTTAAACATATTATTCAGTAATTTGCAGAAAATGGTAGGAACTTGTAATTTTTCCGATCAACTTTCAATATGACAATGTATAAGACGAAATTAGTATTTAGACTGTAAATGAACTAAAACCGACTATTAGTTAGGTTTCCAAAAAAAAATATATACTTACCTTTAGTTGGAACTGCGCAATTTATATGTATTAGTTCTGATGTGTGACCAACAACACTTCAATTTAACGGAAGCTTTCCGGATTTCAGTTACTTTTAGTGCAAGTTCTTGTATTATATGTTATTTACTGGCGCGCCAAATTACAGACTTTCTTCTTGTGTGGTTATATTCAAGTTGGTGTTTCTGTAGAGAAACGTACTTGTCTTAGATTATGTCGCCGGTACTCATGGATTCATTGAGGTTACGTTTATATTGTCTACTCTAATTACACAGGTCTGCAAAAAAAGTCTTGTCCTAAGGTACCCATCTAACTCTTCTGAAGTATTTTGACGCGCTGTATCTTTGTTTTTAAATTTTCAGTCTCCTGTAATGAGACACATATTACATTTTAAATGATTTTCCTTTTCTGCTCTGCTTATTTTGTTGTATTGAATAAGAGCCCTACTATATTTGTATAATTAGCCAAGTTTAACTAACGTCTTCTAATCATACCAAATATGACTAGTAATCAACATCTAACAAGCTAATCGATGACTCAAATTAGCCTACCATCTTTGCGAAGTTGTAACAACGTTGACCCGTCGGCTTGGCGTTACTTGTGTGTTTAAGTCATCCGACGACCGTATTTTGCACTAACAGTATTTTGATACGTAATATTGACGTTGCAATTTTTACAAAAATAGTCGGACGTCGGAAAAATGGTACATGGGTAGGGTTATAACAAATTATCTTGTGATACTGATGGCGAACATCAAAACGCTGAATAGAATACTCGAAGATTATCTTCGGATTTTCAAAATCAAATTTCAAGTTTATTAAACTATATAAGCGTCCCAATTATGATAATTACTGATTTATATTATAGGTAACATATTAATTTATTTATGCCTTCAGCACGGCACTGGTTTCATCTCTTGGGTATGTATCTAGAACCTAAGAGGACGCATGTAACGCGTTGTTAGATTAGCAACAACTACTCTGAGTGCAACCTGTCAGTTCAACACTTTTAAATTCGAAAATATGATGTTCGAAATTTATATAATTACAGGTACTGAACTTAATTTAGAATACGTAACGACGTGAATGAATATTAAGTATAGCTTAAACAATTTTATCTCTTGGTTAATTTTGTCGAAACGTTCTTATTATGATGTCTCGGAAAAGTCATACTGATGACACTTGTATGAAATTAGTAACTCAGTATTATTAAAACCCGACAGAGGCGCTAGCGTCTCGGTAGATATTGATATCCTTATAATTCTCTAAAAATTGAAGATTATAGAATTGTTTTAAAAAAGAAACACTTATATCAAGCACAAATAAAATTTAACATAACTGTAATGAACCTCCCAGAGTATGACTTTATTATTTATTTAACTTTCTCAAAATCATTTTTAAATATTGTGAAATTTGATGAGTTATTTATGTTTTAAAATTAAGTTGCAAAATTGTTACTTTTTGAACATGTTGCACGTTTTTTTCGCTTGAAACCATTGAAAAAGTAGTAACTTTGAGATATCAGTACGGTGAGCAAAAAAATAGGACAACTATTTTTTTCTAATGTAAATCTGTCTCTATTTGGACACTTGCAATGAATTTTGACAAATAACTGACAATGTCACAAAAATTAAAGTTAGATGTACACAACTAGATTTTAGCAAAAATACGTTATAAGACTTGTCCCATTTTTTTGCGCACGACAGTACGTACATTTCTGTGCAATGAAATTCGGTACACCAATTTTTCGCTATATTAAATCTTTCTTTATTTATTTGTCAGTGTCATATTCTCGCAATGTCAAAATTAACAGAACCTGAAAAATCTTTAATTCTCTTTAAAATTGAAGAAAGATGATCTATCAGGGCAGTTGCTATTACTACCAGTTGCTACCATTATTAATTGAATAAAAGTACTGTTATGAATGTTCAGGCCGATCGAGAAGTTTAAATCTCGTTCAAGATGAAGTGCTTCTTGGCTATTTGAGGGAAAATCTGTTTCAAACAGCAGGAGACGCTGTGTTCATGACAAATTTTCCTGCCGAAGGATAGAAAAATCGGAATTAACCTTCATAGGACTGACCGGGGTCCGTTTGTACCCTAAGACATATTTTTTTAATATATCTCTCAAAAAATTCAAAATTTTTAGCGTTGTCCTTCCCTTTAGCTCTTGTTTATACTTTTTATTGATGGAATATGGTGTTTGCCTTAATATTTAGAGGTTACATTAGTTTTAAATTTCAGTTTTTGATCCCCGGGTCTTTTCGGACCCCAGTCCGTCATTTACATCCCTATAGATCCAACGAAATTCCGGGGAATATATATAATATATGTTACATACTAATATATGGGTTGAAAGAAAATAATTATTAGTCCTTCTCCAATGCAAAATTAACTTTTTGGCCGGGAAAAAGCAGGAATTTTCAAATTTCGCTGCGGGAATTTCAATGATGGAAATTGGTAACCTGGCACCCAGGTCCGCTTGTTACCATTAGTTATAAAAATATAATTTTTTACTAACAAAGGTATTTTAGTTAAACAGTAATAAAAACGACTTTTTATTAAATGAGTGAAAAAACATAGTTTACTCGATGTTAAGTGTGGGGTCCATTCAGACCCCGGTCCGTCTTTTCTGTAAGTTTTGATAGCTCGTCCTATGAAGGTTAAAAAACTGTACAAGTGCATAGAAGACCATATTAACAGAAGAACAGAAGCAAGCTCGTATTCTGTTTTGTTTAAATTATATCTATCGCCCGTTGGAATTTTGGAACATGTGTTTACTGATGAAAAAGTTTTTCAGTCTTGTAATGACGAATATATTCGGGTGTACCGTCATGCAAATACCAGGTTTCACGAACGTCACGTGTCTCCGCGGAACAGGTCCGGGCGATTTTCTGTTAATGTTTGGGCAAGGATAAGCGGTGCATGGCCCTGGTGTAGCATGACTTATTGTGGGTAATGGCAGGTATAATGGACGGGTTTATAGGGATATTTTTGAAAACGTTATGCTTCGTTCGGTGGAGCAATTATATCCAAACAACACCTTCATTTATCGACAACATCTAACAGGCAACCGCGGCAGATGGCGTGATGCTGTCAGGCGCACCATACAACAAAGAGAGGGCAACTAAAATAATTCATGGAACACAAAACGCCTGGAGAGACATGGAAGAAGAAAGTCGAACATATAAAATGTTAACGAAAGGTTTTAATGAATTTGTTGCAAGCTTTATATTCTTACTGTATAAATATGATTATTTAAGGTAATTTTTTACTCAATCAGGTTATGAAGCGGTTTAATAAATATTAATTTATTGACATATCCTTATTCACGACAAGACAACTACCCTATTCATACTGCCTGGATGATTACTCAATGGTATGGGAACAATAATCAATATTATTATTATTATTACCGTAGTCTTCGCACAGTCTCGGTATAAACCCAGTTGAGAACGTCTGGGGTTTGCTAGTAAAAAAAAATTATGAACGAAACTTCAGATCAAGAAATGAAGAAGAATTTTGGTCGGCCATTGAAAACTGCTGGGAGGAGCTAAGAGAAAAAAAACTATTGTCGTAGACTAATTGCTTCTACGCCAACAAGATTTAATCACGTCTTGGAAGAAAACGGCGCCATGAAAAAATATTAAGTTACATTATTTACACAATAAACACAATCGTTGTTTTTATTATTTCTACATTTGTTATAAATAGAAATCATTCCCACCGAATGGTGTAAAAAAAGTAGAAAAAAAAAACAAAAATACGTATGTTAACGTTATTCAAATACTTTACTTGTGATGCTTCAATGTCAGTTTTTCATAACCTATATGACAATAAAAAATCTAAATTCCAAAAAAGACTTATTCACACCACTCAATATTAGTAAAAACTGGATTACTTTATTTCTCAAGGGTACGGAAGTGTACATAGGTAATTGTTTTCCGTCTTAATAAAAATATACGGGGTGTTGCTCCATTTGAAAAAATAGTTATGACAGTTTATAAATGCAAAAGTTTGGATCATCGTATGGAATTGGGTTCAATTCTGAGAGGCCTGGAAATTAGTACATTGATGGTCTTCACTAACACTCAAAGTAACACAACGGTCAATTTATTTAAATTACATTTCTTGTAGATTTTTAACCCCTACAAATAAATTATTTTTTGGATGAAATAATATGACAACAGGGCAGTGCTCAAAACTAAAATATAGAGAATTAACTCCTCCGAAATTAAAATATATAAATAAATGTGTGTTCCATTTAAAAAAAATCATAGTTTGCCACCACTATGTGAAACACTCTGTAGATTTTGAAATAATTTAGAAATGCAACTCTTGATCTTTCACAATTGTTATCTAAGATATTTAATCAAATTTCAAACGGTAAGTAACTTTCAACCCAGTCAGGAACCAAATCGATCGCTTTTCGCTCAAGTATTTGTTAAATTATTTGTTTATTTCTAAATATTTCTAATTTTTCTTTCAGTCCCTTGTTCTTTAGGTGAAGTCTTTAGTTTTGTTTGCAACATTTGAACATTGTGGCACACAACATACGGCATGTCCTTTAAATAACACAAAATAAAACTGCATACACAAATGACAGAAATTAAAGAATTTATGAGGTTAATAGTTATACCTAACATTGACTGCAAAGCCGTCTGCATGTAAATGCTCTATTACACCAAGATAGTAGCACATTATATCAAATTTTAATGAACCATTTGAAAAAGATGTTTCCTTGCAAAACATTATACATCGATGTACGCCCGTTTAAAAAGGATGGATCCTAAAGGTATTAAAATTCTGTTCTATTCATATTAAAATAATATACTGATAGTGGGAATAATCTGAGTTTTATTAATAAAATTATATTACTACACTAAGAAAAGACAAACATAAAAACAAAAGCAGTCACCTCTAAAATTAACTAATTACAGAGCTGTAAATACAGGTGTCCTTCAAGGTTCTATATTGCGTCCAATACTGTTTATATTATACAAAAACGACCTTGACAATTAGATACTAAGCGCATTTTCAGTGCTACATGCCAACGATAAATCTTTACTCGTCTCCGAGCGAAATTAGTTTTTAGGAATCACAGAGGATGAGTATCTAAAATAGAAGGCCCACTGTGGCAACTTGATATCAAAATTAAAAAGAGGTTGTTACATATTAAGAAATATTAAATCAATTATGAAAAGATGTATTTTGGGGTAGTTTCACCCTGTCGCCAGATATCTTTATCGTTCAAAAACGAATTTTAAAGTGCATCGCAAATGTTTCAAGGATTTTAAAATTGTACCCCTGTATATGTATATTTCTTTACGAATTATGTGTGTACGTTTTAAAAAACAAGAACAAACCTAATTTTATGTTGACAAAGATATCCGCAACATTGGGATTAGATAAAATAATAATCTTTCGATTTCTTTAAGTTCTTTTTGTAAATAAACAGTATCTAGAATATTCACCCGCTTATCTAGCTCCAAACTAAAAAACTACACTCTGAAAAAAGAAGCTAACCATTTGAAACCTTTTCAAACTAATTTGACAAATTATTTGCTTGACAAGTGTTATTATACAGGGTGTCCCATAAGTAATGGTACATAGAGCAATGGCAGATTCCTTACGTAAAAATATTACGATTTAACCAAACTTACCTTAGTCCAAAAGTTGATACTAACGGAGATACAGGGTGTCAAAGTTAAATTTTTGTTTTGGCTTTTTTAAGTAATTTCTTAAAAAATTGAAATATTTTAATTCATACTTTTGCTGTTATTTGTAGAGGGCGCAACCTACGGTAGTTTGAGTGTCATTAATATGTCATATATTTTTGGCGAATTTTTTTTACGTAAAAAAGGTATAAGGTATACCTTTTTTACGTAAAAAAGACAGGAAAATATTAATTTTTATTAAAAAAAAAATATAAAAAAAAATTCGCCAAAAATATATGACATATTAATGACACTCAAATTACCGTAGGTTGCGCCCTCTACAGATAACAGCAAAAGTATGAATTAAAATATAAATGTCGCTACGAGTAACCTCTTCGAGATATTTGGTTTTAAAACATTCAATGCAACCAATTTAAATTGAATAAAATATCATATTATTGTTTGATTTACAGAATAATTGATAGTGAAGCGAACAGTATAAAAATAAATTCTCCTTTTTCAAATTTTTTAAATTTGTTACATTCCAACAATACTAAAAAAAGTACGCAGAACAATGACTTTCAAATAAATAAACTTAAAATTTGAGAAATAGTTTTTATTTAAATTCAAATTTCATTTAAAAAATAAATAAATAACAATAATTAATAAGAGATCTGTGTTCGGTAACAAATATTCGAAGTAACTTCCGTTTACTTCAATACATTTGACGATGCGTTTATTAAACGACCGCCTTATTAAATAAAAAGCGAACTTCTATTTTAAAAAATATAAAAAAATCACCAAAAATATATGACATATAAACGACACGCAATCTACCGTAGGTGGCGCCCTCTACAAATAACAACCAAAGTATGAATAGATTTGTATCCCGCGCCTTAAATAATCCCCAATCACCAAATTTTGTTAAAATATTTAAATTTTTAAAGGAATTATTTAAAAAAAACCAAAACAAAAATTTAACTTTGACACCCTATATATCTGTTAATATCAACTTTTGGACTAAGGTAAGTTTGGTTAAATCATAGTATGTTTACATAAGAAATCTGCCGATGCTCTATGTACCATTATTTATGGGACACCCTGTATATTAGATTAATTTTAGGAAAATTGTTAGAATTAGTGTAAGTTGTTAAGAAATACCTGGACTGTTCCTATATAAACGTATATTTGTCTATGAGGAAAATAAATATTATTATTAATTTGATAACTATATAAGCTTTTCCTAATTTTACTATACCTAATTTGACTTTTTATTTTCAGGTGAGTACTCTGGAATCATAATTTTATGAACGTAAGTAACACCGAAATATTAATACTACTTTATTTTGCAAAAAACACTTTGCTCCATCATGCGACAACTTCCGCATGCGAATTGGGAACAAGGTGCTTAAATTTACTGTTTTTATAATTCACTGACCTTTACTTTAACTATCCGTTAAGCTAATTTTATCCACCAGGTTTAACAAACAAAGCCTAAATAGATGGACATTATAATAAATAATTGTAGGTAATTTTAACCTACAGGTTATAATATATGCATTTATACGTCTATAAATTATATTACTGCTATTTTCGTCAATTTAAAGATGCGTTAAATAAACGAGCTCGTTAGAAGTTCGGGATATTTCAAATAAAGTTTAATATCGACATTACTCGCGTCTTATATCCTTTTCCAATTCATGCACACAAAGATAAATGTATAACGTTTTATACCAGTTGGAAAAAATTACACAAACTCGTTTGCTCAAAAAAGGGAGAAAAACAATTTATGCAAATAAATGATTTGTAAAGTTTTTGAATTAACATTATTTGAAATTTTAGTGGAATTTTGAAAATCATTTAAATTGAATTCTATATAAAGGACCCCGCAGGTTTAAAATGGAAAATGGCTGTTAGTAGATTTGTATCTAATTGTGATATGTTGCAGTTCGAGTCGTGTTAATCAAAAGTTCTCATGAACGCAACCCTTGAAAATGGCTCAATTTCGAGCTACAGGAACTAAAAGATGAAAAAATGGGGTAGGCTTATGGCTATAACGTAACGGAAGCTAATTAATTAAAAAATATGTCAGCAAAGCAGCATTTTCAAAGGCAGGGGATGTGGAGGTGGATTCTGTAATACTGATATAACTAAAGATCACGATCCAGCAGCAGGGAGCCAGCCTTGTCGGCAACCTTTGAACTCATTCGTAAAAGTGAACTGGTCCGCTGGAAGTCCAATTATCTCCAAAGCGTATGTACCGAAAATGTCGGATCCCTGCCGCTGGATCGTGTGTAGAACCCTTAAAAGTTAACGTAAAACTATATATTATTACTTTCACATCCAGTGGTATAGTAACGATAAAAAAATTCTTGAATATTTTTATTATTCAGATAGGCTTAGAATGTCACGAAACGCCGAGATTTTAAGTATGACCGAAAAAAAATTTCGGTCTGTCGATCTGTCTGTCTGTAACTTTTTTTGTGCGCACGATTACTCTGGAACCGTTTGAGATATTGACTTAAAATTTGGCACACGTATGTATTTTAACGAGATCTGGAACTAGATTATATTTTGAACTCATTCCATCGAAGAGTTGGGGGGTAAATTTGGGTACATGGGGGGTAAATAGGTAAATCAAGCAAGTAAGAGTCCATAAAATTGGTATTTAGCATATACAAGAGAAGCTAAGGTCTCAAAAAATTGTTTGGCATTATATGGCATTATATGGCTACAATATTACTAAATGGGGTGAAAAAAATAAAACGGTAATTTGGCGTGTATACAACATCCTAAGACCTGAATTTTTTACTTCATCCACCCCACTATCACTACCACTCCTCTATCGTTTTATAGGTTTTTGGAGTAGACGACTTCAAATATTATGTTATTAAAGTTCCATAACACACAGTGAAGTACAAATATAGTATCAACATTTTTTTCGTTGTGAGAGACTTGAATAGAAAATCTAGGTGTAGAATTTTAAGATTTATAAACACCCTACAAGTTGCATTGTAATTCGAGTCGAAAACGAACATCAGCGTGCCTGCCTTTCAAGATTATTTTAGCAGGTTGCTAAATTGACACCAATGTTTCAAGGTAGATGAGGAGATAGCGTCAGGACGCGTCATCGCGTGTGTGTCTAGCTCCTACGATTTCAAATTAGAATACCATGCAACCTGTACGGTGTTTACAGATCTTCTATTATTTTCTTGATTCTATAAGTGGTACGGATGCGCAGTGGCTTTACTTTAGTACTATGGATGCGCAGTAGGTTGCCCCGAGTATAATGGATGCGCAGTGGCTTTCCTTGAGTACCATTGATGCACAGTAGATTGCCTCGAGTAATATGGATGTGCAGCAGGTTTCCTCGAGTATTTTAGATGCGCAGTAGGTTACCTCAAGTAGTATGGATGCGCAGTAGGTTTCCTCGAGTGTGATTCGGATGTTTGATTGGCCGTCAGAATGTGGACAAGAGCAACTGGCACGTTCCAAAGTGAGAAAATGCTGACTCAACAATGTGTATTTATTGAATGATGTTTAAGTGAACCTCAGAGTACTTTGATTACCGCTTAAATACAACGCAAATAGAAGCTGCCTCTTTCTAGTGAAAATAACATGGTTTTATGATGACATTTAATTATATCAGTATTACAGAATTCACAACTTCTGCACTTTTTATAAATTATCTCCACAAGATATCCTAAATGATAATAACAATGTTCGTTGATGATACATCAACGGTAATAACTGCTGATGTTGAAACCCTGCAAATCAGAGTAATCATCATAGTAAAAGAGTTTTATGAAGGGTGTAATAAAAATCCATTCATGTTAAATTTGGAAAAAACTGAATGGATATTTTTTCAAAAAAGAAAGCATTATCGGCAAATGGGGTTCACATTTCAGACTTAAATCTAAAACCATCAAAAGAAATTAAATGTATATGAATTTACTTGGACAGTAAGCTATGTTGTATGTAATGTATTTAACCAACTTAAACCTACAGTGGGCATCATATATTTATTAAATATTTAATTCTCTTTAGACTAATGACATTTGTTTTATAACAATATATTACGTACCGAAATAAGCAGAGTGCTAGTTTTGCAAAAATATGTGATCGGATTTAATTTTACTAAATTCGAACAAGTCTTTGTATTCATCTCGTTTCTGAATTCTTTCGTTGTAATATTTACCTCTTATGGACAAGAGGACTCAATAACATACATTATCTCTTCAATTAAATTCGAAGGCACTATATCTGGCTTGGTCGCGTTGAGTAATTACGTTGTTGGGAACGAAGTAGAGGGAAGGTAGTAGAGTGCTCTAAGAGGTGGGTTGTAGCTATTGATGCAAGATCACGCTGCATGAACACGACGCGTGCCAAGAGTACGTGTATTAAGTTCTCGGGATGTTAATAATTATAGACCCTACATGTAGTACGTACATTTTCCTTTACCCTCGGTCGCCGGCCTCAAGCCATTCAACTTGAGGCAAACAAACGTCAAATCATTAGATACTCCCTGATCTTGTAGATGTTCATAAAAGACAAAATGCATCTGCTTATCCACGTGACGTCTCAGCAGGTTTTCATGCTCTGCCTTCACGATTTTTGCTTCAAGTCTTCCATATTCCTTAGGCCTTAGACGAATACTTGCTTGCATAAGATCAGGCGCGAGCTCTAGTAGTCCGACCTTATAAGTGACTCTTAGAGTGTCTCTTAACAACGCTCCTTTGTTCTCAGATGCATGCATAGTAATCAATTGTTGTTATGATCTTAAATCTCATGCAAGTTGCCTTAAACATAATATCTAAATGGTGCTCGTCAGAGGGCCTTAGTGTCAATCCGAGCAAAATAGTTATTGTTCCATTCACCAAAAGCAGAAAACTAAATTTGAAACTCCTATGTTAAATGGAACCTGTATTGAAACTTTCCAGTGAAGTCAAGTATTTAGGAGTAATCTTGGATCAAAAACTTACCTTGAAAGGGCACTTACAAAAGCAATCACGGCTGTAGGGATGTGCTGTAGGCTATTTGGTAAGACTTGGGATTTGCAACTGAAAATTATACATTGGTCCTACCTTTCGGTTGTCAGACACATGGTGACCTACGCATCATGTGTATGGTAATCAAAAACATAGAAAACTAGCACAAGCGAAGTTGCAGGAATTGCAATGCCTTGCCTATCTAGGGACTACAGGAGCAATGTGCTATTGTTCCACAGCATGGAGGTAATGCTGGACCTACTCCCTCTGCAACTACATGTGAGGAAGGAGGCAGCGCTTAATACCCTAGGGCTCCATCAGGTACTTACATTCAGACCAGGCAACCTGGCTGGTTGGAGCTAATCCAATATGAATCCATGACCAAACCCAGTGACTCAACGTCAGTCAAGCATGACTTTGACTGCTCGTATTATGTGCTAATTGAGAGCTGTCAAACGAGCAGGGTCAAAGCACTGCGATTGTAGAAAGAGTCACTCATCTGATATACAGATGAATCTACGATGGCCGAAAGGGTAGGTGTGGGCGTAGCGGGGCTAAATGCAGGCTGTTTAAAGCCCTTGGCAGCACACCAACCATCTTCCAGGTAGAAATATATGCTATAAATCTGTGTGTCCTTAACAAAGGCATAAGATCTATATACTTTCAGATAGCTAGGCAGTACTGAAGGTTCTGAGGTCTCATATATTCGATTCTAAAATTACCTGGGAATGCAGACAATCCCTGAAGCAACTGAAAAAAACAACAACACATAACACAGAAGGTCTAAAAATGGAAAAAGGAACAGAAGCCCTACTGGAGGAATAATCTAGGCCAAAGACAAGCGAAAAAGTGTATAACCTATTTGACAAAGAATATCACAAAGCTTCTAGAACTCGGCAAGTCCAGACTAAGGCTGATCACAGGCTTTCTAACTGGTCATTGCCTCCTGAGATACCATCACAATAATATGGGCATGACAGAAGGCGATAAATGCAGATTCTGCAATGCTGCAACTGAGATTGCAGACCATATGCTCTGCAAATGCAAGGTATCAGTCCGCATTATGCTAAAGTACCTGGAACAAGTGTAATTAACGCCTGAAAACATAGGGAAATTGGCTCCCGGTAAAATCACAAGCTTTGTAAAAATCTTGCAATCCTAGGCAACAATGGCAACAATTATTTGTAGGGTAATTCACAAAAGATCTTTTAGGTAGAAGTGAAGAAATTTCAATTTACGGCTAAGAAACAGTTTGCAATCACTTGTGCTAGTGAATCGTTACTCCTCAAGTCCTCAGTGTTCAAATAGCTAATAATACCTATCCCTCCCAAATCGCATGGGAAGTAGATTCGTTTTATAAAAGTAGATTGGTTTTATAGAAGATTGTAACATTAATTCCTCGCTGTTCAATAAATTATTTTTTTTTGTAACGTGTTTGAGATTTAGACTGAACTTTATGTTATTTAGAGAAAAAAATGTTACTACTCCAGTAGCTCAGAGACTCGACAGATGAGTCATGGGTCAGAAAACACTTTACAAATGGTTTTACGTGTTTTATAGATTGTAATTAATATATGACAGATGTTTTTATACATTTTCTTAAAGAGATGTTAATTTGACTTATATAAAGATAATTTTCCTAGAGAGGCAGGGCGCCAATCCTTCTATATTCGTAATTTACACTAAGAGTGAAGTTTGGTTACAAGAAAGATAAACTAATCAAATTATAAAGAAAGTATAAATTGTTGACTAAAAAAAGTGTAAATTAATATTCCAAATTTAGTAAAAATCAAGATTAGATTAATACATGTAAATATTTTTAAAAGATATTCAACTTTTCTTTTACAAAAAGATTAATTACTAAATTCAGTAGGTATTATCTAAATGATTTGCATAGTTTGTATGGTTTGCATAGTTTGGTTTGTATCAAAATACCTGAAATAAGTGGACAATGTGATTGTAAAATTGATTTTATTATAAACCAATCAAACTGGATGTGTTTTTGTTAGAAAACGACTAAGCTGAGGCCTTAAAAATTAAACAAATTTATATACAAAGGAGAAAACGAATGGATGATAATATGTTATGTAGATATTATTTAAAATATTGTCTAAAACATGAACCGACAATATGGTGTTTAAAAGTCAAAATTTATTATTTAAATATAAGCGTTTCGTAGAAATTGTGATCACAAAGTCTTTACAGAACTTTTTATATATTTGTTTTTAATTAGACGTTACGCCGATAATTTACACCCTAATAATAATTGAAAATACTAACTGTTCGTTGAAAACATATTGAAGATAAAATTGAAAATGGAAATAGTTTAAAAAAAACATTTGCAATTTGATACTTTAAGGAATTCTAAAAATGTTAAAGCATAAAAATATGAGATATATATAAAAGAAAATCAGCTAAAAATTTTATTTGCGACACTTATCTGGAAGTCTCAGTGAATAAAAGTAGTGACTCCAAGTGAGGGATGACGATGGTGAAATCCAACCCCCAGTGATGTAATCATTGATTTCTAGATGAGCCCAATATTAAGTCAAGGAGTTCCCAGTACTATATTCGACGCTTCCAGAAATTCCATAAGGACAAATCACATCTATCCTACCATACTATCGTCGCAATCTCCATAAAAAGTTGTCCTAGACTAATATATACATTCCATCTTCTAATTACGTAGAGGAGAAGAAAGACAACCCCACTGGATGGTTAAAAAAAATTAAAGTTTCCAACCCAAATTAAAAAAAAATGCATATCTACGATGTGCATCGAAAATTAGAAGATTTGCATCTAAATTGAAAAGATTTGCGTCTAAATAGGAAAGATTATCATCTAAATTGTAAAAACTTGCATCCAAATTTAAAAGATTTGCATCTAATATTAGAACCCTGGAAAGAAATGAAGTGTAAGCGTGACTTGCTGCAAAATGGCCGTTGCCAAATTTAAGTTACAAAAAAAATTATTTCTTTACAAATTACTTACGGATTGAACCGGTGAAAAACAATTAGGCCTGCTTCATGTTCATGAAGAGGGACTCTCAACCCTTTCGATGTTGAAGTCGTAAAAAAAACTTAATGAAGACACATCACTATTCAAAAATTTAGCAAACAAATCGAAGTACTAAGCTTCAAGTAACGGAGAAATTTTCGTTCTGACTTCCCTTTCATTGCATTCAGATCGTGTCGTCTATATTCCCTCTCTCCTTAGTTAAGTTAGAGCACCCAGCTACCTTGATTACAGCTTAGACGTAACTCTGGTTGCATACCGTTGTGTTTGTTTATGAAGTAAATTTAAGAAAGAATAATTGAAACTACCGAGGTCATTCACGCTGCAGTTAAAATATGTTATAAATTATAAAACAGCAATATGCATGCTACACTATCTTGGGTGCAGGATTCGATACATATTCATAATTTTCCTAGTTTATCTCTAGCACCTGTATCTCGTCGAATAAGGGACACCAAATGATACCAGAAAATAAGGACGGTCAGCATATTTATCGCGGATACTTAGTTTTTGCCAGATAGTTACGATTTCCACATGCGTGTAACTAGCGCCTTGTATATATATTCTATGCTACCCGTTATTATTATTATAATTATTATAAAATTCTGACACAAGTTTTTGCTACGTTTTGTTTGCCATTTAATATCTTATTTTTTTATTTAGTTAATGTACTACATACCTTTACATCGATTATTTAAAATGGATACCAACAGACAGGTACTTAAACATGCCTAAATGGGCTTTCTATTTATTCATGAATACATAAATATTTGATTTTATATTTGCTAAATGCTAACAGTATTTTTTTATTGCGTTATTGTCTATAATTTTTTTTGTGGCTTAGTGAAGATTTGTCTTCGTCTACTGGACCGTGGCAAGTTACAAGACAAAACTAACATGAAAGCTACTGATAGTGACTCATTCAAACAAATACTATAGATTATTTAAACTTAATGTAAATTCAATTAAAGAATGGATAATAATGCATATCAAATTTTTTTTAAGTATGCTTCTAATTTTTTATACATTTCTGTTCATTTAACTCATGTAGGAGACAAATTATATACATGTATTTCTACATATTTCACCGTTTCCTACCCAAAACTATGTATCTTTGTGTTTCTTTTTCCGCTTGTCTGAATGAATGGAAATCCGAGTGCTTTTTACAGATTTACATATTTTTATATGTATAAAGTGTGTCCCACTTTACACGGTAACACCTTCGTAGCTCAGTTATTAGTCATCCAATTTCAACCAAATTTGGATCGGTATCAAAGACCTTGATATATATTTTTTGAGTAAAACAAAACTTATTTCAGTGTATTCTTATTAAAAAAATGCCGATTTATCGAGAAATCACATTAGGCATTTTTACTGAAAAACTAATACAATATTATTAACCAGCATGCTTTAGAACCCCTATATTCAGACTTAACGGCATTTTGATTTACGGTTTTCGAATTCAGACCCCTTAAAATTAAGTTTTTCAAATATTTGTGATAACTTATCAGTTTATATGAAAAATTGCATAAAAACTTTTTATCTAAATTGATTCTTTTTCGGTTCCAATGAGTTTTTGTGTGCCATCCCCTGAAAAGTGGTTACATCCACCCACCCCTTATAAATAAGCAAGTCGCGTCTTTGATGCATTTACCATTAAATTATAAGATAACAAGTAAAATTGGAAGTTTTTAAAAACCCCCGATCAATGTATCTAATCGTACTAGTTTCATATGACCGAATCAA
This sequence comes from Rutpela maculata, assembly GCA_936432065.2. Lineage (NCBI taxonomy): Eukaryota > Metazoa > Arthropoda > Insecta > Coleoptera > Cerambycidae > Rutpela > Rutpela maculata. The sequence continues at coordinate 54,113,738 of OW386289.2, read as the reverse complement.
AATGAGGCCTAAATCATGTTCGGCTACCATAATTGTCTGCACATTTTCGATATTACTTCAATCGGACAATTTCTAGAGAAGTTCAACATGGCGAATTCAAGATGGCGACCAAACATCAAAATCTAATACGGCCTATAACCTTCTCGACAAAATACTCTTTCAAAAAAAACTACAACAAAATCGGATCACCCGTTGAAGAGATATGAAGCCACAGACAGACAGACAGACAAACAAACATACAAACATATGCGTCAAACTTATTTTGAGGTTGGGGGGTTAAAAAAGTTATTTAATTCATATAACAGTCTTTCAAAATTAAGTCTCTAGTTACAGTACCAATAGTTAATTTTTGAAAACAAAATTCAACAATCTTACTATCCTTCTTTTTGTGTAATAAACTGCAGTGAATCTAAGTTATAACGTAAAACAGGGTATCCCAAAATCACCGGAGGAGCTCGTAATGACAGATTCTGAGACAGTAACCTTAATTTTCGAAAAAAGTTCCCTATGCGAGGCTAACGATTTATTAAATTTGTAGATAGTCGCTGTAAACAAAATGAATTAAGATATCTGACAATTGCAATATTTCTAAGAGTGGCACTGTGTTTTTAAACAATATTTCTGATCATGAATTAGTTTATGCATTTTTGAGTTTTAACAGATTTAATAATCCGGCTGCACCAATAATATACAGGGACTTTATAAACATGAACCTAGAATTGCTATATGCCCACTTAGAGTCTATTCCATGGAGAAATATTTTTGACATAGACAATATAGACGGCAAAATTACTTTCTTTAACGAAAACATAAGAGTTTTACTGGATATGCATGCACCTCTAAGAACCTGTGTTTTTAAAAAACAGCACAAGCCATGGATAACAGACAATATTAAATTATTAATAAAACTTAAAGATAAATCCCTAGCAAAATATAAGAAAACTAAAAACCCTGTTCATTGGGAAGAGTACAAAAAATTTTACAACTAGCTCGATTAGAAGAGAGAAAAAAGCCTATTTTAAAAAATTTCTAAATAAAGATAAAAATTTTATGTGCAAAGCACTTAATAATTTAGGTATTAATACTGAAACAAAAAAAAAGAGAAATCCCCGAATCTTTCGGATGTAAATGCTATAAATCAAAGTTTCTTAAATTCGGTGCCTCATACTCCTCCTAGTGATAACATTGCAAATTATTATAACACTGTGAAGGATTCCCTACATACTAATCTTTCTTTTAAAACAGTTAATGAAGCTGAAATTGGTAAGTTGCTATTTTCTATTAAAACTAGTGCAGCTGAGGAGGATGGAATTCATATAAATTTTATCATAGCCTGTTGTCCTTTTATTCTGGAATTCATTTGTCATATTATAAATTTTTGCATTATTAATTCTGTATATCCTGCTGATTGGAAAATAGCACAAATAGTACCACTTTCCAAAATCGATTTGCCTTTAAATTATAATGATTTAAGACCCATTAGTATTTTACCAGTACTGCCAAAAATCTTAGAATATATTATTAAATCGCAGCTTGTCGATCATTTAGAAACAAATTACATTTTACCAGATACCCAGTCTGGGTTTAGAAAAGGTCACAGTTCTACAACTGCTCTTTTAAATGTCACTGAGAATATTTTAACTGAGACCGATGCTGGTAAATGTACAGTGTTGGTGTTGCTGGATTATTCCAAGGCATTTGATACTCTGGAACACAATGTATTATTAATTATATTAAAACACATTCGATTAGATGAAAAATCAGTATCCTTTTTTTAAGAGTTATTTAAATGCTAGAAAGCAAAAAGTGGTGCTGAATGGTCAGTCTTCTGATTTTTTAGATGTGTCCCGGGGCGTACCACAAGGGTCAGTGTTAGGTCCCATTTTATATACAGTGTACACATCATAGCAACCTAGATTCATACAAAGATGTAATGTGCAAATGTATGCAGATGATACGCAGGTATTATATTCCTTTTCTCCAGATGAAATACAAAATAGCTGTGACATTGTAACTTCGGATTTAGAAATTATTTACAAGGTATCATTAGAACATTCTTTACATCTAAATCCAAATAAGTGTATTGCTATGTTTTTTGGTAGAGCTGTTGACAGAAAGAGATTATCTCAACATGTCCATCTACCAATGAATTGAACTCACTTGCCGCTCAAAGGAGAAGCAAAAGATTTAGGTTTAATAATTGATACTACACATTTCACTTTCTATTAAAAGAGCTATTTCTAGGTTAAAAATGTTGTACAGCTTCCGCCATGTTTTAAACATCGAAGTAAAAACTATGCTATGCGATACTCTTATTTTGTCGATTTTAATGATTGTGATTCTGTGTATGGACCCTGCTTATCTGCTGCTACTACACAGCGGATACAAAAAATTCAAAATTATTGCCTTAGATTCATTTATGGGATCAGAAGACACAATTCTGTAAGTTACAAGCTCTTGGTAACTAACTGGCTGAACATGAAACAGCGACGAATTTTACGCTGTTGTACATTGTATCATAAAATCATAATTTCTAACAGTCCCTCTTATTTGTTTAGAAAGATTACATTTCGTACTGACGTGCACAATTTAAATTTAAGACATAAGGATATACTGACACCTCCAATTCATAAAACGGCACTTTTTGAAAGATCTTTTACATTTAGTATATATAAATTATATAACTCACTTTCCCCTCTACTGAAATCATGCACAGGTTTCACTTTTGCCAAACATTTTAAAAAACATCTTCTGATTCAGCCGTTTACATAAAAAAGTAGTAATTCATTTTTTGTCCCTTTTTTTTCTAAATAATTCAGTTTATATGGACAAAGGTATTTTTTTTTACTCATGTTAACCATTGTACAAATAATTTAAATATGTTTGATGTTGCCATCTATCTATTATCAGGTTGAGTGTAAGACCAGCTGATCTGACATTTCTGTTTTTTCAGCTGAACTCCGCCTTTTCAATAATTAAAATATTATCATTCATATGTACACTAATTTGATATGTGAATAAAGATTATTATTATTATTATTATAAAATGATATTTTGGACATATCTAAAAGAGTTTTAATTAATGAATTTAAATGTTCAAGACGGCCCCCTTCCATTTGCAAACAAACACGTACTCGTCTGCATTTCCGGTCGTTAACACAGGGAAAAGAAAAAAATTGTGCTCCACGGACTAAATCAATCATGCCTTAACGTATTTTTGTGTGCTGAAACCAAATTTTTAATTTAAAAAAAATTCTACCGCATAGATTTCGAGTAAATCTCAATTTTTTGGGAATTTTTGGCATTTACTTTTAATCTGCGGTATAATTTTTTTTTAAATCGAAAATTCGCTTTCAGTACACCAAAATACTGAAGGCATGATAGGTTCAGTTTTCGGAGCAGATTTTTTTTTGACCTCTGTAATGCTTCGACTATATTGTCCTCTATGTCGTCTCTCTATGTCGTCTAAGGTATAAATAACCTCCCTACTGTAAACATATTGTTTTAAGTTTACTAGTGAAATATTTTGTCGAACTCTTCTATACATTTTCTTAAATATATAAGGAATAAAAACCAGACTGCAACCAACAGCTATTCCCCGGACTAATGAACCGCCGAGCGCTGAATTACGTATTACAAGCCTGGTTGCGTTTGTGCAATAACTATGTATTGCCACAAAACACTAAAGTTTCGATTTTAACAGACACCAGCCGAAAGACTTATTCCTACTTAAAGGAGCTCTCGTGCCAGCCATCTCATACCACTTGCAGACTGCAGCTTCGAGCTATTGGTTCTCGTCAATGCAAGGTAGGTCAGAGACGGCTAGAACGAGGCATTTGTTCACTCTTGCAGGCAGGCTCCATCTAGCGGCTGATGTCCATTACAATCGAAACAGCAGTAGCCCTGACATGGGCATAGTTAGAACATATGCTTTTACAGGGCAGAATATTTACTAGTGAAATATTTTGTCGAACTCATCTATACATTTCTTTAAATATATAAGGAATAAAAACCAGACTGCAACCAACAGCTATTCCCGGACTATTGACTATATTGTTTTAAATGACTCCAAGGAAAATAGGGTTTAAGTCAGGCGATCGGGCAGGCCAATTTATAGGGCCACCACGTCCTATCCACTTATTTGGATACGTTCTGTTTAACATTCCTCGTACGTGCAATGCATAATGTAGTAGAACACCATCGAGTTGAAACCACATGTTACGACGTTGTAATGATGGCACATCTTCCAACAATTTCGGTATATCTTCGGTTAAAAATATCCCATAGATTTGTTCGTTCAAGCGAGCAGTAAGTTCACAGGATCCAATCTGTAGAAACAATTTTAACATTACCTACCCTTTTTTAAATCATTTACTTACCAAATAATTCCCAAAAATACCCGCTCATAAATTTACATTGAACCTATTCTGAAAATTTCTGGGTCTGAAAGCATGTGGATTCCCTTGGCCGAAATATGGCAGTTGTGTGTATTAAAGATTCCATCACGCGAGAATTTTTATTCATCGGTAAAAAGTACCTGTTCTAAAATCCAAGTGCAGAAATCAATACGGGCCTGGTAATTTTGCGGCATAAGATTTTGCACATACGTATTATGATAGGCATGATATCTGACATCCTTCAAAATTCTTTGTGTTGAGCTTCTTGAAATATTCAACATTTGCACTACGTTTCGTACAGAATCCGTTGGTTCTACTTCAATTGCATGAATCACAGCATCTTCATTTGCCGGGATTCGAGCCGTTCGTGGGTGACCAGCTACATGTTTATACGAAGGAACCATAACCTCTATTTTTTTCACGATTTATCAGTCGCATTTCCCTTCTAATGTCTTCTTTCTGGAAACCGAAGCGCATATTCTCGCGCAGCAGCTTCAGAATTACGTTCAGATTCATCATAAAGTATCGCAATATTTTTCTGAAATGTAATTCATTTTGATATTAAGAGACTTAATAATAGCAAATGTACGTAACTGACAGATATTACTAATTAATTCATAATGCATTTTGTTTACAGCGCCTACAAAGTTCAACAGAGTCTAGCTCGAAAACGGTTGGAAATTTGACATAATTGAATATAGGTTTTTGTCTTAGAATGTTGTAAAGAATCTGTCATTATGAACTTCTCCGGTAATTTTGGGACACCCTGTATAGGTGACAAAGTAAATTAGCATATAGAAAACTACTAATTAAGATTTTTTCATTCAATGTTTTCTTTACATATAATTATTAAAATAAAAAAATTAAATTCAATTTTCCATTAACAAATAACGAATTTTTAACCAACTACAATATCAATATTAGGTAATAAGCTTCAATTAACTGGGCGACGCGACGGTGAAATTTGATTTCATACTTTTTAGCGACCTTTTTGAGATTTCAATACTAATTTCAAATTTTGTATCGACTCTTCAGATAACGTAGTTTTTCTTAAGTTTGGCTCCTCACATCCTTCGTTATTATTCATTTTAAACGCTCTAATGTTTCCTTATTAGATATGCGAGAAAAGTCCTTAACCGACAATGTTTAAAAATGTTACCAAGGATCAATGTTTTTATATTTTAGAGGTAACATACTTAAATTCTGTTGAAACAACTTGTAGTCTTTGATTACATTTATGTTTAACACAACAATTTGTCAATAGCGCACATAAAAGTATTTAGTTAGAACAACATAAACATTTTAGTGGACTTACTGGGGCAAGAAGAATGTGTTAATTTTAACACAATTTTATTTACTTTATCTATATTTAAGTACAAACATTGAAATAGCCGTTTTACAGACTAAGATTGTATGTATTTGAAAACGTATGAAATACATATTTAAAATATGCTACAAAAATGAAAAAATTAAAAAAAAAATTGTTTTTTTAATTTATTCATCGTGGAGGTAATGAAATAATTAGCTTTATGAAAATGATAAAATACGCGACGTTCTGTACAATCGATTCCACAAATGTTGACAAATATCAAAAACCACATGACAAGTTGGTTTCTTGAGGCAACAACTCAGATTAAATTGGGTTCTAATACGCAGAATGGCAGTGTGCAGTATTTTTATACGTAAAATAGAATGGAGCATAATAGAAGGAAATAATATTTACTTCTCTTATTCATGTAGACGGATATATGAGAATTCGACAAATTTTCACACTTTAAAATAGTTTTAAAAGAACAGTGGTCCAAGAACAGTTCGTCATGTATGGAAGTGTAAAATATTTGAAAATATTTTACATTTTCCCACAGCATTCGATGCATATGATGCGTCGTTTCAAGTATTAATTTGTCAGTAAATTTTATTCTAGTTTGCTTTTTAAGAATGCAGCAACTCTTAAAAAGAAAGTTCGCATTAGTAAGAAGTTTTAATATCAGCTAATTGGCTAGGATTTTTTGCTCCTCTGCGAGATTTTGTTTTGGAAATTTTTTATCCTCTTCTAAAATTAATTTCCAAAGAGTTTAAAAAATAATACTGTTACGTAAAGGACATAAATGTAGAGGTTTATTTATCGTATGAAATGACACTAGTGTTTAGAATTTTGTGTAAAATTTTTTCGATAGCATTTGTCTAATAACACAAGGAGTACAAAATTGACAGTATATTATCTGATAGGACGATCAGATAATAAACTGTCAATTTACACGAATTGAATTACTTTGGCTCCAGAAAAAAATTATAGATAAAATTTAAAAGCAAGAATAGTATTTGGGTAAAAAATTTCACGAATAAACAAAAATACATAAAGTATATAATATTAAGATTTACCGATAACTACCTCCAGATGCTCTCTTAGAATTTTATAATTGGTGTCACACAAAGATGTATTTTCAAAGCTACTCTACTAGTAAAAAACCGCTGCCCAAGAAATCACTACTTCCACATCCAGATTTTCTATCCAAGTCACTCACAATGAAAAATTTTGTATGTGGAAATAATTGTTTATGGAACTTTAATAATATAATATTTGAAATCCTCCCAAAAACCCATAAAACGATACCCCACATCGGTAGTGGAGCGGGGGTGGTGAGAGGTGGGTGGTGAGAGGGGGATGTTAGTGGGGGTGGACGAAGTAAAAAAATATTTCGAGGTTTATGGTTCCTGTACACACACTAAATCACAATTTTTTTGATCTCCTTTAATAATGGGGTGGGGGTGGTAATGGGGGTGGCTAATGCCAAAAATTTTTTTGAGACTTTAGCTTCTCTTGTATATACTAAATACCAGTTTTATGGACTCTTACCTGCTTGATTTACCTATTTACCCCAAAATTTACCCTTCGACGGAACAAGATGAAAATATAAATTAGTTCTAGATCTCGTTAAAGCACATATGTGTACCAAATTTCAAGTCAATATCTTAAGCGGTTCCAGAGTAAACGTGCGCACAAAGAAAGTTACAGACAGACCGACAGACAGAAATTCGCCCAAACTTAAAATCTCGACGTTTCATGACATTCTAAGCCTATTTGAACAATAAAGATTTTTAACAATTTTTTTGTCGTTGCTATACTTCCACTGGATATGGAAGTAAAATATTTAACAGACGAAGCTGCAGAAACTTAAATTCCTGGGAATTCGCCATATTTGTAATGTAATGACAACCAAGGAACAAAATAGTACATCGGAATCTTATATATTCTAATGCATAGACTGGCCAAAGACAAAGGCCTCTACTGTAAAAAGTTCTTGCGGACACCTCGACAAATCACATGACAAATAAAGACAAAGAGAACACTACTACATTGTTGAACGTCCAGTCCACAGATATCATGTATACATGATCCCGTTGTCAGGGTTATAAACTTAATATGGTGTTAGCAAAACCATATTACAGACAGTATGTATGCTAGTGAATGATGCAATAAGTGTGATTTATTTACGTATTTAATGCTTATTTTTTATTTAAGAAGTGAAAAATTATGGTTATTTAATTAATCAGATATTACTGTGTGAGAGGTTAAATTAGTGTTACGACTTGTAGTACACAGTATTTTGATTCCCCAAATTATTAACGTATTATTACCGTGTAAAGTTACCGCTGTAATAATTATTCTGTAACTACATTTTTAAGCAATTGAAGGCTGTGTTTAACTTATCCCCGTGTCAACTATATTACAACTTTTACATGTAATTTTTGTTTGAAGGATTTTCTGTCATAAAATTGTAAGTGCCTTTTACAGCGGTTATTTCACTTATTGGCGTGATAGCCAATGAGAGCCCATTTTCTGACAACATTGTGTCAGTTAAATATCATTATCAGTGGTGAACTAATCTATAAGATCGGCTTTTGACAGTATAAACACGAAAAACTTATCGCTCTAATTTTTTGTATCTACTCGTCGACAAATATCGCGGTAATATTTTGATGTTTTGTTTCGTGACATGTTTTCCGCAAATAGGACCACTCGTGCTTTTAAGTTTAATCTATAAATTTCTTCTCTAGCTTACTGTTAATTATTAACGTAACTTGAAACTTGTAATATATTATGTGCGTAGTAATATAATAATATAAACATAACATAAACACACCACATAAGTTGACAACTCCCAAGGCTCTGTGGAATGCATACGCTAAGGACAAATTATACACAGCTTTCAATGAATTATAATAAAGTAATTACAAAATAATAATTATTACAAATTAAATACAAATGCCTACCAAGCAGGCAAGTCAATTATTTCATGTTAGACACAAATGTACTTACGTACGGTAATCCATCACAAAGTAACAATATATTATTAATTTGGGAAATCAAAACAATATGCACTACATTGCAATAATTCATAGCACTTATCTCAATTCAACTCTCAGAATATAAATACCCTCTGCTTAACTAATCAACCGTAACTTACTCTCCTTAAATTGAAAATAAGAATTAAATAAGTAAATATATATCAATCAACACTTTATATAATAATTCTTATATATTACACTGTATTGGCAATTCCCTTTCTGTAGCGTTTAGCGTTACTGTTACTAGATGGGGGTATAACAATCATATTTCATTTCTCTTTGATCAAGTTAAAATAGAACATAAGGGCGGAACATTAGTGGTGCTGTCTCTGTCTTTATGCATAATGTAATTGCAAAGCATGCCTAACTGTTTATAGTGGAAACACTCCGCAGTTTTGGACCAGTATATGCATTGAAATACTTATGGTTCGAGGTAAATTGGTTTATTGGTTGTCGATATCATTTAAAATATGGCGGATTCCTGCAGCTGCGATTGTTAAATAATTATACCTACTTTGTTCTTTATTAGATGAGTCGGTTTGGAAATACGTTTTTTTTATGTAACGTAAATAATGAAATTGAAAATAAAGGTCAGCAAACACTAAAGAATTATAAGAAAATGTCTGGAGGCAGCTAATGGCAACAAGTAATATTAAATATGTTTTATGTACTTTATTTATTTGTGAAATATTCTCCCCAATTACCACTCATGCTTCTAAATTTTATCTATGATTTTTTTCCCAACCTAAGTTGCCAAAAAATAATATAATTCGTGTAAATTGGCAATTTATTATCAAAGATTAAATCCTTCCCGTTAAAGCGCTCGAGATTTAATCAGATGATAAACTGTCAATTTACACTCTTTATATTACCAAGCAACAACGCTTTCGAAAAAATTTTACCGATAAAATTCTAAGCACGAGTGATATTACATACGAGAAAACCCACTGCGGAGGGGGGGGGGGGGTGGTTTTGGGGGGCCACAAGCAATCTTTGCAAATCTTTCGCTCGAGTAAAAACGTAAGAAGTTATGTGAGTTTCTAAGTTCCAATAATTTTATAAACAAAAACAACAAAATCAGTCCGCGTAGGGATAAATAGTTAATTTCACCCGGTTTTTTTTTAAGAAGTTATAGGGGCCACTCCAAAATCTCGCGGGGGCATCTAAAGCTACGTTACTGTAATGAATAAAATAATCAGTAATACATTACACTCAACAAAAGTTATAGGAGCTGATCTCTCGAGCCGACAGTTTTCATGCAAATGTCTAAGTCATTCATCCCTTAGAAAGGGACATGTGACTTCGAAAAAAATCTACAACTTTTGTGGGCCCCCTCCTAGAGCTTGTGTCGCCCTTGTTACCTGACTCTGGCAAATCACCGAAAGTGTTAAGAAATTCCTTCGATTGTGAAGGAGTAAATTTACGTTAATGCTTACCCATTCTTACCTCTGTGTTAAAGATATTATGTGAAAATATTGGGATTTTAGGATTTCTCTTTTCAGTTATGTCCCAAGTTTCTAGAACTACTGGAAGTACCTTTTCATTAATGTAGCGTGTCGTGAAGGTAGATTCTTTGAATCAAAATATGAGGATATAACCAAACATGCTTTAGTAAATTATTGCTTTAGAAAAAGATACATAGTGTTGAAGTTGTATTTTTTTGCTTTTTTTGCAATATCTTAACTATCTCTTGATCGGTCTTCTCCCAATTTGGTAAGGAAACATTTTTTAATCTAGGAAACAATATTTTATGTTAATTAGCCCGTGGAGGATTCCTCATGAGCTATACCTGATGATGAATGTTTTTTCTTTTTTTTACGAAACGTTGTGGCATTTTTGACTAGAAAATCTCATGCAGGAGTCATTTCTACGTGAAAAAGGTACAAGAGTGCTTTGGTGACGTCTTAGTTCTGTCAAAATATCTAATTAATGAAATTGTACATAAATGACAGAACTAATACGTCACCAAAGCACACTTTTCAATAAATACAGTTTGTACTTTTCAAATTGAGTTTATTTTCAAAGAATTCTTGAGATCTATGCGTCAGTTTTCTCGAAAACGGTTGGAATTATCAAGTTCTATCAAGTATACCATTTTTACGTAGAAATTACTCCTGCATGAGATTTTCTAGTCAAAAGTGTCACTACGTTTCGTAAAAAAAAGATAAAAAATATTCATCATCAGGTATAGCCCATGAGGCGTCCTCCACGGGCTAGCGTGATATAATATATAAATTATTGTTTCTTAGCTTAAATAATGTTTCCTTAGCAAATTGGGAGAAGGTCGGTCAAGGCGTAGTTGAGATATTGCGAGAAAAAGAAAAAGAAATGCAATTTTGACACCCTGACACCCACAGCAACAATATATTTTTTTTTTCTCCCTTGTTTGGCTTTGAGTTTAATGACAAACTCATACACCACAAATTGTTCTAATAAAAATTAAAAATTGTTTATTACAAGAAACTAACCTACTACGATCTTGTGTTAGTATAAAAAAGGATGGACACGGGTATAACATTTTCTTCCCGCCCAGGGGTCTATCAGGGCTTTTTTACAGATAGGTTGGACCACGGTTTGAAGGATAAAATAACAATATATCCCTATCAAAACAAAATTTAACGGAAAAAAAATACTCGAGTAGAACAATATATATACATACACACGTATGTATATGTTATCAAATACGAAAACTGATCCTCAATTACAGATTCATATTGATGTCCTTCAAAAATTCCACGAGAATATTAATTATTTGCCTATTATTTTCACATAATAAAGATGTAATACAAGTAGGTAGAGGTAAATTCAGTGCACATAATCTTACGAGAAATTTTGTCGTTGCTCGAGTGTGATGTTAAAGAACATATGATTCAAATCTCCAACATAATTAGGATCACATGTGCACAACGGATTGTTTCTCAGTCCTATTCGATGTAAATGTGCAGGGAAAGACATGATTCAATTTTAACCTTGTGATGGACGTGGAATAAAATCTGGATATTTTATATGTGTTGATGTGGGGTATTGTGTTGGGCAGTGTTGAATGTATTTTTGCATAATGGTTCGTTGTTGTTGCTACGTACGAGTCCCACAAGGATTCCCATTTTTTCCGTATTCTGTTTTTATACACATTATATAGGTCCGATATTGGGAGAAATGGTTGAATCACTCCATATTCTTCTACAGACTGTTACAGCAACAATATACTAAAGCATGTTTGGTTATATCCTCATATTTTGGTCCAAAGAATCTACCTTTGAACTATGGCCTACTATTAATGGTCCACCCTGTATAGACGTTTGTGAGTCAAAAACTATTTAGAATCTCGTAAATGTTTAATATCGTTAAACAGTGCTTTAGTAGAAATTACTGTTATGTAACTTGATTAATGCCATCTTCCGCCGGTCATACATAAAATAATAATACTTTTTATGGCGCTTCAGCTGTAAACGACCGCATCCTGCCACCGTCGCATTTAATTCAGATACAATGTATGCACAAAGCAATAAGAAAAGCCATTCGTTATATTTTTCAACGGATCCGCGAGTTATTTTGTAGTCTCGGTTCGCATTTGCGACACATGAATAGGAGCGTGGAGCGTATGACATTTCCGTGAGTGGGCGACCTTCGTCTCGCGCTTACAGAGCCCTGGGTGTGCAGGTAAGCATTGGAGGAGATACATCGCGCCAGTCTGACCTATGAGGCAATTCCGAGCTCGGCACGTACGGCTGGAATGCGATGGGAACACAACCGAGAACATGCCTCTACCACGCTGCAAGCTGCTCCTCCTGCTTCACCTAACTCCCTTTGACCTTCTTTTATAATCCACAATTGTACTAACGGTTGCGGTTTGCTGGCATGCAAAAAGGCGATTTTATATTTCAGTAGTTGATTTACGTTACTGTAGCACGGGGATTTATGTCCAATGTTGGCTCTAACAAGGCTTGAAAGTAGGTGTAATGTCTACAGGGTGAAAATCAAATAACAGTTATTGCAGAGATTAATCGTTGGTAAAATTAAACGTGCACATCCCGAACAATTGTTGACGATGAGAAGGTAAAACGGTGGAGGGAATACAGGATCAATCATTAATAATAGGCCATAGTTCAAGAGTATATTCTTTGAATCAAAATATGAGGATATAACCAAACAGGTTTTAGTAAATAGGGAACTTGCCCAAAAAATAAAATTGAATTAAAATACTCAAAATCGTAAACTAACATCATTATAAACCCCATAGACAACACAAAATTTAAAAAAAAATCCCTTCGAGAAATATATGCGACTAAAATCTGCCTGATTTTATTTGAAATGTGACGTCAGAGAGAGAAAGTCGGACGACGGCGTCAAGCGACACCGATTCTGCTTTCGCTTTGACAATTCCGCATGCGCATACGCATTTGCCACAAGCAGTTAGCACTGAACTCAACCTAACCTAAAATTTAAATACTACTCCGTGTAAAAGCCCATACCCAGATACGTAGTCGTTGGAAAATATCTTCAATATTCGTTGATTTTGAGTAATTTTTGTTATTTTTATATAAGCTTGTGTGGTTAACATTTTGTAATATTATTTCTTCGCTGTTCAATAAAATTTAATTTTCATCAAGTGTTTGAGAGTCTTACTGCACTTTATGTTATTTGAAGAAAAAATATTACTACCCCAGTAGCTCAGAGACTCGGCAGATGAGTCATGGGTAAGAAAATGCGTTACGAATGGTTTTACGTGTTAGGTAGATAAAGATTAATAAATGATAGATGTTTTTATAAATTTTGCTTAAAGAGATGTTAATTTCACTTAGATAATGGTAAGTTTTCCAGAATAACGGGGCGCCAATCTTTCTATAATTATAATTTACACTGAAACTGAAGTTTGACTATAAGAAAGATAAACTAATCAAAATTTAGAGAAAGTACTAGTTGTATAAAAAAAAAAGATGTAAATTAATAATTCAAATTTAGCACAAGTCAAGATTAGATTGATATCTCTGAATATTACTAAAGGATGTTCAATTTTTTATCAAAGATTAAATAATTAATACAGTAAGTAATATCGGAATATTTAGTTTGTAAAGTTTGGTTTGTATCAAAATACCTGAAATAAGTGGACAATGTGATTATAAAATTGATTTTATTATAAACCAATCAAACTTGGTGTGTTTTTATTATAAAACAACTAAACTGAGGCCTTAAAATTAAGTGAAATTATATACAAAAAAAATATATCGAGTGGACGATAAAATGTTATGCAGATATTATTTATGATATTGTCTAGAACATGAATCGACAATATGGTGATTAAAAGTCAAATTTTATTATATAACTATACCTAAATGTTTCGTAGAGATTGTGATCACAAAGTCTTTACAGAACCTTTTATATAATTTGTTTTTAATTAGACGTAGCGTCGATAATTTATACCTTAATAAAATAGTATATGTAACTGTTCATTGAAACATGTTAATAATAAAATTGAGAATAGAAATAGTTTTTAAAAAAATAGAACATGATACTTTAAAAACTCTAAAAATGTTAAAAGGTAAAAATATGAAGTATTTACATAAAAAACGTTAGATAAAAAAACTTATTTGTGACACTTATCTGGAATTTTTCTGTGAATGAAAATGGTGACTTTAGTAGGGGATGATGTTGGTGAAATCCAACCCACAGTGATTTAATTGTTGGTTTCTAGAAGAGCTCGGGATCAGGTTTAGAAGTTTCCAATACCATATTCGACGCTTCCAAAAATTCCATAAGGACAAATCCCAACTATCCTACCATACTATCGTCGCGATCTCCATAAAAAATTTGTTTCCAACCCAAAATTTAATATGACGTTAATAAGCAATGCATAACTACAATGTGCATCCCAAGATTGATAAAACTTGCTTCCAATTTTAGAAGATTTGCATTTTTGTAAAAAAAACTTGCATCTAATACAAAAATTCTTTGTCCAATACTAACATTTTTCATCCAAAACTATATTATTTGGATTCAATAATAAAATTGTTTATCCAATAGTGAAATTTTTTTATCCAATAGTAAAATATTTTTTTACCCCATAGTAAAACCCTGGAAAGAAATGAAGTGTAAGCGTGAGTTGTAAAATGGCCGCTGCCAAAAAAAAAATTATTTCTTTATAAATTACTTACGGATTAAACCGGTGAAGATAATTAGGCCTGCTTCATAATTAAGAAGAGGGACTATCAACCCTTTTGGTATTGAAGTCTTCAAGAAAAAATTTAATGAAAATACATCACTATTTAAAAGTTCATCGAGCAATCGAAGTTCTAACCTCGAGTAACGGAAAACGAAATCGTTCTGCTTTCTTTTTCGGTGCGTATAAATCGCCTCGCTTCGTTACCCTCTCCACTCATAAAGATAAGCTGATTTTAAGCGTAACTCTGGTTGCATACCGTTGTGTTTAATTAAAAAGCAATTTTAAGAAATATATTTAAATCTACCACGGACATTCACGCTTAAGTTAAAATATTATATGATTTATGGGGCGGCAATATGCCTGCTACACTCCCTCTCTCGTAAAAAAAAAAAATTTTTTTTTTTTTGTTACTCTTTTGTAAAAAAAAAATTTTCTACCGAATGACTTAAACTATATTTACAAATTTCAAAAAAAGATATCCTTTATTACTTTAAAATTTAGACAAAGGGTATCTAACGTTCTATCTAGGAATGTACTATACACTATTTACAAATACTAATTTGAATAATTTAATGTTAATGTATTAAATACCAAAAGTTTATTCAAGAAAAGTACTAATTTTAGATCCGGTTATCCAACCGAGACGTCAGAATTCGAACCTAGGTAGGGCTTCAAATCTTTGACATGCCATGTACCTGCATCTGACGAATCCATATTATCTAATTGATAAATAATATTCGAAATTTTCTTTCGAACCGTGCATAAAACATATTTGGGAGCTAGTTTGGCAGAAAACTTGTTTACCGCGTCCGATAAAACTTTGTTTCTACGCCAGACCTTATCGCCTACCGCAAATTTAACATTATCACGTTTTCTCAAATTATAAGCCTTTTTATTACGCTCATAAGCTTTCTTTAATTTCTCCTTTACCTCAGAGTATACTTCTGATAAACCTGTAAAATCGGAAACATAACCTTGTCGGTCACCCGGAAGTAAATTAATATCCTTTGTGGATTCGACTTCACCATAATAATCTCCTGACAAAGGAACATAGCGCGCAAAATTTAGAAATGATGGAGAATACCCAGTAACTTCATGTTTGGCGGTATTTATAGCCTGCTGAATCTCAGAAAGATGTTTGTCCCATTCTTTGTGTTCAGTTATATAGCTTCGGATAGCCGTACCAACTGTTCGGTTCTGTCTTTCAACGAAATTACATTGTGGGTGGTATAATGCATTAAACCATATTTTCTGGACATGATATTTATCAGCAAAAGCCTTAAAGGTTTTTCCCGCAAATTGAGAACCGTTATCACAAATGATATATTGTGGAACTCCATATACTAAAAATACATTATTTTCCATAAATTTTACTATGTTACTAGCAGTAGCAGTTCTTAAAGGATGAACTAAAGTGTACTTGGAAAACCAGTCGCCTACAACTAATAAGTGAGTAAAACCTCGTGGAGATCTAGGTAATGGACCCATAATATCCACAGCTATGACTTGCCAAGGAAAATTAACATTCTTGTCTGTACCCATTTTGCCTATTCTTGCTTCATTAGAGCTTTTTTGAGAAGCACAAATTTTACAAGAGCGTACATATTTCAATATATCTCTGCGCATCTTAGGCCAGTAATACAAATCTTGAACTCTACTAAAACTCTTATAAAAACCTAGGTGTGAACTAGTAGGTGGGTCATGACAATTTTTAATAATCTCAAGCCTTTGAGACTTAGGAACTAATAACTTCCATTCAGATATATTACTCTTAAAAGGCATTTTTGACGAAATAAATTTATAAACAGTACCATCATTGACTTTCCAATCAGGATACTTTTTTGGGGTTTTGAGTATATTTTCCCTCATTTTTACATAAAATTTATCCACATTTTGGGGAGAAATATCTAATAAATCTACGGACGTAGGTATACTCCTAGACAAAGCGTCCGCTACCACGTTATATTTTCCCTTTCTATGTGTTACATCAAACGAATATTGTTGTAATTTTAAAGACCATCTAGCTAATTTTCCAGTAGGATTTTGTAAATTTTTTAACCATTGTAAAGCCGAGTGATCAGTAATTACTGTGAAATGTTGTCCTTCAATGAAATATCGAAAAAATTCTATAGAAAATATCAAACTTAATAATTCTTTTTGACAAGTAGAATAAGCTCTTTCTGTACGGGTTAAGCTTCTACTCGCAAACGCAATAACAGATTCTTTACCGTCTATGTATTGAAAAAGAAGACCGCCGATACCTACATCGCTACCATCGCATTGTATAACAAAAGGTTTACTAAAATCAGGTGCGTTTAGAATAGGTGCAGAGACAAGAGCCTGTTTTAATTGTATAAAAGAATTTTCTGCTTCCTTTGACCACAATATTGACTGTTTTTTTCTTACTTTACCTTTCAAAAGGTCATTCAAAGGTGATACTAAAGTTGAAAAATGCGGTATAAACCGACGATACCACGAGGTCATACCAATAAATCTTTTAATTTCTGTGGTGTTAGTGGGCCTCGGATAATTTACCATTGCAGATATTTTATCCGGATCGGTCCTTAAGCCGCCAGAGTCCACTAAAAATCCAAGATACTTAAGAGATTTTCTAAAAAACTCACACTTTTTTAAGTTAACTGTTAGATTTGCATCCTTTAAAACATTTAATACTTCATTTAAAATTTCTATATGTTTATCAAAGGTTTCAGAAACAATAATTATATCATCAAGATATACAAAAAGATTTGGTTCAAATTTGGGGCCAAAAACAGCATCCATAAGTCTTTGTTGTGTTTGCGCACTATTTATGAGTCCGAAAGGTACTCTATTAAAATGAAATAAACCCCTACCAGGCACAGCGAAAGCAGTTTTTTCCTTCGATTGCGGGGTAAGTGGTATTTGCCAAAAAGCTTTTTTTAAATCGATCGAACTAATATATTTAGCCCCTCGCAACATGCTTAAAATTCTATCCACTCTATTAAAAGGATATGCATCTGGTTTAGTGATTTTATTTAGATGCCTACCATCAAATGTAAAACGATATTCTCCAGTTTTTTTTTTAACTAAAAGTACAGGTGAGCTCCAAGGGCTATGTGAAGGTTCAACAACTCCTAATTTCAACATTTGGTCTAACTCTTTATTTAAAATATTCATCATAAAGGGGGACATAGGGTACTGTCGTATTTTAAACGGTTTAGAATCACCCGTATCTATATCTAACGAAATCTTGTCAGTACACCCTAAAGTATCTTCAGACGAAATACTTTTAAAAGATTCATAAATATTATCAACCTGTCTTTGTTGTTCTTTAGTAAGTTTAGTAGTTATACAAGGTGACATTTCTGATTCTGTATGCAGAGCACAAATCTCTACATCATTCAAGTTACAATTTACGGACCAAGAATTATTAAAAAAATTTAATTCTACTGAAAATATTTTACAAAAATCACTGCCTAATATTAATTTATGCTTTAAAGAAGGTACTACTAGAACTTTAAGTATTTTACATATATTGTCAATGCAAATTGGCAAATAAACACATCCTATTACACTTTGAGAATTTCCATCAGCTGTTGTCACTAACGTTTCTACACATTTATCTATTGTTAAGTTAAATTTTTCTAAAATAGCCAAATAATGACCTCCTAGGACACTTAAATTTGCTCCGGAATCTAATAAAGCTGTTATATTTTTATCAAAAATTTTTACTGTAACATAAGGTCTATTATCAAAGGGTTTTGTCAAAAAAAACGGTGCGATATTTACTTCAGAAATCTTACTATTACGATAAAAATTTGAAACCTTGGTTAACCAAGTTTTCCATTCACGATCCTGTTTAATTTTGTCAAAAGCCTTTGATAATAGACCTTATGGCGCCCCACGTTGGGCGCCATTTTGTAATATTATTTCTTCGCTGTTCAATAAAATTTAATTTTCATCAAGTGTTTGAGAGTCTTACTGCACTTTATGTTATTTGAAGAAAAAATATTACTACCCCAGTAGCTCAGAGACTCGGCAGATGAGTCATGGGTAAGAAAATGCGTTACGAATGGTTTTACGTGTTAGGTAGATAAAGATTAATAAATGATAGATGTTTTTATAAATTTTGCTTAAAGAGATGTTAATTTCACTTAGATAATGGTAAGTTTTCCAGAATAACGGGGCGCCAATCTTTCTATAATTATAATTTACACTGAAACTGAAGTTTGACTATAAGAAAGATAAACTAATCAAAATTTAGAGAAAGTACTAGTTGTATAAAAAAAAAAGATGTAAATTAATAATTCAAATTTAGCACAAGTCAAGATTAGATTGATATCTCTGAATATTACTAAAGGATGTTCAATTTTTTATCAAAGATTAAATAATTAATACAGTAAGTAATATCGGAATATTTAGTTTGTAAAGTTTGGTTTGTATCAAAATACCTGAAATAAGTGGACAATGTGATTATAAAATTGATTTTATTATAAACCAATCAAACTTGGTGTGTTTTTATTATAAAACAACTAAACTGAGGCCTTAAAATTAAGTGAAATTATATACAAAAAAAATATATCGAGTGGACGATAAAATGTTATGCAGATATTATTTATGATATTGTCTAGAACATGAATCGACAATATGGTGATTAAAAGTCAAATTTTATTATATAACTATACCTAAATGTTTCGTAGAGATTGTGATCACAAAGTCTTTACAGAACCTTTTATATAATTTGTTTTTAATTAGACGTAGCGTCGATAATTTATACCTTAATAAAATAGTATATGTAACTGTTCATTGAAACATGTTAATAATAAAATTGAGAATAGAAATAGTTTTTAAAAAAATAGAACATGATACTTTAAAAACTCTAAAAATGTTAAAAGGTAAAAATATGAAGTATTTACATAAAAAACGTTAGATAAAAAAACTTATTTGTGACACTTATCTGGAATTTTTCTGTGAATGAAAATGGTGACTTTAGTAGGGGATGATGTTGGTGAAATCCAACCCACAGTGATTTAATTGTTGGTTTCTAGAAGAGCTCGGGATCAGGTTTAGAAGTTTCCAATACCATATTCGACGCTTCCAAAAATTCCATA
The DNA here is from genome assembly GCA_936432065.2 of Rutpela maculata. Taxonomy (NCBI): domain Eukaryota; kingdom Metazoa; phylum Arthropoda; class Insecta; order Coleoptera; family Cerambycidae; genus Rutpela; species Rutpela maculata. The sequence goes on along the minus strand of OW386289.2, from coordinate 54,093,741 downwards.
AGGACAAATCCCAACTATCCTACCATACTATCGTCGCGATCTCCATAAAAAATTTGTTTCCAACCCAAAATTTAATATGACGTTAATAAGCAATGCATAACTACAATGTGCATCCCAAGATTGATAAAACTTGCTTCCAATTTTAGAAGATTTGCATTTTTGTAAAAAAAACTTGCATCTAATACAAAAATTCTTTGTCCAATACTAACATTTTTCGTCCAAAACTATATTATTTGGATTCAATAATAAAATTGTTTATCCAATAGTGAAATTTTTTTATCCAATAGTAAAATATTTTTTTACCCCATAGTAAAACCCTGGAAAGAAATGAAGTGTAAGCGTGAGTTGTAAAATGGCCGCTGCCAAAAAAAAAATTATTTCTTTATAAATTACTTACGGATTAAACCGGTGAAGATAATTAGGCCTGCTTCATAATTAAGAAGAGGGACTATCAACCCTTTTGGTATTGAAGTCTTCAAGAAAAAATTTAATGAAAATACATCACTATTTAAAAGTTCATCGAGCAATCGAAGTTCTAACCTCGAGTAACGGAAAACGAAATCGTTCTGCTTTCTTTTTCGGTGCGTATAAATCGCCTCGCTTCGTTACCCTCTCCACTCATAAAGATAAGCTGATTTTAAGCGTAACTCTGGTTGCATACCGTTGTGTTTAATTAAAAAGCAATTTTAAGAAATATATTTAAATCTACCACGGACATTCACGCTTAAGTTAAAATATTATATGATTTATGGGGCGGCAATATGCCTGCTACACTTTTAGTTAAAAATGACTGATGCAGGATTTTCGAAAGGACAATCAGACAATTTACCTAGTGCAAATATATTTATGATGGCTTCATACATTAAAAACACTGAGAATTTCTCACTTGCTAAAGTTCGTGGTGTTAAAGCTAGCAAGTAAGTATTAAAATGTTTATAATATTATAGTTTTAATTAGGTAATTAATAAACATACAAAATAAATATATACTGTTACCGTGTATACCTAATGACTTTGTTTCATTTTAGTTCATATTTGTTTATAACTCTTCTTTCTGGTCTTTTTAAAAGAGGTAATTTAATATGGGTAATTTATACGCATATTATATTGTGTTTTGTACTCGTGTATGTGAAATCGGAAAAACATTTTCAATGGAAAAGTAATATGCATATCTTTAGAAATAAACATAGTATTTAAATAAATTAAAGTTTATGACACTCTATTCAATAGTAAAATAAAATAAACTTTAACACTGACATGTAACCTGTAATATAATATCTTATCTAAAAATTCAGTTCTTGGTATTTTGGCTATACTTAATCTACTTACATTAAAATAATCTTCACTTACATAAATGGCGTTCTTTTCAGAAATATCCCCTATTTAGTTCTTCTGCATGCTATTAGCCATTTTAATCGGCGATATTTATCTTTAAGCACGCGAATAAAAATTTTATTTGCTGACTTAATAGTTGTACTATTACACAGTGACACTATACAGTGTTTATAATAAGTATTTTCCATTGCTCAACACAAAATAGAAAAAAAAACTAAACAAAATCTTCAAAATACGCCAACCAGCACTCGTAAATACACAACACAACGTTTTCCCACAAGCAAACGTAAACACGAAAGTTAGGTTAGGAGGTGTTACTCCGTGACGAAACTAAAACACAAGTGCGCATGCGGACGTCTCAAAGCCAACCGCCGCCAAGTCTATTAATTAGGGTGAAGACGCCCTCTCATCTAAAGTACGCCATCTGAGAGACACCACGCGAGACTAGTTTTCTCGAAGTGACGTCGTAGAGCATTTCCCGAGGATTTCAAAATTAATTATGTATTGCAAAGTAAGTACTGCGATTTAAAAACTGATATTCGGTGTGGCATATTTTTAATACATAAATACACACTTTAATGAAATAAAAAAATGGGCAAGTTCACCATTGTTGCTGTGGAAAAAGATACAAGGTGTCAAAATTTTAGTTTTTTCTTTTTTTGTAATATTTTAACTACCCCTTGACCGATCTTCTCCCAGTTTGGTAAGGAAACATTTTTTAAGCTAAGAAACAATGGAGGGCGCCTCATGATGATGAATGTTTTTTATTTTTTTTTTACCAAACGTAGTGGCACTTTTGACTAGAAAATTTCATGCAGGAGACATTTCTACGTAAAAAAAGTAAACTTGATAATTCCTCCCGTTTTCGAGAAAACTGCCGAATTTTTTGAAATCAAACTCAATTTGAAAAGGACAAATTGTATTTATTGAAAAGTGTGCTTTGGTGACGTCTTAGTTTTGTTATTTACGTACAATTTCATTAGTTTGACATTTTGACAGAACTAAGACGTCACCAAAGCACACTTTTCAATAAATACAATTTGTCCTTTTCAAATTGAGTTTATTTTCAAAGTATTTTTGAGATCTATGCATTGGTGGACGCTTTGCCCGTCCTTCGCGATATTGAGAGATAAATTCAAAGTACCCATGTATCAACGCCGACAATAAACTCCGCATCATTTTAGTTAGAGGTGATTAGAGTAACCACATCACAAAAGTTGGAAATCTTAATTAAAAAAGGCACGTTTTCGTTTATTTGTTCTCATAATCGTGCCAGAACATACTTTACATAAAATCAATAATATATTTCATCTATTAAGTAATACATTATATTTATTATTCAATATGGTTTAGAAAAATGAAGCATGCCCCGGTCTCCCCTTATATTAGCTCGGTAGTAGCTTTGAGTTTTTTATGTGCAGTATAAGAATGGAGTGAACTATATGAAACTTTACATGTATTTCTATTGCATGTAAAATGGTCAATACATAAATGCTAAATATATCAACATAAAACTGCAGTTGAGAACAGGCAGCAGATAATATTACTAATAATATTACTAATATTACTAACACTAAGGTTATATCACAGGGAAGTTTAGACAGTTTAGACATAGAATATTTATGGATTACTACTAAAATAAATAACAATAAAGTATGTATTGGTTGTGTTTATCGTCCTCCAAGTGTGAATTATAAATCTTTACAAATATTAGAAGACGTACTGGCTGATAACTTGATCTGTACAGAATATAGATTTTTAGATAACATTTTGCAGAATTTTAGCTTAGAACAAATGGTAAAAAAAGCAACACGCTCCACAGAAGATAGCTCTACACTTATTGATTTAATCTTGACAAACAAACCAAATATTATTATAAATACAGATACAATTGACTTGCCGCAGTTTTCAGATCATCACCTTGTTTTTAAAAATATGGGGACTATATTATCTAGAGATATTAAAAATATAAATTTACACGAATTTGATGCTACTGCTCGAAATATAAATTGGAGTCGTTTGCAAAACTTTGAAAATATTGATGAAAAAGTTTCATATTTAGAAGGTAAAATAACTGCATTGTTTAATATCCACGCACCGGTACGAAAAATACGAGTTACTAAAAAATTTAATCCTTGGGTTGCATCAAATATTAAACGTATGATGATCATAAGGGATAGGGCGTTATCAGACTATAGAAAGGTGCAAAAAAATATTCATGCAACCAATGTGCAAACTAAAGCCAAATTTGAGTTTTATAAGGAGATGAGGAATTTTGTAACAGCGTCCATAAGACGCGAAAAAAAAGCGTATATAGAAAATATTTTAAACACAAACGTAAATAAATATAGAATTTTATGGAATATATTGGATAAACTAAATATTTACACCAAGAATCGTAATAATGAAATACCGTCAGAGTTACTCGATCCTGATGTTATAAACAATTTTTTTATTTCTACAATAGTTAGATCTCCTGCCGATGTTGACACTGTAAAATATTTTAATGAAAATAAAAATAACAGTATAAAAGAAAATTTGAATTTTAAAATGGTTTCTGCTGAGGAGGTGCGTAAATTTGTGTGTGAAATAAGCACTAATGCCAAAGGAGTAGATGGTATCTCAAGCGAAATGCTTAAAATGTGTCTTCCATATTGCTGTGATGCTTTAACTCATATTATAAATTTTTCATTAATACACAGTGTCGTACCTGAACGGTGGAAACATGCTCTTATTACACCGATTCCAAAAAAAGACAATATATCTAGTTTAAATGAACTTAGACCAATTAGCATACTCCCAGTTATGTCTGAAGTTATGGAAAAAATAGTGTATACTCAGCTTAAAAGTCATGTCGATCATTATAATATTCTACCAATTAGACAATCTGGCTTTAGGCCAAATCATAGTACGACCACTGCGCTTCTTGATGTAGTAGATGATATGCTGGGGGCTATTGATAAATCTAAAATTACTATATCTATAATGTTGGACTATTCAAAGGCATTTGATAGTATAGATCATTCCTTATTACTAGCTAAATTAAATTATTATGGCCTATCAAATAATGCCTTGAACTGGTGCAAACATTATTTAAATGGTCGCCTCCAACAGGTTCAAATTTCAATAGAAGAAGGAAAAATTTTCTCTAATACTGCTGACATAACTGCTGGTGTACCGCAGGCGTCTATTCTTGGACCTCTGCTTTTTATCATTTACACTTCGGATATTATACAGGAGATCAAGTCAAAGGTTCATTGCTATGCAGACAATCAGTAATTATATTGGTCTTTTGCACCTGACGAATTTCAATTCGCAGTTGAACAATTAAATAGTGACCTAGAAAATACAAGGAAATGGTCAAATAAAAACGCCCTGTGCCTAAATCCTTCAAAAACTACTGATATGTTAATTGGATCTGTAAAGCAGTGTGAAAAACTAAATGTAGAGAATAAATTATTTCTTAATAACATTTCTTTAAAATTTTATAATAGTTGCAAAAATCTTGGGCTCACTATAGACAAAAACTTAAATTTTACTCCGCATGTAAATAATAGTAAATGTGATGTAGTATACGGACCATGCCTATCGCTTTATGATGCACAAAGGATACAAGTAATGCAAAATGCCTGCATGAAGTTTGCCTGTAATGTAAAAAGAGGGGATCATATTGCACCCTCCTATGAAAAATATTCTTGGAATAAAATGGAAATTAGAAGAAATATACACTACTTCTCTATTGTTCACAAAACAATAAAAACTAATAAACTAGAGTACCTTAGATTTAAATTGGTATTTGGAGGTGAAATACATAACCGAAATATGTAAAATGTTCACTTATTACATGTACCCCAGCACTCCACCTCTTCGTTCCAGGGATCTTTTACATACTATTTCTCTTTCATATATAATCAAATTCCATCAAGAATTATAAATATTGTTAGTTATAATACGTTCAAAAAAGGAATTAAAGAATATTTCAGTAAGCATCACCATTAAAATTTGGAATAATCATTGTCAGTTGCCAATCTCTTTTTTTTCTTACTTTCATCTCGTTTTGTTGTTTCTTTTTTTACTACTTATTACGATTGTTTTATAGTTTTCATAATATTTTAGTTATTTTAAGAGTAAATGTATTATTTTTAACTCTGTAATTTTTACAGGTTGGGTCTGAGCAGCCTTTGGCTGAGCCCCGCCTTAATAAAGTCAATTTATTATTATTATTGTTAGATAAGAATTTTTTCAATTATTACAATAGGATCCTCATCGACAAACTACCATGTAAGATAACTGCTACAATTAGGAAGAAATAGGCCGTATTTTATTAGTGAATTTATTTGCACTGTACGCTACTTTTAACGGTCTGGGTTAACAGATACTAAAAAGCATGTTTTAATTATAGTCTCGTGAAGTCAAGATGCGTGTCTATAATTTAAGAAATTTGAAGATGAGCATGTGGGAAAATTATAAAATTTATCGTGTGTGTTTTTTCTTAATATGCCACGACTAGATTATAATGAGATGATATTAAACAAACAAGATAAAATTAGGTTGAGTCTACGTAAGATAACTAAAATCTTTACTCACAGAAAAAATGTTTTAAGCACGCAAGAGGCAGTCAAGGAAAACTTAAATATTTTTTACATTCTGGTCTCTAAAATCGGATTAACTATTATTTACAAGTTGCACACTATTTTACACTCAGTGCAATTGAATGACATCAGGATGTCTTAGTGTAAAAATTATACATAATATGAAAAAAACCAAAAATTCCATAAAAACTATTATTAGGTTGTGATTTAGATTAGACACGATGGTAGTTGTAAATTCATTAATAAAATACGGCTTATTTCTTCTAAATTGAGGAAAGTTGGAAATTAATATTGGTGTACCTACAAATAGTCTATTCAAATCTGGATGTAAAGCATGATACAAGGAATAGAAGGTATGATCTTCAGTTCGCCAAAATCGGTCCGGTTGGCGCAAGACGTCACGCGGTGATGGCGGGATTTTAAATTACATAGGATTTTCCTCATGATAAAAGGAATTTGTATCATGGATTTGACTGAACTCATTGGAATTTTGAATAAATAGGGATTCTCAGTGTTCTAGTAAGCATGGTTCTTTATAAATGAGCTTTATCTCCGTATAAATACGTTTTAAACATATTGTCACTTTTACATGATGTCAATGCACAACGCATTTTTATAACTAAAGGTTATTGCAAGAACACTAAAATAAGTAAAATAATCCAAAAAACAACTTCCACAGACGTCGGCAAACTCACTTTTACGAAGGAAGCGGGTAGAAAATTATCACCGCGTGACGAAGCAACTGTCGATTTGGCTCCGCCCACATGCGCAATGCGTATCATGGATGTAAAGTATATCTCCTCATTTTGGTGCGACTTCTTTGCTTTTGTTAAACTTGCTGATGTCTGCCTCGAAATAGAACGACGATAATTTGGCCCATTCAAAGAATAACATGATGTTTATCGACTAATAGGCAAAGACAAAAATAAATTCTCAAGCTTATGCTTATTTGACATAATTCGGTTTCATATTAAAGGCTTTTTTAACATACAAAAACGTACCAACTAGTTGCGAAACCATTGAGCAGAAATAAAATATTAATGTATAACTTGAAAATACGTTTAAAACAATATGAATTGTGATAAAAAATAATGTAGAGGGTGTTAGCTACATGACAATGTTGACATAGTAAAAAATTGGTAAAGCTGACCAAAACTTCCCTCTCCATTTTTCACACTTTATTTATTCTTCTTATTTGCAACGTCTTGCTGGAGGTTTTATGGTTCATAAATTATTCTATATTTTAATATTGCATATTTTTCATATTTTCCTTCTCGGACAGTTGTATTAACTGCACGAGAAATATTATTGCCATAATCACATTTACCTTTAACTTTTTTATTGCCATATTTATATTCTTCTTCTTTGACAGTTGTGTTGACTACAAGCCAAATATAATAGTTTTCCATCACATTTTTTCATTATTTTTTTAGGGTGACCTCCCTGTACTTTCTTTTTATATTTTTCATTTCTGACAGTCGTGGTAACTTAATTCGAAATATCGTCCCCTGTCACATTTTTTTTTAAATTAGGGCAAAATTTTTTTTTCTTAATCTTTTTTTGGGCACCCTGCCATTTTGATCTACTCTATTAAAAAGAATTACTGCAATTTTTTGGGATTTTTTAACTCAGTTTTAGGGGTCGCTACTGCCCCGTAAAGTTTCAAAATTAAAAAAAAAAACTAGTTAGGAATTAATAATTAAATTCAGTTACAAAAGAAATTATGTTCATTAAACATGTGATTAATATGTACAACTGTACAGCATTACAATGTTATATATAATAATATAAATGAGAAAGTTGTTAATAATATACAGTTGAGGTGAGATGAAAGTGGGGGGGGAAATGTACTGTCCTATTTTATTAATTTACTTTATGATCGATGTCATTTTGATGTTCATTTGATTTATTTTGATAAAAATTTTGCAAAAACTCTTGATTATCTTGAAAATTCAAGACTTGGTAGCGACCCCTAAACAAATATTTAAAAATCTGAAATTTTTATGGAAATCTTTTTTATATCATAGATCAAAATAAGAGGGTGCCCCGGGTAAATTTTAAAAGTTAGTTTTTAAGGACCACCCTACTCTGTATATTTTTTATATTTTTCTTCTTTGGCAGTTGTATTAACTGCATGCGAGGATATTATCGTCCTCCGTCGCATTTTTAATTTTTTTTGGCCGATCACCCTGTATATATTTTTTTTTTCATATTTTTCTTCTTCGACAGTTGTGTTATCTGCATGCTAAATATTATTTTTTATATTTATTTTTTTTGTCAGAGTGACCACTGTATATTTTTTATGTTTTTCTTTGATAGTTGTATTAACTGCTTGCAAAATATTATCGAATCCCATCGCATTTTTATTTTTGTTTAACCTATATACTGTATACTTTTTGTTTCATATCTTTCTTCTTTGACAAATGTGTTAACTACATGCGAAATATTATCGTCCTCCGTCACATATTTTTAATTTTTTATTTGGGTGACCAGCCTGTATATATATTTCTTCATATTTTCCTTCTTCGACAGTTGTGTTAACTACATGCGAAATATTATCGTCCTCTTTCACATTCTTAAATTTTTGTTTTTTGGGCGGGTTAGGGTTAGGTTATTTATGGGAACCACCTATTTTACAACGGAACTGTTCCCAGTTCTTCGATGCAGTAGCGTCAACTACCTACCAAATAGTATACTTCTCCATCAAGTGGTTTTGTAGATATAACACCAACAGACAGACAGACAGAGAGACAGACTGGCGGAATTAAATGGTTTTAATTTTCATACGTACGTACTCTGAAACGTGAAAATCTGGAGAAATCTCGTAGGGTGAGTTTTTTACTATAACAATAGGTAAGCGGTAAGCGAGGAAAGTAAAAAGATGGAGATGTAGCATCTTCCTTTTTAATTTTTTCATTCTTATCTTCTCTTTTCCTTATTTTATTGGAAAGTGTCTGTGCTATATGCTTCCTTCGTTAGCTTCTCAGATTTATGAGGAAGACTGCCGTAGGCAATGAATTCTTGTACAAAATTTCCAGTTTTAAGCAATTAACACTATTATTAAACGACACTCTAATTTTTAAAAAAATGTATTTGTTACTTTGTACAATTAATATTGGAGCCACCATTTCTAATTTTCCAACTTTCATAATTCTCTTGAGAATTTGCGATTAATCTATACTTGCTTTTCAAATTCCTCGTATGTCTGGAAATGTTCAAACAATTCATATAGACAAACAGATATAGCCTGTCACATTGTCATTTAAAATATAAACAAATGAAGTGTACCAAGCTCTCTGTTGGAGAACTTTGTAAATATCACTTTTAATAACAATAACTTTAAAAGTGAAATGTAGTTTGTTTTTTTCTATCAAAAGGTTGTATTTACTGTGTTGTTGTTTCATAAGCCAAGCTCGCTTATTATGTTTATCCATTAATCAGTCTTTTGATGTTATATGGACCAAATAAAAAAATCTTATGCTTATGTCACAGACATAAGAGGATATTAAATAAGTAATTAACAAAACTAAATAGCCAACAAAGATTGGTGACTATTCTGACTACCTTGCTTCCTTGGCTATACAAAACATTGTATTCATAATAGGCCCTTATGTTTAGTCTCGCTTCAATCATACCCACAACCCGTATCCGCATGTCGCGATCAAAACAATGATGTCTCTTTCTAATTTATAAATAGCTACAAGACAATCAAATAAAATAATACAATTGGTTAAACCTATTTTAACCTGTTCATTAGATTATTTTGTCGGTGACATTGATTCTTTCGCTTTGCTATGTTTGACCCTTAGCATAGGCAAGCAGTTAACAATAAACGTTTGTTTTAATATTCATAGAACCTTCAGTTACAGGTGCTGCATATATAACGGGTACCATTTTCTGGAAAAACCTCATAAAGTTCAAGGCGTTCATATTTAAAAAACTTATGCAAAGCAAGTGGTCTGGTACTGAAGGTTTTCTTGTATATTTTTTCCTGACAGTTCCCTATGTATCACATTAATTATTCGTTGACCTAATTTATATTAATACCTATAAGCATAAATACATAAATTCCATGAAAATGTATTACTAATACGATATTAAAATTATTTAAGTATAATGCGAAATAGTAATGAGCTTATTTTCATATTTGAGTACACTAGATGCAGAACTCGGTTTTTGCAAATTAAGTGATTTGAGAAAAACGCAAAAAACGCTCATGTGTTTATTTTTTTGCAAATCTTTAGAAACTTTGCAGGCAACTAAAGCTGAGATAATCACTATTTAAAAAAGCGGTAAATTATTCTTAAAATCGCATATTATCAATAAATAATTGTAGTTAAAGCTTTCAAAAACACAATTTTGCATTTGCCTTATGCAAAGACCAAGTTTTGCAAATGAAATGTGCAAACACCAATAAAATAGTAAAAATTTCAATTAGTCTATTGATTATTATTTAAAAAAAGATGAAGCAATCTGCCTAAAACTCAGCATTCATCATCAAAAATCACGTAATTTAGAAAGTTGGTATTCCAAAAGCGATAATAAAAATATTTACTAGTTATTTAAATTAAAAACATCTGATTTATTAAAAAACACTTATTCTCAAAATCTTTAACATCACTAATATTCTATGCACTGGGTTCTTCTGCATGATCAAAACTCTAAAGATCGGAGATTGAAAATTTTCCACTTCAAACAATCTCTAGTATATATATATATATATATATATATATATATATATATATATACCTTAGTAACACTAATTAAATGATTCAAAAATAGAAACAACTTCTAAAAAATAATAAAAATGCTCAAATTTATCAAGACATTGTTAACTCTTTTTAAATTCAGTAAACACTAACGTCGCGCGTCGGCTCTGGCAGCAAAATTGCTGGTATATAAAACTGCACAATGATTGGTTAATAGCAAATACGTAATTATGCATCTGACAGAAGCAAACAAATACTGAGTTTTGCAGCTGAGTTAAATTTTAACACTTATTTTATCGGCAAAATACTGACTTACTCATCTTATTGGTTAAATAGTCTTGTAAACAATACATTCTTATATTTGAATAACATAAAACCCGCGTTTTTAAATTTTTGCAAAAACCGAGTTTTACATCTAGTGTACTCATTTATGTGTATTACTTCCACATCCAGTGGAAGTATACCGACAAAAAAATTTTTAAAAATTTTTATTTTTCAGATAGGCTTAGAATGTCATGAAACATCGAGATTTTAAGTTTGAGCGAAAAAAAAAATTTCTGTCTGTCGGTCTGTCTATCTGTAACTTTTTTGTGCGCACGTTTACTCTGGAACTGTTTAAGATATTGACTTGAAATTTGATACACTTATGTACTTTAACGAGATCTGGAACTAGATTATATTTTCATCTTCTTCCATCGAAGGGTTGGGGGGTAAATTGGGGTAAATTTGGGGTAAATAGGTAAATCAAGCAGGTGTCCATAAAATTGGTATTTAGTATATACAAGAGAAGCTAAGGTCTCAAAAAAATCTTTGGCATTAGCCACCCCCATTACCACCCCCACTCCATTTTTAAAGGGGATGAAAAAAAATTGTGATTTAGTGTATGTACAAGAACCAGGAACCTCAAAATATTTTCTTACTTCTTCCACCACCATTACCACCCCCTATCACCACCCCCACTCCACTACCGAAGTGGGGTATCGTTTTATGGGTTTTTGGGGTAGAAGATTTCAAATATTATATTATTAAAGTTCCATAAACAATTATTTCCACATATAAAATTTTTTCGTTGTGAGGGACTTGGTTAGAGAATTTGGATGTGGAAGTAGTGATTCCTTGGGCAGCGGTTTTTTTTATAAGTAACGTCCATAGAATTAATTTGAAGGGGTGATATAATAAATAATACACTTATTATTGGCAATTTTTTTTGAAATGATGCTAATTTCAGGTCTAATGACGAATATACGAGTGTGCAGCACGAGTTGAATTTTCTGAAGGTAGAGGCTGAGATAAGTTTGCATTTCAAAGAAATTGTTGATTCTTAAGCGCCCCAATAGTATATTGTGTATTTAGGTGTGAAAGCAACCGGACTTCACAGTAAATATTATTATAAATTAAGGAATTTGTATTAATGCATAACATTTCTTCATTACAATCTAACTGCTTACTAATAAATGCAATTTTAATGTGAGTTGGTTTGTCTGCGTGTATTTATTTACTGTCTAAAATATATATAAAAAACCGTACGGGAATGTTACTTTCCCGGCCTAGGTCGGGAAAATAACATTCCCGTACGGTTTTGTTGATCGTTGCTTGGCAACGGATCTTTTCTGGTCTGTTTTCTGATAGTTTCTTAGCAACGGGCTAAAATACTGAAATTATGCATTTTTCGATCTGAAATCGCGTCGAAAATGTAGACATTGCCAGTCGATTTCAGAAAAATTATATTTCGAAATAAAATATAATGAGTAGATATGTGTTGATATATATGCACAAAGAAGTTTTTCAATAATGTAATTTATCTCAGTTTCACACAAAATTTATGTTTACGATATCACACTTATTGATAATGGCATCTGTGTTCAGAATCGGTGTCATGTTTATACGGTTGCAAATCACATTACTAATGAATTTTCCGAAAATATTAACAAACATCTGTCTGTCTTGCAGTCATAACAATGTATGTTCCACGGTGATAATATAGCAGTGTTGTATTTTCACTTATTAATAGCTGTGTAACTAGGTAAATTAGTGATTTAATTGGCGCAAACTTTGCCAGGTGAGATTGAAAATGGTGTCTATACATAAAATAATTACATTTTATACATGACGCCGAGCGATGTACGAACTAAATGGAGAGAAATGTAAGCATTAGCCAACTGAATAATATTTTGATGACTACAGTTGAATAAACGTTTGCTTTCTTATATTTATCGCCGAGACTGTTACACAGTAGTTCTTAACTCAGTAGCACCCATACCAGAGTAAATAGTACATACAAGAGTGTGAGACACGTATTTTTGGATTTTGCCGAGAGTGGTGTTTTCCTTAATATCACAGACATCCTTTGGTCGATATTCATCAAATTTAAAAAATAATTTTCCAAGCAGCTTTACATGACCACAAAATAAAATTTTGGTGATAGTCCCAAAATTTTTTACAACAGATTTCCTCTTTGACGAAGATTACACAGATTTCATCCAGATTTACTAGGATTTCCTCAAGCTTTCTTCGGGTTTCCTTAAGATATCCTCGGATTTCTTTAAGATTTCCTCGATTTTTTTTTCAAAAAAATTTTTGAAGAGCGAGAGAGATAAATCTGAAAAGCAAAAGATTTTCTGAGGTTTCCTAAGATTTCTTCGGATTTCCTAAGATTTCCTCGGATTGCCTAAGATTTGTTCGGATTTCCTTGGAGTTCCTAAGATTTCCTGGGATTTACTAAGATTTTCTTGGATTTCCTAAGGTTTCCTCGGGTTGCCTAAGATTTCCTCGAATTTTCTTAAGATTTACTCGGATTTCCTTGTGAGTGTATACCAGATTTCCTTCGTGGTTTGCCCCTCGATCACTAATCTGCTAGATCTAATTCATACTAATTAGTTTTACTCAAAAACTTTTTTGTGCAAAACTTGTTGACAGTACTTTCCAAAGTTTAACACAATTGCTATTTCTATACAAATAAGTAATCTTTAACTTTCGTAATTCAGAACAAATAACTTGTGTCTGATCAATGTAAATTAAATAATAAGGTTTAGTACTAATATGAAATAGCTGAAAGATATGAATAATTGAAATAAAATTACCTAAAGAAGTTTTTTTTTATTATTCACTATTGCTTATTTACAATCTACTCTAATTATGCTACAGAGTAATAAGTAAATGGTTTGTGTGCGCTGCTGGTTTTGAGTTGGACACCATCCAATGATGGTCCACCTGTCTTCACCTAGCTAGGTCTTCTGGCCATTGTCTTTTTAATCTTCTGTTCACCAAAGGCTATTTTGCTAATTCCCTGACGAACTGGTTTTTATGATCACTAATACGATCTCTATATTTGGTGGCATATCTGCTAATCACATCGTGTATGAAAGGAACTCCAAGATCTTCGTGGAGGGTTTGGTTAGATACATACCATGGAGAATTTGTTATGATTCGAAGCATTTTCCACAAGAAATTTTGGACTATTTTGGTGTTTGCTGGTTTGCTGAAACCCCATAGTTCTTTGCCATAGGCCCAGTATAGATAGGCTTTAATATAGTATTTTATTTTCTGATGATAATTGGGATTTTTTACTCATTAACCAGTACATATTCCTAACTTTTAAGTTTGGTTGTGTTTTTTTGGCCTTAATATGTATTTTCCATGTAAGCTTTTGATCAAGGTGTAGTCCGAGATATTTGACTTCAAATTTTACAGGTATCGGCGTGTTATTTATAGTGACTTGAGGGCATGAACACCGTTTCGTCATAAAGGTGACTTGAGTGGATTTTTCACTATTGACTTTGACTTTCCATTTCATTAACTAGTACTGCAGTGAGTTAAGGTGGTTTTGTAGATTTTAAAGAAGCAGTTGAGTGTACATATTATTCAAACGCTTTTTAAAAGAATTATATATTTATTTGATTGCTATTGTAATAGTTACCAAAGCAATGAGAACTATTGAAGCTTTTTATAAACTTATAATGTAATTTCAAAAACAAAATCGTATTAGACAAGCTCTAAATCTACTTTTGAAAAAAAAAGCATACACACATTCATTACCCCCCGACACTGCCACATCACGAGAAACAGGGCTTTTTTAAAAAATATATTATTCGGTTAATTTTGAAGTGAAAAATTATTTATTGACATAAAAATGTAGTGAAATGTATGCCATTTAAGTTACATTTGGAAAATAATGTCTGAGAGATGTTGACCGCCTTCATCGATGCACTCTTACACTCCGCCTTTGCAGTTCTCCCACAATATTTCCAATATTTGCTGATCAATCAGTTGGATCTCACGACGAATCGCATCTTTAAGTTCCTGTAATGTACGAGGTTTGTAACCCCAGAGGAAGAAATCGCACATGCTGAGGTCTGGAGAACGCGGAGGCCAAGGCACATCTCGGAGACCAAGGCACATCTCCAAACCGGGAAATGAGACGAGTGGGGAAGGTACGCCGAAGCCGAAGTAACCTCCACTGCACCATTCTGACTGAAATGGCATAACTTCACGAGCTCACGTCCGTCAACTCTGTCTCCCTCCCACCTCTCATTGCCTAGTACAGTCCCAACCAAAGACGCCCTGTTCCTCGTGGTCACCCGATATATACAATGTGTCTAATATTTTCAATGTAATTTACAATATTTGAGAAAATGTGTAGATAATAATGTCTTTGTATATTTAATATATATTTTTATAACCCTCAAGAAACCTTCAACTTTGTGTTGAATATGGATACTTATACTGAGTGGCCCAACGAGAAGCGTGTTTTCTGCTTTTATGATCGTTTTTTCGAAAAACGTCTATTTAATTATCGGGTGGGTCATTTTTCTTTATTGGGTATTGTCGATAGCACCACTTCAACCCTTAAGAGATAAACCATTAATTTCGCTTTACAACGCACTGTGGGGAAATTCCGGATTTTACTGTTCAAAAATCTCTAGAGACCTTAATATCCATCGGATCGGGATAATTTTTTTTTAAATTAAAGGTAATTAAATTCCCAACAGATCTGTCGAGGCAAATTTTCAGAAGAATTAACTTGCATGCTATACACATAATATTTTTTGTGTTAATTTTATCTTTTTGACAGCTGTCAGCTGTCAAATTATATATTTTGCAGTTTGATTTTACTACTATATAGTTTATGTACTATGTGTAGACAAAAAAAAATAATTCTTATTATTTAAATCTTTAATATTTTTTTTACAGTTTTTTGACAGTTTATTATGTCATTAATAAAAGTTGACAGTCATTTAAAAATTTGTGTCGACAGATGTGTATCTTACTTTTTAAATTTTAACTAATAGTTTTCAATAAATAACGTAATGATCATACAAGCGGAAAACATGCCTGGCTAACCTGTACATTAATCTATAATAGTATTTTTCTAACCATTCAAAGCCTGGTTATAGCGGCTTCTCAGAAAGTGTTTCAAACAGAACAGAGTCCGTACTAAAAATAATTGAATTTACAGAAAACACTGAATTATTAAGGAAGTTCAAACTCCCAATATACGGATTTTCTTTTTTCTTAACTATATTTATTGTGTGTAAGATCATATACCTATCTTTGAACCAATTTTATTAACTATTTTTTGTGTTCGTTGGTGCAATTACTTGCCTATTACTTGGTACCTGCAATTTGGTAAATCTATATATATTTTTTCTAACATTTAATATAGAAAATTGAAGATTTGACCTGAATGGATTGTAGGTGGGTGTGGTTAATAACATAATAACTAACGCAGTCGATGCCGTTTGAAGTAAAAAAAATTGAACAAGAAACCCATTACTTTTTCATATAGGTGTCAATTAACATCAGTTTGACTTCCTTTAATAGAATTGAATTGAAAAAAATTATCTTAACTAGATCACGGTGGCGAAATATTTTATTTTATTATACATGGTGTTACGTAAGAAATGGTACATATTTATGCAGTATGTAATAATAATAATACTATTTTATTTTCACGTTTAAAATGTGAGCAGACACACAAGAAATTGTAGAATACGCCAATCCCTAAAGCTAAACGAAAATACAGTATTACACATTACAATTGTCGACGAGCAAAATTAAAAACACGTAAATAAATAACATGCATCATGTAAAAGTTGTATTAGGTAAAAAAATATGGCAAACTTTATCTACCAAAAAAATTTTATGTTCTAAAAATCTTAATATTTGGAGATGATTTAATTTTATCGGTTAATATATCGAAACACTTACAGTCATTATACAGGGTGCATCACGGTTAGTGGCCTATTACATCACATGTTCTTTGTTGAGGATTTCATAATGAATAATTTTTATTTATACTTTTTTTAATTGCCTTAATTCTGAAGGGTTTTAAAGCGCTGTGGGTTTAGAAGGGGTTAAGGTGACAGATCATGGCTTACAAATCGAAAAATTGGCGGTTCGATTCCTACACACTTCGGATTTCTTTCGTTAAAAACTTTATTATTAATTGCGAAAAAATATAAATATCGTTCTGATTTTCGTTACCTTGTAGATTTTAGTTCTGCGAGAAATTGTTCGTTTGGGCAAGCTATAGGCTTGGTTCATTTTGTTTAGTTTAATAATATGTATTTTTGTACTGTTTGATAATATTTTAGTTTTCGTCTTATTTAATGTGTTTGTTGATAATGCTTAAATTATAGTTTTTTGGATAGTATCGCACGCCGGCCGACTTTATTTTATTTGGTAGCCTTTTTTATGATTATGTATTTTAGTATTTTTGAGTATCCTTTTGTTTATAAATTTAATATTTATTACTAAGCGAACGCAAATAATAATTGCTCACTTGTCCCTGATATTTCATGCTCTCTTGTTTCGGTAAATATATTGGTTTGCTATAGTTCATTTTCACTTTTAATTACCCTGAACCATTTCCTATTTCAGTTTTTTTATTAAATGAACAGTTCTAAGTTCTAATTTACTACTTAAGTTCTACAAAACAACTGGCTCTCAATTTCCCACACAGCGTTTGAATATGCCGATTCCATTATAGATGCATGTCTATAGTAATGCCAACCTTTCAATGGATTCTGCAGAATGTATTTGAAAATTGTCAGAGAATTTGTTTAGATTCCTCTTTAATCAAAAAATATAGAAATGGTTTTATTTTTATTTAAATACTATTTCTTTTTGTCCGTCCATTTAGTTATTGTGTTATGTACTTTTTGGTGGTATTTTTTAATTTATCTTAATTATCTTCTACTATCAGAATATTAGTGTCTTCAACATAACAGATTATCAAAACATTAGGTGTTTTATTCAAGTACTGAAGTAAATCATTAGCAAAAGTATAATGAGGAGAGGCCTTATTATAGAACTCTGCAGAACACCTTGATTATGGATATACCATTAGGAACTTGTACAATTTGTTTTTAAATACGGAAAAGAATGGCCGAATTCCCAAAAATGGTTTGAAAAAGTTCAATTGGTTCTGTTAAATGTAAAAGAACGTAAGTGATCATTACGTCCAATTTTAAATGTACGACCAGTATGACCCACATAAAGGGTATTACAATTAGCACGTGTTAACTTATAAACCCCGATTTTTCCAGATTATTAGTCTTATTTTTGGCATTCAATAAAAGGTGTAGGAGTTTTGGCTGCGATTTAAAACTAACAATTAATTTTTTTCACCTTTAATAACATATTGCTTCCGAAGGGTCTCGCCGGTTATGTATATAGAATTGGGCCCAGTGGCTTATGAATGTTGCTTATGACTAGGAATCCTCAATGAAATATATAATAAACCTCTATCCACTATATCACTAGAGTTATGGGGTTTATGGGTTTTAAAATTAAGTTTCTTCGAAACTATTGAAAATAGGAGGAAAGCAGGAGATGTTGATATAAAATAGCATTATATTTTAGATTTCTTTTACATTCCTATTACGTCATTTAGTATATAAGAAAAATAATTTAACTGTTTTTATATTAACCCCAAATAAATTTATATTATTTAACACTAACATATTTATCGGGTTTAAAAATTATTTCAAGGTCAGATTGTTTTTTTTTTTTTTTTGTTTAAGATGTATTGATTTTATTAGACAATATGGTTAGGACATTTTAATTAATCCACAGTAATATATTCTCAGGAAGGGACACTAGCGAAAAATGTTTCAGATAGAAGTTGTTCAGAGGGGGACATCTTTTGGGCAGAACAATTTTCCACCCCTCACCCCAAAGTCCATGCCAAAGTTGCAAAAACCCCAAAAGTGTAGCAAGTGGGGTAGCGACCAAACATGATGACCCCCCGTTTTCGAATACGGACAACACGATGGTGATAGTCGCGCGGTCCGTACCCCCCTCGAACTACCCCCTAAATGCAAAAAACCACCCCCTTTTTCGATTTTTCGTTGTCAGGTAGGCGAGGACTTGTTGGATCGGGTTTCTATTAAGGAATCTGTAAATTTCCCAACCAGACATCTTAACGACCCACGGGGGTTGAAACCACCACCTCCCTTAATGCCGAAACATGCAAAAAAACATCCAAATGTGCTGAAAATTGTTTTCTACACGTATTCAAGGGGGGGAACACGATGGTGATATTATTTAGCATCCCACCCCCAACTAACTACTCCTAAATGCATAAAACCGCCCCTTCTCCCATTTTTCGTTTTCAGTCATGCGAAGACTTGTTGGATTGGGTTTTTTTTGAAGAAACTCGGTATGTCCTGTAAAATTTTGCCACCAGAGATTCTAACGACCCCAGGGGGGTTGAAACCACCCCCTCTCTGAATCCTGAAGTGCCCCTCAAGGAAAAGAAGGTATTCCCCGTTTTCAAAGGTGGAGAACACGATAGCTGCATCAGAGTCTCTCTTAGTCCTCAAAAACTACCCTTGCATGCCCAAAACTATCGGTTTTTCTTATAGTGAGATCACAAGCGCTCAATGGATCAGGTTTTCTAGGGAGAGAAATTTTTTGATAGCTTAAAAGGAGTTTGATAGAATGGGCTATGCGCATGTATATATATTCGTGTATGTGCATAGTCCACTTTTTTATTATATATTATGTACATGATTTTTTTCACAATATGTACAACATGATTTTTATTCTTATTCTAGACGTGCGTTAGTTATATATTACCATTATTAAATAAACAACTCTTCGATGTTTACAAATTAAATCATAGCGAGAGGGAATCGTCTTCCTCTTACGTGGCCTCCATACAGCGATCCAGCGAGAACCGATGCACAAAATATGTAGTCGTCGGTTGTGTATCCTCTGCATATACCTTCCATTTGTTACATCCTCAGTATTGAGGACTAATTGTATGCATAGTAGGTATTGGAAAACCCCGATCCAACAAGTCCTCGCATGCCTGATAACGAAAAATGTGAAAAATGGGTGGAATTATGCTGGTTATGCTAAATAATATCAGCATCGTATTCCCCGGCCTTGAAAACTTGTAGAAAACAATTTTCAGCATGTTTGGATGTTTTTTGCATGTTTCGGTATTGAGGATGAGGGTGGTTCTAATTCTCGTTGGTCGTTAGGATATCTGTTTGCAAAGTTTTACAGGACGTATTGAGTTTCCTCAAAAATAACCGATCCAACAAGTCCTCGCATGCCTGACAATGAAAAACCCGAGGAGAAATCGAAAATAGGGACGTTTTTTTGCGTTTGGGAGTAGTTCGAGTTGGGTAGGGACCGTCCGACTATCACCAATCATGTTGGCCGTCCTCGAAAACGGTATCTTCCAACAATCTAATGTTTGGGATTTTACACTTTTTTCGTATGGACTACCTGATGAGCGGGGGTGGGGCTAATTTTTGAATTTTTAATGGAACTCTCCATTTTCGATCACGTATTCTGACTCTACGAAATAAATTACATAACTATTGTACCGAACATTTTTTTCTCCCCGCCCCACTCTGATAAGCGGGGATGGGGGTGTAACTTTTGAATTTTCAAAAACCTGCAGGCGAACATCTCTGAAGTAGGGCGTTATTAGGTAAAATGTTTCAAACAAAATATATCCCACTCTGAACAAAACAACTTTTGTTTGAAACATTTTTCCTAAAAATGCCCTAGTTCAGAGATATTCCCCTGCAGGTTTTTGAAAATTCAAAAGTTATCCTCATCCCCGCTCATCAGGGTAGGGGGGAGAAGATAATGTTTGGTACAAAAGTCTAATTTCTTCCGAAGAATCACAATATGTGATAAAAAATATAAGGTTTCATTAAAAATTCAAAAGTTAGCCCCACTCCTCGCTCATCAGGGATGGGGTGTAAAAAACTGTTCTGCCCGGAAGATGTCTCCCTCTGAACGGAACAACTTTTATTTGAAACATTTTTCACTAGTGTCCCTTCCTGAGGAGATATTACTGTGGATTGATTAAAATGGCCTAATCATATTGTCTAATAAAATCAGTACTTGTTAAGCAAAAACAAAAAAATTGAGAGTCAAGCTGAAAGTAGTAGTATAGTTTTTTGATTATTAGCATCCAAATTTAAATTTTTTTGTGTGTCTGCGTTATTGTTCATTACCTAGGTTTATACATTTTTTAAGCACCTTCTACTAATCTGATCTTGCAGTAATTTTTACACACGATAATTATGTCAGTGTTAAATAATATAGATTTTTTTGGTAGGGGTTGATATAAAATTAAATTATTGTTTTAATATACTAAATGAAGTAATAGGAATTTTAAAAAAATGTGAAATATAAATCTATTTTATGTCAACGTTTCCTATTAATTTCATTTAAGTATCTGCAATAGTTTTGAAAAAATATAATTTTAAAGTGTAGGTTACCCCCATATCTCTGATAATATAGGGGATAGAGGTTTATTATATGTTTTATTGAGCATTCCTAGTCATAAGAAACATTCATGTGAATGAATAGCCCAATAAGCCACTGGGCCTAATTCCATATGCTTATGCTTAACCGGCGAGATCCTTCGAGACTATTATCTAAAATAAATTTCATGTTGCACATTTAAAATAAATATAAGTTTGTCATAATACCCATTCCCTATGAGATACCCCCCGTATATAAAGCAAGAATGTGCTGAAATATATGAGTGATATATAAGCCTGTAGCTTAAATCAAAGTTCCTCCCAGATGCCAGCCATGTCCACGTTCTCACTGAAACGTGTTGATAGTTTTTTATGGTTCAATTTTACCTGTCAATTTTTAAATAAGTTTTAAGTATGTGAAAAGACTGAACCTAACTGTGGCTCTGAGAACTTCAGTTATCGATCGTAAATTAACGGTTTTTGGGAAGGTATTTATTAGTGTTCAAAGATTTTAAAGAATTATCGTGATTTGTAATTTCTCTATTAACTAGTTTTTGATCACCTCGACTACTTACAAAACATTCCTTACACATAGCATCATTAATATTAATACGTTGCAGGAGAAGAACGTGTGTTATTAATTTATTTTCTGTCTGCAAGTGTTCAAAAAAATTACTCTAAGATTTAAGAAGTATTAATTTTTAATAGTGGTAATTTAATGAAAATACACAGAATACTAGTATTTCAGTATTCTCGCATTATACATATCTTCTAAAAAAATATATAGAATAGAGAAATGCGGAAACTCGTAAATATTTATATCTTAATGTAGTTTGATTTTGTCTTGTCTAAATTGACAACATGTGATATCACCACTGCCTAAGGAATCACTGTTTCCACATCTAGATTTCCCATCTAAGTCTCCAACAATGGAAAAAAAATGATACTATATTTGCACTCCGTTATGTGGAAATAATTGTTCATAGAACTTAAATAATGTAATATTTGAAATCAGATGCCTCAAAAACCCATAAAACGATATGGCACATCGGTAGTGCGGGTGGTAGTTGGGGTGACTGATGTCAAAAATTAGAGGCCTTTGGTTCTTGCACTCACTCTAAATAACAATTTTAATTTTTACCCCCTTAAATAATGTGGGGGTGGTACTGGTGGCAGTGCATGTGACTGATGTCAAAAAAAGACCTTAGCTTCTGGTACATACACTAAATCCCAATTTTATGGACTCTTGCTCCAAGTCAATAACATAAAGTGTTCCAAAGCAATCGTGAGCACAAAAAAAAAGTTATAGACGGACAGAATCGTCGAACTTAAAATATCGACGTTTCATACCATTTTAAGCCTGTTTGAACACAAAAATTATTGTGGAATCGTTTAAGATATTGAAATTAGTATTCAATATATAAGAGAAGCTACGGTCTCAAAAAATAGTTGACATTAGCCACCCACATTAGCACTTCCACCCTATTGTTAAAGGAGGTGAAAAAAATAAAATTGTGATTTAGTGTGTGTACAAGAATCAAAGGCCTCAATTTTTTTTTTACTTCATCCACCCCCACTACCGATGTGGCATAATCGTTTTATGGGTTTTTGGGGTAGACGATTTCAGACATTATATTATTAAAGCTCCATAAACAATTATATCCACATAGTGGTGCGCAAATATAGTATAGTAGTAGAGTATAGTCAATTATTTTTTGTTATGAGAGACTTGGATAGAAAATCTGGATGTGGAAGTAGTGATTTCTTAGGCAGCGATTTTTTTCCAAGCTGGGGTAAATGTTCGATCCTTGCCTGAATCGTTGAGGTTATCAAAATCCTGAAAAATAAGAAACCTCCAGGAAAAGAGGGCATTACATCACAATACATTAATGATTGGAAAATCATAAACTAATTTCACTTAACTTTAACAAAATGTTACAAAAAATTATACTGACTTGCAATATGGTTTTCAAATAAATAAGTCAACTAGCGATGCGATAACAAAACTCACCTGAAGCAACCTGAAACGTGGAAAAGAGAATGTTAAGATTGATAAGCGCATTTGTTAAATATGATGTACCTCAAGACACAGAACTCGGGCCAACATTGTCTACTACACATGTAAATGACATGTGACAAATACGTCTGGCACACTAATATCTTACACTAATGATACCACCATATTATATTTGGGATATAGCATGACGGATTCTAAGAATTCTATTTAGTAGGATATGGAAAGTATTAGAGAACAATTTGATAACAAATTAATACAAATTTATTTGATTTTGACAAACTTTTGATCAATGATAACTAGAAACAAATATACATCCCTGCTGTTAATTTTTTTTTTTTAACTATTTAACGTCGGTCTATTTCCGCTACCAGGGCCTATCACCGACGCCAGGAGACGAGCTACCCCCAACCTGAAAATTTTGCCGAACCTCTTCCCTTAAGAAGAGTAGGGATCTTTTACTTGCCTAACATTTAATAAACAAGGGACCGCCTGCTTTACATCCCCTCCGAAGGATGGTATATCCACTACGTAATCCTCGTCTGAAATTACGTAACTTCCGAGTATACACTGATATATAAGCCTCTAGAAGGTGGGACGAGAACGCTGTATTTCCCAAGATGGGAGCCCATCCAAGTACTAACCGCGCTCGACGTTGCTTCAACGGAATATCGACTGATATTCACATTGAAGTCGCCTCTCGACCCCCCCCCCCCCCCCTGCTGTTAAGAAAATTTTATTAGGTATATACAGAGTGTCCCACTTGAAATTCCCGGAACCATTTTCTCGATAACTAAAACAGATATTTGAATTCCGTAAAAAGTAATGACTAGAAAAGTTAATTGACCAGTTTTGAGTAAAATGGTAAAATTTTACAAATCGAGGTATAGATGGCATTGCAGTTCAAAGAAATTGTTTCATTCCAGGAACCTTGAAATGAGGTGCATGTGATGAGAAATTACATTTTAAGCAACTTTTATAATACTAACATTTTCGAAACATCTCTGGTTTTCGAGATATTAGTATACAAATTGCCATAACTTTTTTAAGTCCATTGGGACATTTTTCGTAATAAATCAGACTGCTTTAGTGATAGTAATGTATCAAATTTATTTCAAAAGGTGAAACATAAATGTTTACTTAATGCTTTCAAGTAAAACAAAGATAGCTGCAACTGCTATTTGGAAATACAAAATTTTGACATTTATGCTCATTGTGTATTGTCCAATTTCTGTATTATGTTTATGTTGTATGTTCGACTAAATTTTATACAGTAAATTTTAGACATATGCCTACATTTGGAAAAAAATATGATTTTTGTTACTTAAAAAATTATATTGAAATGCAAATATCTCGAAAACCAGTGACTTCGAAAACTGTTTGTGTTGTAGAAGTTGCTTAGAATGTAGTACCTCATCACATGCGCCTATTTTAAAAGTTCCTGTTATCGATTAATATATTTGCATCGCAAAGTCAATTATACTTAAATTTGGAAACGAATCATTTTTACTTAAAACTGAAGTCATTTATATATTCCAGTAGATACCTTTTACAGAATACAAATATCTTTTTATTTATTGAGAAAATGGCTCCGAGGGTTTTAAGTGGGACAACCTGTATATTGGCTGCAATTTGAAATAGCCGTACACCAAATTAAATCTGTTGTACAAAAGCTAGTGTATAAATTTAACCAACTAGAACATATTCTAAAGCTTGTAATCAGTAATATCTTATGGTGTTTTTGGTTGGGATGGAGTAGGTAACACATTTTTAAGATTACTAGACTAGAAAGCAGGTAAAAAATCGTAATCAAAATTATGCATGGCATGCATTGCCAGGGTTATACAGCTGCTACGTTCACGCTGGGTTGGACTAAGGTCATGCTTGTTGCTAGCAGCGAGAGCCCCATGGCGCATGGTAAAGGAATTTGGGATGGGAGGTGTAGGTATTTGTGAGATGCGTTACCGCATTTTGTCGTGAGGGAGCGTTTAAGCTCCCTTTTTTATGATTTTGGTTCTGGACATTACTGCAAAAATAAAAATAAGGTAAAAGCTTCACATAAATATAATACAAAAGCAAGGGAAAAGAGACATTTAAAATACAAAAAAAAATACATTTGAATTTGTTATTTGTTTATTTTTTGTACCGACTTCAGTATCGATGTTAGAAAATAAAGTTCAATTAACTGGAGAAATTTTATTTCATAATTTTTGCCGACCTTTTGCAGGCGGTTCAACTTTTTTTTAATTTTTCACCCTTTTAGTGGCCTCTATTTAGCTTCTACACAGTACCTTCCATCATTTTGACTTTTAAGCTTTAACATCAGGCTTGTTATCAGAGAATCGTGAAATCACTATGGAATATTGCAACTATCTCAGCCATATTGGAGTTGTTACTTTAAGTTCTTAACTTATGACATCATATTCGTCAGCTACTCCTAGCATATATAACTACCAATTTATTGCAATTGCGACAAACGTTTTACTTTACTTTATCAATTTCTCGACGAAAAAAAACTTGTTTCAATTTTTTGCCCATCCTGCACTAGATTAAATCATTCTGTGACCATCGCCGAACTATATCTTGCAATTTTTTTAAATTTTATGAAGTGAAGCATTTACAGTGTGAAATTTATTAGGTTGTTCTTTGTAAAGTGGGGGCTGATTGACTATTATAGAAATATGCCACATGAGTCTCCGACAGCCTGAATTTAATCGACTTCAAATCCTCTCCGATTAACCATGTCATACATTAAATAATTACTCATAACACCTTGTAAAAAAAGTAATCAAAAATGCATTAACCGCTCGACAGGTATCATTAAGTGTGGCTTGAGTCTTCGCCATTTTTTCTTATTTAACATCGTGACACCTATAACTCGTGCAGATTTTTACAAAGACGTCTTCAGTGAAAACGCAGTTGATGACTTAGGCACCATCAATCAAAATATTAATGACTTTTGGTGATTATTTTATTGCCGTAATTTTCTATCGATTGACGGTGATAAATTCCATTACTTTTTGTTAGTTACTTTAAAATTTACTCATATGAGTTGGCATTTTGTCACGTAGATAAATGACTTCATGATTTATGAGAGAAAAAGAGACGACATCTTGTAATGTGAAAAAAAGTAGACGGAGATGTCGGATTACTCACAATTTAATAATATTCTTATTAACTTGCATTAAAACTTTTAAGGTTTGTCTTTATTTCGAAAGTGCTAAACTAAGTAACTAAAATGTTATTTACAATAAGTATTTCTATCGTAGATGATATTCCAGAAATATTGAATAGAATAGAACTTTAAAAAAGCCGATTTTGTATCACTCTATTCAGACTTACATAACACTAACTGGGATGATATCTATAAAATAAATAATGTTAACGATGCAACGGATTACTTGTATTACATCATCAATGCTAGTACATCAAAATTTGTTCCCATGAAAAAGGCGTCCAAAAAAACTATCCTTTCCTTGTTCACAACACTTATCATCACTGATATAAGATGTAAAGAGATAGCAGTACTACCGATTTCGAAAACTTTAAACTCCTAAGAACTAAGATAAAATATATATCAACATATCTTACAAAAATTACTTACAAACAATTGAAAACAAACTATTCTCGAACCCAAGCAGTTTTTGGGTATGTCAACAAAAAAAAAATCGGCTGAACGCCTTCATCAACAATGACAATATCTTAGATAATCCCGAAGATATTGCAAATTCATTTAACATACCCCAGTCTGATGGGAACCCGGAGGATTATATTACCGTTAATAATGACATCATCTCCAGCTTAAAACTAAGAGAGGTGAACTTCAATGAAGTACGTAAAATAAGCAATTTAAAGAAAAAGTGTAGTAGAGATATATACGATATTAGTGTTGACCTCATCAAGGCAATAAAGCACTTAATAGTAATCCCATTAAATAAATTGATAAATCTTAGTATAAAAGAACGTGTCTACCCAAGTTGTTTAAAAATATCAAAGGTTATACCCATCTTTAAAAAGGAAACAAAGATAGAAACAAAGCCGAAAACTACCGTCCTATATCCATGATTCCAATTGTCTCAAAGATCTATGAAAAAATATCAAAGAGTATGTTATGTGATCACTTCGAGGAAAATAACCTATTTTCTGCTGCACAGTTCGGGTTCCGATGTAACAAGTCGACAACGCAAGCAATAAATAAATTAATATCTATAGCATGTATGACTTAACAAAAGCTTTTGACTGTGTGTCTCACAGTATCCTATTAAGCAAATTAAGAATGTATGGTATAAATAGTTGTTTTATAAAGTTATTATCCTCGTACTTAACAAACAGATGACCTATTTCAACAATAATTACTCCAATACATCTTATATGTAACATGGAGTACCTCAAGGGTCGGTTCTTGGCTCCTTGCTATTTTTAACTTTCGAATTATCGGACAAAATATATTTGCCGATTTCCCAGTCCGACGCGTGGAAATCGTCTTTTTCATGCCGAGGAGGAACGCCGCGTTTACGAAAATTTTCGCAAAGGAAAAAAGTGATAGACTAGGCGCAATTATGCCGTACAAGAAGTTATACGAGGATATGTATAAATTGCATTTATGTACGCGGACAGCTAAACTATGCCTTTTAATTTGCAACATTTCATGTATTGTTCTTCGGTGAAGGTTTGGTTCTTTTTCTAAAATTTTGATATTATTAAAGTTAAAGCTATGAAAATTTTCTAAGGCGTGTTTTGAGAGTGCTGTCGAATTTTGATGTATTTTGATATTATATTTATGTGTATATATTCTTTTATGTAGATATCGTTTTGTTTGATCGATATATGCGCTATTATAGTTGTTGCAATCTATTTTGTATATGGTGTTTGTCTGATCTTTTGGTTGCAATTTAGGTTTCAGTTTTGTAAAAAAAAAATTGTCGTGATGTATAGTTTATGTGCTATTGTTATGTTTTTTAGAAACGTTTGAAATATTTTCTGATACATTTGGTATGTAGGGCATACTATATTTATTGTATTATTTTTTATATATTTATTATTATATTTTTGTGTTTTATTCCTTGTTTAATTATATGTTTTGTGTATTCTCTTTTTTATTATAGGTTCATAAAAATGTTTTGGGTAGGAATTTGTTTCGAGGACTGTTTTAATTTTTTTTCAAATTATTTGATCTGTATTTTGGATGTAAGAGATGGCACGATCTGTTAGGCTATTGACAACGCTTTTCTTGTAGCTGTTAGGTGTATGTGAATTAAAATTTAGATATCTTTGTGACCAAACTTTTTTTATTTTTTGGTAGACAAATAATACAGTCATCAACATATCTCTTGTAAAGTTAATTTGATATCAACGGTCAAGAAAATAAAAACATTTATAAGTATCCAGGTAAACGTTTATTGAAAACGTTCACCTGGATTTTCACTATGGCTTATAAAATAAAAATTTTGTCCTTAAAGATTGTTTAGCGTGGTAATAATACCTATTGTTAATGGCCGATATTTCTGATTGTAACTTTACAAAGGTACTAGATAGTATCATGTAATTCACAGTCCGTCTCTGGAATGTCATCTAAAATACGCATCCGGCTCATAAATCACATAATCGTTTGTATGTCAAAAAGTGACGTTTATTAAATATATAGGATGTTCCAAATTTAGTTTATATTTAAAACTGAGGGAACAACGATGTGTACCATGATCCCGTTACACGTGGTATGGAGTGATGTGATGCACATTAAATTTGACGTTGTTGACTGCATTAAATATCGTAGAATTTGGATGTAGAATTCAAATAGTTTTAAAAAATTACAGATCCTTGTTATAAGGAGATAGTTCTCTAAGTCATTTGGTAAAGAACCATACATTTTGAGTGTAGAAATATGATATATGGTTAAATGCACCTTTATTTGTCTCTATAGAATGATGTATTTAAGCATGGTGCTAGTTAAAAAAAATGACTTCTTGCTCTTTTTGCGTGGTCGACATTTTTGTCAATAATTTTAAAACTATTTAGTGGACATTTCTATAATTTTTTTAGTGATGGATAACTCCAATACCTTGACTTACCCTTGTAAAAAAATGTACGTGTTGTCTATTATTGTTACTAAGATATTAATTTTCATATTATAAAACTTTCTGTGAAAATTTTAGGAAAATATTAATTTTAAGTATAGGGAACCTTTAACGAAATGTCCTTTGAATTTTCTGTAAAATCTGAAAAAAAAAAATAAAATGTGAGCATGCTATTTAAAATAACAAATTCTGGGTCAACTTAATGAAGAATAAATCGTGTTTAATGTTTAATGTTAGTATCTGAAGAGATAATATTTTAAAGGTGCTTACAGACCAGTGTTTAATAATTTTGGTAAAATCGCGGCCTTCTATTATTAAAACTAAAAATTAAAAATCTATTTTTTGAAAATCAAAATAATATTTGAGGGTCAGATCATATGCAGTTTAGCCAGCAGGATCCATATATTTTTTTAATTGAAGCTAAACAATCCTCCGTTCTATTAAAAGTAGTCTGAAATGGGCCAGGCTATTCATTTTTTTTTTTTTTATTAACATATTACTTGAAAAACTAAAATTCTTGGGCTACATGTAATGATATTTTGTCGCATTTGTCGGCCATTTTGGATTTTAGTGCTGTACATGAAAATTTTTAGGAATTCCAGAGGGCTCCTAGGATAATATTTATTAGTATATCCTAGAGGTACCTTCATACCAAATTTGGTGCTTTTATCCGCCAAGTAACGGTAATTTCAATAAGCCACCTCACTAAAATAGATGGCCAAAATGAATCACCCTGTATAGTATTTGGCTGTAGAAAACATTATAAGTATATTGGAGCATAAAAGTCAAATATCACTATCAGTTTTAGAAAGAAAGAAATATACAAAGATTTATTCATTCTTCCAGATAGCTATCTGAAGAAAGTTCTGCCAAAACGATCTAAGATCAGGAAATATTAAATCAATCGCGGTTTTGATATTTTTGAACGAAAGCTTAAATTACTTTTGAGTTTTTATTAAAATTTTACACTAATTATTTTCCTGACATTTGACGAATTAGCAGGAAGAACTGTCGTTAAAACTTGTGTTTCCCAATCTCCCTGATTTGCATTGCAAAATTTATGAGAACCCGTTAAATACCATAGACTATAATAGCTTCCAGATTAGGAATTGTCTATTAAGTATCAAATTGACTTCGATTTACGAGATCATTAAATTTACGCAATATTTTATGGAAAATTGGTTATGAGCTTACAAAATGATAAAATGACAAATTTCAACAATTAACTTAATAGTTTACGATGCTTTTCCTTAAAGAGAATAGCAACGTTTTAGACCATGAATTTAATTTTTATTAATTTACAGCAAACCTGATTATTTACGGGGATATAAAACTGTGAGGTCCGTTATAGCAAACGCACCTGATAGGATTCGTTTGTTTACTTTTCCTTATTAATAATAATAATTCAACAATATTATACGGTAATAGCTTTTTAAATAAATTTTATTAGGATTCTTAACTGACACTTGGATAATAAGTTAGAGAAACTCAATTTAAAATTCATTAAGTAGGTTTATTTTGATACCGTATAATGAAATAAAGGAATATTATGTCATTGCCTTTGATTGACATTTGAAGACGATTAATGATATCCAATGTAATTCCCGCGTAACAAAAGCTATACATTTTTTAAAACATAATATACTCTGTTGCCTATTAAAAATAACAAGCTTTGATTGTAAAGAGCTTGCGACTATTAAATTCTTCAAAACTTGGGCCCTAATAATTAAATACGTCATTAAATACAAGGATATAGAAAAGAGATCGAGATATAGGAATGTAAGTGTAATAACTGTAAAGTTTGTATTAGCTATTCGATACAACTTCTTGATGATATTACTCGTCTGCAAAACTACACAAAATTCTCCAAAAATAGTTTGGGATTATAATAGTTATTTATGTTATAAAGATCATAATGACAATCATTATGGTACTAGCCGTGAATATTATCAGGCGAGGCACTAGCCGAGTCTGAAAACACGGTGTGTACCATAATGATTGTTTATGATCCAAATTTCATAGTAAATTTTATCTTCTGGCGTAAGTTAATTAAAATAAAAAGTAATTATTTCAAATTGACATTCAAATAGGCTACTGTCATGCTACTGTCTATGATGTGTCCAAGTTACTAAGTAACTGTTTAAAGGTTGTTTATATTCATATGTTATTGTTATAAAATAATATTGCTAGAGTTTCCTTAGTTTTCCCAAAAAATGAGCGATTTAGAAAATAGTTTGCCGCTATTCTTGGAGAGAAATCATCAACGGTACCTTCATTCGTTGTTTGTTTATCGCAAGAAACTGAAAATGTTCAAAGAAATCATCAAACCAATGCAACCAGTTCGACACCGATGAGCAATACCAGTATATCTAATTGTAATAATTGTGTTATATATTTTAATCACTAAATTTTCAGTTACTATTTTCAAATAAATATTTAACACTTTTTGCCTAATTTTATTTTTTTTGTCATTATAGTACTGAGTACTATAATGAAATCATTATAGTACTCAGTCCGAAAACGTATACCATTTTGACACTGAAAATGATGTCTATAATTAAGTAATTTTGACACGTCAGAAGATAAACTTTTTTTCTAACGCCATATCCTAAAATGACATTTATTTGACAGTTTCAATTAATCAAAACAATTCCATTATTGACAAGTGTAAAATAGAGAAAAAAGAATGAAATAAAGAAATCTCATTTCACATTGTAAAATAAAACTTATTGGTTTCTATGGAAACAGCAATAGAATTCAAACTATTTTTACAAAATTATATTGTTTTCTAATTTCAAATGGAGATACAAAAAATGTTGTTTAGAACTCGGGATTAAAATGTGCTTTTTT
Source organism: Rutpela maculata (assembly GCA_936432065.2). Taxonomy (NCBI): domain Eukaryota; kingdom Metazoa; phylum Arthropoda; class Insecta; order Coleoptera; family Cerambycidae; genus Rutpela; species Rutpela maculata. The sequence goes on along the minus strand of OW386289.2, from coordinate 54,061,432 downwards.
TACTCGTGTTGTTTATATCACTCGCCTTCGGCTCGTATTATAAACACCCCGCTTGCAAAAAACACCATTTTAGACACTTCTTATAAAAAATATTATTATTTTTAATTAAATATCCAATAAAAATATTATATACTTACCTACAATTTTACTTCTTCATTCTAAATAACCAATGCATATAACAATGTAGATAGTCTTACCGATAATAATATTAAAGATGCTATACAAAACTGAGCAACAAAATGACCTCAGTTATGTTCTGATCCCTATTTTTATTGTTAACGATTATGCATTTGCTTTTATCCCACCATTATCAAGTTTATTTAATCCTAAATAAAAGCACATTCCCAAGAGACGTAAATTGACAATAGTGTGTCTAGTTTTAAAATCTGCTTCTCCTAATTTGGATAACTATCGACCATCTATCTTATCTGATTTCATCAAGATCTTCGAAATAACATTATACTTGCAGATTACCAACAGATCAAACCATTTATTTCATATCAACATAGTTTTCTTGAAAAGCGCTCAAAACATCAAATCCTGCAACAATAATTTTAGATTTTATGAATAATAAAGACCTAGTAGATGTAATTTACACAGATTTTTCGAAGGCATTCGACCGTATTGACCATTACAGTCTTTTAATTAGATAGCTATGAATTTAGCAACTGACTGATTCTAACATTTATATCCTACTTAAATGATAGGTACAATATGTAGCACATAACGGATTTTAATTTGATTTGTATATTACAATTTCTAAGGTTCCACAAGGGTCTAATCTAGGACCACTATTATTCACGATTTTCCTCAACATTCTTTCACAAATTTTAGACTACAATAGTCTTCTATTTCCTGATAATTTGAAGTTCAATTACTATTATATTAAAAATAGTAAAAATGCCTATGTAAAATTTAGGAATTATCTCATATGTAATCATAATTTTTCTTCCACGTTCAGTGGAAGTATAGTAACGACAAAAATTTTTTTTTAAATTTTTATTGTCCAAATAGGCTTAAAATGTCATGAAACGTCGAGATTTTAAGTTTGAGCGAAAAAAAAATTTCTGTCTGTCTGTCGGTCTGTCTGTCTGTAACTTTTTTTTGTGCGCACGTTTACTCTGAAACCGTTTAAGATATTGACTTGAAATTTGGTACACATATGTACTTTAACGAGATCTAGAACTAGATTATATTTTCATCTTGTTCCGTCGAAGGGTTGGGGGGTAAATTGGGGTAAATTTTGGGGTAAATGGGTAAATCAAGCAGGTAAGAGTCCGTGAAATTGGTATTTAGTATATACAAGAGAAGCTGAGGTCTGAAAAAAATTTTTGGCATTAGCCACCCCCATTACCACCCCCACCTCCTTATTAAAGGGGATGAAAAAAAATGTGATTTAGTGCATGTACAGGGACCAGAAACCTCAAAATATTTTTTTACTTCATCCACCCCCCACTACCACCCCCTATCACCACCTCCACCCCACTACCGATGTGGGGTATCGTTTTATGGGTTTTTGGGGTAGAGGATTTCAAATATTATATTATTAAAGTTCCATAAACAATTATTTTCACATACAAAGTTTTTTCGTTGTGAGTGACTTGGATAGAGAATCTGGATGTGGAAGTAGTGATTCCTTGGGCAGCGGTTTTTCTTTATGAAATATTATTGTAGTAAAAGGTATCATTTTCAGTTTTTACATAGCTTGGACACTTGCTCTTACCCTCAAGGGGTGGAAACCACCCCTAAATTTAGATGTGTAATATTTGAAAAAGTATTACTGGTTTATTCTTGAAACGTAAGATATTTATGTTTTTGGGATCACTGATTTTGAATCTGAAGTCAAAATTAAAGAAATTGAAATGGCGGCTTCAATATAGCGGATGAAAATATTCCTAGAACAAGTGTTTTATCATATATTAACGAAGGACGGTACTTTCGAAAAAAAAAAAATAATAATTATTGGACAATTTTAATAACAGTATAATTTGTTAAAAAAAAAATTGAAAAGGCACATTGTTTCGGCCTTTATTTGTTATGATGCAGAAACAAAAAGAAATCATTTTAAAAATAATTACTTGTCTTTAATTCTGTTCCTTACAATTTTTTATGGAAGTGTCATAGTTTCTAAGATATTCAACATTGAAAATAAGTACTTCATCCCATATAAACATTCGGATGTTAGTTATCTGTAAACTTAAATAACTCCTAACCTGTTAATCCTGCATAAATATGTAAATAAAAACAAATTCATTCTCAGTTTACAATCTTTATTTTTGATGTCTATCATTTTTTCGTTAAAACTAAAAATTTTTAAGATGTTTTCAAAGAATAAAAAATGTCCTTTTTTTCGAAAATCTCTTTATAGATTAAAAAGCATTTTTTTAAAGTAACCAAATTAGACGAAAAGATTTGAGCGTCTAGGTCATGCTATATTTTAACCAAAAATAATATATGAAAATATATTTTTGTAATTACTGACTTACATTAACAAAATGGACAAGTTTTTGGTAAAAAGAGTGAAGAAGCACATTGTTTCTTTCATACCTTTTTATTTTTCATACAACAGAATTCGTCAAAAAATCATTTAAAGGCCTAATTAGTAGACTTTCATTTTGATCGTCAGCATTTCTGAGATTTTTAACATTTAAACTAAATATTTCATCATATAAACATTCTTACGCCCTCTTCATACTTCCAGATCTCCGAACCTACTAATTCCACAAAAAATGGAAAAAAATGAAATTCATCCCTAATTTAGTGGTTATTTTATTTGTCTCTAGCATGTTTTCGCTTTTCGAGTTATGAAGACGATCGTTTTAAAATACATCTTTTTTCAAGTTGTTATAACTTAAAGATTATCTATTTAACTGAAAGTTGCATAGAACCTTTTCTTCTGAAAGTTTCATGATCTTTCAACTTCATATTTTTTGTTTATCTTTTTTAGGTGTCACCGCATAATAAACAAACTTTTCTTAGATGCAGTTACTATCAAGTTGCCAAAAATGAATATCTAATTCACATGATATTCCGAAGTTAAAACCCTCTAGTTATTAAATAATATGAAAAATATTTCTTGGTTCGAATAATTTATGATTTCAGATGAGAAAACAAAATTTACGCAACTTTTTAGTTATTTGAAGTTAGTCGACAGTAGAAGGAAATATTTTATTTATTAAGGCATGAACGTGGCGAAATATGCTCTTTTTCATTTTGCTTTTTAATAAATCTTGACTTTGAAATATAACAATTAATGTTTATTTATGATGAAATATCTCTAGGTAGGGCTAGAAATACTACTTTTTGAGATTGATGAGAAATTTCGTAAGTGAGATTTCTTATATTTTAACCACTGATCAGACTTGATCAACAATATATAAAAGAGTAGTTATTTTCTTGTTTTTTTCATAATAAATGTTAGATATTAAGTGTATGAAAGAAGTTGATAAGACCATCTTCATATGGAAAGAATGGATCATTCCTTTGAAAGTTATCTGCGAAATACCCAAAATAAAACTTTTTCATATTTATGTAAACAGAAATAATAGTTATTTATGTACCAAGGGTCGTAACTGCACTTTTTTGGTCGAGAATGTAGTTTGCGATCCGAGGCGCGTAGGGCCGAGGTTTGCAAGTATTCCAGACCAAAAAATCCCACTGTACGACCCGCGGTGCTATTATATTTTTTGTCGTACCCATGAATCATTAAACTAGAAAAAAATTAGTCGAAAACTATAATTGTTTGGTTGGAATATCCATGGCAGCCGTCAATAAAATAAATTTAGGACGCGGCTTCTATTCAAATGACAACTACTGTCAAGACAAATTAAATCATATTTTTATAATAATAGCTCTGAACATTTTCGAAATTAATGTTTGATATAGAAGATATGGCAAGTAAAGCTTGTCTGGATTTACTTCCAAAAAAGTTATAACATTTAATTTAATACCCAAAGCTTTATTTCCCTAGAGACGTTATGAAAAGTAACGACCCGATGCCAATGGCAACAAGTATTTGGTATATAAAGCATCACTTACGATCGACAAAACAATGGAATTAGAGTATACTTACGAGGGCGGTATGACGAAAAAGATATTCTTGATTGCATTTTTTCGTTAAAACTAAAAATTTTTAAGATGTTTTCAAAGAATAAAAAATGTCCTTTTTTTCGAAAATCTCTTTATAGATTAAAAAGCATTTTTTTAAAGTAACCAAATTAGACGAAAAGATTTGAGCGTCTAGGTCATGCTATATTTTAACCAAAAATAATATATGAAAATATATTTTTGTAATTACTGACTTACATTAACAAAATGGACAAGTTTTTGGTAAAAAGAGTGAAGAAGCACATTGTTTCTTTCATACCTTTTTATTTTTCATACAACAGAATTCGTCAAAAAATCATTTAAAGGCCTAATTAGTAGACTTTCATTTTGATCGTCAGCATTTCTGAGATTTTTAACATTTAAACTAAATATTTCATCATATAAACATTCTTACGCCCTCTTCATACTTCCAGATCTCCGAACCTACTAATTCCACAAAAAATGGAAAAAAATGAAATTCATCCCTAATTTAGTGGTTATTTTATTTGTCTCTAGCATGTTTTCGCTTTTCGAGTTATGAAGACGATCGTTTTAAAATACATCTTTTTTCAAGTTGTTATAACTTAAAGATTATCTATTTAACTGAAAGTTGCATAGAACCTTTTCTTCTGAAAGTTTCATGATCTTTCAACTTCATATTTTTTGTTTATCTTTTTTAGGTGTCACCGCATAATAAACAAACTTTTCTTAGATGCAGTTACTATCAAGTTGCCAAAAATGAATATCTAATTCACATGATATTCCGAAGTTAAAACCCTCTAGTTATTAAATAATATGAAAAATATTTCTTGGTTCGAATAATTTATGATTTCAGATGAGAAAACAAAATTTACGCAACTTTTTAGTTATTTGAAGTTAGTCGACAGTAGAAGGAAATATTTTATTTATTAAGGCATGAACGTGGCGAAATATGCTCTTTTTCATTTTGCTTTTTAATAAATCTTGACTTTGAAATATAACAATTAATGTTTATTTATGATGAAATATCTCTAGGTAGGGCTAGAAATACTACTTTTTGAGATTGATGAGAAATTTCGTAAGTGAGATTTCTTATATTTTAACCACTGATCAGACTTGATCAACAATATATAAAAGAGTAGTTATTTTCTTGTTTTTTTCATAATAAATGTTAGATATTAAGTGTATGAAAGAAGTTGATAAGACCATCTTCATATGGAAAGAATGGATCATTCCTTTGAAAGTTATCTGCGAAATACCCAAAATAAAACTTTTTCATATTTATGTAAACAGAAATAATAGTTATTTATGTACCAAGGGTCGTAACTGCACTTTTTTGGTCGAGAATGTAGTTTGCGATCCGAGGCGCGTAGGGCCGAGGTTTGCAAGTATTCCAGACCAAAAAATCCCACTGTACGACCCGCGGTGCTATTATATTTTTTGTCGTACCCATGAATCATTAAACTAGAAAAAAATTAGTCGAAAACTATAATTGTTTGGTTGGAATATCCATGGCAGCCGTCAATAAAATAAATTTAGGACGCGGCTTCTATTCAAATGACAACTACTGTCAAGACAAATTAAATCATATTTTTATAATAATAGCTCTGAACATTTTCGAAATTAATGTTTGATATAGAAGATATGGCAAGTAAAGCTTGTCTGGATTTACTTCCAAAAAAGTTATAACATTTAATTTAATACCCAAAGCTTTATTTCCCTAGAGACGTTATGAAAAGTAACGACCCGATGCCAATGGCAACAAGTATTTGGTATATAAAGCATCACTTACGATCGACAAAACAATGGAATTAGAGTATACTTACGAGGGCGGTATGACGAAAAAGATATTCTTGATTGCAGAAGTAGCTCCCCAGCGGATATTCACATATTCTTTGTGAATAGTATAATAAATACCACCGTCGATCACACCATTGCTCATTTATGGGATATTTCGCGTAAAAAATTCTCATAACATTTTTTTTAAATATCCACTTTCACAATATGAAATCAGATATTTCAAACTTTGTGATATAAATCTCAAACTAATAATATTAAATCATACCGAGCCATTTATGAAGCCTCACCTTTCTGCTTTATAGTACGGGAGCCAACGATACTTTTAATTGCTATGTTTGTTTAAACTTTTTTTGATCATATTAATGTAACCATTCCATAAAACAAACTCTTGCCACTTCGTTAGCGAAATAACGCCTGGTAGCAGCATTTAAATTATGTTTAAAAAAATGTAAATGCTATATTTGTTTAAAGTTGAGAATTATTGTGTTCTTTTTTTTATACGGCATCGACTACTTGGGTCATTAACTGTCATCATTTCTGTTGCGTTGATTCATAATGGGTTCATATTTTATAGTAGAGGTCATATGCCTTGGTAAGTTATTAATTTATCGGTGTCGTTATCATTTAAAACATCTTTTATTGTATTTTTTGGGTTTAAGCGATTTCTGTGGATGGAGTAACTGGGACACTCGACCAGGAGATGTTTTACTGTCAGCGAAACATTATGATCTTTGCATTTGGTTATCGTTCTCCTTTTAAGAGATGTATTGAGGTCAGGTTTGTGTCATGTATTTAAAATATTAGTTATGACAGTAGAGATCAGAATAATGTCATATAGTTTTTGATGTAAAATTAATTAAATAAATATTCTTTAAAGTGGATATTACGCTACCTACTGTTTTAGTATTTAGCTTATTAACAACACAAAATTTGCTGTAATAGTCCACAACGACTAAAAAATAGTTCCCAATGATTTGAAATCTATCCCTATTTTTTGCCATGGAAGTTGAGGAATTTCATGTGGCATCAAAGGTTCTCTCGGGTTGCTTTTAGAATACATTTGACAAGTTTGACAATCTTGAACCATATTTTCAATATCTGTCGATAAACCTGGGTAATAGATTGCTTCCTGAGCCGGTTTCTTGCAGGACACTATACGTTGATGAGACTGATGAACAACATTCAGTAGCTCAGCTTTCAGAGATTCCGGAACAATTACGTAATATCTTTAAAGAATATTTTTGCAATAAATGGAATTCCATTAGAGATTTTTTCGGACAACGGTCCTCCATTTAATTCAAATGATTTTCATAATTTTGCCAAATTATACGATATTCAATTATCCACCTCGAGTCCCCGTTATTCACGTTCAAATAGAATGGTAGAGCGAATGATTCAGACAGTGAAAGCGTTGTTAACTAAAGCATATCAAAGTAAAGAAGATCCATTCCTAGCAATTTTAAATTACAATACGACATCTAAACAGGATTTACCAGCACCTTGTCACTTGTTAATGGGAAGAAGGTTACGCATACAACTTCCAGTTAGCAAAGCAATTTTAATAACAAATTTTCCTACTAAAGGAATACAGGCTAAATTAGAGGCAAATCAGTCGATTCAGAAAGGATACTACAACGTAATTACAAAACGTTTACCGGAATTGAAACGTAACCAGCCTGTACTAGTTCAAGAAAAAATTCGAAACTGGAAACCTGGTACAATCATTAATAAATCTGGTCCTAATGATTTTAATGTACTAGTAGATGATGCGACATATAGAAGGAATAAACAGCAACTTAGGCATTTTAACATACGTTCTCCTTATGATACAGGAAATAAATTGCCAGTTCCTGAAACAGTTGGAGAGGAACAAGAGCAGGTTGACCATCAGCATAAACCCAACCTGAACTTTAACAGATTTTCAAGCAAAGAACTATCAATGAATCCTACTACAAGTTCTGATAATAACTCAAACCTAAGATATAAAACCACAAGTGGTAGAATTATTAAACCTCCATATAGACTAGGTTTCTGAAATGTTTTGTATAGTTTGTGTTCGTTAAATATTTTATTTATTTTTTTAAGAGGGGCGTGTCGTGTATTTAAAATATTAGTTATGACAGTAGAGATCAGAATAATGTCATATAGTTTTTGATGTAAAATTAATTAAATAAATATCTTCAAGTAGTGATTATTTAAATTATTGAAGTCCGTGCAAACGACGGACATCACAGTTTGTATGACCAATTCGTAGTCTTTCTATAACTACTTGTGACTGTCTATTAAGGTTTTGTGGTAATGTCCAGGGAAAGACAACCTGATTGTAATTATCTAAATGCTGTCCACCAGGGACCAACCAGAGACAGACATTAGTCTGAACCTGGGCAGCACCTCAACGTGCTCTAAGCAGAAGTCACAGCCATAGAAATCTGTGCTCAAGAAATGATACGGAGGTCATATACTGACAAAAGAATCCGCATCATCACTGAGAGTCAAGCAGCTCTCCAACTCTGAATGCAGTAGAGATACGTTCCAAAACTGTAAAAGACTGCCTTGAATCGCTGGCGAAACTGGCGGAACACAACAGCATACAACTTGAGTGGACGCGAGGACATCAGGGCAATGAAGGCAATGTAAAAACAGATAAGTTGGCCAAAGTATGTTCATCACTGGCAGGCCATCCAAGACAAAGACTAACGAATTACTAAAGCTGAGCAGAAAACAGCTGAGATGTGCAGTTGGAATCCTAACAGGACAGATCACACTGAACAGACACCTAGCCAATATAGGTGTGAAGGATAATCCAGAATGCAGGATGTGTGGTGAGGATGAAGAAACTCCTCACCACTTGCTATGTGAATGCACAGCCTTGGTGGCTGGGAGGTTTCCATACTTCGGGGGACTAACCGTGACCCCGAAAGAAATAGCCAGAGCTCCCATTGACCGTATACTCTCTTTTTGGAGAGGAATAGGATTAATGGGATAACGAGACTATGGGGTAAAATCACTGACCTCAATATATTAAATGAATAGCCTATACCATAGGGATGCGCGTGAAATTTTAGCCAAAATTGAAGAATTCAATAAAGGTGAAAGTCGTCGGCTACGGGGCTTTACGTCTTGCGCAGTATATATGTTTTGAGTTCTGAAGTTAGCAACACGTTGATGGCAACGCGTTGCTAACAAAGCAGTCCGGCAACGATCAGGTCGGAAATAAGTTTTGAGACATTATTGGAAAAATAAATCTATCATAAATACATGATTGCCTCAAAACTTATTTCCGTTGCCAAAAATTAATTGATAACGTGAAGTTGGCAACGTGTTTCCAGCAACGAGTGGCTTCCTACTGCGCAAACTCGGCAGCCCCGTGCGCAAATTGTATTTGTACCATTTTTCATCTCACACATCGGCTATCCATTTAATATATAGAGGTCAGTGGGTAAAATAAGCTTAAGCTTCAGTAGGGCGGGGCTATTGGCACCTCGACCAAAAAGTGCTGTCTCCTCCCTTTGCCACATAGATTGCCATTCATTCGTTTCTCGCTTCTTCCAAGTATTTGTGAGATCTTCTGGGCGAATTTTTATATCTCGGGATCAGTCTATCTCGGTGGCCTGGCGTGTTGCTTGATCTGCATTTTCAGTCCCCTGTATTCCAACGTGACTTGGGGTCCACAAAAACGCAATGGTCTTGCCGGTTGCTTCTATATCATATAAAATACATAATATTAGGGAGACAAGTGATTCGAGGTGAATTTATTTTTAATAGCGATAAGGCTACTTTCAGAGACAGACATATGAGAAAGCGGTGATCATTGGCAACTTGAGAGTACTTTAATGCTTCGTAGATAGCGTGCGGTTCTGCTGTGAAAATTGAGGCATTGGGATGTAATGACCAGGAAAAGGTTATCATTTAGTGTGACTAGCGAGCTCCCCATGCCATATGTTGTCTTGGAGCCATCCGTGAATGTTGTAGGTACTTGTTTATGTGTTCGTGGAATATGACTTTAATTATGGAATTACTAAGGTCCCTCTTATTGTCTGTCTTCATTTGGATATCCACTTTTAGAGAAGGAAGTTTCCAGTAAGATGTTTTATGTAATTCACTACCTGGGGTAAAGTGGCGTCTCCAATTATATTTGGTGGTTTTGATATGGTAGGCCTTTCGTATGTTTTCTTTTTTCTTTAAATGGAATACCCTGTATATTTTTAGATATTTGGAATCAGCTCGTTTTTGCAATCTGCCAATATAGAGTTTTGCTAGTCTATACAGGGTATTTCAAGAGATATAGACATTTTCATATCGAAATCCTCATAATATAAGCGGCCTGTACCTTTTTGAAGATAAGAAGTTACATTATTTTGTCATGAGAAGCTGTACTATATTGTCTAATTTAGTAGCAATAAATTATTTTCTTAATTTGACATTATTTGGAAACAGGGTGAGTCAAAACTCGGATCTACGAATTTCTCAATTTTTTTAAATGGAACACTCTAAATTTTATACCAGCATTATAAAGGTTTTTTATTCTTATTTAAGTTTTATTAAGCATTTCCTATACCTAAAACTTCAATTTTCTGAGATATTATGGGCCTAGCAGGAAAAACTGCGTTTCATTAAACTTATTCCAGATTTTCACGTTAGCTAGGGAAAAACACATTTTCTTCGTCTGTTTAACTAGTATATAAATAAAAAAGTGCCGGAAGATATGAACTGAAAAATATTATGAAAAACGATAAATTTATTAGAAAATATTTTCATTTTATTTATTTATTCTGACAATTAAACACATCTTTTAATTAACATTTTAATTAAAAGTTATAATAACTATTCATAATGACCTCCTGCTGCATCTAGACAAATTGAAGTCTATCTTCAAACGACTGGTTTACATTTATAAGCATACTGACATTAATATTTTGGAACACATTTCTTATTCTAGTTTTAATATCGCCTTTTGTAGTAGGAGGTACTTTATATACCTCATTTTTCACATAACCCCACAAGAAAAAGTCAACCTTGGTCAGGTCGGGCGACCGAGCTGGCCAACTATTGCCCCTCCCCTGCCTATCCACCTTTCCGGAAATTGATTGTTGAGATGGTTGTATATTAAAGCGGTGTGGTGAACTGAAGCCTCATCATGCAAAAACCACATTTGATTTCGAAAAATATTGGATATATGTTGAAGTAATAGGGGTAGATGGTCCTGAAGAAAGTCTAAATAGACTACGCCATTAACATGTCCTTCAAAAAAATGTGGTCCGACTACATAATTTCCTATAATGCCACCCCAAATATATGAAAAGTGGCTTCATCTCCAAAAAATACTAAATTAGAAAAATTTCTGTGTTCATTAATTTTACCCTGCGTCCATTCACAAAATTGGATTAGCCTTTGAAAATCTTGGTCAACCAATTCTTGATGCAATTGGATACGATACGGGTGCATTTAATTTTTTGATAAAATCCTTTGAACTGAAATTCGACTTATGCCAATTAGTCTTGCGATGTTTCTTGAGCTAGTATGAGGATCTTCGGTTACACTTAGGAGGACATTTAACTCATTTTCTTCTGTTGAAACAGTTTTTTTGAGTGAATTTTTCTCACACAAGAGAGTTTTTGTGCGCTGAAACCTACCCAATACCTTCTGAAATGCCCTCTTGTTTGGCTCCCTCCTTTCTGGGAATTTCTGTTTATAGATTCGGGTAGCAAGTAAACAATTTGTATCATTCTCACCTAGTACAAAAATCATATCTACCTTTTCTTCTGGGCAGAAATACATATTGGTGATATAAATCTAATTTTGTCAGAAATAATTAATTCTTAATTGTAACAGAGCGAAAAGCTTCTAAAGAAATGTCAAATTATATGAATTGTTTGTTTATGTCAGAATCACAGCCTTCTTGTTCAACCATATGAAAAGTCTACCTTTAAAATAGAATTTACTGAATTTTATTTTCTATTTTGAAATTTCTTTTTTCTGATTTTTACAATAAATATATTAATTTATTTCAACTTTTTAATTTAGTAGAAAAATTATCTCAATGAATCCTCTACATGGATATTATTAAATTGCGTTATTTATTTGGAAAACAAATAACTTTCCGATTCTTAAATTATTATTTTTTGATTTAAAACTACATTTACACAATTTGAGTAGTAATATTATAAATTTAATTACAATTAGTTAAACAGACGAAAAAAATTGTGTTTTTCCATAGCTAACGTGATAATTTGGAATAAGTTTAATGAAGCGCAGTTTTTCCTACTAAACCCATATCTCAGAAAATTGAAGTTTTAGGTATAGGGAATGCTTAATAAAACTTAAAGAAGATAACGAAACCTTTATAATGCTTGTACAGCAGAGAGGGTGTTCCATTTAAAGAAATTGAGAAATTCGCAAATCTAAGTTTTGCCTCACCCTGTTTACAAATAATGTCAAATTAAGAAAATAATTTATTGCTACTAAATTAGACAATATAGTACAACTTTTCATAATGACAAAATAATGTAACTTCTTATCTTTAAAAAGATACAACGTGTTCATATCTTGAAGATTTCGATGTGAAAATATCTATATCTCTTGAAATACCCTGTATAGTCTAGCAAGGCTCTATATTGGCAGATTGCCAAAAATGAGCTGATTCCAAATATCTAAAAATATACAGGGTATTCCATTTAAAAAAAATGTATGTTTGGTTCGTCCTGCAATTATGTGACACCCAGTATTCTTCGTAATAATTTTAGATGGTGACCGTCAAGGATGCCTACAATTTTCGTTAGGAAATGTTTTTTCTATTTCTTCTAATAAAGGAGGTATTGGACTTTGTCGCACTAATGGGCCACCCCCTGTATAATAAAAAAAAGTTAATTGATAGAAATGTTTAAAGCTAAATTATTTTTTGCCAGTGGGCATATTGTTAAAAAACGTATGCTACCGACCATTCGATGGAACATGACTTTGGCAGGAACAAAAAATAGTTCTGTCAGGCATTGGCCCGCTGCTGTGCCTGCAGACTCCATTTTGTGAAAACACAGCCTAAATATAACACAAAAAATAAGAAATTAATTTTAAGCAGATCTTTAAAAAAAGAGTGACACTGCTCCCGTACTATCATTGTAAATGAATCAGGACTCTTGTACACATACCTTTAACTCATGTTCATATATGCTGATTGACACAAAGAATAATGCCGAGGATTGTTTTTTTCTGGATTATCTTGAGTCATCTCTATTGACATATCATGTAAAGAATGAGGTACTTAAAGAATTTAATCAACCTGCGAACATTTCAATCAAATAGCTGGGTTTTTCAATAGATTATTTATTAGACGTCTATATCTTGTCACTACTATATTATATACTTAACAACAGAATCTTTATTTGTTTATTATTATCCGAGAGTAAATATGGAACTTGCGTGATGGCATATTTACGTCAAGTAATGACAAAGGGTTAGTCCTTGCGCTTAATGATTTACAGTGTATAGGCATGCTATGAAATATAGGTCTCAATAATTTAAATAGGCTAAGACTTGCAAAATAAATAATAATCATAACAATAATAATGTCTTTATTCATCGTCAGTTGATACAGTATAATTTACAATAATTTAAAAGAGATGTGTATAAATAACCAGTGGTGAAAATATTATATGGAAAAAAAAATAAGTGAAGAGTGAGGTATCTCTTCCACTTAACACCCTTTTTTTCATATAATATTAAAATAAAAATTATATTAATTCCTGTAAAATTATTTTATCAAATAGTTAAATTAATAAACTATAGTTTATTTCAAAAGTTAAAAAATCAACATAGGAGAAAAAAAATTCTACTAATTTAAGTACAGAGGAGGTAGGTTTTCACATTACAATGTGAAATCAGGAATATTTTTATTTATTGTTTCTTATGTTTTCTTTTATTAGGTAGTGGAAACTCTTGTGTGTATATATCAGTTCTTTTAGTTTCAGTTTGAGTTAATCTTTTAAGTTCATTCGGTAGCAGTTAATAGCATAAAAAATTCTAGTTGCAATGATGTATATGGTATAAATAACTTAACTCTTAAAGAAACCAGTGACATAATTGTACACCCACTTACTCTTTTTATTAATGCCTGTAGTCGTGAGGAACACTTCCATGGTGTATTAAAAGTTACCGAAGTTTTACCGCTTTTTAAGAAAGGTAACAATAATGTTCTAGGTAACTACCGTCATATCTCCATCATCCCCGTATTTGGAAAAATCATTGAAATTATTCTCAAAAAAAGACAAATTTCTTAGACCGCAATAATGTTTTAAATTGTCGTCAATTTGGTTTTAGAAATAAATGTTCCACCACTATGGAAGTATTTAAATTAGTGTGCGACATAGTTGAGGGCCTTGAAGGGGGGCGAACATGTAGCTATTAGCTTGTGTGACCTCTCCAAAGCCTTTGACTGTGTCTCACATAAAATACTTCTGGAAAAGATGTCACACAAATTATCAAGCTCTATATTCATGCTACGTAGGTTAAAAAATCAACTCAGTTCTAAAACCTTAAGAACCTTAAGAACCTGCTATTTTTCATTATTTCATTATCATATTAATTATGCTATCCTCCTATGCAGAAGAAAGCAGTCGAGTTAATTGTTAATGCAGGTTGTAAGGATCACTGTTTACCAATATTTAAGAGTCCTGGTATAATGCCGGTTCCTTCTCTTCACATTTATGTTACTTTATTTGAAATTCACAAGAACGTAAATTATTCTTGTACTAATTTAGATTTTCATTCTTATGGCACTAAGTCTGTCAATACAAAAAAAAAAACAAAGTCACAGAAAAATTCTCTAAAACTTGAATCACATAATTTTAATAGTTTCAAGAACTTAATAAAAACACACATTTTAAAATATGGTTTCTATTCAGCTGATGAATTTGTAAACACATTTTGTTGATATATTTCAGTTTAACCTCTGCTTGTTTGGTATGCTCTGACCATTTCGTGGGAGCTTGCCCCTTCTTTCTTTTTTCTTGTATTCTTTATATTGTGTGAAGTATTTGTACATGTAATGATGTGTATACATTTTTTATATTTTTATATTTTTACATTTTCTATTTTTGACTTGCCAAAAACGAGAGCAAAAACGTGTTTTGTATCTTGGTCAAATGAAACATCAATCCATCATGTTATAATATTTGAGAATATTAAATGAAAATAGAAGACGAACGTTTATGCAGTGAGGTTGAATGTTTTGGAGGTAATATAAGTTTACGTTACCTGGTATTTAATTCATGTTATGTTATGTCCCCATTTCAATTTTTTCAATTCAATTTTTTTTTATAAAAGTAGATAAGGATTCCACCATTTATAAGGTTTGTTCCAACTCTTATATAAAACCGTAATTTGATGGTTCAACGCATGCGCCATGTGTTTTTGGGAACGCCAAAAACATATGGCGCATGTGTTGAATCGTCAAATTACGGTTTTATATAGGAGTTGGAATAAACCTATAATATAACTCCCTGATACAAACAACAGCTATAAAGTTCTCTTCTTTCACGCGTGTTTGAGTAGTTGATTCCTTTAATTTTCAATGAAACCGAGTCATACTTTCTTGAACCAAATATTAGCCTGATACAGAAATTTTGGACTTGTTGAATTCGTGTTTCTTCTGTTTTAGTAATACAGAAGTATAGACCACATCCGCCAAGTCAAAATATCTCAGTACAAGTCAATTGCATACAATTTTTTTATCCATTGCGACCACTTTGTAAATCAACTTTAGATTGGAATATACTTTTTTCATACAATGATTAATATGTTCATTAAATCTCAACAAATGGTCTACACATCCACACCCAAATTACGAGCACAACGTACAAAATTTTGTTTTTCACCATTAGAGAAATATTCTTATTTATCTAAACATATCTATATACTGCATTTTAATTTATTACCAAGAAGCATTATATTGGACTTGTCAGGGTTTATTGTCAACCAGCAATTTTTTGAGGCCAATGTTAAAACCAATGTAAGAATACAAAAGTTAGGTGTAAAATACTGACAACCACCTCCTAAAACTACCCCTTAAAGAGAAAGTTTGACTGATACTAAGTAAACTAGTGTCTAGGTGGGCGATATCTGAATTTTTTTTTTAAATAATTTTATATAAAGTATCTTTATTTTTGGATTATCAGTGACAGAAATTATTTTTCCTTTTCAACTTATTAAATATGTTATTAAAATTGTTTCTATATTTGAAAATGGATGTCTATATAAGAAATTGCATTAATAATCTCATTGAAACATATACAGTTAAAAATATTATTGAATTTAATACTTTAAATAATATTGCACAACAAAATTTTAAAATTTTTCACATGAACATTCGAAGTTTAATAAAAAATGTAGACGAATTGTCTGTATTTCTAAAATTGTTTGAACAAGATTTTTATGTAAAAATATTAAGTGAAACTTTTCAGATACTTGATTTAAATTTATTTAAGAAGATTGGGTATGGTGTGTTATATACTGAGAGTAAAATAAATAAAAATTTTAATATATATAAAAAGTAATCTAACGTATGAATTATACAATTTAACAGATCTCCCAAATAAATGCAATTAAATAGTTAACTGGCAAATAAAAAAAATTTAACTTCTTTCTACACATCACCCAGTACGTGTCCTCATAATTTTAATAGACACTTATTAAGTTACTTGAACAATGAAGAAAAAGTTGATATAAATATTGTAGTAGGTGACATAAACATAAACATTCATTCTGATAATGATTTTGCCCAAGATTATTTGAATATTTTAAATCCAAATGGTTTCATCTCATACATTAATAAGCATACTAGGATTCAAAATACCCAAAAATTTTGCATAGATTATTTTTTTATAAAATGCAATCTTGACAAAATGTACCTTATTTTATGTGAAGAAAATATAACAGATCCGATCATAATTCCTATTAAAAATGAATAACGGCATGAGATAGTAAACCAAGTTTATTATAAAAGGTACATTCATTATCCAAAATTAGAGAAAGATTTAATTAAAAGAGTTAATTAATTATAGACCTATCTCATTAATTCCTAATGTAGCAAAAATTTTCGAAAAAATTATTAAAATTCACTTTACTAACTTTTTTAAAAAATATAAAATTGTATCGGAAAATCAATTTGGATTTCAGCAAAATAAGACAACGGAAGATGTAATAGCCACATTGTTTGAACTTCACGTCCAACATCAGGTTTTAGCGATTTTATATAGTTATATATAGAGAGACTGAGCAGTCTTACCTTTGTCTTCTCGTTCGGGCCGGATGGTTATTAGATCGGATGTTCTTGATCTGGCCAGATTACTCTACTCGTAGTCCCGTCAAATATATATAACACACAACACATAAAAAATAGCGAAAGTAGCGAATTGCTTAGTATATAATAGCGAAAAAAGCGAAACGAAATGTATGCATCGAAAGCCTCGATGCTAATCCCCTTGGCGGGTTATTTTCTGTTTCTCGCGCAGGAAGGCTGACTTACTAGCGCTCTCTATATATTTCACGCGAAATCTTAGAACACAATAAAATGATACCTATTTATTATTGCCAATCAAAGAAAATTAATAAAACAATTACTATATAATTTAAACAAACAAAAAAAAACTATATTAAGGACGAAACACACATTAACACATATATGTAAAGAATTTGACGAAAAACTCCATCACTTTGCATATTCGTTGAACTTGTAAAAGCTCTTGACACTGTGTGTCACAAGCGTTTATTATATAAGTTTAAAAAACGGCATCAGGGAAATTGCCTTGAGCTTACTAAAAAACTATTTATCGGTGAATATCCAATACGTGAAAATTGATGATGCTGTTAGTGAGACCAAGACAATACAGTACGGGGTACCGCAAGGAACACTACTAGATCCTATCTTATTTACTTTATACATTAATTTGTTTTTAAAAAGTGTAAGATTCTGAGCTTTGCCGACGATACCGCCGTATTTTTTAATTAAAAAAAATATGTATATTAAAAAATGGCTAGATTATAATCTATTGACCGTCAACTTTAATAAAATATTTCATATGCCTTTCAGCTCATATAGTAATAACTTACCCTTACTTACTTGGTACATTAAAAATATACAGCAATCTATTAATCCCCGAATCAACATCTATTAAATATTTTGGAATAGTATTTGATAGACATCTACGTTGGGACTTACAAATTAATAATTTAGTAACAAAAATTAGAGGACTGCTCCTAAAAATTAAATATTTTAAATCTTATCTAACCATTAAGCAACTAAAAATATTGTACTATGCCTTAATACAATCCCAACTCCCATACGATATAATATGCTGGGATGGAGTATGCAACTGCTGTCTGAAAAAAAAACTATTGTTCAGAAATGGGTATTAAGAATGATGTATAATAAAGACTACAATGGTTCGTCAAATGATGTGTAAAAAGAAACTGAAATATTTTATTTACTATAGCTTTATTGCATTAGTATACTTACCTTCAGTTTTAAGAATAAGAATAACATATTACCAACTGAACACCAATATATAAAAATATGAGAGAAATGATCAAAAATACAAATAAGTAACATAATTTCAAGTATACGAAAAGATCCCTACCCATAACAAACTTGCTATGTGTCACTTACCCAATTATGTCATAATTACCCGAATGTGTCTCCTTTCACTGAATTTGCCTAACACAAAGTAATGAATAAAGAAACTATAACACTTGTAATAGAACTAACTTTACTTCTGAATATGAGTACTAGGTACTACTACATCACAAACAAATAGAATGTTCTACTTCTGTGATTATTTATGTTTGTTTACTATTTTTTTTTATGTTTGTAATATTATATTTATGAAATTTCGTAAATAAACGTTATATTATTATTATTATTATTAAATATTGAAAAACAATATTGGAACGGCCTGTATACTTAACAACAGTCACCAGTATCTTTATTTGTTTATTATTATACGATAGTAAATACAGAACTTGCATGATGACATTACTCAAGTATTTACATCAAATAGTGACCAAAGGTTAGTCCTTGCGATTAATAATTTACACTGTGGAGGTATGCCATGAAATATAGGACTCAATAATTTAAATGGGCTAAGACTTATTTTATTACACATGTGGAACCTTTAAGTTGGTAATACCTGCATATATTATTTTACTCTACAACCGTACACATGTAGTTGTTGGATATCTCATTTATGAAATTTATGTTCGACATAATATGTACACTAGGTGATACATAGCTCTATTAGAGCAGTCCACATGTGTGGAAAATAAATCTGAACTGTAATCTGTCATCATAAAATATGCAATGATATAGACGAATATTTAAGCAGGCATGGTATGTGTAGGTTTCCTGGATAAGCAATATAATATAATATTAATAAAATTAAAAATAGAAGTCTTTTGGAGTGTTTAGTCGAAGTTGAAAATTATATCTTAATCAAAATTATGCCCGTTAGCGTGAATAGGTATTTTAATTGCATTTAGATTTAAAACCAATTAGCTAGTATAAAGACATTTCGTGGGCTCAGAACCAGATGGTTCCAAGCGCCAAATCTAAAGCTGTTCAGGTGAATAATTTTAAAGTTTAGCATATTACAAATCACATAAGCAAAGTAATTATATTAATTTGAAATACTCGTGTTATTATATCTATTCATTTGGGATCTGATCCGTGGTTATTAAATTGTATAATGTAATACATTTTTTAACAGAGCAAAAGAAAATTTGCGAATCCTCATGTAGTTAGAACTTCGAGATTACTTTAAGTCACTATTCAAAAGGTCACATAAGAATGGGCACTATGCAAATTAAAAGCAGAATGTTCCAGGGAGACTCTCTCGCCTTTATTGTTTTACTTAGCGCTCGTATTCCTCTCAAACCAACTAAACAAACAGAGAGTTTTGTTTTGAAATAAGTGGTGACAATAGAGTAAACCACCACTTTTGTTTGGTCGACCTCAAGTTATTTGCCAGGAATGAAGCTCAACTAAAATAAGAGCTGGATATCGTCAAATCGTTCAGTGATGACATTAAGATTGAATTTGGCTTAGACAAGTGTGCTGCAGGGGTTCACCAGTAACGAAAACATGTGACAAGTCAGAACATCGTACTGAATGATCAACCGGCAATACGAAGTATGGATTTTGAGGAAACGTACAAAAACCTGGGTGTTAAGAGTGTGCCGGAATAGATAACCAGAAGGCTTCAAATGAAGGAATTATATTTATTGATAAAAAAATGCGTTTAAAAATAAGAGGCATAAAAGAAAGATAAAACAACGAAAAAGTGTTTGTTTTTTCTTGATCTCTCAAAGTAATACTTTCGTGTAGGTTTGATCTTGAAGTGACATCAACTTATATGCTAATACTATTCGCTAAGTTTCTTTATTTGCATGGATGATAACATGATAAGAAACGCACTTTATGGATGGTTTTTCGACATCACTCGATCATCGCGAAAAATTATCGATGTCTCTGAAACTGTTTTGTATGTCGAAGAAATTTTTTTCTTGAATAGCCAGTGAAATAAAAAATCCACATTTCTATAAACATTGAAATGGAGGCGTGCCCTACAGCACATTCCCGGAGGATAATTTGCATTCCAGTTATTATGATTTTTTTTTCGCGTGGGCGATGCTAGATCGTTCTCCCGTATCTCCGACATGCTCACGGGAGAAGCGCCAGCGAATTATCCACAGCCACTCCCCGCAGCTAGCTGTGTGGCTGTAGATTCCAGATTCGTATGCCCCAAGAAGACGGAGGGACCCCAGAATAACTGCCTTCTGCATTTGGCCTGCCAACCACTCGGCTGACTTTTGGCAAGCTGGTATGGTCTTTAATTCCGAAAGCAGCGTAGGCCTCATTCCACCAAGTACACTGATTATCCAGACGACCATCTTGACCGAGTAGTCTGGGTATAGCACTCGGAGCTCATACCGGTATTTAGTCTGTTTTTCCCCCCTCCTTCAAGATGACGTTTGTCTCAACAAGTGCCGAGAACTCCATGACATACATCATATTGGTTTGGTGGCCGAGGAGGACTATATCATGCTTGATTGCTTGAATCTGCCTGACCGTCGGGAACGAGTAGTTCCAATAGATTCGGCACTTCTCGTGAGAACGAGAAGTGCCGAGAAGTCGAGAGACGAGACGAGAACGAGAACGAGAACGAGACGAGAAGTCGAGAGACAACGGGCTCAATCTCTCCGGGGACATAAGGCAGCACTGATGTTTGGTCTACTTGGTCTACGAGTGCCGTAGGTGGTAGTACAGCACTCGTATTTAGGTTAAGTTTACTATTGTTTCAGACCTGACATGCGCTGTAGCGTACACTAAAGATGGTTAAAGTGTTAATGTGTAGTCTTTAACTCAGTTTTGTTTAGTTAGATATGTTAACTTAACACATTCAATAACTCAAGTAGCACAAACTCAAGCACAAATATGCTATTCAGCTGTGATAATAATGCAGCCACTAAAACGTTTCAAAGGCATTTGTTTAGTTATATTTTGGTCATCTTATTTTAGTCGTAGTTTAGCGTAAAATTTAAAAACGAAATAGCCACGATGATCTCTTTTTAGCTATGTACTAGTCATTACTAGTAGCCATAATATCGCCATGCAGGTTTGGTTATAAAGTCGTTTTCAAGATATCACATATGGGAAAGCAATTAAATAGTAACAATGTTAAGTCCTAATACTGCCATTCTAGCTATAAAAATGGCTAGAACATGGTGACATGGTTTTTTTTATTAATATAGTGTTGATATCCAAACTATTACTAAGAAATTGGCCTAAACATGACTATATTAGTTAGGCGGTTTTCTTAGCTGTTATTACCGAATTATGACTAAAACAAAATACTCTTATTAAATGACCAAGTATTGATAATGTTGAAAACTTTATATATATACGCAAATAAGTTTCATATCAACAGAAAAATAAGAATGAAATGTAAAAGAAAATATAAGCATAGTTCCACAATTATTGGAAAAGGAATGTCGCCTAAAAGTAAGTTCAAAGAGTAGGTACTTACGGTAGGTACTTTCACGGGATGTTTTCGTTGACGTTTGTGTCTACAAAAGCTTATGCATTAATTTAAATATTTAGATTATTACAGTGAAAATGTCAACCTATCGTCTCCATTAGTGTCCAAGAATGCCGACATTCCATTTTCTATGGCTCTAACCATCATTAACGTTTTAATATTATTCCTTTTTATAGTACAATATTGTTATGAGTATTTTGAGTTTGGTTTTGATTGCGGATTAGTCAACAATGTAGGTATGTTTTTGTATTTGACCAGTACAGTTGGCTATTTACTACCTACCCAACTTGAAGCAACTGCACCAAGGAAAATTTGCTCCTCAATGGTTTCCTCCACGCAATACATTTTCAGAAACTTTAGTAAAAAATTTTAATTTGGTTGGAGAAAGGAAATGTAAAAACGTTGGAGAAACAAAGGCCAAACCCATTAACCCAAAAGCAGTTAAAAGAAACGTAAAAAAGGGAGGTTATGTCTTTCATAGTATAGCGAAAACTCGCTAACCACTTCAACCAATTTTCTGGTAATAGTTTGGCCAATATGACCGGTTAAATTTGCCATTTAACGAAAAAAGTTTATTAGATCTTTTACAGTCATATTCTGGCTTATTTCTAGCATCATTAGTGAAAGCATATGCCAGTTATGACAACTTGCCACCATGTTTTCTATTAATCAAGAAGAACCCGAACGGCGGCCATTACGTTCATTTTTAATACATTATTAATTATACCTATAAAATAAAGTTTTGATTTATTAATTCGATATTTTATAAAGTTTTAATAACTTTACCATCGATTGTGCTTCTTCAAATTACAAAATGTTTGTATGTATATATTTCAAATTAATTTAATTATACTCAAAATTTAGAAATTTCTGGAGGTCCCTTTGTTTTTATGAATATTTTATATAAGTTTACAGAAAAAATTCGTGCGTTGATAAAATTTACCCTCTTTATTGACTATGCAATTATGATGTTCATATAATTTTAAAGATGAACAAACTATAAGTATGATGGACGTCCATTATTTTATCTAACAACACCTGCCTAAAGCCAAAAGATGACCATAATAGTGTTCTTGTTCTATTTTATGCCTAAAAGTCATGATTTAATCACGGTGAAGTAGATACATCACCGCTTTCGCCATAAGAGCCATTTCATAACTAGTAACAAAGCAGCCACAAAAATCAAAAAGAGAGCCAAATGAGTTGCACATGCGTTATGGTTATTTGGCTCCAGTTGCGTTTTGATAACCAAGATTTGATTCCCCATTTTCGTCACCATTACGTTTTCAAAGCGTAATAATTCAGTTCTAATAATCGCCTCTATAACCAAATAGCCATTCTTTTTAGCTACTGTAACATGATGATGACCAAAATACAACTCCTTGTGCTACTTGGGAAGGCTTGACAATCCGTTAAGTAATATTAAGTGGCGTTTACGCGCAAGAATTTCACTATTAAGATCGTTCTTAGTTTTAACGTTACCTTAACTCTTCGCGTTAACATGGTCATTGCCTTCTCGATAAATTCAATATTTGCTCACTATTACTGCATTCTGCTTGATCAAAAGGTAGTGACATCTCATATTGGTATTTTTAAGGACTATTAATATTCCATTATTTATTATTATTATTATTATTTACAAACGCTACCAAAATTCACTGTGAATGGTATCACTCCAATAAGAATACATCAAATAATGTTAATGCAAGAGATTGCAACTCTGTCGTATGTTTTGGCAGATTTGATAGAAGAAAATAATTCTATGTACCTGCAAAAGTTTTCATTTAAAAAATTTCATTACATTTCCACAAATTTTCACGCAAGATCAAGTTTTATGTATAAATCTCCGAGGTTTCTTAACAATTGAAACTTAAAATACTGCTACGATATCCACTCCAGTCCATTTTAAAATTAGCTTTAGGCAATATTATAAGTTTTTTAAATTCATACAAGGTTAATGCATTCCAACACACCCGTAACAATTAAATAGTAATTATAATTTGCTGCACTACATAAAACGTTTTTTCGACTACACCGACTTTGTTTAATAACCAAAACGCTATATAAACTAAATTACCTGCAAAAAGTATTTAAATATCTAATTTTCGTAGTCGTGTAGATAATAAATGCTTTTACATATCAGCTGATTCGGATTATAACAGTAGGCCGACGACGTTCAAAACAGTCGAGAGCTATTCATGATTCAGGAAGTAAGCTGGAGGGGCAAGTATACAGTTAGTCAGATCCAGTCGGCCTTGGAATAAATGCATACACCTTTAACACTACCACTACCTGCCACACGGTTTAGGTAACCCTTGTCGCTGTCGTGGAAACTAATACCTGAGAACTTTTATCAAACAGCTAATGACCAAATATTATCATTAATAACTTCGAGAGATATCTGATTACCGATAAACCATTCATGGGTTCATGTTTATTTTCCTTATGGTCACGGTGTGCTGGTATTGTGGCTTAAGCTTATAATTACGCAGTTGTTAGGTAATAAATATAAATTTTTATTAGAATTCTACTTGGAAGCCGTAAACAATATATTACTGTCAATTTAAATACAAAGAAATTAAACATTTATCTGTGAATTGTGAAACGGGATTTCTCATGATTTATAATTAAGTAAATGTTCGCGAAAACTGATGGACTTTATTTTCCCATATTTCATATAGAGAAATTAGCTGCAATTTGAAAAGTTAGTTACAAACATTAAAATGACCATTTGATTAAAGGACCCAGCAATGTGGCAATGGAAATTGGTTCTCTGTCAATTTCGCTCAAATTCTAGTATGATGTTCCTTTGACCTTCCTGAACAGAAGCCTCCTTGGGTACCTTCTAACTTCTTTCCTTTAAGCTACAGAAGCCTCAGCAGATGCTGGGATCTCAAGGAATGATAACTTATATATAGTGGAGTCAATAGAGATTTTCACTTCGGAAAGATTCCCGGAAGCGGTAGCTTTTGAGAAGCTATGAACATGTCAGGAACAACATACCAAAAGTTACCAACAATAGCCCTTGAGCATAATTTATTATTAAACAAATTAGTTGCAAACTACCAGTCTTTGTCAAATATATCTTAAAATATATTTTTTCTTCAAAAAGTAATTGCGCCATTCGAAAGTATGGGAAATTTCACATCAAAAATGTACATGAAGTTATTTTGTACGATCAAAAATGTAGGCTCCAGATTTTTTTGTTTAACGCACGAAAATGGAACGCGGAGACACTAAATGCGGCGCGCGGCCTCGGGCGCGCTACACTTAATTTATTGTAACTTCTGAACTAATTAATGCAATTGACCTTACAAAAGCTTAAATGAAAGAAGAAACATGTAGCTATTGGATTATTATAGTTTCAAATATAAATATGAATGTATGTAGGAATAGTAAATATATGAAGTCGGAACATAAAGAGATTTGCGATGAAATAGGTAAAAGCTTTACTATTTCTAAAAATTTGAAGATAAAAACTTGGGTCTTTCACAATTTAGTCTTAAAGTAATGTATAAAAAGATCCGATGAGTGAAAAAAATCTAAAAAATTTACTTTTAAAGATGTACACTAAAATGATAAAATTTGATATATATATAACTAATTTTAAGCACCTATTTCTTTGGTTTAAATCGCGTTACTAGATCTCTATAGGTGCGACTGTTAAAGCTTGAAATGTGTACATTAAGATGTTTCAAGGGGATTTACCTTAAAAATTAAATTAATCCCCTTTCTTTTACGAAAATTAAAAAGAAATTTTTTTTGCTCTAAAATTCGTGATATGTGTAAAATAAATGTTAGTAACTTTTATAGAAAAAATATTTAGCCTACCTATGCAGCATACGTTTATAGTAGGACCTCAATAAGTAAATTTGATAATGAAGAAATTTTGGAATATACAGTGTGTCCCAGGATAGATGTAACAAGAGGTGTAATGGATCAAAAATTTTAGAATTTTGGAATGGTATTTCGGGATTGAGTCCTGCTTGTTGTAAATCTAAAGTATACCAAAAATGACTTGATTTGGTGTTTTATAAGCAAAGTTGTAAAAATCACCACTAATAAAGTACCTTTATTTTTCAAAATATGAAAAAATTCCACTAAGAAAAGTTATTTAGAATGCAATTTTATACCTCTATACATATTTCAGGAATATAAAATTATTTTTTTGAAACTTCCCATTTTTTCAATAAATTAGTATTTTATTTTGAACCATTCAATTAAAACTGCATAGAAATTATGTTTTGTGAATTAATATTTAAAGTTATGTAGAAGCTAAAAGTAGGCTATGAGAAAAGCAGTGGATGATTAACATTTGCTTCTACACAACTTTATAGCCGGAGAACCGGCCGTCGAATATCCTATGAATAAGATACATGAAAAACTTTTTGTGAGTGATTAGTACTACCACAGACCTAAAGGGAGCCACCTTTTATACGAGCTAATTTTGCCCGCGTCATGGATTTTTAACCTCACTTCCCGTTACGATTTTTAATGTTTTCTTAAGTCATCAATAGTCCCTTGGGGTGAAGCTTTTACCCCACCGGACCGCAAGACAATGTATCCCCCATTTTCGAGGGCGCGGAACACGATGGTGATAATATTTTCCGACCTAGCGTCCAACCGCTACCCCCAAATGGAAAAAACCATCCCATTTTCCGATTTTCCGGTGCTACGCTTGCGAGGGCTTGCCAGATATGGTTTTTCTTGATCAGATTGAATGAAATAAGCAAATATTGACCACAGGTGACCTAACCCACTCACGGGGGTTGAAACTACCCCCACTCCCAATAACTAAATACCACGAAAACAGAGAAAATCAGCTGGAAAATGGTATACTCCCATTTTTGAGGGCGAGAAATACGATGGTGATAATATTTTCCAACCTACCCTTTACCCACTACCCTTAAACCTGAATATAACCCCCTTTTCAAACTTTCCGGTGCTAGGCTTGCGAGGACCTATCGTATTGTTTTTTTTTTTTTTTTGGTCACTTAGAATAAAATAGTTAAATATTTACGACAAGTGACCTAACCCACCCCCCGGGGGTTGAATCTACCCTCATCCCCAATAACTAAATGCCACGAAAATAATGAAAATCGGCTGGAAAGCAGTATACCCCCGTTTTCGATGGCGAGGAATACGATGGTGACAATATCTTTCGACCTAGAATCTAACTGCTGCCTCCAAATCGAAAAAAACAGGTATTTTTCCGATTTTTCGGTGCTAGGCTTGTGAGGGCTTGTCGGATCGGATTTTTTTTTTTTGGTCAGTTTGAATAAAATAAATATATATTGACCACAGGGGTGAAAAAAAAAATGTATTGTGATTTAGTGTGTGTACAAGAACCAAAATCGCGAAAGGGGATGGGTTTTTTTCGATTTAGGGGTGAAGGGTAGGTCGGGAAATATTGTCACCATCGTACTCTCCGTCTTCGAAAACGGAGGTATACTGCTTTCTAGCTGATTTTCGTTGTTTTCGTGGCATTTGAGGTTGGTTAGGTCACCTGTGATAAATATTTAACTATTTTATTCTAACTGACCAAAGGAAAAAACGATGCGACAGGCCCTCGCAAGCCTAGCACCGGAAAATCGGAAAGGGGGTGGTATCAGGTTTGGAGGTAGGGGTGAAGGGTAGGTCGGGAAATATTATCACCATCGTATTTCTCGCCCTCGAGAACGGTTTTTCAGCTGATTTTCGCTGTTTTCGTAGCATTTAGTTATTGGGGGTGAGGGTAGTTTCAACCCCCGGAAGTGGGTTAGGTCACCTGTGGTCAATATTTACTTATTTCATTCAATCTGATCAAGAAAAACCAGATCTGGCAAGCTCTCGCAAGCGTAGTACCGGAAAATCGCAAAAAGAGGTGGTTTTTTCGATTTGGGGGTAGCGGTTGGACGCTAGGTCAGAAAATATTATCACCATCGTGTTCCCCGCCCTTGAAAAGGAGGGATACACGTCTTGCGATCCGCTGGGGTAAAAGCTTTACCCTAAGGGACTATTGATGACTTAAGAAAACATTAAAAGTCGTAACCGGAAGTGAGGTCAAAAATCCATGACGCGGGCAAAATTAGCTCGTAGCTGCGCCACTGACTCGGTGGCGCAGTGCTTAATGTGTTAGGCTTGCGACCACGGGGTCCCAGGTTTGAATCCTGGCTAGGGTATGGATGTGTAGTGGCGTTTTTCATGTGTTACCGAGATGGTAGCAGTGGACTAGACTGCGGTTGTGTGAGAGACAACACGGTCTAGTCGCTCTCCTCTCCTGAGTTCGAGTCTCAGCTGCGGCAGATGGCAATGTCGCAGGGAATGGGTGTTGTGATGTTGTCTGTGTGTGTGTCCTGGTTGAGTGGTAGACTCCGCCAGGACATTAAAATAAATAAGGCGATTAAAAAAAAAAAGATGGCTCCCTTTAGGTCTGTGGTAGTACTAATCACTCACAAAAAGTTTTTCATGTATCTTATTCATAGGATATTCGACGGCTGGCTCTCCGTCTATTAAATATGAATTCAACTCTTAATTCGCAAAAAATGGGAAGTTTCAAAAAAATACACATCTTCGCGGCGAGCAGTACGCATCACCTGCCCTGTACGCTGTGCTGTGTGTGTGTGTGTGTGTGTGTGTGTGTGTGTGTGTGTGTGTGTGTGTCCGCAGAGCACTGTAGAAGTAGTTTGGGCACTTTTTCACAGATTATCTTGTAATGCTAGGTACAATATCACATTTTCTCGGCTTCTTTTTAAGTTTTTATGAGAATATTTAAATTGAGTTTTTAATTGAATAGTGTTTTGAATTATTTTATTGCTTGATGGAAGTCGGTCATATTGGATCAGCCATTTTGAATTACCTTTTTTTGACATCATAATCTGTTTCAGCGACTTCAAAAACTCCCTTATATGTCAATTTGAATTAAATTTCTTTAAAATTTTTCAACTTATAATAATTTTGTTAAAAAAGTTTCTTTTTGTTGAAGTAAATAATAAACAATTTCCTCACGATTTTATGTTTATAACTTTTTATTTTAAGCTACGTAAAAGTGATATTAAAAGGTTTTAGGAAAATAGAAAACTTCCCGTAATTATTCCGAAATAACGCATATTTTCAGCCTCTATTGGCTCCAATAACACAGGTCAACAAAAAATACGTTCTGCTCCAAGGACTAAACCGAGGGGGCAACCGCTGAGGGGAAATAGTGTACAAATCGGAGGAATTGGGATGAAATTGAAGGTATTTCGGAAGGAATTGTTAGGTATTAAAGGAATTACAGGGGAATTTGGAGGAAATAAATATTATTACTAGGTATTAGAAGGGAATTAAGAGGAAATAAAAGGTATTAGGAGGCAATTAGACCGTAAAAATATCTTGAAGAATTATATACCAATTCTAATATAAAGAACGTCAGTGTTGTAAAAACATTAGCGCATAGATTAGCGCTAAAAATATCTAGTAAAGAAAAAATATTTAATTTAATTAAACTACCGATGATACTATGGACTTCTAGTGCAGTAATATAACGATTTATATCGGACAAAATTCATAAAGTTTTGAAAATTGGTAGAAATGTTAAGGATAGCATAAGAATTACTAAACCGAAAAGTTCCCACCCATAAATAGTGTGCTTCATCCCCTAGGACGGCGTTTCCACCCCCATTTTGAGGTTTTCTAGATTATCTCGGGAATGGTGCACTTTTTGATCAATTATTCCTTATAAAATTATCTATAAAAAACGTCTCTACACTTTTTTTTCCTAAAATTAATAGTACCGTGGGAAATAAGGCGCACACATATGGGTTGGTTCCGGTCAACACAATAAATTGTGATCTTTACTATAATCTACTTTAAAGTTCAACGCTAAAGCAGTAGCTACTAACCTCCACCTAAAATTATAATAAATGTACCACTTTCACCCTCTCACCTCTATAAAATAACGTGATTTTTAAAAAAGCGAAAATATCGTATATTGTACTTGTTTCCACGTCACCCTAGAAGTAATGTACTTGGCGTGTGGTGTCCCCTGTAGGCCGAATCCACTAATTATCAAAAGGTTACCTACGTTAATTAATCTTCATCGTCTTCCATAGATTCGACATTCTTGCACGCTTGTCCGTGGTAATGGTAACACATTGTGGAGTAACGTAAGCCTGCTCTTCTGCAACTGCACCTGTTTTTGCATGAACAAGAAATTAGTGTTATAACAGATTCGGGGGCCGGTTCTTTTGTTGTCATAGTTCGTGTTAATATACCGCCAACTCTTTTCCATCCCCAATCAGTAGCTTCTAGCGCAACGTTTTTCCATGTTTGAATTTGGTAAAAAACGCGATATGAGTATTGCCGAGCAGAAGCAGAAGTTGTTGGTAGTTTTGATAATATTACAGTATTGTTCGCTTTACCAACAAGTTTGTTAAAAGTCATGAATCCGTATACATCTAGACTTTTTTCTGTGGAGGTAGAGTTGTATAAAGCTAGAACAAATCCCTCTCCTACGTCTACAATTTCTCCATGACTAGCTTTTTCATTATTAAAACTTTGCACGATGTCTTGTAATACTTCAGTAATATAACAGTTAAAATTGTAATATATTGGACAAAGTTCATAAAGTTTCAAAAATTGCGTGCTTCATCCCCTAGAGGACCTGTTTCCACCCCCATTCTGAGGTTTTCCAGATTATTTCTGTAACGGTGCATTTTTCCATAAAAAACCTATATACAGAATTATTCCTTATAAAATTCTCTATAAAAAACTTCTCTAAACTTTTTTCCTAAAATTAATAGTACTTTGGTAAATGAGGCGCAAATGTAATCAGCGCAGGTCATATAATTCGCTGAATATCCGATGGCTATTTCCAAAGCTGTCTTTACGCGAAAAAGGTATAAATATATATCTGTACACCACCACAATGTAAAAAATTTCAATTTCTCCCACTACATCTCAGACGACCCAAGGTGACTGCATTATTTTAGAGCTTGCTGTAAACGCTGTTACTGTTCAGGGCTGCCAATGTGCGGGATTTTACGCAAAAACCGGGTATTTTAAACCCACTTTCGGGTAAAATAGAAACCGGAAGTCGGCCATTTTGGTTCTTTACATTATATAATTGGAAATTATATCCCATATTACTACACCAAATTTGAAAAAAATCTATTCGCCCATACAAAAGTTACAACAGTGTCCCTATCGGCTGAGCGACCCGGTATACAATATTCTCGCGTTATTTTATAGGGGTGAGAGGATTTTTTTATAATTTTAGGCGGACTTTAGTAGCTACTACTTTAGCGTTAAGTATTGAACTTTAAAGTAGATTATAGTAAAGATTACAATTTATTGTGTTGACCGGAACCAACCCTTATGTGTGCGCCTTATTTCCCACGGTACTATTAATTTTAGAGACATTTTTGATAGAGAATTTTATAAGGAACAATTTTGTATATAGGTATTTTTGTCAAAAAGTGCACCGTTTCCGAGATAATCTAGAAAATATTAAGGTATTAGGAGGAAATAAAGGTATTTGAGGAATTAGGGGAATTACAAGGAATTAAAGGGGAAATAAAGGGTATTTTTCTAGAATAGGTATTAGGTGTAAAAAATTTCGCCAGCGGTTGCCCCCTCGGACTAAACCTATCATGTTTTCATCGTTTTTTGAGGGTAAGTACCGTTGAATAATCAAGAATAAAATGACACTAGAGATTTCTGCTCAAAAAAATGCTCTAAATTGCAATAGACGGCAATACAGTTAACGTTACTACGAATCACCCCAATGGGGTAGTTTTGAGGGGGGTTGATTTTAATAAAAATTCTCGCCGATGATACTATAATGTTTTATAGGATGTTTGGAGTATGTAAAAATTTACGTGATAGTTTTAAGCTTGAATTCCTTGTTTGACGACATTTACAGTGTAAACCTGGATTTTATGCTCATAATTGCTCCAATAACTCTTCCTCCCCTCTTTCAAAATTCCCGGCAATTGTATTTCTTTCATTTTTTGGACAATTGAAAACATTTTCCACAAACTTTGGCCGGTTTGATTACAATGCGATTCGGGTTTTTTTTTCTGAGATCAATGAGAAAACTCTCGCCGACTGTATTAATGCAATCCTTTCACCTACAACTACAGTCAAACCGAAGAACCTAGTGGTTTGATTACGATGAAATACGTTCAATTTTTCAGAGGCCCGCAATATAAATTACCGGCCCTTAAGGCCCATATTCACAAGAGACAAGTTTGCTAAATTTTTCACTTTTCGACACTAGCTCCTGGAATATTATGCCTATGGAGATTTTTATTCAGGAAGGTCAAAGGAACATCATACAAGAATTTGAGCGAATTTGACCGAGAACCAATTTCCATTGCCACCTTGCGGGGTAAATTCGAGACAAATTTTCAACCTACAAACGAGTCACCCTAAATTTTTGGCTGACCAATCACCTATCAAATGATAGGTGACTATGTGTTTCTTATTTATTTTCGTAACGGGGACCTTTAAAATATTCCTCCTTGGAGGCGATCCGCGAGAAATATTGTAATACTTTGCATTATGTACCTTTAAACGATTCGTAAAGTTCAAATTTAACAAGATTCTTTCGGAGATATGTTCGAGACGTTGTTTGAGACAAAAATAATCATCTTAATCAATTTTTTTAAGACAATACACTGCGTTAAAATCATCATTTTCGATAATTGTCGTTGTAAAGAAAAAGCAAGGCATTGCAGCCAAAAAAAGTTTTAAACAAGACTTGAGAACTTATTTTCTCTTTAAAAATAGTTCAGTCAACGAATTTTCAGTATGAGTACATGGAGGGCGGCAGAATTTTTGACTTCAGGGATGGGTTTGGGGTAGTAGGAGGTAAACATACTAAAAGTCCCTAACCCTAGGAGGTCAGCCTTGCGGTGCGGGGCTTCCGGAAGGCCCTAAATTTTTACTTTTTTTGGTTTCTCGCTTATAACTCGAAAACTATTGGTCCTAGAGAAAAACGCTGTTTCGGATCACATTTTTCGTCATACTCTGCTCCGAGCTCTGCTCTTAACACCCAAATCTTTTTTGTAAAATAAATTGTAATTTACACACTATATTCTTGTTAGGCACTTACTAAGTACATAACATTCTGCAGTTAAGTAAAAATGGATTTTAATTTTGGTACTACATTTTCGAAATAGCGTTTTCCGGAAATCGGCGATTTTCAGAAGCGGATAACTCGAGAACGATTGAAGATAAAAACTTTTTGTTGAAGTAAAAAATATAGGAAATTTTGTCAGCTTTCAAAAAGGTAAAAATAATTTTTTCTCTAGAACAAATAGTTTTCGAGTAAACATACTAAAATTCCCCGCCCTTAGCCCTGCCGCTTCAGGAGGGAGGGGGGTGGGGGGTGAAGTAAACATTGGTTTGAACTTTTCCTCTGCCAGGTTTTATGCATAAAATATAGCAGTAAACATCACTGCAGTAAGAAAATACCTAATATAATTTTTAATTTCTTTCCGCATATCTTGGTACCGCAGGTGGCTTTGCATTTATAGCAGGCGGATGTTTTTCTGGTCATAAGTAGATCCTAATTTGTTCTATACTTGAGTAAAATTTGATTCAGATCGGAAACAAAATATTTAAGGAAATATATAGATTTCGACAAAATATTACGTTAGTAAATACGTCCAGTGTTGTAAAATAAAGATTATTTTGGGACTGTGATTTATTAGTAGACCACAGTAAACCGTTTTGATAGAAATATTTCAGATACATAATTAATTTATTTATTAATTATCGATTTTTGCTGGCGAATATCTCGGAAACTGTACCACATAGGAAGAAAATGAACATAGACATTCTTGTAGGAAATTTAGTATAATTTAATTTTGCATAGAAAAATTTTTCGCGTTAAGACGCATCGTTTCCGAGTTATAAGCGAAGAATCGAAAAAAGGGATCTTTCCACCCCCCTTCCCCCTGAAGCAGCAAGGCCAGGGGCGGGCACTTTTAGTATATTCACCTCCTAACTACCCCTAACACATTCCTGAAGAGGAAAATTCTGCCCCACTCCATGTCCTCTATACTCATTCGTTGACTGGACTAAAAGGACGCATCACAAACAGTGTTCCACAAACTGTCGTTGTAGCTTATTCGCTGCTGCCTGAACATTTAGCAAGGTAAAAGTTCAAAATAAAAATCGTAGATCTTTTTGCATCCATTTTATTTCTAAACTACATATTTAAAAATACTTTGGTCAAGAATAGCAGGTAAAATGACACATATATGGATAAAATCTATACATTTTGGAAGAAATTGTTGACATATTTAGTAAATTCTTTAGCTCATTCAAATTCACGTGATATGAATATTAACAAGATTAAAATTATTAACCTCTATCAGAATATTAATATCACACATAATATATCACTAACAGAAGTTAAAGAGGCTATAAAAGAATTTAAAAACAAAATAACATCTAATCCGGATTACCAAAAAATTGAGAGTTATATGTTATCAGTTCCATTGTATATAATATTTAATCTTTCATTAAAAGTATTAAGATTTACCAAAGAGTGGAAAATAGCAACAACATGTGTCCAATTTTTAAAGTGGGAAATTCATCTAATATAAGCCGCTACAGACACATTTCGTTTTGTGTGAAATCGCCAACGTTTTTATACAACACCTACTTACCAAAGCAATATTACAATCTTAACAGAACTTAGTCGTTTTCACTCAAAATGTTTCAAATTCCATGGACGAACAAGGATAACAATGTGTTGTACACAGATTTTTCTAAAGCTTTCGATAAAATTAATCATAAAATATTAGTTGTCATAAAACAACATATGATATATAAGAAAGAAGAACTGGTTTTATTACAATTTTTCATGAATGGAACAACACTGGAACATGATACTTTGATTAAAGATTTGGGTATATACTTTGACTGAGCAGATTTTTGTTGAACATGTTAGAATTAAGAGTGCAATGAAGCAGTTAAAATACTTTGATTCATATTGAGAAATTGCAAATCGTTTATCAAAATGGAGGTATTAAAATTATTGTACTGCTCATATGTTCAACCAAGGTTTGTGGCTCACCACAGAAAGGGTTAAAAACTTGATAGGACTCTTACGAAGGGTTAAAACCCTTCCAAAGGTTTGCCGCATGCTTGGGTTTACACTAGTTTGGTCAGGTTAGGCTAGTCTTAAAAAACACTACATCTTAGAGCCAGAAACGGTTAATATTTGGCTATTTTTAGCCCTTTATTGCCCTTTGGAGAGCGGAGTGCCATTTTTTAACATAGGATTCGTGTTCAACATTAAAAAATACATAGGAAAACACATCTCGCACTTCTCTTTCAAAAAATTGAGTTTTTGCCCTTTATTGCCCTTTGGAGGGCAGAGTTCCCGTTTTTAGGACGGATTTGTAATCATCGCATTTGTTGATGAATAAGAACAAAAATATAAAAATTACGTATTTTTCTGACGTTTCTGTTTCCTTTCTCAAAGCGTATTATAAATGTTTGTGTGCTGTGTACATTAAATACACAACTTTAATAATATATTTGTTATATTCAGTATCCATGGATATTTACTAGATGCAACGTACTTTTTAAGATGAGATATGATTTTAACTGATATTTGTTTTAAAACTAAGAATATTTATATTGCACTGAATTTTTATAGGCATACTTCCAAAAGGGCCAAAATCTTTGCCTTGAATTCTTAAAAGGATTGAATTACAGTGCATGTGAATAAATATTCGTAATTAAAGTAAAAGATACACCGAAGCCGATTCTTGAGGTACAAAGCCTTCCACTGGTTTCACGCTATTTAGTTACTGTATTTTAATTATGCTCGTTATTTATTTTTCAAATTGGCTGTGTGCTAGCTTCGCTGCGTGATATTGTTATGTTATTACTAATCAGTACCGACGTTATCATCATCTGGCATGAATTTATGATAGATGTACCGTACCATTCATAAGTTGTATAATATGCTAATTATACTTCTACTAACTGATAAATGTACTCCTTTTTTTCTCTGTTAGTTTCTTACATGCCATGAGAGAACGAATCCACGATATTCATAGACTAACTTCATCTATGGTGTTTGTAATAGCTATTATGTATAAATGTTGGTTACCTACAGAGAAGAGTATAGTCATTTATATTATAGGCCAGTCACCGTAGACACAAAAATCGCGTTAGGTCGCAAAAAATTGCACTGTTCTGATGTTTTGGGAAGTTGTTAGGATAGATACCAATAGTGTAAAACCAAGTTTGCACTTTCAAAAGACTTGTGGTAACTGCGTGGTGCTCGAAAAACCTTGAAATTTTCGGACTTTTTTCAGTTTTTTGTTTATACCTTCTGAAAGGTGCATCCTACAGAAAAAGTCATCCTGTACACTTTTAAAGTAGACAAAACTTGCTACAATTTGAGCGCAGCTCCGTAGATCCAATGGGTCCCGAGATACACCACTTCACAAATTGGCCATTTTTTCCAGAAAGTCCGTAGTTTTAGCCGTCTTCCGAGCAGGATATCGGCTAAAACACTCATCTTACGAGGAAAGTCATGGGAGATGAAGCTGTAGAGCAGTTATTTTGCTTTGATTTAAGCACAAGCGAAACCCTGTAGGGTCAATAGTTCCCTTGTTATCTGGAAAGAACGAAAAATTAAGGAAATCGGATTTTTCACGAAATGGAGCATAACGAATTGCAGGACTTTTGTAAGGGATAAGAAAGACATAACTCAGTGGAAAACGATTTATGTCATGTAAAATGAAGTTGAGTACAATTAATAATAAGGTATAAATGTATCAAAATTATATCAAAATTGTATAAAAATTATTTTGATAGTTTGTGGGGACCTGGGACGTGAAATGTTGAACATGAAGTGATGACGGGACTTCAGCTGACTCCTGCGATATAAATAGACAACACAATGTAAATAAGTTTTTATGAAATGCATAATCAATTTTATAATAAATTACAACGAAGGGGTAGGTATGTAATATTAGACTTACCTTTACGCACTTGGCGAGACAGTCGTGTTCTTTTGGAAGGCCCAGGTATGTCAGACGACTCTTCTTGGGGCTCCGGAGACTCTTCTGCTGTTGGATTAGATCTACTACTAGATAGTAGTGATAAAGGGTCGTCGACATCGCATAGAGTGGAATTAATGAGTTTTCATTTTCAAAATTCCACTCCACGCTCAATTTTTTATCAATTTGGATGAAACTAGATGCAAAGTTTTTGTGAAAGCTGGCTTTTTGTCAGATAACTGCGGGTTTTACAATTAAAGTATTATGTGCCAACTGTCAGCTGCCAAAACCCCGCGAAAATTATAAAAATTTTAAAACTTTTATAATTTGTGTTCTATTTTAAACAGATTTTTATGACTTATATGAATGTTGTTTGGATCGCTGATTACGAATTTCGGGGTCGAATAGCCTGGAAATGTGCGCAGCATCCCTAAATTGGCAAAAAACACCCTCATATCTCGCTCATCTGATATCAGAATATTTTGAAATTTTGGTGGTGACATATACCTATAAAGTGAGTATTTAGACCTAACCACATTTGATTTTAGTCAGAGACGTCCGATTCTAGAATGAAAAAAGCGGGGTACGATTATCAAAAAAAAAAAGATTAGTGATTTTTTTAGAAAAAAAAAACTAGTAAGATATTCGTAATTAGCATCTTTAGAAATCCCTTTGTACAAGATTACATCGTAGTGGGTTCAATGGTGTTTGAGATAGGGGCCGTAAAAAAAAACAATTTTTTCAGATAAAGATAATTTTTATCTGCAAAACGGATTCTCACATGAAAAAATGTATGCTTCATTTTTGTTCAGAATAATGTATTGTACTAGTTTAAATATAAAGGGAGGATTTAAGTAAGGGAATTTATTAATGAAACTAATATTATTTATGATTTTGGGGTTGCCGATTACGAATTTGGATCGAGTTTTTGTGTTAAGGTGTAGCAAATTAATAAAACAATAATTAATATTTTCCAATTTTATTAACTCTATAGAGATTTAATCTAAAATTATAATTATTCATCTTCATCAACATTTTAGGCATTTTCATCTTTATATATATTTACACAAATACATATATGCTTGCGATGTCTAACGACTTAAGAAATCTGCGTAAATATAAAAAAAGTATAAAAATGATGATTATTCCTTTATAATTGAAAACATTGTCAGATTTTACCGCCAAACGAGTCATATCGTAATTTGCTAAAATGAGGCGCGCTCCTTATTTCGGTAATATCACCTTTGCAATTAACGCTTAATATCCAAAAAAAGCATTATGAAGGTCTCTTAATCCTCTTTAAGGTCAGGTATGTCAAAACGGTACAAAGGTTGTCAGTTTATATATTCATCTATAATGCGTCAATTTAAAAAAAGAAACATTAAGAGTTAACTTCAAACACTTCTATCTCCTAAGCTATTATCAAAAAAAAAATTAAGAAAATCATCGTTTTCCTTATATTAGTTTATTGCCATCATTTTTTGTCTCTAGTAACATTCAGCTAAGACGCTTCCTTGCTCTTGCACATTTTTGTGTAAAAAATTAAAATTTTGCCTTTATTTTCCTTGTATTATTTTTGAATATCAAAATTTACCAAAAGAAAATTTTCAGCTACTCTAATAAGTTTTAATTTGGTTCAAGGTACATGTTAAGGTTTTTTTAAACCAAAGTTATAACTGTTTGAAGAGCCTGAACCTTTCAGATCTACATTCCGATGCACCTAAAATTAATTGTATCTCGGCAGCGATGAACCTCCTAAACAAATATTTATTTCATGGATTTATTTTTGTTATTACATAAGTTATTTTTTTTGTTATGACAAACCTTTTTTAAATGTGATCCTCTTTAATTACTCAAAGATGCTATAAACCTTTGAAAAAATCAATGTATTTTGCTGTAACTCGGCGGATATTAAAGCAAATATAAAGTTATAGGGGTTTTTTTAGGGTAGAATTCAACGATCTACACGCTCCAATAGTAACGTTAGGGTGAAGCTCCAATAGTAAAGTTAGGGCTGAGTTAGGGTGAAACTCACTCCCGACGAAAGAGCACCCTTCTTCCTTTTTAATGTATCATATTTGATCAATTTTGAATCAAACTGTCCAGAAATATTTGAATTTAAAACTGCTATAGAATTAGTTCGAAGTGAGATCATCAAGTTACTGTACAAACCGCTATAAGGTGGGACGAGATCGTCGTGTTTCTTTAGACGGTTCACCCACCCAAGTATTAACTGCGATGAATATTGATTAACGTTATGTATCGAAATACATGTGAATGAATGAACGAATAACGAGTTTATTAAAATTGTGCCTCCTCGGAATCTGGCCCGGAGCCAGCCAGACAACCACGACGTGCAGCGCCGTGATGGGTGCTGGGCTGGGCGAGAGAGGTCCGGTTTGGTTAAAGTTAATAAAGCTTAAAATTAACAATTTGTAAAAATAATAGTACACAAAAATACTTAAAAAAACCATTAAAATTAGCGCTTCAAAAACTAGCGGTTTCGCGCAGAGACAAAGACTTTGGAATTTTGATTGCTGACAAGGGAAAACAGAACTCAACGAAAAAAACCGTTCGAAGCAATTCCACCCTGGTGGTCTTCCTGTCAGGAATGTATGGTGGATAAAAGGTGTTGCGTTTAGCTAAAACGACTTATTTTTACTCAAGGAATTTACTGTTGAGGTATGGTCCATTCTTTAATGGACACCCTGTATAATATTCCATGTTCTCTATTTTGTTTGTCATCATTAAAAATTAGCAACACGGAATTATATTTGGAGGTTTTTGTCTGAGATATTGTAAATTCTAGTTAGGGTAATATTAATATTCAAATCGTTTGGCACTCATTAGTAATCACTATTTCCTTTGGTTCATTGAGATCTTCGATCTCCGACCTTTATAACGAACAAGAATATTACTTGCCGAACTTAAACTAAATAAAAATCATTAACGTTAATACCTGTAAATTAACAAACACACAGGCGGGTGTAATATTAGATAACGGAATGTTGAAAATCTGAAATTTTATTTCACAATATTTTATTGCCTTTTCGGATGCGTTTCAAAAATTTGTTTTATCTTTTTTACATCTTGTGATATTTCTACAACCAGAACACTAATTAAATACATAATGCTATGTTAGTCCTGCTTCT
Organism: Rutpela maculata; assembly: GCA_936432065.2. Lineage (NCBI taxonomy): Eukaryota > Metazoa > Arthropoda > Insecta > Coleoptera > Cerambycidae > Rutpela > Rutpela maculata. The sequence continues at coordinate 54,021,334 of OW386289.2, read as the reverse complement.
AACAATCCCAGTAAGAATTCATACATTTAAAATTCAAATTTTGACAAGATGTCGCATTCAGTTTGTATGTAAATATTAAGTATGTAAGGAATATAAAGGAGTCTAATGGTTTCATCATTGTGTATAGTGTATAAAGTAACACCGCTGAAGTTGTAAATATATGTAAATAAGTCGCATCGTTAAAATTAAAACTTCTTTTAACAATGGAGCAAGAGGATGCATTAAATCATGTTCATTGAGCCAGGTGTCGGCATAATGATCACCTAATATAGCAAAGGATAAGAAGCACTTAAAGTCTCCATCGAATGCGGAATGCCTTTTTGCGACTGTTCCAATTGTTTATCTAGCATATCCAGTCAGATAAATCAATATTGAATTTACAATTTACCCTTTATTAACAATGCCTTCGGGCTGGTTATTTTGTAACTCGAAGTAGAACATTGTAAATGTTGTCATTTTAAAATGCTGAAATAACGCGATTCTTCGAAATGGACGATTAAATGCATTCGATCGTTTCGTAAATTGCAAATTGCTTATGTATTGACTCTTAAATCGGTTATACCGGGTGACCACAAAATGACGCTCGCCCCTATATCTTCTTGATCGTATAAGATATGAATTTCAGATTTGGGAGCGTCAAATAACGACTAAATATGTATTAATTCTACTGATTTATCATTTTCTGTCGCTTCCGGTTTCACCGGAAATTATAGTAATTTTGAATTTTTAAATGGAACACCCCGTATAGTTTACATTTTTGGATTCAAGAGGTCATTTTGCATAAAATTATGACATATTGAGATAAAAATATTAATGAATGACATTTTTATGAGCAAATTTAATTGTTCATCTAGGCGGCCGTGACTCCAAAAAAATGTTTTGGTGTGCTTCAATAAATAATCAAAAAATGCAATTATGTGTTTGTGTGTATGTTCTATGACATTTGTGTTATAGGTATTTCGGAAATCGTTTTTCCAGAATAACTTTTTTTTTTAATGGTACTATATTGACTCACTACGTTATTTCAATAAAACATATTATTACTGATAACTTGGTACCAAGCACCCCACTATTTATTCGTATTATAATACCTTAAAATACATAATATTGGTATTCAACAAGATGGGTGTAAATGAAAATATTTAGCAGTGGATCTCTATCAAGTAGATGTCTTTGAAATGTAACAAAAGAAAAAAATGATATTTAGTTCTATGAGAATCCGATATCATTTTGGTGTGTATTAAAAAATCATGGTTTATTCACAAGGTGACAAAGTTGATATGCTGTTGATATACGGGGAATGTCGCAGAAATAGCCGTACAGTCCGCGATTTATATGCAGAGCGCTATCCACTAAGAAATTATCCTTCTTAAAGAAGAACGGAACCTGAGACAAAAGAGAGTAGCTCAAGAGTCTTAATACGAGAAATTGCAAGTGAGTTAGACATAGGAAGAGAAAGTGTAAGAAAAATTCTTAAAAAACACAAAGGACTCCGCACAAATTCTTATGTAAAAGTGGCTTCCGCTAAGTTGGCTGGATTTTTGATATTTTCTATATTTTGGGCCCCTCATCAAATGTCTCAATGGGTCGAAGGTCCCAAACCGCCAGGGTTTCAAGATACGGTCAGTTATAGTTGCCCAGAATGTTATAAGACAACGTAAAAAATCACAAAACTTTGCCGCGAATCCCCTTAGGATAGAGCGGGTCAAGGCTTATTTTTCTACATCATATTGAATAATAAATATAATGTATTACTTAATACATAAAACATCATTATTCTCGTGTAAGGTATGTTCTGGCATGATTAAAATAAGAAATTATTTTGATATAATTACCCAACTCCTTCATAACGGTTACTATAGCAACGATAACCAGCATTAGGTGGTCAAATATTTTAGGAGGGAGTTGCGTAATTATATCAAAATAATTTGAAATCATAATTGATACAGGCGTATTTCTGTTAATTTCTTATTTTAATCATGCCAGAACATACTTTACACGAGAATAATGATGTTTTATATATTAGGTAATACATTATATTTATTATTTAATATGCGGTAGAAAAATAAAGTATGCCCCACTCTATCCCAAGGGGCTTGGCGGCAAAGCTTTGAGATTTTTTACAAGTCTCATAAAGTTTAGGTCAACTATAAAATTGGGATTGAGGTATTGACTGTTCATCGAACATTATTCAAATGATGCCCTTGTTCTTGGGTCTGGAGGGTTTCGGTTGGCCTACAGTGAGGAAAACCTGTCAATGATTATGTAGTGTCATGCACCAACTTGACAAATGACGTCACATCGGGTAATTTCATGTCACATGCAAATTAGGTCATTCCCTGTTATTGGAACAATTAGTCAACGCTGGGAGTAATTGTAGAGTGAGTAGGAGAGAGTGGGAGACAGAGAGAGAGAGTGAGAAAGAGAATACACCGAATACTATACGGTACTCGGTGGTAATCTAGAATCTACGATACTATCGAGCATTGAGCAGTATTCTGAAGCTAAGTATGGCACTCTACTTTATTTCGGGGTACTCAACTCCATTTGATACTCCTTCATGGTACTGTGAAGGTGCTCTAGGGTACGTGGTATTGAAGGGTAATCTACGGTAATATTAAGTATCGAGCAATATTCTGAAGCTTATGTGTATTACAAATATCAGCTTCATCAAGCATTATATGCAAACGATTTCATGCGGAGGTTTGGGTCTTGCAGATGGCTTTTAGACAATGAAACTAGATTTCCAAACTTTCACTAGGTATAGTATATTATTTTCTGACGAATCCCGTTTTACAAACAACGTGTTCAATAGAAATAATTTGAAGTACTGGACGCAACAAAAATCCAAGACTTTTGATTAAAGGCAATTTTCAAGAATGGTTTGGTTTTAATGTTTGGGCAGGCATTATGGGTAACAGGATCATAGGTCCCATATTTTTTATGATCAACTGACAGAAGAAAGATATTGAAGTTTTCTGAGAAATGAAGAGTTTTTGGAACATTTAACCTTAAATAAGTACCAGTTAGGGTATTTACAACAGAATGGTGCCTCGCCCCATAATGCCAGAGAATATTTAAATGGTCGTTTCGGGGATCAATAGGTAGGAATAACGGACCAGTCATGTGTAGAGCGCGATCACCTGATCTAACACCATGAGATTTTAATTTTTGGGGCCACATTAAATGTGTATATTCAACAGTACCAACTACATCAGAGGATTTGGAAGATCGAGTTGGATGGAAACAAATTCTTTAACACAGAAACATCTGACCAATGTGATGAGAGAAAGTCTAGCAACATACAGATGTAGATGTCGGTAGTCATCATTTTGAACAATTGTTATAATTTTTTTTAGATAATCCAATGAGGTAATTAGTTTTAATTCGTTTGTTTGTTAATTCGTTCATTTGTTATCATTTATCATAATTCACATGCATTATTTTTACGAATAAACAGTGATTTGTTTGGTCCAAGTTATCGGCAAAAAATGTTTTATTGAAATAACGAGTTATTCTGGAAAAACAATTTCCGAAATGTTTATAACACAAATGTCATTGAACATAATGTCAGACAGACGCCCTTTAGGGACTTAATCTACTGTTAACACGTCCGAGTTCATTTACGTAAGAAATTTGCTTGACACTCTTTCTATAGAAACTATTATTTCAAGTACCATAAAACAAAGGATCGCAGAAGTCTGAGAGACGTGTGATCTTAACCACGGAAAAAGTAGTTGTAGTAAAATAATAAATAATTCGAAAATTAGTTACTATGGTGAAAAGTGATTCCTCTCGAAATAAAAGTGACACCTTAGACCTCAGAAAAGGGAATTAAATTAGTAATTTTACTCCGGGAAGTACAATTGTTTCAAAAATATCTACACTGTAAGAAAAACTCCAAAAATAACATCTACCTATTTCTATCAAATAAATTATTTATTATTATTTTCTCAAGATGATTTATAAAGATTTTGCGTAAAATTGGATAAAATGAAGAACTGGACCACACCAGATTTCTGTTTGCAGAAGTATTATTTACGAGATTATTTATCTCAAATTTTGTTGCTCAATTCAACGAAATTAATTAAATTAACGTTTTTACGCACAACTTTTCTTTATTGTCCAAATTTCTATCATTTTGCAATCTGTTTTTAATTATTGTTAATCTTTCATCTACTAGAACACTAGCAAAAAGTTTACTACGTCAACACTTACTATTAGATGACTTCTGTCAACAACCGCTAGCACGCACTACAAAAACTTTGTTGCTGAAATTAATTTACTCAGATACAATCAAGCTTGACTCAAACATAATGAAATTATATTCAGAAAATAATGGGTACAGTTAAAAAAGTGATTTATTATTAATTAAGTCAACAAGAAATATGCAATAATAATTTATGTGCCTAGATTCTTGTTATGCAGTATTTCCTTTTATTAACTAATTGAATGTTGCTTACAGATATGAATATTTTACATTTTCATATACAATATCAACATATTAAACGAATGAATACAGAACTAGATATTGGTAAATAATCTTTTTTATTTATTTATTTAAGAAAGAGGTCACCCAATAAACAGTCGAGATGCCCACTGACAAGGTGACACAAAGTACAAAAAAATAAAGAAATGATTACAAATTGCATAATGCATTTTCTATATAGCCTAAATATGATACCTAAAGCCTAACCTATACATAACATTTGATATAAAACTAAAAAAAAAAAAACAAAATAAGTAAAAACATAGTAAGCAAAACATATTACATTTGAAATTTAAATGAATGCAATTATGAAATTAAATAACTACGACACTTTCGACTTAAGTACTTTTTCAGACGTGTTTTAAAAGTCCTGAAACTAATTCGTAAATATTATAAGAAGATATATTATTGTACGCACAGGAACATCGTATAAATGGAGAGACTGATAGGAAATTTGTATTATAACGCTTAATTATTAAAGTGTTTCTAAACCTACATATATATGGTTTGCAATTTAAGTTAAAATAGTTTACACAAAATGGAGAATCAATCATATTATTAAAAATGTTATAAACAAAATAAATATCAAAGTAAACTCTTCTAAATGACAAGGGATGTAAATTATAAAAAGTTAAATTATTTTCATACGAGAAATAGTACCTGTGTCTATTAAACCTATAATTCAATGTATTAACAAGTTTCTTTTGAACTTTTTCTATTCTAGAAATGTATTTAATAATAATAATAATAATAAATTGCCTTTATTTCAGTATTATACATTAATACAATACCTAGGGCGAAGTCTAGCCGAAGCTACTCTACTTAACCCCATTTGTGGTACATTGGATTCCATATGATTGAAGCATATTCTATGATTGGTAGAATCTATGCCTTAAATAAAATAATTATGGATTATCTCTTTTTGAAGCCTCTTATTGCTCTTAACATAAATCCTAGATAACGCAATGCCTTTTTTACGATGTGATCGTTATGATTTTCAAATGATAATTTAGAAACTAACAATAATCCCAAGTCATTAACTACATTAACTGACTTAATTTGATTGTTGCTTAAGCATACAGTAAAAAATGGAAGATTCAAACGCCTTGAAAATAAAATACAGAAACAATTGTCTAGATTTATAAAAAAAATTGTGCAATTTACAATTATCGTAAAAATGATTTAAATCCGACTGAAGGTCGTTATAAGACGCCACTGAATTTATTCTTTTATAAATTTTAACATGTTTAGAAGTTGTGAAACATTTATGAAAGTCATTGATGAAAATATTGAAAAGCAGGGGCCCCAGATGAGAACTCTGAGGAACTTCGGATGTCACATTAATGCAGTCAGACTTAAAATTCTTTATAGCAACATATACATCTATTATTAATATAGGAGGAAAGTAGCATCAACAGTTGACTGTGTACGTCGAAATTTCTAATGTTTATAATTTGTGTGGGATGATCAACTTTATCAAATGCTTTTGAAAAATCGGTGTACACAGCACATACTAAGGCGCCATCTTCCATGGTTTCAAATATATATTGTACGTAAGGTGCTAAGTTAGTCAGCACAGATTTCTTGCTATAAAACCCATGTTAATATTCAGATGATTTTTAATGAGAATAGCTCGTTAGCAATTAGTAATTCAAAAACTTGACCAAAATGATCTAATAACGAAATGGATCTATAATTTTTTACATTGCTTTTATGACCGGTTTTATAAATAGGAATCACTTGAGCATTTTTTCACCTTTTCGGGAAATGTCCTGTTTTTAAACATTTATTATATATAATGTACAAAGGCGCCACCAGGCTCTCAGAACACGATTTAAGAAATATGGGATACCATCGGGACCTGGCCCCTTCTTAATATCTAAATTTTTTAGGGCTTCTAGAATTAGCTTTCTTGTGATATTTGTTATGATAAATGAAGTATTTAAGTTATTTTCAACTAAATGAATATCAGAAGGGAATGTGTTGAACTCAAGATAATCCATGAGCACATCACAAATGGATTGGTTATCTGATGCCATAATTTCACCATATGTCATTGTTTGAGAAATTGTTTTCGTAGATCTTTTATTGTGAACAAAGGACCAAAAGTATTTGGTGTCAATTTGAAAACTCTCCTCGGTTTTGTTTACATATTTTCTGTAGTCATCACGAATATTATCTTTATGTCTCTACGTAATATAGAGAATTGTTGATAGTCGTTTATATTATTAAATGTTTTCCATCTTTTGTAAGCTTTATTTTAATTTTAATTTTACGTGATATATTTATATATTCCCCGACCTCGAAAACAGGGAGGGTAGTAGATGTCTTGCGGTCCACTCACAGAAATTTTGGCCTTTTTGCATTTTTATTTTTACCTCAAGGGACTACAAGGTCTGGTGCATAAAATATAAGTAATTTTTTGGGTTTGGGAATTATTTTGGACAAAAAATTGTCCTTTAAGAGTCACATTACATCACCACAAAAACTACAAAAACCTACAAAGCTTTAGGATTTATTATCAGAAACAGCCGTAACGTTCAGAATATTGATATACTGAAACTACTATACGCCACCTTTGTCCGCCCTATATTCAGTCAATCGTATGCTAAGTTACATATATATATATTTGGAAGAAACTCAGTGTAGGTTTTTAAAATATGTCAGTGTGAGAACAGATGAGGAATATTCTGCTATAGGATTCCTACCATCCGAACTTGTCATATATTTCGGCTTCGACTCACTCCAACAAGATTATTCACAACGATATAAACTGCTCTCAAATATTATGTATGTTAAGTTCCCATACTCCTAGAACTGAGCTAAGACAGACAAATGTATCAAATTTATTTTATCTGCCAACTTAACGAACGAATATAAAAAAATATTCTTCTCTGTACAATAAGTTCAACAATTATAACAATTTAAATTGCTCAAATGATATTTTGTCCTGCAATATATATTATATAAATATAATATTTTGTATTATATATTATTATATTATATTATATTATATTATATTATATTATATTATATTATATTATATTATATTATATTATATTATATTATATTATATTATATTATATTATATTATATTATATTATATTATATTATATTATATTATATTATATTATATTATATTATATTATATTATATTATATTATATTATATTATATTATATTATATTATATTATATTATATTATATTATATTATATTATATTATATTATATTATATTATATTATATTATATTATATTATATAATTTTTATTTTTATTCTGAAATCTAGAATATGCTAAATAAATAAATAACTAAATGATTGAGAAAGTCACTTTCAAAAATTATCCCAGCTTTTTTACAATCAAATGTTCCAGTACTTGCATTTTTACTAAAAACTAGAAATACATCTATTTACTACAGCAATGTACGAATCTTTAATTAGATAATAACTGTATTGCAAATATCTTTGTATCTCGATACCAAACCAAAACATAATCCGATAACTTCCACTATTTTGAAATCAGCATTTATGTTAATATAAAATTACAGAACACAAACTTTTGTATTCTTAATGGTAGTTAGACCATTAGAAATGTAAATTTCATGCCCTAGTTTCAAAATTCGTTCAACCGTACAAACGAATCGACAATAAAGAAGATTTTATTAGTGAAATTTTTAATTAAAATAACTCTAACTTTATATTTTTTCGACTGTTTAATCATATTCAAATACAACAGATTTAAATTAAATCCAGTGTATTATAGCTGGTTTTGGTAAATAATGAATATTTAGCATTATTGTACTAAAAGTAAATAGCAAAAGTCAATAATCTACCACTTCAAAAATTTTGAGTATTCCCAGAGTATTAATCAGGTGAAGTAAAAAATATTTACTTTGTGGCATATTTACATAATATAAATAAAATAAATACGCACCTCCGATTCATAGCAAAGGAAGGTGGTGATACAGTGTTCAGTTGCCAGGCAGAAAGTATTTTTAACTTTATTAGCATATTATAATCATCTTTGACTAAATTATGAAGTTGCAAATCAACGTTTTCACTATATAAACAAATGGATGTTCAAAAATTTCATTGTGCATAAAGTTTATTAAATTGTCTTCCAAATACCGCCTGCGGCACACATTAATCTCCATTACTGTTTCAGAAATAGTCATTCGAACAAAATGTCAAAATTATACAATTTTGAAAAAAAAAATTTAAATAATTTTTTTTAAAGTACTATCATTGAAAAATTAATCGACGTACCTGAAGGTTAATTTAAATTATATGAACAATTTCTTCTCAAAATGATTACGTAAGTAAACACAGGTGGTTTCCGCCTCTTGAGTGATTGAATCACAATGTTTAAAGTAAGTTTTTTCCACTTATCCCCTCTTAGACTTTTACTAGTCGAGTCATCAGATATCACTTTTTGCTCCTAACAACGAGGTATTGGGTAATCTATGTACGTGTTTATGAATGGCTTCCAGCGTGTTTGTGTACGTGCACAAAAAATGTAATGTAATGTAATGTAAAAATAAGCTTGCATTACTGTTAATATGTGTGTAAAGTTGCGTCCCTGTAAATCAAAAGGTTTCTGAAATATAAAATAATTATCAGTTTTTGGATGCTATTTTCAAAGGGCCGTAGCTCAAGGTATTTGCGGATATATTTTTGCATGTAGAATCTGCACCAGAAGTTTGTCATTGATATTTCCGGACGACCCTGTATACACTGGCACATATATACACACAAACGTATGCACGCAGTACACAAACGCGCTGGAAGCCATTCATAAACACATACGTATAGATTACCCGTTACCTCGTTGTTAAGACCTTCAAGCACTCCTGGAGCGAAAACCACTCATAGGATCGACTCAGTACAATAGGAATTTTTGATCAGCATGACTTAAACTACAAAATAGCAAAGTTTCAGCCAATCCCACCAAAATATGACATATATATGTTTTACCTAACCTAAAAACCGCTGCCCAAGGGATCACTACTTCCACATCCAGATTTTTTATCCAAGTCACTCACAACGAAAAAATTTTCTATGTGGAAATAATTGTTTATGGAACTTTAATAATATAATTTTTAGAATCCTCTACCCCAAAAACCCATAAAACGATACCCCACATCGGTAGCGGGGTGGGGGTGGTGATAGGGGGTGGTAGTGGGTTGTGGATGAAGTAAAAAAACATTTTGGTTCTTGTACACATAATAAATCACATTTTTTTTCATCCCCTTTAATAATGGCGTGGGGGTGGTAATGGGGGTGGCTAATGCCAATATTTTTGTTTAGACCTTAGCTTCTCTTGTATATACTAAATACCAATTTTATGGACTCTTACCTGCTTGATTTACCTATTTTCCCCAAATTTACCCCCCAACCCTTCGACGGAACAAAATGAAAATATAATCCAGTTCTAGATCTCGTTAAAGTACATATGTGTACCAAATTTCAAGTCAATATCTCAAACGGTTCCAGAGTAAACGTGCGCACAAAAAAAGTTACAGACAGACAGGCCGACAGACAGACATTTTTTTTTTCGCTCAAACTTAAAATCTCGACGTTTCGTGACATTCTAAGCCTATTTGAACAATAAAAATTTTTAAAAATTGTTTTGTCGTTACTATAATACTTCCACTGGATATGGAAGTAAAATTGATAAAAAAATTCTGAAATTCTTGTGCTATATTGGACTTAAACAAAAATATTTTGACCCTTGCAATTTTTTGCTAAAGTTAATAGTTTAAGAGTAAAAAGTTCTTGAATGTCTAAAATGACGCAAATTACCTAACTTTGACCAAAACTGTCCATCGATGTGATAAGAACTTTTGATCAGCATGACTTGAACTACAAAATACCCAAATTTCAGCCGATTCCACCGAATCAACATTTCCGGGGTCCTTTGAAGTGTAGCATATTTGAACAATAAATATTTTCAAATTTTTTTTTTTGCATTACTATGATTCCACTTGATATGGAAGTAATTATGTTCAAAACCCATTTATATGTGATTTAATTTTTTTAGAGTACTACTATTTTGTTAAATCACTCTCTTCTTTAATAAAATGAAAGAACGCATGGTGCTTAATATCTATGATTAAATACTTAGTCATCTTAGTTCTCTCTTATATTCCAAAGAAGTTCAGAGACTAAAATATGATATATAATTTCTGGTTCTGCAACCCATCTGCTTCCTCATTAGTCTTAAAGGCCGGAACATGTAAAGATGATTTGTAAATCTGTCACCTTGGTGAATATATTTAATATAGTATGGTCATATGGCTATCTGTGTCCAATTTTCAACAGTAATGTGTAGTGACTAGTAATCTATTATTTTACTTAATTATTTCTATGCAAGCGCCCAGACAGGAAAATCCGGCAGATATAGCCATAAATACACATATATAAATTATGAATGAGTAGCATACAAAGGAGAAAACAAAACGTACATTTGTACATGGTGAAGGCATATGGAAAAGAGTATGATCCGCTTAACAACTTGAAATATGAAGACAAATTTTTTCCAAAAATTGAAGAAACTGTATCGGCTATACGACTAATACCATTACAAAAGTAATTTTACGGAAAATTTTTAACTCAAATAGCAATCCTATTAAATTCACCCATTTCTAATCACGTGTGCTGAAACAACCAATTAGAACAAAATTACATTGATAAGATCCCTTAGGGAACTTTTCACTTATGCCATCCAGTTTGACAGTTCAATAATTTAAAATTTATTTTTTGACAATGTAAATTTGGAACTGCAAATAACGATTCAATGAATATAATAATAGAGGAAAACACACCAAATAATGCATAATACATAATCTACATTTAATTTTACGAATTGCTCTTTTAATAATTGTGTTTTTAATAAATAATGTTGAACAACTAAACAGAATATATTGCTTTCACAATTATTGAAAAATCTTATTTGATTCCTTTTTATTGTATCTGACAAGTAAATAAATATTTCCTGTCGACAGTAGAAGGAAATATTTTATGTATTAAGACATGCATGCGGTGAGCAATATTATATATTTTTTTCAATTTGTTTTTAAATAATTCTTAGCTTTGAAAGCAACAAGTATATTTATGTATGTTATATGCTAAACAAACTGTATTAATTCATTCAAATGCATAAGTATCTTATCCAACAAGTAACTTTATATCCTTATCTCGGTACGTGATATAATTTGATATACCTTATCTAAAGCGATAACAACTTCCTTTTAAAACAAAGCTTTCTCATGTAAAACGCTGGCATAGCATAATTCCGAGAAATGCATGTGCCTACGTTGATAGCAGTATGTTATAAATATCACCCAGAGACGCATCTGCAGTCAGTATACATTTAATCTTTATACCAAGCATATTAACTATTGTAACATTTATATCTAAACCAAATATAATAATATAAAATATTGTGTAAAACCAAAATAAAAGTTTTTAAAAAGCAAATCAAGTTCTAAGTGATATAAAAGTGGCGCAGTCGGTAGGATTGGTAATAACGCCTGGAAGAAAAGCCTAACTGACGAAAACCTCCCCGAAGAATAAGGAACATCCCAAAAAAAGGGCCTAACTTCAGGAAAGGATCGCCGGAACAAGGAGACCTTTGACGACGGGCGGCGGATTCCAATCCCTCAATCAAAAAAGGACCTACGTCTACAAATGAAGATTTATTACTTGTAAGTACTTATTGAATCATCTCGTTTTAAGTGCAAATTAAATTAAAATTAATAATCGCACCATTTCTTGTGCGTATTGCCGTGGAAAGAACAGTTCTGTTGTCCTTTGTTATAAGTAAAATACGTCTAAGTATCCCAAAATTAAAATTAGTTTATGCCAGTAACTACCAGAAATATGGCTCATCAACAGCAACAAAACCAACAACAAGAGCCACAACCACTAATTCAACCTCAACCTCAACCTCAACATCAACCAGACGCTATTGAACCATATAAATTAAGCGAAATATTTTCAATTATTCCTGAATATGACGGTAATCAAATAAATTTAAATACATTTTTAAATTCATGTAGAACTGCTTTTGGCATGGCAATTGGTAATCAGGTGGTACTTTTAACTGTTCACATAAAAAACAAATTAAAAGGCCGTGCAGCTGAACTAGTGAACTCTAGAAATCCCACTCATTGGGAAGAAATTAAAACTCTTTTAGAGAATCATTTCGGTGATAGTAGAGACCTAACCTCCTTAATACAAGACTTGCAAAGAATGCGACAACTTCCCGGTGAATCTCCACTCACGTTTATTGCGCGCTTACAAACCCACGAAGCAAAAATGCATGCTTCTGTTCATAAACAGCGGTTAACAGCGGCACAAAAACAAGCCCAAACGCAATTAACTGAGGGCATGGTTTTGAACACCTTACTCACGGGACTAGAACCCAAACTTGCGCATGTTGTTAGGGCAAGCGACCCTGAGAATATGCTAAAAGCAATAACGAGAGTTCGAAAAGAACTCCAATTAAATTACTTTGAAACGCAAAAAACCAATCGCAGCAATAGTGCAATCACTCCCACGCGTAACCAAAACTTCCCCTTACCTGCAAGACATTGTTCATTTTGCAAACGTACGGGACACGTCGCTAATGAATGTCGTCAGAGACAACAAAGTTCTCGACCCCCAAATTTTGGTACTCCCCAAATCTATCCTAGGCCTAATTACTATAACCAAAATCCTGGAAATTCGCAAAATTTCCAACAACAAAGACCTAACTACTATAACCAAAATCCTGGAAGCTCACAAAACTTCCAGCAACAAAGACCACCCGTCATTGCACCAAACCCAAATTTCAATAATGCAAGACCACCTGCGATTCAACCTAACCCTAATTATTATAGACCAAATTCAAATAGAAAAACGCTTCATCTCAATCAAAATACTGAACCCGAAAATCTAGAGCAACAAAATCAAAGTTATTACGCTTACGATAACCCTTACGAAAATATTAACGAGGGATATTACACTGATAATAACCCCTACGCAAGTCCGAACTATTATACAGCTAATACTTCGGAATACGACAACAGCAACGAAGACTATTATACTGCTAATAGTCCCTCCGAAAATTATTACACGGACGAATCGACTTTCGATACAACACCTGTATATAATCGGGATTTTCGATCAGGCCCACATGCCCAGTCGGACCCGCCTTATCACAAAACCGGAGACCCCGAGATGACAGTACTGCAAACCCAATTCGGCAAAATGAACTTGGACAATTTCAACCCAAATCTCAACTTCCCGGAACAACAGTTCCTATAAGCCCCTTATTGTCTGTCAAATCCAAAAATTTGTATTATATCTATGACATTACTAACACGCATAGATTATTAATCGACACGGGCGCAGGACTATCCATATTCAAACCCAAAATTTGTGAAAATTATAGTAGGAGATGTCCGGAAAACATTACGATCCAAGGCATAACTGACCAAAAAATAAATATTAACGAAGCCGTCTTTATCCCGTTTGACAACAATGAACCATTTAAAATTTATGTATGCGATCTTGACATAGAATTCGATGGACTCCTAGGGTCTGATTTCTTAGAACATTACAACTGTATAGTGGATATAAAAAACAAAAAACTTGTAACAAATTTCAAAACAATCCCGATCCACAAAGTCACGGACCAGGGTCTGCCAAACATACAAAATTACCCAAATCCAGATAATCGTGAGACCACCCGTAATATATCAAATATAATTTCAGTTGAACCACGTATAGAACAAATTACCAAACTTAAATGTCACTTGTCCAATACGGAAGCTATACTGCTAGCTACCGAAGTAGACAAGGTAAGACTTCCTAACGCGATAGTTCAGATAGACGATAAAGGTGAATTTATTACCTCTATATTAAACGTAAACGCGGTAACCAAAACCGTTAATTTTTCAAATTTAAAACTAGAACCAATCCAAAATTTCTCACTGAATTATATAGACGAAGAAACCTCCCAAACTTTCGTAGACAGACATTATGAAATAAAAAACCAACTCCGTCTAGACCACCTAAACATGGAAGAAAATGAACTAATAACTCAACTTTGTCTAGAATATGCGGATATTTTTTATCTTGAAGGTGACCAACTAACCTTCACCAATGAAATTAAACACGCGATAGATACCAATGACGCGAAACCGGTATTTACAAAATCGTATCGATACCCCCAGATACACAAAGAAGAAGTCAAAACGCAGGTATCCAAAATGTTAGAACAAAATATTATTCGTCCCTCTAACTCCCCCTGGTCATCTCCAGTGTGGGTTGTCCCTAAGAAACTTGATGCTTCGGGTAAGCCAAAATGGCGTGTAGTTGTAGACTACAGAAAACTCAATGAGTTAACTGTAGGAGATAAATACCCTCTACCCAACATCTCAGATCTCCTGGATCAATTAGGCAAGTGCCAGTACTTCACAACATTGGACTTGGCCTCTGGGTTCCACCAGATCGAGATAGACCCGAAAGACATCCCGAAAAGTGCATTTAGCGTAGACAACGGGCACTATGAATTCGTTCGTATGCCCTTTGGCCTTAAAAACGCCCCTTCCACCTTCCAAAGGGTTATGGACAACATCCTCATGGGCATTCAGAACGAGAGATGTCTGGTATATATGGATGATATTATCATATATTCCCCGACAGTTCACGAACACATTTCTCGTCTCACAGAAGTGTTCAAACGCCTTCGAAATGCTAACTTAAAAATCCAACCTGATAAATGCGAGTTCCTTCGTAAAGAAGTCGCATACCTGGGTCACCTCATAACTAAAGAAGGAGTAAAACCAAACCCCGATAAGGTACAGTGCATCCAAAACTTTCCGCAACCCACTAACCAGAAGGAAATCAAATCCTTCCTCGGGTTGGCAGGTTATTATCGCAGATTTATAAGTAATTTTGCGAAACTATCCAAGCCCCTCACCAAATTGTTACAAAACGATGTCCCTTTTGCTTTCGACTCAGAATGTCACAAATCCTTCGAGGAATTGAAACAAGCCCTCACTTCGACCCCAGTACTTATCTATCCAAACTTCGACGAAACGTTTCTACTCACCACTGATGCAAGCGCGTTCGCCATCGGCGCCGTGCTCTCACAAGGCCCAATTGGCAAAGACTTACCAATAGCTTTCGCCTCAAGGACCCTCTGTAAAGCCGAAACCAAATACTCAACCATAGAGCGTGAACTTTTAGCTATAGTATGGGCCGTGAAACACTTCCGTCCGTACATATTTGGTCGAAAGTTCAAACTAATAACTGACCATAGGCCTTTAACGTGGCTCTTTTCGATAAAAGACCCCGGTAGCCGCCTAGCACGCTGGCGACTGAAGCTTGAAGAGTACGAATACGAAATCGAATATAAACCCGGCCGCATTAATAAAAATGCAGACGCTCTTTCCCGCATAAAGATAAATCACATTCAAGATTCCTCTAACTTTCAAGCAGAATCAAAATTAGTAACGTACCCCATTCAAAGTCCCTCGACTCCAATAGAACCCGATCCTGATAGTCAGGACACGACAAGCGACACGACGGAAACAAACGAACAAGGTGTCCTGAACGAATTCGAAACTTTCGTAAAATTGTATAAAACAAAGTCACTTATCGACTATTCTAAAATTGAATTTTCGAACGGGCAACTCCTGGACAAAACCAACAAAAATATAGTGACCTTTTTCCAACAAAACAATCTCAAAGATTTTCATTATAAAATCCTTGAAGACTTGTTCGAAGAAAACGCAGACTTCCGAGATTTAGAATTAAATAAATTATCGAGTAAGTCGGTGCGACATAGAAACTATTTTATCGTGGCTCTACCATACGACCCCGAAACCGTAATCCAAAATCTATTCATCTCGCTATACAATGGTCGTGAAGAGTTCGACGACTCCAAAACGTATTGTATCGAAAACAATGTCGAACTTCCTATTCTCGAAATTTTGTCATTTCTTTTATCGGAAAAAGACGTGAAACTTAAAATATGTCAAAACGTTACTAGAACACCCAGTGACGACGAAATCCCAATTATTATCGACCAGCATCATACTGGCAAAGCTCATCTCCACCGCGGAATAAATGAGACTATTCGTCGTATTCGAGAGAAATACAATTGGAAAGGATTGACAAAGGACGTCGAAAATTTCATAAAAGCCTGCAAAATCTGCCAAGAAACAAAAATCTGTCGCAAAAATTTAGATAACCCTCTCGTAATTACGGAGACGCCTAAATCCCCTTTTGAACGTATAAACATAGACGTCCTAGAAGTCCCAACGAAAAATTACGCGCTTACTATACGCGACGAACTTACAAAATTCACTCAAGCGTATCCTATCAAAGATAAATCAGCAAAATCAATTGCAAACACTCTACTCGTTTACTTCCAGCACTTCGGAACACCCCTTCGAATTCATTGCGATTATGGCCGAGAATTCGATAACGCCATCCTAAAAGATTTATGTCTCCTCTATGACATCAAAGTAACGCAGTCTAGTGTCGGACACCCCCAATCTAATGGTTCCTTAGAAAGGTTCCACGCTACCTTGTTGGAAATGATCCGAGCACACGTGGCAGAACACCCTGACGAACACCCCTTCAACATATTACCCTACGCGATAATATGCTATAATACCTCTACTAATAAAACTCACGGATTTACACCCTACGAGTTAGTTTTCGGACACACGTCCAGTAGACCACCAGAAACGCTATATAATCAGGAAGAACTAGTCACGAAATACGTCAGAGACTTAAATAATCGCCTCTCTTATTATTATAAAGTCGCGCGCGCCAGAACTGAAACACAAAAACAAAAAGCGAAAGTTCGGTTCGACGTCCACGTTTCAAAGGAAACCCCCGAATATCAGATTGGTCAAAAGGTGTATTTAAAAGAATCCCAAATCACCGATAAGTTACGTAATAAATATAACGGGCCATTTGAGATTTTGGAACTTCACAAAAACTCAGCCACCCTCCTTAATAAAAAAACAAAACAAAAAACTAAAGCTAACTTTGACAGGTTAAAACCATATATTGAAGCCTAAATTGCCTTACAGGTTCACCTTGCTGATCGGAGCAGCCATGTCCCAGTACCAAATAACACCCATCAATAACACCGTCGGAGTCTATTACCACGACGAAACGAGGATAATTATTTCCAATAATAAATGGACTCTGCTAGTCCATAAAAATCTATCAAGCCTCGAAGAAGCCTTTATCAACAACAACAAAATTTTAGAATCAATTGTCAATATATTCACCCCCGATACACGCGAAACGAAAGAATTCCTAGTCAAAGTCAAAACACACATAACACTCCTAAACCAAGTATCAAATTCCCTTAAGGTAAAATTTGAAGAAATCTTTGTTAACACCAAACGATTCAAGCGCGGTATATTAAATGGAGCAGGTAGTATATTTAAAGCAATTACCGGCAATCTAGATGCTGAAGATGGACAATTCTTCACAGACAGTATTAACAAATTAAACAAAGATCAACATCAAATAGAAAACCTCCTGAAAAATCAAATATCCGTTACCTCTACCGTCGTAAAAACCTTTAACGAAACGATCCAAAATATGCAAATTAATATAGTAACGTTTAACGAGGATATGAAAAAGATTCAAATCGGACTGCATAAAGTAAATGATAGAGTTGCACTGGTTCAAGCCGAACTAAAATTTATCGAAACATGTGAAAAATTGACTGAAAGTTACTTGTACCTCCAGAGCAACCTTGATGACATTTTGAACGCGATTACATTCGCTCGCCTGAAAATAATACACTCTTCAATTATTTCACCCGAAAGTTTGATTACTGCACTTCAGGAAATCTCTCAAAACTTAGTAAAAAATAATCTACCCCTACCAGTAAAATATTCAGAAATTCCCCAATACCTAGAAATTATCGAACTAGAAGCCTTTCAATCAAAATCAGATCTTGTTTTCGTTCTAAGAATACCACTAGTAGAACAGCAACTCTATACCCTGTATCATTTGTATCCTATCCCTATACTAGACAACAGAACTGGCCTTCACCATGTCTTGTCATTCTCACAAAAATTCATTGCGCGTAATGATGATTCACTAATGTACATCCCCGTCAAGGACCTGAGTACATGCAAACAACTAGATTCCCATAAGAAACTATGCTCAGACCTCTACGCCTACCCGATCGACAGCAGTGCAGCATGCGAAGCCCAGCTACTGAAAAACTTCAGAAAAATCCCCGAAAACTGTGTAAGTTCCCTCGTCTATGGACAAGGTTATAACGTTCAGAAACTACAAGGCAATGTGTGGTTAATAATTGTCTCTGAACCCATTCATATCACCATAAACTGTAATAAAATGGACACGAAAATTACCAGTGTTAATAAGAACTCCATATTAAAACTACATCCGGACTGTTACGCGTTTGTCGGTATAACAAAAGTGCAAGCAGAAAGCCGCAATACCATCAACATTACAGACAATTCCCATCCAGTGGTTATACCCTATGACTGTTGTAGTGATATTCCCGAAAAACTCCAGCTACCCAAGTTGGAACCTCTCCAGTTCGATCACCTAAATGTAGAAAATCTAGACATAGCCAACCACAAACTCGAGCAATACTCTAGAGATCTAGACAAACTAATAAACGAGCCGTTTATAACCAAACATTTTTCCTTAAGCATGTATATAGTTATTGGTCTGTCCATCTGTCTCCTAGCCGCCTTCATCACCTGGAAATGCAGGAAAAGATGCTGTGGTTGTAAGGAATCCAAGGACACCACCCCTAATGAAATGCTGAAAAGAATTGGCACCCTCCTGAGAAGAAGACCTCATCTACCTACAGAAGAGGAAGAAATGACCGATTTTCCCTCAAAAGTCGGTGAATAACACCGACTTTTCAAAAAGAAAGGGAGTTGTTATATGCTAAACAAACTGTATTAATTCATTCAAATGCATAAGTATCTTATCCAACAAGTAACTTTATATCCTTATCTCGGTACGTGATATAATTTGATATACCTTATCTAAAGCGATAACAACTTCCTTTTAAAACAAAGCTTTCTCATGTAAAACGCTGGCATAGCATAATTCCGAGAAATGCATGTGCCTACGTTGATAGCAGTATGTTATAAATATCACCCAGAGACGCATCTGCAGTCAGTATACATTTAATCTTTATACCAAGCATATTAACTATTGTAACATTTATATCTAAACCAAATATAATAATATAAAATATTGTGTAAAACCAAAATAAAAGTTTTTAAAAAGCAAATCAAGTTCTAAGTGATATAAAATGTATGATGAAGTATCATCTAGGTAAGACTAGACACAAATTTAATACAATGTCTCGTAAGGGACATTTCTTATTACTAAAAAAGTAAGTGGCATACAAAGTGTGCATTATTTGTTAAATATAATATACTTCTTCTATACTGCACAATTTATAATTCCGTGGAGAATCTTTTTTATGAAATATTAAATTGCGTACCAAGGTACTAAGGTAATGATTATATCATATATCAATTACCACCCCTGCAGAGCCTATCATGATTTTCAGTGTATTACATATCTTGTAATAGATATATGAGAATGTAAATGGAGTTATGTAATTATGCCTGAATGAATTTTTATATTTTTATATTATAATTACTATTGTATCGTTATTATTATTAGATAGCTACGTAACCTCCCCCCCCCCCCGGGTGCTGGCTATGGCTTTAGTGGTTGTGCTAATTTTATTTACAAAATATTATGAACAACACTACGCAATTTTTTAATATCCATACTCTTACTTTCTTGGTCATTTGAAATGTCTTATAAAATGCATATTGTATGAATTTGAATTTGTAAAATTGGAGGAAACACCGAAAGAATGAAGGACTTCGTATATATCAACTATTTATAAAAAGGGCCCGAAAGACAACCCAAAAAATTACTGCAGTATAACTGTCATATCGACAATAGGAAGAATATACTCTAGAATACTGAAAAAGATGGTGGAAAAAGACATTGAAAGCAAATAACCGGAGGAACAAGCAGGATTCAAAGCATGCAGATCTACAACAGATTACCTCTAAAAATAGCTCTAGAAAAAAGGACCCAGCGAAATAGAGAAACACATAAAGCTTTCATAGATTTGGAATGTCCCAATATCACAATTGTGGAGAGAGGCGGAAAACTTGACATAGAGCCAACAATAATCAGAGCTATTCAGCACTACTATGAACAGAACTTGGCCGCCATAAAAATTAATAGTACATTCATTTCAACAAGACTGTTGTTTATCTCCCACATATTTAAAATCTATTTGGACCAAACCCTCAAAGGGTGGACGCGAAAGTGCAAAAGCATGGGACTTCAGGTGGGGGACGATACACTGTATAGTGTATAGTCTCTATTTTGTGGACGATCAAGTAATAATCGCGGAAAACAAATAAGATTTAGGCTATATGGTTAGGAAGCTTCATAAAGAGTACGAAAGAGCCGCACTTAAGATGAACCTAAGCAAATGTAAATACTTGATAGTAGCAAGTGACGAACGTAACAACTTTCCCTCTAGATAACAGAATGATAAAAATGTAAATAACTGGGACTGCTCTTCAACAATCAAAGGACGAGTAAAGATGAAATCCAAAAAAGAATAAGTAAAGGTATAAAAACTATCGGAGCACTCAACTTAGTTCTGTGGGATAGAGATACTAGGAAAAAAGCAAGATCTAAGCCAGAGCAGTAGAAAAAAACTACTGTTCACAGAGATGGAGTTTCTTAGGAAAACCTGTAGAAAACTAGACTTGAAAGAATGAGAAATTAAGTAATTAAAAGAACTATGAACATCGAGAGAGATATTACTGACGAAATCGAAAAGAAACAAGTGACATGGTTCGGACATACAAAAAGAATGAGCTAAGAAAGATAGCCAAGAAAAATATTAGAGTGAGTACTGCCATAGAGAAGAAAGAGGGGAAGGCCTAGAAGAAGTTAGACAGTGAACGTAAATGACGCGATGGAACTGACAAATTTAGAGGAAAATATGTGCTGCGACATAAGGAATTGGAAACTAGGTACGCGTTAAAATACTTCAGAAAAGTTAAATGAGAACCTTAGGACAAGACTTTTTTTTGTAGACTTGTGTTATTAAATGGCATTTTCATTAAGTTGACAGAAATTTTGACAGCTGCCAGAAGTAAAACTTTATTTTAATATCAACTATGGAACTAGAAAGTTTTAAAACACTTTCTACCTCATCTTCTATAAAAACTCACATTATTTTCAAAATGACGAAAACCACTTGTAAATTTTTAAATTTGACTGCGATTTTGGCAGTTGTCAAGAATAAAAAAGAGGAAATGAAAAATATAGTTTGGCAGATCGGTTATGTATTTGTAAAATAAAGATTTAAAACTAAAATTGTGGAAATTTTTATATATTTGTGACCTGTAGACTGATTTTAATTGAAAAGAAACGATATTTTCTGGTAAAAGTTCAATATTAGATCAACATTTTTAAAAATTAAAGCTAAAAACCAAAAATCCGACTAGACAGATTGATAGAAAATTTCAAAACAAACATTTAAAAAAAGTTTCTGATAACTAACTTGACGACCTGTAGAGTGATTTGGGTGGCGTAGTAGGGTTTCGTCACACTGTGTGTCTCCCAGTTAATTCAGTCTTATCGCAGAGTGCTCGGTGCCCAGATATACGGATAAAAATAAGTTCTGTGGGTGTTTCGTTGTTACAAGCTGAATTTGATATAAAATTAATGATAATATGCTGATGTTTCAAAATCTCAAAAGTTGTCAAAAAATGTCCTACTCAAAAGGCCATTATAATCAAAAAACGAGTTATTTCTTAGTGAATTAGGTGTTTTGATATTTCTACTTTCGAGTATTAGCAAACTAGTCAAAATAAATAGATTTTCGAACAGACCCACCTCGAGAAATCATGCCTGCTCCCCTTGCCCCCCTCAAAGAGGCTATCTGTATCTACCTATATTTTTTTTTTCTCAAAAACGGTAGGAGCTAGAGGAATGATCTTGGCGCCATTCTATAGAGTATAAAATTTTGCATAAGACCCTCCATTTGCTTTTTGCTATTTTCTTTTTTTTAAGGCCCTACAGCAAAAAAAAGGGTGAGGATTCTTGTAACGAATTCAAACGTATTTTTTTAACCGACTACAATATCGATATTAGGTAATAAGATTCAATTAACTGGGCGACGGCGGTGAAATTATATTTCGTAATTTTCAGCGACTTTTTTTGAAGGCGGTTTAATTTTTTTTCCACATTTTTTTTACTTCCTATTTTTAAGGAGCTATATCTTCATTTTTATTTCCTGCGCTGGAAGTACTTCGTTAAGCTCTTATTTTTTATAGCCTCGCACTCCAAAACCTAAAATTTGACCGGAAAATATTTATTCTCATCACATAATTACACACTGCCTGTAATTTGAATTTACTTCTGGCTATAATTAACACCGCCCATGTCAATTCAGCTCTTAATCGTGGGACGGAATATCAAATGACGATTTTTAAGTGTCTTTACAAATATATAAGGTACAACGGTGATTTATGATGTGGCATGGGTATTATCTCTGTACATTAAATCAATAAATTTGATATGTAAAGTTAAACGAAAATTATGAGATATAACTGCACGTGTAATGTGTATAAATATCGTACGTAATAATTTATCAATAGTAATATTTAGGTATGAGATATTGATGGGTAAGTAATAAACATAAATATGTTTTTGACTGAAATAAAATTGATGATGGGGAATTGAGGGCATACAGAGATTGATGGACGAGGTTCTCTTTAGCTTATGTATTGCTGAAAATATACTTTGTATCTGAAAAAATTGGATGATCTCTTGTACAGTAATTGAAGATTAATTTAGAAACATTGTCATATGGTATAAATTTTTCTTTTTTTTTTTCTTTGATAATTTGATAGTAAAGACATCAAAGAAGCGCTTTTGTATTATACGTGGGTTTTATATATAACAAATGACTGAAAGAGAATAACATTTTGAGAAAAACAGACTGACTTAGCGATATCCGAATTTCGGAAAATTCTCAGTGAGTTCACTTTTCACATACATTATGGCGATGTTAACGAGATGTTCACAAATTTTTGGTCTCATTTTGAATTTTAACTCTGCATTTCCTAAGGTGGAGAAAACTAAAAAACTAAAAAAAGCTAATAAAATAAAATTCAGTGAACCGCTACTTAATAAACGGCAACGGTTAAAACAACTGAATCAATTACGTAAATCTGTAAGTGATGAGGATCTATGTAACACATAAAAAACTGAAGAGAAAAACCATCTTGTAAAGACGGAAAAAAAAAAATACAATTTCACAAATTCACAATTCAATAACTGAAAGAGAATAACATTTGAGAAAAACAGACTGACTTAGCGATAGCCGAATTTCGGAAAATTCTTAGCGAGTTCACTTTTCACATACATTATGGCGATGTTAACAATATGTTCACAGATTTTTGGTCTCATTTTGAATATTATAACGCTGCATTTCCTAAGGTGGAGAAAACCAAGAAACTAAAAAAAGCTAATAAAATAATATTCAGCGAACCGCTACTTAATAGGCTCCAACGGTTTAAACAACTGAATCAATAACATAAATCTGTAAATTATGAGGATCTATGTAACACATATAAAAAACAAAGGAGATAAACAAACCATCTTGTAAAGACGGGCAAAAAATTCACAATTTTAATGCGACGAATTGCATTGTCAAACAATAAAGCTAAAACAATGTGGAATTTGGTTACTCACAAATCTAGCAAAATTGTAATTCCTTCAACCACAATAAAAACAGAAAACAGCTCATTAACAAATACCAACGAAATTGCCACAGCCTTTGGTGACCACTTCTCCAGCACGGTGCAAAAGAAATTTAAATGATCACTTCAAAAATGTCTTCTCGGAAAACTACACTGTCAGTAAAGCAAATATAAACAACTCAATGTTTTTTACACCGGTCTATGAAAGAGACATTGATAGAATTATTATGAACTTACCTAATAAATAGTCTACTAAGTTTAATTAAAAAAATGCTCTGATCTTATTTTACCGCCGTTAGTTGAAATAATAAATTTTGCTTTTACGAGTGGTAAGTTTCCCGACATCTTAAAACTTGCCATTCTAGTGCCTATTCCTAAAAAGGGCGACGTGCAAGATATAGATAATCATAGGTCAATTGCAATGTTAAGTATCCGAAAACTGAAATTCTTACTTAATAAACCAACCTAGAAATTTCAATAATTTTTTTCTCGTCTCTGGCGCATGGGACCCATACGAAATATGGGAAATAACATCTCGAGAAGCACTTCTCTAATGACCCCTAAAAAATTTTGAAAAAGCAGTTTGCGAAAATTTTTTTCAAAATTCCCCCCAGATCTAGGAATTCCTGTTTAAAATTTTTTTTTTTTGTCATATGCATTTTACTTTTCATAAAAATACAACAATACGTTTTGAAGTTTATGAAAATAGTTTCAATACTAACTGAGATACAACGAATTGAAATTTTGTGATTTGTTAAATTGTAAATCACAAAATTTAAATTTCATTAATACTGCAAAACACAAAATAAATATCAACTAATAATCATATTTTTATTATTGCATAGTTACCAAGGTTTCCTTCTGTTCTTCCTCTTGGGACAATTGTTAATACATACCTACTAATAACTAATTATCAATACCAAACATTGTTTATTAACTAGTGAATATAACGTTTAAAGGAAATAACCCAGACTTGGAACCTACTATGCTGATGTATAAGCAATATAATACTGTATTACTTATAGTTTTATTAAAAAGAAAACTAATAGCGAACTTAAATGTCAATTAATATCGTCCACCTTGATGCTAATTGTGTGTACACATAGTTTAATTTTAATTTGTTATTTCTTTCAATCATAATCATCTATGTTATGTTCCATCCATCTGGATCGGGTGTAGTTGATACAAAGATTTGATTTAATTTATTGTCAAGCTATTGTTATATTAAATGTCGAGTTCACTAGTTCAAAATTGGTAAAATCACTTACCCATATCATTTGTAGAAATATCTGAAGGACAAAGTAAGAAGTTTTACTTCCTTACAATTTTTACGGTACAAAAGTTTTATTGTTTGATAGTTTAACTATTTTAGAAAAAAAAATGTATTTACTTAAAATAAATTATTTTAATTTTGCAATAAATAAAAAACTATTTCCATTTCAGACTTTTTATATAACAAAAAGCATTACTACTATTATTTAATTAAAATATCTGTTGACCGTAGTCAGGTAATAATAAACGCTTTAGTAAAATTTAAAAAATGGGCAGTTTTGAAATTATTATTTTCATATTTATTATGTTATAAATTATTTTCTTCGAGCTGTGCAATAACAACTAATTATATTTTCTATTTTAAAATACAATAATAATGATCTTGAAAATAAACAAGTTATGAAAACACCATCAAGTTGAATTTTAACAAAGATTATTATACCATTTGAAAAAACTAAACAGTTAAAGCTTTTTGAAATAGTTAAAAATTATTTTTTTCTCATTAAAATATATTAGAATTAATTACACTGATTTCAGACTGAAATATACATGTTTCGAATGATTGGAAAATATTTTGGAAAACGCGCTTATTTAAAAGATAATTTATGAATATCGTGAATGTTCAAAAAAATAAAATTAATCAACATCTCAATCGCTGTATCTTTAAGCATAATATTCAATTCTTGTTTTGATAGCAGTATTTCTCTGGACTTTTTTAAAATAGTTAAAGTCATACCAGTTTTGAAGAAGTAAACTTGTCTGTTCGTTATAACTATTATCCAATATATCCAATATTCATTATGCCAAATTTTGAGAAAACTCTTGAAAATTTGGCTTTCAGAAAAGCTGCTCTAAAATAAAAGATTGTTCCATGTCCCATCGTCAATTTAATCGAAGCTCTTTATTCTTCTACTATACCATATGATCTAGTAAAGCTTCCGATTGTATTTCTCATGAAATATTAATCTAGAAACTTGAATATGTATTATGATATTCCGGGATTATATTTCTCCCTGTTCAGGACACATCTAGTAATAGAAGTTAGTGTGTTTCGCAGAATAATATAAACTTTTATATTGAAATTATTTAATTACAATTTATGTACATTTTAATAGGATGCAATAATGCCAGATTTTTAAAGTAAGATAAAAGATTATACATGCTTGATTTTAATTTTGATCCCTCAAGACCCCGCATTAGACTCAATTGTTTTCCTTCTTCCTATTAACGACTCGCTTCCTTTTCTTGACGTTATTAATACACATTATTTTTTGATGAGCTACCTAAAACACTATTCAAGAAATATAAAAGAACTGAAAGATCAGATAAGATGTAGCTGTAGAAAAATTTGATTTATGGTTTTATGCAAATAAACTGAAAAATTAAATAAAGGCGAGTTCTTAGGCATTACTATGTACGATGGCTTAAAATGTGATGACCATATTGATCAATATTACAAAAAATTATCTAGTATAATTTCGGTCATTCTCACATGAGCTACGGACTAAAAGTTACGCTTAGTCATTACCAAAAAGATTCCTGTCAACAAAAAAATGCAAGAATTTTTGCGGATGCTCCTTACCTTGAACTTTGTAAGCCTTTGTTTATTAAACTGAAAATAATGCCCAACCTTTACATTTACAGAAGTATACTGTAAATTAACAGCAAAGTCCTTTATGTTCCTAGTCCTAGGTTGTCTAAATCTAAAATCAATTCTTTGAACTTATTTTGAAATACTTCGAATATTTTGCCTTTGTAAAATATTTTTATCCTCTATACATAATATTTGTCTTTTTTAGTAAAAGATTATTTTTATAACTTGTCCAGAAAATGTTTTTCTTTTTCTTTATATGTTAATCACTGTAAATCCTATATGAATAATTAACACCAATAAATCGACCTATCGGTATATATTTGTATATTTGCATATATAATTTAAAAACATTAAAGATTGTACATTTTACCTAGAAATGAATTTTCAAATAATTACCCTTTTAAAATTCCTTTTGAAATAGTTTTATCAAATTATCTAATCAATCTTTAGACTTGAAAGAGTTTCTTGAATCATCAATTGAATTTAATACTAATTTAATACTTTTATAGACATAATTTGGATAAATTTCAGTATCTAACCAATAAATAATGGATATTTTATGCAAAAAAAGAATAATTTTTGTGTAATAGGTTGTGATGTGTAGCTATGTGGTAATTACATTTACTAGAATACATTGTTTTACACTGATGACATTATCGTTGCAAATAAAACGACTGATGAACATTATTTAGCAATTCCAAGAAGGTACGCATCATTTTATGGCTAGAAAACTGTTACGGCTTCGTCTAGACAATTCTTTATTGAAACTGTTTAACTATTTACTAAACTTACAACATATCAGTTGTTTAATATTGGTAAATAGGTGTACAACGCAGACAAACTTTTTTTTTAATTGTTCGCTTTTTGAAGAAATTCTAAAAATATGTTAGTACAGTTTTTATATTTAATTCTTTTTGTTGGTAAAAATGGCATTTGTTCATAAACAATTTTTTGAAATGCCAAAAAATTGTCAAAAATTGAAAAAAAGTAGCTGTCGTCTTAAAGTACTTATTAAAAAGCTACAATTTGAGCCAAAGTACAGATTCCTCGGTATTGATCACAGGATTTCACAAGGATGCAAAGTTTTAGCAACAATTCCGTTTTTTAGCTGATTTGAAATTTTAACTTTAAATTTTGTCCTCTATAAGAGCTAAATTTCCCATTATTTCAGAAAGAAGAATGTTTAGAAATGCCTAATTTTGCAATATTTCATTTTTTTAAAATCGAAATGAATTCTAGTTTATGTACATTTGTTGTACAGTTCTTAACGAATATTTTATATTTTTTTGGATGAAAACAACAACAACAAGCATTTATTAATGTTACATGATACAATATGCGCCATTCCGGAGTCCGTCCCGGAGCCAGCCAGACAACCACGGCGAACATCGCCGAAGTCGGTATGAGGCTGGGCGGGGAGGGTCCGGTTTGGCGGTGACGAAAATTACTTGGTGAGTTAAAACTCCCGCCTAATGGAAAAAGGCTTAAATTTAACAATATCGTGCAACGTAGTACACGAGGGTAGGTACTTAAAAATAATTAAAATTAAAACTGAAAAACTATCGATTTCGCGCACACGCGAACACTTAACAATTTTGATTGCTGGCACGGGAAAACAAAACTCAACGAAAAAACCCGTTTGAGACAATTTCACCCTGGTAGTCTTCCTGACCATGCCCTGAGTAGTTTAATATTTTATATAAACAATACTCCGGCACGGTAGCTCAATCGGTTAAGGCGTATTGAGTGGCGAATATGCTGACCGACTGTCTATCGCGCTCTGGGTTCGAGCCCCAGCCTCGATACTGACAATACCGGTGGGAATGGATGTATGTCTGTGTTTTTCCAAACGTGTAACAGCCGAACAGCATTGGCTTTGGATTTGGGGGTCTCCTACTATATGTGGTGTATTCAATACTCCGACCTCACCGAAACTACAAAACTGAACTGTCAACTTAATTTGACCTCAAAACATGTAAAAACAAAAAAGAAACACTCCGGACCAGATAGTTTACATTTCAAATTTTTTTAGTCCGAATTTGACTCTATATATGCAGGTTATTATTATGAAATAAAATTAAACAAATTTCCTATGCATGGAGCAAACAATACCAAATTACTTCCAAATCCAGTGGACGTATATTAACGCAAAAAAGATGAAAATTTTTATTGTTCAAATAGACTCAGAATGTCATGAAACGTCGGGATTTTAAGTTTGAGCGAATAAAAGTTTGTCTGTCTGTCTGTCGGTCTGTGACCTTTTTTTTTTTTTTTTTTTTGTGTACACGATTACTCTGGGACTATGTAATATATTGACTTGAAATGTCATAAAACTGGAGTATGTTGTACTACAAGCCATGCTGATTAAAAGTTTAAATGGGCCCAACCCCCTAAAGTAAAGGTAGGCCATGTATAGCGTTATCGCTATAAATAAAATTAAATTCGAAGTTAATATTCGTATATTTGTTTTTAATACATGTTCATATTTTATGTGATTTGAGTATTTTTTAAGTAGATTGATATTTTATTTTTATATCGAATGTTTTTATTTTTCCTAGCGACTCCATGGAAACTTCTCCATTATGAATCGAGTTTTCCTTTTTGTTTCTTAGCGACTCCATGAAAACTTCTCGCTTTTGGAACTTCTCGATTTCCAGTGAGTGAGTCGCTATAGTCGCTATATACACCCCCTCGTTAAAAAAGAAAATAGTCAATCAATCAACGTGTCGATTGCAAAACGTACTTTTTTAATCGGGGTAGGCAAAGTGTCACATCTGTCAACTAATACAAAAGCCGGTTTAACCCTATCAATATTGACAGTTATGACTTTGGCTCCTTTCTTAAAGGTAAATAACTTATCTGAACGAGATAAAACTTTAAACGGTCCTTCATATAAAGGAGTAAATGAACGTTTTAAACGTTCAATGCGAACGAAAATAAAATCGCAAGAGGCAAGATCTGAACTAACAAAAGTTTTGTAATTGCCATGCGAAGTTGGAGGAACAAATTTTAAATTATTAAAATAAATGCGTAATTTGTCAATGAAATAAGGAATATCTGGGGAATTATACGATTCAACGAAAAATTCGCCAGGTAAACGAAGGGTTTGACCATATATGAGTTCAGCAGGTGAACATTGCAGATCTTCCTTGGGAGTTGTCCTAAATGCTAATAAAATGATGGGTAATTCATCTGTCCAATGTGATGTATTGGCTCTAGTTAACAAGGAAGTTTTAAGTGAGCGATGAAATCTTTCAATTAAAGAGTTGCCTTCTGGGTGATATGGAGTTGTACGTATTCTATGAAAACCTAAAAACTTTGCAAATTCATTAAATAATCTTGACTCGAATTGTACTCCTTGATCAGTCGTTACTGACAAGGGAACACCGAATCGACAAACAAAGTTTTGAAATAAAGTACGCGCAACTGTTTCTGCTGTGATGTCGCGAAGAGGGTACGCTTCCGGCCACCTAGTGAATCGTTCAATCACCGTAAGAATGTAAGAGTTACCTTTGGATGGAGGTAATGGTCCTACCAAATCTATGTGGATGTGGTCGAATCTGATTTTCGGAATGGTGAAGTTCCCGAGAGCACTTCGCGTATGTCGACTGACTTTGACAGCTTGACAGTTAATGCACGATTTTGACCATAAATTGCAATCTGTGTTCATTTTCGGCCAAAAATAGTTATTTGAAATCAACAGTCTAGTGGCTTTAATACCAGGATGAGATAAGTTGTGAAAAATATCGAATATCGTTCGTCTGTAAACAAGTGGAACAAAAGGTCTGACTTTTGCACGAGAAACATCACACCAAATAAAATCATTTGAATCTGGAATTTGTATCTTTTTTAAAATGAAATTGGTTTTAGTTAGTGATGATTTATCTGACAATAAATAGTTGAGATTTGAATCTTTCTCCTGAGCTTCACTAAGCAACTTTAGGTCAAAGTTAACATTAAGGAAGGGAGAATTTTTAAGTTGAAGTGGTAAAATATCTTGTTTTAAGGAAGAAGTGTCGTAAATACGTGACAAGCTGTCAGCTATTACATTATGTTTTCCTTTAACATGTTGTATTTTACAAGAAAATTGAGCTATGTATTCTAAATGACGTATTTGACGAGGAGATCTTTCTGCTTTTGTGAATAAAGCGTTGATTAAAGGTTTGTGATCTGTAAAACAATTAAACTTGCGACCTTCAAGTATAAACTTAAAATGTTTAATTGCAGTATATAATGCTAAAAGTTCTTTGTCAAAAATCGAATAATTGGTTTGTGCTGTGGTTAATTTACGGGAAAAGAATGCTAAAGGAGCAAGAAATCCCTTATTATCTTTTTGCTCTAAAACTGCACCCATGGCAAGGTTAGAACAATCTACTGAGAGAGATAAGATAGTATCGTCATTATTGCAAGGATGAGCTAAAACTACTGCATTACTTATTGCGTCTTTGGCTTTCGAAAATCCGTCTAAACATTGATCAGGCCAACTATTTATCTTTGTAATTTTATCATGAGATAAACTGTTACAAAGAGAATATAGGGGAAGTAATATTTCAGCAAAATGAGGTATGAAACGATGATAAAAATTCACCATACCTATGAAACGTTGTAGTTGTTTGAGAGTTGTCGGTAAAGGGAAATTATTAATGACTTCGACTCTCTCAGTTGATGGTAAAATACCTGATGAAGAGATGTGATGACCTAAAAAGGCTAAATTGTCAACTCCCAAGATACATTTAGATGGTTTAATGTTAATTCCGTATGTGTCTAATCTCTTGAAAACCTTTTCCAAATGTTCCAAATGTTGTACATCTGATTGACTTGCGATTAATATATCATCCAAATAGACGAAAACGAAAGGTAAATTGACAAGTACTTCATTCATAAAACGTTGGAAAGTTTGACCAGCATTGCGTAGACCAAAAGGCATGCGGGAAAATTCAAACAGTCCGAATGGAGTTGTTATAGCTGTCTTATAAACGTCATTTTCAGCGACAGGTATCTGATGGTACGCTCGCACTAAATCAATCTTGGAGAAAATAGTGCAGCCGTGCAACTGAGAGCTAAAGTCGTGGATATGAGGTAATGGATATCTGTCTGGAATGGTAATCGTATTTAGTTGTCGATAATCTCCACAAGGTCTCCAGTCATTCTCTTTTTTCGCCACTAGATGGAGTGGAGAGGAAACTTGAGAAGATGATGGTTTGCAGATACCTAATTCTACCATGTTATTAAATTCTGTTTGAGCTATTTTAAATTTAAGATTGTCTAATCTACGAGGTCGTGAAAAAGGTAAATGACCTTCAGTAACTATATGATGTACAATAGAATGTTTGATAGGTAAATTGTAATCTGGGGAACTAATTAAATTAGGAAATTGTAAAAGTAATTTGTTATATTTATCTGTCAAAGGAAATAATTTAAGTGAATCTAATCTACAATTGTCTAAAGGACTATTTTTAATAAAACAATTAACTGACAAATTAGTCTTGTTATCAATTATTCGAGCTCCTTTAAGATCGACAACTAAACCAAAATGAGACAAGAAATCTGCTCCGACTATCGGTATGTCAACGTCTGCTATATTGAAAACGAAAGGAAATAATCTACGTAAGTTTAGATTGACTTTTAACAATTTCTTACCGTATGTAAAAATGGTTGAACCGTTAGCCGCGGTTAATATCGTATCAAAATTCTTTTTTAAATCTGTGAAAGCATTGCGTGGCACCACAGATAAATCGGCACCAGTGTCAATTAGGAAGTTCAGGTTGTTAGATCTATCGTAAATAAAAAGTCGCCGACGTTTGCTGTTAGAAATGTCAAAATCAGACGTCATAGAATTATCAAACTTCAGTCATCTTTGAGAATTATCAGATTTTTTACAATTCTTACTGAATTTGCACCATTCACCTCCACAACGATAGGCATTGGCACCATAAAGTTGATGGTAGTAACAAATAGTATTGTCTGTACGATCAAATTTATTGGAAACATTATTACGGCTGGGTGAACGATTGCGATTAGTGGTACGAGTTTGTGAATTGCTTCTACTTTTACAATTGTTGCAGCATGAAGTAGAAGGTTGAGGCTCGAAGGATTGATTGGAAAGTCTGGATTCTAAAGAGTTTAATCGAGAATTAAAAATTTCTTGTTTTTGTAATACTTGATTAATTGAATCATGGAAAGTGATTGAAAAATTTTTGATAGTGGTAGTTAAATCTGATAAAGGGGTTGACTCAGATTCAAGAGGATTTTTGGAGTACGATGCAACCATTGAATTTTGACAGGACTCCCAGATCTGATCTGCAATATCTAGAATCTCTTTTGTGTCTGTTTTCCCTGAAGCTGTAATGGCAATATATACTGTTTGAGGTAAACGTCTTTTCCATAGCTTTATCAATAAATCTTGACTAACCATGCCGAATCCTCCAACCATATTCAGCATGGATCTATAGAAATCTGAAGGTTTCAGATCGCCCATTTGGGAACCTGATAACAGATCATTCAGACGTTTTTCCTCACTCGATGATAAACGTGAAATTAAAACTTTCTTTAAATTTATATAGAGATCCGTTTCCGGGGGATTAGATATTATATCGTATATATTATCTATCACATCTAATGGCAAATTAGCTATAACCTGATCATACTTTTTCTTGTCATTGACAATTTTTGCAACAGAAAACTGTGATTCGATCTGGGTAAACCAAATTTCTGGTTTTGATTTCCAGAATGGGGGTAATTTGACAGAGGTGACATAATGAGTTTGAGGAAAATCCTCGTCTGAAGGTTGTCTTTGCATAACTAATCGATTGTGATTGTTTGATTGATTGACTACTCTCTCAGATAAAAAAGGAATGTACTTTAACTCACTCACCAACAGATGACAGTACTTGTAATATACAACTTCAGTTGATTGAATTAGGAAATTACCATAAATTATAGGAACATCTATTCAACTTTGGAACCTCTATTCAAAATTCATCGGAAAATTCTTCTCTTCATAAAATGGTCAATTTATAACGGTAGTTGATATATTGAATCTCTTCTGGTATATATTTATCACGTTGGACATAAAATTTTCACTTCTGGCATATATTTATGACGTTGGACATAAAATTTTCACGTCTGGCATATATTTATCACGTTGGACATAAAATGATCACGTCGGGCATAAAATTATCACGTCGGGGTCACCAAATTTATAGCGTTATCGCTATAAATAAAATTAAATTCGAAGTTAATATTCGTATATTTGTTTTTAATACATGTTCATATTTTATGTGATTTGAGTATTTTTTAAGTAGATTGATATTTTATTTTTATATCGAATGTTTTTATTTTTCCTAGCGACTCCATGGAAACTTCTCCATTATGAATCGAGTTTTCCTTTTTGTTTCTTAGCGACTCCATGAAAACTTCTCGCTTTTGGAACTTCTCGATTTCCAGTGAGTGAGTCGCTATAGTCGCTATACCATGACAGTTAGCAAAAATGAATTTCTTGTTAGGTACAAAAAAAGTTTGGCATTAGCCACCCCCATTATCAACTCCCACCCCATTATTAAAAGGGGCGAAAAAAAAAAACAAAATTGTGATTTAGTGTCCGTACAAGAACCAAAGGCTTCAAAAAATACCAATGTGGCATTCGTCTTATGGGTTTTTTGGGTAGACGGTTTCAAATATTATATTATTAAAGTTCCATAAACAATTAATTCCACATAGAGGAGTGCAAACCAGCGGCGGCTGGTGAAATTTCAATATTTTTTTTCTCGTCTGTGGCACATGGGACCCGTACGAAATTTGGGAAATAACATCTAGAGAAGCACTTCTCTAATGACCCCTAAAAAATTTTGAAAAAGCAGTTTGCGAAAACATTTTTGAAAATTCGTTAGCCTCCCCTGGGTCTAGGAGCTCCTGTTTATTTTTATTTTTTATTGTCATATGCATTTGACTTTTCATAAAAATACAACAACAGATTTTAGAGTTTATGAAAATATTTTCATTACTAACTGAGATACAACGAATTGAAATATTGTAATTTGTTAAATTGTAAATTACAAAATTTCAGTTCATTGTATTTCAGTTAGTAATGAAAATATTTTCACAAACTTCAAAATCTGTTGTTGTATTTTTATAAAAAGTCAAATGCATATGACAAAGAAAAATAAAAATAAACAGGAGTCCCTAGACCCAGGGAGGCTAACGAATATTCAAAAATTTTTTCGCAAACTGCTTTTTCAAAATTTTTTAGGGGTCATTAGAGAAGTGCTTCTCTAGATGTTATTTCCCAAATTTCGTATGGGTCCCATGCGCCATAGACGAGAAAAAAATATTGATATTTCACCAGCCGCCACTACTGGTGCAAACATAATATTACATTTTTTTTCGTTGTGAGAGACTTGGATAGAAGATCTGGATGTGGAAGCGGTGATTCCTTAGGCAGCGATTTTTAATTTTATTTCCTGAGAAGAAAAAAACGGTTGAAAATTGTATGCTACAAAGTAGAGAAGTTACAGTTTAAATACATGACTATTTTCTAATTGGTCATTTTTGTTGAATCTATTTTTGATGAATATGTAATTAATATACAAAAGTTGAAATTTCGTGCATTTTAAAATAATGCTCAAACTGTTCAGCGAATAGATAGTTTAATGTGATTTTTACAAGTCTGATTATTTTCTAGCATTGGATAACTATTCCTTATAAATACTTTACCTAGATCATAATTTATGAAGATTTTTTTTCAAATTGACAACTACTGTATGTAAACGGCTATTAGCAGAATATTTATAGCCAAAGATTACAATCATTATTTTTTATTCTAGAAGTAAGTAACACTTTGCTGTTGTTGAGTACTGCTCAAAGTATTTAAAAAGTTGAATTTACTGGCTATACATTTAACAGTTTTTTATAATTCTCCGATGATTGATTTTTAGAGTTTATCGTGAGTTGTATATTTTTTATGGTATTGGCAATACAGTACAAGGTCAATAGCTTGTTCTAAATTCCGCATTATTATAATAGATTTTTTAAAAAGAATATCTCTCATCTAAATAAACAATCAATTTAGCAAATAGCTCCATAGCGTAAAAACCTCGTTGATAGTAAAAAAAGTTTCGTAATAAAATTCATATGGAATTTTCACTATTCTACATCTCAAGGTATTGCGCGGTTAGTCACTGCAATATAAAGGTCACTTTTTCGCAAATATTACTTATAATATAAGAGCCACGAGCTAAAGTAGAACATCAACTAAAAATAACATATTAACCTGTTACAGAAATCAAAGTCGGCAGTCATTTAATTTGAATTTCTATTGCTTGCAATTATGAAAACTGCGATGTTCAGGGTTGTATCTTTTAATATTCATATAATGCTAAATTTTAATTGAATTTCTGTTCACGATTGAAATTAAATATTAACAAAACTGAATTAATCCTTTAAATCAATTAAAAAATCTGAAAATTATAATAACGTGTGAAAAAAATGAAAAGCATAAACATGAATGAAAGAGGTGCGTTTAAGAAACTAATAAGAGTTTAAAATAAGAAATATACAATTTAACCATGAGAGAATTAATGATTTTTCAAGTACGGAATTAAGCCATCGTATTAAGAGGTCACTGCTTCTTGGAGCACAGCAATATGATAATTATTTAAAAGATATATGTTTTTGACGAAGCTCTTATAAATATTCATGAAGAACATTTATTAAGACTACGTTTTGGTTTAAAATTAAACATTAGGCAAATAGATTTCTTCTGTAGAAAAATAATGGTAGTAACTAATGGGGCAAGGCAAGCGCCTGGCAATCAAAAAGCAAACTGACTCTTTTTACTTACCCCCTACCTATCCTGTAACCATCTACAATCATCAAACAAAAATAATATACGGTGTACCTCAAGGCTTAGTACTTGCCCCCCTCCTATTTTTAATATATGTGAATGATTTCCCATATTCAAGCGAACACCCTAATGGCATACATACATACTGTTTGCAGACTATACAACTATTTAGGTTCAAAACAAGAATATTGAACAACTTTCTGCAATGGTGTGTGAGGGGGAGTCAAAGGCAGAACAGTGGTTCAAGTTAAATAAACTTACATTAAATAGAGAAAAAACAGTACGTATGATCTTCTCATTGCGTAATAAAATAAGGCACAATGTTCCCGACCCCCAGGAATCAACAAAGTTCTTGGGGGTTTACCTAGATGACAAATTGACCTGGCAAGTACATGTAGAAAACTTGTCAAACAAGCTATCAAAAAATACATTTATCTTGAGAAATCTAGCAAATAAAGTAGGTGAAGAAGCTCTGAAAAATGCATATTTTGCACTATGCTTTCCTATGCGGTTTTAGTTTGGGGTCAAGCATCTGGGTTAAACTATAAAGAAGACTGTAGATAACAGTATACTAAAGATACTCACGTTACCTTCAACATATATTTATGAGTTGCTTTTGTATGCTATAGAGAACTTGAAGTGTAAACAGAGAATGTGACTATCATTATAGTACAAGACGCAAAAATATGTTAATAGCACCGTATGTCAAATTAACTAAAAGTCAAGAAGGAATTAAATTTTTAGCACTCAAATTTCATGAGAAATTGCCAATGATTATAAGACTACCAGACCTGGCATTCAAGAAAAAAATAAGGCCCATCTTGCTTGATGTTTGTTTTTAGTCCTTATATGTTAGCGAGATATGTATATGTATATATTTGTAACTTTAAATATTGACTTGCGTAAATACCATTTTTGTATGTAGCACTAATTGATTGATTGATTGATTGATTGATTGATTGATTGATTGATTGATTGATTGATTGATTGATTGATTGATTGATTGATTGATTGATTGATTGATTGATTGATTGATTGATTGATTGATTGATTGATTGATTGATTGATTGATTGATTGATTGATTGATTGATTGATTGATTGATTGATTGATTGATTGATTGATTGATTGATTGATTGATTGATTGATTGATTGATTGATTGATTGATTGATTGATTGATTGATTGATTGATTGATTGATTGATTGATTGATTGATTGATTGATTGATTGATTGATTGATTGATTGATTGATTGATTGATTGATTGATTGATTGATTGATTGATTGATTGATTGATTGATTGATTGATTGATTGATTGATTGATTGATTGATTGATTGATTGATTGATTGATTGATTGATTGATTGATTGATGGATCGATCGATCGATCGATCGATTGATTGATTGATTGATTGATTGATTGATTGATTGATTGATTGATTGCATCATTGATCTCATTGTCGTAACGTATATCCTGTATATGGGCTAGTAACCAATGTTAAAAAATTTTCCATAAATTCCTCGTCGTGTCCACAAGGACAGTCTTGCTTTGTGAATTATCGTTATCGAATTATCGATTGATTGATTGATTGATTGATTGATTGATTGATTGATTGATTGATTGATTGAAGGACGGACGGACGGACGGACGGACGGATGGATGGATGGATCGATCGATCAATCGATTGATTGATTGCCATATTTCTCTAGGAAAATTCGAAGGCGTGGTCAATCCAAGAGGAATTGACAGGCATTATATTTATTGCATCAGTTATTGCCAGAAATTCTTGTCTCCATAAACTAGACAGTTTGGTTTTGATTGTTTGTTGTAGCCCCCACGACCGCCGGACTATGGAGGCATGTAC
Organism: Rutpela maculata; assembly: GCA_936432065.2. Classification (NCBI taxonomy): domain Eukaryota; kingdom Metazoa; phylum Arthropoda; class Insecta; order Coleoptera; family Cerambycidae; genus Rutpela; species Rutpela maculata. The sequence goes on along the minus strand of OW386289.2, from coordinate 53,982,439 downwards.
TGCAATTGATCTCATTGTCGTAACGTATATCCTGTATATGGGCTAGTAACCAATGTTAAAAAATTTTCCATAAATTCCTCGTCGTGTCCACAAGGACAGTCTTGCTTTGTGAATTATCGTTTCCAAGTGGGAGTTCTAGTTAACTGATTTATCTAGTGGAATAAGCATTGCAGTCGTCCGTTCTCAGAGCAAAAGACTATATTTTTCCTTTTACCTGCTGTCACCACTGTAAGCTCGTCGTTTGCTTGAGCTTCCTCTCTAACGCTTGTTTTCCGCGCTGTCATAAATCCGTAGATTCATAATCTAGTAGTTTTATTTGTACGAATGAGTTGCTTAACACTGCTTGCTCTTTTCCGTTTTCGCATCACATTGGTTTTGTAAATAACTTTCAAGGCCATCAATAAACTGTTATCTTCTTGCCCTGTTAAATGCTTTTTCATTTACGCAGTGCGATCTCCTGGATTTAACTTTCTTCACTGTTAGCTATCCTGGTAGCGTGTTCCAGTACTTCCAATTCTGGAACTGGCACCCGAGTGTAAATCGACCATTACACAGAGGCAATCATACGTGACAGTAACACTTGTTAATTTGTTCGTGAAATATTCTTCTCTGAATTTTATCTATAATTTTTTTTCTCCAGCTAATTTTTTCTTTTTTTTTTGACATTAAAGCATAGTTCATGTAGCCAGATACACTGTCTTATAGCAATAAATAGCTAAACCTAACGTGACTAATATTAGAACACAATTGGGAAAGTAACGGGGACACACACTTCTCGCCTAGGAGCCTATCAGGGTATTTTTATGTTTTCAGGCAAGGCCACGGATTAGTAACAAAAGTTTAAACAAAGGAATGACAACTCTAACCTAAATTTTTACGCCGGCTTTGTGTAGGAATAATATAAAACAGTGCAGTATATCGATTTTATTAAGGCATAACAAATAAAAGATGTTGAAGGGGGGTTTTGATGTTTAATTTTAATAGATTATTATATAATTCGTTAGTCGCATCAGTATGTTTATTGGAGTTGCCCAAATTTCATTCGAATGATCATCGTTACATATTTTCTAGGCAGGTTAACGTCATCATGCCAGAACTTTGATGGTATTTCAGGATTTATTTTAGTGTATCTTGTGGGGTTGATAAAAACAAATTCATTCCACATATTTGACCACTTCCTTTTTAATAAATGTTTACAGACGTTCACAGCGTCATCGTAACTTAACTGTTTTCTAGTTTCCAATCCGAATGAAATGCTTTGCTTAGCGATCTTGTCAACTTTTTCGTTAAAATAAATGCCAGCGTGCGCTCTAACCCATATAAAGGCATTTAAATGTTGCTGCCATATAATTTTTTTAATATTATAGAATTCGTAGGGATGCGTGGAGGATAACTATGATTAATAGTCCAGTCAATGAAGTAACTTTTTTTTAGCTTTTTTTCAGATTCATTTTAAACTATGCAACTGTAAAATTTTGCTTTAATGTATTCTTGTTTGTTAAACCACATACGCATGTTATTAAAGTAATTGTAATTGGCAAAAGTAATTGTAATTGGAAAAGTAATTGTAATTGGAAAAAGTAATTGTACTTATAGGAGAAATTTGTAATTAGATAGTAAAAGTGAATCTTGACGTATATCATGTGAAAGTACATAAAATAACCTACCTTTTGCCACAAAGCAAATTTTGATCCGACTTTTAAGTCCGAAGATATTTCGATTTGGAAATTTGACTGAAACTGCAATTTCAGCCAAACTATTTAACATTTTCGGCTGACAGTTTTTGTGTGATAAAGACTACTTCCATTCCAAATTTCAGCCAAATCAGTTGAGATCTGATCAAATTTGGTTTTTTCAATTTTTTGGTATGTATATATATATTTATATCAGGAAGAGGGATGGTCAGATCTTCCCCAAATTTAAACTGAAGGTTCCTTTAATCTTGAGATTAAAAGGATACCATTGCCTTTTCTTAACTAATTGTTTAAGTGATAAAAAAAATTAAAACAACAAATTTGACCCTTAAAATGTCCAAAATACCCCTTTTCGGGCAATGGTTCTCCTTTTTGGAAATCAAGATGTTTGGGTTTTATTATACTCGTCATGAAAAACAATTTCCGCAGGGTCTGCATCCATCTTAAAAAATTTCCCAACCCTTTCCTAAACCGACTCCACTATTAAGCTGCCTTTTCTATATGTTTATTTAATTTTTCTTGATTACTCATCTTAAGGTCAAACATTCTAATAACGATTCTAATAAATATTAAACACAATATTACACAACACTTTTAGTTAAAATTTTTAACTTACCTTTTTTGTCTGTTTGGTCACTATAATTTACTTTATCATAAAAGTAATTAGAAAAGTAATTGCTAATTCCTTTTTTAAAGATATGTACTTTGTAATTGTAATTAATTTTTTAAGTCATTTGTAATTGTAATTATTTTTAAATTACAAGTAATTACCCAGCTCTGACCTGCGGTACCAAAATATGAAGAAAAAGATTAAAAATCATACTGATTTTTAATCTTACGAACGATGAATTTTACGTAGCCACCACAAATTGCGGAAATTGAGGACCCCTTTGCCAGATGAGCTTATGTATGAGATATCCCCCATCAATAATGAAATCAAATTTTGGTGTATGTACGTTTGTGGCGCCGATCGGATGCATTTTTTAGAATGTCTAACATTCAAAATGTTTTATTTTTTCAGCATATTTTGGTACCGCAGGTGGCTTTGCCTTTATAGCAGGTGAATAATTTTCATAAGTAGATCCTAATTTGTTCTATACTTGAGTAAAATTTGATTCAAATCGGAAACAAAATGAAAAAGTTATAAGGGTATATTCATTTTAAGTGAGTCACACTGTATATTTAAGGAAATGTATAAATTTCGTCAAAATATTAAGTTAGTAAATACGTCCAGTCCAGTGTTGTAAAATAAAGATTGTTTTGTGATTGTGATTTATTAGCAGACCACGGTAAACCGCTTTAATAGAAATATACAAGGTACATAATTTATTTTTTTTTATTAATTATCGATTTTCGTTGGCGAACATCTCGTAAACTATAACACATAGGAAGAAAATGAATATAAACATTCTTGTAGAAAATTTAATTAAGTTTAATTTTGCATAGATTACCTTTTTTCATACGACGCATCGTTTCCGAGTTATAAGCGAAGAATCGAAAAAAGGAAACTTTCCACCCCCCTCCCCCCTGAAACGGCGGGGCTAGGGACGGGGAATTTTAGTATGTTTACCTTCTGACTACCCCCAACACATCCCTGAAGAGAAAAATTCTCTCCTCCAAAAGGTTCTCTACAATCCCCTTTTGGACATTCATTGATTGGACTATAAGGGATGTTAAAACCGACAAGGAATTTAAAATTATGATATAATTATTATTTGAGTCAACTATATATCCAATTGCTTTGGAAATAGCAGTTGCCCCTGCTGATAAGATGGATGTTCCATGACTTAGTTTATATTTGGCGGAGATATTATATTTGGATATTATATAGGCACAACCTGTCCCGTGCACGGATTTAAATGCGTCCGTGTATATTTCTGTGAAATTTTGCCACTGATTTAAGTTTTGTATGAAAATGTTACGGCTTTCCAGATGATATTCACTATAGCTTGAAATTATAGTTGGAAAATTAATAATTAGATCATAGAATTTGTATCCAAGTGCGCATGGGTATAATGGTTCAATTAATCTAAATAAGCCATATGTTTCTCGATAAGCACCACAGAGAGGTGGAGAATTTTTCTTTTGCCAATATTTTTCTGACAATTTGGAAATACTAGTTTTATAGATTTTGTCCAACAGATCGGAGTTCTTAACTTTGGATTTTAGGATGAATTTCATTGAAAGATATTCTCTTCTTAGCTGTAGAGGTGCTTCTAATGCTTCTATGCGCACTTAAACAAATTTATGAATTATATGAACCTGTTTCAGAGTAGTATTTGAGGCGGCTCCGTAGAAGATTGAACCGTAATCTATAATAAATCGGATATAAGATTTATAAAACAATAAAGCTGTTTTTTGATCAGAACTCCAACATACATTCTTAGTAGTTTTAGGGCTAAATTACCAAAAGTAATATAATTCATGCAAATTAAAAGTATATTATCAAAGACCTTGAATATTATCAAACACTCCAATAATTTTTTGACGTTCTGTATATTTTGGCATACGTTCTCTGGGTAAAAAGTCAAGTAATTTTTCCTCCTCGTCGAGGTTTTGCTGAGAGCTGCTTAGTTTCCTAAAGTACTTCGGTCCTGTACAGTTATTACTAGTTATTAGTAATTCTCACCACGTATGTGTAATTACATAGCACTGGGAAGATGTACTTCGTGTGTGTTCATACGAGCGGCCGGCCCATTTATTAAATCCATTAGACTGCGGACGTTAGCCATTAGAAATTTTAAATTATCAATGTTTCAACGCATTGCTGTCTCATCTTCACTTTGTACCATAATTTAATATTATTAATTAGTAAAAAATGGTGTTCCGTATTTTTCATCTGAAGTTACTCTGACGCTAATGTACGAGAGGGCATTAAGCTAATTTTCTATCAGTTATTCCTAGATGGATGTACAACGTGAAGACGTTGTTTCACTGATGGCTTCAAGCAGATGGATCTAGGTAACGCACTTAATGTCAAAATAATGTTTCAATAATAGTACAGTACATAGTGGTAAAAAATCACCCCTAGAGTCGAAAATATTAGAATTTGAAAAAGCATAGCTGATTTATTATTTGAACATAGGATATTCATGTTTTTGATATCGTTGACTGCGAATCTGAAGTCAAAATTAAAAAATTCAAAATGTCAGCTCCAATATGGCGGATGAAAATGTTTTCTAAGGCAAGTGAGCTTTAAACTGACAAAGTAATTAACCGTCCAGCTGACGTATAAACGCATTACGTATTAACGAAACACAGCAATTAGGATTTTTCATTTAATTGATGGACAATTACACTAAAAAAATGGTAACATTTGAGCATGGTTAATTATCTTTAATTCTGGTCTTTAACATTTTTGACAAAATTAAAAATGGTGGATAGGTTTCTGTTTTCAAAAACAAGTGCTTTAAACCGAGAAAGAAGCCCTAAAGAAACAAATTGGAAGCCTAATTTGTAATCTTTAATTTTGGTCCTTAAACTAACTACTTCGATTTATAAACATTCAGGCCTCATCTGTAAACTACCATGTCTCCAAAAATATTAATTCTACTACTAGGAATAAAAAAGCCAAATTCAGCCTAAGTTTATAACGTTTATTTTTGGTCTCTACCATTATTGCTAAAACTAATTTTCCATTTTTGAGAAATTACCCTTTTAGTTTGTAGTGCAAATTTTTCTAAACTAAGTGCTTTAACGGAGCAAGAAAATCTGAGCATCTACGAAATGCTATATATTAACGAAAAGCGGTTCTTGAGGCAGTAATTTTTTAATTTGGCTAATTACAGCAACAAAGTGGCGATATTTTTATTATAAAAATGTGAAAACCCATACTGTTTCTTTGTATTTACGCTATAGGAACAAAAATCCATTTTAAAATTTAATTAATAACCATTAATTTTGTTCCTTAGTATTCTTGATAGGTGGCATAGTTTCTAAATAGTGACGTAGTAACTAAATACTTCGTCTTATAAACGTTAGGACGCCATCTTTAAACTTCCACATCTCCGAATCTATTAATCCTACAGAAACAAGAAAAGAGATAATATCTACCTCCAAAGGCATTCAAAGTTGCGGTTGTTGAGCCCATATCTAAGTCTAGAGAAAAGCTCAATATGTCCAACTATAGACCGATATCACTCAGTGGCTTCAAAAATCTTTGAAAAAATTATTGAAAAAAGATTATGTTGCTATACAGATAAGTTTAATCTAATTTCGAAACATCAGTATGGCTTTAGAAAGTCCAGATCAACAGAAGATACTCTGTCTGACTTAATGACTAAAATTTATGAGGCAGTAGATGCAGCAGAGCCAGCAATGTGCATCTTCGTTGATCTGGCAAAAGCATTTGATACCGTAAGCCACACGATTTTTCTAGAAAGTGTCCACGTCTCAATTAATGAAAAGCTACCTAAGTAATAGAACACAATGTGTAAAACTTGGTGACGCAACAAGCAGTACAAAATATAAGTAAGTTATGGAGTCCCTCAAGGAACAGTCCTTGGTCCCATATTGTTTACTATATATTTAAATGATTTATTTAAACTTCCTATTATAGACGACGTTATTGACACCGCAATATTTTATAGAAACCAGGACTGGAAAACATTGAAACTTGTTATGCACAATGATCTTATTTTTGTTGGACTGCTTACATTCAATTTGAAAAACCCAGTACATACCTTCTACTAGTTATGCTTCTAACCTTCCAACTTTCACTTCCATTAATCTTACAGGCAATAATTTTGATATTGACTTAGAGTCAGCTAAGTCAACAAAATACCTTGGTATAACAATAGAATATAAGATAGAACAAACACATTGACTCTTTAGTTAAAAAAATATGTCTCATCGAAATTTAAATATTTAAAAAAATTTTTGATGTCAAACACCTCACGACAATGTATTACGTTTTAGTGCAAACACATCTATTGTACGGTTTTATTGCTTGGAAAGCAATGTGACAAACTGCTACTTAAAGAAGCTAGAAGTTGCCCAGAAATGGTTACTGAAAATAATATTCGGCAAATATTACTTACATCTATTCAAGCGATGATCTGTACAGTGAATCAAAAGTTTTAGACATCAGACAATTATTTTGCCATCAGCTAATCTTGCATCAACGTAAGAATCTAGGAAAAAAATTATTGGTGGTGCATAGTTGTAATACACTAGACATAAAAAACAAGCAGTCACAGTACTAAGAATGGATAAAACTATTAAAATTATATAATCTCGTGCCCGGATACACAAAAAGTTTGAATTTATTTAAACTATTTAAAACAAAAGTAAAGAACTGGATCCTTAATATTCCGAGAATCGTAGTTCATGATATATGACATTAAAAATGCGTATGGACGTATTTAACAATTTAACAGTCACTACATACAATTTCCAATATTTTTTTCTCCGGCTCATTAAGATTAAATAATCTAAGATGATCATCAAAAATAGTATATCAAGTATCAAGAACGATAAGGGATGTTTACCGGTCGATTGTAATTTTTGCCTGAGATCGATACAATTAATATTCGCGTTGCTTAAACTGTTTTTGTACGATCGTATTAAATTACGATCGTACAGAAAATAATGCTATTCTTCTTGAAATAAACAGAAATTTCCTTATTTTACTTACCGTTCACACGTCAGTAAGTAAATTACTTACAGACGTGTTAGGCCCAGCAATCAGTAAACATAACCTATCGTCTTGGCAACAGATATTATAGATATACATAAATGTTGGATTGTGCAAAAAGTAATTTTTAGAAACCCTTGCATAAGCTAGAATATGGTATATTTGCTTCTTATTTGCTACTAACTACAATTCGTCTTAATTGCCCCTATGATAAATGAATGGACATTGTGCGTGGGTGTTTGGCTGCTTCCGAGAAGCTACTTGATGGAACCTGCTGGGTACCTATGCCCAATGCCTAATGCCTATTCAAAATTTGTTGTGAAAATTTTGTTTTCTTTCCAATTTTGGCTGTGTTGATTAATATTTAGTTGAAATATCATGAACGCCCTGATTTCATGACAAAAAGTAATATTTTCTTCTGTCTAAACTACAGTTCTTTATAAAAACATTACCTATGCCATCCAATTAGATTAGTGTATATATATATATAGCCCACAGTTATACACAGTCAAAAAATTAAAATTTTCAAAAAGCATCGAACATAGTTTTCACCTTGTTTAAAACTTTAAAACTTTCTGCTGTGAATATTTATCTAACACATCTAAATTTCATGCAAATTATGTAGCTCATTCATATTCTATATTATTCAGTTCCAGATATTTTATAAAAGATGGTTGAATGATGTATTATTACAAGCTTTAAAAATCATTACTTATGACGGCCCTAGAAACATTTTATCAGATTTAGGTCGCATTTAAATATATATTCTATTTGGCATATTTGTCAGTTTGGGGATTTCCAGTGCGTCACCATTTTAAGAAACTTGTCCTCTCAATCATCTAGTCGCAGTGTACTTCAACAGCTAAATAATATATTCACGTCCAAATAGTGGCGACAAATTAAAGAATTTAATTAATTTGCGAAATAAAGTTTTGAACGACTATAAGTTATAAGAGTTGTTTATTTTTAGATTTTTTATTATTTATGGTTATGATATAAATCATTTTACTTTCTTATACTCTGACAATTTGTCCTGGGAAAATGCGGGCAGATGCATGGAAAAAATTGGGAGATAAATCCCAAGGTAACCCTTTGTATACACCAGGACCGTAAGATGCTTGATAACTTACGGATCAATGGTATGATGGTCCAAGACACTGCAACTGGGAGCAAGAAAACTATTAAGTGGAGAATAAAGGCTTGCTTGCCTGTGCACAATGGGGGCTATAAAAACCGAACCCACAGCTGCACGGGAAGTCCTTTTAGAAGTCTTTTAGACCTTTTAGTACTGTAGGTGGGCCTCGTCTCAAGGACTGACTAAATTTATTTTACTTTACAGGCGTCAAGTAGCTCCATATACAAGATGACTCAACCACTATCAGAGAGGTTCTTTTTAATTTATGTAATACACCAAAGATAAAAGACGAGATAAGAAAAGTTATTATACCCACCAATAGATTACTGATTCTCTCCAAGTGCCTTTCTATGATTCTCCTTTATTAATGTAAAACACTGCTTAAACTCTAACACTTTTTAATATTTAATCGCTTTTATAGAACATCTCTCATCAATCCTCGCTGTTCGATCGATGTTCCGAATAACAATTTTTAAGAATCTTTTGATAATTCTTTTAATACCAATGGTCATTCCAACATACGAAGACGTCTGAGCGATTATACTTAGTAAATCGTTCAAACTAAGAAAATTCAAGAGTTCAATAATATCATTCATTATAAATAAAAGTGTAATATATGCGCATACAATAACAGAATGGGTGAAAATAGCCTATCAAGCTAATAAATTTAACATATCGGAATCCACCTTCCAAACCTGGCAAGGACAAGACACCACCCTCAAAGGGCGTTATCGCAAATACATGCAATGGAGAAAATACAGTTACAATCGACACAAAAAAAGATTCACAAATTTTGTAAAGATTTATATTTAACTATTGGACTAGGGACTGACTATCTATTAATATTTTACTAACATTTTTAGGCACTTGTGATTAGCTTTAAAAGTTCCAATACTTGATTCACAGAACTGGGTATTTGATACTGATAACGCTTGTTACAGCTATATATAAGTTGTATAAGACTTTCCTACCTCCTTGAGAAGACGCACTGATTAGCTATATATTTAACTATTGGACTAGGGACTGACTGTCTATTAATATTTTACTAACATTTTGTGGCACTTGTGATTAGCTTTAAAAGTTCCAATACTTGATTCACAGAACTGGGTATTTGATACTGATAACGCTTGTTACAGCTATATATAAGTTGTATAAGACTTTTCTACCTCCTTGAGAAGACGCACTGATGGCATACAACCTGATATGGTTTTCGCCAGGGATGCTCTTTCTACCCACCCTTGTGTAATATCTGCGTAGGGATGTTTTATCTACTAAGGACCGGTTTATCAATATAGGTTAGTTTGCCCGGGTTAAAGCGTTTATCAAGTCGAGTTAAAAGTAACCCTGGGCTAAGGTGGGGGTTACCTCTGTTAGCCCGAAGTTAACCTAAAAATTTTATGTTTGCTGTTAAGAGTTGGGTGAAAAGTCATACCCAGTCAAATTGGCACAAATTTCGACGTTTGATGGAAAAAACTGATAAAGTTTTAAAATTTCGCAGAGATGTTCATTAAGGCCTACTTTAAACATACTAAATGTTCTCAACTCTATCTCTTGCGCTCGCGCTTCGTTTCGGTTTTCTGCTTATATCTCCCGATGATTGATTGTCGAAACGTTGGTCAAAACAATATGCAGTATTTTTGTGTGTTACAACACTCTTCATGTACATTTTTGTCACAAAATGTTTCATAACCTTTTTATTTACTGATAGATTTTTTTTAACACTGAGGGTTCTTTTTCTAGCTAACAATAATTTATTGTCCAAATTTCAGTAAAATCGGACATTTCCTTTTTAAGTTATTTAGCTTGAAAAGACGTGGTGGACGGAAGGGCAGAAGGACAGACGAACGGACTGACAGAAATGACGGATATTCTAAAAGTTGTTGCGAATTCTATGACAACACAATGATATGATATTTTTTTGCTCTATGAGTGACATTTACAATCTTTTAAATGTGTCGATGAAATGCAATAAACTCGTTGCTTTCGTATTTCCAAAGAGTATAGTAATAGATAGGAAAAAAATGCATATACCAGAGAGAATTTTATAAACTTTATTTTTTATATAAACATAATTTCGATGTCGCCATTAGTTAGAAAGATATAAGATATGCGGAAGCGCAAGATATAGGGTTGGTCACTTTTACTAAGTTAAATAGTGGACCTTAATGAACATCTTTGTTAAGTTTCAAAACTTTATCCGCTTTTCCTTCTAATTTTCCCTATTTGACTGAAGTATCAAAGTTATTTTTTGGTTAAATTATGAAAAATGGAAGCTTTCGACGAAATACACAAACGACATACTTAGTTTTCTAATGTAGCTAAAAAGTTAAAATCTATTTCACTGTATTGTAGAAATCGTTCAGATTCTTTGCCCCTGCAAGATATTGTATCAGTATTTTTTATTCTACGACGCGACGTGTTTATAATTATTTGCTATTTTAATTAATAGCAACCGCTCTGATGATGAAAAATTGGGGCCTCTGCCTAATTTTGTTGGGGTTTCACTTATTCTCTTAAAATATAGAAAATATTCTAGTTTATATCATAATTGTTGTTACTCGTTGCTGTTAGCATCAGGTGAATTTTAGGCAAAAACAAACAAAACCTTTTAATTTAGTAACAAAAACTTAAAAAGATAACAAACAAAAAGTTACTCATTTTTCGGTCAATCACAATCATCCTAGAGTTGGCAACTCTGTAGAAAGCGTTACCAAACTCAGGTTATTCAAGGGTTTCCTAACCCATACATAAAATGTGGAGGATAAACACATAAACACTTACTTTGTCCTGAGGTTAAAGTTAGCCCAGGGCTGGCTAACATGCAAATTTAACGCTACATGGATAAACCGGCCCTAAGGGAATTTGTCAAAAAATCCAAATAGAGATTACCCTTTGGCCCAGTTTCAGTACTTTTTCTTTTGCTTTTTAAAAATTCAACTCATACAATTTCATAAGCCTTTATTTATTGTCCTTATGTGAATATTTATAAAGTCGTCGACATAAAATATAAAAGAAAAAATCAAACTGAAACTTTGGCGTGCTTCCGGATCCCGGATTCTGTGCCGCATGCGGCGTACTTTCTACATTTCCATTTTTAGGAAAAATATTTTCCTGCGACAGAGATAGGCCAAAGAGTTCACTAAAGAACGATCGACCAAAACGGAAAACCTATACTACGCCAAAATAGAAAATCATTAGGATAATTATGGGTCTTTTAACTGAACATGAAGTGAGTCGAATGGGTCTGACAGAGAACGTAACATATAGATTCTCTCAAGAAAAAGAGGAAATCACAGTCCGTGTGCAATGCCACTGTGAAGGCTCAGTTAGACAGATTTCAATTACTTAGCAAGGAGAAATCAAAAAACTTTTTGAAAATTCTCTATTTTGGAAGGATAAAGACAGTCTGTATCGTGTACGCGTGTTTGTATTTTACGAAAGTATTTTTCATGATTTTCGTAAGACAATGCATTTTCTCCATAGCGTCCATGGAACGTATTATATTACACTATATTCATGTCAATATCGTCGACATCAATAAATAATCATTTTTGTAACTTTGCTCTAATTACCTTCCGACCTTGGACGCAAGTGAAAAACTAATTAACTGTTTTGGTTTACAAAGTATCCTTGATAGTCACTACTTTTAATGACTCTAAGGCAACACCCAGGTATAAACATTTTATTATTAGCTAATTAACTATTTCAAATGAGAATCACATATCATTAGGTTAACCAGTTGGTTTTAAATACATGCAGAGGTTCAAAGCGTAAAAGCAACATATAAGGCTTAAAGGGGCAATAAATGTAAATGATATAAATCATAGAAAGCCTGTAAAGATTTATAATAAAACTGAAAGTAGTTTACTACCAACATAGAATTCTATTATAAGTACGTGAGATGTCTGTACGCCAGATGTGTCTAACATGTGTTTTCATTATAAGCGTATAAAATTTCACAAAATTGATTGCAATAAATATTTTTTTGCTTTGGGTGTTTAGAAGACGCGGGTCACTTTGCATCGGTGACCTAAACGTTCGTTATTAGGAGAAATTCGACTACTTAGATATTTATTTTCTTTAACCAATTACAGTTCCAACTGGCGTAAGTTCAATTAAAGAATACACCCAGATTATGACAGAAATAAATAAGTGTAATTTTTTTTACACATGTAAATGTTAAAAGCATATATATAATATAATTTAAAATTAATTAAGAGCAGGATCCTACTTCAGGAACACTAAAGGCATTGGATATCTTTGAACTATTGAACTTAGAATGTTATGTGGTTCAATAAGTTGAATATTTTAGTTATAATAAAATCAGGTTATGCATGGATCTATGTTCATTTTAAGCTAAACTATCCAGCAACAACTATGCTGAATAATGTCAGGAAGGATGAATATCATCCAGTATATATTTATTTATTTATATAGTTACACCACCCCACAGTATACACCAACTAAGGGGTGGGAAAACACATAGTAATGTATATGCTAGTGCTAAAAAATATACAAACAGATAAAAAAGGAAGATAACCAATTATAAACATACATAATACACTAACGGATTAAATGCACATAAAGATAAAATTACAAATTACTACGAAAAGATGCACTTAATATTTGAAATACTCGAGTAAAATATATCAAGCTGTCCTTCTATAGGCATGTAAGTGCTACACATAAAGAATAAGGGAGAGTACATCAAAACATTTGTTCGTGGGGTGAGAAGATAAAATGTTTTATGATTACGCTTTTCAAATGAGTAGGCATGGAGATTTAACATATTCAGGATATTAGGGCAATCAATGAGATTAACAATTAACTTGTGCAAAAACAAAAGAGAAAAAAGTTTCCTGCACAGTATAAACTAAAAAAAACCAAATTTATTTAGCAACTGTCCATGCTCGAAGCTAACAAGATCAATTTTGTATGAAACAAATTTTAGGTAACGCCGTTGTATATTCTCTATGCAATTACAATATTTATTATAACCTGGATTCCAAATAAGTGAGACATATTCCAGTCTAGATTTAACAAATGCAGTATAAAGGAGATTTAATAATTCAATGTCATCAAAAACACTTGAATTTCTAATCACAAACCCAAACTTTTATAACCAAAGAGAACAGTATTTTCTATATGTTTGTTAAAATTTAGTTTCGAGTCGAATAGAACTCCCCAAGTCATTAAATTCATCTGACCTATTCAATACGGTGTCGTTCAACTCATAATCAAATAACAATGGATTATTCTTCCTGCAGAAAGACAAAATATTACATTTGGCGATGTTTAAAGGCAGATTATCTTGAAGACACCAGTAATTAACACAATTTAAATTACTTTGGAGTAACACACAATCCTCGTCGGTGTCAACAGTATAATAGAATTTCATGCCATAAGCATATAGTAGGCAGTTAACATCTACATAAGTCCCTAAATCATTAATAAATAAAATAAACAATAGAGGTCCCAGTACTGAGCCTTGAGGCACTCCGGAAGTAGCTAGGAATTGATCAGACTTAAAGCCATGATATTCTACATATTGACTCCTTCCAGTTAAAAAACATGACTGCAGGGAAGTTAGCAAGTTCGAAAAACGGAGTACTTTAAACTTATGAAGGAGAATGCCGTGATTAATCCTGTCAAAAGCTTTGGAGAAATAAGTGTATGTAACGTCAACTACATAATGACAAATACTTCGTCGTGGCTATACGGGCTACGTCCCCAAAGCCATTCCCTTGGGGGAAAAAAAAAACGTCAACTTGTTTGCCCGCATCAGAAATAAATTGTGCGACAGTAAATAAATTTGTAACTTTTGACCCACCCTTCAAAAAGCCATGCTGAAAAATACTGATCTGCCCTGGCACATTATTATAAATTTGGCCATATACAGAAATTTCAAAAACTTTATCGAAATTACAAATTATTGTAATAGCACGATAATTTGCAACATAACTTTTATCACCTTTTTTGAAAATTGGGCACAATCTGGATAATTTCCACCGATTTGGGAATACACCGGATTTTAAACATAAATAAAAAATAATCCGCGTTACAAAAACTGAAGTTCTCTGAAAAAATATAGGAAACTTATTATAAGTGCATATTCCAAAATAACAATTATTAGACATTTTTAGAGTTGTAGATAAAACTGTTTCTCCAACAGGTAAATCCGGCGCGGCGTTTCTAAATAGTTTATAAAAGAGAGTTAGGATATAATAGTCGCAGAATTCCAGCTGGTCTTTAATGGGCTCATTTAAGAATTTTTTATTGTATATTTTGAAAATCTGTTTCAATATCTACAAAAAAGTTTTATCACAACACATTTTCACTCAAATTAATTATCAAATGCAGTGACCAAGAAACGCAGCGTGACCTAAAGTGACATCACACCAGTCTATCCACAGTTCAACGGTTAGCATCAATGTCGGTAATACGTGCGCTGTTTTGAGGTTACCTGTTCATTTTTTAGTGAATAGTAGTTTTATGGGACTCCTAAATGTAAAAATACTACAATAACTGCACCAGATATAATATTTATTTCGACATCAGGAGACTTAAAAGCATGAAAGTTATGGCAGCGAGCTACGGGCTATGCTAAGAACCGCGTTCGGATTTGCTAAAGGAACACACTTTTGTGGTGAAAATAATTTTCATGTAAATATGCAAGTGTTAGAATTTACCACATCACGCGGATTGTTTTCTAGCATCAAAACTATGAAAACCGGAAAAGTTATGCTAAAATCGGTAGTTCTACGTATATTTCAATGTCAAAACGAGTCATAGTTCTAAACCTCGACCATTAAAAAAAAAAAAAGGGAAAAAGACAATTAGTTTGGTTTCTTAAGAATGAGATCGCTACTATAAACGTAACCACAATGAAACTGCGAATACCAGCAGGGGCGAACTGGCCCACCGGGACAATTCCCGGTGGCCCGCTCCAATAGTGCGCCACTGGCGCCGG
Source organism: Rutpela maculata (assembly GCA_936432065.2). Lineage (NCBI taxonomy): Eukaryota > Metazoa > Arthropoda > Insecta > Coleoptera > Cerambycidae > Rutpela > Rutpela maculata. The sequence goes on along the minus strand of OW386289.2, from coordinate 53,967,005 downwards.
CTGCTTGGCAAGATAACCAGCTAATAAAGCAATAAGTGGCCTGCGAGTTCTAAGATCCACCGCCGCTAAACTATTGTCAGTCCGCCCCTGAATACCAGCAACACAATCGAAGACGAGTACGCCTCTTTTTTAGAGAAACGCCAATTTAAACATAGTACCAACATGTAAAAAGAAAGTCTCTACTTTGCCCCACCAACAAGTAACATCAATTACAAGAACTTGCAATAAAAGTAATCGAAAGTCGGAAAGAAACTGTTAAATTGAAGTTTCGCTGATCCACGTCAGAATTATTAGGTATTAGGTATTAGGTAGGTATTATTGGGTATACAGTTTCAATTAAAGATAGGGTATCTATCCTTTTCTGGAAGTCTTCTAGCCAATAGACGATTTTAGCCAATTTACCGCCTAAATACTAACTAACAACTAAGTCAATATATGCCTGATAAATATAAAGCAAGTACCCAAGAGAAGTCGGTTGGTGTAAGTACTCAGATTAATGTACAGGCCTTTCGAATACCAAATGCTACTTAGACTCTAAATATTAAACTCTTCGAAAGAAAATTTTCTAAGGAAATAAAAATAGAAAATGTACAAATTTTGACAAAAAAAAAAAAAAAAAAAAAGCGACCGTTCCTAGCCTGGAAACAGTGAATGTTCAAGTACATCAGACACGCCTTTTTTTAATACAACTTTCAGATTTGCCTGGAATATTTGTATGAAACTGGAATTATGTAGAGAAAGGAACTATTTATGTTATCGAAAAAAAACCTAAATTATATATAGGAATCACAAGAAACTATTTCTTTATTATATGTAGAAGTTTTGTTTATCCCAAGTCGACATATACGTCACTTTGAAACAAATTAAATTAAATTTATCTTACTAAGTGTATTGGCTGATGATTTTTTTTTACTGGTTGGCTCTTTATGTCACATCATTAGAAAGGTATTTCCAGAATTGGCAATGCGTGTAAAAACAAAAAATGTCATCCGGCTTGAAGGACCTTATGTTGATTTTTATTTATTTATTCGTATGAACATTTTACACATTGCTTGTTACTGTTACTTATAGTGTATAAATATAAATATTTATAAAATACAGATGTATAAAATGTAAGTTTATAAATGCATGACAAAGAGTTATGATAATTATATTATAATTAAACTAGATATGTACCACAGACGCAGGTTAGTGTTCTTGAGCCAATCTCGTGCGTCAGGTGTGGGATTGTTCAGTTCTTGTAGTGATCCGGTGAAGCAAGTATCAGGGCATTTTAGTGCTGGGAAATTGTCTGCTTTTGAGCGACATAACTGTTACACCAGGGATTATTAGCTATTCCCCATGTGAATAGGTTTTTCTTACATACTCCGTGACCTGTGCGAATTCTATTTAGATTGCACCATTTTCTTCTCGGCAGGATTAAGCCAGGCACCGCAGAGGTTGGGTCTAAGATGAGGCTCGCATTCCTGATTTTCTATTCTTCCCACCTTCTCACTAGTGCTAACCACCTCAGTGGTAAGCACTAGTGAAGTTGGTCATGTCATTAGCAGTCCTGATGGGAGGGTGTCTTGAGTCTTGAATTCAACCTCTGTACTTCATTCATGAGTGGAATGGCATAAGTATGGATGGGGAGGGGGGCTTCTAAGCACTTTTTTCACTGTGATTCTAGAGCAGAAAGTCGCCTGGTCTGAGGAAGCCAATATTGCTGTAAAACTCTTACACCATGCTTCAAAAGCTCACCATTTAAACTTTCAGTTGCAGTTTGCCTGTATTAAGATAGGGGCAGTCAATCAACTTTAGCTTTCCAAATAAAAGTTGGTCTTCAAACTCCAAATCTTCACAAGTTATTATTTCTAAATATATTCCACTATTACCAAAGTGAACGCAAATTCAATTCATTATTGGATGTTATCGTGATATGATATAGCAGCTTCAGGTGATCAATAAGTTTAATCTTTTGTAAGATATGTTAATTATATTCCCAACACAGGAATCCGCAGTTTCACGTGCTATATTCAAGGCGTAACTTAACTTCTCAACATGGATAATTATTTGTTTACTTGACAGCATCACTTCTGACAACGGCACATTCTCTTTGAAATTAATGGCCTTTAGCTTTGGTCATTTAGAATGTATTTAGTGACGATAATATAACAATATAAAAAATATTAGAAAGAGTTGGAGTGTCTCCATCAATATGTTTAAAATCATTTACTGGATGGAAGATTATTGAGGTAAATAATAGAAGAAATGCGCACGGCGCGGAAAGAAGTTCGCCTGGTGTGACGTCATGTGCAACGGGATCTCTTTTAAACTTCACTACTGCTCAGTTATTGATTGGAAGAAACTAAAATTTTTGGAGGATATCGGGGGAAAATGCAGTTTTAAAATAATATGCCTGTCACGAAAAAATTAATTTCACTCATCCCATTTTTGAAATATAATTATTGAAATATATGTGTTCTATAATTCTCAACGATGCTAAAAACCTGCACTATGATCAAAATGATTTCCTATTAAAAATATTCAGTTGCTCATGCCACTTCTCTCAGCATGATCATCAAAAACTCATCTTACCATATTACTATTTCCCGTCATTTTATGTCGATTTTAAAAACGCCGTAATTTAAGTGTAAAACTTCATTAAGATGTATAAGGTGTACCATATCCTCATCATGACAATTTCGTCTAATGAATGATTCAAAAGCTTCTTTTCTATAAATATTTTTAACAATTGTCAGACGGAAGCATGTAATCGATTTTTTAACTGTAAACCTTGTTAATGTAGACGTCTGTTGTCCGGTTAATTCAGATTCAATTTGTAAACATTTTTTAAGATGTAATCTTTATTTATTTGTCAAGACAAGATTAAGATCTGAATATTCATTTGTCAATTTCCAAACATAAGGTATCGGAATAATGTCGTATAAAATATCGAGAAAAATACGTGTGTTGTTGTTATAAATAGCGTTTAGTAAATTTAAATATAAACAAATCAATAAGGAAATATTTTTCAGACTAATGGTTGTCTGGCATAATTACATTTAAAAATAAAAACGAATGGTATGCAATGTTAATAAAATATGATCAGAATTTTTAAAAAATTAAATATTTTTATACAGGGTGGCCCACGGGAAACTAAACGGGAGTGTTTTTTGCTCTTATGATCATTTTTTCGAAAAACGCCCTGATCTATCGATTTTATTGTTAAGATGGACATTTTTGTTGGGTATTATCGTTGTAAAATTAAATAATCTGACGAAGTAGGTATTTACGTGTCAGTTGAGTAAATGTTCGAAATGGTGGCCACCAGCTTTCATACAGTAGTAAAGATTTTGCTTAAAACGTTGTCGTACATTCTGTAGCAATTGCTGAGTTGTTTGAGGGCATTCATTGACTATGCCCATTTTCTCGAAAACCATTACTTCAAATTTAAAAAGTAAGATACCGTTGTAATGAGAATTTAGCGGGCTTTAAAATGATATGCTACTTATGACACCTTTGTCATTTTGGTTATTTCTGTATCAAGGGCATAAAGAAGCGTTTATAAGTCGCGGCATAAAGGTAATACCCCATAGAAGCTTTAGCCAAGGTCTACTACATTCCACGGGCCATAAACGCTTGTTACGCCTGTGATTCATACACAATTTTATGCTCGAATGGTTCATAGGGTCAGTTACAAACTTAGATTCGCTTTGATAATAAAAATAAGAATTATCCATTTAATTATAAGTATTTGACTGAAGCAAGACAATTTTACCCTGATGGTAAAAAGATAAATACTTTTAATATAATTATAAAGTACACAATACTCGATCAATACCCCAAGTTCTAGTAAATCTCGAATATTTCACAGTTATTCTATAACCATCTATTTATTTATCAAAACTGAAAAAGAAGAAGGTTCTAGATAATCAAACGCGAAAATAAAAAAGAGAAAATATATTATAAAGACAAAGGGTAGAGCAAGAAACATCAGGGGTGGACAACAAGTTGCTTTTCACTTAATAAGTATTAAATGTACAATAGACATAAAATGCGCAATACAATATAAAAATACCGACAATAAATACAAATGAAAATATCTAAAATATTCTCTCAAACAACCCGAATAACTAAAGTGTAGGCCAACCGATTTTACTAAATATTGCTTTTCAAACGACAAAAGTTTACTACATAATGTATTCAAAATACATCTTAAACAGTAGTAAAAAGACAATGCACCTCCTGGGACGGGAACACAGCAAATCTTCCCGGTCGTGCATAAAATTTTTTATTGATTAATGATCATATAAGCAGAAACTGCGCCTATTTCGTTTATGATGGGCCACCTTGTACATATTTGCTGCTAAATCTGTTAGTATCCATTTGAGATAATAATATATTTTTATGCGTTTTCTCAATAATTTTTAGGATTGAAATCCTCCTTAAAGAAACTTCCGAATTTCCATTGTTACTACTTTTTGCCAATTATCTAGACATGAATTTAAATATGGTCTACTATAACTGTTATAAACTTTTTATTACCATTTTCGAGAAGTGCAATTATAGATGAATCCTTTTTTAAGAAAACGGTACATATACTTAATTAAAAATTGCTCCTATAATGTTCTTTTACACGAAAACTATTTATTGCACACCAAACACAAGTTTTTTTTTTGTATATTTACATATAATTCAAAACCTATTTTCTATAGTACCTACCTCACAAATTAAATATAAATAATTCTATTAGTGTTAGTATTAATACGTGCATATAGTTTTAAGTTTCCAATCCAAATTAAAATAAATGCATATCTACGATGTGCATCCAAATTTAAGAGATTTGCATCTAATATTAGAAGATTTGCATCTAACTTTAGAAGATTTGCATCTAACTTTCGAAGATTTGCATCTAACTTTCGAACCCTGGAAAGAAATGAAGTGTAAGCGTAACTTGCTGCAAAATGGCCGTTGCCAAATTTAAATTACAAAAAAAATTATTTCTTTATAAATTACTTACGGATTAAACCGGTGAAAACAATTAGGCCTGCTTCATGTTAAAGAAGAAGGACTATCAACCTTTCGATGTTGAAGTCGTAAAAAGAAACTTAATGAAGACACATCACTATTCAAAAATTTAGCAAGACAAAATACGAAGTACCAAGTACCTTCATGTGAGAAATATTTAGTTCTGACTTCCCTTTCTCGTAGTATGTAAATCGTTTCGTCTCTTTACCCTTTCCACTCTCAAAGCTAAGTTAGAATACCCAGCTACCTAGAGTACAGCTTAGACGTAACTCTGGTTGTATACCGTTGTGTTTGTTTATGAAGTAAATTTAAGAAACAACTTCCGCGGTCTTTCACGCTTGAGTTAAATTATGTTATAATTTATGAAGCAGCAATATGCATGCTACAATATAAAATATTCTTACTGCCCCTAAACAAAATTTTGTTTGTTATGAACTATTTGAAAGGGCTTACCCTAAACATGATTTTCCCAAAATTTCAAGCCTGCAGCCGCCAAATTGAAGTGTTGAGTGGTGGGTTTTTTTTTGATTTTCGTTTTTTAGAATTTTCTCGGATACCGTTATACGAAAAAATCCGAAGAAATTCAGAGCTGTTACTTGCATGTTGGACTATTTACCCAATTTTTTTCATAATTTTTAAATGCAAATTTCGCATGCAAAAAAATTTGCAAATTTTAAAAAGAAGGCCACTCTGGATTTTTCATCGTAAATTACTCATTTATCAAGGCATATTCTCAATTTTTTTCATATTTTTAAAAAACGTGACTTTATCTCAGTAAGGAGGCACATTTTATCTAAGTGTTTCAGGTTAAATCTTCATATTTTGGACTCAGGATTCTCCAGTTAGCGTATGTCCAATTATTAATGAAACACCCTTGTTAACAAGACATGAATCCAAATGATAGTGAGGCGCGTATAAGAGAATGGTCAGTAATGCAGTTTTTCGTTTTTTATTCCATATTTATTAAAAATATGGAAAAAATTTGAGAATAGGCCTTGATAAATGAGTAATTTACGATGAAAAATCCAGAGTGGCCTTCTTTCTTAAAGAGCCAAAAAATTGTATGCAAAAATTTGCAAATTTTTTTTGCATACGAAATTTGCATTTAAAAATTATGAAAAAAAAAATGTGTAAATAGTCCAACACGTAAGTAGCAACTGTAAATTTTTTCGGATTTTTCGTACAACGGTATCCGAGAAAATTTTAAAAAACCTAAATCAAAAAACCCCCCACCACTCCTCCAATATGGCGGCTGCAGGCTTGAAATTTTGGGAAAATCATATTTAGGGTAAGCTCCTTCAAATAGTTGATAACAAACAAAATTTCGTTTGGGGGCAGATTTTACATGCTTATCCTGCTATGTCCTTTGTCCAAATTTCAATAAAATCGGAATTTTCTCTTTTAAGTCATTTAGCTTTAAAAGGGCCTGATGAACGGAGAGGTAGACGGATAGATGAACGAACTGACAGAAAGACCCATTACGGGTATTTTAAAAGTTGTTGTGAATTCTATGACAGCAAAATGATACCATATTTTTTTTTCTCTAGGTACGAGCTATATTTACAATTTTATAAATGTGTCTAGATGTGTAGAGAATTTTATAAGATTTTTTTTATACAAGCATAATTTCGATGTCACTAAGGGTTAAGCCGGCGCTAGACTATGCGTCAAATGCCTTCCAACGCTGGACGCATGATAGTTGGACACAGTGTGTACGATAAGCAAGTGACGTGCGTCGAGTGTCGAGTCTCCAACGTTGGCATTGGAAGACGTTCCGGCTAGAGTCGGTATTTTTGTCCCGCTTCAAAGGGAACTTCCAACGTTGGATTGTGTCGCTATTACCTTTCGGTGTCATCCAGACTATCCGTCCAACATTCTTAATAATAAATCGGCTGAAATATCTTTTGTGTCTCAAATCAGTGCACGAACACTACTTTATCGAGCATACACGCTCTTGTAGACAAATTTTGTAATTTGCTCTGTTTAAAAAGGTCTGCTATGGATGGGAATAACGAACAAATTTTGGAGTTCATCAGTGGTTATGAAAAATATCCAGTACTTTGGGAACCCAAACATTCCGATCATAAAAATCGTAATAAGTTAAATGATGGTTGAGTGCAGCTACAACACACAAGACAACATAATAATGGAACTGCAATACAGGCAGTATCATCTTCCATGATAAACGACTGATCGATTCATTCACAAACATTTGAACCAACGCTGGTTGCAATGTTGGACGCATTGTCTGTAGGCACAGTTTGGCAAACTTCCCAGACATAAATATTTTAGGCAAATATTGGAGCCAACATTGGAACCAACGCTGGACGCATAGTCTGGAGCCGGCTTTATTAGAGAGATATAAGCTAAAAACTGAAGCGGAGCTCCATTTTTCCAAAATGCGGTGGTGAGCGCAAGACATAGAGTTGGAGACTTTTGGTATGTTTAACAGTGGGTCTTAATGTACATTTCTGAAAAGTTTCAAAACTTAAACTATTATGAAAATAATAAAAGTTGCAGTCCGGCGAATGTCTGGGTCAGACTAAGCTGGTTGCTAGCCGCTGTCTGCTATTTGCTGGTAGTAGCACTAGCAAGCAGCGACTGGCAATGTGGTCACATTGCGCTGCTCTCAGCGGCTTAAAGTAGCAGCTACGTTCTCAGTTATCAACATGTCGTCTGTGGGTACACGCAAAGAGTATTTGAAATTATTGTTAAGGATAGCAGTGAGGGAACTAAGTTCAAAAATGCTTAAATGCAAACCGAGACGATGGTGGATTAGACCATAAGGATAAGACGAAGAGAAGAGTTAGGAGCATCTGCACTTAGTCCAGCAACATTTAAATCCTCTAATAACTTGCGTCCTTTGCATTTCTCTTTAAATAATCCTCACATGAGACATCCCACAAACGGGGATACTTTTGAAACATATTCAGAAATTGTATAATTTCTTTTCCCTGCCATCTTCATACATGCATTAACAGAGAACAAAATGATATTTTCACACCACCACGTGATAACTACTCGCTGTTGGTGCGCTGTATTGGTCAGACTAGGCTAGTGGCTGGTGGCAGCAAAGGCGAAAGGATCACGTGATCGGCTAGTTGCTGGTAAAAGTTAAACATGTCCAACTTTAGTAGCGGCTATTTCTGTGTTCACACTACGCTACTTGATGGCTGCTAACTAGCGGCTGGCTAACTAGTGGCTAGTAAATAGCCTAGTCTGACCCGGGCTTTAGACGCGATAATTTCTGCTGAACTTAAAATCTTTGATACATATGCAAAATACAAAACATACACAAAATAGCATGGTAGAATAATTCCTAGTGCAATTGGGTCATCGCCGTCATACAGGATGATCATCAGATCATATTATATGAACTATGAGTTATTATGACTTTAGAGAAAATTGTTCCAAACGATTTTTGATTAAGAACATAAAGATGCAAACATATCTAAGCTTGAATATACAGTGCGCCTTTGAGGTGGGAGAGAATTTTACGTGGGTTAGATGATGTAACAATTTTACCTTAAAATGTTATTACGGTATTTTCAATATGACTATTACCAATACAAATAGAATTTGTAGTCGCGCGTTGAAGAATACCTAACGAATACTATGACTTGTTACGGAAGACTTTTATATGTAGATTAACATGACCGACTATTACGAAACTAACGATAGTTGCAGTCAGGCGTTACCGACATGGAACCTTTATTTCAAAAATGAAAATAAAATAGACTGTGACTGTGTACTTAATCTTAGGACAATGTGAAATTTCTTGGCATAACGGTAGATAGTAGGTTAAACTGGGAATCTTATACTAATACATTGATGTCAAGATTAAAGGACCACGTACACAATACATGGGATTTCATACAGCCGTCGAATTTTCTGAAAATTTGGTACGTTATAGTCCATAACTTCCTGATCAAAAGTGCTTATGGCCACAAAGCCCAAAATGTCCCAAATTTCGAGATATTGAAGGTCAAAGGTCGTATAAGCTATCACTTATTATAGCGATGACGAATCAGTCCTTTGGTAGAAAGTCAAATTGGAGTAAGAAGGTGTCGTTTTTCATGACACACTGACCCTTGACCTTGACTCGTGAGTCATGGGTCAAGAGTCAAGCTAAAGAACACCGTCGGTACCTCTTTTTTTATATGCCAGAAAAATATTACTATGGTTGGTAACTTTGGCCATGATCCATGGGACAAGGTCTGTTCAAGGTCGTCGAGTTTTGTACCAAAGTAATATTTCTAGGGCCAAAGAGGCACCTGAAGGTGACTTGGTAGCTGTAATAAGTGATAGCTCATACGACATTTCACCTTCAATATCTCGAAATTTAGGACATTTTGGGCTTTGTAGCCATAAGAACTTTTGATCAGGAAATTATGGACTATAACATACCAAATTTTCAGCCAAATCGACGGCTGTATGAAATCACTTGTGTGCGTGGTTCTTTGTCCTGTTATCTAATACGTTTTATGAGAAACCAGCTTTCAATAGACAGCCTAATAATATTTTATTTTTCATGTGTACAAATTATTTTAGAATATGCAATAATATTCTGGGGTTCTTCCCTATATTAACAGAAAGTATTCATTTACCAAAAACGCACAATTAGATGCAAGATGAATGCTTCATAGAGAGATTCTTGTGAACCTTTATTTAAAGAATTAAAATTACTTACCATCCCTTCCCTGTAAATCTACAAATTAGTCGTGTTCGTTAAACAAAATCTAACTGAGTTTAGAAGAAATAACGATATACCGGGTGACACAGGAGATATGTAACACCCCGTAGCATGTTTATTTAAAAAGATATTATTTTGAAATTTGGCAGACTTATATAATACGTGATTGTCCTTTTTTTAGTGTAAACACGAAATTTTTTCCACTTCCGGTTTCACCGGAAGTGACATCTACTTTGGCATTTTAAATGGCACCCTGTATATGTTTTTTTCCTATCTGATTCCACTTAAATTTTTCTTTTCAACTATGTATAGCAAAATGGCATTCGCTTTTAAAATGGCTGCTGAACAGCACATACAATAAAAATTGTATTAAGTCAAGTTGGCTATGGAATGAAATGTGGCGATAATTAATGCTTAATGTGCTGCGATATCAAAACAACTCTGGTAGACAATTTCTTGTTGCATATTTGTTTTGTTCTAATCAGTAGCCGAAGAGACTTTGTAGAATTTTTATATTAAAGAAAAATCTCTAGAATAAATCCCCGAAATCATAAAAACTAAGATAGAAACACTAATTTTAAATTTAACCCATTTGTAAAATATGTATTCATCTTTCACTTTTACCCAATACAATTCACTCTTATATCTGATTTTACTCGCTTTTAAATAAAATGGTTTTCGAAGAATGTCAAAATGTTGGCCATTATTTTCCCTGCAGGGTCGAATTCTTGTAACAGTACCTCTAAGCACATTTTCTAACTATAATTCAGTAATCTCATTTATTGCTAGCCTAACTCTCATTTCCAAGTCTTCCCTATTTTACAGTGGAGTTTTATAAACTATTTCCTTGAGATGGCCCCATATGAAAAACTCAAGTGGCGTAAGATCCGGTGACCTCTGGGGCCATCTAATTGGTAAAAGTGAAATATGAACAAATATTTTACAAATGGATAAAATTTAAAATTAGTGTTTCTATCTTAGTTTTTATGATTTAGGGGATTTAGTCTAGAGATTTTTGTTTAATATAAAAATTGCACAACGTCTCCGGCTACTGATTAGAACAAAACAAATATGACACACAAAATTGTGTACCAGTCTTTTGATATCAGAGCACACCAAGCATTAATTACCACTACATTTCATACCATAGCCAACTTGACTTAATACAATTTAATATAATACAATTAAATATAATACAATTAAATGTTTTTCAGTAGCCATTTTAAAAACGAATGCCATCTTGCTATACATAGTTGAAAAGAGAAATTTAAGGAAAATCAGGAAGGAAAAATATATATACAGGGTGCCATTTAAAATAACAAAGTAGATGTCACTTCCGGTGAAATCGGAAGTGAAAAAAATTATATTATATTATATTATATTAAATTATTATTGTTTGTACTAAAAAAAGGACAATCACACATTATATAAGTCTACCAAATTTCAAAATAATATATTTTTAAATAAACATGCTACGGGGTGTTACATATCTCCTGTGTCACCCGGTATATATCAATTAATAACAACAAGGCCCATGCCTGCTCTCAGAATACAAATTCATCACTACAGTTTTTATGAAAAAGGCCCAAATTATAACGCTATTAAGGCTTACAGTGCCCTGCCAAGCGAATTAAAATCGATAAATAATAATAATTTATTTAAAAAAAACCACTTAAATTGTATTTATTTGAAAATACATTTTAATCTTTTAGTGATTTTTTAAATACATAATAAAAATTTGTATTATTTGGTAATTATATTATAGACATATAGTTTAACGTACCTACACTTTTACATTTTTAGTTTTAGGCAAATTTTAGTTGTATGTTGTTTTTTTTTTCTTTTGCTGCTCTCCTGTTTTACATATTTCACATATTTTAATATTTTATACATGTTATTTTATTGTAAGTTTTAAATATTTGATAATTTTGACAATGCCAATGTATTTCTTTTTGCAAGATATACAGCAATAAAGTTTATTACATTCTATTATATTCTTAGTGGCACCCTTTAAAGGTGAATGGTGTTGTGCTCGTGCAAAATATGAATCAAATAGGTGTTTGCAGTCGGCCACGTCTGACTGCAACTTCTACTCGTTTTATCTTCGGTATATCTTGCATTCTCAAATTGTACAAACAGACGAACTCAAAATGAATTATTTATTAAATATTCAGTTATTAATTACAAGCTGGATTTTCCCGTATGAATGTATTTATTTTAAAAATGTTTATCAGGCATCATTATATGACACTGAGCAATGAGCAGTTAACGAAGATAACCAGAGCAATATAGCAATTTTTAAATTCGAGATTCAGCAAGAGACAGAAGTAGAATCAACTGCAGTTACCCTTATCAGGAAATCTATTTAAATTCAATTAATAAATAATCAATACATGCATTTGCGCATATATCTGTCAATGTTTTATATAATATGCAGACTTCTGGTCATCTAATACGTTATCTTTTTTGTTTTATAATAATTAATGATTCGTTAGAAATATTGCTCTATAAATGTTTCCATTGACATAAACTACTTGCGAACGGTTTTTAATATGGCTAAATAAAATAAATTAACGCCCAATACTATAATAAACAGTTTCGTAACAAGTAGATCGATCGTAACCCAAGCAATCAAAGGAACGTGAATAAACTATAGAGAGATTAAAGGCAATTAGGTCTTTATCCAAAGCGTCTTTTATAGAACCGTAAGAACTAAAAACTAAAGCAGCGTCAAAAATCATATTGCACTGAAGACAAAAGATTATATTTTAGAAAAATTCAACTCGACTGCTTTAAAAATGCAAGTTCTGTAACTTTCGATATACTCGAAATTATGCTAATCATAGAATAGTTTTTGTTTCCTTTTTACTTTTTTCGCTTACTGAAAGGAAGTATTGTAATCGTGAAGAAATCACCCTCTGAGATTTTTCCGGATTTTCACATTTCAGAGTATGTAGATTCCGAAAATTAAAGCCATTTAATGTCAGTCTCTCCGGTGTCTGTCTGTCTGTTTGTGCAATATTTACAAAACCATATGACGGAGAAAAATAATATTTGGCAGGCAGTTAACGCTAGGGATGCAACGGATAGTGTTTTGGCCGGATACCGAATACCGAATATCTGGCGTACTTCTTGTACCGGATACCCGATATCCGGCAAAATATCCGGCTTACATTGAAAGTTGAATTGAAAACATTTTTTGGCAACCTCAACGACAATACTTATTGGCAACTATTCTAGACCCCAGATTTAAAACAAGTTTTTTCGATAAAAATCAGGCTGAAAAATTCCGTCAAATTATTCTGCTGGAGGCTTAAGTGAAAGTGGTTCTTCTCCTTCCAATAAACAAAGTAAAAGAAACCCACACACGTTTTGGGACTGTTTTGAGGAAGTGGCGAAAATAATAGTAGCGATAATGAAAAAGTTTCGGAGAAAAATTCAATGGTCGAGGAGATTGATTATTATTTGAAAGGAGCATGGCGATATACTAACTCCAATCAGTACCTATACACTTTTGTCAAAGTTTGTAAACATATATCTTTCAGCCCCTTGCAGTAGTGTATACAGTGAGAGGCCCGTTTCAGAAGCTGGCAAAGTATACGAAAAGAAACGTAATCGTCTACTACCTCTAAACTCTGAAAAACTCATCTTTATTCACCATAATTTACCATCGGTAAACTTTAAGTATTAATTTAGTAACTAATCTATAGATATTGCCAGTTTGTAGTAATAATTGTAATGCAGGATAAGTGAAAAATAATAAAACTGTTTCATTTTTTATACCACTTTTTATTTTTTAAATATCCGGTTTTGGCCGGATATTAGATCACTATCCGGTGCCCAGCCGAATACTAATAAAGTGACCGGATAGGCCGGATACCGGATAGTAACCGGATATCCGTTGCATCTCTAGTTAACGCTACTACCAACGAAGAACTGGGATATACATCCATTCAAAAATGCACAGGATGGATGCCATAAAGAATATAGTTAAGGAAAAAATGTGATGGAAGATAGTAAGATTCGGCATGTGGTTAACACTAGTGTTAACACAACTGACAAGAAAGAAAAATATGAATCCTAAAAAAAAATTAAAAAAATATGACGGAGGACAATAATACTTTGCATGCAGTTACCACAACTATTAAAGAAGAAAAAAATATGAAAATATATAGGGTGGCCACATTCAAATAAATTAATGAAAAAAATTGTGGCGGAGGACGATAATATTTCGCATGCAGTTTACCCAACTGTCAATGAATGATAAAGTAAAAAAATATTTTGAGGTTTCTGGTTCTTGTACACACTAAATTACATTTTTTTTTCATCCCCTTTAATAATGGGGTGGGGGTGGTAATTGGGGGATGGCTAATGCCAAAATTTTTTTTGAGACCTTAGCTTCTCTTGTCTATACCAAATATCAATTTTATGAGCTTTTACCTGGTTGATTTACCTATTTACTCCAAATTTACCCCAACTTACCCCCCAACCCTTCAACGGAACAAGATGAAAATATAATCTAGTTCTAGATCTCGTTAAAGTACATATGTGTACCAAATTTCAAGTCAATATCTCAAACGGTTCCAGAGTAAACGTGCGCACAAAAAAAGTTACAGACCGACAGACATTTTTTTTCGCTCAAACTTGAGATCTCGACGTTTCATGACATTCTAAGCCTATTTGAACAATAAAAATTTTAAAAATTTTTTTGTCGTTACTATACTTCCACTGGATGTGGAAGTAAAATAATAATAATTAAGGATACGTGGCGGAGGACGATAATATTTCACAGCCAGTTAACACAAATGTCACGGAAAAATATAAAATTATACAGGGTCGTCCAGGGGCGGATCAAGAACGTTTCCAAGGGAAGGGAAGGACAGCTAGCTAGGGTAGAAGTGAAACATAAATTACAAAAAATATATTTTTACTGCATATATTACTAAGTTGAAAAAATAAACATATACTTAAGTACTGGGTACTTATAAAAATAAACATTGACAATATAAAAAGGAACTAAAAAAAATTTCTTTGGTATACAGTGTGTCCCAGGATAGATGTAACAAGAGGTGTAATGGACCAAAAATTTTGGAATTTTGGAATGGTATTTGGGGATTGAGTTCTGCTTGTTGTAAAACTAAAGTATACCAAAAATGACTTGATTTGGTGTTTTACAGGGTGTTTTATAAGCAAAGTTGTAAAAATCACCACTAATAAAGTACCTTTATTTTTCAAAATATGAAAAAATTCTTCTAAGAAAAGTTATTTAGAATGCAATTTTATACCTCTATAATACCAAATTTGAGGAATATGAAATTATTTTTTTGAAACTTCCCATTTTTTGCGAGTTAAGAGTTGAATTCATATTTAAAGTTGTGTAGGAGCAAATGTTAATCATCCACAGCTTTTCTCATAGCCTGCTTTTAGCTTCTACATAACTTTAAATATTAATTTACAAAAAATAATTTCTATGCAGTTTTAATTGAATGGTTCGAAATAAAATACTAATTTATTGAAAAAATGGGAAGTTTCAAAAAAATAATTTTATTTTCCTGAAATTTGGTACAAAGGTATAAAATTGCATTCTAAATAACTTTTATTAGCGAAATTTTTTCATATTTGAAAAATAAAGGTACTTTATTAGTGGTGATTTTTACAACTTTGCTTATAAAACACCCTGTAGAACATCGAATCAAGTCATTTTTGGTGTACTTTAGTTTTACAACAAGCAGGACTCAATCCCCAAATACCATTCCAAAATTTTTGTTACATCTATCCTGGGACACACTGTAGATTTACTCTGTAACATAACGTAACAGGTAAAAAAGGTTAACCTGTTACATTACTACTGAACACATGACGCCCGTGTCGCGCTTGACTCCTACTAGTGCGAACTCGGGCCAAGTCGGGCTCGTTTGCTATGGAATACATCTCAAGGAGGGCCAATTACCCCCATTGCTAGTGCCGACCCCTGGATCCGCCATTGGGGTCGGCACAATAAATAAACTAAAAAATATATGTGACCGATGAATAATATTTCACATGTAATTAACACAACTGTCACGGGAAAAAAATATGAAAATATACAGGATAGTAACTACAAAAAATAATTGTAGTGGAAATAATATTTGGACTGTAGTTGACACAATTACCGAGGATGAAATCTGACATATTTTTAGTGAAAATTATACAGGGTGTTAAAATAACTAATTAAGAAATAGCACGGTAAAATAATATTTGGAATGTAGTTGCCACTATTGTCGCCAGGAAGAAAACCTGACAAAATTTTAGTTAGACAAATATGCAAGCTAGCCATCCTATAGAAAAGATAAATTAAAAATGAAAGATGCTAAATAGAGAGGGAAGTTTTACGTAAATCGTTTTACGCAAATCGTTTTACAATTTTTTTAAGAAATATAATAATTTTACTGATTTTTAGATTCTTAGAGAAAATATCGTTGTCAAAACACAAGTTTATGATGTAATTTAGAGAAAAAAACTAAATTATTTTTACATTTCTTCAATAGATTGTTAGACTAGTACAGTTCAGATCTCATTAATCAAAGGACTTTAACTGATCAAAGAATAATGGCGTGTACAGTGACCGGCTGAAGAAAAAAATTATCGACAAAAAATCATTATGCTTTTTCTTAATAAAAAAGAAATCGGCTTGAGCCTCTATATACTTGTACTAAAGTGAATATTGAAATTATCTGCGATACGTTCATTTGGTAAAGAAAAAGTATTCTCTTGTCTGTGGAGCAGAGAATTTGCCTACAACTTAGTTTATATATTCCACTAGTTTTAACCTTGTTTTTAGGCTTAGAAACATTGTATGATAATCATAATACGATCATCATTATATAATATTTCGCTTTCTTTTAATTCATTTTTACACTCGATACTTACGTTTCTGTAGATTGTCCTTAGTTGAAAATATTTAGAGCAAGGTCCGAAATTTAACACACTCTTGGCTCCAATTTTAGAAGCTCCTCCGAAATCCGCATAAGCTGGAACTGCTGCACTTAAAAAAGCACTAACGATAAAACAATTAAAACGTTACTAACATTGATCTCGATTACAGATTATTGATATTTAATTAAAATCATTAATCACTTTCATACTTAAAATATAAATAGTTTGCTCCCTGGTGTCTCTCAATTAGTTTCTTTATGTGGTAAAGCTAGAATGATTGTGTGAAATATTAGAGTGTTTCCTTACTGGCTCTCGAGTTCTGAAATTAATATAATAAGCCCCATTGATGCACTTAAGATGATGCACTGAGAGTTCTTGAAGTCTGTGTTTCGTTTACATAAACATAGAATTAAGAAAAATAATGCTGATGCATTCTCGATTTTTATTTGAACTTGAAGTTTGACTTGAAATATCTTCTGTTTTACTTGGGATATCGATTTCGAATAAACTGAACATGATACGATGGAGGTGGAATTAACCCTATGTGGACAAGTGTAGAACCACCTTATGCGCGCAAAAATGAGCATTAAGAATAAACAAGCTAAAAACGTACTCTTCGCCTGTTCACTGAACTTTTTATATAATTGTTACACATTTTATAGGATACTCTTCGCAGGTTTTTTGTAAATAGTGTTAGTTTTAGACATTTTTAATTTTATAGTACGTAAAAGACTCCGTGTAAAATAAAATAAAAATTAAAAAAACGTACCAAATCCCATTTGGGTTTCGAACCCAGGACCCTTGAATTCCGAGTCAAAAGCATAAGAACTACACCATCTTACACGTAAAAAAATGTAAATTTTTACATTATAAGACATGAGCTAAAATCATATTTTCACGGTTGTATATTGCATTATGAAATGTATATTTGTAGAATATATAAATGTTCAGATATTAAAGTGAAATATCATTCTACCAGATTTCTATTCAATTACGAAAACAAAAAAATCAAAAATTTTTTTTTTCAAATTTAAATCATTAATAACAGTTTTATTTACCTATCGATTTTGTTCAAAAACAATAAGGTTCTTCCTCTAGCTAACACTAACTTACTGTCCAAATTCCAATACAATCGGATTTTTCTTTCTTGAGTTATCGTGCTTACAAGAAACGTGACGGACGGACGGACAGACGGACAGACGGACGGACGGACAGACGGGCGGACAGACGGACGGACGGACGGACGGACGGACGGACGGGCGGACGGACGGACGGACGGACGGACGGACGGACGGACGGACGGACGGACGGATATTTTGAAAGTTGTTCAGAATTCGTTCACTAACACAATGATATGAAATTTTTTTCTCTGCGAGCGATATTCACTGATTTAGAAATGTGCCGATCAAATACAATATACTCTTCGTTTTTGCAAAGAGTATAATAATGAATGAATGAAATAATGAAATTTTGTGACGAAAAAATTCTCTTTCATTATCTGAAATAATATTGAGAATCGTTTGTCAAGAGTTGTTTGATTTTATGTATTCGGTAGAGCATTGGTGTCTCGGAGTCCCACGTATAGAGGTACGCAGCACTGAAGACCCACTAGTAAAACATATTTTAATTGCGAACTGTCGATTGGAAAAAATGGATTGGAAACAAAAATAAATATTGATATTAGTAGAACTGGTAGACAATGAAAAATGTTTCCAACTCATATAAGAATTCTCTCATCATTACGTATATTGATGATAATCATGAGGTTCACAAGGCCTCCCCTGTCGTCTTTTTCAGTCCACAGAGGGTTAAAGACAAATCTAAGACCATGTTCGACTTTTACCCCATCAGCACCAAACTGATGATTTTAAATCAACTCGCCAGGAGCATTTTTAAATTTCATAAATGAAAATTTTGTAATTTATTTTAAGTAATTAGAAAACGGTTTTCTATAGCCGCCTTTGCATTTCATTATCAACTGTTTATTGTGGAATTCAAACTGTCTTTTTTGCATGTATATTATTGTTTAATCTAAGTCAAAGCTTTAAATGCCACAGACAATACGATCTCATGTATTCCAGGAGACTGTGCGATGGAAGGGGCTACATATTTAGCGACAGCAGGTGCACAACGAATACCAGAATTAATTTATCCTACAGAAAAATATCGCAGTACCACGAACGTGATATGAACCTGGGATTCTAGAATGAGAGCTTTTAACCTTTAAAACCATTTTTACCTATTTTTCATATTTTAACAGTACATCCTTTGGAGGGGACGTAAAATAATCGATTCCTTGTCTATTAAGTGTTAGGCAGGAAAATAATCCTCACTCTTCTTGCGAGAGAAGGTTCGGCAAAATTTCCAAGTTGGGGTGGCTTGTCTACTGGCGTAGGCGAAATAGCGGAAATAGGCCGACATAAAATAGATTATTTATTTATTTATTTATTTATTTATTTGACTGCCCAGATAGAAAAAATCCAATTAAAGGGCAGGCAGATACAAATGATAAAAACAACAATGTATCTCTATATACAGACAATCTCAAATATAATCCTATTATAAAACTTAATTACCTAAAATGTATTTCCTATTATTGCAATTATCATAGTTAAGAAGATCTAAGTCCGCATGATATTGGGTAAAATATGAGCACATAGAGTAAAGGTAGGTGAGAATTTTAATAAATTAGTACGAGGAGTCGGTAAATAAAATAAAGAACACGATCGAGTTTGAAAAGAAGCTATATTGAATTCAATTTCATTTAATATCTCATGACAGTCAATTTTGTTGGTTAAAAGTTTATGTAAAAAGAGTATGCACGTCGTAAGGCTAGTTCATTTAAGTTAAACCTAGCCAAAAATTTAGATTGCAGTTGTACCAACAGCTGGATAAACAACATCAGACTTATAAAAAAGATATTTAGCATGCTTCTTCTGAACTTTTTCTAAGTTAGAAATATGAGTTTCATAGTTTGGGCTCCAGACAACTGAAGCATATTCTAGGTTAGACCTGACAAAGGCATTAAACAGCAAAGTAATTGTTGAAACATCTTTAAAGTGCCTTGAGTTTCTCATAATAAAACCGAGATTCTTATTGGAACTAGCTATAATGTAATTAATATGAGGAATAAAAGTTGGTGTAAAATCAAAAACAACGCCTGTGATGTATTTGGCGAATTTAAGCAGACTGTATGGAAATTATGAGATATTAAAATGACTTACCCTTCATCCGGCGGTAGTTTCTGTCATTCAAATGTGTTTCACTCGATGGGAGAACGGGAATGGAAAAATATGGGGAATCAGGAGGAAGCGAAGACACGTTTAAATTATAAATAATAATATTTATCACTATTTGATAACTGATAAAATAAATATGCGTTGAACTGGTAAACTTACTACTACGAGGTTTTTATTCGATCTGTCCGCCGCGCTTTCTCTGCCTAGTAAAAAACATAAGGTTTTTTTGGGAAACAAAAACTTTAGAGTTATGGATATATTTAACATACAGAGTGTTTTCAAATTAAAATATAATAAAATGTAATTTAATATAAACGGCCAAAACATCCTGCCCCCGGGAGATTGAATGTTAATTCAATGCGTAAAAAATAAATCTATACATTCTATAAGCTAAACTAAAACTATACAAACTTCACTTAGAATTTATCATTAACCGGATACCTAAGTAATAATCAAATTAACAATTTAGTAAAAAGACAAAACAACAAAAAGAGATAGCTACTAGATTTTACAAACATAATTCAACTATTATGATTGATTAGGGAGTGGACATAATTTTGCCACTGGTCTAGTGTAAGAACTGTTTTTTGTTCGTACCACTGCTACTCTAGAGACACCATCTTTACCAGCACACAATTTTTCAATTATGGCTAACGGCCAATGTAGTGGTGGAACATTATCTACCATAATAACCACTATCATACCTATTTGAGCAGGATTAGTTGGAGTATTCCATTTTTGTCTGGCTTGTAGAGTAGAAAGGTATTCTATATGCCAACGTTTCCAATAGTGTTGCACCATTGAGTCTAATAATTTATAACGATTTAAACGATTAGGAGACTCTGTTGACAAATCCTCTGCAGGGAATGAATTTAATGGGGATCCATATAAAAAATGTGACGGAGTTAAAGCTTCTGGATCCTTTGGATCAGAGCTTAAGGGACACAGAGGTCTAGAATTAAGTAACGCCTCGATTTGGGTAAGTACTGTATTAAATTCTTCGTAACTTAAAATTTGATTTCCAATTACTCTAAAGAGGTGAGCTTTAACAGACTTTATGTTTGCCTCCCAAATTCCGCCAAAGTGGGGGGCCGAAGGAGGATTAAATTTCCAATCAATTTTGTTATTAATAAGTTCTCGAGATAGGGCATCTTTATATTGTTGAGACTGAGTTAATTGGTAAATTTCATCAAGTCTAGCCTTTCCTCCTACAAAATTAGTTCCTTGATCAGAAAACAAGGTGGTACAATTTCCGCGACGAGATAAAAATCTTTTGAAAGCCGCTAAAAACGAATCTGTAGATAGATTACTGGCAAGTTCTAAGTGAACGGCCTTGGTAGCAAGACAAATAAATAGGCAAACATATGCCTTTTGGCTTTTAACTCCGCGTTTTCTGCCTAATGTTATATAAAATGCTCCTGTAAAATCCACGCCTGTGGATAAAAATGCCTTTGCTTGATTTACTCTTTCGGAAGGTAAATCTGACATTATGGGATAATTCGGTTTAGGATTTAATCTAAAACAGTAATTGCATTTCCAAATACGTTGGCGAATAATACCACGAGCTGCTAAAATCCAATAATTTTGTTGTAATAATGATTGCAGCAAATGGGCACCGGTATGAGAATATTTTCTATGGTTATAATCAATCAACAAGTTAATAAAAGGATCTGATTTTGGTAAAAGAATCGGATGTTTATGATTAAAATCAATATTTGCATTCGATAATCTTCCATCTACTCTAATTATACGATCCTTGATAAAGGGATTTAATTTTCGTAGAACATGGGATCGTAAAGGTTTGTTTTCTGAAAGAAGTTTGTATTCTTCGGAAAAATGACGTTGTTGCACAGCTCGTATTAATGTGTATTCAGCTTGGTTAAGGTCAGATTTACATATCGTGTGATTTCGAGGTAAAAGTTTGAGAAATCTCAATACATATACGGTAGAATGAAGAAGTTTAGTCCAAGAGGAAAAATATTCTATCAAAATATATAAGGGAGAAATTGTTGGTTTAACTACGAGGTAAACTAAACTTTCATCTTCCGGAATAGTGATTAAATTATCACTAAACGATTTAATAGGCCATTGGGAGGAATCTAAAAACAACCATTCGGGACCAGAAAACCAATAGGGATGCTTTATCAACGAATCAGGGGAAAGCCCTCGAGAAGCACAGTCAGAAGCATTCTGTTTACCGGTTACAAAATACCAATGAGAAGAAGGTAGACAGTTTTGAATTTTAGTGACTCTGTTTGAAATAAAATTTTTCCACTTTTCTGGAGAGGAATGGATCCAATTCAGTGTGATCATTGAATCGGACAGAGCGAATATTTGGTCAATAATTTTTCTAGGAGAATAAGTATCTCTAACATGCGATATAAGCTTGGATAGTAGTACAGCTGCACAAAGTTCTAGCCGAGGTAGGGTGACTTTGGACATTGGAGCAACCTTGGATTGTGCATATAGAAAGTTTACACTCACATGGCCAGTAATATCTGTGGATCGAATATAAATTACAGCAGCATATGCTCTTGAACTAGCATCTGCAAATCCAATGATATCTAACGAGGAATTTTCAAAAACTAACAAATGTCTAGGAATTTGTATATTATTCAATAGTTTAAGTTCTTCTTGGAATTTCATCCACAAATTAACCATATCTTTAGGGGCTTCTGTATCCCAGTCGAAATGTAATTCCCATAATTTTTTTATCAACAATTTTACAAAAAGGGTAATTGCTGCTAGGAAACCTAAAGGATCGAAGATGCGTGCTACTAAAGATAACATATTTCTTTTGTTGCAAGGCAACACAGAGATGGAGATTTTAAAACTAAAATTATCAGACGATGGATTCCACTCTAAACCCAAAACCTTTAAACTTTCTTTGTCAAAGGCCATAGGTTGATTTAATTGTAAGAAATCAGGAATTTGGGATAATAGTTCACTAGAATTTGACATCCATTTTACCATTTGAAATCCGCCATTTTCAAATAATTTTACCAATTGTGTGTGAATTACTATACTATTTTTTACATCGGGTAAACTACAAATTAAGTCGTCCATGTATAAGTCTCGATGAACATAGGACACGGCCTGGGGATATTGTGAAGATTCGTCTTCTGCCAACTGTTTTATGGTACGTAGACTTAAATATGGTGATGATTTCACACCAAAGGTGACAGTATTTAATTGATAAATCGAAATAGGTTTACTGGTATCAAATCTCCACAAAATTCTTTGGTACTGCCGATGGGCTTCGACAATATTAATCTGACGATACATTTGCTTGATGTCAGACACCATAGCTATAGGAAATAATCGAAAGTTTAACAATATTGTAGCTACATTGTTCTGCAGCTTCGGGCCTGTGTACAAAATATCATTTAAAGAAAAACCAGAATCGGTTTTCAGGCTAGCATCGAAGACTATTCTACAGGGTGTTGAAACACTTTGTTTGAAAATACAATGGTGGGGTATATAATAGCAAGAAGGCATATTAATTTTGTAATTTGGTACCAAGGACATGTGACCTTGATCTAAATAATCTTGGATAATAGAACAATAGGTGTTTCGAAGTTCCAGATTTTTTTCTAATCGTTTTTCTAAAGAAAACAACCGACTTTGAGATAAGGCAAATGAATCTCCTAGATGAATCGGATCCTCTTTAAAGGGGAGAGATACTGTATATCTTCCAACAGAATCTCGACTAACATTTTCAACGAAAAAATGTTCGCAAATGGAATCTTCAGATGTAGGAACAGGTGGGGTAAAGTTTTCTAATTCCCACATTTTTTCAACCAGGGATTCTAAATTTAAAAAAGAACAATATGTTTGTTCGGAAAAAGGTATTCGAAGAGGAGGGGCAGGACCTATAATTATGTATCCAAGGGTAGTTTGAATAGCAGCAGGTGTTCCAACAGCTCCTGTTACTTTATGCGATCCTAAAATTTGAGTGAATAACGAAGCTCCTAAAATTCCATCAATCGTCCCTGGAATATGGAAGGTAGGATCGGCTAACGGCAAGCAATTCAAATGTTTCAATGAACTTATGTTTATGGGTAATTCTGGTAAGGAATTAGTGACCTTTTCGACTAACAAAACTTCAAGTGGATATTTAATATTTGGATCAAGATTAGACTGAATTATAAGATTAGCTCGACCTTTGAGTGGTTTTATTATATCACCAATCCCTACAATATTGGAGGATATTTTATGGTAAGGCAAACCTAATTTTTTACAGCAGTCATATGTTAAAATATTAGACATAGAACCGCTGTCAATTAAAAATCTAAGATTTTGTTTATTATTCCATTTATCGGAAACTTTAACTATGGCAGTACTCAATAGTACAACTTGGGGTTTATTAAACTCATTATTGTTTATTTTGATACACAAAGTATGAATGACGTCACTTTTACTGGTGGATGGGACACTATGTTCTAGATTGTTGAAGTTGCTCGGACTATCATTAATACTTGATTTGGTGTCAACATTACGGTTTTGATCATTTTTATGTAATAAAGTATGATGTTTAGCTTTACATTTAATGCAACTAAATTTGGAAGGACATAAAGAAACTTTATGTTTATTCGAAAAACAATTGATACATAAATTGTTCTCCTTTACTAATTTAAATTTTTGCTCCTGAGGAATATCTTTAAAATACCTACAATCTTTTAATAAATGTGCTTCTTTATGACAAGCAAGGCATTTTCGGCTACCATCGTGAGTTAGAAAAGCTTTGGTATTAGTATTTTTTAAGGTGTTACTATTATTTGGGTTATATTGAGCTGAACGAATTTTATCGTGTTTAACCATTACCTTACTCTGTTGGCGTATAAATTTAATTAACTCGTCATAACTAGGCAATTTTTCATTAGAACGTACTAGTTCAAAATTATTGACAGTTTCTTGGGGTAACTTTAACATAGCAATGTGGGTTAAAATATGATCATCTAAATTTTTTAACTGTAGTCGTTTTAGGGCCATAACATTTGTATCAAATTTTTCAAGAAAAGTTTGTAAATTACCAGGGTTATTGTTTAAACAACGAAAATTTAACAATCGGTTCAAATACAAATTTAATAAAAATTTTTCATCATGGTATGTGTCCTGCAGAAGTTTCCAAACAATCTCATAATTGTCTGGAATCGCTTCAATAGCATTACACGTTTTTAGAGCTTTACCTTCTAAACTCCCCAACAAAAAATGTAATTTTTCTGCTTTAGAATACTCGGGTTTAACATGAACTAGGTGCTTAAAATTTTCACTAAACAAAGGCCATAATGTTAAATCTTCACCATTAAATTTTACTAATTGAATATTAGGCATTTTTAGTTTGGATGTACTAGAACTATCATGGTTGAGATTACGTGGGGAAATTGGATTATTATATTTTTTAGCAAGATATTCAACATGACTACATAAATCGTCAAAAGCATCAAGCATACCATAATTAGGTGCTTCATCGGGTTTAAGTTCTTGCTTAACTTCAACAATTTGTTGAACAGTTTCTTGATAATCTAACATTGTTTTGGGTAAAGTTATATAACGAATATTAAACTCCTCTAATTTGGCAACATTTTGGCTATCATCTTTTAAAGACTGTCCAACATCAAAGCAACGCTGAACTCGTCTAAAAAGATTTTCACGTTTAGCAGTTAATCTCTCCAATTTCGATTCGGCAGATGGTTTTGGCATCTTGAAAATATTTTTTTTCAAATTGGGCAACAAAATAAAATTGAAATAATTGGATTAAACTAGCAAAATTAAATTCTAAAGGTCACTTTTAATAATAATATTAATTTAAACAATATTCTATATTGGAATACTCAATATGTATGTATGTGCGTAAAGATGGTGTAGCAGTTTATTTGAAAATTAATTTATCAAAACACGTAAAAATAATAATATTGGTTTTAGTAGCAAACAAATTAATTAAATCGTGTGAATTCTGTATAGTTTTCGATTATTATTTGCACTAAAAGCGTTGAAAATATTAAATTTATAAAAAGTGGTTGTAAATCTGGGTATATATATATTTTTTTTTTTTATGAATAAGATTAGAATGCTAAATTTATATGAAATAAAATTTACGTCTCTAAATATGAATAGTTTCTTGTTCTATAATATATCAGGCAAAGTTTTTTACTAGGCAAAAAATCGAAAATTAGGCTTCAATTTTCTTAATTATAATGAAATAAAAGGCAAGTTTATAATACAATTTTAACAAATCAATTACGGAATTAATATTTAGATTCATAAAATCAAAAAATTATAGACAAATTTTGTACGAAATTCAACGCATAAATATGGTACTAGGCTATTATCAATTTTCCGACTGAACACTGACACGAAACAATAATCAGCTATTAAATAGGTGTATTACAACAAAAAAATTCCTGAAAAGGCCCAATGCGGCTCGTGAGGAACAATAAATGTGATGTATTTGGCGAATTTAAGCAGACTGTATGGAAATTATGAGATATTAAAATGACTTACCCTTCATCCGGCGGTAGTTTCTGTCATTCAAATGTGTTTCACTCGATGGGAGAACGGGAATGGAAAAATATGGGGAATCAGGAGGAAGCGAAGACACGTTTAAATTATAAATAATAATATTTATCACTATTTGATAACTGATAAAATAAATATGCGTTGAACTGGTAAACTTACTACTACGAGGTTTTTATTCGATCTGTCCGCCGCGCTTTCTCTGCCTAGTAAAAAACATAAGGTTTTTTTGGGAAACAAAAACTTTAGAGTTATGGATATATTTAACATACAGAGTGTTTTCAAATTAAAATATAATAAAATGTAATTTAATATAAACGGCCAAAACAACGCCCAAGTTCTTGAATTTGGAAGATCTGGTCATGGCTTCACTACCTATATTATACGAAAAAGTTATTGAATTACTTTTCCTTGTGAAGGACATGCCATTACATTTCGATATATTTAACAGTAACTGATTGGTATTACACTAATTATTAATTTTTGTGAGATCTTACTGTAATTTATCACAATCACTTATTGACCTAATCGAGGTAAATAGCTTGAGGTCATCAGCATATAGGAGAGCATCAGATGTCTCAATGTCCTGACAAATATCATTAATGAATAATATGAAGAGTAGAGGTCCAAGAACTGAGTCCTGCGGTACTTCCGATGTTGCCGACACTTTAACAGATGTGAAACCACGACAATATACATTTAATAGCCTATAAGACAGATATAAATAGAAAAAATTGATAAAGTGCGTAGTTAGTCCAAAGGTTGATAATTTTTTTCAATAAGATACCATAATCTAGCCTGTTAAAAGCTTTGGAGAGGTCAGTACAAATTACATCAACCTGACCACCTTGATCAAGTGATATAGCAAGATAATTGGTAATACTTCCAAGATTAGTGGTTGTTGATCTACCAGCTAAGAAACCATACTGATAAACTGATATTTGAAATTTCGTATGAAAAGATAAGATATCATATAAGAGCTTGCCAAAGTTATAGAGGGTAACCTATAGGTCTATAGTTCTCAATTGTATTCTTGTCGCCTTTCTTGAATATATTTAAAAAAACTTCACTCCTTAATTACCGCATGGAAAAAAAATGACATGCTAACATGCATTTTTTATATTACTATATTTTATAACGAATAGTATTTAAAATTTTTGGATATATATGAATTAAAAACACTGTGAAAAATGTAATTTAACATCGTTGGAAAATTTGTCTATAATGAAAATATCAAGACTAAATTTTCACAGAAACCTGCAAAACTCTGATCTGTGTCTGTTGATTTTGATCATTTTCAATAGAATCACTACGATAGCTTAAGGCATCAGTAAACCTGAATATATAAAAAATGCAGTTGTTTATTTGCAAGGCGTATAATAACATACAAATAATAGTTGCTGACATGCAAATTAAAAACAATAAAAATTAATTTTATATAGCACACAACCTTGACGGCATTGCATTAGGAAGTTATAACTAAAATTTATTCATATTTGTAAAATTAAATCTCAACTTATCATGTACACAATGTAACTTTTACTACGAATAAATGTGTCAGTATTGATATAAACTTAATACTTAATATGGTAATTTGCCCATGTATGTAAATATTAGTTGAAAATTTGATGTTTACAGTTATCTACTAAGTGTTTTTAAATTCATAGATTCTATCCATTTTCTGCCAATAATGCATCAGTTATTTAGAAGCACTTAAATTTCGATTTATAATTTATATCATGTATTAGAAAATTTACACATAGATAAGCAAACATGGATGTTATACAATACATACAGAGTATGTCACACATAATTAATTTATTTATTCGTGATGGTATTGAAATTCATAAATTTGGGGTTACTAAGCAAACATTTAAGCTAACTGGTAAATAAATTTTAAACGTATTCTTCATCTTATATCCGTTTCTGTGCCCACAAAGTGGGATCTTCGAATATTAAACTATAAACATTTTTAGTCGTTAATGTGGATCATTAAATAGAGCTCATCAACAGATTAAAATGAAAAATAAAGAACCTCTGCCTAATTAATCACTACTTCCATATCCAAATTTCTGGTGGGGGTGGCAGTAGGCTGATGTCAAAAAATTTTTTTTCTATCACAATTTTATTTTTTACCCTTTTTAATTATGGGGTGGAGGTGACTTATGTCAACCAAAAATTTAGGTCCTTTATTCTTGCATACACAGTAAATCACAATTTTGCCAATTTATCCTCTTTAAGAATAGGGTGGGTGTGGTAGTGGGGGAGGCTGATGTCAAAACAAATTTTGAGGCCTCTGGTTCTTGTATACACACTAAATCACATTTTAATTTTTTCACCCCTTAATAATGAGGGGGGTAGAAATGGGGGTGATAGTCAACTAATGCCAAAAAAATTTGAGGCTTAGCCTCTCGTACATACACTAAATCCCAATTTAATGGACTCTTACTTGCTTGCTTTACCTATTTACCCCCATTTACTCTCCAGTCCTTCAACGGAATAAGATTAAAATATGATCTAGTTCCAGATCTCGCTATAATGCATAGTGTACCAAACAAGTCAATATCA
Source organism: Rutpela maculata (assembly GCA_936432065.2). Classification (NCBI taxonomy): domain Eukaryota; kingdom Metazoa; phylum Arthropoda; class Insecta; order Coleoptera; family Cerambycidae; genus Rutpela; species Rutpela maculata. The sequence continues at coordinate 53,938,064 of OW386289.2, read as the reverse complement.
TAAGCCGTTCCAGAGTAATCCTGCGCACAAAAAAAGGTCCGACCGACCGACAGACAGAATTGTTTCTTTTCAAACTTAAAATCTCGACGTTTCATGACATTTTGAGCCAATTAGAGCAAAAAACATTTTGTTTTATACGTACCAGACTTCCACGCCGTGGAAGAAATTTATGGTTGATATGCAAAAACGATGAAATTTTTGAAAGTGGTGAGCTACAGCATTTCATTCAAAATACTCCAAAAACTGTGACTACAAATCTAAACATTTAAAAAAATATGAGAACAAAAAAAGGATCATGAAATGCTGGTTGCTCGATAAAAAATTCGTACAAAAACTTTAAAATCTGCATTGGCAACTTTTAGCTTTTTTTTAACAGTTTTCATTTCTTTCACTCACTTTCTTTTCTCGCGGTCTCTTCGTATTTCGAACTGCTTTTGATTTTATTTATTGCATAGAATTTGAAACTTACGATTATTAATGAGTGTTAAATAATATTTAAAGCAAATACTTCTTGCTCTACTTGTTAGTACATATGGCCAAAAGCAAACGTGGACTCGAAAAGACTAAGCCGTGTTCATGTGATGTTCAAAATAAAATTATACTGATCGCAACTGATCGAAGTAATTGAAAGTCGTGATCACGTCACAGATTTCCAGCAACTGTAGAAAAAGTCGTTAACAGTGATTTTTTAAATCACTTTTCGTAAAATATCACCATCCGTATGAGTTATCGGTAGGTTGAACCAGCCAGGAATTTTCTCGTTCTCCTCGCTCCTGGTTATAAGAAAAATAATCATAAAGTTATAAAAAATTCATTTTTTTCTTTCGCTTTTCGTTCCCAGTGTGTTTGGTCCTCTCCTAGTTTGTTCATGATCCTCTCGATTGTTGTTCTCCATGTGTAGTATGGTCTACCTATTTTTAGTCTCTTGCTGTTCAGTATTAGCGCTTTCTTCAGTAGGTGTCCCTTCTTTGAACATGTCTCCAGCACCTTATTGAGTACATTTTTCTTTTTGTGATTGTTTTCCTCTCTAGTAGTGTTGATGTTTTATGTCGTTGTTTACCTATTAGTAGCATGGACAGGGTTTGCTCTTTAGCCTTTCCGGTACGTACTGTATTAGCTCGTTGTTTGTCTTGTCTACTCCAGGTGCGGTGTTCCTTCTAGCTCTAGCTATTATTTCTGGCAGTTGATCCTTTGATGATGACTTGTCCATCCAAGGGCCAATGGTCCACTTCTTTTATTAGTTCTGTTTGTTCTTTCGTTGCATTCCCTTCTTCCTCCAGCTTCGGAGTCCAATGTTGCCGTGGTATGTATCTTCTCTTGTGCGTATTATTGTTTCTTCTATATTTCTCCATATATCTGAAGGTTTGATTTAGTAGTTGTCCTGTTGGGAGTGTTTCTATGTTTTCGAAGAATGATCTGCATTTTTCCTCGTCGAGGTTCCTCTCTGCTTCTCTTTTTTCTTTAAATGCTTCTTTTCGTTTTTCAATTATGTTCCACGTCGGGTGTTGTTTGTACTTAGCCTCCATTCTTTTTAGCTATTCGTACTTATCGTACGTCTTTTTTGTGTTTTTCTTGCCGCAATTTTTATTTTTGAACCCATTGATGTCCAGTCTAATTCTTCTCCTGCCAGTTGTTTTTCTATTTCTTCGGCATACTTCTTCTTCTTCTTAGGTATACTAGTAAACTAATATGACGCAACTGACTAGTTCGGGCTCTGTTCAGATTCAATATTTACAGCCACCCAGTAAATAAAGAAAAGTAAAGATTAAAATTATTAGGAAATTATTGACCTGTAAGAGAATATGTGAAAAAATATAAAGGACTTATCCGATCCCCGTTTTTGCTCGGGCTTCTGGAGGTATACAATGTTGGCAGAGTCCAGTATTGGGATCCACCATATCTATTTTAAACTCATTATTACTCATTTCTTGAATATAAAATTTATTTTTTGTCACATTTTGGACCCACTTGAGAATTGAATTGCACTGCACTATTTTATGGTTGCACGTGTTATTCACTTGCCGAAGCGTAGCTATTAAATAGCTCCGTATTAATTAGTTTCAAATATTAATTCTACTTCAACTTTGTTCTTTTGCTATGACACACCGATTTACGCGGATTTTTTTCAGCTATAATTAACTTAAACTTTATCAAATTTAACGGAATTTTACCTGGTATTTCGCGTTTTACATTGGAGCGTTTCGAAGTGCGTCCGTTCACTCTATCAACAGAGATCCTCCAGGATTATTTTTTCATATTTTTTGCTTCAAATTCGGTGACTTGCTAAAGCTAGAAATACACAATTTCTACTGAGACTAAATGTCCTATTTATACGTTAAAACTCAGTAGAAATAGTTTATATGTAGGGAGCTAACAAACCATTTCGCAAGTTCAATTTAGCTTAAGCGCATCTTCACTATGATTATCCGGTTGTGGCATTTAGACTGTAATAGCTGTTTACTGAATACACGATTATAGAAAAGATACCTTTATCGAGGGTTTGAGACGTTGCTGATTCATATAAGTAGTAAATTTTTTTTTATTTATTGATAAATGTTGCTTATGAACAATAGGATTCTTCTTCCAGCTAACACTAACGTACGTGTTCAAATTACAACAGTCTTACTTTTCCTTGTTAAGTTATCGTGCTTATAAGAAACGTGAAGGCAATAGTCGACGAGCTTCATGACGACGAGGAAGTCGACTCTCCAGTCGAAACATTTCTCGCAAGCATGGAGAACAATCAATACGTAGAATCAGTTGACAGCGCAACGGAAGCAATTTCTGAAGAAAGTATTGTTGAAGACTACAACGAACCTGGACCTTCGACATCAAGCACCTAAAACGCCACAAGAAGCAGGTTAGTCATGGATTAGGCCTATAGGGGACAACCACATAAAAAAAAACGCCCCATATACTCTACCTCAAGGTGGTGAAGAAACGAATATGAACATTGAGCTGTGCGGAGCAGACGAGTAAAATCAACTATATATAAACGTGACGGCAATAGTCGACGAGCTTTATGACGACGAGGAAGTCGACTCTCCAGTCGAAATGTTTCTCGCAAGCATGGAGAACAATCAATACGTAGAATCACTTGACAGCGCAACGGAAGCAATTTCCGAAGAAAGTATTGTTGAAGACTACAACGAACCTGGACCTTCGCGTCAAGCCCCTAAAACGCCACAAGAAGCAGGTTAGTCGTGGATTAGGCCTATGGGGGACAATCACATAAAAAAAACGCCCCATATACTCTACCTCAAGGTGGTGAAGAAACGAATATTGATCATTGAGCTGTGCGGAGCAGACGAGTAAAATCAACTATATATGAAGATTTTCACGTATGAAAACAAATTTTGTCTCTCAACACAAAAATACTCCTTCTTAAAAGTCGCACTAAATTGAGAAATTGCAAAAAAATATAATTTTGTCAAGAATACTTGCTGCACCGAAACTATTCAGTTTAACGGAAAAATGTATAAAACATATTAATGCTCTTTTATTTTCATTAAAACATTTTTTTTCCGTATGAAGCACCCGAAGTGAAATATTTCTAAGAAACAGTTTTTGTGAGCCATTTCTTCAATATTGCGGCGCCGGCGGCTCAGATCACATTTTGTATTTTTTCTTATTTCATTCAAGGCATCAAACTCTACAAATTCCCAAAGTTTCAAAACTTCCGCACTTATTCGGATCTGAATCTACCTATCGACTGTACTATAATAATAATAGGCAAATGCATTTTTTAAAGTTCGTGTAATTTTTTACTTATCTATTCTACACTATTTTGGTAAAAATGGATAATATTTGACTAACTTAATAGACCTAAAGATAGTTGTGGAACAAAATTTTACAACCGGATGTTCAGATAGATTTAGGATGGCTCATACGTTAAATAATTTCAGTATAAACGCTACGAATAAATTAGTAAGATACAAGGCAGACATACCAATAATATAAGTTAATTCCAATATGTTGGTAATTTAATACTTACAACGTATAAACTGTCGTGCTTCAATAAAAATTTAATATGCGATACTAAATCAATTAGGCATATTAATATGTTTATGGTTGCAAAATTATTAACTAAATAGTTAAAATTGCTAGTTACCGTTAATTACTGTTTTATTTTATTTTTTGCAGATGGTAAGAAGTTCGCAGATTTCTCTCTACTACATCTAGTAAGTATAAATAGCTAATTAAATCTTAATTTTAAATTTAGCTTGTGCCGTCCCCTAGCACATTTATGTTGGCATAGGTTAATTAATGTAATATTTTAATTATTATCGAACAGAAGCATCAATATGACGATTAGTTTCTTTGGTTATGAGTTTAATGTGCTCATAATTAATTCTATCCGTGCAGGCCAGGATTGGGAGAATTTTCTGGCCCAGGCTCTGACAAGAAACCTTCTCTCACCCACCTCCATTTCTTGTTACTGTACATTAGATAAGATAAGATAATTTATTCACCATTAAAAGTACAGAGTACAAAGTAGGTTTTGTCAGTACAAAAAAAAGTGACAAACAAACGCAATTCAATTAATATATACATACACACACACATATTCAATACAAATAAAAACACATAAAATGTAAAAGTCGCTTACACAATTATAACACATCTAATTACACACACAACATATATAAAAAATAAAAAGTCAATAACACACGAATCAGTTAATTTCATTGAAGTCATAAAATTCTTGTGGACTATAGAAACGGTGTTCAGGTAAAAACATATCCAGTGCTTTCCTAAATAATTGAAGTTTGTGTAACGATTTTATTTGAACCGGAAGTTTGTTAAAAATTAAGCTACTGGCACAGTAAGGCGATTTTCTGAACTTGCTTAAATTGTAATTGTTAATGTGAATTTCCCAAGCACTTCTTTTATTATGGTTATGTATGCCATTATTTAAAGAAAACAAATTTGAATTTTTACAAACGAAACAAGCTAGTTTAAATGTATAAATACAGGGAACTGTCAAAATTGCGTTTTTCTTGAAGGTGTCCTGACAAGAGTCTCTAAACTGTAGTTTAAAAATTATCCTGACAATTATTTTTTGCATTATAAAAATTCTACTTATATGGATTGATTGACGCCATATCATAATATTGTAGTTTAAGATAGTACGCAAGTGAATAATAAGCGGTTAAGAGGCCTTCGCAGTTTGTTTCATTTTTGATGTTTAGCGAATGTACTTTTTGCTAATTTTGCACATAAACAATCAATTTGTTGGCTAAATGTTAGAGTACTGTGTATTATGGTTACTACTGTGTAGGTACTTACGTAATTTATGCTAGGCAACGTTTTAGAAATGATGGCCGTAAAGTATGTAAAAACGGTTTTGTTGATATTTATTATCAGTGAGTTATTTTGATACTAGTTTTCTAGTATGCAGTTAGCATTGATAATAACTGATGTATCGTCTGCGTACATAAATATTTCTCCCTGGAGGTTGGAAGGTCATTTACCAATATTAAAAAAGCAATGGGCCAATTATGAATCCTTGTCTTATCCCTATGTCAACGTTATACATTTCAGAAATACAGGAGTCTAGTGACACAATCATTTTTCTCTTCTGTAAATATGACTTTAGCCAATCTAAAGTATTTCCTCTAACACCTAGTGCCTCTAATTTCAATTCTATAAACTTTTTGTTAACGCAATCGAAGGCAGTTGTTAAATAAAAAAAAAGTCCAGCTACCTTCTTGCCCTTATCTAAATGATTGTATATTTTTTGGGTAAATTCTAAACTGGCTAATTCAGTAGATCTATCTGCTCTATATCCATACTGGCTATCGGTGAACAGCATGTTAGTTTCCAGATAGCTATAGATTCTGGTGGCTACGGTTTTTTCGCTGAGTAATATGGGCCTATAATTCTGCAGCAATTGTGGATCATCTTTTTTATCTAATGTAATTACTTTACCTAATTTTAGTGCATTAAGAAATTGACCTAGTTCTATTGACAAATTGATAATAGTTGCAATGGTATTCGATACAGAATGTACAAAATTTTAGCAGCGGAATAGGTATTTCGTCTATTCCATTATGTAAAATAGGCTCAGGTATCCATATATACCGGATATCAACGGATCATTAGCAAGCCATAGTTTCCAGAGTTCTTAATGTATAAAGCTCAGATTTGGTAATGGCCAATTTTTCATAACTTAACATTATTCCGTCACTTCCGGTTTCCCTGGAAATGCCCGCTTCTTTTAAATTTGAAATGGAATACCCTGTATATTTGTACATTTTTGGATTCCGGAGATGATTTCTAAGTACGATTGCAGTTTTTTTTATTATTTGAGGCTAATCGATTTTTAGGATCACTTTTATTTTTGCATCTAGAAAAATTAAAACGTGAGATTTTTCGGATTGATTTAGTACCTTCGACCAACCAAAATTTCTAAAATCACTAATTTATATTTAAGGTAACTTTTTCAAATTATGTCTTTAGACACAGTACTAAATAATACTGAACAATAATTTTTACGATAAATCCATTGATAATTCAAATCGAAGATCGGTTACACAAGTTCTTTTGTGAATAATAATTTAAAAAATCGAGAAAATACCCTTATCATGTATGCCCCGTGGAAATTAAATAAAACGATTCAAAACATTTATTTTGTCAACAAAACAACACTGTAAACAACAAAAATGTTTTGTCCGAAGTTATTTATTTTAACAATAAAAAAACATCCAAATTAAAATTTTAAATAGAACAGGTAGTAAAAGTTCAAAGTACAGAGTGGATCAAATTAGATGGGATCTGGAGTTTTCTCTAAAACTATGGCAGATAGACAAAAACCAATATAGGTGTCTTTCTTTTTCGATAACCGAGCTACAGAGCGTTTTTGGAAAATTGGCAGTTTCAGATAACCCTTATATCACCCAGTAACACATTCTTAAGGCACTTTTTTGAGTAGAATTCGTTGCTGATAAGAAGACAATTATACATGCCTCAGTTTTCGAGATATATATATATATATATATACGCGTAAAATCACTAAGTGGCACCGAAAACTAAATTGACGTTCTCGCACCCCATATTTTCCGCATTTAATGTGAGCAAGTGGCTCCCTATATATTCCCGATATGTATATGCGTTTTGGCACCGTATATATGGAGAAGACACTTTTTCTTTAGATACTCACTGTGTTGTTAATACATTTAGGATTGCTAACGCGCTCTGTAAAAATAGGCCATTGTGTTGCTTGTCTTTTTGAAACGTATCACATACGTCGATATCCGTGGTGTAATTGCAGAAATAGAGGAAATAAGATGAGAAATTATTCTCAAAGAATGAACTAAAAATTGTTATTGATATTGACTCATCATATTCTATATTTAGTTTCAATTGAGGTCTAAAAAATTATTTGAAAAAAAAAGACATGTAGATGAGGTTGATTAAAAAAGAAACAAATTAATTATTTATTATTCAGTGGTGATGAATCACTTATGAAAATATTTAGAATATCAATTTTAGTTATTGTAAAATACAGTGTGTATTTGTGTATATGACATACCAATAGTAACTGACATTTATTATTGACAGTTCGGCTAATTTCAAAGCATGTCGTACAAAAATAATATAACAATCGTTTCCCTCAGAAATTCTTAAAATCACAAAATGTATTTTACAAAACAATAAGCGAGTAAAATATTAATTTCATATAATAAAAATGTCAATTTATTTACAATCTTTTGATTCTAAATATTATATTATGAAATAGTGTAATTGGTAGTATGATTTAAAAATATAATTTATTACCTTATTTTGTATGAACTGTTACATACGGTAACGTTGGATCTCAACGTTAATATATTTTGTTGAATTTGTACAATTGCTTTAAGGGTGGCGGTCTGGCTTAAAAAAATGATTTCGTAATTCAACAAGTTCTCCTGTGAACCGATTGAGAAAATATTTTGACAGGCTTTTAGAAAATACTTGATAGAATGATACTGGGATATTGTCATATAAGTCAACAAAAAAAATATTTTTTTTTGTTTTTCACACAAGAAAAAAATGTTTTTCTTTCTTCAGTTTTCAATAAGCTAGTACCATTCTATAAAGTTGCCTATAAAAGCCTATCAAAAAATTATTTTAATCGGTTTAGGAATGTAGGAGAAATTGTCGAATTACGTTCACGGCACCGCTCACCTTATTACAATAAAAGATTAAACTACGGTTGATTTCGATACTCTACTTGATTTTATTTATGCCTTTTCAGAAAATTATACATATATAATATGCTCTTAGATTTAGTTTGGGTGAAAGTTATAAAGTATATGGAGCTTTAGCTCTTAAATTTGTTAACGCTGCTAAATAGGTTGTTTTCAGAGTTATCCCATTCTCTTGTCTATAAAAGGGACAAGTGCCGTAATAAATAAATGTTTATATATTATCTTAAACTAGTTGCGGTTCAAATGGTCGGTGCATCAAAGTTTTGTCAATTTTCATAGACTTATATTATTAACAGGCACTCACATCAAATCATGGGCCCCGGCCCACCTCTTTTTTATAAGTACACTACCTGTACCCAAATGTTAATTAGTTTAATATTATTGCATTGCGTTTCCTAGTCTATTCGGACCTCTAAGTGGTCGGGCCCTGGTACCACGGTACCTACTGGACCTACCCCCCCACCCTTGTTGGGGCCCTGATTATAAAGTATAGTTTAAAGTAAGAAATAATGTAAACAACAATTTGTAGATAGGCCAGACTCCTCCTGCCTGAAAGAACATAATACAGACAGATACTACAATTTTATTACATTATCAGATGAAGCTAGTTCAGGGATGAACAATGACTATGCAACTGTCATTATAATATACGTATGGCAATGCGGCAATATAGGTAGAGTAATTAATTGTAGGAATACAGGAAATAGTCAAGTAAAATTCTAAAAAAGTAAGCTAAATAATTGTATATGATGTTGACACTCATTGTATATATCACGGGAATGTTAATACCTTTCAGTTGAAAAGCTCTGAAAAAAATGTAATTAACAAAGATTAGGCACTTCTCAGTAGGGAGCGATTCATAACAAACATGTTATGTTAACGAAAGTAGTTACGAAAGTATAGGCAACGTTTAGATTACGCTAATTATTTTTCAAAAATGATCAATCAATTGGCCTCAAGTTTTTACCTTTTTACATATTTTACATATTTACAATTGATTATTTTTATTTATTTGCTTTTATCATGATTAGACAATATTATTTAGGTATTATGCAAATCACAACTTACACACTTTTATTTTGAAAATACCTACTTTCTGTATATTGTTGCCCTAATCTGGGCACGCTAATATACTAGTAATTCAATACTTCGTCAGTATTAGCTAGAAGATAGTTGTTTTGATTGGTTCTCCAATAATGAGTGTTTGAAGTATTTACCAACTAGTATATTAGCATATTTACATATTTGTTAACAATAACTGTTAATATGAAGGTCAAATTTTAATAAGTGTAGAAAATATGGATTTTTATTGCCATGTCGATAGTGAAAAATTGCATTCATTAATACAGCGAGAAACTTTTATCTTTCTAGATAAAGGATGGACAAGTTTTTACCGTGAAAGTTCTATGTGCGCGTTAGGCATTTTTCAGTAGGAAGTAAAGTAATACAAAATGTTTTTGGTTGCTTGAAGTAGAGATCTTACTTCTACTGTGTGGTCATCGGCACATTTTTTTTTTGGGTTACTTCCAATTTAGCCGAAGTTTGCAACTTTTTTATTTTTAATGGTAACTTTCTTTCGTAATCCGAAGTTCAATTTTCTTTATACTCCTTTTTTCGAATTTAAGAATGGCTGAGTAAAAATAGAATTTAACATCTCAGTAGAAAGAACGCCATGGAAAAAATATATAAGCTGCAAAATTTTAACAAGCTTACCATGGAGTGTACAAAAAACATAAAACCACCTTCTTTAATTCAATATGTCAATTTTAAACTTGTGTAAAAATTTTCAAAAATTATTGAAAATAAGTCTTTTTAAACATTTTAAACATCCCATTTTCTTTTCTATTATTTGTTTGTAATATGTGTTTTCCATTTAATTTTATTTAAATAACAGAGAATTATGTAAAATTAATGAAAGCTGAATAGTTTCTTAGAAAAAATGCCTGCAGCATAAATGTTTAAAATGAATAAGATTCCGGAAAGGTTCAATGTAATGTTGAAAAGGGCCAAAGAGGTAAGAAACACGTGTTAATAATAAGACACAAAAGAAGATACTAGAACTTACTTTGACTGAATTTTAAAGTAAATGGACCACTGCACATTTTAAGGAATATATGACACATTTTAAACTAATTAGTTCGCGGGAATTATGGGGTAAAAGAATCATTGTGTACCGTGGACCACACGGTAGAAATAAAATTTCTAATTCAAGCACATTACGGTAAAAACATTTTATAGCACATCAAAAAGTTGCCTCTAACCTGCCCTTCATTACATAATTTTTTTACATATTTCGGTACATATTTAAATACCGGTTAACCGGTTATGTTCATTTTTATTTACCGATTTACCGGTTATTAAAATTTCCTGTAAATTGCATTGTGCATGTTTACAACTTTATTACTTTCTCAAAGTTTCCTTTTAGTAAAACCTAAGTTTATATTTTCTGCAAAAAGGAGATTCAAATAATAGAAAAATACGGAGACTTCCCCCATTCAAAAAATGTTTTAAAATGACTTATTTTCAACAATTATTAAACAAATTAAATAGTGGAAGCCATTACATTGTGATAATTAATCATAATGAAACAGATGAAGACACCTTTCTTTGTTTTTTATCATTAATTTATTATAACCAAACGTTACTGCAGTTTCGACAAGCGTGTAATTTTCAAACAGTTGATTCACAAATACAAAAATTATTTATAATTTAATTTTGTGTTTTAATGTTTAAAATTTACATATTAATTTAAAGAAAATGCAGTGATATCATTTTCCAAATTTTTTTGCGCACTCTTCATTTAGATAATATATTTTTAAGACACTTCTTTTCAATGGTTTTTTTAAGATTTAGAATCTTTTATAAAAATTTAAAATGGGCATACTAATAAATAAAATGCAGAGGTATTATTGTTGAAAATTTTATACCAATCATTATTAGCCAATCGGACACGTTTATTTTTTCATTGTTGCTATGACATCAAATTTTTTGGAAATTTTACTTACCTATGTGATTAATAAGTGGAAATTTCCCTGGTTTGACAGCAATGATTAGACAATGGCGTTTATATTATGAAAAATATCTTTATATTTATTTTGAATTAAATTAGTACAATTCTGGCTTACTATGATTCCTTACATCATTATCTAAATCCAAATGCTTTAAAAATTTCACTTGTACATCTTCTCTCCTCAGAAAATAAAGCACAGATCCGTTTTATGACATATTCCAAGACAATTGTGATTCCATGGCTAACTATTAGCGATTTTTTTAGGGCATATTATTTGTCACCACTTTAAATCACAGCAAATATCATTTAATCTTGATTTCCCTTCACTGTAGTATAAAGATTGCATACGAAATAAATTATTATGACTAATATTAATTCGCTATATTATTTTTTCTACAACTGTCAAAAAAAGGCTATGTTTGCGCATTAATGTCAGTGTCTAAAATGAGACATTTTTTCATTGACATTATTTTTTTTTTGCGTTACCATGACACCGTGCGCAAAATATTTTGCGCATTAGGGTGCAAAATATTTTGCACATCACATACTATTATTGCCTACTTTTTATAATTTTTAATGTTTACACGAGAATTAAACAAACATCTAGTTCAAAAATATGATTTTTTTTAACTAATGGTTTTAGTTTAATCAAACGAAAGTTGTAGAAAAAATATTGTTTGCATCTTGAGTGCAAAATTCTTTGGCCTTCTCGAACGATTTTTTGACTCGGCTGCGCCTCGTCATGATGATCGTTCTCGATCACCAAAGTAGTATTTTGCACCCTAGATACAAAAATAACTACTTATGTGGCTAGAGATAGAAAAAATTTTTACGTTTTTTATTCTTTTACAATTTAATAAATATCAGACAGTTTATTTGTAGATCTAGTTTTATTCAAAAATTTTTACGAATATTTTGGTATTTTTATTTTTGCGATGCGGTTACTAGGACCAAAGATAAAAAGGAAAATAACAGAAAATTTTAGCTTTGGTACATAAATTGTTTAAATTTTATAGGATGGGCAGATTTAATTTAAAACTTCTCATTACACTTGTTGTCACATCTAAAGCAAATTAAAATCATAAAATCGCTGCAGCAAGACAATTACTTCTTTACCTTATTTGGATGGTTAATTTGACTCCACTTAACGATAATAGTGAATCGGTATTCCCACTCAAATGTACCCTCCGCATGACGAATTTTTTTATTACTTCCAAAAGTTGAGAGATACTGTAAACTGTGCCTTTTATTTGTCTATTTACTGTCCACTTGTATATGAAATGAATTTTGCTTTTACATTCCTATTCATGTTAATATTAATAGTTAATTTAAATTAGTACCTACTATTTTTTTTTAAGTAGGTATATGGTTTGATGCGAAGTTTTGGCCACAATTCAGTTATTAATATCATTCGAGGGTTATTAGCTATTTTATTATTTAAATATTAAATACATGTAAATATAATAGTATATTATATTACTAGGAGTAGAACGCACTCTTTTTTTGTGTTGAGCTCAGGATTTGCGGCTGAGGCGAGGCCGAAGCCGCAAACTGGGCGAAACACAAAAAAAGGCATTCTACTCCGTGTAATATATACTATTTTTTCTTCAAGCGTATTAAAATGCAAAAATTCATTTATTTATCATAAATGTACAAATATTCAAACTACAGTCTTACATGTTGACACAACATGACAAGTGGCTAGTGGATAGCGCGCCACCGGTGGCTTTCGGTATTAACATTATGTTACCAGTAAAACAATACCCACTACAGCGGCGCTTTCGGAACTAACATTATGTTACTAGTAAAACAATGTCCACTATGGTGGCGTTCGGTACTAACATTTTGTTACTAGTAAAACAATGTCCTACTTCTACTTCTGTTTTTGGTGACATAATTTAAACATTTTAATACGCTTGAAGAAAAAAGTAATAAATTGATATACTTAATACTTAGTATTTGAGTTCACTAAATTCATGTAATACTAATATATATTAGCGTGACCGGATTGAGACACCAATATCCAGAAAGTAGGTAATATCATATTAAATAAAGAAGTGTGTAAGTTGTGATTTGCATAATACCTAAATAATATTTTCTAATCATGATAAAAGAAACTAAATAAAAATATAATTATTTGTAAAAATAAATCAAGAATAGGCTTGTAAATAGTGAATGAATGTTTCTATATCCTACTGATGAGTTCTGAGTTCGAAAAAACTTGTACTTTTCTAGAGTTGAAATAGAATGTAAGGTTCAATAGTTGCTGTGAATGACTGAATTTCAATAAATATAAACATTTTTTTTCTTTAAAATGCTAGGAATCCTATCATGTAATTCAACAGTTTGTAAGTATTAGCTAGAAGAGTAGTTGTTTTGATTGGTTCTCCAATAATGAGTGTTTTAAAGTGTTTACTTAAGTAGTATATTAACGTAACCAGATTAAGGTACCAATATACAAAAAGTATATAATTTCATATAAAATAAAATAGTGTGAATGGCTAAATTTAAATAAATGTTATAATATATTTTTTGCTTTAGAATGCTAGGAATCCTATCGTATAATTCAATACTTCGTCAGTATTAGCTAGAAGAGTAGTTGTTTTGATTAGTTCTTCAATAATGAGTGTTTTAAAGTGTATACCTAACTAGTGTATATTAGCATGACCAGATTGAGGCACCAATATACACAAAGTAGGTAATTTTATAGTAACAAAAAAGTATGTAAGTTGTGATTTGCATAATACGTAAATATTATCTTCTATTTATGATAAAAGCAAATAAATAAAAATATAACACAGCCACACAAAAAAACAAAAATATTTTACAAAGGTGATAGACATCTGTCCTCATGTTTTTTGGACCACTGATTCCAAATATCACGTCAAAAATATATGTTTCACTGCTCAATTTTTAGCAAATTGACATTTTATCCCTAAATTCTGGGTTTAATGGCCTTTAAAACTAATAGCACGACATGCGTTGAAATGAAACTTCTGAATCGTTTAAAATGGCTCTTGTCACATTCTCCCAATGTTCCATCGTACCACGGAAATTATGGTGGTGTACTCTCCCCCCTCCCCCCAAAAGAACTAGTGCAGTGAAACATATATTTTTGAAGTGATATTTGGAATCAGCTTCCCAAAAAACATAAGGACAGATGTCTTTCACCTTTGGAAAATAAAATATTTTTTTGGGCGGCTGTTTAATTAATTTTAAAAATCATTTAATACCTACTTAATTACTACTGAAAATGCAGAGGAAATATATATGTAGTACGACTTTTTCGGTTTTTAAATGGATCAACCAAACATTACATACTTTTTAATTTCAGATTTACTTGAGAAGCTTGACCATTTTCTTAAAGTGTCCAAACCAAGACTGAGTTGTTTTTGGGATGCTAGTATTTTAAATATTGTGTATAAATCGAAAGGTATCTAATAGGTTTCTTAGAAATATTTTTCTGTTCCTTATCCAAAACTGCTAAAATTTACGGGGAGACATTTTAAAAAATGTGAATTGTAATTATAAAAGAAATAAAAAAATTTGCAGGTAAACTAAACCTTCTTACCAAATAGCGCAAAATATTTATTTAAACGACTAAAGATCTAAAAAAATTTTGAAATATCAATCATTTATTATTTAAGTGCGTAGATTCGTAAGAAGGCAGTTATTTTTTTTATATGTATAGTTTTACAAATATTTGATGATGGTAATAAGAAAAACACTTTTTTTCTTCATATAAACGATTTTTTTGGAATTAGTTTACAATTTTATAAAGTGAGACCAAAACATTGTGGACTAACTTTAGAGAAGAAGAAATATCAATTTTTTTATTTATAAGACACCAAAACACAAAAATTAACGTATCTCGGCCCCAAATTCAAGTAAATCACATTCTGTTTTTCAGATGTTGGTTTATTCATCTACATTCAGTTTTTGATTTCATAAATCCAGACTTATTAAAATTTGTTTATAATTACAACTGTGAAAATTATAAACAAATTCCAAAAAAAAAAATGTTTAAATTAAAAAAAAACACGTTCTTAATTGTGCTGCAAAATACATTAAAACAACTTATATTTTAACAAATGCGCTTCTATGAGTCGGTGCATTTAAACATTAATCGACTGAAATTTCGAAATCTTTTTTATTTTCAGCTGTTTAAATAAATATTTTGCGTTAAAATTAGACATCAATGTTTAGCTCAATAAAAGGGAATACTCCCATTATGATTTGTGTATTATTACTACATTATATTCTTTATATTATTCAAAAAAGACAATTTTAAAAAGATATATTTTTTGCAAATTAACAAATTATCAGAAAGTTTATTTAGAAGTTTTATTTATTTCAAATTTTATTGGGAACAATTTGGTATTTTTATTTTTGAGATGCAATTACTAGGATCGAGAGAGAAATATTTGAATTTCTGGTAGATTTTACTAGCAACACATGTTCATGGTTAACTTTATTTTTAAGAGAATCCCTCTACTTGAATACTGTTGTAATTGTAAAATATTATCTTTGCTAACCTTTTCTGTTGACAATTTAACAGCTTAAAGCATGGCGTAGAAAATGAATTTATGGCTTTATTGGCCCTAAAATTCTAATCTTATAAACTCGTTTATGAAATGAATTTTGCTATTAAATCCCTATTCACATTATTTTATTATTATACCTATTTGATTTAATCAGATAGGTATATTTTAACCAAAAAAAAAAATTTAATAATCATAGTAGAAAAAAAAAATCATACAGAAATCCGTTTCATAATAGGTTGAACCCAATTATCGAATGTATGTGTGTGTGTATGTGTGTAGATCGTTTCTGGTAAACACGATAACTTCTATTAGACTTAAAATAATTATTTCTTTGGCGCGTATGTAAACTAGTGTGGTAGAATACTCCCTGTTGAAATTGGGCCATATCCGCCATACAGGGCGATAGCCAGAGGCGTACAAATGATCAGGTTTTACATAAACTGTGTTTACTATAATTTTAGAGCAAAATATTACTATACAAAAATATGAAGATATATAGGGTATCAAAACTATATAATATAGTGTGTCTATGAGGTTCGAAAGTACTTTTACGTAGATTGAAAGATCTATCAATTTAACTTCAAAATGCTATTGAGGTGTTTTTAATAATGAAAGTTGCATTCGTGTGCTACCGAATGCTAATACATATTAAACATGATGACTGTAGTTAGACTGAAAATTTTTATTTCAAATTTCGAACATTTGTAAGAAATTAGAGCATATCAGTCATACAGGGCAAGCATTTCCTCAAAACAATAAAAAAAGAGACTATTAGACGAATGTGAAATTATGCATACAAATTAAAATACATTCACATAACTTTAAAAACTTAGTTATTACAGTGTAATAAAAGGTTAAATTAAGGTCGATAACGATGCCATACAACCTAATTTTATTTAAGCGCCTTTTATCTACATAAAAACCTATGGATTTTATTTGGTGTAACAAAAAGTTTTGGATTCAATCTAAGTTCCGGAAGGTATTTGAGTAAACAAAACAATGTTTAAAGTAGAGTAATTCGTCTTTTTTCTTAGCTACCTCTGGTTGTTTAGTTCATATCACAATAAACAACAAACTAGAATGTTTATTATGAAATTGCGACGAAAACTAGATATGTGCCGAACCCTTCTCGTCGATTTGTCGAAAAAATTAAGATAATTAAAATCGACAGCCTTTAAACACTTGACGGTGACTTAAGTAATAATGCATACATTTCAACGAAATTTTAGGAAGTAACGCTTCTAGTTGAGCTAAATCATCATGGCATAATATTAAGGCGAATGCCTAAAAAAAATAGCTGTCGAAAATTGAATAGTCGATTGTAAATGCATCAAGTCGTACAACATCTTTTTTGTTACAATGAAGGTTTTTTCATGTACTTTTTATTAGGCTTAATAACCTACATTGTTTTTTGAAATATTTAAAATCATTTCTTGCCTTTCTTTAAATTATCTTTTTTAAACAAATCAAAACTCTATTCGAAAATTAAAGTTATTATTATGCATCAAAAATATACAAAAATAGAAAAAATTTAAAAAACCTGTTTTTTTTTTTCTATGCCCATTGGGAACAGAGATAAAAGATTTTGTTTGCGCGAAAATATGCATTTGTTTAAAATATAGTTTTTCATCACTGAAAATTACATGAAAAAACTTACATTCTGAAAGAAATATATGTTGTTTTTCTACGACTCGTCCACTTTAGTCCATGTAAAACGCGGAGTTTGACGCTCGGAATGCCCCCCTCATCGGGACTACTTTTACCCCATGTTTTTTGGGTCGCTGATCACGAAAATCGGAGTCCCGCGGCTCTGAAAATAGTGCGTCACCACTAAAGATGCCAAAAACCACCCCTTTTGGGAATACTACTGTAAAATAATGTTATGAATGTGCTAATTGTAATGATATTTTGCCAGTTCAGTATGTTCATCTAAATTAAGGACAAATTTTATAGAGGGGGTGAAACTTCCCCTAAATTGACGTAAAATGGAAAAATGATTAAATTTTTTTTTATTAACTTTTTGATTTAAATTTAGATGAATGGGGATTTTATAATGAAGAAAAATTTTTTCCAACCCTTCAGGGGTGAAAACTACCCCTGTATCGCCTTTAAATTGAACTAACATTTAGGGGTGAAAAAATTTTGTGCTATTTTTTCAACGGAAGTTTATCAGAAGTTTTATTTTACTGTCTTGGCGGAGTTCAGACTAGCTGAAGTTACAAGCAAACTAAAAAGTATACATCTCTACTTAATTTCTAAGCGTTAGTTCAATTTAAAGGCGATACAGGGGTAGTTTTCACCCTGATGGGTTGGAAAAAATTTTCTTTATCATACAATCCTCAGTCTCCTAAATTTAAATCAAAAAGTGAATAAAAAAAAATTCAATCATTTTTCCAGTTTTCACCCCTGAAGAGTTGGAAACAAATTTTCTTCATTATACAATCCTCATTTATCTAAATTTAAATCAAAAAGTGAATAAAAAAAAATTCCATCATTTTTCCATTTTACGTCAATTTAGGGATATTTTCACTCCCTCTGGTTAGCCCTCAGCATAAAATTTATCCTTACATTAGATGAACATACTGAACTGGCAAAATGTCATTACAGTTAGCACATTCATAACATTATTTTACAGTATTATTCCCAAAAGGGGTGGTTTTTGGCATTTTTAGTGGTGACGCACTATTTTTAGAGCCGCTGGACCCCGATTTTCGTGATCAGCGACCCAAAAAATATAAATTGAAAGTAGTCCCGATGAGGGGGGCATTCCGAGCGTCAAACCCCGCGTTTTACATGGACGAGTTGAACAATTGACGATTTAATTTACTACTTTGTCATTCTTTTGTTCATTACACAGGCACACACAAAAAAAGTCGAATGCGAGAAGACCTATGTATTCCCATGCATTTTGACCCGCTGAACACGAATCTGATGTCCGTTTTGCCTGATTGGCTCTTGTATTTTTCCTAACCTCAAAAAAACCATAATATCTGAACATATAATTTCCGACGTATTTTCACGTGCTGAACACAATACAGTAGTCAGAATTAAAGCGCAATCTGCAAACTTCATAGAGAAATGTCATTTCAGCATATACCTAGTGAGCGGAGATGGGTAGCTTTTAATTTTCAAGTATCCTAAGGAAAATATTACTGAACAGTGAAATTCGTGTTCAGCAGGTCAAAATTCATGGGAATACATAGGGCCTGCCTTCTCGCACTCGACTTTTTTTGTGTGTGCCAGTGTTATTTTTTGGACTTAAGTTTTGACAGGATGATTTATTTAGGTTAGAAATATAATGGAGTAGGAGAGAGTAAAAATATATGCATTATTACGTAAGTTATCATCAATTGTTAAAAAATTATCTTGTTTAAATTTTTTGCAACTTAACATATTGACAAAAAAGTTCGGGCTCATTGAGTTTTCTTCGCAATTTCATAACGGACATTCTAGTTTTTATTTATTTTAGTTATTATTCTATATAACTAGAGATGTTTAAAAACTGCGAAAAAATACAATTTTATACACAGTATATATAAAAACACTACAAATAAAATATTTACTCATTCCATAATAGATACTCGGTTACAGTATGCAGTTATTTTGAAAAATAAAAAAGTTAATTCGATCACATTTTGCGCTGTAAACTACACAAAGTGATAACGCTTTCATTAATATTAATTTATTATTCATATCTTCAAGACAAATATACTTTTTGCATACACCGTGGGAAAAAGAAAGGTAATCCTAAAATAATATTAAATAGTAATACTAAAATATCAAGTTTTACTATTATGAATGAAAGATATAGAGGAGTTTCAACATAAAAAATGCGAAAATTTGCCAATTCCCATTCAAAGCACGACCTCAAAAATATGTAATGTGGTGTGTCTTTATATAAGAATTAACTGTCTATTTTTGTGTGTTTGAGAGTTACATAGCATGTGTCGAATTCAGTGGTCTCGTTTTCGGCTACACAGGGTGTCCGGTAATACCGGTCTGATGCCGATTCTACATGCAAAAATATGAAAGAAAATTTATATAAATATGTCAGCTAATGCTTCCTTATGGACCTACAGCCCTTTGAAGATTGAAGCCAAAAACTGGTGTTCTGGTATTTCATTTTTTTTCAATTAAATAATGGCAACGAAAATTAATTAACAATGACCTTATTGTTAATCTACTTGACTTAATTGTTACGTGAAAACTTGAAGCACATCGTCTTTTCTCATTTAAACGATTTTTCTCACAAACGGTTAGTTTTTCGATTAAAATGAAAGAGGACCTTTTTTAATATTTTGAATTAGTGCTGTAGCTCAATTAGGTAGCATTTGTGGGCATTGCGGCACTTTTCTTCAAATTTTTGCGGACATGATCTGTACCAGAAGTTTGTCACCGATATTTTCGGACACCCTGTATAGAATATGAAGAAAGTACAGCTAAAGATTTTTAATTATATTAAAAACAATAAGTAAATAAATCAGCAAATATTGATATAAATTAAGGGAAGTCATCACATATTTTTTACCTGCCTAGGAATTTGACCTTAATAGGCAGTTCACAGAGTTATAATACGATAAAGGGGTTTGTAGATTTCAAAGCGAGAAATAATGTAAACTACGGTTACTTTGTCCACAAAGGCATTAAGAAAACGATGATTAGGGGGCATTGTCGCATGTACCATAAATGTAAAGTACTGTGATTTCTTTATAATTTTTAATATTCTGTGTAATGTCTTATATAATATACCCACGGACAAAATGATCGCATCATTCGAAATTTGTCATGATTTGAAGTTAATTTATTTCTAAACTGTTTGTCCGATTTTAATGATAGTTTTATTGTTTAAAAAATAGTTGCAAAGTTGTAACGAAAACGTAACTTTTTTTATACTATATCTCCTGTCCTGGACATCAAATGCTTAGAACGACGTCGAGATGTAGCTCCGTAAGTAATTGAATGTGGTCTTAATTTCTTTCAAATTAAATTTAATTTAAACTACTTAGGTACCCGAAAAATGTATCGGATTTTGTTCCATCTATAATATGATTTAAAATTCACTAGCCGTAGAAACCCTGAGGTGCCAGAAAGTCATTTTAAATATCGGGAATCGAGCGCAAATGCATGGTGCCACTAAGTACGGTTAGACATCAGTGGTTGGCGCGCCCTCTGCAGATTATACGGTTGAACCAAAATCCAGTTTTTATAGAAAAATCGACCAAGTAGCTCCATCTTGAAATTTTGTGGGAAGGATGTTATGATGTTTAGACGTTCAAATATGCGATAAAACGTTCTGGCACCTCGATCTGGTGCCAGAACGTATATATAGGTGCCACTCCGTCCATATATATGTGAATTTGGTGCCTGAACGTTCCGTTTTAAATATATATATATATATATATATATATATATATATATATATATATATATATATATATATATATATATATATATATATATATATATATATATATAGATTTGTTTAACCGACTACACAGACCCAATTCGCCATACACTACCGACGTTGTCAGACCAAAACTGACGATCTCAGACCCACCTCCGGGTCTGAGAACGTTTTTGTGTTTTTCTTACTTATCTACCTTGGTTATGTCATAAAAAAGTTTAAAAACGCATTTGACACTGGGACTGAAAAAGCGGTTGAATGTAGTATTTTATACAGATGTAGTTCTGCATATTTTATGCAGAGGGCGTTCAGTATATAGTATATAATTTTATACAGTACGCTCCTAAGCCCGCGTCTTTCATCAGACGTTGACAATACCGGAGTCTGGCAACACTGTAAATACGAAATATTCATTTGGAAATATAATACCAGATTATTTTCAACTTTCTCGATGGAGAAGATTCTTGTGTGCATGTACTTAATATTTAATTTTTGAATTTGCTTTATTTATATTGGTCGAGTTAAAACTAAGATTTAAGGTTTTCATATACCGGATGGCACAGAGAACATGTAATGACCTATAACTTTTTCATTTTAAAAATAAAATTTTAAAATTTAGGTTATTTTATTTAAACATAAATAAGTTACATTTGACATGATACATGGTTTTTTCGCTACTTTCGGTTTAGTTCGAAGTTGCAAATTTTTTAATTTTTTTAAACAGAAAGGTAACCTGTCATGATTACGATTCAACATTCAATTTTCTTTACAGTCCATTTTTGAATTTAAAATAGGCTGAGAAGAAACGTAATTATAGCCAATTTTCTCTTAACAGAAAACTGCTATGTAGAAAATATGTAATCAGTAGAATTCTATTAAACTAGAAATGTAGTATTCATAGAACATTGGATAGATAATTTTTAACAAATTACCACTTTAATTTAGTATGCCAATAATTATAATCTTAAAATACAATTGAATTTTAAATATTGAAAAAAGTCTCTTAAATATATTTTTTTAAATGCAAGCCCCCATCCACTTTTATTCCATTTTCTACTTTTTTGCTGACAATAACAAATTAGGTTGTGTCTAAAGAAAACTTTGCTTTGTTATTTTAGTGTTTCTTGTAAAACTTAATTTTATATTTTCTGCGAAAAGATAAATTTCAGTGATCTAAGTAATAGAAAAAAAAAATGGATGTTTCCATTAAAAAAATATTTTTAATTTAAAGAGACTTCCTCTCAATAACGTTTTGAAATTTTATTTTATTATAATATTAAAATTGTCAATACTAACTTAAAGAAAATGCAATGGTATTATTGTCCAAAATTTTCTATGCACTGCCTTTTTACCTTGTTGGAATTTTACTTATTAAATATTTTTGCATGGCCTTCTTTCTGTTGAAGGAAAATTGGCTGTAATTCTATTTATTCTCAGGCGATTTTAAATTCAAAAAAAGGACTGTAAAGGACATTTAATTTTCTATGGCATCATTTCCATTCAATTATAATTAAGTTGCAACTTCGAACTAAACCAGAAGTAGCAAAAAAAAACGTGTAGCAGATCATAGCATATTAATACTAATACATTTTTGTTTTCTGGTTGGAATTAAGGTGGTGGGGATAAAATACGATACTGAGATGACGTTTAACAACTTTGGAAATGTTCTCTGTATGCCTGCATGTTTGAACGGAATAAAAAACGAAAACGAAGAAAGCTTTTTTCTGAAACTTTGGCATGTAAAAAACAGATGCTTCCAGAATTTCTCTCCACTTTGTTTTATCTAAATTCGTTAGGTAGATAGGTAATGCTTTAAAAATTAAAATATTTATTTCAATAATGAATAAATATTTTAAAAACTGCTTAAAATTGCTAAATCATATTTTATTTTACTTGACGTTTTGTAAAATCTGTGAAAAATCATGGTGGATAAAGTAAAAAAATATTTTGAGGTTTCTGGTTCTTGTACACACACTAAATCACATTTTTTTTTCATCCCCTTTAATAATGGGGTGGGGGTGGTAATGGGGGTGGCTAATGCCAATTTTTTTTTGAGACCTTAGCTTCTCTTGTCTATACAATTTTATGAACTCTTACCTGCTTGATTTATCTGTTTACTCCAAATTTTCCCCAATTTACCCCCAACCCTTCGACGGAACAAGATGCAAATATAATCTAGTTCTAGATCTCGTTAAAGTACATATGTGTAAAATATTTCAAGTCAATATCTCAAACGGTTCCAGAGTAAACGTGCGCACAAAAAAAAGTTACAGACCGACAGACAGACCGACAGACAGACCGACAGACCGACAGACAGAAATTTTTTTTCGCTCAAACTTGAAATCTCGACGTTTCATGACATTCTAAGCCTATTTGAACAATAAAAATTTTTAAAAATTTTTTTGTCGTTACTATACTTCCACTGGATGTGGAAGTAATTAGATGTTCACGATGTTCTACAACAAAGGCCCAGTGAATTTTTGTCGTATCTATTTCCGTAAGTAATGCAAAGTCAAAAAACCACCAACTTCGAAATTCAAATAATTAGTTTCTAATTGTATAAACCAATTGAGACCTTAAGCGTACTCACAAATATTATTCCTATGGAATACGATGGAATGGAATCAAAAAAATTAATTTAAAAACTGCAATCGCTGTTTTGTTACAAATACTTTAAATACTTTGTTCCTTTAGTTTGACAATGGATTGATAAAAAAGTTATACATCCTAAGTAAAGTAAAATCAGTCGCTAAACAAGACCTCTTTATCGGCTATACATGGACCTATTATTTAAAGCACAGTAGTTGATTTGTTATGTTAAATAAAGTATTAATGGTCAGAACTTTGAATAATTAAAGATAATAATCGGTAATAAAACCGACGCTTCACTGTGGATAACGGTACATCAGGTATTTGTCCTTAAAACTTCAACACCAGATGTTAATAAAGCATGGTCTTTATGACAACTACTGCGAATACTAGAGTCGAATGCCAGGCACACTTAGATGATAGGTTTTCAAGGGCGGCTCTAAGCTAATACTGGTTCTTACATTCCAAAATATCTTTAATGTAATAAACAAGTAAATCAAATTTCATTCTAATAACAAAGTGCCAAATAAACAAACAATTAAAGAACTATTGAAGCTTAAAAAAATAGACATGAAACATATTTACATATTAGTCATATATTAACTTTGGCGAATTTATCAATTACCTACAGTGGAGACTGATGATTTAATATCTTGGTGTACATGTAAAATCGCAAGCCCAACTAATCGGTCTTGGGAGGTATATTCGGTACAGACTTTAGGGGCTCGGGCATGCAAGTGGCCCGTAGAGAGGGCCCGTCTGACCCTCCGTGTATACTTTTCGACTTTCTGCCTCCGCTTATCAATTTTTATTTTTGAGGGAAAACATTTTTTGTTCGATTTTCTCCCCGCCGCTTATCAATTTTTGTTTTTGTGAAAAAAAAAATTGTTGGATTCTATTTTTTTTTATTTTCGAGAAAAAGAAAAAATTGACATCCAACAATTTTGGTTTAAACAATTAGAAACAGATTATTTAAATTTCGAAGTTGGTGATTTTTTTTTACTTTGCATTGCTTACGGAAATAAATACGACAAAAATTCACTGGACCCTTATTGTAGAACATCGTGAACATCTAATTTTCACTAGTTATCTCCCTGGTCTCTGGATTATATCTGAAAATTTTTAGAGATCTCGAATATAAAAATTATCCCCAACATTACATTCCGAGATCCAGAAAACATTTTCTGATAGTAATTCAAATACGTGGGGAATTCGGCAAGATAATTTCACATCTAAATAAAATTAAAAACTAATGGATCACTCTAACATTATTATCATAACAAACATAATAATATATGATACTAAAACTGTAAAAAAGGGTGTGTATGTCAAATATTTTAAAGCTAATTCATTTGATTTTTCACAGATTCTACAAAACGTCAAGTAAAATAAAATATGATTTAGCAAGAAAGTAGATTAAGAATAGTCTATATTATTATTTTTAATTTTGATCTACGAAATGTGGTGGAACGTTTATTTTTTACCATATATAAAAAAAGTAAATTCCAATAAAAACACATTTGACAGAAAAAACTCCAGGGTAATTTCACCTACCGTATCCACCAGGCGAAAAATTTCTGGAAATTTTTATGGATGCTACCATGGTAACGATACATAATTAGAACCTCTGACTGGTTGTAATATACAAGTGTGAACTTTTTTACGCACAAGCATATTATTATTACAGGCGTCCGCGTGTAAGGTTAAAAATGACCGTTTTTCGCGCTACTCTTCAAGCGTCCAGGTCGCCTCAATTAACAATTGAAAAAAAAAATAGACAGTCATACAAAAAAAACATGGAACGTCTAAATCGCACGCAACATTTTTTGGCAGATTATTAGCTTATTAGATTAGATTAGTAGATTATTAGAAGTATTAGCTATCCTTAGGAAATTTGAACATTACCATTTTTTTTACTTATGTATTTTTGACTACTCTTCGCGATGAGATCCTGTATTTTTCTTAAATATGCAGTTTTCAAATCACAAAACATAAAAGCAAATTTGGAATTTCCTCCGCTTTTGATCGATAGATCGATTTTTAAGAAATACTGCGTTTAATATTTGTAGAAAGGAATTCAAAATTAAAAAATAGGTGAAACAACTTTTTACTTAAAAATTGTTAGAAACCATCCATAACAGACGTATTTTTCACAAAAGTTTTTTCAGCACTCGATGAGGCTTAAAGATACCATATGAGGGACTAATTTTTAAAAATAATTATTCATTATTGAAATAAATTTCTCCCCCATCCCCCCGTAAAACCGCTCTGTACTCAAACTGATTGTTTTACAGTTTACACGTACAACCATTGATCAAATGTTTATTAAAGTAAATTTGGTTATGCTCATAATTTGGTGACAGTCTGTAATTTATATTATTACTGACTACATGAAAACAAGGAGACGATAAATGTTTGTCATTATTACTATGAGGATCTCAATAAAAAAAAATTACTAGAAAAAAAGGGGCATTGCATGGCATCTGCTGGAGTGACGCAGTATCGAAACTCGATGATATTTCGATTCTATTCTGGAGAAAGTTAAAAATTTTAATTGTATGTTATTTCGGACAAGGAGCAAATTTTCGGAGTCTTGCATGTGGTCGGAATCTGCATAGCTATAGACCTAGTCTGTGCTACTTAACACAATATCCCTGAATTACTTTTGCTGCTTGAGAGATGGTTAAGAAAAAAACATTTTTTAAGAATAATTTAATAAGTATTTTTGTACGATCATACAAATCGCTTACCGATATTGTTGGTAGTGGGTGTAGGTATTTAAAAGTTAATGAAGTCGATTTTTTAGCATTAAAAGTTGTCAGCTATAAAATGACCGCCATTTAATTTTTCAAGTCCAAGGCATTTCCGGGAACATTATACAAATATACAATACGATAAGCAGAGCTAATAATGACTTTATGACTTGCCACATGTTGGGTTGGACCTAAAAGCTACCCGCTATAATGCGTCCACTTTCTCTAAGTTTACTTGGTTAAAAGAACTACCACATTTACAAGTATGTTTTTCTTACTATATAATAAATGAGGCATTAAAAACTAAATTGCTTATGTTGAAGGAACTGCAAAACTGTGCACGCTTCTTCGCTGAATATTAAAAAATAATTTGAGTTTAACAGCCTTTAAAATTTTCTGCCATATTTAACATTGTGGATTAGTATTGATGGCACAGTCGAGGTGGCGGCGGTGCTTTTAAATATTTATACATTTTTGGCTTAAGATGTCAAATATTTGATCCTTATTAAAAGATCAACCGAAAAAACTCTAATAAAAATGAATGAAAATTACGGATGCATTACAATAAATGCAATTTTTTAGCTGCCTTTTTAGCGAAATACATGTTTTTTAGTTTTCTATTTCTTTGATTACGACATCTTGCGGTAATCTTAAAAACATTTTGAGCAATTTTTATTTGCTGATTTTCCAATGCAGTATTTTTTCAAAAGGTATCATATTGTGTTTTTTACAGTTCTTCTTAAGTATTTCTAGTTGTATAGATCATATCGCAATATCACGGTTAGTGGCCTATTACACGTTTTAAAAAAACAAATAATTTTAAGCTGAAAATTTAGGGACTATATTTAATGAAAATAGAATAGAATTTTCAAGATCATTTCCTACCTAAAAAACCAATAGTTTTTGAGATAGGTATTTCGATTTTAACGAAATCTGATGCGAAAAGTAACCCATAGGAAATTAGTAATATATGAGAGATGGAGCTTTCATTTACTCCACTAAATATATATAATAAATTTGTCCATTAAAAAGGGGCTAGCTCAAAGTGTAATAAACTGTTTGGCTGATAGTTCCATTATTCTCAAAATTTCTATTAATATTAATAAATCGTAATATTATTGTACCAGGCGTAACACATTTACGAAAAAGAATATAAAAAAGAATATAATTTCGTATTCAATAACTGTCTGGTTTGACCTGTATAGACTATTTAATTTGTCGGTGTTTACACTATCCCTATAAAATATGTACCATTACTTAGACGTGTCTGAAAATATGTTGTCATAATGACAAATATTAGTACATTAAGAAAAACAGCAATAATGAAATATTTCAGAAAATCACATTCCGGCTACTGACATGCGCATTGCGCTTAAAGGATTAAATAATACACCTCATGGCGGAAAAAATGATTTAAAACGCTTGCATTGCATATCTGGTAAGTCATGTTACAACTATACCGGGTGCTACAGGTTAGTGGCTCCCGCCCTATATTTCCTTTATTTTTTAATTTATCTATTTGAAATTTGGGGTGCATAAACTATCTGTAAAAATGAATTTTTGGTCGCAAAAAACGGTATGAGACCATTTCCTGTTCACCCAGAAATGACCGCAACTTTTGATTTTTAAATGGAACACCCTATACATTTTTACATATTTGGACTCAAGGCAACATTCTGAGTATACCATGAGATTTTCGCGAATTTTTGAGTCAATGTTCAGTTTTTAAAGCAGTTTAAGACATTTTTTTTTTCAAATGGGAATGTGGTGGCTCATACTGTTCGATAAATTATAGATTTTTTTCTGAATTCATTGATATCCATTTCAAATCTATGCTATTTGTTTTTCTATTTTGTTGAATTTTTTTAAACATAAAAAATCACTTTCAATATAGTTTTTCTTGAAATTTAACGTAGTTGCCTTTCCAAAAATCATGTCTAATAATGAAATGTGAATAACTACCTTTTTGTGAATAATAGCCTTTTGGTTCTCTCTTTTGTTTAGGTATAAGTAGGTACTATTGCAAAGTATAAGGATCAATAAAAATTATTTTGAAGGTGATTTTTTATTTTTAAATAAAAATAAAAGAGAAAAACAAAGAGCATGGATTTGAAATGGATATCAATGAATTCAGAAAAAAAATCTATAATTTATTGAACACTAGGAAGCACCACTTGAAAAAAGTTTTCAATAAAAAAGTGATTTCTTCAATTTCGTAAATAGTCATTAATGAAATAAAATCAAAAATTATATTTTTGCCTTGGACTTTACCTGCCGTAGAACAAATTTTAGTATTCCAAAGCATTTTAGATGAATGTCTTAAAATGCTTAAGAAAACTGGACATCGACTCAAAAATTCGCGAAAATATCATTGTATACTCAGAATGTTGTCTTGAATCCAAGTATGTAAAAATATACAGGGAGTTCCATTTAAAAATCGAAAGTTGCGGTCATTTCCGAGTAAACCAGAAATGGTCTCGTACCGTTCTTTATGCCCAAAAATTCATTTTTACAGGTAGTTTCAAATTTCAAATTGATAAATTAAAATGTAAAGGAAATGTAGGGGGGAGCCTCTAGCCTGTGGCACCCGGTATATTATGAGAGATATTAAGATAACCCCTTGCCAATGGGTGATTAATTTTCTTTTCTGGTACTTATTGTCCTGCAAAATATGTTAAATAATTGCAAACACCAAAAATAGTCACTTTCATTAACTTTTAAACGATTTTAGAATGTTTCTTCAAGAGTATTAGTTATGTTTCTCTCTTTAGGCTAATCTAGTAGGGATAAATTATTAATGAAACATCTGCATCTATAGGTGAGGTCCGGCAACAGTGTCGGGACTGGTATCGTCTATTAGGTATGTCATTATGATACACACGGGTCTGAAAAGGCGGTTGAACGCGTCGGTCCTGGGAACGATTATTGAATTTGGCAAAAAAAATAATCTCCATATTTTCTTACCCCAATTTGGTTGCTCTTAATTGGGGCAATAAGTACGAATATAAAACATAATATATACTACCATTACTCAATTATTTCTAGTGGGTCTGAGTTCTCTGATGAACATGTCGGGACTGAGAGCGTCGATTGGTTCAATATATATATATATATATATATATATATATATATATATATATATATATATATATATATATATATATATATATATATACTTGTGTTTTTTTTAATGGAACACCCTGTATAATATTTCATTATTCGATCACAACTTAAATTAGCTATCCAATGATGTATCATATGTAATATTTATCTCTAGAAATAGTGGTTAATTTTCGAAAAGATTAATATACTTGTGAGGAGGCCATGGAAAATTATTAAAATAACAACAAATAATATAAAATAATTTTGCCAAAAACTGAAAAACTAAACTACAATAAATGTCTTCCATTGACAGCTATGCATTTTTGACACTTTCTTACAGCATTTGTTGCATTTCCAATCATGACAAAAGTTATTGTCCAAAACACAGCTATTTTTTTCTTTTCCAATACTTCTATGTTATTAGAACGTTCTCTATATATGATATTTTTTAAATAACCCCAAAGCCAAAAGTTGGCATGGAGTTATCGGGAGATCTAGCTGGCCACAAAATAGGACCATTATTTCCTAAAATTAAACAATATCTAAACTACTTTATTGTTTATTAATATCCAGTTAGCTAAATTAATTGTTAGTTATCAATTTAGTTAACTTGGCAAACTAGACATTGATAAACTAGTCCTGAGTGACATGTAGATACCTATCCAATCCTCAAATTGAGAATTTAATCAATTTCGTGTTTGATTTGACGTATGATTTGGGGCGTCATCGTGTTGGTAAATTAATCTTTAAAATTGTCTTACAGGCATATTGTCTACAAAGCCGAGCCGAGTCCGGAATATAAACGAGTACTGTAATGAAATCTACCGGCCGTGTATCGTATAATATTTTATTTTATACTGTCCAGTAAATTCTTTTTAAAATGAATAAAAAGTTATGCTTATTGAAATTTGAAATATATTAGTTCGTAATCTAACAATCGCATCACCGCACCGTAATGATGTTATAGCCATTGTTTTCCATGATGATGATTGTCTTTAGCTTGTCACTGTCAACTAAATAAAACCATAATTTTTGCATTGTTTTGTATTTTATATTTAGTGTAATTTAAATAATCTGTATATTGGCTCCAAATAAGATAGAAAACTTTATAAGTAGAGAGCTATATTTAATCAAAATAAAATAAAAATTACTAATTTTAGTTACGCAAAATATTAAAAATTTTGCAAGTAGAAGCCTAATCTGTAGTAGTCTAACATACGTCATTTACTAAAGTTGGTAGAAAAGTATGTTGTATAAATAGTGGTAGAGGCCAAAGTGCTTACTTCACAATAGTATCAATATGAATTAATATAAGTTCAAATAAAATAAAAATTACTACTTTAGTTAAGCAAAATATTATAAATTTTGTAAGTAGAAGCCTAATTTATAGTTATGTAACATTCTTCATTTACTAAAGTTGGTAGAAAGTATATTTTACAGTAAAAAAACCGCTATACAGCGGTGAATGATTTTCTTCAATAAAATACTTGTCGGGACGCATTTTTATAGTTGGCTATGACTCCATTATTGCGTTTCTTTGAAATATGACAATTATTTTTGTTATAAATATTGAATAACCTATTAATAGATATCATTATATCCCCGTTTTTTTCAACAATATGGCAAAAAGGTATACTCAGTTTGCATATTTTGATTTTGATTTCGTGATATTAATAATTGTAATCATCATTTAACGTACTTAACTGACTTACTTCGTAATTGTACTTTAGAAGTGGATGATAAAATGTTGTTTCGGAAAATTCACGAGGCTTTTAGAGCATTCTCTCAAACAAGACGCAAAATCGAATTGTCTCAAGGTATTATATCTATTATATGAAACATAAACATATGATCGTCGACGATTTTCATTCCACATATTCACCATTAAGGAGACAAGTTCTGAAAGAATTTGAAAAGCTTTTGAAAATAGTGTTAATAAATAATTGTTGTAGTTAGTTTAAAAATAAACTTTTCATGTATCAAATAATTGCTAAAGCTGTGTAAATATTTTATTTCTTATGTTTTTAGGCGAAAAAGTCAAAAGTCAAAAGTCAATACTTGCTTATTAATAACAATAATATGATAGTGTTGCTAGGTAACACATTACAGTATCAGATACCGTTATGTTCGCAAGTAACACATTACGGTATCAGATACTGTAATGTTCGATTTACCGGCCGCAAATGAGTATAGGAAATAGTCATTTACCGGACAGTATGAAATAAATAAAATTTCCGGTATTCAAATTACCGTGAAAAAAAACCGCTGCCCAAGGAATCACTACTTCCACATCCAGATTCTCTATCCAAGTCACTCACAATGAAAAAACTTTGTATATGAAAATAATTGTTTATGGAACTTTAATAATATAATATTTGAAATCCTCTACCCCAAAAACCCATAAAACGATACCCCACATCGGTAGTGGGGTGGGGGTGATAGGGGGGTGATAGTGGGGGGTGGATGAAGTAAAAAAATATTTTGAGGTTTCAGGTTCCTGTACATACACAAAATCACTATTTTTTTCATTCCCTTTAATAAGGGGGTGGGGGTGGTAATGGGGGTGGCTAATGCCAAAAATTTTTTTGAGACCTTAGCTTCTCTTGTATATACTAAATACCAATTTTATGGACTCTTACCTGCTTGATTGACCTATTTACCCCAAATTTACCCCAATTTACCCGCCAACCCTTCGACGGAACAAGATGAAAATATAATCTAGTTCTAGATCTCGTTAAAGTACATATGTGTACCAAATTTCAAGTCAATATCTTAAACGGTTCCAGAGTAAACGTGCGCACAAAAAAAAGTTACAGACAGACCGACAGACCGACAGACAGACCGACAGACCGACAGACAGACAGAAATTTTTTTTTCGCTCAAAGTTAAAATCTCGACGTTTCATGACATTTTAAGCCTATTTGGACAATAAAAATTTTTAAAAAATTTTTTGTCGTTACTATACTTCCACTGGACGTGGAAGTAAAATGAGGACCTATTATTTGGCATCCAATAAAACCACACCATACACCAAATTCAAATCATCCTTAACGATTAACTGCGGCGGTTACGTGCGGATTTTCATGAGGTGGTTATTATGCCGATTAAAAATTCCGGCACTGCTAATATGGGCCTCGTCTGTCCATATAATTGTTCCTTCAAATCCTATCACTTAATTGCACTGACACAAAAACTACTGGCAAAAATCGAGACGCCTTTGAAAGTCGCTTGAGTATACAAGGTGACTACTCCTAATTTTGTAGGGTTTGAATTTATTTTATTTACTTTTTTTATTAACTGTAACGCGGTTGTTTCTGGCATTTCTGAATTTTCCTGTATTTTGTGAAACGATATTGACACTTGGTAATTGAGATATAGAGGTCATTCAAAAATGCCAATTTTCCAAAAGGACTATGTAGCTTGGTAGTAGAAAAAGATAGACGATGGCGGTTTGCACCATTGTTTGTTTCTCGAAAATCGAGCTCAGGTCACCTATATTGATTTTTGTCTATCTGCCATAGTTTTAGAGAAGCACATGTAAAATCCTAAATTTGATCCACCCTGTATATCCCGCCTTCGTCTTGACATTTTGACAAAATGAATGTGTTGAGACTTGTTTTAATCAATTCCTACGTTATACCTGATAAAGGTATTTTCTCGATTTTCTAATAATTATTTACCAAAGAAATGCATTTAGGTTCATATCAGACTAATTTTAGATTTGAAGTTATCAATGGATTGCCGTGAAAATTAGTATTTAAGCACTAGCTGTTGCCAATTGAAAAAGTCGACTCAATTACAAATTAGCAATTTTAGATATTTTAGTTGGGTGCATTCACTGAAGTAGTTTAATTTTTTTTTGTCTGCAATCATACTTAAAAGCGTCTCCGGAATCCAAAAATGAGGAGTGTTCTATTTAAAATTTCATAGTTATGGTCATTTCCTGGGAAATTACAAGTGACGAAATCGTGCTAAATAATGAGAGACTGGCCATTTTTAATACGTCTGCCAAATTTGAGACGTATACCATGATAACTCTGGAAACTATTACTACTTCTTGGGGACAATGATTTTCATAAAGATTAAAGTCTAAGGAACAATTTTAGACATATCCCTCCCCCAAGAAAAACTAGCTGTACTTTCAAAATGGCGTCCATGTTTAAAAAAAATTGCAAATATTGCTTTTGTCAATTAACACGAAAACTAAAAAAGATGGAGAAAAACTTTCTGCACAAAAAACAAAGTGCATAAAATTTTATTCCTATACAATATTTGGATAGGAGTTACCATTTTCCAGATAAATGATTCAACTCTTAAAATAAAATATGAAATTCAATATAAAACGTAAATTCTGCCTGATTCACTATCGCTGTCTCTCGATACATCGAATATTTCTTCCGAGTCTTCTTCCTTTATTGCTTTATTTATGACATCGTTATCATCCTCACTTTCGTCTATTATTATTTGATTTGGAATCATCTCCTGAAGAATTTCAGTAAGCGATTGAGGCAGTATTTTATCTGCTGAACACCAAAGAGGTTCTCCATTTTCTTGCCATCCATAATCATTTCAAGGCTTTGGAATATTGTGAATACCTTCGTCGGCTAATCGCCAAGTACGCGTTTGGTAAACACTCCTTTTAATATACTCGATAAGACAAGCTCTTGATGGTGGAATCGAGGAAAACTTTAGCGTCAATTGATAAAGACAAATCTTTGTCACCACATTTTTGTGTAATGGCAATTAAGCGAAGCTCGTCCATGCTAGCACATTTCTTTGACCCATATATGGCACATGTAAACTCCTCTAATGATGCGACTAATTTATTATCAATATTCCAGCTGCTCCCCAAATCTTGGAATGTTCGGATATATTTGGTATATTTGGGAGAAAGTAACATTAAGGCGCTGACTGAGTCGCATCCAGTAAATGAATGAAAGCAATTTTTTGATAAGTGTTACCGTTTTCGAGATAAATATCTGCAACTTATATTATTATTGTGTGTATGTACATTTGTTTTTCAACGAAGGCTATCCATCTGGAGCTGGCAGGAGACCTTTCAACTCCGGTGTTCTTGAATGCATTGAAAAGGTTTTTTGCTCGTCGGGGAATATCCAGAGATATCTGGTCAGACAACGGGCGGAATTTCGTTGGCGCGGCGTTATTCTGACACAATCAACGGTCTTAAAGAAAACGAGGTTATTCAAAATTATTTGTTAGACAATCATGTGACATGGCGCTTTATTCCTCCAAGGGCACCGCACTTTGGATTACTTTGGGAGTCAGCGGTAAAGCTCACGAAACATCATTAGATCCGAGTAATGGAAATTGCTAACTTTACCTATGAAAATTTCAATACTATTATCACGCAGATATAATGTATCCTAAATTCAAGACCAATATGTCCAATATCAAATGATCCTAATGACCTAGATCCCCTTTACCCCCGGACATTTTTTGATTGGGTCAAAATTAAACTCTTTGCCAGGAAAGTGTAGCTGAGTTTCCAGTCAACCGTTTAAATAAGTACCAGCAAATTCAGCATGTCACTCAAAATTTTTGGCGACGGTGGTCAAACGAATATCTACACAACCTTCAGCAACTTAACAAATGGATGTTAAGTGACCCGAATATCCTGAAGCCGGATCTGATGGTCTTTCTACTCGAAGACAATGTCCGCCCACTATGTTGGAAGATTGGCAGAATAATAGACATTCATCCCGGACAGGACGGTATTGCGCGTGTGGCTAGTGTTAAGACTCCAAATGGGGTGGTGAAAAGAGCATTTTCAAAGTTGTACATATTGCCCGTGGAACTTTAAGTGATTCCGCAATTATTTGTTTCGAAAGTATGGTACTTTCAAGAGGGGCGGTATGGTAGTAACTTTGTTTTAAATCTTCGCGCCTAGGGACGAGCGACAGCAGCGTCGGCCTTACCGGCCGAGAGGTGGCGATAAAAAAGGACAATGTGTCTTTTAAGTGGAATCATGCATCATGTCAGATAAAAGCATTTTTTAATTTGTTAGTTTAAGTTTGTATGTGTACCGGTGCAATTAGAAAATAAAGTTAAATAGGCAGAGTTGTTACAAATTTATTACAGTCCATTCAGTACAATTATTCATTGGTAAACAATTATTATCATTATTATTAATTTTTTTCAGTTCATTTTTGGTATGTTATTAATATAAAGTTG
The DNA here is from genome assembly GCA_936432065.2 of Rutpela maculata. Taxonomy (NCBI): domain Eukaryota; kingdom Metazoa; phylum Arthropoda; class Insecta; order Coleoptera; family Cerambycidae; genus Rutpela; species Rutpela maculata. Next base: position 53,902,278 of record OW386289.2, on the reverse strand, counting down.
TAGGTATTATACACCTTACAATAATTGTCATAGTTATTCCCTATAAATGATTGACCGGATAGGAACAAAATAATAGAAAATTTTATGCATGTTGTTTTTTGTAAAAGTTTTTGTCAATCTTTTTCGGGGGGGGGGGGGTCGGGGGGGGGGGGGGGGTGTAGTTAGGGTGGGCTACCGGGCTTATCTAATTATTCCGTTGACACTTGGTATATCAATAAAATTATTGTCTTTTAAGAAACATATAATTAGACTAATTCAGAATTAACAGTATTTTTAAAGACATCCTTCTTGCTCCGTTTCCATTCTTAAATATATTTATATAATTTTCTGTTGGAAAACCGGTACCTCTAGGCAGCGGTCGGTGGTCCAACCCGGACCTGTATTAGTGTCAAACAAACAACTTGTTGGGTGAGGTTAGGTATTGCAGGTGAGAATGAATCTTTGAAAAACAAAGTAATATTCAAAACGACTGTTTAATGGTTTATTCGGCAGTTAGCTCATTTATTTTGCATAGATAATTTTAAATGTGTTTAATAAAATGATAGAAATGTAATTTCATTGATGAAATCTAAAATCATTTGCATTTTAATGAAATATATTTTGATTCTGAATAAGAATGACAGCAAAAAATATATACCAATGATTTCTAAATGATGGGAATATTACAATATAGCGATATTTAATATGTGTATACGGGGCATGTCTTAACCATACGACCAAATTTCGAGAGGAATATTACAGTGTGTCCCCGGATGGGGTACCGCACACTTGTGAAGTTTCTTATTTTTGATTTGACGAGAAAAAGTCATTGTTTATAAAAAATTTTGCTTGTCTTAGGAAGTCATAAACAGTCGTCAATCTTAAAATAAAGTATACAGGGTATTCTAAAAATTAGAAAATATGTAATCGACTTTAAGCACACTTTTATTGAAAATTTTATTTAACAAAGTTTCTCAATTATAAAGAAAAGCTTAAAGTTTAGTTGCAAAATAAGGAAATAACAATTTTCCAAAAAAAAGAAAAAAACATTTTACTCAACTAAGTTGAATACTATTCCACATGTAGACCTCCTACTAGTACACTTTTTTCTAATCTTTTTCTAAATTCTTCGTAGATAGATGAGATCACATTTTCATTTATGGTTGGCTGTTGCAGCTGAAATAACAGAGACTAACCGCGTTGTCTAGCGTCACCGCCGTCTAGAGCACTGCTATAGTTCGTTAACATGCTAAAAGCGCCACTGAACATCCATACTCTAGTCAGGAACCTAAAACCCGTGGTCTCAATGCTAACACGTAAGCACTGAACCACTGAGTTGGTTCAGTTTCTTTTACTATTTACCATTTGATTTTCCGTGAACCATTAACCATTTTAACCATGTTTCAACCATTCTGATTGATGTGGCCAAATATATAATAGGATGTGGGGGAATATGACGTTTTGAAGCTAGAATGTATCTTATAGTTTGGTTTAAAAAGTCCTCGTCACTGGTCAGATGCAGCGGACCTCCGATCGGCTTCAATCGTTCGCAGTTATTTTTCTTGATCGCATATTACCGGATTCACTGGTTACGAGTTTTCATGATGCTGCTAAAATCTTTCTAATTAGAAATTACACTAATTAAAATATCGGCAGTAAATTGCCGTTTATCAGACAGGTTTTAAGCGAGTTTATTTCAATTTAAGAGAAATTAAAATGACAATTTGTAAAAGCGTTATACCAATTATTTGCGTATTAATATTAAGTCGAGATCTCCGATTAAAGAACTTATATCTAGATACATAATGGCATTAGTTTGTGTGTTGCTGAAAGACTCCTAATCTAAGGTACTTCTTCCCATAAGTTGCTGATTGGCCCATCGGCCTACTCGCGGCTGCTTTTTTACACGATCGGCTAAGTTCGATTATCATCGTCTTCTTAGTTTGACGTTCCGCCATTAATGTCAATGAATGTTTTTCGTGTTCTCCGATGAAAAAGTGGTAAAGAAGTCATATTTTATCTAAAGTTGTGATTTGCTAATACCTAAATAATATTCTTTATTCATATTTACACAGTTTAGTGACAATTTAGTGCAACATGCAACAGTGCTGTGTCGTTTGCAGAAATCGATCATTTCATAAGTAAGTAGGTCATAGTCGTAACATGATGAGGTTCAGTTTACAGTTTTAATAATAATATTATAAATAATATCCTTTCAATACATATTTCCCTTGAATAAAACATCTTTACCTATTATATTTTTTAAATCTGCGGTAGTGTTCCTAGAGGTTAACCAACAATTGTTACATAAAATAGGTACAATACTTTACATTTTCCTTTCTACACATACCCACCTCTGTTGCCTATGGGATGTGATGTTCATCTATCCATTTAAATGGACATATAATGTGACTATGTTAGGAGCAAATTAGGTATATGAAGAAAAGATAGCCACTATGTATCTAGATATAAGTTCTTGAATCGGAGGTCGAGATATTAACGTGTAATAAACAACATTGTGCAAAGATGTAGCCTTATATTCGAGATAGAGAGGTCTAGAAAAAAACATTTGAAGAGGCTATCGAAAGTACGGCTAAAAAGAAGAAAACTATTGCGGAAAATTAGATAAACTCTAATATTTTTTAAGGACTTCTGGAATATTGGGATAGGCTTCTGGTCACGCATGATACTTTGACAAAATCAAAGGTCGTAAATAAGGACCACCCTAATGTAGATGGTATACTGTACCTGTACATTTACTTGAAGAGTGAAATATATATATTTTTTTTTGTCTCTTCAATGTGAAACCATTATGCCCCTTTCAAATTAAGTTCGAATGACAGCCCATAAGATCCATTTCTAAAAATTTTTGAGAGCCAACTTGGTCCCACGAACATAGTAATCAGCATTATTTATTCTATATTATTTATTCTATATGTCTGTTCTACAAGGATACAATAATAATATAATAATAATAATAAACCTTAGCTTCTCTTGTACATACTGAATACCAATTTTATGGACTCTTACCTGCTTAGGGTTGCCAGGCGTCCGGCTTTAGCCGGACATGTTTGACTTTTTACGGTTTCGTCCGGCTAAAAATTAACATGTCCGTTCGGCTTTTGTTTGGCTTTTTGCCTAAGGCTCTAAAACGTGATTTTTTCGTTCTCTTCTTTCGTTTTTAGTCGCTTTTCTCAATAATATATATTCTATTGTTTTACGATGATTTTTTCTTTTCCTATGTAACAAATGTTTATTTTTAAATTAATCAAGTTTAATAGAGATATTAAAAGACTGATTTTGTGTTTCAGTTATTTTTTTATGGCGAACGAATGATGTTCGGCTTTTTTTACCGAATTTCCGGCGAAATTTATAAGTTAAGTCCGGCTTTTCGAATTTTAGGCCTGGCAACCCTATACCTGCTTGATTTACCTATTTACCCCAAATTTACACTAATCAACCAACCTTTCGACGGAACAAGATGAAAATATAATCTAGTTCCAGATCTCGTTAAAGTACATATGTGTACTAAATACCAATACCAATATCTTAAATGGTTCTAGAGCAAACCTGCGCACAATAAAAGTTCCAGACAGACCGACAGACAGAAATTGTTTTCACTCAATCTTAGAATCTCGACGTTCCATGACATTCTAAGCCTATTTGAACAATACAAATTTTTAAAAATTTGTTTGTCGTTACTATTACACTGGATGTGGAAATAATTAGATTGTGTAATAAAACATATTTTACAAAAAATTAATATTTTCAACTAATTACGGCGTTTAGTGTATAAATAACAATGAATTAATAAACTTTAAGTGGAGTCATCACCCTGTACATTTATACTATAATGTAATCAGTGCTAAAATAAAAAAGAGGTGAGTATTTAACCTTTATAAATATTAGGAACAAAAATATTTACTTTATAAAATGTGCTAACAACACCGCTACATATACTTTATAGTTTAAGATTTATTAAACAAATATTGATTTTTTCATAACTCACTGAGGTAGCAAGTTTCTAGGTAGTAAACTTTTCTTTTTTATTTGTCTTTAAACAAACCATTGTTTGGAATCCTCAAAATAAAAAACCTGCTTGCAGAGTTAAGATTAGGAATATTATTATCAGAAGTTGCCGAAGGCAACACCCCGCTTTTCTCTAGCTCACTACATTCGAACACTATTATATGCAATCACTACTATAATTAAAAACTTTGGTCGACCCCATGAAACTGTATTTGTATAGGGTTCACGAAGAAAATTGTGTTTTTGATTACGTCACATTTTGTCTATTACACAAAAGTACTCGTATTTTCAATAATGAATCGAATAACGAGTCGAATCCCTTAAATAACAAATTCGCGCTCAGTTTGCTAAGAAAAGTGTAAATTATTCTTATTTTTTCCATTAACAAGGTCTTGGTAGACATTCTGTGGCCTATGGTTATTTCAATAGCCTCTGCTCTATGCTACTTGTAACAGAACCCACCATCTATCGCGGTTGCTTGTTAAGCGTACAGCCTCAACAAAGCCCTTTCTCATCGGTCCAAATTAATAATCCAGCGCTCGTCAAGGCAGTCCGGAGAATAGCTGTTGGTTACAGCCTGGTTTTTATTCTATATGTCTGCTACGAATTCCCTAGACAACCGCCGCACTATTCTCCAAGAAATATGTCTCCGAAAGCAACTGTCCAGAATCATCTGAATTCTCTCAGTTCTTGACCACATCAGAAACGTTGGGCTGATATTACCCAGGAGCTGATTGGAAAGAGCTTTGGCCGTGTGCGTAACATGCAACCACGACAGATGGCATGATGCTGTCAGACGTACCACACAGCAAAGGGAGGCCAACTTAAATAATTTATGGAGCACAAAACGTCTGGCAAGCCGTTGTGAATAAGAAGAAAAAGTCAAATATTAGTATTTAGTTGACAGCGCTCAGTGGGCCCCTTGCAGGTGCCATATATTTTAAATTAATTTATATATATATATATATATATATATATATATATATATATATATATATATATATATATATATATATATATATATATATATATATATATATATATATATATATATATATTAAAATAGTGTTACTAAACATTAGGAATTATCAAATCTGTTTTCATAATTTCTAACTGGAAAATATTTAAATCACCGACTAATATCCGGTAGGAGGGGCGTGTCTGAGAACACGTGGACGTGACGTCATCTAACAGTATATCTCTGCGAGTGCAATGATTCGGACATACAATTTGTGCAGTTTGCTGTTATTTCCTAAAATTATTTTGTTGTATTCGGTATGTGATATTAAATTATAGTGTGTATTTAAGTGTACCTACCATATTTAAAAGGGTATAAATTGTTTTAAACATGACTGAAAAAGGTTATTTTAAAGGTAAATCAGATAATTTACGCCGTACGCCTGCCGGGTGTATGCCATATGCTACTGCATCACAAAGATATTCATAAATAAAAAACTATGAGTTTTAGATGAAAAATGTTTTTTTCAAAAAATTTCCTCTACCTTGGCTTCAGTTGCTTCGCTGCATGTATATGAAAAAAATTATCGATTAGTCAAAATATGAGTACATTCTTAGCGAAATAATTAAGTTCATTGTTCTTTAAAGAAAATAATAAACAATAATCGATAGAAACAAAAAGACCATTGGAAGCACTTGTTTGTGTTCTTGAATTAAAAAAAAAATCAGATCGATAGCTCGATTAGATTTGAAGATATGGCGGTGTAAATATTAAAAAACACGATTTTTATAATCAATCAATTTCTCAAGTTCTTTATATTTAAAATGATATTTTTTGCATGGGGCCTATTGCGACTACAGCTCGTTTATTTTCTTTAATTAATGCTTTTGTTGCGTAAATCCGCATAATGACTGTATACGGTAGCCGAGAGGAAATTAAAGAAGTAGCGAAGGTGTTCTTAATTTATGTTATTTCTTTTGCATGTACTGCTCAAGAAGTAAACCATCAGATATAAAAAAGGATGTGGGAGTTACTAAGCAGAAATGTCGCGTGTCATTTGGCTATCTCTTCACATTAATTGTATCCGTTTAAGTACTGCTTTAGTTACTTATTTTTTTAAACAAAAATACATAATGCACTGTGAGGACATAAATCGAATTAATTATCTTATGAATTAAGATATTTTATGTTCAGTCGCATTAAATTTATGTTATTGACACTTTGTTAAGTTAATTTAAAAAATACGCATATACATAAGTAATTTACTGAATTTCGGTATGTTTCGGGATATTATAATTGATCCATTTTGACTGCCATTTTTTCCTTATGGCGACCTTAGCGGCAACGATATTTTTGTGGAAAATATTTATTAATGACTGTGGCAACCCTCCTACATTATACAAACAAAAAATTCCTTGTGGAAATTATATTCACGGGTCCAATGACAGATTGATTGTAATGTTAGAGCAAATGTTACAATTTTTTAGAGCATAATTATTTTCGCAAAATAAGGGGGATAAAAGTAAAATCAAGGGGAAAACCGCATAGGAAATCTTCGTCAAAGAGGAAATCTGGTACAAAATTTTGGGCGCGGTTGACTCGCAAAAAGTGCATTACAAAAAAATGCATTCTAGAAAAATGCACGAAATGAAAGTTTAAAATAATATAAAAAAATAATTTTTATCATTATTGCACAGTTCGTTCAAAAAAACTACACTTTAACCCATTACCTCCCACTGTACTTATTTGAGTACACCGTGAATTTTTGCCTCCCAGCGACGTCAATTAAAATATTTCTACAAACTAATGTCTTGGTAGGACTCTGAAATGTGTAGGAAGCGCGTAGTTTCAAGGTTTTTTTATGGATGGGGATTTGTAGTAAATGACAACTTAAGAGATTGAGTAAACAAGTTGTGCTAAATCCTGTGCTTTCAAGAATTAGTTTTTATAACGTAAAAGTTAAAATATTCGATTTGAGGTGGTAAATTAGGTTTTGAGATATGTATTTTAGTTGTTTATAATATTTTGCATTTTGCATTATTTAAAAAAAAAATGAGAAAAATGGCAGTGTACTCATTGGAGTACAATGGGAAGATATGTATGAGGAAATTCGGAATATCTTTTCAGAACTTGCTTCGATATGGATTCTGAATTCCAGCTAATCGTTTCAAAAAGTTTTTACGGCAAACGTTTTAAGACATTGGGAGAAGCAATGGAAGAGGTTTCTTCTGCAAAGCACGAGCCAGAAATAGTTATTATCCCGCCTGAGGTAAATATACAAACAGATGAGGAAGAATTCGACGATAACGATATGGGTAATTTCAACTTTCCCAGCGAAAAAAATGGACCGTGGTGTTTTTCAGCGAATATATGAAAAGAAAAATAAACTATTGTTTGTACATTGGAAGGACAATAACATTGTCACTATGGTAACTAATCATGACACTATAGAGTCCCTGGGAAAAGTGAAACTGTGATATTTGGGAGAAAAACAAAGAATATTGATGTGCCTCAGCCACATTCGTTTTCAAGTTATAATTCAGCAATGGGTGGGGTTGACCTGCTCGACCAAGCAGTAAATAACTATAGAGTATCTATTCACAGAAAGAAATGGTGGTGGTCTCTCTTTACTCATTCGTTAAACGTTGGAATCGTAAATGCATGGAGAGTGCACCTACTGGCTCATAATGATAAAATTGATTTACTTGGTTTTATGAGAGATGTTGCTAGCAATTACCTAAAAGCTTTTTGGAAGGCGACCTGCTTCTCTTCCAAGAAGTATCGCGGAAGACGGCGAGAGTCATTTTCCGAAAAAAATCGGAAAACAACTAAGGTGCCGTCAATATCACTTACGAGCAAGATGGAGTTGTCTAAAGTGTGACGTCACTTTATGTGTTGAGCTTAACTGTTTCACAGCAATTCATTCAAATAAAACAAATAATATTCATCTATAATGCATTTTTAAAACAAATGAAAACTTTTTATGACTTTTTAAATTTTGCATTATTTTCTGATACATTATCCCGTTGTACCCATTTGAGTACACCATTTTTTTTCAAAAACTTAAATATTTTTATTAGTAATTTTTCATAATAGTTTACACCTACAGGACCTATAATTTCACCAAGTTTCATTAAAAAAGATTAATTATTTCTTGATTTTTTGTTTGGTCTGATCCGATGAACAAAACCCTGTATATTAAAGAGAAACGGAACAAAAACACATTGTTCAAAATTAAAATTTGATTTACAAAAACCGCTCCACTACCAAGTTGGACATAACTTTACTGTAGCATCTTGATAACATACAAATTGCATTTCCAAAAATAGATTGCCCCCCTCCCCTCGATAATTATTAACATTTAAAATTTCCAAAAAGTAAATAGGAATATTTTAAGAAAACTGAACTGAATATTTTTAATCTGTTGAAGATATAGTTAATATGTAACGCACTCGAAGACAGAAAAAGGATATACTGAACAGGAAGACGGAACCCAAATCGAATATAAACAGTAGCAAAAGTAATTAATTCTTGTAATCACGCATGCAAATAGCAAAACACAATATTGTCGTGTAATAATGAAGCAGTGACTTGACATAATGCTTGATTAAAATAAGAAGGTCTGTTAATGTCAGTCATTTACATATGAAGAATTCTCTTTTGGGCGGACTAACAATGTATACAAGTTGTCATGAGATTTTTTATTTTTAATCATTAATCTTGTCATGTCATTAGACAAGTTGAATATTATAAGCATGTAATTAACAGCAAAGGATCTAATTATGATGCTTGCAGGTGACCTCAAAAGTTAGGATTTGCCTCATAATAGTATACATAATGTTGTGAATTCTATCTATATATTTTACATGCAAAATAATCTTATATCGAAATATTTGCAGTTTAAACATTGTAGACATGATTTATTGTTTGAGAGAGTAATCGTTCAATATTTAAGAAAAAAAATTATATGAAACGTGTGTCATTCATTAATAAGAGCAACGCTTGCAAATCAAATAAAGAAAGTGATCTCCCAATTTTTGCACCTTCCAAAGTAGTTTCCTTTGTAATTGTAAGGCATGCACTTAAAAACTCTACATTTACTACTTCCTCTTATGTCTCTTGAGCTTAGCTCAATTGAGAATGGATAGTACAAGCTACGAAGGAAACTAGATGAGAACACGACAAAACCAAAAATTGTCCGAGGATTGAGGAAGATAATATAATCATTAAACTAAAATCCCCTCTTTAAATAGCAATGATTCAGTTTACAAATGCAGATAAATTTGATATGATATGTATTTATGGCGAAAATTAAGGAAATTCAGGACAAGCCCAAACGTAATGCTCGTTACCCAGATATACGTATCATGGATGGACCACGTGAAAGCTCAAACGAGGAAAGCGTGTGCATCTCTATGGATGTACAAACGCATCTTCGGTCTTAAGTCCTAAGACTACACTCTGGACTTATACTGTTATGCGTATGACATATGCGGCACTAGTGTGGTGGTGCTCCCAAGAGCGCTCCACAGGGCTCGCCTATGTCAAGTTCAAAGACTACCGCGTCTGGGCATAACAGGTGCAATCAGGATCACTTCAATGATTGCGATGAAGGCCATTCTTGGACTCAGTCCCTTGTACGTTGAAGTGGAACTTGAAGAGAGGAAATCAGCTAACAGACTGTTCAAAAATGGAATGTGGAACATGACGTGCCAAGGGCCAGGACACACAAAGTCTCTGGCTCTACCGGCAAGTGATCAAGTTATCGCTTAATCAGGTGATGACCGGTGTCTCCCCATCTGTTCGTTCACAATTCCATATACTGTCGTGTTCCCTAGTCGAGACGTTTTGGTACGCGAGAAAACGCATCTTCTGAGTCCCGGTGGCCTGGAATGGTATACAGACTGATTTAAGACTCGGGAGAGAACGGGCGCAGGCATACACAGATGCTCGTATGCTCGTATGTCGGTACCAATGCATTCCAAGCAGAAGTATATGCCATACTACTGTGCGCAAGCAAAAATATCAACAGAGGATTCGCAGCCAAACATATTTATATATGTAGCGACAACAAGCGGCTCTGAGGTCTCTTGCATCAAATAAGATGACCTCTAGGCTGGTGCTGAACTGTCGAAGTATTTTGACTGAGCTCTGTGAACGCAACTCGGTTAAACTCATACGGCTGCCCAGACACAGTGGTGTGGAGGGCAACGAAGAAACAGATCGTCTGGCGGGAGAGGGAGCGAAGCCCGCCATCGGTCTGCCAAGGAGTCTGATCCATTCAGAACTGCGAGACTGGGCCGCGGCACAGATCAACAACTGTTCGACTCAGGCCCCCGGAATGAGGTAGTCGAGGCTCCACATAAAGGGGCCTTCAGCTACCTATACCTCAAAGTGGTTGCTTGGGCTCGATAGAGAAAAAATGAGACGGATGGTACAATGAGGTTGAAAGATGATCCTATTTGGCGGATGTGTGGAGTGGAGAATGAAACCATCACTCAGTTGCGCTCCACTAGGAGAGTCAAGGTATAGCACCTCGAGAGGCAATTTTTGCATCCAAAGGAACTACGGAATCTACCCTGGAACACACTGCTGTCCTTTGCGGAAAGCACTGGTCTCTTCTAAAGGATCCTATACGTCTCGAATGTGCAATGAGCCGACAGGCGTAGATACTGCGGATTTCTATATCCACTCGCGCTCTTAATAATAATAATAATAATAATTCTACGACAGTTACAAATCCCTAATTAAAGTATTTGTGTTTCTTCTAGTTCTTGTTTTCTCTCTGTTGTCGATTTGTTCATACATTGATCGTCGAATTAAAGTTATGTGTTCCTTTCAAATGCTGTTTTTTTTTTCGTTGCTAATAGAATTAAAAAACATTTCTTGGTTTTAATATTTAAATGGGAAAACAAGTTACAAACCAAATAATACAAACCAACTAGATTTGTTTGACTAATACGTAAAATTGGACTTTAAAAATATGAAGTGAAATAAATCAGAAAGTACTCAATTATATAAGAAAATGTATTCTTTAAAAAATATTGAGAATTAAAAATTCCATACAGATATCGCAATTTCAAAGTCCCTACCATCGAATAATTATTTCTCAACGTTTCGACACCAAAATTGCAATAGACAAAGCAATTATTTTTATCATTAATGATTGCATATAAGTTTTACTTCATAACCATTTCCGCATGTTTCAAATATTATCTTTGGTTTGCAAGATATGTGTAGTTTTAGGTGAAGCACTTTTTAAATGTTAATTTTATAGTCATTCCCAATATTAGCAACTTTAAGAAAGTTTAATTACGGCACAGATAAATGAGTAAAATACTCTCATCACGAAAATGATCCTCAAGTGCAAAATAGCAAGTGCTCTATGGAGGTGAAAATTCGTATACTTTATATAACAGTTTTATAAATAGAAACCAGGATGTATCTTGACAAAACAATGTAATATATTATAATATATTCCTTTGGAATAATAAAATTAATATTAGAAGCATTTTTGACACAAATGTATTAAATATTTTTATACTTGGCATGTAAATGGTGATATGTAAATGACAGAGGTTGCATAAATAATCGATGGTAAATGTAAAATTGTATTAATTAAGGTTTGCTTGACACCTTATAGCATGATCATGGTGCTATTTGCAGAGAACCGTTTCATTGTGTGAATATATTAAAGAAACTTTTTACTTAATAGAAACTTATTAGCATATAATAACAAAAATGCCTCCAAAAGTGGGTTAAATAAAAATAAATACAAATGTTTAACTATGCTTTAGAGACTAAAGAGCGTGAAAAATATTGACGCAAAAATCGACGTATATGAGAACTGAGTGAGATACTTTGATTCATGTGTATATTTTATAATTATTTATTTATTGTACTTCCACATCGTGAAGCATAGTAATAGTAATAGTTTGAAATTTTTCTTTTTACTCAAATCAGCTTAGAATATAATGAAATGTGAAGATTTTATGTTTGAGTGAAAAAAAAACATGTCTGTCTATCGATCTGTTTGTAACTTATTTTGTTTGCGCCGCTCTTTATTTTATTTGAACTTAAATGTACTGTATAATGATATAGGCAACATGGCAGTGAATAGATGATAAACTCTATCATTTATACAGTAATTTTCTTCTCCCATGCAAAAAGGGCAACAAAAAGTGGACTACTGATACTGCTACCAGTGAGCCATTAGACATTATATATAGATAGTTAAAGAAGTTTCTAAAAGGTGTAAGATAAAATTTCATTTTTTGATATAAGTAAAACCATTTTCTTATATAGTTAAATGTTAGTTAAACATAGCAATTACTTGAATAGTATTGTGTAGTGCGATAATTCTTCGAATATTGCCGATTCCTCGTCTTTACCTTAAAGTTTCCTTTTCCTGATTTCCTTCAATCTCCGGCATTTATCAAATTACAACCACCAGGATTTCGACTAAACGGTGAGTTTTTTAATATTATAGTCAAATACTTAGATTTTAGAAATTACAGTCTGCTAATAATAGAAATCTTTAGCAAAATGAAATACATTTTTTTTACCAAACGGTTTATGATGTTCCTGAAATTTGGTACACGTGTGTATTATATCGAGATCTGGAACTAGAATATATTTTGATCTTATTCCGTTGAAGAATTGGGGGTATATGGGGTAAGTACGTAAAGCAAGCAAGTAAGAGTTCATAAAATTGAGATTTATTATGTACATGAGAAGTTATAGTCTCAAATATTTTTTTGGCAACAGATATCCTGACTATCACACCCATTTCTACCCCCATGTCATTATTTAAAGGGGTAAAAAATAAAATTGTGATTTAGTGTGTTTTCAAGAATCAAAGGTCTTATTTTTTTTATATCAGCTGCTCCCACTACCATCCCCCACCACCATCGATGTAGCATATTGTTTTATGGGTTTTTGGGGTAGACTATTTCAAATATAATATTATTTAAGTTCTGTGAACAATTATATAAACATAGCGAACTGCAAATTATAATATCAAATTTGTTTTCGTTTTAAGAAACTTGGATAGAAAATCTGGATGTAGAAGTGGAGATTCCTTAGGAAACAGCTATTTATCTTTTATTATTTGTAGCGTATTCAAAGTTTTTTATTTTTTGTTGGATATTTTCCATTTCCATTTAAAAATGAATATATTTTTGTATCGAGTTATCTGTAATAATAGCTCGATTAAATTGCATTTATTATTTTCTTTCGATATGGTCATATTTATATTACAAGATCATACTTTCCACATATAATATATGACCAAAACCTGATTCTAGTTTTCCAATCCAAATTTAAAAAAAAAAAATCAAATCGCCTTCAAAAAAGATCGCTAAAAAATATGAAAAAAAAAATCACCGCCCAGTTAATTGAACCTTATTACCTAATATCGATATTGAAGTTGGTTAAAAATACGTCTGATTTCATCATTGGTTCATTTCTCAGAAATAATGTGTATTAAAACAATAGTTATGCCATATTTTTTGGAAAACTGTGAACCTCAATAGAATAAAAAATTCCCTTAAACATTTTAAGTAATTTTGCCAAAAACAGTAGCAGTTTACACTTTTTCCGACTAACTTTCAGTATGGCTGATCATTTAGAAGACAATGCAAATGACGAAGTTAGTATGTAGGTGCTGAATTGTTTAGAATACTTAGATGTACTTAAATTCGATGTTTCTGTATGGAACAATAAAAGCTCCACCGGTATCTGACCGATTTCGAGGTATCTAAACAAGTTCTGGATTCTCAAATTGATTTGGCATGCTTTGCAAAATATTAGAACTAAAAAGGGGATTCTCGCAATAATTTGGTATAATAAAGCTTATATCAGCAAATAGGCTAAAGTAGTGTTTCGATAATTTTTAGATTCGCCCTCAGTTCTCAATGGTGTTAAAAATCAACTCATATATCTATTTAGAATAAAACATGCAATCTATCAAATAAAATCTTCAGAAAGGGATGTTAACTTTGTCTGGGTGAGAACGCATATTCCGACTACAGTAAATGAACAAGTGGATCTTTTGACTAAAAAAGGTGGTGGTAATTCAGGCCAGCTTCTGAATGATGAGTTATGTGTAAGTGACAGACAGACAATGTTGAAAAAAGAATCTAGACATAAGTGGTGTGTTTTGTGGAAACAATTCTGTTTTATAAACCCCACTAGATACACTTTAATTCATAATGAAATCCCAACCCAATTTTGGCATGACGAATTTTCTTGTTCTAGGAAACACTTTACAACGTTGATATGTCTAAAGCTAGTTGTCGGGGAGCCCTCCCTAGCTCTACGTACAACCTCCTCCCCCCCCCCCGATCCTTGGGGATAATGCGTTTCATAAAGATTAAAGCCTAAGGAACAAAACTGGCTTTCAAAAAGGCGGCCATATGTTAAAGAAACTGTTGCCAATGTTGTTTTTGTCATTTAACACAAAAACTAAAAAACTTTTTTCACAAAGAACAACGTGCACTCGGACGTGCATAAAATTTTCTACAATTTTGTTGCTATACAATATTTTGATAGGAGTTACCAGTTTCCAGATAAATGAGTCCAAAATTAAGAAAACATGGAAATTCATATATCGGTAAATCATTTAGAGGAAATAACTTTGACAATTATTGTAAGGCGTATAATATAACTTTATATTATTAAAATACTTAACAAAAAATAAAATAAACTGAATAGAATTAATAATAATAATAATAATATTATAATTTGCAGACATTTATCTCGGAAACGAAAACAGATTAGGGTTAAAAGTGTGGCATCTTTCGGATTTTGCTGGCTCACTTTAATAAAATTAAATGTAAATTACTCTTTGATACTGGATTTGGCAATAAAAGAAAGACTATTAACATGTCCGTATTAGCAGAAGAGTATGGACATCAAAAATGTTCGGCATTACTGGGCCTTCATTCATTTACTGGATGCGACTCAGTCAGCTCCTTTAAGGGAAGAAAAGAAAAATGTTACTTCCTCCCAAATATGCCAAATGTATCCGGAGATTTCAAGATTTGGGGAGCAGCTGGAATATTGATGATAAATTAGTCGCATCATTAGAGGAGTTTACATGTGCCATATATGGATCAAAGAAATGTGCTAGTCTGAACTAGCTTCGCCTAATTGCCATTAAACAGAAATGTTGTGGCAAAGATTCGTCTTTATCAATTGACACTAAAGTTGATTTTTCTTTTTCGATTTCAAAATCAAGAGCTTGTCCTATCGAGCATATTAAAAGGAGTGTTTACCAAACGCGTATTTGGCGATTAGCCAACGAAGGTATTTACAATATTCCAAGGCCTTGAAATGCTTACGGATGGCAAGAAAATGGAGAACCTCTTTGGTGCTGAGCAGATAAAATATTGCCTCATCGCTTGCTGAAATTCTTCAGGAGATGATTCCAAATCAAATCATAATAGACGAAAGTGAGGATGATAACGATATCATAAATGAAGCAATAGAGGAAGAAAACTGGGAAGAAATATTCGATGTATCGGGAGACAGAGATAGTGAATCTGAAAGCGAATGAGGTGTTACTTATATTTTATATTGAATTTTATATTTTATTTCAAGAGCTAAATCATTTATCTGGAAAATGCTGACTCCTATTCAAATATCGTAGAAGAACAAAATTGTAAAAAATTCACGCACTTTGTTTTTTGTGCAGAAAGTTTATCTCCATCTTTTTTAGTTTTTGTGTTAAATGACAAAAACAATATATGAAAACATTTTTTTATAATTTTTTGAAAGTACCTACAGCCAGTTTTTTTTTGGGACATGTCTAAAATTATTCCTTAGCCTTTTTTGTTTATAAGAAACATTGTCCCCAAGGACCGAGGTGCACGTACAGTTAGGGTGGGCTCCCGTAAATTGGAGTTTTCACCTCAGGTAACGTGTTAGGTGACCTTAACCACGTGTTCTTTGGCTGTGCAAAATACAAAGTTTTTTCAACTAAATTAATACAATAAATTGTTGAGAACTGCAATACTAGCTCTATTTAATTTACTAACATTATTGTTAATTGGTTCAAAGAAAATATACAGTAGTTTTATAATTTTTATAAAGGAAACTGTAATTAAGCTGTAGGTTAGTCTCGTAAATCCTATGTCTTCCCTCATGTTATTTTTTCCCACCTTCCGAGGTTGTTTTAGTCATAGAAATGTTCTAATAAACCCCTTGATGGAGTGTGTGTCCCTGTCATCTACGGCCGTTCTTCTTCTCACTTACAATTTTGTCTTATGTGTGGATTAAGTTTACTTATGTTATTACTTCAACATCCAGTAACGACAAAAAAATTTTTAAAAATTTTTATTGTTCAAATAGGCTTAGAATGTCATGAAACGTCAAGATTTTAAGTTTGAGCGAAAAAAAAATTTCTGTCTGTCGGTCTGTCTGTAACTTTTTTTATGCGCACGTTTACTCCGGAACCGTTTAAGATATTGACTTGAAATTTGGTACACATATGTACTTTAACGATATCTAGAACTAGATTATATTTTCATCTTGTTCCGTCGAAGGGCTTGGGGATAAATTGGGGTAAATTTGGGGTAAATAAATAAATCAAGCAGGTAAGAGTCCATAAAATTGGTATTCAGTATATACAAGAGAAGCTAAGGTCTCAAAAAAAATTTTGGTATCAGCCCCCCCATTGCCACCCTCACCCCATTATTAAAGGAGATGAAAAAAATTTTGATTTAGTGTGTGTACAAAAACCAGAAACCTCAAGATATTTTTTTACTTCATCCACCCCCACTACCAAACCCCCTATCACCACCCCCACCACACTACCGACGTGGGGTATCGTTTTATGGGTTTTTGAGGTAGAGGATTTCAAATATTATATTATTAAAGTTCCATAAACAATTATTTCCACATACAATTTTTTTTCGTTGTGAGTGACTTGGATAGAAAATCTGGATGTGGAAGTAATGATTCCTTGGGCAGCGGTTTTTTTAATTATTATTTCAGTAACTGGCTGCATGGGCATGACCTAAAGCAAAAAAAACTTAATGTATGTCATGGGATTTTCTGGTCCGTTTCAATGAAAATTTCACACGTCACTTTTTTAGCCAATGAAAAGTTTGTTCTTAATTTTGTTACCATATCAACCCAAAAAATTTCCGGAAATTTTCATCCTCCAGGGTATCCTGAACGAAATTAATAAGTGGAAAATTTTCTATCAAATTATTGACATATGATCATATTTGACATTTGCTTTTACATAAAAATGGAATTTTATTTGTCATATTAAACGAGATAATTATAAAAAAAAAATCATTGGGCTCGTGAAACAACATTTTATTTCATGTTTAATTATAATACTAAATATTTCAAATGTGTTTGAAAATCCTTTAAAAACTCCTCGCGTTTCAATGATGAATACATCGGTGAAGAATCTGTATCAATTAAATATCCATGCTTGACTACATAAATATAATATTTTGAAACAATTTTATTTAACTTATTTTTCTAGTTCGTGAAGACTTAGTTGAAACTTCCAGTAGCTTTCTCTGTACTACGTTGAATAACTTCTCAATTTGATTTTCGTCCACATTACACTTTTCAATCAGGTGTGATAAGTATTTCAATTTTGGATGGCTTTTTTTAACCTCACAAAGTTCTTCAGTTCTTCATAATATATATTTCTGATCTTTTTCCATTCTTTAATATCTTATTCTTTAAAAACCTCGAAAATAACTTCAATAATAGAAATATTAAGCTTACATTGGTTAAACTGTCAATGAAATAATGATAAGTGACGTTTTATTTCCAAGCCATCTGTGTTAAGTTATAATGTGCTGAAACTTAGCTACACCATATGCATAAAACATAAAAATAAACTAAAAATAGTAGATTGTAATACAAGTGTGGCAAGGGCTTCATTGCAAAACGATGTATGAAAGTAGGAACACGAGCGCAGCGAGTGTTCCTATCATACGAGTTTTGCAATGAAGCTTGCCACACGTGTGTTACATACTATTTTTTCTACGGTTGTGAAGTTATTTCCCTTTTTAAAGTCTTTCCAAAATTTTAAATTTGCTGCTTGTCAGATTTTATTTAAAGTGACATTTTCCGCTGTCATTCTGAAGTAAGAAAATTTGACTTTGTAATTGCAATTCATGTGTAATTAATGTACATTTATAGAATTTAATTGTTATTATCAGTAAGTAATATAAAATTCTTTAAGGTAAACACACTATTTTATTCCGGTGCGTGAAGATGTAATCAAGGCGTGTGACAAATTCTTTGCCGCACGGCGTGCGGCAAAGTGATATTTTCTGCACTCATTTTGAAGTTAGAAAATTTGACTTTCAGCACAATCGTAGAAAAAACAATGTTCAACTTATTTTAGTGAACAAAACTTATTCATTACACACAAATAGAGTTGTCTTAAACAATTTTCAGTAATTTTTTGAAACTAAAACGGGTGAAAAAATATTATTTATCTATTATACGAATATAGGTATTTCGGTTCACCCATACATTAGAAAATATAAGAAAAACATAATTCCACCCATTTTAATGAAGACAACGTAATATCAAACATTTCAGTGAATATATATTAACCCTCATGTAGTAGTTCTTTTGCAACTAAAATGGGTAGAAATATTTTTTTTAACATTGCATATATGTAGATATCTTTCTTACAACTATCTAGATATCTAGTGTTATGGTATTTCAAAATATAAGAAAACGTCCTCACTTTAGTAAACAAAACATTGTTTTTAATGATGCAATAGATTTGCCTTGAATGATTTTCAGTAGTTTTTCAAAACTAAACTTGGTAGAATGTATTTTTTATCTATGTGTATAAACTCAAATTTTTAAATAGAGTTAATATAATTTTTAAATAGATCTAAAAGTTTCGAAACAACAATATTCTGCAAACTTTAGTTAATGAAGAAACTTTGTAAATATGTCTTTTATTAAGATTAACACTAAATTACAA
The DNA here is from genome assembly GCA_936432065.2 of Rutpela maculata. NCBI lineage: Eukaryota > Metazoa > Arthropoda > Insecta > Coleoptera > Cerambycidae > Rutpela > Rutpela maculata. Next base: position 53,883,334 of record OW386289.2, on the reverse strand, counting down.
AATACATAACTTTTACTTATTATAATTATTATATGTAACATTAAATACACAATTGCTTAGATGAAAATTGATGATTTGTTATATCGTAAGATTTTTCATTACAAAACTGCAAAAATTGTCTCCACACACTGTCTTTGGACTTCTTCGTATTTTGTGGCATTAAATTTTGGACTTCTTTTCTAATATTTTCTTTACTATTGTTTCCAAAACGCGACATTTTACTAATAGTCGTGGGGCGTAACACGTCCCGTGGGAAATTTGATGATGAAATTGTGGGACCAATGTTAATACATTCCTTATGCCCTCCATAATCATACCTTACCAGGTGCTTTGTTTGATTTTGTGGCAGATGGCCTATGTGAGGTCATATATCCAAGGTGGCGTCCACCCCATTCATCATCGGAAGTTCTCGATTAAAACTTTTGATAGAGCCATCCTATCAATATTTTGTACTGAACCTTTTTTATTTACAAGGAAATTCTCTATAAAGAAGGTCTTTAGCAATTTATCGATATCTTTTGCCATTTAGGTGTTTTCCTTATGTTTGTTGGGTATTTTGCCACTGTAAAAATATTTAAAAATTTTGATGAAATAAACCTCTGCGCCAAAAGGATCAGACAGAGGCTGGTTTTTATACGTCTATTACAAAAAGTCTCACACCTAAAAATATATAAACTGAAACAAAATGCTTTAACACGATTCTTTTTTATCTCTTCTGAGCTGGCAAGACTTTTTACAGAAACCAAAGAAATGATTGGAATTGCAGAAAAAGTAAAAACAAAACACCACCATTTGACACGATCTAGAGGAAAGCGACATGAAGATGTGCAATGTATCTAACACCATCAGAACATCGACCAAATGAAGGCAGTGAACTGATCAACACAACAACAAAGTGTGTATTTCATGAAACCATACAAACGGATACACTAAGCATTTTAGAAAAGGGTTGTGAAATGTATACCCGAATTGAAACTGACAGTACGAATTTCTGGGACCCACTGTAGAAAGGAAAACTTAATTTATGTAAAGCTACACCCAAAATAAGTTAGCTGACACTGTAGTACAATTCGACCAATCATTATTCACACGCTTGCTAGTTATATCGAGAAGCCGTACTGATATTGAACTAAAAACATCATTAAGTAATTATGAATTCTCGGCAGTTCCGTTCTCCATATTTAATCTGGATGGATCAATGAAGTTGTCTACAAATAAATCTAAACTAATGAAGATCTTAGAAGAGCAACACCCTGCAAAAATTGATAATACTCTTTGTCTATACCTTTGGTGGACTCAAATGTAACAGAGCATCTGAATGCGAAATTCCACTGTGTCGCTGTTCTTGATGGAATGGCAAAGCTGCAATCGTTGAAAAAATCAGTGCAGGTTAAAACATGCAATGATCTAGCTTTGGAGTTTAACAATGAAATCAAGGGAACTCTTTTAAAATATGATGAAATCCACTTGGTGTTTGACACATATCTTGAAAATTAATGCGGTGTTCATATGTAAAAGGGACATGTGGTGTATCCTGTAAATGTAAATCCCAAAACATTTTATGCACTGAGCTTTATATGTGTGGAGGCGATGAAGACAAGCGAGAATCACGGCCAACTTTTTGATACCGATGACCTTTCAGATGAAGAGTATTAAGCTGAAAACATTTTACATGCAATACAACACTACAATTAATTCAATAAGAATATTGAAATAAATATTAATTTCTTAACTAGTTGTTATTTTTCAAACTAAAAATCTAAAAATCCTTTAAAACCAAAAATAAAAAATTGGTTAATACACTTTTTGTTTGTTTAAAATTTTATTTAGAACAAAAAAGATTCAGTACAAAATATTGCTAGGGTGGGCCTATCAACAGTTATAATCGAGAACTTCCGATGATGTCTGGGGTGGCCGCCATCTTGTATATATGACGCCATATAAGCCGCCTGCCACAAATTCAAGCAAAGCACCCGGTAAGGTATGATTATGGAGGGCATAAGGGATGTATGAAAGTTACTCCCACAATTTCATCATGAAATTTCCCACGGAGTGTATATTTCGTCAAGTATGCCCCCCGACTATAACTCTTATACTTATGACTTATAGTCTGGGAGGTAGTGTCAAATTTTAAGGGTGATTTTGGCACGATTTCTATGAGTTTATGATGATAGTTAGTACGTGTTGAAGAACTAAAATTGATGTTAGCTGGCGCGACTCCGTGACTTTTGGGCGTGGTAGGCTGCGAAACTTGTAGAAAAAAAAAATTTTCGACCATTTTGGCAAAGATGGAAAAGTATGAATGATTAATTTATGAAACGCTGATCTTAAAATAATGTGTCAGCTGCATCGCATCCATGGAAAAACGTGTTGGCTGAACATGTAAACATGTCGGAAAATTCAGGAAAATCGGTGCGTTTTGGCAAAGCTGAAAATTTTATATATCAATGTTTATGATTTAATAATTGCATTAATGTGTGTCAGATGGTATTCCGATGTGGCAAAACCTGTTAGCTGGACTTTCAGATTGTGGCGTAGCGTTTAGTTGGGCGCAACGCGCGGCAGTTTCGTTACTCAGCTGACGTATTTTAGGCAGCTGTTAATGTTAATAATTTTGTGAATGAATCGTATCAGTTTATTTTTTATTATAATTCTCTTACATAAAATATAAGAATATAATTATTCATCGCTCGAGTCTTCATCATAATCTATTTCTTCTTCATCAGGATTTATCTTCAATAATGGGATTCTCCTCAGCCTCTGGTGATTCATTGTTTTCATTTGTATCTTCCACAATTTCTGTAAAAAAATATGAATATCACTAACGTTAATAAAATAGAATTCATTAGGAGTATAAAAAATGCATATATCCAATACCTCGTATGTCTGTAGTTTCATTTACAATGCTGGTTAATTTCGGTAAACATTCAGCCTGGAACCATTTGAACATGAACTTCCCGTCGTGCTCCTCCCATCCATAATCAGTTGGCGAAGATGAAGTTGGAGTTGGAAGGTTCGTATTACTCCATAATTGGGCAATATAAGTGGTTCGCAGAAAATGTTGTTGTAATTCTGCTTTGCATGGGGGTAACATTGATCCTTCAAAAGTCTGGCCTATACTCAACACCTTTTCTTTCGTATCAACTTTATATGCTTTCAGAAAAGTTGCTATGCGTAAGCGATTAATGTTGTTATTTCTTTTGGAACCGTACATGCGGCAAACAAACTCTTCTAGAGCAGCGTAACTTTTTTCTGAATTTTCAGATGCCTGTCTTGAGATATCAACCAAAGCCTGTATATATCTAGGATGTTTCGTTATTAATTCGAACGGTTTCTTCTTCCCTTTTCTCTAGAACGCTGGGTTGAAATCACAGCCCGGTTAAGGCGTGAAAAGCTGGGAGAGCAAGATATAATTCTTTTCGTACAATGTATTGATGCCCACGTATCGTCGATTGTTACCGGTTCCAGCAAGTATCTTTATTTGTACATTGCTTCGCAGTGCATGCATATTTCCCAGCATAATTATCATTATGTCTGTGTCGGAACATCTTATCATGACTCTAGCAACGACATCAATCTGACAAGCGTGAAAAACGATCTTAGTATCTGCTTCTTCATGCGAAGGGCATGATAATTCCTCATCTATTGTTTTTATTACCCCCCCATCGATTACTTGGAATTTGTAACAAACATCATAGTTCACGTAGACAGTTTTTGCGGAGAAGAAAGGCGCCATATGATTTTCTGCCCAATGATCACAGATGAATTTTACCAAGGCTTCTTTGAAATAAATATTTTTCAATTCATTGGCAAAATTGGATGGGCGCTTTTGTTCCGGGCCGCTGATATTAAATCTGTTGCCTTGTACTCGTCCTCTTAACAAATGCTCATTGTATTTTATAGATGGAAAGAAATACCGATCAAAAGTAATTATTTTCCTGAATTATCCGACATGTTTACATGGTCAGCTAACACGTTTTTCCACAGACCCGATGCAGCTGACACATTCTTTTAAGATCAACGTTTCGTAAATTAATAATCCTTTCTTTTTCAGCTTTGCCAAAATGGTCCGAAAAATTTTTTTTTCTACAACTTTCGCAGCCTCTTCTCATCTCAAGTCACGGTTTTGAGCCAGCTGACACTTCATTCCTTAATAAGCTATAGAACAACAAGCTATGTTAAAAAAATCAGCTTTGCCAAAATGCTCCATTAACATTTGACACTACCTCCCAGACTAATTATGACAGCAATACTAATTCCGATGCGTTTCTGTCATTTTGTCAACAAAACCCATTTATGACCTAATAACCTTATACCTTGTTATGTCTTAGAATAATCTTAATGTCAGTTGAAATAAGTATTTATTTAATTTATATAGGTTGGAAATTTTCTTACCGAATCCCCCGCGTGCATGAATTAATTGCAGGAAATTCAAGCACTTGGGAGATTACTAGTGAAAATGATTATATATTATTTTTAATGAAGTTAATTTAAAATTCTCAAGAAAATATAGTAATTTTCATTCAAATTGACCAAAAAATCCCAGAATATGCAAAGTCAGTAACTTCATATCAACGATCAAGGAAGTGAAAACATCTATACATATTTTATTCATTGATTGGCAGCATCAATTATAAAAATTCCCCATTGATTCGAATCGTTTCGACCTATATGTTACGTAGCTGGCACCAAATTAAGGTAATTATTGCATTATTTTATCAAATCTGAGCACACATGTTCGCACGCCTTACACCTTGGGCTCGGCCTATCGAGTATATCGTAATCAGTCCACTCCTTTACAAGGCACTTAACATTGCCCTGAGATGCTCTATTATGTTATTGCATTCAAATCAGATATGTTCTTATATAAATTTATAAGCAGCGCATTCACTGTTTCTGATATTTTTGTTTCGGCTTGTTTCATATCCTTGGGTTATGATCGAAATGGGTCATCTGATGTCTAAATATAGGTATGTGGGCGGGGCATGTGGAATGCAGGATGTGTTTCGATTATATATTTATAATATGCTGTTTTGCAAAACAACAATGATTACACATTTTCTCTAGGGTGAACTCTAGTAGCGTTATAATAATCTGATCTTGGATTTATATTAAATAAAGTATTGAACACAGAAATGGCCGAGTCTTCCGTTTTGTTTCCACAAAGCACTAGATTTCATAAAATCTTATTTAGCCAATGGACAACAAATTGTCGAATACAATGAAAAAATTAGTTCTTTAACCGGTCACCGTAGGGGTTCCACAAGGACTGATACTCTTATTCAGTCTGTATGTCAATGATCTATCGTCATGTCACGACGATACATATTCCCTACAATATGCAAATGGTACTGGTCTTTTTTGTAGTGATACTGATCTGAAGATACTTAACCGAATAATAGAGTCAGTGCAAAACAATTCACAAGAAGATTTTGCAACTAATATACTTTGTTTCAACATAGATTAAACAATTAGAATGAATTTCACCTTAAGGAACATAAACAATGACGTTAAACATACAAAATCCTTAAGGATACATTTAGACAACAAATTAAATTGGAAGTACAGCATTAATCGCTTGGATAATAAATTAGCCAGCATAGTATTCTTACTTCGAAAATTAGACGAATACGTTCCACCACACATCTGCCAACTAGCGTATATGGGTTTTATACAGAGTTTATTATTATTACCTTATTTTTTAAATTTATCATTTCATATTTTGTGAAATGTGCTCATTTTATTGCTTAATTTTTTATTTCATTTTAATTTTTCTCTCATCAGCAAAAATTAAATAAATTAATAATAATTCCATTTAATTTTTTCTCTCTGTTCTTTGTATCGTTATTTAGTTTGATTGACAAAGTAAATATTATAATAATAATTTATCTACCGATTTAAATTTAAAAAAGTTGCAGAAGTTGCAACACCTGGCCTGCTTGGGGATCACAGGAGCAATGTGCTCCTGTCCCACAGTAGCTATGGAGGCAATGCTAGACCTACTTCTTCTACATCTGCATGTAATGAAGGAGGCAGCACTCATTGCCCTAAGGCTGCAGCAGGTATTCTCTTTCAAACCAGGCGATATGGTTGGTCATTTAAGGATTCTGGTCAATTGAACTGGAATTCACGACCAAACCCGGATTGCACTCATTGCCAATCAAGCCGGACTTCGACTGTCCATTTGATATGCTAATCGAGAGCTGTCAGACGAGGAGAGTCGAAGTCCTGCAGTTGGAGAAGAGGTCAATCATCTGCTGCACAGATGGATCGAGGATGGCTTAAGTGGTTGGAGTGGGTGTAGCAGGGCCTAATTCGAGGCTATCCAGTGCCCTAGGCAAGACCACAACAATCTTCCAAGCAGAAATCCATGCTATAGACCTACGTTCTCAGGAATGCATAAATAAAGGCATTGGAAGGGCGAAGATCTATATAGTTTCAGGCAGCCAGGCAGCGTTAAAAGCTCTCAGGTCCTACACCTTTGAGTGTAAAATTGCCTTAGAATGCAGACAATTCCTGAAGTAACTGGCAAAAGACGACAAGGTTACCTTGATGTGGGTACCAGGGCATGAGGGAATAGAAGGAAATGAATTAGCTGACGTCCTTGCAAGAAAACTTGCTGAAGCCCCACTTTTTGTCCCGAAGCATTTTGTGGCTTATCCAAAGGACACATAATGGAGAAGATCCAAAAATGGGAGAATAAACAGAAAAAAGAGTCCTATTGGAGACCAAAGACAAGCGAAAAAGTTCATCACTTACTCGACAAAGACTGTCACAGGAAAGCAGCAAATTGACTGTTTAAAGGTGGAATGTAGAATGCGATGGGACAATGGCTGGGGCACACAAAGGTTTCAGCAATACCTATAAGGGACCAGGTCGTTGCTCAGTCAGAGGACGACCGGTGTCTCCCCGCCCGTAAGTTCACTATTCCATATACAGTCGTGTTCCCTAGCCGAGATGACTGGGAACACGATAAAATAAATCTTCTGAGTCCCGGAGATATGGAATGATACACAGCCGGATCGAGGATTCAGGAGGGAACCGGTGCTGGTGTACACGGATGCAAGCTAAGGGCTCCTATATCGGCGCCACTTGGTAAGTATCCTAGTGTATTTCAGGCTGAGATATATGCCACTTTACGGTGTGCAAGCGAAAACCTCAAAAGAGGTTTCGTCGATAAGCATAGCGACAGTCAGGCAGCTTTAAGGGCTCACGCATCAAACAAGGTGACATCTAAGCTGGTGCTGAACTGTCGGAACATTCTGACTGAGCTGTATGAACGCAACTCTGTTAAACTTATATTGGTGCCCGGACACAGAGGCGCCGAGGGCAACGAAGAAGCAGACAGTTTGGCGTGTGAAGAAACAAAATCTCATTTCCCTGGCCGCGAGCCAGCTTTCGGTCTACCAAGAAGTCTGATACAATCAGAGCTGCAAGACGGGCTACGGCACAGTTTAACAACTATTGGGCTCAACCCCTCGGAATGAGACAGTTGAGGCTCCATATAAAGACTTGACTGACTCCACAGCTCGATAGAGAACGATTGAGATGAATGGTAGGCTTGATAACAGGACACTAATGGTAGACTTGATAACAGGACACTGTCCTCTGAACAAGCACCTGCATACAATGAAGTTGAAAGATGATTATAATTGTAGCATGTGTGGAGTGGAGGATGAATCCATCACTCATATCCTATGCCATTGTGCACCAAGAGGAGTGTCAAGGTATAGGTGTTTCGGAAGGCAGTTTCTACTGCCGGAAGAACTACGGGATCTCTCCTTCGTGGAGAACACTGATCTTTTCTAGGGGATCCTAAATGTCGCGAATGTACAATGTCCCGATAGGCTTGAGTACTGCGGATCTTCGGATTTGCTCGCGTTTTCTAATGTATAATATACACCACACTTTAGCGTTGTAGCTGGAAGAGGTGTGGACCATTAACGCACTGAAATGTTTAAAAAAATTCCTTCTTAGTGAGCGGTTTTAGTATCAAATTTTTTAATAAATGAATCTCCATTCTTAGTAATAATTGTTTTCTGATACAGAAAAAATCCAACAAATTATTTACATGCAATTTACAAGAATTCTTACATATAATTAGTTGCTTTATATACTAAAAACATCATAAAGATTTTACTACATTACATTGCAATTTAAAACGACAAGTAGCTCAAGCCACATGTAGAAAATGGTCATGGTCAGGTAATTTAAAAGAAAAATGTGTGATTCCTCTCGATAATGTGTCGATAGTGAAGAGAAAATCTCATTAATAACTAAATAAGGTATATTACTTATATACGAGTCTAAGTACAATGTTCTGTAAAGTGATTTTAGATCCGGTAGATAAGAAGAATTGTGCATTTTAATATGGATACTAATTTGCGGGTTCTGAAACTGGTTTTTAATAACTAAATGAAAGAAGTACTAAAATGTTTCATAATGTTTACGATATGCCATTCATATACAGTATGTTCCTGGACTGAGTTTACAAGAGGTAATTTTTTTTATTTTTAATTTTACAAAAAATGGCAAAGGAATGAAAATTTTTGCTTGATTTAAAACTGACAAATTAGTCATTAAAACTCCAGTATTAGTGAAGTAGTATTAAAATTTGTAGGGAATTGTTTTATAATAGCAATTTTTTGCTGAAACTTGTCGGAAACAGTACAAGGAGTGTAGCAACAGTTTTGCAATACATTTTTGTCACACAAGCCATTTGTTTAAACAAACGAACGTTGAGAATTTTGTTTTTTCGTAGTTTTTCTTAAATATCTCTGGTTGTATAGCTGGTATTGCAATGGATAAAAAAATGAGATTGTTCATAATAAAATTCCGCAGAAAACTAGTTTTATTCGAACCTTTTTGGTTCATTTGTTAAGTTGCAAAAAAAACAATGAAGAGCAGCCATCTTTAAACAATTGACGATAACTTCAAAAATAATGTAACTATTCTGACGAAATTTTAGTAAACGATGTGGAGGTAAATCGTCATACCAAATTTTAAGATGGCATGTCGCCTAAAAAACAAAAGCAGGGTCGAAAATTGAATGTCGATTGTATAAGTACATCAAGTCGTACAGCAAAAATTGTGTTTCAGATTGTAGCTTCTTTTATCTCCTGTTCCGTGATATTAACAAAAAATTTTTTTTACATTATTAAACTATATTTTCGTAATTTGTTTAATTTTTTTTTATTAACAAATTCACTTTTTACATCAACATTTTGCCCAAAAATAAAAATTATTAGCATGCGTTAAAAGCACATAAACAATTTAAAAAAACGAAAAAGAAACGAATAATGTGAAATATTCTTGAATTAGTTTAATTATTATTTTACTGTATCTTCCGATTTTAAGAACACACTATATTAATATTGAAGATACAATTACAGATTTGTTTTTTTTTAATCAAGCAAAAGTTTGTATTCCCTTAGATTTTATGCACAATTAAAAACAAGCTTTTTAGCTTTACGTACTCTTCGCCTGTTCACTGAACTTTTTATATAATTGTTACACATTCTATAGGATACTCTTCGCAGTTGTTTGTAAATAATGTTAGTTTTAGACATTTTTAATTTTATAGTACGAATTTAGTTGGTAAAAGACTCAGTGTAAATTAAAGCAAAAATAAAAAAACTGTACCATATCCCATTTGGGTTTCGAACCCAGAACCCTTGGATTCCGAGTCAAAAGCGTAAGAACTACTCCACCACTTAACACGTAAAAAAATGGAAATTTTTACATTATAAGAGCTAAAAATATATTTCCACGGTTATATATTACATTATAAAATGTATATTTGTAAAATATAAAAATATTTATATATTAAAATGAAATATCATTTCACCAGATTTCTTACAAAAACATAAAAAACAAAAATTTTTTTTTTTCAAATTTAAATCATTAATAACATTTTTATTTACTGATCGATTTTGTTCAAAAGATTTCTTCCTCTAGCCAACACTAACTTACTGTCAAAATTTCAGTACAATCGGATTTTTGTTTCTTGAGTTATTGTGCTTACATGAAACGTGACGGACAGACGGACATTTTGAAAGTTGTTCAGAATTCGTTCACTAACACAATGATATGAAAATTTTTTCTCTACGAGCGATATTTACGATTTTAGAAAAGTGCCGATCAAATACAACATACGCTTCGTTTTTGCGAAGAGTATAATAAAAAAAAATCCCTCTTGTAAACTCAGTCCAGACACATACTGTATATATTCTATATTGACATGAATAAGGCAAATTTCTTAAAATTTAAGAGTTTATTAGAAAAATTGACACCAAAACATAACAATAAAACAAGTTACAAATGATAATCAATAAAACACACCATAGATAGTAGACAACCCCCAAATCGAAAGCCAAGGCTGTCCGGAAGGGGGTTACGCAATGTAACCAGAATGTCAAAAATCTGCCGTTTTGATAAAGGAAACATGTCAGTGTTCGGTCTAGTTTAAACTGAACACTTAATTTCAATAAAAAACACATTTTGAAAATATAAAGTCCATTTACCGCCAGCTTTAGAGATTAAGAATCTTAAAATAAATTAAATAGAAGCTATTAAAATGTACAACTTAATTTAGTATCCAATTTTCATAAATAATACCTGCTTTAATGCCTCTACAGTATATAACCATAATAGTACGGGTTTAAGAAAGCGTAAAGGTGATACGAATGATATTTTCGCCAAAGAATATTCGTGCAAACATTAACATCGGCCTGTGGAAAAATTGTGCAGTTTATGTGAAGCTGTAAAACTGAGAGTCGAATATTTAAGATATGCTATTTGTTTATAACTACTATAAAATTATCATTTTTTACGTATTTGAATTAACACCTTTTTCCTTATCTCAAATTACCATTTAGATGCTCATATTATGGTAATAAAAAATAATACATTAGTAGAAAATATCATTGACCTCTTGGATCTCATTGTCGGTTAGATGCATCCCTGACACAGATCAAAAAACCTATCATATTATGCAGCCAGTCGGCTGCTCATAAAGCTCTTGGATTCTGTAGTTGCAATTCTAAAGCTGAAATTCCCACAAGACCAACTCGATTGGCAAAAATAACAAATTAACTCTGGTCTAGATACTTAATGACTCCGGCAATGAAACAGCTGATATTTGACCAGACAAAGTATGATATCGTGATTTATGGGACCTTAGTCAGCACTTTTGGTCTATTTTCAAGTACTGCCATATCCACTGATATTGTAGAAGATCTTACCACACACCGCCTAAAGAACATGACACTAATTTATTTATTAAGGGCACCAACCGCGCTGCTCCCTTTGGCTATGTGTGGTTACTTCTACTCTCAGGTGAGTTCGATATGTTTTTGAGAAGTTTAATAGACGAGAAAGGCAAAAGCTGTATAGTTGATATAATCGCATATGTGAGCAACGTTGAGAAGCAAGGGGTGCAGAACGCAGAGACAGATTTAACTATATTGTAAATAGATATAAAATAATAGTAATTTATAATATTACACTTACGATATCCCTCAAAGCACTGCTATGAATTGGTAACAAAACTTACCAAAATTATTTTCAAAAACACATTACCAAATAAAGAAATATAAAGTAATTATCGAATTAATCTTCACCCCGACAGTATAAGCTCGACTGCGGTGTCTCTAACTGCGGCCCTGGGTTTACGCCCGCAGGCCACGTCAAATAGCCGACATCGAATGGCCGGTATCTTCTCTCTCACTTAATATAAAAATAGGGTAAAGGCGGGAGATGAGTTGCCGCCTTTTTTATTTCCCTTGCCTCTCACACACTTCTCACTAATACGATTACTTCAACTAAACTTGCTGTGGATTGCTAATTGCTCTCTCTCTCTCTCCAAGACTGGTTTCTGTTACAATGTACTGAGATTAGTTATAACATTGTATTGTATCTATTCACTTTCAGATATCTTAATTACTTCTTAGAATCTCTCTCGTAAGCTTTCGTGAACTGATCTGTGTTTTGAATTTCAAACGTACGAGTCCATAGGGATCTCATTATTCAGTGCCGACAAAACACACCAAAGCCCTCGAGAGTTTAGAATTTAAGTTGATCATTCAATTAGTAAAATGCAACAGTTCAAACAATACCACTTATTGGTTTAATTTAATATTATACAGGAATATGCAATAGCCTATAAAATGTTTGTAAGAATCCGCCTATCCGAACAGGGCAAGGATGAACGCCTCATCTAGAATCACCATACAATGAAGAGCGTAGAGTAACCATCGACTTTGTATAAAAGATTAACTTCTTAGAAGTGTTTGAATGCACTTTGGTTTTGGGATTAGCAAGTATAATATAAAAATATTTTACTAGAATTTAGGCACACTTGCTAGCCTACTAATTTCAATAGTGATTATATCATTCACAAGAACTTGTCATTAGATAAATGCGTTGATTGCATTTTACGGCAGTATACAAGTTACATGAGGCATTTCTGCTCCATTGTGGCGACGGGTCGTAATAACGGCATGCAGCTCAATTTAGGTTTTGTACCACAACTTCGGTTCCGAGCGACCCTTACGGAGATGCCCACATGTACTTTTTTATGTGCCCATCGGTTTTTCCCCCTTAATTTCGTTAAATATAAAGACCTACCTTTGGGATGTAACTATCTTTTCAGTCAAAATTTTGCTTACTTTCGGATTTTGATCTTTAGGCTTGAACGTTGTCGAAATATGTAAAAATATTTAAAACGAAAATGTAAAAATGTGGCGTAATTCTCACTTTTGGTACTCCACGTCTCTGCAAACGTGTTTAAGCCTTTTTCTGCCAGATGTCTTAAATATGGTTAGTTATGCTCTAAAATTTTCTTTTTAATAAATTTTCCCTAACTCGATTTTTTTCTATTTTTCGACTCAGGTCTATTCTCCGAGGTTCTATGACAATATCAAGTACTCAAAAATTATTCGATGGTACCAGTTGGTTTATATCCATTTCTTCAAGAAAAATATTGTTCTCAGTGTTGGTTCGGGATCCATAATTCTCTATTACCTTGCGAATCTGATGGATAACGTTTCTCCTTCTTCGACTTCACTACCAATCAGAACCTCTGACACATTTTCTTACACTTGTAGTATCTAATGGTTTTCCGCAATTACAGCTTCGTTGAGGTTTATTCCAGATTTTTTGGACCTTTAGGCGACGCTGGTTACGCCTTCTCCAACAACTTATAGTTCAAACCCCAACAGGTAATCACAGAGATTTCTACTACAAAACTTTCCTAAAAATATGCGCCGTCCCCAATAATGCGTTCTTTTGCACTTCTTATGTGCTCGGTTGACCAAGCAGTTGTTGTAGACTTCGGTCATGGTCCTTCTTAAAAGTTGAGAAGGCTTCTACAACTACTGGCATTACTGTGGTTTTTGTATTGCACTCTTAGCCAACTTCTATTTGAAAGTATTTGCTCAACTTTTTAGTTCCCTTGAGCATCACGTCACGTTGGCATCATGCGGAATGGATACATCGATCAGCAAATAGGATTTCACCTTTCTATTATGTACGTCGATTCATACGAATTGCCCTGTTAGTTACAATTGCCACGTAAGTGTGGCGTCGTTGGTATAGTCAACCTTTTAGAGATATATTCATATTTTTAGATAGAAAGATAATTAAAAATACATTAACGTTAATTCTGCTGCAAGATAAAATATTATCGATAAATATATGAATTTTTATTATTTTTAAATATCGCTTTGTTCTATTGTAATAAATTTTGCGCTTTCATGCAAATCGTAAAGCAGAACAAGTTTCAGGAACTTCTATAATATAGGCGATTCATTGGAGCATATCAAAAGTAAATATGTCCAGTCATAATCTTAGATCAGTTATTTCCGTCATATAAGAAACACAATAAACTTAGCCTGTATTATCTCTTCCAAGTTTAAAATCAAATCCGTAGAATTTTATAAAATTAACGTACCATTCAAAATATCAATAGAACTATGACAGCTACACGACTACTAATGACACTTTTAAGAAGTAGCTTGTAGCTAGACATAAGAGGATTATTGAAATAGAATTGGAATAAAAATGTAAAATTTTATTTGAGACATTCTAAAATAATTTTAAATCGAGTTTAATGACGTTTCTTAATACACGGTAACATTTGTACCAAATTTTATTCAAATAGGTAAAGGCGTTGCAAAAATATGGCGAAATAAAATAATACTCGAGAATCATAAACTGGGTGTTTTATGATTCTTGAGTATTCAAATATGATTACTATTCAAAGGTAAGTTTGGGGATGTCTTGAACTCACCTTTTGTTATGAGGATGGGAAATCTTCCAAAGACACCTCTCCTGATGGTGTGCAATGAGGTAGTGTGGAATTCTTATCTATTAAAATCTCTCCTCCTCTTAACACTACACCGCCAATCCCGGAACCGCTTTCGCATCACTTCAGGACGGGGTTGACCTGTTGTTCATTATGAATATCCTCCTTGTTAGGTTACTTGTATAAAACTTGCCTTGATGAGGAGATCAAGTTCCTGAGCTCACCCTCTTCAGTTTCTTTTACGTTAAGTATACTGTAGAACATCCTCTTTATCATGTGCTACTTCCCTTTCCCTTCCGGCATTTGTGATCAGATTCTCAACAATTAAGGTTCTATTCAACTCCCGATTGCATCTACTTCTTTCTGGTGCTCACCTTGGGCAATGATAGATCGTGTGCTCTGCATTCATCATCCTCTGATGTCCCTCTGATATACAGGTATTCGCGAAAGCATCCATGACCTGGTAGAGTTTGTGTTGTGTAATACTCCACGTTGTCATGGGACCTGCCCATCTATGAATCTAGGTCAATGATTAGGCGAAGACAAGGCGAATCCTCAAGCTAAGAGCTGAGTCTGAACAGAACCTGCGGTTCCTCTTATACAGAGCAAGATTACTATTGCAACGACGAGTCATCAGCAGGGTAAAACTCACCTGTCTCACGACGGTCTAAACCCAGCTCATTTTCCCTATTAGCGGATGTTGTTATAAAGCGTCCCTTCCACTTTACCATTAGGTTTCTTCTTGCCTCTTCCCTAGTAACTCCGTTTTAGAACTATTTCCGCTCCGCAGCCAACAAGTCTATTGGTAATATGCCGGTTATGACCAACGCCGTTTACCCAGAAATCGTCCTATAGGCACTACATGTTCTAATGGCCATCTTTCTCCGAACTCTTGGACTCAGCTAAGTGTGCCCTACCTTCCACTATACTATGTCCCTTTAAATCTGAAACACCCTGTACAGCGACTTTTCTGTAAATTACTTCGCAATTTTGAAGCTACAAACCATCAAATCAAAATATTTGAAACAAAATTGTTAAATAAAATATTACATTATTAAGTTGAGGGAAAATATTGTTTTTTCCTCATCAAAGCTTCACAACGATTTTATGTACAATGTGGAGCCATATGATGGAATAGATCCTATATATCGATAACAGAAATAGTTTGAGAACATTCTCGCGTAGGTCGATTTTTTTTAAATGCCAATTTACGTCAGAAAAATTCGATATACTTAACTATATTTATCATAAGTTTCCGCACTATATTTGATATTGAAAACACAGATACATTGCTTTTTATTGTTTGAAAAGATCATCTGATCATTCAGAAACATCAACTAAATCACAGTTTATTTGTTTTTTAAGTGACCATTGCTGAACTTTGCCTTACTTAACCGCGAAACCCTTTAAACCGATGATCGAAATCGTTAACCGGATTTACAGCTTACAGTCTCAAAAACCACCTACAAAATTTCTGGCGACATTGCGCGTCACCTTGACTCAACTCGCGAACAAAACCCAGCTTATACGGATAAACATTAAGTTCAGTGCCGCTGGATGTTGACTCATCGCTTGCCGTGTGCATTGATTAATTGACTGTCTAACTCCATTTTCGTTTTTAAGCAGTGTTGTCAAAACTCACAATAAAACATGAGGTCCGTGGTCTCTATGTAGCTCTCATGATCTCACTATAATCACTAAATCTTACGATTTTTTAAATTTCCTGGCAAGAATCTCTGACTAATTTATTGATTAATTTGATAACGAAGGATATAGAAGGATAAGCATAGTGAAAAATGCCCCTGATCTAAATTGGACTTTGCGAGCATGGCTTGTTAGCTCTCTATTAATAAACAATTTCAGCTAAGTTTTGACTTCGTATCCCTACTGTTGGACCAGTTACAGAAGGAAATATGATTTTCAGCGAGGTGTCAACCGCAAATTTTGTACACCAGATTTCCTCTTTGATGAAGATTACACAGATTTTCTTGGATTTTCTCCAAGATTTAATCTTTGATAAAACAAATTTTTGAATGGAGGAGAAATTCAAAAAAAAAGATTTCCTGAAATTTCCTCCAGATTTCGTCAATTTCCTTCGCGGTTTGCCCCTCGATTTTCAGTTTTTATTCAATGTCGCTTTTCCTGTTGCATTGAAAATGCTGAAAAGAATCACGGTAGATATAATCTTATGGCTGCACGTCAGGAATGTCTTTTAGATTTTTTGGATTCAAAATTCGACGTGTCAAGAATTTTTGAAATAAAGATTTTATGAAGTGACTATTTTTTTAAAGTACAACGACTTCATATGCTTGTTAACTTGAAATTTTTTCTGACTTTTTAAGTGATAAACTCATGGTGTAAAAAATTAATATTCCATTTTGGAACGTTTCGGCTCAGTACTGTACCTGCTCTTAATCTGTATTTTTAAATATTGAAATTTATAACACTTTCATTTAGTAGAAAGCACATAAATGAACAAATAAATCTTCCTACATTGCAGTGAGTATACATGGTGATTTACCACAACATGCGGAAAATAAAATGGTGTACTAGTCTTCTATGTGGGAAAGTCCCTGCTAAATTTTAGAGTGGTCCGAGGTAGTTTAGTAATTTTTGTTGCATTAAAACTTGCAAATATACGCTACTGTATTTCTCTGTGGTCAGGAATAAGACAGTGAACTTACTTGGGAAAGAACATATCGGAGATGTTTACATTTCCTTAATTGGCATAAAAATTTAAGCTGGCGCGTGCTGTCAAAGTGCCGCGTTTTTTGATTAAGGTCGAACAATTAGGACACCGCAGCAGGTACAAAAGTACCGCCGAAGTTTGGTGTTTTTGTGGTATCGACAGGTTTAAATAAATATCTTTATATCTATATCTATTTATATCTATATATCTTTCTTGTTGTTATAAAGTTCACTGGCATTGGGTCAATGTCTTTCCGAATTATTTTGCTTTTTTTAGTAGAATAATTAAAACCAAAATATCACTTCTACCCTCTCCAGCTTTGCTGTCAGTCCCAAGTCTTATAAAGGGGATGGGGGGGAGTGATATTGTTGGACCGCGTTACGTCAGATTGATTAAAGCCATAAGCGGCGCATTCTCACAAAAAATTAAGGTAATTTTTGTAATGAAGCATTCATAAATTCATGTTCCATTACTAAAGTTTAAGGATTTACACACGACACCAATGCAAATCTACCCAGCTCCCGTCTTTAGGTACAGCTTTGCACACGACACTAAACTATACGCAGTTCTACGTCACCAGTAAGCGAGGATTCTCGGGTATAAAAGCCCGGCCACAAATCAACTAAGTCAGAGTGTGAACAACTCTGACAATCTGTCTACAGCGTGCTGAGCTGGACATATTACAGTTTTGTACATCTCCCGACGCAAACACGACGGAACGAATCTGACCCTGGGAATCCTGCAGCGTGTTGTTAATCATTCCCCGACGCCGTTTCGCCGCCAAAACCAGAGCGATTGAGCCTGACCTGGAGACCTCCTACAGCGTGTTGAACTGGGAAACTTCTTGAGTCGACGATATTCACCCGACGCCCAATGCCACTCCCGTAGCAACAACAAAAGTCGCATCGCAATCGTTACTCTCTCTCTCTCTCAGATAATATAAAATGTTGTCCTAAGAACCGTGAAAGATACGGACATATAACCTGTACCTGTATGTTATGTAACACTGCCTGTTTGAAGAAGTAAATAAATTGTTTATATTTTTATTGGGTTGTCTTATTAACTAATCTGGACCCTGATTAATCTCCAAACCAGCTACCCGACAATAAACCGTTACATTTTTTTGTGATATTTTCTTAATTCTTCATTTTTTTAACTCCCTTCGGTGGGGACAATCTACTGACAAATTTTCCACATGTTATGGTAAATCACTATGTATAGTATATATTCAAGAGGATTCCGTAATAAGTCTTCGTGGCTATCGTCGTTCACTGCAGGATTTATTTGTAAATATCGACAACTTAAGCACAAAATAATGATAGTTTGATATAAAGTTTGGTCTCAAGCAGTGGTGACTGTCATAATTTCAAAATGACTCCAGATATTTTAAAAAAAATAAATTCTGCTTAACACTGTAAAAACCGCTGCCCAAGGAATCACTACTTCCACATCCAGATTTTCTCTCTAAGTCCCTCATAACGAAAAAAATTTGGAAATAATTGTTTGTGGAACTTTAATAATATAATATTTGAAATCCTCTACCCAAAAAACCCATAAAACGATACCCCACATCGGTAGTGGAGTGGGGATGGTTATAGGGGGTGGTAGTGGGGGTGGATGAAGTAAAAAAATATTTTGGGGTTTCTAGCTCTTGTACACATACTAAATCACAATTTTCTTTATCCCCTTTAATAATGGTGGGGGTGGTAATAGGGGTGGCTAATGCCAAAATTTTTTTGAGACCTTAGCTTCTCTTGTATATACTAAATACCAATTTTACGGACTCTTACCTGCTTGATTTACCTATTTACCCCAAATTTACCCCAATTTACCCCCCAACCCTTCGACGGAACAAGACGAAAATATAATCTTGTTCCAGAACTCGTTAAAGTACATATGTGTACCAAATGTCAAGTCAATATCTTAAACGGTTCCAGAGTAAACGTGCGCACAAAAAAAAGTTACAGACAGACAGACCGACAGACAGAAATTTTTTTCGCTCAAACTTAAAATCTCGACGTTTCATGACATTCTAAGCCTATTTGGACAATAACATTTTTTATTTTTTTTTTGTCGTTACTATACTTCCACTGGATGTGGAAGTAATATAAACTCACCCACAGCTCTGAAATTGATATTAAGTTCATGTTTTTCTCTTTCCTTTTTATTTGCAATATTTCGATTTATATTATCTCGTTAAATTTTCACTTTAATGACTGAATGTGTACTTTATTGAATAAAACGCATTATTTCGATATCCCACAATTTCTCACGATTTTTTTTCATCATAACCTCACGAACTTTACTATTCCTCGTTTGGCAACACTGTTTTTAAGAGTTCAGAATCTAGTACTCTACCAGGTGGTTTATTATCATTAACACATATTCATTTTCACCGGTTATAAACCCACGAAAGAAGAGAATTGCGCGCGTTCGAGAGAGCTTCAAACATCTGTTGAAAACAACGATCGGTAATTTAAAACCGATACAGTTTTTATGAAATATTTAACACACAGAACAAGATGTTGCAACATTATATATCAGCGGTACATGACAGATTTTTTGGTATTGTGTATAATATTAATTTGTTTTATTGAATTTTAAGTAACTTATTTGGCTAAACAGGAAATGGCTCTGGTTGAACCTCTTGATTTATTACCTTTTTAATACTTTTTTGGTACTTTACGAGTGTTCCTGTAGGTGCTGGTTAGAATACGTAATATCCTTCTTATACCAGGAATAGTTAGTACACTTAAGATGCTTTTGTGGTAGTAATTGTAAACCCAATACTCAATTAGATTCTACCGTGCATTCTATACGCAAAATGTTTAGTATATTGTAATAGTTTTATGAAATGTATTAGAATATTTAGAATTAACCTACGATTTTTACATTTGGTCTAAGACTATAATATCTGAGGGACGAACAGTTCATTTTACGAGACGTCAAATTAAGTAGCTAGCGATATGAACGAGGTTCAAAGTAGGATTGGAACTAGAAATTAAGAAAATAAAAAACAGGCTTTTATAAATACTGCACTTAAAGCATTTTTGGATCTATATTAATGGTAAAAAATCAAACTACGTAAAATGTATATTGTTTGTCGTATCTTCAAATGTTGAAGTTTGAAAAAATAGTAATTTTTTTATTTTTTATAAAAAAAGTGTTGTTGTTGAGGCCGGAAAAGGATAGTTGTAATCTGCAACCTCGATAACACGCAGATACCGATTTTCAGTCCAATGCGACGATAATTGATAAAACCTATCCGCCATGTTGACGCCACCATTTTGAATTTTTTAATTTTGATCACATATTTGTTTTCCTCTTATCAAGCTCTTTCTTTTGATACCCATATCAAAGAAAATGAGAATCCGCCATCTTGGGGCGGCGGTCATTTTGAACATATAATATTGAGTATACTATATTGTATTGTCATCAGACCTACACACAAAGTCAAGCGAGGAATAACAAAAAATACAGGTGGATGGACCACGTGTTTGTGAACAAAAAAATGTCCTAATAAAACTTATAGCTAAAGCCACGGTATTCCTGGAAAAAAAATAGTAAAGTAACTCGGTCACTCTGCTTGGCCAAGCGCACGGTTAAATGCATACTATGGAATCCCTAAAAATTCTTAGCTGTTCTAACGAGTAAAATAAAGCTTGTAAAGTGTAAATATTCAAATTGTTAAGTATACATTAATATACGAAAAAAATAATTTTAGTTAATAAATAATTTTTATGGGTCGCAAGAGTTCATAGCCCAAAGTATTTACCCCAACAATTAATTTGATTTAAAAAGAAAACTCATAAATTTATAAAGCATGTATATGTTAATGGACGCCAATGAAACAATTAATTAATTACGATTAGAAGTGAGCTATTATTTCTATTCCACCAGGGGGTATCTGATTCGCTATTTAAAATGGACACCTGCTGGCCGATAAATAATATCTGCACTTTTGACGAAACCGATACATTTTTTAACAATTAATTAGTTACCGACGAGACAGCAGCTATCGGACTGATATAGAAACCACTGATGGTTTTTTTTTCATGTAATAACGAACGTGAAACTCGTCAGAAGTAAGTAGGTATGAATCTACGAAGTAAAAATTGACTAGGGAGTTAAATAGTTTATTTATGCCATAAATAAGTTATTTTCTATTTATACAGAATGCGGGAAAGAAGCTTTAGTGAGGTTGTGCGCCTAACAGGCAACCACGACAAATGATATGATGCTACCAAACGTGATGTACAGTAAAAGTAGGGCAACTAGAACAAATGGACCACTAAATATTTGTGAAAACGTTGTGAATAAGAAGAATAAGAAAAAGAAGAAGAGCTGATTTAAAAAATCCCAAATTGTAAGAAATTTAATTAGTTTTCCAATAAGAAAGAATATTAAAGAGTATAGCCCAGACGACAGACATTTTATAGTGAAGCCCACAAAAACTTGCAAAATGAATAATTTTTTTTTTTAATAAATTCGTGAAAGTGTATAGAATAATACCCTGACAAGTTTACATTCCACTCGGATGCAGAACAAAAAAAAGTGAAAAGAAGTTTTTTGTTCATCCATTTCTTCAAAATTTTTAAATTAAGTCAGGGTAGGAGAAAACAAAAAATACAGGTGGATGAACCACGTGTTTCTGAACAAAAAATGTCCTAATAAAATGTATCGCTAAAGCCACGGTAATCATGGAAAAAAATAGTGAAGTAACTTTGTCACTCTGCGCGGCCAAGCGCACGGTTAAATACATACTAAGGAACCTCTAAAAATTCGTAGTAGTTCTAACGAGTAAAATAAAGCTTTTTTCTCTTTCTGATTACACATTTTCAATATTTTTCTTAGTGAATAGGAGGATAAATAGTGAGTACGGAGGGAAAATATATAATTATGAACGCATACACTGACACCACACATAGCCGCTGAATCGCTCCCGTGAATTTTTACGTGTCTTTACTGTATTGCATTTATTACAGGCACACCTATCCACATTTTAGCTATATCCAATGGACTCCTTATACATTTGTTAATGTATTGGAAAAGTTCCAAAATTTATATTCAAAACAATCAAAGATATTTTCATAGTTATAATGATAAGATCGTGAAAATCTTAATTCCTTATCATATTTTCGAAAAAAATGCATACAAGTAAACGAATTTGTGTTTGAACATTCGAAAAGTATAAATTTTTTCCGAAATAGTGATATATTTTTTTCCAATGGGTCAATTTCTCGGCAAGTTGTAGCCTCCAATATATATATATATATATATATATATATATATATATATATATATATATATATATATATATATATATATATATATATATATCAAGAAAATCATCAAGCAAGGAAATTAAAATGATTTGAAGTATCTTTTTTTTTTGCATCGTTTATTCCAATTAATCTATGTCGACAATGAAAAAACAAATATTGAAGTTAAGCAAAGGGGAAACAGGGACACTCGCTTCTCGTCCTGGACATTTATTTTTTTAAACACGAACAAAATCTTTTTTGAATCCACGTTACTACAACTTAATAAACATAATAATCATGAAGTGTACATACTTTTTAACAGTTCTCAATGAAGAAAGAATTTTTTTGAAGGGCTTTTATTTTTTTCTATATTTTTTATTGCGACGATTGAGTTCGGACGTGATAATATATATAAGTAGCTACATTTTTCTCATCAATCCTTTGTTTGTATTGTTTAAAACAAGAAAGCATCAGAAAGCCACAATTTCCATCTTTTAAATGAACCAACTCTCATATAGATTGAACGAATTCTGATTTAATGACATGAAATTCAGTGCGTGGCTTTAGCGATAAATTTTGTTAGGACATTTTTGTTCATAAATACGTGATCTATCCATCTGCATTTTTCATTTTTTCCTAGCTTGACTTACTTTCAAAATTTTGAGAAAATGGATGAAAAAATTTTTTTCACTTTTTTTTATGTTCTGCATCCGAGCGAAATATAAACTTTTCAGGATATTATTCTACACTTTCACGAACTTATTAAAAAAAATTATTCATTTTGCAAATTGTTGCAGCTAAATACCTTCATCGACTGGGCTAGCAATTTCCCAAGTTTTACTTTTGTCGTGTTGACTTATTTGATACCTTTCGCGAAAAATTCATTTTTTTGTGGGGAAATAATTCCTCAAAAAATATTTTTTAAATATAAATGTTATATTTAGGAATGATTCCTAAATAGCGAGTTGAAAACTTTGAACCTGAACATTTTGCATTCTGCAATGTACCGAATTCAGACGAAATAATTTTTAAATAAACAATAAAATTAATAAATAAATATACCTTGATGTTTATGAATATGCAGCTGAATTAAAATCGTTTCTACATCTTGAAATATATCGAAGACATATATTTAGATATTCGAAATTATCGTTCTGGTAATTAAAGGTAATGGACAAGTGAGCATAGTTCGGTTCACGCTTCGATCGTTCACATATAAGGATATTTTGGAAAACAACGGACACCTGCTGAGCCTATCTGATGACATCATGTGGACGTATGGATGTGTGTACAAATGTTATGTTTATGCTTATATTTTTAGTATTCAAATGCTATTATAAGGATGTATTTTTAGATGTATCTACTTAATATTTCTGGTTTGTTTGCCATGGAGACCACAATATCAATTACCTGATGTCTATTTCAGATTTATGTTATTTTTGGTATAATTCCTTTAATCGAAATATAATGTGCGTAGATGGGGGATATTAAGTTACATGTTTTTGAATCTACTTTTATTTCTACATAAATTTTATGAATACATTTTTTTAACAGTTTCGATTTATTTTAACATTGTTAGAGGACAATAAATAAATACCTAAAGAAACTATATATAAAAATTAAATATTACTAGGGGATATTAATATAAATATGTTAGAAGATTGAAGGGAAAAATTAGACCTTAATCATGTTATCGAATTTGACGCAATTAATAACTTTGCTAACAAGAGAGGATATAACCAACGATCTTCAAAGTTTAATTGATATTATTGCTATAAATTCGGATCTAAACGTGACAGAAGCTGTTGTTTTAAATTTACCTGAAAATATTACGGACCACAAATTAGTATTTACTACATTAAATATGCCAAAAATCAAACATAAAGATAAGTAAGTTCGGTACATGAACTATAAAAATATAGACCTTCATGCTTTCAATTTAGAGTCTTCTCATATTGACTGGACTTCTATATATGAATCTGAGGATATAAATGAGAAAGGTTTTCATTTAAATCGTATTTTACTATATTTATTAAATATTCATGCACCTATTGTTTGTCAAATGATTATTGACCTACCATTTACCCCGTGGATTACAGATAATATCAAAATTATGATGAAACTTAGAGACAAGACTCGTGAAAAATATCTAAAAAACAAGATAAATGGCTATTAAGTATAATTATTATAAAGAATTACGCGATTATACAAAATCAGCCATTCGCCGCGAAAAAGTGGCTTACCTTCAATCAAATAAAAAATGATACAAAAATTTTTTGGTCAGCTGCAAAAAAATTAATTTTACAGCTGAGGAAGATTTAACGTCACATTTGCAGGATTCTGATTCGTTAAATAATTACTTTGTGTCTGAAATAAATACTCAATCTACAGTAAATGATATTAGTTCAAATTTTTATAACAGTAATATTCATTCAAGCATAAATGAACTTCTTAGTTTTAAACCTATCAAAGAATATAATGTAGCTAAGCTAATAAATTCTATTAAAACTCATGCCACAAGCGTGGATGGCCTCTCAATTTTTGATATTAAACTTTTCATGCCATTTTGTCTTCCTAACACATATAATAAATTTTTCACTTTTACACGGAAAATATCCCTCACTATGGAAAAAAGCCATAGTAAAACCTATAGCTAAAAAAATAATCCTGTAAATTTCAAAAATCTGAGGAAAATTAGTTTACTCTGTGCGATATCAAAAATAATTGAGAGGCATGTAGGTACAAAACCAAATCAATGAATATCTACAAAAAAATAAGTTATTTTCGACTTGTCAGTCAGGGTTAAAAAAAAATCATAGTACAACTATAGCATTAATACACATAGCTGATGGTGTTATCAGGTTGTTAAGTCTCGTCTGTTCAAGAACTGATTCAACATGCAAAAATATAAGCATGCCATGTTCCTAAAACATTGGTAAAACATTTAATTCAATAAAATATATTGAATTTTTGAATCCAGTTTTTCATCGTTATTTGAGTACACACTAAATGGTAGACAAAAATATAATTTAAGTTATATCTGATGGTAGTCTTCATATACAAAAGCGCTAATAAATAATAAAACTCTTAGTTTCGAGAAAATTAGATTCTTCGTTTTATAAATATTACAATTATGAAACAAATGTGAAAAAGCTATTTTAGAATAGAGTCACGAATATTTATAATTATATTTAATAATAATTACATAAAAATGTTATGTAATTGTTACATGAATCAATGAAATTAAATTTTGATTGAAAGAATTAGAAACCTTGGTGCACTTATTATCTCTACTTTTATATTATGTCATATTCTTGTCTTCATGAAGACTAGTAAAATGCAAGATAGATAATAATAGTCTAAGCGTTGATTGCTCTGTGATCGCTTCAAACCGAAACTCGTTCACAGCATTACATGGAACGCCCATGACTGGTTAACATTCTTGCAATAATCTGTTTAAAAGGACAACTTGCGGTCAGTTAAAAAAATAGTATTTTTCGCCTTGTGACAGAAAAACTAAATTTATGCCATTCAATGGAGGTCGATTTCTGCTACCGAAAAACATTAGACTGATACCCCTCACCATCTCGATCATCCACGCCAATCCTTTGGGAATCCGGCAACGATTGTAGAGTTGTAACAAGGGCCAAAAGAAAATTTACAACTTTAGATAGATATTTTCAAAGGTTGCAACGCTATGATTATGAAATCATCCATCGTAAAGGTTCTGACCATGCCGTCCCCGATTTTAGACCGCGTAGAAAGACTACCTTTACGTTATCCTCTGTGCCGCTTTCAAAATGACGACCAGTTGTATAAGCATGTACTTCAAAAGTATTCCGAATTATCGGATCCATCCGATCAGTGGAAATTATTCTTGCCCAAGGAGAAACGCTTGGGAATTATTAAGTCGTGTCATTGTGACCCATGTAGTGGACACGCAGGCGTTTATAAAACCGTAGGTGGAGTAGGAAACAGGTATTGTTGGCCAATGTTAAGATCGCATGTGGTCGAGTTTATTCGATTCTGTGATGCTTGTATCAGTATTAAGCCTGAGCAGAAAGCTGTCGTACCTCATATATTGAGCAAAACTCGTACTGCTGATAGACCTTGGACACTGGTGAGTGCGTACTGTCAAGGACTGCAAAGGGTTACGCATGCTTACAAGTAGTATGTGACAAGTTTAGCAAATTTGCTATGTTATTTCCGTTACAATCTGCTACTGCTAGAAGTGTGGTTAAGGCTATAGAAGATAATGTTTTGCTTACGTTTGGTGCATCGGCTACGATAGTAGTGGACAATAGCCGTCAGTTTTAAAGCAACTTATTCCATAATTTGGCGAAAAGTACAATGTGAAGATATCGTATACCGGAAATTACCATCCCCAGTGTAATTTGACAGAAAGAGTCAACCGAGTAGTAAAGTCGATGTTATCTGGTTATGTTAGAGATAATCATAGAATCTGGGACCAATTTCTACAAAAAATCGATTTTTGCGATTAGATCGGCTAGACACGAAGTCACTGACTTCTAACTTTACTAATTTCGGACGTGAGATAACATTGGATAGTAACTGTGTGAAGTATGTACCTTCAGATTCCAAATACCCTGAAGTAGATCTGTCCTGTCGTAAGTTACCATTCGTGAGTATTTATAAGGACTTAGAAGCTAATTTGTTGAAGGCGTATAAGAAAAGCAAACGCCAGCATAATTTGAGGCGCCGATATGACGAGTTTACTTTGAATCAAAAGGTTTGGAGACGTTCTCATGCGCAATTGGATGCTACGAAGCATTTTTTTGGCAAAGTTTGCTCCGAAATTTGTGGGTCCCTTCACGATTAGCAAAGTAATCTCTCCCTGTACTTACGAATTTAAAGATCCGAATAGTAAAGTTATGGTGTGGCAAATCATGGATTTGAAAGCACCTCCTTCAGATTCGGAATAGTCGTCATTAATTGGAAATTTTGTTGACGAACTGACAAGGTAGATATTGTAAATATAGTCCTCTCTGTTAAGTTTTCTTAGTTAAGTTTACTTATCTCAAGACAAAATGCAAATGCAAAATTTTTACTGTGATTGGTTTGCAAGGTAACACTCAGGATGACATACCTTCCGTGTTGGTAAAGCCCAGTTCTTTTTGGTGTGTTGGTTACAGAGAAGCCCCAGGCTCATGAACATGATCTTTTAATGAATAAGTGACCACCCTCGTTGCATAAACAAATCATTTAACTTATGAATATTTCTTAAAAAAAAAATACTTTCTGGACATATTACATTTACAGGTTATTACACATACCAAATACATAAGTACGCAGTGTATAATTTCTTACAAATATAAATTACAAAAACTCATAATACTGACATCATTTCCTTTAAATATGTCGTTTCATTTGGCTTACAATCTAATCTGATTCGTTATCTGAACACTCGTGGTTTACATTAAACTCATCATCATCTTCTTTGTTCTTGCGTTCGTCGTTTGCAAGCAAAACATCATGAACAAATTACATTTATTGGGCCAAAGAAGGCATGTATGCTTTAAAAATTTTTTTTTTGACGTAGACTCTGATTTTATGTGGCGCTAAAACGCTGAAGTCAGTCGCAAAAAAATCAGGCTTTTCCAAATGACTAAGAAAAATTGCAAACTTTCGTTTGACACTTGATTCAACTTTGTAATCATTAACGGAGGTCAACCGTTTTAGAAGAACGCATTCCCAAAGAGTTGTCGTGGGTAGTTGATAGAGCGGAGGGTGCGAACCTAATTTTTTTTCATTAGTAGAAATCGACCTCTATCGAATGGCATCAGTTTCGTTTCTCTTTCACAAAGCAAAAAGTATAATTTTTATGATATATTGGAAGTTGCCTTTTTTAAAGACTCAGGCAAACATATCAGCCAAACGTGGACGTTCCATTCATGGCTGTGAACGAGCTTCGGATTGAAATGAAATTCAAATTTCTCGCGGAGGGTTCAACACTCCTACAATAACAGCTAATCATTAATAGTATTTGGTTAGGTTCTTGACACTGCTACTGTTATACTCTTTATGATTTTGCTGTTGTTGTGTTTACATGTTTATATAATAAAAGTGACCGACATAAAAAAAAGATGTAGAAACATTACAAGAAAACATCGACAAGATGAAAATGGAACGGGAGCATGCAATGTTTCAAAAACCATCATAAAATTTGTTCTGAAAACCAGTTATATTTGAGAAACTGCCGACTATGTGGAAATTGGGAATGCAGCTAAGGTTGATTCAATAATCGATTAAAACTTAAAATATCGCTTGATTTATGTCTTGAGATAAATCAGGTTTAAACAGTTTCTTTAATAATTACAATTAAAGCATCTGTGTCCTCTATCTTCGATTATTTATTTATTGACCCACTAATCTCAAGACAAAATGCACATCTCTAAGGTACTATATGTACAAAAAATTGCTCCACTTTTATCATAGAGAATGCTTTCTATTAACCAAGAATATCAGTTCAAGTTGTTTGACTAAAACATTACATTAGTTTTTGAATGAAATATATGTCTAGAAAATAACATTAGTCTTAGTCTGAATATGAAAAACATAGCTTAAGAACGTTATTTTAGCAAAAACAACCCTTAGCTATTAGGCCCCACATGAAAAATTATCCACAATGATTTGCATGATAACACAAAGAAAGTCTCCTTGAACATATCCGACTTTTTTCTCTGTGAGAAGTCAGTTGAGTTATAACAATGTTCAAGCAGCCTTCGTTGTGATTTCATGTGAAGAAAAATATGTTAATTACAAGCGTAGTTACTAATGATGATTACTTCGAACAATTAAGTTAGCCGCTCTTGCTTCTTCTACCATAAAATGATACACATAATTATAAGAATGTTATGTGGTTTACAATATTAAAATAATAACAACAATGTATCTTCTACTGTCACAAATTAGGCTAGATGTGATAGTGTGGAATTTGTACAAATTATTTTGCGCACTAAGAGTCTCGTTATTTACCTGACGATTAAGAATCAGGTGCATATGTATAAAAACCAGGTACAGGGTGTTTTACATTAATATTTACCCTCCCATATTTCGTAGAATTATTATCAGCTTGAATTTTCCAAAACTAAACTGACGTACATAGAATTTTTCGTTATTTTGAAATGTCATTACTTTATCCTTCCACGGAAGATGTACAAAGGCTGAGGAAAAATATGTTTAAAATGGAACACTGTACATTTTTACATTATTTACATTTTTAAAAAACTGAGGGTGATACTGAAGTAAAGAAGTGTGCCAAAGTCTTATGGGACTTTGGGCCCAGTACGCCCACGTTTGTAAAGTGTACGAAGTTATTGTACTTGGTCTTGCAAACAAAAAAGTCAATAACCGTAATCCACAAAATCGAGCTATTTCTATGATATTAGTTTGAGAAGCCGCTAAAGTACATAAATTACACTGGCCTACAAATGGAAAAAAGTCATGCACAGCGAACTAAACCATTGTATTCTCATTACTTTTCATGAATTTTTTAAGTAGTTCAAAAAAGTGCTTTTTTCTTAGATGGTTACACCGTATGTGTCAAGACGTTAAATATCAGCTAATAATACTCTAGTGTGTACCCCAAATTTTTCCACTATACGTCTTCATCAGAATACTCTTGTAAATCTGGAGCTAGCAATAAATCTTCGGAAGGGAGTCTTATTGATTCTTGGTATTGAGCATGACGTATTTCTAAATCGTTCTCTCTCTCCATCTCTGAAACCGCTCAATTTTCGGCAAATTGAAGGTCATATTTGTAATCAGCATGCCAAAAAACATAAGATAGTACACTTTTCTAAGGTGGGCCCATTGGGCCCAAAATTGGCATCTTTCTTTGTATCTACTATTTTTGCATTATACATTAAAATGTAAAACTTTTGGTTTTTTACAGTCCAGGCGATAAGTATTCGAGGTCAATAATAACATATTAAAAATGTAAACACTTTAGAAATACGGAACTATCTTTAATTATGCAAATTAGGAACCAAAATCGGGTTTTTGTGCAATAACCCGTTTTCTATCGATCTTACGCTCCAAATGGTGGTATCCAAAGTTAGAGGTAATCAAATTCTCTAAAAAGGTTGTATGCATTTTTTCCTCAGACCAAGACAAGGTAAATGCGTTAACCCACAAACGATGTCCACATAAGGAGACAACAGCTAAACTAATATTACCTGATCAAATTTTACGTTCAGTATGTTTTGGAAAATTATAAAACATTATTCTTAAATGATCTTTCCTGACGATAAGGAAGCAAAGTGATGTGCTACATGGTGGCAACAGAATATTGTTTTTGATTAGTTCTTGCATTAGTAAGGTGATTGCATGTAAATTATGATGGCACTGAAAGATCCAGTCATTACAAGAGGGTGTACCCGATAATTTAATTTTAAATAAATGGGAGTTGACAGCTCTATGCCCAAATATACACCTGGCATGCTTGACGTTAATATTTCTATTTGGATGACTTCTATTAGCTAAAGGGGAACTAGGTAATTTGTCGTTAATTTTACAATATATATATAGTTGTTGTTATTACAAACTTTAGTCTTCCCATAGTTGTTTCATATTTGTTTTCAAGACTGGTATTATATCAGAGTAAGGTAAATTATCGATAGGATCTTTGTCAATACTTGAAGACTTGGCTAATTTGTCTGCTCTAATATTCCCTCTTATATCAGAGTGTCCTTTAGCCCAAATAAATGTAATATTTTTATTGAGATCTTTTAATCTGGCTTGCTTTTCCATAATTTCTACAATAATTGAATTTGAATCTATGTGATTTGGTGGATTAGAAATAGCGGTCAGAACTGAGATCGAGTGTGTCATAATTAAAAACTTTACGAAAATGTCATGGTTACACATGGAACAATCTAAGGCTCTGCTTATTCCAATAGATTCAGCGGTATATATATAGGGCACATATTATTTGATCTATACTTAAACGAGTTTTGAATGTACACAGCACAACCAACACCACTAGACGATTTGGAACCGTCAGTGAAAATTTCACAAGAGGTATGGAATCTAGATATAATTTCCTGTAAAATTAAATTATTTCCAGTTGCATCATTATATTTGGGTATTACCACCACAGATTGGAAAAAGTAAATGTTAGTCATTAGTCATCAATTAGTAATTTTTCTGAAAGAATCAGCCACTTTAACAAATGCATCTGCCAGGGTAGGAGATGATTTATTATGCCAATACGGATTTGTCAAATCTTGAGTGGTTAGATCTGTATTTAAATAATATATTTTTATGAAATAATAATGCACTAAAGCTTTTTCGTTAATGTAATGAGAGTTAATGAAAAGGTATCGTCAGTATTTTCGGCTTGATTTTCCATAATACCCGTTTTTTGTCCTAAATAAAATCACAATATGAATTCAATAATAAGCAAAACTAACAGCGTTTGTGTCTGATTCTTTTTTTTATCTTGGTCACATGCATGACTTCCTACAAAATGTTGACGAATCGCGGTTTTCAGTTAAAAATTTAACATAATTATTTTTTTATTATTATATTTTAACATGATCGTGCATAAAATCATGTGTGTAATTCGAGCGTGGTGTGTCATTGTCGCGCTCGAGTGCTTGACGCGCTCCGCTGCGCGTTGTTCGTCAACTAACTCTCGACAATGAGGCACTTTTGCGCCCTTAATACACAAATAACTATTGTAGTTGGATATAATGATTGTTATCAACAACAAAGTGCAATAAATTACACAGGCCCACAAAAAAAATCGTGAGCGAGAATTAAGACCCATTTTGCTTTATGTTTTGCGGGGCGCTGAACACGAATCTGAAGTCAGAATAGCAATAGCAAATCGGGATTTGTCATATTTCCAGGTTCGAAATTAATAGAAAATTTTGGGAGACATGGAAATATCACTTTTGGGAGAAAAAACAGTATTTTCCAATGTGTTCCATTACTCCATAGAGCCTGATGTACGGTGAGTTCACTTTCGACCGCTCTATTATACAAAAGTTCCGAGGATATTGCTCCCAACGGTGGTTTATAAACATATTCATGCAGATTAATTCGAGATTGTACTTGTGTTCGCAGTGCCAACTCGGAAAAAACAATGAAAAGAGGCGGGAGTTATATCTCGGGATTGTAAGAAACACTCAGCCTGTGGCGAATATGCTGATCGACTGCCTACCGCGCTCTGGGTTCGACCCCCAGCCCCGGTATTGACAACACCGGTGGGTGTGGATGTATGTCTGCGTTATTCCTTCCGCGCGGCCTTGGCTATGGATTTGTCTACTATCTGTGGTGTGTTTATGTTTTGTTATGTGAAATTAGACCCTTGCCGGCATCAACTTGTGACGAAACCTTTTGATACTTACCTTCGACGACCTTGCACCCCAGTTACAATCATCTCTTTATTTGAGCATTTTAACATTTATTGGTCTAAATTTATCTCTCCATTTTCAGTGTAGTAACTTAATTCGTTTATCAAAACCCATTCTTCAAAATTTAGAGATCAGCTATTTTTTGCTCGGTTCCGGTCCATAATCATCGAATGACCTACCCAATGGATTTCTTTTTCGTCTTGGACTGTTTCTCTATTTAATGACCAACAAAGTCTGCCATCATATTGATATCCCTTCTTCCTTGATACCGTTTCTCCATTTCCTTGATATCTTGATGGAATCGCCCGCTTTGCTCTTCGCTGAAGTCACCTAGATTTTCAGAGAAATAACTTAGATACGAGTCAAGGAAATGTAATTTTAAATTCATTAAACAACCTAATTTTTGGTCATTCTTGATCATCTCAGCTACAATGCTTTCGTAGTCATGATTCCCTAGGAACTGATGGACTACTGCCTTAAAGCTTTTCCATGCGGCTTTTTCTTTTGGAGTCATCGTTGTAATGAACATCATCCTTCAAAACCTTCCGAATCTGAGGTCCATCAAAAATTCCTTCCTTAAGTTTAGCTTCCGACAACTGACTAAATGTTCAACTCAAATATTCAAAGCCGTCACCCTGTTTATCAAGCGCTTTGACAAACTGCTTTATTAAAACTAATTTTATATGCTGGGGTATAAGGAGGATTTTCGACGGTTGAACCAGTGGTTGCTCTATTATATTCTTATCACCCGGTAAGAGGCACGATCGCGTGGGACGGATCTTTCCTTTGTAGTGATATCTGGTATATTTAAAATAACTGATCGGAAAGCCAACGCGGATATTTTGTCCACCATCCTCAGTGGTTCTAAATCGATATGTTCATCTTTCACCGTTGAATGTGACATCCTCGAAAAGGGCCTGTTGAATGCGACAGCCTTGAAAAGGAGAAACGGCTCTAAATATTCAAATTTAACACAATTAAAATGCGCACACCACAAGCTCTTAACCAAATGTAACTAAATAAATCAAAATTTAACAAAACAGAAAGGCTCTACACAGGAATGCGTTTTGATAAACGAGTTAAGTTACTACACTGAAAATAGAGAGATAAATGTAGACTTATAAATGTTGAAACTCTCAAATACAAAGATGATTGTAACGGGTGCAAGGTGTCGGAAGGTAAGGGTCCAATCTCACAGCCTGAGTGTTCCACACAATCCCGAGATATAATTCCTGCCCCTCCTTATTTTTCTTCCCGCGTGTACAGTGCTCGATACCGCGAACACAAATACAGTCCCGAATCAATTTATATGAATATGTTTATAAACCACCGTTGGAAGCAATATCCTCAGAAATTTTGTATAATAGTGCGGTACAAAGTGAACCCACTGTACATGAGGTTTTATCAAGTAATGAAATACATCGGAAAATCTGTATTTTCTCCCAAAAATGATATTTCCATGTCTCCCAAATTTCTATTCATTTCGAACTTGGAAATATCACAAATCCTGAGAGCCTATGTTATTAATAGTTGCCGAAAATTATAGAATGCCTCTGATGTAATCATTTTCACAAACATGATTGAACGACTTTTATTGTTTATGTAGCAAATTATTACCATATAGCACAAAAACTTCCTTCGATCAAATGCAAAACTATGCACCCGCCGCGCGCTCACAGAGAGTTTTTCAACTTTGCGCGACTACTCCTCGAAAACTATTGGTCTGAGAATTCTTTAACTTTGTATACCACCAAAACGAGTTTTTCTTCAAATGCTCGATTTTGGTACCTAATTTGCATATTAAAGATGATTCCATGTCTCTGTAGTATTTACATTTTTGATATGTTATTTCTGACCTCAAAATAAAGCTGTTCAGAGAAAGAAACCACTGACTCCTCAATTTTTAAAAAAAATGAAATTCTTTCGTTCTGTCGCCTGGCCTATTATATGAGTTGGGATGCACTTATAATGTCCCTATTATTAACATGTTGATGAAAAAATAATTTTTGTTGCAATGTTTTGAGGGCCAAACTGTATTTTGCCTCTACTTATACAATTTCTATATGACTCTGGATACTTCCACATGATTTACATATATTTAAAATTCCCTCGTAGCTGGTCATTCAGTTTGCCTATTATCTGTCAATTAATCTTGTATAAAGCATTTTATTAGTCGATTTTTTTTTTCTGTACCACTTTCTCGTGCTCCATATTAGGCACAATTCAAGAATTACTAAGTACGAACGTTCATATTTGCATTTTCAAAAGATACTCATCGAATTTCACTACACAAAAAATATAGGTCATGTTATTGTTCGTAAAATAAAAGAATGACATTAAAATTACATAAATGGCGTTTTAAAATCCGTTTAATCAGACCCAATCTAAAAAACATTACTTTATTCGCCTGCGTCGGTAACTACAAACGAGTTTTATAAAAATCGCTTAAAAGCTCGATTTATTCCCAACGAATAACTACAACGCCACAAAAAGGAAGTAATTTATTTAGAACTATGATATAAACGCAAACCGACTCGCTTGGCAACATTAAAAAAATATTTAATTAACTTGACATGGTTCTATCAGAGAAATTCTACTAGAAAAAGAGGATTAGTATTAAAAGATGAGAGTATGCAAATTAGGTGCAGTCTAGCTCGTAGCTGTGGGTTGAAAATCACTAAATTTAGTAACATCCGTAACTGTACATAGAAGAAACTAAAATAATAACGGCGCGGCGGCGCGTGCGATTTGTGTAATCTAGCCATAAATCAAACCTACATCTGCTCGATTATCTATTATCTTAACTATTCACATTCCGTAGTCATCTAGTACAGGTACTTAAGACAATAGCGCATCATAAAGTAAAAATTATTTTACAATGCACTATTTACTTATAAGTGTAATGATTATTAATGATGGAAAACAACCGTCCTTGAACATATGGCTAAATCGAAATATGTGACAACTAAAATAACTATTTAGATTCCTCTTCTTATTCAAAGCCCATATATTATCTAGTTGGCCTTCCTTTGCTGTATGGTACGTCTAACACCTTCACATCATCTGTCGTGGTTGGCTGTTAAGTCAACGGTTTTACCGACGTTCCACTTCATCAATTTCTTGGGCATATCAGTCCAATATTTTAGAAGAGATCCTCTTCGTTGCTTGCCATCTGGTTTTCCCTGACTCATTTATAGTTTTATGTCGTTCCTTTTCCGGTATATATCGCTAAACAGAATTGAGAGATACCAATAATTTCATATTCTACACTCTTTCTCCCTTCTGTCTTCTTCAATTTAAATTTATACCTATGATAATAGACAAGGCTATAGCAGGACATTTACGATGAGAAGATATAAATACTATGTAGTTGCCGCGTATGTTTTTAATACTTCATGAAACTATAGACATCTCGGATAATTCTTCTTTAAACCATCAATAAATTAAAGTAGAAATGCTTGTCTTCAATATAGCTGTAATAAATTTACAAGAAACTCATAAAGAAAACATATTTTAATTTAGAAGTACATAGTAATAAAATGAGAAATTAAAGTAAGTATTTTTAAATTATAATTAGAAATGTGTACCATCATTAGTTATTTAGAGGTGCGCCAAGCCTCGCTGATGGAAGTGCTATTAATTCCAAGTAAAATGGTATTTTAATACATTATTCGCAGTTGATTTTTATTTTTTTACCGGCAGCACTTTCAAAATGTGAGCAAATTCTTTCTTGCTTTTTTCTTGAAACGAATTCCACTGTTGATGCAGAAATAAATAAAAGAAGTTAGCGGAAATAGGCAAATAAGCTGGCATACTTTTAAAAGAATAGTCTAGAAGCCAATGAACATTTTTCCTTACGCCATCTTCAAATTCAAATAACTATTACTGCCACATTCACGTAATGAAATAGTTAATTTTTTTCAAATACTTATGCTTAGAATATCATGAAATGTCGAGATTTAAAGATTGATCAAAGAAAACTTCTGTCTGTCTGTAACTTTCTTTTGTACGCACGATTGTTCTGGAACGGTTTACAATATTGACTTGAAATTTGGCACACCTATGTATTATAATGAGATCCACATAGATTATATTTAGATATTACTCAGTTAAAGGTTTTCGGGGTTAATGAATATAAATAAGTAAAACAAGCAATAAGAGTTTTTTTTTTTTTAGATTACTCTGAAGGAGCAGGCGATTGGCCTTCACCCACTGCGACCTATAAGGTCTATTGTAGTACTCCTTTTCGTGTGCCTCAGGGCTCCCCATCCAAACATGGTCTTCCTAGACTTCGAGTCTGTTGATAAGGGCCCCCAGGCACGGTTATCAGCCTCTGTCTTTCTCTCGCCGAGCCGCCTCAGTCCAGTCAATCTTTTACAGCTCAGCATATGGACTGAGATATCCAGCGAGTACTTGGGTCACCATTCCAAGCGCTGGACGCGACCAACGTTGCTTAACATCGCTGATCGAATGCCGGCGCCTAGATCGGAGCCCGTACAGAGAGCCGTCAATAAGAATAGAGAATTTAAAGTATGTACTAGAAGCCAAGGTCTCAAAATTTTTTGGCATCAGCCACCCCACTATCACTCCCACTATCACTCCCATTACCACCCCCACCCTATTATTAAAGGGAGTAAAAAATAAAATTTTGATTTAGTGTGTATACATGAACTCAATTTTTTTTAGCATGTCATCCGATGTGGCATATTGTTATAAAGAAAACTTAGAATTAGCGATTTTTTTTATTTCAAATTTCAAATTTGGCAACCTAATGAGTCTGTAGGGGAGACCGGTGTCAATTGTAACAAAAATTGTTTAAACATTTCTGCTGAGCCAACCCTTCTTAATTTTTGATTGGACATTTTTTGAAAGAAATGTGTAATGTTTTCACATACTAATCCCAATTTTATAATTGGCCTGTCAATGATCGTCTTATAACTTAAAATTTTATGACATATCAGCTGTTACTACTGACACCTATCTGGTGTCAGTTGTAACAGGACGGGTGTCAGTTGTTACAGATAATACCAAACAAAAATAAACGAGGTTTGACTAAAGAGACAGTCTCCCCGTCTTCCTCGTCCTCTTCAAATGAGACGCTCTCATTAACAATTTTCTTTTTCTTAGCCCTCTTAGGTTTGACTAAAGAGACTTCCTCATCTCTTCCTCATCCTTCCAATGAGACGCTCTCATTAACAATTTTCTTTTTATTAGCTCTCTTAGGTTTGGCTACTGAATTTCAGAGGCCCCTTTTTTTTGTAATTATCTGTTTCCATCAACAATTGTTTCTCAGGAGTATCAGTATAAATTGCTGTTTTTCCTTTGACCCTCCTCCCCTTCGTGGGTTTCTGAACGTCGCCCTTTGAGAAAAGGCCTTATTGCATCTAGTGTTTTATGAGAAATTGCTTTTTTGACTACAGATGACTACAGATGTAGTCGGTGTAGTCAATCGTAGATGCGCTTGGCTCTGTTTCTGGGTCGTAATCGTTTATAAATTCCAGTTCTATTTGGTTTTTACCAGTCTTTGCAGTTGAGGTGTGTAGATCCCTTTGTGGTGCATCGCCATCTTCCTGACTGAAGGGCCTATCGGTTACACTTGCTGGTGCAAAGTCAGCATCGTTGAATATTTTCCGGTTAAAGGGGAAAACTCCCGTACAACTAAAGCCAGATTGAATATTTCGGGGTGTAGAAGCTGCAATGAGGGCCTGCTTGGCTATGGACGGTAAATCGTAAATTGTAAGATGCTTTCCAGGGTGGTTTCTCATTCACTGATCAGCATAGGTGTTAAGGGACTTCTTAAATGGGCCGTAAATTCCTTTGTCCAAAGGCTGAAGCCTATGCGATGTATGAGGGGGAAAAGTTAAGAGTGTTATGTAATTTGCCTTGCAAAAATCTATCACGGGGATAGATATGTGTGATGAATGATTATCCGGTATGAGCAGAACTTTGTTGGTTTCACTGGGATTTGCATGTTTCGCAAAGTGCTTCACGAAAATTAAAAACTCAGCTTCTTGCATCCATCCCGATTTGTTTCCAGCACCTATGCATCCAACTGGGCCACCTCTCACAAAGTGGTCCTGGAATTTCAACCGAGGAAAAACGAACATGGTTGGTATTGTGTTGCCAACAGCGTTTATAGCCAGACACATGGTCACTATAGTTCCCCTTTCCTGCGATGTGATTGATCCTACTTGTTTTGTGC
The DNA here is from genome assembly GCA_936432065.2 of Rutpela maculata. Lineage (NCBI taxonomy): Eukaryota > Metazoa > Arthropoda > Insecta > Coleoptera > Cerambycidae > Rutpela > Rutpela maculata. The sequence goes on along the minus strand of OW386289.2, from coordinate 53,844,492 downwards.
CTTTTTTAGCAATAACTTTGTTTGGCTTCTGCACAGTTGTGATTCCCATTTCATCAGCATTATAAATATTTTGTGGCTCATAGTGATATCGGTTCATTACTGCAGATAAGTTATCGAAAAATTTGTTTACATTTACTCGGCTGAAATTCATGGCCCTATTAAGACTTGTAGCTTGTGGTGTCCGCAACGACAGTTCTGAATTCCGCCTTAAAAATGCTGCAAGCCAATCTTCACTAGCAAGCTCGGTTTCGTTCCAACTTATTTCGGCTACCAAACTGAAAAGCTAGTTTTCCCAGATCTTTCGTGCTTAATCCAAAATATAGGTCAACTGAAGTTTTGCAGTACTGGACAAGCTGTTTTTCATTTTCGTCATTAAATACTCGGTTGTGAGGTTTATAGCTATAGCCTGTGTTTATTTTTTTATTTTGACGCAAGGCATTTATTTACCAAACGGTTTAAGGTAACATGGCACATTGCGTAGTCCCTTGCGACGGCTCTGACTGATAACTTGGTATCGATGACTTTTTTTTCCGCTTTCTCGTAGATTGTGCGAGGGATTATTCCCTTTTCAGTTTTTCTCGGCCTTGATTTTACCATTTTTTACGAAGTTACTAAAATAAATAAAGAACAATATTATGTATTACGTTTTTCAAAATGTCGTCAATTGTAACATGTTACAATTGACACCGTTTCATATGTTACAATCGACACCATGTTGATATTTCTGATTTACCAATGCCTGCACGATACATGCTTTATAACCTATAAAAAAGTTGGCGCATGCAATAGACAATTAAGGCGGCATGTATTAATAGGCTTTAACCAAATTTGGAATAAACATAATAATCTAGGTTGTATACCGAAAAATATTTGTGAGTAGAAACTTACATTTTATTGCAATAAACACAAATCTTCTAATAACACCAGCGCTAGATGCGTCACGTCAACAAATGTGTGGTCGATTAAAGAAATATGTATTATCTTTGACTTGATGAAGGCGGTTCATCACTTTCTCCAAAGATGGCTCCAAAATCGACCCTGTTACATTCGACACCTGTTACAATCGACATCGGTCTCCCCTACCTAATTTTGTGAAGAAACTCTTATTCTCGGATTTAACTTGAGAGGCATCAGTGTGTCATATTTTACTTGGAATCACTCCCATACAAAATTTAATTTAGGACTGATTTAAATCGTTTTTTTTTTTAAACATGGATCTCTGAAAAGTGCATTCTTGTGATGATACATCAAATTTTATGAAACCTAAAAGCTTGACCTACTGCGCTCTTTTCTTGGGGTGAAAAATGAAGAAGTCTTATCAGCGATTTTTAATTCAAATTTAGTTCTCCACCGAATTGGGCAAAATTTCGAGAAAAAATACTTACTTTTGGATTTTTCCCGTAAGAAATAAGAATTCTGAAATTGCCAGTGGAAAATCCACTGTTGTACGAGATTGTGTATTTAAAAGAGTTCCTTGACTCAAACAACTGATAAAGACATGTTTAATTGTCAGTTTGTGTAGGTTTACTTATTTAAACTTCTGCTTCTAATAATAATTATACCACGCAAGGGTTGTGTACTGTCCTGCGCAAAAAAATGGGACAAGTCTTATAACGTATTTTTGCTAAAATCTAGTTGGGTACATCTAACTTTAATTTTTGTGACATTGTCAGTTATTTGTCAAAATTCATTGCAAGTGTGCAAATAGAGACAGATTTACATTAGAAAAAAATAGTGGTCCTATTTTTCTTTGTTCATAACAGTACGGGTATAATTAAAACATTGATTTCTCTAAAGTGATGACATTAATCGGTGGATGATTTGGATATCTTATAAATTATCGAGCTGATTCTCTTGATGATCTCGCATTATCAACAACAATTTTAATAATACCTAGATAACTCAACTTTTGCGCGGCAATAATTATTATTACAATCAGAAAATAAAAAAGTAACAGTTGACAAATAAGCATTCTTTTTTCAGTTGTTTGAGTTAAGGCAACCTTTACATTAGAAATACACAATCCCTTGCAAAGGTGGATTTCATTGGCAATTTCAAAATTCTTATTTCCTACGGGAAAAATCCAAAAATAGATATTTTTTCACGAAATTTGGTACAACTCCATTCAGTGGAGTACTCAGATTTGAAATAAAGACATTTCTATTAAAATTTATTCATTTTCTGCCAAAAAAACGCAATAGGCCGAGCTTGTACGTTCGATAAAAGGTAATGTACCTCAAGAATGCATTCTTCATTAAAAAAAAAAACAATCTAAATTGGGCCTAAAATAAACTTTTTATGGGGGTAGTTCAAAGCAAAATAGGACTGTACATATATCGGAATTAACATTTTCTCTGGTGACAACAGCGTCAGATGTACATAACTTTTTTAATAATGGCGCGGGCAGCGTACGGCATTCTGCGTATTTTTATGACAATCATTTTTAATGACTTAGAAGTTCATAAATTAAAGATTTAAATAAAAAACTAGAATCAACATTATACTCTTCATCGAATTATTGAACTTTTTATATAATCGTTATACATTCTATGGGATAGTCTTTGCAATTTTTTCGTAAATGATGTTAGTTTTAAACATTTTTTATTTGGATAGATTTTGGTTGGTAAAACATTTCTCAGTATAACTTAAAGTAAAAAAAAAGGTAATCATATTCAACCTACTTGTGTTTCGAATTGGCGACCCTTAGATTACGAGTCAAAAGTTAACTTAGAGACCATCACTTTTTAATTTCTATTGTACACATATGTGCAATAACTTACTGTTCAAATTCCAATACAATCGGACTTTTGTTTTTTAAGTAATCATCCGTACAAGAAAGTGACGGACGAGCAGACGGATGAACATTTTGAAGATTGTTCAGATTTCGTTCACTAACAAAATAATATCAAAATTTTTAAAGATATTTCACATAAAGAAAATTATCATTTCCATTTCAAAATGTCGTAGGAAAATGTTTAGTAGCTCTCCGACTATGATTTTATTGTACAATATAGAATCTGACTAAAATTGTTCTCCCTTAGAAATTCTGTGATGTAAATAACTTTGAAATATGTGTCGCTAGATATCGTCAAATTACAACAAGAGCAGATGCGTAAAAAATAAAAAATATTAAAGTCAAGAACCCAATACTGTCTTACTATTTCCTTATTAGCCTTTCAATGCCAGTTTGTATCGTAATTGCAGAGGAATTAGATAAACTGACATCGAAGGTTAGTGTCAAAAATGCCACTGCCGATTAAAATAAACACAGATAATTTTACGGAATGGCGGCAGTAAAATTAAATATATACAATTATGAACACTAATTGCATAATTTAATATTATAATTAGTTTTATGCAAGAGAGAGAATGCGTAAGACGCAATTCAAGAACCTGTCCGCACCTGGTATAAACATAGGCGTAGTTGGATAATCCAAAAATTTTGGTATATATCAGAAATGAAATGCTGACATTGCATTAAGTTATAGCAAGCATACCTATAGGCCGTTCTGCAAATTAACGAAATACTAGAATGCGGTTGCCATAGGCGTCCACCGATTACTGATAAATATTGTAATCGAAATATTTCATGAAAATTGAAAATATAAACATTTTGTGGATTCATTTCAACTAGCCGAGACAAAAATATAAGAATTAGCGAATGACTAGTCCAAATTTTGAGAAGAAATATCAATCTGCTTATTTATAAACGACTGAGACGCAAGAACTAACGTTTGGCCCCAAATACAAGTAATTTTTTTAGAAAAATGTTAGATATTTTGCCTGTTTTCATAATTCGTTAATCGTTTTTGGTTTGATAAAAAATCCACAGAGATATTTGAATTTGAAATATAATTTTGAAAATTATAAACGAATTTCAAAAAAACAGTTTAAATGAAGATATAATTTTTTTTCTCTTAATACCATTGTAAAATACATATTTTGAAAAATGAAATGTCCTCCTACGAGTCGATGCACTTAAACAATAAGCGATGAACATTTTGAAATTATTATTGATTTTTAGCCCTTTGAATAAATATTTTGCGCTAAAATTTAACAAAAAGGTTTAGTTCACCAACTTTTGTTAAAACTAATGCATTATTGTATTATATTTCTTAAACTGTGAGAAAAAACAATTTTCAGTGGTTTTATGTTTTTACAAATTAAAATTTTTGCGATACGTTTACTAGGACCGGAGATAATAAGAAAAATAGCAGAAAATTTCACTGTTGAAAAATAAATTTTTAAAATTTCACAAGAAGCAATGGACCGATTTAATCCAAAACGGCTCATAGCACTTATTATTATAAATAACACATAAAATTGCTGCAGCCAAATAATTCCATCTAAAATTTATTTTGACTCCGCTAATATTCATGAGACCACATACTACAGTTCGAAAAATCTAACTCCGTATTGTATAATGAAAGATGAGACAGTCTTTGCTGTATAAAGATGTTGCAGATGAATGTTCAAAAAAGCATATGCAGAGCAAACAGAGATGTTTGTAAGCAGCGAATCTATTGGTAAATATATGATTGTTGCAACTGTTTGCAATGTTATATATACCTCAATAAATCAAACGATCGGATCATAACGCTGCGCTATTTAGGAATATATCAATATTTATACTACAAAGTACAGTATAAACAGTTCCAGAACTTGCTTATAGATATTAAGTGCAAGGGTAAACTTGGTAGTCTGAATTTTATGCAAACTACAAAAATTATTAGTCCATATTTATTTATTTAATTCCACTGACATTGGTACTTCTGTCAACTAAACTAATTGCTTCAATTTTCAAATGTTTGCACTTTTTTTCCTCCACATACTGAAAAAACCGCTGCCCAAGGAATCACTACTTCCACATCCAAATTTTGTACGTGGAAATAATTGTTTATGGAACTTTAATAATATAATATTTAAAATTCTCTACCCCAAAAACCTATAAAACGATACCCCACATCGGTAGTGAGGTGGGGGTGGTGATAGGGGGTGGTAGTGGGGGTGGATGAAGTAAAAAAATATTTTGAAGTTTCTGGTTCTTGTACACACACTAAATCACATTTTTTTTTCATCCCCTTTAATAATGTGGTGGGGGTGGTAATGGAGGTGGCTAATGCCAAAAATTTTTTTGAGACCTTAGCTTCTCTTTAATATACTAAAAACCAATTTTCTGGACTCTTACCTGCTTAATTTACCTATTTACCCCAAATTTACCCCAATTTACCCCCAACCCTTCGATGGAACAAGATGAAAATATAATCTAGTTCCAGATCACGTTAAAATACATACGTGTACCAAATTTCAAGTCAATATCTTAAACGGTTCCAGAGTAAACGTGCGCACAAAAAAAAGTTACAGACCGACAGACAGAAATTTTTTTTAGCTCAAACTTAAAATCTCGACGTTTCATGACATTCTAAGCCTATTTGGACAATAAAAATTTTTAAAAATTTTTTTGTCGTTACTATACTTCCACTGGATGTGGAAGTAATTATAACGTATACCTGTCCAAAACAAAGTCTAATATTTCGAGGTCATGGGTGTCTCTGATACTCTCTCAAATATAAGTAGTTCTTATATCTAGTTAGTAACAACTCTAATACTTCTTTTCAGAAATCAGACGTGCCTCAGTGCTCACTTCTTGGGCTACAGTTCTATGACATTTGTAGCAATGGTTTGTTGGTATGGTGCATATTACATATGATATAATAACGCACAGTAGTAAGTTCATCAAAGTTATCGAAACTAATAGCAGTAACCTGCAATTTTCACTACCATAACACACGGAAGTTGTTATGAAAATATAAGTTTTCGACTGGAGATGAGGAAAAAGTTTCAGTAGTTGATTCAATATGTGTTCGGAAATGCTATACTTCCATGAGTGACTTTTCTAACGACTGCACAATTGCATGTTTAATAAATAATTTTTTTGGGTTTCTGCCATGCACGTTTTTGAAATAGTTTTTTAGTTCTCATACCGGCATCGGCAGGGAGACAGTCAGAATTGCAGATTGAGAAAATTGAAAAATCTTAATTTTAGCAATCCACGTCATCTCCTTTTAATTTATATAGATAATAATACTGTATCCTTGGCCTGGGCAGTTACATTCTGTTTTTATTAATATCATGGGAAATTCGTTGACATGAAAAGGCTCATGGTGGAAGGACAGTCAAATGCACATTGGCTCTTCATCAAAAAATTAGGCTTTGGTGAAAATAAAACTGTGAACTATGAAATCATGTCATAGTTCACGGTTTTATTTCACAGAACAGTTGAAGCGTTGAGAAGATGGAGATAGCTACGTTCCTAGGTATGTAGATCCTACACAACTAGGTAGTACAGCAAAGGCTTTTATGTGGCGAACACACTTTATTATCTGTCTATCATGTACTGGGGATAGACCTCAGCAATGTCAGTGGGTAATGGATGGTTCCTGTATTTGTTCAAATATGTAATCCCTTTCCAGACAGCCTTAACTTTGCATATTGTCTAATATGTATGGTGTGTTTATATTATGTCATTTTTGTTAACCAGATTATTAAGTTAGTCTTACAACATGTGACTAATACTATACATTTCGCTTTGCTTCCTGTCAAATAACGTATTGTTTGAGACGCAGATAGAGCACTTGAATTACAAAGGAGTATAGATAGGATTATCATAAACATACCGTGGTAACGTCAAATAAATATTTATTGATCTGTAGACATATACATTATCTTGTTTATATCTGTATAATCAAGCAAAATCTGGAAGAACATACTTCCCAAACTTCCTAAAAAAAAATTGAATTAATAATTGAATTAATTGCCCTCATGTTGCAACTCCCTTTTTGCAATTCGATTTTTTTTCAAATATTTCCCACCAATGTTAACATGTAGACAATGCAACCAGAAATTTTCAGAATATTGGTACGTTATTTTATTTACAGACCATTATGCGTCGTGAGCAAGAAGATAAAGAATTATTACCACTCCTCACTCCAAACTTTTCTACAGTATTGAGGATTCCTTAATGTTCAGTATAGTTTAAGAGCTACCATTAATTTGGTAAGGTAGTGAGCTCCCGCCTTCCGCTCGGTAACACGAAAGTATAGGTTAAATAAACACTTTTTTTTTATTTGGCTCTTAGCCTTACGCGCAAAGTGTCGTGGGGTAGGGAAGAGGGCAAAATTTTTATCGAACTTCCGATCGAAATGCTCAGTATTACTTACTATACGTATTTGACATAGCGAAAAAATAAATGGAAGACGCCGCAGACTTTTGTCGGCGCGTGTGCGCGCGTGCAAAGTTCAAAAAAGGACAAAAAAAAATTAGCGAGCTCCTTTACTAAACTTGGCGGAAATGGTACATTTGGATGTCCTTTTTTCAAAAACAACATGACAGACAATTCTATGTTATACGTTTGTATCTGTTGCGCGTAAAACATTTAATGTTAAATTATCAATTCTCATTCTGATTATGAAAAGTAAAAATCCATACAAATCTCGGAGGGTGATTTGTTATTTTACGCATACTCGTCTTAGACATAAGTCTATTTTAAATTATTTAAATCGTTAAACATCTACCCCAAACGGGAACAAGGAACCAATTTGAGAATTAGCGCTAAATAAAAAGACAAATGTTTGTAGAAGAAATTAAAGAAAAGAAATTATTCATACTTAGTTTCATTAATAAAATTCGGAATTGCCTTTTTAATGTTAGTATTATAATACAATTAGTAAACATTGCCTAAATGTGTTAAGTGGTATTTATACTATTTTTAAAATAGAAATTTTGATAGCAACTTGCCCGTAACTAGGACGTTTGGACCTGCCCTACAGTGACGCCTCTGGGTCCATTTCGTGAGGAATTGGGTCATTTATTTTATTTTAATTGCAGCCAAACCGCTTCTTTTAATTAACTGTAATATTTGTGCGCTTGTTTGGAATTTGATAATGAAACAGTCAATTAAAGCATTTAAAATAATTTAATCATATAACCAGTTATCAGCATCCCAATAAAGCATATCTGTCGTTGCTAGTCAAGCTCAGTTTGTTATATTTAGATTTTATTATCCATCAATCAAGGACTTATGAATGGTAATGTAACACCAATTTATGTTTTATGGCTTATAAACCACCCAAATTTATGCATATATGTATATTTACTCTCGCCGTCTTGTTCTCAGTGAAATTTACAACTAAGGAGTTGTTCCTATTTTTTTTCATTCCTCATTAACCGACAGACAACAGAGGCGTTGTTTTCGACTTTTCTTTCTTAAACATCCAATGATTTATTTACCGAAAACAAAATATTTGTTTAATCGAATCGAATATTTAAATAACAAATAGTTGACACCGTTAAGTCCCTTTATCATCAATGAAAAAGAAATCGTGGTGTGAAAACAGGTATAGTTGGTTATAATAAAACACTTATATAAATAATGTGTCTTTTCGGCATAGGACCATGATATCAAAAATGACGTGAATACCTGAATTACGGCCTGAAATATGTATTTTCTAATATAAAGGAGTCAAATTAGGACGTAAAAATTCGACTTAAAAATGTGAATTGTCTGGTCAGTGTTTTTGTTTTAACGTGTTCGGGGGATCAACTTAAGTTCGCAGTTCAGTTTTGCAGTTTCTGCATATTGTTTATTTAAACAATTTAATTTTTTAGACCGTGTTTTCCTTCGGTTTTTTTTTGAATATCTCGAAATCTATAAGACCGTATAATGCTCGTTATGAGCTGTACAATAAAAGTACATAAACTATAATTTATTCCAATTATTATCATTATTTAAAAAAAATTGAATATTGCAAAATTATGAGTTTCTAAACAAATCACTGTTCTTTAAAAAATAATAGATAATATTCAATGAAATTTTTGAGAAACATAGATCTTATAAAGTACAATAACCACTTAAAATTTCAAATCAATATGATTATTAAAACGGCTAAAAAATACAATTGTTGCTAAAACTTTTCACCCTTGTGAAATCCTGCCATCAAAACCAAGAAATGTGTACGATGGCTCAAATTGTAGTTTTTGTAAGTACTTTAAGATCACGGAGAGAATTTTTTTTTTTTTTTCAAATTGAAACCCTTTTTATTGCAGTTGTTTATAATTTTCGAAGTTGTAGTTATAAACAAATTCAAATAACTCTCTGGTTTTTTTATGAATTCAAAAACGGTAAATGAGTAATGAAAATATATTAAAAAAGCCAACTCCAAAACAAAATTTAATGATCTACTTGCATTTGGGGCAGAGATACGTTAGTTTTTACGTTTAGGTCACTTATAAATGAAAAAATCGATATTTTTTATTAAAATTTGGACTGGTAATTCTCCAATGTCCGTTATTGGATTATATGTAGCTTTGAATTATCTTCAAATAGCAGGAATAAAATAATAAGCATTGGAGAATAACAAGAAAAAATATCGATTTGTTTATTTATAAGTGACCAAAACGTAAAAACTAACGTATCTCAGCTCCAAACGCAAGTGGAGCATTAATTTTTGTTTTCAAAAGTTGGCTTTTTTAAATTACTTTCATTACCCGTTCAACGTTTTTGATTTCATAAAAAAACCAGAGAGTTACTTGAATTTGTTTATAATTAAAATTTTTAAAACTATAAACTGCAATAAAACGGGTTTAAATTTAGAAAAAGAAATGTTTTTCTCCGTGATCTTAAAGCACTTATAGAATGCTACAATTTGAGTCATCGTACACATTTCTTGGTCTTGATGGCAGGATTTCACAAGGGTGCAAAGTTTTAGCAACAATTGTATATTTGAGTCTTAGTCATCATTTTGATTTGAAATCTTAAGTGGTGATTGTGCTTTGCAAGAGCTATATTTTTCAAAATTTCATTGAATATTATCCATTATTTTTGAAAAAACAGTGATTTGTTTAAAAGCGCATAATTTTGCAATGTTAATTTTTTTTAAATAATAATAACAATTGGAAGGAATTATAGTTTATATACTCTTATAGTACAGCTCAAAATGACCATTTTCCTGCTTTTTATTATTTTCCATAAGACTTATAGATTTCGAGATATTCAAAGAAAACCATGGAAAATGCGATCTAAAAAATTAAATTGTTTAAATAAGAAATATGCCCACCTCGCAGAAACTGCAAAACTGAACTGTGAATTTAAGATAACCCCTGATACGTTAAAATAGAAAAACTGCCCTGACCAGAGAATTCACATTAAAATCCTAATTTGACTCCACTAATAGCCAATACACTAAACTCAAATATCTCAAGAAATTTATTTTCTTAAACTTTGATTATATTAAGATAGAGAATTTCGATTCGTGAGGTTCGGTAAGGAACAATTAAAGTCAGTTTTGAGCTAATCTATATACGGTGCACAGTGGGTAGAAATTCAGATTTTTGGTCAAAAATATGCCTACAAGTCAAATCTCAACCGATTTGAATGACTGTACTTTATTGTGATACTGCTTAATATTTGATATCCAATTCGATGATCTCCAATAAGCATACTAAAACCAACCTTTGTATATTGCTCGAACATGGTAAGATATACAGCCACACACACACACAAATCTGAACTCGAGATGAAACATATAATTTCCGACCTTTTTTGGGTAGCAGAGGTCACGATTACAACGTCAGTTTTCCCCTTACACGTCAGAAAAAGTGGCAAAGTTTTACATGCGTGATCAGGACAGTCACATTTCGAGGTGAAAATCAAGGTGGCAGACATGGCTTCCTAAAAACTGGTGAAAACAGGCTAAAAAATGGAAAATATTTTTTTCATCTTAACCTCTAGCAAAATTGATTAAATCTAGCCCGTGGATGCTCCCTTCGTCCCTCCAAAGGGATGCGCGGAATGAAGCTGTGGGGATAGGGGTTAAAATAATATTAAACGATATTATACAGGGTGATTCGCGAAGATGCGCCATAGCCTAATGGCAGCACTTCAAGGCGAGTCTAGTCTAGGTCACCAACGAAAAAAATGTTTTGACCACTGCTTAAGAAGATACAGGGTGTTTTGTGCGTTTGGTCTGAAAATTCAAGGGTTGGACGTAATCGAATGAAATTTACCAGTAACATTCCTCAGCTGGGACTTGTCAGATTCGCTTATTTGGTTTTGGAAAATCCAGGACCGGACTCGGAAGAAATCTGCCCTCCTGGTTTTTGACAAAAATGTATATTTTTCTATCGCATTTCTGAAAAACTATTAGCGAATTCGGAAAGTACAGAAGAAATGCTGTCAGAATAGCGATTCAATTTTGACGTTTCGGCAAAAGAATTTAGCGCATTACGACTAACACTTTGACCACCACCACCACCACCAGGCATTATCTATGGAATGGTTTCATAGAGTCTATTCAAATGCTTCAGATCCATATCCCTTCTAAGACTTCACATAATACATAGCAAAAAACCTTCCTACCTAGTCGATAAGAAGAAGAAAAAGCAATAATAATAAATTATACTTAAGCTAAGATTGTTTTGATTAAGAAAGATACTTACACAGTTTGATTTTAAAATTGAAATTGAAAATAATAGAATTAGAATTAAAATACATAGGTTATATATCTATCATTACCTTAACAATAATTATTTTGACAGTTTTATTGCTAGCAGAGGTTTTGTTTATAGTAGAATTTTGGTAGCAGTACATTTACAATTTCCAATTTGATCAATTTATAACTTTTGATATTAAATCTAACCTTGGTAATTCCTAGGGCATTTTCGTATTTTCCTTCAATTTTTTTGTAGCAAATTCTAGATAAATTTTATTGTTTTTGTCTAGAGTCACACAAGTCAAAGTGTTAGTAAATATTGGCATCTTTGCCTAGTCATTTACTTGAACAAACGTTAACTATTATTCGTGTCCTTCATTTTTTCTATTATCAAGTAGTCTCTCATAACTGCCTACTTTTTATGTGAATACCTGGACCACTTACCATCCAGAGAAAGCACAAGATAGGAACCCGTTATTGTCAACGTCAATCAAAGTTACTTAAGCCGACCTATCTCAGTAGCTAACATCTGTAGTATTTTGGTCAGAAATAATTAATGTAAACCAGTTGATATTTTCACTTTAACTTTAACTTTTGAACATTTTTGGCAATTTCTTATAATTTGTTTTTCTTCATTTAACATAACTTCATTTAAACACTGTAAAGAGATTGTATTTTTACCCTAATTTATTAATCATATTGTTTTTTAAATACCTGAGCTTGATTGTGTCCACCTCTAAAAATTCACAGAATATCACAACTTATTTGTTTTGTTTTAGTTTAGAAATAATGTTGAATACGCTGGTGCCTAAAACTAGTTTTTTAAATGACTCGAACCTCGACACAGCTTAGCTGGTTGTTACGTTTCGTTCACCTTTGGTCTTCAGTCGCCAACGGGAAGAAAAGGTAACGTTGCAAAGTGTTATCACATTTATGTGTGCATGCTTTTTCTAGATTATACCCATAATCCATTCAGATTTTATCATTTTAGACGGATATATTAGATACCATCGTTCGGTAAGTACGACCTTGTATTTTTCTTGCTGGATAGGAAAGTTTTTTGCTATGTACTATGTGAAGTCTTAGAAGGGATATATACTCTTTGAAACCATTCCATAGATAATGCCCGGTCAAAATGTTACTCGTGATGCGTTAAATTGTTTTGTGATTTTTTTGCCGAAACGGTTGCTGAAACGGTACTTTCCGAAATCGCTAATAGTTTTTCAGAAATGCGACAGAAATTGTATTTTTTTGTCGAAACGAGGAGGGCAGATTTTTTTCTAGTCCGAACCTGGATTTTTTAAAACCAAGTAGGCCATTCTGACAAGTCCAAGCTTAGGAATGTTACTGGTAAAGTTCATTCGATTGCATCCAACCGATGCAGAGATATAAATAGTGATGGGGTCATTCGAATGAAAATAATCGATGTATTCGATTATTAAAATATCTCGAGATATTCGAGAACTTTCCATAAATCATTCGAATGACCGACATTCAAGCATCATCGAAATTCGAGCATTATCGAAATTCGAGCACGAAAGTTCATTCCATCGCTCGGCCTGTCACTCGGGCGCTCGCTGCTCGAATACCTCCTATTATTCGAATGACGAATGATTCATTCATTGCTCGGGACTAGGGCAGTAATTGTTACTGAACATACAACCTCTATGCATTTTATTTTATTTCATTTTTACTGGTGCTGCCCTGTTGTGCTGTTAGCATGTGCTATGTGTACGCCAAATAGGTATAAAGAAATAAAATACCTGTACTTACGCATAAAGTTCAAACAAAAGTTATATAACTGTATCTCTTGAGTATAGCGTAATCAGCGTATTCATCCACGCTAATATGTAATACGCAATACGCATGTGACACTGCAATACTATATACTATATTATCCCCGCGTCGAAATACAACAGCTCTCGCTGAATCTGAGATCCAAGACTTGAGACAGACCGAGTTGCCCGAATCATCCGAATGAAATCATTCGAATGATATTTTGATTATTAAAATCATTCGAGTACCAAGAATTCGATTTTTTGAAATCATTCGATTATTCCCATCACTAGATATAGAGCTCTTTGAATTTTCAGACCAAATGCATATAACACCCTGTATCTTCTTAACCAGTGGCCAAAACATTTTTTTCGTTGGTGATCTAGACTCGCCTTGAGGTGCGTACGTAGATATACACGTTATATCACAAAAGTAAGGACAAAAAAATAAGGAAATTTCTATTTATTTAAAGAAGAATAACATTATTTTCTGCACGACCGTATTGAATTATTATATCCCAATTAAAATTATTTAATTTCTACTAAATAAACGAAAAGTCAAAATACAAATACCATATTTGACAATTAGACTTGCCGCGAAATATAAACGTCAATTTTGACTTTTCGTTTATTTAGTAGAATAGTAGATTATATTACTAGGAGTAGAACGCACTCTTTTTTTGTGTTGAGCCCAGGATTTGCGGCTGAGGCGAAGCCGAAGCCGCAAACTGGGCGAAACACAAAAAAAGGCGTTCTACTCCGTGTAATATATACTATTTTTTCTTCAAGCGTATTAAAATGCAAAAATTCATTTATTTATCATAAATGTACAAATATTCTTAGTCTTACATGTTGACACAATATGACAAGTGGCTAGTGGATAGCGCGCCACCGGTGGCTTTCGGTATTAACATTATGTTACTAGTAAAACAATACCCACTGCGGTGGCGTTCGGTACTAACATTTTGTTACTAGTAAAACAATGTCCTACTTCTACTTCTGTTTTTGGTGACATAATTTAAACATTTTAATACGCTTGAAGAAAAATTAAATTATGTATTTTAATTGAAGTGTAATTTAATACGCCCGTTAGGGTGTCCCTTATTTATACTTGATGAAAAAAATTTTTGATTTTTTTCGGTCTCACCCCCCAGAAAGTTTACATTTCATATAAGAATCACTCAAAATTTCAGACTTCTAGACATATTTCTCCCCGTGCCGACGGGACCTAGAAGTTTGTGAAAAGCAATTTTTTTAAATAGAAACTTCAAGGTGGAATTTTTTTCAAATCGTTACTTCAATTAAATATATTTGATATAAAAAGAAGAAAATAATAATTTCAACCCATATGGTTGATATTTACCCTTGCCACCAGAAGCATAAAATTAAGCAAAATAGTGAATTTTTGAAGTAAAAATACATATACGTCACATTCTATTCAATTGCTAAAGCTCATTAATTTTGTTATGCTTTTTCTGGTAATACACTTGGTACACCGTCCCCTTAGAAACCACGTGAGTTGTGAACGCAACTGTGAATTATAAAAACGTTTGCACATAGTTATCTGTATCATCAGTCGGTCGCGTCGATCTGATGATCACATCAGTTCGTCACCACCAAAAATTGTCACCACCTATAAGAATGAAAATACCCGTGACCGTCAAATGCTCATTTCTCTAAATACTTTTCAAAGGAAATATTTGTTGAAATGGCGAATAAAACTGGAAAAACATCAATACGAATGATTGTGAAATTAGAAAACTTGTAGACTGAGATTGTATTAGGCACCTGCGACAAGAATCAAACTGGATGAATCACGTAACTCAAATATTATGGATCTCAATAAAGAACGTAACGATGATAGTGATAAGCTTTGGAAAGTACGTCCAATAATAAAGTTATTCGAATATCGTTGCGAAAAATTGGTAATTGAAGAAAATCTTTGTATTGATGAAGCAATACCGTTTAAGGGGCAACTATCAGTCAAATAGTATATAAGGGAAAGCCAAACCTGCTTTGTGGTAATAGAAATTCACCAGTATCAATAAAACGTCAAAAACCACAGTCCATTTCAGTGGACTATAGGATTCGATAATCTTGGCTATTGGCCAATACATACAAATGGCCATTAGCAGCGCTGTAAACTCGAGACTTGTTCACTAATTCATTGTGAGAAGTGCAACGTGCATCTATGTTTATCTAAATTTAAAAATTGTTTCAAAAATTTCCATGTTCAATAAAATAAAAATAAAATTTTCATATTTAATTTATTTCCTTCTGAACCTGATGGAGTTATTTGCCACTATTCATAAATCTGTCGTGGAAACTAATCTAAATTTGGTTGAAGAGTTACTGAAGGGGTATTAATTAATAATCTATGCCAAAAAATGTTTCTTGCTTATCAAAAAATCGGGGTTGAAAGGGTTAATATAATCATTAAGTATTTTTCTTTACTGAATTTGGTATCTAATTATTCTCACTTTTCAGCGAGAACAATTGACATATTAATTTTAAAAAATACCATGGGTCTAATTTCTCGTTTCAATACCGATTCGGAATTATTAAATCACGATCCAGAAACATGGAGAACGAAAGATTCTTATACGAATGGACGAGAAATATTAATGTCACTTAAAGTTGTCCACAACACTATCGAAAGGTCGGTAAAATTATTGGGGGGTTTCCATGGTCTCCTAACAAAGGCTGAAAAGCAAATTCAATATGTATTGCAATGTGTGCAAGAGCAAAGGAAACATGTATCCAAATTGTAAAAAAGATACATTAAAGCAAATATTTTAATCATTTTGAACAATAAATACTGCATAAAAAAATATGTTTTACTTTCTTTTAAACCTGTGATGATAAAGGTAGGTATGGATCATGGGGATTGATATTGCTTTTACTTTATTTTTATACTAAATAACAGTCATTTGGGGTTATAAAAAATAATTCAAGAGTATATTTGAAAAAATTCCAGTTTGGGGTTTTTCACACCCCCGTCGGCACGGGAAGGGGTTCATCCAGGAGGCTGAAATTTTGAGTGTGTAATTCTTATATCAAATATAAACTTTTTAGGGGGGAGACAAAAAAAAATGAAAGTCGAAAAATAAGGGACACCCTAACGCCCGTGCAAAAAAACAGTATAAGCATCGTGAACGTAAGGAATTGTACCACGGTCTCTGGTCTCCTGTTGACTGGTAAACGTCCCCTACCTTTCTTGATACTTAATATATTATTTAATTTCAATGCAAGAAAGTAGCCTTTCGGTTCAAATTATCACCTAAAATTTGTAGGTCCAGAATTAAAAAAGAGGATTAGAGGTTTAACCTACTACAAACTTTTTTTTACATTTTTTCTTGTATTCAGGCTAGTGTGGAAAACATTCCTGACATATTCTAAAGTGACCTCAGTTTCTTTCAGAAGAATTAGGGGCTCCGCCGGCCCCCCTTTGAAAAATGTTTTTCAAAATATTTTTTTTAATTACGGTTACTGCGGAAAACATTCCTTAATCATCTAAAGTAACCCCAATTTAAAAAAAAAATTAAAAAACAAAGTTAGTGGTTCCACCAACATTATATTTATACCCACTCGCACTGATACATTGAAGATTTATGCAGCTCCTCTAAATTTTGAAAAATCGAATCGAACCTAGTTTTCGTTCAATTCTGGATTTTTAACTTGCGCCTCACACCCAACTCTCTTATGTGAATACATTCGGCTGAAATAAGTATTCCTTTGAATTTCTGGAACCACAATAATTTTTTCCAAGGCCGGCGGAACCTCTAAATACTTTTTAAAAATTCTGAAAAAAACTGATGTTATTCTAGAATGCGATAGCAATGTTTTTCATACTATACCAAAAACATGTAAAAAAAATTAGGGGGTCAGACGGAACCCCTAAACATGTTTCTTTAATTAAAAAAAAAATACGTGATTTTTTAAACCAAAAGGCCTGCGCATTAGCTTGCAGTGAAATTAAAATATATATATATGAACCACACTACTGTATTGGCTTATTCCTATATAGGAAAGTTGGTCAAAGTTACGTCGGAGCGTTTATTTCAATTTCTTTCGACCTTTAATAAACGAAACAAATAATTACACGCTAATACCACATCCTGCATAAAAGTGTTAATTAAACTTATTTCGCATTCTCGACATAGGATTAAGGACAATATTAATTTGAATTGCTAAAAGACCACACAAAAACTGAAAGAACCTCTCATCGAATTTTGAATTTATGATATAAAAAAAATGTCTGTTTTAAACAATTTTTTGTGCTTTCTCCACGTTAAAGAGTAGTATTGACGTTCTAGAAAGGAAAATTAATATAGTTAATGAAACATTCTAGACAATGAACATAAATCAAGTTTAAGGATAGTATAAGTACGCTACAGATATTAATTTTATTGTTCCATGAATGCCCCAAACGGAATTAACATTAATCAAGAATGCCAACCTCAATTTTTTTTGTAATTAGCAGTTACTGCCATAAAACCTTAATTGCAAGTTTGCGATAAAATTGCAGTGAAAATTTTTAATCACGGCGTCCAATTAGTTTCATATATTTTTAGAACATAAGGCTGACAGAATTTTTAAACTATTCTCTGAGTGAGAGAATCTTCCCAGATAAGCTAAAAGTTGTGTATCCTTATCAAATACATAAGGATACACTGGTATGGTCCTCCACAGAGATCATTTTTGGGAGGGTGTTTTTTTGGAGTTATGGTAAAAAAACGAGCCAATCTGACAATTCTGACATCGGATTCGGTTACAGCGGGTCCAAATATATAAGAATATTACTGGTCTGGTCCGCACGACAGAACACTTTTTTTGTTTTGGAGGTGTTTTTTGGGATTAGGGGTGATAAACGAGACAATCTGACAATTCAGCGGGTCCAAATCGCTAAGGATACACTGGTCTGGTCCGCAAACATTATGTTTAGGTCAGTTTTTATCGTACAGCAACCAAAAAAAAAAACACTTAAAAAGTTTTTTATAAGCTTTAATAATCTCCAAAAATCTTTTTGCTGAAAATTGTAATTTTTGAGATATCTGCGAAAACACTATTTTGGGCTGTTTTATTCCACACTACTTTAAAACAAGCTTTTAATAGTAGTTTGTGCAATAAGAGTGGATATGGATAATCCACTAGAGTTGTACAGTTATTAAGAGTGAGCAAAGTGATCAAATCAGAGGGGAGCAGGCGTCAAGGAACTAATATGAAGAGAGATCTTTGTAATAAATAGATTTTAGCTAAAAGCTTTCTTCAATAGAACTGTAATAGTTATTTACTTACAAAAATATCTTTTTTTTTCAGTTCAATAACATGAGCCAGTTCGCTAAAAAATGCTTTTTCCTAGTCAAGACTTTTAGTACAGTGCTTTTTAATAGATGGTGCCACCTACAGCACTACAACAGGGCATCTGCATCATGTAACCAACATAACCTTAAATTTTAAGTTTTTCAAGTTTATTTTCATTTTTAATGTTTGTATACGCATTTTTAGCTTGAAGCCGTACTGACTCCAAGCAAATATCTAAAAATTTTTCAATATTGTTGATTAATAAAAATAGACTGCTAATTACAGGTTAGATTTTCAACCTACAAAAAGAGTCCTATTTTATTAGGGCAAAGTATTTAGAACTTCATAAACATTACACCGAACTAGGGAACTAGATTTTAGTTGAAAATACGGGAACCAGGCAGAAATTTTAATAATAGCTGCGTAATACTCTTAAATCTTAAAAAAGACATATTTTTGAGGTTAACTGTGACCTCACATGCAGATGCCTTATTAAGCAATCCAAACCACGTGACTTTTAACATGGCGTGGTGGGCAAACATCCGGCAAACGTTTGTTTTCATTCGTTAAATGGTTTTTAAAGAGTTCGTTTTTCGGTTGCCTTGGCTACGTTTCCGCGAGTTAATTAAAATAAACCCCATGTTTGCCCACCACGCCATATTGTCAAAATAATTTGACAGGTTGTTAGATTGCCTAATAATAGCCACACTGCCTACCCTTCGCCCCACTTCAGCTTTAGCTTTACCGATGAAATTTTGTGATTGGCGTTGTCTCCTCTTAAACATTAATATTTTACACAAATACACAATGACAATTACTTTGACAGCTTACGCACAACTTGAATTTTTTAAAACGAATAGTTGCCTATATACTTAATACACGAAATGTGGTTGGTCGGTTTCATATCCATCCTAGATAGTATATGAAATATATCCGTTTAATTAACTGGAATTGCCTACTTATTCATTCTACAGACTGCAGAGAAAACAGCAAAGTTACATAAGGGAGTAGAAAAAAATGTTTTGTTACGAGTTTTGTTCTCCATTTGGCAAACTCTTTACTATTTTCACTCTATTTTATGTAACAAACATTTTAATAAATGGAAGCGTTGTTATTTATTGTCTAAAACAATTATCTTAATGAATATGTTGCTTCAACCTAATTTATCTAAACATTAACAGTTAACAAATAATCGTGCGAGCACATTTATTGAGATAACATTTTATAAATTATTCTTAAACAAAATAAAAAACGAAAATCGTGATGAAAGATTAAATTTTATAAATTTTACCTGTCTTTAAAACTATGTTATGTTGTAATCAAATTATTATCTGACAATTTAGAAAACTCTACTGACGGCTCTGGGTAAAAACTGCCCATCAGAGAACATTCAAGTTAAAACTTAAATTATTTACGGTCTACGGTAGGAGCAATTTAAACATTTAAAATTTAGAACGAGCACAAAAAAACAGTCCATCATTCAAAACATTCCAACTTAACAGGAACTGACAAAAGCATAATTATATATGAATATTTAGGTGTAATTTTTTATTTTTCATATCGTAATATTTTATTAAGAGGTGTGTATAATTTTGACGTGAAATGGACAATGATTTCGTCTAATATATATGTATACGACCGATATTTTCTTGAAGCTGAAAACCAGACTATCAATGATTTAAGAATAATATTTTTTATTTTAGCTTTCAAAATTACCAAAAAATGTTATTTTGGGTATTTAGTCGATAATCTTCATACCCTCAATAATTCAGTATAAAAAAACAATAAATTACTTATTCATCGTTAATTTCCTGCAGAAAATTTAATTCACTACAGCTCTCTTCTCGACAATTTTATTCATATATCTTAACAAATCATCTGAGCCCGAATTTTGAAAGAGAAATTTCTTTTTTTTATTATATTAAAGGAAAAAAAAATATTTTTAAATAATTTTTTATATAATATACTGAACAGTTCAACAATGTTACCGAATATTCTCCAAATTATCATCTGATTCTAATTTAGCCACCTCTTAGGGTAACAAGTTTTGTGTAAAAATTACTTGATATAAATCAAATGCCAATCTGACAACTTAACTAAACTGTCAATTTACACTATTAGATTAATTTGGCATCTGATTTGAATCCAGAAACAATAATAGCCATAGAATGTTGAATTCGGTTCTAGGAAGCCCAAAAACCCTTACGTCAAAACATTTTTTGTATTTAAATTAAAAAATAACGGCCATTTGGAAATATGACAGCTTAGCTGAGTTTATCATTGACATATTTTGTCCAATTTGACATTTTGTCAAATATCAATTTGGCAGCTGTCAATTAACACTTTTGTGTCTAATTTGGCAGTTGATTTTGCTATACTTTATTTTCTAACTAGCTTTATTTATTCAAGAAACTTCAAAGCAACTATTTTTGTCTGAAAATTGTAAAGTATTGTCATGTGAGAGCTGTCAATAAATATTTTATGGCAAATTAGGCATTAAATTTTCACCTAGTGACATCATCAATACTCGAGTTATGATCTTCAGCTTCAAGGACTCGATATTTTTATCGTATGAAATTATTCAGTATATTATATCAAACATTATTTAAAAACATTTTTTTTGGCCTTTAACTTAATATAATAAAAAAGGATTTTTTTTTTCAAATTCGGGCTCCGAGGATTTGTTGGAATTTCGGTAAGCTTTAATTTAAAAATTGTTAATTTCCGACAAGATTTGGGCTCTCTAGCCATTTTTTAACCAAAAAACTCAATCTGGGACAATTGTGCAACGGGAAAAATACGCTTGGTAAGTACAATGGGCCGCAAAAGAAAATCTTGGAAAAAATCCTAAAGCATTTTTCGTATCAAGTTCTGCGCTAAGTTTAAATTTAGTGGTAAACGTTGCCGCAGATAGTTCTTTTAATAGAATCGGTTTTTTTATCTAGTTCAAAAATTATATGCATTTTTCTTTTTCGGCGTCTACGAAAAGGTGGGTTGTTATTAATAAGCATATTGTTAATTTGTCTTTAAAACCATTGAGTGATTCTCAGTGGTCCAGTGGAATTGAAGCTATAAAGCCTTTACGATATCAAATAGAAGAAAATTATGATGTACTACTTGAGATTGTGGATTCATTAGAAATACCAAGGCATCGTCAACAAGCAAATTCACTGGCCACTAAAATTAAAAACTATAAATTTGTATGCTTTGTTGTAATCTCATCGAATATTTTATTTAAAATTAATTATATAAGCAAAATCCAACCATAAATTAAATTTAAAGTCGATTTATTATTTTAACATAATCGAACAAACACTACGTGAGCAGTTCAAGAAACTAAATGGATATAATAAACAGCTCTTGGTCCTACGGCTTTCCCAGAGCTGATGAAGAAAAGCAGAAGAAAACTCGAAAGGTATAATAAACTTGTTCGGATTTTTATTTAATATTTCTGAGCTATCAAATCAAGAAATGTTGAAAAGTTCTAAAAACCTGTGTTTAAAACACAAACTTGTATCATGGGAAAAATCAAACAATAGTGGTATGGATACATGTGAAGCAATTAAGACGATAAAATTTAATGTAATATCAGACTCATATCTGATTCGCAACCAATTTTACTGTATATATTTGAAAAACAACCTTTTGCTACATTTCCAAACCTTTCAGAGGCACTCACAATATTATTATCAATACTTGTATCTGTTGCTTATGAAGAGATAATTTTTTTCTAAATTAAAAATTATAAAGAATTATTTGAGATTGACTATGTTACAAGATAAATTGAATGACTTAGCTATAATTGCCTTAGAAAGTGAATTTAACAACTTAAAAATTGAACAAACTATCTGAAGTTACCGAAGATAAGCACGCAGTATTAAGTCTTCATAAAGATAATTACTTTAATTATATATGCTTTTTGTTCTATCTATAATATCAGTTCATTATTTTGTGTCATCAAACCCTTGAAAAGTCGACATCTGTCGACAAATTTATGGCAGGGCAATAAATTGTCGAAGTATGGCCATAATATCTCGGTGTAAACCTTCAAGTAAATTATTTTTTATCATTGTAAAAATATTCAAATGAATTTAATTTGAATTATACTCAAAATTATCAATAATGTAATGTTCGTAAAGTATGGTCATATAAATTTCTTATGTTAACATCCAAACAATTCCTTTTTCATACTTTTTAAAAATACTCAGACGAATTGAATATAAACTAAACCCGTAATAATTAAATTGGATTACTTAGAAAAACACGAAACCGCATCGGGACATATCTGGACCGAAAATAAACTTCGAGAAAAGCCTAATAATGGAGCGAGACTCGTCAACAAAAGAAAGTTGGAACAGCGGAGAGCAACACAAAATAGATGAATACTCCCTAAGAACGACGAACAAATTGAAGTACCTAGGAACAGACCTGACGAATCAACTGGAACGGAGAGAAACGGTAAAGGAGAGAATTAAAACGTCATACAGAGTCACAAGAGCAATTATACCGTTCATTGAGAAAAATAAACTATCATGGGACCTTACCAAATGTATATACAAAGCCGTCATACGGCCAACGATGACATATGGAGTCAAAAACGCGGCAACAACAAATGCCATTTGAAGAAATTTTTGAGAAGAACAGAAAGGGACATCGTTCAACCACTCATAAGAACAAAAAGACAAAAACAGTGACATAAAACATTAACACTATTAGGAGGAAAAAAAGATAGAAATGTACGCAATGAAGTACTGGGAACAAATCCAAGAAGGAACAACACATCTACTGAAGAAAGCGCTAATACCGAACAGCAACAAACTAAAACTAGGGGGACCATGCCACAGTGGACAACAACAATTGAAAGGATCAGGACCAAAAAACGAACACCACAAGGAAATCTCAACGATATTATACTCTACCACAATCGGAAAGCGAGAAATCAGAAGACTCAGAAAAAGAAGATTCGAAGAAGCAGAAACACAAAAAGAGGACCATAAACACTCCGTATCACGACACAATGCGACAAAAAGACTCAGAAGAGGCAGAAGTCCAAAACCAAAAACGCGAAAAACGCTCCCTCATGACGCAATGCGGTAACGCATCTCTCAAATACCTACACCTCCCCTCCCACATTCCTTTACCATGCACCTTGACTCTCTCGATGCTGGCAACAAGCATGACCCTAATCCAACCCAGCGCGGACGTAGCAGGGCCAGCTGCATAACCCTGGGAGTGTCAGCAATACCTACCGTACACTTCTAAGTCAATTAAATCGATCAATCAATATCCGTTCATCGTTTTGTGTCTTTTATGCAATTAAGTAAGCATTTCTTTATGTATTTTTTTGTTGTTATTTTTATAACGTCAGTATCCACGGGGCGGCCAAGAATCTTGGCGCGGCCCTGTGTTCGCTTTTACTTTCCGGATACCCTGTATATTCAAATATCTCGACACCAGTCTCCGTTAAGAATCAATTTTGTTGCTCACGTGAGGAAACATGCCTGCTCCTTTCAGTAATCAATACTAATTGTCATTAAATGTTAGATTTACGTACCTTTAATAACCACCTAACATTATTAAAAGCCTTTATTGATTTAAACGCATCCTGAAATTGATTATTACTTACGTATACGACAAGCAATTACGTTTTTCTTCGCCAGGAATGCTGATTTTTAATAAGCAACCTTTTTATTTGCTTCGACAACGTTAAATTACTGCAAGAAACCCGGCAGTTTTATATTATGTTATAGTCCGGGAACAAACTGCAAGTATTACCTCACTCAGGTAGAGAGAAATAATTCTTTGATGGAAAAGTAGACCTATAGGCCTGCCAAAGTGTAACTTGGAGCATTTGACAAAATAAAGAAACACGCTCCTCTACGGAATTCCTTATTACACAGGTCTGCAACAAATAAACTGCATAACATTTCTATACTGTTTCCTATAAATTTTTACTCACTAAAACCGGGAAAAATACTCGAAAAATTCCATCACGTCAGGTTTTCTTGCAAAACTCGTGTTTGTAGTTTTCATTTAGAATGAAACGCCCATTTAACCCGAAATCTGATAACCTATTCTTGGTTGCAATACACTGCCAAAAGATGGGGAATGTTTCAGATATCTGTGTTCCAAGTTCCCAAAACTGTCTGAAGCCAAGTTGAAAGAGGGAGTTTTTACTGGTCCCGGCATACAAAAATTGTTATGCGATTCCCTCTTTTCAGAAACAATGGGAGAAAAAGAAAAAGAAGCGTGAGACTCTTTCAAAGACGTAGTGCACAAGTTTTTGGGTAATACTAAAGACCCTCTCTATAAAACCAGTGTACAACGCATGTTGGCTATGTATAAAGCTCAAGGATGCAACATAAGCTTAAAAATTCATTTCTTACACTCCCATGTCGACTAATTTTTCAAAATCTTGGGAGCCTTCAGTGAAGAGCAAGATGAGAGATTTCCCAGGATGTACGTGATATCGAGAGACGCTACCAAGAAAGATGGGACGTCAATATGCTAGCTGACTACTGTTGGTTGCTCAAGCGGGAAACAGAAAATGGAAAGCGAATGCGTGTTCGGAGAAGTATCAAAGAGAAGAAGAAAAGGTTTCACAAGCAGAAAAAATGAACACGGATTGTTAAATACATTTCATGAAGAAATTGTTCGTTTAATTATGAGAAATATTGTTTAGTTCATTGTAATAGAATGGTGGTTTTTTCATTAGTGTTAGGCTTCTTTTATCCAAACACCTTGTATTTTGCAAAAAAGCTGTACGTGATGGAGGGAAATAGAGATCATTTTTGGATTCAGCAGACTAGAAAACATAATATTTACATAGGTAACGAATTAAACATTCCGATAGGCTAAAAGTCGATTAATAAACCCTAAAAAGTCTAGTCTGCTGCTTTCTCTCTCTCTCCCTCTCTCTTGGAGGGTCCCTTGATTCGATCAAATTTAATGTAAAGGAATTTAGTTACTTAATCGTGAAGACTTAACACATTTACAGGGTGATTCAAAAGAAAGTACATTCAATTCAATTGCAGATTGTGGTGCCGCAGAGATGAAGATTTTCTTAATAAAATTTTTTCCTCCCGCGCCTCCTAACCGAGTTACAACCCCTTAAAGTGGGTGCCTGGCAACCAGTTTTCTCCTAATAACCTTCAAGCGGATTGACTTACAATGATCAAATTGTGGATCCTGCTCTCTATATTAATGCGCTACATGCTCATATGAGCAAGTTCGTACTGATATGCAAGATGTGTTCTATACAGGCTGGTCTGGTAAAGTTTAAGGTTAAATATTTTTTGTTTTGTGTCAAATTAAGAATTTATATTATTTATTGAATATTTTATTAAATTTCGAAACTTTTTCTGCTCTTGTGATTTTTCATCCACTTAGGCCGGTTTCGAGCAAATTGCAAAAAAAACAGAGGCATTTTAGCGATTTTATTGACAATTTTATTCAACAACAAAGGATATCGTCTACGATACTCCTTTACTGCACCTGCTGCATTCCCTTGGCATGAGGTCAAGATAAAAAGCATATTGGTATAATCTTCGGCAGTATAGCGCACCATTTTCACATCAATAACTCTCAAAAAATTTCACTACTTTAATTAGATAATTCAAAATCTGACAACTCAGAATCTGACAAACTAATACAGTATGTGAAGCAGTAAAAATGGTAAAATTCCCAGCCCGAAAACAATGAAAGGAATTTCCTTAATTTTTTTTGCAATATGCTTTATAAAATACTTGGATCAAAATCTATATTGTCCCATTACCTGCTTTTTACTTTTAAGGGTGGAAACCACCCTAAAAACTGAAAAAATAATAACTCGTCTAATTTTACAAATAAATTAACGAAATCCATATAATTATATTTTTGAATATGACTGTGAGGTCAAAACTATGAAGATGAAACTATTAAGGGTTGAAATCACCCTTAAATACTGAAAAATTATTAATTTTCCAATTTTATGAATAAAATCACGAAAATCCATATACTTATGTTTTTAAGGTGGCTGGATATGATTATGAGATCAAAACATAGGAAAGACGAAAATATTAAGGGTTGAAACCACCCTTAAATACTGAAAAATTAATAATTCTTCTAATGTTACAAATAAATTCACGAAAATCCATATACTTATGATTTTTAGATTGCTGACTATGATTATAAGGTCTAAACTTATAAAAAAAAAATGGTGGATTAAAAAGAGTATAGTAATACGTCTAATTTTGTTAAAAATACAGATTGTTATAAATAAATCAAATTAATACAATTAAGTAAACTAATTAAATAACATTTTTAATCTGCACTCTAAACATGCAAAAGTGCAATGCAACCCGCTTCTTCTGTGTATTTTTCGAAAAAATGGACGGATATTGCTCGTTTCTCTACTTACTATAGACATTTAAAATGCGCGTACAAACTGAAAAGTTTCAACATTATTTCAAACTGTCATATCTCTGGAACAGTTTGTCGTAGTAAAAAAAAAATAAAAACCCAAACTCTTCGTTTTTTTATAAGCTTCATTTCCTTGTTATATCATGTTTTTATCAATCTTATAGTTTTTGAGGTATTTCAATTTTAAAAACATGATTTTCTTGCATATGCGCTCAAGCGCCATCTTTAAACCTTTATATCTCTGGAACAATTTGTCGTAGGAAAATAAAAAAAAAAAAACTATTCGTTTTTTATAAGCTTCATTTTTGTACTCTTACCATTTTTGATAAAAGAATATTTTCTGAGCAATTTCTAAAAACCCGATTTTTTTAAAAAAATTATGAAAATTTTCATCATTGAAAATGTGTAGGCACAGAATGAAAAATAATTATTTTAAAAATTTGAGCATGTTAGTAATAATATGCATTAATAATATCTAGAAGGAATTTTAAAAAAATTGAATTAGTAAGAAATTAGAGCAATAAGACTAAAAAAAAATGGCGCCTAAATTATTAAATGCGCTACTTTTTTATTTGTAACTTTTTTAGTTTTCGTTATAAAAAGGTCGTAATATATTTCAATCGAAAGAAAATTTTAATACCCTTAATTTTTACGAGAATAAAATTTTTTCTCATAGTTGTAGATTTTGAGTAGTTTTAGATTTTAACGTCGTATATTAGTTCTGAACGTTTCGTCGCCATTTTGAAAAGGATATATTTCCAAAATTAAACATCGGACAAAAAAAAGAAAAAAACCGTTCGATTTGTTTTCGTAAAAGCTTTGATTTTGTACCCTTGCTTTTTATTATTAAAGTCCAAATTTTTCGGGTAATTTGAAAAAAAAAACATCTAGAAATACTGATTTTAGGGGGTGAAAATTGCAGTTTTCAGTTCGCAATATTTCGAGAAATATGCATTTTAGCAAAAAAACCTTTCTTTCTTATAATTTGATTCTCTACCAGATTATATGTATTTTTTTTTTGCGACAACCCCCAAGAATGGGTGGGAACCACCCCCCAATCAAAAAGCAGGAAAAATGACAATATAGATTCTTATTTACATACTTTATGAAGCATGTTGAAGAAAAAAATGGAAATTCATTACATCGTTTTCGGGCTGAGATTTAAAAGCTTCACTTACTGTACTAAACGCTGCTTTTGTTTTCGAATAAAATTGTCAATAAAATTGCTTCAGCATGCCTCTGGTTTTTTGCAATGCGCTCGAAACCGGCTTAACTGGATGAAAAATCACAAGAGCAAAAAAAGTTTCTAAATTTAATAAGATATTCAAAATTCTTAATTTGACACAGGACAAAAAAATATTTTACCTTGAACTTTACCGGACCAGCTTGTATAAGACACATCTTGCACATCAGTAGAAATTTGCTCTATTGAGCATGTAGCCCATCAAAATAAAGAGACGGATCCACAATTTGATCATCATACGTCAATCCCCTTGAAGGTTATTAGGTGAAAACTGGTTGCCAGGTTTACGGAGCTGTAACTCGGTTAGGAGGCGCGGTAGGAAAAATTTTTATTAGGAAAATCTTCATCTCTAGGGCACCACAATCTACAGTTGAATTTAATATACTTTCCTTTAAATGACCCTGTATACTAATGGCAACTGTTAAATCTCCTTCTCGTTAATACTCTTCTGTATTACTTTGGTTTATGTTACATTATACAAAATGTTTCATGAACTCCTAGTATTGAGAAAATAGAGTAGCACAACATGGTGATCTAAGCAGAAGGTATTCAAAATTTGAAGATATTTTTACCAAAACTAATAAAGACTACTATCAAATGTTGGCAAAAGTCACTTAATGATAATCGTATTTTTATTCTGAACTAAAGAACAAAAGCAAAACTATGTGAAACATTGTTAATGAAACAGCAGGAAAAGGCAAAAAACAAAATAAAGATATTAGAATTCAGAAAAATGATCAGATTTTAAATAATGCAGAATTCGCCATCGTTTCAACTATTTTTTTACTACAGCGACCAATGCTACCATTTAACATTTGCCCCAGGATATTGATCAACCATTTATGAATTCGTGTATAAATCCATTTAATATAGAAAAAAAAATTACTATTTTGGCACCCTGTATCTTTTTCCACAGCAACAATTTACTGAAGCATGTTTGGTTATATCCTCATATTTTGATCCAAAGAATCTACCCTTGAACTATGGCCTATAATTAATGGTCCACCCTGTATAACCAGTTTTGTCTAATCTATTATTATACGTTTATTTTATCCTCTTATAGATGAGACAAAATAGGCCTCCCGGGAGACCATCCTCGAACCTTTCTCAGAATTGACTTCCACGACAAATGTCTATTACTGATAACTGTCGCATACTTTGTTAAAATGGTAGTCTCGAGCAGTAATACCACTCGACGAATATGTCGCATAACGAAGTATGTCAACAATGTATAACGACTCTACTTCACCGATAAAAAAATATTTCACAGCATTGAATGTCAATGGAATCGATGCAGAAAACAAACGTTGTTTTTTTCTTCACGTTAGGACTATAATAGTAGTGTTTTAATAGAAGCAAAACTTAGTTACTGCAGCCAACAGCAGGAAAACATGCTGGTAGATTTAGTAAAAATTTGGTATGGTAAATTATCTGTTAAGTTTACCTATTTATTTTCTATTCCTCTAAGTTATTCATTAATATCGTCTTTACGAAATCAAATCGTATATTTTTATAAAACGTGATTTATTTAAAAGTTTACATTCACACATAATGGTAAGCCCTATGCTTAAAGGCGGGGTGGTATCCACCACAATGATGGATGAAACCTTATGCGCGTCAGTTGCTGGGGGATGCCCACAGGGGGGGTACTGTCCCCTCTGCTATGGAACCTTGTAGTTGACGCCTACTGAAGAAACTCACAAACGAGGGATTCGAAGCCCAAGGATATGCTGACGACATAGTCATCATAGTTATGGGGAAGTTTAACAACATAGTCAGGGACCGTCTACAAAAGGCCTTGAATATGGTTAAAACAATGGACCGATGAGGAGAGGCTGAAAATCAGTCCTTAAAAGACCAGCATCGTTCCATTTACCAGAAGGAGAAATCTGGAGGGATTGGGTCCTCTAGTTCTCCAAGACACACAATTACAGATATCGGGGGAGGCAGAATACCTTGGAGGCATTATAAACTCCAAACTTAACTGGAACCAACACAGACAGAGTAATACATAAGTCTGTTGCCATACTGGAAACTTGCAGACCATTATATGGCAAGACATGGAGGCTCAAGCCTGGTATGGTGCACTGGCTCTATACCAGTGTAATAAGACCTTTACATACGCAGCCTTAGTTTGGTGGCCCAAGGTCACTCAAACCACAGCAGCTAACAGGCTGAGCCGGATGCAGAGACTGGCCTGCCTGGGAATTACAGGTGCAATGAAAAGCACCCCAGTAGCAGCTATGGAGTCCCTATTGGACCTTCCTCCACTGAGTCTTGTGATTCAGGTGGAGGCTATAATGGGAGCTTATAGGCTACAAAATTCTCAGAATTCGACTCCTCTTGGAGGCAACTCGGGGCACATGAGGATAATAAACATTAAACATGAGGTCGGACTACATGACACCAAAAATTACATTCAACAGGCCCTTATCTATATTGGAGATAGGAAGGAATGGATGAGAGGTGTTCCTGATGCTTTACACAAAGGCACGGCCTGGTATACCGACGGGTCCAGGATGGAATCAGGAACTGGAGCAGGAATAAATGGTGAAAGGCCAAGAGCGTGTAAGTCTCTCTCTTAGACAGCACTCCACTGTATTCCAGACAGAAATTCTGGCTATAATCGAGTGTGTACGGGAAAATGTCAAACGACGATATGTGAACCAGCAAATCTCAATTGCATCAGACAGTCAGTCGGCACTTAAAGCACTAGTCTCTAACAAGGTGTCTTCCAGACTGGTTTGGGACTGCCACGAAGAGTTCAAAATTCTGGGTGAGCGAAACAGAGTAAGACTACTCTGGTTGCCGGGACATACCAGTATAGAGGGCAACGAAAAAGCTGAGGAACTTGCTAGACAAGGAGCAACTGATGTATTCTATGGCCCAGAACCCGCGTTAGGCATCGCAAAAGGCTCAGCCAGAAGGGTAATTAAAGACTGGGTCAAGAGTTAACACAACCACTACTGGAGAAATATTCCAGGAAATCGATATGGGAAGACACTTATCAATGGACCATGTTCAAAACAAACTGAAGAACTGTTCACAAAGAACAGGATCCAGTTGAGAAGCATAACAGGTCTTCTGATGGGACATTTTCCATTAAGAAGTACCTGCATTTAATCGTAAGGTTCGCTGGCGACAATTGCAGACTGTACCAGAAACTGTAGAACATAATATACATGACTGCGAGGCGTTGGACCGCAGAAGGTATAATATCTACGAGCAAACACAAACAGATCCGGAAACCATCAAAACTCGCCCATTTTCGGACCTGTATCACCTTGTCAGTGATACAGGAGTATTAAAATGGACAGTGTAAACTAAAATAGGGAGTGCACAATAAGCGGAGGCTGCAGTGCCCTCGGATTATTCTTTGGAGACGAGCCTTAAGAGGGACCACTCACTGGACATTTTACTAAAGATTATAGAATGCGACATTCAAGAATTTATGTTTTTAAGTTCGCGCAAATTTTGGTAGACATTTTCCTAAAATAGTATGCGACTTATGCTAATAGAGATTCGAGAATAGACACCCGAACAGAGCCCTAAATTTAGTCAAACCGCGGGCCCTCCAAGATAGAATGCGACACTGCACATTTTTTAGACTTTTTTAAATGACTTTTAACCTATCAGTTTCATTCGTGAACTACAAACAATAAGTAAGTGAAGAAGAGTACCTAAAGGTCTACTTTTCCACCAAAGCATTATTTCTCTCCAACTCAATAAGGTAAGATTTTATGCTACCGGCTACCGAACTATTACAATATATTCTAGTTTGCACAGCTTACAAGGATACTACACATTAATTATTCATTCGAACAATAATTTTATTGTTGCAAGAACATTGCGAAACAACTGAAAATAATTGCAAAGGTAACCTTAACTGCAATAAGTTAGTTTTACGGTGAGGTTTCCGCTTCATTTACGCCGCCAACTTCCGGATTGACTGTCAACCGTTTACACACTAGCGTGAGAACACGGGACAGATGACTAACTCGGCCAACTCAAGGTCGTCTGTGATTTATGGCTGGCTACGCCATCTTACTAATGCACTTAAGTAGGACTGGCACAAAATGAAATTGTGAAAATAAATTAAAACGATCTGATGCGCGTTATCTCTTATTAATTTGAAACATGTTCCGTAAATTGACTTAATGTGTCATGTGTCGTACATGCTTAAATAACCATATTTTATTTTTGTATGGTAAATATTTAATGGTTTGAACTGGTTTCTGAGGTAGTCTCTTTTTGCTTGCCGTGTTAATATTTACTTAGAAATACTTAGTTTGTTCTTGTCGATTTATTTATCGTTAGGTACGTGACGGTTATTTTGGTAGCGTCTAATTATTTGGTTGACAACTAGTTAGGGTATCGTTTTTATTTCTTTCTATCGGGATTAAAAAGAAAACACTATTGTTCCGCTACCGGTATCATGCTGGTAGACAGATAATAAATTTTATTCTGAAAAATATCCATGCAAGGCATAGAACATGCCACTATAGACAGAGTTAGTAATATACGCAAATAAATAGTTCATACTCAAAAACTAGACCTAGCAATCTTTATGTATTTTGACCTCTTGAATTCGATGCCGCCATCAGAATTTAATTTTATCATTTAATTTTTTTTTATCTCAGATTTTATTTTTGAAATAGCATTTTTATGGCAAAAAACGACTAATAAATGAAGAAAAAAAACTGATATAAATTATATTCGGATATATGTTTATGTTTTTTTCCCGATTTTGACATTTTCTTACCAGTATCAATCAAACAAAAATAACAGCTTTCTTTAGTGCTTGGATCAGACCATCTATTGGTCTCACAATCGTTAAATATTTACTGTCTTTAGTATTGTTCCAACCTCCTATTAAAGAACTTATATCTAGATACATAATGGCTATCTTTTCTTCATATACCTTATTTGCTCCTTTATACCTCCTACATTATATCTCCATTAAAATGGAGAGGCAACAGTGGCGGGTATGTGTAGATGGGAAAATGTACAATATTGTACATATTTTATGTAATAATTGTTGGTTAACCTCTATGAGCATAACCGCGGATTTAAAAAATATAATAGGTAGAGATGTTTTATTCAATTGAAATATGTATTGAAAGGATATTATTTATAATACTATTATTACAACTGTAAACTGAACGCCACGAT
Source organism: Rutpela maculata (assembly GCA_936432065.2). Classification (NCBI taxonomy): domain Eukaryota; kingdom Metazoa; phylum Arthropoda; class Insecta; order Coleoptera; family Cerambycidae; genus Rutpela; species Rutpela maculata. Next base: position 53,811,109 of record OW386289.2, on the reverse strand, counting down.
GTTACGACTATGACCTACTTATGAAAAGACCGATTTTCTTCTTTTCTAAACTGCCTTCTGCAAACGGCACAACACTTCATCATGTAGCATTAAATTTTCACTAAACTGTGTAAATATGAATAGAGAATATTACTTTGGTATTAAGGAAATCACAACTTAAAATAAAATTACTCTTTCATTACTTTTTGGTCGGAGAACACGAAAAACATTTATTGACATTAATGGCGGACACTGTCAAACTGAGATTATGATAATCAAACTGAACCGATCGTGTAGACATCAGCCGCGAATAGGCATATGGGCCAATCAGAAACTTATGGGAAGAAGTGAGTTAGATTGTGAGTCTTTCAGCAACAAATAAATCAATGCCATTATGTATCTAGATATAAGTTCTTTAATCGGAGGTTCCAACGCTGAAGCATAATTGTGCAAGAATTACAAATAGTATTTGGTGCATACTTGACTTTATCAATATTCCTGCACATTAAAGCATGTTTTATATATACTTTTTAGATTGCTAGTAAAAGACTTTCCGGATTTAGTAAACTCAAAATGGCCACAGACGAAACAGAAACAATCTTTCATTCCATTGCATGGATGCTGAGCTGTCGTACATTCAGTATCAATTCTAGAAATCTTTAAAATTGGTAAACTTGTAGCATTATACTCAGCAATAGCCAAGCCACCCACTACTAAAGAGCTGTGGTCGCATGATGACGACGCCTGCAGGCCCGCTTGGTCATCCTGACCAGCCGCCGATACTGGGCTTCCGAAACCCTGCATCGTAATATCCTCACCTGTTCTTGCCACGAAAGCTTCATATGATTACCCAGGAACTTCGCCAGAATAATTCTGTTTCCCGCCTTCACCACGTGAAGGTGTCCTGGTCGCAAAAACAAGCAAAGATTCAAAGAAACAGGAAACAGTTATGTTTTAATTTCAAAACCATTTTCATGTTTGATGAAAGCGCTGTGGAAACTAATCATTATATACCAAATTCGAAATTTTATACAAATTTTGAAAATCTAGACGCACAAAAATTTAACACATGGAATATGTAGAAATGTAGAAATGTGAGTGAAATATTATCTTCTTCATAGTCTTCTTCAACAATTACCTCTGGAATTTTTTGGAAACGTTTTATAAAATTCTCTAATATTTCCGTAATGACATTTTTTTAGGAACCTGGAATAGTGCGTCTAGTTCTGGCTCATTGAAATTGTGCAAGTAGGTATAACTTGTATAATTTGCTTTAACGTGAAATTTAAAAAAAATATCTGATAAATAAATTCGCATCACGTCAGCACAGTGCCTTCACTGTGACTTTAAGTGGTTCCAATGGTTAAACCAAATCACCAAAGTTTATATTCCGAATCCAGTGGCATTTTTCAGCCGATCATTGCCTTTTGAATGCAATTCCGGAGGTAACTAAAATGTTATAGAATTAAAAGACTGTTCCATTTTGTTTTACAATCCCGAAAATCCCGGGATCCAATCAACTTCTATCCCGGGATATGCAGTATGTAAATATTGCCGGGATCGCGGGATTCTCAGTTTTGGGATTGCGGGATTGCAAACCCTAGTAGAAATTAAACATAATGAGATTTGAACTATCTGGAACTGACTATGGCGCGCAATTTTTTTTCTTTTATACTCTCTGGTGGTTGACGGTTGTAAACAATTTTAGATTTTTATAAAAGACCTATGAATTAATTAATTTCCGTCCAAAATTTCATTGAAAAGTGGTTGTAACTTGAAGAATAACTTTTTTAGTTTAAGAAAAAATTGAACATCTTTGCGATCACTTAATAGTCCTTAATGACATGCTTAGTTCTGGGTATTTTTCTGATTGATTTTCTCACTAAATTTTTTGCGCGCTCGGTGACATTTTTCTTAAAAATTTTATTGGAAATGGGTGAATAACTTTTTTAGTTTAAGGAAAATTTGAAATGCTTTTGGACCATTCTGTAGGTCTTGAGTATGTGCTTATTTTTAGTTAATTCGTTTTTTAGATTTCTCAGAGATAAGCTCGAAATTAATTAATTAGTGAATTTTTAGCGTCTAGTGACAGTTATTAGATGTTAGATATAACTGAATTTGATTAATCGCTTGTTGTTCTGTGGTTATAGTTTGCTCTAAGATATTTGTAAAAAAAATTACTTTTCCACCACCTTAAGTAAAATAAATTTGTTCAAAAGCTATAAATTGAGAAATTTTCAATTTATCTTTTTCCTATCTTCTGTACTTAACTAAAGTCGGTAAATTGTATTTTCTTAAACTAACAGTTTTGGGTAACAGTTTAACTATATAATTTTTATAAATGTCGTTATGTCATTACTAAATGTCAAAAAACCAGTGTAATTTCGTGCAATGCACCTAGAAGGAAAAAAATTCCAGAGATTTGTCTGGTTGCTACGGCAACGACATGTTGTTAATTACAAAAAAAATATTCAAGACCTCGATAAAACATGTAGATATAATTCACGCTCAAGGAGTATTACAAATGATATTTTTTTATATACAATTTCACATTGAAGTGCATTTTTGCGCTAAGTACTCAACTTTGTTCGACTAGTTTATATGAATAAAGAAATTCCTAGATGAATTTTGATACTTTGCAAGGTACACTGGTCTAATTAAAGAAATTCCAACAATTTTAATATAAACTGATCGTCACACCGTAATTAACAATTCTTCTTCACACGATAAATGTTCTCAATTTTTAGCGGGTCGCTAGCAGTTATTGTATCTAGCTTTGGTGTTATTTTTAATAATGGTCACTTATATCGCAAGACGATCCGGTGTTCTCAGTTTGGTATGGGAGTGGGCATGCTCCAGTTCTTCCACACAATGTGTAACTGAGCCCTCATTCGCATCAGTGATTTTTAGACACCATGCATTTCATTTTAGATGTCTAATCTTCAAAAATATCTCTCCTACGCTCTATAAGTCGGCTATTAACTGTGGATTTTAGGTTGGATTTGAATATAATTGTATTTTCCAAATTGAATTACTGTAGTTAGTTGCGAATAGATTGTATATTAGTCTCGATGAGTTATCGAAGTTATGGCAGTGAACATGAAATTATATACATGGAACCAATCAGGTTTATTTAATTGTAGAAATACATTTTTATGTGTTCATAAATTAGGTCAGTGTACGAAAATAACAATATTTGTAGATTTGGCTAATGCTAGAACGCTAAGAAAGGTCAAGTACAAATAGCGCGAAAAATCAAATTGTAAGGATGAAGATATTTATATCAGTATATCTCCGGTTTCACCAGACACTGTATCAACCAGCGTCCATCTCTTATCGATCTTTTAATGACCAACGACGAATTCCTAATTAACAATTGCAACCTAAGTTCACCTAGGTATCTCCGACCATGTTTGTATCGATTTTAAAGTTCAGTTTGTGACTGCAGCTGTCGATTTCCCTTCCTCAAAAGTATTTAACTAACGTAAAGTAACTAAATAACTACTTTAGCAATGTCAATTGGTTTGACGACGTGAAGAAGTCGCCAAATTGTAGCAGACTTCTTCGATACAACTTTCCATCCCAAATAATTTTTATTTGAAATCTTTCTTTATTCGACGAAAATTGTTTTTGTCACCCTTTTTTGCTTTAGTTAGTTTGTAAAAAAATTGTAGTCAACTTTCCATCTTAAACGATTTTTATTTGAAGAATTTTTTTATTTGACAGAAACTTGTTTTCTTCTTCCTTGAAATCTTCTCTCTGGTGCCTTGTATTAAAGTTTGCAAAGATTCTTTGCGATACAATTTTGTGGCATGACATAAGATTAAATTGTGCCGTATTGAGCAAAAAGTTAACCAAAAAGGATATACTCTACTACAACTTCTGCTCGTTTTAATACATTAGAAGAAAAGTTCAGAAAACTTTATTTTACAAGATAAGTAATTTTTCGTTTATCCCGTAGAACATTTTGATGTTTAGAAACTCACTATAAATTCAAGAGCGTGGTTTTGACTAATCATCCATAAAACTATCACAACCATTCAAGAATCCGAGGTTTGGTGTATTTATATCTGTTATCTTGTTCATGTATGTCAATAAATAAAAAGTAAAAACACTACTTTTCTCAGTAGTCTCCATTTCAACAGTTAACTTGTAGTTATGATGTCTATCCGCCGATTTGTTACTAGATACCTTTAAAAAATTTCACTGCCGGCAACACGTCTTCATTTTAATGGTCTTCATAAAAGAAATTATATTCCCTTGAAATAAACCAGAACAAATCCTGCTACTAAGCAGGAAAGAGGTCAGAATCATGGCAAGTCCATTGACAGGACACGGCTCTTTCAGAAAGCACCTGCACCTGGGGGTAGCTGTCAACCCCGACTGCAGGTTCTGCGGGGACGAGGAGGAAACTTCCATCCACGCCCTCACTTCCTGCCTTAGCCTTATGAGCTTGAGGCGCAAACACTTCGGCATTGGTTTTTAGTGCTGGAGGATATAAGAGATGCCCCATAGGCAGGATTTTGGCCTTTGGGATGGAATCCGGTAGCACAATGGGACACAATTCCTCAGTGCGACGACCTTTTGTCGCCACTCTAAAAGAAGAAGAGGTAAACCAGAAAAGGGCAAAAAGCCCAAAAGTTCAGTGACTGGACCGTAAGACATCTTCCCCTCATTTTCGAGGGCGGGGAACCCGATGGCGATAATATTTTCTGACCTACCCTTCACCCATATCCCCTAAATCAGAAAAATCACCCCCTTTCCGATTTTCCTGTGCAAAGCTTGCGAGGGTTTGTAGGATAGGGTTTTTTGTCAATTCGAATAAAATAAGTAAAGATTGACCACAGGTGACCTAACCCACCCCCGGAGGTTGAAACTACCCCCACTCCCAAGAACGAAATGCCACGAAAACAACGAAAATCAGATGAAAAATGGTATATCTCGGCTTATGAATATGATGTTGACAATATTTCCAGACCTACACCCTCGACCCGCTACCCTAAACCGGAAAAACCACTCCTTTTCCATTTTTCCGGTGCTAGGCTTTAAAATTAGTCAGCTTTTTATATTTGAGTTATCCTCCTAAAGAAAATTTTAATGACATTAGATTCCAAATTCATTCAACAAGATAAGAATGTGGATATATGTACGTTTCCCCTGATAGAGGCAGCTATAGGCGAGCATGCTCTTAGAGTATACTTTCAATGTCAAACCTGGCTTTTGAATAAAAATATGAATCCGGTAAACTATCGAAAATTGATTTTTATAACCAAAATTCTCTTCAGAGAAACTCATTCAAGATTCATTTTTTAAGCTTGTACTTGTAAGGTTGGATGTGGCTGTAAAAAACTAGGTATATGTAGCTCGTTCTGTAAGAATTGTAAGGGGATATAAATTTAATTCCGGAAATAGTAATGCCTGATGATAATGATAAAGATGATAATGATAATGAATATGATTCATTGTTTTCGTGGAATTTCGTTATTGGAGGTTCTGTGGTCAATTTTTACTTATTTTACTCGAATTGACAAAAAATAAACCAGATCCGACAAGCTCTTCCAAGCCTAGCACCGGAAAATCAGAAAAGGGGTGTTTTTTCAGTTTAGAGGTAGTGGGTGAAAGGTAAGTCGGAAAATATTTTGGTGTTAAAATTTTACCTTAAGGGACTATTATATGCCTATTGTTCTTCACTGAAACCATAAAAAAATTAAAATTCCAAATTAAAATCAGCATACACTTGTTAAACAATCCTACATCCCTTGGAACCGATAAGGACTAAATGGTGCGTTTTATGGGGCTTCAATTTTACATCATCTGAATTTCTTTGTTCTTCCTTGAAAACGATTATGCCAGAAATGTAAAATAGCAAACAAGACAAACAATAATTTAATCTCTACATAATTGAGACCATAAAAGCCGTATATTTGCTATTAAATGACTATAAGTTTCTGTCATAAATCTTCTTAATCTATAAATAAAATATAATATCCTGCAGATGTTTCAATATACAAACAGCAGCCTCTAATAAACTCTGTATTATACAAACATACTTAAATTTCACATATGTCTGGACGATATGACACTTTCGAGTCGCTTTTATAAAGATGAGACAGTTTCACATCGAAGATCATGGAATTAAGCGAATAAATGAGCAATACGCAGGTGTACTTCTGTGATACTTTAGACATGAAATATGGCAGAACTGCATACAAAACTGCATAAGTGAGCATAATTGAAAATCATGGTAAGAAATATCGTGCTGGTTCATAGGCGTTCCATTGCTTCCCTAAAGGGAGAAAATTATGATACTACATTCATTTGATGATATACTGTAAAACTCTATAAGCACATGTATGTCACTATGGAAATGTTACTTAATTTTACTTCCAAATTTCTATATATACGGCGGTAATATAATTTAAAATGATTTACACACCCATATGACTTAAGGCAGTTATTTCGCCTAACTGTGCTTTCATACAATTATAAAAATAAAGAAAACCTGTATCCTATCGTACATAAATATAATACAAGAATTAGAGAAAACAGCTGCCAAGAACCCGGATGTACGAAAACTGTTGGTCAAAAAGATTACATATACTTAGCGCCCAGAGTATATAACCGATTACCAAATGATACAAAGAATTATGGAAGTTTACGATTATTTAAAACTAAAATAAAAATGAAGTTAAAAAAAATTCTAGACAAACAATACACGACATTATAAGCCAAATCTAGTAGGTAATATTTGAAGTAAAGACCTTAATAATTAATAACACAGCCACACAAAAAAAGTGGTCTGGCATGCGGACCAGACCAGTGTGTCCTTATGTATTTGGACCCGCTGAAACCGAATTCAAAGTCAGAATTATTAGATTGGTTCTTCTATACCCCACATCGGTAGTGGGGTGGGGGTGGTGATAAGGGATGATAGTGGGGGGTGGATAAAAAAAATATTTTGAGGTTTTTGGTTCTTGTACACACACTAAATCTCAATTTTTTTTCATCCCCTTTAATAATGGGGTGGGGGTGGTAATGGGGAGTGGCTAATGCCAAAAAAATTTTTGAGACCTTAGCTTCTCTTGTATATACTAAATAACAATTTTATGCACTCTTATTTACTTGATTTACCCCTTTACCCCCAATTTACCCCCCAGCCCTTCGACGGGATAAGATGTAATGTAATTTAGTTCCAGATCCCATTAAAGTACATATGTGTACTAAATTTCAAGTCAATATCTTAAACGGTTCCAGAGTAGTCGTGCTCACAAGAAAAGTTACAGACAGACAGACCGACAGACAGACAGATTTTTTTTTGCTCAAACTTAAAATCTCGACGTTTCATGACATTCTAAGCCTATTTTTTTTTTTTTTTAGCCTTGTTTATATTAATGTCCTGGCGGAGTTCAGCCGTAGGCTGATCTTCCACTCTACCAGGACAGACACTCACATATAGACAACATCACAACACCCATTCCCTGCGACATTGCCATCTGCCGCAGCTGAGACTCGAACTCAGGAGAGGAGAGCGACTAGACCGTGTTGTCTCTCACACAACCGCAGTCTAGCTCACTGCTACCATCTCGGTAACACGTGAAAAACGCCACTACACATCCATACCCTAGCCAGGATTCGAACCCGGGACTCTGTGGTCGCAAACCTAGCATCCTAAGCACTGCGCCACCGAGCCGGTGGTTGAACAATAACATTTTTCAAAAATTGTTTTGTCGTTACTACACCTCCACTGGATGTGGAAGTAATTAATAGATTCCTACATAAAAGTATAATGTAGCCTAATGTGTATAAATGATTACAAAGGTCTACAAAAAAAAAATTGCTCTAAGGACTAAACCTATCATGTCTTACGTATTTTTGTGTGCTGAATCTGAATTTTCAATTTTAAAAATTTTCTATTGCGTAGATTTTGAGTAAATGTAAAAAATTGTCAAAAAACCGTATTTTGACGATAAAAACCTGAATTTACTCGAAATCTACGTGGTGGAAAATTTTTTAAATTGAAAATCGCGGACTCAGCACACAAAAATACTTCAGGCATGACAGATTTAGTCCTTGGAATAGAATTTTTTTTTGCAGACCTGTGTTAGATGTAAGGCTGTGCGAGTGCATGCGTGTGTGTGTGTGTAGATAGTGTATTACTAACTTTAAATGTGTTTATATTTTTTTACCTCTAAATTAAGTTGGTATGCGTCACGCACAAATGGACTTGAATCGATTTCAGTGACTGCACCTGTTTATTATTAAGAATTATTATATTTTTGTTTTTTTTTTGCGAATAAGCATATTATTATTATTAATATATTTGAGTTGTATTTTATTTTATATTTTCTTTTATCGTTTTTGCTGATACAGGTCACCCTATTAGGATTTTTTTGCAGATATTTCGCATGTTCGATAATCGGAAAGGCAGAATCTGATTTGTATAAATTGTAAAAATATATATATTGGCCAGTCGATTAAAGGTGATTATTAAAGGTAAATTAATAATGTTTAATGGTCGAAAGTTTCATATTATAGTTGCGGAAGTTTGAGTTTGTCATATATTTATATATTATTATTTAATTTATTATTATTATTATTACTAATTAATTATAAAATTTATTATTATTATTTTATTAATACTCACGTAAAATGCCAAATACCAAGAAATATTAAGTTAATTTTATATGGAGTGAATAAACATTTTCTTCAAAACGCCTATGAATTCTGAGCATAGTTTAGTAAATTAGAAGGGTAAGTATAAGTAAGCCGGATATGATATATTGACTTCTATAACTATTTGAAGCAACGGAGCTGTCTATGAAGATGATGGGAACGTAAATTCTATCAATTATTCTGAAACTGTTAACATTTTTGTTGTTGTAATAGGAGAAATTAAAATTCTTTGGGATGCTGTGAAGATATCAATGGTATCTTATGGCAATTAGGTTTGTCTGGCATGTCATACATGGTTTTAAACGACGCATTGTGCAAAACGGGTGATTTTTCAGAAAGTTACGATCAATAATTAGCTTGGTAAAACTTGATAATCAACAGCTGTCGTAATATTGCCGTAAATAAACTGCTGGCCAATTGAAACTGACGAAGCGAATTTTTAAGTTGAATTTAAATCCACATTTCTTGAGGAATAGGATAGATATTAATATGCGGTTTTTACGATTTAAGAGTTAATTTATTTGTGAACCAGCAAGTTGTACCGAATTCCTTTATTTTGAAGCACGCTACTATCTTTAGAATTACCGAGATTTCACAAAAAATGTTTTATATTTTTTTGAGACGCATTTTTTTAGTCACATCACAAATCTTGTCTTACTAATCTTTGATTTTGTTGGGACCAGTATTTTATGTTCTGCCGGTTGAACATCGCATTATTGTACTTTAACGAGCGGTAATTATGTTTTTTCAAAACTCTTATTATAGACCAGGCAAATCTCAGTCTAAAATGGGTTTGGCGTGAACTATTTGGGGACAGTTATTTGTTTATCGCAATGGACAGCTCTATTAATGAAGGATAAGTACATAAAGTCGCAAAAAATCCCGACGTGAGCTAAAGCCGCCAGTTAGAAAAAATGACCGCCAGAGACATTTTCTTTAAAATCATATATCTTAGTAACCGTTGCTCCGATTTTAGATTTCTTTTTTTTGTTCCATTCCTCACTTCACATTTTACAGAAAGTATGATTACATATTTTACGATAAATTAAACGATAAACTTAGGAAATTAAAAAACAATTTAAATATTAGGGAAATTTAAACTTTTGTAAACTCGAGACGTTTGTACTGAAATTTCTAGTCAATTTTTGAAAAAATAATTTTAATAAAAGTTCTAGAGCACACAATTAGCTTTTATTTGTTTTTGGCCGATGTTCCTAACTCAAATATTAACGGAGTGATAGTTATTTATATATAAAATTGTAATCATTTTTAATAATGTACATTAAGGTATAAAGGGTGTCCAGTCAGTGTTCTCTCGGAAGATTGTGAAAAACGGCTAACTTTATAAAAAAAATTTCTTAACAAAACTTTCAATGTTTCGTCTCTACTACAACTTAAAATTATTTTCAATTATACAAGGTGTCACAAAAACGAGTCACACAAGAAAGTATAATTTTTTTAAATAGAACAGCCTGTATTTCCTTAACGCCAGTTAACCCTTCAAGGGCCTTGTATTACACCCTAAAATATTTTGCCAAGTTATTTTTTTTGGTTTTTTTTGGGTAGTTAACATTTTTGACTGGCAGATCTCCTCGATTTATTAATCGTTATTTCTAAAAATGTGGGATATTGTTTGATAATGATGTATTTACTGAAAAACATTTATGAAATAAATCTTTAGTGTATCGGGTGTCCAAAATATTTGCGTACATTTCTTGATATTCAATTATTATTTTTCTCATTTTTTTTTTAATGGAATGCCTAGGTATACTTTTTTACATGAATGAATAAAATATACAATTCCTCACATTTTAATATCTCTTTATTTCTATTTCAAACGTTTATATCAAATACTTTTTGCGTAAATTAAGGTGCTCTTTATTTTAGCATTAAGATCTATATTTTGTTTTATATTTTTCTCAATTTTTTTAAATGGAATGCCTATATTTTTTTTAAAAGGATGAGTACCTAACGTTTACAATTTCTCACATTTTGATAGCGTACACTTTCTTTTATGAACGGTTCTTGTGCAATAATTTTTTTTCACGATATTGAAACTAACCTAACAACTGCTTAAAATATCCACCACTTTGATTCGGGTAACACTGAGGTCTCTTGATAAATGAGCGCCTTACACAGTGTAACATATCAACATTTATAGGATTGAAACACCGACGAATCCTCATCATACCTTCTCGAGTCGTTGGTTCTACTTTATAAACGTCTGACTTCACAAATCCCCAAAGAAAAAACCCACTGAAGTCAGGTCGGGTGAATTAGGCGGCCATGGGACCTAACATAATTTAATAAAATAATAAATTAGATATTATTTAACAGTTTATTAAAATATTGGACCTCCTCTTCCTATCCACCTTTCAGGAAACTGATTACTAATGGCCTGACAAACATTTCTACTAAAATGTGGTGGTGCACCTTCAAGTTGTAATCACATATTTGTAGTGTAATCACAAATATACTCGATTATTTGTGGAAACGTATTTTGCGTAAAATCTAAGAATACTGCTCCATTCACATTTCCTTCAAAAAAGCGAGGATGAATAACATAATCATGTACAATTCCTCCCTTTACATTTAAATTCTGGTTCTGATTTTTCTGTGCAACATGAGGATTTTCTCTCGCATAATAATGGAAATTGTGCATATTCACAAATCCGTTGCGAGGAAACGTTGATTCATAAGTGAATAATACAAATTTGAAAAATTCTTCATTTTTTCCAATTTGGTTTCGAGCCCACCGGCAAAAATTTAATCTACGATTTAAATCCACAATCCACATCCCAAAGCTCTTGATACAGCTGAGCTCGATAGGGGGTGAAACTTATTTTTACGAAGACATAGGGAAACACTAGATTCACTGACCTCTGAATCCCTACTTAACTCCCGAACACTTGCCGTAAGATTTTCGATTACCGCTAAAATTATAGCCAGCTCATTTTCTTCATTACAATACATTTCGTCGTCTCGCCCTCTTTTCATATGCAAAATTTTCTGTACGTTCAAAACGTTCTTTCAAATTTTCTTAGAGACCTCACATCAGGACATCTTCTATAGGGATATTTTTGACCATACATTCTTGATGCCAATAAACAATTTCCATCACATTCACCAATAACATAACATTTACCATAGATATTAAATCTTATTGACAATAAGTATAATTCGCATTTTTAAATATTAACAATATTAATTCAACTTAATCATGATATTCTTAAACACATTAGAGAAATGTCGTAGAGTGAAAAACAAACGCAAAACAAAAGACCAAAGCCATACTAGATTTTAATGCTAAAATAAAAAGCACCTCGATTTACGCAAAACTTATTTGAAATAATCATATCTCAAAAACGGTTTGAAATAAAAATTAAGTGTATAATATTAGAATGTGGGGAATTTTATGCTTTATTCATTCATGTAAAAAATATAGGCATTCCATTTAAAAATTTTGAGAAAAATAATAATTAAATAACAAGAAATGTAAACAAATATTTTGGACACCCGGTATAATAATAATTTATTTCAAAAATGTTTTTCAGTAAATGCGTAATTATGGAATAACACCCTATATTTTTAGAAAAAACAATTAATAAATCGCGGAGATATGGTAGTCAAACAAATGTTTGTAATTTGCCAAAAAAACAGGAAAAAAATTATAACTTGGCAACGCTGCATCTGATTGGCAAAAAAATTTAGGGAGTAATTCAGGACTTTTAGAGGCGTAACTGGCGAAAAATTAGAGAGTATTCCGTTAAAAAAATTATACATTCTTGTGTAACTCCTTTTTGTGACACCTTGTATAATTGAAAATAATTTCACGTTGTAGTAGAGATGAAACATTGAAAGTTTTGTTAAAAAAGTTTTTTTATAAAGTTACCCGTTTTTGCACAATCTTCCGAGGAAGAACTAACTGGACACCTTGTATATTTCCAAGAACTCAAGTCTTATTTTCTTTAGTTATTTTCTATTTTATGCCCAAAGATGTAATAATACTTTCGATTGTACATAGAAAGGGGAAGAGAACAAAAAAGAAATCTAAAATCGGAGCAATGGTTACTGAGATATGTCCTTCTAAAAGAAACGGTTCTGGCGGCCATTTTTTCTAAATGGTGGCTTTAGCTCACATTGGGATTTTTCGGGACTTGTATATCCTCATTCTACATGAATAAAGCTATCCATTTTGATAAAGAAATAGCTGTCCCCAGATAGTTCATACTCAAAACTGGATTTGCCTGCAGTATTACTGTTTCCCTATTTGGTCCTAGTCCTTCCGCTATTTCTCTAACAGAGGCTGATTGATTGTGGCTGACATGACGGTTCCTAGTACATTAATCCCTAATTTTTCATTTACAATGAATTCTTGATTTTGTACACGTGGCTCTCGCCGCATTTTTGTCTATAATTTCTTGAAATAATGACGAGACGGATGTCTTTTTTCAGAAAATTTCTGAGCATACATTTGACCTGCAAGCACATAATTTTTTCGACATTCGCCATAAATCAGTTTTCTCATTATCCGTGTAGTCCATGTTCAGAAATATCAATAATGGACACGTATCTTTTTCTGACAATAATTGCTTACAAATGTCACCTTTCTTTTTTTTTATAATATTGCATCGAATCGTAGTGCAAAGGCAACTCTATATTAATGTTCAATAAAAATTATTTTGAAAGTGATTTTTTATTTTTAAATAAATTAAATCTGATAGAAAAACAAATAGCATTAATTTGAAATGGATATCAGTGAATTCACAAAAAACCTATAATTTATTGAACACTATCCATTTGAAATAAAAAAGTTTTCATTACAAAGTGATATGTTCAAATTTGTAGGCTTCGTAAATATTGATGAAATTGAACGAAAAATTACATTTTTCCCTTGGACTTTACCTACCGTAGAACAAATTTTGGTATTCCAAAGCACTCTAGACGAATGTCTTAAAATGCTTGTCTTGAATCCAAATATGTAAAAATATACAGGGTGTGCCATTTAAAAATTGAAACTTTCGGTAATTTCCGGGTAAACCGGAAATGGTCTCTTTTTTATGTCGAAAAATCTATATTTACAGGTAGTTTATGCATCCCAAAGAAGTGGATAAGTTAAAAAATAAAGGAAGCATAAGGATGAGCCACTACCCTATGTCACCCGGAATCTTGAAATGATGGTTGCAATTTTAGACAGATTTTCTAATCTTAAAACGTTTTCCGCACTGAGTAAAATGTTTGAGATACAGTAGTACAATCGCAGTTCAAAAAATCTAAAACATTATAATTTTAAATTTATAACAACTAATTTCAAAAATAAATACTTAATAGGTATTGAAATTTAGTCATTTTTTACGGAAAGAAACTCCCATTTTTCGCCCCTTGAATTTTATGATGAATTTTATTTAAAAGTGGTTTAAATGATAGTTTAGGATGAACTTTAAAGTAGTCGAAGTTTCAAGTTGAGCATAGTTTTTGTTTTCTAGATATGACGAGTTAAACTCGTTATTTGATTTATCCACTCCAAGGTGAATCCGACATTCTCGGTGACCTCTTGCGTTGTCTTAAAATTCTCAACAGATACAAGCAGTACCATTTTTAATGTAAAATTTTCTATTCTTTTCTAATCTTTCATTAGATTTTACCAGAAACATAGTACAAGAAATAATTAGCTCTTTTGCTAGACATCTTTGATCAATAGGTATTTTTCTACTGAAAACATAGCAAAAAGAATTTAAAAAAAAAACAACAAAACAAAAAAACATAAAAAAACATAAACCTCTTCCTGGATTAGGACCGTGACGTGGTGAAGAGGCTTACATATTATTGAAATACATTTATTTCTGTGATAAAACCTCCGATTAAAGAACTTATATCTAGATACATAATTGTACTGATTTGTATGTTGCTGAGATAGTTACAATCTAAGGCACTTCTTCCCATAAGTTCTTGATTGGCTAGTCGATCTATTCGCGGCCGATTCTGGCACGATCGGTAAGTTCGATTATCATAATCTCAGTTTGACACTTTTGACAGTGTCCGCCATTAATATTAATAAGTGTTTTTCATGTTTTTCGACCAAAATGTGGTGAAGGAGCCTTTTTATTTTAAGTTGTGATTTGCTTAGTACCTAAATAATATTCTCTATTCATATGTACACAGTTTAGTGACAATATATTTAGTGCAAAATGGTTAACTGCTGTGCCGTTTTGCAGAAAGCAGTTTAGAAAAGAAGAAAATCGATCGCTCCATAGTCGTAACATGATGAAGTTCCGTTTACAGTTATAAAGTGAATAGCAATTAAATTTTAATATACTTTCAATACATATTTATCTTACTGTATTATCTTACTGTTATATCGTATGCCTACATCACGTTGTATAAAGAGCCGGCAATGCAGGAATTGCAATAATTCATTTTAACGCCACTGTTGCCTATGGGACGTGATGTTCATCTATTCTTTTTAATGGACATATAATGTGACTATGTTAAGAGCAAACAAGGTATATAGTGAAAAGATAGCCTGTTATGTATCTAGATATAAGTTCTTTAATCGGATGATATAACCAAACCTAATCTTTCTTAGAAATATACATTTATTTTTTAATTCAAAGGCCGTCGGATATAAGGTTTGGAGTATCTTTCGAGATTTGATAAGTCTCCAATATAAAAATACCAATTAATCGGATATTATCAGCAAAAATCCTGATTTTTTCCTGTAAAATCGGCTATACATCACTTTTGAAAAATACAATGATAGATTCGAAAAAAACGGAAGATTTTACATTGAAAATGCCAACTAACCAACTAACAAGTTCGACTCGTCATATCTCCAAAACAAAAACTATCCTCAGCTGAAAGCTTGCCTACTTTAAAGTATCACCATAATGTATCATTTAGACCACTTTTGAATCGAATTCATGAAGTCCTCCAAAGGGGCGAAATTATGGGTCACTCTTTCAAAGATCCATAAAACTAAGTTATTACTATTCTGTCCTCCGCAAAAGGAAAAATAGGATTGTATTATCCAGGTAATTGAATTCTGAATCTTTCAAAATGTTCATCAGTCCGCCAATCCGTCACTCCGCCAGTTCGTTCATCCCATTTCATGTAAGCATGGCAACTTAAAAAGGAAGAGTTTGATGGTCTCCAAATTTGAATTATTGAAGACCTTTTGTTTAATCTGTCAGTAAATATGACTTGTTATTAAAGGTTTTGGTAAAAACATGTATATTAAAAGGATTGCATCATTTAATAAGATTCTAGTAAAACAAAAATACTACATAGTGTACTGTATTCTGTATTCCGCCCTCCGCAAAAAGGAAAAATAGGATTGTATTATCCAGGTAATTGAATTCTGAATCTTTCAAAATGTTCATCAGCCCGCCAATCCGTCACTCCATCAGTTCGTTCGTCACGTTTCATGTAAGCATAACAACTTAAAAAGGAAGAGTTTGATGGTTTTCAAATTTGAATTATTGAAGACCTTTTGTTTAATCTGTCAGTATATATGACTTGTTATTAAAGGTTTTGGTAAAAACATGTATATGAAAAGGATTGCATCATTTAATAAGATTCTAGTAAAACAAAAATACCACATAGTATACTGACGAGAGTTCCACCAACTAAGCTGACATCATCGGTAATGATTAAAATTAAAAATATAGACTTTTACCTAAAATTATATCTTAATAATCTAACGAAGTAGTGTAACATCTACATCTAGTTTGTTTGTTTTTCAGCAAGTGTTACAATATTGACAGAATGTCAGTCAGGTAATCATAAATTTTCAGGCCATATTTTACTTTTTCATCAGATTTTCTAACATCTCCCCTGACTATGTCCTCCATTTGTATATTGCCAATATATATTCTTGTTTATAAATAGTTTGAAAATGATTCAAAAACAAACCAAGCCGATGATAAATCGAACTTATATTTTTCAATTCGACGTTTGTTGTGGTTTTGGAATTTTTTCTGAAGATGGTGAAAAAATATTTTCGAAACGTCTATTTACTAACTAAATACTCTAGTTACATAGAAATAAACTTTTGCTGCAACTTATCGATTATATTGAAGTATATTATAATTTTATCTTATTTTAACAATCTTCATAAATCTTTTCAAACATTTGCTGCAAAGTTGCTAACACATACTTTAATGAAAGTTTGAACGTTCATATCTAAGAGATACTATAGGTATGTATTTTGCACAGTTTGATAACATACATTAGTTTTTGTAATTTAATAAATATCAGCATTTAGTTTACTTAAAACATGAAAATTTGTCATAAGATCAAATCTCAATAGGGCGCATTCTAGTGTACCATTTTATGCACAAACCAAACTAAAATTAAAAATTAGAAAGTGTAGCAAAAGTTCTCGTTTGTACTACAACACAACGGCCTACACACATACATACATACAAAAACACATAACTTATTTCTTTGACATCTTTAATTTCAAGATATTATGACATAGATTTCCATGAATCATTGTTATGCAACATTTAAAGTTTTTATCCTATTATCATTAAATCATTCATTCAAAGTGTTATATGGAGAGTTCAACGGCAGGTGAAAACAGAAACTTAAGTCAACCATTTAATGACATCGAGCATTTTCGCGCTAAGTAGTACTCCCCATTTGATATATTTAGGCAACATTTTAATCTAGTTTTTTTTTTCTATCTGAAACGGATATATCTGTCAATAGTTTATTCACTTGCCTTCTAAATCTTATAAATGCGTTGGAGTTGTTAAAAGTAGTTCAGTTTGCATAAGTCGAAATTAATTGTGAATGACAATATATTAAAAAATAGACATCTTCATCACAAAGGCAGTATAATTAATTTGAGAGGGCCAAATTAATAAAAAATGTGAACTTCTCAGCATTAAATGCAATGTATGAATTTCATTCAGAAAATATACGTATAGGTATTTGTGAACAAAAAAATATTCTCGAGAATTGATACAAGGAATCCTTGTAATGAATTAATTCGAAATATAAAGGAAGAGAGCATATAGGGCCGATTTTCGGCCCTTTTTATTTTTGGTAAAAAAATTTCGAAAAAATTTTTTAATCTATTCCACCCCAAACAGAACTTCCCCCATGTCCCTCCATGTAACCCCATTAAATTATTATAGAACCAGTTTACATTACCACACGTACTTAGATGTTTTTGAACTTGAAAATCATATTTCCTTTGAATAACCTGCACCCTAAGCTCTCCATACTACTATACAATTACCCAACAGCCCCAACCCTCAATGACAAGCATCCTCTCCTCCCACAATATATAGTTTTAAGCTGTTACCAGATAAAAAATAGTTTTAGAAGTACTTTTTATTTACATTATTAATAAAATGCCAATTCCTCCCCCCAACCCTCTCTCCCGAACCATTTTCTTGCGTAGAGAGGTTTAGGTTAGATTCTTCTTTGGTTGATTTAGAGCTTATAGTATATGTACTTTTGTCTGATTTTTTCAGAACTTAAAGCTTAACTATCTTTGTACGTATTTTTGTTGCTTTGGACGTAGGGAGAGGAGTAAAACGGACGCAAGGTTATATCTTTCTGCCGATAAAAAAAAGTATAAGAAAAGTCTTCGTTATACCATTTTCAAGCTTGTAGCAGTATGATGATGGCGGGAAGGGTTCGGGAGAGTGGGTGTTGGGGGGAGGGATCCAAGAGAAATTGATATTTTATTAATAATGTAAATAATAAATCCTTTTAAAACTATATTATACCTGGAAGGAGCATAAAAATTTATGTTAGTGGGTGGAGAGGGTGCTTGTTGTTGGGGTTGAGGGTGTTGTATAGTAGTAGAGGGAGCTGAAGGTGCAGTTTGTTCAAAGGAAATATGATTTTCAAGTTCAAAAACATCTATTCCACTTCTTTAATAATTTAAGGGAGATACATAGAGGGGGAAGGGTTGGGGAAGTTCTGTTTGGGATGGAGTAGATTAGATATTGAATATATATGATAAAAAAATGTTTTCGAAATTTTTTGACCAAAAATAAAAAGGACCAACAATCTGCCTTATAGGGCCTCCTCCTCTCATGAATCATTTGAGAAAATTATTGAATAATTGTAAACGTATTTGACATTTTTTGATAAACAATAAATGAATGATAAATGAACAATATTGATCCTGTATCGGTAAAATCAATTTTCTCGGTTAATCACTCAATAATTAACTTACTACTACTATTTGTTTATTCAGCAAACTGTACAGTGTAATTTACTTTGTCATAATTTCTCGTAAACTGGGTCTATTGATAAAAATTGCGTGTAACATTTAAAGACAAAGGACCATTAACTGCTTAGTGGACATAGTCACAGAATACTTCCTCAAACAATCGCGAAAAAAAAAATGTAATTATAATAAATAATTATATAAATTAGTATTCTACTCAGAACCAATTAAAACGACCATCCCTAAAAACTCTTGATTGGCATAAACTTTTATTATACCTGTCGTGTACATGAAAAGTTTATTTCGCACTGCATTTATACTCGACTGTTGAATTATAAATACTCCCGGCCAGTTTTTTAGTTAACATTGTATCTTTAGTATTCAGCCTAAGTAAGATAAGTGAGTTAAAACATATGGCGGCAACAAGGAGAATCAACCAGTGACGTTCATACGGACGCGAACTTGGTGATAATAATAATAATAATAATCTTTTTTTACCCAAGCCGATAAACCCAATTACACGACAAAACATAAAAGTGCTGAGTGTAAAAATATTATGTAGGCAACAATTCATGAATTATAAAAACTTCATAAACCTCCATATCTCAGTTATTAGTCATCCGATTTTAAATAAATTTGAACCGGTATCAAAGACTATTATTATGACCTTTTGGGTAGAACAAAACTTTTTTCGGTCATTGGCGTGCATTTCTATTGAAAATAAAAGAGTTGATTTTTCGAGAAGCAATTTTAGGCATCTTTTTATTGAAAAACTAATACAATATTCCTCATCACTATTTGCAACATGTAATCATAAACTTAACTATCTTCCCACACCACGAAGAAGTATTTTAAAGCTCTCGTCCTTGTATTTTATCCGTAACCCTTGCATGTCTGTTGAAGACCAGCTTGATATATTTCACTCAAATATTGCAAATATTAAGTGTAGTTTTTCCTAATAATAATAATAATTTTATTTCACTCGACTTTCAAAAAAAGCATTGGAATACAGTCAAAAGTATAAAACTATAACTAAGACTACGCTAATATAAAACAGGCAAATAGAATAAATAAAAAAATATCTATTAAGCACAGACAACACAAAATAAATTTTGAATATCAGGTAAAATATAGTAAGATAAAAGGATAAGGCGACAGATTAAAATAACATTCCCATATAGAATTTTTATTGATGTTATGAAATAAAATTAGTCTGTAAATATTCTTCATCTGGATAAAAGGAATATTTTAATAATAAAGAATTCACTTCTTTCTTAAACAAATGAATAACATTTATACTCTTTTTACGTGATGGTAACTTATTAAACAATTTTATAGGCTTTACTTTAGAACTTTTTGCTGGATAAGGAACGAGATGAAATGTTTACAGAGTGATTTTCCTGAAGATTATGACCGCCATTAACACAGGTATCATGTCTAATATTATAATGATTTAAGCTATTTTTTACATGCAATACAGATTGCAGAATGTATAATGGAGCTGTTAAAATTCCTAATTCGCTTAAAAGTTTCCTACATGAATATTATGGTGGCTTGAAAGGCATAGTGCGAATTTATTTTTATTTTTTTTTGAAGTATGAATACTTCATTAAATCGGCTGCAATTGCCCCAACAGATAATGCAGTAACTTAGTTGTGACTGAATATGTGCAAAATAATACATTTTTAAGTTGTGAATACCAATAAATGATCGTAGCTGCCAAATAACAAGGCACTGGGTAGATAGCTTACTAACTACATGGTCTATGTGATTTTCCCAATTCAGTAGGGGATCTATATACCGAGTGCCACAAGCTATATTTCCTTTATTTTTTAACTTATAAATTTAAAATTTGGGATGCATAAACTACCTATAAAAATGAATTTTTGGACATAAAAACGGTATGATACTATTTCCGATTTACCCGGAAATGACTACAATTTTCGATTTTTAAACGAAACACTGTATATTTTTACATATTTGGATTCAAGACTACATTCTGAGTACACCATGAGATTTTCGGAAATTTTTGAGTCGATGTTCAGTTTTTTTAAGCATTTTAAGACATTCGTCTAGAGTGCTTTGGAATACCAAAATTTGTTCTACGGTAGGTAAAATCCAAGGGAAAAATATAAATTTTCGTTTAGTTTCATTACTAACTATTTACGAAGCCTCTAAAATTGAACAAATCACTTTTTATCGAAAACTTTTTTTTCAAATGGGAAGGTGATGGCTCCTAATGTTCAATAAATTATAGATTTTTTTTCTGAATTCATTGATATCTATTTTAAATTTTATTTGTTTTTCTATTTTATTGAATTTATTTAAAAATAAAAAATCACTTTCAATATAATTTTTCTTGAACTGTAACGTAGTTGCCTTTGCAAAAATCATATGTCTAATAGTGAAATGTGAATAATAGCCTTTTGGTTCTCTCTTTTGTTTCTAAATAGGTATAAGTACTAGTGCAAAGTAAGGATCAATAAAAATTATTTTGAAAGTAATTTTTAATTTTTAAATAAATTTAATAAAATAGAAAAACAAACAGCATAGATTTGAAATAGATATCAATGAATTCGGAAAAAATCTATAATTTATTGAACACTAGGAGCCATTTGAAAAAAAAAATCGATAAAAAAGCGATTTGTTCAATTTTGGAGGTTTCGTAAATACTAATTAATAAAATTAATCGAAAAATTATTCCAAAAGCCCTCTAGACGAATGTCTTAAAATGCTTAAAAAACTGAACGTCGACTCAAAAATTCGCGAAAATCTCATGGTATACTCAGAATGTTGTCTTGAATTCAAATATGTAAAAATATACAGAGTTTTCTATTTAAAAATCGAAAGTTGCAGTCATTTCCGGGTAAACTGGAAATGGTCTCAGTTACAGTTTTCTACGTCTAAAAATCCATTTTTACAGATAGTTTATGTACCCCAAATTTCAAATGAATAAGTTAATAAATAAAGGAAATATAGGGGGGAGCCACTAGCCTGTGGCACCCGGTATACACCGAGGAATTTAACATTACTGCTTTGGGTTATGGTGCGATTATTAAAAACGAGTAAACCATAATCAATTTTCCTAGTTGAAGATAATAAGAAGTCAGTTGCGTTGGCTTTACAGCTCAACTCCTCAGTAGAGTTAGAATGAATAGCAACGGTGGTATCGTCTGCCAAAAGTGACATGAATACATTCCCTAAATTACATTCAATATTGTTTATGAATAAAATGAATAATAATGGCCCCAGAATGCTTCCCTGCGGCACGCCTGTAGAAATCGTAAAAGGACTAGATGTTAATTCTTTATCAGGACCTTTTATTGCAACAAACTGCATTCTCCCATATAGTTACGATTTTACCCAACTAATGCCGCAGTGTTCAAGTGCATCTAATAATAACTTATGGTCAATGGTGTCGAAAGCATGGCTTAGATCAAATAATAAACAGGCAGTTTTCGATTTTCCTTCGAAATGATCCAAGACGTAATTTACAAAGTGACAGTGCAGCATCTTTTGTTGATAGACCTTTGGAGAAGCCAAACTGATAAGAAGATATCATGTTATGCTTTGTTATAAAATCCGACAACCTCAGAAGATATGATTTTTCAAATGCTTTGGAAGGGGCGAGCGTAGATTCGACTTCAATGTGAATATCAGTCGATATTCCATTGAAGCAACGTCGAGCGCGGTTAGTACTTGGTTGGGGTCCCATCTTGGGAAATACAGCGTTCTCGTCCCACCCTCTAGCGGCTTGTATATCAGTGTAAAAGCGGAAGTTATGTAATTTCAGACGAGGATTACGTAGTGGATATACCATCCTTCGGAGGGGATGTAAAGCAGGCGGTCCCGTGTCTATTAAATGTTAGGCAAGTAAAAGATCCCTACTCTTCTTAAGGGAAGAGGTTCGGCAAAATTTCCAGCTCGTCTCTGGCGTCGGTGATAGGCCCTGGTAGCGGAAATAGGTCGACGTTAAATAGTTAAAAAAAAATGCTTTGGAGAAAGCCGAAAGAAGTGCAATACCTCTGTAATCATCTCTATTCAATGATAATGATTTTTTAGTTTGGTTTAATATGTATTTTTTATTTCTTTTTGTCCTTTGTCTTTTATTTTTGTACAATATACATGTATGTTTATACTTAAATTATGTTTATCTCTCTTCATACTTAACATACATAAACCTTTTATTTTCTTTTCCCATAATTGGTTTTCGTAGGGTGGTTAACTAAATAAATAAATAAATGTTTATTAATATTTTATTAAGAAGAAGCGCGAGTATTCAGAATATATAATTTGGAAAGTATTAATAATATTAACATAAATTTTACTAAAACCTACGGATGTGAAATGCACTTTATATGCTAATTCGCCAAAACATTATAATGCCGATATAATAAAAAATCGTCAGTTCTAACTGTAATGCTTAACGAGGTTGATGAATCTGAATATTAAGAAGGTTTACTGCATTTGGTTGCATCTTCTATTTTAAATGTGTGTTTGTGTTCTAATGGTATGCAAATAAATCTGTTAAACTGTCGATAATTTTATCCAATTACACCTTATCAAAGCTTATCGGACATAATCTATAATTACTTAATTCGTTGTATTTATCGACGATTAATCTTCGAAAAACGTCTTCCTTCTTGGTATATACAAAAAACTCACTTTAATTGGAAATATCTCTGTAAATCTACAACAAACATTTCGTTACCTTAAAGTGACAATTTAAATTTTATCCGATATCGAAACTTGTTTATGTAAATCTTGTTAATACGGGCATATGTTTAGTGTAAATTAGCTGTCGGTAAACTCATAAACGCTTTTAAGAATTAACTGCCCAGTGAATTGACAAGATTTATTAATTTTTACTTACACAACATTAGCGAAAATTATTATTGCCTGATTTATTACGACAGAAAGGCATTTTGAGTAAATAACAACAAACAGACATTACTGCATAAAGCAAACTTCCCAAGTAACAGTTTAAATGCCTCTCAGATTTATTTAGGTCTTATCAGTGTTTTATAATGACCACCTAATAAGCCACTGATTTGGGCCAGATTTATTAAATTTCAAATGCACTAAATGATAGTTTGGTCTTAAAGAAAGTTTTTGGAAGGCATTCAGGAACTTACATCAATACAAAATTACCTTTTAGTCTTTATTGGATTATTACTGCCTTATCAAGGTATGTGTCAAGCCTTCAATAAGACTGTATAGCTGTAAGAGCAACGTAAGAAGATGATGTTTTATTAGAGAGTTTAGCAAATGTTGTGGCTTCATAACCGAAATGAAATTGAAATTTTCAAAATATGTGTTGTTTTTAACAAGGTAAAAGTTCTGCTCTGTTAATGCCTCTTTAATCACTTTCACGTAGGTCTAACTTCACTTATTTAGGATTAAAAAATAACAAACTTCACACTTGTTTATTATTAGATCGAAGTTTACTTCCAGTGGTCGCATGAGCGTAATGTTCATGAAGATAAACTGGAATTATGATGCAAAGTAACTCCCGCCATATCGAAATTGAATTATTGGAAATATTCAATGTAAAATCACTGAATTTCAGAGTCACTCATCACAGAACAAGAGACAGTGAGATACTGTTAAAGCCGTACTCTCTTTACCACAGCAAACCCTTCCAGGTGATTCACTGTTACTCACTCTAGCAACGACCTTCCGCTTTCTTGGAAAGGGGGTCTGGTAAACCATTTTATATTTGTCCATTGAGAATTAACACCTACCTACCTATTGTTTACTTCTTAGAAGAGGTCACTTTCACAATATGGGGCATTTCAAGAAATTCAGAATTTTGGGAGTGCTTGTGGCACGATTTCCCCTTAACCGATTTGACTCAGATTTTCAAGGGATTACATTTTTAGGAATTGGAATCATTATGGAGGGTGCTGTAAACTAAATTCGATAGTTTTTTTTAGGTTAAGTATAAATAAGGGCCGCCGTGTATACTGACTTATTCATTTTTTTTAGTACATACTTAGTAGAGGTCTCGCATATCTAGATCTGTTCTAAATTGTATTGTTTTGGCAATAAAACCAATACAACTGTAGATATTTGTAAAAATAAAACAGAAAAAAAATGTTTTGAATTTCAATTGTTAAAACGATCATGTTATCGACCTCGCTCAAAGTCCAAAACTTGCGGTCATACTTCTTTATATGTGTCGGATTCCAGTAAAAAAAATCCCCTGCCCCCGACACTTTCTTTACATGGATCTTTCGCTTTATTTTTACTCCGCTATTAGATTTAGGGCAAGATATAATCTCGACAACATAAGGAAATACACAGTGACAGCAGCAGATACCTATATAAAACGTTTTAATTATAGACATTAACCATAAATAATAAGATTTTTAGTCAAATCAAAGCGGCATGCAATAAAATAAATTATGTACAGCAATTAGTAGGAAAAATGCGCAATAAAAGTCAGTGTTAGAAAATATCCCTCAATTTTAAATCTATATCGGCAAGAATTTCCCATTAAAATTCTCTTCCTTTTAAATCGATTTTATGAATATGAAAATAATTTTTAACAATGCATAACTGGCTGTTAAATCTCTAAATGGAAACTACTTGAAAATTAACCTACATCGGGGAGAGCTATAGTTATGCCTCAGTCAAATATGGATTTATTGTATATTATTACATTTTCATTCCATACATGCTGATGTGTTGTTAGAGGATGGTATAACATAATAAATGTGGGTTAAATATATCTTACTGAGTATATTTTTTTAAACGTATTTTTCTTTAGTTCACAGTATATAATTTTCTACGTAATTGAAAATGATATTGTAATTTGTAGTGCTTCAAGTAACACATATCTGGCAGTGTTGTTAGAATGATTAGTGGTTATTTACAAATATATTGTCTTCATATTTCGTCGTAAACAATTTTACTTTCATGTCCATGAAATCTTTTTGTAAAATGCCTCATAACACTCATGCATTTTGACAAAGTCAGCAGTGAAATAATGAATATAGATTATATTAGTAAAAGCAATTAACTAAAATCACTCACGTAGCAAAGGAATTTGTAAATATTTTTACAGAAACGGCAAAAATATTAGCTAATAATATAAAAAAAACTCCCAAACTTTTCACTCCAAAAATACTAGAGGAGTCAATCATTTATTATAATAGATGACATAAAATATATGATTTACACATGAAATAAAAGTGGAAACTCTAAAAGATATTTCAAAATATATTACTGATAGTCAGTGATAAGTAGTATCAATCTATAAAACTGGCGATAAGTCCCCATGTGCAGAATTAAAAGCCAACAGTCCTAGTTAAAACATTTGAAAAGTTATTTAAAGTTAGACTTAGGATCATATCCAGGGCCGTAGCCCTTTTGCCAGACTTGGCAAAAGTTGGAAATTTTAAGCATCAGTTGGTAAGGCAATGGTTATAATAGTACAGTAATAATATTTTAAGATTTAGATACTTAGATACTTATTTACACCTAAGAATTAATTACTGTTTTCGTGACACATATACAGGATGCGCCACTTAAAACTCCCCAAACTTGTAACTTTGTTATGTTTTAAGCGACGGCCATGTTGGGCACATCAATTTAAGCCATTTAAACATGTGTACAGAGTGATTAAAAAATAATTTTTTGAAAAAATTAAGAAAAAAAACTTAATTTCCTTGAGTATTTTTTTACCTCACCCTGTACATGAACTTACGTTAATGTTTTCTTATAAAGGTTTTAGTTAGCTTACGTCTTATTCGAAATTCTTTATGGTTTTAGAGAAAAAAATTAAAAACACTATTTCCGATTCCAAACTGATTTTTTTTAAAATAACTTTGAAAAGAATGCAAATATAATTTTATGCTTTATTTGTAAAAGATATATCACAAACAATATTCAATGTAACAAAACAGTAACAAGAAACAAAAGAAATAAATATTTTTAAAAACAAACTTATATTAAAATGTACTAAATAGAAAATTGAAAAATTTTGTTTTTTTAAATTTTTTATTTTAATAAAAATTAACATAAATTGAAGCTAATTGAAACCGTTATTAGAAAACATTAACATTAACAGTTCATGTACAGGGTGAGGTAAAAAATATTCAAAGAAATTAAGTTTCCTTTCTTAACAATTTTTTCAAAAATTTTTTTTTTAAATCACTCTGTGTGCATGTTTAAAGGCTTTAAGAATGTCTACAATTTGTTGTGCCCAACATGGTCATCGCTTTAAAAATAAAAAAGTTACAAGTTTGGGGAGTTTTAAGTGGCGCACCCTGTATATTTCAGATATACAGAATGTCGCACTTAAAAGTATAACAAACACCCTTATGTTTTTTTTTTGTTTTTTCCGATTTGAACCAAATTGTACTCAAATATAGAACAAATTAGGATCTACTTATGGCTAAAAAAACATTTGCTTCCTACAAATGCAAAGCCTTCTGCAATACCAAAGTAAACGGATATTCAAAAAAATCATATTAGGCATATTTTTAACAGAAAATTTTTAATGAAAGTTGTTAAAAATTATATAAAAACCTAAAATTTTGTTTAAACAAAAATCACAAAACCCGAAAAGCACGAAATTGTGGTAATTTCGAACTTTTCTTTTTAATATGTGTTTAGTTGTCAATTAATTTCTTAGTTATTTTTAAAAAAACCTAATTCACAGCATGCTTTTCAAAATGTAAAATCCATTAAAATTATATATTGGGTTTCAAAAAAATGTTTTTAACAAAATTTCAATATTTTTAAATTTTATCAAACTTTGGATTGAATTGTTATGGGCAATTCTGAACAATTTGTAATAGTAAAATTTTTCAATAAAAAAATGTCTAACATGATTTTTTTTTATTTTTTCCGTTTATCTTGGTATCGCAGGTGGCTTTGCATTTGCAGAAGGCGAATATTTTCTTGGCGTTATAGACTGGCGGTACATGACCAGTCAGGTGCAACGTTTTTAAAATGCATGCCAATCATATATATGAATGAAATTACCGTGAATATGCCAGAAACGCAAATTTTAGGCAGTCGTCGCGTGCAGAAGGCTGTGTAAATCGATTTTTTTTGTTTATTTTTTTTGTTTTTTTTTTTTTTAATTTAAAGTTGATGACAATAGTGCCAAACGAAAAGCCGTGAAAAATAATCCAGCGAAAATTCACTGGCGTGCAGCTTACGCGCGCAATACACACGTTAATGTGCACATTAAATCGTAAAATTTTTTGGTGTTCTTGATTTTAGATGATTCTGATTTTGGATTTTTTTTTAAGGCTTTTCGTTTGGCACTCTTGGCATCCACTTTAAATTAAAAACAAAAAAAATATTCTTTTTCAAATTTGATACAGAAAGTAAAATACAATTTTTTTATTTTTTTGTTTCTTTTTTGTTTTTTTCTGTATTTATTTTTATTTGTTATGTTTTCTTTTGTTATTTTATGGCAGATATTTCTATTAATATTTTGGTTGGTTTGCTCATAACTCTTTTTTTTTATAATCACGAATATGTGTATTCTAGGAAATTTTTTTGTAGGTTATGTTAATTTTCGACGCCTGCTTCCTACCTTTCATGATCTTCGGCCTCGAAACTATAACTTTAACATGAAACTGGGCGAACCGACTTAGAGTGTGTCAACGGGCAATGGAACGTGCGATGCTTGGGATCAGATTGAGCGATCGAGTCAGGAACGAGATCATCAGAGAGAGAACAAGAGTCGTTGATGTCATAGAGCGTGTTGCCGCCAATAAATGGCGTTGGCTAGGGATGACATCAAGCGGACGAAGACCATAATGCAGTGGCGGCTCAGAGAATCTAGGCCGAGAGTGAGGTAACCCCAAACAAGATGGAGGGATAATGTCCAGAGGAAAGCCGGCAAAAACTAGATTTTGAGGGCTCAGGACAGACAGCGGTGGAAAAACATGGAAGAAACCTATGTGCAGGAGTGGACGAAAACAGGCTAAAGAAGAAAGATGTTAATTTTAACCTTCTTCGCCGCAGTACAATATTTTACGGAAAATTCAAATTTGATTTGTTCAAGTCGAATAAAATGTCAACTGTCAATAGATTTTTGTCCAAAAAATGATACTTTTCTCCCACTGTGCGTCGCCTCGTTAAAATTTTATAGTAATTCTTTTGAATGATATCTACAATGACTGTGTCTCCACTTTCATCATGTTTCGTGAAGCGATAAGAAAGTTAAAATGTTTCGTGAAGCGATAAAAAAGTTAAAAATATTCAAAAATATTTTCAAAGTACACTTTTAGCGTACTTTGTAAAAAGTATAATATCTTCTTTTCCTTGTCCAATTTTGGCGCACTTTCGCAAAAATATAATATATTTTTTTTTAACCAAAAATATACTTTTATTTCTCTTTTTATTTTCAGTACACTTTTCTATGACCATAATATACTTTTCCTCTTACGGCCTGGACATAAACATATTTTCCTAAGTGAAAACTTGGTGCTTCTTCGAATTTTCACCTTATTGCGTCTTACGTTTCTACGAATGTGTATGAATCCTTTCATGCCAGTCTTCGGTGCAAATGCCTTAAATATGGTCTGTTATGATCTAAATTGTCATTTAATAATTTTTCCTAAGTCAAAGTTTTTATTCTTCGACTCAGGTCGATTTTGGGAAGTTCTATAACAAGAACATGTTCCATAAAAATAAATTAAACACGTATTTAGGCTTAAATTTCTAGAAGCAGTTTATCTCCTCAATACACCTACATATCAACTTCCTCAAACAGTACAATGAACACAAAGAAAGAGTTTAAGCGCGGTCCGACAATGGTCACCTTCAATTTGAACTGTGTAATAAATAAAAGAAAAAATTGAAACGGATAATTTAATTTTACTCCTGTTCTATTACACTTTTTATGCGTAATTTAAAATAAGTTCCGGGTTATTAGTTTAAGCAAAAATAAATTACTGTGCCATGTAAACATATAAATTACATAACACATTGTGTATAAAACAGGTTCGTTACAAATTAACGTAACATACCTCCACGCGATAAATTATAATTTATTCTAAGCATTATGAACCCAATTGGGATCATTAAATTTTATGTGGAGTAATAATATCAACTACGGCAAAAATTGTTCAGATGTTAGCAAACTTCTAGATTAACTAAGATAAATCAATAAAATTTTGTTTATTTTACAAATCATTAATTCAAGTACAGGGTTGATCTATGAAAGTTATGTACAGAATATCGTGTATTTTACGGATATTGTGGACATATGTGGTGAAAATTCCAACTGTTTATATGCATCTTTCCACAACTAGTGAATAAATCATTAATGGACTCATTTAGCACTTTTTTTTTATTTGATTATCGGAAAGATCTTACAATTCTAAGATCGTGTGCAAAAAACTAAAATTTTGTGAGACCTGTAAATCGTCTAAAAAAATCATAAACATGGACCTTGTCGAGTCTCGACCGTGACGTCACTTGATAGGAATAAGCTAGTCGCACAGAGAAAGACTCGACGATCTCAAGCGGAATGCATGAGCTTTGATATGTTGCGCGACCGTCTCGTTTCCTATCCTCTGACGTCACGATGTTGGCACCGCTCTTCCAATTCCGTCTTTAGAAGTCGCATATTTCGAGAACCACATATCAGATTCATCTGAAATTTTCAACATTGCCTAATTTTAAACAATACTTTATCCACAAGAAGTAACAACTTCTAAATAAAATTCATTAAATGATCCCATTATAGATACGTTTTTGAACAAATAGTAAGGCTAATTACTCACGGCCGTGTGTAATAGTTAATTATTCAATGGGCTAGGACCAATCACAAGAGTTCATAATCTTTACTCAACAGTTTTTGTGCAGCAATCACAAAAGACGATTTAAAGTTCAAAAAAAACAAACAAGTTTATTGTGAAAAAATTATTTCAGGTGATGATAACATTATCAGTACAAAACTTGCAACTAGTTTTATTAATAAAAAGTAGGTCGTCGATTGCGCCAAAAGTGAACAAAATGTCACTTTTCGTACACTTCTGTTGGCTCTAATTTTCGATTTCGCCGCTGTGATTCACGATGTTCATCAAATGTATTTCTCCTTATTTCAATACTGATATCGTATGGCCTTTCAACTCATATATTAAAAAACCGCTGCCTAAGGAATCGCTACTTCCACATCCAGACTTCCTTTCCAAGTCTCTTACAACGAAAATACTATATTAGCATTCCACTGAATGTGGAAGAAATACGCAGAAAATGGTACGAAAAAGATATAAAAAATCATTGTGTTCCGTGGACTACACGATAGAAGTAATGCTTCTACTTCAAGCATTTTCTTCGAGTAAACCTACTACGCATCCATACTACTCGATGTAACCCACTGTGCATCCAATTTACTCGACGAAAGTCACTGCGCATCCATAATTCTCGAGGAAACCCACTGCGTATCCTACTTGAGCTAACCCACTGTGCATCCATTTGACTCGATGAAATCCACTGCACATC
Organism: Rutpela maculata; assembly: GCA_936432065.2. NCBI lineage: Eukaryota > Metazoa > Arthropoda > Insecta > Coleoptera > Cerambycidae > Rutpela > Rutpela maculata. The sequence goes on along the minus strand of OW386289.2, from coordinate 53,779,788 downwards.
CATACTACTTGAAGCAACCTACTCGCATCCATAATACTCGGGGAAACTTACTGCGCATGTATATTATTTGAGGCAACTCATTGCGCACCCATTTGACTCGAAGAAACCCATTGCACATCCATACTACAGGTAACCTACTGCGTATCTATAGTACTCGAGAAAATCCACTGCGCATTCAAAATACTCGAGGAAACCTACTGCGCATCCATGCTACTCGAGGTAACCCACTTATTATAGAATCAACAAAATAGTAGAAGATCTATAAATAAACACTGTATAGGTTTGCATGGTATTGAAATCGTAGAAGTTAGACACGCATGCGATGGCGCGTCTCTGACGCTATTTCCTCATCTCTCCTTGAAACATCGGTGTCAATTTAGCAACCTGCTAAAATAATCTTGAAAGGCAGGCACGCTGGAATCACAAAAGACGATTTAAAATTCAAAAATATCGCGAATACCATAACTCAATTCAATCAGTCATGCAAACTTACCGTAAAACATGTTTCATGCTGCATTGCTTGAATATTGTGAATTTTATTTGACTGGTAGCCTTTACCAGGCACAATCATCTTCAAGCTGCAGTTTGGGGGAGCAAGCGTAATTAACAAAACCAATAGGTCAGTGTCATCACCTATTACTCACACCTCAAAATTTTCGAATAAATGAATTTTATCAACTTTCGACCTCTGTGTGACACAAATGAACGACAAAAAAGTCAACACATTTATGAATATTAGAACAATTTCTGGTTTGTCACTTCACACTAGATTGAAAATAAAAATTGGCTGCAAAAATTCAAAAAGAGGAAAGGGACATAAAATTAATAGTCGTATGTAGAAGGGCCTCTAGATTCCAAAAATGCAAAAATATACTAGGTATCAAAAGTAGAGATCACTCGAAACAGGAAAAGATGAATGAAAACATGTTATTTTGGAAACATGTAACACGTGCCTAGTTTCATCTCGATCAGTTAAAAGATAAAGAATTGGCAGCCGGAAAGAGATCTCGTTGACACCCGGTATTTCACCCCTCCGGAAATATTAAGAGCGGCAAAAAATTGTGTTAGACCATTTTTGTTGGAAATTTAACACACATTAATTACTTCCACGTCCAGTGGAAGTATAATTTTTTAAAAATTTTTATTGTCCAAATAGGCTTAAAATGCCATGAAACGTCGAGATTTTAAGTTTGAGCGAAAAAAAATTTTCTGTCTGTCTGTCGGTCTGTCTGTCTGTCTGTCGGTCTGTCTGTAACTTTTTTTTGTGCGCACGTTTACTCTGGAACCGTTTAAGATATTGACTTGAAATTTGGTACACATATGTACTTTAACGAGATCTAGAACTAGATTATATTTTCATCTTGTGATTGGGGTAAATTTGGGGTAAATGGGTAAATCAAGCAGGTAAGAGTCCATGAAATTGGTATTTAGTATATACAAGAGAAGCTAAGGTCTCAAAAAAATTTTTGGCATTAGCCACCCCCATTACCACCCCCACCTCCTTATTAAAGGGGAAGAAAAAAAATTGTGATTTAGTGTATGTACAGGAATCAGAAACCTCAAAATATTTTTTTACTTCATCCACCCCCACTACCACCCCCACTACCACCCCCCTATCACCACCCCCACCCCACTACCGATGTGGGGTATCGTTTTATGGGTTTTTGGGGTAGAGGATTTCAAATATTATATTATTAAAGTTCCATAAACAATTATTTTCACATACAAAGTTTTTTCGTTGTGAGTGACTTGGATAGAGAATCTGGATGTGGAAGTAGTGATTCCTTGGGCAGCGGTTTTTTGTATAGAGTAATGTTTGGTCTACGTTGCATGGTTTTTCAGGGTAATAAACAACTTGGGACACCTAAACCTTTGTTTTTTTGAATTTCCCTGTTTAGGTGTTTTTTGTCTACTATACAACCAGGGATATTTAAGAGAAACCGCAGAAAAATACAATTTAGAACATTCCTTTGTTTATACAAATGAGAGGGAATATTAAATCCATAACTTTTGTTGCACTACTTGTAATGTTTACTTTAAGTTCCAGCAAAAAATTGCTATTGTAAGACAGTTCCCAACAAATGTTAGATTAACTCCGCTATTAAGCTAAAATGACAAAAGTTGGCAAAACCGGAGTTTAAAAAAATAACAAAACCTAAATAACTCTTAAATTAATAGACCTCGCATAGAAAATACCGCAAAAAAAAATACCAAAGGTTTGAGTGCAGGTAAAGCTAGTAGTAAACTCGGGTAAAAAGAAACCGAGCGTCTGCCGTTCGTAATCGGTCACCTAACCTCAACACTCATTTTCAAATTTTTTTAAAAATCACGAGTTGCCGATCGGCTCAATGTGACGTCCCCGCGTCGGCGTATTTTCGTTTGAACATTTACACTTATTTACTGAAATGCGTTGACATATTATGCCGACTTATTTTAAAAAGAGAAACCGAAATAGGTCAGTCAATAAAAATCAGATACCTCTAATTATCTTCATGACTTGATCATTGTCTCCATAATTTTTGTCGCAGGAAGAAGTTTCTTCGTCAACTCTTGTTATTTCATCTAAGTTGGCAGGTATCGGAGGCCCCGAAAACCATTATATTTCGTATTTACCGTCAACCAAATTCCAGCCATTTAATTCAGAATTGAAAAACTTCGGCACTGGTGCCATGCAAAATTCCACACCGCGCATATTTGATTAGTGTGCTTTATTTTGCATCTCAGAGTGTCTTGGCATGATGGCAACATATTTGCAATCAACATTCTTTATTTTGTCTAGCGAATTTTTTCGTGCAAATTTTGGACCGAATGTCTGAATAAACATCAAACTTCCTGGCATTTATGCTGTCCGTATTCGACTTGCCATATATTTTGCACACATAGGCTATGCATCTTAATTCCTGATCTGGACCCTAATCTTCCAAAAACTTGTATTGTTTGTTTTTCATTTTCCAATATTTTAAATGGCCTGTTTTTTCCTTTTCGAAAGAACGAAAGGTTGAGGTTTCGGTCGCATTTCACGTATTTTTGAAAACGTCTGTTTCGAAAATGCTACGACCTAGATCGTCTGCCAAAACAGATTCTGAAACTGCTTCATTTTCCTAATATTTTAAACTATGAACCGTCCTGGTATTCATTATGAAGTGAACTCATGATTTTTTGAAAATTTGAAAATGTGTGTTGAGGTTAAGTGACCGATTACGAACGGCAGACGCTGGGTTTCTTTTTACCCGAGTTTACTACTATAGTGCATGGAATAAGCAGCAAATTGTGTGAAAATATTCACTTCTAGATACCAGCGCCAAAATTTAGGGGTGAGTTGTAGACATATTTTACTACGTAAAACCGTCGGCAGACACTCTCAGAAGTGATTAAGTTAACCATGATGACGTCATCGAAATGGCCGCCGTACTAATTTCTATAAGTTCAAATATCTCAAGAACTAATCAACTGATTTGAATGCGCAAAGTTTCACTTTAAAGATAATTAAATATTCTACAAAAAAGGTAATATGCAATTATTTCGTAAAAACAATAGTTTCTATTTTATTTGCAAATTAATAGAGGTTTGGTTCGATCAGTAAGAATCACCGGAACTCTGTGCTATCCTGTTATTATTAATTTAATTTTACTACTATGTATTTGCTACACTACACACTACACTACAAACTACTCTACACACTAATTGTTTCCTTCTTTGTTCCAGATTTAATTTAGGTCAGTCTCTTCGCAAATATGAAAACAAAGAGTATATTGCGTTTGATCGGCATATTTCTAAAACAGTAAATATCGCTCGCAGACAAAATCTTCCTATTCATTGCGTTAGTAAACGAATTCTGACCAATTTTCAAAATCTCCGTCTGTCTGTTCGTCCGTCCGCTACATTCATTGTAATCAGGATAACTTAATAAAGAAAAGTCCGATTGTATTAAAATTCGGATGGTAAGTTAGTGTTACCTAGAGGAAGGATCCTTTCATTTTTAAAGAAAATCAATCATTAAATAAGAAAGTTATTAATCATTTAAAAAATACATATTTTCTTAATTTTTGTCGCTTGTACTAGAAATCTTGTGAAATGTTATTTCCTCTCATTATTTTTTTCTTTGTTTATATATTTTACTAATATATATTTCAGAATAATATATCTAATCTTTGAAATATATGATATATGTATTACAGACTTTTAATTTTTGTATTAATGTATAATGGTCCAGTGGGTAAAGTTTTGTCTTGCAATCCAACTCTAGTCCTCATTGTCGTTCAAACCAAACCAGACCTTCCCCTAACACCACGCCGCTGCGCGCCGTGTTTGTCTGGTTCACTCCGGGCCAGGTTCCGGGGAGGCACATGTTAAATGTTTAATTTATAATAAAGTACTGTTCGATTCGATTCTTGAAATCCAAATCCAAGGGTCGTGTATTCCAGATAGGTTAGATGTATTTTTTAACTTTTTTATATATTTTCTTTGTACTAAACGAGTGTTTCACTAACAAAGTTGGTTGGTACCACAAAATTTAGAATGTCCAAAAACTAAAATTATTTACAAGAAAACTACCAAGAGTATCCAATAGGATGTGTAACAATTATATAAAAAGTTCAGTAAATCGACGAAGAGTATGTATTTAGCAAGGGATTTAGTTACAATACAAAGTCACGAAAAACAAGTATACCGCACTTACAAGGACAGAGTAATTTCACCAGGTGACGAAGAAAGCGGGGCCTCCATGTCACCTTCATCGCTCGAGGAAGCAGATGCACGTCTTCTTTTGCACATCCTGGATGCAGTCAAAGAACTTTCGGTTGAGTACGAAACTAGGAATAATTTGCAGTATCTTCCCATTCATGAATTATATTTTAATCTTCCACGTGGTGTACCAGATCTGATTTCATTTTTCCAGGCATTCACAGGATGCGATACAGTTTCATCGTTTTCTGGTATTGGGAGGAAGAGTGCGCCGAAAACATGGTTGTCATTTCGTGATGTTGATTCGGCTTTTCAAGAATATTCTATCCTGTTATCCCAAAGTTTTTCTTGACTTGATCGTTTTGTTGTATTTATGTATCATACTATTCTAGTACAGCAGATACAGTTAACGAGACGCGTAGGATACTTTTCACCCAACGAAGTAGAAATATTGAAAATATTTCTCCAACTATTGGATACACGATTGCATTACTTGAAATAGGCTATTTTTCAGTGTAACATTTGGAGAAATTGCCTGAGTAGTAAACTGCAGGAATATGATCCTTGCCAGTGCGGAAAAAAGTTGATTTAATATATAAACCTCTATTGACAACACTTCCGGATGTGAGCAAACACTGTCTTGAATTAGTGTCCTGCAAGTGCAAGGAACGGTGTACAAGGGGTGGTTGCATTAAATGTCGTCTCTGATGTACTATTTTGTGTGCAAGTGAAGGCCATTTCTCACGAAATAGATGTCGATTGAATACCCAAAATTATTTTGTTTGGGTTACAGCATATCTACAGTTCTTTTTATATTTTGTAAAAAAATTGACAAAAATTTAAATATTTCGTATTAATCTGCAAATAAAATTAAAACTATTGTTTTCGCGTAATGACTGCTTATTACCTTTTTTGTAGAATGTTTCTTTATCTTTAAAATGAGACTTTGTGCATCCGAATCCGTTGATTAGTTTTTGAGAAATTGTAACCTACAGAGATTAGTATGGTGGCCATTTTGATGACGTCATCACAGCTGACTTGGTCACTTCTGAGAGTGTGTCCCGACGGATTTACAAAGCAATATATCTCTACATCTCACCCCCTAAATTTTGGTGCTGGTATCCGGAAGTGAAATATTATTACGCTTATTCCACCCACTACTAGCTTTACCTCTCAAACCTTTGGTATCTTTTTTGCGGTGTTTTCTACGCGAGCTCTGGGCCTATAACAAATTTGGCAACATATACATGGGGGTCAAATCGATGCGTATTGAGGTCCTCTGCGGCTGGTACGTGCTCAATAAAACACGCTATATAACTCAGAAAAAATAAAGATTGTTTTTAATTATATAATTATATAATAAAAACTAATTAATATACAAGAATGTGCAATCATTGTTAATTTCTTCCACGGCTATGGCACCAGCCTTAGCAAATCAAAGGAGATCATCATAAACTTTCTCCTATCGCCTACGGTATTCATTGTGTGTTATTATTCTACACTATTTGATTCCATTTTCATGCTAAGCTCAGGCTAGTACGCCGGACATCTCATTAATTTTTCATAAAAACATGGGCGTCGCAAGTGTACTTATATTTGAAATAATAAGGAAGTCTTGACCTTATTTTTTATGGTCATTAGGTTTTTCTTCACAGATAAATTGTAAACTTACATTAGTTATGCGTACTTGACGTGTTTGTAATAATCTGGTGGATAATTGTTTAATTCGGGACATGCTTTCATATTCATTATTTTCTGGGTTTTACCAGGAAGCTTAAAATTTGAAATGCAAATAGAATAAAATATTGCAGATAATTATTTCTCCTCATTTTTAGCCCAGTAAAATTTGGCTTTTGTTGCTGAAATGAGCCACAAATGAGATATTATTTCCTATGTCTCTAGTTTCGAGCAAAATTTTCATGGAAAACAGGTTTGAGTCACTCAAAAAAAATTTACCCGGGTAGAAAATCAACCTGGTGTGTATTAGAGAAGATTATTATATGATTAAAAAATATTATCTAAAATAATTATTAGAACAACAAAACTGTTTATTTAAAGTTTAAAAAATAACAATTTATAATAAAAAATAGAAACTTTTTCTAATGTTCTTTATCATCAAACATATTCATTCTATCTATATGAAATACACAATTATTATAAACAATGCTATTACATTTAGATTCTTCTTCATGGTTTCGTGGTTAATATTTTCTTGTGAAACATCACCAAATCGCTTTTTCTCATTCATTTTGTGTACAGAAATCAAGATGGAAATGCGCAATGTCAGATTTTAATAATTTCAATGTCTTTTTTAATTTAACACAAGGCTACTACGAAAACAGTAACATATATTTTTCTCGATTTTTCCCACTGATCGATAACCGTTGCTCACTTAGTCGATTTTTTTGAAAATGTACGTTTTGATGGGTTAATAAAGTAAGAATATATTAATCATAATACAACTTTTAGTTTAACTCTCTAATGTAATTTTTGGTGGTAAAAGATTGAAATTGTTTTTAGCAAAGTGAGTAATACGTCTTTGAATTTAAGTTTTTGTGAAAAAATAAATTGGTAGTATTGTATTTAATTTTAGATACATAATTTCTCCTGGATTTATAAATAGGGACTAATATTGATACTTTCCAGTCCTTCGGGATTTTAAAGGTAGTGCTAGTTAACAACAACGGAACAAAGCCAATGAAAATGTGTTTCGGTGGAACCGGCTTTGCTATTTTGTTGCTGATGCTGATCAAAAGTTCTCATTACATCGGGTCGATCCTGTGGACAGTTTTTGAGATCCAGCTTGTTAGGTAATTTGTGTCATTCTAGACAGTCAAGAATTTTTTACTCTTAAACTATTAACTTTAGCAAAAAATTGAAAGTGTCGAAATATCTTTGTTCAAGTCCAATAAAGCTCATGAATTGTTTTCAGAATTTTTTATTAACTTTTGGTTAAGTAAAATATATATGTGTCATATTTCGGCATGCTTCGGTAGGATTGGCTGATCAAAAAATCCTATTGCACTGAGTAGACCCTATGAGTGGTTTTCGCTCCAGGAGAGCTTGAAGGTCCTAAGAACGGAGTAACGGGTAATCTAAGTACGTGTTTATGAATGGCTTCCAGCGTGTTTGCGTTTCTGTGTATGTATCCCAAGTAACAATTTAAGTTTTATCACAATTTACAACAGGTTATTAAGTCTACATAATAAAACGGATCGTAAAACTGTTTATACTAGATAACCTCTTAAAAGCTACAATAAACCAGGCATAAAACAAAAAAGACCTTTTATAAAGGTTATAAATATCTTCCTTAAAACTATCAATAAAACCAACAGTACTTTAGAACCCAAATCTGTAAGATGTTTTCAAGTCTACCATAAAACCTGTTATAAAATCTTCTTAAAACCGTTAGTGCTTGCAATAAAATTTTAAGCCTGCTTTGAGAACGTCATAAATAATTGTGTCTTTAATAATTCTTTGTCGAAAACTTGTTGCACTTAAACTGTCTAAATCAGAAAATGTCGCCAAGTAATAAAATATGTCTGCCTCGATTGAAATACCTGCATGTGCTAACGTTTTTAAATTTTATATTAATAAACAGTCTAGTATCAAAAAAATTGTTAACGCAGACCACATTATTGATAAATTATATCAAAAAGCTTTTAAAAAAATCACGCGCCTGTCATTTGTCATCTTGTTAATTACTATTTGCAATTAATAAAAAAAATACTAACCCTAGTTTTAGCTTACTCAGTATGATTTTGGGTTTTTTAGGAATTCATATGACATATTAACATATTTATATAGATAGTTGCAGACTAAATGTAAACAGTAAGAATAGAAAAATATAACTAAACACTGTTGCCCCAACTTTGTTCAAACATGTCTGCAATAGTTAACAGAAAAAAACTTGGCTGAAAAATTAATAAAACGGTTTATTTTAATAGAATACCCTACCTATTAACAGTTTGTGGCTTTAGGAAATATTTTTATAAAACAAAAGGTTTTGTTAAGTTCCAATTGCTCCACTATATTACTATTTTAAAGCCTGTAAGACTTTACCCAGCCTTACTACTCTTCTTAAAAACCCTCAAGATTTGTCTCTGACAATCCCTAATCCAAATGTACTTAGCTCAGATAACATAACCTAAAACCCATAATCACAAAATGGCGTTTACTAGCGTTATATGCCCCCTCTCTCAAAGTTTAAAGGCGTAAGTGGGGGAATCAAAGGATTTAAAAGTGCTTTATAAAAACAAAAAAGTTTTAACGTTGCTTAATAAAGATACCAAAAAACTATTAGGTTTTAAGGGACCTTTACCAATTATCGTTAAAAGCAAATAGTATTTACGATAACGTATAAGAGTTGATTGATCATGAGGAGTACTTAAAGACCATATTTTAAAACTCCCATAAAACTTAAAGATTTTTAGATGTCTACCACAAAACTTAAAATATTTAAAAGCCACTATAAAACTTAATGAGTTTATTATGATTTTGAATAATGCAGCAATTAAGTGGTTATAAAACCAATAGGTCTTAAAGAGCAAAGAGGTTTAACAAATTGATTTAAAGATAACTTAAAGGCCTTTTTTTAAGCACCTACATATTATCTGCAGATAAATGGGTATGCACAAAAGAAATAATAAAACTCAGTTCGGATTATTTACCTTCTTAAATCTGTGATAAAACCCGATAAATATTTGTTGGTATTTAAATTGTTACTTGGGATGTGCCAGTGTACACAGGGTTTTCCGAAAATATCGATGACAAACTTCTGCTGGAGATTCTACATGCAATAATATATCCGCAAATACCTTGAATTTTTTGCTAAAGTTAATAGTTTAAGAGTAAAAAATTCTTGAATGTCTAAAATGATGCAAATTGCCTAACTTTGACAAGCTCTATCTCAAAAATTGTCCAAAGGATCGGCTCGATGTGATGAGAACTTTTGATCAACATGATTTGAACTAAAATATAGCAAAATTTCAGCTGATTTCACCGAAACACCATTTTCATCGGTTTTGTTCCGGGGTCCTTTATTATGTGTCTCAGCAGCTGTACTATTAGACCATGTGCCAGACCTCCTAAAGTCATTATAATTTGGGGGGACTGAATAAAACTTTTACCAGCTGTTTCTGGGCTCATGTGGAGCAAAAAAGTCGGGGGAGGTAGCTTTCAAATATGGCGGCCGTTCAAAATGGCGGCCCGACTGCGAATCTTTATATTCAATTATCTCGAGATCGGGTGGAGCAATCTTGAATTTCTTTTTTTCTAAATGTAGGTTAATGATTTGAATATATTTTTGTTTGTAATATTTATGACCAAAAACCAGTATTTATTGGTCAAAATTTGAAAAAACCAAAAATTGGATTTTTTGAAATTTACGTTTTGCTGCTTATTGGACTAACGGTTGGGTATATCGAGAACATGTTCTGAATAAGAGTTTTAGAGCAACATCTCACCTTTAAAACGCAAAAAAGAAATTGAAGATCGGATCACTAGAATCGGACATTTCTAGGTTCAAAGTGGACAGAGCGGGGTTGAGCATTAATACTGTATTTTAAAATAATAGGGTTTATCTATCTGTCCGTATAATTTTATTGTTTTTGCATTTTATTTTATATTATTTATTTCATATTTCAGGTAATAGTGTGACTCCTCCACAGAAAACTGGGATCCTTCTCCATAAAAGTTGAAAATTGACCGTAGCTGCATCATTTGTGAAAATTCTACACCACTCCAAAGACTTGCACTCATGCAATGCTTTGTACAATGCCGCGATACTAAGAAAATTTGAACCAATAATAAAACTGCACGAGGGGTTATCTGACTAACAAATACCTGACGTTTACTACCATAAAGAATGTCGCAAAACTTTCGTCCACAAAAGAATTCTTGAAAGAATCGCCCGCACCGCAGATAAAGGTCCTTCACCTGATGAAGATAATAGAAACATCAACGGAACTCCGTCATCTATGATAAGATCATTGTCAGATAGGAAAAATGCCAGTACTACAGAACGTGTTTATCCGGAGATCTGCATCTTTTGTGACAAGCCAAGAAAATACTCCCAAAGTTCGAGGACAAGGGAGAAGTGTTCAAGTTCGTTGATCTCAGAGCGGACAAGACACTTCGAGCTGTAGCCATCGAGCGAATGGATAGTAAAATCATGGCAATTACTTCACGAGATATTGTCGCTGGTGAGGCTCACTATCATCATTCTTGCTACAAGTCATACACCAGGAAACGACCACAGAAGGTACAGCGGACTTCCTCAGATCCTTACTCCAAAGAAGATAAATTGGACAAAAAATTCGGTGATCTGTTAAGATGTGTCAACGTTACTAACAAGGTTTATATAGCTCCTTCCAATTACACTTTTGAAGCCTAGCTAGTGACTATATTAAAACAAAGAATAAGTTGGGCGCATTTGAGAGCGCTCTCAATGTCAGTGAACAAATTGAAGTAGCAGCTGATATTCTGAAGAGTTCAATAAAGAATTCCATTTCCTCGGTAGAACAAATTTGGCCACCGAATATCAACAATCTGTTCATTGATAACTTTCAAGGGCTGGAGATACTTCTTAATTTCTTAACCAAGCTCCTCAGTAATAGTATGAATAAAGTCAATATTGTCTATAGCTCAAGATATACTATATGCTCCATTGATAAAGTTCTTGCTGGTAAGCACTACAACCGCGCAGTTCGCTTACACAAACTCGTGTATGGAGTCTGCATGAGAGTTCTGTACTCTGGGTTTTTGGAATGGGTAGATATAAATGAGTTAGACCTTTCCTACATCTTTGTCGGTCAGATAACCCCTCGTGTAGTTTTATTATTGGTTCAAATTTTCTTAGTATCGCGGCATTGTACAAAGCATTCCATGAGTCCAAGTCTTTGGAGTGTTGTAGATTAACCGGTGTAGAATTTTCACAAATGATGCAGCTACGGTCAATTTTCAACTTTTTTGGAGTAGGATCCATGTTTTCTTTGGAGGAGTCACACTGTTACGTGAAATATGAAATAAATAATATAAAATAAAATGCAAAAAACGATAAAATTATACGGACAGATAGATAAACCCTATTATTTTAAAACACAGTATTAATACTCAACCCCGCCCCGTTCACTTTGAATCTCAAAATGTCGGGTTCTATTGATCCGATCTTCAATTTCTTTTTCGCATTTTAAAGGTGAGATGTTTCTCTAAAACTCTTATTTGGAACATGTTCTCAATATACCCAACCGTAAGTCCAATAAACAGTAAAACGCAAATTAAAAAGAACCTTATTTTTCGTTTTTTCGAGTTTTGACCGATAAATACTGTTTTTTCGGCCATAAACATGAAGAACAAAACTGTAGTCCGTTCATTCACCCACATTTAGAAAAAAAGAAATTCAAGATTGCTCCATCCGATCTCGAGATAACTGAATTTAAAAATTCATAATCGGGCCACCATTTTGAACGGCCGCCATATTTGAAAGCTACCTCCCCATGATGGACCCCCCCGAATTTTTTGCTCCATATGACCCCAGAAAGCCGTGGTAAAAGTTTCGTTCAGTCCCCCCAAATTATAATGACTGATAGGTCTGGCACATGGTCTATATATACAAACAGTTTCAATGAATTGAACTGTTGCACCATCTGAACCAGGAAATGAGTCATTCTCAGTGTAGAAATATTGAAGATTAGCTCTTGATCAGTACCTGACTTTTATTTATTCCCTCAAAAATAATTTTTCACTAACTTTTTTTTTGTCGAATAGTACACCAGTTGTGGTTCATTCTAGCGGTAGAACCTTATACATGATCTATTTCCATTCTTAAACTTAATTTTACTGGACTATCTGTACATCTTATATGAATGTGCAATGACGTTCTCAATTTTTTTTAATTGAGAAATTTAAATGTATACCTTTAATATTACTTTATTTTTTGAGGTTTGTTTAAAAGAGAAAATTTATGAGAACAGACATTTACATATCGCAGTTATAAATAAAAAGCCAATAGAGTGATAAGCCATAAATAAAAACTGCTACCAAAATATCTTCTTCGTTAACTTAATCGAGGTCTATGATTCTTTTTAATTTAGTAATTTATTGTACATCTTTTTACATAGCTTTATTTTTCAATATTATTAGTGATGACAACGTCTGAGTTTCGTATTTGGTTTCAAATGAATAATGTTGCTTTAAATAAAGGTCAAATAAAATGAACTGTCCACGAGACAGGCGTAACGGATATGAAATATATCAGGTGTTATTTACAAAATTTTAATTAATGTAAATAGTTAAAAATTTTACTGATAGAATCGGAAGGAATTATTACTTAGTGTTTTTATGATTTATTTTTTAAATAAATATATAGTGAAGTGGATATGTTTTTGGCTTGAATAGTGGGTATTTTGAATAACTTTTATGTACCGTAAACTCTTTAACGGAGAAAAAGAACAAACACACCATTGCAAGATTATTGTATTAATTATTATTATTTTAATTTCTAAATGTAAATTATTTTTGTTATTTAAATATTTTACGCTTTAAGTAATATGGCAACTCAATAATTATTTGTTCCAGTATACTGTTATTAAGTTTTTTTTTACATTACTCTAGCTTCATATTTTACGACTAACGAATGAAGATAAGTATGCAGAAAAGGATGGCCCTTGATTCTTGTAAAAATAAATTATAAAAGTTATATCAATTTTACATACAACTATCTACCTAGTGGAAAATAGCAAGGAATCTTTAGTCGGGGAGCCCTAGCTGTACGTGCAACCCCCCACCCTTGAGGAACAATGTTTTTCATAAAGATTAAAGCCAATTTTAGACATGTCTCCAAAAAAAAAACTGGCTGTACTTTCAAAATGGCGGCCATATTTAAAAAAAAACTGTTGCCAATGTTGTTTTTGTCACTTAACTCAAAAACTGACAAAGATGGACAAAGCCTTTTTCACAAAAAACAACGTGCATAAAATGTTCTACAATTTTGTTCCTATGCAATATTTTGATAGGAGTTACCATTTGCCAGATAAATGAAAACATGGAAATTCATATATCGGTAAATTATTTAGAGGAAATAACTTTGACAATTATTGTAAGGCGTCTAATATAACTTTATATTATTAACATAACAAAAAATAAAATAAACTGAAAAAAATTAACAATAATAATAATAATATTATAATTTGCAGACATTTTTCTAGAAAACGGTAACAATGGGTTATGAACAGGTTAGGGTTAAAAGTGCTGATAGTGACATATTTTGGATTTTGCTGGCTCATTTCAATAAAATTAAACGTAAATTACTCTTTGATTCCGGATTTGGCAATAAAAGAAGGCTTATTAACACATCCGCATTAACAGAAGAGTACGGACCTCAAAAATGTTGAGCATTACTGAGCCCACAGGGTGGGCTCCCGTAGCACTTGTTACCTAATATAATATAATGAAAGAAACACAAAACTGCGTATTATAAAAAATACGTTTGGTTTCATTCATATTAATGGATAGTTTTTGCACCGACCTCTAGGTGATATTCGATAAGGTACATTCTTTGTTGCCTTCAATTCCCTTCTTCTCCTTCTTGGTAGAATTTTTGACCCATGCCATATTCTAGGATATACCTTTGCTACATGGTAGGTAAAAATAACTTCGCGCCATCCGTCGCGAAGTAGACAAATTATTTCTCCTTGATATGATATGGACATAGACAAACGATGTATTGATGCTTTCGAGAGATGTTAGTAGGTAAGCTATGGGAAATCTGGACCAAATCCCATGGTTTTATTATGGAGGTTTACTCTGGATTTCAAAGTCATTTTTGCAGCAATATCTCTCTGGTCATTGACGTCCTCTGCAATATCCTCCAGCGTCGAATAGGCCGCACCGAACGGCAAATTGAAATAGATGTTCCTCAGGATTCAATATTTGGACCTCTTTTTTTGTTAGTTTACATAAATGATTTGCTTCTAAATGTGAGGTCAAACAAAACTGTATTATTTGGGCTATTACCCAGAGATGTGGAAGATATCTCTAGTAAAACCCTTGCCTAAGACGCCTAACCCCAAAGCTTATAACGAATTGCGTCCTATTAGTATACTTCCTTCTATGTCCAAAATTGTTGAAAAAATTATGAATATGCAAATGTTTCATTATGTAACTGATAATAATATCGTAGATATTAGAGTTTAGTACTACAACGCTTTTATTAAATGTTTCTGATAATATAATTAGATCTCTTGACAATGGTTTAACCATAGCTCTCGTACTACTCGATTTTTCCAAAGCCTTCGATACTCTGGACCACGCTTTGCTTCTTTCCAAACTTGAATATTATGGTCTTGATCATATCTCCATAAATTTCTTTAAATGCTACCTAAATAACCGTCGCCAGCAAGTTGTAGTTGATAATGCGTGTTCCGAAATTTCTTTCGTAACATCTGGCGTTCCCCAAGGATCTGTTCTGGGGCCGATATTGTTCCTTATATATATCGCCGATATTTTTAACGTAGTAAAATATTCTAACATACAAGCATTTGCTGATGACACTCAGTTATCACTTTCCTTTGAACCACATCTTGTTGATAAGGCGTGCACACAAATAAATCATGACCTCAAATTATTATCGGAATATTCTAAACTGCATAATTTAAAACTGAACACAAATTAAATGTAACGTCATTATTTTTTGTCCAAAGCGGTTAGAACATATAGTTAAGACTCATCTCAAGATAATTATTTGTAATGAGCCCATACAAGTTGTTAATAGTGTAAAGAATCTAGGAGTTATTTTCGATTGTAGGTTAAGATTTGAGGAATATGTGTCACTACTCATCAAAAAAGCATATCTAACCTTAAAGTTGCTATATAGAAATATAAAGCTTATTAATTTTACGTTACGTAAGAAACTCACCGAATCTCTCGTATTGCCAATTTTAAATTATGGAATTACAATATATTATCCCTGTCTTGACAAAATCACCCAAAGTAGACTTCAAAAAATACAAAATTGTTGTTGTCGATTTGTTTATGGGATAAAAAAGTACGATAGAGTTTCGGTAAAAATAAATCAGCTTGGTTGGCTAAAATTAGAAAACGTATATAAATATCATATGTCAGTGCTTGTTAAACGCATATTGTATTTAGACGTGATTTACATAATGTAAATGTACGACATGTCGGTCAAATATCGCTGCTCAGATTTTATTCAGCTTTGTTTACTAGGTCATTTACATACAACGCAGCTAAAATATATAACAACCTAAACGATTCTCTGAAAAACCTGGCGTAAACAGCTTTCGTAGAAGAGTAAAGCACACATTTTTGACATCACAAAGTTAGTCGTGATTATCGTTTATTCACGGCATGGTCTGTTATGAATTTATGAATTTATGTCTAATTTAATTCTATTTAATTGTATATTTCGGTTACATTCACAACTATAATCTGTCTGTATTTTAGTCTTATATATGTTCTCTTTCCTTTCTCTTATTTCTTTTTCTTTCTGTTTTGTTGCGTCACTGTCTCACAAACATTTTTTAGTATTATTCACATATTTTAAGATTTAATATCATATTTTGCAAAATTAATAATGACTTTAGTTTTAAAAAACATATCTTTTATCTTTATTACTTAGTGTTTATGTTCGGTTAGGGTTAAGTAGAGTAGCTTCAACTAGACTTCGCCCTAGGTATTGTATTAATGTATAATACTGAAATAAAGGCAATTTATTATTATTATTATTATTTTTTAGCAAGCTAAAAACCAGTCACCCTTCTCTGTGGCTCCGACCCTCACAGAGGGGAGCTGGTAGTACCGGTAGCCACTCCCCACGCCCGTGGGATAAGTGACTACTGGGTCCGGGAATCGTGTGCCCTGAGCAGACGTAATGAACCAAGAATGACGGCCTTCTGCATTTTGCCGGCTAAGATCTCTGCCGAATTTCGGCATGCCGGTATGATTTTGAGTTCCGAAAGCAGTGTGTGTCTCGTTCCACCGAGGGCTCCTATAATCAGTACCACTATCTTAACAGTATGGTCTGGATACAGTCTGAGGAGTTCGAAGAGCAGATCTCGATATTTTGTCCGTTTTTCCTCCTCCTTCAAGACAATGTTGTTCTCCGCGGGAGCCGAGAACTCCACGACGAACATTGTCTTGAGTTGATGGTCGAGGAGTACTACGTCAGGCTTGTTGGCTTGTATTTGCCTGACGGTGGGAAAAGAGTAGTTCCAATAAATTAGACACTTCTCATTTCCCACAACGGACTATT
This sequence comes from Rutpela maculata, assembly GCA_936432065.2. Classification (NCBI taxonomy): domain Eukaryota; kingdom Metazoa; phylum Arthropoda; class Insecta; order Coleoptera; family Cerambycidae; genus Rutpela; species Rutpela maculata. Next base: position 53,762,834 of record OW386289.2, on the reverse strand, counting down.
ATTATTATTATTATTATTATTATTATTATTATTATTATTATTATTATTATTATTTGTTGATAATACAACTTTTATAAGTACTGATGTCCTTGATTAAGTCATTGACCAAACAACAGGGAGTTTAGATGATACTGCTAGAGGTTTGAGGCTAGAAAATTAAAAATACCAGCACCTGCAGGTAATTCTATTTGCAGGAAGTTTTATGCACATAAAAGAAAATTCCTTCTTAAAACAATTACTAGGTAATAGAAAATGTTTTTACAATGTACAAGAATTTGATTGAAATACAGTTCGCTTTATTATAAAAAATATAGTTTTTTTAATGAAATTTTAGAACAGATGTATTCCTTTAATGCCAATTTGAAACTAAATATTCAACATACATGTAAATATGACTCTATATCCTTACATATAATTCTACTTATAATTTAAATTGAATATTCTTCTGTGCTATAATTTTATCACTGCTTTATTTTATCTGAAATTTTATATATATATTTGTTTTTTTCTGCTACTTTACAACCTAAACATTATTATGTCTCTTGGGAAATAAATTTATAAAAATAATAATAATTATTATTATTATACTTGAAAAATTGGTCATTTTTAGAAAAAACATAAAAATAAAAATTATATTAAAAAATTAAGTACCTGTACATCCCCCAGACAAAATATTGAGGACCCTAATTTACCAATTCCGAAAAATTGAATTTCAATGGTTCGACCTTCTTATAATTTGAATTCAACGCACTGAATTCTTAAGTGCCGCAGAGGCGAGTACAAAATATAAAACGTATAGTTGTTTACTTATAGCAACTGATACCAATCAATCGCCTTAGTTTAAAGTGGAGAAATTTGTTTATATTAATACAATTTCTAATTCCAGTACTACTTACTATGTAGCGTAGGTGATAATATGTTTACATATACGGTAATCTAGTTACATAAATGCATTAAAAAAATTATATTCACTAAAGCATTACTCATAATAATAATAATCTTGATATAGAAGTAACAAATAAAATCGTTTTCATACCAGTGTCGGTATCCGATGACATATTGGCTATTAGTTTAACTTTAAAATGCATTAAATTATCTCCTTGATTTTAACCCAGACGACAGAGAGCATTTTATAGTGAAACCTCCAAAAACTTGCAAAATGAATAATTTTTTAATGAGTTCGTGAATGTGTAAAGAATAGTATCCTGAAAAGTTTACATTCCGCTAGGATGCAGAACATAAAGAAAAAGTTAAAAAAAATTTTTTTCAAAATGTTGAAATTAAGTCGGGGTAGGAAAAAATAAAAAATATAGGTGGATAGACTACGTGTTTTTGAACAAAAAACGTCCTAATAAAATTTATCGCTAAAGCCACAGTATTCCTGGAACAAAATAGTGAAGTAACTTTGTCACTCTGCTCGGCCAAGCGCACGGTTAAATTCTCTAAAAATTCTTAGCTCTTCTAACGAGTAATATAGCTTTTTTCTCTTTCTGTGTACACATTTTTAACATTTTTCTTAGTGAATGGGAGGATACATAATGAGTATGGAGGGAAAATTTATAATTATGAGCGCATACATAGACACCACACATAGTCGCTGGATCGAAGCAGATCTGCCGCGCCATAACACGCATGAACTTTTACCTGCCTTTACTGTATTGTATTTATTACAGGTACACCTATTCACATTTCAACTGTATCCAATGGATTCCTCATACATTTGTTAATGTATTGGAAAAGTCCCAGAATTTATATTCAAAACTATAGAAAGTTATAAGGATAATATCGTGAAAATCACTGGGAATGATCATATTTTCGAAAAAATGCATACAAGTAAACAAATTGGTGGTTGAACATTCGAAAAGTATGCATTTTTTTCGAAATAGTAGCATTTTATTTTTCCAGTGGGTCAATTTCTCGACAAATTACAGCCTCCAATATAAATATTTATGAAAAAGAAATCAGAAAGCAAGGAAATTAAAATGATTTGAGATGTACTTTTTTTGGATCTACGTTACTACACCTTAATAAACCATAATAATCATGAAGTGTATAGGGTTATTCATTATATTTAGGCCACTAACAGATAACACAGGCCCACAAAAAAAAAAGTTGTCTGCGCCGCGGTATTAACCATACCTATCCCTTGTATTTTGACCCGCTGAACACGAATCTGACCTTAGTTTTTTCCCTATACGTCAGGTTTTCTTTTTAAAGCAAAAAAGTCTAATATTTATATATTTATTTGCTATTAAAAGAAAAACCTGACGTGCTAGTGAAAAACTAAGATCAGATTCGTGTTCAGCGGCTTAAAATACAAGGGATAGATGTGGTCAGTACCCCCGCGCAGATGACTTTCTTTTTGTTGGATTGTGCCACACTGAGTGTGGCACAGTGGCAACCAAAAAAAGTGATCTGCGCGGGGGTACTGACCTTGTATTTTGAGACGCTGAACACGAATCTGACCTTAGTTTTTCCCCTACACGTCCGTTTTTTAACAGCAAAAAAATTCGTGTTGAATCGTGATATTTATATATTTATTTGCTGTTAAAAAAAAACCTGACGTATAGGGGAAAAACTAAGGTCAGATTCATGTTCAGCGGCACAAAATACAAGGGATAGGTATGGTCAGTACCCCGGCGCAGACAACTTTTTTTTTGTGGGCCTATGTAATTGTTAAAACAGTCTCAAATGGTAAAGAAGAGCAAGCGCTCTTTGCGCTTTCAGTATAAAAACAACGCGTACTTTCTGGGCCCGTACGTATAATACAGTTCGGTAATATAACAGTTAATATTGTAATATATCGGACAAAATTCGTAAAGTTTTGAAAATTGGTAGAAATGTTAAGGATAGCATAAGAATTGCTAAACCGAAAAGTTCCCACCACAATAGTATGCTTTATCTCCTAGTACGTTGTTTCCACCCCCATTTTGAGGTTTTCTAGATTATCGCGGGAACGGTGAATTTTTTACCTAAAATTATTTCTTATAAAATTCTGTACCAAAAATGTACCTACATTTTTTTTCATAAAATTAATAGTACCGTGGGAAATAATGAGCACACATAAGGGGTGGGTTCCAGTTAACATAATAAATTGTAATCTTTACTATAATCTACTTTAAAGTTCAATGCTTAACGCAAAAGCAGTAGCTACTAGACTCCACTTAAAATTATTATAAATGTAGCGCTTCCACCCTGTCACCTCTAAAAAAATATAGCAATTTTTAAAGAATTATTTGCACAATTCATTCGAGTCAAACTTGGTTTAGTTTTGAACTGGCTTCAGTACCTCTTTTCCTTTTCGATGACAAAGGCCCAATGAGAAAACTAACAAGGCCACTTTATACCAGATTATTAATACTGTTTCAGAACGAGACCATATTTTCTAAAATAGTGAGTATATGATTGATGGAGGATACTTGCTTCGCATCGTAATATGGCCAATAAGGGTAGAATTTAATAACGTTTACAACGCTTACGTTAGTTACATAAGAAAACATCACGGTAATGGAGTAACTGTCGTTTTCGATGGTTATTTGGATAAGACAAACAGCACGAAGAGCCTAGAACGACAAATGCCGGTACTGCAAAGAACCTGTCCTGAAATTATATTTGATGAAAACACTGTTGTTTCTGAAACTCAGCAGAAGTTCCTTAGTAGTTTGTTTAACAAAGAACGTTTGATATCAAAACTAGTGAAAAAATTTAGGAATAAAGGAATCGAGGTGTTCGTTGCTGCAGATGACGCCGATTTATTAATAGTACAAACTGCTACCGAAAAATGTTATAAGTGCGACACAGCTGTTGTAGTAGGGCAAGATATTGACCTGCTAGTCCTTTTTATTGCTCTTTCTCCCTAAGACAAAGACATTAAATTTTTAAAAGAAAAAAAAAGGTAATACCAGCAAAAGGATGTATAGTTCACGAGATTTACAATCCTCAACTTTTTTAAAAAAACTGTAAAGAAACAATATTATTTGCACACGCCATTAGCGGTTGCGACATAACCTCAGCATTTTTTCCAAAGGAAAAGTTAATTCTATCAATGTGCTTAATAAAAGAGGTGACTTACAAAACATCGTGCAAACTTTTAATAATGAAAAAGCTAGTCATGAAGAAATCGTAGACGTAGGGAAGAGATTTGCTCTAGCTTTATACAACTCTACCTAATATACAGATTCATGACTTTTAACAAACTCGTTTGGTAACGCGAACATTACTGTAATGTTATCAAAACTACCACCAACTTCTGCTGCTGCTCGGCAACACTCATATAGTGTTTTTTATCAAATTCAAACGTGGAAATACGTTACGCTAGAAGCTACTGATTGGGGGTGGAAAAAAGTCGGCGGTATATTAACCCCAACTGTGACAACGAAAGAACCAACTCCTGAATCTGTTTTAACACACTAATTTCTTGTTTATGAAAATAGGTGCAGTTGCAGAAAAGCAGACTTACGTTGCTGCACAATGTGTTACGGACAAGCATGCATGAATCTCGCAGGTAACCTTCTGTTAATTAGTGGATTAGGTATACAGGGGACACCACGTAAAAAAAGGGGCAATTATTTTACCTCTGGCAACAAGTATAATATACAATATTCTCCCTTCTCTAAAAATTGCTATATTTTTATGAGTGAGAGGGTGGAAGCGCTACATTTATTGTAATTTTAAGTGGAGTATAGTAGCTACTGCTTTTGCGTTAAGCACTGAACTTTAAAGTAGATTACAATTTATTGTGTTAACTAGAACCAACCCTCATATGTGCGCCTTATTTCCCACGATACTATTAATTTTATGAAAAAAAAAATGTAGAAATATTTTTAATAGAGAATGTTATAAGGAATAATTTTATACATAGGTATTTTTATCAAAAAGTTCACCGTTCCCGAGATAATCTGGAAAATCTCAATATAGGAGTGGAAACGACGTTCTAGGGAATGAAGCACACTATTTTTAGGTGACTTTTTAATTCTTATGCTATCCTTAACATTTCTACCAATTTTCAAAACTTTATGAATTTTGTTCGAAATAAATCGTTATATTACTGAACTAAATCGGGATAGATAAGTTTTCATGCCTTCAAAAAAAAATTTTTTTTATTATAGTACGGAGAGCCAGCGCCCATTTGCGCCCTTTAAATTCACACTAATTAACCCTTAATAAGTTATAAGTTGTCAAAGCCGAGGCCGACTGGAGGCAGCGGGTACGATATATGTGTAAACTGGTGAAACTAGACCTTGTATATTTCTTGTTTCCTCTGAAATTTTGTCAACCCCATGCAATATCTTATTTTTCTTGGTCAGATAGACGTTCAGATTTTGCGCTTAAATAAACGATTCGACAAACAGATCGATGGAATTCATATTGTAAAATTCTTCAGCCTTAAATTCTTTATACTGTAATTTACCAACATCCTGTATACTATAATATAAACATGTAAATAATCATCACATATTTGTTTTCTTTTTCACACTGATATGTCATGCATGAAGGTATTTTAATTGAGTATTTTATCTTACAACAGATATAAGATATAACTTCCCATTTTCACTCGATGCTACTTTTACTGCTATTTAAATCATTTTAATGTATCTTGTCATGATTTAGAAACCAGTAGGATAATGAAGAATTTTATTAGAAATGTGCTTTATATACTGTGTGCCATGGAGAACACAACACTGTCGTATTTAAAAGATTTTATTGGAATATTTTATTGGAAGTCTGAATGTTTATGATGTGGTAAGGGAATTACTGCATTTTCACAAACTTAGCAGCAATTAATAACACAGCCCCACAAAAAAAAGTATGTTGTACCAGAAAAAAGACCCACGTATATTGGCGTACTGAATCCGAATCTGAGATCCAAATTAACTTCTACCTTTTCATTTTTTTGTACATCGCATTTCGCATTTTTCTGCGGTGGTACCGAAAAAATGGATCAAATTGTGAAGATATCGAAAATGTTTATTAAGAAAAAGTGCTTAGAATCCAACGAGAAACCAAATCTGAGAAAAAAATAAAAATAAAAATTTTTACCCCGACCATTAGATATCTTTTTTTCTCAGATCTTATTCAAAATTAACATATGGGGTCCTCGTTGGATTCTAAACACTTTTTCTTGATAAAATTTTTCGATATATTTTCAATTTGAGCCATTTATCAGTACCACCATAAATAGAATGCGAAATAAACACGGGATTTACAAAAAAATGACATGGCAAAAGTTAACTTGAACGTCGAATTCCGATTCAGCGCACCAAAATAAGTGAGCATACGATGGTCTCTTTTCTGGTATAACATACTTTTTTATTTTGTGGGGCTGCGTATTTACTGTTAAAATTTCGTATGTGAAAAACGAAATAAATGAAATGAAACGAAATGGGGTCAATTCTATAGAAAAATTCTGGTAGTATTCATAATGGGGTAGTTGCATGTTATTTAAATGTTTTTCATGAATCAGCATTTTGATCATATAATTAATTATAAAACTGAAACGTAGGTAGTGGAAGAATTGTGACTTAGGGAAATTTTTAACGATTTGTAACTTTATATCTTTAAAATTCAACATAATGATTGAAAAGTGATATTTACATTTAAAAAATTTGATGTAAGCTTTTATGTAAAAGTACTACTTACGTTTATTCAGACAGTAATTTTTTTGTTATTTATTTTACATTGCCTTGAAACTGCCTGTTGGATAATAAAGCTGTTATTTATTATTTATTTATTTATCTCTAGTTACATATACAGTGTGTCCCACTTTCATGGAGCTACCTTCATATCTCGCTCATCTGATATCCGAATATTTTGAAATTTTGGTGGTGAGTCTTGAAGTATTACCGATTATTTTAGAAAAAGACTAGTAAGATATTTTTCATCAACACCTTCAGAAACCCATTTATACAAGATTACATCGTAGTGGGTTCAAAGGTGTTTGAGATAGGGGACGTCAAAAAAACAATTTTTTCAACTATAAATAATATTTATCTGTAAAACGGATTCTCAACTTCCCGTATTATTAAAACTGTTAGTGACGGTTGCTATCAGTTTATGGTGAATGAGATGCTGACGGTTAGGATGCCGGAAATTAAATTAACAGCAGCTTGTCTAAATGATCTGGCATTATCTCCAACTAAACGAATAAATTCCATTTTCTCGCATTGTTAAAAGCCGAACAATATTTATTACATAAAAATTTACACTTCATTTATTATCATATCATTTCATATCATATCATATCATTTATTTCACCAATTAAATTACAATATGGCACGTCAATTAAAAAATAGGCATAAACCCATAAGTGGACAAACATAACAAAAGTAAAAATAAAAACATAAAGACATTATCTTCTGTTATTGACCCTATACAATACAAAACAAAATAATAAAAGAGAACAGAGAAATAAGTGACGAAATACAAAATAAAAATAAGTGTCCGTACAACATTATTGTTGCATGTTCAAATAAGAGCAAGAAAATGAAGGAGCAAGGAAAGTCACGTCAAATGGATGCCACTAAACCAGCAATATTTTCGGGGTTTGTCAAAAACGGCACGAACTCGTCAGTAGAGTAAAAACAGTGGTTACATTTTTTTTTCTTAATATGACATTAAAATGGTTATAGGTCAATAATTTTAATGAATTTGGAAGAAAATTGTATAACTTGAGGTGCGGCGAATTTTTAGACGATCTTGTCAGTCGATGCCTAGCTGGCCTTAGTAAATCGGCTTGTCTAGTGCTGTAAGAGAAATATATAAAGAAGGTACAGGTATAATGCCCAGTGAAATAAATGGAGGTCTACAATGGTCTCTATACCCTGCATTAGTAATGATTCTAATCGCTTTCTTTTGTAGACAAAATATTTTTATAGTATGAAAAGAATTACCTCATAAAGTAATGCCAAAACTAATGTGTGAATGAAACATTGAAAAGAAGCTCACTTTCAAGGTTTCCAAACCCAAATGCCTTCTTAGCTGGCAGAGCAAAAATACTGTGCTGGCAAGTTTGTGGCTTAGCTGATCAATATGACTAAACCAGTTTAGTTTATCATCCAGTGTGACACCTAAGAGCTTCACACTGTCACCCTTTGTTACTGTGTTACTAGTGGAAAAGACAAGTTTCTGAGTTTTTTCCTCATTCATTTTCATTTTATTAGTGATGAACCAGGTTTTAGCTTGATAAGAAATTAAAGAAGTGTGTTGATGTAAAACGTGAAGGTTACTATGAGAAGTTAGCAATGTGGTGTCATCAGCATAAGCAATATACCCACTGGGCAACATAAAATGAAATATATCATTGAGATATATAATAAAGAGGAGTGGCCCCAAGACAGAACCCTGAGGCACTCCATGCTTTACTGGAATAAGATCAGAGTTTATATTATTTACGCTGACGCACTGTTTTCTGTTACATAAACAGTCAAAGGCCTTGGACAAGTTAGGCAGTGTAATCTCTACATGCCTGCCCTACGCAACGCCCTCAACAATGTCCCGCACCACAGTAAACACAGCTTGTGTAGTAAAGCACTTGCTACGAAAACCAAATTGACAGTTAATAAGAACGTCATTAGATTCAAAATAGTTTAATAATTAATGATAACAATAATAATTTTTCAAAATTATTTGACATTGGCAATAACTTTTGTTTTCATGGCTTACTTTGGTCTTGAAGATTATTTGTTAGAAAAATGGTAGGTATGTACGAATTAGAATTTTTGCCATATTAATTAAATTATTTTTAGTTAAAAAAAAATGATTTTTTGACGGCCCCTATTTCGAACACCTTTGAACCCACTGCGATGTAATCTTGTACAAAGGGGTTTCTAAAGATGCTGATTAAGAGTATTTTACTATTTTTTGTTAAATAGCTAATACTTTTTTTTTTTAAATCGACCTCCTTTTTCCATCTTAGAATCGAACGCCCCTGACTAAAATCAAACGTGGTTACGTCTAGAGACTCGCTTGATAGGTATATATTCATCTCCAAAATTTCAAAATAATTGACTGTATATAACAACAAATTAAACGTACGTCAGCTTATTAGTAAAATAATAATGAATATTAATTGATAAAAACAAAATGTGCCTACGTCAACTAAAATTTTGTTATTCCGTCTGTACGTATTTTTAGATACACTTGTAACTATTTATATACTATAAAATCGCCGTGATTACCCAATATATTGTAATTAATACTGACATTTTTATGGATTAATAGTTTTAATGCTCTGGGAAAATATCCTTTTATTTATATAGTAATTAATTTTAGGCATCCCGCTTTCTCGTCTAAGATATTTATTATTTTCAAATCGTTATACAACATTTTTCCAATAGCTTTGAGACGTGCAAATCGAACTTTGATATTTGATAAACTCGTTAGGTAGTTTATACATCTTCAACTTCCATTTCACAAGATGGAATTATATCAGGTTACAAAATATCAATAAAACATTGCAAATCGATAATTGTAGCAATGATGATGTTTAATTTTACTGTACTCTCGATACTATTTGTGTAAATTACGCCTATCCGGTTTTCTTTGTGTTACACCTATAGATATGTTGATTGTGGTAGAGCAGAGCTGTAGATTTGTCCATTACGGTTCAAATTATCGACAAATATCTCTTAGTTGGACGGATCCTTAATTTATATGCCAAAATTAAAATTATTTTCAAAAATCGACTTCCTTGCATAATTCTAGAGCATAATTCTTCATGAAATTCCAGTCCAGTGTGGTAGAAATTTATTTACGAGAGTTCTTCGAATATTTGAGAACTTTAACAACATATAGTTGCACACTATGGGTAGCGAAAGGGGCGGTCCACCCCAGGCGATAGAACAGAGTAACATCAGAAGGGCTGAAATGTGTCAAAAAGAAGTTTCTGAAAACTGTAATTTATAGAAAATTATACGATAAGTCAAAGCAATTTGTTGCATACTTTCAATGGAAAATGAACATATAGTAAAATATCTAGAGGTGAAAAATATGCAAAACTTATAAATATACTAGTCTCGTGTAATAGGTTATTATTTAAAATTGTACAATAATAAGCTTGAAGAGGATATGGAAAATTATATCTATTATTAAATACTTTTTATTTGCACATAACCAACAGCGTTATCGCCGTAATTTTGTCTGGTTAACATAAAAATCAGATAGATTTGGTAGACTTTATTAAAGTAGGTAACCTACCTCTGTAATTTGACACCTCTCATTTCGGCACTTATGTAATTTTTATTATTATTAAAATATTTCATAACCATAAAAATGTATACACGAGGCAAAATGTTGAAATCAGCCTTAACGTATCCATTTTCTGGAGAACACATATTTTTATGTATAAAAAATAACAGATTCAAATTAGTAAAATAACGTAAAATAACATCACACCCGCACAGTGTACAACGAAATCTCTGAAACTTAATATAATCGCATAACTCATAGAACCAGTGGAGTGGAATGACATCATCCAAGCCGTCGGCCGTTTCAAATATATTACCAATTAGAAATCAAATATTAGAGTTGACGGCGGCCTGACTTTTTCACTATATACTTAAAGGATTGAATACTTACGGAAAATGCAAAAATTAATTATAAAGTAAATATCACTAAATGAGCCCATTTGTACAGATGTTTTTTTTGATCGTTGATATCAAATCAGCTCGATGTGTTTCCTGAAATTTTTCGGTCAGTTTAAATGAAAATTATTACATTTTCTTACGTTTCAGTTTAATAACCATCATCGGAGAACAACAATATTTACAAACAATTAAGAAATTTTTTTATGTGCTTTTGCTACAATGGATATATATTAATTACAATTACTAATGCTATTAAATTTTTGTACACTAATTTTATATTTTCGACCCCATCACTCAGTCATGGTGCTGTAGAATTAATTGCTTATCCGTGATAATCAACCAGTTTCTACAATGTCAAGGTTGAGTCGCATGCCCACATCCATAGACGGGCCTAACTGGATTTTTCCCTTATATTTATTTACGTTACATTTTAAAAATTATTGCCATGTATTTTACCTGTATCATGTATATTCTGTAAATAAATATTTTTATTATTATTATTATTATTATTATTATTATTTCGATTTAATGTTTTGACACAACTATAAACTGAAGTAATGTTCTGCTTGCCGCCATTTCTGAGTTACACTCAGGTTATGTTACCATTGATAAAATTTGATTTACGTATAATTAGATTTGAAGTTTTTGTTAATTAGTGACTGTGCGAAGAATTAGGGTTTAAATATTTAATTTTGTAGACTAGGCGGAAAAATGTAAAAATACTTAAGTTATATGAAGATATTACCCTTTTACAATTAATTTTCAGTTAATTTTGGCTTGGATACTATGCATTATTTTTAATTTTACTACAGGGTTTATCTTTACATTATTTAACACGCTGTTTGAACATCAAATAGAGAACTAACAACATTTCTTCTTTTCCAGATTTTGCCATGGGCTGACCAATTTTTTTAGGATAACCAAAAGGTAATGACATTCCTAAGCTTACATAACTAACATTTTACTATTTCTCATTAATTATATTAATAAATTATTCAAAACTTAAGTTAACTTCTTATACAATATACTTGTCTAATATATTCGCATATTTGATTTACTTAATTAATATTTTACGGTCGGTTGTTAACAATTAAAATTTACGAGAGATTATGACACAATGTATTAATATTAGTAGTATGCGTACCTTAGGGTACAAAAGTACACATCTGCACTTACATATGTAGATTTACTGTACATATAAACGTTTTTCCGGACCTAAAATATTATTGCTACAGGTACTATTAATTAGCTGTATAATTAGTGACATGAATACATGACATTTGATGCTGCCTATTGTACAATGTGGTGAAATTTCAACAACAACAATACGGCATGTCTCATAGCCTTACTTTTCTTTTAAACAAAGGTATGAAATTTGCTGTAGCAACGAATAAAGTACCTAAAAAGATATTATCGCAAGAAAATGCCATCAGAGAATTATCAGTTGAGAAAGCTGAAGAAGTGGAATATACTGAGGAAATTAAAATCACATAGACAACGAGCAGTGACATCGTGGTAAGTTTCGACGTGGAATAACTTTGTTCACCAACATACCGATTGAGGAAACAGTTAACCTGATACGCCAACAACTTGTACTTAAAGATTAAGAGAAGATATACCTGCTTTTATCAGCAACGTATTTTCTGTGGGACGGTGCAAAAGTACAAAGCAGCTATGGAATCATCTCTTTCACTGCCAATAGCTAACATATTCATGGAAGAATTCGAAGACGAAGACATACGCTGTAGTGTAGAGAAATCAAAGTGTTGGTTGCGTTATGTTGACAATACGTTCATCATCTGGCTACATGGAGATTCTTCACTGTCTGTTTTCGATCATTTAAATAACCAACACCTCAATATCAAGTTTATGACGGTCATCAAGTAAGAGGGATATTGTTTATAATAGAAGTATAAAAACCAGCCTCTGTCTGATCCTTTTGGCGCAGAGGTTTATTTCATCAAAATTTTTAAATATTTTTACAGTGGCAAAATACCCAACAAACTAAGAAATCAAGTAAGAGGGAGTTTTGTATTTCCTAGATATATCGGTGAAACGGCCTACAGAAAGTGAACACATGCCGATCGTTACCTGTGTGCTACATCCCACCACCATCCACAACAGAACAGGTCGTTAATCAGAACATTGTTCCACAGAGACAATATAATATGTGACGACGAAAGCAAACCAGAAGAGCTAATCGTTTTATCTGAGAAGGCGGTAGAATTTTTTTAAACAACAGATTACAGGGGGTTAAAATCGACAACGCCGTGTCTGCTTCTCTCAGAGTGTCCTGTGGTGTTCCACAAGGATCGATGCTAGGTCCACTTTTATTTACTCTATACATGTCAGACTTTCAAAATGTCGTTAAACATATATACATTTTTACGCCGATGATACGCAGTTATATCCTCATTCTCCCCTGATAATATAGCCGAAGCGACTGATGCCATTAACAAATATATTGAAGTTCTTGTGGCATAATCACGAAGCCACCCTTAAATATAAATGCCAGCAAAACAACAGCTTTAGTCGTTGGACCACAAAGTGTCAATTCGGTTGTATCAATTCGCAGCTAACTGTCAAAGGTCAACAAATTTCGCCTGTTGAAAATGCGAAAAATCTGGGATTAACCCTCGATTCTAATCTAAAATTAAGATTACATATAAATAACAAAATCGTTATGGCATATGCTAATCTAAAAATGATTTATATTAATATTAAAAGGTTAAATAATTCTTTGTGTAACTCTGGTTTTGTCACAGTTTAATTTTGGTTGTATATAATCCCTGTTTGGTTACAGAAAATATACGAAGAATTCAGGTCGTTCAAAACTCCTGCTTGGGGCTTATCTTTGGGATTAGACGGAGACAACATATTTCTCACAAGCTTAATGATATTGGATGGCTTAACATGTCTAGGCGACACCTACTGCATTCAGCTTGTTCGTTTCATAAAGTCATCACAAACAAATTGCCAGTAAAAAAATTAAATTATGATCTGATGTACACAATATAAATATCAGATTTAAAGGCACCCTTACTCCACCATATCATAGAACAGAAATATTTAAATGGTCATCTACTTACCAGATAACCAGAATACTATTGCCGATTCTCTAACGATATATCCTGCATTTAAACATAAATACAAAAAATTATAATTAAACCACCGTGTTAAAACAGATATTTAATAAATTAATTTATTTAAAATTCGAAATATTAACGTCACTCTATTGATTATAACATACTATTTTATCCAAATAACACATTGTTTACATTTTGTGTTGATATGATTGGGTGTTTTATCTGAAAATATCTACATTACTTAACTTAAAAGTAAGTTTTATACCGCGTTTTAGACATTTTAAATATTGTTGAGATTAAAGTTACGGCAATTAAACACCTGCTGATATGGCAGATAATAGTCGTGACGTCACATTTTTTATAATAATAATAATAAGAAAGTACCCTATTAAGGCATGCATGAAAATTTTTATATATATTTTAATTGGTTCGTTATATTTGCTCTTTTGAATTTAATGTTTTAATATTGTTTTCCCACTTAAGATGAAAAATGTGAGTCTTGCTATTGTTAATTAGAAACAACCTACTACTTATGCGTGCCTTCTCTATGTGGCTGGTGTCACAGACAGGTTGAAGAAGGATTTATTGAAGAATAAAATAGGTGTACGCTTCCGAACGGTAAAGAAAATTTAACAAATGCTTCCCTCAAACAAATACCCCCATCCCAGACTACTAGTCAACGGTATTTACCAATTGAAGTACTCATGTGGTAAGTGTTATTTCGGACAGACAGGGCGAGGTATCGAATGTAGAATTAAGGAACACGAGAGACTTGGGTACACAAGGCGGTAATGGCAGAACATGTTCATTAGAAAATCGACAACGGGGACATCAAAATATTGGATACAAATATGTGCTATTGCCCAAGAATAATTAGAGAATCAGTAGAAATTATGATAAATAGTGACAACTTCGGTAGAAAAGACGGAGGGAGCCTCGTCAATGGTATTTCTTTTATAGAAGCAGAATCGCAAATATTTTGTTTTTGAAATACTGAGGATCAAGATGCATTCATCAAACCAAACCCAAATACAAGCAAGAAAGCCTTCTTTATGTGACATTTTCAAAGCTTATCGAATATATTTGCAACAAAATTTCAAAGAGGAGTAAGTAAAAACGTATCACTGTATGCTAGAAAGGTCATATACAACTTATTTATTAAACCACGTTTTGATTATTGGCCTCCAATTTTATATATGTATAATAACACTGAGTTTCACAAACTTCATTTATCCCAAAAACTTTGCATGAAATTCATGTTACAATGTATTAGTATACAGACATAACAGGGATGCAATTAACCTTTTAATTGTCATTTAGAACATTCATATGTATTCATAAATTACTAAATAATTAGCTAAATATTAAGTTTAGAAGGGACATTCATAATTCCAACACAAGACAAAAAGATCATGTATGAATATATTCTACTTTAATGATGAGAACAAAAAAGATATATATAATAAAAGTATGACATATTATAATAACTTGCCTGAGTTTGTTAAATAATCATTAAATTTAATTATGTTTACAAAAAGGTTTAAAAATGTTTGCAACCAAAAAAAATTATTCATCTTCTAATTATGTGGCATTGTTTAATTCTATTGATTGAATCCGCTACAAGTGATTATTTTTTAATGATTGATTTAATGTTTAATGTCTTTAGCTTCATTGTGACTTTTAAAGTGCTCTGTTTATTTTTAATTTTTTAAAATTATATTGTTAGCTTTGCTAAATAAATGATTACTCTCCCTCACACATACTGAAACATAACTTTTGAAGTATAAAAAACAAAATAAATTACCAAAATTAAACATTTTGAAGAATTAATGTTCAGATTCTTTAACTTAATATATGATATAAATAATATTAATTCTTAATCTAATGAGATGTAA
Organism: Rutpela maculata; assembly: GCA_936432065.2. Classification (NCBI taxonomy): domain Eukaryota; kingdom Metazoa; phylum Arthropoda; class Insecta; order Coleoptera; family Cerambycidae; genus Rutpela; species Rutpela maculata. The sequence goes on along the minus strand of OW386289.2, from coordinate 53,747,270 downwards.
TCTCACTCTTTAGAATGTGTCAACCCACCAAATGCGACTACTGGTTTTTCTTTGTATTGAAACTTGTTCTGTGGGCGCTGAAATTATAAATAATCCATGCTTTACATATTTAATAATTTTCGAGCTAACAGCGTATTTTTATATCTACCCTATTTAATCAAATATGTATATTAATTATTATTGTTGTATCAAGGCAAACTCAATTAGTTAATTCGCTAATATTTCGAAATTGCTTCATTACCTCTTCTTCACAGATCTGAATCATATATTTAGTTTCACTTCTGTGCCTCACAGAGAGGCGATTTCGCCACTGCTTTATTTAAATCAATTTGCAGGTCGGCATTTTCTAGATAGTGCAAAAAAAGTCAACAAATAAAGCCGGCAAGAATTTTGAAAATCAAAATGTTAATTTTAATTTGAAAATTTTATGTAAATGATATAAAACCAATCAACATGGAAAATACAAGATTAGAGCGATATATTTTGAACATCTGATTAACACACAAACTTTTTAAAGTAACAAAATCCTTACGCAGATGTTTGAAAATTCAAAATGGCGATCCAAAAATAGTGGTAAAAAAACATTAAAATTTCTCAAATAGACCTATCCAACATAAATCAAGAAAAGTAAAGATAATGTCAAGTCATGATTCCCAAGATATAAAATAGGTTATGAAAAAGGCTCTACAAATTGCGATTTTAGCTTGAGAAACAAGTATCTCAAAACAGTTTTCGTCGAATAACTCGAATAATATTACATTTAGGCGAAAAAATACTAGAGACCAATTAGAACGATTATTATAAATTTCCCACAGTACTATTAATTTTAGGAGCAAAAACGTAAATACGTTTTTGATAGAGAATTTTATAAGGAATAATTTTGTATATGGGTATTTTTATCAAAAAGTGCACCGTTCCCGAGATGATCGTTACATTACTGAACTATTATTATCTACCAAAGTTTAGCCTAAAAAGAATACCTTTAAAAAGCTATATTTGTGTATTGATTCATTAAATAATACTGGAAATTATACAGTAAATGTTTAACGGAATCGTCATTTGTAAAAAGTGCATCACATGCAACATTTCAGTATCGAGGCGAAAACTGCAAGTGCATCGAATCAATATTTACTTCTTGGTTATGTAAAAAATAATATATATATTTTTAAGAACTGTGACCCTCAATAGCGACTTAATGACTTGTCTTTATCCCTTTTTGATACCGGGTATACGTGGTAGCTTTTGTACACATCTTTCAAACACACTCTATATTGAATTATGAATTTAAAATTCGCATGAGAAATAAAACTTTCTAGTTCTTTGCAGTTTATCAGTATTTTCATCAGCAATTATTGTTAATCCAGTTCAGAAAATTGAAATCGCTGCGGGATATATAACTATCAAGAATTACTTATCTACGGGAAAAAAATCTCACGTTCTAGAGATAATTTAAATTACAGAAGTACACAATCCATCATATTTATATAAACGTTACGCTCTGCAAACAATTTAATTTGAAATTTATTGTTTTATTTTAGTTTTTGTAGCGGACTGGATGGCACGCTAATACTAGAGCGTAAGTTGGTGTTAAGGTACTGTGATGTTTAGACAGTGATTTAATTAATATACTTAGCTATCTCTATTTTATGTGAGTAATTTATAATAATCTATGTCATTAACTAAATATTATTTAGGTAAATAAAAACAATGAGGAAAATGTATGAAATTTTAAGATGATGGAAAAAGTGAAATTTTAATTACGCAGAAAACGATTATAACAAAAGATAGTCAAATTAAAATTTTAAACTTTTAAACATGACCACGTGGCTGCAAACGGTTTTTTATTGGCGTAACGTCAATGACGCCATCCGTTAGAAAATTTACGGGAGTTCAATGGAGTCGGCACTGTGATAGCGTGAAAGAACATTATTTATTAGATAGATAGATCTTTATTGATCATATATACACAAATTATAATTTGGCCCATCAAATAAATGCAAAAATATAGCAAAAAAAAACAAGAAAATAGTGGTTGTCTTAAATAAGAAAAACACACGCAATAAATAAAATAAATAAACAAGGTAAAAACATACTCTTCGCCAATTTACTGAGGTTTTTATATATAATTGTTACACATTCTATAGGATACTCTATGCAGTTTTCTTGTAAATAATGTTAGTTTTGGACATCCCAAATTTTGTGATACTATCTTTGTTGTGAAAATAATTATATGAAAAAAAAAATGAAAAAAAAATATCCAACCTGTGTGTGTGGGATTCCAACACGGGACCTTTGGATTGCCAATTTTCCAATTTGCCATTTTTTTATTTTATTTAGCTATGGTTAACATTCTATTATTGTCGTACTTTATTTATGTGATTCGACAATATTAAAATAAAACATTACATCTGAGCATGCGATGCGACGCAATGGCCGAGTGTTGTAGGCTAGACGACTTTCAGAAATGTTAGTTGAGATTTTAAACGACCTGAGACAGTTAAGCCGTATTATGAGAGTATACCATAGATTTCAGATTTAAGTAAGTTGTTATAATGAGGATAGAAACTAATATTTTTGCTATGCAGGGAAAATGTTAGTAAAAACCTTGCTTCAACTGTTAAGTTATTAACACAAAATTTTCTGCACTAGGCAGATAGTTTTATGAGTATATAGGTTTCAGCGAGGGGTCAAGGGGGGTAGAGGAGTGGTTTTAAGAAATGTCGTTTTCGGGGTTTGGGTTTTGTGGTTTCTTGGATTAAGACCAGTCAAGTAAAGGAGTTTCGTAAATTGGTAGTCGTTCGTATATTAGTTTGCGGGTATGTCGTATATTATCGCGTCTTCGAATGTTTGTTATGTTCTGCGTTAAGGGAGGATTTAATATTTTATATACAAAACATTTTTGGGATATTTCGTCAATGTAGTTACGAATAATTTGCACCCCTGTAAGCCTATGCAGCTCAGCAATGGTAATGTAACGAGGAGAATTAGTTAACACACATAGCAATTTATTTTGAGTTCTCTGCAGTCGAAGACACTGTGCGTCCGAAAATATGTTCCAGGACGCACAGGCATATGTTAAAATGGATCTAAATATGACTTTATAAAGGCATAATTTGTTATCAATTGATAGTTGACTACGTCTATTAACTAAAGGATAATGTTTACTTAGCGCTGCATAGGCTTTATTTATAACTTTCGTTACATGAGGTGCAAATGTCAGTCCCAATATATCAATTGTTTTTCGTTCGGTTATGTCATTATTTTCTATTTTAAGTTTTGTTATTATCTTAATCTTCGTAAATTTTCTATAGAAGGTTATAATCTCGGACTTTGAATGATTAATTTTAACCTTCCACAGTTTGTAATAGTCAAGGAGTTTGAGTAGATGGTATTTTATTTTTTGGGTGGCAGTTTGTGCGTAAAAACTATTGGCATAAAGAGTCGTATCGTCAGCGTAGAGTAAAAGCCCTGCTTCAACTGTTAAGTTATTAACACAAAATTTTCTGCACTAGACAAATTGTTTTATGAGTATATAGGTTTCAGCGAGGGGTCAAGGGGGGTAGAGGAGTGGTTTTAAGAAATGTCGTTTTCGGGGTTTGGGTTTTGTGGTTTCTTGGGTTATAAGGGTAGGATTAAGACGAGTCAAGTAAAGGAGTTTCGTAAATTGGTAGTCGTTCGTATATTAGTTTGTGGGTATGTCTTATATTATCGCGTCTTCGAATGTTTGTTATGTTCTGCGTTAAGGGAGAATTTAATATTTTATATACAAAAAATTTTTGAGATATTTCGTCAATGTAGTCACGAATCATTTGCATCCATGTAAGCCTATGCAGCTCAGCAATGGTAATGTAACGAGGAGAATTAGTTAATACACATAGCAACTTATTTTGAGTTCTCTGCAGTCGAAGGCACTGTGCGTCCGAAAATATGTTCCAGGACGCACAGGCATATGTTAAAATGGGTCTAAATATGACTTTATAAAGGCATAATTTGTTATCAATTGATAGTTGACTACGTCTATTAACTAAAGGATAAAGTTTACTTAGCGCTGTATAGGCTTTATTTATAACTTTCGTTACATGAGGTGCAAATGAAAGTCGAGGGTCTAATATCAGTCCTAGTAGGTCAATTATTTTTCGTTCGGTTATGTCATTATTTTCTATTTTAAGTTTAGTTATTATCTTAATCTTCGTAAATTTTCTATGGAAGGTTATAATCTCGGACTTTGAATGATTAATTTTAACCTTCCACAGTTTGTAATAGTCAAGGAGTTTGAGTAGATGGTATTTTATTTTTTGGGTGGCAGTTTGTGCGTAAAAACTATTAGCATAAAGAGTCGTATCGTCAGCGTAGAGGAAAAGATTAGAGGTAGGATTTGTAGGGATATCAGAAATAAAAAGGTTAAAGAGGGTGGGGGAAAGGACAGACCCTGTGAGCTTTAACAAGTGGAGTAATTTATTGAGGATTGAAATAGTTAGTACGTAAAATAATCCTACTTTCGTCATTTAGACGAAAGTATGCAAAGTGTGATTGACATCTTAAAAAAAAATCATCTTCATGTATCCCATTTCCTCTCCGTAAAATATCTGACCTAGAAACGTTACTACGCACTACGCACTATGGACTTAAAAATCATATCATCTTACTACAGTCACTTTATGACAGACTATATTTGCAACATCTGTAAATCAGGTGAATTAAATAGAGGGACTGATATTCAGTGTTCTTGAATATGAAATATCATTCCACAAAAATATTACCGCAATTCAAAGCTCGAACTTTAACATTTCTGGGCGGATCTGTTTGTTATTATAACTAACGTAAATCATTATCGATGATCGTAACAATAGAAACAAAAACATTATTCATAATAATTCACATGGAGTCGAGCGTGTGTTAACATATATGAAAATAATATTTATATAGATGCCTCTAATAGAATACTGAAGTATTATTTTATGTGCTGAGATATTGATAAAGTAAATTATCTATCTGTTCAATTCATATTATTATATTTTATTCCGACTTGTACTTTCAGCGTAATTTTATGTTTTGCTGCGCGAATAACCGTAAGTATGACATGAATGAAAGTACTAAAAATATGGAAGTCCCATGCAAATCAATACGCCTCCACACTATGCGATGTTATTAAATAGATATAAAATCTATCAAATCGTTTAAAATTACAATTTTATGGCTTATATAAATGTTTATTACCGATGTTACAATTTCTATTACAATCAACCGATTCAACTGACTGGTAAATGCAGCAGTTTATTCGTTGTTTGAATTATATAGAAGTCGACGACAGACTTTTTTGGAAAGTATACCCAGTAATGTAATGTTTTAATAGATAGATAGATAAACAGATAGATAGTTTATTTTCCTTTAAGGCAATTGCGTAGGAATAGTCATAAACAATTGAATAAAAAACTTAAAACTAATAAAATTTCAACATTTAACGCAGATAGTCACTGACGTTATAAACATAAACATAAACATGCTACATATAGTAGACGGCCCCCCAAATTCATGGAAAAACGAAGGTATCATTGACGTTAGAAACATAAACATAAACACGCTACATATAGTAGACAGCCCCCCCAAATCCAAAGCCTATAACCTATAGGAAAAACGCAGATATACTTCATACTCACGGGCATTGTCACTGCCGGAGCTGGGGTTTGAACCCAGTACACGTTAGACGGTACGACCAGTTTATTCTCCACAAAATATGCATCAGCCGATTAAGCTACTGAGCCGGCTTTAAGAACATTAGATAAGTGATTAAAGACTTCTTTATCCATAAATTTAAAGAGATTTCCAGACATTTTTTTGCCAAGTGTGTATATTACGCATATTCTTATTGCAGTTAAACTTGTTCTTATTAATGACTACATAAATACACAAGCTCAAGAACATACACAGAATTGAGCGTCAAAAGTTTAAAATCTTTAAAAATATTTTTACAACTATGTGTATGGGGTACACTCACTCATGATGGAAATAAACATAAACACGCTACATATAGAAGAACGGGGTTACACATTTGGAAAAACGCAGACATACACCCATACCCACCGGTATTGTCAGTATCACGGTTGAGGCTCGAACCCAGAACGCGATAGAAAGTCGGCCAGCATATGCGAACAGCAATATTACCAATTTATATACTTTTATTTTATTTAACTAATTTTTAACAATTCATTTTTGGTATTTTATTCATTTCATTTTACAATAAATAAATAAATAAGGCACTGTGTAAAATTTCGCGGGTTAAATCGCGGAAAGTGTCACAGCGGCCAGGTGTTATGGCAAGCGACCCTCAGACGATGCTATTTTAATTGGCCGACAGATAGACAGAATTTTTTTGTTCAAACTTAAAATCTTGATATTTCATGACATTCTAAGCCTATCTGAACGATACAAATTTTTAAATTTTTTTTGTCATTACTATTCTTCCACTGGGTGTGGAAGTAAAATAGTGCTTTCAATCCTTTAGTATTGAAGAAAAAATGTACAGGCACTGTATGTATTGAATCAAAACAAATTTCTATAAAATATTTTCCAGAGACCAGTAACCCATTTCTTTAAGAGAGTGTACACATTCTCTCCCAAATTTATTCCAAATATATTCATGCAACAGAAAGCGAATATTAAATTTAAATTAAAATAATAGCAACAAATAAGAAAGCCATTTATTCCGTTAAGTTAAAAGATATCATTGTATTTGTTCGTGTAGTTGTCTAGAGTTACAAACCAGAATAGATCCAAGATATCAATAAATAATTATGACACGGTAGATTATTAGTTTGGGTAAACCCGCACTGTGTAGAAAGTTTTGTTTTTTTGGATACCACGTACACCTGTAGTGGATTCCTACGAAATTGTTGACCATTTAATATGTAAAAAATATGAAACAGTTTAAAAAGGAACCTTGCCTTAGGGTATGCATGATCTCCGAAAAAATTATGTTTAATGAATTTCCACTAAATAAACAATTAATTAGACTGTCTTAAGCTACTACTTTAATTAAGGTTAAAATTTAATTATAAGGTATGCATTTCTGTTAGCTAGGGAGCTGGTGGAAATTTAGGTATGTAATTTCTTCGTTGTTAAGAATAATAATATTTTCATAACAAGTGCGGAAAGTGATACTCTTCCACACGCGACTGTCGTTAACCGAACATTTATTCTAATGAAAAAAATATTTAATATTATTTGTTGTTAATAATGTTTATATTAAATGTTCAGTTAGAGGCATTTGGAAAGTAAATAACAGATGCTACCTGATTACTTGAGGGTACAGTTAAGGTGGATTTTTTACGAGAGTATAGTTGAACATATCTCGCTGTCTAACTGCAATGAATTTGACAGGGTGTTCATGGTCAAAATTTTATTTGATATGTCCCTTTTATGTTTAGTACATTCCTTGATAACGATATGATAGAAAAAATGGTAGAAGACTTCAGAGAGAGCGATTCGAGAGAAGCCTATATATTTCTGAAAAAGATGAGACGTTATATAGACCCTGAACAAGTCTATGCAAAAATAGAAAACCAAATAGTCAGCGACCCACAAGAATAAAAAATATCCGGAAAAGCTATTTTCAAACCTTACTGGGGACCCAGGCTGGAAATGAAGCAAGATACCACATATACCTGCGAGAAGACCTGGAAGAAAGGATGGAAGCCCAACGATGGAATAAGTGAGGAAAGCAATTAATGAGCAAAGAAACAACAAAGGCATTGACGAAATACCCACAGCTATATAAACTAGGTGGTAATCAACTAACAGAATGTATACATAAACTGATAACAAAAATATAGGAAGAAGAAATAATCCCTAATGAATGGAAGAAAAGTATTATCTGTCCCATATATAAAAAGGGAGAAAAACTAAAATGCGAAAACTATCGCGGAATATCTCTACTTTGCACAGTCTACAAAGTACTAACACACATAATTAATCAGCGCATTCAACCTGTAGCTGAAGAAATCATTGGAGAATATCAAATAGGCTTCAGACGTGGCAGATCCACCATAGAAGAGATATTCACGGTTAAACAAATCCTGACCAAAGCATGGGAACACGACATCGATATACACAATGTATTTCTAGACTTCAAACAGGCGTATGGGTTCAGAATCAAATGACATAAACTTTTGAAATATGAAAAGGATTGAAACGAGGGGACGGGCTGGCACCTACCCTATTCAATCTAACATTTTAGTACGTAATAAAATAGATGGACATCGTCAGAGAAAACCTACTAACCAATAAAAGTATACAGCTAGCGGCGTACACGGACGACATCAGTGTTATGAGCCGAAGAACAGTAACAGCAGAGGAAACTCAGAAATGGGGAGACATGAGGAGACATGCCAGGAATATTGGCTTGGAAACAAACACAACGAAAACGAAAATACTAACTCAGAAAGGAGGAAGCAAGGCCAGACACGTCGCAATAGATAACGACATATAGTCAGTGGAGCAGTTTCTATACTAAGGATTGGAACTAAGCGCAGGTGGTATGGAGGATAGAGAGATACTCAGAAGAATAACCCTTGCTAATAAAGCCTATTTCGCACTATCTCACGTATTAACATAAAAAAACGTGCATCGTAACAATATACTCAGAATCTATGAAACAATTATAAGACTATTATATGTTACGGAAGCAATAGAAAAGATAAAAACATGCTGAACATCTTTGAGAGAAAGGTACTGAGGAGAATACTAGGATCAATTAAAGACAATAATGATATATGGAGGCCCCGATACAATAATGAACTGTACCAGATTTTCGGAGAGCATATTAGATTCCAAAGACTGCAATGGGCTGGACGTGTGAGCGGGATGGAAGACAAAAGGCTACCGAAGAGAACTCTCGACTCTAGGATGCATGGAAAAAACCAATGAGTAGACCTCGAAAGTGGTGGCTGTAGCGCCACAGGAAGAAGGAGAAGATTTTTCCAGGTAACTCTAGGCAACAGATGTTGATTTCCTCATTTTATGCTCGTTATTTCTTCGCCACAATCAGCCAATATTGATGCCGACTAACGGCAAAAACTCTACCCTTATACAAATGTGGATTAGGAAGTTTTAAATATTCAGCAATTTCAGATGGTATTTTCCTAAACGTGCACACTGGTGAGTGCACTGCCCTTTTTTGTGAAAGATAAAAATCGTATGTGTGGAGTGTCGGGCTTACGCAATATATATTTCTTATACAGAGACATAAGGTTTCCATTATTTATTTCATCAGATATGGCAAAAGTTCTAGAAGTGTGATTTTTACAGTCAGGAATTCTGATAATTAGCAAATTTTCTTTTTCTTCGATGTCATCGATAGTCATTATTGTAAGTTCATTCCGACGTCAGGCACCATCCAATCCGAAAATAGCAACGAGTCTTATCATCAAATATACTTCATCTGGTGCCTCATTCACGACCTTTGTTAATTCTTCTTTATTAAAAACTTTTGCTTTTTTCAATCTAAGTCCCACATTTTGTCCTTTGATATACGAAGTTAATTTAAAAAATTAACTTATATCCAGATTATTTTTGATTTTCATAACGCTCTTTAATTTAGAATATCTTTGTATTTGACTTGCATGATGATAAACTACCACAGAGTAACGGCTCCTTCAATCCAGGTTTTTAATTAACGTATTTTCGTTAAATGAAAGATATTTTTAAATGTTTTGGTTTAATATGTTCCTAATATTATTTTTGATAGCATTTGGAATTTAAATTTCCATTGATATACTAAATTACAAAGTTCTTTAAATTTCCTGCCAACATGTGCTGTTTCATAAATAAACAATTCAGTTGTAAATAAAGCAAAAATAAATATGAAGTTTTTCCATTGCATATAAATAATTATAATGTCAATAATAATAAAATAATAATGATTGATTATATATTATTAAGTGTAATAATTAAACAATAACAATTATTGAGAAACCACTTTTTACAAAATTATTAATAATATTTATATGCTGCACGTGCACATAGATAACAAATGAAAGAAAAATAATAATAATTATTGAAAAATATATTAATGTATGTATTTTTCAACAAAACATTCACACATTATTATTTTTAGTAATAAGTAATAAAAACTTTCTGGCTTAGCGAAATCAGTTCAGTTTAGCAATATTAATGGTTTTCATATGTAATAGAACCACTTGGCCCAGCACAAGACGCGAACAAAAAATTTAATTGTTTTTTTTTGCAATTTTGACATTGCCTGCATCGCCTTTATACCAAAAAAAAATGAAATTTTGCCTTTCCTAACAGAGCATTACGAATGTGCCAGACGTTTTTCTGTTTCTTAATTTTTATGACGTAATTAAAAACCCTTTTGTTTAACATTTTTAATGACCTGTTAATTGAGAGACAACGTAATGCCAAAAGTGGTCACTAGTGTTTTTTATTGTCATTATTTTCAACTTTCGGCACATAAACAAATTATTTAAAAATTTCTGCCACCAGCTCTCTAGCTATATCTAATAATGAATGGTTAATAGTCTTGAAGTATTCTAAAAATACATATTACTTTTTTGTCATATACTCAACGGTGTTTTTATGACTAGCTATTCATCATCTATTAACATTAATAGATTTAAATTGATTATTAACCTTTTTATGTATTAGTTTTTACTAATACTCATACTATGCATTTTGGTGGAAAGGAAGACTACTAATGATTGATCATTTTACTTTTATAATGCGACGTATAAATGTTGTAAACCTATTTTGATTTGTATCTAAATCCATATGGGATTAAAATATTCGATCATGTCGTGATAGATCAAATCGGTGAATGGGTTACTTGTATGTACAAAATGCAGGATGTTTTCGAAAGGAATAAAAAACTGTGTAAATTCCACTATTAAAGTAAGGCGAGTGTCATATAAACAGAATGTCATATAAACAGGGAGTTAAGATTATATTCATGCTTTGGTTTTACACTCCCTAATGTTAAATTATGGCTATTTTTCACAATAGTATACTTTATATTAATTCATGTTGCAATTAAATTTAATAATTTCGTTTTTACAATTAAATATTTTTTATTTATTTGCTTTCATCATGATTAGAAAATATTATTTAGGTATTAAGCAAATCACAACTTATACTTTCGGTATATTGGTGCCTCAATCTGGTCACGCTGATATACCAGTTAGGTAAACACTCATATTGGAGGATCAGTCAAAACAACTGTTCTTCTAGCTAATACTGACGAAGTATTGAATTACACGATAAGATTCCTAGCATTTTAAATTAAAAAAATTGTAACATAGCGAAAATTTAAACTCTGACCGGCTTCGTCACTTGCCCGCATTTAACATATAAAATCTACCCACACAAAGGTAAAGACACGCGGCTTTAGCATTAAACATACCGGGCGCGCTACTTATACCTCACCGATTAACAAATGTTTAATAGAGCAGAATCTAATTCTTCTCACGTTGGTTTAAGTACCAAGAGCTCTAAATTTTAAATCAATCCTTTTAGCTTCCAGGAAGCGTATAGGCCTTACTAGGCAGATCGTTTAGTACAAGTGGGAAACCCAGTAATAAACGAGCCGCAACAGTAAGATTTGATTTACCGCGAGAATCTATTTACTACAAGAGGGAAACCCAGGAGTAAATAGTACGTCTCTTAGTTTTGGACCTAGGCCTATCCGCTTCCCGGAATATTTTACGTCTGCCGCGTTTTGCCCCAAGGGGAAAATTTCATAATACCATTATCAGACGAAGATATTCTCCCTATAGTTTAATTTGTTTATTTTGCTTTGTTTCGTTTGAGCTTATCCCTAACCGCGACTCTTAACATTTTCTCAGCTTTGTGATAATTTTTGCTATAAATTTTCATTTGCACGTTTTGTCTTAGTCTCACTGCTTGCGCCTGCCTTACATTGCCTTTTGCTAATTTTGCCTTTTGCTATTTCCTTTTGCTTATTTGTTGTTTGCTCATTTTTGTACATAGTTTTCTTACTGTTTTGCTAAATAAATTTTATTTTCTATTGTTTTCTAAACTGGTTGTTTTATTTATGCACTGATCGCCTGGTTAAAACCTTCTTCACTGATAACTACCCTGGTAGCGTGTTTCAGCGCTTCTAATGCTGAAACTGGCGCTCGAGTCCGTAACCTTCAGTTACTTTCGGGCGTCATAGTGACGACGACAGTCAAAAACGGCGTCACAAAATATATTGAAAATATTTAACTCATTTATTGAAATTCAGTCATTCACAAGAGTTATTGAACCTTACATTCTATTTCAACTCTAGAAAAGTTGTACGAAAAGTTTTTTCGAACTCGTTAGTTCTCATCAATAGAGGATAGAAGCATTCAAACTTTAACATGTTCTTGCTTAATTTTATGCAATTATTAAAATATAATAATAATAATAATAAGACTGCTTTCGGAACTCAAGACCATACCGGCATGCCGAAATTCGGCAGAGATCTTAGCCGGCAGAATGCAGAAGGCCGTCATTCTCGGTTCATTACGTCTGCTCAGGGCACACGATTCCCGGACCCAGTAGTCACTTACGCCACGGGCGTGGGGAGTGGCTACCGGTACTACCAGCTCCCCTCTGTGAGGGTCGGAGCCACAGAGAAGGGTGACTGGTTTTTAGCTCGCTAAAAAAAAATAATAATAATAATAATAATAATTCTCGGCTCCCGCGGAAAACAACATTGTCTTGAAGGAGGAGGAAAAACGGACAAAATATCGAGATTTGGTACTGATTATAGGAGCCCTCGGTGGAACGAGGCACACACTGCTTTCGGAACAGAAGATCATACCGGCATGCCGAAATTCGGCAGAGGTCTTAGCCGGCAGAATGCAGAAGGCTGTCATCCTCGGTTCATTACGTCTGCTCAGGGCACACGATTCTCGGACCCAGTAGTCACTTACCCCACGGGTGTGGGGAGTGGCTGCCGGTACTACCAGCTCCCCTCTGTGAGGATCGGAGCCACAGAGAAGGGTGACTGGTTTTTAGCTAGCTAAAATTAAAAAAAAAATAATAATAATAATGTCTTTATTTATAATGTTTTAATTCAAATATACAAGTATTTAAGTAGTTTCATAAATAGGACGAAGTTCAGATAACCTCAAGGGTATCTGCTCTTCCGCTTAACCCTGTAAATATATCAATGCACTTACAATTGTAAGATATTTAAATATCCTAAAAATACATACAAAGTACATAGCATATCAAAGTATGCTCAAAAGAAGAGAAAGAAAAAGGGAAATTAAGTAATGATTATTTAAGTATACAAAAACACACATATACATTACATATACACATACATTATTCAGTTTAAAATCAGCTATTAGGTAGAAAATTGTTCCTTCGTATAAGCAGTTTTAAATTTTTGCTAAGTTTAGCGCTCTTATTGAGTTTGGGATGTTATTGTAGATATTAGACACAGTGTATGAATAGCAGCGCTTAAAAAATTCTGTATTATGCTGCGGTGGTGTAATTGTACCTAATATTCACATTGTGAACATCAGTTCTAAATGAAGTTTTGTTATATAAGTAGCTTGGAGATTTCTTGCAGATTATTTTGTGGTATAGACAAGCTGCATGCAGTTTACGCCTATTTGCCATGTTCAACCATTTTAAGTCTATAAGTTTGTGAGATATTCTTTCGTACTTTGTAATACCAAAGATGAACCTTAGACAAATGTTTTGGACTTTCTGAATCCTTCTAGTATCTAGGCTATCTAAGCAGGGTCCGTAAAGAGAATCACAATAATTAAAACTCGATAGAATAATCGAATTACATAACATAGCTTCGACGTTTTTGTTTAGCACATGCCTATGGGGAAATAATAACCTTAATTTATAATATGCACTGGATATCAAATTTGAAACGTGATGTTTAAATCTTATGTGTTGATCGAAAACTACACCTAGATTTTTAGCTTTATCGTTAAAATTTAACAATTCATTTCTTAAGGAGATGTTTATATAATCCTGTATTAAAGGTATTCGTCTTTTTTTGCCAAATATAATAGCGTTGGTCTTTCGAGGATTTAATAGTAACCCGTGCTCTGTGGCACACCCGTCGATATTAGCTAGATCTGCCGTTATTTCCGTGTTTCCGATATCTATATCAGCTGACTTAAAGTGTCTGTAAATTTGAAAATCATCGGCATAGGCATGTGATGAGCAATATTGAAGCGAGGCAGAAAATTGGAATGTATATAGCGTGAACAGAAGAGGTCCTAATATACTCCCCTGCGCTACGCCCCTATTATCGAGAGTTTATCCTGATCTGTTGCAGCGATAATGTCGTCCGTAATATTTAGCAGCGCGTATTGCAACTATAACCGGGTCGAAAAGCCGATTGAGTTAGAGGTAAGATATTATGCAAATTAAAATACTCTCGGAGCTGGGTCTCCATAATCTTCTCAATAACTTTCGACATATTGGCCTAAGATCGGTAAGTCCCATGGGGGGGGATTTACTTTGGGAAGTGCTATAACATGAGCTTCTTTGCACTGCTTAGGGGATACTGAGTTTAGTAAACAGAAATTTATTATATGGGTAATAATAGGCAGTAAAAAAGGCAGACATGATTTTAAAATAAAAACTGATATTTCGTCACAACCCACGGCTTTAGTTTTTATGCCATTAATTATTTTTAACACATCGGTTTCTGACACTGTTTTAAAACTGAAAGAGCTGTTATGTAATTTATTTGCTGAATAGAAGTTTATAATATCATCAAAATTAGTATTTGGAACAGGGATGCTGTCAATAAAGTAATTATTTATTGTGTTACAGTCTGAAAGAAATTCTGGTAGGTTGCTTCCATTGTTATTAGAGTTTAAGAATTTAATATCATCCCAGATTTTGCTTTTATTGTTTCTAAACTGATAATCGAAATATGCTTTTTTTTCTGATTTTATTGTCGAGTTAGTCATGTTGCGCAGGGCTTTATATTGGTTATGGTCTTGTTCATTTTTCGTTCGTTTATATTTTGCTAATGCTTTATCCCGTAACAGCATCATGTGCTTGAGGTTTTCTGTGAGCCATGGGGAAGGTTTTTTGGTGAATCTAGAGGTTTTTAGAGGGGCATGAATATCTAACAATATAGTTAAGTTGTCAACTAAAAAACTAAGCTTATCATCCACATCTGCCAGATCATATATATTTTTCCATGGAATTGACTTTAAATCGTATTCAAGTTGATTGAAATCTATTTGTTTTAGAGGCCTATATGTTCTAAACTTGTGTATCGGCTTAGGTTTAATGATTGCAAACTCAATAAAAACTAAGCTATGATCGGATATGTCGCTTAAGTCTATTACGGCACAGTTATTGATGATATTCTGGTTATCTGTGATAACAAGGTCAATTAATGAGCTAGAGCTACTATTAACGCGAGTAGGTTTGGACACGATTTGAGTTAAACCCAAAGTACTATATGTAAATCATTTGAAGACTGTTTGTCACAGTTTAGAAAATCAATATTAAAATCACCTAAACATATCATACAGTTTGAATTTAACATGGCTGCAGAAAAAGAATTTACTAGATGGTTCAGAAAGTCCCCATGGTATAGTCTTGGCGGTTTATAAACAATAGCCAGGCATTACCAGTATCCCTAAAAATCTATAGATAAGTATATATAGTTGATTTTCTTACTAACCGGTCAAAAAGTGACTATCAAAATCTGGTATCCGTATTTGATTCGATCCAACTAACGTTGGAAATCATTATTTTTAGATAGCACATTTAAATGTATATTTTTATTATTTTCAACTTTTTTTTAAATATGTAAAAAAATTTTAAATGTTTCAAAGAATTGTTTTCTATTTATTATATTGGCATACAAGTGTTATGTACATTTTCCGTCCTTGTGTTCAAGTAACTTTGTTATATTTTGGCGAGTTTGACCAATGAACATATCAACTAATACATTTATGTCGTTTGTGATTTTTCTGTTTTATTTTTATTTTTCCTAAATAATTTTTGCAGAAATAATTGCTCTACATCTCAGCATATTTAGCTAATTAATAACTTTATTACTATTATTAATCTTATAATTATGGCAATTATAGATCTTATTTGCTTCCTGTCAGTAACCGGCATTATATGCTTTATTATGAATATACTTTTGTTTGCTTTCTATCAACTTATCCATGAAACTTATTTTATAGCCACTATTTTTGCTTATTTTCTTAATCGAACAGGTACAAAATTCAATTGAATCAAAAAGAAACGGTGACACCTGCGCCCATAACCTATTAAAAATATTTTCCCCAGTTCAATTTACTTTATCTTCTATATTTTGAATACTATTCTTGTGATTGTCTCAGACTCATGCTCTTCAGACCTAGAAATAATTTTGACAAATGACCTTAACTTGAAATAATTAACGCAATGAAACTAGTATTTAATTTTACGTACGGAACAACATATAGATGTATTTTAATTTCTTTCTTTTATATCTTTTTATATCTTTAATATATTATATATTTGTAAATTGTTCTTTACATATTAGCATCTATATTAACTGTTCGTAATATCTATGAAAACTGTCGTCAATTTTCGGAACCACAGTGTATGACTATGTAGTCGAGGGGAAAAGCACACTTGGCTCTCGTCCCGGAGTCCCGGGTTCGCTTCCCGGTCATGGTACTGGCATTTTTTCAGAAGAAGAAATTAATCCCGGTATATTCGGATTCTGGGTCCCTTGTCTGCAAATGTGTAACCCCCTCCCACACAAGGTCACTTTCAGACCTTCAGGAATGATGTGGCGTGTTATTATAATAATATTTTACGCAAGCTTTGTATAAAATTTAAAATGACACAGCTTATCTAGTGTTAGAAAAGTAGATATAGATAATGTCTACTTCCCAATTAGCGTCAGTATATACAGGGGGTTAAAGGGGTTATTATTTTCCATCGACAACGGAACATTGAACACGTTATTAAATAATTTGGGATAAGCATAGGAAAAAGATACATGATCTTACTGAGAATGGCAATATATTTTAAGTGATGTTCTGAATTCGGAATATTAACATTACAACTATTAGAAATTACCAATACACAAGATCTCAATAACAATTGCAGTTTTATTTAAAAAATTGGCCTAGGCCTCTATATTTCAAAGATTAAAGTTAAATTAGTTTTTTTGCAAAAACCGTTCAATTTTCTATATACAGGGTGGACCATTAATAATAGGCCACAGTTCATGTGTAGATTCTTTGAATCAAAATATGAGGATATAACCCAACATGCTTTAGTAAATTGTTGCTGTCTAAAAAGGTACAGAGTATCAAAATTGTAATATTTTTTCTTTTTTTTTGCATTATCTTGACCGATATTCTGTCAATTTGATGTATGATGTATACTTGTAGAATATTTTTTCTCTTTTCTTTTACGAAACGTTGTGGCACTTTTTACTAGAAAATCTCATGTAGGAGTCATTTCTACGTAAAAAAGGTAGACTTTATAGAACTTTTATTGATAATTCCAACCGTTTTCGATAAAACTACCGCAAAGATTTCAAGAATTCCTTGAAAGCAAACTCAATTTGAAAAGGACAAATTATATTTATTGAAAAGTGTGCTTCAGTCACGTTTTAGTTTTGTCAAAACATCAAACTAATGAAATTGCACACGTAAATGGCAGAACTAAGATGTCACCAAAGCACACTTTTCAATAAATACTATGTGTCCTTTTCAAATTGAGCTTATTTCCAAAAAATTATTGAGATCTATGTGGCAGCTTTCTCGAGAACGGTTGGAATTATCAAGTTCTATCAAGTGTACCTTTTTTTTTGCATGAGATTTTCTAGTTAAAAAATGTTTCCTTACCAAGTTAGGAGAAGATCGGTCAAGAGTTGAGATATTTGAGATATTGCAAAAAAAATATTACAATTTTGGCACCCTGTAACTTTTCCACAGCAACAATTTACTAAAGCTTGTTTGGTTATTTCCTCATATTTTGGTCCATTATTAATGGTACACCCTGTATATTGTATAATAATTCAATATATCAAAATATATCAAAATGTCCCCTCGAGCAGATGACTATGTTCTTTTACAGAGTAAAACCAACTTTTTTTAGTTAACTTCACTTGAATAAGCTTTTGCATTCGAATATTGAGGTGCTTATTTTATTGTATTTGAATCCTGAATACATTCAAGATTTCAGTAAGAACTGAAAAAACAGAAAAGAGTTCTTTACGAACATAAATTATTAGAATTTATCTTACTATTAAAAACCTATCGAAGTATATACAAGAACTCTATTTTTAATAATCAATAATAATTGACCTGAATTAATATATAATCGTGCATGTATGAGACAAAATTTCAAAGAATTTCAAACAACTCCTTATCCGAATAATCGCCCATTTCTAACATACATCCTAGAATTCATATCAATGTCTTAGCGTCTCGTGATTAATGTGTTCACAATAAGTATTTAGGACAGTTAGACCAATGGCCAATGACAGACGTTCGACGTTCCACTCACGTCATAATTCAATACAGCTATGGAAAAAAATATGTATATTCATGAGCTTGCTCATTTTTCTTGTCGGCTTATGGTAATCGTGTGTCACTGTACAACCCGAATTTCTTTTATTTACGCAATACGAAGACATTTTCAAATTGATTATTTTCGTATGTTCTTCACCGGAGGAATTCCAGATGAACAAATTAAAACATTTAGTGATGATGAAACTCTTTTAAATGGTTTTAATCAGTCGCGTGGGCATTGCCGTATGAATATTTTTACCAATGATCCAAGAGTTGGCTATGTTTTTTTAACGCTACTCTGTACAAGGCTACTTGATACCTGGACTTTGTTAACTTTAATTTCAATGTAATACTTTAAAGTTATTATTAATATTGTTAATGTAATTTAGTCACATCGACTATTTTTATTATTAGAGAAAGGTATTATTTAACTAAATCGAAATATGTCTTGGTAAAATGGTTAAAGTTAACCGGCTTCACACAATAAATAAATAATCACAGGAGCACCAGAAAAAGTCTTATCCACAAGACTGGATCATCACCTCCCACGGTGTGTTACAACCAAATTTAAATCAAAGTTGATGCCACTCGGAATTTTTTTATTTTTACACATTCTTGGGATGTATATTGAACCAATTTCTAAGATATTTAAAATCATATTTTTTTTTTAAGTATTTTACTTTTTTTGTTTAATGACACAGTTATACAAAAAAATTGGTCTGGTCCATTTTTTGGGGGAGTAGCATTAACTCTGATTTAAATTTGGTTGAAGCACACCATGCTCCCTATGTTTTTGGGGTCGCTGAATCCAAATCTGATGTCAGATTTCCTTCATCACGTCAACTTTCCACCCTAACCTCAAGAAATAGGCAAAAAACGGTAAAATGACACTATTAGAGGTTGAATTATAACTTTTACAACTAAAATCTTTTGTAAAAAAAAGGTTACTTAATGCTTTTTGGTGTCACTGAATCCGAATGCGATGTCAGATTTGCTACATCACATCGGGTAATAGTTAGTTCCTCTCTAAACAAAAAAATGATCAAACAATGGTAAAATATCACTCTTGAGAGTTGAACTGTAACTCTTACCATTGAAACCATTTGTAAAGAAGGATACTTTATGTTTTTGGTGTCGCTGCTTCCGAATGCAAGGTCAGAATTGTAACCAAAAAATATAAGCGGAAAAACGCTTAGTTACAAGTTACATTTTATATCCTGAGTCTCCAAAATCGTACTTTGAAGCTGGACCTCTGCTTTATTTTAATTTTACCCACTTTAATGATGCTAATATGTACCCTTTTTTTTGTTGAGGAGGGAAATATGTCATAGACACTTAAGTTCTGTCGTCCCAGGTACTGCGGTTAACCCTCCCCAGTGCAGTGTTTCCAAGTGTCCCGGGACCACTTATTTCAGGCCACTGGTTATTCTTGTTAACTTGATATTTTTCTGTTACCTATTTTACCCTACGTCCGCCGCCCGTTTGACCAATTGGGGGTTCCGATAAAGTTCTCCTCCATCTACTTCCTTTTTCCTCATTATTACCTTCCAGTTTGTTGAAGTTGCAAATGATACCGATCTATAAATTTGAACTTGTAACCCATAATAGTACCTTCGTCCATTTTGCTGCAGTTTTGTCGGTACATAAACATTTACATTTCTGCCTTGTGTTTACCGGCAACTGATAACAGCCCTTGGAGAAGTTCCTGTAACTTTCCTTCTACGTCGTGACCAAAGACGCATGTACGGTACGACTTTTTATGCTTTGTGCGGATTGTTTGTTTTTACAAACTACATCATTTTCGCAGTGTACGTACCCTCTCTTAAAAACTGTTAATAAGATTTCTTGTTTAATACCTGTAAGTAATTTTTTGTGCAGAGCACATTATGTTTTTGGTGTGTATCCTATAGCTTAAAGTACTACTATGTTATTACCTTTATTTACGCTTAGAGATTTGTTTATGATAAAAAATATCAAAATCTGTTTTTTGGTAAAATGACATTTAATATTTTTATTTAGTAATAACTACGTTGGCCAACTAATAATTTGGTTATCTATCTTCTTTAGAGCATATACAGCAGTGCTTTATGAATGGTGGCCTTCTACCATTAATTATGAATTTATCAGCTATAATATCCCAAGGACGTTGATAATACGAAATAATTTTATCACAGTTTCCGAAAGCACTTGCTTGGTAATATCCCGACGCCGGAGGTGGAGGGATATTACCTAAAAGCAACGTGCTTGAGGAAGTTCTGATAAAATTATGAGCTATTTATCAACGTTCGAGGGGTATTCGCATAGAAAATTTTTTGCAATCTATTTTATTTATTTGTTCAAAATTATTTATTAAGAACATAATTATTAAAAGAGCAGTTTGTAAAATTAAATGTAGATTAAGTATTATGTATTATTTGGTGTATTTTCCTCCATTATTATATTCATCAAATTTTTGCAATCTATTTTATTTATTTGTTCAAAATTATTTATTAAAAACATAATTATTAAAAGAGCAGTTTGTAAAATTAAATGTAGATTAAGTATTATGTATTATTTGGTGTGTTTTCCTCCATTATTATATTCATTAAATCATTATTTGCAGTTTCAAATCGATATTGTCAAAAAATAAATTTTAAATTATTGAACTGTCATTACTGTCAAACTGGGTGACATAAGTGAAAAGATCCGTCAGGGATCTTTTCAGTGTAATTCTGTTCTGATTGGTTGTTTCAGCACACGTGATTAGAAATGGACGAATTTAATAGGATTGCTATTTGAGCTAAAAATTTTCTTTGTAAGTTACCGTATATATTTATCTTTTTTAGTATATGATAAATCTGTCTGTCTCTCTGTACACCTTTTATTCTGTTTGATATTTTTAACCGTAATCCAAGCACATATTTTATTTGCCCACCCCTGATTTGTCAATTTCTCTACCATACCTATTATATTTACAATAAATTTTGTTATTGTTAATTGGTTATTTTTTATTTCAAAAGTCCCTTTGTTTAAATTTACAATTAATTACTTTTTATTTATTTGCTTTTGTTATGATTAGAGAATATTATTTACGAATATTACTTTATTATATGCCGAACTGGGATTTATTCTCTTCTTTAAAGTATTAAGCTAATTTTTTTATTTAAATTAATAGATTTACTTTTGTTAATTTTCACCCTTAAAATACAGTTTTTTATAAAGTATCCGGGCTATACTTTTTGTCTCTTTTTGGGGACTTTAATAAAGATAATTCCCTTTCAGAAAATAACAACGTTATAGTTTTGAAATTTTACATGATTTGCCGCCCGCCCCCAAAAAATGTGTTCCAGTATGAGGTGGCAGAAATTCCTTTTTGTTAATGGTAATAGTAATTGACCTTTCCAGGTAGCACATAACTATGCACTAACTGATGTTAAAATGTAGTGAGTTCTTAGACTAGAAGCAACGGCTTCATTTATTCGTCAGTAGGACACCTGAAATATTTTGAAATGTTCGTTTTATTTATAAGAAATACTACAGTCAGCACAGCACTATTATTTTAAATTAGTAGCACTATAATTATGCCGTCAGTTGTTAAGACGTTTCTTAATTCTACCTCTCCATTAATTAATAAAAAAGTAATGTGAAACAAAGAGCGTTGTACATTTAAACAATTTCGGTTTTGATGCATCATGCCTACATTAGTTATAGACTATATCGAAGTCTGAAACATATACAAGCTCTCATTATGTTCAAAACTCGGAAGCGAAAAGTATACTTAATTGTAAGACTAAAAACACAAAAGTGGTAATAATTTTATTTTTTCAAAGTTACAGGCCTATAAAATGTGTGAACAGTAAATAAAAAAGCTTGTCTTAGCCATCTGTGGAAACAAATAACCAAAAAATTATTATTATTTTATTTTTTCTTTTTGTTTTTTAGTCCTACGGTTTGTTAACTTTGAAACAGATTAAAATCGATCCACCATTTTTGTGCTTTTACTTCTCTCGCTTACTGAAAGTAATCGTGAAAAAATCGCCCTCCGAGATTTGTCGGTATTTTCACGCTTCGGAATACGTAGATTACAAAAATTAAAGCCGTATAATTCCGTCAGTCTGTCTGTCTGTTTGTCTGTCCGTCTGGCGGATATTGGCGCTATATCTACAAAACCACTTGACGGAGAAAAATAATATTTGGTAGGTAGTTGACGCTACTGCCAACGAAGGACTGAATTACAGTTCTGTTGAAAAATATACAGAATGGACCTCATAAAAATATAATTAAGGAAAAGA
This sequence comes from Rutpela maculata, assembly GCA_936432065.2. Lineage (NCBI taxonomy): Eukaryota > Metazoa > Arthropoda > Insecta > Coleoptera > Cerambycidae > Rutpela > Rutpela maculata. The sequence continues at coordinate 53,724,475 of OW386289.2, read as the reverse complement.
ATATGACGAAAAACAGTAATATTTGGCATGTAGCTAACAGATCTGTCAAGGAAGAAATGTATGAAAAAGTACTTACTTCCCGTCGGTAAGCGAGAGAAGTAAAATATACAGGGTGGTCACCCTAAAAAAAATTAATAAATGTGACGGAGCACCATAATATATTTCGCATGCAGTTAACACAAGCATCAAATAAGAAAATTATGAATATATATACAGAGTGTAATTAGTTTCATGCCATTAAAAAAACTGGTGGTGGAGAACGATGAAACAAACAAAAAAACCTTGTATAATAAAGCTATAGTTTTGGAGAAAAAAAATAAACACATATTTTGAAAACTTTTAATAACATTGTTTGACAACTGCTGGAAGTAGGCTTTTTTAGTCACGTATGTCGGTGCCTTTGTCCATCAAACATGCTAATGTGGTCAATAAAAGTGCCGCAATTCTTTGTTTGAGACCACGCGGCGGCGAGGACTCAAGTCGGTAATCTTTACACTTTTTTATGACTTTTTAAAAATAAGTAAGAAACTTCTATGATTCGGAACTGTACGGCCATTGACCCAGAAAAGCAGTGGTTCTCATATATCTTCTACCTTAATATTCAAATTTTTGACCTGGGTCAGTTTTTTCAAAGTGCCCCTGGAGGAAAAGTCATATAGGTTTTTTGTTTGTATAGTCGGTCCCCATTACCAGTTTTCTTTAATGACATGAAACTAATTTACTAATTTAGAGAAGAGCATACGCCTCTATATATTCACCATGTGAAAATAAATTAGGTTACCTAGGATTACATCTTCCAGTCCCCCCCCCCCCCCCCCATGTACTTAAAAAATAAGGACAATTTCTTAGATAATTTATTTGTGTTAGTTTCCTTTATTGTCCAGCTTTTAGTAATTGAGAGCTCAGTAATGGTGACCACTTCCCAGTTTTTCAGTACTTTTATGAAATAAGTGGTGCCACACTCAAAGGAAATATCACGGAGCTTAGCATTAGTGAACCCGCATTTACTAAAAAAATATTTTCTGACGAACTTAAACAAATGATTACTAATAATACCGGTGCTCCCAAGGAAATAGAGATTTTTAATTTTCCTTGTCATTATCGATCAAAGCATCATCAGTTTGTGGATCAAAGGGTCAAATATTTTGGTGTAGAACAATTATTGGCAAACTTTCACACAAAATCGAACTTTGTAAAAACGTAAAATAAAAAGTTTATAATATTGGACAGGCTAATTGAGTGGTATGGGTGAATAACTCTATGTGTAATTACATCCTCGTTGTGAGTTCTCAGAGGAGCTTTTTAATTTTGTCCATTTTCACTCCATCCTAATACACAAAAGTTTAACTTCTTGCGGGATTTAGTTGCTTTGCATGACACCTTGGTCTTGAAAATAAAGGTATAGTTTTTCTCTATTCTTATTGGGATGCTCTGCAAGGGCGATACGGGACTCGGGAGTTCCTTACGTCTCCAGTACCCCTTCTCGGTATATCCCCTCTGGGCAGCGAGGGAATATTATTTGCAAAATGCACCCTTGGTGCTGGCGGATTATCTCTTCGTTGAGATCCATTGAATGGTGCCCTAGATGCACCAAAGGAATTGGAGGACGGCTTCGCTAATGCGGAGGGTTCCGTTCTCCAGTTACTGCTCGATTGCTGATTCCCTTGAGCTGAAACAGTAGAGGTGGACGCTCCTTGGTCCTTGCTTTTTCTAACATCATGCAGAGTCTCGAATTCTTTATTCTCATCCATGATTTTGGCCATTTGTTCGGTCATCGTCACTAGTGTATTTGTATCTAGTATGACGGCACTCTTCAGGTGCATTTTCATATCAGGTCTCAACTGATTGAAGATGATAGCCGCCTTCACCGCCTCCGGCTTAAACGGATCGATTCTCTTGAAGAGGCATACTTTCCTAGAAATAAATACCGACGTATCTTCCTCGGCATCTTGTTTCTTGCCATATAAATTAGCTATTGCTTCGGTGAGTATTTCACCCGAATCATAACGGCTTCTAAACCGCTCGAGGAATAGAGGATAAGTGGTAATTAGGGTTCGGTATTGTTCGAACCATTTCTTGGCATCGTCTTTGAGCTGCTCTGATATTTTATACAGACGGTCGTTATCCTGTGTAATTCGTACTCGGACTAAAAATTCCTCCATATGATTAATGAGGGTTTCAGGGTCTTCGTGTTCGAAGCCATGAAATTCCACATTTGGATGCTTCGACCGATATTTATGCTCGTGCGTGGCTTCGCTTAGAGCTTTAGCAAGACCTGCTGCCATTTGGGCGAACACTTGTTCTGAGGAGGGCTGTATGACTCCTTCAGTGGTACTCGGACCTACCCCCGAACTACCCAGTACATCCTCCGCGCACGGCCTCTCTAACCCTCTAGAGACGTTGTCCGTCACAGATGTCGGCTCGTCGTAAAACTGGAAAGGCGTTGATTCATCCATATCCTTTCCAGAAAGCCCTGCTGACTAACAACGCCCCACGTTGGGCGCCATGTAGAAGAACGCACTACCGGGCGTCAAAATGACGCGACACCAATTTATTTCTCAGGGGGCGCCAGTCGCGTATTACCCCGTTCTTTTACCTCCAAGGCGGGTTCGAGATAAGATGCACTTCGGTAGCCGAGTAATGGACCAAGGCTGCACTACCACAGATCGGAAACTACGCTCTCTCTGGACCTGAATTCCCTCGTTAGGGGTTTAGGCACCTCTTAATTTCCTGAATTTTTGCATAAAAAAATCCCAACCGAAGAATTTCTCTGCGGAGGGATTAGTTTTGGTACGCAGAAATCACGTTTTGGTCCATTAATAACGGAATATATTTCTCAAAAAACGCATAAAAAAATCCCTATCAAACCTCCGTAAAGCAACCAGAAGGTCGAACGTTAATGCGAATTAACTCGACACATCCGGTTTTCTATACGAAAGTTCCAGGGATTATAGACCGTCAACAGGCCTCAAGATCAATTAAGAAACAATAGTTCAAAGAATCCGTTTATTTAACAGAATTGGTTATACAAAATTCTCAAGGTAAGAATCGTGCCTTCCCCAATCAAGGTAGTGACTTTCAGACCATACAAGCGAGAGCGCTCACGCTAACGATCGATTAGGTAGAAAAGATTCATACATACCTTCTCAGAATCAAAATGCGAGCTTTTAGAATCATTTCAGACTCTGGGTAAATGAATAATTAAGGCTGACTGAAATTAACTTAAAAAAGTTTTACTAAATGAATTTAGTTTAGCTAGAGACTACTTAGCTTTAAAGTTCTTGTATCGTGGAGATTCACGTACTCAAACACATTCAGAGGACTTATTACTGCATAAGTTGAGTGGCGTTCGACTTTTAGGCAAAATTGAATTTTTGGATTTTTATGCACAAGGCGTTTTCCTCTATAACTTTGTCATTTGAAAAGCCCTGTTATTGGCTTTTCTACCATCGCTTTGTCTGGACCACTCAACGCGCTCGACCAAATTGCGAGCCGCTGGGTCAATCCAAACTCTTTCTATGCGAGAAACCGGCCTTGTACATGTGCATTGATTTTTATCAATTTTTGCTTATCGGCACTACGCCGGCTTTGACAAAATCTTCTATTTTGCCCTTTGGATGCAGTGCATCGTTAAAATTTTATGCTCATACTTTAGAATTGGGCTTTCAATGACCGTACCTCAAAGGTCAATGTCTTTGGTTGAGGAATAAAAATAAAAAATAATTTAAATTATATTTTCGTGGTACTTTTTAAACTGACTTTGTGGTACTTTTGAAAAATCCATTTTAAGACCAATTTTAGCGTACTTTTGAAAAATCGATTTTCGAGCCAAATTTCAAGGTACTTTTGAAAAACTAATCTGTGAGTGAAATTTTGGCGTACTTTTGAAAGATCGATTTTCAAGCCAAATTTCGAGGTACTTTTGAAAAGTTAATCCACGGGTGAAATTTTGGCGTACTTTTGAAAAATCGATTTTCAAGCCAAATTTCAAGGTACTTTTGAAAAGTTAATCTGCGGGTGAAATTTTGGCGTACTTTTGAAAAATCGATTTTCAAGCCAAATTTCAAGGTACCTTTGAAAAGTTAATCTGCGGGTGAAATTTTGGCGTACTTTTGAAAAATCGATTTTCAAGCCAAATTTCAACGCAGTTTTGAAAAATTAGTCTGCAAGTGAAATTTTGGCGTACTTTCGATAAATCGATTCCTGGGCCAAATTTTGACGCCCTTCCAAAAATATCATTTTTCAAAGTTCAATTTATGGTACCTTTTGAAAAACTATATTATTCATAAATCTTTGTCATTATATACTTCTACTCTCATATTCTGAACCAAAAACATTTTTCCTAAGTGAAAATTCGGTGTTTCTTCGAATTTTCACCTGGTCATTTCCAACGCCTTATAGAACCCAAAACGGCCCTTGTGGACTGATCTGCGCCTCTGCAGACTCCCAAAAATGTCTTCAAATGAAATTTTTGCCTAAGTCGAATTTTGATTATGTTTTCAACTTAGGACGATTTTGGAGAGTTCTACAACACTCCCCTCCTTTGATTGAATCTTTTCTACTCATCGATTGCCTTTAATTCCTTCATTTGACGGTCTGACCTATGGTACAGATGTTTAAAAATAACGGCCTTAATTGGGGCAGACGGCTGATTCGCCTATCTAACTTAAAAATAAATACATTTTTTAAACAATACGCCAAGTTGATACAACATTTTTATCAACTTAATTACACCCGCGTCGAGGTGCAAAGCGTAGCACAATTTTGATTAGCGTCCACTCTCACTAATTCGTTGCACTCGCTTTTTCGCCCTGGTTTCGCTCTTGCTTAACTTCGGCCCTTTCTAGAAGAGGCTGTCTATATCTCCATGCCGCAGCTTGGACGGTCCTCGCCTTTGAGTTCCAGACTTCACCATGCCGCGCCCTTGCGACAGGCTGGGTCATCTTTCCATTTCTGCACATGGAAAATGCAGTTCAGCAACTAGATTGACTTTTTAGCAAGTCGTCGACTGGGACGCGTCGACTAACAAACACAATGTGTTGTTTTTAATGAAATATTTTTCTAACATGAATTTTGTTAACTTATAATGGTTAGAAATTGGTTCTTCGTAAGGTAGATTGAATCGGCTTACGATACTCGTGCGGTCATCACTACTTTGTGAAAAAAAGTATAAAAAAAAATTGAAGCGTCTTCTTGAGCGAAGAACGGCTTCTGAAACTCGTCTCGTAGTTTCTACTTCGTAAGGTAGATTAAATCGGCTTACGATACTCGTGCGGTCATCACGACTTGTGAAAAAAGTATAAAAAAAAATTGAAGCGTCTTCTTGAGCGAAGAACGGCTTCTGAAACTCGTAGTTTCCATTTGGGGTATACGTTAATTTTGTTGACTTAAAATGATTAAAATAGAAGTTGTCTTCTTGCATAAGAAAAACAGCTTCCGAAACTCGTACTGGTTCGTACTTATGCCTACGTCCATTACTCGAACTTGGCGGCTCTCGCTCTTGAGAAGCTAGGCTTACCGGATCGCGCTCTTGCGTCGGGTTGGCCGCCGTCTTTCCATGTCTGCTCATGGAGTAGACTTTAAATTTTCGATTCGACCGCATATAGGTTAATATCGCCACTTAGAATTTTAAGAAAATGCCACAACCAACGTTTAGACAATATAAAGGTATAGTTGACAGCACAATTCTTAGGTGTGTAAATAATGTCGGTGCCTTTGGTGGTGAGATGCACCGTGTTTGATGGTCAAAGGCGCTGACATTTTTTTAATGCCTGGTAAGTCTGCTGTGAACTATATTCATTCAAATCATGGTACTGAAGGTGGAGTGTTTTTTAATTACAATGATTTGAGATAAATGTCCATAGAAGGCTTGAACGGAAAGACAAAACAAGAAAATCCAAGGAAATAGCCATTCTCGAGTGTATTTTAGAGAGATTAATAAACGACTAAAATATAACATGTTTATTTGCGGTGGTTTAATAATAAACAGTGTCAAAATAGATTTTATTATCATTTATTTTAAGTTTACTATTTTCCACGACTCTAGCTCAGCCAGCAGTAGTCAACTCATTGTCTTTAAATGATAAAAAGTTTTGCTTCTTCACAGTAATTTTATAATTCATGTATTATATAATTTGGAAAATAAATGGTGATCCAATTTTTTTTTAGCCGAGAAGTTATTAAAGTACATACTTTAATTGTTAATTTTTTTGTGAAACTGAAAAATGGTAATTGTTATTAATAGCACAAATAGAAGAAGTTGTCAAAATGAAAATATTAAAACAACGTTGAGAAACATATCAAATTCAGATCACCTTGAAATTTTTATATTTAGTATTTATTCAATAATAATCGATACATTTTTCGCGATAAAATTAGTTGTCAATACTATTGTAAATTAATAGAGGTACTTAATAACAAGCCGCGCCTATACCAGGAAATCCGGACCTCCGCGAAATTGGGTAAATAGCACTTTTTTTATTTTCACAAACCAGAAGTCTATTGACAGAAATCAAATTAGATTTTTTTGTGAATATGTTTGCAGAATTTACGTAGTTTATTGCTTACAGTAACCAGATTTACTAAAAATATATTATTCTGCGCCTTTTTTTCTATTTTTTTTACCACACCGCAGTTAGATCTAAGCTGCTATCAGGAACTCGTAGCTCGTAGCATTGAAGTTCAACCAGTCACAACAGTATTGTTTTTTTTTTTGAGTAAAATTATTCTTTCTACAAGAAATGTTCTTTATCCTGAACTGTATTAATAGAAAGTTCTGCTTTATAATAATTTTTAATCAAGTTCTTTTTAGTAAAATAAAAAGAAAGAAGTAGATTAAGTACTTCAATGAGAGGCTAATTCATATAAAACCAGCCCCCCACCACATCAAGTCATGGGCCCCGGTACCAAATTTACTGCGCTTAGTAATTGATGAGCGGGGTGAGAAATGAAAAAAAAAAATTTTTTTTTGGCAACATCTCTGGCGAACCCCCGCGCTTAATAATTGATGAGCAGCGGGAGGGAGAAATTTGAAAAAAAAATTTTTTTGTCAAGATCTCTGACGCTTAATCATTGATGAGCGGGGGGAGAAATTTGAAAAATAAATTTGTCAAGATCTCTGGCGGGCCCCTCGGAAGCCCTAAACTCAATAACCAATAGACCCCCCCCATACGGGTGGCCTGTATAAAACATGTATATAGGGGAAATGCAAAGTGCAATTAAAATATGGAACACTTAAATATGCTACAAATGAGGCCAAGAAGATATAAAATTGACAAATGAAACGAGATATAAAAGTAGATCTTATCCAAAATATTATTTAAACGTCATCGGTTTTACTTATTACTTTGGTTTAAATACAATTCAAATCCATTCAAATTGTAGAAAAAGTCTTCTTTAGTAAGGATTCTATCGAGTTTATGTATCTTGAAAACCGGCAACTTTTTCAGGTAATATGTTGAAGTAATTGAATCCCTGGTGACCAGACGATTTCTTATCGAATATTTTCTTAAATTTATCAATGCGTGTTTTTTACGTGTTGAATATGAATGGAGGTCACAATTTTTTTTTTAAGTTATTTAATTTTTATTAATATATCTTAAAGGTTCAAAAACATATATACTCGTTAAAGTCGGTTCTTTTCAGTTCTGAATGTATTCCTACACGAATTATTATTTTTTGTAGGATAAAGACCTGTATTACAGCATATAATCAACTGATTCATGTTACTAATGATTCCTTACTGACATTGTTCCTAGTTTGTTAAAGGAGTCGACAAAAGCTTTTGTAAGAAACGTACCAAAAAAACCGCTGCCCAAGGAATCACTACTTCCGCATCCAGATTCTCTATCCAAGTCACTCACAACGAAAAAACTTTGTGTGTGGAAATAATTGTTTATGGAACTATAATAATATAATATTTGAAATCCTCTACCCCAAAAACCCATAAAACGATACCCCACATCGGTAGTGGGGTGGGGGTGGTGACAGGGGGTGGTAGTGGGGGTGGATGAAGTAAAAAAATATTTTGAGGTTTCTTGTACATACACTAAATCACAATTTGTTTTCATCCCCTTTAATAAGGGGGTGGGGGTTGGTAATGGGGGTGGCTAATTCCCAAAATTTTTTTGAGGCCTTAGCTTCTCTTGTACATACTAAATACCAATTTTATGGACACCTACCTGCTTGATTTACCCATTTACCCCAAATTTACCCCAATTTACCCCCCAACCCTTCGACGAAACAAGATGAAAATATAATCTAGTTCTAGATCTCGTTAAAGTACATATGTGTACCAAATTGCAAGTCAATGTCTTAAACGGTTTCAGAGTAAACGTGCGCACAAAAAAAGTTACAGACAGACAGAAATTTTTTTCGCTCAAACTTAAAATCTCGACGTTTCATGACATTTGAACAATAAAAAATTTAAATTTTTTTTTTTGTCGTTACTATACTTCCACTGGATGTGGAAGTAATTGCTAAGACTGAAAAGTGTAGACTTATGAATAATGTTACCAGCTTTTAAAAAAATGTTATAAAAAGTAGTATATCTGCAATTTTTTGACATTATAATAAAGACAAAAATACTTGGTAGAAATGAGTTTAGCTTTAGAGAAGGTCTTAGCTGTGAGGGTGCGTTACATTATGTTATTAATGACTAGAAGGGAAGGACCAAGGAAAAATGACAGGAATAACATTTTTTTATTTGAGAATGACATCTGAGGCGACTGACAGAAGAATTTTGTTAGATAAGCTGAGTAAGTGGGGAATACATGGTTGGAAACAAATAAATTTAAAAACGAAACGTATGCTCATAAATAATAATCAGCAGAATTATTCAAAGATGTAAATTTATCAGTTGATACTTATCTATTAATGCAATGACAACTGCTTACAGCTCCAAAATATTTTAATTATTGTAGCACAATACTATATATTGTCACTTTAAACTTACAATTATCATAATTGTCAGTTTGAAGTTGCAATTATGTACAATTGTAATTTTAAACTGAAACTATAAAATATTTTCTACTATGTCCGTTCTTCGCTTACGTAGAATATAGAGAATTTTCTTAAGTACAACGACTTAATTTTCATACATAATATTAACAGAGGCATTTTGTACTAGACTGAAAGTTTTTAGCAAATGTTTGTTTCTCTCTTATCCGTTTTGTAACAAATGTTTTGATGCTAATTATACCACATTTGTTAAATAGCCTCTGCTACATATAGCATTTCTACATGTTACTAACTAAACGTACCTTAAGCGCTGTTAAGTTCAGTATTAGCATTTGTTTACCAGTCTAAGAGCTACTTGAATTTTGTAGACATTCTAGACTTTAAATTAATATTATTTATATTGCAGTTTAGATTTGCAGCTTCAGTTTTAGATTTACAGCTCTTTAAAAAGTAAATTTTCTGATCAGTAAAATTATTTTTGTATGATAGTCAGAGCAAGTAGTAAATCATCCGTTCTATTTCTCTGGTAACTGAAGTACCGAGAGTATTTTTACGAAAAAACAGTTAAGTCCGATTGAACTCCGGATTCAATCTGATTTTCCTACGCTATTAATTGTTTCGCTCTGACCCACTACCAATAATACCAATATAATTGATGGCTAAAAGCACGATAATCTTCAATAGCACCGATTAACAGGTGCAGCCGCAATTTACAATCAGATTATATTATCTTTCTGCAAATAATGTAACGCGCGGTATTCCAGTATTCCTTATAGGTGGCCATGGTAAAAATCCAGTGCTATCGCTGTATATAATGGTCAAGTAGGTGGCTATTAGGTGCAGCCATTATTTGCTCCAGGAATTATGTCTAAATATTTCAACTTTGCGGTAGATACAGTGGACATAATGCCCTCTAGATATAAAATATAAATCTCTGCACGTCCATAAACCTACATAATGCATGTAGATCCGGATATACATTAAAAATTGCTTAAGATCTTGCCTTGTTCATGAATTACTACTTCTGGGTGTAATATTTACAACATTTTTTAACGAGCTTGTACAAGCGTTGGTGTCCAAATTATACGGACCAGTTCTGCATAACTGCTATACATCGATAACTAATAAATAATTCGGTTTTCAACACCATGAGAAGTATATGATTAAAAAATGTATTTTTCTCTACCGTTTGTATGCCCTTTGGGTATATACACAAAGTAACTGTATTACTGGCTTACTTGCCGATATATAAAATATTCATATTTCCTTCAATATTATAAAGAATCGAGGAAATGGGAGAGGCGGATAAGTAACACAACGTTTCAATTTAAGATACTTTATTTCATGAATCTTGAATAATAGATAGACGTTTATTTGACTACTTTACATATACAAATACTTTGTTATCATCTATAGATAATATTCATATAATATTAAAAATGAAGTGGATAATACAAGTTTTATAAAACAGACAGAAAATGTAAGAAACAAGCTAAAAACCACATTTTGATATGATTTTATCCCTGTTGGGCAGATTCGGTACCTTTTTTTTCTTTTTGCATTGACTAAAGTAAAGGCTAACTACATTTTGAAATACAGAAAGGGCATCGGTTATATTGTGGTCATGCATCTTTGTAAATAACTCGTTTATTTTTAAGTTTTCGAAAAACTCTATTTCAGATTTTTTGTCCGAAAAGATCCGTGCCTTATACCAGTTATAGAGATTGATCGACGGAATACTTAATTTTCGATTTTCATTAGGAAACTGTCGGGTATTTGTAGAATCTATCAAAAAAATTAAGTTTTCCAGGATTTGTAGATTCGCTTTTGTTTTGTCAAATTTCTCACAAACGTCACCTAATAGACTTAATCGAACCCTACAATCGCCATTTTTGAAAATCAAAATCGGACCTTCGGTTCGGGAGTTATCAATATCTTTGGAATATCATACTCGGCCTTGGAAAAAATACTTGCGGTCAACGGATTCGGGCCGCCAACAATAGGCTTCATTTGTGGCCGTGTACCTTCGATTCCACCAAATCTCATAGAAATCGATCGATATCCTGGACAGTTATCGTGCTTCCTAGCCCGATTTCGAGAAAACCAGTTTTTTGCAAAAGAATTTAATTTCCATTTGTTTTTCGACATTGTCTCCGGTATACTTATCTGTAGATCGTTGCCAACGGCACCATCTTATTTTTGAAATATCTCGATCCGACTGCCCGTTACCGAGTTATTCAATTTTTACCGAAGAACTTGAAACGTCTATATCGGGTACTTTCGGTTTCCGAACGGAGCCGAGCTTCCAGCGTTAAGGTTTTCTAAAGACCTCCTATTAACCAACCAAGTTTCATCATCTGAAAACGGATTAGGGGGGCTGAGCGTGACACACCGACAGACAGACCGACAGACCGGCAGACCGGCAGACCGACAGACCGACAGACCGACTGACCGACGGACGGAGTTTTCTAAATTCGCTCTCGAGTCGATAGATATGACTTTCATTTCAATCCGACGTTTTTTTCGGATTTCGATGGTCCACTGGAAAAATGCAAAACCTATACTACATTTTTTTTCAAAATGCAGTAACAAGCTAAATACTACATTTTGATATGCTTTTTATCCCTGTTGGGCTGATTCAGTACCTTTTTTTTCTTTTTGCACTGACTAAAATAAAGGCTAACTACATTTTGAAATACAGAAAGGGCATCGGTTATATTGTGGTCATACATCTTTGTAAATAACTCGTTTATTTTTAATTTTTCGAAAAATTCCATTTCAGTTTTTTTGTCCAAAAAGGTTCGTGCCTTATATCGGTTATAGAGATTGATCGACGGAATACCTAATTTTCGATTTTTATTAGGATGATACTGTTGGGTATTTGTAAAATCTATCAAAAAAATTAACTTTTCCAGGATTTCTAGATCCGCTTTTATTTTGTCAAACTCACAAACGTCACCTAATAGACTTAATCGAGCCCTACAATCGCCATTTTTGAAAATCAAAATCGGACCTTGGGTTCGGGAGTTATCAATATCTATGGAAAATCATACTCGACCTTGGAAAAGATACTTGCGGTCAACGGATTCGGGCCGCCAGCAATAAGTTTAATTTGTGGCCGTGTGCCTTCGATCCCACCAAGTCTCATCGAAATCGATCAATATCCTGGACAGTTATCGTGCTTCCTAGCCCGATTTCGAGAAAACCAGTTTTTTGCAAAAAAATTTAATTTCCATTTGTTTTTCGACATTATCTCCGGTATACTTATCTGTAGATCGTTGCCAACGGCACCATCTTTTTTTTGAAATATCTCGACCCGACTGCCCGTTACCGTGTTATTCAATTTTTCCCGAAAAAATTGAAACGTCTATATCGGGTATTTCCGGTTTCCAAACGGAACCGAGCTTCCAGCGTTAAGGTTTTCTAAAGGCCTCCTATTAACCACCCAAGTTTCATCGAAATCCAAAAACGGATTAGGGGGGGCTGAGCGTGACAGAGAGACAGATCGGCAGACAGACCCACAGACAGACCGACAGACCGATGGACGGAATTTTCTAAATTCGCTCCCGAGTCGATAGATATGACTTTCATTTCGATCCGACGTTTTTTTCGGATTTCGATGGTCCACTGGAAAAATGCAAAACCTATACTACATTTTTTTTTCAAAATGTGGTAACGAGGATAATATAATAAATAAAAAACTGCCTTAAAACATACGTGAGTTACACAGTATATTACATAACAGTCATGGGGGGTAGTCATAAAATCTTCAGATGCATAGAAATAAAATTTCAAGATATGGTTTCTAATGATCTATGAAAAGTAGTAAAAGTAAAATCTATGAAAATTTTACTGTTTTATATTTTCAGGTAATTTATTTCATAAGTTCAAGTTTAATGAGTTTTTAAATGATTTTGTTAAACGATATTTAGAAGGTTTTAACAAATTGGCCGACCTCGTGTTGTAATTATGCAGCTCAGATGGAGTTACATACACATTTTTATTTTTATGAATCTCTAAGAGAGTGGTAGGCTAGGAATAGGGATTATACCATATTTAATAAATAATTGTTGACAATGTTCTCTGAAACCTGCTCTTGATATAATTATTCTTATAGACTCTTTCTGTTTTCAAAATATTTTTACACAGCTGGTCGAGTTCCCCCAGAGTATAACCCCGTAGCTTATTTTGGAGTTTATTAATCAACAGTACACTGACAGTAAAGTGTGTAGTTGTAGAACAGTTCTTAATCTTCGTAAAAGAAATAAATAGATTGACAGTTTATTGCTGAGTTGCTCAATATGATTGCTCCAGCTTAAAGTACATCAAGAACTATACCGAGTAAATTGACAATGTCTCCCTTCGTTACATTATATCTGGTAAAAAAAATAATTTTTGAGTTTTGTCACGATTTAGTTTGAGTGCATTAGCATTATATCAAAGTTTTGCTCGACTTTCCGTGTCATCAATGATATTTTGTAAACTATTCTTGGCACTAATGTAAGAGTTGCGTCATCAGTAAACATAACAATATTGCTAGGGAATAAGTAATAAAATAAATTATAAACAGCACAGATCCCTGAGGCACTCCATGTTTTACAGATCTAAAATGTAAGATGTCATATTGTTTCATGAGACGCATTGTTGCTTATTCTCCAGATATGACTTTAACAAAGACAACGGTATACTCCTGACTCCATAAAAACTAAGTTTTTAGATGACGAAAATATGAGTGGCACAGTCGAAGGCCTTGTTGAGATCAGACAGCGTAATTGCAGTATGTTTACCTTCTTCAAGATCTTCAACTATCACCCACAATCTTAGAGATTGCGTCTATTGTCGAACATTTTTGCCATTTTTGCCTAAAACCATACTGGCCAAAAATAAACTTGACTACCATCTCGGTCTATATGACCGAGGTTTTTATTGTCTATGAGGCCAACTCGGTCCATAAGACCGAGTACTTATATTTGCCCTGTGGGCCGACTCGGTCTATAAGACCGAGTCATGTTTTTGGGATCTCTGGATCTTCTGGATCTTTTCGGGATCTCGGAATCTCCCAGCGTCCAGCACACTTCTATCGTTATAAATAGACCGAGATGGCGTAGTAAAGGACCAAGACATTTTTTGACGTTTTTTTTGGCAGTTTTTTTTTTCAAAATATTGTGTGTCAATTCATAATGCATTAGCCGATGATAGTCATGGCCTGGAGGATATTTTATTTGGTTAACCCGTTGCTACCGGTTGGCGCCTTATGAGAAATTTGTCTTAACCCGTATGGCAGTGAACGTGTTAAAGTTTTTTTTATCCTACAAAGAACTAGATATAAACATTACACTCTTAGCCGAATTACTCAATTTTGTATATAATTGTTGAATATGCACTATTCACAATAAGTTAACATTTCAGGTATAATTGCTAATATAATGATCATATCTTGATTGACGAAATGCTCGCCAGTATACTATAGAGCATTTTGTGTTTGTAGATTCTTATTAATATTCTATTGATGTATATTTGTTCTCTGAAAATGTTTCATAACTTTCGTATTTACTAATCAGAAACAATATGGTTCATCGTCTAGCTCACTAAATTGCCATTCAAATTTCAATATAACTGGACGTTTCTTTCTTAAGTTACCTTGCTTGGAAGAAACGTGATAGACGTACTGACAGAAGGAAATTTTAAAAGTTGTTCAGATTTCGATGACTAACCTAGTGATAAGATTTTTGCAGATTGAGAAATGTGCCGATCAAATGCAATACAATCTTCGTTTTCATATTTACGAAGAGTGTAATAATGATTTTTTTAGTTATTAAAACAATATATCACTTTATATAAAGTGTAAATTTTTCCTGATATTCTTAAAGCTAATAGCACGTCCCAAATAAGGGTATACTCCGATATAAACCTTCTCTTTTAAAGAGGTATGATAAATATCATCTTTTCTGCAGAATCTTTAAAATACGGAATTCATATTTGTATCTAAGACGCTATCTAGACACTAATTTATATAGTCTCCATCAAACTCTCTCTATTGCTTAAGAGGTTGTTTTGGGGGTAAATATCAGTATTGCACTCTTAACTTCCTTATTGTTTCCAAATAGGTATCTAATTTTTATATAAAAAATTTACTTTTAATTCGTTAGACGTAAAACAACTAATCTTGTTACATTTTGAAAAAAGTATCATTAATAATTTATGCTTACAACTGAAAATGCTTTTACAATATCTCTTAATCTTATTGATGAATCCTCTTAGAAATTAATAACACAGGCACACAAAAAAAGTCAATTCTCTGAGGTTTCACAAATATAGCCCCTTGTATTTTTGACCGCTGAACATGATTCCAATGTCAGTTTTACAAAATTAGGGCAGGATTTTTTGTTATCTCCGAAAAATTGGTTAAAACAGGCCAGAATAGGGTTTAAAATATATATTAAAGATTTTAAATAAGTAGATCATGTATTCGATGTATTGTTGATCGCTGAACACGATCCCGATGTCAGTTTTGCTCTATCAGGTCAGGGGTTTTTGTTAACCCCGAGAAACAGGTTAAAAGAGGCCAGAATAGGGTATAAAATAAAAATTAAAAATTTTAACAAAGTAGACCATGTATTCGATGTATTTTTTGCCGCTGAACACGATACCGATCAGTTTCAACCAATCACGTAATGACTTCTTATTTATTCTGATTTATACTTTTATGTGGTACCGTACTCTTTTGTCTGCAAATGATCTGCGTAATGGTTCTCTTTTTCGTTTTATTCCTTTTGTTTTCACATCCCTTTTCAATGTCCAACAGTAGTTTGCCATCATATTAACATCCCCTCGACCTTCTTGGTACTTGATATCAACGCTCCATTTCCTTTGTCTTAGTGAAAAGGTTCAAATTATAGATTTCGAAGAAAGCGAAATTGTGTACGCTCAGCTTTTAGATTTAAGTAAAGCGTGTCTCATTATGTATTGATAAAAAGTTAGTTTTTTATAAATGAGCCAGAAGTTACTATCATCGAATCAACGTAGACGATAAACGTAAAATTTGGGGTGTCCCAGGGTTCCGCATTGTGCCTAACTATTTTTCTTATTTTTATTAATGACTTTCCACATAACACCTTATTTTTTGCGGACGACACCACATTAATATATAATAGTGACATTAACGGACTGCGCGATACTCAATATACCGCTCAAGACTGGTTCTTGGCAAATAATTTAATGTTATATGTGAACAAAACCGAATTTATGAAATTTAGTCTATTGCAACACACATTAGATAAACTAATAATCACAGATTGTGTTAAGTTGCTAGCTGTTCATCATCTAAATAGTAAATTAACGTGAGACATGTGACAAGATGTTCAAAAATATTTACTTATTAGGTAATCTTGAGAAATGTGTACCACAGACAACTTTATTAACAATTTTGATCTGGGCCACTCTCCACATATTGCAACTGCTTTTGCTATACAAAAAATAGCAGTGAAATGATCGTGGGTTTGAGCTACAGGAATAAGTTCAGGAAATTCTTTAAAAAAACTGAGTATTTCAACATTATATAGTATTTATATTTTGTAGTAACCTCTATAAATGTTAAAGAACATGGATAAAAATATTTCACGTGACCAGTTAAGACATAAACAAAACACACCACATATAGTACATAATCCCCAAATCCAAAGCCAAAGCTGTCCGATCATTTGGAAAAACGCAGATATACATCCATACTCACCGGGTGTTGTCAGTACCGGGCTGGGGCTCGAACTCAGAACGCCATAGACAGTCGGTCAGCATATTCGCCACTCAATATTCCTTAACCGACTGCCGGTAGCAATATAATATGATTTTATCAATAAAGAGAATATACCACTGCGCATTTGATATTTAGTTTAAGGCAACAGTAACATTTTTATTCTACCTGAATTAATAGGAACTTACTTTTTAATTTTTTACATAATTGAAAATACGTCATGGCACAGCATACTATGCAATAAAGTTTTTCAATGTATTACCAGATAATATCAGGGAACTGGATTATTAACGTTTTTAATCTGTCGTAAAATCGTTTTTAATTGACAATGCGTCCTTTTATTGATTTTTTTTTTCTTTTTTCTACTTTATGTAAGTAACATAAATTTACATTTTTTTGTTGAAAATTAAATTTGTCCGTTGTTCTTTAAATTATATTTATTGCACTTATATTCAAATTTATTTGTAGCCATGTGTAGGTATGTCCATATTATCATGAATACAATTTTCGTATTTTGTATACATACAGTGTGTCTCAGAGGTAGAATAATTCGCCAGGAGAGCGAAATAGGAGGAAAATGACTTCTATAAAAGTTGTTGAGGTAATCGGGGGCATCACTTAGTGGCCCTGTATTTCACCTTGAAGATCACTTTCAAAGTCATTTGAAGGTCAACTTATGCTTTTTAAAAATAAAATACTATTTTTTACTCTGGATTTTGAAAGTGAGAAAAATGTTGCATTAGAGTTGTAAGGGGTCAAATTGAAGATCATTTTCAAAGTCAAATCCACCAAGTGGTGCCCCCGATGACCTCAACAACTTTTATAGAGGTCATTCTCTTCATATCTCGCTAGCCCGAAGAAATACCAGCCTAAAAATTTCGAATGACATTTTTTGCTCTTTAGGTCAATTTGGCCTCTTACAAGTCTGATGCAAAATTTTTCGCTCTTTTAGAATCCGGGGTCGAAATAAAAAACGAAACTTGACCTTCATATTACCTTGAAAATGTCCTTCAGGGTAAAATCCAAGATCACAAAGTGATGATCTCAACAACTTTTATAGAGGTCATTTTCCTCATATCTCGCTATTTTGACGAGTTATTCAGGCGTATCCGTACTTTTGGGATACTCTGTAATACATTTTTTATGTTGTATTATTGACTTGAGTAAATACTTATTTGTATAATGCTTTAATAAATACTTACTAACAGAGAAATGCCGCATTATATAGTGAAGAGCGCTTCGCCAATCGTGAATGACGTCAAAGTACAGTGCAACCGCGGGAAGAGCACCATCATGACGTTGCTCGATATTGAGAAAGCCTTCGATACAGCATGGATCCCGGGCTTACTTCACAAACTGAACACGCTGTACTTTCCGACGCACATCACCAAACTGATTCACTCTTTCCTGACAGGCAGATCACTGCAGGTCAGAGTAAACAAGTTTCAACTCGGCGGTACATACACGTGGGCGTCCCCCAGAGGTCGTGTCTGTCACCAAAGTTATACAATTTATACGTCTCCGACTTCCCGAATACGAACCTTGTCAAGTACGCCGAAGACACGGCCATGTACGCGCATTCGCACAACGCATAAGCAGCGAATATGCTACTGCTGAAGGCGCACATGGCCCGCGCCACGGCATATTACGACAAGTGGAAGATTCGGATCAACGCCGAAAAGTCGGAGGCCATACACTTCACGCGCCGGTTCACTGAGAATCGCATCTTAACACCAATTTCGATCGAAGGCTGTCAAATTCCAATTAAAAGGTGCGTGGAGCGTGATTAGGGGGTGAACTTGAATAAACGACTGATTTTTAACATTAACATAAACGAAACTGTACGCAAGGTCTACTCCATGTCCAGGAGTCTGTATCCTCTCCTGGCCAGGGACTAAAAAGGACGAATAAGAAATTACTGTATACAATGGTGATTCGACCCTCTATCACATACGCGGTGCCGGTGTAGTGCAACACCCCGGCCACAACAATGCGGAAACTTAGAGTCTTAGATCACAAATGTATGCACCTCATTTCGAACTCCCAGAGATCTTTACGTACGTTATCACGACATAAACCTACTAGCGGACTTCGTCCAGGAAATGTCACAAAAATTCTACCAATTCAAACTGGGCGATAGTCCGCTAACCCGCGATATAACATGAATTAGACAGCATAATGCCATACTTTTCAACTTATAACACCCATTACCATACCAACCTCCCTAGTCACACTTTCCTATACCATAATTTTTCCTTTTCACCACCTTTTACCTACCTTAAACCCCTTTTCTATTCCCTTTATTCGTCTCTCTTTTTGTTTGTTTGTTAAGTTTTTGTTCTTTTGTCCTTTTTATTTCTTCTTCAAATCCCCCCTCAGCCGACAACCTCATAGAAATCCGAACATTTTAAGCAATAACCTCCCCTTCACCCTACCTTGCTGGAGGCGGGATGGCCACCAGGACAAAGGAACGGGTTTTTTTGTTGAGTTTTCCCCGTATTAGCAACCAGAACTAAACAGTGCAACGTAGTGCAAATTAAAGTGCAAAAGTATTTCAACGTTCTCACGACCTATACCTAGGCCAAATTGTTAGCTTTAAATTATTCTAGTTTAAGACAGGAGTGCTAACCCACCACCAGTTACTCACTATTCCAGCCTAATCGGACTTGCTCCACAAAGCCACACGCTCACCAATGCGTTGCACGTCGTGGTTGTACGGCTGGCTCTGGACCGGGATCCGACTAGGCGTACATCTGTAATAACTAACTGTGAATAAAAATTGTTGTTGAAAAAAAATCAAGATAGCATAGTAGGGAGATGATTAAACTAAGAGTTCACTATAGAACGTTCATTAATTATATAGAAAATTCAGTAACCTGGAGAAGAGTATATTGGTAACATCTAGTTTTTTATTGTCCTTCGGTTACCGGTCGTATATCCTAAATAAATGAACCATAACTTGTAGTCCAGCCGCAGATAGTGCCAAATATACACAAGTAAGAACAAGGTAACGCTAGAAAGTGACTACCTTTATAAGCAGATTGTAAATGGCAAATATAAATATTTTAAATAGACATGAAACGAATTCAATTGGCGGTACAATTACGACACCCTATATAAACATAGTAACATTTTAGAAATTACCCATGTGTGTTGTATTTCACAGTGGAATCCGATCCGACTTCTGCTTTTGTGTTTCTAGTAGAGATTTAATTTAAATTTTAAATATTGTGTTTGATTTCTAATTGAACAAAATCGTTGTCGTGCCGTATTCTAGTAATGTGCAATTGAATGTAAATAAATAATTAGCAGTAATGAACAAGAGGGCAATAAAATTAATTGTAGTTGTTTTTTAAAACAGAATGAATACCTTTTAAGTTGGTTGCAGCTTTTAGAAGGATACATTATTTATCAATTTTTGGAAACCATCATAGTAGAATCACCACTTTGTCTCAAAATGAAACAATAATAGTTGAATAAATTAAAAGCATTGTTATTTCTTAGTATATCAATATTTATTCTAAAAAGAATAATTAAAAAAGATTTTCTATGAATGTTTTATATAGGAAAACAAAAATAATAAATGGTCAATACATAAGGTGAACATTTAATCATATACAAATAAAATCCTGAATAACACAAACAGAAGATACAAAAAGGCATACATAAATGAATTTATAATATATAAAATTTCTCCCAAGTAGAAGGCGGGTATGGTGCCTAGGACTGACGAGGCATTCCCTCTCTGAATCGCCAAACTGATTATCTCTATCAGGTAGCAAGTGCTTTTCTTTTCATTTGAAATCCCGCGTATTGTCTTATCTATTCAATTGATACATTTTTTAGCCACATCGCCCCATGGACCCAATGTTTCAACAGAAAATTGCAAAAAAAGAAAGGCGATTCTAGTTCTTTATATCTATTAGTATCTTCTCCGATGCGGGCAGCTTCTCCAGGTTATTGGGATGTGTATTTAATGTACGACGATGCCAGTGTATCACGACATGTAGCGTTCCATAGAAGGGCCTTTCCCCATTCCTGTGGTACAAGGGACATTCCATCCGCCCTTTTTCCATCGCTTCTACAACACCCTACTGGTTCAAGTACTGAAGGAATTTCTGCCGAAACCAGATTTCTCTTGATGATGTCGTTTATAATTCCATGATGAGACCAACTATGTGTACTTTTGCAGCAGGCCACGATGACCAAAAATGTCCACGGATTTACCGCAAGTGCAGTTGTGGGGTTCACAAAGGGGTTGACCAGTTCCTAAGGCAACGGCGATACGAAAAGACGATCAGACGATCAGAGTCATCTAAGAGAGTTCAGCCAGGCGCCAGATCCTTTTAGGTCTTGATTTTCAGTCAGTAGTGTACGTAAACATACTTGCTTATCCCAATATCTCTGATAAATGCTTGTAATTGGATCCATGCAACTTAGAATAGACCAATTAGCTATAGCTTCATCGAAGGCTTTGTCAGGACACTGAGAGATGTAAAAGGGGAGTATCAAAAGTAGTAATTATGAAACTCTATCTATTGATCCCAAAGTAGTATAATGTAGTTACGTCTCGGATTCCTAGACCACCCAAAGCTACAGGCAATGTAGCATGAATTTTCATTGAAAGTACAATTACAAATTTATTCCATTTTCCTTTCGAGACATAGTCATAATCAATCGGATCTTCATGGAATCTCCAACAAGAGGAACAGCGTAATAAGTATGTTAAGCATGGAATTGTCAAAGAATTTTTTTAAAAGAAAATAAGATGAATGAGAGTTTCAATCTTTTAAACCACTGCAAAACCTTTTGAATGTTTCAATTTTCGACTTTATAGCTCAACTGATACCTCCATTAGAAAAAGGGGATCCTAATAGTGAAATTCCTTTAAAATTCTTGATGAAAATCTTTTAGAATTTTATATCTTACGTTTCAGAATCAGAAAGAATTAAAAGTTTACATTTTTCAGTGTTAAGTGATAAGCCAATTTTTGAAGACTCTTCTATAATTTTTTGAAAGTCTTGCCCAAAGTTTCATCATCCAGATACCAAATATTAAGTTCAGATTTTAGGGACGTTATCAAAGGTTGAAGTGCAAGACAGAAAAGAACAGGCCCCAGTGGGTCCCCCTGCCAATGGTTCCAAAAACGTTTTATTAAACGTAATATAAAGCTTACCTCAAATTTCACAAATATGAAGCTAACAATTATTTTTCTTAAGCAACTTGTAGTCCTACAGTGATGGAAATTGTTGATAAACACAAACATTAAAGCACAATTAGAAAATAAGCTGAGAATAATATGTATTTTGAGAGTTTTAAAGGAAATATATTTAACATGAATTCGTTCTAAATTAAAAATATAAATATCATATTATAGATTCCAAACGATATTAGCACATTCTAATTTTGGACTTTAAAGCATTAAATAGATAAAAAGCGTAGGCATGCGTTTACAATGTCTTGAATTTTTCATAATAAAGTTATGTAGGTATTAACGGTAATATTATTTATATGGAGAACAAAAGCCAATTTTAAATAAAAATTGACTTCAAGATCTTTAAATTGGCTGCATCTATTACCTGCTTGAATGTCTATTTTATATGAAAAATATATCGGATCATTTCACTTGGTATAGTATTACAATTTGATACATTTAAAGGTAATCTATTAGAATCAAATATATTAATATTTTGAACGATAGAGCTTTTTTGTCTATTTACAATATCTGTTGCCAAGACAGTAGCTTATGTTTACTGATTGCTAGGCCAAACTCGTCAGTAAGTAATTTACTTTTCGACGTCTGAACTGGACGGTAAGTAAAATTAATATAATATATGTTATTTCACTAAAATAAGGACAAAAAATAAGGAAATTTATATTTATTTAAAAAAGAATGACATTATTTACGGAACTTTACGGAACCGTAGGTTAGTGATATGAGTATATCAATAAGAATAATTCTGAGTTGAAAAATTTATCCGATAACAATGTATCAAAATTAGTCTCAACACAACTGTTGAGTGAAACCTTTTGATATAACGCAACTGTTAGTGAACACATGTACGACTGCGTGAATTTATGATGTATTTTTATATAAAATATTTGAAATTTACACTGATATCTCATAATATTACGTGATTTATTTAAAATAATTACGAAAATGTAATGAGACAATGGAGATTTCAATGACTCAAGAAACGATCCCTCCAATTTGGCTTTTATGATATAAAAATTATTCCGCCTAGGTTGCAAAATAATTAGAAATAAACTGTCTTATTTTTAGTCTAAAAACTATAAAGTAATTGGGGATAATTTTTAGACAAATTTCTTGCAATTTCTATAATTCCATTAATTTTAATTTAGACTAATATTACATATTATTGTCACTTTTGCATTGCCAAGAAGAATGACATTCTATCTTATACACAGATCATACTCTGGTGAGTAGGTCGTCAGATAATTGCAGAATTTAGGTCTCAATTAGAGTAAATATAGCCCAAAATGTCGCGATATTCAATAATAATAATCTTTATTTAACAAAACAGTTTAAGAAAATAATGTAACATGTAACGTTAGAGAGTCTCACTTTGATTCTGGGTTTTGTATAATAATAATAGATCATTTCTATCCATGCCATCATAGGATTATGACATGGAAATATGATAATTCTAAAAAGAACTTTCGGAACCACACAAATTTTTGTATTCCAATCTATGACGTTTGCTGAGGTTACTGAATTTTTAATTCGATGCTCCTTAAGTATAGTTTTTGTGTTATACAGGGCTTATTTAAAATCACAAAACAATCGGAAAATGGTTTTTTTGCTTTATTTTGGAAACGGTACGTTTTGGCAAAGAAATATTTTGAATAAATAATGTTCATGAGATTATCTACTTACAACAACCATTTTCCTATATGATGTACCGTTAGATCATGAAATTATAATTTATTATATATAATTTTATAATGGCCATTCCTTATGCAAATATTTTGTTATAAAATGTGTCATTTCGAAAGCTAAAAAATCATTTTCCGACTACTTTTGCTTCCTCTTCCGTTATTATTTTTCCAATATGATGAGCCGTTAATAAAATTATAATAATCTTTATTGTAGATAATTTTATGATGACCATTCTTTAATGCAAATATTTTGTGATAAAGCGCGTCGTTTCGAAAGCCAAAAAATTATTTTCCAACTACTTCTGCTTCCTTCTCCACTTAGGCTATATATGGCTATATCTCGATGGTTTGTAAACAAAGGCATGGCAAATATATTGTGTCCGAAACAAGAAAATTTATACGGTTCTGTTTCTGAGTAGTGTTGTCACAGTTTTGTGGATTAAAGCAGTTTAATCAAAGTTTATTTGCAAGAGTCCAAATTAAAATTTTTATTTGAATTATGCTCCAAAATGTCTTTAAATGAATTTTTTCCTAAGTCGAAATTTTTATTTATATTTCGATTCTGGGATGTACTACAATACTAACACTAACAACAGCTGATAATCAACTAGTTTTATACTATAAAAGTTATAAAAATATTTACAGCCTGCCCATTTACAAAGCAAAAAAATGTACAATAACTCGCTCTTAAGTAACGCCAAAAATAAGTCCAAGGTAGCATGGAATATTATAAAGTCAATTAAGAAAAACATCGCAAATGATATTAAATTAAATATTGACAATGAGATCATATCTGATCCTACTACTGTCGGTAATGCTTTTAACACGCACTTTAATGATAAATTCAATAAATTGCTCGAAACAATTCCAAAGTAACGCAATTTCGGCTAATAACATAAGTATGAATCACTTCGTTTTTCTTTGAACCCGCGATTGAAGATGATATAATTTAAATTTTACGTAATCTTAAAGTTTCAAACTCGGCAGGTACGGACGAAATTAGTTCAAATTTATTAAGAAAACGTATGAAGCATATTGTGAAACCGCTTACCCATATTTTAAATGTTCCTTAAATGGGGGCATTTTTCGAGATAAACTTAAAATGTCTAAAATAACACATTTTTTTAAGATTGGAGACAAAACAGACACTGATAAAATTATAGACCCATTGCGATACTTTTTCTAAAATCTTTGAAACATTTGTCTGCAAGAAGATTGTAAAATTTTTTGCGAAATTTAACTTATTTAACATCAATGAATTTGGATTTCGTGAGGGACTATCAACATCGCAATGTGTAAATAAGTTCTTAAATATATTACACGATAAATTAGACAATCACCATCAAGACATTGGTATATTTCTTGACTTGAGCAAAGCCTTTGACCTAGGAAACCATGAAATACTCTAAAATAAAATGAATAGATAAGGTGTTAGAGGGCAGGCAGGCAAGTAATTTCAAAATTATCTGGAAAATCGACCTCATTATGTCAGTGTTAGTCCTATAAATTGATAATCCCTTATCGCACAAGTAGGCGTACTGCAGGGATCCGTTTTAGAGCCTTTATTATTCATAATATTGCAGATAACATTTTAATCTAAGTTTATACTCAAAATATTTTATTTTGCATACGTGAACTCACAGTTGAACTACTGCATTATATCTTAGGGTAATTCAAGCAGGGTAAGTGATTTACTCACATCACAAAAAAGAATTTAAGAACAATGTTATTTAAAAGTACGAATTATTCCTGCAGGCAGTTGTTTATTGATTTAAAAATCTTAACAGTTCCTTCACTATACATATTGGCGTGTATTTTGCATGTAAAAAAGAACATCTCGCAAAAGACAAGCTTTGCTGATAGAGAAATAAATTATAACCTACGCGTTAAAGATAATTTACTTACTATTTTACTTTCGGCAAATGAGCCGACAATAATGCCTTTAAAAATGTATAATCATTTGCCTAACAAGGTAAAACAAATAATAAATTTAAACAAATTGAGAAAAATGTAAAAAAATATCTTCTAGAAAATATATTCAATTCTGTTGACGAGTATTTTAATTATCGCATTGAAATATAATAAAGTTATATTTACTACATTTTTCGTTTTGTGATGTTAATGCTATAGTTTGTTGATCTGTTAACCGTTTTATTGTAATTTCTGTATCATAAATTAATTTATTTTTGTCTTAATGCTTGCCTTATATATGAAATATTCTATTTGTTCTATATACTTTTATTGTGTTTACATTATAATGTATATCTGGTATTTTTTGACGTTTTTCCATTCACATAAAACATGTCGTATGAAGATAAAGCTATTATTATTATTATTATTAATATTTTCAGATGATATGGTGACCATCATTGGTAACAAAGCCATTGCAACTGCAACCTAAGTTACTGTCATGAACAATTACAAGACATTTACACTAGGCTTATTGACAATAAGCCTATAACTAATAAATCAGTTTTTATCAGATTTAACTATTCTTCTGCAAACTATGATCGAAGTTTATATATAAGCACTTCAAAATTTACTTTAAGAAAAGTATAGTCATAGCTTCTTTGGTTTGTATGCTACAGAAACAAATAAAAAAAGCATTTGAAATCACAAATAATAACCTTTAATTTTGAGCATTTTTTACCTAAGTACCATAACAGTGTCTGAGATATTTAACATTTTAACTGAATACTTCGTCTACTTAGAAACGGTCCTTCGCCATCTTAATGACGTCATAACTATGTCCTCCACACAGTGAGAGCGCGACATCAATCATTTTCCCATCCAAGGGACCTTATCGAATATGTTTTTGCTTGCTGTCGCCATTTCCCAGCGACGAAAATTGTTATTTGACGAATTATTATACTCTTCGCAAAAACGAACAGCATATTGCATTTGAGTACCGATCAAATGCATTTTTAAAACCATAAATATCGCTCGTAGAGAAAAAAATTTCAAATTATTGTGTTAGTGAACAAATTCTGAACAACTTTCAAAATGCCCGTCTGTCTGTCCGTCACGTGTCTTGTAAGCACGATAACTTAAGAAAGAAAAGTCCGACTGTATTGAAATTTTGAAAGTAAGTTAGTGTTAGCTAGAGGAAGAACCCTATTGTTTAATTTTTGTCGCTTGTACTGAAATAGAAATCTTGCGAAATGTTATCTCTAAAATATATGCTTTTTCCCTTGTCAATAGTCCAAATTTCTAAGTGTTTTGCCAAGTGATCTTCAGTGCTATTTTTAATTATTTTTTAAGTCTTTTTGTAGATTTTTTCTAAATCGTATTGTTAATTTTAAACCTGCCATATATAGGTAGGTAGGTAGGAGTTTTTAACTATTTCTGTTATTATTGTTAAGCCAAACTGGAAATATATGTTTGCATTTTGCCTTTGCCTTGCAATCCAAACAAAGATCGTGTGTTTAAATATCGAACAGGTTGAATGTTTTTTTCTTTTGAATTTTTTTTTCATATATATTTTTTTTCACAACAAATTCGGTATCGCAACATTTAGGACGTCCAAAAACTAACATTATTTACAAGAAAACTGCGAAGAGTATCCTATAGAATGTGTGACAATTATATGTTTTTTCTTGTCATCATAATTCGGCTGACTGACAAAAATTCTATATAAGTCAGTTGGCTTCCCTACTATAATTTGAAATATTTAATTATAAAACATATAAGGAAAGAAAATCAAACCACCACTGTGTACATAGCTCAGGACATAGTGACCTTGAAAGGAAACAAACTATTAGAATCCTAAGAAAATGGTGTATTGTCCACAAATTATTATGCTTTCCTTTGCTTCCTCTTTTCTTTAAACTTTTACTTTTCTTAACATACAACAAGTTACAATCATTAATAACCACTTCCTCGATAGATACTCGTCTTGAATTTATTATTATATTGAATATAATTAATATTCCATTATGTTGGTGGCTTACAATCCGAATCCACTGAACAATGCACTTCACAAGATGAATTATTCCAACGAGTAC
Organism: Rutpela maculata; assembly: GCA_936432065.2. Classification (NCBI taxonomy): domain Eukaryota; kingdom Metazoa; phylum Arthropoda; class Insecta; order Coleoptera; family Cerambycidae; genus Rutpela; species Rutpela maculata. Next base: position 53,696,863 of record OW386289.2, on the reverse strand, counting down.
CGCATTGAAAAGCAACGCTAGGCTCAGTTATCTCCACAGTCGTACAAGTTTTTTATGTGCATTGTAGAGTAAAAACCAATTAAAGCTACATAGCGAAATTCGAAGATAGACAATTCATTTTAATTTTTATTCAGATGCGAACACTGTTTCGATTTCACCAAGGAATATAGTCGAAAAGCGAGACACCTGAATTCGACACATGCTATGCAACTCGCGAATGTACAAAAACAGACAATTGATTGTCATGTAAAACACCACCATGAAACATATTTAACATAGCGATTTGATCTGGAGGTGCGAAGTTCGAAAAAATGCATTTTTTTGTTTTCTTTAAGTAAAATATTATTTTTCGTGTTCCTGCTCCCCTATATCTGCAATTTGTTGTCATAAAGGCTTAACATAATGCCCAAACCTTTCGCTTTTCAACAGTGAATGCAAAAATAGTGTTTGTTTTCATATGACTGAAAAATCAATAAATATTAAAGGTAGAGTTGCCAATTTTGTGTAATTTACAGCGAAAAAATGTGGATCGAGGTAACTTTCTTATCTTTCAAAATAACTGCATACTGCAAGCGAGTAAGTTGTGACTAATAAAATGAGGAATATTTTTCATCTGAAGCGTTTTTTTTTTTGTAACATGAACATTACGCAATCCCTAATCGTATCGGGCAGCAGATAGTTTTTACTTTATTACGTCCTATGTGAGTATGAAGTGTTTAGTTCACTACTGTTAATTTTTAGGATGTATTAATGCAAGTATTGTCATAATATAAAAAATAGCTAGTTTCTCTTTCTGCAACTAGTTTATGATTAATCATATAGACATGAAGAAAGACATGAAGAAATCAGGTGAAAAGTTTTTACAAACATATGCATCCCGCGGCCACGACAATGCGGAAAATATGAGTTCTAGAACACAAATTTACGCACCTCATTTCTGATTCCGGTAGATACACCTCCCTCAGAGATTTACACCTACGATATAATTCCACTAGCGGACTACGTCCAAAAAATATCTCAGAAGTTTTATTTCAAACTGGGTGATAGTCCGTTAACCCGCAATAAAACCCAAATCAGAATGCATAATGCCCTATTCCAGATAATAGACCACCTGCCATACCAGGCGTTGCCTATTTTCAGGCAACCTCTTTAGTCACACTTTCCCCTAGAATAACTTACTTAAATCCTACATTTCATCCTTCCTCAGCTTTAACTTTCCAATCCTCTCCTTTTCTCCTTTCTGTTTGTTGCCTTTGTTCTTCTTCTTAATATTTTTGTCCTTCTTGCCCATTTTTTGTCTATAAATTCCTTTTAGGCTGATAAATGCTTTAAAAATTCAAATATTTTAAATTTTAACTTTCATCTACCACACTTTCCTGGCTGCATGGAGACCACCAGTTGCCTCGAACGGGTTTTTTCGTTCAGCTTCTTCCCGTGTCAATAGTCCAAATTTCTAAGTGTTTTGCCAAATGTTGTTACTTTTAATAACTTTTAAGTCTCTTTGTAGATAGTTTTTAAATCGTATTGCTAATTTTAAATCTGCCGCAGGCTGGTAGGAGTTTTTAACTATTTCCGTTATTATTGTTAAGCCATACTGGATCTGCTGCGTCCAGTCCTATAGCGCGTAGCACCAAAGTGTTATACTCTGTTCCACAATTGAATATTTTTTAGGGCGGGTAGCGCCAAAACAGGCAGTGGGGGAGGTCTGACTCACATAAGATCAAAGAAAAATATTTGCTAAAACATAACAGCAATACCAACATATTTTTGATACGTATAATAAACAAGACATGCAAGGTTTTCTCGTACATTTTGTAACACTAATACTTAAGTTGATCAAGAGTTAAATTAGTTAGATATTCAAGTTTTCTAGGGTTTTGGCCGAAATAATGATGAAGATTTCGTCTGCATATATAAATAATTTTCCGTGACTTATACATTCAGGCAGATCATTAATAAACAAAAGGACTATCAAGTGACCAAGCACACTGCATTGAGATGTCCCAATTGATAGTTCATGTTCGTTCAACAGCGAATCTTCTAACTTAAAAAAAATCATCTGCCCCACAAATATGAAATCAAACAGTCCTTTGACCTTACCCGTATATCGATTTTTTCTACCTTATCTGAAACAATTAATATATTCAGAGTGCCAAACCCACTTAAGAGATAAAAATATAAGCCTATTACATATTCATTATCATTTAATTTTTCATGTACTGTTTGCGCTGAGAAGTGTAAAATATTCTGTTTCCAAGAAATATCATAAGAATGTGGAAAAGTTCGATTTTTTCCGATTTCGCAATTCGGCAGGTCGTTTTACATAAGAATATTACTCTGGATTTTGTACGTTGGCGAATTGCATAGTCCATTTTTCTTACATCTTTCGAGTATCTCGCTCTCCTACTAACAGAACAAATATCTAAAATCGATCAATCAGATGAACTTATCCCGGCAGAGTTATTATAACAACTAGACATTTATCACTTGCCGAAGCGAGTTCCGCATGGTCAGTTGGTCAGTACTGCAGGGGGGTAATGGGGGGCATCACGCAGCGTAGGTCGTGACTCTAGAAAGCCCCCCGGTCCCCGTGTACAACTTATTCTAAACACAGCTTTTCTCTTGCCTACTACTGTTCAGACGCCTAGAGCTGACTTCACTTACAGAAACTCTCCGTTAAAATGGGTGACACGCAGTACCAATCCTACCTAATATATTACTTATCTGTACAAGGTGTTTCGCTTGAAACTCCCGGAACCATTTTCTCGTTAACTCAAATCAAATCAGGTTTATTTCACTTTTAGAAAGAAATATATACCGGTGACTGGGGTTAATCGGAACAATTTTCGCATTCTTTCACCCCTTAATATTCAAGTGCCTGAAGATAGAACAACCAATTTTCGATTTCGATGTTATTGATATGTTAGCTACAAGCTACAATCATTTTTTAGGTTTTATTAATTTTTAATAAAATTAAAAATGTCGCTCCGAATCACCTCGCGTTTCGGGGTGATAAGGACTTATTTCCCGAATTAAGCAAGGGATGATTCGGAATAAAATTAAAAAAAACAAAACCATCTAGAGAAACATTGAAATAAGTAACATTTTATTAAAAAATGACCAATTCGAAGATTGAGTGTGATAATATCACATTATATTTAAAAAAGAATAATAACAATTCAATAACACTCTATGAAACTAATAATAAAATGGCAAACAATCTTTGGCAGTGGATAAAAGTACAGGCATCATGTAGAAATAAGTAATTAAATTGTATATCCCCGCGAACAATATGTGGCAGAAAACTGGAAATCTCTACGAAGAGCCATGGGTCTTGCAGGATTCTAATTATTTGACATTTATCCACATCGGTAATGCCAGTTTTCGTAGAAAAAATGAAATTATTCTGGATTTTCTGATTTGGTCTCATGAATTTTATTCTCATGAGACCTTCATTATTTTCCTCACTGTCTTCAATATCTATTACCTGCTCCAGATAGCATTTTTCGCTTTTCCTTACTTTGAGCCAAGAACCGTAAACAGAAGAAGGATAGCCTGTGACGTCACGGCGAGACCTGAATCTGTTGTTTACGTTTTTGACAGCATTGTCTCCCTGTGTTTAGTAGTATGATTGTTTATTAAATTTTGACTACTTATTAACTGTTTTTTTTTGTGAGTCTCATATGTACATCTTCGTGTGTGTTTTATACGTATCTTTGAGTTATAAAAATATACTTGATTAGTGAAATTGTATGCAGAAAGAGGGACATATTATTGCTTGCACAATTTGGGACCTTTGTAGGATTTAAAAGGCAATTATTATTATTAGTGTGTTATGGTGATTTTGTGTATATTATAAAAGTAACAGAAGCTCAATAATGCACGTATTAGATTTGCATATTGTTATTATTCAGCTAGAAGTGAAGAAAAACGATTGAAACATAGTGTGCAAGTGTATGACTGCAATAACATGTATTGCACAGACTGGTGAAACTATCATTTTCCACGTTTTTTTCAAAACTCAAAAATCTGGTGTCCAAAACCATAAGAGGTGAATATGGATCAGGTACAAAAGGCAGGATAAAAACCCAGATACAAGTAGGATTTGTTCGGTTCATATTATGGAGACCGACTATGAACGAGACTTGCAAAATTAATTACTAGGTAAAAATACGTTTTTTATTATACGTGTACCTCCTTTTCCGAGATGTTTTGTTATACTGGGTGTTAATTTTTATAATACATATTTTTCATAATTTAATATTTTGTTTAGATTATTTTTATCAAATTTTTCTGTGAATTGAATCATAATCCACTGTAGGTAAGATAATTATTTATCAGATTTTTTGCGAATCAATATCCGTATAGAAAAACAAAAATGTATATTCCCTTGAATCAGGCATTTCGTTTCCATGATTTCCTTTAATAAATTTAACAACGTTTTCTCAATTTTTGCCAGAAACTTTCACGCCTTGTCTGCTTGCACTGTAATTCGCATGAATTTCACGAATTTGAAAGCTAATCAGGTAAAGTCAGTGAAGAGGAAAAACACAGATTCTAATTCAAGCAGAAAAAAAATCGAAAATCAGGTAAAATAACAAACTGAATAGTCAAGAATATATTATAATTTGACACTGAGTGGGAAATGAAAAAATTGCTATATTCTTGAAATTTTCCATACACGTTTAGTTCACGATATTTATATACAAAAAACACTGAAAATGTGCGTTAATATTATGTCCTCCCCCCCCAAAAAATAAAAAATAAAAAAAAATTATATAAACATATGTGAATGAATATATTGTTTATGAATGAATGAATGAAAGGGATATCACAAAAATGATTAATTAATAATTAATGGAAAAAAAATATATAGTATATGAAGGAAAGAGTGAGTGCAAAGATATCAGGAAAAAATAATTAATAAGTAAGTGACAACGTATCGAACAGCAAGGGAACGAAAAATGATAAGAGACAAATTTACATTAACAATAATGCAATCCTAATAAATAATCTCTAAACTAACAAGTTTCTTTTGAGGGGAAAGAGAAAAAAAATTATATGCCTGGCTAAACTCAGTTAAGGTGGGGTGGATTCGTGGTCGCAGTGATGCGCCGGTCACATGAAAGCAAACTACAAAAATATTTCAACAATTGTATATTTAATGCCAGTAACAAGTAAACAATGGTAGGTTACGATGCTTACCTATAGTCAACAACCGTATGTTCAGTAATAGTGGTAAATGCCTAATAGTAATTCGCTCGTTTATCCCTAACAAACGCCTATTTAATGATAACAACAAGCATCTAATAACAAAGCAAGACACTTGTTTAGGTGAAATGTAACTTAAACAAGAGTAAATATCTATCAGTAATAATATTCGGTGACCCTTGTCCACCTGGGGGTCTCCCTCGGGGACTATTAAATGGTTCTTAACTAGGAAAATTTTAAAGATAAACAGTACCTGGAGTCAACTGATTCTCAGTCTATCTGCCCCAAAATAACGCAGAAAAGGCCTTTCCCTTGTTGTACAAGAAGGGAGCGAGCTAAACTATATCGTATAAAATATGTCAAGTATTTAAATATGACACTGAATGCAATCGTTACACTATTATCATTCATAAATGGCCCTCGTTCAAGGGTACATGGGTATTTGCATATAGTTGCAAAGAGAACTTATATGAGCACGACTTAATTTGACTATATAACAAAAAAATATTAAAACGTGATCCTAAACCTACCTATTCTACCTTAAACGTGGAGTTTGATATGAGTAAATATAAATTAACACAAAACAAGTTAAAATTTGTACACTAAAAAAGGCCCATCTATGCCACATAAAAATCAATATAACTAATAAATCTTAATTATACATAAAAAAAAAACAGTTACTAAGGAACACAGGGGGTGGTCGGTGGTTAGATGTCCAGCTCCAACTTCCACAAGACAGCGAGGGTAAATAAGTACAAAGATTACTTACAGTCGTTGCTTTCTCAGACGTACGTACACTCCGTGGTTCTCGATTTCTTGTCTAGGCCACAAAGTGGTTCAAGCGATGAGGGTCGCTGACAATGGGGTAGCGCTATAGCGCTGTTCCACGACTACTACTGGCTGATTGGGTCCATCCGTTCCATGGAACCATAAGCCTCAAACATCAAGGTGATAAAGAGAAGCTCCTAGGGCACCGAGAAGGAACATCCACAAATCTCCAAACAAAAAAACATCCCGGGGCACACTGATATCCTGAAAAGCATCCAAGGGCACCACCTGATACTGGGAAGCCTTGCACGTCACAGGGAGTCTTCATACACCAACCAAAAAGGGTCTCCACACGCCAAGAAAGGGCACTCCAGGCATCAAAGGGTGGAGGGAAGGAAAGAAAAGACAAGAAAAGAGTAGAAAGGAAAAGAAAAGAACCCCAAAATATAACAAGAATAGGACTTAGCCCTTCGTCAAGATAATAAGCTGTTAGATAATACTCACGGTCGCCGCCGGTTCTTTCCACAAAAAAACTCCTAGGCCAAAATGGCGGGCGCCGCCTTGAAATTCCACATTAAAAACTGGTCTCGCCAGGGTTTTCACACCAATATCGTATCCTCCAAATCCAAACACATACCACGCACTAATCAATTAGGAAAACTGCTCTACGAAGAGGGCTGAGCTGTTTAAATCCGTGACACCACGTTTTTCACTTAACCGCTCAAGCACCTAAACAGCTGACGCCCCAACTTCAACTAACTGAACCAACGACTCTCTGCTGCCTTCTTTCGGTGCGTTCTTCGAAGAACGAAGCCAAATCGATAACCATGCAACCCTATATACACCTAAAGCCTAGTGGCGATGTCGCATGATTGCCTATCTACAATCGTTTTACTAAAAATTTGTTACAGCGAGCCTGGCGACCGTAACAATTATTAAAAGAATAAGCTCCACATAATGCATTTTAAACGGCAGCGCGCTGGAATAGGGCGCGCAGCTACGTCATAGTAATGGCGGCACCATGCGGACAGATTTGCTATTCTTGGCCTTTACAATTCTTGACTTTGAGCTGGGCTTCGACAAAATTCTTTAATCTATCGAAAACAACAATTTCCCATTTTCTTTTTGGCGCATGACCACTTAGCCATACAGCCAACTGCTACTATCTCTCATTTGTTATTCCCTGGAATATCATTATTCTAGCGTATGTCAAGGGGTCTTTTGTAAGTTCGAGGCATGTTCCAAATCATCTCTAAAAGAGAAAAAAAAATAAAACATGCCATAATCCCAAAAGTAAGAATAATTTGCAAAATTGCAAACATAACCCCGGTAGTAGACATAACAGGCCATACAAGAAAAAATGTCATATACTGATGTTACTGTAAATAACTTTCCCAGTGTAAAATAGTCGAGTCAACAAATTTGCACTCTTTTCATCTGGGAACCATGACAAAACATTGTATACTAACAGAAAAGGTGGTTGTCATATTACTATCTTTAATCTATAATATCAACCTCTCTTTGTAAATGCTGATGTTTAGTTTCCCCCTAGAATCAGTTCTACCGACGTAAATTTAAATCAATGGAGAGCTATTCCGATTCACCCCATAATTCCCAATCAGTAGCGGTACTGTAACAATTGCATGTTTTGATGTACTGCTAAGTGTAACACCTGCGTCAGTACATGCGATTGTGAGCATTGTTCTTTAATTTTTGTAATATAAAAAAGTATATAACAAATATCAAACTATAAGTATGATATTTTGAGAAGAAAAGTTAAAAGTTAAAATATGGTTCTCAGATATACAAAAAAACAAAAAAAAAATAAAATAGTTTGATTTCAGCTTGCTAAAATATTTAAACATTTGGGTGCATTTTTTGTTATATACCTTGTTAATTTTCGAAAAGAGACCCACGTTATTTATTTGCTTAAAATTTATTCATAAATGGTTATAAACATATTGCGGAATATTGATATTTACATTGATTTGGCGCTGTGCAATGTGGTTGAGTTCGACATCTGTGCTTAGTGGAAATTTATGTTTAAAGGTGAACACAAGTACAGATTTTGTGTGTAGTATATCTACATTGAGATTTGAGAACCTTAAAATCTTGGAAAAGCACCTGAGTTGAGTATCTGCAATATAAATTTAATGAGATATTTTTGTGATACTCTCAAAGGATGTAAATTTGTGGGGTATGCACCACCCCCACATTGAAATACCATATCTTAAAGAAGATTCAGCCAAGGTATAATAGTGTCTTAAGAATAATAGTTCGAAGGTACTAGAATTTCCAGACAAGTTTCCTTATTTTATTGTTAAGAGATTGGATATATTGAGTCCATTTTAAATTTTGATCGATAATATAATTATTCCCAAATATATATTTTTGTGCAATGGAGTACTTTTGTAGATATACATTCAAGCTTGTTCTTCAATATACATGTGTGTGTATGAAGATTTAAAATATTCATTCGAGGAATGTATTTGTTGTATAAACCAACATACATGAATTCGGTTTCATTAATATTTAAAGCTAATAAGTTTCTTAAAAGGCATTGCTGAAATTTTGAAAATTCTACCACTGCTTTGTAAGCTACCGTTTACTGGAAGTATCCTGAATTAAAAGGACAGCATCATCAGCATAAGCAATTATTTTGCCACCAACGTTCAAATAAAGCAGATCGCTGACGTGTTTGTTAATTAATATAGGTCCGACAACTGTGCCTTGTGGAATTCCAAATGATATATGCTTAAAATTACTTTTTGTTTCACCAATTTAGACACACTGTTTTTGATTTGTTTGATTATTTCTGAAGAAATTATTTGGTACGACTCCGTACGTATTCCATAAAGTTCTAGTTTGTAATTAATATGCCATAAAACACTATATCAAAAGCTTTGGCTAAGTCGTTTGGCTATATTGCGTAATTTTTCGAATAGAGCATCCTCAGTACATGGTCAAATCAGATATTTAAATTCCATAAAAAGCATTTATTAGAATATATAAATGACTTCAGTTTCGTTTTTAAATAAAAACGATCATTTTAAAAATTGCGATGCAAATAAATTACGTTGCGATGCAAATAAATTGTTCGATACCATGAACCTTGAAATGAGGTGCATGTGACGAGGAGTTACATTTTAAGCAACTTTTATGTTACGAACAATTTTCAATAAATCTCTGGTTCTCGAGGTATTTCAACTTCAATATAATTATTTTAAGCATAAAAATGACCATAACTTTTTTTAAATAAATTTTAGTCGCAGACTGCTTTAAATAGTAATGAAAATGAAATTTATTTCAAATCATAAATGTTTATTTAATTTTTTATAGTAAAACAAAAAACTGCTATTTGGAAATTAAAGATTTTTGCATTTTTGTTTATTGTGTATTTTCCAATTTCTGTAACAAAATTATATACACCGAATTGTTATGTTAACACTTGAAAACAAAATGCGATTTTTATTACTTTAAAAATTATATTTAAGTTGAAATATCTCGGAAACCAGTGATTTTTCGAAAATTGTTTGCATAATAAAAGTTGCTTAGAATATAACAATAACTCATCACATGCACCCCTTCTAAAAGATCCTAGGGTCGAATAATTTCTTTGCATTGCATCGCCATCTATGTCTCAATTTGTAAAACAACCATTTTTACTCGAAATTGAAGATATTTATATATTCTAGTGCATACCTTTTACAGAATACAAACATCTCTTTCAGTTATCAAGAAGATGACACCGAGAGGTTTATGTGGTACATCCTGTAAAATCAATTTGTTTATTTTTAACACCCATTAACCTAGTCATGTGCGGGTTTCAGATGTGTAATTATTATTACTTTTGGCCACTTTTAGGTACAGTAGCCGTTTAATCCTTTACAATGTGGAATTAATGTCATGGTTTATTTGGCAACGCATTAAATATTTTGATGAATGAGTTTGGAAAGCTAGATTTACTGAGGAACATCCTCTAGAGTAATTATCGTCAATTAACTTCTTTATATCTAGAAATTAAATTGTTTCAGTAAATAATGTATTGAAAATTTATGTTTTATAGTCACTAGGGTTTTTCCGTAGATTTCAAATAATTAAAATATATACAGATAAACAATGTTTTGAATCAAGAATTCTTTGTTTCACATATACCTACGCAAATAAATAAATTCATCGTGCAAAACAAATATTTTGTTGTAATAAATAAAAAGCTTGTTGTAAATACACGTATCTATTACAAACTTCTCATTTATTGAAACAAAACTATTTGATTTATACGAAAAAAAAATATTATTTCCTTATATGCGTTACGGATTTTGAAACCTCATACGCAGTAAAAACAAGTAATAAAGGTATCTTCTGAAATTTTATTTAATGGCACTCAAATTAAAGGAGGGCAGCCACTGATATTTGCAGAACATTTTGAATCAGATACCAGGTATCCGAAATCACTGAATTTAAAAATATAAATATGCAAAATAGGCTTGACGTTTTGAATATTAGCAATATATCACAGGAAAAAATTATAAAAGCTATAGATAGATAATCTACCGAACTCTGTAATTAAAGATTGCAAAGATATACTAGCCGAACCCTTACAAGTAATATTTAATCTTTCATTAAAAAAAAAGTTTCCTCAAAAATTTAAAATTGCTTGAGTTACTACGATTTTCAAAAACTGTAATTGCCATGACATCATAAATTATCGATAACTTGCTATTCTTTATATCTAGAATGTTTGAGTTTTTGGGGTATGACTACATTTATGCCAACATAGATAATAAATTATCCGATCTTCAACAGGGCTTCAGGAAAGAAAGATCAAGTTTTGGCAATTTAATAGTTTAATAGTAATAGTTTTGTTAATTTCGCGATAAATGCCTTGGCAAATAATCATCAAATTGATGTTATTTACACCAATTTGGCCAAGGCATTTGACAAAGTTGACCACTATGTAGTCATAAATAAATTAAGACTATTTGGATTTTCCCGTGACATTACAATTATTTCTGTCCTATTTGTCTAACAAAACACAATATATGTTAAGATCAATAATGAATGAATAATATAATTATTTTGCAAGATCTGGTGTCCCTCAGCGGTGACATTTGGATGCCCTATTATTTTTGTTCTTTGTAAATGACATTGTTCATTCAGTCAAAAATAGTAAAATTTTACTATTTTTAGATGATATAAAAATGTATAAAACCATCCCAAATTGTTTTAAGTACTAAGTTAGATTCAAAATTATCATGTAATGAACATATTCTCTATTTCTAATATTGCTTTTGCAGGGTATCCCACTTAAAACTCCCGGGGCCATTTTCTCGAACTAAAAGTTATATTTAAATTAAGTAATCGCTAGAATATATAAATGACTTTAGTTTTGAGTAAAAATGTTCTTTCCACAAATCGAGGTATAGATGGTGCTGCGATGCAAAGAAATTATTCGGTCCCAGGAGCCTTGAAAAGATGTACATGTGATGATACATTACAGTCTAAGAAACTTTTGTGATACGAACAATTTTTAAAAAATCACTGGGTTTCGAGATATTTGAACTCCAATATATTTTTTTTTAGGTAACAAAAATCGCATTGTTTCCAAATGTAACCATATGTCTACAATTGAAACAATGAGGCAGATAATTAATTTTCATTTAACACAAAATACGTGAAAAATTATGTATTTACTAAATACATATCCTCAAAATAGGTAATTTCAGATGAAACTAATTTTAAAATGGACAAAGAGAATTTAAATCTAAAACTGATATTAAATGTTCAAAATTATTTCCATCGTTCTGAACACACATATTATACCTTTTTAATAATTCAGTTCCACAAACTTTTAGTATTGTGTCTCTATTAATCGCTGCCACGAAAGCATAAATTATGTTGTGAAGATCACCCATATCTTCAATGAGTTCTTCGTATACAACACTTTTTAGATAAAAAAGTCCAATGGAGTTAGGTCAGGTGACCGATCTGGCCACCTGACAACACCATTACTACCAATCCAACTTTCTTGAAACGTACGATTTAAATAATTCATAAGCATGATATTGAAGAAAATAATAAACAAATTTACAGTATAAAATTCAATCGAATACACAAATAAACATACCACAGAAACAAACAGAAATGTAAAGATATTTATAATATGTTGCCGAAAAGAAGTACTATAAATCCAGAACAATCAAATATGGCGATTAGTGGCATTAACTCAAAAACAAATGACGGTAGGGAAGCACCTTAAAAAAGTGCTCTAACAATGTACTCTTCACCGATTGTCAAATTAGAATATAGAACATTTTTTAAAATATGCTGAAAATGGAGATAACTAGGTTAAATTTAAAAATGCCTTCAACAATGTCAGAAATCCTCAAAACTTTCCCCTTTTAACCCTACTCCATTCCCATTTGGGACACCGTGTATATCCATGTTATTTTAATTATCTGGTTATTAGTGATTTATAAGTTAAAAAAATCAATAAACCCGATATAAGCAAATAATTGTTTATTGTACCTTATATGATTTAATTACATTTACTTTACCTATTAGTTGAGAATTAGAGACATGCAAATATAGTATCACAAAGACATTCATCTCATATTAGTTTAATTTCACCCAAACCCAACCCATTTCTAAAAAAAGACATCAACTACAATGGATTTTTGATAACTTTTTCTTTGAATAGAGTCAGTTGTCACAATATTCACCGACACGCTTGAGAACCCTCGGAAAGAATGTGTTATTTCGGTTGATCTCTAATTATTCCGGGCGTCACTCTATATTTAGTACACACACACACACAATTACCTGAAATTGACTTAAATAATCAAATCTTGACAAATTTGTCTTAATTAATACAAACACCTTGAAGTAATTATGTTTTCAATGAACATTATATTCTGACTATACAATTTTGCTTTTAGAAAGGCTATTTATTCCATGTCAGACAATTAGACAGATATTTTACAATTAATGAACTGTCTAAAAGTAGTTTTTAGATAGAAATACCGATATCATTTTGTCACGGTATCGTTACACTAATTTTAATGAGGTTGAAGTAAACCGAAATATTGCTAATCATGGCAATCTGATTAAACAAATAATTATATCAAAAGCTGTAAAAAGAAACGTTCCTTAAAATACATTCCACAGCACGTTAATAATTGATGAAATATGTAGGAACTTGCCGACCATTTGGTAGAATTTTATTGCTTGTTTTAAAAATGAATTAAATACTATAGGCGTTGTTGGAAAATTGGAGGAGATACGTGTCTCCCCCTCCATTTGATTTTCTAAACATTTTTTTTTCTCAAAAGATTGGCAAAATAGTTTCAAATCGTAAAGAACAGCAGGCACTCTTTTGTGCCACCAAATAAAAAACTAGCGCACTCTCTAGGGCCATATTATAAAAATAGAAAGGTGGGGGGGCAAGTTTTCACGTCTTCAAATTATTTTTTCTTTATTAAAGCTTTATAGGGGAGAACTAGTGCTATACTGCGCCTGTGCCGTGCCGTGAGGGGGGTGTTATAGAACATCCCAGAATCAATCTAAGTCGAAGAATAAATAATAATTTCGACTTTCGGCGGAGAAAAATCATTAAAAAGACTGTTAGAACATAACTAAACAAAAACAAAATTGAACTCATCCGCGGTCACACGTGGCGCCCAGAAATTTTTCACTTAAGAAAATATATTTATGTCTAGACCATGAGAGTGAAAGTATATTATGGTCAAAGAAAAGTGCACCGAATACAAAAGTATATTATTGGTTCAGAAAAAAAATTATATTATACTTTTTCGAAAATGTGCCAAAACTGGACTTATTTTACCTGTGGATCCTATTTTTATGAACAAGGAAATGCAGAAAATATAATTTTTAAGAAGTGCGCTAAAAGTGACAAAGGTGTGTAGTGTCTATAGGCAACTATTAGACTAAAATTAGCAAAAAATGAGCAAAAATAGACAAGACCGGTTTCTCAAATAAAATTTGGATTCATCTAACGACTTGTCAGTTGGACGAGTGGGTTGGAAAATCGGCAGAAAGCGATAGTAGGAAAACCAAATGCAGGTTTTTCCAAATGGCAAAGTTATTGCCGTGCATAAGTAAGATAAAAGGTCATTTGTAAAAAGTCTCTCGAAGGCGAAGTTGTGTCACATCCCTGTCACATCACCTATATGAGGGCCGGTACGTCGCCAGGCGAAAAGTTGTAATAACTCATGTATAGTTGAACTCAAACCGAATTGCATTCTTGTGAATGATATAATCACTAAAAGGAACCTTAAAGCTAACCACAAGGGTCACAAAATTTTGAAAAAGTGAAATATTTTTATATTATTTTCAATAAATCCTAAAATCAAAATGCATAGAACAAAAGTTGTATGAATCCTTTTAGCTAATCGATTGCTAGTGCACGCTCTCAATTGAAGGCTAGTTGAGCAACCAAAGTCCTCACTCATCCTTGCTCTACTTGGGAAGGCGTTTTATTGAAATTTATATATTCCCTTAGGTAGGATATTGCATATCAGTTGTATTTATTTAAATATAAATAATAAATGGTATTATCGAACTGCCGTGTTTTTACTGATTGAGTAGTTGACATTCAACCTTATCCCTCTAGAGCTTCTGTGTGTTATGTCGGAATTGAGTATCGGATGTCTTTTGATAGACACCAGGAAGTTTGTAACTCAATCACCGGTCACATCACAGAGACTAGAGAGGGATTTTTATGAAGGGAAATCTGGAATATTTAAGCCACAAGAAATTGTTAGGTAAATAAGATAAACTGGGTCAAGGTAAGTGCAGCTTTTGCCTTTCTCGTCTATCACACATCTCATAAATATATATAGAACCCGCCTGAGGGTGGAAAACCACATACGAACAAGGGAGAACGCGACTGGCACCCTTTAGTAAATAAATTATTGTCGCGTCTTTCAGACGCCCTTTGTAGAATCTCCTCCAGAGATATCTTCCACAAGACTCCAACAAGGGATTGTAGACTCTTACTCCAAGGCTTTCTTTAAAATATGCGCCCTTCCCAAAAGTGCGATCTTCTGCATTTCTTGTGCACTCTGTTGACCAGGTACTTGTTGTAGACTGCGGTCGTGGCCCTTCTTGACAGTTCCAAGGGCTATTGCAATTACTGGCACGACTGTAATCTTTGTATCACACAGTCTGATAACTTCTATTTGGAGATCTTTACTTGCTTCTACGTTTCCTTGAGCATTGTTGTCATTCGGGATTATTGTAGTAAAATGTATTATCTTCAGTTTCTATATATTCCCGGTATTTGCTCTTACCCCGAAAGGTGAAAACCATCTAAAATTAGGTATTTATTTGAAAATGTATTGGTGATTTATATTTCAAACGTAGGATACTCATATTTTTGGCATCGCAGATTACGAATATAAAGTCAAAATAAAAAAAAATGGCGGCACCAATATGGCGGATGGAAATTTATTCTAAGGCAAGTGTTTTAAGCAGTCAAAAAATTTGAGCATCTAGATGATGGTATATGTTAGCAAAAAACAGCATTTGAGACTTTTTTACTGGATTTAATTGCAGGACAGTTACAGTGTCAAAGGGCGAAATTTTTATTAAAGAAAAAATGTGAAGACGCACGTTATTTCTTGTTTTTTTTTTTGTGAATACCGAAACGTACAAAGAATTATTTTAAATTTTTATTAATAATGTTTAATTCTGGTCTTTAGTATTCTCGATGCAAGTGTCACAGTTCACAGAATATTTAAACAATTAAGCTAAATACTTCATCCTATAAATGCTCGGACAAACTTAAATATCTCCGAAACTATCATATAGGATTAATATGAAAATAAAAGAAAAATAAATTCATTCATAGTTTATAAGCTTTATTTCTAATCTCCAGAATTTTTTTGCTAAAACTTGTATTTATTGAAATTCTTGCAAAAATTTTACGTTTTTTCGAAAATCTACATTTAAACCTTCAAATGATTTTGTTGCTTCGTGCACAGTCACTGAAAATGAAACAATTTCTAGCAGTATTTCTTTAAATACGAGAAATAGGAACCCTTTAGTTCTCCTATATAAAGCACAATCTGAAATAGAAAACGCTGTTGCCGTTACATTAACATTCTACGTTGAACAGCAACTCCGACAGCAACTTTTATCTCATTAACGATTTGGAATAATTATATTGTGTTCAAGCAAGAATATTTGTGATTTGTTGCAATTAATATATATTTTGATTTGACAAAACGCACAGAAAATGAAGAAACGTTTGGTCTCCACTAAAATGGAACATTTATCTAACAGAGACCAAAACCGCTGCTTAAAGAATCACTATACTTACACATCCAGTTTTCCTATCCGAATTTCTTGCAAAGAAAATAATTTTACTTCCACATCCAGTGGAAGCATAGTATAGTAACGACAAAAAAATTAAAAAAAATTTTTATTGTTCAAATAGGCTTAGAATGTCACGAAACGTCGAGATTTTAAATTTGAGCGAAAAAAAATTTTCTGTCTGTCGATCTGTCGGTCTGTCAGTCTGTCGGTCTGTCTGTCACTTTTTCTGTGCGGACGTTTACTTTGGAACCGTTTGAGATATTACTGGGAGTAATGCCAATAAAATTGAGGCCTTGGCTTCTCGTCACTAAATCCCAATTTTATGTACTCGTACTTGCTTGCTTCACCTATCTATTCCCATTACCCCCCTTCAACGTAATAAGATTAAAATATAATCCGGATCCGGATCTAATTACAATATCTAGGCGTACCAAATTTCAAGTCAATATTAAAAAACGATTCCAAAGTAATCGTCCGCAAAAAGTTAGATAGAACGACTGTCGACAGACAGATTTTTTTTTCTCAAACTTAAAATCTCAACATACATTCTAAGCCTATTTGACCAAAAATATTTTCTTACTTTTTTTAACGTTACTGTACATCCAGAGTACTACGTGAATATGGAAGTAAAATAACATATTATACCCAAGCAACACAGCTTGATATAAAAAACGAATTAAAAACGGTCCAATTTTCTGAATATACGTTACATAATATGAAAATGTGAAAATGTCCGCGCCATAAACGTATACTGCCGGTATATGATAAACCATTAAACAAAATAAAAAATTAAAACTACAAAAATCAATCAAAAAAATTAATTTGGCATAAAAGAAGTTATTAAAAACGTATAAAAATTATTTTTGAAATATTAGCTATATTGTAACGTTGAATACACGGTTTTCTTAAATATCAATATAACGTATATTTAACGTTAAATGAAAACGTCATATAGCAATCTTTTAAGATTTATTGAAAATCTTGAAATAATCAAGATTGAAATACTAAAACCGTATGTTTTATTATTTAAAATCAGTAAAAATGTTGTTATATATATATATATATATATATATATATATATATATATATATATATATATATATATATATATTTATACCAAAAATATACCCAATGTACGTATAATACACCATAGGTATACCAATGTGCGTTGCTTGGATACTGTTACTTCGTCTGGAATTATGTTTAAATTTATTTTTATTACCTTATTGAATATATATTTAGAATTTAATTACTGTTAATTCTATTTTTGTTTTCATTTTCAAGGTTTCAAGTAGAAAATAAGTTTCTTCTTAATAAATAATCTTGATAAAACAACATATTTTTAGAGAAATTAATATGTGATCAGTAGTGAATTATTATTATTAATTTCAATCTTAATCTAAAAATGGATATTGTGTATCCGGAAAAATGTAAAAGATATATTAATGATCACTTGCTGTCATGGTGATTAATAAAATATAGGTTTTACGGAAAAGACGTCATTGCGATAAATAATATACACTTATTCTCAGCGTGTTATTAGATAATTTTAATTTGACAAAATATTTGTCGATTTTGTATATTAAATTAAAAACAGAAATTTTAAAAACAAATTTTGAAGAATTAATATTTTAATTGGGTTACTACGTCCAACAAAAATGGTTATTAATTTATTTATTTACACTATTCCACGGGTAGATAGAAACTATTACAGACTACAAGATAAATATTAAATATAAATGTGCAACTCAGACGAAAATAAATTAACCCACAAAAAGGAGCCAAGAAATACATAATTGTAAATTAAACTTTTTAGTTGGGATATTGCAGGACATAATGTCAACTGTGCAATTTAAATTCTTATAATTTTTGCAAATATTATGCAGAGGAGAATATTTTTTTGGAGTATTCGTCCTGTTGGGAGATAAAATAATTCTTTGTCTTGCCTCAGTTCTAGGAGTATGAAAATGTAATATAACTAAAATTTGGAATCATCATTTTAATCTTATGTAAAAAGATCTATCTATTTATAGTTCGAATTGAGGGAATCCTACAGCAGGATATTCCCCGTCGTTTTAACCTTGGCTTATTTTAAAAATCTACACTGATTTCTTCCAAATTATCAATATATGTTACTACACCATACGGTTGATGCATATTTTGAATTTGGGCGGACAAAGATGGTTAGTAGTTTCAGTGTATCAATTCCATAAATTACAGCTGTTTATGATAATAACGCTTAAAGCTTTTTGGTCTTGTGCCAATAATACGACTGCTAAAGGACAATTTTTTTTCAAAGGTGGCTCCCAAATCACAGTAGGTCTGTGTTATTATCAATTTTTAAGACCAGTTGAAGAGAATTATGTAGTAACATAAATAACTTGTTTACGTAATGGCATGGATCAAATATCCGATAAATTAATAAAACACTGTCATAGCTTTTTAATAAAACCTCTAGTACATATTATTAATACTACTTTTACAACTGGATGTGTTCCTCATCACTTTAAGATATCTATTGTAACGGCTATATACAAAAATGGATGTAGAATGGAAAAAACGAACTATAGACCTATATCTGTAATTAATAAATTGGCCAAAATATTTGAAAAAGCATTACAAAATCGCCTTGAGAAATTCCTAGATAAGAATGATATTATTTCTAAAAATCAATTTGGTTTTAGGAGCTCTTGCAATACAACGGACGCAATTTACAAACTAGTCAATACAATTAACAACAACTTACAAGAAGATAAAAAATGTATATCTATCTTCTTGGACTTGGCGAAGGCTGTCGACACTGTGTGCCATGAAAAATTACTACAGAAATTGGAAAACATCAGTATTTGGGGCAGTGTAGTAGTAGTATTCGCTAGTTACCTGGACAACAGCAAACAATTTGTAAAAATAGTGGATAAAATAATTGACGAAAAATTTATAACCATAGGAGTTCTCCAAGGCACCGTTTTGACGCCAATTTTGCTTTTAATATTTATAAACACTTTATGTGAATTAAATATATCAAGACAACTTATTTCATATGCAGATGGCACAACAATTATTTGTAAAGGTAGTGATTGGAATGATGTGAAAAATAGATATGAAAGTGAAAGATCGTGGCTTGACTTAAACCAATTATCGCTTAATATATCAAAAACTAAGTTTATTGCATTTTCTACTTACAGTTCAAATTTACCTGATTTTAGTGACATAAGTGTTCGAGAGAGTAACGAAATTCTGTCCACTAGTACAATAAAGTATTTGGGTTTAATGATAGATAAAAAAACCTGAGGTGATTAGAACGCTCAAGCTATGTAACAAATAAATTTTACGATATTTTATCTAAAAAAACTATATTAAATGTAGTATACAATTATCTGATTGAATCTATCATACGTTATGGCTTAATAGTATGGGGTAATGCGTATGAAAATGCTCTAAATCCGGTTAAAGTCATACAAAAAATAATTCTGAAGATAATACTAAAAAAAGACCCTACTCTTTCAAGTGATCAGTTGTTCAAGGAATATAATTGTCTAAATTTAAAAGAGTTATATATTTCAGAATTCTCTATATTTATCAAAAAGAATATATCCAAATTTAGTTTACCTACGTATTTATATAGTAATAGGTCTATCGTAAATAAAAATATAATGATTCCAAAATACAACCGAACTAAACACAATAAAACTTTATATATTACCTTGGGCCTAATTATTAAAATAACATACCAGGTAATATAAAAATTATTAACAAAATATCCAAATTCAGAAAAATTTTAAAACCTTATATTACGAATAATACAAATATTATTCTTAATACATAATGTTGTCTTGGTTTATATTAATAGTCCCCTTTCTTTGTTCACTTAATGTATCAATATGTACCTCCTTGTATAGTGATTATATTATAATATTATAAAAACTTATAATTATTGTATGTCACTAACATAAACATGGTGTTTTATAAATTATTAATATGTGCACACACTATCCTTTTTGGGGATCAGGCGCAATTTTATATAAAATTTATTTAAACTGAATGTACATCATGTCGTATAGTTATTAAATGTTTTTGAATTTTGAATTTGAATATGAATCAACAGAATAATCATAGTAAATCAAGAATGTTTTTGGAGTAAGACACTGCGTTACATTTTTGGATATTTGATTTCATGGATACATTTAAAATAACCTTAATTTTATATAAAAACGTACAGTTCTACATAGAAACATCTACTATTTTTTTATTAAAATATATTTTTTTAAATATCTAGAACATGACATACTGCAACCATACGCTGGCAATAGTATAAAAGAAGTATTGTAAATTTTAATTTTTATACAGGATTTTAAGTTTGCCTTATACGCTTGAGAAGTATATTCAAGGTCCAATTGAAACATTACACCAAATCAATTTAAATCAAATTCATTTAATCGTAACTACCAGTGCAATGAAATTTTGCAAACCTACCAATACAATTTACAAGTTTTTTGGGAACCAAGATAAAAAATGGCTTAACCGAAACCGAGTAGCTTTGTGAACCCGGATAAATGTTATTCAACAAAAACCAACCATTCTTTTATACTTCATTTATTCTCTAGAGGTTCATATAGCTAAGCCGGGAGATATTTAGCACGACTTAAAGAGAGCTATAGAAGGTATTAAAAGTTCCTATTTATGTATGGTGTTTTATTTTATTATGTCTTTCTGTTAGAGCTATTCCAAGTGCTGATGAAAAGTGCTTCTGGCGCTAGGTCCTATTATCTAAAAAAAAGGTAAAGCTAAAATAGATAGAATAACAATAGTAAGGATAGTACAATTTTTCTCTAGAAATAACTATAAACCTTTGAAGAAACCTATCAATCCTTAGCTGCACGTGGGGCGGAACATACTTAAAATGTCACTATAGTTTTTTGTCTTTTACTTGAATGACACGTTCTAAATCAAAAAAATATTAACAGACTTTTTTTAAAGTAGAGAAAATTTTCTTTAACTCGTTTTTTTCTTTTGGTTGCTGTACGATCAAAATTGATCCAATGCAATTTAAAATGTTTTTAATATACCAGAGGAATGTTTTTTGAGGTTTTACTTGCAAAGTAGGCATTAACAAAATATCAACCATTTTACAAATACAATTGGTTAATACAAAAAGAGATATTCTATTAGCTCATGCTTTACTGGATGTGATTGTAAATTGTTTAAGGGGTCGCTTGGCCTTGAGTTAGTCTTTCTTCACCTTGACCTAAAAATTGTTTTGTGAATTACCCTACAGGTTGTTGTTGTCTAGGATTCGAAGACTTTTTGCAAAGCTTGTGATTTTCCTAAGAGCTAAAAAAAATATTCGGCAAAAAACTCAAACGGACAGAAACCACTCCTCACTCACTAGAAAGCATGCTATTCAGGATTTACAGGTTTTTCTACACATGATCGTTATTCCTGTGCATATGTGCTATGTGGTAGCGACTTGTGGGATTGCTTCAACCCCTCCAAGGGGTGTAAAATTCATTAATTACACTTTGGATCGTCAATACGCCCTCCCCCGTTTTCGCAGGCGCTGACCACGATAAAAATATTCACCTCCATCTCCGACACTTCTAAACGCCTATAATAGACGGAAACTTACCTCCATCCACCAGAGGTTTGGTCACTCCTCGTATCACACACTGCGTGAGATGCGGGCAAACGCACGAGGGTGAGCAATGCACCCCGTCGACGTGCAAGTGTGTCAATTGCGGTGCATCTCACCCTTCAAACTTCAGAGGGTGCCCGGCCTACCTGGCGGCGATGGCCAGACTTAAGCCACAAAGCACCCATAACCCTAGGACAAACAACCCCCCAATAATCACAACCACCAACACAAACTCAAACAAAAACCCCGAAATTACCAGCTTTCCTCAGCTAAAATCTAAACAGACCTATAGTGACAAGGTAAAAAATAACCAAACACCCCCCACCAAGTGACCCAGAACCTGAAAACGCCAATCCTATTAGGGAAATACTTAACTTTTTGAAAAGATTTCGACATAAAAGACCTACTGCACAAACTCGGACATGCCGTTAACAAACTAAAAAACAGTCAGGACCCCATTGACAGGATCCTTGTAATTGTGGATTTCGTTACATCCCTACTCAATTAAAGCCTACTCTACCCGAAGCAAATTATGTAAACCATTAACTTGGGCGACTGGGAAAAAAAATCAAAATCAACCAAAAACAAACAACATTAAACACACACAAAAAATATAAATAAAAAAAAAAAAAGACAAACCCAAGCCCACGAAAAGAGCCAACAAGCCAAACATAACACTAACACCACCATTTGATATACTCTGTTCACTACAGCTTCATCCCACATCCTATCCACCCTTACCACACATCGCAATCACGAGCACCTCCACCAAATAAACACAACGCTGTGCACGCAACATCCATCCAGATACATCTACAACCTTGCAACCAATTTACATATTCTACTGAAACAACCCATAACCACAGGACATACCGAAAACACAAGCCAGCTCACTAGAAGCAAGCCATGTTTTTTTTCTACATAATTTAACCCGAGTTAAGCATCAAAAAGATGGAAAGGCTCAAGCATCAGCGCCACTTACGAAGTCATCCACCAGTTATCGCTGAGGCGATGATTGTGTAGGTTGCTGAGTAGGGTATAATGATTTCTTCATCGGGGAGTAATGAATAATACATTTTGTCGTCAAGGCAATGTTGTTTATTTAAAGAATTACATAAAAATATTTTTATGACAAAATATCTATTTTCTTACAATTAATTAAAAAACCTAGGTTGTTTACAAATGGCATAACAATCCTCATATTGCACATCGGCGTGCGCACTCGGCGAGATATATCAGAAACGCGAATCCGCGTTAGGAGCAGTGAAAGTGTTAATATTTTATTTTATATTAATTATTTTATATTAGTCGAAGAAATATTTATAGACGTGAAATATAGGTATAGATTTGGGCTGAAAAATAAAAAAAAGGGAAACATTTTTACCGTGATCAGCGACACCGAAAACAGGGAGCATACGCGTTTGAACCGAATCATTTGGAAAAAAAATCCCCCACTACTTGCATCGACACCCCACCCCCTCGAAAACGGGGGTGGGAGGTAATCTCGTCTTCGCACGAAATATTTTCAAAAAAATCGTCTTATAATGCTTCATTACAAAGACTATATACCCATATTCTTGAGATTATATCTAAGGTGGTTAAAAATCGAATGTTATTTAAACTAATGAGAAATTTTAAATTCAATTTAAAAACCAACTTACATAAAAATTAATAATAACTTTGTTTCTTCTCAATTGTTTTTGCTAAATACTCGATATTTATTATATATTTACTAGCAATTATTATTTATTTTTTGAAAATGCATATAAAGAAATTATAACAATAATGTAATATTAGAATATTAAACGTCTTCAAATTTATTATTAAAAAAAGAATTACTACAAATATATATTTTAAACAACCAAAGCAAAATATTATAGTTTGTATTTCAGTCATTTTTTATCGTAGATCTACCAAAAAATAAAGCCAAATTAAAGGAAATTTTATATACTTTAAAAAAGTTTGCTTGATATTTTTTATTTATTGCTTATTTTCAGAGTAAAGCGCCAAAAACCATAATTCCACCCACAATACAAAAGTTTTGAAACGTATCTTGATCAATTTTTATAGTATAGCGACCAAAAATAAATCAAATTAAATAAAATTATATAAAAAAAAGTATTTTTAAGAAAAAGCTTTTATCTGAAAAAACTACTAAAAAGTAAAAATAGTTTTTTTTTTCATACACATGGAAACCAAAAGCTTTGGGGGCGGTCATATAGTGATATTGCATAGTTACTTTGATCAATTGACCACCCCCAAAGCTTTTGGTTTCCATGTGTATGAATTTAAAAAAAATTATTTTTACTTTCTAGTAGTTTTTTCAGATAAAAGCTTTTTCTTAAAAATACTTTTTTTATATAATTTTATTTTTTACTTTTTAGTCCACTTATTTTACAAACAGACAGACAAAACCCTTTCATTTGCCACCGCCATCCACCCCTCCCCTCTCCCGTCTGCTCACCCTCTAACACTACTTCCCACTTTCTCCCTCTTTCCACCACTTCCCCTGCCCTTCCCCATCTCTCTCCACCTCTTTCCACCCTATTCCCACCTTTTTCCACCTCTTCCCGCCCCTACCCACCTCTTCCCACTCACTTCTTCCCACCCTTTTCCTACCTCGTCCCATCCCTTCCTCATCTCTTCCTACCCCTTCCCCACCTCTTCCCACCCCATTCTCACCTCTTCCCCACTTCTTCCCACCCCTTCCCACCTCTTCCCACCCCTTTCCCACTTCTTCCCACCTCTTCCCCACTTCTTCCCACCTCTTCCCCACTTCTTCCCACCTCTTCCCCACCCTTCCCCACCTCTCCCACGTCCGCCATATTGAATTTAGAATGACGTCACACACTTTATCGTATTTTACTCATCAAACCCTTTCATTTGACACCCATATCAACGGGATTGTGACTAAAAAGCAGATCCGCCATCTCGGGACGTCCGCCATATTGGATTTAAAATGACGTCACATTGTTGATCGTATTTTACTCGTCAAACCCTTTCATTTGATACCCATATCAGGGGGGTTATGACTAAAAAGCCGATCCGCCATCTTCGGACGTCCGCCATATTGGATTTAGACCGATAATGGCTATACTATGTTGCATTGTCACCGGACTTATACACGTGTGCCAAATTTCAAAGCTCTAGCTTAATTAGAACTAGTCGAAATTCAGCTTGCAAGGTTTGAGCTAAACCAACAAACATACAAACAAACATTGCAAGTTAAATAAAAGCTTATAAAAAACATAATTCCTTACTGTTGTGAATGGAGTCACGTTTGTTTCATCAGCAAACAGTATTGTTAAAACATTTTCATTAACTGAATTTGGGAAATTATTTATTAAAATTAAGAATATTGTGGACCTCAGGACGGACCCTTGGAGGACACCGTGTTATACTACTTGCTAGCTAGATTTGTGTCCTTTATAAGTAACAAACTGTTGTCTATTTGTTACTATAAATACAGAAACGATTTACTATTGCTCGGAAATCTGTAAAATGTTTATTTATGAGTGCGCCGCGCCGTGAGACACAGTCAAATGCCTTTTAAATCCCAAAACGATGTAATGAATTTACAATTCCAATTTGCATAGTTGCACTTTGCGCACAGGTCTACAAAAAAAAAATCTGTTCCAAGGACTAAACCTATCAGTCCTTATGTATTTTTGTGTGCTGAATCCGAATTTTCAATTTAAAAAAAATTTTACCGCGTAGATTTCGAGTAAATCCCGTTTTTTATCGTCAAAATACATTTTTTTGTAGTGTTGCCGTCTAGACAAGACAAGACATGAGTTGCCTTACTCTTGTCCTGTCTTGAAATTTCAAGACAAGACTTGCCTAAGTCTAATTCTTGACGAACTTTATACAAGAGTCTAGAAACAAAGTACATACCTAAACATAATGATGGCATACTGATTAGGAGAGCATTTATTTCTGTCAACGTTCCATGATCATAATTTAAGTATAAAACCCAAACATCGTTGTCGGTGGGCAGCGGTCGGCGTAATTGACATTAAATACCTAATCTTAATGGAACCGAAAATTGATATTGCTGTGGCGCACAAATAATAATTGTTTCTTTCACTGCAAAAATTTGTTTATATATTTTTTTAATTCGACTATATTACCGATGCCCGCCGCTAGTCAAGCGCCATAAACGCGCCTTTGTATGGAATTTGCATTGTATAATGTATATCAACCCATGAAATGATCTAGTTCTTAGAACGAAAAAATGAAGCGTGCTGTGAATTGTTGTAAGTCTCTGCAGCCAAAAAAAAAAAAAAAGGTTTTGCATAAAATTTGCACAGTATACACAGTAAGTGGGTATCTGTGATTGAGAAATATGGCGCCTTTCGTATCTTTTCTAAGAAGACAGAGGCTGACTACCCCTAACGGTTTTTACCCCTAAACTTTGACGTGACACATTTTTGGTATTTTTGGTGTCTGTTTAACTTCCTTAAACAATTTGCTAAAAAAAGGTACTCTTGTTTCATACCGTTCGAGAAAATAATATTATATATATATATATATATATATATAAGCTGTCCAGGATAAAATTCAAATTTTTTGAAAAATTTTAATTAATCTAATTCAGTGGGTCAAATCAGCAAATATTGAAAACCTACATAAATAAAATATTTTTAATAATAAATACAATAAATCCTGGAAATGAATGAACACGAAATATTTGCTTAATTCCTAATAATAATTTTCTTTATGAAACTACGATAGCAAATAATTAATACTTTAAAAAACGAAAAAGAAATTTTTTTCCCGAAAAAGGGTCGCTTTATCGGAATCAAACAAGAGTACCTTTTTTTAGGAAATTATTTAGGAGACTTAAAAAGTCAGCAAAAATTCCAAAAATGTGTTAAATGCCCCAAAGTTTAGGGGTAAAAACCGTTAGGGGTAGTCCGCCCCTGTCTTCTTAAAAAGATACGAAAGGCGCCATATTTCTCAATTATAGATACCCACTAACTGTGCATACTGTCTAAATTTTATAAGAATCGATACAGGAAGTTGGGAGTTATCTGCAAAAAACCTTCTTCACGATTGAACCATTTAAGGGTGAATAGCTACGAAGTGGGGCGCCCTAGGAAAACACTTAATCTTACTTTTAGTGTTATTTTGACTATACGCCCCCGGAGTACTTCCGCATTCCGCGTACTTAACACCCTGTATACATATAGTCTAATCAAGACTCTTGATCTTTGAAGGACTCACTCTTGTCTTGTCTTGAAATTTCAAGACAAGAGTTTGTGGGGGTCTTGTCTCGAATTTTTAGCTCTAATCAAGACAAGAGTTAGAAATTCTAACTCTAGACGGCAACACTATTTTTGACAAAAAAAAAACAGGATTTACTCGAAGTCTACGCGGTAGAAAATTTTTTAAATTGAAAATTCGGATTCAGCACACAAAAACACTTAAGGCATGATAGGTTTAGTCCTTGGAGCAGAGCTTTTTATTTTTTGTCGATCTGTGTAATTTGTTTCGTGATCCATATTGGCTAGGACTTAGAAGCTTATTATTTACTAAACATGATCTGATTTTTTATTTAGTGGATGTTCGCTAACACTTAAGGCATGATAGGTTTAGTCCTTGGAGCAGAGCTTTTTATTTTTTGTCGATCTGTGTAATTTGTTTCGTGATCCATATTGGCTAGGACTTAGAAGCTTATTATTTACTAAACATGATCTGATTTTTTATTTAGTGGATGTTCGCTATTTTGTGTATAGTTATGTTTAGAAATTTTTACATTTCTATTTCTTAATTAGCTGTGAAAAATATATGATTACCTTAAATCGAATATATAAAACTAAAGTTAGGAGTTCCAATAAAATTTTCTTACCAAGTAAACACTGTGTTCGCGTGTTTTTAAAAGCATTTTGTTTGCTCGTTAGTATATTTCGGGATTACTAAGTACTACGCCTTTTCGTAAAGTGGTCGAGGTACAGAACAGATTTTAAAAAGTGCTCGTAAGCATAGCGCTCCAAAACACAATACCGATTCGAATGCATAAATAAGCTCTCTGCGTAATTATTTTTTTTTAATATTGTAACAAGGAAATTAAAATTTTAATAATGCAATGGAGGAAACTAATCAATGTAGTATTGGGCAATCCTATTCACTTGATAAATAAAAGCCTTAAAAGCAACATTCGTCTCAGTGAGAAAGGAGATCCCAGTTCTATTCCCTGAGAACACTTTTTTTGAAAATAAGCTTATGTGTACACGTGCGTGTGCGTGTGCGTTTGCTGTAATAAAAATATACGATCCAGTTCCATATAGAGACTCTTTAGCATTACAGAAGTTTTATTATCTGTAAAGTATAACTTAAATCTAGTGAGGCTTTAGAAGAATAGAAAAAAAATTACTACTTTTTTATGTATACGGCTGAATCAGAGGATGTTTTTCAAATGTTTGGCAAAAGTGAAACCTGTGCACGATTTCAGTAGAGGGAAAGTGAGTTATAATTTATAAACACTAAATGTAAAAACCTTACAAAAAGTGCCGTTTTATGGATTGGAGCTGTCAGTATACCCTTATATCTAAAAAAATTGTGCACATCAGTAAGAAATGTAAACTTTCAGAACAAATGAGAGGGACTGTTAGAAATTATGATTTTATGATACAATGTAAAACAGTGTAAAATTCGTCGCTGTTTCATGTTCAGCCAGTTAGTTACCAAAAGCTTGTGACTTACAGAATGATGTCTTCTGATCCCATAAATGAATCTAAGGCAATAATTTTGAATTTTTTGTATTCACTGTGTAGTAGCAGCAGATAAGCAGGGTCCATACACAGAATCAAAATAATTACAAATCGACAAAATAAGAGTATCCCATAGCACAGTTTTTACTTCGATATTTAAGCGGAAGCTGTACAACATTTTTAACCTAGAAATAGCTCTTTTGATAGAAAGCGAAATGTGCTTTTCAAATCTAAGTGCTGTATCAATTATTAAACCTAAATCTTTTGCTTCTTCTTTGAACGGCAAGTGAGTTCCATTAATTGCTAAATGGATATGTTGAAACTATTTCTCTCTATCAACAGCTCTGCCAAAAAACATAACAATACACTTATTTGGATTTAGATGTAAAGAATGTTCTAATGATACCCTGTAAATAATTTCTAAATTCGAATTTACAATATCACAGCTATTTTCACCTGGAAAAAAGGAATATAATACCTGCGTATCATCTGCATACATTTGCACATTACATCTTTGTATGAATCTGGATAGCGATGACGTATACACTGTACACTGTATATAAAATGGCACCTAACACTGACCCCCGTGGTAGGTCCCGTGACTCATCTAAAAAATCAGAAGACTGATCATTCAGCACCACATTTTACTTTCTAGCATTTAAATAACTCTTAAAAAGGGACACTGATTTTTCATCAATGTGTTTTAATATAATTAATAATACACTGTGTTTCAGAGTATCAAATGCCTTAGAATAATCTAGCAACATCAACACTGTACATTTACCAGCATCGGTCGCAATTAAAATATTATCAGTAACATTTAGAAGAGCAGTTATATAACTGTCACCTTTTCTAAACCCCGACTGGGTATCTGGTAAAATGTTATTTGTTTATAAATAATTCTAATTATAAATTCTAAGATTTTTGACAGTACTGGTAAAATACTAATGGGTCTTAAATCATTATAATTTAAAGGCAAATCGATTTTAGGAAGTGGTACTACTTGTGCTATTTTCCAATCGGCAGGTTATACATAATTAATAATGCAAAAATTTATAATATGACAAATGAATTCCAGAATAAAAGGACGACAGGCTATGATAAAATTTATATGAATTCCAGCCTTACCAGCTGCACTAGTTTTTATAGAAAATTACAACTTACCGATTTCAGCTTCATTAGCTGTTTTAAAAGGAAGATTATTATGTAGGGAATCCTTCACAATGTTATAGTAATTTGCAATGTTATCACTAGGAGGAGTATGAGGCACCGAATTTAAGAAACTCTGATTTATAGCATTTACATCCGAAAAATTCTCGGGAATTTTTCTTTTTTTTTTTGTTTTAGTATTAATACCTAAATTAGTGCTTTCCACAAAATTTTTATCTTTATTTAGAAATTTTTTAAAATAAGCCGTTTTCTCTCTTCTAATCGACCTAGTTGTAAAATTGTTTATATTTTTGTACTCTTCCCAATTTCAGTTTTTTTGTATTTTGCTACAGATTTATCTTTAAGTTTCATTAATAATTTAATATTGTCTGTTATCCAGGGCTTGTGCTGTTTTAAAAAAATACAAGTTCTTAGAGGTGCATGCATATCCATTAAAACTCTTATATTTTCGTTAAAGAAAGTAATTTTGCCATCTATATTGTCTACGTCAAAAATATTTCTGCATGGAATAGATTCTGAGTGGGCATATAGCAATTTTAAATTCATGTTTTTAAAGTCCATATATATTGTTGGTACAGCCGGATTAGTAAATCTGTTAAAACTCAAATATGCATAAACTAATTCATGATCAGAAATGTTGTTTAAAGACACAGTGCCACTCGTAGAAATATTGCAGTTGTCAGATATTCTGATATAGTCTAGTAATGAAACAGAATTTAACGTAATTCTGGTAGGGTCATTAATCATTTGTATTAAACTAACACTCTCCAAAAGGTTAAGGAATTTATTTGTAGCATTATTTATATTTAACAAGTCCAAGTTAAAATCACCCAGACAAATTATTTCATCCACTTGAGATAAAATGTTAATTAAAATGTTTTCGAAATCAGTTAAGAAATTATTAATATTAAGATTTGGAGCCATAAATTGTTTATATATATTTTACTTACGCTAAAGATGTGAAAACAACCGTAATAATATCCCAATCAGTGGTAATTTGTCAGGTACCAACATAACAGTACATAATTTGAACCAGCACTTTTGGTTGGACTTCATACAAGGTACGCAAAGAGTGTTAATTTTAACACTTCCGTATTTGGTATGGCCTTTTAAATATTAGAAATTGTGACAGTCCCATTAATTTTTTGTTAATTTAGAAATGATTTACGCCATGAGTTTCGGTGACATTTACAAGTACTTCCGATATTAGTTTTGTTTATTTTATTTATTTATACATCTTTATATTTCAATAATGAGCGATAAATGTAAATAATACGTAACAGGTAACAATTTTAGTGAAAATTTGCAAAAGGTGTCTTGTTGGTTTGTACGACGAGCATGGAAGATTTCTTTCAATCAAATAAATATTTCTTTGATGAAAAGAATCGTTCTGCGCTGCAATTCAATGCTATTCACAAAATAGAACTGTCATTCTAAGCATATAAACCATATCAAAAATATTACTTATCTGCAAAGTGCAAATGCAAGTGCTCGAATTATTTTTATAATACGCTTACTATCATAGAGACTAACGCAAATTAGGAAATGTAGAAGCAAATATTTATAATAAGTTTGTTTTGAGGATATGTTCTGAATAGGGCTATGAATAAATACCTAAAGGGTTTCCTTTTGAAGTGAAAAACCACCTCCAATAGGATCCCAACTGTGGTTTTTCAACTATATTTCTCCAAGATTTCATCCTGCGATGAAATTGCACAGAAGCAAAAATATTGCAAAAAGAATTTGTCATATATCTCTATTCTTCAAGTGTTCATATTTTTAAAGTTATATACGTCAAACTGATCGTACATTTATAATTAGATATAACGAACACTTAAGTTCTTTAAGACTTAACAAAACTCTTTCAAACCGTATTTTAGAATCTGGTTACTCTAAAGACACACTATAGGTGGAAAAAGTTTTAAAATACATGTACTTGTATCCCTAGAAATGTATAAATTTAACGAAATTCCCCATAAACATATCCTTAATGACCAGATCTTTATCATACAAGTTCTCTGTGATATATTCAAACCGCAATCGCTTAATTTCCTAATCCCCTTGTCGGCGAATTTTGATTAATTATTTATGTTATTATTTGTAGGTAATTATCGTAATTTCCTTTTCAAATTAAATCAGAAAATCCTGTTTAGGTAAATAGCTTAAAATAATGTAACGCTTCCTTATATGTTCATTCACTTGTAAACGTTTGAAAATGATATGTCGAGTGTCGAAACTGCAGAAACGTTAGCATTTTAGCGTAAAATAAAGTGTTAATAAAATATTTACAGCGAGAGAAAGCGGTAAGCGCTTCATACTACCCCTTCCTTCTTGCTTCGTGCTTTAATTACAGGAAAATTAATTAGAAATGTATGATGACTCATATACTTTTCTATATAAAATTCAATTCGCAGTTTTGTTCTTTTACAAATTTATGTCAGGATTAAAAGTTCGGAGGATATAGGCGAAAAACCTCTGGGTTTGACATATGTCATGTTTTAGTTCACGAAATATTTTTTGCAAATATCTTTACGCTTTTATATTATCTACAAATTTCTCGAGCTATTGTCCAAAGTTAATAAAATTCATGTAAATATAAGTATCCTTCCTGCAATTTATAATTTTATTATTTTTAAAAATAGTTTACCAGATAGCCAGTGTGGGTTCAGAAAGGAAATGAGTACTGCAACAGCTCTAATTAACGTTACTAAATATATATTGCAAGCTTATGATGAAAAACTGGATAGTTCACTAGTGCTACTCTGGACTTCTCGAAAGCATTTGATTCTCTTAACCAACTTATTCATGCTACATTGAAATTTTATGGTTTTGATCATTCATCTGTCAATCTTATTAATTCATATTTGTCTAGGAGATCTCAGACAATTCTTCAAATACTGAAATTTTTTCAGGAGTCCCGCAAGGTTCGGTTTTAGGACCTTTATTATTTTTGATTTACACTTTGGATATATTAAAATCTCTAAAAATCTGTAAAGTTCAAGCTTATGCATAATGGCTATCCTTTCGCTGCTGACCTCATCAATAATGATTTAGAATTAGTTAACAACTTTTCTTTTAAACATAATTTGAAACTGAACCTCTCTAAATCATGTCTTATGTTGTTTGGGAATATAAACCATGTTGAGATCCTGAAGGAAAATGTAAACATAAATATTGATAACACTCCTGCACCAACTGTAAATTCTAAAAATTTAGGGACCATTTTCGAGTCTGATTTTAGATTTAAAATTTATTTTCATCTTTAAAATTACTAAGTACGTGCTAATCGCAATTTTCTAAATTTTCAACTTAAAAAAAACCTTGTATTTGCCCATTTTAATTACTGTGATTTTCTTTGTGGACCTTGCCTACTTGCTTTTGATAAAATTGGATCCAGAAAGTGCAGAATTATTATATATTAAAAAAATTCGATCATGTTTCACACAAATTCGGTTGGCTATAGGGGAACGCAGAACTCATCACCTTGGTAATTTTTGAATTTCTTTGACTCACAGTGGCTTCTTAATGGCCTTAAAAGTAAACTAGTACCTCGAACTAATGTACATCCCGTAAATCTTAGAAATGAAAATAAACTTACCATGCCACATCACCCCGTTTAATAGGTCGTTCATTTATAATTCAGTAAAACTTTACAGCTCTTTACCTGATGATTTAACCACTTTAAATCCTAAACAATTTAATCGTAAATATATTTTTTTTTTAATAGACACAGTTATAGGTACCTAGGTAGATGTACTTATTGATACATATATGGATATGTACTTATTTGAATGTACATGTCTTTCTTGAAATTACATTAATTTGTATTTTCTTGTTATAATAATTCCACATTCGATTTTTTTCTCTCTTGTTCTGTCTTATTGTGGTTACGAAGAACAGCTATGGAGCTGGAAACTATTCACCGAATCCCTCGGGCACGATTGAAATTCGGCTCTGTTGGAGCCCGTTCCAGGTTTTTGGGCCCTTCTGGTGACTCCAACAAGTGATCACAGAGATTCCTAATCCAAGACTGCTTAAGATATGCGCTGTACCCAAAAGTGCGATCTTCTGCACTTCTTGTGCGCTCGGTTGATCAGGTAGTTGTTGTAGACTTCGGTCATAGTCCTTCTTGACAGTTTCAAGGGCTCCAACAATTACTGGCATGGCTGTGGTCCTTGCATTTAACATTCTACTAACTTCTATTTGGAGGTTTTTGTACTTGCTCAACTTCTCCGTTTCCTTGAGCATCACGTTGGTATCATTCGGAATAGATACATCGATCAGCAAACAGGATTTTTCCTTTTTGTTATGTACAATGGTGTCTGGTCGATTTGCGCGTATTTATCTGTCAGTTATAACTGCAAAGTCCCACATAATTGTGACGTCGTTAGTATTGAGAACCTTTTCGGGGGTATATTCATAATATTTTGGCAGTACTGGCATATCGAAGTGCTGGCACATAACCCAGTGGAAATATCTGGCCACTCTGTCTGTGAGTGCACTCTCATAGTGTCAGCGCAGTACATCCCGCCACCACGTGACTAACATGTTCTTCTGCTAGGCCGCACATCCTACACTTGCTGTTAACTGGCTGTTTCAAAATCATCCTCTGGTGGTACCTGATGTTTAGTTCTTGATCCTGTGCTGCTATTATTAAACTTTCCCCTTTCAAGCCCAAACCGTTCAACCACTGCATAGACTCCTTTTTGTCTACTGCTAGTTATTATAATTAATAATATTGTTACTTTATTATTATTATTTTGGTTCTCATTGCCTAATCTAAATATTATTGCCTAAGAAATCCTGGATTTGGTGTTAACACAGAGGCACATGTAAAGTTGTGGTGGTCTTTAATTACGAATTACTTACGAAAAAGCAAGTTATTAGATGGCGGTTTTTCATACAGCTCAGGCAATCCTCCCAACAGACCGGTGTATAAGAAACAACACGAAACTACTTATTTAGTGCCACACATAAAGCTCTAACTAACAATTTAAATGCAATTTGGGATTGTATAATTGCGATTTAATTCCAAATAACCTGAACATTATGTTTAATAATTGATAATTCCACGAACTGTTCGTTTATACTGGTAGAAAATAGATCATTTGTTCTTGTAATTGCACTTGTACCGTGCAGCAGGCATTCGTACAAAAATCGCTTCAACTGCAATTTGCGTTTAGAAAGTGTTTTGATTATTGTAAATTAATTTACAACAAAGATAAATAAACCAGTCTAATTTCTAAATTATAATTAGATAATTACACTAATTTTAACAAGGTTGTGTAACTTATATTATATCGCGAATTTGTATGTATTCTACCACTGATATAATTATAATCGTAGCTTTGACACGCATATTTGACAGAGTTTGTCAAAGCATGTTTTACAACACACAGACATTTTTTAAATTATTCCACGATATGTATCAATTTCATGGACAGCAAGTAGTCGATAAATTAAACTTTTATGGTTTTAATAACAATAGCGTCAACTTAATACGTTGCTACCCAACTAATCGTTCTCAATATGCATCATCACAAAACACAAACTCAAATCTTCTTCCTATAAACTTCGGTGTTACTCAGGGATCTATGTTGGGGCCGACACTATTTTTGATTTATGTATATGATCTACCAAGCATTGCTCTGGATGCAAACTTTGTTCTATTCGCTGACAAAATCATTTAAATATGTTAAGGGGTTAATATCTGACACAAAATAGAGTACAAGATTGGTTCATAGCTAATTAGTTGACACAAAATGACTCCAATACTGAAAAAGTTGTATTTACGCTAAAAGATACGAACAACGATGATTTATCGCTTAGTAATGAGGTAAAACTCTTAGGAGTCTGATAAAACTTAACTTAGGAGACACACGTAAATTATATCTTTAAGAAAGTAAGCAAAAGCATATTTTTATTACGCAATCTTGCTCGCAATGTCTCCCAAAAAATATTACTTACTGCATATCATGGCCTAATACATTATGTTATCTCCTACGCTACTCTGATCTGGGAACACTCTTCTGCTAGCAGTCTTTGGAAAAGAAGAGGCCACCAGAATAATTGTCGGGCTTAAGAATGGAGATGACTGCAAATCTTAATTTATTACGTTAGGTATTCTTGTTGGTATTTGTCAATAGTAGTAGCATCTGTTACAATTTTAGAACTGTCTTCTTAAATTTAATTTTAATCATTCTCTCAGTTTTAACCTAGTTTCGTCTTGTTTATTTTACACTTATCTAGTCTATTTATCTGTGTAAATACTTCGTGTATAACACACTTATAAAGTTTATTATTATTATTATTAAATGACGTGGAAGTTACAACTTGTACAAGTTTCTGCAAAAAGTTACTCTTTTATGTCAATAGTCAGTGTCTACCAGCAGTCTTGGAAAAAAATTGATGAATATGAATTGATGGATATGAAAATGGTTTTGTACGCCGATGACGCAGCCATGTACGCTCAGCCATAGCGACCAAGCAACAAACATGCTGTTGAACACGCAGGTGGCATATGTTACGGCGTCCTATGATCAGTGAAAGATAAGGATCAACTAAGGATCAACGAGTATGGTTTTGTCTCAGAACATCACGAAAAACAAAATAATTACTACAATCTCGATCAAGCGGGTGAACATTAAAACGAAAGAAACTGTAAAGTGTTCATTTGGACCCTCAACAGACTTATAACAAAGACATTAACGAAACGATGTGCAAGGTTTACTCGTCTGTACTCTCTGATGACAAGGAATAGCAGATTAAACAAAAGTAACAACTAGTGGAAGCATCATACTCTTCGCCGATTTACTAAACATTTTAATCTTCGCAGTTTCTTGTAAATAATATTAATTTTAGACATTTTTAATTTTATAATAGAAATTTAGTTGGGGAAGCACTCAGTATGAATTTTTTTTTTTAATTATACCAAATCTATATGGCTTTCGAACCCCGGACCTTTGGGTTCCAAGTCAAAAATGCAAAACTACACCACCACCTACGGACGGACGGACAGACGGACATTTCAAAAGTTGTTCACAATTCGTTCATTAACACAACATATGTGCCGATCAAATACAATATCCTCTTCGTTTTCGTATTTGCAAAAAGTGTAATAAATAAATTTATATTATATGGTCGTACTGAGGTCACGTATGTAAACGTGGTTCCAATGTGGTGCAGCACGTCGGCCACGACAGTAAAGAAGCTCTTAGTCCTAGAACGCAAATTTCTCCGACTCATTTCCAGTGCGGCCAGATACACCTCTTTGTCGCCCACTATAGCGACATCATCTCACTGGTGGACTAAAATCGAGACTAAAATCGTCATTCAAAGATTTTATCGACACAACCTTGGTGATAGTCCGCTAACAAGCAACATCTTCCGAAGAAGAGCATAATTAACATTTTTCTGCCAAACAGAAATTACTTTTGCTAGGAGCTACCTATCTTTACCAAGCTATCAACTATTCTCTCTATCTCTTTCCACCTTTCTCAAATTCAACACATTTATTGAAACTCTTTAAAACTATTTAAAATAACCATGGCATTTAGGACCAAAACTAATAGACATTTGAAAATTTTAATTCTATG
Organism: Rutpela maculata; assembly: GCA_936432065.2. NCBI lineage: Eukaryota > Metazoa > Arthropoda > Insecta > Coleoptera > Cerambycidae > Rutpela > Rutpela maculata. Next base: position 53,659,436 of record OW386289.2, on the reverse strand, counting down.
CCCATGGTCTCTAAGTGAAATTTTTCTCACGTTCGACTGTTCTTGCACTAATTGCTAAACATTTAGTTTCAATTTTTACACCTGTGTTGCCTTCCGTGAATAAGATATGGTTTGTCAAAATGTGTTACCAAGTTTGTAGCAGTGAGCTGGACCGCGGTTGAGTGAGATAACATGACTAGTTGCTGTTATTTCTTCTGAGTTCAAGTTTTAACTGTGGCAGATGGTAATGTCGCAGGTAATGGTTGTTGTGTAGTTTCCTATTGAGTGGTGGAATAGCTATGGCTAAATTTCGCCAATATAACAATATAAATAAAGCGACACAAATTGAAAATTAGATTAAAAGAATGGGATTAAGGGAATGAATAAAGTGGGCTTGTTCCGCGTATTGTACCTATACAGAGTGGCCCACTAAAAGTGAAACAGTGAAGAACAGTCGAACCAGTCAATTTGATTATCAAGGAGGATGCTTTTATTGGGTATTCTTGATCGTGCCACTACAGAGCCCTTAAGCGGTGGTGGGATACATTTTAAATAGAGGCAAGGAGGCTCAAGTAGCACATTTTAAATTTTAAGTGGTCCATAAAAAGAACTCCAGTGGTGGTAAATCTGGCGACCGTGGAAATCTTATAATAGCACTCCTCCTTAAAATCAATTGGCTTAAAAGCCTTTCATTCAAGTACTGTCGAACGGGCAGTGCATAATACGGAGGGGCTCCGTCCTGTTGAAGTACTAACTGATCTTCGACGTAACGGTCATCACTCTCGATATACATAATCATTATATTCTTCTGTTAACTGCTTCTCAAGCTGTATTTAAGTCATTTACTGATTGATTTTTTTTTGTTTCAGGTAAGAGCAATGAGTACTTAAAGACGCAACCACAACACTAGACTGTTAGTGTAAGTAGGTTATGTATAAGTATCGTCTAATAATTAATGTGCGCCATATAAATTCATAAATGGTGATAGCATCGTTTCAAAATTATAACTTGAACAAGTAAACTATTGGCAATTTCCAATGTCGTTATTGTTTATTCATACTCGCTTTAATAACTGTTTATTTACTGGCACATACATAGTAGTATATAGGTTTATATATAGAAGGATGCGGTTTGCTCTCTCTGACGTTACTTGTCATGAGATTGTTCGATATGTATTGTACATGCGTAATTCATTGCCCGTGAGTGTAAACAGTAATCAAATTTGTCCGTGCCAGACGGAGAAAAAGCAACAATATTTGGCATCGTTCTCTCTGTTTGCAGTCATCACGTTCCAACACTTTTGTACCAGTCTATATACAGCGCGTGTAATTGCGGACTGGGCATGTACTTCCACGTAGCGCGAGAGATATGACAACCCAGGTAATCGCAAACTCGCCCGTCGGCGGCATAGATTAAAGAGGGCGCTAGACCACTAAAGCATCCCCGTTCTCAGTTATTTCATTTCAGCCAGCTGGCACACGCGATGTTGCAATTCTTACTCCCTATGCCCAGCCCGCCACTACACACACTGTATTACTAGGTAGTTATTAGGTGGAGGATTTTATGCACTGAAGAAAATGAAATCTGCCCTAAATTCAGTTAAATAGGCACAAAAAATACATTTAAAATCTTTAAAAAATAGAAATCTCAACGGCGTCACCTTGCTGTTTCAGTACGATGATCAGTATTTAAGAATCAAAATCGGAGCATTCGTGAAGTTATGAGAGACCAGCTAAATGAGCAAACAAACAAAATCAAAAAAATAGGCTTTATACCAACACTGGATCAATGTTTTCTTCTAGCAACTATAAATATATCTCTCCAGTTAAATTACTATTTCCTGGGATATCCTCGTATTATTACTAACCCATTCACTTATAACTTCACAAAATTGCAAACGGTGGTCGAAGTCGTCTTTATTGAGTTTCTGTAGCAATTGTGTGAATGAAATACTGGTTCGATTAATACAAGACACAGCAGCCAATTGCCACATACTCAACGTAGGTTAAGAGCAACGTGGCCCAAAATCGCTACTTTTATCCTTTCATTTCTTACCCTATTGTGAGCACTTCGCTTTTTATTGGCTACAGACTCAAGAGTCCAGAAATTTTGCTACTACCTGCAGCATGCACTTTGACACGATTGACTTTCTTATCTCCATGTTGTTGATTAGACGAATTGGCTGTTTTATTATCACATCACACTTTCTAAAGAAAAATGTAATCATTTCAACCCGCTCTGCAATAGAGTAAACCATAATTTTCAATGTGAAGACAGAATTAATACTACGATGTTGTCAATAAACTAAGAATTTGTACTGAATAGTCTTGTTTTTTTAATACCAGCTAACTGTTTTACCGTTTTCTATCACCAATGTGAAAAATAATGAAGCAAAAAACATCAGGACGTTAAGGTGCACTTATACGGGAACTAATTCATTAAATTATCTAGACTCACAGCGCAATTTCTCGAAAACTATTAGGTAAAATTTAAAAAGTAAGGTACAGTTGTAAAGAGAATATAAAAGATCTTAAAACGATGTGCTAAAAACAAAAAAATATACGTTTTGCTCTTTCACACTTTTAGTTATTGTAATCCCACACGACACAAAGCTGTCCGAAAGATGTACAAAGGCAAATCCCATTTAGTATATGGACTTCCCTAAGGGCATCCTAACATCCTAATATCTATGGTTTTCGGTACTCCTTTTTGCATCCAATGTCACAACTATGTAACAGATAAATGTAGTACGAGTGACGTCCTGAAGGATATTTGGCATTTGTACTAAGAACGTACCAGAATATCCCGGGATATTTCGGGATGCCCTAAGTACTACGAATAAGCATCCCTAGTATGTCTCTATTATGTACTAATAAATTCATAGCATCAAGGGATGTTCTAGGATGTACATACTGAAATGGGATGGATGCAAAAAAACAGCCGAACACCATACCCAACATGCTCAATTTGAAAAAATTATTTTTTTTTTAAATTATGCCAGTCATATTGCTTTCTACTGGAAAATAAACACCGCATTCTTAGTGGCCAGATATTATTTAACCAGAAATCATATTCCATATGTATGTTTTGCGCCAATATAAGTGATTTTGATTTAAAAAAATGTTTTCAACAAAATGACCGCCATCTTCGTTCCTTAGGGAAAATGTTGACGCTTCCTAGTTGAAAATGAATTTCTTTGGTGTAAGGACCAATCATGCCAAGTGACACTCGTGGAGTTGAAGTGAAGTATTCGTCCTATTTATGCGGCGCCACAGTGGGGCAACAAAGCTAAAAACGTGTCAAAAAATCACAATATGTAATAGAGTTAACACGATCCCTCTTTTGAGCTATGCGTACCAACACCTTTGCACATAATAAAATGAATGGCCGTTACATGATTCATCTCGGCGCCCACATCAGTCAAAACCGAGCAATACAGATAGTACCAATCAATCAATCAATCAAAACAAATTTATTAACAGTTAACTTGTACAGTAATGCGTCTGACCGGATCCCGGTCCGGAGCGACCCACACAACCACGGCGCGCAGCGTCGTGGTGAATGCGTGGGTGGGCGGAGCGGGTTCGGTTCGGCTTAAACAATAATTGGGGTGGAGTGGTTAGCGCTCCTGTTTAACAATTAAAACTTAAAGCTAACAATTTATTTTGACAATATCAAGAAGTGATTTGAAATATTAAGGCTAATTTTAAAAGTAAAAACAAACTTAAAATTAGGCACATAGTGTTTTGGGTCGCGGCACTCGCGCACTGCGCACTTTTTTAGTTCTGGTTGCTGGTACGGGGAAAACTCAACGAAAAAACCCGTTCGAACTTGTAACGTCCTTCGTCCGATGGTTAGACTGCCTCCGGTAAGGTAGGGTGGAAGGAAAGTTGTGATTTAAAATGTTTGGATTTTCAAGAGGTTATTGGTCGAGAGGAGATTTTGAAAAGGGAGACAAAAAAGGACAAAAGAACAAAAATTAACAGAAATAACAAAAAGGAGACGGATAGAGGGAATTGAAAGGAGTTTGAGGTAAAAGGTGGTGAAAAGTAAAAGGTGGTCAAAGGGAAATTGTGGTATAGAAAAGTTTTGGCTAGGGAGATTGCCGAAAGATAGGCAACGCCTGGTATGGTAATGGATGTTTCAGGTCGAAAAGTATGGCATTATGCTGTCTGATTCGTGTTATATCGCGGGTTAGCGGACTATTACCCAGCTTGAATTGATAGAATTTCTGTGATATTTCCTGGACGAAGTCCGCTAGTGGAGTTATGTCGTGGCAACGTGATTAGAGATCTCTGAGGGAGGTGTACCTACCGGAGTCTGAAATGAGGCGCATAAATTTATGTTCCAAAACTTTAAGTTTCCGCATTGTCGTGGCCGGGATGCTGCACCACACCGGCGCCGCGTATGTGATGGCCGTATACAATAGTTTTTTATTCGTCCTGTTTATTCCACTACCCCGTGCCAGGAGCGGGTACAGACTCCTGGACATGGAGCAGACCTTTCGTGCGGTTTCGTTAACATGTATGTTGCACGTCAATCTTCTGTCTAAGTACACCCCTAGAGATACTTCACGCACCTTTTGATTGGAATTTGGCGACCCCCGATCGAAATTGGTGTTAAAATGCGGTTTCTCAGTGAACCGGCGCGTGAAGAGTATGGCCTCCGACTTTTCGGCGTTGATCCGAATCTTCCACTTTTAATACGCCGTGGCACGGGCCATGTGCGCTTTCAGCAGCATGTTCGACGCTTGTGAGTTATGCGAATGCACGTACATGGCCGTGTCGTCGGCGTACTTGGCAAGGTCGTGTTTGGAAACTCCGGAAAGTCGGAGACGTACAGGTTGTATAGCTTGGGTGACAGGCAGAAAGTACCCGTGCGTTATTAATTTTAAAGTTTTATTAGGTGATTTTTGTGCTCGTTTATTTGTTTATTATTATATTAAAATTCGACTTTTTTGCTATGGAGGCTTTAAGTTCATGTGTATGTATATTACATTTTCTGGTACTTATAATTTTGTGGTAAACAGTAGTACTTATGTGAATACCAATTTTAGTTAAATAATTAAACATTTAATTTCGTTCCAAGTGCGACCAAGACATTTTTTTATATGGTTGTATTCTTTATTTATCAAATTTATACATTACATTTGAAATTTATGCCCATATTTTACCCTTCACTTTTAAAATTGAAATTATTTTTAGCCTGAAACGCTTTTTAATAAGTATATAATAATTATTATATTCCAAAGTTTTTTTCGATACTTATAGAACCTTTATAAGTTAGATTTTGTAAAATATTTTTACCATCAGTAGCATTACAAAACTCATAAAAATACAAAATTTTGTAGTTTTGTGTTGATATACTTTTTCCATCCTATATAACCCTTTTTCCATCCTATATTGAGAAATGATTTTATTAAATAATTTTTCTATAAACCTGAACCTATTTTTGGATCATTAGACAAGTTTCAGATTTTTTGCCAGATTTTCGGGTCTCCTGCTCCACTGTGGCGGCGCGGCGCACAGTGGGAAATTTATGGCTTTTTTGGACAAAAATCGAGACGCAGCTCATTTCACAATCAATTGCAGTAATTGTTTCTTTTTTTCTTGTTGTTAAACACGTTTACCTCCGTTTTCGAGGATGCTGATCAAGAAAAAAAATAGTTTTACTCTGCTTTGACCCTTCCTTCATCCTTAAACAGTCGGAAACCATCCCTTTCATAATAATAATAATAATAGGTAGCGACTTGGCTGATATTAGGGACTCGTATTATCATTTTATTTGTTTTTGCTGCCTTTACTGTTTTTCTGGGTAAATCGTGTGTCCTCGAGGTATCCGTAGCGTTTATTGTAAGACTTGTCAGGTCAAATTTTGTGAGAATTGTCCGCCACAGGATGAATATGATGAACCAAGCACAGAACAAACGAATCCAATAATAATAGTTATGGTAATACTATAAACTAAGCTGAAGGACTCCGGTCGATAGCCGTTTGAATATGTATTTTTTCTGTATTCAATAAAGAACTTTTGTTATTATGGGATAGGTTTCATAACTTTAGCACGCTCTTGCATACTCTTCCAACTCCTTACTTCCACAATAATGGTCAAAAGTAAAAAGAAGAATCGACTTTTTCCAAATTGTAGCAGTAGTGGAGTAAACTACAGCTCTTGACGATTATTTAAAAAAAAATGCTGCAATCGATTGTGAAATAAGCTGCGTCTCGATTTTTGTCCAAAAAAAGCCATAAATTTCCAAATGTGCGGCGTCCAGCATAACGGAAAAAGAGAATTTATTTTTTTGACTCATATTACATATTCATTGTTGTCTATTAGAAAAGGATTATCAAATAACTAAATAAATTATTCATAGTTGACATTTCAAATATTTTTTTACAAACATATTTTTTATATAAAAATCAAACCGAAATAAATATATTAGTTACATATATTATATAAGCGTGGAAGAACCAGTCAAAGTTTTTTATCTTCCGGTCGACATTGATATTCAAAAATTTAAATTCATTTCTTTCCACATTTTTTAAGCCGACCTAAGGAAACTAGTTTAATATTTACTGATCTTTTAACATTTGACAATAATCTTTGTCATAATTTGTTGGCTCCTTAACCAGTTAGCTGTTAATAAGGCGAGCAAACAGGTTTAGCTACCCGGCATTTATCACGTAATCATAATTTTTATTCGAGATGTTAACATCTTACAAATTATGCTGTGTGAAATTTTAAAATCAATACGATGGTTGGGGAAGAACCTTCAGTGTGTACTTAACGAAAACAGAATAGATAGGTTTGGTGACAAAATGTTTATTACTAATGAGTTTAGTGGTCCTAAATTTAATGATTTTGTTGTTTGATTTAGGCCCGGTTTATGAGTGCTCAGTTGCAGTTGGCTTAATTAACTTAGACTTGTTTAAACATTTATATCAACTTCAATTTTAAGGACGCATATCTAGTTACAAATATTATACAATACTGTTACCTATAAAAACATCCTTCATGTTAAATGGGCTGTTTCCAAAAGTGCGATCATCTGCACTTCTGGCACAACTATGATCTTTGCATCCACTTTTATTTTGAGGTTTTTGTACTTGCTTAACTTCTCTTCCTTGAACATCACGTTGGTGTCATTCTGGATGGATACATCGATCGACAAAAAGGATTTTTTCTTTTTATTATATACGACATGTCTGATCGATTTGCACGAATTTCTCTGTCAGTTATAATCGGCAAGTCCAACATAATGATAACGTCGCACCGTGTGGTATTTACGAGTTTTTTAGGTCAAAATTCGATTCCTTAAACCAAAATCAATCTATTTGGGCTCAAAATTTTCATAATACTGAGCACTTTAATGAAGAACTGCGAAAATTGCAATCCAGCTTATTTTTGACAGCTGTCAAAAGCCTTTAAATAAATGTGAAAACCCTACAAAGGCAGAATCCAGACTTCCTATATAACTCATTAGAAGTCCATCAGTATAATATTTTAACATGATTTTTGACTTGCAGAATCTGAAAGGTCATATATACCTAAATAATTTTAGAAATTACCATTTTTTTGACCGAAATTGGTAATTTTTGGGGCTTTTTATGTATGTAACAAAATCTAAAGTACCAAATACCTTTTTATTTTAAGTTCTTTTATTCGCAGAATAGGTATCACAAAACGACAAGGTCAAAAAGCTATGAACTACCACCATTTCTTGGTCATTTTTGGTCATTTATCTGCTTGTGAACGGTTATTTTTGCACAAACTAAATAAGTAACCATATATGTCACGTTCTGCAATGTTTTTTGCACATATAGGGTTTAAATTTAATTTTTCTAGTCTAAATAAGAGGTTCCGCTCCAAAACATATGCCATATTTTAAAGCTTTATTATTTCATTTAAATAAAACGGTTCAAAAAATTCAAAATTTAAACGAAAAAATTGATCAAAATACTCCAAATAATGGTTGTAGCTCCAAAAATTACGACATGGTCGTTTTATGGCGATGATATTTGAATTCTGTGGATCAAGAATTTAAAATGACATGACGGCACTTGAAACTTTCCATTTTAATATACACAAAATAGGGCCAAAAAGTAATTAATATTAGCCAAAAATTCGCTATATCTAAAATTCTATCGACTTAAATATCAAAAATAATGCAATGATTTTGCATGTCAAAAAAAATATTTGATAGCAATGAACATATAAGTATTTTCCCCAAAGATAACTGTGCCCAAGCAGTTACTATAAAATGACCAAATATAGAAACAAACTGGTTGTAGTTCAAAACCTTAAAACCTTTTCATTTTGTGAAACTTATATATTCCGCGGATTAAAAAATATAAATGTTATATTTTGTTACTCACAGAAAAGAACTAAAAAATTCCTAATTTGAAATAAAAATTGGCCATATCTCAAATTCTTTCGACTTTTGGATACCGGGTTCAAGAAATTCGGACTCTGCATATCAAAAAGTATTACAGAATGTGGTATACATGGAAACTTATGCAGTTTACGCACCAATAACAGTGTACAAGCAGACAAATGAATGAAAATAACCAAAAAAATAGTCAATAGTTCATAGCCTTTTGACCCTGTCGTTTTGTGATATCTATATTCAAATTCTGCTAATAAAAAAACTTAAAATACAAGGGTTTTGGTACCTAAGATTTTGTTACACACAAAAAAGGACCCGAAAAATATCAATATTGGCAAAAAAATTGGTCATTTTAAAAATTATTTGGACTGATAGGTTTCAGAACTATGAATTTCGAATCATATATGTCAAAAAAAAATACAGAATGTGACCGTTCACAAGCAGATAAATGACAAAAAAATTACCAAAAGAAACCAAAAAATGATCGTAGTTCATAGCTCTTTGACATTTTCGTTTGTGATACTTATATACAAATTCTGCATATAAAAGAATTTAAAATAACAGGGTATTTGGTACTTTAGATTTTGTTACATACATAAAAGAGCCCAAAAATTACCAATTTCGGCCAAAAAATGGTAATCTCTAAAATTATTTAAGTATATGGTTTCGGACCCTTGAAATTCAGATTCTGCAAGTCAGAAATCATGATAAAATATGATGTTGATAGACTTCCAACGAGTTATGTAGGAAGTAAGAGTGTTTAAATTCTGCCTTTATAGGGTTTTCACATTTTTTACAGGCTTTTAACAGCTGTCATGTGTCAAAAATAACCTTAGTTGCAATTTTCGGAGTTCTTCATTAAAGTACTCAGTATTATGAAAATTTTTAGCCCAAATAGATTGATTTCGGTTGAATTACAAATAAGGAGTCGAATTTTGACCTAAACAACTCGTAAATGCCATACTTTGCGTAGTTGGTATCGACAATCTGAGAAGCCATTGAAGGCCTTTTGTGTAACCATAAAACTCCTGGCTCTTGCAGGAGACATATTCTGCAAAAATTTAAGAACTTCGGTTGTAACAATAGTCTAAAAATTCATTTTTTATTCTCTCATTTAGACTAGCTCCCCAAAAAATTTGGGTGCAGCTACTGAGGAGCAAGGTGAGAGGTTCCATTAAGATATAAAAAACAAGAAGAAACAGTATCAGGGCCGGTGAAATGTAAATATGATGGTAGATTACTACTGGAATTTACAGCGAGACATGATACATTATCATGTTAAACACGTAAAAAAGGCTCATATGTCAAATGTAGGAACTCTACCGAAATCATTACGATATTGTTCATACCAAGTATTTTTTAATTTAGTCCTATGGGTTCACATCCTTACGTAATAGAAAATTCTTAATGGTACTCTAGAAATACTCTAATTATATAAAAACTTAAGAAACCTGTCCAATTTTCTCTCTTCTTTCCTTTCTTTCTAATAAGTAATTACTTAAAACCTTTGATGCAATACGCAAAATAGCAACAGTTTACAGTTGAAGTAAGTAAAAGTGAAGTAGAGAGCCGTCTCCCTCGAGGAACAAGCACGTATCACAATTAATAATAAAATAAACCACGATCTGAAGAAGCTGTATATCCTAGTACCAGACCACGATTCTTGCAAGTCCTGTTGCACTGATAAATGAATAGGCGTGGCACCGACGTTCATAAACAATATGAATTATCTATTGACAAGAGTAGGACGAATGGTACTAGTGGGCAATGGAAGTAAAATTGCAAGAGCACCTGCTATTTACAATAGTTTAAAAAGTCCTTTCGCTCCACTGACTCGAGAGATTATATCCTTCTTAATGCCTTGGAGGTGTTTGCATCTAAATAGGTATTAGATATCAAATTATGACTTATTTTAGGGCACAGGTCATCCCAGAATTATATATTGGCGATTATTTTAAGGATTTATAATTATTAGAAATTTGATTCCTTTATAATACTATAATGGGGCATAATTGGAATATGCCTTACATGGGACAATACAATTTTATTCGCATTCTGCTTTAGGTGTTTTCATTATAATAATCGCGTTTTAATAAAATGCAAAATAGAAATTACTAGAATTATTTTATCAAAAGAGCCGATCTCCATAAAATATTATTTATTTATTATTAATGCTGTCAGTATAGATGTATATAATTTGCATTAAATCAATTTTGCGATATCGATATAGACCTCTGTGTTACACACTCGAAATGGTTCACCCAGAAAGTTGAATATGTTACAGGTTATATTAAAGGAGGTCACATATGTGCATCTATTCGTTGCCTCAGTTGTTAATTTTATACAAAAGCGCACATACCAATTTATTAATTTAAATTCTGGAGAATAAAAATTAATGCTATGCATACAGTGTAACCCAGAATTATGGAGCAATATTTCGGAAGTGTATAGTTTGGGGCAAAATAACACTTATAGACTAGTTTCTGGAGTCTCTTTCGCGTTGGTCGTTTTGGATGATTGATATTTCTACCATCTTTCTACCATCTTCTGCCATCTTTCTACCATATTCTACCATATTTCTCTGTCTCTGTTCCATACTTCCAGTACAAGTAGCTATTTACTTTATAGTTCTACTAATATGAATCGTAAAAATACACAGGAAAGTCATTGCCTCAGGAACACTTCACCTGCAAACTCTTGGTGATATTTCATGAAAAGAAAGGGTTGAGATCCATTTGAGATCGCAGCTTTTTGTCTAAGATTTCGTTCTAATAGGAAACTGAATGAAGTACATGTTTCATTATTATATACTCTTCGCGTATATGAAAACGAAGAGTATATTGCAATTGATCGTCACATTTCTAAAATCGTAAATATCGTTCTTAGACAAAAAATTTTCATATCATTGTGTTAGTGAATGAATTCCGAACTACTTTCAAAATGTCCGTCTGTCCGTCCGTCCGTCACGTTTCTTGTAAGCACGATAACTCAAGAAAGAAAAATCCGATTGTACTGAAATTTGGACAGTAAGTTAGTGTTGGCTAGAGGAAGAACCCTATTGTTTTTGAACAAAATCGATCGGTAAATAAAAATGTTTTTGTAATTGAATAGAAATCTGGTGGAATGATATTTCATTTTAGTATCTAAATATTTATATATTTTACAAATATACATTTCATAATGTAATATACAACCGTGAAAATATGATTTTAACTCGTGTCATATAATGTAAAAATTTACATTTTTTGTACGTATAAGGTGGTGGTGCAGTTCTTACGCTTTTGACTCGGAATCCAAGGGTCCCGGGTTCGAAACTCAAATGGGGTATGGTAGTGTTTTTACTTTATTTTACACTGAGTCTTTTACCAGCTAAGTTCGTACTATAAAATTAAAAATGTCTAAAACTAACATTAAAATGCTTAGTAAATCGGCAAAGAGTATAATGCTTCCACTAGTTTTTACTACTCTTTAATACATTTGGATCGATGTATTTCTTGTAATTTCTGCGGTGCTTATCTCTGAATTTGAATTTATACAACATTGGAATTCTCAAGTTAGTATAATTCGAATAATTGAATTTAATTAGTGGAACATAAAATTGGCTACATACCATATAATAACATACCACCTTAAGTGCCATATGTAATAAGAAGTTCGCTTAAACCGTTTACAATGTATTAAGTTAAGTTAGGAATGACCCATTAATGCTCAACTACCATATCTGGAAATTTACGTACGGCACAACTCAACATGTAGGCATTCGCAATTGGTTTATGATTATTAACATCTCACCATGTATATGTGTAATTTCTAATAAAAGTCTAGGCAAACAACTATAACAATTAATTTGTTTGAAAATACTCAACGGTTATTATATTAATGGCTCCTCATATGTTCAAAGGCATAGCGACTCGTGAACATATTTACATTATTAATGAATATTTCCTTTGAAATCGAGTCCTTATAAAGGTAAAATGGAGAAATATTAAAACGAATTTATTTACTTTTATTTTTGTATCGGCCATTTGACGTTTCAATGTACCATAAATTAAACTACCTGATTTTATTGACTTTTTAGAAACTTAACGTCTCTATTGACGTAATATTAGTCGAGTAAAACATTTGTTTCTATTTTATTTTCACAATTTCTATGAAAGCAAATTGACAGATAAAATAAATATGTACTCTCTTTGAAATGTCTCCTGTGGAATATAATTACCATAATAGGAAATATGATAAACATATTGAACAGAAACATATTTGCGGCCTTGGAAGAATTTATTTGAATGAGATGCAAACGTGCATCTCTGCTTACATTCATGATTTAAGGAAATTTGGTGTGTACAAATAAAGATCTTATTTTCGTCCTCCATCTGTTCCACCCCAAACGCCGCCATATTTAATATGTTTGTATTTTATTTATGTTGACAAAGTAGTTTAAATGTCAGGTTGTTTATTAAAAACCAAAAACCAAAACCAAAAATAGTAATATTAATTACTTTCAATTTCTAAAAGATGAAAATATAGTAACAATGTGGATTAATTTTTGTGACCGCGACGTACTTAAGCTCGTCAACGACGCGACGGTAAGTTAAAATGAAACGGTAATCTGTGATGAACTGATGAAACTAAAAAATAATTCGTAAATATTTTTCAGACAAAATAGTTTTAGCTTCAACGCAATAGAAATTGAGAATACTAAATTACGAGCTGAAGGTCTAAAAGTGAACGTTGAAATTTTAAAACTGAAGGATGAAAATGTTATATTAAAAGCTGAATTGAAAAAAAGAACTGAAAGGATGGCGAACGAAGCGCAATAAGGAGTGTATGCAATTTTAAAATCTATTTTCACAATTGGACAAATTCAACGGCTTAATCAGAAATGTGTGAAGTGGTCGTTCGAAGACATTACTTCTGCAATAACACCGCGGAACGTGTCACCCAGGGTTACAGGTTTTTAAGAAAAAAAAATAAGAGTGCATTACAAGATTATTATATAAAACTGCTAAATAGCGTAACAATTATTTAATAAAAATATTAAATATGTAATATAATAATGGGAAATGCTATTTTATAATGAATATATAAATATAAGTTTTCTATGTAAACTAATCTTGACTGTTTTACTTATTGTACAGCATTCCTTATATTAGTTAATGAACAATATCGATACCTGTGAAGTTGGCCCCCTATTTTCGATATTGTGATGAATGCGAATCATTTGCTTGTCAGTTTCTTTTATTTGCTTGCTGCTTAAAAAACTCACCAACTTTTGATTATCATAAATAATGACGAGTAAACAGAGACAATAAATGAGAAAACAAGCAACCTGGGCGTTATTTTCCTTTTTAATCAATAGAAGGGAACTATCAATTTCAAATCTCTTTGTAAGCGACAACGAGCTAATTAGAGGAACTCGCAAGCAATTATGAGTAAACTATTTACATTCAAAAATGTTTAAATTTCGAAAATATGAGACCAACTTTACGAAGGTAACATCTACAAATTTATCTTGATGCACATGGTTAGTGCTTTTATATGAACCTAATATACTTTTCGAAATTGATATTGGTAGATCTAGAACTCAACATGGATTATGTGAATCTTATGATTTAGCTAAATTATTGATATTTCTATATACATTCTTAAAAATGTCGGTCTTAATTGGCCTTACGTGCATAACTTATTTGGTATATTACCCATTTGCTCATTACTCGGCAAAAACTGCTATGCAAAGTATACAGAACAAATATAAACTTTCATTATACCACGAAATTTATATATTCATTAATGTCCCATAAATATTTTATTAGACTTGTCAGGTTCTGTTTGATGCTTATTAGATAATAATAACAACACGTTACTTCTTATAATTCATTAACTTAACCAAACAAACAGTCTTACTTACTACATCAGCTGTCTACTCGATCTCTGGTCATTGCCAACTTTATGTAACTAAACTAACTAAAGTAACATAATCACGTGGCAAGGCCGCAAATTTCATGCCGTTAGTTAGTGCATTTTTCTCGTTCGTCAAAAATTCAACATGGGCGCAATTAGGAAGAGCTATTGGCTGATCCCGAAAGCTGCGCATAAGCACACCTTATTTCCTTACATCATGCTTACATTATTGTAAAAATATTATATTATTTTGGGTATTTAGCAGATAACTTTCAAAGAAACCATTAGCTCCTTTCATATACCATTGATCTAAACCTTATCAAGCTAGAATATCAACAAGAAGTTCCCTTACGAACCGACTTGTCAACTTCTTTCATGCACTTACTACATCTAACATTTAGTGTGAAAAACAAGAAAATAACCATTCTTTCTATATACTGATGAGCTAAGTCTGATCATGCCAATATATTATCCCTAGCTAGAGGATACTCCATTAGGTATAATCAAACATTTGTTACATTTCAAGCCAAGAACTACTAAAAAGTACAAAGAAAATAGGTATAAAATTTCACTCACATACATGTCTTAATAAATAAAATATTTCCACTTTCGACTGATCAAATCCCTCTAAAAATTGTACAACTTTTTCCATTGTCTTTAAAAGTCATCAGTAGAGATATATATTCGAAATGAGAATTATAATTAATAGTAAGTAGTAGTTTTCATAAAACCGGTGCAGTGTGTAGCAATTGAATCAAACTGGCTGCTACAGTTGGGATAGCTATAACAGTTTACTGTCTCATTTACGGTATCCAGTTTGATTCAACAAGACAGTGTTGCTAGAACAGTACGCATTTTTTAGTTAATGAAAAACTTTCAGATCATATAATAATGATGTGATAAAATTTTCATAAAAATCGCACCAGTACTTCAAAAGTTATGCACTGTGTTTTTGAGTTCATCCGTGGTTTCAGCACTGTCCGCGAATGCGTTAATATATTGCCACTTTTGGAAAAAGCTATTGGTTTTACCGCTTGCCATTAGCGGGCTAAAGCTTGCTAGTGGCCAGCATGGTTAGTCACATTGTCTATAGTGTAATGGATTCGATTCCCATCTCCGGCATTAGCAATGTCGGTGGGTAATGGATATTGTCTGCGCTTTTTCAAATGTGTGTGTCGATAGACTTGCGTTTGGATTTGAGGTTGTCTGCTATGTATTGTAATATGTTGTAACCCCTTAAGAATTTAAGGTTATGTTGGTTACTAAAAAGTAGGCAGACTTCAACAGATCGAATGTCAGAATGAATGTAGTGTATTTGCACCTACTCGAAAAAGAACCTACCAGAAGATTCCAAAGTGACATCTGGAATTATCGAGAGAATGGTGGCGTCATCACAGAACAATCGAGATCTGTTATTTTTAGGTATAAAAGACCGATCGCATTCCCGGCGAGGAATTCAGAAAGTTCAGAAGTTCAGAAAGTATAGAAAGTGAGGTTAAGAGTTCAAAGATAAACAAAGTAATAAACATTGTGATTTTTAGTCAGTAAAGTGTATTTAAATTAACAATAGTATTGTGAAGTATCCAGTAAATATTTAATAAAGTGTGTTAGTGGACAATCTCTTGTTATAATTTTTGGAACCCACGGATTTTGCAAGGGGTAGTTTCCTAAGGGTGGAAACACGTTACAATTGGTGTCAGAAAGCGGAATTTTATGACAAGAGGGACTCTGAAGTTGTGCTGGAGTGTTCGAGACGTATTCTCGAGGTTTAGTGCTAACACAGTGGACTAATTTACTGGACATTGTTCGAGGGTTATTTTCGGACAGAAAAATAGTGTTAAGTGCATTTTTGAGACATTGTAGAACATTTTATTAGGACATTAGTGTGATAATTAAATCCTTTGAACTGAGAAGTGATAGAGACACTGAAAAAGACTCATTTAGTGCGTGAAAATTTCTAGAACTTTTCTATTTGGACATTAGTGGAGATTATTAAATTCTCTGAACTGGATAGTGACAAAAGACTCTGGATAAGACTTTTTCGTGCTATTTCGAGATTTGTCTGGAAAGTTCCATTACCGATATTGACGTGACAGTTAAATTTATTTTATTTTAATTTCGGCGTATGCCCGTAACAACAAGAAGTATGGCATCCGATAAACAAATACAGGACTTATTCGAACAATTCCAAAAAATGATGGCGCAGCAACGGCAGGAAGACAAAGAAGAACAGGAGAGAAAACGTCAAGAAGAGCGAGATGAATTAAAGAAAATTATGGAAGACCAGGAAATAAGACGCCAAGAAGAAAAGGAAGAGCGAGAAAAACGACGTCAGGATGAAGAGAGAAGACGCCAGGAAGAAAAGGAAGAGCAAGAAAGAAGACGTCAAGAAGAAAAAGACGAATTAAAGAAAATGATGGAAGATCAGGGAATAAGACGTCAGAAAGAAAAAGAGGATGAAGAAAGAAGACGTCAAGAAGAGAAAGACGAATTGAGACAAATTATGGAAGACCTGAAGATACGACAACAAGAGGAAAAACAGGAGCAAGAAAGACGCCAGGAAGAATTAAGGAAAATTCTAAATGAACAAATCAAAATACAACAGGACGCTATAATTTCTGCCAATGAAGTACTAAAATGTGAAGTCAAAGAAGAGATAAACAAGGTCGAAGGTAAAGTAGGAGTAGTCGAGACAGAAGTCAGTCAAGTAAAAGGAAAAGTAAATCAGTTTGAAGAAAAGATGAGTGAGTTCGAAGAAGAAGTCAAGGGAGAAATAGACCGGCTTAAACGACAGTTGAGAGAAAGAGGACGCCAGCAGGTGGTATCATCAGGACAGCGACTAAAACCTCCTTCTTTTGATGGCCAAAGTTCCTGGACAACGTACAAGAGGCAGTTTGAGGCAGCAGCATGTGCGAACAATTGGGATAATGAGGAAAAGGCCATGGCATTAGTTCTAGCATTAAGGGGCCAAGCTTCAGAGTTACTCCAAACCATCCCAGTTGAGAAACAAAGGGACTTTAAAGTCTTGGAAGCTGCATTAGACTTGAGGTATGGCGATCAACACCTTGCCCAATTATACCAGACTCAGCTGAAATCCCGGATGCAAAAAGCTGGGGAAAGTTTACAAGAATTTGAAGCTGCGATAGAGAGACTGGCACACCTGGCGTATCCGAGTGCACCTAAAGAATTCCAGGAACAATTAGCCGTGGGGGCCTTTTTAGATGGTATAAGGGACGAAGAGGTCAGGCGAGTTCTGAGGCTGACGAGACACCAAAGTAGTAGCGAAGCTTTGGTGCGTGCACTCGAAGTAGAAGCCGCTTACAGGGATACTCCAAGGAGAGTGCGAGCTGTGACTCTTGAAGAATCGCAACCAGAAATGAGCCAGAACCCCTTGCTGACTGAGATGCAGAAAATATTCACCAAATTATGCGATAAATTGGATGGCCTCGGAAATCAGGAAAAACAACAAAATAAAGGAAAGCCGAGCGGAGGTATTAAATGTTTCAACTGCGGCAAGATGGGACATATGAAACGAGACTGTCGACAGCAGAATTCGGAGAGTCGAGTAAATGCTGTGAATGTTGAAGAGAAGCAGGAAAACTAAAGATAGCCAGCACCAAGGGGGTTGTGCTGGCTAGGGAATGCGGTGCCCCCAGAGAAATAAAGATTTCCCAGCTCCAAAGAATTCCAAGCAGTCTGTTGTTGCAAGGATATGTGAATGGAAGGAAATGCGTGTTTACTATTGACACCGGTGCTACGTCATCAATAGTGCCGCCAGGGTTTATATCAGGCTTGCAGATTGACAAGAAGCAAAATGGAGTAATCATTCGGAGAGCCACGGGGGACAGGGCTGCGGTCCATGGAGAAATCAACTTGGAACTGCAGGTTGGACGGTTGAGGTTCAATTACAAGGTCATTGTGGCTGACATTATGGATGATTTCATTTTGGGTCTGGACATCATGGGAGAGCAGGGATTTATTGTTGACGTAGGGGAGCGAGTCTTAAAAATTGGAAATGAGGAATTTATTCTGGCAACCGCAGACGACCAATTCCATAAAGCGAGATTGTTAACAACACAGACGATCAAGATTCCTGCTCATTCAGAACAAATGATCGATGCTGCCTTAGAAGGAAATCCTGGAGGGTACCGTGTTGGCCTAGTTGAAGATGACGAATCGATTAAGTCCCTACCCAATATTATTGTGGCGAGAACTTTAACCCGGACTAAAGACAAAATCCCAATTAGAGTCGTTAATTTAAATTCCCACTCAGTAACAATTAAGGAAGGCAAACCGATTGGCTCCTATGAACCGGTCTCATGGGTAGCAAGGTGCGAGGAACAAACAGAGGGAAGTTCATCTACGAAAATAGACCAGGAAGTTTTGACCTTGCTGAGTACGCAGTTGGAGCATTTATCTGAGGATGAACGAAGGGAGGCAATCAAGTTCCTGGAAAAGGAAAGTTCAGTATTTGCCAAGAATACAGAGGCCCTTACAAAAACAGACATAGTCCAGCATCGGATAAATACTGGCAACTCACCCGCTATTCGACAACCACCTAGGAGGCTTCCATTAGCGAAACAAGAGGATGCCTCGGCAATGATAGACAAGATGCTACAAGATGGAGTCATTGAGGAGTCAACAAGTCCCTGGTCATCGCCAGTAGTTTTGGTTGCCAAGAAGGACGGAACATTAAGATTTTGTGTCGATTGTCGAAAATTAAATGATGTCACGAAGAAAGACAGTTACCCATTACCACGAATTGACGACACGTTAAGCACGTTGGCAGGCTCACGATGGTTTTCTACGTTACACCTTAGGAGTGGATACTGGCAAGTGGGGCTTCATCCGGATGATAAGGAAAAGACAGCGTTTTCAGCAGGCAGTGGTCTTTATCAATTTACCGTGATGCCTTTTGGACTTTGCAATGCGCCAGCTACCTTTGAAAGATTGATGGAATTCGTACTGCGAGGGCTAACCTGGAGGACGTGCCTGGTTTACCTTGACGACGTGCTTGTTATGGGACAGGACTTTACAGAACATTTGAAAAATCTTCAAGAAGTATTTGGGCGAGTCAGGAATGCCCATCTGAAGTTGAACCCGAAGAAGTGCCTGCTATTCCAGAAAGAAGTCAAATTTCTTGGTCACGTGGTGTCTTCGGATGGAATACAAACAGACCCCGACAAAATTTCTGCTGTACGAGATTGGCCAAGACCATCTAACGTTCATGAAGTACGGAGCTTCCTTGGCCTCTGCACTTATTATAGGCGCTTTGTGGAAGGGTTTGCCGAAATTGCGAAGCCATTACACCGGCTGACAGAAGAGAAAGTACAGTACCAATGGACACCGGAATGTGAAACGGCATGGAGAAAATTGAAGGCAGCTCTATGTACTGGTCCTGTGCTAGCATACCCACAACGGGAAGGACTTTTTATTTTAGACACGGATGCCAGCAATTCTTCGGTCGGTCGTGTACTGTCCCAAATCCAGAATGGGCAGGAAAGAGTGATCGATTACTTCAGCAAGGTGCTGTCCAAACCAGAAAGAAATTATTGTGTAACCCGGAAAGAGTTACTGGCCATCGTAAAATCAGTGGACCATTTTCATAAATATCTTTATGGAAGACATTTTAAGATTCGCACCGACCATGCTGCATTAAAATGGCTGTTGCAGTTGAAAACCCCTGAAGGTCAACTGGCTCGTTGGATAGAACGGCTGCAACAGTATGATTTCAAAATCGAACATCGACCTGGAAGATCTCATAAGAACGCAGACGCTTTATCTAGAAGACCGTGCAAGGAAGATTGCAAGCACTGCCGCCACGTTGAGAAATTTCAGGGTACGGTGGCCGTCAACACTATTAAAATAGAGGTTCCTGATGATTGGACAAATGAAGCCCTGAGACAAGAACAACTGAATGACACAGAGATTGGGGCTATATTGAAAGCAAAGGAGGAAGGAATTCGACCAGCGTGGAAGGAAGTTTCGGACAAGGCAGTTGGATTGAAGGCTTTGTGGGCCCAATGGGATTCACTCAAAGTTATGAACGGGCTGCTAAAGAGAGCTTGGGAAAGCCCGGATGGCAAGGAAGTTGTTATGCGTCTAGTGATTCCCAGGTGTCGAGTATCGAAAGTACTTCAGGAAGTGCATAATGGAGCATCCGGTGGACACTTCGGCGTTAATAAGACCCTGAATAAAGTACGAGAACGATTTTATTGGGTAAATAGTCGTCAGGATGTGGAAGCTTGGTGTCGCAATTGCAAAATTTGTGCAGCAAGTAAGGGACCGCAGACTAGAAGTAGGGGTGCAATGAAACAATATAACGTCGGAGCTCCTTTCGAGAGGATTGCGATCGATATAGCCGGCCCATTCCCAGTAACCAAGGACGGTAACAAGTACATACTGGTTGCCATGGACTATTTTAGTAAGTGGCCAGAGGCCTATGCAATTCCAAACCAAGAAGCAGTCACTGTTGCCAAAGTCTTGGTAGATAATTTGATATGTCGGTTTGGTGTACCCCTGGAGCTGCACTCAGATCAAGGGAGGCACTTTGAGTCAGGGGTGTTTCAGCAAATCTGCAAGTTATTGGGGATACACAAAACACGGACAACAGCCCTCCACCCGCAATCAGATGGAATGGTGGAACGACATAACAAGACCATGAAAGAACATCTCTCTAAAGTGGTTCATAAGAATCAACGCGATTGGGATCTCCACATACCGTTCTTCCTCATGGCATACAGAGCTGCTATCCACGAGTCTACGAAACAAACACCAGCCCGTGTAGTATTTGGTCATGAGATCAGACTGCCGTGTGATTTGATTTTCGGAACACCAGGCGGAGAACAGCTTCCTGTGAACAGCTATGTGGATGAAATGAGTGAACGGCTAAGAAATGTTCATGAGCTGGTTAGAGACCAAATCACCATAGCCAGTGACCGAATGAAGGCTCGATACGACCGTAAGGGTAGTTCAGAAGGGTTCAAGGCAGGAGATCTGGTTTGGCTGTACAACCCACAGCGGAAGAAAGGGAAGTCACCGAAACTTCAACCTCCTTGGGAAGGACCTTATACTGTTATTACCCGAATTAATGATGTCGTCTATCGTATTCAACGAAACAAAAAGTCCAAGATGAAGATCGTACACTTGGATAGACTGGCGAAGTATGTGAAAGAGGCTGAATTGCCTGACCGGGACGTTCAGGCTTAAGGAGGGGGCAGTGTAATATGTTGTAACCCCTTAAAAATTTAAGGTTATGTTGGTTACTAAAAAGTAGGCAGACTTCAACAGATCGAATGTCAGAATGAATGTAGTGTATTTGCACCTACTCGAAAAAGAACCTACCAGAAGATTCCAAAGTGACATCTGGAATTATCGAGAGAATGGTGGCGTCATCACAGAACAATCGAGATCTGTTATTTTTAGGTATAAAAGACCGATCGCATTCCCGGCGAGGAATTCAGAAAGTTCAGAAGTTCAGAAAGTATAGAAAGTGAGGTTAAGAGTTCAAAGATAAACAAAGTAATAAACATTGTGATTTTTAGTCAGTAAAGTGTATTTAAATTAACAATAGTATTGTGAAGTATCCAGTAAATATTTAATAAAGTGTGTTAGTGGACAATCTCTTGTTATAATTTTTGGAACCCACGGATTTTGCAAGGGGTAGTTTCCTAAGGGTGGAAACACGTTACAGTATGTTATGTTTATGTTTATTCCTCCACATACACAAGTCATCCACAAATATGAAATGCCAATGAAGATTTCTTTCTACAGCTTTAAAACTAGTTGGACAAAGGAAAACCAAATATATTTATGCTTAAGACTGATTTATTACAGATTTTTGCCTGCTAACAAGTAGTTATATTTATGAATACTCGACTGGAAACTGGCGATCTCAAAGTATATTAGATTTATAGGCAGGCATTAGCAATAATTCCAAAATAATTTCATAGAGCGGTTATAAAACGAGTATTGAATTTACATTGTTACCTGTATAATTTAATACTGATCGAGATACAAATGCAAGTAGTCAAAACAAATTATGTCATCGCACTTTTGGCTACGACTGACAATTTTATGAATTACAAGTCTTCTCAATAGATCAAAACCAAGTTAGAAGCAAAATAGCAATAAGTTATTTTCACTCAGTAGATTTTGACAATGTCCTTCTATGTTGAAATACTCACAGTAAAGAGTACCTTCAATGAATATTATGATCCGGATATTAAAAATGTATACAGAATTCATGAAACTACGTTATTAATGAAGAAAATGGGACCAGAAAATGGAATGAATAGAACCTGAGATACGCGGTTGTAAAGTTGAGTATGAAATGGCTATTTTTCAGAGATAATTTATTTCTTCGTTCTTACGTCACAAAAAGCACCTCCCTATTAAAAATAAATCCATGGAAATACCATAGTAAATCGTCTTCTCCAGTAAATTGAACAACGGTTGAAGTGATTAATATTAGAAAGTCATTGAAAAATTCTTATGCCACTGTCACCGTAGACATTATCGCTCCTACATGATTTGATAAGGACTTGCTGCAAATATATCACATAACGTAGTCAATAAGCGATATTCTATTCTATTTTATTTCAAAGATTTTTAATTAAATTATGCTTGGAAATACTCTAAATACTCATTTTGTTCTACTGAAGTTGCTAATTAAAATATAAAAATATGATTTGCTTTACAGAAAATTATTATTTAGTTTGTTTTAAAGACAACGAAAAATAGTCTTTTTGTGTCAAATTTATGACTTTGTGTCTCCGGCTTCAATCATCGCATGGACCAGTTTCTGGTCGTATTTTCTTCATTGTATGATCTAGTTTCATTATAGTACGGGAAAACTTTACTTTAACCCGAAAAAAAAATTGTGCAGACCTAAAACTTTGGTTATAGGTTCAAAATAGATCAAAGTTCACGAAACCAAAATGTTTAGGAGTTTTACGGATCCGCGGGAACCTGTAGGAGGTGAAAAGGGGTAAATTTAATTAGAAAATCGATTTCTCTCCATTTTCTCTGGAAATAGTTATGGCATTTAGAAAAAAATAGTTCAAATAAAAGTTGTTTCTGACAAAATTGTCTTTAATTTGGTGTTTTTAAATTCAATTTTATAGCAATAATTAACCGAAATACTAGAGGTTTTAACTTCAAAATAATGTCTAAACGTTGGTTGTGGAATTTTCTTAATTTTTCTCTATTCTTATTGGGATGCTCTGCCACATGTATTCTTCTAAACAATGTCTGAAATCTACAAAATAATACAATTAACCAGTATTTTACTGGAAAATAACCTGGCTGCCGATGTTAAAAGAAGAACTTAACAAACTCAACATTGTTTAAAATAAAACTATCAATTAGACATATCAACAGTTCTGTGTAAGCAGTAAGTATCTATGGATACTGAATATAACAAATATATTCTTAAAGCTGTGTATTTAATATACACAGCCCACAAACATTATAATACGCTTTGAGAAAGGAAACAGATTCGTTTTCCGAAACGTCAGCAAAATACGTCATTTTTATATTTTTGTTCTTATTCATTATTTGTCAAAACCACCCTCTAACTGATCCTTTGACGTAAAAGTCACAGGCGTAGAGGTTATTTTCCAGTAAAATACTGGTTAATTGTATTATTTTGTAGATTTCAGACATTGTTTAGAAGAATACATGTGGCAGAGCATCCAATAAGAATAGAGAAAAATTCAAAATAATGTCATATGAATTAGATCTCGTTCATTTTTGGCAACTTAATAGTAAATGCATAAAAAAAGAAGTTTCTATATTATGCGAGAGCTTGTTAATTTATAGGGGGTGGATGTCACCCCTTTTCAGGGGATGGCACCTAAAAAAAAAAAAAAAAAACATTGAAGCTGAGAGAGAATTAAATTTTAAGAAGAAAATGTTCTATGCAACATTTCATATAAGTTGATAGATTTAAGTTATAACTACTAGAAAATTTGGATTTTAGCTTGAAAGAGTGGTATTTCAAATAGGTAATTTGAGGATGAATATTCTTTTTTTTTTAATTTTTGTAAAGTTAATGGTTTCGGAGATCTGGAAGTCCGAAGGTGGCGTCCGAACGTTTATAAGTATTGTGTTTAAATGTTAAGTATCTCAGAAACTATGTCACTTTGGCCAAAAACGCTAATAACAAAAATGAAAAACTATTAATTAGGCTTTCAATTTTTTTCCCCATTTTTATTGCATAAAAAACAATGACAGAAACAATGTACTTTTTCACATCTTTTTTAATAAAAACATCGCAATTTTGTTAATGTGAATAGTCAGTAATTAAAAAAATATATTTCCATATACTATTTTTTGTTAATATATAGTATGATCTAGACACCCAAATTTTTTCATCGGCTCACAGCGCTTCCTTTAGAAAAAGTATTGCATTTCAAACTATAAAGAGATTTTAGAAAAAATGTAACATTCTTGTTTTTCTGCAAATATCTCAATAAATATTAGTTTGAGAGAAAATATGGTGGACATCAAAAATGAAGCTTATACACTGAGAATAAATTTATTTCGTTTATATATTTGTGTAAGGTTGATTGTTTCAGAGATATTTAATTGTGTAGATGGCATCCAACCGTTTTTAGAATGAAGCATTTAGTTTAAAATGCATGTTTTTTTTTTTATTGGCGTAAGCGACTTCTATGAAATTGTTCTCAAATTGCAAGGTATGGCTCAGTGGTAGTCCCATATTAATTTAATTAATTTCATCATGTGTATTATAAAGTGAGCAAAAACAAACAACGAATTAAAATGTATTTTTACCGACTTCAAAATCGATATTGGGTAATAAATTTCAATTAACTAGGCGACTGGTGAGATTTCACAATTTTTTGAAGGTGCTTCAATTTTTTTTTCTTCCAAAATACTTATTACAGAGAAGTCTAACATGGTTCATTTCCTTTATAAAAAAATAAGAAAACAATTAATTTTTACGAAATTCTGCATAATTCTCGAGCAGCAGCATTAATGGTAAATAAATGTTTCTTTTCTGCAATAGGTATCTTTCTTTATTTCCATATTAATTAACTTACTTCTGAAAAAGTAGCCACACTTTACTGATACTCAAATAGACCCGAAGATGCAAAAAATAGTTCTTCGCGTATATTTAAATTCCCCGAGAACTGAACTAAATTATACCATGGCATTAAAATCTTAAATTTTACCTGAACATATTCCGCTTGAAATTAATATTTTAAGTTGATTGATATATTATATTTGACTTCATAAATCTCGAAGCCCTGTCGCGATGAATAGTAATAAGTAGGTGTGTTCTAACACTTATCTGTTAAGTAGTTAATTATTCAAAAAATAGCGTGGGTACTGTGGATTAAGACAGAAAAATGAAAACAACAAATAAAAAGTTTTGACTAATGGGTTAATTTAGAGTCTTTAAAAATCACACCTGTTGGGAAAATAATTCTGTATCCGTAATTGTCGATATAATGTCTAGCTGGGTTGCTTCAATAAAATTTTATTTGGGATTTTTCCAGAAGAATCAGTAATATTAATTTTATATTACTAATAATATTATTGATAATTATTGTTAAACGGTAATAAATGTTTAATTAAAATTAAGTATCCGCCTATACATCACACAATTCCTGTGAAGAAACAAAAACAATAAAAGAAGTCGACTATAATACATCGACTGCAGTCAATAGATTGGTTAAAAGCGGAGGTAGAGAGGAACAATTCTTGTGAATTATAGACCATAATAATACAAACTAAGACGTTAATTGAGCAAAATTTTTTCTAATAAGAATAAAATAAAACAACTTCCTTTAATTAGCTGTAACTCCAAAATACAATGAATTGATCTCAAATTTTCATCATGTTATCACTGCACATTTGATAATAAAACGTACTAAAATGAATGTCAAATTTTAGAAAGTGTAGAAGATATGTTTTTTATTGGTAGAGTGTAAAAAGGCTAAAACAAGTAACACAAAAAACGAAAAATATTGACAAATTTTGTACCTTTTGTGATCGCTTAAAAGTATTCCAGAATACCTTAATATTCTTCTTGTATGAAATCCAGTATACTTCATTTGTTTATAAATTATATTTAATGTTCTTTTTTGACCTCCTCTATTTAATATTACACTCAAAGAAAATGATAGGTAAATTCAACCAAAAAGAGCATATGAAATCGCGCCTATCTAGTTTCATAGTTAAATCAATCAGAAAAGAATAGTCATACAACTTTATTTGTTTTCGTAAAAAAATAGTAGTTTAATAATCATATCTTCTTGTAACAAATTAAATAGTACAATGACATTTTTTTATGTTCACTAACCATTTTCAATTTGGTCTACAATTAAATAGTACAACGACTTTGTTTTTTGTTCACCAAATAATTTTTAGGTTGATCTACACTTTATTGTATGATGAAGTTTTTTTTGGTTAGCCAAAATCTCAGTATTGAGACATCAGACCACCCGAACCAAAGATTAGAGATCGTTTATAAGATCCATCCAAATATATCGATGATCCCTGAGAGAATTTGAACATTGCATCATGTTATTAATTTTCTATAAATTCATAAAAGTATAAGATAATGCATGATTAATTATCGTCAGTGATTTGTATGTGACGTCATCTGGGAATAATTTCTGTAATAGACTACGTGGTAAGCAAGCAAATTTTATGGTAATTCTTTTAGAACTTCTAGAAGACGACAATAATATTGGTTTGTTTACCAAGTACAATAATACAGCGAACTAATACTGGGTTAAAATTACAATTCGATAATAGTTAAAAATAAAATATACTATTATCTAGTTTAATTTGACAGAATTCAACAAAATAATAGTCAGACGAACAAAATAATAGTCTTATTCATCTATTTTTTAAGTTAATGTTTGTTTTGTTGTACGACAACTTTTTATTAATTAAAATAACAATCACCTCTTGTTTAAAAATACCATCAATATAGTTTGGTTTAACAAAATTAACGATATTGTTAGTTAACCATTTTTTTTTTGTTGAATTTACCCATACTATTTCTTTGAGTGTAGATCATAACAAAGCTTAAATTGAATAATAATATATAATTCCCTTAGTTTGCGTGTTCTATGTTCATATAAGCGAATTTTGGAACTTCTTGGTTTCTCCTACATATAGGCTCACCGCACTTACCATATAAATTAATCGTATTATTGTTTAATGCTCTCTTTTATGTTTGCTTACATTAATATTATACATAAACCTAAAGTTGTGTTAAAAATCAGTGCAGAGAAGTTGTTTAGACAAATGCATTTTCAAAAATTGTATCTACTTCAGTTAACAACCCGGAACAATTCATTAAAGTGTTTTCAACTGTGAAATTCACGCCTAATCAAATTACGCTAAAATTTAACAACAAAGCAATAAACAAGTTCTTAACGATTCAGTGATTAGTTAACCTTATAAGATCGTAAGAAGTATTTTTCTAGTAAGAAATTTTAACACCGCCTCTTTATGACCTTTTTCTTGTACTAAACATTTGTAAAAATAGTAATAATACCTAAACTATTCAGGCTAAGCCAAACTACCAGAAATTCTCAAATCATGTACTAATTTAATATTTTCTTATTTTATGCCTACCAAGTAACATCACTACCTGATTAAAATGTTACTAGGGCTTAGGAGTCTTATTATGCTGATGGATCATTAGATTTAAGTAAATTGCTTAGTTTAAACAAAATTATTTCTATCCACAAAATTTTCGCTACGATTACTTGATTTAATTACTCGCATCATCATTAGACCACCACATTTCCCTGTCTATTTCTTCAGGATCATCTTAAACTCATTTACCACCTATTGTATGTTAAGAGAACGTAATCCAGCTGAAAAGAATTGTATCCATAATTTAAATTCAGAACAGAAAAATTCTTCGTCATCCTCTATATTGCAACTGAAAGCAGAGTATGCGCATTTTAAGTAATAATAATAATTATTGCTTTTAGGGACGCTGGGTTTGTTTGCAACGAGTGCCGGTAAAGGATTTTTATTAATTTTAGAGATCCTGCCATGTTCTCAGATCTCATCAAAGTATAATCTGAACGTGCCTGAAGAAGCTGATTCCCATTGAACTTGTAAACAGTGAGCTGCAGTAAGTCAGCGACTTGTAAAATGGGACCCTAATGACATCTATTGCAAACACTTGGAAGTTGAAAGCCCCGAGCAGGAAAATATGAATAAAAGTCAAACAGTGAAGAACGTTCAGGAAAGAAAATTATTCATTACATATAATCCAGTAACTTTGTCATCAAAAAACATTACATTACTGACATTAAATCAGGTATGGCTGCTTTTTTAATATGTTGTATAGGATTAAAAAGTAATGTTAAATCTAAGTTTACGACCTCGGCAGACCTCTGGATCTTGGTCAAAAATCCAAAAAACTGTGAGATTTTTTTTTTTTCAGTTTTTGTCGATTTTGACACCTAAGGTAAAAACATTTCAGTATTTTTTAAAAGTAAATTAAATTTTCTACAAATTGATACCAGAGCGGACTCTGTAGATCAAATAGTATCCGAGCTACAGCTGTTCAAAATTTTGCAAAATTTTTATTTTTCGACATTTTTATGGTAGTAGTATGGGAGTATTTCACAGATTTTTAAGTTAGAAATTAAACAGAAATTAAAATTTTAATTTTTCGACATTTTTAACAATTTCTAACTTAAAAATCTGCGAAATACTACAATACTACTACCATAAAAATGTCGAAAAATGAAAATTTTGCAAAACTGAACAGCTGTATCTCGGATACTATTTGATCTACAGAGTCCGCTCTGATACCAATTTATAGCAAATTTAATTTACTTTTAAAAAATACTAAAATATTTTTACCGAAGAAGTAGGCCTTAGGTGTCAAAATCGACAAAAACTGAAAAAAAACCAAAATCTCGAAGTTTTTTGGATTTTTGACCAAGATCTGGAGGTCTGCCGAGGTCGTAAACTTGGATTTAACATTGCTTTTTAATCCTATACAACATATTAAAAAAGCAACCATACCTGATTTAATGTCAGGTAGAATGTATAAAGTTACTGCACTAATAGTGATGATTGCTACTAAAGATGCTGGGAAATTTGTTTGCAAAATATGGCGGGGAAGGATTTATATTTATTTTAGGAATCCGGCTTTCTAAGGTCTTATGTACCACTCTCATCTTCCAGACAGAAATTTACGTCATAAAACTACCCTCAAAAATGCTTAAAGAAAGGCACGAAGAGTAAGAATTTTTGTACTTTCAGACAGCTAGGCAGCACTTGGCGTTTTAAGTTTATTTATTTTTGAGTCCAAAATTGTCTAGTAATGTCTACAAATAATATAGTCAAGCAACTGGCAATGAACGACGAGGTTTTATTGATGTGGGTGTCAGTGAATGAAGAAATACAGCGAATGAGATTGTAGACGATTCTGTAAAACAAGGTGCTAAATCGTCATTCATCGGAACGGACATATTCTGTGGGGTAGCAAAAAATTACACAACGGAGGACGTAAGAAAAGTAAAAAAACTTCGTAAGCTATTCGCAGAAAAGAGCAAAAGAGCTACTCAGTCTTATCAATTCAGAACTAAGTTTAATAACACTAATAACAGGCCTTTTCGCAGGACATTGTCAATTGAGATACCATATCAAATTTGGGCAAAGTTGAAGATGAAATGTGTCGTCTTTATATGGAAGCTACTGAAACTGCGGGATAATATACTTTGCTTACGCAAGATCCTGGTTTACCAAAAACTACAGTACTTGGGACAGGTGGTCTTGACACCTGACGAAGTGGGAAGGATGGCCCTCAGCAAAATCCCAGGATTTTTTAGAACTCTAAGTTTAGATGGGTACATATAAAGTTTACTCCTGCGTCGGTAAGCAACGACTACTGGCTGTTGGAATTCTGTATGCTGGGATTCTGCAGGATCGTTGTACGTTCGCTTCTAGAGGCCGTTGCTCTACTTATTTCATTGCTTCACGCAATGGAACAGGACTTATAGATTAAAGTGTACTCACAAAAGATCTGTTCAGGTCGACGGGAAGAGAAGCGCTTCATGCCTAGACGACCTACTCGAAATCAAATTTAATCTGTTTTAGGAATTCGCCATGTTCTGACTTTCTTCTCTCTAGATTGAATTTGAATTTGATTCATATTTGCTTATTTGGGGCTTTCAAATATTCACAATAGATGTCGCTAAGGTCCTATTTTACAAGTCACTGAACTAATATGGCTCATTGTTCACAAGTTCAATGGAAATCTACTTCTGCAGACACGTTTAGTCCATTTCACGCTTATGAGAGCTAACAATCTTGAAACCGGTCCGTGGATGACAGAGTGTATTTATCGAGGCATACATATGTTTGGTAAACAGCGAAAAAATTTTTCATAATAAGTTTTCCCCAAGAAGTGATTCCAGTATAAACTGTATGATCGTCTCCTTTACTCAGACAAATCTAGATCCCTTAGATCTAAGAGGGTCATTGAGGTGACATGAAAGGCGGTTAAAACACATTTTTTGTAACACATTTTATTGCAATAAATCGACGACTTCAGACCTCAAATATTAAATTAAAATTACCATATATAATAAACACGTATTAGTCAATTTAAGAACTAATATATTAAAATACTGTAATTTTAAAAATGATGGTTAACCAACGATTGAACAACCTACCTAGAAAGAATTTTTAAGTAAAAATAATTAAAGATTTTGGTGCAAGACTTCCTCAAATTGCAGAATATTCGCTGTAAATTATATAACTGGGCTTACCACATTGTATTTTGGTGTAATGCATATTGCATCTATTTCTGAGTGTTTTGGTGTAACAATGACATAATTGAAGATAAGGAAATGGATAGGCAATTATTTTGTGCTGAATTGTTGTAAACCAAATATACAGGGTGTCCCGACAGTAACTGCGCACAGTTTAACGAGTTAGGGACGACATGGAACTTAAATCCGAAACACGTGTAGAGTTTTAAAAAGTCATTTTAAGATATTAAAAAGTACAATTTTCTATTTTCAAAAAATTTCTTTCCAATAAGTACCAAAATGTTCAGCAAAATTAAAGAATAAATGTCTCTTTAGTTACTGAAGCTATTCAAACCAATATCCATCGAAGCTTTATATCAGTAAAATAAAATGGTACGTGAGTAAATTTAAGTACTTTTCAGTTAATTACGTAGTTTCTTATTAATATAGCTCGTAATTATATCAATATGTATATTTTAAAATTTGTTAAGTAAGTAAGTCACTGCATTTTAATTTTTTATATTTTGAAATTTAAGGATATTATTAAATGACACTGACATCTGCCTCGAATGAAATTAACAATTAATTGCACCAATTTTAATATTTATAACAAGAAAATATAAATGTCAAACTCAAATTGGAATAAGAAATTTAAAAAACTGCTTTTCAAACTTTTTTTCGTAATATAAAAACATAATTACAGAGGTTACATTCACTATTATTTCTTATTTAAATAATTTGTTTAAGAAAATTATAATTTATAATTCTTTTTAATTTCCTCATTTAACAAAATTCAATCGCTTGTTAAAATATCAATAAAGGTGCGACGAAATATCTATTCATACACTTTTATTTATGAATATATGGACTTTTATCATTTTCCATTGAATGTTGAAAAAATATATACAAAGTGATCTTTTGGCAAGGAAATTTCTATCACTTTCAGAAGTGTGTATAGTTGGTCATGAAACACCCTGTACAATGTACATGGACATATGCGATATATCGCTGGAAAGAGCTTTTTGAGTAGAGTTCATTGTATTTTTTTCTAAAATATTTCAAATAATTCGTGGCGGAGAAATATCTGTGACATTTGCCTAATTACATAGGTAATTAGACAAATAATTAGGTAATTAATTAGTCAGGTAATTAGGTAAATGTTTGTTTCATGTAGATGAAACAAAATTTGAAAAAAAAACATCGTTAGGAATGTTTGGGCAACTACAAATTTTGAGTTAAACATCTTAAACAATTTGTAAGATATCAATTTTTTGGTTTGTAAATTTCTTGGATCTTTTATATACCTACGTTAAAATTTACTAATTTCCCTACGAAACCCTCTATGTGTGACCGAAGTAAAGCTTGATTAAATTTTTCTAATAAAAACTTTCATTTTTCGGGGGATGCCACTGTTTTTAGCGCATTTCTTAATAGCAGTATTAAAATAAATAACACCCATTTTCTTCCTCGATTGACCGTAAAAAAATTAAATACACCATTCCTTTTACATTTTTAAAGTCTCTACTGATAAACCCTCTATCTACCTCCTAAATGAATTGATTTATTGTAAGGAGTGTACCTAGTTTATAGTACTATAATTATGAATTTTAGTCATGCAAGTAAACATGATCCATATCCGCTATTGGTATTTTTATAGAAGGTCATTCGTAAAATCGTGAGCGCTAAAAGGAAATCTAATAACAGTATTAATAGTTTACACCTTTAAAGTTTATACCGTTTCGTTGTCGATGCAATCATTATTATTTAGTAATAGAATTTGAAATTCCAATTAGATGAGTCTCGACATATTGATATCATGCTAAAATTTTCGGAATTTCTAATCCATAGATATTAAAGTGGAGTAATAATAGATCAGACAATGAGTCTTAGTATATTATAATAGTTACATTCCTAATGAATTTAGTTCTTTTTATAATATACAACGTCTTGGTTCACATTTAGCGAACTGAGACGTGCCATGCAACCTCTGTTGTATGGCACGTTTGTCGCTGTTGCATGTTAGGCGCGCGGCCTTTCTAAAACTCTTTCCCATCAGCTCCTCAGTGACATTAGCCCAAACTTTTAGAAGGCTTACTTTTCGCCTCTCTCCATCTTTTTTTTTGTGAGGAGGAGAAATCTTTTAAAGGCACCTAACTTGATGGTGTGCGTTGAGGTAGTGTGGGATTTCCACTCAATAAAATTCCTCCTTTTGACTCTACACCGCCAATTCCGGAACCGCTTTCGCATCACTTCAGGAAAGGTTTGTCCTAATGTTCATGCTGTATATCCCCCTTGTTAGGCGACTTGCCTTGATTGGGGGTTGGAGTTCTTGAGCTCATGCTCTTCAGTTTCTTTTACGTGAAGTATATTGTAGAGCATCACCTTCATGTTCCATTTCTCTTCCCCTTCCAGTATTTGTGGTATCAAATTTTCAATGGTGAGGGTTGTATTTAACTCCTCGTTTCATCTAATTCTTACTGGTGCTCATCTTGCGCAATGGAAGATCGTGTGCTCTGCATTATCCCTCTCCCCTCAGTACAGGCATTCATCATCTTCAGCCCTCTTTCTGACATACAGATATCCGCGAAAGCATCTATGACCTGATGGGGCTTATGTAGTGTAATACCTACTCCACGTTACCATGGGATCTGCCTATTCATGAATCTAGGTCAGTGATTAGGCTTCCAGTCCATGCTCCCTTCTGTTTTCCTTCCATTTAGTTATAAGGTTTCTTCTGGCCCCTTCCCTAGTAGCTCCATTATAGACCTCTTTCCGGTCCGCAGCTAGCAAGTCTACTGGTAGTATGCCGGCTAATACCAATGCCGCTTCCCCAGAAATCGTTCTATAGGCATTACCTGTTCTAATGGCCATCTTTCTCTGTGCATTAGCCAGTTTTTGTCTCAGCTTTGCCACCTTCATCGCGCCTTCCATACTGGCGCTGCATATATCATGATGGATTGTGTCGCAGCACACCGTGCTCGCCTCCTGTTGGCTTGTGCACCCCCCATATTTGGCATGATCCTTCCCAATGCATTCACAGTTCTTAATGTTTTTTGTGCTGTCTCTTTGATTGATGCGTTTTCCACATCCTGTACCCTCGGTGTAATGTGGCCTAATCTCCGCTTTGTGCTTGGAATAACCTCGAAACCCATAGTCTTTCGAACAACCCTCCACTCATCTCTATTTCTGTTTCAAGACTGCCTAGAACTAGGTGCTCCAACTGCTTACATGCAGCATCCAATAGGTATAGAGGTGTGTAAGAGGAAGTCACAGTCTTATCTCCCTTCCTCAGCAGAACCAATTTTCTCTCCATCTGTATTTCTCTGTACTATCAACCCATATACAATAATTAATCCTGTATTGCCTGCGGCTGATGTGGCCAAAAAATGAGAGGATTTGGGAGGATGTATAAATAATAATAACTAAATTTTGTGTCCAGCTACGTATTACCTTCGATTTAAGGTTCTCCTCAGGAACTTCTAAACTTCCTCTTTCTTGGAAAATCGAGTCTTTGGTACGATGGATGGACTGTCTATGCGATTCGTAACAAACGTTTGTTACGATTTCCATGAAGTGAGTTATAATATCTAATATTCTCTGATTATTTCCAATTTTTGAATCCTGCTTTACGTCTAGTATATTCAAATATCTGGATTGTTTCGTACTTGCGCTCACATGTAGTCAGGCTTCAATGCTAGACTTATTGTGCTACCCGCCACCGGTGGTGGCATACCCGCCGAATCTCTCATTCTTGCAATACATTTGATGTAGGAGTTCAAGAGGAGGTCCGGCAGGGTGCCATCTATACTGGCCAAATTGGACTAGAAGCTCCCCAGTGCTGATCTTATTTTTGTTAAGAGAACAGGGCAGTGACTCAAAACATGCTCAGTAGTCTCATTTTATAGTTTATATCCTCTGCTGAGGTTTTCTTACCTCAGCGTATTTGTTTTGTCCGCTAGTAGTCCTACGAACATGCGTAGAATATTCCTGGACATTTGGAGACAGTACTTGCCTAGTTCACCACTTGGTACAGCCAAAGTCATATTGCTGAAGTTTAAATGAATGGTTCACGAAAGTGAATTGAATATGAAAGCGCTCTTATAGGTTCCGGATCATACAGGGCGCTCTCAGATCCTTTGCAGGCTAGGGTGTCCACTTCCTTCGTTGCTGAGAAGTTCATGATGTCCTTTCACTCAGCAGTGCTGGACACTGTTGTTTCATGCGAGCAAATCTAAGGGCTTTCTGATTCGCAGAGTGAACGCTGAGTTTGTTCTACAATTGTTTAAGGCAAGCATATCCGTTTTGCTGTCCATAAATATTCGCGTCGTATTTCGACTAAGGTTTGCGTCCGTGGTTTCTATTATAGCTTGCATTGTTCCCACTAGTTCCGCCTGGAAGACAGTAGTGTATGTACCTACCTAGTGTGTTGGTGAGTAAAGATAACTTATTAAATAATAAGATACCTTAAAATTTCAAAGTTGCTGCTGCACTTATATTCAATGTCGATAATGTAAGAGTATGTAAAGTGTTAGATTCTGGCTTATACAGTTCTCAAATGGTTCGCGAGATGGTGTTCAAACGGAAGGTCGAGGGAGAAGTTAGCAAATTGGATACAGTCAAAATTGCTATACAGTTGTGTTGATGACATTTTGCAAACAGAAACAAAAATATTGTGTGATCAAGTTGAACTGATGATTGGTCATTGGTGGATTGTGGTGTGGTGAATTGTTCAACTTCAGTCGCAGAGCGAGGAATCTCTTAGAAATACAAAATAAATTAATTAATTTATTATTATTAAAATGCGGGCAGATCTGAAGATACATAGTATTGAAGCCTATCGGGCCATGTGCATTCGCGAAATTTAGGATCCCCCTAGAAGAGACCAGTGCTTTTCACGAAGGAGAGTAGTCCTTTCCAGGATAGATCCCGTATTTATTCCGGCTGTTTGTCCTAGTGGTGGACAATCGCATAGAATATGAGTGATGCTTCCATCCTCCACTCCACACATCTGGCCAGTAGGATCATCGTTCATCCGCATCGTATGCAGATGCTTGTTCAGAAGACAGTGTCCTGTTACCAGGCCTACCATCCATCTCTGCAATACTTAAGTAAATATGGCCTAATGGCTGTCAGATTAAATTCTAAATTTCATCTAAGGCGGTATAGTAAAACCATTGGTGCTACAGTATTGCCACATCTCACACTGTCAAGATTTTTTCTACTATGATCAAGTTTGTGTGGAGTATAGAGGAACTTGATGACACTCCACTTGTAGCATTTAGGTTAGAAAGCAAAGAGTCCAGGATTTCGACTGTCGTCACCAGAGGAGCCACCGACGATTACATGGGTGGTATCGAAACAGATATTGTTGATGATGTGTATACATCGCCATTTATACGTAACATATAATCATTTTGAAGTAACTTCTACTGTTCTTAGATATGAAGTAAAAAAAAAAGTGCTGAAGTTTTTTAAAAGTGATTCTGTAAAACAAATATTAACAAATCAAAAACATAAGTATTTATGAGCTATGTAATTAATTTGTTAGTTATCAAGCATTTGGTCTCTCTATTCAAAGTCACATCAGGACTCACAAAAAAGAACACACCAAATATGTTACTGTTCTTAAATACACCATTAATTAAACAGTTGTAACTCATCTAAATCAATAGTATCTTAATAGCATACCCGAATTATCTTGTTCCTTACAAAATTCAATGTAGGTTTACCATATGCTTGATTTTAAGCAAACTGTTTAGATTTCGTGGAATCGAAGAGCACATGTTACATGATTAATTTTCCCTGCCTGTACACGCCATTCCTTAGAAGCATGTGGTTAATGTTAAGATTATATATAAATTAATTATATCAAATTTTAATTGTCCAATTAAGTTTATTAGATCAGATTAACAGCAATGTAACAGAATTATTTACTTACAATGTATTTGGTACGAAGATTCATAACAGAGATTGATTTATTGTATCATAACAGAGATTGATTTATTGTATCAGCCATACAGAAAACATGGAAGTGTATTATTAGTCTGTTAATTCGAAGTTTACAATGTAATGATTTCGGATTCCTGATTTGATAAAAATTAGGTTAAAAGCTATTACATAGGACTACATTTTCAATTTATGTATTTACGGTTTGTTTGGTTGGTCAATTATAGTGCGAGAGGCATGGTGCGGTGAATTTTTTCCCTAGTCGCATTGGAGTACTGCTTTGAGATGTACAATTGATACATTAAGGTGTACAATGATAGTAGGTAATCTACCGCTAGCTAGGATGCATTTTAAAGGCAGGGAAAAAGATTTATAAAAGATAGACAAAAACGAAAAATAGATTCTTACGTAAAACTTTCTGAAATTGCGAAATTGAAGAAAACAACATATTTTTGGCTGTGAAAAATATTAAACCAAATATTTTTTTTATTTCTCACTCGGTATCTCGTGCGCTAGTAGAGAAATTGTTCTCAAATTTTATGAATGTGTTCCTGTGATATTCTTCTTGTTTACTGTGTGAAGCAAAATTATGTTAAGAGACCGTTTTTTTTTTCAATAAAAGATATAAACCAGTCAGGGTGGACCAAATTAGACAGGATTTGAGGTTGTATCTAAAACTATGGCAGATAGACAAAAACCAATATAGGTGTCCTGAGCTCGATTTTCGAGAAACAAAGAATGGCGCCGCAAATCGCGATCGCCTATATTTTTCGACTACAGAGCTACAGAGCGTTTTTGGAAAATTGGCATTTCTGGATAACCTCTATATCTCAATTACCAATTGTCGAATCGAAAATCGAGTAACACATTCTTAAGACACGTCTTTTATTAGAATCTGTTGCTGTTAAGAAGAAAATTATGCATGCTTCAGTTTTCGAGATATAGACATAACTTTTGTTATTTAAATGGAACACCCTGTAAATTATTTAATTATTCGATCGCAACTTAAATTAACGATACCTATATCGTATATCATATTTACCTCTAGAAAAAGTGGTTAATTTTCAAAAAATGTAATATATTTGTGAGTAGGCCATGGAAAATAATTAACAACAACAACACTTCTTATAATATAAAATAATTTTGGCAAAAATAGAAAAAACTAAACTACAATAAATGTTCGAATTGTCTTCCATTGACTTCTAAGCATATATATTGCACTTCTAATATTTATTGAGAAGGCCATGGTAAAAAAAAGGGAAATCGAAATAATCGTAAATGTCAAAAACTAATTTGTGAGTGAGTTAATTGTGAGTGAGCATTGTTAAAAATGGTTCAATTTAGTAATGGTGAAAAATATGATATGATTAGGTGTTTTATAGAATGCGTAGAAGATTCAAATTCAGCTTCGGAGCTTTATTTTAATAGGCATGCTATAGACGGCAAAACTGTGTGCCAAAAGTGTCGTCTAAACAATATTTTTAGATATCCAGAAAAGAGACAGCCAGACATAAAAATATTCAAAAGACTACAGCAAAATTTATTGTGAAACCTCGAGCAAAAATATATAATAAAGCAGGTAGAGAAGCTGTAAAAAATATTGTTTTATAGTCTGTTTTTAAACCAGGAGGACTAAATATAGAAGTTCCACTCACACCATAAAAGTAACCAGAAAATACACTAGAACCTTTTTTGGCGTTTTTAGCAATTAACAATACACCACTATAGTATATTGGTGTGCATTTTATTACATTACATAATACATCGATCTCTATTTGACCTTTGTGTATTTTATAACGGGGTTTACTTCGTTTAGGTAGCAGGTTTGGAGATTATGCTAGGGTTCATCATTCGTACCGAAAATTGAATGTACGAAAATATACGAAAAATAGGATATAAAATAGAAATAGAAATCTAGAAATATAAAATATACGAAAATTGAATAGTAGTTGACATATATGTCAAAATTTACAATTATTGCCTTGTGTAAAACTGGCGAAGGCATATCCAATCACAGATGTATGATTTAGTGCGGTAAATTTGAAATGGTTCTCCTGGTTTAAAAACAGACTGTAAGAGAAAATCCTAATATATCGTTTCGCGAAATACAGGAAAATTTAGGAATCCCAAAAACAACTGCTTAAAAGAATAAATTGAAACCCTACAAAATTAGGATTAGTCACCATTATACCAAACGACTTTCGAAGGCGTCTCGATTTTTGCCAGCGGTTTTTGCGTCAGTGCAATGGAGTGCCAGGATTTGAGGGAACAATTATATGGACAGACGAGGCCCTTATAAGCAGTGCCAGAATTTTAATCGGCATAATAACCACCATTGGGCTGATGAAAATCCGCAAGTAACCGCTACAGTTAATCGCCAAGAACGATTTGGATTTGGTTTATTGTGTGTTTTTATTGGATACAAAATAATAGGTCCTCATTTCTTTCAGAGTAATTTGAATACCGAAAATTTTATTAATATTCTACGACAAGAAATAGAGCTCTTTGAAGACAATATGCCTGTAAGACAATTTCAAAGATTAATTTACCAACACGATGGCATCCCAGATCATACGTCAAATGAAACACAAAATTATTTAAATGCTCAATTTGGGAGTGATGTATATCACTCAGCACTAATTTATCAATGTCTAGTTAGCTAAATTGATAACTAACAATTAATTTAACAAACTGGACATTAATAAACAACAAAGTAGTTTAGATATTGTTTAATTTTTAGGAAATGATGGTTCTATTTTGTGGCCAGCCGACTTTTGGCTTTGGGGGTCAATTAAAAAATATTATATACAGAGAACGTTCTAATAACATAGAAGAAATGGAAAACAAAACATTAGCTGCGTTTCGGAAAATAACTCCTGTCATACATATAAGACTAGAACCCCCTTTTTGTTTTCCGCATGTCGTAGTAAATCACCCTGTATAATATAAAGATTCTAGTACATTATAAGAATGAATGCACTATTTTTGGCGAATAACTTGGCGGGCGCGAAATTCTATAAAAATATTAATATTTTGTAGTTTTGTTAAATTATTTTAACATAAGATTATTGAAACTATCAAAGTTATAATTACTTTCATTATGCGTAATAGTTATATGAGCATATAAATTAGATGCTGCAAATATATCATATTTATATAATGGTTAAAAATTCTTCTAAGCAATAGTTTGATTGACATAAAAGAGAAAATTGGCAAAATTTATCATACAATGATTATTATATTTCAGTTCATGAACTATCATTTCTACACAGGTATCTTTTATCTCCTTAGCTCCTTACCTTAAAATTTGGAGTTGACTGGGATGAGTTTCCCATTTCCCTTAGAGTCCCCGCATAAAAGCACATCTTAATATTGATAGTGCAAATATACATTTTTGCTTTTATTCGTAAAAAGTAATTAGTAGTATAGTCATATTTGGAGACGGCTCTTCCACGGGAGAAATAAAATAAAATTCTACGCTACGTTTCTAACCCCGAAAATGTCTCCTTATAAACATATGCATTAAAGGTCAAGTTCCAGTGAGCTTGGCAGGCATCTAAAGGGGTTGTATAATTATATGACGTCACACTAATGCGGTCCATTGTCTAAGCTACATTCCTAATATTATTTTCCACCATAGCTTCTTAATCAATTATCTAACAGAGTGGCCACTAAAGATATAACAGGTTTCTTCATTGACGGTTGAGTTGACATGCCGAATATTATTGTCTTCCACCACATTTTTCTTTAATTATTTTTTTAGGTTGTCTGCTCTGCGTATTTTTTACTAAAAGTATAGCACATTTCTTCCTTGATAATTGTATTAACTACGTGCCAAGTGTTATTACCCTTCGTTATTTTTTCTTTAATTATTGTTTAGGATATCTACCCTACAAATTTTCCACTATAAGTATATCCCTTTTCTCCGTCAAATAGTTTTGTAGATATAGCGCCAACAGACAGACCAACAGACAGATAGACAAACATACAGACTGGCGGAATTGAAAGATCTTAATTTTCATAATCTATATAGTCTGAAACGCAAAAATTGGGGAAAAATCTCGGAGAGTGATTATTTCACGAATACGGCAAGTGGGAGAGTAAAAAGAGTAGAAGTGATTTTTATCATATTTATCTTTTTTGTATTCCAATCGTGGTGCGTTAGTGCCTGTAGTTGTTAATACCGCATTTAACACTGTTTTATCAGTTCCAAAAATGTTCACCTCCCCTCGGTTGCTTCGAAGTAGTAATCATTCCATTGCCCCAGAAATGACGAACCATGTTTGCTTATTCCTTAACCATGACTCATCTTTATAAAATTATTTTGAAATTTATATAGTTTATGTTATTATGTCCAATTTAAAAATTACTAGATTTTGCATTGCCGTTGAAGAGATTTTTACTGTAGGTTCGTTTCTTCATCGTCTCTTGAAGTCACTGAATAATAAATAAAATGATTTAAAAGACCATAAATATTAGAAAGTCATTTTTTCTCTGACAGTCATTTAGACATAAACATTTTGAAATCTTATTGCAATACTATTTTTCAACAATTAGAGCAATGACGCCATATATTTTGCGTGGTATCGCGCCGCCGGCGCCGCGCCGTCTAGAATAGGTTTAGTAAAGGTTCGTTTCTTCATCGCCTATTGAAGTCT
Source organism: Rutpela maculata (assembly GCA_936432065.2). NCBI lineage: Eukaryota > Metazoa > Arthropoda > Insecta > Coleoptera > Cerambycidae > Rutpela > Rutpela maculata. Next base: position 53,617,797 of record OW386289.2, on the reverse strand, counting down.
CCACACTAACTCAAACGCACATATAGAACATCTTATGTATTTTAAACCTTATATATCTGGCGGTAAAAATACACCGAGATTATAAAAATATGACTTTTAGGAAACAATATTTTAATCTCGATTTCCGCAGTCTGACGCTCATATGTAAGTCAAAAGTACTACACATGCACTACCGGCGGTCATAACGACCAGTTGCATGGGTGACCCCGTATTACACCTTGCCGCGGGTTACCGTGTTAATGTGTAAGAATTAATTATAGACAATTGCGATTTCCGCAAATATAGACAACTTTAGCAGGTGAAACTGTACGATAAATTATATAGTTACCGGTAGGTTTATGCGTGATATATTAGCCAGTGGTGAAAAAATCAACCACCTGTTTTAGCAGACATGCTATGTTAATTGTACCTTTGAATTAGTTGGTATCTAGTCAACATATATACAACTTTTATTAGTACTGTTAGGATTTCGTTTATGAGGTATGCCACAGGTGTAAAGTGTTTTTGTAAAAATGTTTTTAAATAATAACAAATTATGAACATTAAAACAAAATGCCTTTCTTTGGGAAACTGTATCTGTCTGGTATTTTTGTTACAACGATACGTCAAAGGATCGTCCTATAACTTGAAAGCAACATCACAGACAGTAAACTGACGTCATTTTGTCGTCACTTTTTGGTGAAATGATACGTCACTTTGACCTCCGAAAAGTTATCACACTGACGTAAAAATAAAGTAATTATATCACAACCCTGAAGCGTCATTCTCTGACGTTGACATGATGTAGCGATGTTTATCTTACCATACGCAAGATATTTTTGGCTAATTGAAATAAATGTATGTTCAAGAAATGAAATAACCCAATTTCTTGCTAAATGAACATGAATCTTAATTTCTAAAAGAAACTACGTGGTAATGCATAAAATCATCTAACATGAAAAAGCGAGTGAAAAAGTGACTTTATAAGTACGTCAAATTGACGCGACAACTGACATCAAAAAGAGAACGTTATATTGACGTTATTTATTCGTCGTGCGACGTCTTTGACCAAAAATAACCTAACAACGACATCAATAATGTCAATATGACGGCAGTCTATTGCCTAGAAATATGTGTTAGTGCCAGAAATCGGGATAGTAACTGCCAAGTGAAAACAATAAATTAAGTTCGCAGGATAAATGGAATGCAGCTTGTTAAATAGTGAGGATATTTTGTCTTTCCAATCAAAGAAAGTTTGTACTTAGTTTCTTTAGTTCCTTAGAAAAATAATTAACATCTTATTAAATTACAAAAAGTTACTGGTCACTTGAAGCTGCTATGGCATTTGGCAATAAAAACCAATAATAGACGTGGATTTTCATTTATTCTGGGAAGATTTTCTAACAATGCTCTAAGAAAGGAAACAGATTATGTTTCTGCAACGGCAGCAAAATACGATATTTCTACATTTCAATTTTATATTTTATATTCATAACGTTTGTCAAAATATGTTCCTTTGACGTAAAAGTCACAGGCGTATAGGTTATTTTCCAATAATATGCTGGATGAGAGTATTATTTTTATAGGTTCTACCGATATTATTTTTGCAAAAGGACACAAATGTAGCAGAAAATACCAGAAGGAAAAAACAGAAAAAAAAATCATATTTTAAACAGAAGCGAACAAGACATAGTAGAAGGGAATATAGAATAGAACAGAACAGAGTACAATAAAGCAGATTAAAATAATTTGATTTGTGCCATAAAGCCATTTGAAGAAATATAAAGTAGAAAATAATCGACCCTCCTTGCCAAAAGTCATTTAAATAATTAAAGAATTTTTTAATATGAAAAACAAGTAATATTTTCTGGACAATGCTATGCACACCGTACACCTCAATTCCAAAAGTGTGAGAAATATTCATCTGAATTGACTAAATCACCTTATTGTGATAAAAAACATCAAACTGGGTGATTAGGGATTTCTTTTGCAATTAAAACCAAAACAGATAAAATCCACTACCTTAATTGATGGGGATGGATGTAAGAGTATTCAGAAGTAATCACATTATAATAGCCATTTAACGAGGAGCTTTGGTTTTTTAAAAAATGAATAAATAACCGTATATTAGATATTGTAACTTACACCGTTCTTATGGGGTGGTGAATGGTGACGAAAACGAAGGGGAGGGAGGAGAGTGGTGAATTCAGAATTTTTGTTCTTTTTCTACTTACCTAACGAAACTGAGTGTTTTGACAGAATTTCCTGCACTAAAGAATAACTTTTTGTTGCAAGTTCTAATATAAATTTCATTGCCACCCCCAAATGTTTTTTACTGTCTTCCCGATGTTGTTTTTTGACATTGTTCTTTAGTCAAAGAAATCATTTTAATTGGTTTTTCTTTTGGAAACAATTTGGACAATAGGAAACAGTTAACGATCATTTCTTACCTCAAAATGGATATGATATTGACAGTGACCTGAATTTTAATAAATATTACGATTTCATGTAATAAAATTTTAGGTATTGTTATTATAATACAAAATATTTATATATTCATTATTTATGCAAATTATTTTCAGTATTTATTAGATTGAATAGCGTTTCCTTCAGATTTTTGTATATATTTCCATTGTATTCCAGTAATTGGTTTTTTAAAAATGTTGGATGATACTGTTTAAATAAATGAAATAAGAATAATGCATTGTAATGCCACTTGTTATATTAAACCACAAACAATTATTATTCAATATGTTAAACAGAGAGTTTCAAAAAATAATGTAAAGTAGGACTAACGGTAGCCATTATCTAAAAAATTAATAGTGGATTTTAGTCACGCTAAGCGCAGCACAGTTTTTGTTTTTCTTAATTTGGCACGAGGAATTTGGTTATTTTGCTTTTTCAAGTCGCCGCTTTCGAGCTGAACTGTCGAAGGTTTTTTTAAAGAAAAATACACCGGCGGTTAATTTCTCTTGAATGAATAAGATACATTAGTATATATGGGTTATTCTCTGGATACGTAATTTATGATAATTATATAAATTGTATACAAGTTTATAAATCATCGTTCTTACAAGTAAAGAATTGATTCATTTCTTTAAATGCTGCCTCGCAAAAATCGTAACACCTGGAATGCGTGATAATTTATTTAATAGCGGGCTCATAGATCATCTTGCTCTCCTTTGTTTGTATCTTAAAAATATATTAAGACAATTAATTATCGAGTTTTTGTAATCAAACGGATGGATTATTTTCAGTTCTGTTTTCGTGTTTAATAATCTAAAATGCAAAAACATGCCTCTATTAACAATATGATGCAATACAATTTATTTCACTTTACATACATTATATACAATGGGCTGATTTAGCATTTTTTTATTCATATTTCGAAAGTACACCGTGTAGTTAGTAAATGTGCAAAATATTAGATTTTTTTTCAAATCCTCCCTCAAATTAATAATGAAAATAGAGCACGTAAAAATGCAATGTGACATCACACCACTCGGGGTTATATAAATATTGTATAGTTCCAAACTGCATAAGTACATATTCATGTACTGGTCTACTCCCAATAAAATATTTATTCCATTACCAAGTGATGAAAGTATTAATAATTTGTGGCAGCAAGTTATGCTCAGGGAGATATTTGTTAGTAATAAAGGGACGAAGTATTGTTGTGAGGATCATTTTAACGTAAGTCTAGTGTAATAGGTTATTATTAAGAATTGTACAGTAATAAGCTTGAAGAGGATATTTAAAATTATACGTATTATAAAATACCTTTTATTTGCACATAACCAACCGCGTTATCGTTGTCTGGCTGACATAAAAGTCAGATAATTCGGTAGACTTTATTAAAGTAGATATGTATCTAGTTAACCTACCTCTGCAATTTGACACCTCTCATTTCAGCACTTATGTAATCTTTATTATTATTAAAATATTGCATAACCATAAAAATGTGTACACACGGCAAAATGTTGGACTCAGCCTTAACGACTATTTTCTAGAGAAAACATATTTTTAAGTAAACATATACATAAAATAGAGGGCTATTTTAGAGCTTACCTGACAGTAGTAATCTGGGTCCCAGACTATAGTTCAGTGTTCAATAATAGGTCTCCGAGATAACTTTGTTGGAAATGATAGAAAATGATCCCCACATTAAGAATATCTTGATTGTTTTTTCGAAAATAGGTAGGTTTTCAAAAAATATTTAACAGTCTCTTTAATTTCGTGTTTTCTTTTTTTGGCTTTCGCTGCCAATATCTCGCAACCAGTGCGAGATACGTTAAAATTTCAAGAGAACATTTGAAGCCCATGAAATTTTCTAAAAGTAAATGGGAAGTCACTTTTCAACAGCTATTCAGTTTAATGAAAACTGCGCTCGAAGTTACGGCTTTGGAGTTGTCAGCGCTCGGCGCCTGGTGATCTGTAGAACTCACTACCGAGCGTCAATTCGGCGCGACACCAATTTATTTTTAAAGTAATAGGTCAAGGTTGCACTACCTCAGATCATTAACGACGCTCTCTCAGGACGTGATTTCATTTATTTACTGATAACAAGGGGAAGTTTTGCAATTTTTGCATGAAAAAAATCCCTATCGAAGATTTCTCTCCGACGGGATTTTTTGACGTGATTTGTATCTGTTAATACAGTAATAATGGGTTTAACGCCTCAGAATTTTTGCGATTTTTGCATTAAAAAATTCCCTATCGAAGATTTCTCTCCGACGCGACGGGATTAAAATTTCATGTGATTGGTATCTGTTTACCTACTAATAACGGATTCTACACTTAATGATTTCTGAAAATATCACCTAAAAAAATCCCTATCAAGCTCCCATAAGGTGACCACAACAATCTCACGCGACTTTTTGAAAATCTACAAATTCCGTGTTATAGAGTCAAGCGAATTTTGTTTAAATTCTTTATCAAAACAGTTCACTACTAGGAGTAATTTCTGGCGTTTTAAAAAAGAATTGGCTTTCTCGTATTGCAATTTTTGCAAATTCATTGCAAAATTTAAAAAATCTATTCAGTACTTTAATTTTCATAAATAGTATAATAGTAATTTATGCAACAAGTACATAATAATAATAATAATAATAATAATAATAAATGGCATTTATTTTACTTTACGTGTAACGGTTTGTTGTCGGGTAGCTGGTTTGGAGATTAATCAGGATCCAGATTAGTTAATAAGACAGCCCAATAAAAATATAAACAATTTATTTACTTTTCCAAACAGGTAATTTGTGGCAGTGTTCCATAACATACAGGAACAGGTTATATGTCCGCATATTTTACGGTTCTTAGGACAAAATTTTCTATTATCTGAGAGAGAAAGAGAGAGAGAGAGTGTGTAACGATTGCGATGCGAGGTTTGTTGTTGCTACGGGAGTGGCATTGGGCGTCGGGTGAATATCGTCGACTCAAGAAGTTTCCCAGTTTAACACGCTGTAGGAGGTCTCCAGGTCAGGCTCATTCGCTCTGGTTTTGGCGGCGAAACGGCGCCGGGGAATGACTAACGACTCGAGAGTTCAACACGTTGTAGGATTCCCAGTGTCAGATTGCATTCGTTCCGTCGTGTTTGCGTCGGGAGATGTACAAAACTGTAATATGTCCAGCTCAGCACGCTGTAGACAGATTGTCGGAGTTGTTCACACTCTGACTTATGTTGATTTGCGGCCGGGCTTTTATATCCGAGAATCCTCGCTTACTGGTGACGTGGAACTGCGTATAGTTTAGTGTAGTGTTCAAATCCATGCCTCTAGACGGGAGATGGGTAGGTTTGCGAGCCGTGTGCACATTGGTGTCGGGTGTAAATCCGGAATCTTAGTAATGGAGCAGGAATTTAAAGAATGCTTCATTACATACGTTTAGCAAAGCTATTCTTCCACTCAGCCAAGCATAATGCAGATAATACAATGAAGTAATAATAATAATAAAGTGGTACTTTTTTCCACTAATGGGAAGTTCGACGCACGAGCAATTCCATGACTAAAAAAATAGGCACTTTCAGGCAGTTTCATACAATATTTATTCTACGAATGTCCTTAATTTTCATATTTCATAAATAAAGAGCCGGGGCGAGCGTAGAGGTGACTTCAATGTGAATGTCAGTCGATATTCCGTTGAAGCAACGTCGAGCGCGGTTAGTACTTGGATGGGTGACCCATCTTGGGAAATACAGCGTTCTCGTCCCACCTTCTAGCGGCTTGTATATCAGTGTATACGCGGAAGCTACGTAATTTCGGACGAGGATTACGTAGTGGATATACCATCCTTCGGAGGGGATGTAAAGCAGGCGGTTCCTTGTCTATTAAATGTTAGGCAAGTAAAAGATCCCTACTCTTCTTAAGGGAAGAGGTTCGGCAAAATTTCCAGGTTTGGGGTAGCTCATCTCCTGACGTCAGTGATAGGCCCTGGTAGCGGAAATAGGCCGACGTTAAATAAATAGATAAAAAAAAATAGATAAAGAGCCTGGGGGTAAGCAAGGGATAGCGGCCCGAAAGGAAAATGACTAACACATTTTTTTCTGTAAGACGGGCCTCACTTTCCTATTAAAATCCCAGCCGTTACGATCGTCCGGATTTATTCTAATCAGCCCATGTAATGCTAGAAAAATCTAAATTCCGTCGCAAATACTAAATTATGTGATTTAAGAGCAAATAAATTTCATCAAAATGGTTTTCGGGACAAAATGAAATTTTTTCAAGTTTATCTATATTGGTACCGTGGTACCATTTATAAATAGGCAATTTATTAACATGCCTTACTAAGATGTGCGATAAATACAATCAAAATTACAGCTAAGGGAAAATACGAATATGTTTTCGTATTTTCCCTTAGCTGTAATTTCGATGTCACTTCGACGAATGGTCCCGTCGTGTGGCCTCCTAGGTCACCTGATTTGACTCCCATAGATTTTTTGTTTGGGGTCATTTAAAAAATATTGTCTACGCAACCGCTGTTACAACCCGTGAAAACCTGGAGCTACGAGAAAGAGTGAAAAAAATTGCGTTTTGTCCCAAAAACCATTTTGATTAAATTTACTTGCTCATAAATCACATAATTTAGTATTTTCGATGGGATTTCAATTTTTTTAGGATTACAAATGCCAATTAGAAAAAATTGGAACAGCCATGGCACACTTAAATGGAAGAGTGGTGAAAACCGGAAATGAATAAAAAATTATTTACATGTCAAAAAGTGACTTTTATTAAGTATATAGGAAGTTCTAAATTTCAATCGTTTGTCTTTAAACCTAAAGGAAATATGGGGGTGTACCATGACTATGTCACTTTAAAAGTCCCATTATTTGGTTTTTCGCCTATGTCTCGAAAACTATGCGTCGTATGGAAAAAGGTAATCTATGCAAAATTAAACATAATTAAATTTCCTACAAGAATGTTTATATTCTATTCTATATGTTCATCTCCAAACTAGTCCAAACAAAGTTGCGAAGTCAAATTTTCTGTTCCTAACATTTCCCTCTACACCCTTTTTTGTGCATTGTTGCCTGGAATGTCATAGTCTTTTGATGAAATACGTCATTTCGTGAAAAGTCTAGGAAGTACATGAATTGCCGGCATATCGTGCAAATTCTTGAGGTTGCACAATCCACCTAGGCATTTCGTGAAACGCCGTGGTCGTTTCGGCACTTGACGTTTAAAGTCATTCTACACGATCCGCCGAAAATTAGACCGGCAGATTGTGTTCTATTAGTTGCTGATAATTTGTTTTGTTTATTATGAAAAGTAAGAGTGAAAAAGACTTGTTCAATGATCATTACAAAGAGTACTATAAAGCAAAGCCGAATAAATGACCGTATGTCATCAGAAAATTAAACGAGGTGTGAAAAATGTTTAATTAATTTTGAGGTTAGGTTAGGTTAAGATGTTATATTCGTAATTCATAATTTCGTTAACAATCTAAAACCAGAAACGTACCAAATAAATCTGAACCTAACCTTTGTAATGATTACTGAACAAGTCTTTTTCACTCTTAATTTCCGTAATAAACGAAACAAACGGCTCATCATGGCTTCCGAGTAAATAAATTGACCGAAACGGCAAAACTAACCTAACTTCAAACACACAACACAACAGAATCTACCGGATAACAGTCACTTCATGAACAGTCAACATCTAATTTGCGGCAGATCGTGTAGAACGAGTTTAAACATCATATGCCCAGACGACCACGGCGTTTCACGAAATACCTAGGCAGATTGTGCAATCTCAAGAATTTACATGATATATCTGCAGTTCATGTACTGCCTAGGCTTTTCACGAAATGACGTATTTCATTAAAAGGCTACAATACATATATCATCGACAATATGTTGTATGTCCTCTTAATCAGCCTCATGGTGGTTCTTTTCTAGAAAACCCGCTATAAAAATGTGCCTGTTGAACACTTTTCTGGTTTCTATCATTATTATAAATGACAGTTTTATTAAAAAAAAAATAAACAATTTGTGCTGCCTTATAGGACTACTTTTAGAAAGTGGCGTTTCTATACCTTTACTGTATCATCTTCAAACCTCTACAAGACATCTCACAATATTATCAGCGACATTATCACAAATAAAATGGTAAATATACATTAACAAATACTTAATTGTACAAAAAGTTAAGTATAAAATGGATTAGATAATTGTTTTACACGGGCGTAATAGGATTACCAACTTTCTTATGTTATTCCTCTAATTAAGCATTAAAAATTAGCTAACATGTTTAGATTCGGTGAGTTTGCGGGCAAACGCACAGCCTGTTATAATTTATTGCCTAAATCTTGTTTACGTTAATCAAATATTGATTGACAGACCTGAATCAGCAACCAAGAAATTAATTGTAACGTCTCTCCAACCGAACTGAAGTATCCCAATCGTCATAGTTGACTGACTATAGGTAGACTACGCTTCATTAGCATACACTTTCTTGCGTGTTTTAGGATTACTTATTACTCATTTTTTATAAGGTGTAATGTTTCTTTAGACATCATCGCCCGTTATCTATAAATAAAGCAAGTCCACTGAACTCTTTCAAGCTGTCTTTATATATTTATTTATATTTAACTCTTTAATTTTCATTAGTATGGGCAAAATAAATCATATTTTAGCGAACGTTTAGAAAGGATATGTATAAAATATTTTTATAATTGTCACTGAACTTATGTATAATTATAAGTTTGAACTGACAATTATATAAACCTATAAGTATAAACTTGCAGTTTTCGTAATCGTCAGTTTAAACCAGAGTGGATAAAAACGTGATTTAAAAAAAATCAAAAATCCCTGATTTATTTAAAAATATATATTTTTTGATTTTTTAAATAAAAATGTTTATTATTTGACTTCTTAACTTTCTGTATTGTATTTTCTTAATAAATAATAAAATAATCTCTCTACATAATTATGTTAAAACTGAAAGTTGGCTTAAAAGCTGTTTCTACTAGACTCCGCAAGTCTAGAAGCTGATTGCGAGCTTGTTGGAACTCGTTGAAATTTGCAAATCGTGGTCGACTATATAATAAAAGGAGAGGGTTTTCAACTTCATTTAAAATTTAGTTTTGACTGAACGTTAACACGCGACGTATACTAAAAATGAATGTCTAGTCGAGGCAGAAAAGAAGATAGTGCTTGGCAACATTTTGTAAAAAAAAAAAGTTATGGCAAACTTGGATGTTGTGCAATATGTAAAAAATCCAACAAGGAAATTCAGAGGCTTGTCGACAGGCTCAAAAACTACTGGGAAACCTGTAAAAATTAGTCAAGTGAAAGTGAAAAATTAATAGTCCCAAGCCAGTACAAGCCAAAGTGAAAATTCTCAACTAACAGCAAGCGGGAATTTGAGTGGTAGTAGTTGCAGTAAAAATGTTTAAGCTCCTTTGTTTTAAGAACATGTCAAGACAAAAAAAAGAATGATGAAAGAATTATAGTTATGTGCCTGAGCTTGCAACAAATTTTCCTTTTAAGTTCATTGAACATAGAGAAATTCGGGAAACGATTGACATGTTAAGACCAGGGTATGGCCCGAATTCTAGGTTTCAGTTACCATCAACACTTTTAAATAAAATATTTGAAGTGGAGAAATCAAAGTACTTTGAAAATTTATCAGGTCAATCAGTTTGTATCTCTCTTGATGGCTGGTCAAATGTTCATAATGAACTGATAATATGTGCAGTTTTGATACTAGAAAATGGAAACTGTTTTCTTCTGGAAAGTATACTCTGGTGATTATCTTGCAAGCTTAGGCATTGATTTAATAAATAAGTACAAAAATAAGTATAACTGCAAAGTTAATAACCTGGTCACAGATAATGCGGTAAACATAAACAATATGAGTGAAAAACTTGCCGAGGCCTTGGATTGCCTCATAACATACGAGTATTCTGTCCATATAGCGAATTTGCCTCCCAAAGATTTCAAAGTTACAAAACTAAAATCACACAGTTCAAATTGTAAAATATTTTCACAATACACACTTGCCAAATGCTTGGTACAAAGAAATAGGGGTCAAGAAACTAACATTACCACAATATGTTAAATGGAACACAGTTTCTGACTACCTTGAGGTTTATGTCACTGAATGGCCCAAGTTGTTGCAAATCTGTGAAGAACACAAAGATGAAATTGATCCACTGATTTTTGAAAAAGTGTCGAATATTCAAATTAAAGAATGGCTGAAGACTTTTTAAAATTTCTCAAACCAATTTCTGTAACACTTGACAGAATTCAGCAGAAAGGTGCAAGTTGGTTTCTTGCAGTTGAGGAATGGAAAAAATTGAGTACCATTTTTCATAGTTTTGAAGATCAGGACAGAAATTTAAAGCAATATCAGATATTTGAAAGGAGATATGATCAAGGATGCTTTAGATATAGTTCCTCAATATTTTTCTGTTAATAATTAAGTTGGAAGCGAAATCCGATCCACTCCAAGAAACGATGTTTTCAGAAGAAATATTACTGTAGACTGCAACTAGAAATGTTAACGTAGTGCAGTGGTGTAAATCTCAAAAAGATATTCCACAAATTAATAAAGTACTGGATCTGATAATTCCCTTTCTGTGCCGTTGCTTCTTCTGCAGACATGAAAGAATGTTTTCTTCATTTAGATATTAGGAATAGGTTGGGTATTGAGCAATAGAAAAGCATCTAAATTAGTATTTCTCTTTAAACGTTACAATACTTAAAATGCCTTGTTTTGTACTGTTTTGAGAAATATATATTTTTATTTTTATCTTCATATGTCTATTAAGTTAATGTTTTAAGCCTTTAAATCAAAGGCTTTTTAAAATTTTATTTTTGCAAATACAAATTTGTATCAACAAATTTGAGAAAAAAGAACATCACGATTTTTTAAAATAAAAATCGCTTAATTAAAATCATGATTTTAAGAGTGTTTTAATCAAATTTAATCAAAAAAATTGACAATCATAAAAATATTTTCTTTGTTAACATTTTTTTAATTGCCGCTTACTTATAATTACGTATAATTAGACTTACCATTCTGTATAATTGTCAGTTTAGTCTTGCAACTTTTATGATGAATAATTTATTGCAATAAATACGTTTTAATTTCTTTATTTCAATTTTCAGGTGAGTGATATGCCAGCTATACGTATACTATACGAATGGGGTAAGGACAGGGTAAGTGCTTTAAGGATTTTAAAATGTTAATGTTATAAATAAATGGGATTACTTGAGTTTTAAAGCGAATTATAAACAAAGGGTCACGAATTATCTATAGAGTACGGTCTATTAGTGCCTGGAAGTTCCATATCTGGCTTATTATAAGAAATATAAAATATAAAAAAAATGTTTTACACACGTTATATCGAGAGGTCAACCGCACCCAAAACTTTGTACACCAGATTTCCTCTTTAACGAAGATTACACAGATTTCCTTCAGATTTCCTCTTTGATAAAAAATTTTTTGAAAAAAAAACTTTTGAAAAGCGGGTGGAAGAAATCTTAAAAAAAAAAATTTCCTCGGATTTCCTCAGATTTCCTCGGATTTCCTTCTGAGTGTACACCAGATTTCCTTCAAGATTTGCCCCTCGTGTTATATAATCGCAAGTTTAAACTTACAATTCTGTATAATTTTCGGTTTAAATTGGCAAATAAACATAATTATTGTAAGCTTAAAGTTGCAATTATACATATTTATAAGTTTAAACTGACAGTAACTATAAAATATAATATATTTTCTACGCTTTTGTAATATTTCGCCCGTTCTGTAAAAATAGTATTAACCTGTTAGATAATGATGAAAATCTATTCAGTGAATCTTCTTTGTAGGGTGTTCTGCCAAAAGTGTTAATTTAAGAAAATAAAACCGCAATATATTTGAAATTATTTTCCTACTAATTACAATGTTAAACATATTCGAAAAACATATAAATAGACATATACATATATACATATCGGAGGGGCCTATATTTTTAAAGAATTTTATTTCAAATAAACCAGTATTTTTAAAATTCCCATTCGATTACTAGTACAAAATATATTTGGCAGATTAGTAAAAAATCCGTGAAAGCGTGTCAAAAAGTGCATTTAACACCAGGAATTTTTGGGCGCAAATATTTTTTTTTTGTAATCAGGAGGTATAATACATAAGAATCAACATTAAAATTTCTAGTAGAATGTTGTCGCTGAAAAAAATTGAATTAAATCAATTCGACTGTACTATTTCTCGGAACAGAGTTTTAGCTGCCAATATTTTTTTGCCAACATGTCCTGTACTATAGTAAAAAAACCATTTTCTCACGCCCAGAACGGAGGTGAGTGGAGCAAAATGTTAGTTTCTGGTAAGGCTGATGTACACAATATATTTTAGTTGTCTTTGAAGCCTAGTATTGACGTACAATCGGCGTCACCTTAAACTCACCACCATTAGAGATGCTCCCTTTCTAACCTTATTTGTAGTGACGCCTGTTAGAAAGAGAGCATCTTCAATAGCGGTGAGTTTAAGCTGACGCCGATTGTACAACTAGCTTTTCGAATATAAATTTACAGTTGGGTCAGTTGCATTTACCTAATTATAGATTTTTTTTAATGATTTTGAGGTTGACAAGTGGAGATGTAAAAAATCTGTTAGAGGCGAGCGGATTTCAGATTATGACTCCGCGTACCAAAAAACGAAAAGTCCACATACCCTAATCAATGTAAGTTGAAAAAAAAAAATCCGCAGCTACTGGAAGCAGCTGGAACCTCCCCACCCGGCGGATCTTTAAAACCGAAAAGAGCACTAAATTGTGTGCCATAACGACACTACATGTAATCCGATCTCAACTTTGTTTTTTAATTTTTTTTCACGGAAACCAAATCGAAAAGGTGCAAGTGTGATATATCGTTGAAATCGGAATTTTTACTGCTTTTCGTTGGTTCGATTACAAATTCTAAATAATCACAAAATAAACAACTTGTGCCAAAACGGTACTAGACGTAATCCGATCTCAACCAAAACCTTTTCAGATCTTTTGGAGCACCAAAGAAATCCTCATGCAGTTTCATTCAAATCCGTTTAGTAGTTTCGCCGGTATCGTGCTAACATACATACACACTATCATACATACAGGCATTTTTTAAAAACCACTTTTTTGGATTCCTGTTACCTCAAAACGTAAAGATTTGATGTTATCTCAATTTTCGATTTTGGACCAATTGTAGTACCCTCCCACAAGAGGAGATTAAAAGGCGAAATTTAATTCACATAACAATATTCCAAAATTAAAACCTCTAGTTACTGTACTATTAGTAAAACAACCAGTTAGTATCAGTGTTCGCGTTACACTGTGTAATAAGAAATATAATAAGCTTAAACTTTTTTCATTAGGCTAGTTTTTGGGTATTTAAAGTATGTGTGCCACCAAACTTACGAAAACCTAAAACCTCATTAAAATTGATTATTACGGTACAAAATAAACACGCATGCATGCATTAGTATTATCCAATTTATTGAAGCCAGCGAACCAGTTTTTGTCGACCTTAAGATTTTATTCAAAATATAGCTGACAGGAGAATTTATCATACGTTTTATAATTAATATCATAAGATATTAACTTTACCGCCGTGTACGTAGATAAACTTAAAAGCGTCAAATAGCACACTAATAAAATTTTAAAATGTCATTTAGATGTGCGGCTCATAATAATTATGATAAAATGGAAGCCGTCTTGTCTATTCCACGCTAATTTGCTGCTTTATACAACATAGTTATATGGAGAATTAACCGATTGTGCACATTTAGTTTTTTGTTGCTTCAATGAGTGTTTTAAAATCAAAGATGATATTGTGTTGCAGTAGTCATCTTCTACATAATAGTGGATTGATTGTATGAGTCGGACGAAAACTCGACTATTAGTAGTAGTAGTAGTAGTAGTAGTAGTAGTAGTAGTAGTAGTAGTAGTAGTATTTATTGATGCATTATATAAAAAGTATTTTTTTAACAACAAACATGTATTTATGTTACATACATAAAATAGAAAAATCAGCGGTAAGAAACTCATTCGATGAAAAAAATGCTTTGTCAATTAAAAACCTTTTTATGACCATCTTAAAACGTTTATAATCTAGTTCCCTGATATTGCAGTACGCTGTGTACGCTGCCATTTCGTGTTTTCAATAAACGTAAAAAATGAAAATGTAAGTTCCCATTACTTCGAGTGGAATAAGAATGTAGCTGGACGCGAGACAAATATTTTGATACATTTTCTTTTACATAAAGGAGGCATTGCAAAATACAGATGCTATATAATGTTGGATTGGTTTTTTCAGCTTTAATTTTGCATATAACCACTTTTTGATTAGGGCTAAACGTTTTCGAGATATGAGGGAAAAACCAAAAACCGGGACCTTCTTCGTGCCCTCCTGCAGCCCTTCCCACCTCCTACGTTCGGGGACTTTTGGTATGTTTACCTCCTAAGTAGTCCAAGCAGTAAAAAATTGTGATCTCCGCATTTCCCTGTAGAAACCATTCATTGACAGGACTAATATAATTGAGTGTTGTTAGTAGACTAGTTATTTTTCCGAATAATGTCTGTAATTTATCTACTTATTGTACTCATTTGAATTGACCAAGTGAGTGCAATGCGTTTATTTTTAAACTAGGAGAAGTAAATTCAAAAGTAACTTTCACTATAAGAGTCACCAGAACATACACAAAACATTATTGGAGGCGAATTATAAACAAAAATATATTTTGATTACATTAACTATACCGGCACGGAAGTTCAATTGATCAGGGCGTATGTGCACTTATTATTGGAGAATCAATCAAAACAACTACTCTTCTAGCTAATACTGACGAAGTATTGAATTATATCATAGGATTCCTAGCATTTCAAAACAAAACAAAAATATATTGAAAATACTTAAGTCATTTATTTAAATTTATTCATTCACACTTTTTTGTTTAATACAAAGTTATCCACTTTCTGTGTATTGGTACCTTAATCTGGTCACACTACCATACTACTTACGAATACACTCATTATTGGAGAACGAGTCAAAACAACTACTCTTCTAGCTAATACTGACGTAGTATTGAATTACATGATAGGATTCCTAGCATTTTAAGGCAAAAAATATATTGAAAATAGTTAAATCATTTACTGAAATTCAGTCATTCACAACAATTATTGAACCTTACATTATATTTCAACTCCAGAAAAGTTGTACAAGATTTTTCGAACCCGTTAGTTCTCATCAGTAGAGTATAGAAACATTCATTCATTATTTACTAGTCTTGATTTATTTTTACAATTAATTACACAGCCACCCAAAAAAAAAATGGTCTGATCAGTGTATCCTTATGAAGTTTGACCCGCTGAAACCGAATCCGAAGTCAGAATTCTCAGATTCGGCCGTTTTTCACCTCTAACTATAAAAAACATCCCCCCCAAAATAAACCAGGCCAGTGTATCCTTACCAAATACATAAAGATACACTGCCACTGGTATGATCCTCCGGACAGACCATTTTTAGGGTGGGTGTTTTTTGGAGGTTAGGGGTGAAAAAAGAAGTAATCTGACAATTTTGACTTCGAATTCGGTTTCAGTGGGTCCAAATACATAAGGATACACTGATCTGGTCCGCAGGCTAGACCACTTTTTTTTGGGAGGGGGTGATTTTTGGAGATAAGGGTGAAAAATGAGCGAATCTGACAATTTTGACATCGGATTCGGTTTCAGAGGGTCAAAATACATAAGGATACACTTTTATGGTCTGCAGGCCAGACCACTTTTTTGAGGGGGTGTTTTTTGGGGGTCAGGGGTGAAAAAAGAAGTAATCTGACAATTCTGACTTCGGATTCGGCTTCAGCGGGTCCAAATACATACAAATACACTGGTCTAGTCCGCAGGCCAGACCACTTTTTTTTGTGTGGCTATGTTATTTTGTATTTATTTGTTTTCATCATGATTGGAGAATATTATGTAGGTATTAAGCAAACCACAACTTATACACTTTTTATTTATTATGAAATTACCTACTTTCTGCATATTGTTGTCCTAATCTGAACACGCCAATATACTTAGGTAAATACTTTAAAACACTCATTATTGAAAAATAATCAAAGCAACTACTCTTCTCGCCAGTACTGATTTCGAAAAAGAAAATAAACAAATAGGTCTGCTTTACTCATCTACTCGTTTTCCATCCCGTGTTTCCGTAATCCGCCTCCTGGGTATGGACAATGGAGATGCAAGGGTGCGGCATAAGTCTATAAGCCGGTGATGTATATAACCCTCAGACAAATTTGCAGCAAGTGGAAAAAAATGCAGTGAGACTAAAAGCCGAGGACTTGCCACAGTTTCTTTTCTTCGAGTGAACTTAACATAAGTGATTATTGTGCCCTGCAAGGATTTTAATATCCGACAAATGTCGATTGCACCGTCCCCTAACAAAAAAATCCACACAAAGATGATATGGTGCTAAAATTGAGATAAATCACTTAAAATCCCGTAATACGGTAATCGGCTACATTACAAATGCTGTTGTTACTACGTTCTCAGAGGCTGTTTCCTTTTTTTCCTGGAGTATGAAAAAAACGCGTTGATAAGAACTTTTAAATGTATTCGTTTTAATCAAATTAGATTTATTTATTGATGCATAGTACAGGCAACCAACTCCATCAGAATTATGTGGAAAATCTTGGTGTACTTGTTCAGTTACGTGTTGCACATTTTGCAAGTAACAATATGTTTTATTATAATTTTGGAGAAAAGATAACTGGGGATTTTACTACATTAAACTGATGGAAGGAAGAAAATACGAAATTACGAAACAAGTGACAGTTGCAATAATTTGTTTCCGAGAGCGATAACTACTATTTGACCAAAAAATTTAATTTCAGCTTGGGATTTTAAATTTTCAGAATTTCATTTATTTATGGCTTCTCGGGGTTTTGCTCCAATATTTTACCTGTTGACCAAGTACTATACAACTATAGTATCCTGGTTTTCAATTTTTTTTAATTGTGCTTTAAAATATTAGTTAAACAAAACAAAGAGATCTATTATTAAAATATTAATTCAATGTTTCATGTGCAACTTGCAGATAATATGTTTTAATACCAACAGCTACATTGATAGCTGTTAGCGATTCCTTCTTTAATATTGAAATTAATAAAATAATGATTACAATAATTGCAAAGCTAGTAGTTCTGATTTCACAATACACACCTATATTAACTAAAAAAATCTACACACAAGATTACAAGACATATAATGCCTCCAGTTCTAGTTAATTAGGTGTATAGAAACGTAATTGAAATATTCAGTTCGTACCAATTAACTGTAACATATCTCAAAGCCAATACCGATTTTTTTAAATCATCATCTATTGAGATATAACAAACGCACTCACCTCAAAACGATCTAATATAATTCTTCTATTCCTTTTACGGTTATAACATATTTTAGCTTATTAAAGGCGGCAATAAACAAAGGCAGTTCAACGTAATTAATAAATCAGGCAATAATGGGAGCACTTTGTAAAAAACTTTCTGTTGGAGCAATCTAGAAAATTGCTGTTAGGTGTAGCCATTGTCGTCCTCTTCAAGAAATACTAATAAGCAGAACATTTGTTATTGCTATTAAATTAATATTACACCATGGCACAACGAAAAAATTTTTTTTTAATTGAACTGCCTTCAAAAAAAGCCACTAAAAATTATGAAATAAAATTTCAGCGTCGCGTCGTCGCCCACTCAAATTAGGAAAAAAGTGGGGAAAAATTTTGCACAGCAATTTCACTGCATAGAAGGTAAGTATGCAATTTTTAGAACAATGTTTTTAGTTATGCGCAGAAAGAAAAGACGTGCCTTTTGAGATTATACATATATATATATATGTATACGTTTTATTCGTGTTTTTTCCTTCTTTAGATGTAAATAACTCGAAAACTACTCATTTTAAAGGCTAAACGAACATAACTAAACGGTACAACCGTTTAGTTATGGACACGATATTTTTGGGGAAAATTGGAATTAATACCATACTATAGTATACAAACATAAAATTCCTTGTAGAAATTATTCACGGATATCCCCCGTTTTTTTTTGCTCTACACGCTTCACTAAATTTCCGACTAAAAAATGTCTTGTGTTCAATTTTTGCTCAGCTTACACTAGACACAGCTTAATGAAATTCATGTGAGACCACTGCCAAGCCATACTTTTCAGTTTGAAAAATATTTGGTAAAAATCGCTTAAACCAATCCAGAGTAGTAATTGAACATATCATCCATCATCATTTCATTCAGGAACAACACTGTACTAAAAACATATGGAATTCGTTACATTTATTTGATATGGTGGTTAAAAAGAATAAAAATAACATTCCTGAACACCTCAGCAAATCTAATAAATAATTATTTCATTTAGTCAGTTAACCAGATGCTCAACCCGCCCTCTAGTGACACCATAAATACTTATAATACTACCTGCTTTAACTGTGATAGTGATATTAATCTTAAACTTAACAGTGTAAATGAGGAATAAGTCGAACGTGTAATCGATAGAATAAAATCAAACCAGCACAGACGGAATTTCTATCAAAATGATAAAAATATGCACTTCCTTATTACCTTCATAGTTAATAAATGCATTATAGGGTCATTTAGTGATATGGCAGTTTCCTACTTTTTCTTCCTCATTTTAAAGTATAACAAACCAATAGCCTCAGAAAAAAATTTCAGCTCAATTGAATCAATAGCCACAGAGATATTCGCATTTGAATAGAAACACGCTCGGCCGGCCAACAGTCCGTAGAATGACGTCACTTGGCGTGCGCCGATACCTATATTAGAGCAGCGATTTCGTAAGTCTATCATGTCGTTTTTTTTTGGCGTAGAACCAGGTCAAACATGTTAGGTTCCTTTGAGTATGTCACCGGGCATATGAAATCATATTTTACGACATTTTTTTGTGGTCTCGAACTTTTTAAATCAATAAAAAGTGAAAAAAATGTATTTTTAAATAAAATTGTTTTTTTTTTGTTTCCACCGCCATATCTTTAAAACTGTTAAAGGTACCGAAATTTGTTTTGTGTCAAATTAAAGCACACACTGTAGCGCTTTTACCCATATAAACGGTTTGGGCACAATTCGTACTTAAGATAAACTAAAAATATATATTTTATGTATTGAAATCTTCACCAATCGATAAACTTTTTTATTTTTGAAAATATTTACATACATGCAGCGAAGAAAATAAAGCCTAATAATCACAAAGGTTTTGAAACAATATATTTTTTCCTAAAATGTACCGTGTGGCAACAGCGATTTTTTTTATCAGCGCTAAATGCAATATTGGGACGCAATTAATACACCTCGCATGCAGGGTTGGTCAGATTAGTCGCCTAGAAGTGGCGGTTGTCAAAAATCATTAAGTATTCATTGTTCGGATAAAAATTGTGACAATCGAAAATGTGCTTGTTTTAAGGAAGGCCTAAAATGTTGCAACGAGTGCAAATGTCGTTCCTGTAACATTATTAAAGATTTCGAGGCAGATATGAACGAATTAGAATGCTATTAATGTAGGGCCTACATAAACTGCATACTACATATTTATCTATCCAAATAGAAAATTTATTTCAACAATAAAACTCATTTTATTCGTACATTTTTACTTTCATTCATTTAAAAATATCTAATAAACTTACTAATTAGGTGGGTAGTTAGTAACACTGATTGGTATTTATAGATTAGGTATTTATCTTTTTATTATTAAAAGGAGACTATTTTATATTCATTGTACAATTTCTTAATATTAACAACATATGATCAATACTACTGTACAATATGAAATATTGAACAATAATATTGATCCCCTAGATGCTTTTGATCACTACTGGTTTTGTATCTATTGATATAAGTTAAACTACTACATACACCCCGACCGGGACCGTCAAATTGTTGCAGTCGGCAGGCTTGCTACAGCCGAGCGTGCAAGAATATGACTTTGGCCCGATAAAAAAAATCGCTGACTCAATACTATGAACGGAACGGAAATTTTTATCCTAAAAACTTTTTTCAACTATTGGCTTCAATTTGTACGCAGCATGTATATACAAATTTTCATAAATAAATTTTTTTCTCGATTGTCTAAAATTACGCTACTGAAAATAACAAGTTTGAGTTTCCTATTATTTTCCCAACTTAAAAAAAAATAAATCGGGTTCACGTGAGACGTTGTTCGAAGCGCTATTGTGTCTACTTTAATCTAAAAAAAAATAGCTTGATAACACAAATATTTTCAGAGATATAGCGGTGGAGACGTTAAAAAACATATTTCACTAAAAATCTATTTTTTTGAGTTTCTCCGAAATAAAAAAGTTCTCGACCACCAAAAAATGCCGTAAAAAATTATTTCGTGTACACGATTATCTTACTAAAGAATCCCACTAAGTTTGATTTGGTTCTACGCCGGTTTTTCTCGAAAACTAAGCGACTTTACTTCCAGATTTTACTCTACTAACTTGCATTCACAGCCGTGTTCACTGGGCGGTTCAGCCATCTGACGTCACAACTCGACTACATGGTTATCCCGAGCGTTTTTAAGCGCGCCGACTTTAATAATTTTTTTATACATGAAGGCGGCGTCAGTAAATTCTAATTTTTGGCATACTTACTATACTCACCAAGCTCTTTCAGAATATGTAATAATAAAAAATTGTTAAATGAGCCTATTCCGGTAAATTCCCTCTTACTTGGAAAAATTCATTGGTCGTTCCTATTGATAAAATAAACATCTTCAAACTTTTGCAGACCTAAAGGTAAGAACAGAAAGAAAGCAGGTAAACAAGCACCGATTTTCAGCTCCTACAACCAGCGCCTACCTGCTATTCGAGGTGCACATAGTGAACGCTTACTAGCAGCTCCAACCTGCTTGTTCATTTTGAGGTCTCTGCGGGTAAACATGTCGAATTCGTCGTCTAATGATGATTTATTTCTGCTTGACAATGTATTTTTGAGAGTGAATCAAAAATTATACGGAATACATCCAATAAACCATAATAGGTCAGTTTTTGGTGAATATCATCATCTGTTTGGTGAATTAAAACAGCATGAAAATCGTTTTTTTCAATATATGAGATATGATTTTATATGTGGAAATAATTGTTTATAGAACTTTAATAATATAATATTTGAAATCGTCTACCACAAAAACCCATAAAACGATGTCCTACACGGTAGTGGGGTGGGGATGGTGATAGGAGGGTGGTAATGGGGGTGGCTAATACCAAGCCTTGAAATATTAGCTTCTCTTGTATACACTAAATACCAATTTTATGGACTCTTACCTGCTTGATTTACCTATTTACCCCCCATTTACCCCATTTTATCCCCCAACCCTTCGACGGTATAAGATGGAAATATAATCTAGTTCCAGATCCCGTTAAAGTACATACGTGTACCAAATTTCAAGTCAATATCTTAAACGGTTCCAGAGTAAACGTGCGCACAAAAAAAAGTTACAGACCGACAGAAATTTTTTTTCGCTCAAATTTAAAATCTCAACGTTTCATGACCTTCTAAACCTATTTGAACAATAAAAATTTTCAAAAATTTTTGTGTCGTTACTATCGGTATGGCAAATGGCAATTTTCACTGTTTTCAGAATGTCCCTGAAATTACTGAAAATTTTTAAAATCTAAGAACAGCATATTAACGAGCTTTAAAATACGCAACTTTTCTCTAATTTATCCGACTTTTTATCTTTTACGGTGAAAAGTTACCAATACAGTTCCATTGAAAAAGTGGACACCATGTACCCCTACATTGATTAAATCTTTTAAATTAGCTACTTACCATCAAGAGCCATTTCCTTACTAATTTCCTTCCATTGTTTTCCAATTATGTTTCTGTTGCTATGTAGTTTATCTCTCTTGTCCCAGATTGCACGTCTTTTGAAAACCGATGCGATTAATATCTCGATATCAAAATCAACATCCATACTTATTTAATTAATTAATAATCAGACATAAATAAACCACTAAAGGGTATAACCGGCGCCTAGAACCAGCGAACAAGAACTAAAAATTCATTCCGATAAACTTGCCAGCGCCGGTTAGTACCGGCTACAAGTTCCGACCTGCTTTGTTTGTGTGCGGTATCATTAGTAAACGTTATTATTTATTGGCGCTGGTCGGCGCCGGCTACCAGTATGCAGGCAACCTGCTTTCTTTCTGTTCTTACCTTAAGGCCTATCAACATCATACCTGCACTTTCAAGAGTAGAAAAGGTGGTTTATGAATAAATTTATTCATATGTTACAGATAACAAGATCTTACCAGAACATCAATCTGGTTTTAGACAAAACCATAGCACAACTAGTGCATTGCTCAAAATAACAGATGACGTTATCATTAGACTATAGCAAAAATTTCGATACAATGAATCACGAATTATTATGTGCTAAACTTAGTTACTACAATTTCAATCAAAGTAGCGTGGCATTTATCAAATCACTTCGAAGCAATCGGAGTCAATGTGTAGTTGTAAATGGTCTTGATATTTCAATAGCACAGATGTTATTCACGGTGCGCCGCAGGGCTCAATACTTGCTCCATTACTATTTATAATATACACATCTGACTTTTCGCTTGTTTTAAATAAATTCTCCATGCATGCATATGCTAATGATAGTAATCTCTATGTTACCGCCTATATCCGTCAACTTTTAACAATGGAAACCTTATTTAATAACGACATAAAGGAATTGGTCAAAGTATCTAAAAACCATTGTTTCTCGATTAACCCTGGTAAGTCATGTATTATTATCTTTGGACGCGATAAAGACAGAGAGAGGGCCATGGGCAGTATATCACTACAAGAGGATGGACATAACTTGCAATATTTGGACAAAGTATCTGAGTTTAACCATAGATATCAATTTAAGATTTATCAGCCGTATAAACTCTGTTATTCAAAAAGCTTACGGTTTATTAAAAAAATTATATGTTAACGACCCTCTCTTAATCAGAGGTTCAAAACAATGTTTTGCGACACTATAATTCCATCTAATTTTAATTATGTCGATATTGCATATGGACCGTGTCTTGATTTAATAACGGTCAGCAGAATTCAAAAAGTTCAAAACTCCTGCATCAGACTCATATTTGAACTCCCTCGTTGGGATCATGTATCCAGCTATATTAAAAATATTAAATGGTTAAAAATATATCGTCGGCGGGAGCATCATATTGTCTGCTTTACCTATAAATTGTTAATACAACAAACCCTGAAATATTTAGTAGATCAACTGACTCCTAGACACCAGATTCATCATAAAAATCTAAGAAACTTAAACCAGCCATACCACATCACTCGTTTTTACGAACGCTCCTTTTCGTATCATGCAGTAACCATGTACAACTCATATCCAGAGTGTATCAAACTTCTGTCTCCACCCTCTTTCAAACATATAATCAAAGAGTTACTCCTCGATAAACGATGACCGTATATTTCACGTTAAGCGTAATATGTGCTTAAAATACTCTCATTTTGTTCATTTATATTATTCTTTTTATATTCTAATTTATCATACCTTGTATTATTATCTCATGGTATTATTTGTATTATTCTTGGTTGGCCATTTATTATTATTATTATTATGATACTCTGACATTTGTGCAGATAGCACCGGGTATGCTGACAAAAGAATAAGCCGGCGCTTACAAATGGTTGGCCTGTTTACACCCTGCTGTCATCCTGTGCTTGCGATTGTGCAGAAAGAGATAACGAACTATTTACATTTTCATAATTGGTATGAAAAGTTTTGTTCAAGTGGTCCCATCAAAGTGTTCCCCTTCTTGATTTGAGACCGCGCGGCGGCGAGGACCCAAGTCGGTAATCTTTACACTTTTCTATGAATTTTTAAAAGTAAGTAAGAAATTTTCGGAACTATGCGTCCATTGACCCAGAAAAGCAGTGGTTCTCAAATGTCTCTTACCTTAACATTAAAATTTTTGACCTAGGTCAGTTTTTTAAAGTGCCCCTTGAGAAAAAGTCATATAGGTTTTTTATTTGTATAGTCGGTCCCCATTGCCAGTTTTTTTAATGACATGAAACTAATTATACCCTGCATTGTTCAGAAATAATGCAAAACATCATTTTAAAAATATTGTTTAAAAATAATTATAATTATCTCACCAAAATGTTGTATACTGAAATAGGTTCATTTACAGTAAGAGAACTATATACCTACCAAGCTTTACTATGGACATTAAATAACATTACAAAGCTGTCAAAGCCATGTCATGAATATGCAACGCAAACAAAAGAAAATATCTATGTCACATTATCTTTATGTATCAAAAGTCATACCCAACGATTCATATTTTACTATGGTCCTAAGCTATATAGCATGCTTCCTGAGAATTTAAAAGAAATTAAAAATAAAACTAAATTGCAGAAACGTCTAAAAATATTTATGATCGAAATTCTGATATTATTAAAAACAATTATTACTAGTAGTGATTAAAATACCTTACCCCTAACCAGATCTACTGTCACAAGAGATACATAACTTTCAGTCACTTATTATATTGATCACTATATTTTTTTTCTCAAAACATAAACGCTAAATAAAAGAAAATGTACAAAGCTGAATAAAAATGATTAAATATTAATAAATACAGTGCGTGTAATTGCGAAGTGGGCATGTACTTCCACGTAGCGCGAGAGATATGACAACCTAGCTAACAGCAAACTCGCCCGTCCGCGGCATAGATTAAAGAGTCTGCGCTAGACCACTGAAGCATCCCCGTTCTCAGTTATTTCATTTCAGCCAGCTGGCACACGCGATGTTGCAATTCTAACTCCCTATGCCCAGCCCGCTACTACACACAGTGTATAATATTTCCTGCACATTTCAAATAAACATCCTCAAATATTCTTGAAAGTGTTTCAGCGACACTATTTGAGACATTACTTCTATCAATAGTCTCTAAATAAACACTACTTATTGAGTTCGTGGTGCCTGCAGTACTATGATTAAAAGTTTAGGAATTATTTTGACTGATGCTATCATACTTTCCTGTAAATCTGAAGAATTTGTTGGTAAGCTTTGGTTCAACTGTAATAACTGTCTCTGATTTATATCATCAGTATTATGGTCTAATACAGTTTTAGAGTTTTATTAATTTCTCTATGAAGCTGCGCCAGCACCAGTAGTATTTCTTTCCCTTTTTCTTTACAGTTTAGTAAGAAAATGTACGAGTGACGTGATGCCCTGTTAAATTTTCCCTATAAAAAAGATTAATGTACTTACTTATTGTTCATCAATCACTTATCACTTATACTACACATAAAAACACTTAAGTATCTCAACAATAACAGACAATTGATTAAAGCACGTACACTCTGATATTGAGGTTACATTATGTTTCGATTTCAGCTTAGTTCAGTTCAATTGGTTCAAATTACGTTTTCGTGCTTTTCAGAATATTCTGAGAATAAACTAAGAAGTACATTCCTAAGTGAATATTGTTAGTATATTTATTGAGCACATTGCAGGTATATACATAAAGAATATTCCAGGAATATGCTATGAGCACGTATATATTCTAAGAATATTCCTCTTGGTACATTTACAGATTATTCTTAGAATATATGGTGCTGTTTCGGAATCAAAGCAAACACACTCCAATTAGAGTCTAAGCCAACTAATATATGAGTTTGACAAATCTTAAAATATAATAATTTTGAATGAATTTTCCTAAAAATTGTAATAATGCTAGTAGTACGAAAAACGTCGTATGCACCTCGGCTTGTATCGTTTATTTACAGGTCTCGAACATTGCAAACCTCAGCCCTACGGTTTGCACTGTGTTCTGGACCTGTTAAATACACTTACAAACCTTAATACATAAATAACTAATACCTCTGTTGTTAATCGCAACGCACAGCCGTCTAAAAAGTCAAACTTTAATGTTGTGAAATCAGTTGTTAAGAAATGTCATGTTTTTCTGACCTTTGAAGAAAAAATAGTTTTGTAGAGTCAAATTGTAAAATCATAATAAAAATTAATTATCAATAAATTGAATTTCATTTTTCGGTACTAAATCCGTATACGATGAATGTATGTGTCTAGCTATCTGACATT
Source organism: Rutpela maculata (assembly GCA_936432065.2). Classification (NCBI taxonomy): domain Eukaryota; kingdom Metazoa; phylum Arthropoda; class Insecta; order Coleoptera; family Cerambycidae; genus Rutpela; species Rutpela maculata. The sequence goes on along the minus strand of OW386289.2, from coordinate 53,591,194 downwards.
TAATTTCCAAATGAGTAAATAAACAGTTTGCCTAAATTCAATTACCTATTAAATTGCTAGTAAATTAGCCATCGCCTAGAAATAATAATGCTTAAATTAGAAATTGTAGGTAGTTATATACTATTGTTAATTAGCTTTGCCGAATATGACGGACGTCGTACAGACATCAAATCATCCACCTGCTCCTCTCAAGTACGCCCATGGGTATTTCATACTTCAACGTATCTTATTGAACCCGATGTATTGCAAAACTCTCATTCTCGAACGGGGTCAACTGTGAGAAATCAAACAAATGTGAATCGACAAAAAACTTAGATCACGGGCACCCACGCCTCCATGATCATGCGCAGAGGAATTCGTGTAGCAATTGTTTCATAGGCTTGTTTACTTGATTTAAAATGTGTTCTTTTGTTTGGACATCACGACATCCAACAATAAGTATGTAACGAAACAATTTGACGGCGTCTGATTGGTGTAAGTTTTAAAAACAATATTATATTAGAACTATGGTGTGGAACGTAATAAAACAAAACAATGTATGACTCAATTCATAGCTATTAAGGATGGTATGCATCTAAGATGCACTCGGTGAAATTTTAACTACTTCTCTAAGCCGAAACAAGCCTGTTACATACAGTCATCATCAATATATAATTTAATAGGCATTGTTTAACATAATAGTTATTTTTTCTCTATTCTTATTGGGATGCTCTGCCACATGTATTCTTCTAAACAATGTCTGAAATCTACAAAATAATACAATTAACCAGTATTTTACTGGAAAATAACCTCTACGCCTGTGACTTTTATGTCAAAGGATCAGTTAGAGGGTGGTTTTGACAAATAATGAATAAGAACAAAAATATAAAAATGACGTATTTTGCTGACGTTTCGGAAAACGAATCTGTTTCCTTTCTCAAAGCGTATTATAATGTTTGTGAGCTGTGTATATTAAATACACAGCTTTAAGAATATATTTGTTACATTCAGTATCCATAGATACTTACTGCTTACACAGAACTGTTGATATATCTAATTGATAGTTTTATTTTAAACAATGTTGAGTTTGTTAAGTTCTTCTTTTAACATCGGCAGCCAAGTTGTGCAAACATCTACAGAACAATTCGACACGCATTTATCCTCATTCAATAGTATTATAGCCGCTTCTTTAATTTTTCTTTTCTTGCTATCTGTCTCTTTTGTTAAAACAACCTGGCTGCCGATGTTAAAAGAAGAACTTAACAAACTCAACATTGTTTAAAATAAAACTATCAATTAGATATATCAACAGTTCTGTGTAAGCAGTAAGTATCTATGGATACTGAATATAGCAAATATATTCTTAAAGCTGTGTATTTAATATACACAGCCCACAAACATTATAATACGCTTTGAGAAAGGAAACAGATTCGTTTTCCGAAACGTCAGCAAAATACGTAATTTTTATATTTTTGTTCTTATTCATTATTTGTCAAAACCACCCTCTAACTGATACTTTAACGTAAAAGTCACAGGCGTAGAGGTTATTTTCCAGTAAAATACTGGTTAATTGTATTATTTTGTAGATTTCAGACATTGTTTAGAAGAATACTTGTGACAGAGCATCCCAATAAGAATAGAGAAAAATTAAGAAAATGCCACAACCAACGTTTAGACAATATAATAGTTATTTATGTACCAAGGCTTGTAAGTGTATTTTACAGGTCGAGAACACAGTGCAATGTTCGAGACCTGTAAATACACGATACAAGCCGAGGTGTGTACGACGTTTTTCGTACTACTAGCAATATTACAATTTTTAGGAAAATTCATTAAAAAATTATTATATTTCAAGATTTGTCGAACTCATTTATTAGTTGTCTTAGACTCTCATTAACCCAAAAATAGGAAAAAAAAGGAATACTCACCAACCATTGGAAAGCATAGCCTGCACGAGGAGTCAAACAACAACGAGAGTCGCTTAATACACCCTGCAGCTTCAGTGGATATCGTGATAGCCAGTACATATTTTGAATACAAAAAAATACATAAAGGGACATGTTAGCCTAGACAGAAACACGGTTAACCAAGTTGACCGTGTAGTGATCGACGCAAGTCATTTCAGTAACATCATTGATGTACTAGACGCGGAGCAAATATAGACTCGGACCACTATTTAGTTCAATGTAAAATAAGAGCGAGAATTTCTAATACGAAAAAAGGAAAAGGAAGTAAAGAAGAGAAGTTCAACATGGATGCGCTTGAAACGGTTAGAACATTTGAACAAAGACTTGAAGAAAAGCTGGAAACCCTAAAGAATAACAGTCACGACGATGTTGATGAATACTGGGGAGAATGTAGGAGAGCAACAGAAGAAGTAGCAACAGGAAAAAATATCATAGGAAAAAAAAACAAGAGAGAAGAGGATCAGAGTGGTATAATGAGGAGTGCAAGCAAGCAACACAGAGAAAAAAATCAAGCATGCGTAAGACTTCAAGGCCGTAGAACAAGACAAGTAGAAGAAGACTACAAGCAATTGTGGCGTGAAGAGAAACGAATAATAAAACTAAAGAAAAAGGAACACATAGAATGTGAACTAGAGGAACCAGAAAAACTTAACGTGCAAAATGAAACAAGAAAATTTTATAGGAATATCAACCGAAATAGAAAAGAACTGAAGCCTATTATGAGTGGGAAGATCAGATACTAGAAAGATGGACCGAAAACCTTGAAGAGAGACTAAACATAAGAAATCAGGCTGAGGCAGATGAGTAAATGTACAGCCTGAAGACATAGAAGTCGAGAGGGAGAAAGATAACATCATAACACATCATAACAGAAGAGGAAGTAGTCAAGGCAACAAGGAGACTGAAAGACAATAAATCTCCTGGTATAGATGGTATACCCTTTGAGCTCCTGAAATATGGAATAAACAATCTAAAAGACCACATATGTAAGCTAGTAGCATTAATCTGGAGACGGGTAAAACTTCCGGATTACTGGAATATAGGTATAATAATACCTATACATAAAAAAGGAGACCAAATGACATGAGACAACTATCGAGGTATCACTCTCCGAAAAATGACGTACAAAGTACTGACTTACATGCTCTATCATCGCCTAGTAGCATATAGCGAATACATAATAGACAAATATCAAAGTGGATTTCGTAAAGAAAATTCAACAATCGACCAAATATTTCTCCTTAGACAGAAGCTAGAAAAGACTTACGAATACGGGATTGATACCCATCACTTATTCATATGTTTCAGAAGCGCCTGTGATAGCATAGATAGAAAGTCACTTTATAATGCCATGACAGAATTTAATATCCCAATACACCTAATAAAATTAGCGAAGGAAACCCTCTCAAAAGTCGAATGCAAAATTAAGGTCCAAAGCAATATGTCAAGATCCTTCCAAACACTCACAGGACTACAACAAGGAGAGTGTCTATCATGCTTGTTGTTTAATATAGCGCTAGAAAAAGCCATAAAAGAATCAGGTATAATTGCAAGATCAAAGAGGAACCTAATACAAACCTTCAAAGCATTAGAAGCAGCTGCGAAGAAAGTGGAGCTACAGGTTAATATTGCTAAAACAAAGTATATGAAAGTTTCTAATAGTAACAATTTAGCGCCACACAAAGATATGGTGACAGAAACATATACATCTGAGAGTTTATATTGCTCGGATCTCAAATAAATGAAAATAACAATAATAAGTGATGAAATCAAGAGAAGAATATACCTGACTAACAGTACTTACTTTGGGTTAAAAAAGCTTCTAACATCAAGCATAGTAATCAAAAGAACTAAGGTATTGATACATAAAACCCTTATTAAACCTGTCCTCACCTACGCGTCAGAAACATGGACGATGACAAAAAGCGATAAGGAGCTGATGGGCTGCTTTGAACTAAGGATATACAGAGGTGTGCAGGTGAACGGGACGCGGCGCATGCGTTATAATTTCGAACTCTACGGCCTCTACGAAGAACCTGATGTTGACGGATTCACCAAAGTCAACAGATTAAGATGGCTTGGCCACCTAGAAAGGATGGATGAAATAGAGCCCCAAAGCAAGTATTCCATCAAACACCGGCGGGAACTCGAAAGAGAGGTAGACCCAGATTCAAGGAACAAGTAGAAGATAGCTTAAGAGCGCTGAGCATCAGAAATTGGAGAGACAAAGCAAGAAATAGGAAAGAATGGGAACTAATCTTGGAACAGGTCAAGACCCACCCTGGGTTGTAGAGCCAAAGATGATAACAGACTCTCATTGGAGTGTGTTTACTTTCTGCTATGGTTACTGCCAATAAGTTGTCAAATTGATAACTTCATAACAATTTCCGTCATTGAAGTTATTGCAATAAAAATATGGATCATGAGAAAAGTATCGACATTCAGGAGGCAGCCAAAAATGCGTGTGCTTCGTTGGTGCCAGAATTTTATTATTATTTAATTTCCTTATTACTTTACTTTTTTGCCCTAGGGCATAAAAGTAAATTTTGTGCGTTTTTGCCTGCGCTGCAAGTGACACTTTCATAATACTGACAGACGTTAAAAAATGACACTTACAGTGCTAGTAGTACGAAAATAATTTTTTCTACTCCCTTAAGTTAATTTGCTGTTTTCTGTACAGTCTGTAAAATGGATAAGTAGACAATTCCAGTTAACTGAACGGATATACTTCATATACTATCAAGGATGGATATGAAACCGACCAATAACAATTCGTGTATTAAGTACATAGGCAATTACTCGTTTTTAGAAATTCAAATTAGTGCGTAAGCTGTCAAAGTAATTGTCAGTGTGTATTTGTGTAATAGACGATCTGCCCGTAACGTCACAGCTAACCTCAAAAATATATATTTCTTAAGATTTACAAGTATTACGTAGCTATTATTAAAATTTCTGCCTGGTTCCTGTACTTTCAACCAAAATCTAGTTCAACTGATGTTTATGAATTTTTAAATAATTTTTCATAATAAAATAAGACACATTTTGCAGGTTAGGAATCTAACCTATAATTAGCAGTCTATTTTTATTAATCGACAATATCGAAAAATTATTTGCGTGAATTTTTAAACATTTGCTTGGAGCCAGTATATCGTGATATCGCTGTTTTCAATGAAAAAACTGGATTGATGATTATTTTCTTATTAATGGCAAACATCACTAGCGTCTAGGGACAGAAATTCTACTTCTCCTCCAGGGCTTCTGCCACGCGCACGCGCATTGTCAACAGTGTTCCGTTCACTGCAGTGAGGTTCACTGGCTCCCTCGTTCGGGTTGTAAAGTAGTATTTTGACTTAAAAACGTTCGGCTCCATTTTTAAATCCCCATATCTCCGAAAAAAAAAAAGCATATTGTTGCTCAGTTTATGAATTTTTCTTAGAGACTTTTTATCTTTGATCTAGGAGCAGAGTTTAAACTTATAATTATTCGTAATTGCAACTTCAAACTGACAATTATCATAATTGTCACCTTAAACTTAAAATTATGTATAATTGTCACTTTAAACTTACAATATCAATGACTGCAACTTCAAACTGACAATTATCATGATTGCAGTTAGCAGTGGAATTCGCTATGAGACAAATGGAGATCGGAAGGGAAGATCTACTGGCTAATAAGTCTGTACAACTAGCTGCCTATGCATATGACATTAACATCATGTCCCGAACTGCGATGAGGGCACAACTGAAAAACCACACCAGAAGGATAGGACTAGAAATTAATAGGGGCAAGGAGATATATAAATTAATAGTGTACACGCTAATAGAAAATATTTTGCGCATATATTGCGGTCTAAAAATGTACATCGACAAACGGTGATCAGGCCAACAGTCCGTTACGACAGCGAAGCATGGGTCCTAACAAAACAGTTGACAAATAGACTAAATATATTCGAAAGAAAGATTCTGCGAAGGATTTTATGACCAATACTAGATAATGGTATCTGGAGAATAAGATATAACAATGAATTATACCAACTTCTCAAAGAGTAAATCCTAATATAAAGGTTGCAACGAACTGGGCATGTAGTAAGATTGGAAGAGGAAAAACTACCAAAAAAGCGCTAAACATACAATTGCAGGGTAAAGGGTAAAAGACCAGAAGTTGAATAAGAACAGCTACGGGCAGGGATATTCGGAGGTGAAAGCTATAGGTGGTCGACTTGAGCTATTAGGACCGTAGAAAAAGGAGAATTAGATTAAATGTCGAATTGATTCCATAAGTGGTTTTTCATACTGCATAAGAAAATCTAATCTCTGTCTTCAACAAAAGTAAACAGGGTGATTTACCACGACATGCGAAAAATAAAATGGTGTACTAATCTTCTATGTGGGAAAGCCCCCGCAAACTTTTAGAGCGATCGGAGGTAATTTATTATACTTTCTTGCATTCAAACTCGTAAAGATACGCTACTGTCATTTGTCCGTGGCCAGTGCAGAGGGCAGTGAACTTAGTTGGGAAAGAACATATAGGGGATGGTTACATTTCCTTAATTGGCATAAAAAGTTAAGCTGGCGCGTGTCGGTCAAAGTGCCGCGTTTTTGTTTTCGGTCGAACAATCAGGCCGCCGCGGCAGATACAAAGTACCGCCGAAGTTTGGTGTTTTTGTGTTATCCACGGATTTGAGTAAATATCTCTTATATCAACTAAAAGTAGTAGAGTTCACTGGCATAGGGTCAATGTCTTCCAGACTTATTTTGCTATTTTAGTAGTAGTCACTTCTACCGTCTCCAGCTTTGCTGTCAGTCCCAAGTCTGATAAAAGGGGAAGGGGAAGTGATATGGTTGCACCGCGTTACGTTAGATTGGTTAAAGTCATAGGCGGCGTATTTCTATAAAAAAAAAAATAAGGTAATTTTTTTGGTCATATTTTTTTTATTTTTTATTTTTAACTCCTTTCAGTGGGGACAATCTACTGATAAATTTTCCGCATGTTGTAGTAAATCACCCTGTACATGCGATTTGATAAACTACTTGTTGGATTGATAATATATCATTAAAACACATTGCCTGGCAAACTTAACACTGGCTATTGATATTATCCCATTAAAATTTACTAATACGAATTCCTAAATATTTACGTGGAAACAAAATACCTGATGTCGATCGGCCATTTGATTATAGTTAACTAACGCAAGAGATACAAGATTAATTAAGCAACAAAATGACCACCAAGAGCACTAATTAAGCAGATTCGTTTTACACAAATTAACATTGGCGTTCAGATGGCTCGTTCAACTTTACGGATTTATCCAACACCCATAAAATTACTGCATCTCCCATCTCGGAGGCTTTTTTATTTGTTGATAAATCATTCATGTGATGTGTGCAACTCGGTTTGCGACTTGTCGTACCGGTTTCTTACAGGAAAAAGTACTTAGACTAAAATCTACAAATTTCTAGTGGTTTTAGCCGGTGTTACGGCCTATTTAAGAAAATTAATGAATGAATCGAGTTGTCCGCCGCGTTAGATAAATGATCGACGATGCTGGGGTTGCGGCAACAAGTAACTAGATCTATATTGTAATTTACGTTACATCAATCTCGGCTCAGCGCTGCTTTGGCATGCCGTAAGATGTATATTTTAGTTTCTCAATAAACATCAGTTTGGAAATGTATCTGCAGTTATGTAATTCGAAATAAAATATATAACTATTTACGCTGTTGCTTGGTTGGGTTTCTACAACTGCTTCTAATTGCACTTTATAGTCTGGTAAAAAGAAAAGGTAGAGTGGCAACTTCCTAAGAAATAAACTAAAATGGCTTACAAGTGGAATCCGCCTTTATGGTGGGGGTAAATAAGATAACATTTTCCTGAAAAAAAATTGTCTTCGAATGGCGAGATTTTTTAAATTTAATTTATTTTTATAACAATTATTTTATTTTGTCTGTGAAACGAAAGCATTTTTTTGAGTTCTTTGAAAAGTATTTTTCTTTCTTGCTTCTGCTCTGCGTTTTTTGAAAAAAATTATTCAATTTCACAAATTTTACTTTAAAACTGTTGTAGTCTTAACTCTTTAAGTGAATTACATGGCCTAAAATGAAATTTAAAAAAAACGTTCAATAATTTTTCGTTTTTTTTTAAACACTTAGCTTGTAGTGCGTTGTAGCGTTGAAGTGCATATATTCGGTTGAAATTTTCGAAATTTTCTTATGAGCATAAATAAGTGTGCCAAATAATTATATTTTTTTAATGTTAAAAAATACTCTTGAATGTAGAACAACGAACCTTTCGTCAAAATAAAGGTTTTTATGTAGATTAAGATAGTATAAGATAAAGTCCTTCTTTAAAAAGTGTTTTTAAGTTTTTTTTTATTAGTCTATGATTCCTTTTACTTCGACATCCAGTGGAAGTATAATAACGACAAAAAAATTTTTTTTAAATTTTTATTGTTCACATAGGCTTAGAATGTCATGAAACGTCGAGATCTTAAGTTTGAGCTAAAATTTTTTTTCTGTCTGTCGGTCTGTCTGTGTAACTTTATTTGTGAGCACGATTACTCTGGAACCGTTTAAGTTATTTACTTGAAATTTGGTACACATATTTTAACGAGATCTGAAACTAGATTATATTTTCATCTTATTCCGTTGAAGGGTTGGGGGTACATGGGAGCAAATAGGTAAATTAAGCAGGTAAGAGTCCATAAAATTGGTATTTAGTATATACAAGAGGAGCTAATGTCTCAAAAAAATTTGTTGCATTAGCCACCCCATTACTACATCAGCCCATTATAAAAGGGAGTGAAAAAATATTGTGATTTAGTGTGTGTACAAGAACTAAAGGCCTCATTTTTTTTTTTACTTCATCCATCTCCACTACCCTCCCTATCACTATCGTTTCATGGGTTTTTGGGGTAGACGATTTCAAATATTATATTATTAAAGTTCCACAAACAATTATTTCTACATACATTTTTTTTTTCATTGTGAGAAACTTGGGTAGCAAATCTGAATGTGGAAGTAGTGATTTCTTGGGCAGCGGTTTTTTTATTTTTCGCAGTAAAAAAATTTTCTTTTTCACAGAATAATGGTAATTACTGAAATTTAAACACGCATTTTAAAAATACGTAAAACCTAGTCAATTACTTCCACATCCTGTGGAAGTATAGTAACGACAAAAATTTTTGAAAATTTTTATTGTTCAAATAGGCTTAAAATGTCCATGAAACGTCGAGATTTTAAGTTTGAGCAAAAAAAAAATTTCTGTCTATCTGTCTGCGGGTTTGTCTGTCGGTCTGTCGGTCTGTCGGTCTGTCTGTAACTTTTTTGTGCGCACGTTTACTCTGGAACCGTTTAAGATATTGACTTGAAATTTGGTACACATAATATGTACTTTAACGAGATCTGGAACTAGATTATATTTTCATCTTGTTCCGTCGAAGGGTTGGAGGTTAAATTGGGGTAAATTTGGTGTAAATCAAGCAGGTAAGAGTCCATAAAATTGGTATTTAGTATATACAAGAGAAGCTAAGGTCTCAAAAAAAATGTTGGCATTAGCTACCCCCATTACCACCTCTACCCCATTATTAAAGGGTATGAAAAAAAAATGTGATTTAGTGTATGTACAAGAACCAAAAACCTGAAAATATTTTTTTACTTCATCCACCCCCCCTACCACCCCAACCCCACTACCGATGTGGGATATCGTTTTATGGGTTTTTGGGGTAGAGGATTTCAAATATTATATTTTTAAAGTTCCATAAACAATTATTTCCACATACAAAGTTTTTTCGATGTGAGTGACTTGGATATAGAATCTAGATGTGGAAGTAGTGATTCCTTGGGCAGCGGTTTTTTAAATTTATTATAATTAGAACCCGAGATATTCACCTTCAGGTATTCATAATGAGTAATGACAGTGAGTTAAGTGCCTTTCGTGAGGTTGGTAACCATCTATCAAAGTTGAATACTCAAAAAATAATTAGTACAAAACAAAAATTTAAATTTATCGTATTCGCTCGGAACTTATCTCTGAATCTCGCTCTGAGCCATCTGATTGGACAGCACTACCACTTGCCTTATCTTCAAATGAAAACATTAAATTTGTATGATCCTTCTGGTCGTTATTGACAACGGGCACGTAATTTTCAAATGTAGTCGATGACAAAAGAGTTATGAGTACCAGATTCTAATGAATTCTCTGCAGCAGAATTCGATTTAGACTGTCTATTTGAAAAATTGTCGTTTAAATCTTCTTCCTTATCGAAATTCATTTTTGAAACAAAAACTATGGTCACTTTATCAGTACTGAAGAAGCTGTAGGATAATCTTATTACATGTCAGAGGCAGACCAATATTAATTCATTGCAGTGTGTGCAGAGACTGGTACATTTTATTCCCACTTTCTTTCAAGAATATGTTTTGGTCTTGCAGCCAGCTGTGTATCTACAAGCTACTACTTGAAGAATGCTTTCTGGTAGCCGTGTGACTTTTCGGGGTACCCTAGTGGATATTTGTGGTCATGTAGTGGTCATCTGCCAACTGTAATTCGTTGGTAACAAAATTATAACTATTATTATATGTTGTATGAGAACTGTTAGTATTCACCCAGTAAACGAACTGTGTTTTTGGAGATATTTATATCTGAGAGTACCTCTGATTAGAGCCATACAATGATTTGATATTTTTATCTGCAACAAACAAGCTTGTTGTTGTTGCTTGTACATCACATAAAGCTTGTGTCTTTTTAAAATTGAAATATTTAATTTAAATATCACAGTTCTTCTTCCTGCATTTCTGCATTTTGGGTTACCCTGGTGGATATTAATGGTCAGGGTAGTGGTCATCTGCCAACTGTAATTTTCCAGTAAATTGTTGGTAACATAATTATAATCATTATTATTGGTTGTATGTTGTATTTGTAAGTATATTCTTAAATAGTGTTCGTGAGCAGCTTCTTTAGTTGGAGGGAGAACTTTTAGTATACACCCAGTAAACTAAGTGTGTTTTCGGAAATATTTATATCTGATTAGAGCCATACAATGATTTGATGATACTTTTATCTGTAACAAAGCTTGTGGTTGTTAGTTGTGCATCACATAAAGCTTGTGTCTTTTTTAAAGTCGAAATATTTAATTTAAATATCACAGGTGTTATTCCGGCATTTCTGTAAATATTGGTAGTTTCACAGACAGGAAACATATGTAGAAACAAGAGACCTTTTTACTTCCACAACCAGTAAAAGCATTGTAACGACAAATTTAAAAAAATGTTATTGCTCAAATAGGTTTAGAATTAAATGAAACGTCGAAATTTTAAGTTTCAGCAAAAAATAAATTCTGTCTGTCAGTCTGTCGGTCTGTCTGTCTGTAACTTTTTTTGTGAGCACGATTACTCCGGAACCGTTTAAGATATTGGCTAGAAATTTCGTACACGTATTTCGTATGTATTTTAACGAGATTTGGATTATATTTTCATCTTATTCCGATGAAGGATTGGGGTAAATGGGAGTAAATAGGTAAATCAAGTAGGTAAGAGTCCATAAAATTGGTATTTATTATATATAAGAGAAGCTAATGTATCAAAAAAAATTTTAACATTAGCCACCCCCATTACTACCCCCACCCCATTTTAAAAGGGGGTGAACAAAATTGTGAGTTAGTGTGTGTACGTAGAATCAAAGGAATCAAAATATTTTCTTCACTTCATTCATCCCCACTATCACCCCCCTATCACTACCCCCATCCCATTACCGATGTGGGATATCGCTTTATGGGTTTTTGGGGTAGACGATTTCAAATATCATGTTATTAAAGTTGCATAAACAATTATTTCCACAAACATTGGGCAGCGGTTTTTAATTCAGGTTCTTTAAAACTATTTTGAGCAAAATATCTAAGTATCACTAGTTTTACCTTTCATATGTTTAAAAAAATTGATGTTTCTGTCTACTGATCGTAAGAGCTGTGTCAATGAGAAAATGATTTTTGTTAGTGTTTTTTTTGATATTGCTTCACGAATAATATATTGCAAATTTGATAGTTCATGCCTTCATCACGAAATTTTTCAAATAGGCATGAAATTAATTTTCAATATCTCAGGTTAAAAAGTTTTTTTCGTCAAATTGTGTATTTTTGTACGCATAAAACGATTTTTTACATTTAAGTAATTACTATTATTTTCTGCAAAAAAGTCTATTTTTTACAGTAAAAATCGAAAAAAAAAAATAAAGAACAGAGAAAACCTAAAAAAAACATGTTTTAAAGAAGACAAGAATTGCATATTGTGCACAAGTACACAAAAAAAATTGTATATATTGTGAAAAGAATTCTATTTTTAATACATCTACCAAATTTAAAAAATTAACTGCAAAAGTTGTCATGTTTGCATGAAACACGCAAACAAGATTGGTATTTTTATTCATTTTTTTTTTGTAGGATAAATTTCTTTCCAATTTTTTTCCGGCGCTTATCAAACTTTTGCTCTGTCATAATATATCTATTAAACATCACCATATAAGTATAAAAATATAGAGAGCCTACCTAATAAACAAATAATAGCTTGGTAGAAATTAGAATAACATCAGATTTTTATCTAAATAGTGATGCATCATCGTAGTTAATAAATCATATTAATTTAGCTTTTACAGCTTTATTTTTCATTCCTAACAAATATTTAACTGTTCATGTTAATATTAAGGTTAAGTGGGTATAATAAATTTAATAAATATCCTACTGTTTCTTATTTTGTACTGCGGAGGTGCAATGTAGCTATTTAAATGGAACAAATCTATGATGATGAATTTACCTACATACAAAAATGCTGTCTTGTTTTTGACTACTTTTATTATAGCTTTAATTTAACGTTCTGCGTCCTGCGGTGAAGTGGAGTTGTTTCTTTGTTGAGTAATATGTATCACTATGTAATGCTTGTTTGACCCATCAGTGTACACCGTTATGATTTATTGCAATCCCACCAGTTTCATATTTGAGTCTAAATATTTCATTATCCGTAAGTCTTGCATACACATTACAGACACTGATATAATTTCCAGAAATATAAAAGTATTGAACACTACAACACTAGAATACTCAATGTACCTTTCGTCAACTAAGTAGTGTGGAAATGGTTAAAAGTGATCAATAGGATGAAGATCTGGCGAAAAAGAGAAGAAAGTTTCTTGTCTGATGGCCATGTGCATCGAAAAATATCCCTAATTTTCTGAGCCAAGGACACAACTATCTCAAAAGGATGTCATAGACATCCAGATGAATTTAGCACCCCAGTTGCAATTTCTAAAAGTTCCCAGAAAACTTTCGGGAGTTTCCGGAACGAAGTTTTGATCAAAATGAAAAGATCCAGTAAAATATTTGAATATTCCTAAAGTTTTCAAATGAAACTTTCCCGGAATTTTGGAAAATCTCCAATATTTTATTGGAAACTTTCATTTTATCCAAATTTCGCCCCGAAAATTTTCAAATGGAAAGTTTCCTTTACCCATCAATGATATTTTGGTTTACACCTAAGCGATTTATCACATTTCAAACTGAAACTGAAATTGCTGTAGTACTAAGTTAATATTTACTTCGTGTGTTTCGTTGATGGAACGAAAAATATCATCGTGGGCATGTCATTTGACAACTGAATTGCTCTTTGATTATTGTTTGGACAACTTTATTATAACTGGAGCCGAACCGTCAGAATTCTACAGAATAAAGAGAAGTAAAAAGCAGCATGATTGAGTTCTATGGATGACCAAACGTATCGGATATGACTGATGATATTACCGGCACGGTAGCTCAGTTGGTTAAAGCGTATTGTGTCGCGAATATGCTGCTCACACTGTCTATCGTGTACTGGGTTCGAGCTCAGCTGCAATACTGACAATGTCGATGGATATGGATGTATGTCTGAGTATTTCCAAATGTGTAACCCCCTTCCGGACCGCCCAAGCTTTGGATTTGGGAGTTGCTCATACTATATGTCTCAGAACCCGACTCATCTTGGAGGTAATTCGGGATACCCGAGGATAATTCAACCCTCCCAAAGAAACAATAGAAACTCAGGTATTTCAGTTTTGAGAAAAATGTGATTAAATGTTTAAATGGTGTCCTTAAAAATCGAATTGTAACAACTTACAATACATTTCATGATGTAATATTGGTTGCCTACAATTCACAGAAAGTTAGGATGGCTTTCTAGGAAAATCTTACCTTTGTAATCGATTTTTTAACTCAAACACGAATTTTATGAGTTACTATAGTTTTCGTTGGGAGAGTCGAATTAACATTGTAATAAATCATCTACTTAGCATGAGATCAGACTACATGAAACCAAAAATTATATTCAGCATTCCTTTAACCATCATCATCAGAGAGAGGAAGAACAGGATGACAAAAGCTCATGATACATTACGCAAAGACCTGACCTGGTACATTGACGGGTCCAGGACGGAAACAGGAGGAATATATGATGAAAGACCAAGGGCGAGTATAAGTCTCTCTCTTGGACAGCACTCCACTGTATTTCAGACAAAAATTCGGGCTACGCTCGAGTGTGTACGCGAAAATATTAAACGACGATCTGTGAACCTGCAGCTGTCCATTGCATCAGACAGTCAAGTCATTAGTCAGGTATTAGTCTCTAGCAAGGTGTCCTCTAAACTGGTTTGGGACTGCCACGAAGAGCTCAAATGCTGGGTGAGCTGAACAGACTTAGACTACTCTGGGTGCCAGGACATAACAGTAGAGGCGAAAGCTGATGAACTTGCTAGACAAGGAGCAGCTGATATATTCCATGGCCCAGAACCCGCGCTCAGTCAGAAGAGTAATCAAAGACTGGGTCAAGAATAAACACAACCATCACTGGAGATATATGCCAGGAAATCGACATGGGAAAACACGTATTAATGGACCATGCCCAGAACGCCTGTACATAATGGGAAAATTGCTGGAGACCTTAACTGTGCGGTAAGGTACCAGAAACTGTGGGACATATTATATACGACTGCGAGGCGCACTGGACCGCAGAAGATATAATATTTACGGGCAAACACAAACAGATCCGGAAAGTATCAAAACTCGCCCATTTTCAGACCTGTATTACTCTGTCAGTTGCACAAGAGTACTAAAATAGGCACTGTTAATTAAGACAGGGAGAGCATAATAAGCCCAGTAGGCTTAGAGGCAGTTAGAGTCTGACACTCTGGCCCATACTAGCGATAGGCAGCCCGTGGGGGGTTTTTCCTCCTCGAGAAAAAAAAATACTATATGTGGTGTGTTTCTGTTTACTACAATGTGTAATATATTATCAATAGGTAATCAAACTTAAACACACATATTTAAACGTCATCTGAGCACCTTGACTGATATTTGACAGGTAATTGAAGCCTTTTTTTTTGGAGGAGGGGAAATCTTGCATAGACTCCGACAAGGAGTGTCAGGAGTATCAAATTCTTACCGACTAAAATCTCTCCCCCTTCATCTCGCTTCTCCCACCGAAAACCGCTTTCGCATTACTTCAGTAGGGAGCCGGCCTTTAACTTCCTTTAACTTCCTTTATCGGCTACTTCCTTCGTCTCTATTATTATTGTACGGACTGTTCCGTACGCTTGTTGCCATGATTCCTCGAATGCGCATAAGCTTGCCATCATGTGTGTGTAGTTGAAGGTTGACCCAGTTTGTTGGGCATAGTTCCTCCTGGTCTCACCTAATACAAATAAACACCCGTGTCCCGAGAGAACTTGAATTAGGTAGTAATTCACCTCTCCGTAGGGGCGATTAATCCATATCTGAATGATAGGTATCAATTTATAGATCCATCGTCCATACGTTGCGGTTTCCCATTTTTGTTGCCATCTTGTGAAAACGTTCTCTCTTGCTGCTCTGGCCTCCACACCATTGAATTTTTCTATCCTTTCTTGTATTAGAAATTCTATAGGTGGGACTCCCACTATGAGTTTCACTGACATATGACTTCCAGAATTATGGAAAACAAGGTTACGGAAAACAATAACATTTGCCATGTAGTTAACACAATTGCCAAGGGGGAAACTTGTTAAGTTTTAGTGAAAAAATATACAGAATAAAATAATAAATAAATAAAAATTGCAAAGAGGAAAATTTTGTACATGTACAGATTTCACAGACTTTTTAATTTTGTTTTCAACATGATTCGTACACTTAATTCACAACAACTAGGTTAAAACCGTCAACATTCGGCGGAGAGTTCTTCTTTTTTAAGAACAATAAGTTTAGCTGCTTAATATGTTATGGTAAATGATTATATAAATTTAGACTGGGGGAATTATTATTAGCGCTTAGAATTAACTTATGCGATATACTCTAGTGGAACGTATATATGGTAATCAGACTGGGTAGAAGGGCTGGACACACTCATGTGAATCTAGAGAATATTATAGTAAATAAAGAGCCAAGAGATGAATATAATGCAAGTTTAATTAAAATGGGTTAACAATGTTCCGTAAACTTAGCATTTACAAGTACCTTATAAGCTTCTTGTGCATGGGAAAGTATAGAATGGAAAAGAGAAAACTAAGAGAAAAGTATTTTTTAAGAGCCTTCTATTTAATTAATGAATATGATTTACTCAGCTAAGGTTATCATCTAGATATACCTACGAGATATGATACATTTTTATTTGAAGGTATTATAAGTCTTTGCATTTTCTCTTGTAAGTGTAAGTTTGTTAAAGGTGAACCAGTTTTTTTGCCTGTAGTGCTATGTCTTAGCTTCGTTGGAGAAAATTAGCAATGTTGCGTTCAGAACACAAGAAAGTGGTATCGTCAGCGATTTGCAACATAAATTGAAAAAATTCATACATATAAACTAAAAATAACAATAGATTCAGAGCAGAGCTCTGAGGTACACCATAATGAATATTTAGAAAACCTGACTTGCATTTCTTATGACTATGCACTGATGACGGTTAAACAAGTAGGTTTTAAAAAGAGAGGGAGGTAACTCTCTAACTCCATATGATTGAGTTTATTATATTAGTTTGTCTTGTGAGACACAGTGGAAGGCCTTGGAAAGATCATACAGACTAATTGCTGTATGATGGTCCTCCTCAAAATCTTAGACTATGCCATTCACAATCTTTACAATAACTTACGTCCAGAGCCGAAACCATATTGGTTGGGACCAAGAAATGATTTATGTTCCAGATAACTTGACAATCTTTCTGTCAAAATAATTTCAAATATTTTGCCAAAAAACTGGAGAAGGATGGATATCGGGTGGTAGTTTTAGGAGTCGACACCCTCTTTAAAAGCCGGTATAACCAGGGTAATTTTAAACATATCTGGGTAGAAACAACTATTATATAAAGCGGCCAGCGGAGATAATACAGCGGTGAGAGCATAAAACATGGGGTTTAGTCCGAATAAGTACGGAAGTTTTGAAGCTTTGGGAATTTGTATATAACTGAATAGTTTCGGTGCAGCACCAATCGAAGTCAAGCATTCTTGACAAAATTATGATTTTTTATAATTTCTCAATTTAGACAAAATTTTCTTTTCATACCTGAAAATCCTGAAATATAGTAATTTTACTTGCCTGCTACGCATAGCTCAATGTTTAATACTCGTTTCCGCACTACCTTGAGGTAGAGTATACGGCGCGATTTTTTTTTACGTGGTTGTTCAATATAGGCCTAATATACAACTAGCATGCTTCTTGAGGCGATTTAGGTGCTTGATGTCGAAGGTCCAGGTTCGTTGTAGTCTTCACCAATTCTTGCACTCTGTTTTCTTTCTACAAATTAAGAAAGTATGTTCTTCCTGCAGTAGCGAGAAGTTCGGGGGAAACTTTTTTTCTTTAAATATTTTCAGAGGTGCTTCCACATGGTCGCTGTTCTTCAAAGTGGTGATAAATTTCGATTTGCCAAATCCAAAAACAGAGGAAGTCGTGTCGCTTCCGCTGAAGGCATATTGAAACAGGATATTGTCGCTTATGACGTCGCGCGTCGTATCGAAAGCTTGAAGTTATGTTGAATAGTTTCTCGGCAATTTTTCTTTTGCGATTTTTTTTAACACGTTCGATTCGCACGGGCCCAAAATCATTAGCTAGAGCCAAAAAACACCGCTGGAATGGGGTTAAAAGAAGATTAAGCTACGAGAATAGTTCTTACATCTTAATCAATCGAATTATACAAATTAAGGTTAAACAGCAGCGTATTTACAATAGATATGAAACACACCCTCAGGGAGGGGCGAAAACTAACCCCCCATATATAAAAAAATCGATTCAAAACAGCAATGACTGCTGAAAAAACTCGAAATGTCCAAGTTCTGTTAAAGTGATAAGAAACTGCATCAGGTCTGACGTAATCTTCATAAACTGCCCCTATAGGGTTGCGAACAGCCATCCTTAGATTTAAAGGACACAAAATAAAAAAAAAAACGTAAAATCCAACAGGATTTCTATTTTGCGTAGTACTCTAAAATAGAACTAGAAACTTACGTACCATTAACGTCCTACAGTGTCAACCCTCAGAGGGTGTGAAAACTATCCCCTATGTAAGATTTAACCATAAAAATTACAGAGATCTATAAAAATTCGAAACACCTGCGCTGTGTGGAAGTGAGAAGAAACTAGACTATGTTCGACGCTCTGCTTGAAAACCACCCCCACGGGGTTGCGAAATACCATCCCTATATCCGTAGGATGCTGGAAAACAGAGAGACTAACCGGATTTACATTTTTATGGATGCTATGACTGGCAAAAATCATGTTGCACACTTCCAGCATCCTACGTATATGGGGGTGGCATCTCGCAACCCCATGGGCGTGGTTTTCAAGCACAGCGTCGAACATAGTCTAGTTTCTTCTCACTTCCACACAACGCAGGTGTTTCGAATTTTTATAGAAGTTACTGTAACTTTTTATAGATAAATCCTTCGTAGGGGGTAGTTTTCTCACCATCTGGGGGTTGACATTGTAGGACGTTGATGGTACGTAAGTTTCTAGTTCTATTTTAAAGTACTGCGCAAAATAGAAATCCTGTTGAATTTTACGTTTTTTCTTGTTTTGTGTCCTTTAAACTTAAGGGTGGTTGTTCTCAACTCTATAGGAGCAGTTTATGAAGATTACGTCGGACCTGATGCAGCTTCTTACCATTTTAACAAAACTTAGACATTTCGAGCTTTCTCAGCAGTCATTACTGTTTTGGTTCGATTTTTTAAAATGGGGGCTAGTTTTCGCCCCTCACTGGGGGTGTGTTTCATATCTATTGTATGTACGCTGCTGTTTAACCTTAATTTGTATAATTCGATCGATTAAGATGTAACAACTATTCTCGTAGCTTAATATTCTTTTTACTACAGTGGTGTTTTTTGGCTCTAGCTAATAATTTTGGGGGTGTACGATTTTTTTTTGACCTCGGATTCGGATTCAGCGACCGAAAATACATAGGGATACATGGGTCTAGTTCGCTGGTCTGAACTTTCTTTTTTTTTGTGGGGCTGTGTTATCAATATAGAGAAAAATGCGAAAAACCGCGGGCGGTTCAAACTTTCCCTCGCAATAAACAAAAAACTATCAGTCCTACGAAAAAAAATTAATAGCACATAAAACAGAAAATTGTACGTCATTTGTATGCCGTATTTTTTTATGTAACCTCAATAAAAGTCGAAAAATACGGTTCTTAATAATTTCTTTCAAGATGGCAGTAAACCCAGGTCGTGCAACGCACCGACAACTCACCAATGATCCCTCTACTAAGCCCCAAAAGCTCACTGACGTCGGGTGATTGTAGATCTCTTCGAACACAACTGGCATAAGAGACTGTTTTATTCCCTTTGGCACTCACATATGAGTGTCTGTTAAAATCTTCAGTTCATACGAAACTATTTGTAGTTACTTTCTTGTTAGGTAAAGTACTTTTTCTGCAAAGCAAGCAGCAAAATATCCACAGGGAAAGTTATTCGGACTAAAAAGTTGTACTTCTGTATGAAAAGATTCGCCTACTTTGATAATTTAAATTTTCACAAATTCACCAATTATTCGGAAATTGCTTCTATTGTGCTGTACACTGATTCCACGTATTCAGCCAAACATGGACACAATATCTCTCTGGCCGCTTATCGTTTCGTAAGATCAATCACAAAAAGTAAGTTTAACACCGCGTCTCTACCACCTACAGCTGCAGCGGCACAGCAGCATTCATTCAGGACATATTATCAAGTCCAGGAGCGGCAGGGAATTAGTAAAAATGTTGAAGAATGGGGCTGGAAACAGAGCAAAGCTGGGCTTACATCAGTAACAATGCTGAAAGATCCTGCTTCTGAAAAGCTACTTAAATTTCTTTCCTGTAAATGCAAGAAAGGGTGCAGTGCAGCATGTGGTTGAAGAGAGGTAGGATTAAAATGTTCTGTAATTTGCAAATTTTGTAACGGACAAAGCTGCGAAAATGCACCAGCAACAGTCGAAACATTTCTCTCAAGCATGAAGAACAATCAGTACGTAGAATCAGTGGACAGCGCAATGGAAGCAATTTCCGAAGAAAGTATTGTTGAAGGCTACAAGGAACCTGGACCTTCGACATCAAGCACCTAAAACACCTCAAGAAGCAGGCCAGTCGTGGATTATGCCTATAGGAGACAATCACATAAAAAAATGCGCCATATACTCTACCTCAAAGTGGTGTGAAAAGGAGTATTGAACATTGAGCTATGCGCAGCAGACAAGTAAAATCAACTATATTTGAGGATTTGTCTCAACACAAAAATGCTCCTTCATAAAAGTCGCAGTAAATAGACAAATTACGAAATATAATTTTATCACGAATACTTGACTTCGATCGGCTGCTGCACCGAAACTATTCAGTTTAGCGAAAAAATATATAGGACATATTTTGTAGAAAATTGAATTCTCTTTTATTTTCGTAAGAACATTTTTTGCCTCTTGAGGCACCCGAAGAAGGATATTTCAAAGAAGCTGTTCTTATGCGCCATTTTTTCAATATAGCGGCGCCTGCGGCTGAGATCATATTTTGCATTTTTTTTATTTCATTCACGGCATTGAAATCTACAAATTCCCAAAGTGTCAAAACTCCCGCACTTATTCGGGCAAGAATATACCTGTCGACTATACTCAGAGGCGATAATATCTTCCGTAAATTTAATTATTTTGATATTTAGGTCATGTAGGTCATATTATTTATATTCGTAACAATCTAACATTCTCCTGTAACCAGGAAAATAACAAATTGCGAAGAGTTATAGGTTTTCCAATTTAGCATCGATCGCACCGAGTTTCAATCACTATTCAATCAATATGTAATATGGTAGCTACCTCACACATTTACAGTCGATTTGAAATTACAATAATAGAATACCTAAGAGGCATTTTATTCAAATTGAATATTAGCCATTGTTATTCCAGAGAGATACAGCAAATGCTGATCATTCCACAGTGCAATTCTCAGTATTGATTATATCTCCATCATCTTCGAAGGGCAAATAAATAATGAATCAACAGTTGTATAATATTCCCAGACGATGTGCAATCGTATATTATAACTTTAATTACATGTAATGGTAGAAGACAACAGCGTACTACGTGTTGTACGGCTATTGTAGAATAATTCAAAGATCGTGTAGTCAGTTTAAACATTGATAATGTATATAAAATTTCAAGGCAGTTTATATGTCAAGTATCAACATCCTCTTAACTGTATTTCGTTTCAGTTCATATTCAATGTCCGGGAAGTCGGAACTATTGTTATTATAAGTTTCGTTGATTAATATATCTCATTATCAGTCTGGGTGACGAAAGTTTTGTACAGGGTGGGATGTTTTCTATGTAATTAACAAGTTTTATCTGTGACCGTAGATATAATAGGGCGTTTTCCATAAATAATGGTTCACTTCAAATGATGCATTAATATGAACTAATACATAAATATGAAAACATGAACACATTCATATTAATTATATCATCAGACTAAAATAAAAAACAAAAAATAAATAAATAAATAAAAAACCAACCCTTTTGAAGATTGCTACCTTGATGTAGTATATGTAGTAAAGGGACTTCAGTTGTACGACAACAGTGGCGGATTTAGGGGGTCTATAGGGGTTACAACCCAGGGCAGCAAAATCCAGGGGAGGCAAATTTTTTGAAAAGTACCAAAGGCACATAGAAACAAAAAATTATTATTATTAGTATGTACTGTCGGAACATTTTTGATTTATTTGAGAACCTGTTCTTTATTTCAACTAGACTAGAGTTCCTTATTATAGTCAACTGTACAGGGTGGTCGCGCGAACGTTAGAATATCATTTAACTTATTTTTGGAGTTACGTAAAAAAAGTTCAAAAATAGAAGTTATGAGAAATCACATGTATTTTCCAAAAATCATTTCAGAAAAACAATTAAAAATCGAATTACGGAGATATGAGCTTTACTTTGTTTTTTTTTTAATGGAACACCCCATATATTTTTACACCATTTGAAAGGCCACAGGAAAGCTTTTTCAATGATGTATGAACATAGTATTTTTCTTAAAAACTATAGTAGATATTAAGTATTATATTTTCTTACATTATATCATGGTAGTTATATATATCAATTATTGAAATTCTCCATTTTATTTAAAATAAAGTGAAATTAGATACTAACAGGTGTTTTGACAGAACTAACATATTGTTTGTTATAATTCACATACTTTTGTTTTCAATGGTTAATTTGATAAATTGTAAATTTATAGTAAATTAGACAAACATTTTTTAGGATAAATATCATATGTATTATATATAATTAAAAAGCTTTTTTATGGCTTTTCAAATGGTGTAAATATATACAACGTGATCTACCATGACATGCGGAAAATTTATCAGTAGGTTGTCCCCACCGAAAGGAGTTAAAAAAATGAAAAATTAAAAAAAAAATACCAAAAAAATGTCCTTATTTTTTTGTAGAAATGCACCGCCAATGACTTTAACCAATCTGACGTAACGCGGCACAACCATATCACTTCATCAGACTTGGGACTGACATTACTGACAGCAAAGCTAGAGACGGTAGAAGTGACTTTTTGGTTTTAATCAAATTACACTACAAAAATAGCGAAATAAATCGAAAAGACATTGACCCTATGGTGGTGAATTCTGAAACAACAAGTAGATATAAGAGATATTTAGTTAAACTCGTCAATAACACGTCGGTGCCCTGATTGTTCGATCGAAAACGAAAAACGCGGCACTTTGATCTGTGCTTTGACCGCACTTGCCGGATTCACTTTTTATGCCAATTAAGGAAATGTAAACAACTCCAATATGTTCTTTCACAAGTAAGTTAGTCTCCCTAATACTGACCTGCTCAAGAACAGTAGTGTATCTTCGCAAATTTACTAATAATTTAATATACTAAATTACCTCAGAACACTCTAAAATTTTGCAGGGTCTTTCCCACATTGAAGACTAGTACACCATTATATTTTCCGCATATTATAGTAGATCACGCTGTATATGGTGTGTTCCATTTAAAAAAACGTAAAGTTCATATCTCCGATATGCGACTTTCAATTGCAATTCTGAAACAATTTTTGAAAAATACATGTGATTTTCTATAACTCTTATTTTTATACTTTTTTACTTAACTCCAATAATAACGAAGTTAAATGAGGTTTTAATGTTCGCGCGACCACCCTGATACATAGAACTTACTCAATATCTGTTATAGAACTTAAATTAGGAGTTGTTTTGCTGCTTGCTGATAAGCCTAGGCCTATTTGCCCTATGTCTAATGCACCACCTAGATGCCGGAGAGACGTATAAATACTTGGGTGTTGAGCAACGCTCCACCCAAGAAGTGTCAACAGTTAAAAACGCTCTCCGCGGCAAGTACCAGCACCTCCTCCGGCAGATTTGGTCTTCTGAACTGTCGGGGAAGAATAAGGTGTCTGCAACTAACATGCTTGCCGTTCCGATCCTTCTACACTCCTTTGGGGTAGTGAAATGGACACAAGGCGAGTTGCGTCAACTCGATGTAGGAACCCGAAAGATGATGCATCTCAACAGAAGTTTGCATCCAAAAATCGTCCGTTCCGCGGTTATATCTCTCACGACAGCAGGGAGGCCGTGGACTCTTGAGTTTGGAGTATCTACATAGCAGGTCGGCTCTGGATGGAGCTTGCAAGATCATCAAGAGTTCAGATCCCCTTCTCTGCATGGTTCGCGACCATGAAAACGCAGGGACAGGAGCGTTCTTATTCAAGGCAGCACAACGAGCAGCCGATGAACTTGGTCTCGACTTCGATACTGGGCGGGTAAACCCGAGTTCTGTCACCGAGCTGGAACCCGCTCAGTTAAAAGCCCATACAAAAGCAGCAGAGCAACGTAAATTTCTGCAGCTGCATAAAGATAAGCCCTTACATGGAGTCTTCTACAAGAACATCGAAGACAGGGGCTTATCTGAGAAGCTGACCTTTGCTTTCCTAAGGTCAGCTGGGCTGAAGTCTGAGACCGAAGGGTTCATTATGGCTTGCCAGGATGGTGTCTTTAACACACTCGTCTATCGAAGTCATGTCCTGGGCATAGAGGTCCCTGATGTAAACTGTAGGGCCTGCCGAAGGGCGCCGGAGACACTTATGCACCTGTTGTCGGCTTGTCCGACATACGCTGTCTCGGCCTATATCCACAGACATGATGGAGCATTACGTGTGCTGTACTATCATCTGCGGCATACGTATGGGATAGACGAGACACCAGTGCTGCCTTACGCTCCGGGGGATATTGAGTCCGTAGTGGGGAATGAGCGGTGCCTAATTTATTGGAACTACTCGTTTCCCACCTTCAGGCAAATACAGGCCAATAAACCTGATTTAGTCCTCCTCGACCACCAACTTAGGACAATGTTTGTCATTGAATTCTCCGCCCCAGGGGAAACAAACACGATTCGCGGACCCAGTGACCACTGACCCTACGACGTAGGGAGTGGTCTCTGGTATTACCAGCGTACACTCTCTGGCATCGGAGACAGAGAGAAGGGCGACTGGCTTCACAAAAAAAAAAAAAAATAATAATAATAATAATAATAATAATAATAATAATAATAATAATAATAATAATAAATGTCTTTAATTTAAATATACATCAATGTATAAACAAATTTTAAAATCGCATTTGACACCAAACAATACAACAAACATGTTATATACTAAATTAAGAGGCGCAAGATTCAGACTAGAATGTCTGCTATTCTTCTTGAACCTTAGGCAAATTATAATTATTTGGAATTAACTTTGACTAGGAAACTAAAATTTAAATTGGTGTATAACATTTCTAATAATATATACTGATTATGATGAGTATAGAGCTAAATAACTAAGAATTGACAGAATAACTACATATTATACACATACAAAACACCCCTATCCAGAAAGGAGGATATAACTGAAAGTTACTGCCTTCTCTCTTGTTCTACCATTAATAAATCTTGCACATATTTATACAATTTCCGGAGCGTCATTGACCTAATATCAATCGAGAGAGCATTTATATTCTTTCCAATATTGAATGTAAAGGATCGTTGAAACATGGCCGTTCTATGTTGCGGAATTGTAAGTTGTTCCTTTCTTCTTATGTTTACATTATGGATGTCCGTTCTGTACTTAATCTTATTATTTAGGTAAGGAGGAGTTTGTTTCATTAATATTTTGTGGTACAGAACATTTGCGTGAAGTGTCCTTCGATTTTCCATATTTAACCATCTCGCCATTGATAATGTGTGGGATATTCTATCATATTTACGGAGACGGGAGGTTGCTAATACCAAAAATTTTGTTGAGACCTTAGCTTACCAATTTTATGGACTCTTACCTGCTTAATTTACCCATTTACCATAAATTTACGTCAATTTACCCCCCACCCTTCGACAGAAAAAGATGAAAATATAATCTAGTTCCAGATCTCGTTAAAGTACATATGTGTACCAAATTTTAAGTCAATATCTTAAACGGTTCCAGAGTAAACGTGCGAACAAAAAAAGTTACAGACAGACCGACAGACAGATCGACAGACAGGCAGAATTTTTTTTTTCGCCCAAACTTAAAATTTCCACGTTTCATGACATTTTAAGCCTATTTGAACCATAAAAATTTAAACAAATTTTTTTGTCGTTACTATACTTCCACTGGATGTGGAAGTAAAATTGAGTGTATGGAAATTATCTGCTAAATACCCAAAATAACATGATAGCATGATAGCGAAAAAACATGTTTCCAGTAGTTGGTAACATTAAAACTATGTTAAAACTAAATATGATTTTTGCGGATGTAGATTTTTTTTAATTCAAGTAATTATGAATAATGGCTACTGAGAAAATGTAGAATCATATTATTAAAAAAAAAAAAAAACTAAACTGTCTAAGTTCTTTAGGAATGCATTGCAGAAATTGTCATTCCAAAAGTAGAATTTCGAATTCCCTAATACGAAATTACCAATGCATACGGTTGTAGGTTTGAGATATATAAATTAATATTTCATTCTTCTGAGTGAGTTTAGGCAACGCTAATCCGACAAATTGCTTTTCATTATATTAGGAAATTACACTACATGGCTGTCAGAGAAATGATTGAATATGATAATTGATAATTACTGACAGATAGTCGAAATGATAAATGAAATTTTGACGCAACATAAGTTACAATTCTCAGGATATTGCAAAAAGGAAACTTTTTTAGATCTAGATTCGATTTAGATTAGACAACAAGTAGCCTAATGAAAAGAACAAACTTTACAATCAGATAAGTCTGGGTTGTAGAACATACCAATCAAAAATCAATTTGTTTTGATTCAATTTATATTGAGTTTTCAACTGTTTTAGTATATACGTATTTAGCTTTAAGGTAGGTTAAAAATAATTTGAAATTGTTTATCTAAGAGCTAATATACAGGGTGAGGCAATAGTGCGTCGGACTTCGATATCTCGAGTTCTACGATAACTAGAAATAAAAAAAAATACAAGTAAACTAGATAAAAAAGTCTATAACCGGAAATTATTTTCGAATATACAGGGATAGCCAATTCCATTATTATTGACTATCTCCCAACCACTTGGATGTAATAATTTTTTTTGTTGAAATAATGCATCTGCAGATGCATATTGAAAAAATCACCAGTCACAATGATGGGTTTTAAAAAAACTTATGTTAGTACTAGTTATGAGACATCTAATTAATGTTCTCGATTCAATTTTACTTCCTAAAAATATACAGGGTAACAAGAAGCTATTTTTAAATTAGGAAATTTTTAAATTGAATTATCTCATTTTTTTCGACGATGTGATACATAAGTGAAAAACGAACATTTTTTTTGTAAGTTCTTCCCTATGGCTAATTGCAACCATTTTCGTTTTATTGGGCAATAAGTACAAAATTCAAGAGTAGATTTTAAAAATATAGGTTTCTTCGAATAATTCATTAGAAAAAATTATAATAAGTGCTCCACATGTTGCCCATCTTGATTGAGAGACGTCTTTATGCAATTCTGAAATGAGGTCATTTAGTGGGACCCATTTCTTCCAATCCAAGTGGGTAAATGGTATTTCACTGGTCCCTTACCGTAACAGTTTTTTGTAAATTTTTTGCTGGTTTCGTTATTCGACAAGCAATAAAACCTCAGTTTGGTATAAATTGCCTTATACAGCTGAGGTGAGGTACGGTACCGGTTTCAGTGACGGGTCCTCGATCGGCGAAGTCAAGCACGCCGGAGAGAGTCCGTTACTTGGATAGGTGACCCTATCTCATCTCGCCATCCTGGTTAAGTGGTAGAGTAGCATTAGCTAAACTTCGCCAGGACGTTAATATAAACAAGCTAAAAACGTACTCTTCGCCAATTTACTGAGCTTTTTATATATAATTGTTACACGTTCTATAGGATACTCTTCGCAGTTTTCTTGTAAATAATGTTAGTTTTTGGACATCCAAAATTTCGTGATACCATCTTTGTTGTGAAAAAATTACTTAAAAAAAAATGAAAAAGAAAGTATTCAACCTGTGTTGGATTCGAACACGGGACCTTCGTATTGCAACGCAAAGCAAGCAAGCAAGAACAAATTTATTTTAAATTAAGAATACATATTGTTCTCCCCACGCACTCATCCGGAGCCAGCCATACATCCATGGTGCGAATCGCCATGGTAATTGATTGACTGGACGAAGCGAGGCCGGATTGGATAAAAATAAAATGAAAATATAAACACAATCTCCTTTCGCAGGATAGGCGAATTAAAAAGTGCATAAGGTAAAACATGTAAAAAATAAACTTAAAATAATTGATATATACAATACAAAAGAGGCTGGTGTAAATAAAATATCAGATATATATGGCTGGTCTTCACGGGAAAATTACTAACCAAAAAACCCGTTCACAAAACAAACAAAAACAACAAAGAAAAACAAAGAAACGAGTAGAAGAGAGTTAAAGATCAGAAATTATGTTTGAGAGTTTTTATAGATAGATAGAGAAAGGCGGTGTGGCTAGATATGTTGCCGAAAGATGGGCAACGCCTGGTATGGTAATTTGTGTTTTATGCGAAAAGGTGCATTATGCTCTCTGATTCGCGTAATGTTGTTTGTTAGCGGGCTATCACCAAGTTTGAATTGACAGAATTTTTTCGATGTAACTTTGATGTAGTCCGCTAGTGGCATTATGTCATGACAACGTGCGTAGAGGTCTCTTAAGGAGATGTATCGTGAAGAATTTGAAATGAGGCGCATAAATTTATGTTCCAGAACCCTTAGTTTATTCATTGTCGTGTCCGGAATGCTGCACCATACCGGCGCCGCATATGTTAGGGCCGGTCTTACAATAATAACAGTGTAAATTAATTTTTTGTTTTGTCTACTAAGTCTGCTATTCCTGGCCAGAAGCGGCTACAGACTCCTGGACATAGAATAGACTGTCCGTATAGTTTCGTTAACATGTCGGTCGAACGTCAGTCGCTTATCTAGTCGTACTCCTAAATACTTCACGCACTCCCTTTCTGGAATTTTGTTTCCCCTTGTCAAAATTGGTGTTAAAATCTTATTCTCTGTAAATCTGCGCGTGAAGACTATAGACTCCGACTTCTCCGCATTTACGCGAATTTTCCACTTATCGTAATAAACCGTGGCACGAGCCATGTGGGCTTTAAGAAGCATTTTAGCCGCTTGTGCATTATGACTATGCGAGTACAAGGCTGTGTCATCGGCGTACTTGGCAAGTTTAGTATTCGGGAAAGTGGGGAAGTCGGATATGTACAAATTGTATAATTTTGGACCGAGGACCGGCCTCTGCGGGACGCCCGCGCGAATGTCCCGCAATGTTGACAGTTTCACTCTCACCTGAGACCTTCTACCAGTCAGGTATGAGTGAATGAGTTTAATGATGTGTTGCGGAAAACGGTAGTTGATCATTTTGTAAATTAGTCCCGGGATCCAAACGGTATCGAAAGCTTTCTCAATATCTAGGAATACCATGGTAGTATTCTTACCGAGGTTATATTGCACCTTCACATCGTTAACAATTCTGACAACTTGTTGTACTGTGCTTCTTCCCGTCCTGAAACCGAACTGGTGCTCATCGTTAATGTGAAGCTCATCCTGGGCAATGTTTAATCTGTCCAGGATGATCTTCTCCACCAACTTGGAAATCGCCGACAGTAGCGAGATTGGTCGATAGCTGCCTGCGATTTTTGCGTTTTTATTCGGTTTAAGGACGGGAACAACCACAGCAAACTTCCATTGGCTAGGCCAGTATTGTAGTCGCAAAATCGCGTTAACGATATACGTGAATTGTACAATACCTTTCCTCGGCAGATATTTAAGAAGCTTGTATTCAATACCATCTTTCCCCGGTGCTTTGTGATTAGGTAAGGTCTTTATTAGCTTCGCTAATTCTGAGGGTTTGACCATGACTTTTAAAAATTCCTGTCTAGTTAATTGGATGTCATGGCCAATAACATCGTTAACGTCATTTTCGATGCGGTCATGATTTAAATTGTTGGGTGTGTGTACATTATGAATTCGTTCAAAGTTGTCAGCTAGTTCATTCGCCTTTTGCGAGTCCATTATAACTGTCTGTCCGTTGCGTTTGGTCAATGCAGGCATGGTTTGCCGTGTGGTTTTTAATGCCCTGGTCAACTTCCACAGCGAATTGTCCCGAGAATTCAAGGCTTCTAGCCAAAATTCCAAAATTTCGTGATTCCATCTTTGTTGTGAAAAAATTATATACAAAAAAATGAAAAAAAGTATTCAACCTGTGTTGCATTCGAACACGGGACCTTCGTATTGCAACGCAAAGCTTTAGCCGCTGCGCCACCACATATTGCTACGAAAATTGATTGTCTGTGATATACCCTATATCTTTCGACAATCAAACATATTTCAACTCGTACTTCTATGAAATAAATATTAGTAAAATTCATAAACAATAAAAATATATTATGGAAATAATATTTCGCAAGATTTCCATTTTAGTACAAGCGACAAAAATTAAGAGAATATATTTTTTTAAATTAAATAATTAATAACTTTTTTATTTACCGATCGATTTTCTTCAAAAATAATAGAGTTCTTCCTCTAGCTAACACTAACTTACTTTCTAAATTCCAATACAATCGGACTTTTCTTTCTTAAGTTATCGTGCTTACAAGAAACGTGACGGACGGACATTTTGAAAGTTGTTCAGAATTCGTTCACTAACACAATGATATGAAAATTTTTTCTCTACGAGCGATATTTACGATTTTAGAAATGTGCCGATTAAATACAATATACTCTTCGTTTTTGCGAAGAGTATAACAAAGCATTAAATAAAAATAAAAAATAAAAATAAATGAACATGTATTGCTCTTATCGATCGTCAATTATCATTTGTATTAAATTTAAAACAGTTCGAGTTTTACAAAATGAATTTTAACAAAGCGGGACTTGTAGACATGACTCTTGTTTTGGGCGAGTTGGACAGAAATTGTTTGCTTGCCACTACAATTTATAAGCAAAGGTATCCTGAAACGATTCCTGATGTTAGCAGCTTCCAAAACCTTCTCGATAGATTTGTGGAAACTGGAAACGTCGAATATAAAAAAAGTGAAGGAATAAAACGTGTTGTGAATGAAGAAAATGAGTTTTCCAAGTTGCTGGTAATGGTTGAAAATCCCCATATTAGTCAGAGAGGTGTGAGCTCGTTAGTAGGAATAAGTAGATAGTCTCTTGATCGAATCTTAAAAGCAAATAAGTTTCATGCATATCATATTCAAATGCACCAGGAATTATCTGACGGCGATTTTCAAAGGCGTTTACAGTTTTGTAATTGGGCCAGAGATAGAATGCAAGATGTCACCTTTTTTCACAATATTTTATTCGCTGATGAGGCAACTTTTCATAAAAATGGATTTCATGATAGACACAATTTCCATTATTATGCTTCGGAAAATCCTCACTCTTTTAGGCAAGTTGATAACCAGCGCAGATGGTCTATAAACGTTTGGGGAAGAATTATTGGAGAACAGGTAATAGGGCCACATTTTTTTGACGGTACATTGACTGGTCATTTTTTGGAAAACTGTCTGCCATAACTATTGGTGAATATTCCTGAAAGGATTCGAAAGAGGATGTAGTTTCAGCAAGATGGTACTCCAACACATTATTTAAATGCGGTTAGAGACCACTTAAATAATACCTAGCCACTTCAATGGATTGGAAGAAATGAACCCACTAAATGGCCTGCTAGATCTTGCAAAAATGGATTTCATTTTATGAGGATACGTGAAGGAAATTGTTTATAAAGACACACCAACAAAAGTACAAAATATGAAGTAAAAGATAATAACTGTTAAAACCGGCAATTTTAGGAACAGCAGAAACCTCATTTCAAGAGCACGTAGAGATGTGTGTCGATCAAAATGGACAACATGTGGAGCACTTATTATAACATTTTTTAATGAATTAATTGAAGAAACAGTTTTAGTTTATTCTCAAATTTAGTACTTATTGCTCAATAAAACATGGTTGCAATTAGCCATAGGGAAGTTTTACAAAATATGTTGGTTTTTCATGTCTTCATCACATCGTCAAAAAATATATAGGCTGTTCCATTTGAGAAAATTGAGAAAATTCAATTTAAAAAGGTCTTAATTGAAAAATAATTTTTGACCACCCTGTACATTTTTAGGAAGTAAAAATGATTCAAAAACATTAATTCAATGTCTCGTAGCTAGCATTCACATAAGTTTTTCTTAAAACCCGTAATTGTGACTTTGGTGATTTTTTCAATATGCAGCTGCAGATGGCATTATTTCAACAAAAAAATCATTACATCCAAGTGGTTGGGAGATAGTCAATAATAATATAAGAATGAATGGAGTCTACAAAGAGGCTTCAAAAAATATACTGATATACAGGGTGACAATCGGGAACCGGATGTTTTTGGAACGCATAGTACGGAGCTTAGCGCGGTTAGAGGAGGGCAAATGCGATGTTACTACCTTTGTAATATTATGCCATTTCAATAGCTACTAACAGCCACATGAATATATTGGACGATTTTGAAATAAGTGTTACACAAAGAATATGCAAGATAATAATAATGAAGCATACACAATGCCATTTACGATGTGTAGCAAGTATGGAAGATAATGTCATCCAGATGGTGTCCGTCGCGTTGGATGCAGATTTCGACCCTCTTCGTGAAATCGTCCATAACACTTTCCAACATCACTCCATCAATAGTCATAATTTCCTGACGAATGGCATTCTTCAAGCCAAATTACGAGGCTTTTGAGCATATACACGACTCTTTAAATACCCTCACAGAAAAAAATCACAATATGACAGGTCTGGAGACCTTGGACGCCATGGGGCATCTCCAAAACGTGAAATGAGTTTTCTTGGAAACAGGTTGCGGACAACATTCGTTGATGCGTAGGCAGTATGTGCCGTGGCACCATCTTGCTGAAACCACACATTCCTTGGATTTATCCGTTTTCTGAGTAGTTCTGGCATAAAAAAATTTGGATCACTTGAACGTAGCGGTTAGAATTAACGGTGACGGAACGCCGGGCATCTCCAAAAAAATAGGGACCAATAATGCAAGTAGGGCCAACGTAGCACCACACTGTGACTTTTTCATAATGAAGAGGTAATTCATAGATATTTCGTGGATTTTCAGAAGCGCTGCAGACCTAAATTATCTTCCAAAATCACTTGCATTCTCGTAGCGAAATCCTCACGAGTTTCAAAATCTCTTTCCTTTAATTTCTGAACAATCTGTAGTTTGTAGAGATGGAATTAAAAAAAAAATAATTTCTACCAAAAATCTTACATTTTTATTTAGAGTACATATTGATCATTGTTATGTAACATTTTTCGTATAGCTGTTAGTAGCTACTGAAATGGCATAACATTACAAAGGAGTAACATCGCATTTGCCCTCCTCTAACCGCGCTAAGCTCCATACTATGGGTTCAAAAAACATCCGGTTCCCAATTGTCACCCTGTACATAGCATTCCATTTAAAAAAAAAGGCACTTGATCCTATAACTTCATCTTAGCTCGCCCTGTATATTCGAAAATAATTTCCGGTTATAGACTTTTTCATCTAGTTTATTTGTATTTTTTTTTAATCTCTAGCTATCGTAGAACTCGAGATATCGAAAACCGGCGCACTATTGTCCCACCCTGTATTACTTAAAATTTTACTTGGAATTTGATATTTCAAATTAAATTCTACACTACTACACTATCGACTCTATCTATCGACACTACACTATCGGCTATATCTATTTGTGTGTTAAGAGCGCAAAGTGCTTCACTGTCGCTTAAGATATAGTGGAGAGAAAAAAAAAGGTAAAATTGTGTCGTTTTTTTTATGAGCTTAGAACAAGATCAGACTCAGTGGGTATTACCAACATCATTTTACACATAAAATCACAAAATACGACATTTTTTAGTGGTCACAGATATTCTAATTTAAAAAAAAGTGTAAAATTTAATTTTTTTTTAAATTATGTTTTTTTGTACATCCATTGCCATATCTCAAAAATGAATTGAGCTATCGATGGGAACTTTTTTTTTGTTATAAAACACACCATCAAGCGCTTCTCTCTATTCATAGAATTGCTAATAAAAAAAAATGTAAACATGCCAAAAACGTAGATGACCCTGAAAGTTTAGAGAATACGCCATCAAATTTTCACTAAGCGAGGAAATTTTTTGTTTTTGAAAATTTTGTGTAACATGCTGTGAAGAAAATGAAGTCAATAGACTAAAAAAGTTTTTAGAAAAAAAATATTTTTATTATTAGCAATAGTTTGCCAGTTACGAATTTTTTAGTATGGAATTGTCGAAGCGTACGCGCGTCGTACTTAGAATAATAATGATTATGTATTGTGTGTAACGGAACATCATTATTATTTTTTTATATTTAGGACTGTTTTATCACGTTTTAGGATCTGAAAGGATAACTTATTTTTTCCAGTGACACATTAAGCACTAAGGTTGAAGGCAAAAAGGAATTAAAAATCTTAAATGGAGTATGCATTGCATTGGGATCTCGGAAACGGTGAAAAATAATATTATAGTAAAATGGAAAAAATGTTGCGCAACTAGGGGGTTAATAAAATCCCATAAACAGAAGTTTAGGAAAAGTAACAATTTTGGAGTGTTTTGATAAAAAGTAAACTATCGAATTTTCCTTTTTTTGCGTTATTATTGGAGCTAAATAAAAAAGACAGTTTCTTAAAGCACGTGGCAATCTTAATATTTGTATCCGACATTTCCTCTGTCAGAGTCCCTATTCGAAACTCCCATGCATTGCATTTTTACCCTAGATCCACACAATAACACAGGTCGACAAAAAAAAATCTACTCCAAGGAGTAAATCTATCATGCCTTAAGTATTTTTGTATGCTGAATCCGAATTTTCCACTTAGATTTCGAGCAAACGTCAAATATTATCAAGAAATCGTATTTTGACGATAAAAACCATGATTTACTCGAAATCTACGCGGTAAAAAAAAATTTTAATTGAAAATTCGGATTCAGCACACAAAAATACATAAGGAATGATAGGTTTAGTCCTTGGAAGAGAACTTTTTTCTTGTAGATCTGTGGCACAGGTGCACTTTGTAAACAGGTCTACAAAAAAAGAAATTCTGTTCCAATGACTAAATCTATCATTTCTTATGTATTTTTGTATGCTGAATCCGAATTTTCAATTGAAAAAAATTTTTACCGCGTAGATTTCGAGTAAATCCCGGTTATTATCGTCAAAATACGGTTTTTTTGACAATAAAAACCGGAATATACTCGAAATCTACGCTGTAGAACATTTTTTTAATTGAAAATTCGGATTCAGCACACAAAAATACTTAAGGCATGATAGGTTTAGTCCTCGGAGAAGAATTTTTTTTTTTTTGTAGACCTTATTTTCGCCTAAATTAGGTAACAAAAAAGAAAAAACATCCTAAATTAAGTCTTTTTTAATTTCCTAATTATAGTCTCTAAACTCTGTTTCCATGGCTTGTGCACAAGTTTATCGTTTTCCTCTATTACTACGCCAAATAAAATTTATTCCATTTTACAATGAAACTTAGATTGCTTATTTATCTTAAATATTTTTTAAGTAGATAATCCATGCACAATTCGCACAATGACCATACGTTCTACAATATAATACAAGTGGTAATAAGAGAAAGAATATCGTTACACATTTTACTTCCACATTCAGTGGAAATATAGTATGGACAAAAATATTTTTGAAAATTTGTATTATCCAAATAGGCTTAGAATGTCATGAAACGTCGAGATTTTAAGTTTGAGCAAAAAAATTCTGTCTGTCAGTCTGTCTGTAACTTTTTTGTGCGCACGATTACTCTGGAACCGTTTAAGTTATTGACTTGAAATTTGGTACACGTACCATGTATTTTAACGAGATCTGGAACTAGATTATTCCGTAGAAGATTATTCCGTTGGGGTAAATGGAGGTAAATAGACAAATCAAGCAGGTAAGAGTCCATAAAACTGGTATTTAGTATATATAAGAGAAGCTAAGCTCTCAAAATTTTTTTTTGGCATTAACCACCCACATTACCAACTCCCACCCCATTATTCAAGGGGGCGAAAAAAATAAAATTGTCATTTAGTGTGTGTACAAGAACCAAAGGCCTCAATTTTTTTTTTACTTTATCCACCACTACTACTACCACCCCCCTTCCACCACCCTCAGCCTCACTACCGATGTGGCATATCGTTTTATAGATTTTTGGGGTAGACGATTTCAAATATTATATTATTAAAGTTCCATAAAAAATGATTTCCACATTCAATTTTTTTTCGTTCTGAAAGACTTGGATAGAAGATCTGTATGTGGAAGTAGTGATTCCTTGGACAGCGGTTTTATAATTTGACCTTCGACGAAAACGAATAACGTTGATAGTACACCGCCCTGAGACTTGTTAGTTTTAGTGGACGCGGGCGTATTAATATTCAATTTCTGCAATTCGCGCGCTCTAAAAAAATCACTGTACCTAAACTGTAAAAGACACAATAAAATTTATGCTATCAAAAACTTTTTTGGTCTTTTGGCTTTATTTTCTTCGCAGTATGTTATACAAAATTTCCAAAAACAAAAAAGTTTGGAGCTTAGTGAAAACTTGACTGCGTATCTTCTGAACTTTCAAAGTTATCTAAGTTTGTAACAAACTTAAAAATGTTTTAGTTAACAATACTGTACACAGATAGAAGCGCTTAAGTGTGTGTTTTATAACAAAAAAAAGTTCATGTGGATAGCTCCATTCGTTTTTGAGTTATGGCATTAGATGTTCAAAAAAACATGATTTAAAAAAAAAAAAAATTTCACACCTTTTTAAAAATAACAATGTCCGTGACCACTAAAAAATGTCGTATTTCATGATTTCTAATGAACATCGACCTACTTAACGAAATGGTATATATCTAGATTTGTTCTAAGATTAAAAAAAAAACTCGAGAAGGAAGCGACTTTTCCCCTGTTTTTTACTCCACTAATATCAATTTGACGCACAAGGCCAAGCGGAGGACGACAATGACATTTTGCGCTCAAATTACACTTATAATTTTATCTACAATCATTTGAAAATATAACAATAAAAGAAATAATTGATAAATAACTTTCGGAAATGTACTTTGCATTTGTAAACTTAAAAAATGCACCGGAAACTGTAACTGTGGCAAAGCTGGGTTAGAGTATACGAGTTGATGTTACAGTAAATTATTAGGTGATAATTTAGTTTAAGTATGCATAATGTCAAACTATAACTTCGATATTGTTATTTTTCACGCACAAGAAGTAAAGGACACCGCAAGTTTTATAGGTAAATTGGTGGCCTGTCAAAGACGCGTTCTTGATATGTTGTGGTCCAACCGATTCTGAACAATAAGTTCCTTAGTTCCTTTGGCAAAACTTCAAATTATGAATAGTTTCTTCGATAGATGGCTCCAAAAACTGGACCTACCCATCGATACTGTAACAACGATTTCTCAAAACATACTGCAGGCATGAAGTGATAATTGCTGGAAATGAATAACCAGACTATTTACCATTATTTGGTTTTAGACTGATGTTCCTAAACTACCGGTTTTGCCGGAAGTGACGTCAAAGCACGTTTTTCGGATGCACAATACCCGTTTACTTCAATTTAATACATCATATTATATATAAGTAGCTTTATTAAAAATCACTATCTTAGTAAATGAGTAAGTACGTACATTGATTGATAGAACATTGATGCCAGCTTGATACCGAGTACATCATAACCTTGATATAAAAAAGTTAATTTTATTTTTCAAGATATAAAATTCCAGTTGTGTCTAGTCAATGAAAACTAATTATTTGTGAGACTTTTAAGCAGAATAGGCAGTTTTTGTTTTTTTATAATACATTAAACATTATTATTTTTAGCAAAAAGGACCCCGGAACAAAACCCATGAAAATGTTGATTCGGTGGAATCGGCTGAAATTCTGGTATTTTGTAGTTCATGTTATGCTAATCAAAAGTTCTTATCACATCGAGCCAATCCTATGGACATTTTTTGATATACAGCTTGTTAAAGTTGGTAATTTGCGTCATTTTTGACATTCAAGAACTGTTTACTCCTAAACTATTAACTTTAGCAAAAAATTGCAAGGGTCGAAATATTTTTATTCTAGTCCAATAAAGCTCAAGAATTTTTTTCAATTTCTTTTTTATCAATATTTAGGTTAGGTACAATATATATATGTCATATTTCGGCATGCTTCGGTGGGATTGGCTGAAACTTTGCTATTTTGTAGTTAAAGTCATGCCGATCAAAAATTCCTATTGCACTGAAACTATCCTATGACTGGTTTTCGCTCCAGGAGTGCCTGAAGGTCTTAACAACGAGGTAACGGGTGATCTATATGTACGTGTTTATGAATGGCTTTCAGCGTGTCTGTGTACGTGCGTGCGTGTGTGATCTCATTTTTTTGGTTTCACTTTGTATCTGTTTATTTTTGTTTTTTGTTGTTTTTTGATATTTCTTTTTAGTTTTTAAATATTGAGAACATCCATATGATTTTCAGAAACAATTGCTCTGTTTCCAGCATCATGTATCGTTCGAAGAAGAATCATTGATGGATATTTTATGTGATTTTCATGCCGTGCTTGCCTTAAAAACCATAATACGCTTGTGTTTTCAGCGGTTCCGCATCAAACTCATTAAAACGATTTTTCTCACAAACGGTGCGTCCTATGACTAAAATGAAAGAGGACATTTTTTGTGTATTCTTAATTAGTGAATGACATTCTTGTACCAAAGTAAAAAAAAATAAAAGACAAGAAATTAATGCAAAATATCAACAGCCCCCCTCAATACCACCACGGTAAAAAATATTTTACGGTAAAAAATATTTTTAAAAAATAATGTAAAAATAAGCTTGTATTATTGTTCAATATAGTATAAAGCCGGGTCCCTGTAAACCAAAAGGTTTCTGAAATATAAAATAAAAATTTTTGGGTGCCATTTTCAAAGGGCCGTAGCTCAAGTTATTTGCGAACATATTTTTACACGCAGAATCTGCACTAGAAGTTTGTCATCAATATATTTCCGGAGAACTCTGTATACACTGGCACATACATACACACAAACGCATACACGCATTACACAAACACGCTGGAAGCCATTCATAAACACGTTTATGTACATATATAGATTACCTCGTTGTTAAGACCTTCAGGTACTCCTGGAGCGAAAATCACTCATAGGATAGACTCAGTGCAATGGGAATTTTTGATCAGCATGACTTTAACTACAAAATAGCAAAGTTTCAGCTAATCCCACCGAAGCATGCCAGAATATGACATATATATATTTTACCTAACCTAAAAATTGATAAAAAAATTCTGAAAAAATTTTTTGAGCTTTATTGGACTTGAACAAAAATATTTCGGCCCTTGCAATTTTTTGCTAAAGTTAATAGTTTAGGAGCAAAAAGTTCTTAAATGTCTAAAATTACGCAAATTACCTAACTTTGACAAGCTGTATCTCAAAAACTGTCCATAGGATTGGCTCGATGTGATAAGAACTTTTGATCAGCATGACTTGAACTACAAAATACCAAAATTTCAGCCGATTCCACCGAATCAACATTTTCATGGGTTTTGTTCCGGGGTCCTTTGCATAGCTGATATTATTTTTTTAAATATTTACTTATTTTCACCATTCATTAATAGAAATCAAACCAAAAAAACTTTATTTCAAATTAACAAAGAACAGCATTCCTGCCCTAGAACGTGTCGGTGCCAGCCAAACTTACACGGTGCGAGGCACAATGAAAGGCTGAATGAGACGAGGCCAGATTAGATTAAAAACAGGTAAAGAAATGAACATAAGCTCCATTCGCAACAATGCGAACTAAAATATATATAAAATGAACAAAAGGTAACTTAAAATAATTAGTATATGCAAAAAGCGCTATTGTAAATAAAATATAAAAAGTAAAATTGATTGCAAGGGAAAAATCGCTAGCGATGCGAAATTGCATGTAGTTTGTTTCAATTGCTCCTACTTTTCAAAAATTACTAATAATCATTCGAAACTATGGCAGTAAATAGGGATTTAAAAGGATAAAAACAACGATCGGGAATATAAGTTTCGTAACTATAAGTTACGAATTTAAATCTAGTCTAGTGACTAAACTCCGACAACTTTCATTGCATCATGGTCTCCAGCATTTTCAACTACCCTTAAGATATTCATGTCGTGCATATTTTAAACACCAAATAACATTTGCTACGTGGCAACAAGTTTCTACAGTCAAACTTCCAGTATTGCAAGTACAATATTAGGATACAATTGGTTCTTGACGTACACCTTCTACTTGTCCCATTTGTTGGTCGTAATTATAATGCACCCACAATTGATACTTAACCGCAATGCGATGCCTAGACCTAACGCGAATTTTCAACAATCCCGGCTCATTCACATTTTCATTATATTCGAAACCATTGTCTCCTTCTTCTTCTTCTTGATTATCTTGAACGTATGATGGAGCCATTTTAATTTGGAATGTGCCGAATGTCAAATCTCTTAAATAATCATCTAAATCTAGTACGGGAAAATCAGGCAAATGATTCTCCTGCAATAATGTCCATCTTCCATGTCTAAATCGCAGCCTTTAGCTTCTACTCTAGCTTAAAGAAGGTTCGGTTCTTAAATTTTTCCATTAACCAGACACAACTGCATTATATCTTGAAAAATAAAATCAACTTTATTTTGTACCAAGATTATGATGTACCCAGTATCAACCTAGCGTCAATGTTCTATCAATCAATGCAGGTACTTACTCATTTACTAAGATAGTGAATTGTAATAAGACTACTACTATAATATGATATATTAAATTTAAGTAAACGGGTGTTGTGCATTCGAAAAACGTGATTTGACGTCACTTCTGACAAAACCGGAAGTTCAGACACATCAATCTAAGGCCAAATAATGGTAAATAGCCTGGTTATTCATTTCCTGTAGTCACCATTTCAGTACTTGCAGTATCTTTTGAGAAATCGTTGATACAGTACCGAGGGGTAGGTCCAATTTTTGGAGCCATCTATTGGAGAAACTGTCCATAATTTGAAGTCTTGCCAAAGGAACTTATTGTTCAGAATCAGTTGAACTACAACATATCAAAAATTAATCAAATTTGACAGGCCACCAATTTACCTACAAAACGTTTATTTAGAATTTAAGAATATTTTAAGTTATAATTTATAACGTAAAAATTTATCTTTAAAGAAGCTAAGAAAATTGACCAATATGACAAAAAATTTAACTATATTTTTTTTATATTTCTCATTATTTTAGTAAAATACAAGACACTAACTTAACGCTACAATAAATTAAAAGTAAAAATGACTACGTTTTCTTCAAGAGAAAAATCGCCAAACTGAGGTAAAAATGGCTTTTATTGGAAAATTGTACCCTATTTTTTACTATATCGAGTTTTTTTAGACATGAGCGCATTTTTTTAGCAGTAATTTTTGTATTTTTATATTTGTTGACGTCTAAAGAACAACATGTAAAAAAATCATCATGCTGAAAAAATGCGCTCATGTCTAAAAAAACTCGATATTTTCAAAAAATTGTGCAATTTCCCAAAAAAAGCCATTTTGACCTCAGTTTGTCGATTTTTCTCGTGAAGAAAACGTAGTCATTTTTACTTTTAATTTATTATAGCGTTAAGTTAGTGTCCTGTATTTTACTAAAATAATGAGAAATACAAAAAAAATAAAGTTAAATTTTTTGTCTATTGGGGTCAATTTTCTTAGCTTAGCCTTTTTCTGCTTTTTTTTCATGTTAACAAATGATAATATTTACGTATAAGTAATAAGCATAATAAGAATGTGTTATAAATGTTCTTCACTCATAATAAATTGTAGTGCAAGTACTGCTGGACCAGAACGCGGTACAAAAAAATAATCATATCTTTTACAACAATAAAGTAATGCGGATAATTCTTTCACTAAAAATCTTCTCCATTCTTTTCTGTAGACTTCATATCATAGAAGTATGGATCTATCTGCCATAGTTTTTTAAAATGGCTCTATGCTAAAATTTACACTGCACTATTTTGGTACTCTTTGTTTAAACAATTTCTCTAACATTTGTTAACAACAATAATGGGGAACTTGCCCATTTTTATTTCATTAAAGTGTGTGTTCATGTATAAAAACACACCACACCGAATATCAGCTCTTAAATCGCAGTACCTACTTTGCAATAAATAATTAAAGTTGAAATCTTCGCGAAATGCGCTGTGATGTCACTTCGTGAAAACTAGTCTCGCGTGGTGTCCCTCAGATTGCGTACTTTAGCCGAGCGGTACGTCTTCACCCTAATTAATAGACTGGGCGGCGATTCGCTTTCAGACATCCGCATGCGCATTTGCGTTTTAGTTTTGTCACAGAGTAACACCGCCTAACCTAACTTTCGTGTTTACGTTTGCTTGTGTGAACACGTTGTGTTGTGTATGCACGTGTGCTATTCGGCGTATTTTGAAGATTTTGTTTAGTTTAAGATTCTGTTATGTGTTGAGAAATGGAAAATACTTATTATAAACACTGTATAGTGTCACTGTGTAATAATACAACTATTAGATCAGCAAGTGAAGTTCTTATTCGCGTGCCTAAAGATAAAGTCGCCGATGAAAATGGCTAATAGCATGCAGAAGATATAATATAGGGGATATTTCTGACAAGAACAACGCTACTTATGTATGTGAAGATCATTTTAATGTAAGTATATTAAGTATAACCAAAATACCAAGAATTGAATTTTTAGTTAAGATATTATATTACAGGTTACTGGTCAGTGTTAAAGCTTATTTTATTTTACCATTACGTAGAGTGTCATAAACTTTAATTTCTTTAAATACTGTGTTTATTTCTAAAGATATGCATATAATATTGTATTAATAAAATATAATATTAAATTATTTGATTACATACAGGACACAACATAATAAGCGTATCAATTACCCATATTAAATTGACTCCTTTAAAAAGTCCAGAAAAAAGAGTTATAAACAAATATGAACAAAAATGAAACAAAGTCTTTAGGTATACATATAGTAACAGTATATATTTATTTTATATGTTTATTAATAACCTAATTAAAACTATACTACATTTTAATACTTACTTGCGAGCTTTACACTACACTAGGTAAATTGTCTGATTGTCCTTTTGAAAAACCCGCATCAGTCATTTTTTAACTAAAATGTTTACCACATAAGCTTATATAAAAATAACAAATTTCACTCAAAATCAACGAATATTGTAGATGTTTTTCCAACGAATACGTATATGGCTATGGGCTTTTATACGGAGTCCGACTTTATCTCTCTGACGTCACGTTTCAAGACTTGGTAAAATTAGTCAAATTTTAATCGCTTATATTTTTCGAAGAGATTTTTTTTTTAATATTTTGTTATCTATGGGATTTTTAATGAGGTTAGTTTACGATATTGAGTATTTTAATTCAATTTTATTTTTTGGGCAAGTTCCGTATTGGGCAGCACCTGAATCTAGAAAGAATAAAATTTCCATTGGTTTAAAAATCATTAAGAAATGTTAAAAAACAAGCCTGTAAATGAGGTGGGAACACAAAATTAATCAATTTTCAGTATAACAAAAATTTTCTTCAACAATTTTTTTACGCCTTTTTACAATCGCAGCCAGATAATGTACGACTTTTTTCAAAACTATATCTTCGAGTGCACACCCTATGGCCGAATTTGGAACTCCAGATTCTGTCCACTGTCCACTGTCAGTATGACCAAGTATCTGTGGGTCTACTATATGTGAGTTTATTGACATTTTTCAAATTACTATCAAAGTTAGCAATAATTAAAACATAGTTTATTGCGAGTTATATTACTTTTATCACACCAGCGGCATCCGAAATATTTCAGTAGAAATAATACCGCCATTTCTCGCATATTTGATCTATATCAAGCACACGCAGACATCCGTAGACTGATTATACGAGGAAGTCAGCAATTTGCTACATAATTTATTCCTTTAGCTTGTAATGTTAAGCTGCGGGCATTTTTTATACATTTTAATGTATTTTTAATTGTATATCCATCAATTTAGAGT
This sequence comes from Rutpela maculata, assembly GCA_936432065.2. Taxonomy (NCBI): domain Eukaryota; kingdom Metazoa; phylum Arthropoda; class Insecta; order Coleoptera; family Cerambycidae; genus Rutpela; species Rutpela maculata. Next base: position 53,547,091 of record OW386289.2, on the reverse strand, counting down.
CAAATTAATTAAAACCTAGTGAAGGAAATTGACCAGTCGGATTTATTTTTACACTTCTTTTTTTTACACCGCATCCTGAAATTAATAACTAGCCTCCACAATATTTCAAATTATAGATATATTTTTTGTCTGTCTGGTTAGAATATGAACGTTATTGCTAAATAGAATCACCTCACTTAAATATAGAGACACTAGATGTAAAAATTATACTCCATCGAATTATTTTGAATATTCTATATAGTTGTTGAACATTCTATATACTCCTCGCAATTTTTTTTAAATAAGTTAATTTTTTATGCTTATATCACCCGATTCTAGCCGTAGCATAGGCGTGTGGGACAAAATTTTCATTAGAGAAAAAAGCATCACTTTACACACACGTATAATAAAAGCGATAGTTATTAGAAATGCGGTCTCTCAAACGTTTTTCCGACTATGCATATTTAGGTATTTATGTGTCAAAAAAATATTATGACATCATTTGCTTCCTCGAAGTTTTTATGTAAAGATAACTATTCAAGTAATTGACCGCGTAATGTAATGTTGGGTCTGACATAACCGATGGATTCTCCAGCAGCTTTAAGCCTCACGAATACAAAATGAAGATAAATTATATATCTACATTGTTCGAAAGAGCATTTAATGGCCGATATGTATAACGAGCAACTTTTATTGTATTTATTATTGAATGACTTTAAGACGCAATAAATTAAATTGGATATTGCTCTCTGGGAACAGATAAAGGAACTTATGAAACAATAAAATTTAATAGCAAAATAAAATTCATTAAAGAAAGCTAATATAATGCAGTTAGTATTTATTTCAACAGGCTTTTGCGCAAACATATTTAATTGCGAAAAAATGAGACACTAAACTCTAATGAATATCTAATAAATTAACTGTCACCGACATTCCTATATTTGGCTAAAAAACAATTCCCATTCCAAATCACGTTTACACTAATTACAGACAGTCATTAGGTCTGTTATGTAACGATCGATCTAATTAATTATAGAAAAAGCGAAGAAAGTCAACGTAAATATTCCCTGCAATTAGTACGACAAAATAATAAATTCCTCGAAAAAACTAATTATTAATAAACTGGCAAGGAATATCTATTTTACTTAGTTTATTTACGACATAAGAAAATAATATTGAAACAGCAGATTAATAATATAGTTCTGGAAATTAACTTAACTTGCTGCAAATAGTTGTAATAAAAATGATGAAGCCTTAAGCTCATGGAGGCTGGTGAGGTGCTGATCCAGAGTCAGTAACAGAGCCTCCAACTAATTAGGCCACTCAATAAGGGTGGCCGTAGGGATCAGTAAGAAAAAAATAGGGGAAACCTGAAATAAATTTTATGTTCTTAAAAGCGTTTTGCATCCCTCTACTATCGCCATGTTGGGAAAGGTTTTTTTATAAAAATGTGGTATAAGTGGCTCAATTATCGACTGGTTAAAAGATTACCTTACTGAGAGAAGACAGATTGGTCGTATTAAGCGTATGTTCTTTCTAATGCAATTTCAGTCATTTCCGGTGTGCCGCAAGTGTCACATTTGGGAGCATTGTTGTTTGACGTATTTATTAGCGACATCAAAAACTGCTTTTGGTTTGGAAAAATTCTTCTATTTGCTGATGACCTCAAAGTGTTTTCTATAATCCTGTCTGAAAATGATGCCTTACATATGCAAGTTGATTTAGATATTCTTGATAACTGGTGCTCGGTTAATGGTATGATATTAAATATCGATATGTGTCATACAATGAGATTTTACCGTAACAAGGATCCTATTATTTTTAACTATCAAATTAACGGCAATCTTTTAGACGATGTACAAATAATTAAAGATTTGTGTGTCTTACTTGACCCAACCCTTAATTTTCAGGCTAATATTTCTGCTTTAACAAACAAGGCATTAAAATTACTGGGATTTGTCAAACGTACATCTACCGATTTTTTCTACGTATGTTCTCTTATGATTTTATATTGCTCACTTGTGAGACCACACCCAGAGTATTATTCCTCGGTCTGGTCACCACACTACAATATTTATGTACAAAAGATTGAGTCAGTCCATCATAAATTTCTGAGAGATGTAGCGTTCAAGTTAACTATTTTTCTTGATGACTATTCTGATCTCGAATCAAGTTTAAACATTGATTCCCTTACTATACGCCGCGCCGCCAACATGAAGACTTGGCATTGCTTTTTATGTAATTAATTCTAAATCTAACTGTCCGGAATTATTATCCCAGATAAATTTCTATATTTTTCCTCGAAACACAAGACAAAATATTACTTTTTTCGAGCCCTTTTTTCAGGAGAAATTACACATACAATTCTTGTTTACCTCGTATACTTCGATTACCGAATCAGTTGGAAAATATAGATTTCTTCATTGCAAATCTTAGAACTTTTAAACATGAACTTCATCAATTCGTTACAAACTTGTCATTAAATATTACCATTTATATTAGTAAAAATTTTTTATTAGTATACATTTTTATTAGTATTAACTTTATCATTTATGCATATATTATCTAATCTACTTGTGTAGGTCTATCCTTGCCACGTTATTGTTGTCACTATTCTTATACCATTATAACTTATTGTCTGTACTAATGGGTTGACCCATATAAATGAATAAATAAATAAAATAAATAAATTGAAACATTTTCCTTGAACTTGAATGTTGTCAAATATTGTGGAAAAAATGTGAAATTATAAGCACCTCTGGAATCTAAACGGTGCGTTCTGGAAAAAAAATATGTTAAAACTTTCTGCAGAGAATTTTTCGTAAAGTAAAACTTGCAGTGATATCGTCTGCTATATGATGCTTTCCAAGCGAAAGATATACAAAAAACTTATTTTGAGCGCCATTTTTCCAAGATGGCATCCCAATCCCGGATGGAAGATGCGTGCAAAATTAATATCTTGTTAAGTACACTTTCAGAAAGACAGTGAAAGTTGTTTCCGTTTTCTCTTATTTTTCCTTAAAGTACCGCCACCTTTCCGACTAACAGTACTGCTGACAGTAGAGCTGCCGAACAGAAAAATATGACCCATGTGATATGCCATGATGGTCTACCACTTTGGTCTACCGTAGACGCATGATAGGTATGGAGGGTTCTAATTTAGCTTCCAGTTGGGGAAATCACTCTTGAAGAAGAAGTCAAGTGTGTTATAAGCGGTGACTTTCCAGACCATTCAATAACCCTTCTCCATAAAACTCATCTGTATGGAAAAACTGTACCGAGATACGCAGAAATATACGTGTGGAATAAGGCGGAGCCCCATCTTGCTGGGAGCCCAGGATTCTGAGGACATCGGGGTTTTCCTGGTTTGGGCATGTAAAGACCTCTTTTGTTTAGCATTAAATTCTCTATAAAAGACACCACACAAAACAAAAAAAAAAAAAGGTACAAATAGCTGAAAATATAGTATGTTTTACTACATAAGATACTGATCAAAAGTTTTCATTGCCACGATGTCTGAAAATGACCAGTTTTTGAGATATGGAAGATCAAAGGTCAGGAATATCGGTACCCGCTAATGTCATAGTTGAGAGTATCATATGATATAAGGAGTTGTTTAACGTTGTTATTCTAATGTACTTAGACATATGAACACACTTTCACTACCTCCATACATAGGGAGTGTCTATCATTGAGATATATGCACTAGTGGCACCTAGAAATCTTGGGTCGATCTATATAATAAAGAGTGAAATAAATAGTAAAATAATGTACGTGAAAGAAAGCGATATATTAACACTGATGTCAGGCACTTCAGCAATTCAGCATGTTAAGAGTTCGCCGACGACTAAAAGTAGATAAAGAGAAAAGTGAAAACAGCGTAGGTTAAATCTGTTTCTTTTCAGCATATTATTTATCCATTTCTCTTCTCTTCTACCTTACATCGACTCAATAGTTTAAAATGCCACTACTAATATATCAGGTACCTACAATAGAGACAGAAGAGTTGTCATATGCATGTCCACGTTAGAAACATATACAGGTGTTTCTGAGGCGAAAAAGAACAATGGAGGAGAGAAGAAGGGTAGCCTACATTTACTGAATATATGCAAGATGTTTGTGCGTATGTGGGGGGGGGGGGGGATAACAACGTTAAACAACTCCTATGTCATATCATACTCTCAACTATGACATTATCGGGTACCGATATTTCTGACCGTTGACCTTTCATATCTAAAAGACTGGCCATTTTCAGACATTGTGCCCTGGAGCACTTTTAATCAAGATATTATGAATTACAACGTACTACATTTTCAGCCCATTTGACTGTACCCCTTTTTCCATTAGTTTTCTGCAGTGTCCTTTCTCCATAGGCTCATTTTCGTAGAAATAACCATTTACTAGTTACAGCGCGTCAAAATTTGGAAAAAGTAGTTTTTGCATATTATTTCGTAAACCGTTGTGCGTACGTTAAGAGGGATGGTCACCAGGCGTTGATTAAGGTATGATTTTTATGGAATACAGTGAATAATGAATATGACATATTCAAGAAAACATTGTTTTCTTGAGTACAAATTCGTATCAAAAACCAATCATCAATGGTATTTTGATTCTTTTCTTTTTGTTTCAGTCAGTTGCATATTGATGTTTTTTTTTTCAAAATGAATGAGACTTTTTTGATACTACATCGAATGAAATAACTTAGTAGGATGTTTCTGCGGAGACCCCCAGACTGTTCGTATTTTTTGTGTTTGGTGAATGCTGCTGTAAATTTTTCACAATTCGAAGCCATATTTAACCATTTACGAGGTAGGCAGCTCAGTGGTTACAGCATCTATCTTACATTCTAAGCATGTCCCTAGGGAAGTGGATTCGAGCCTACCCAGCGAAAAATTTTTTCATTAGGATTAGGAAATTATCGCCAAGAAGTGGTTTAAATTCTACTATAAACTAACTCACCCTGACTCATTTACTCAGACAGATCTAGATCTCCTAGACATAGGTGACTAAGAAGGCTGTAAATTTTAAACACACTTTGCTGAACGATCCGATTTCTGAGGTGATTTTATTCAATTTAATAATAGTAATAATAGTAATAATAACAATAATAATAATAATGCTGCTTTTATTGATGAATAAATTACAATGACATCAGTATGTGACTTAGATAAATAACAACAGTATATGTTCATCAAGTGTTCATCAAAAGGCAGAGTTCAAATTTCTGTTCGAAAACAGAATTTTGCTGTTCCACTCAACCGATTGATATCATATGATCATATTTTCAAAATATAATTTTTAATCTTCTGTAAATTAAAAATTAACAACACTTATGAAATCTTGATGGTATGTTTAGAAAGTTTCACATACTTTGTTTTCCCCAAATCCATGTTTCCTGTAGAAAAGTCGCTATCTAAGGAATCTCTACTTCCACATCCAGATTTTCTATCCAAGCCTCAAACCTTTAACGGAATAGGATCAAAATATAATCAAATTACAGATCTCGTTATAATGAATATTTCAAGTCAATGTCATAAACCGTTCCAGAGTAATCGTGCACAGAAGAAAAGTTACAAGCTGAATTATTTTTGATGAAACTTAAAATCTCGACGTTCCATGACATTCTAAGCCTATATCAACACAAATAAAATCCATTTTTTTGCATTATTATACTTCCACTGGGAAGTAAAATATAGATACTTTACCAATTCATTCTCAAACGACGATATCGCTTTGCAGGAACTTTCTCACATAGAAGACTAGTACACCATTTTATTTTCCGCATGTCATGGTAAATCACCCTGTATATTTCTATATAACGCTTATATCATATGGGGTTCATTATGAAGGTCTTCATGGCACCTCTCCAAATTGGTGAAAATATAAAGGGTGTTTTATTCAAAATAACTAAATTAAGATAATTTCCAAAAGGCCGAAAGTAGATAGCTAGACAAAATAGAATACGGCAAACTGGAACTAAAAACTCGTCAGAGTATTTTTTATTGAAATAATGGTAGTGAAGTAATGGGAGTCATATAAATACATACCATCATTTAAAATTCATTGACAGTAATTTTCTTCCGTGATTGGGTGAAAATATTTTACCGTTTTTATTTACACATTTGACGTGCCCATATAGATATAGTAGATTTATCATTCAGGAAAATCTGCTTGAGTTATCTATGCAGGTAAATCTCTCCATCCAAGGTAAACTACTTAGATTAGCTATACGAGATTCTGTTCTAGGCAAATGCCTGCGATGATGATATTATGTTTTACAACAATAGACGAACTCGCCTACTACGTAGTTACAAAACTAATTTTTATTCAGAAAATATCACATTATCATTATTTTAATTAGGCATGAGGTTAACAACGTGGGAATAATAAACAAAAAACTTGACACTTAACTAATGGCTACACTGAATTAACTGTCTAATGTGTTACTCACTTGAATGGTTGTTATATATAGATTGTTAATGAATGTTTCTAAAAAATAAGCGGCTGAGTCTACGACCGTTAATTTCATTAAAAAATTATTATTTTCACGTTTTAACATATTTTTACGTGACACATAATGGCCCCCCTATTTTTGTAGTATTTTATCATATTGTTACTTCTTGTTTATGTTGCAGAACCTCCCACCTCGACCTAGGTCGAAGCCAAAATGAAAATTCGACTTAGGCAAAAAATTCATCTAAGGACATTTTCAAGAGTCTGAGAGACTTCAGTGCCACAAACTAGTCCCAAAGGACCATTATGAGTTCGATAAGACATTAGGGACAACCGGGTAAACATTCGAAGAAACATCGAATTTTTACTTAGGAAAATATATTTTGGTCCAGGATATGAGAGTGAAAGTATATGGTGGTCATGGAAAGATGAATCACATGATTTTTAAAAAGTACGCCAGAAAAGTACTTTGAAAATATTCAAAATATTTTCAACTTTAATTCCTCCGCCGAAGACATTGACCATGGAGGTACAGTCATTATATCCTGTCATAAAGACTGACTATAAAATTTTAACAAGGCAATTTATCAAAAAGGCAAAATCGATGAATTTGGCAAAAGCGGCTTAGCGCCTATAAGCAAAAATTGGCAAAAAATCAATGAAGACGAACAAGGCTGGTTTCTCGCATAAAACAAGTTTGGATTCACCCAGCGACTCGTAATTTGGTCGAGTGCTTTGGGTGGTCGATACGAAGCGATGGTAGGAAAGCCAACTGTAGGGCTTTCCAAATAATAAAATTATAGAGAAAATTGCCTTGCGCACAAAGGACTCAAAAGTCCATTTTGGCCTAAAGTCATCCGAAGGTGACTCGCTGCCATTTTTCCTATATTGAACTTGCCTGGGGACAAGTACGTCGTAAGACTGGCCGAAAGTTATTAAACTCATGTGTTAGTCGAACTCCGTTCCGTGAATGAAAAAATCACGATTTGGTACCTTTAAGCTATTCATAAGCGAACCAAAATTTTTTAAATAACATATTTTTATATTATTTTCAGTCAGCCATAATAGACGGAGAGCTGGCTACACGAAAAAACTTTACATCAGCTACACGATAAATTCCTTTTGGAAAAGGATCCTTTAGTCTAGCCAAGTAAAAATCATCTGTTCTGCCAACGCGATCCCGTGGCTTAAAGCAGTGGCGGGGGTCAAATATCTAAAATTTCGGTATAAAAATTTTAACAAGCTACATGTATTATAATTACGAAAACTGCTTTTACTTATCCTTAAGAAGCACGAAAAATTGTTGGCAGACAGTTTGCTAGTGGTGAAAGTGCCAGCAGAGGGCGTCAAGTGTCGTAAAATTTTGAAAAAAAAATTCATCAGATACATGCATGCGGATTCATTGTATGTTACATTTAAATATTTAAAAATCCATATGCAAAATGGCAGACAAAAAACGATGGCTAAAACCGCGGCAGACGTTTATAAAAAGCGCACAGTCGCTCGAGCGCTCTCAGCGAAAGCTCGCCGCACTTTACATTTAAGTTTAGAAAAATAATTAAAATTTATAGAATACATGCAGTAAACACTTTTTCATCCCTTTCATTACTTTAAAGTTTAATAAATATGCCAAGGTAACTTAATTTTTTTATATTTATAGAGTAGCAGATGGCAGTAACGTGTAAGAAGTGCCCTCCGATTAAAGAACTTATATCTAGATACATAATGGCATGAATTTTATGATCCCGAAAGGCTCCCATTCTAAGGCACTTCTTCCCATAAGTTGCTGATTGGCCCATCGGCGTATTCGCGACCGCTCGTACACGATCGGCTTCAGTTCGATTATCATAATCTCAGTTGACAGTTCGGCCATTAATATCAATAAATGTTTTTCGTGTTCTCCGACCAAAAACTGGTGAAAAAGTAATTTTAGTTTAAGTTGTGATTTGCTTAATACCTAAATAATATTCTCTATTCATATTTACACAGTTTAGTGACAATATATTTTGTGCAAATAAATAGTGAAGTGCTGTGCCGTTTGCAGAAAGCAGTTTAGAAAAGAAGAAAATCGATCGTTCCATAGTCGTAACATGATGAAGTTCAGTTTCCAGTTATAAAGTAAATAGCAATTAAATTTTAATATCCTTTCAATACATATTTATCTTACTGTTTTATCTTACTGTAATATCGTATGCCTATATCACGTTATATAAAGAGCCGGTAATGCAGGAATTGCAATAATTCATTTTAATGAAAATATTTACCATTCTACACATTTTCTACACACACAACGCCACTGTTGCCTATGGGATGTGATGTTCAACTATCCATTTTAATGGACATATAATGTGACTATGTTAGGAGCAAACAAGGTATATAGTGAAAAGATAGCCTGTTATGTATCTAGATATAAGTTCTTTAATCGGAGGAAGTGCCCATAATAAACGTGATCGCTTGCTATTATGTCAGCGTATTCACATAATAGATGATCCGAGTAAAAAGTAAATTAAAGCACTTTAAACTCCTCTTATGCGGGGGATTATGCAGTGAAATGAACGGCGCATGTGCCAAGAAATTAGTACTGAACAATTCCGAACCGTACGTACCAGCCAAAAGCTCGAACTCCTGAGAACTGTTCTAGAATGGTTATGAACTAGTTCTGAAAAAAAAAAACAAAATACAGTACGTTAAATTTGGAATCGGTTTTGAAACCAAAACACTATTTGTTGATTGCGCATGCCCGAACGGTTCTAGGACTGTAATTCGATCAACGATCGTATCACATACGTACGGTATAACTGGTTTGAAAAAAGCGCAGGATATCACCGGCGATTTGGAAAAATACCAGATAGAAAAAGATTCTACACAATTGCACACTTTTATAAATATGTTGAAGCAAAACATAAACCCATTCAACAGTGATAGTAACAGTGATCAGTTATATAACATTGCAACAGGACGAGCAGCGCCGCAAGAAGTATGTGATTTTTTATTAAACGTTGAGAAAAACGGTCATCGGCTAAGAGAAACGTTGATTTCCGAGTGCGCTGAGTCGGACAGCAGATTTGAATTACCGATCAAACAAAACAAAATACTAAATTTTGCTGCTTCAATTGAAAAAAAAAATGGTTCGCGCTAATAATAAAATTCAAGAAGTACGATTGCAGCGAGATTTATTCGGTCGCATGTTGGCGATTTCGATGAATGAGAATACCAATATAGGTAAAATTCTCACGTATCCTCTAACGCCCGTTCCAATGTCCATGTGTCACTTGAATGGATCAATCTTTAAAACCAATTAATCTGCTTTATTAAAATCTTTAGAAAGAGATATTCAAAGCAAACCTCCAACATATACAGATGTTTGTTTAATCGACGGGTTCTTTCTTATACATTGGATAAAATATTTGCCAAAAACGTTTGTATGTAACTTACAATGAATCCGCATGCATGTATCTGATGAATTTTTTTTTTCAAAATTTTACGACATTTTGACGCCCTATGCTGGAAGTAAAAGCTATTTTCTTAATTATAATCCATGCAGCTTGTAAAACTTTTATAACAAAATTTTAGATATTTGACCCCCCGCCGCTGCTTTAAGCCACTGGATTACGCTGGTAGACCAGACGATTTTTACTTGTCTAGACTAAAGGATCTTTTTCCAATAGGAATCAGTCGTGTAGCTAATGCAAACTTTTTCCATGTAGCCAGCTCATAGACTATAGGTAATTACCAAAATACAAAATTTTTAAATTCTTTTTAAAAGGCTTGCATTATATCCTGAGGAGGTTAAATGAATCTTTTCTGCCAAATAGATTGTTAGCGTACGCTCTCACTTGTATGGTTAAAAAGTAATTTACCTTAGTTGGGGAGGCGTGATTCTTTCACATTATATCATTTTGCTGAAAATCGCTGTATTATTTCGTACTTATTAAATAAATGGTATTCTTTGAACGAATTGCATTTTATTGATTTAAGTAGTTGTTGCTAGTCTCAATCCCTGGAGTTTTCGTTTGGAAGACCTAAATAACTGAGTTAATCGGGATCTTATGATTCCCTAATGATACTCAGTGTTCTGGTCGCCTTACGGGACCTTCATAGGGATTTTTTAAAGCGATTTCTCCAGAAACCTTTAATTGCAGAGACCATTATTAGTAGGTAAATACTTACAAATCACGTCAAATTCAAATCCCGTCGGAGAGAAATCTTCGATAGGAATTTTTTTATGCAAAAATAGCAGAAACCAAAAGACGTCAGACCACTTATTACTGTATAAACAGATCAAAATCACGTCAAATTCCAATCCCGTCGGAGAGAAATAGAGATTTTTTTATGCAAAAATCGCAATAATCCAAAGACGTAAAAGCCCTTATTGTCAGTGAAAAATTGGAATCACGTCTTGAGAGAGCGTTAGTGATCTGAGGTAGTGCAGCCTTGACTCATTACTCGTCTATCGAAGTATATTTTATCTTGAACCCGCTTGGGAGTGGAAGAACGGGGCGGAAAGCGGCTGACGCCCTACGAAATATAAATTGGTGTCGCGTCACCTAGACGTTTGGTAGTGTGTTCCTCTACATTTACACCACTTTGTAAACACCCTGTATCGTGGATCCGGAAATTATAACACCAGAGTAACACTAAACACTAATTTATTAACTTACATACTAATTACAACAAATAATTGCTTCACTAATATTACACTGAGTACCATAATTCAGTAATTCAGTCACTTGATCACTTGCTTACTTCTTCTTTTATCTTTTTGAACTTACTATCTGAACTGACCTGCCTGTGCTGCCAGTCACTCTCTATTTATACTGCTGGGTAATTGACTCTGGATCTTTCTACAGTGTTCCAGAAGATGTGAGCACTTTTATCGACGTTTCTAGATTATGACACCGCGTGCGTCATCTCTGGGACGATTGCTAAACTAACTAACTTAGTTTTCTGTTACTTATACATGAAACTTATAGGGAACTCCTATAGATGGGATACAAAACTATAACAATATCGTAGTGGATGAAAATGATTATTGGGCATTACATCTGTTAAAAAAAAATCTGTAAAATGTTTATATAAAACTTCCCTCTTATTTATTAATACTACCACCTGTTCCCACTTCAAGTTCATTAAAACTGCCACTGATAAGAAAATTATTTTTATTCACTTGAACAATTAATATTATTTTCCTCTATCTTGTCTTACTTAATTATTTTGTCAGGGTGGTCACACGATATATTATATTTCATTAAAAATATATGACAGTAGCATTGCTTACATTCAAAATATTATTTTTCTTCAAGCGTATTAAAATGTTTAAATTATGTCACCAAAAACAGAAGTAGAAGTAGGACATTGTTTTACTAGTAACAAAATGTTAGTACCGAACGCCACCGTAGTGGACATTGTTTTACTAGTAACATAATGTTAGTTCCGAAAGCGCCACCGCAGTGGGTATTGTTTTACTAGTAACATAATGTTAATACCGAAAGCCACCGGTGGCGCGCTATCCACTAGCCACTTGTCATGTCATATTGTGTCAACATGTAAGACTGTAGTTTGAATATTTGTACATTTATGATAAATAAATTAATTTTTGCATTTTAATACGCTTGAAGAAAAAATAGTATATATTACACGGAGTAGAACGCCTTTTTTTGTGTTTCGCCCAGTTTGCGGCTTCGGCTTCGCCTCAGCCGCAAATCCTGGGCTCAACACAAAAAAAGAGTGCGTTCTACTCCTAGTAATATAATATACTATTTTCTCCGCCGTTGTTAATCATTTTCTAGGTTGACCGCCCTGTGTATTTTTCACTAAAAGTATAGTAGGGTTCTTTCTCGACAACTGCATTGCAAATATTACTTTCCACAATATTTTCTTAATTATTTTTTAGAGTGACCCCCCCCCCCCCCCTTTATATTTTCTTTATTAAAAGTATAACAGGTTTCGTCCTCGGCAATAGTATCATTTACAATCCAAATATTATTTACCTCCGCCGTATGTATGTTTTTCAATTAAAGTCAGTAGGTTCTTTTCTCGGCAACAGTGCCCAACTACAGGGTGTTCCTTAACGACGTGCTAATATTTCAGGGTGTGATTCCTTAAGTCATTTTATGAATAAAAAGTCATATCAACATATGTCTGCAACGGCTTGGATAGGTCGCGGAGGACCTCAACAATGGCCAGCAAGATCCTCCGATCACAATAGTTTGGATTTCTTGTGTGTCATACAAGTCCCATTAACAATTTAGAAGATTTAAGGAATTGTTGCCTCGTGTGAAACAATACGGGATATGCCGGGAATATTTGAACGAGTGCGCAATTCGATGCGAAGATGGGTGGAAACATGCCTTTTAAGTGAAGATGGCTATTTCCAACAATTTTTATAAAACAAGATTTATCATTATTAATGTTAATAATAATTAGTTTCAATTTGAATTTAGTTGTTTTAATCAAGAACTGTGCGTCTGACGAGAAAGACGCAAGACGTTTTCATGTAGAATTGACCAGGCTAATCAGAAAAAATATCCACATGGAAAAATGTCAGTTGGTAAAAAATATTAGAGGACATGCTTGCAGGGACGCACTGGTGGAGCGATAAAATAACTTTTCTGAATAAAATATGTGGTTTTAATTCACACTAAAATTGAAAATAATATATAAATTACTTTCGGAGATATTAAAACATAACGATTTAAAAAAAAAATTCAACACCCTGTAGCAAAAAATTTAAGCACGTCATTAAGGAACGTGTATATTCCAATATTAACTAGTGGAAGCATTATACTCTTCGCCGATTTACTGAGCTTTTTATATAATTGTTATACATTCTATAGGATACTCTTCGCATTTTTCTTGTAAATAATGTTAGTTTTTGGACATTCTAAATTTTGTGATACCAACTTTGTTGTGGAAAAAAAATATATGAAAAAAAAAAAAAATCACCATGTGAGGATCGAACACGAGACCTTTGGATTTCAAGGCAAGCAAGCAAGCAAAGCAAGCAAATAAAATTTATTAACATTTATAGATACATATGCGCCTCCCCGAAACCTGGCCCGGAGCCAGCCAGACAACCACAGCGCGTAGCGCCGTGGTGATTGTAGGGCTGGGCGGATCAGGTTCGGTTCGGCTTGACGACAATGATATAAAGAACAATTAAAATTCCTACCCGCCTAGCGTGGGTTTAACATTAATAATACCTTTGAAAATAATGCTGCCCACAAAGGCCTAAAACTAATACATATAAAACTTAGAACTAGTAACTGGTTATAACACTAAATAAATTTTGGCTGCTGACTCGGGTGAAAAGCTAAATGAAAAAACCCGTACGAGAACTGCCGACCTGGTGGTCTCTCTGACGCCAGGAAAATGTGGTGGAAAAATGATAAGGTTTAAAAATGTTTGAATTTTTTTAGAAATTTATCGGCCAAAATGGAATTTTTGATGACAAAAAGAACAAACAGAATAAAAAAGGAACAAAAATAGAACATACAGAAAGAGAATAGAAAGGATTGGAAAGATAAAGTTGAGGAAAGATCAAAGATGTGGAAATAGTAGGTTGTGGTATAGGAAAGTATGGCTAGGGAAGAGGTTGCCGGAAGATAGGCAACGCTTGGTATGGTAGGGGGTGTTTGATCTGGAATGGGGCATTATGCATTCTGATTTGAGTCTGATTGCAAGGCAAATGCTTTAACCATTGGGCTATCTCATCTTACCAGAAAACTTGAATGAATATCATTCAAGAATTATATTTCAACGGATTAGATACATTATTATCAAATATATATATATATATATATATATATATATATATATATATATATATATATATATATATATATATTGGTAAAATGTAAAAACAAAAAAAAATTATAGAGAATAACATTTCGAAAGATTTCTATTTAAGTACAAATGACAGAAATTTTGAAAAAAAAAATTTTTTTACTTAAACGATTAATAACTTTTTTATTTATTGATTGACTTTTTTCAAAAACAATAGAGTTCTTCCTCTAGCTAACGCTAACTTACTTTCCAAATTTCAATACAATCGGACTTTTCTTTCTTAAGTTATCGTGCTTACAAGAAACGTGACGGACGGACAGACGGACGGACAGACAGACGGACAGACGGACGGACGGACAGACGGACAGACGGACAGACAGACGGACATTTTGAAAGTTGTTCAGAATTCGTTCACTAACACAATGATATGAAAATTTTTTCTCTACGAGCGATATTTCCGGTTTTAGAAATGTGCCGATCAAATACAATATACTCTTCGTTTTTGCGAAGAGTATAATAAAATTAATTTCCAAATTTTCTTATATTTTCCGGGCGACCACTCTGTATATTTTTCACTAAAATTACAGCAGCTTTCTTTCTTGGCGGTTGTGTTAACTACATGCTAAAAAAATATTGTCCTTTCCCAAACAACAACTTAAATGCCTTTTAGATCTATTTTTTTTTTTTTGGAAATATCTAATTACAAAAATACGTTTTGCAGCGATCAAAGCGATCAAACTGATATTAAGTACAGTTCCTTGCTACTTTCTACTAAAACTGAGTGAAATTTTATTTTTTTACTTTTTAGAGATATTTTTTGTTGGCGGTTCGATTTTTTTTTTTAAATATTTTTAGTACCAGACGTAATAATAATATATATAAGTCACGAATACAAATGTACAATTTAGTATTCTCTGTACCTATCTTGACAAAGGCCTAAACAACCAAAATATGCGTAGAGCATTATAACATATTTTCGAAGCATTTAAAAGTATATATTTAAACGTATTTTTTTCTTCCATAAAATATTTAATATTTTAAAAAGTCTATATATCGATTTTTTTATTTGTCATAAAAATAGGAGCTAAATTTACGTCTATCGTTATTTTATTTAATTTTTCATCGATGACGCATATTAGTTGTCAGTCAATATCAAAATAATTAATAGTTATACCTTGGTATTAATGGGCTGAAAACCGCTCAAACATATAAAAAATTAAATAATTATCCACTTCCGTCCATAATGAATTATTAGGTGGTCTTATTATTGATGATAGGCATTAAGAACCATGGGCGTTTTCAGATTTTTCAGAGTGGGTCGCGACAAATTGTTGGTGAGTGCGCTTTGGTAAACATACCTCTCCATTTAGCATCTATATGTTAATGTCAATAAATAAGGAAGAAAAAAGAAAAGCTACTCCGTCCAATCCATTTCTTTTAAAAATCTTCATTAAGGCACATACGTACAGCAACCGAATAATATATAGAAGCACTATTAATTTAAAGAATAACTTTTCTTTTTTCTTCCTCATTTAGTGTCTGATGTTCCTTAAATCGAATGACTACCTTACCTTTTTAGTAAACCTAACCGACTTTTATACAGGGCCAGTCGAAATGTGAGAAATTTTAAATTTGGCTATTGAATAACAAACACCCTAAATGAGGTAACGAGCTAAAATGTTGTATTAGAGGTATTTGAGACAACTGCGAATCGAATACGCTATCCAATTTGTCGATACAAAATTGCCTAATAGTCGATCTCGAGATTTCGACCCATTTAGAGGAGCTTAGTAGTCCTTGAAAATACGAAAATTAAAAATTTCTCAAAACAGTCAAATAAAGCTCATCGAGCACTATATCTTAAAAACAAAAGGAAGATTTTAAATCGGCCAACGCGTTCCAAAATAATGGGGAGCTGCGGAATTAAATAGCACACACTGTATATTACAGACATTCAATTTTTGTATTAATGTATGATGGTCCAGTGGCCTTCTTTCCGATCTTTTCTATTCTCTTTCTTTATGTTCTCCTTTTGCTCCTTTTTTTGTCTATTTGTTTTTTTTGTCATCAAAAATTCCATTTTGGGTTTTTTCGTTTAGCTTTTCACCCGAATCAAGAGCCAAAATTTATTCACTGCTACTACCAGTAACTAGTTCTAAGTTTTATATGTATTAGTTTTAGGCCCATGTGGGCAACATTACTTTTAAATGTACTATTAATTTCAAACCCACGCTAGGTGGGAAGGAATTTGAATTGTCCCTTTTCATTATTGTCGCCAAGCCGAACCGAACCTGTGCCGCCCAGCCCTACATTCATCACGGCGCTACGCGCCGGGGTTTTCTGACTGCTTCCAGGCCAAGTTTCGGGGAGGCGCATATGTATTCCAGAATGTTAATAAATTTTATTTGCTTGCTTACTTTGCTTGCTTACTTACCTTGCAACCAAGGGTCGTGTGTTTGAATCCCAGACAGGTTAGATATTTTTCTAAACTTCTTTTTATAATTTTTTTATACTAACGAATGTTTCACCAACATGGTTGGTATCACAAAATTTGAAATGTCCAAAAAATAACATTATTTACAAGAAAACTGCGAAGAGTATCCTATAGTATGTGTAACAATTATATAAGAAGTTCAGTAAATCGGCGAAGAGTTTGTCTTTAGTTTGCTTTCAATGTAAGAGGTTTAAAATTTGAGTTAAGCCGAGAGTATTCTCTGAAATGTTGGTTAAGTGGTACGAATTGTAACGTACGCAATGACTTTTCGTTGGTTACCATGTTAATGAGTGAAATAATCCATTTAAAAAATAGGAATCATGAGCGGTGGAACACTGTATGAATATGTATAATTGTAAATTATTTTCATTTAATATATTTACCGTATTCCAGAAAATGTTTATGTTTTTAGCATGTCTTTTCCATTTAAAGATTATAATATTGGTTTACCTGTAGGAATGAGAATTATACAATTAGTGATTCTAATCACGTGATTTAGGCCAGGTCAACCTTGCTAGGTGAAAAATACAAATATTAATATGCTTGGTATATTTTGATTATACATTTATATATAACTTCTTGGGTATATAAATTTATAGCACCATATACCTAACAGGAAATGAGTAATCTATAAACAATGATCTTGCAATGGTTCCTTAATTACTAAAACCGCACAGGTAGTGAAAGTTCGTATTAAATATATCAACTTTATAGCACCTGGTTTATGTCTGGTAAACCATATCACTGCGCTATAAATATTTGTGGGATAAGCGCAAACATTTCGATATTCTCTGTGCAACATTAAAATTAATTGGTATTTTACTACTCTTCGGCAAATACATCTTAAGAAGTGAGACAGGCATGATAGGCAATCTAGCAGTTTAGAAGCTGAAAGATAATAGGTACTTATTTGCATTAGTAAAGTTTACTGAAAACAACAAATTACAAATATCACTAATAGTCCGAGAGATAGCGTCAAATTTAATTACATAAGTTGTAATTACCTTCTTTTCATCTAGGGAACTATTTAATAACTCTATAGTGAGTTATACACGACGGTTGAGGAAATATATAGGCAAATTCCCAACCAAATAAACAAACGGAAGCAAACTTATTACCACTATTTCACTGTAAATATTGAAATTATTACATAAAATTTGACTATTAAGTACCTTGAGACACTGACAAACAAAATTGCAATAAAAGGTTCTAACCTCACCTTGTGGTAAAACTACTGGAGTAACAGGAATTACGCTATGAAATCTACCGTACTTGAGTAAAAACTCTACAAAAAAATCACAACCTTGTAGATTGTTAATAAAACTTGTATAATACTAAAACACCATAAATTCACACACAATCCCACGATCCCAGAAAAATTTTATCACTAAATATAACGTAGAAACTAACCTAAGTAAGCCAATGATAATTATAGTGATACTATAACGGGTAATTTAAATAATTTAAAACTATAAAATTGGTATGACTATATACAACAAAAACATAACCCACAAGGGATAAAACAAAGCTTAAAGCACAGCAGTACCTTAATATACGACCACACGGTCAAATCTTATAGCTATTTAAAATTGGCACAAACCAAAGGTTACACTAATATCGGGGCTAGTGGCTGAAGGTCCACTGCAACCCCGTGGTTTTATGGCAGTACCAAACATAAACCGTTAAACAGAATAAATTAGTGGGACTCACTAATGGTACTGTTATCACAAGCCTATAGCCCCCCTGAGTTGAGGACTATATCGACCAAAACATTAGAAAAAAAATACGACTAAATCGTAAAATGGCTCTCTCATTCAATAGCAATCAATAGTACGTTTCAAAATTTATATCCTGCTTAAGCAGCTGTTACTATGACCTCACGATAAAACTTTGTTAGAATGGTATTATAAATGGTTAATAAAATGGTAGACTTATCTTAGTTTTAAGACGTTATTGTTGTCTTAGTTCGAGGGATCCTCAAATGAAAAAAACGTGATGTTCACTGGATGTCGATACGAAGTTGACACTTTTCTACAGGTTAGAAAGACATCTCCTCACATGGGTTGCCCACTTTCGGCACGAAACAAAATTCCCCAGCTAAATGTCACTCGGATCTACCATCCTTGTCGTTTACGTCACTGCTCTACCAGATAATGGCTTCCAGACAAAAAAATTTTAAAATTTTATTTCTTCAACGAGATTCCGATACGTCCCTGCTGTGACATAAGAAACGTCCAGTTCGATTTAATAATAAGGTAAACCTTCCATAAGCGTCTACCAAGGCATTACACCGTACATCAAGATTTACTTATCAAGGACGAGGTTTTAAAAATGGCGATATCCAGTCGCGTCCACGTTTGAAAATTACATGTGAAATTGCATTTGAGATTTAACTCTGAAATTTCAGATCAATCTACATTTAGTTAATCCATTTAAGAGATTGAAATTTTAAGTGGCGGGGCGTGGCCCAAAAACGTCTATATCTTGTGGCAGTCGAATCAGAGAGGAAGCCACTCCGCTAATTGCTATTCCTGGCTACCCGAATTTTCGATCGTACCGCCATCACGAGACTCGGACGAACTTTATTCACGCACGCTTAAATGAAGTTAACTTGATTATTGCTTTAACATTTCAGATCCCTGTAACTTTATTCGTACTAATTTAATTTATTAATTCAATTTGATGTAATGGCCACTAGAGGCCGTTACAAAGTTCAACAAAGCTCATTTTTTCAGTATAGGTTGTTTTTTCATTGCTTATCGAAGAATCGGGTGTCAGCTACTTCAATCGCGGAGATGAAGGGCGTGGAAGGCTGCGCATCCGGTAAAATAATTTAGTTTTTCGCATCAATCCAACAAGGCTACTGAACTATAAATAGTTTATTTATGTAATATAAATGAAAAAAAAATTAGTTGCATAAGGTAAGGAGCGAAGGTTGTCAGCTGGCCTAGTCAATATGTATGAAAAGCACGTGAAAATTCGTTATTTCAACAAAGCTGAAATTTATTAATATGAAAAACAATTAAAAAGTGTCAGCTGACAATACTATGGGACAAAACCTGTCAGCTAGGCCTTTTAAGTGTACCGCAGCGTCCAGGTGCTCACCGCGCGCGGTATCTTTAATGCCCCAGCTAACGTATTATTTCATTTTTTTCAATGATGATCAATTTTTAAGTTTCTCTCAATACAAACTAATGAAATACTCTATTTCACGCCTGCTGATATCGTTTATTTCAAGAAAGCATTGGTGAAATTCAATTGCGATCATTGGGCAGAAGATTACATGACACCTTTCTTCTCTGGAAAAACTATTTACATAAATTATGAGTTGTGTTATAAATTCGAAGTAATCGATTGCAAGGTCGTGAAAACGGTTGCAGAAAATCTTCCCTGTCCTTCACATGAAGAAGCTGACAGCAAAATAGTTTTCCACGTGTGACAACTAGATTTTGAAGCTCGAGTCACAATAAGATGTTCCGACACAGATATAATGATAATCATGCTTGGTAACAGGCCTGCCCTCCGAATAAATTTACATATGGTACTGAAAACAATCAAAGATACGTTGAAGTTAATAAAATATATGAGAAAATAGGTCAGCAGTTGTGTCTAGCACTCCCAGGTTTTCACGCCTTAACCGGCTGCGACTTCAATCTAGCTTTTTATAGGAAAGAGAAAGAGAAACTGCTAGAATTATTACGGAAATGTCCGTCGTATATACAGGCTTTCATTGACATTTCTCAACACGCATCTGAAAACATGGAAGAGAATTTTACTATTCTGCAGGAATTTGTTTGTCATATGTACGGTTCTAAAAGAATCAACAATATTAATCTCGTACACGGAGCTACTTTCATGAAGGCTTATAATGTCAATTAGAAAAAGATTGACCAGAATTTCGAAGGATCTATGCGAGGGGTCAACCGCTCCCAAAATTTCGTACACCAGATTTCCTCTTTGACGAAGATTACACAGATTTCCTGTGATTTCCTAAGATTTCCTCAAGATTTCCTCAGGTTTTCTTAAGATTTCCTCGAATTTTTTCAAAAAAATTTTTGAAGAGCGAGGGGAAGAAATCCGAAAAGCAAAAGATTTCCTGAGATTTCCTGGGCTTGCCTAAGATTTCTTCGCATTTCCTAAGATTTCCTCGGATTGCCTAAGATTTCCTCGGATTTCCTTCTGAGTGTACATCAGATCTCCTTCGCGGTTTGCCCCTCGGATCTATGTTAGTTCCATGTAAGACAGAATTGAAACAGCATTTTTTGCGAACTTTTACATTGCTCAAATGTGGAGTCATGTACATCTTCATACGTTAAGTTTGTCTTTGCCAACTGCTTATGGATAGGAAGACCATGATGAGAAGTATATTTTCAAGTGGTTTCAAGGCGATCAATTACCGAAAATTGAAAATATAAATGAGAGCGAGGAAATTCGATGTATTCTATGCATATAATCTATTACTTCTACATGAATTCTCTTTTATTCACTTCAATGATTTTCAATATTTTTCGGCAGATATTTGTGAAGACGAAAATGAGAACGATTACGCTCGAGAATCTGAGGAAAATCTAGATTTGGAAGACCATTCCGAAGAGGAAGATAATTTAGAATATAGCAGTGAGAGTGATTCAGATGGGAATTGATTTGTTTTATTCATACTGAATGTGCCAAAATAATAGAAATATTAAGATTTTTATATTGATTCTCCTTATTTAATCCTCACTATTCTCAATCAGTGATTGCAAGTATTCTTTAATATGTATGTCTAATATTTCATACAAATATGATTTTCTTTCAAGTCTCATACGTTAACTGGGGCATTAAAGATATCGAGCGCGATGAGAACCTGGACGCTGCGGTACACGTAAAAGGCCTAGCTGACAGGTTTTGTCCCATAGTATTGTCAGCTGACACTTTTTAATTGTTTTTTTATATCGCAAAACTATCATATAAATAAATTCCAGCTTTGTTGAAATAACGAATTTTCGCATGTTTTTCATACATATTAAGAACAGCTGACTACCTTCGCTACCTACCCTATGCGCTGACACATTTTTTTTCATTTATATTACATAAATAAACTATTTATAGTTTTGTAGTTTTGATGGATTGACGCAAAAAACAAAATTATTTTACCAAATGCGCAGCCTCCCATGATCTTCATCCCCACGGTCGCGTCAGCTGACACTTATTTTAGTTGTTTTTCGAACGAAAACTAACATCAAAAAAACAAAGAAGTCGTGTTGAAATGACATAAAATATTGACGCTATCTTCCGGACTATAATAGTTTAGGAAGTATTATTTCTGACCATCAAATTAACCCAACTGCTGCCCTTCTATTACTATTAGTTTCATTCGCAGCTTAGAAAAAAATATCTCAAAATATAAAACTTGCCGATGTCATGACTACTCTTAATTTTGTATATTAGGTACGAAAATGTAGTTTCTGTGCAAGCTATAATAGCCCGTCGGGCAGAGCGCGAAAAGCCTTCTCTTTCCTGACCCACCCAATACTGAAGTATAACCAGATGGGACCTTCACTACGTATTAAAGCATGTTATTTTACATAGGAAATCAAAATTGACGACACTCTCCATTGGTCGAGACCGAAGATATAAGAAAAAAACGAAAAAAAAAGAAATTTAGAAATTTAATTTTCAATCAAATATAACTTTAAAACTAAAGCACATAAAAATAAAATTGTTGTTTGGTTTTGACAAGTAAACCTTTCTTTTTAATTTGAAGTATAATTTATTGCAATAATAAAAAAATTAACATAAAAAAACTGGAAAAATTCAAAAGGATACACAAATCAGCAGCATTTTTCTAATTCTTAACTCGTCATAACTCGCTTATATAATGAGCTATTCAATTTTTTCTTTCACCAAAAACTGCCAAATTTAATAGGCTTCATTTTGTCTCGATTAATGCTAGATCTAATTTTTTAACTAAAAGCGCTACAGCCCTTTAAACACAACGAAGCACACTACGGCGACGAAGACGGGAGGCTTCCTCTCTCGCCCCGCTACTCTCTCGGCCCATTATGAAACGTATCGGCTGCTCTCCTCATTATTGTATCTGAATAAGTATTAATACGTGTATATATTATTTTATTCACATTTAGGCTATTACAGTTATACAGTTTATGTATAGGGTAGATTCATTTTTATCAGTGGAGAAAAACTACATGTTTGTTTTGCGAAACTGCTGAAAACAACGAAAAAATCTAATAATAAAAAACCAACTGTTACTGGCATCAAGTCTATTATAAATTGTGAAAATGAAAGAAAATATGCTATTTCATTAAAAACATTTTTTTATTTATTTTTATTTGCACATTCTTCGATACCGATTTCATTATTCTTGTAGGACATCCTTTTGTAATAATAATAATATTAGCAGAGGCAATATGTATTGTCTGTGATATTTGTAACACGATAAAAAATGCAAGTGAGCCTTCATGTAGTTATTTATAATAAAGAACAAAAAAATTAGTTTAAAATAAAATGTCATTGTCTGATTTGTGGAAAATCTAGAAAAATTAAGAACAGATTAAGAACATTTTTAAGTAGCAATTTGTACAGGAACGGGTGCGGAAACTAGAAAGCTGCAGTGTCGCATTGTGAAACAGAAATACAAGGCAGGTTACACATTTATTCAGATTTATTTGGGCTGATGGAAATTATTATAAAATTTGTTAGGCAAAATATATTAGCAAAAAAAAATTAAATGTATACAAACTAAACAACTGAAAGAAAAAATGAATTTAAAGTAGTGTTAAACATCTTATTTAGGGAGGTTTATCTTGCTGTTTTGCAAAAAAATAATTCTTAACTTTAACGTTTCTAAAAACACGCCTTAATGATATATTTGAAGAAATGACGGAAGAAAAATTACATTATTATAGCAGCGGAAATATAAGAAAGAGATTAGAAAAATATCTAAGCAAACAAAGTGTTTTGAGAACACAAAGAAAATACAACAACAGTTCATTCAAGTGATAATAAAGCTAAAAGGATTTTTGTTGTCAGTCACAGCTGAATCAGGCGAAGAAAACTTGGTTCATGAGAATGAATTGACAATTCTTGATAAAACTGCCTATCTTAAGTGAAGCTGTAGCTGGATATTTTAGTAAAATTGAAAATTTTTAAAAACCACCGATCAATGTGCAATGTATCTAATCGTACCAGTTTCATATGACCGAATCAAAATGAGGTCTAAATCATGTTCGGCTACCATAATTGTCTGCACATTTTCAATTTTACCGCAATCGGACAATTTCTAGAGAAGTTCAACATGGCGAATTCAAGATGGCGACCAAACATCAAAATCTAATATGACCTATAACCATCTCGACAAAATTCTCTTTCAAATAAAAAAAACTACATCAAAATCGGATCATCCGTTGAAGAGATATGAAGCCACAGACAGACAGACAGACAGACAGACAGACAAACAAACATACAAACATATGTGTCAAACTTATGAGGTCGGGGTTAAAAAAAACGAGACTACTAATCGACTACTAATCGACTACTAATCTCAATGAACATAACTGTAAATAAGAAGTTTCAGATTTGTTATAAACATTTATGTCGTGGATACTAAATATGTCAGGACAGACAAATTTGATTTAAACGTTATTCCGATAGTAATGCAATTTATATTAATAATTGATATGAAAAAAAAACAATCAGCTTAGGCCATTTTTTTAATCCTATACATATTACTATATGTGTATTGTGCCGTCAGAAGAAAAAAAACTTTATTCTTTTGGCTATGGTTATTCCTACGTTATTCCTACGATGAAACACGGACATCTTTAACGTCTTTAGCTAGTCACGGATTAGTAAAAACTAGTGACGACATTTTTATACCACCTGGAGTTCCTCCAGTAAGTTCTGAAGAAAACAATTACATTACATACACTTGGAATAGTATTATTTTAAAAAGAGAACAGCCTATTTACACAAGCATATTTAGATCGTCTATCCAATTTTAACCGATTTTAACCCTTCCAGTTTACATGAAAATAAAAATATAGTTATGTACAAAAATCCAACTAATCGTTCAGAGCCTCTACGAGTTAGTGAAAGCATGGCAAATAATTGTTTTGATTATATGGTTACCTCTGACACTTAATGGAAAATATTAAAATATACGAGGTAAAGTAAAAACTTTACTAGCTGGCATAAGTTTAACAATGACGTATCTGAAAATCAGTTAATCTCTGTCTGATACCCATTACTTACCATTTATTAACGCACCTCCCGCGTTGTACGACACCATATATAATGGATTATTACAACTAATATCATATTATTCAATTTGATTTGTTAATTTTATCATCTTACAATAAAGGAAAATTATTCTAAAGCTTTTGTTACGGCCACTGATGGAAGCATTGCGCGATTTATGGCGAACGCGGGATGTACCGGGAAGCCTCACGACTCCGCCGCTGTAGTGCGCTTCGTTGCGTTTAAAAGGCTGTACCGCTTTTATTTACAGAGCTAGACCTAGCATTAATTGAGACAAAATGAAGTCTATGAAATTTGGCAGTTTTTGGTGAAAAAAACATTCGAATAGCTCAATACATAAGCGAGTTACAACGAGTTAGAGTTTTCAAAAAAATTGACAATTTGTGTACCATCTAACTTAACGTCAATTTTCTAATGTTAAAGTTATTATTTTTGTAATAAATTATACATCAAATTAAAGAGAATCGTTTGTACTATAAAACTAAAAAAAATATATAATTTTATCTTTTTTCGTTTGAAAGTTATTCGTGGTTGAATTTGAATTTTGTTATTTTCCTTTTTTTTTGTGTTTTTCTTGTAACTTCAGTCTCGACCAATGGAGAGTGTCGTCAAACGTGATTTCCTATGTAAAAAAACCTGCTGAATAAAATGAAATAGGTTTTATTTGGTTATACCTCGGTATTGGGTTAGTGAACGCTAGAGCCAGCCATCCGACGTACTATAAGTTATAACTCGTTTTCAGTTCACCTTACGCTTAAAATTAAAGCTAAGGTAAATCTGTTGAAAAGTTGTATGCATACTTTTTCTCAGACCAATATTTTCCGAGCAATAGCTGAGTGAAACTGAAAAATCCTCCACAGACGCTGCGAGCACAATAAACATGTCCACAAAAAAAATATACATTAATATTACTTAAAACCATACACTTCCTAGTACCAAAATCAGAAATTTATTTAATAATAAATATTTTTATTTTGCCAGTTATTCGTAAACTTAATAGAAATCACCTCAACGCAGAGAAGCTCAGAAATGTTCCCAAGGTAGATGCTAGTAACATGACGTCACCTCCTTGCAGGCACGTTAGTCTGGGTGTCTAATGTGGGCCCGTTGTTTTTCAATGAAAGACTAATGTAACAATATTGATCAGCATACTCCAGATCCCTATATGCAAAATTTAAAAACATTTTCATTTATTGTTTTCGAATTATGGCTCCTTAAAATTATATTTTTCAAATATTAAATAATTAATAACTTTTAAATGAATTGTATTTCGAAAAAACTCATTCTTCATTTCGTATTTAAATTCACTTTTTCTACAACCGAGCGTCATATATACTTTAAAATTTCATAGAACAAGAATTTCCATTGAAAAAGTATCAAAAATTTTAAATATCAAATAATAATTTGTAACTTGGAAACTAATTTTTTTTTCGAAAAAATTCATGCCTCAGTTTCTACATAAAATCATTTTTTCTATCACCTACTGTCATCCATGCTTTCATATTCGGTAATCCTTAATGCGTTAATAATTTACAGGGCTGCTGGTTCAAAATGTTTGGTAATTCTTCAATGAAAATTCTCAGCCTATGAAATCTGAAAATATCGATAACGCTGAGTTGTAGTAAAAGTGAATTTAAATAATAATAATTTTAATAAAAGTTATTAATTATTTAATATTTGAAAAATATAATTTTAGGGAGCCTAATTCGAAAATCATAAATCAAAATGTTTTTAAATTTTAGATATAGAGGTTCTGAAGCATGCTGACCAATAATGTTACATTAGACTTTCAATAAGAAAAACAACAGGCCCGCATTACACACACAGGCCGGCATTCCTCACTCTCGTGAGTAATAGCCATCTTTATACCCCGAATAATATACTATTTTATATCTTCGTACCTTTTGTATGAGAAGTTATTTGTAGGTATGAATTTTCAAGAATGCTGTAGTTGATTAGATTAATGGGGCGATTAGCAGTTCTTAGCTTGCATTTTCTTGTATTGAAGTGTTGTGTCAAAAGGTTTTTCCGCATTTTTAATAATAATTTGTTAGAATTACAATAATCAATAATAATTGTAATCATAGATGTTTGAAAGTTAGTAAATCCTTATAGTTAATTTATGTCACCAAAGACGATACTTGTATCATCAAATAGGGAAAATGTAAATATGGAAAACTGTAGCCAATGTCGTTTATGTTTACATTCCTCATACATGACGATTCAGGTTTGATGGTAATATTATTCACATGAACACAGTTAAAGCAAAGTCTACAAGTTCACTCTGTGCCACTAAACTTTACTGATGTAAATTCGGTTTTATCCTGTATATCAGAATATACCCTGTGTGAGCGTTCCATTATATAAGAATAGAGTAGAAAGTATAAATATTGACAAACATATTGTTTTGGGCTCCAAACGTCAAATTGAAACAAAATTACTTATCTAAAATCTAGTAATACACAAAGAAATGTTTTTTCAAATATTAGAAATAATTAAAAAACCATTTCTTAACGATATTAATACAGAGAGAAACGTTTTTCAAACATTTAAAGCAATAATAAAGAATGCATGGCGTCTAGTTAAACATCAATAGCGATAAAAAAACAAGCTTAGCCCTAAATCTTCTTGATCTTATGGTGGGCGATGCCATGAACGTAATTCGACAATTTCTCCTACATCCCTGAACCGATTGAAAAAATTTTTTGATAGGCTTTTAGGGACAATTTTATAGAATGGTACTAGACTATTGAAAACTAAAAAAAGAAGAAAATTTTTTATTTGTGCGAAAATAAAGAAAACATTGTTATCTCTAAAATTCTTAAGCACGGCGCCGCCAACCTTATTTACAAAACTCACATACGTATTCCTGTTTTGAATAGCAGGGGATGACATATATTAGAAAATCACCCAATAAATATATAAGTATATAAATAAATATCTATGACACAGGATTTCTTTTCGCGAAATAGACCAGTGCTAATAGTTTTTGGTAAAAAAAATCTTAACAGTATATGGGTGGTGGGAAAATTTAGGATTAATGGTATATAATTGAGAAAAAATCGATTGGACCGCAACAGATAACCGGAAGTGGGGTGGGGGTACGAAAAGGTGTGAGTTTGGGGGTAAAACGTGGTTTTTGGCAAAAGTAGACCTCCTGTCGAAAAAGTTTAATGTAAAAGTTGTAGATAATTGAGAGATCTACAACTTTTATTTGAATCATTTTTTTACATAACCTCAAAAATTTTGAGAAAACGAAACGAAAAACCACTTTTTTGTTTTTTTATTTTTATCTTCCACAAAAATAATTTAATTTTGATGAAATTCGGTGAGAGTACATTGTTATGTATCAACAAAGCTGTAATTTTTTTGAGGCGTAATATTCATTTTTTGATTTTTTTGCGAATTTAATTTGAAAAAAAGGCCTAATTTTCAATTAAAAAAGTTGGTTAACAAAGTTTTGATTTTTGAAAATTTCAGGATGGTATTTTTTTCATTAAAATCTCTACTTTAAGATAGTGTAAAAAAATCATACTGTTACTCTGGAAAAACATTGTCAAAAATGGAAAAAACCAAAAAAATACTTTTCTCAAGATCGATTTTACCGTAAATGTCACTAATTCTCCGTTGTTCATTTAAATGAAATGTTGTAAGTTGTGCAAAACGGTAAATTTCAATGTTATACGTAATAAGGGAACTTTAATTAACCGTTTAAGGTTCGGACT
Organism: Rutpela maculata; assembly: GCA_936432065.2. Classification (NCBI taxonomy): domain Eukaryota; kingdom Metazoa; phylum Arthropoda; class Insecta; order Coleoptera; family Cerambycidae; genus Rutpela; species Rutpela maculata. The sequence continues at coordinate 53,518,396 of OW386289.2, read as the reverse complement.
CCTGAGAACCGAAATGTTTCAACAATAATTTTACCTATGAAATTGCTAAAAATTACTATGTTTAGGCAAGAAAAAAACTTTTTTATGCTTTATGGGCACTATCACATTAAAAATAAGTTTATTACGTACTTTACATTAAATTAATCAACAAAATAGAAATACATAATCAAAATTTGTAATAATCTCATTTTTTGGGAAGCTGCTCTACATCATCAGACTCAACACATTGTTCAGTTTCTTCAGGAACTTCGATAAGGTCTTCGAATTCATCAAGGTCCTCAAGTTCATCTAGATCTTTATATTCAATATTATTTTGAACATTTGTTTCGTCACACATCTCCTCCGAATCGCTGATTTCTTCTAATGGTTGTATTTCAGAGTTAGAACAGTTTTCAGACCCGTGACAATTCGAGCATAGAATAGAGCATTGTACTCCATGCCGTATCGTTTACTACCATAACCAGTTTCACAGCTGCAGCAGATAGAACACGAATATCACGTCTACTCTACTATTAAAAAAATCAATGGAAACTCGTACCTACAAAACTTCTTTGGTGTAGCTTCAAATCTTCCGCAGGTCACTCTTAAACTGAAGTCACAATTTTACTATGTTTACATGTTGTCAAAGTTATTACACATAATCTTTAATTAAACCATTCACACTGATACCAATATTGAGAAACACACTAGCTAAACTTTTCCTAATTATAAAACTGAACAATGGATTAAATGTACAATAAAATGACAATACAATGCAGGCTAAGCCGAGTTATTTGAAGAAATGCATGACAATATACCATGTAAACATAGTTGTACGACAATATCAATTTAAGTATTCCGTATATGCATATTAAATTTGCGCGATGATATAATTTTGCACCGCTTGATGCATTGGAATTTCTTTAACACTTTAGTTAATCTCACAGGCCCACAAAAAAAAAATCGTGAGCGAGAATTAAGACCCACTTTTTTCTTATGTTTTTCGAGGCGCTGAACACGAATCTGACGTCAGTATAGCGTGTTTGACGACCAATTTTCGAGCTAGAGTTAAATATTGGACGGAAATCGTGAAAACTCGGGGTTTGTGATATTTCCAGGTTCGAAATGAATCGAAAAGCTTTGGGACACATGGAAATATCATGTTTGGGAGAAAATACAAAAGCAGACTTGTGGCGATTGTTCATTGCCTCATCAAAGAGAATCCTCAAAGGAGTGTTATTGCATAATACAAATAAATATTCCGCTGCACCCATAGCATATTCGACAGTGTTAGAAGAAAAATACACCAAACTAGAGATGATATTAAAAAAATATAAAATATGAAGAAGATAAGTGAAGGATTTATAAAATATCCTTGCTTCCTTTGTGAATGGGTAGTAGAGATCGATACAATCACTACAAAAAAAGGTCGTACCTCTTACCGGGTGATGAGAATATAATAGAGCAACCACTGGTTGAACCGTCGAAAATCCTCTTTCCACTCCTGCATATAAAATTAGGCTTGATGAAGTAGTTTGTAAAAGCGCTTGATAAACAAGGTGACTGCTTTGAACATTTGAGTCGAACATTCAGTCAGTTGTCGGAAGCTAAACTTAAGGAAGGAATTTTTGATGGACCCCCAGATTCGAAAGATTTTGAAACATGATATGTTCATTACAACGATGACTCCAAAAGAGAAAGCCGCGGCAGTAGTCCATCAGTTCCTAGGGAATCATAGAAGTGATGACTACGAAAGCATTGTAGCTGAGATGATCAAGAATTACCAAAAATTAGGTTGTTTAATCAATTTAAAATTATATTTCGTTGACTAGCATCTAAGTTATTTTCCTGACAATATATTTGGCTTCAATGAAGAGCAAGGCGAGCGATTCTATCAAGATGTCAAGGAAATGGAGAAACGGTATCAAGGAAGATGGAATATCAGTATGATGGCAGACTTTTGTTGGTCATTAAAGAGAGAAACAGTCCAAGAGGCACATAAACGAAAAAGAAATTCAATGCGGAGATCATTCTAAAATAAAAGACTCAGGAAACGAGCAAAAAATAACTGATCTCCAAATTTAGAGGAATGCGTTTCGACAAACGAATTAAGTTACTACACTGAAAATATAGAGATAAATTCAGATCGGTAACGTTCAAACGCTCAAATAAAAAGGTGATTGTAATAGATGTGCAAAGTCGTCCGAAGCTAAGCGTCAAAAGGTTTCATCACAAGTCTGTGCCGGCGAGGGTCCAATCTCACAGGCTGAGTGTTCCATACAATCCCGAGATATAATTCCCGCCTCTTCTCATTGTTCTTTCCTCGTGTGCAATTCTGCTCAGCACCGCGAACACAAGTACAATCCTGAATCAATCTACATGAATATGTTTATAAACCACTGTTGGGAGCAATATCTTCGGAAATTTTTTATAATAGTGCGGTCCAAAGTGGACTTACCATACATGAGGCTCTATCGAGTAATACAATACATTGAGAAATACTGTATTTTCTCCCAAAAATGATATTTCCATATCTCCCAAATTTTTTCTATTTATTTCGAATCTGGAAATATCACAAATCAAGATTTTTCATGATTTTCGTCCAATTTTGACCTCTAGCTCGAAAATTCGTTCACAAACATGCTATTCCGACTTCATATTCGTATTCAGCGCCCCGAAAACACAAAGAAAAGTGGGTTTTAATTCTCGCATACGAATTTTTTTTGTGGGCCTATGTAATTTACCAATAGATAACATTGCTTTATAATTGAAAAGCTTCATTTGCCCATATTAATTTTCTAATCCATATTTGCACCTCAAGTTTATTACATAATATTTATTAAATATTAATTTTTAACATAAAATTTAAATACTTTTGTTTTTATTTCAGATTTCCTATTTCTCATCTTCATTCACCACTTAAAGGTAAGTGTTAAATCGAAATATTTATTTTTATATCAAAGACTTAAGGTGATCACTTTTTGCCCTAGGGTGAAAGTTGTTGCTCCAGATGTAGTCGAGGCCAACAATCACACGAGGGCTGAAAACAAGCTTTACTATAGAAGCATATTGAGGTCAAGGCAAAAAAAACAAGCTAAAAACATACTTTTCGCCTGTTCACTGAACTTTTTATATAATTGTTACACATTCTTTAGGTTACTCTTCGCAGTTTTTTGTAAATAATAATGTTAGTTTCGGACATTTTTAATTTTATAGTACGAACTTAGTTGGTAAAAGACTCAGTGCAAAATAAAGTAAGTATAAAAAAAACGTACCAAACTCTATTTGGGTTTCGAACCCGGGACCCTTGGATTCCGAGTCAATTTCAATTAAATGCGTAGGAACTACACCATCACCTTACACGTAAAAAAATGTAAATTTTTACATTATAAGGCACGAGCTAAAATCATATTTTCACGGTTGTATATTACATTATGAAATGTATATTTGTAAAATATATAAATATTTAAATATTAAAATGAAATATCATTCCACTAAATTTCTATTCAATTACAAAAACATAAAAATCAAAAAAAAAATTTTTCAAATTTAAATCATTAATAACATTTTTATTTACCGATCGATTTTGTTCAAAAACGGTAGGGTTCTTCCTCTGGCTAACACTAACTTACCTTCCAAATTTCAATACAATCGGATTTTTCTTTCTTGAGTTATCGTGCTTACAAGGAACGTGACGGACGGACGGACATTTTGAAAGTTGTTCAGAATTCGTTCACTAACACAATGATATGAAAATTTTTTGTCTGCGAGCGATATTTCCGGTTTTAGAAATGTGCCGATCAAATGCAATATACGCTTCGTTTTCGATTTGCGAAGAGTATAATAAGTGAAAATTTCAACTTAAAATGTCGAAATTTCAACTTATCAGATTGTTATCTGCATAATATATATATGCAAGGTATATCCGAGATATGTGCTAAATATTCGTTTGCATATAAATAAGTCGAAACATAAAAATAAGTCGAAATGTGAGTTGTAATGGAATTCTTAAGGGAGGTAGAGTGGCTTTATGAAGATGTCTCTTAATTAACTCTATTTATAACGCGCAACTATTAGAGATAGGCGGACTATAATTTGGTTGTATAAAGCCTACCTTAATATTAATAGCTTCATAACAAAATATCATTCGTTTTCTGTAAATAACATAGAATCTGCTGAACAATTCATATAACAAGTAAAGTTTTAGAAATGGTTTCGAAAACTGCATAATCTACAATATTGATAATAACTAATTACTAAGTAGGGACAACGGGGACAAAGGCAATTGCAAATTTGGCAGTGAAACACAAATTTTCACCTTTTTGGTCGAGTGCAGACCTAAAGTGTTAGCAATATCGGCAGCTATTGCAAGCGGCTGGAGCCTTCCCATCCGCTGGATCTTTGAAGCCGAAATAAGCACAAAATATTAACGATTTCCTTTAATTACATTTGTTAAGTTGAAATAATTTTTTCATATTAAAAAGAAAAAAACAGCACACTAATCTATTCAGATAGTTACTTTGGGCTGTAAAATATATGATACACAAGAAGCGTGAGTCTATATATAGGTTGTTACTCTGTTTATTAATTTTATTCACGGAAACCAAACCGAAAAAATTCTTGTGTGATATATCGTTGAAATCAGAATTTTATCACTTTTAAATGGTTCGATTACAATTAAGTTAGTATAAAATAAACTACTTGTTGTGCCTAAACGGCATTAAACATAATCTGATCTCGATCAGAACCTTTTCAGATCTTCTGGAGCACTAAAGAAACCCTCAGGCAAAGCTTCATCCAAATCTGTTTAGTAGTTTCGCCGCTATCTTGCTAACACACACACACACACAAACATTTTTCAAAAACCATTTTTTGGGTTCCTGGGACATCAGACCTCAAAATGTAAAGATTTGATCCTATCTCACTTTTTGATTTTGGACCAATTTTAGTAACCTCCCACAATTTTGTGGGGAGGTTAAAATTAAGGTCGACAGATCAGTGAGAACTCGAAAAATTCAGATAAAATTCATTATTTTTAACAAATATCACTACATCAAGTCAATTTTATTGATTTCAAAACTAATAATGTTGAAGAAGAAATTTTTCCGAAATTCGAGATTTGTCAAATTCAGAAATGCTGCACTTTTTCAACAATTGAACTTAGTAGAAAATTGTTTAAACAAAAGTTTTAGGAAATTTTACAATCTACAATTCAATTACAACTAAATACTACCTAGGAACAACGGGGACAGAAATAAAACTGTAAAACAGAGAAAAATTGTTTAAATAAAAGTTGTAGAGAATATATATTATTTAGGTATGAAGCAAATCACAACTTGCACATTTTTTTTATTTCACGTAAATGACTTGAAGGCCAGAAATCATTATGAAGTTGTGAATTTGACAACTTATTGACAGTCATCATAGCAACTAGAAAGTGTCCATGACAAACACACTCCAATTACAGTCTAAGCCAACTAGTAAATGAGTTCGGCAAATCTTGAAATATAAATTTATAACTTTGAATGAATTTTGTTAAAAATTGCTAGTAGTACGAAAAACGTCGCATGCACATTGGCTTGCATCATGCATTTACAGGTCTCGAGCACTTGCAAACCTCAGCCATACGGGCTTCGGATTGCAAACTGTGTTCTGGACCTGTAAAAGACACTTACAAGCCTTGGTACATAAATAACTATTTCGCCCTCTAATGAGGACCAAAAACTGATATTTTGCGACCGGTAAATACCATTTTTGTTTACCCAAATACCAGGTAGTAAAATTTAAAAAAAACTGCTGAAATATAAATAGCAACTGCAATAACCCTACATCAAAGAATCTCATTTACATAAAATCTGCATCAGTGGCACCCATTTAAAAGGAAAACCTGTTAGATTCTGAATTATAGGATATCACTTAAGCAATCGCATATTTATACATACAAAAATTATGATAACTCGAATGAAGGCGCGGGAAATGGCATTAGTTCTGACATAGACACTTATAGATTTAAATTTGCATAGTCTACATAGGTAATTAGTTATGAAATAGAAAATATGCAGATTTAATTATGAGGATGAATGTATATTCAAATTGATTACCGAGTAAGAGTTTAAGAAATTGCTTCTTTGATACGCATATGCCTCTATATGCAACAAGAGACCACTTCCAGCCATTAAATGCTGTATTACAAATTAGCGAACGACAGATAACTTATTACAATATATACAAGGCGGTACCATGAAAGATAGTTGTTTACAAGCCGTACACAGAAGGAAAATAGAGTGTTATTAGCGGGTTTTGTGTACATACTATCTTTAAAAGTGTGCAGTACATGGGAATTTTAAGAAAAGCACGGGACGTTCATCATATAATGTCACGTTTTTGATAGCCGAAAGTTTGTAAAAACTTCCTAAACGCTTGTATTTTCAGCCGCATAAGTCTAAAAATACTGTGATAACTAAAAACATATTATTATATTTTTCGAAGTATTTTTTATAAAAACCGTGATTTTGATATTATGTTTCCGATAGATAACACTGTATTCATTCAAATCACAAGTCTCTTTTAAAATCGTATTACTTAAACCTTTTTACCTCTCCATTGTAATATTCAACTTTTAATTCCACAATCTCAACGATGACCGCGTCATCTGTTAAAGAGTAGTATACAATAGGCACAAAATCTATTACAGTTTCCTTACATCTATAAAAAAATCTGTTACAATAAGACAGTACCAATAGGAATACTAGCGTTCAGTTCATACAAATGAAAATTGGTTATTATTATTAATAATAATAATTGTTTAATTGGTGAAACTAACTGTTAATTATTACTACTCAACCATAGCTTAAGCTATTCTCAACGTATTGCCCGTTTGAAATATAAATAAATTATCAATATGAAAATTTGTTCTGCCATTTCGTCTTTTTGCAAAAAAATAAAAACTAATTTTGCATGAACCGAAATTATCAATTAAATATTATTTTTTATTGAAACTTATAGATTATAGAACCTATAATTGTAACCTATTATAGAAATTTACAAATAAAATTTAGTTATCTTCCTTAAAAACGAAATTTTTTAAGGTATGATTCTACATAAAAAACTGCCATTTGGTCACACTAAGATTTTTTCTTAAATTGCAAATTTTTCATTTTCAGCACTTATATAACTGAGAAACGAAGAAGCCCGTGTAAAACTAAATTTCTTTTATTCAAAAAGAATTATATGAAACCTACATAAAATATTATAATTTTGGTGGAAAGTATTCTTCATAATTAGCTGTATATGAAAATATAGAATTTAATTGATGTCTTTTTTCAAACACATTACGTGTTTTGTAGTCTCATTATTAGACCATCAGAAAAGAAAGCTCGATAATGTCGTCTCAATAATAACAAAGTTACATCCGTTGAAATAACATTCAATTGCGCGTAGGTTTTGCCTGACATCTAATATTGTGCAAAGAACCAAACAAGTAGCAAATGAGAAAAACACACACTTTGTATCACCACAAAGCAAACATTGGCAATATTGCAAAATAGCATTTATTTATTTGCAAATATCCGGCTCTACTTACAGCTGAAACACCGCTTAAGCGAGCAGCATTGTAATCCAGTCAAATTCGTTTAAAAACTGCCCAATATGAACAAAAATCTCCACCCAATTGAATTTTTATATAGAACGTTTCCTCGATATTTCCAATAAATTGTCAAAAGTCCTTTTTTTTGTAAATTTTATAAGCTGCTATTTTGATAATAGATGTTTTTTCCATAAAGCTAATAGTTTCAGCGATATTTGTAAAAAATAGTTTTTTTAACCTTTGGCCTCTTGTAACTTTTCAATTTCCGGTAACCAAGAAGTCTTTCGTCATTTTATTTATTGTTGAAAACATGCTTCATACAAAAATTCAGCTGGGTGGAAATTTTGATTCAAACTAAACCTAATTTGATTGGGCTATTGGGAATAGCTGGAGGTGTTCAAAACCATTACAATCAACATCTCGGTTTTGCATGCAGCATCTATAATTATTTTAACCTAAATAGCATCAACAAAAAAGAAGTAATCTCTGTTAAATCAGGCACGAGGCGAGAAATATTTAAAGTATATGAAATAAAAAGGAGAAATTTCTTACTTTAAGCCTCGTTATTGTTACAAAACGTATGTAAGCAATTAGAATCGCAAATGTAAATTTCAATAGCTATAAAATAATTCTTATGAAAATGTATAATTAATAAATATGTACAAATTTATATCCACTTAAGATCTGCATGCATTGTTACATTATAAATATCATTAGAGTAATTTTATGTGAAAAGAAAATTCTAAAAATTCTTATTAGAGAAAGTTTTGCATACCAAGGTAATGATGCATATTTCAATTGTATAATTAATATTTTAAATTCAAAATTATGATTTATGAAGAATAATAATGGTTTCTAGCTTTATTGTTTAAATTTATGTAAATCTGTTTGAATTAATTATAAACCAGAGATAATTTAAAACATATAATTTGCGGAAAGAATGGTGTTCAATTAATTGCGAAATGTAATTAAAAACAAACAAATATTAGCACTTGTTTGGCAATACAGATTTTGAGTCATACGGAATATAGACTACATGTAAACATTTTACCGATGTGTCTTATATGACTGCCTAATATTTTAAAGAATAGTCTTCCCAATTTCTTTAAAATTGATTAATTTTCTTGTTGCAGTCGCTACATTTTAAATTTCATTAATCTCCCGATTGGTTACCTAAACGTTCCTCTGTACTTTTTTTGTTTAATAACTTTCACATTTACTTATAGATTTTTTTCAAAAACAACAGTTCTTCCTCCAGCTTGCATTAACTTAACACCAAAATTTAAATACGATCAAACTTAGAGCTTTTAAATGATTGTTCTTATAAGAATAAGACAGGTGAACAGATAGACGTCCAGACGGAAGTACACATGGACGGACGTACGGACGGACCCCGCAGAAACCTTATGGAAATTGGCTTTCAGTCAAATTGTCTGAAATTGCAGTCTGCAAGTGGTGTGGAGTGGCTAACACGAGAGCTCCTTTGAGTAGGAATAAGCCTTTCGGTTGGTGTCTGTTGCAATCGAAACTTTAGCGTTTTGTGGCAATACATAGTTATTGCGCTGAACGCGACCAGGCTTGTAATTCAGCGCTCGGGAGGCATTAGTCCGGAGAATAGCTGTTGGTTGTAGTCTGATTTTTTTATTCCTTATATATTTAAATGTATAGAGGAGTTCGACAAAAATATTTCACTAGTAAATATTCTGCCTTCTAAAAACATACCTACTAATTGCCTGTGTGCTTGTCTATGCGTGCGTGCTTGGACAAGTCGATTTTTATTTTCAATTACTCAACTTTTGATGCAATTTTTAATTTTACACACCCTCATCCCCAGCCACCCCAACTTATTTTTCCAAATAACAACCTATGCTTTGAATACCTCAAAAGAAAGGCATATAATAGGCTATTCATCGACGCGAGGAAAATCGAAATCCGTCAATATGATTTGCTTCCCGAATGCAAGCAATAAATTAAAAAAAAAGAATAATAAATCTTATTATTGAAAGAAAATTAAGAAATCATCTAATAAAATTTTCAAACTGAACTCGTTAACAGCTAAACAATGTGCAAGTTGCTGTTGAAAGTGTCGTAAACAGTTATGGAATGCCTGCCATTCGGGGTATTCGACCAATCTCCGCCTGTATTCTCTCTTTCAGATCCCCCAAATTATTTATCCTATTGTTACAGACCTAGGAAGTCAAAACAAAGTAACTGTAGCATGGGTGCCAGGACACGAGGGACACAGGGGAAATGAGAAGGCTGACGAACTGGCCCGAGAAGGCGCATCTCAGGGCCTAGTAGGACCCGAACCCTTTTGCGGTGTGGCTAAGCCACGCATACGAACATCCATTAATGAATGGGTACAAAATAAATCTCTAGAGTGGTGAAAGAATTTCCCACAACAGAGACAGGCCAAAAAGTTCATTAAAGACTGATCGGCCAAATTCATGGAAGACCTGCTACGCCAAAATAGAAAGGCCATTAGGTTAATAGTAGGTCTTCTAACTGGACACTGTAGGCTTAATAGACATGAGTCTAATGGACCTGACAGAGGATGCAACATGCATGCAGAATCTGTCAAGAGGAAGAGGAAACCTCAGTACATGTGCTGTGTCAATGCGAAGGCCTAGCCAGACTGAGGTTCAAACTACTTGGCGAAGAGAAACCAAGGGCAGATAGCTATACCAAGGAGCCCTTATCAAGGCTGTGGAGTCTGATACAAAAGACAAAGCTGGATAAGGAGCTCTAAGTAAAATTAGACAAGGAGAGCCACAATAGATCCACAGGGGTCGCGGTGGCCAAGGCCAATTAGCCAGCTCCTTTTTCAATCGAATCTAATCTAATCTATAGACATACCTTCAAATGACCCCATACAAAAGTCCACTGGTGTAAGTTCAGGAGATCTAGCTGCCTATTTGATTGACGGATTTTGATTTTCTTTACTCCGTTGTATAGCTTATTAAAATTCCTATCTTTGAGTTATCGCAAAGGGTAGGTTGCTATTTGAAAAAAAAGTTGGGTGGCTGGGTATGGGGTTGTGTAAAACTAAAAATTGCACCAAAAGCTGCGTAATTGAAAATAAAAATCGACCTGTCTAAGCATGTACGCATGGACAAACACACAGACATCTATTCTTCATGCTTCTCTAGTTGCCTCCGAAAAGGCGTTTGGTGACCTTCCATCCCGTGTATTGCAAAAACTGTCTATTTTTCGGTCTTCCATCCACAGGGACTTTTGATGAGGAGCTCATAAACTATAACATATCTCAACCTCAGACAATTTGTCTGAGAGCCACCTTCCATAAGGTTCCTGCGGGATCCTTTGATGACTAACAGAACGAAACGAAAAATATTTCTCTATGAGCGATATTTACGACCTTATAAATATACCGAACAAATAAAATATGATTTTCGTTCTTATTTGAAAAGAGTATATCAATGAAATGATAAATTGTTTAATACTCAGGAAAAGAATGATATGAGAAATATTTTAATGGGAATTTATTGGAAACCGCTATTTGCTGCTCTGATGATAAAACATATATTTTATGGTAATTTTCAATAATTCTGTTAGCTATTATTCCATTAAGTATGCCACGTAGTAAAATTATATATTGTTACAACTAAGTTATGTAAATAATACTTACTGTTGCGTCAATTTGAAATTTTTATCTAGAGCTGTGATCGAAATTTAACAATTTCTCTCTAAAACTTTCTTTGCCTTTTCGTTAGGGAATAATTATAAATACTGAGCATATTGCATTTGATCTCTAAAACAATAGAAAGAAAGACAAAGAAAAATTGTATCACTGTGTTATTCGTAGAATTTTAAAGTACTCTCAAAATATTCGTCCGTTCGTCCGTCTGTCTGTCTGTCGTCAGTCTATCACGTTTCTCCTAAGCGCAATACAGTCAGTAAGAATAAAAGTACATTTTGCATTTTTAAATTAATTCCAAAAAATATATAAATTAAAAATAATTACTGATTAACAACAAAAATTAAAATTGAAAAATAATTTTGCGCTTATTCTTAAACTTACTGATTTTTTCGTCAAATTTCATTATTTTCGTGTTTTCATAATTTTTCGAATAAAGTAGAGATATATAAGCGTTTAAAATTTACTAGATTAGATAGATTTTATGTTTTTTAATCATATCTCCCAAGGTTGGCCACATATTTAAAATTTATTTTCATTGGAATAAACATCAGAAAATCAGTACATTTTATTCAAATATTCTTATTCTGCCATGGACAATAAGTGAGAATTCCGGTATGGCCCTCATAAAATAAACATCATGTATATTCAGTAAGGCAATATCCAATTTTTACTTATTATAAAACATTACAAAAAGGTTAGTAATAATAATAAAAAACCTTATACAATTAAATAACAACTAAGTAACACAGAATATTAATGTGAATATCTGCTAGCTAAAATTACTCAGAGATCTCAACGAGAAGTGACGACAGTAACCTGAGTCAATCTGATGACAATATACTTCTTTACTAATAAATAAAACTAGTTGTCAAATTTAGATAAATATGTCTATGATGATTCATAAAATCATAAACAGTTGTCAAACTTAACCCTATATGGACTGCTAAAAATCGATAGGGGATATGATTAGAGCCCTTATGAACCTTATGATTATTATCAATATACGTAAGAAGATAATTATTATCTGAGTTGGAAACATTTTTCGTGGTGAAGGTATTGTCTACCAGTTATACTGATATCATTATCCATTTTTTTCCAATCCATTTTTTTCCAATGGACAGTTCGCAATTAAAATATGTTTTACCAGTGGATCTTCAGTGCTGCGTACCTCTACTCGTGGGGCCCTGAGACATCATTGTTCTACCGAATACATAAAATCAAACAACTGTTGACAAACGATTCTCAACATTATTTCAGATAATGAAAAAGAAGATATATTTCTTTTTTGTCACAAAATTCCGTTATTTCATTAATTCATTATTTGCTGTTAAAGTTCATTTTTGCATGCATAAGGTGGTACCACAGAGTATCCTCTTGTCCACAAGTTTTTAAATTTTTATTGAAAATTTTATTTAACAAAGTTTCTTCAACTACTCAATGACTTTTTCTCGGCAAATCAAAAATAAGAAAGTTTTCAAGAGTGCGGTACCCCATCCGAGGACACAAATTGTCATTTCTCATTTTGCAACTAAACTCGGTATTTAAGCTTTTCTTCATAATTGAAAAAACTTTATTAAATAAAATTTTCAATAAAAATGTAAAAAAGGTAGTTTGCTTAAATTCGACTTCATATTTTCCAATTTTTAGAATTCCCTGTACAATTTACCTTAAGTTTGACAACTGGTTATGACTTCCTAAGACAAGCAAAACTTTTTATAGAGAATGACTTTGTCTCGGCAAATCAAAAATAAGAAAGTTTCCAAGAAAGCTCTCTACATTTTTTTGTGGAAGTTATAGTCTTAAAGATATATTAAAAAAACCATTTACACCTTCATTTTCAAAATGGCGGCTAAATGGGTGTACCTCAGACCCCGAAAGCTCAAATTTAAACCCGCTACATAATAAAAAAAATAAAATCGCTCCCTACCCAAAATGTGACTCTGTATGCCACGTTTGACTTTTACTCCATGTGTTCTTTTTGTTGTGTGTGTTATATTATTTTCTTGAAAGAAATTTGTATCACGCGTATTTTCGCTGAGATGCTGTAAGAATTTAGTCTTGGCGCGCTATATTAATAAGGCGTTATTGATTTGTTCGAATTTAATTTAAATTAAATATTTTTAATGATTATGAGAAAAATAATTTACTTGAAGATTTACATAAGAAATTTATATTACGGCCATACTTTAAAACTAATGCATTGTTGATTGTTTCGGATTTAATTCAAATTAAATTCGTTTGAATATTTTATAAAAAATAATTTATTTGCGGGTTTACATAAGAATATCATGGACATACTTTAATTTATTGCCCTATCATAAATTTATGGTGGCAGTGGTCGACATTTTCAAGGGTTTGGATGAATATACACTGCTCAAATTATTTCTTTAAGAAAGTTGTTCGAACTAGATTTTCAATATTATATTATAACATTTATAACACAAACGAATATGCAATACCACAAAGCATACTCTTATTAATAGAGATACAAACAAAAAGTTAAAAATTAACCAGACATATGTGATACGTGATAATTGCAGTTTATTACTTCTCTTCCCTTCATTTCCCTTTTTGATTTGTTTTATTACATTACATCAAAAACATTATGGAGTTCTGGATTATGTGCGATATTAATCACTATTATTTCTCACAATATCGCTAATCGCACGTCCTGAGATATGTATTATTTTTCAAACACCTACCACTCACTTGGAAATTATATCTTTTACACTTTATATTTAGCTTAAGTAATGGCACATAAAAAAGTGGCTGTTGAGAGACGTCTATAGCTGAGCTTCCTTTAAAATAGTTTACATGTTGGAGGAAGCTTCCTTAGTTATTCGAGCTAATATATGTAACTCCACACTACCTGCTCATTATCTTACTCTTACCATTCCATTTTACTAATGGATGCAGTTGGATTGTACCTGATTGTAAATACACATGACCATCACGGATTCCAGACTTAAATCTAATGGATTTTTTCTTTTGGGGGTACACGCAAAGCATTTTATATTATCCAACAATTAACACAAAAGGTGAATTCCACTTTTGAGGAAAGGATTTTCGCATAAAGGTGTGACTAAAACAAATGAAAATATAAAACATTCGCAGCACTTTTAAGTCATTCGGATATGTAATATCATTTTTCAGTATCCCAAAGAAGACGCGCGTTCCAGATTTTGATCAAATAATTTAAATAGGGACAGAATTATCACAAAAAATAAAACAAGAGAGGTTTGAAGTGCCGCAAAAAGTAGCTGTCATAAAAAAAATTATAAAATTGGTATTTTGCTTCGGAAATCAGCTTTAGGGCGTTTTTTTGGGTCGCTGATCACGAATCCGAATTGAAGAATTCCATATTCCAAACTGGAATACGTGCCATGTAAAATTCTATTTTTCCAGAAAAAATTTAAATATTAACGTTTTTCCACGAAAATGTGCTCTAGGGTTTTTTTTTGGTCGCTGATCATGACATTGAGGTCAAAATTTAAGAATTCCATATTCCAGACTGGAATATATGCCATGGAAAATTCCATTTTTTTTCAGAAAAAAATTAAATATTAACGTTTTTCTACGAAAATGTGCTCTAGGTTGCTGATCAGGATTTTCAGATCCAAATTTGAGGAATTCCATATTCTAGACTGGAATACATGCCATGGAAAATTCCATTTCTTTTGGATGATTTAATGTGTGGCTGCCAAATTGGATGCGGAGCAGCTTGTGGTTGTCGCATGAACAGCGTATATATTGCTCTCTTGTAAATTTTGTCACGGAAACCTGGAGCTGCAGACATAACGGAAAATGAATCAATTTGTCCGGTTGAAATATCGAATGAACAAGAAGATGAAAGCGAGACTGAGGGAGAACCAACAAATTCTGAATTACCAGTTCTCGAATATGATTCAGATTATGATTGATGTAAATGGTGTAAATTATATAAAAAAATAATGATAACTTAATATCTATTTTATCACACAGAATACCACCTTTTGTACCAACACAATAAAAGCTATATTTTTATAAAATATCTTTTAATCACTTACCTCACTTGAAAGAAGAAAAAATTTGCAGTGTTTATAAAATTGCCATCTATATTAATTCGAAATGCTCGTAATATTCATACATAATTTTTTTCTTCAAAGTGAAATTAGGCACGAAAAATGGCACAAATCCCAGTACAGAATATGGAATTCTTGAACTTGGATCTCAAAATCATAATCAGCGACCCAAAAGTACCACCTAGAGCACACTTCGCCAGCACAATATTCATATTTAAATTTCCGTCTGAAAAAGTGGAATTTTCATAAAAAAATGGCACGAGTTTCATACTGAAATATGGAATTTCTTAATTTGGACCTCGGATTCGTGATCAGCGACCGACAAAACCCCCTAGAGAATATTTCCAAGGCGAAATATTCATTTTATAATTTTTTTATGACAGCTACATTTTAGGGCACATCAAACCCCCCTAACTTTCTCATTTTCGGAGGTAATGCAGGAACATGTAAAAAAAGGAAATATTCAAATCGGTGCTGTTCCAGCACTTTTCTACATTTTTCGGCTTATTTATTGGACTAATTTTAAGAAGAATTGTATTGCTCAAAGCAATTTAGATTTATTTTTATTCAGAAAATCTGCCGATGAAGATTGGTCCATTCTTTAATGGACATCCTGTATGCACACACCAAAAACATTAAACAGGAGGATAAAGTACCACGAAATAGCAGACACTTAACATCATAACCGAAAGAGTTATGGGATATTAAAACGTACCCAATGGGAGCAATTAAGTTAATAATAGTAATTTTCGATTATGGCACAATAATTACGAATTGTGTAAAGTTACCGACATTTCTCTGAATTTTACCATTAGTTATTCAAACAGGCCATTTTGTTTTTGTTTTGAACAACTGACTGTAATTTCTAATATAGGTCAGTCGATATCTCCTTTTATTTGCCGATTATTGCAAGACATATTTGAATTATGGCTATTTTTATTTTCTAATTTGATACAGTTTAAGATCGTGACTCGCTGTAAACTATTTCTGTGTATTTTTTCAGCGTGCCCTAGACGTGAACAGTTACGAAAAAAGTTCTATTTGCTAAACGTACCATTTTCTTGAAATTGGTTGCCATTATATAACGCATTATGGCGCATTGAAGGATCGAAACGATTCCTATAATCAATACGGAATCTGCTTCATTTATATGATTTTAAATTAATAATTTTAACGTGTAAACATAAGTAAAGTGAGATTGTTATCAATAAATAATTTTCAAGCGCTACCATCTTAGAGAGGCACATCAAAAATAAGAGCAAGAACGTTTTTAATGGCAAGTGTACACAATTATTGTACCGTTTGAGGAAGCGCCATTAAAAAAATGCTAGAGCGATTAATAATTATTGTATAGCAATTGTAAATTTAAAAATATAATCATAATATCTATGGATTATTGGATTAACTACATGAAGGAAAATAACACAGAACTGTTTCCATAAAATGGTTAGCGCGTTTACAGATTTTTTTAAAAGTAAGGTTACATAGTAATTGTCGGTATGAACGTGATTTTAACTGGATTATTGCGTTCAACATAAAATACGATGATTGAGTATGTGTACTAATGAAAGAGAACTGTGTCCTTTTGTTTTTGTATTTTGTGTAATTCAATATTGGAAAGCATTCGGCTGTGATCTTGTTTCAACAGTTACCAAAATGAAATTAGTATAGATAGAAAGATACATAGATGTTTTATGTGACCAAATTACAAAACACGTTTTTGGCAAGTCAAAAAGAGAAGTTACAAAAGTATAAAAAATGTATACACATCACTACATATACAAATACTTTACACAATAAAGAAAATACAAAAAAAAAAGAAAGAAGAGGCAAGCTCCCACGAAATGGCCAGAACATACCAAACAAACGGAGGTTAAACTAAAAGATATCAACAAATTTGTGTGTTTACAAATTCATTAGGAATGCGATTTTATAACTGAAGGTTTAGATAGTTTTTCTGTGGTTTTGTAAATCTAAGACGAGGCTGCCTAAGTCGATTGACAGACCTAGTACCATGCTAATGAAAATCTGAGTTAGTACAAAAATAATTTACGTTCTTGTGAATTCCAAGTAAAGTAACATAAATGTGAAGAGAAGGAACCGGCATTATACCAATACTCTTAAATATTGGTAAACAGTGATCCGTCCAACCTGCATTAACAATTAACCTGACTGCTTCCTTCTGCAGACGAAAGCTTATAGCTATCCGAGATTATCCACCCCACAGGAGGATAGTATAATTAATATGAGCATGGAATAATGAAAAATAGCATATCCTTAAGGTTTTAGAATAGAGTTGATTTTTTAGCCTATGTAGCAAGAATATAGAACTTAATCATTTGTGTGACAGTTACTCGATTATTGAATTATTTTTTGAAGAAACTATTTTCTCTTCGTTTAATTTAACCCTTTCGCGGCGGAAAACGGACGAATCCGCAAAAATTTTTCGTGATGGTCAGCCGGGAACCGGATATCTACGCACGACAAGAGGTGCACTTAATTACTGGAAATATACGTATCTGCCTATTACACATTATTGGTTCGACCTTTTTCTTACTCCTCCTACCGTTAGTTCATTTTTTTTTGCTATTTTATATTTGGTAAATACAAGCTTTATTTGTATTATTAGCATTTTTTTTATTGACATTTCCCCTAAATTCAATAAAATGTTGAGTTTGGGAGCCGAAAAGTGCTTATAGATCGCGGCTGCAAACGGACAAATCCGCAAGCGCAGCCTGGTGTGTTAAAACCGTTGCCGTCCTGAAAGGGTTTAGAGTATTCGAAGAGAACCAAGCACCAGCTTGCTTGATGAAACTAAAGCTATCCTCACTTGGGTCAGGAATATTCAAATTGAAATCAATAATAGATGTGTCGTCATCATAAGCGATGTATTTTTTGGTGACATAAAGTGAAAAAAATCATTGACGTATAATATAAAGAGTAGGGGCCAAAAACAGAGCCTTGAGGATCCCCATGTTTAACCAGAAGGAGTTCTGAGTTTAACTTATCTATAGAGACACACTGAAGTCTGTTGTTAAGATAGGAATAGAAAAGATTCAAAGGCAAACCTCGAATACAATAAAAACTCATCTTTTCCAGTAGTATTTCATGTGAAACAGGGTCAAAGGCCTTGGAGAGGTCAAAGTCGATCAATTAATATGTACCAATGAATAAGAAGAATGTTTTGGAGAATTTAGGTCGAATTAAATTAAAAAGAATATGCAAATTCTATGTAGTCCAAAAAGCACGCATGGAAGCAGTTCACAGAATTTTCAAAAGAGATATATCTAAGCCAAATGGACACTCAAAAGTTACCAAAAAATAATACCTTTACCGTTCAAGCAGTCTAGGATTTGCGCTTTTTTCCATGCACTGGTTGGTTATGGTTCCATTAATGTTAGTTTAAGGGGTGTTATCCATAATAACGACAGATCCGGGTTCTATCTTTGTGAGAATTTTTGCAAACCATTCTTCAAAACCATCCGAGTTCATGTTCTCGTGATAATCGCTGTTTTCTGGACACAAAGTCCGTCCTCCGCGAATCCTGAATCACTTTCTATGTGCGCTATTATTAAGTGCTTTCCTCTTCCCATTGGTCTTTTTAATCCGGTTGATCAACTTTCATATGAGCTTGACGAACACTTTAAACGTTTTTGTCTTTGCCAAAGTCGCCTCACGTCATGTCCTTCATTCAACCTCGGAATCCATCTCGACGCCAAACTTAACTGGACAAATCACACCGAAACCCTGTGCAAAAATTCAAATTCATTGTCATTTCTATTTAGGCAGCTGAAACCCTATATTAGTGACACAACTCTTCTAACTTTGTATTATGGACAATGCTATTCAAAGTTAGCCTACGGTATAACATGCTGGGTTTGAGCCCCCAGCGTAATATCAGTGCTCATAGCAAAAAACAATTGACGGATAAATTTAACAGTGTCCTAGGTGACAATCGTGCAAACTCTTATTTGTAAAATACAATCAGTTACATAAATATATATCTCAACATGTTCTACTTATATAAAGAACAGACTAAATGAGTGTCCCACCCAACGAGAAATGCGTCAGCATGACACCCGAAATCGAGATATAAAAAACACTAACGAGCACAATATCTGGCAACTATCAGATGTCAATTAAAATCTTTAATAAACTCCCCGATGTAATTAAAAAAATACCGAATATAAATAAATTCAAATCGGAGATAAAAAAACTTCTGTTGCCCAAGGTATATTATTCTATAGACGAATATCTTAATGATAATTTTTAATGTGTATGTGTAATAAAATAAAATATTGTAAACCTGTAAGCAGTATTAGATATATTGTACTCTCTTCACTTAAATTAGGTATATTATTATAATACAAAACTAACAGCGAAACCGCATGTAACTGACGTATCCCATATGAAACATTTTTGTAAAGTCTTTCATCTGAAGGAAGTAAAAAAAACACGTCTCGTCTAACATTTTCTTTCGCGTTCACGAGTTAATTGCCCAAATATAATTTCTTCGGAAACAAATAATATCTTCTCTCTCAAGTAGGACGCTGTTCCTATTTGCTTTTGCAAGTACAAAGTTCTTGTCACGTAAAATTATTTCCACATTCAGTGGATGTATAGTAACGACAAAAAAAAAACTTTTTATTGTTCAAATAGGCTTAGAATGTCATGAAACGTCGAGATTTTAAGTTTGAACAAAAAGAAATTTCTGTCTGTCGGTCTGTCTGTCTGTCTCTCTGTAACTTCTTTTGTGCGAACGATTACTCTGGAACCGTTTAAGATATTGACTTAAAATTTGGTACACGTATGTATTTTAACGAGATCTGGAACTAGATTATATTTTCATCTTACTCCATTGAAGGGTTGGGGGGTACATTGGGGTAAATGGGAGTAAACAGGTAAATGAAGCTGGTAAGAGTTCATAAAATTGGTATTTAGTATATACAAGAGAAGTTAATATCTCAAAAAGAAAATTTGGCATTAGCCACCCCCATTACTACCCCCATCCCATTATAAAAGTGGGTGAAAAAAATTGTGATTTAGTGTATGTACAAGAACCAAAGGCCTCAAGATATTTTTTTTACTTAATCTATCCGCACTACCACTCCCCTATCGCTACCCTCACCCTACTACCGATGTGGAATATCATTTTATGGGTTTTTGGGGTAGACAATTTCAAATATTATATTGTTAAAGTTCCATAAACAATTATTTCCACATACAAAACGTTGTGAGGGACTTGGGTAGCAAATCTGGATGTGAAAGTAGTGATTCCTTGGGCAGCGGCTTTTTCTAAGCGTCGTTTTGGCTCAATTTGGATATATCTTCATCTTTATTAAAGACTATAAAATTGTCTTTAAATTATTGACTTTATTGTCAAACAATAATTGCAACATTATTTTTTTCTGGTAACGGTTGACGGATATAGACCAGAAGGTGTTAGGAAAAGACATTTTTAAATAGTCGACGTTTCGTCAGAATTTATTGACATCCTCAGGACTATTTAGGTGAGTTTTCCTTTGTCACATTAGATAAAAAAATAAAACAGAGCACATTGATGTTAACAATACAACAAAACTTCTTTTTTGGTTTCTTTTGTTGTACTGTTAATATCATTGTGTTCTGTTTTATTTTTTAAATCTAATGTGACAAAGGAAAACTCACCTAAATAGTACTAAGGATGTCAATAAATTCTGACGAAACGTCGACTATTTAAAAAAGTCTTTTCTTTCTGGTCTATACTCGACAAAAGTTACCAGCATTAAAACACAGACCATCAACCACTAACAGAAATTATTTTTTTTCCTCTCAGATTTCCTTTCTGAATTTCCTGCTTTAAAATTCTGTAAACATGCATGGTCAACAGAATCGAAGTCTTTGATAGATGTTATTCGTTATTGTTATTCGATTGTACGGAAATTTCCCTAAGAATTTACTTAGGACAAATAAAAGACTTATCGGTACTAGACGGTTAAAACCCATAGGGCTATTTATTAAATATAATATGTTAAAAAATAAATAATAGCCGAAACAAATTATGAAATTTGTGAAGCCTCCTTTTGGATGCCAATGGATCTACTGAAGCCTTGACAGTCTAGTATAGGCAAGAAAACTCTTTGCCTGACAATGCAGGTAAACTGACACTTTCTTTAAGTTTCTGAGATAGAAAAGTATCGCAGGACAATTTCTAACAGCAAGGTAAATCATATGAATTATTGTTGTGCTACACAAAACCTCACGACTACATAATAAAGGATAAATCGAGGTAATAGATGCACATAATCCATATTGTTAACTGAAGTGACTTTTATATCCTGAGAACTCCCGTACAGATCGCGCGGCGAGTTGACAAGTGGATTTGAATATAATAAAATGTAAAGTACTTCTAATTTGCATATGCATGTCAAGTGTTGTATTACAATGGAAGTGTAACACCTCTATGCTTATGTTTATGGATTTGTCAAGTGTATTTGAATGTATACAATGAATTTGGTTTTATTGAGGTTTTTGCGCTTTTTCATGTAAATTAATGAGACGCCATGCCACGATTGAATATATCAAAATGAATTGTTTTTATTGCACTCCTACGATTTGTACGTATGTCAATGTAGATCAAAATACAAGGTGGCCCAATATATGTTATACTATTTGTAACTTTTACTTTCCTCCCTTTAACGAAGGGAAGTATTGTTTGCTCCAATCCCTTAGCTCTATGCCATATTTTCACGCCCAAAATGTGCTAAAACTGTAAATTGGGAATATCTGAATTAATAACAATAGAATAATAACAATATACTTACAAGTATCACAATCACCATTAAATCTGGGATACAAGCCCACGACGCAGTGTGGTTATTGGGGGCTTTCAAAGGGCAGCAGGCAGTGCCTCTTTTTCGGTGCCCGCGTAGACACTCCCGATCATTGTTTTTTTTTTTTCGTTTAAATGCCCCGGATAGAGATGAGGCACGGAATTTACAATTCAATAATTGTATACTAATGGGCTATAGCCAGGTAGGCTATATATATGAGTAGTTTATTTTCTGATTCCCACTTTTTGCCACTAACCAGTAATATGTTCCTTACCTTTAAATTTTTTGGCCTTAATATAAGTTTTCCATGTAACCTTTGATCAATGTGTAGACCGAAATATTTGACTTCAGATCTGTAGATACCGGTACGTTATTCATGGTAACTTGAGGGCATCTAGGTACTTCGTTTTGCCGTGAAGGTGAGTTGAGTGAATTCTTCACTACTGGCTTTGATTTTCCAGATTTTAACCTGTCCTGCAGTGAGTTGTGGTTTTGTAAACTTTTGGATGTTCTATCTCGATCTAAGTCTAATAAAAGGATCGCCGTATTATTCACAGAGATATGGCCCAAGAATACCGCACTGCGGTGCTCCTGATTTTATGTGATGTAAATCCGATAAAGTATTCTCAGATTTAACTTGGAACTAGCGGACAGTTAGATATGACTTCAGTAGAATATATACTTGGCTTGACATGCATTTTTAACTTGTTAGTTCCTGATGTTATACTTTGTCATCAATTAAGAAATAATGGGACATATTTTTAGTAAAAATATACAAAGTGCACACCCTTAAAAAATAATTAAGTAATAAAAAAAAATGTGTGATCAAATTAAATATGAAACAGTGGCAAATGGGGGTATTGTATTATTCACAGAGTGATGCAATTTTTCTAAATGACTTTGAAAACGTGTGTGAAAACCTTAATAGTAAAGAGAGACTTCTGTTAGTTGGCGATTTTAATATAAATTATTCTCAGCCAATCTTTTATTCAAATAAATTAAAAAATATTATTGTTAACTTTGGCGTTGAACAAATTGTAACTGAACCAACAAGGGTAACAGCAACAAGTAGTACTCTAATTGATTAGGTTCTTACTAATCAACCGATGGTTAAAGCCGTGGTTCATGATTGTCCAAAAATTATTGACCACAGTATAATATCTATAACCTTTTTAAATAATAGTAATAGAAATAATGTGAACAGATCTACAAAATGCTTTAGAAATTTTAGTGAAAGTAATTGATATAATATTAACATGGAATTAATTCAAATAGATTGGGATACAAATAAGATAGACGTGAACCAAATATATGAAAATCTTTATGTAAAATGTAGAGATGTTATTGGTAAAATTGCCCCAATTAAAACTATCAATTTAAAAACAAGCTTTCTTCCATGGTTTGACGAGGAGATTGAAAATAAAATAAGAGACAGGGATGTTGCATATAAACGGTCCCGGAGCTTCAAATTGGAAGGTAATGAAAATGTGTTGAAAAATGTGCTGTGGGATTAATGCTCTAAAATATAAAAAACAAAAATGCTATCAAGAAAAAATAGATATGAATCAAAAGGATCCAAAAGCCATGTGGAAAGTACTCAAAGAACTTGTATCTCCGAACAAAAACACGGGTATTACATATGAAATTAAATTTGCTTTCAGTAATGATGACGTCATCATTGCTAAAACAAACAGGGGTATTGCCGAAAATTTCAACAAATATTTTATTGAGAGTGTGGTTGAGTTAGCTGTTACGATTGGAGCAGTGGATACATGGTCCCCATTGGTTTACTTGTAGTTGAAACTAGTATTAATGAATTTAAACTACTCAATTTAAGGGATCTGAAAATCTTAGTGAAAGATCTGGATAATAAAAGTAATTCGTGGGATATTCTTAACAATAAATTATTAAAGTCTATTATCGATGTTGTAGGTTTTTGTCTGCTAAATTTCATTAACACGTCTCTTAGGAAAGGTGTTGTCCCAAATCAATTAAAATATAGCTGTATTACACCAATACCTAAGATTAGGAACACGAATGAAGCATGGAATTTTAGGCCGATTAATACTTTACCTTCTGTGGAAAAATTGTTAGAAAAAGCAGTTTACAATGAATTGATGGATTACTTTAATTCCAATAATATATTAATAAGTCATCAGTCTGGTTTTCGAGCAAAGCACTCGTGTGAATCTGCACTTCAACTAACATTTACTAGCTGGATTCAGATGATCGATAAAGGGAAATATATAGTTGCCGTATTTATAGACTTAAAGAGAGCATTTGAAACCATTGATCGGAGAGTATTATTGGATAAATTGTCTTATTATGGTGTAAAAGGTAATGTTTTGAAGTAGCTAGAAAACTATTTGACAGACAGAAAACAGATCACCAATATTAATAACACATATTCTTCAGCCTTGACGTTGAGCTTGGTGTACCACAGGGAAGCATTTTAGGACCCCTGCTATTTATTACATATATTAACGATATAAATTACCAGCTTAATTGCGACTTCTTGAATTTGTACGCTGATGATGCATTGTTGACTGTATGTGATGACGATCTAGATAATGCTCTCAATAAAATAAATATGGAACTTTCCAAAATTGAAAAATAAATTAAATCCAAGCAAAACAAAAGCAATGGTGATTACAAATAGGTTTAGAAGTGGTAGCATCAATTTTGATAATACTAATCTGTCCATAGATAATTCGCTAATTGAAGTAGTCAAACAAATTAAATATTTGGGAATAAGTTTGGATGACATCTTGTCATTTAAACAGCATTTTGATTATACAAAAAAGAAAATTAAAAAAAAAATTGTTTTACTTCTCAAGAATAGCAATTAACTTAGATATGAAAACTAGAATCACCGTATACAAAGCAATCATTTTGCTACACTTTGACTTCTGTGCTACTGTTTTATATTTACTTGACCAAAGTAGTATTAAGGAATTACAAATATTGCAGAATAGGGCGATGAGAATAATTCTCAGATGCAATAGATATACCCCTACTATAACCATGTTAAGGGATGCCTGTATCGGTTACTTTACAATGATTTTTATATTTAAAAATCTAAAGGGCTTATTACCCGAGTATTTGAATAGGTTCATTACATTTAACCACGAAATTCATGCATGATATACTAGGTCTCATACTGATATTCATATTAGCAGAACTCACTGCTGCAGAGCAATGAATAACATATTTTTTAAAGGAGTTCGTGATTACAATAACTTACCAAAGAAAATTAAAGATAGTAATTCCCTAAACACTTTTAAACGTGAATTAAAATTGTATCTAAGTAAGTGGTGATTGATTATATATTTTTATATTCTTACTCTACATTATTCATAATTGTATAATGTTTGTTTTTATGTTATTTTTATGTATGTATTGTATTTATATATTTATGTATTAGGAATTACCTATTTAAATAAAGATATTATTATTATGTAAATCTGTCTCTATTTGTACACTTGCAATGAATTTTGTACAAATAACTGACAATGTCACTAAAATTAGAGTTAGATGTACACAACTAGATTTTTAGCAAAATTACTTTATAAGATTTGTCCCATTTTTTTGCGCACGACAGTACCACAAGGCTCAGTATTGTAATTTTTTCTCAATTTGTATGAATATTTTCTCAGTATCAACAAATAATAACTTTAAAATAATAACTTATGAATATGACTATTATTTAACAATAAAGATTGGAATTCAGTTAATAATCTCACTTCTATTTAACTTAGTACTTTTTAAAAATGGCTTGCTCGTGGTATCTTAACTTTAAACAAAAAACTAAATTTATTTCTGTCTCTTCTTCAAAAGCTGGTTCTAATTTATAAAATGTTATATTTCACGAAAATAATTAGAACTGCTTCTATATCGAGGGGCAAACCGCGAATAAAATCTGGTGTACACCCAGAACGAAATCTTAAGGAAATCCGAGGAAATCTGGTGTACAAAATTTTTGAAGAGCTCGTTCTATATTATATAAAAACTAAGTCCATAGTCGTTATTATAGACCAGCATATGAAGTTGAGACATTATTTAGAGTTTATAGCATCTAACATTAAAACATTTCATTCCAATCCGGGCTATAAAAGTGATGTAGATAAAATCGAAATCCCACAAAAAAACTTCATAATGAAACTAATTTACTAAATATTATAAAGCATTACAAAGTTATACTTCAATGGTTTTTGTCTACAAAACAAAAGTTCTGTCCTAAGTTCTCATCTAACTTTTTTTTAAGTATTTTGACACGCTGAAGCCAATTCTATGCTGTTAGTTTTTATCTGCCTTTTATCCCATATAGATAGATAGATAGATTTATTTTCATCAGATACATATATACATCAAAAAAATAATACAACATATTTGATGAGCCACGTCACAACAACTTTTAAAAGTGCACTTCATAAAGTAATAAAACTTGTAACTAACAAGTAAAATAAAAGTACAAAGTAAAATATAAATACAAACAGATAAATATAAATACAATGCAAAAAAAAACTGTGTAGAAATTTTTTTAAACAACCATGTATTTAAACAGTATGTAAAAAAAATTCATTCAGTGTGTAACAATTTTTGTCTATTAAGTACTTTTTGAGTGATTTTTTGAAAATATCTTGATTTCCAGACTTCTTAATTTTCAGAGGTAAAAAATTAAATAGTTTACAGCCAATGTATATAATGCTTCTTTGGTATAAAGAGGTCGAGTGAGAATCAGGTTGAAGTTCAAAATTATGACGAGTGTTATGATTGTGGGGAGTTATATTTTGGGTGAATATAGCTCTGTTTTTGAAAATGAAGCAGCAAACTTCATAGATGTAGGTACCAATAACCGTTAATATACCTAGTTGGCGAAAAGCATTTCTGCAGGATTCCCGATAAGCTAGATTTGCTAAAATTCTTATTGCAACGTTCTGTAAAATAAAAACCCGTTGGTTCTGCGCACTGTTCCCCCAGTTTACAAAACCATTTCTCAGATGGGAGTGAAATGATGAATAATACAGTGTTTTAAGGATGTTGCTGCTGCAGAAATTTTTTAGAAATCTTAATGCATAGCAGGATTTGCTCAGCTTTCCACAGAGAGTTTCAATGTGAGAGTTCCATTGCAGAGGACTGTCTAAGGTGATTTCTAGCTTTTTGATACAGTTTGTAGTTTTTATAGGAAAATTATTGTTCAGGGAGTATGTAGACCTCTGTCATATATCATATACTCATACTAATCATATCATATACTGTGCACGCAAGTGTCATGAGACTGTCTATATTTTCAGCTGATATCAATGCATTGGTATCGTCAGTATATTGTATAATTGTTACCGATTTTATATTCCTCAAATAAAGGTCAAGAAAGGTATTCTCCTAAGGTTCGGATCTAAATTTTTGAAGTATTTTGAAGCGCTGAAGCCTATTTCAGATAAAAAAATTCTATCGTGTCAGTTTACCTCTACTACCCCCTTTTATCTCCTAGGGGTGACAGAGGGAAACCGACATGATGGCAATTTTCTTTTGTCCAAAATTGGCGTCAGCGCGTCAAAGTACTTCGGCAAAGTTGGATCAGAACCTAAGGGACAAGACTCTTTTTTGCCCTTTTTAGGGGATAAAAGGGGTGGTAGAGAAAAACTGACATGGTGGAAAAATATTTTTTTTCAAATTTGGCTTCAGCGCGTCAAAATACTTCATAAAAGTTAGATCAGAACCTTCTTTTTTGTAGACCTATGTTAGAAAGAGTTCATGCCCAATCTTAGCCTCATTACATTCCATGTTTATTTGTTGTAACATCACTATTATAGGAGTAGAAACCAAAATATTCTAAATAAGAATTTGGCGAAATATGTAACATTATTAGATTGTCCAAACTTATTTTTTCTACACAGACGGTTCGAAATTATTACTGATTTATCATACGAATAGAAGTTTTTTGTATGAAGAAGCTGTAGTCAAAATAACGTGGAATGTTATTCAACAACAAAATGTTTTACCTAGTAATAATAAAGAAGATCCTGTCATTATAAATTATAATAATTTAATAATTTCTATAATCAAATGAACATTTTTCAAAAGATTTTTGCCTGATTAAATAATATATAAAAGAAAATTGATGTCTCCCATTTTTGTCTCGCCGCCAAAGGACCTTTAGCGGTAGCTCTCAGAGTTGATTTTCTACTTTAGCAGAAAAGATCATGTCTCTAAATTATCTTATCGCTAATTGATTAATTATTACAAAGACTGTAATTGGCCCAGTTTTTGAAATTGGCAAGATATTTTCCAAGATTATATTAATAATTAATTTTCGACAAACAAATAAAAATATATCTTCGAACAAAGCCACAGCTATATCATCCGACATGAAAACAATTTATCCATTTCATCGAAAAAACTACTTTATTCAACAAATTACCTGCTTAAAATTACATTACAATCTTCAACAAGATCAATACATCTAAAAAAACTAACAGTTATACCAAATTTAAAAAACAAATAAGGCTTTTTTTGTTGTGAAAGTTTTTACTCTATTTAGAATAACTAGACAATCATTTTGTAGGTTGCAGTATTTGTTGACCACATAAACAATTTCATGAATGTTAAATTTGTATTCACTGTTTTACATTTTGTCCCTATTACTACTAATAATATCTCGGATATTTATGGAGGATTTTAACATACCTAATTATATTGCTTTAGTATGCAAACAAATTAATACATTAATACAATATGAATTAAACATATTACTAAAAGAAAACGGAGTAAGTAAGTAACTTTATAGTAAGATAATAATTTACGTAGGAATTATTTTCACACTAATAATAAACAATATTCAAGTCAAATTGAAAAATCTAAATTGAAGGCTAGTAATTATGAATACATAAATAATTTCAAAAGAAAATAAAAGCAGCTTGGCCGATTATTAATAGCAATAACTAGAATAAAATAAGAAAAATAACTTTATAAAAAAACTTTCAACAACTCATTTTTCAAACTACTCTGTAAACATTATTTTTCATCTAATGATAAAGAAAACTCAATAGTGTCATGGCAATTATTTTAGTGTTCTTTGAATAGTGCAGCAACTACAATACAATCTTTTTCCTGCATCCTGTAACCAATAATGAAATTTTTGACATTATTAATGAATTAGAAACTTCAAAGGCGAAGGATGTCTATAGACTTAATAGTGAGCTAATAAAATTAATAAATGAATGTCTTATTGATTTGATGATGTACTTAATAAATCATTGCATGCTAGATATTCAAGTTCCCACAAATTATTCCAGTGTACAAAAAAAGTAATACAAACAGCATTAGGCTATATTAATAAGTTACAGCTAACATTTTTGAGATTGCACGTAATTTTAGACTAACAAGATATTTTGAAAAAATCATGTTTGAAGGAGTCAACGTCTGGCAAACGTACGGTCACAGTTTTACGAATTGGAGGTCATTGAGAAACAGGAAATTTGTATTACCAAATAATCTTTCCGTACTTCGGCACGGTAAAATGTGATAGATGAAACTTAAATTAAAATGTTTTATTGAAATATTTAAATATCATCTAGAAAATAGACGGGCTAGAATAAACAAGACAGTATACTTATCCCTTAAATTTTATCGTATGTAATATCACTAATGCTTAGAGTTTCATCGGTAAGAAGATTTCGAAATCGTTGTTGCCTTGTAATATAAAGAGTGTAAATTAACATTTTATTATTTGATTAAATCCTGAATGCTTCAGCGCGAGAAAAAATTTATAGATAAAATTTAAAAGCACAAGTGGTATTTGGGGAGAATATTTCACGAATAAATAAAGCAGATAAAACATCTTTTCTTTTAAGTTTTGCCATTAATTGCCTCCAAATATTTTCTTGTCGTTTTTGAAATGTTTACTGACCTTTATTTTCAATTTCATTATTTACGTCATAAAAAAGTCGGTAAGAATATTTAACAAACGCATGCAGCTGCATAAACTTAGTCCACGAAATTCGCCATATTGTAAATGTAATTACAATCAAAAAACCAATATACCTTAAATCATGGCTGTTGTAATACACAGACTGATCCAAAACTGCTGAGAAGTCTTCAGTGTAAACAGTTCTTTGACATGCTACTACAAATCACATTACGAGTGAAGACAGAGAGAGCACTACTACTGCAAATACTAATGCGCCGCCCTTACATTCTATTTTAAGTTGACCAAAGAGAAATTAAATATGGTTCCGGTACCGCAATCTAGTAACAGGAACAATAAACGCTACATAGAACCGCACGCCAGGCAGTGAAATATACAAGAATTATTTATTAATATATATTTGCTTATCTAATTAAGTTATTGTTGTTTAGTTGGATAAAGAGTATTTATACTGTGAGAGTTGAGTTGGAATAAGTGCTATGGATTATTGTAATCTACAGTGCATAGTTTTAATTTCCCGAATTATTGTGTTAATACTTTGTGATGAATTACTACCACAAATACATTTTTGCTCTTCTACAACGAGTGTTAGCTTCGTCATTTGTGCCGACACATATTACCTACTTGGTACGCGTTTTTATTCCGCAGTGACAATTATTGTTGTTGTCCAAACGACGTTTCGGAAGAATCCCATCTGCCATCTTCAGGTTATCGCTGAAAGCTGCCTACTGCTGTTCCTCGTTACTCGAACTGCTGCGTGTTATTGGTGTTATTGGTTATTGGTCCTCGACTGTATGTGGGAGTCGTAGCGGGCGCCTAAGATAACCCGGCAAGTGGCCTCGCTGAAACGTCACGTTTCACGTTGATGGTCGTGCATCCTCGTGTCTATTGATCACCGGAGGTTGTCGTGTTTCTATTTGATTGCGCGACTGGCTACGTGTTATTGGCCCTCTACTGTGTGTGGGAGGCGTAGCGGGCGCCTGAGCTAACCCGACAAGTGGCCTCGCTGAAACGTCACGTTTCACGTGACTTCTCATTGGTGGTCGTGCATCCTCATGTCTAATCGTCATCGAAGGTTGCCGTGTTTCTGTTTGATTGGTCAGCGCTTGACTCCGGCTCCTCGTGGTAGGTCCTCTTCTGGTAGGTTGTGGAGTCTCTTCGTGATTTGTCACTACTCGAACGTGCCGACTCGAGACTGGTTCGGTTGCGGTGGGTCGTCGTGTGTTTCCCGTTATATATCTGCCTGAAAGTGCGGGCTTCCATGCAGTGGGTAATCTCTGCGTGTCATCTCGTTTGTTAAGATTTTGTGGTATTCTATGGCCTCTCTGGTAATTCTTGATGTACAATGCTCTATATTGGCTATTGTTCTGGTGTTGTCGAAGTCTATTTTGTGTCCTGTGATTTTTACGTGCTGTGCTAGGGACGATGTTTTCTTCTCATTTTGCACTGCATTCCTATGCTCTTCCCTTTTTACACTTATACGTCTGTTGGTCTGTCCTATGTGTGATTTATTACAATCTTAGCATGGGATTTCATATACTCCTTGGCTTTCTAGGGCAATTTTTGATTTTGGGTTACAGAGGACTGTGCTGATTTTTCGAAAAATCAGCGATTTAATCGATTTAAATCGAATCGATGCGTCATAATAAAAGAACAAAGTTGAAATAGAATTAATGTTTGAAAATAACTAATATAGAGTTATTTAGTGACCAGTGCTGTGTATAAAGAAACGAAAAAGCATAAATAAACAAACGACCCAACGCAGGCAAAAAAGGTAAACAACCTTTTCATTTCTTAGAAATTGAAGTGTATAGGCTCATCAAACCCTTGAAAAGTCGACACTTGGCGACAAATTTATGGGGGCAATAAATTATTGAAATATAATATCCCTCTGGAAACCTTTAAGTAAAATATTTTTTAACCATTATAAAAATATTCAAATGAATTTAGTTTGGATTCTACCAGAAATAATCAATAACGTATTGTTCGTAAAGTATGGTCATATAAATATATTGTGTTAACCTTCAAATAATATTTTTCCATAATTATTCAAAAATACTCAAACAAATTTAATATAAATTAAACCCGTAATGATCAAATGCATTATTCTTAAAGTATGGTCATAATATTTTCTTAGGTAAATTAACAAATGATGTTATTCAGGTCAAAATTACGCTCGTTGTTAAGTGAAAAATTCTACGTAGAATGGTACATACTAGCATAACAACAATTAAGTGATATAGCTAATATTAAATCTCTCAGTGCAAAGAAGTGAAAGAAAAAAGGTGACAAAGACCGTTGTTAAGTGAAAAACTTCTACATAGAGTGGAACATATTAGCATAACACCAGTAATAATCGAATGCATTACTCTTGAAGTATGGTCATAATATTTTCTTAGGTAAGTTATCAAGTGAGGTTTTTCAGGTCAAAATTGCGCTCGTGGATAAATGAAAAATTCTACATTAAATTCTACACAAAATATAGTTAGACCAGGTTACTCTTGGAAAACAACAACCGAGAGGATCATGAACAAACTGGGAAAGGACCAAATATACTGGGAAAGAAAAGTGAGGGGAAGAAATGAATTCCACAAAGAAATCGCAGCAAAGTATACTCTACCAGAACCAGAAACCGACAAATCAGAAGACTTAGAAGAACAAGAAGAAGACTTCTAGCAGCAGAAATACAAAAAGAGGAGCACAAACACTCCACATTATGACACAATGCGGTCACGCATTTCACAAATACCTACAGATATATACTCTACCAGAACCATAAACGGAGGAATCAGAAGACACAGAAGGAGAAGAAGAAAAACTGTAGAAGCAGAAACACAAAAAAGAGGAGCATAAACATTAAATATCACGAAGACAATGCGGCAACGCATTGCACAAACACGTACACTGACCATCCCCCACTCCTATACCATGCACTATGTGGCTCTCTCTGCTGACAACAAGCATAACCCAAATCCAACCCAACATTGGAAACCGAGGAATCAGAAGACTCAGAAAAAGAAGACTCGAAGAAGCAGAAACACAAACAGAGGAGCATAAACACTCCATATGATGACACAACGCTGCAACATATTTCACAAGAAGACTTAGAAGAGGCAGAAGTCCAGAACCAAAAACACAAAATAGGGAGCTTAAACACTCCCTTATGACACAATGCGATAACGCATCTCACAAATACCTACACCTCCCGTCCCACATTCCTTTACCATGCGCCAAGTGGCTCTCGCTGCTGGCAACAAGCATGACCTTAGTCCAACCCACCGTGGAAGTAACAGCCCCGGCTGTATAATCCAGGGGGTGGCAGAAATGCCTACCACGCGCTGGTAAATTAATCGATCAAAGTTACTTTAGGATAATGAATAGAATTCGAATCCTTCATAAGAAATAAGGCATGTCAGTTAAAATAAGGAAGTTTATGTCAACTTCCGGTATAACCGGAAGTCACATACGTGACGTTATTTTCATTAAATAGAGCACTCCTGAAAACCCACTTTCCAAATTTTCAGCTTCAAATTATTTTTAGTTTTTCTAAAACGCCTAATAGGCCCCTAATCGTGATGCACCCTGTATATTACAATGGCATTTTAGAAAATTAAATAATATCGAGTTCCACACGCGGCGCTAACTGTTAATTTGAAATATTTTCAGTAAGCAACGAAGCAGCAATAAAAATAGTTCACACATTTAGAACTCACCACATGTTAATTATGTTGTTAGTAACCGACAAAATACAGAGTATTAAACATTATGAGCACTTTTTCTCTTTTGATTTCACCGGATATTATTTATCTTATACCGTTGTCATTAAGGAATGCGGAAAGTTAATAAATATAATCTGTAAATACTAAATCTCATAAGTAAACAGCAATAAATACAAATTTTCTCTGTGGCTAAACCTAAAAGTTAATAAAATAAATGACAATATATTTTCTATGTTACTACTTTCATACGCGATAATACTATTATACACTTGTACGGATTTACTGACAAATTGTTCAATAACTATTAACTGATTATTTTAGTATTTTTAGTGTTTAATAATAATATGTCGTATATAATAGTAATCGGTAAGTTGTCGGAGAAACATATAATACATATATTATACCGATACTTATCCGTTAACAAAGATTATTTCATTTTATTTTATTTTATTATGACATATTTTAACTTGTAGAAGAATGCAGTTATATTATTATTTTAATGAATATAACTACTGTAAGTAATTATCAGATAATAAACACATTAAAGTGTTACAACTATAAGGGCAGAAGGAATGTACGTACCCTGAGACGTATTTGCTGATGTCTACTCGACATTTTCAAATATAATAAAAAATGTTTTAATAATCATAGCCCCACAACAAAAAGTGTTCTATACAATGGACCAAACTACTTTATATTTTTATGTTTTTTGGTCCGCTGAATTCGAATCCGGTGTCAGATTAGCACATCACGTGGAAAATAAAATGTTAAAGCTTTGGATAGAGGTGGAAAATGCTTTGCGTATCTCAAGGAACGATTTCCAAAACTTAGTTATGCCAAAATAAACGAGGGTAAAATGTTGAGTGATGACAACTTTATTTTCACAATGACTGGAAGGAGAAAGCCGCCTAGATTAGCTTCAAAGAAGTTGTACATAACTTCTTGGGCAATAATAAAAGTGCCCAGTGTAGAAGCATAGTAGCTCGAGTGGTGTACAATTTGGAAAAACTAGGATGTTGGATGAATATCAAATTGCACTTACTGGATTCACATATCGATTACTTTCCAATAAATTCAGGGGATTGGAGTGAAGAATAAGGAGAGAGGTTCCATCAGAAGACAATGAAATTTCGATATTGGGGATGATGGGATATTAATATGATTTATATTGGTCATTGCAGAGAGAAACTGTGAGAAAAGGTGTAAAGCGCAAGATAAAGCCACTCGTTAGATCCTTTGAGGAAAAGAGAGTAAGATATCAAAAGAATGATTAAATGTAGGTTTGATTACAGCAGTTCCTTTTAGAAATAACGAATCAATATGAATGTTTATAAAGGTTCAGTAGATATTAAACTACAGATCATGGAGTTCCATCTATATTTGGAAGAAAATAGTTTGCACGTCTGTCTGTAAGTTTGTATATATGTCAACTGTTTTCCATAAGCAAGTTAATGTTTTAATATTACTGAAATATTTAATAAAGTACTTTCTCATAAGATTCAGAAATCATGTCAAAAAAAAATGATTATCCAAAAATCCTAATAAAAATAGCTAACAAAACTATCTGAAAGGGAATAAAACTACATGTATAAATAAAGTTCAATTTAAAAAAAAGACATAAAAGTTTCAATCAAAAATTTCAACTTTGACACGAAAAATTCAACGCCCAGTATATTATACAATATTAATTTAGCAGATGTATCCCCAGAGATTTATCCATTCGCTTTCTAAAATATATTGTATTAAGTTGGCGTTGGCTATAGTATATTTTTTTAATATAGACCTACACGTGGACAAATTTCAAAAAAATATTTAATAAGTTGGAAACGCTATGATCGAGGTGCTTTAAACGAAGAATTAATTGTGATTTAAAAGTTAAAAAAATATACAAGGTAATCCATTTAAAAGACATTATGCTCATTTTTTGGATTATCCTGTATATCTCGCTATAATTTTAGTCTGTGTTTCGCTGTTTGTCAAATGACTGTTCTTGTATTTTTATATTCTTTGCAAATACAAACGAAAGATATTGTATTTGATTGGCATATTTCTAAAGCAGTATCTCTTAAAAAAAAAATCATGTTCTTATACCTGTTTGATTCAATCAAATAGGTATGTTATAACCGGACAAATATTTTTAATAACTATCGTAAAATTTTTTTTTACAGAAATTTGTTTCATAACAGGCTGAACTCAAATACCGAATAAAATATGTCTGTCTGCCTATGTGTGTATGTATGTGTGGACCGTTTCTTGTAAACACGATAAGTACTGTTAGACTCAAAATTATTAATTCTTTGACACATATGTAACGCAGCATAGTAGAATATTCTGTATTGAAATTCTCATTTTTATGTAAAACAGGTTTTCTTTTAATTTTAGATCAAAATGTCATTGAGGTATTAGATTAAACACACAAAAATATGAAGACGTATTAGATCTCTAAACCGCAATATACAGGGTATCTCTCAGGTTTGCATCGGCTTTATGTAGATTAGATGATAAATCAATTTTACCTTATGTATGATATTCTTGTATGATAAGACCATTATGAAATGAATAAAGTTGCAGTCTGGCGTTGCCAACTGCGAATATTTCTTAAATACGATAAACTCCGTTAGAATAGTATATTAAAATACCTTAGTTTTGAGGTGTCACAGAGGACAAAAAAAAAGCTGAGGTGAGTAAAACTAAAAATTATAAAAATTGAAAATTACTCGGAGTTTCGTAATTAAAGGTAAAAATCAACCTGTTGAATTTCTGAAGCAATCAGTTTTTCAAAATTTTTGATCATGTTTCAAGAACTTAAAATTGTTGGCTGAAATTTAGAGTACAATTTATTGCGATTCCAAAGAATTTTGTAGGTGTGCTGGTGCCTATGTAACTTATGCTAGGTACTAATATTTGAGTTTGTATTCACCATTCACTGGACATAAACTGACGCAAAAAAAATAATAATCGTTATTCACATATCAAATTAGTGTACATATGAAAGATAATATTTTAATTATTGAAAAGGCGGAGTTCAGCTGAAAAAACAGAAATGTCAGATCAGCTGGTCTTACATACAACCTGCTAATAGATAAATGACAACGTCAATATGAGTAAAAAAAATAGCTTTGCCCATATAAACTGAATTATTTAGAAGAAAAGGAAGAATTACTACTTTTTTATGTATACGGCTGAATCAGAAGATGTTTTTTAAAATGTTTGGCAAAAGTGAAACCTGTGCACGATTTCAGTAGATTATATATACTAAATGTAAAATACCCTTCAAAAAGTGCCGCTTTATGATTAGGAGGTGTGAGTATACCATTACGTCTTAAATTTAAATTATG
Organism: Rutpela maculata; assembly: GCA_936432065.2. Taxonomy (NCBI): domain Eukaryota; kingdom Metazoa; phylum Arthropoda; class Insecta; order Coleoptera; family Cerambycidae; genus Rutpela; species Rutpela maculata. The sequence goes on along the minus strand of OW386289.2, from coordinate 53,481,317 downwards.
CACGTCAACACGAAATTTAATCTTTCTGAACAAATAAGACAGATTGTTAGAAATTATGATTTTATGATACAATGTACAATAGTGTAAAATTCGTCGATGTTTCATGTTCAGCCAGTTAGTTATCAAAAGATTGTGAGTTACTGAATGGTGTTTTCTGATCCCATAAATGAATCTAAGACAACAATCTTGAATGTTTTTGTATCCGCTGTGTAGTAGCACCAAATAGACAGGGTCCATACACAGAATCACAATAATTAAAAATCGACAAAATAAGAGTATCGCACAGCATAGTTTTTTCTTCGGTATTTAAAACATGGCGGAAGCTATACAACATTTTCAACTTATACATATCTCTTTTGATAGAAAGTGAAATGTGTTTCTCAATTCTAAGTGTTGTATCAATTATTAAACCTGAATCCTATGCTTCTTCTTTGTGCGGCAAGTGAGTACCATTAATTGCTAAATGGACATGTTGAGATAGTTTCTCTCTATCAACAGCTCTACCAAAAAACTTAGCAATACACTTATTAGATGTAAAGAATGTTCTAATCGTACCTTGTATATAATTTCTAAATTCGAATTTACAATTCAAAGCTATTTTGTATTTCACCTGGAAAAAAGGAATATAATACCTACGTATCATCTGCATAAATTTGCACATTACATCTTTGTCTGAATCTGGGTAGCGATGTATATAAAATGGGACCTAACACTGACCCTTGTGGTATGCCCCGTGACACATCTAAAAAATGAGAAGACTGACCATTCAGCACCATTTATTGCTTTCTAGCATTTAAATAACTCTTAATGAAGAATACTGATTTTTCATCTAACCCAACGTGTTTTAATATAATTTATAATACACTGTGTTCCAGAGTATCAAATGCCTTAGAATAGTCCAGCAACACCAAAACTGTACATTTACCAGCATCTGTTGCAGTTAAAATATTATCAGTAACATTTAAAAGAGCAGTTATACAAATCAGAGAATTCGCTAAACCTGAGTGAACAACCTAAAAGAAAAAGTATGTGATTCGAATGTAGGAAACACCCTTCTTTCTTGATTTTTTTAATGTCAGTTAAAGATAACTTTTCAATTATACACACTTCTGCTACTCCACTGAGTAGAGACATATGCTTTTTACATCTTACGAACACTTTTTGACTATTAGTTGAAACAAATGAAGTTGTTTCGTTAATTTAACAATAATTGCTCTTTTACTATTCAATATAAGTTAATGGCTTTTCTAGCTACATCATAATATATTTTTACATTTAACTACAACGCTACGTAATTCGTATTTAAAGTGCAATCTAGTTAGCCACACTTGAGCATTACTAACTGCGATTAACAATTTAATTTAATGTCAGGTTGGTCATTTTTTATAGGAACAGGTTACTAACGAATGCGTATATGTTAATACATGCAAGCAACAAACATAAAACTAATTGGGGGCATAACACTATGCTTTAGTTATAGATAATAAATTATGTACAGAGTATAAGTTGTAATTATCACTGACTATGCCAAAATTGTTTGCGAAAAGCGAGTCCTCTATAGTAGATAGCTCGGAATGTGAAATAACAGTGTCACCACGCAGGTCTCATGTTTTCCAAGAATAATGAAATTCTACATGAGACAGTGAGTGGTTATGCAGTTATATTTATATATAGATAAATAATTTATCTAAGATGATCTTAGCGTTTGACAAAATTATAATTTTATTAATTATAATATTATAATAACTCTAGGTTATCAATAGTATATTATAATACAAGTGTGGCAAGGGTTTTATTGCAAAACGATGTACGATCATACGAATTGTGTACTGAAGCTTGCCACATGTGTGTTACATACTATTTCTTCTACGGTTGTGAAATTATTTCCCTTAAAGTCTTTCCAAAATTTTTAATTCGTGAAGGTGTAATCGAGGCTTGTGGCAAATTCTTTCCGCAGTCATTTTGAAGTTAGAAAATTTGACTTTCAACACAATCGTACAAAAATAGAAGATTGTAATACAAGTGTGGCAAGGGCTTCATTACAAAACGATATATGAAAGTAGGAACACGAGCGCGTAGCGAGTGTTCCCATCATACGAGTTTTGCAATGAAGCTTGCCAGATGTGTGTTACATACAATTTTTTCTACGGTTGTGAAGTTATTTCCCTTTTTTAAAGTCTTTCCAAAATTTTAAATTTGCTGCCTCTCAGATTTTATTTAAAGTGACATTTTCCGCAGTCATTCTGAAGTTAGAAAATTTGACTTTGTAATTGCAATTCATGTGTAATTAATGTACATTTATATAATTTAATTGTTATTACCAGTAAGTAATATAAAATTCTTTAAGATAAACACACTATTTTATTCCGGTGTGTGAAGATGTAATCAAGGCGTGTGGCAAATTCTTTACCGCACGGCAAAGTGATATTTTCTGCAGTCATTTTGAAGTTAGAAAATTTGACTTTCAGCACAATCGTAGAAAAATATATGTTTCTGTTAATCTCGTTTCTTAGTATGTACCTTTCTGAGGAAACTATTATATTAGAATGAAAGACTGTCTACTCTTTGTCAAACCACAACTTGATTTACTTCTTTAAAGTACTCAATAAGCAAATGAATGCATGTTATGTCGTCAAATGCAGAAACAGAACGAAGCATTTCATTTTAAATCAATCTTTTCGTTTTACGATACGCTATATATACTCTATTTGGTAAAAACAGAGAGTAACTAAAAACATATCCTTCGCCATTTTATTGAGCTTTTTATATAATTGTTACACATTCTATAGGATACTCTTCGTAGTTTTCTTGTAAATAATGTTAATTTTTGGACATCCTAAATTTTGTGATACCAACTTTGTTGTGAATAAAATATATTAAAAAGAATTGAAAAAAAACATCCAACCTGTCTGGGATTCAAACACAAATAACAACAACAAAAAGAATTTATTAGTAAATTCGGTGTACATGTAATGTGCCTCGCAGTAACCTGGCCTGAGCCAGCCAGACAACCACGGTGCGCAGCGTCGTGGTGGGTGTTAGGTTAGGCGGGGCAGGTCCGGTTTGGCTTAAAGGCAATAGTTTGTAGTTTGAGCTCCTTCCTGCCTTAGGAAGACTTAAAACTAAATTAAAAGTGATAATACGTGTCCACATGGACCTTAAACTAATTAATATTACACTGAATAACTAAACTCGTTGGGCGAAACACGCACTTAATGAATTTTGGTTGTTGATACGGGAAACACAATTAAACGAAAAACCCCGTTCGAACAAATGACGACTTTGCGGTCTGATCGCCGACAAGGAAGTTAGAGTAGTTAAAAGAGCTGTGGTTTAAAAAAATTGGGATTTCTAAGAAGTTTTCGGCCTAAAGAGGATTTGGAAAAAAATAACAAAAAAGGGGACAAAAGGAACAAAAAGGATAAAAGAACAAATAATACAAACATAAAGGGGGAAAGAGGGATTGCAAAGATATAAAGTTAAGGAAAGATAAAGAGTGAGAAAAGAGGTAAGTTATCGTAGAAGGAAGTGGGGCTATGGGAGTTGCCGGAAAACAGGCAATGCCTGGAATGGTAGGGGGTGTCTGATATCGAAAAATATGGCATTATGCTGTCTAATTCGGGTAATATTGCGGGTTAGAGGACTATTGCCTAATTTGAACTGATAGAATTTTCTTGGACGTAGTCCCTTAGTGGAGTTATGTTGTGGAAACGTGCATAGAGATCTCTGAGTAAGGTGTACCTATCAGAGTCTGAAATGAGGCACATAAATTTGTCTTCTAATACTCTCAACTTTCGCACAGTCATGGCCGGAATGCTGCACCACACCAACGCCGCGTATGTGATGGCCGGCCTGATTACCATCGTGTACAGTAGCTTTTTATTAGTCCTGTTGAGTCCGCTACCCCATGCCAGGAGCGGATACAGACTCCTGGACATGAAATAGACCTTGCGTATCGTCTCGTTAATGTGTGTATTACACGTCAGTCTTTTGTATAGGTTCACCCCCAAATACTTAACGCACCGCTTAATTGGAATTTCTCTACCCCCGATCGAAAGTGGAATTCGAACACACGACCTTTGAATTGCAAGGTAAAACTTTAGCCATTGGACCATCACACATGACTACAAAAATGAATGTCTGCAGTATATATCTTTCGAGAATCATATTTCAACGCATTAGATATATTATTATGAAATACCGGGTGAGTCACGAATTGCGCTCGCCCCGATATCTCCTAAAATATTTGGAATAGAAAATTGAAATGTGGAGGGCTTATTACACGACTAAAATGCCATCTTTTCAATAAAAAATCAAGTTTGGTGCACATCCGGTTTGACCGGAAATGCCCACAACTTTCGATTTTTAAATGGAACACCCTATATATTTTTACATTTTTGGAATCTAGAGGAAATTTTGAATACAATACATCCATTTTGGTCACTTTTTGATAAACATTAAAAAGTTTATTAAAAAATCTATTTCTGAATCCAGAGTGTTGTGGTGCCCAAAACATATTTTAGTTTGTGTGCTACGTTACTATAAAAATACAAAGAGCAATATGATTGCATTACTTAATTGTCTAGAGGCGTTTAAAATTTTCAAATGTGATTTTTACCCACTAACTCGGTTTTTTTAAATGGGAAGTTAATCATTCACCAACAATTTTAAATACCTCATTTTCGTACGAATCTAATGATACCAAAATTTTGAAAATCCGCTCAGAAATATTTGAGATTTCAGCCAAAATACAATGCAAACAAGCTTTCAGAAACATGCGGCTAATAGATAATAGATTAGTGGGCTTTGGAAACTAAAATGACACATTTCTGTGTAAATCTGGTAACCTAATAACATTGAAAACATCATAGTAGCCATTGAATGTAATAAAACAATATCAGCTGCCAGACAGATAAAAAATAAAGCGTTGCAGAAATCTCTGATTAAAAATTAACGAAAATGAATAATTTTAGTAGAAATGAAAAGGTCGATATGTTACTGATATATGGAGAGTGTCACAAAAATTCAACTGCAGCTGCAGGACTGTATCAGCAACGATATCCCAACAGACGTGCTCCAAGCAGACACTTGTTTGCCAGAGTGGAACAAAAATTAAGAAACGAACCCGATCAACAAGATTGCCATCAAACATTTATTGTAAGTGAGGACAAAGAAATTGATGTATTAGGATTTGTGATGGTACACCCAACAACATCAACAAGGGAATTGGCAATGGAATGCGACATTAGTCAGTCTTCGGTTTGCAGAATTTTAAAGAAACATAAGTTTCGGTCTTATAAATACCAAATACACCAACATCTTTATGGAGATGATAACGACAGGAGGCTAGTATATTGCAACTGGTTCTTAAATGCAGTACAACAAAACCCAGGTTTTCCTTTTCATATTTTATATTCAGATGAAAGTAGATTTACGAACCAAGGTATGTTTAACAGAAATAATACTAGATACTGGGCTCAAGAAAATCCGAGGTTGGTAGGGCGGGGGAATATTCAGGAAAGATTTGGGTTTAACTGTTGGCTTGGAGTACTTGGAGATCGAATAATTGGACCCATATTTTTTGATGGAACACTTACTGGCGAACGATATTTATTCTTTTTACAAAACCGGATAGCAGAATTTCTTGACTTACTTCCTCTTGCCTATTTACAAAATCTGTTTTTCCAACAAGATGGTGCTCCCCCACATAATTCCAGAAGAGTGATGGAATATTTAAACAACTTGTATGGTGAACGCCTTATCGCAAATCAAGGTCATATCAGGTGGCCTCCTAGGTCACCTGACTTAACACCCCTCGACTATTATGTATGGGGCACTCTTAAAAATAAAGTTTATCAAACTTCTTCAAATACCCGTGAAGAGCTGCAAAATAAAGTTGTACGGGCTCTTAATGAACTAACGCCGGCTGAATTGCGTAGAGCCATTCAAGCAACTGTACGCAAAGCCGAATTGTGTATAGAGAAAAATGGTGGACATTTTGAACAATATCTATAAATGTCAATTTAGGGTTTAATTATATTAATTATTTTAATATGGATACCTATTGTTACCTAGTTTAAGTTTAATTGTTCAAACGGAATTGATTTTTGTTACCGGCACGGTAGCTCAATCGGTTAAGGCGTATTGAGTGGCGAATACGCTGATCGACTCGCTACCGCGCTCTGGGTTCGACCCCCAGCCCCGGTATTGACAACACCGGTGGGTGTGGATGTATGTCTGCGTTTTTCCGAATGTGTAACCCCCTTCCGGACAGCCTTGGCTTTGGATTTGGGGGTTGTCTACTATCTGTGGTGTGTGTTTATGTTTATGTTTATTTATAGGCCCGATATTTATGTTCATTTAAATAAAACTCTCAAAACCGTACTGATGTCGCATTCTATTGCTAATTTCCTTGTGGATGTAACTGTGTTTACCTCAACATACCTATGCTAAACTTACTTGTAACGTTCTTTGCGCTCATAATTATTAAATGTTTGATAGCTCAAGATTGCCTATAACTACACGAGTCTGTCTGGCAGCTGATATTGTTTTATTACATTCAATGGCTACTATGATGTTTCCAATGTTATTAGGTTACCAGATTTACACAGAAATGTGTCATTTTAGTTTCCAAAGCCCACTAATCTATTATCTATTAGCCGCATGTTTCTGAAAGCTTGTTTGCATTGTATTTTGGCTGAAATCTCAAATATTTCTGAGCGGATTTTCAAAATTTTGGTATCATTAGATTCGTATGAAAATGAGGTATTTAAAATTGTTGGTGAACGATTAACTTCCCATTTAAAAAAACCGAGTTAGTGGGTAAAAATCACATTTGAAAATTTTAAACGCCTCTAGACAATTAAGTAATGCAATCATATTGCTCTTTGTATTTTTATAGTAACGTAGCACACAAACTAAAATATGTTTTGGGCACCACAACACTCTGGATTCAGAAATAGATTTTTTAATAAACTTTTTAATGTTTATCAAAAAGTGACCAAAATGGATGTATTGTATTCAAAATTTCCTCTAGATTCCAAAAATGTAAAAATATATAGAGTGTTCCATTTAAAAATCGAAAGTTGTGGGCATTTCCGGTCAAACCGGATGTGCACCAAACTTGAATTTTTATTGAAAAGATGGCATTTTAGTCGTGTAATAAGCCCTCCACATTTCAATTTTCTATTCCAAATATTTTAGGAGATATCGGGGCGAGCGCAATTCGTGACTCACCCGGTATATATTAGTAAAATATATAAACAAACAAACGAATATATATTATAAAGACAACATTTCGCAAGATTTCTATTTAAGTACAAGCGACAAAAATTAAGAAAACATATATTTTTTTATATTAAATAATTAAAAACTTTCTTATTTACTGATTCATTTTCTTTAAAACAATGGGGTTCTTCCTCTAGCTAACACTAACTTACTTTTCAAGTTTCAATACAATCGGACTTTTCTTTCTTAAGTTATCGTGCTTACAAGAAACGTGACGGACGGACAGACAGACGGACGGACGGACAGACGGACATTTTGAAAGTTGTTCAGAATTCGTTCACTAATACAATGATATGAAATTTTTTTCTCTACGAGCGATTTTAGAAATGTGCCGATCAAATGCAATATACTCTTCGTTTTTGCGAAGAGTACTCTAAAAATATGATCCGGGTGCTATAAAAAGTTTTAAATATTTCTTGATATGTTAACTGCTATTTTAGAACAAAAGTCATTCGAAATATCTATACAATGACAGTTTTTGGATAAATTACTATATGCTTGTGTTTTAAAAACTTGAAACGAGGGAAGTTGATAACAGACTGACACAGTTAATACTCCAAGATTACTAGTTACTCTGTTCAATATATTTTTTTATTTCCTTTTTAAATTCGAACAACTTGAGGGATTTCATTTCAATTGGAAGGCCGCTATAGAGAAACACAATATTGTACCGAAAACTGCATTCATAAAGGCGGGTTCTATGTACAGGTGGTGTAATTAATCCTCTTTATCTAACGTTAACATTGTGGACAACATTTCTGAAGGTAATCATATTGTACAGATATATATTGTATAAATATTAATATCTTGTTATATAAGCAAAGTGTATGCACTCAAAGTGTATATATAATTCATTTTAAACCAACCGCGCTCCGAGAATTTATGAGATATGTGGTGAATTTTTGTATTTCATAGATAAATTTTGATTTGATTCATATGATCCTGATCCAGACATAGCGAATATAGAGGGGAGCAGTAACTCTATATCTATACAATAAATGCTACTACGAACGCAGTTATAAACTAATGAACAAAACATTGTCGCACATTCTGCGGCATTTGTGGAATAATTTGACGTTAGCTATACGTTGGCGTAAATCTAGGTTGAATTGGGTAAACCTTTAATTTTTAGTGATCCATAACAAGAAATCCAATGGTGGTAAATCCGGCGACCGTGGAGATCTTATAATAGCTCCCCTCCTTACAATCCATTGACTCGGAAACTTTTCATTCAAGTACCGTCGAAGGGGCAATGTATAATGCGGATGGGCTCCGGTCATCACTCTCGATACACAATACATAATCATTATACTTATCTGTTAACTGCTTTTTAAGCTGCATTTGAGTATTTTACTAACTGAATTTTTTTGTTTCAGGTAAGAGCAATGAGTACTTAAAGACGCAACCACAACACTAGACTGTTACTGTAAGTATGTATAAGTATCGTCTAATAATTTATGTCTGCCACATGCATTCATAAATGGTGGTAGCATCGTTCCAAAATTATAACTTGAACAGGTAAACTCGTGGCAATTACCAACGTCGTTATTGCTTATTCATACTGGCTTTAATAACTGCTTATTTACATACATAGTATAAAGTTTTATATACAGAAGGAAGTCAAATGCTGTTTGCTCTCTCTGGCGTTACTTGTCATGAGATTATCCCATGTGTACATGCATAATTCAATACCCGCAAGTGTAAACATTAATCAAATTTGCCCGTGCTAGATAGAGAAAAAACAACAACATTTGACATCTTTCTCTCTCTTTACAGTCATCAGTACCAGTCTATATATATGTTACAAGGACTGTAGTTATTAGGTGGTGGATTTTATGCACTCAAGAAAATAAAATCTGTCCTAAATTCAGTTAAATAGGCACAAAAAATACCTTTAAAAACTTAAAAACCCCAACGGCGTCACCTTGATGTTTCAGTACGATGATCAGTATTTAAGAATCAAAATCGGAGCATTCGTGAAGTTATGATGGAGCAGCTAAATGAGCAAACAAACAAAATCACAAGAATAGGCTATGTACTAACATTGGATCAATATTGACTTCTAGCAACTGTAAATATATCTCTCCAGTCAAATTAGTATTTCTTCGGATATCCTCGGATTATTATTAATAACTCGTTCACTTATAACTTATAACAAAATTGCAAATGGCGGTCAAAGTCGTCTTAATTGGGTTCCTGTAGCAATTGTATGGATGGAATAGAATACTGGTTCATTTAATACAATTCACAACAGTCAATTGCCTCATACTCAACGTAGGATTCAGAGCAATGTGGCCCAAAACCGCTACTTTTATCCCTTCACTTCTCACCCTTTTTTCATCACTTCGCTTTACTTATTGAGAGTCCAGAAACTTTGTCACTAACTGCAGGACGTCCTTCCGATTGACTTTCTTATTTGCATATTTTTGAATAGACAAGTTGGCTGTTTTATTATCACAAGAATCTAAAAAAAGTGTAATAATTTCAACCCACTCTACAATAAAGTAAAACATAATTATCAATGTGACGACAAAATTATGTTGCCGATAAAATGAATAGTTTTGTTTTTTAATAACGCAATGGCGCACTTATATAAATTCTCTAGCTTCAGAGCGCAATTTCTCGAAAACTATTACTTAATTTTTTTTTTTTTTAACTATTTAACGTCGGCCTATTTCCGCTACCAGGGCCTATCACCGACGCTAGAAGACGAGCTACCCCCAACCTGGAAATTTTGCCGAATCTCTTCCCTTAAGAAGAATTAGGGATCTTTTACTTGCCTAACATTTAATAGACAAGGGACCGCCTGCTTTACATCCCCTCCGAAGGATGGTATATCCACTACGTAATCCTCGTCTGAAATTACGTAACTTCCGCGAATATACTGATATACAAGCCGCTAGAAGGTGGGACGAGAACGCTGTATTTCCCAAGATGAGACCCCATCCAAGTACTAACCGCGCTCGACGTTGCTCCAACGGAATATCGACTGATATTCACATTAAAGTCGCCTCTACGCTCGCCCCAGTTAAAATTTAAAAAGTAAGATAGAGTTATAAAGAGAATTACTAAAAAATATGGGTTTCGCACTTTCACACTATTAGTCATTGTAATCCCACACAACATAAGGCTGTCCGATGTCCGAAAGATATATATGAGCTTGCCTAAGGACATCCTAATATCCCAGTATGTATGCTTTTCGGTACTCCTTTGGGCATCTCGAATTGTATTAATAAATGCATTCATGTATTTAGTAAATTCTTTCATTTGGTATATTACAAACGATATTTTTTTCAGTGTGTAGATGATCGAAAAAATATACATAATAGTATAGTTTGTAAAATGTATTTTAATTACTACTACCCCAAATCATGCTGTACTTTCTTCATTCATTTTCCTTTAGGAATTGCATTGAAATTAATAAAATTCAACTTGATTAGTCATTCAATTAAACGTACTGGTAATTGTGAATTATCGATTATTACAAATTCACTTCTTAGTAATCGCTGTTTTCATTGACTGTCCTCTCAATAATTGTTTATAGGCGCCCTTGATTTTGACTGACAATCAATGTCATGTTATGAATTAAATTTATTGTGTTTTTAATATATAATTTTTTTATTAAAGAAATAACTAAGTATTTCGTTGTATTTGGTCGAGCAAGGCATAAAGCGGAATATGTTATATACTAATTTGTAAAAGCTAACAATAAAGGACTGTAAACTATGCATAAATATAATTAATTCCCGTGTCTTTCAGTGTATTTGAGGAAACAAAGGAATAAGATAAAAATAGAAAAATCCTTAATAACAAACAAAAAAGTGTAAAAAAATATAATAAAATTAAGATCAAAATTAGAAATCTTTTTATAGCCCTAATTTTGAATTAGCAGATCAATATTTCAGAAAAAAAATGAAAAAAATAAGGAAATCATCTTAATGGGATGCGCCTTATGCAATTTGGATGATCAGTAACAGCTGAATAGTTTTGGTTTACTTCTAATCAAGACTGCAAAATTACACAGGTTGACAAAAGAAAAGAGGTTGCGCTTTTGATTAGAACCATCTTATCCTATGTTTTTTGACATGCTGAAACCGATTATGATATTTAAAACAAAATCTGCTGCATCAGTTTTTGTCTATCACCCCTTTTATCCCCTAAAAGGGGCAAAAAAGACGGTCTGGCCCTAGGATTCTGATCCAACTTTTCTGAAGTATTTTAGTGCGCTGAATCCAATTTTAGACAAAAAAATATACTAATACCACTCCTCCTTTTATCCCCTAAATGAGGCAAACAAAAAAGATCTTGTCCTAAGGTTCTGATCTAACTTTTCTGAGGTATTTTGATATGCTGAAGATAATTTTAGCCAAAAAAAAATTCTATCGTGTCAGTGTCCATCTACCACCCCTAGAAGATAAAAGGGGGTTGTAGAGGGAAACTGACACGATAGAATTTTTTGTTTCCAAAAGTGGCTTCAGAGCGTCAAAATACTTCAGAAAAATTAGATCAGAACCTTAGAACAAAACCTTTTCTTTGTCCTTTTTAGGGGATAAAAAGGGTGGTAGGCAAAAACTAATGCAGTAGACTTTTTTTAAATTTCCGAATCGGTTTCAGTGTGTTTTTTGGCCTCTGTTATCCTATGAAATCATCCCTAACCACAGTTGCTTACTTCAAATATAATATGCTTTATGGGGATAAATCTGTTTACTTAGCTGGCTGATTAGAAATTTCAAATCCGAATAATTTTTGAGCAGATCAAATGACAATTAAAATATTCAGAGGTTTGCAACATTTATGCGCCTCATGTCAAATTCATCTAAATACCCACAGCCCCCACATCAAATTGCGGGCCCCGTAACCGCTGGCCCTGACGGGCCCTGCGAAATCTATAAAACGCCTCTTTTTTTCTCGAGAAAATTGACGAGCCAGGGGGAAGAAATCCGAAAAAAAATTCTCATAATGGGGGGGAGGTACAAAAACAGAAAAACGTTTCTAGGAATAAACCATCACGGGACTTTTGCGGGGCGACATCTTAAAAAACGAGACTGTTCCACCTAATCCGGGACGAATATAGTCACTTTAATCAGACGGCTCCCTCCCCCTCGCAAGCCCGGACCTCTAGACTCTGCACCCAATAGACCCCCCGTATGGGGGGGGGCTGGATTAACATCCCTCAGAGATCTCTATGAACGTCGCAATGATATAACGCCACGTCACGTATGGTTACATGTGGGAAATATAAATCAAATTTGATGGCAGCCCATTAATAAACAACATCACGCTCCTCAGAGAGCACAAAGCATCATTTAGGTTAAAATACTCATTTCATATCCATCCGCAAACTTCACTAGCTAATACTCGACCGTCCATATTCACACAATCTTCAACTTTAACTTTTCCCTGTCTTTTTTTCTATTTTTCATTCCAAATAATTCGTTGTTTTTGTCCTTTTACATTATTTTTCACTGTTAGTATTTTAGAATGATTGATAGATAATTCTTTTTGAAAAATGGTACATGTTAAACAGAGAATTATGAGACATAATTTAACTTCGCGCATTTTCGCATTGCAAGGATTTTTTTGATTAACATTCTCTCTTGCCGTCAATGATACTTTATACATATTTTACAACAGCATATTTAGATATACTAATTATTTTTTATACATTGTCAATTTTATAGCCATTTTAATTTGCTCTACTGTGAAGAAACTTTTGTTTACTTTTTCACCGTTCTTAATCTGAACTGGCCTCGCATCGTCCAGCCTTTCAATAGTCATGGTGCCAATTGCCACTCGCTGGCTCCGGTAGGTGTCCTTGAGAAGGAAAATGTTCTTCATTACTCAATTTGAAATAAAGTTTATTTAATCCAACTTCGTCACCATCTCCCACTACCGTCTTCCCCCCACCTCATCCCACATTCCCACCCTCCTACCACTTACAACTATCCCCCCACGTTACCATTACCCATCTACTTTACCTACACCTCAGGTATAAAACAGTATATTCTTTACTACGAAAGATGTCGATGTTTGAAATACTAAGAAAAACAAAATTAAAAAAATACCTTACCCAACATATTTATGTTGATATGAAATATTCTTTTTAAAATAAAATGTAAGGGTGTGTATATGTTCATATTACTACTATTATTATTCGTTATGTTTTAGATCCGATATAACTTTGTGAACATTATAAACTTCCGTGGAGTGATGGTAGTCAGTGTATATAGACTTTTCACAAAATAAACCTGAGTTTCAAGTTTAAAAAAATCATATCTCAAACATTGCAGCAAATTGTAGCTACAATTTTCAACATAATATTGACAACATATCACTTAACATGTGATAAAAAAATTTAGACTTAGATACGGTTTATAAAAATATAGCTATAAAATAAAAATTTTTATTTGCACACCTATAAATAAACCGGCTCTAACTGCCGTTTTATACTGAAATAAACAACATGTAATATATGCATTGTAAATTACTTACATTGGCTCTGTATCAGACATATTATACTTTCGGAATTTATATTAAAAAACAATAAGAACGCAGTTTGAAATACACTGTACCTGTCGTTACGAATATCGATGACACCTTACTACAAGCGCTAAATTTCACTGATTGTCACGACCCGAACAAAGTGTTAGAAATGTTATTATATGCTGGTTTTAAGAGTTCAAAACTTCCTCGTCAATTGTATGCCCTCCAAGTCTTCCCAAAAGTGTATCAAAGTTAACTATTGACCAGATTTTCAAAATTTTGTCCCACTATACATTAGTTAATTCAAGTAACTGCTACAACTGAACAGTTAACTGTGCAGTATGCTACGTCATATTTTTTTGTGGAAAATCTAATGCATTGCAAAAAAGATCCAGAATATTTTTTCTCTATCTTCGTTTTATCAGCCTTTCGAGTTAAACTTGAGAAAATATGACTTTTCAATTTTTTTTTTAAACTTTAATTGTTAATTTAGTAACATCGCAAAAAAGGAATTCACCACTCAATCTACAAATATAAATTACACGGCCTATAGAATGGTGTAGGTTTCATCTTGTCGAAAATTTTGATTGGTTTTAGTTTAATTTGCCTATTGTATTAGCTATTATTATTCTTCTTCATTCTATATCCTGTACTTAATCAATATTGACCTGTTTTTCATTTGGTAACTGACTTCAAAAGCAATTTCCGATACAAACTGTATTACAGATATAGAAAAAACACATACATTTGGTCGAACTGAAAACCTAACTCCTCCTATTTTAAAATTTGATGAAGTTGGTTCAAAATATAAGTTTTTACCATGTTCAATATACCACTTTATTCCCCATTAGCTAGCCTGTTTCGATACTTTTGACAGCAGTTGGAGCTCACTAATCCTATAAATCCATTTAAAGATAACTAGTCTGGTAGATTAGTCTCAAATAACATGAAACTAAATTAGGAATAAGCCCTTTACCATTAGAATTATATCTGAAGGTAATTTTTTTAAACTTGTGTTTTTCGCGAATTGATTTAATTTACTGAATTTAAAATAATAAATATACGGTAATCGTTCTATACCTGTAGTAACCGCATATTAATGTATACGTTCCAATTTACACATAAATATTTATAACGTTAATATTGCTGTACACAAACGACTTTTGTCCAAACAAAAAGTAGCACTGCTGATAAATAGTTTTATAATTCCTATCATTTTTCAACGTCAAGCTACAGTAGGGATTATTTAAATGTAGACATTAATTAAATATTTATTTTTATATTCGTTTTAGATACATCTAACCGTTTTTATTTCTATACATTCTTAGGTCAATTTAGGAAGATTTTAGTGTTTTTAGGTTAGTATTGCTTTGCGCGTATGTTATTAATTTATATAATGCTTTTAATAGCTTCCCATATTAGTTCATAGGTAATTTAGCGTATATCGAACAAAAAAAGTGATACCGTTTCAAAAGAATTACGTACCTCGGCTGACTGATGCTACAAATAACATTACTAGAGTGGCAGAGCATATGACAAATACAAAAATCTTGAATGCAGGAAAATTAGGAAACTACAAAGAATTAGGTAATTTTACACAAATCAGCTATTAAATGTCACAGAACTGCATATTTAAACTTTGAGTCAAGACTGTGAAACTAACTAGTCTTTTGTGGAAATGATTAAAAATAATATGTACAGTCTAAACCTAGATTTCCGTAGAACTTTAAATGAATATTTTTTAAAGGCCTATATTAGCGATAGAACACATTAAATTAGTATAAATCATTATCTTAGTGTAAAACATAAAAAATATAGAATTCAAATTTATTCTTGTTAGTTCTCAACATATAGAATATATCGTATCACACTTAAAATTTATTGTTTTATCTTTATATTTAAATATTTTTATTTATTTAAGAATATTAAATTATGAATATTTATTTTCCTATTACTTGTAGTGTAGATAAAATCTCTATAGATACTGCAACCATATATTCCTGTGAAATCAATATATGGCTCCCCACAAGGATCTGTCTTGAGACCAGTCCTGTTTATATTGTTTATAAATGATACTGAGTATTTTCTTTATTATTACCAGTGTATTTCTTTGCTGACGATACAATCTTGATTGCTTGAAATTTTTTTAATCTACTAAAGTGTTTGGATGAAATTAAAAATATGCCAATAAATGATTTATTGTAAATGGGCTTAATCTAAACAGTGATAAATCAAAAAAACTCATTCTGTCATCAAATCATGCTATCAACTGCTAAGTATTGTTTAAGATAGGTAACAAATTGCGTTGGCTTAGTCGTATTAAGTATTTGGGAAAATCAATTTCGAGTATAGTTCATTTATTGAGCCAGTTGAAATTAGTCATAGAAGACAATCTTTTTCTTCTTCTTCTTTTAACGGGGTGATGAAAAGTGGCTGCACACAGGCCTTGTAGCTCATTGAGCTACCGCTACGAAATTAGTGAATTCCCCATTCAGGTCGGATTCTAATCCAAAGGCCAAAATGGGGGCATTCCTATGGGGGCATTCCTATGGGGGCATTCCTTATTTCCTCCAGAACTGGAAAACCAATGCCGAAATGTTTGTGCCTCAAATTCATAAAACTAGGACAGGAAGGAAAAAAATGTTTCAAGTATTATTGGCTTTTTTGCATAAATCATATTAGATATAGGTACATTAACGAGTAATAGTCTAATGTTTACATTTTTGGCTTGAAATCCAAGGATCGCAGGTTCAGAACACAGACAGGATAGATGCGGAAATGATGAATTGAATGAAGTGTTGAAATGCGGAAATTTAGAGTCTTAGAACATAAATTTATGCCCCTCATTTTTAACTCCGATAGGTACACCTCCCCCACATATCTCTACGCACGTTGTCACGACATAACCCCACTAGCGGACTACGTCCAGGAAATATCGCAAAAATTCTACCAATTCAAACTGGACGATAGTCCGTTAACCCGCAACATAATGCGAATCAGACAGCATAATGCCACACTTTTCGACCTGAAACAACCCTTACCATACCAGGCGTTGCCTATCTTTGGGCAACTCCCCTAACCACACTTTCCTATACCATAATTTTTCCTTTTCACCACGTTTTATCTACCGCAAAACCCTCTCTAGTCCCTCTATTCGTCTCCCTTTTTGTTAATTTTGTTGATTTTGTCAATTTTTGTTCTTTTGTCTTTTTTTGTCTCCTTTTCAAAATCCCCCTCGGCCAATAACTTAAAAAAAAAATACCAGACATTTCAACCTCCCCCTCACCCTAACTGCCTGGAGGCGGGGTGACCACCAGGAAGAAGGACGTCATTAGCTCGAACGAGTCTTTTCGTTGAGTTTTCCCCGTATTAGCAATGTAAACTTTAAACAATACAGTGCAGTGTATCGCGAATAAAAACTCCCAAGTATAATTTTAAGTTTTTAAAATTTCTTCACGATCTATACATAAGCAATGTGTTAGCTAAAACAAGAGTGCTAACTCTCAAATAACTATCGTTCCAACCGAACCGAACCGAACCGCCCAGCCCCACACTTATCAAGACGCTGCGCGCCGGACCGGGATCCGGCTAGGTGGATATATCTGAGATTAAAGATTTAATAAATTGGTATTGAACTGAATTGGTTTGAAGTCCAAGGATCGCGGGTTCAAAACATAGACAGGTTAGATGTAGTTGTTTTTTTTTTAATTAAATTAACTCTGGTGACATGATGTACATAGGCAATCGAATAGGCAATAGTATTTAAATATTAGAGATATTAACACTTAGTACGGAGTAAAAATAGTAATTTAGATCACTACTTTTTTTTTACCTGCCTTAGATACCCTCCACCTTACGCGCTGAGGAGCGCCAAAATTGTGGTTCTTCAAATAGGGGACTTCCGCACAGCTATCCCCGACAAAATTTTAACTTACGTACACCCTTGATAAAAATCGTCGCTAACTCTTAGACTATTATACCCCTATAATGACGAGGTAATGACTGGACTATAAGTGATGCAGTAAAATATTATATGCCTGGGCATATGTAATTTTTTGTCGTGCAAAAAGAAAGCAGCAAAAAAAATGTGCACGAGCACAAGAATCATAATATTCGCATAAAACCGCTTGCAATTATTTGATAGTCAAAATATTAGAAGCGTGATTGACACACTTCAACACAAAAAGCTGATTTTACCATGACCAACAATATTTTCCTTCCAATTCATTTCGATAAGTTTCTATTGTCTCACTATTTTTTCATGGTTGACGGAGTCACAATCGATGTCTTGAATAAACCGAACAATGAGCCAATATTCGGAATATGGGTTGATTCCGGTTTGCGAATTGGGTGCTTTTATTCACTTTCGTTGCATAATTCTAGCCGGGCGGCATGACTTATCTTTAAGAGCCCCAATGAGATTTCGAAATGCTTCAATTTTACACTCTAACAATGGATGAATACCAGTTGGATTGTTTATAATATGGACATCAACGATCAATATCTCTAGTCAATTTTGAGTTGTGTTATAATCATTTTGGCTTGTCATCTAGCGGACAATGAACACGAATTCGTTACACAATAAACGGCTATATATTCCTCGGTGAAAATGCCCTTACGGGAATAGTTAATTTAATTTTGGGTAATTGAATTATATTAGTGGGGCGTTTCCTTATTTATGTAATGCATTCTCATGTTTTTGATATGCAACAAAACTTTCATATAGGAAGAGATTACTTAAAGTTTTTTCATATGGATCGAGCTCTTTCCATAACGAAGTATTATGTTGCGGTCATTGATCTAGGTTTTTAACATTATCGGCCGGGTTCATATTGGTCATATACAGAGTGTCCCAAAAGTATAGATACGCCTGAATAACTCGTCATGATAGCGAGATATGAGGAAAATGACACATATAAAAGTTGTTGACGTCATCGGGGGATGACTTGTTGATCTTGGATTTGCCCTTACATGCTCAAGGTCATTTGAAGGTCAACTTTAGTTGTTTTTTTTTTAATAGGACACCCTATTTTTGGCCCCGGATTCTGGAGCGAAAAATTTTGCATTTGAGTTGCAAGAGGACAAATTGACCTAAAGGTTAAAAGACTCTCGAAATTTTCAGGCTGGTATCTCGTCAGTATAGCGAGATATGAAGAAAATAACTTCTATAAAAGTTATTGAGGTCGTCGGCGGGCACTACCTGCTGATCTCGGATCTGATCTTGAAGGCCATTTGCAAGGCCATTTTTAAAAAAATAAAATCCCTCGAATTCTGAAAGAGCGAAAAATTTTGCATTAGAGTTGTAAGGGGTCAAATTGACCCTAGGTTTGTCGACTGAAAGCAGGTAATGGTGATCTTCATGACTTTACGGATAGATTTTAAGGTCAAATCGGGGTCATTTCCTGGTCGACTTCGACAACCTTCAAATTACCTTGAAACTAATCTTCAAGGTCACCAAGTGGTGCCCTCGATGATCTCAACAACTTTTATAGAGGTCATTTTCTTCATGTTTCGCTATCCTGACAAGATACCAGCCTGAAAATTTCGAGAAACATTTGACATTTAGATGACCCCTGGAGTAAATTTGACTCCTCATGGCAAAATTTTTCACTCTATCAGAATCCGGGGTGAAAAGTGAACCTTCAAATTACCTTGAAAATGTCCTTCAAGGTCAAATCAAAGGTCACCAAATGGTGCCCCGATGACCTCATCAACTTTTATAGTAATGGAATTCTTATAAATTGGATGGTTTATTACAAAAGATTGCTAATTAGTCAGATAACTATTAATTTACACTCTTTATATTAGTAGGCTATTACGTTTTCGAACAAATTTTACCGATAAAATTCTAAGCATTAATGACGATTTTATTCGTAACCCAACAAGATATCCAAAGATATATTATGTACATTTTAGCTGTTGAAATTTATTCTGTCGGCTTTGCAACCAAACCTCTTTTGCTTATATTTAACTATTTTGTCTTTGAATTAATCTGACAATCGTCTGGCGCTACTAGGTCATTATCATCAGCAAATTATTTGTCCCCTAGGGAAACGTAAATTGTTACCCTAATGTAATAATATACTTACTTATACTAGGTGTCCCCCTTTGGCATGTTGATTGTATCGTACGTATTAAACATTCCGGGTATATATTTACCACTAAGGCCTTTTCTGTCGATCACCTTAATATTTTCGGCCAATCGGCAACAGGGTGTAAGATACGCGTACTGAATGTGATTCGGTGCCAAATGTGGATACAAAATCTCGCAGGTACAGATTTAGGCCACCACACACATACACCTCAGCATAATGACATAGCATTCGATATCAGCCAATTACTTGCGGTATAGGGAACGACGTGTTTCGTTATACAGCCTGTGATTGGTTGAAATCCCTATGCTTCTATGCTATAGCATTATGCTGAGGTGTGTGTGTGTGTGTGATGGCCTTTAGGGATTGAATAGGTCTGTATCTAAGATGGCCAGCTCAGGATACCGATTCGGGTTCAAATCCAAATAACTGCAACCTATTTTCAATTGCATTAGTTATATAAAAATTTAAAGAGCTATGTATATGGATATATGGACTATAGATTGGTTTTATTTTTTTGCTAGTACACTTCTGTGCAAGACCCGTACACCTATTTTTCGCTATATTAAATCATTCTTTATTTATTTGTCAATGTCAGTGTCATATGTCAGTGTCACATTGCCAAAATTAACTGAACATGAAAACATTTTAATTCTCTCTAAAATTGAAGAGGGATGACCTATCAGAGCAGTTGCTAACCATTATCAGTTGAATAAAAGTACTGTTATGAGTGTGAAGAAAGGGTGGGAGGAAGGTAGCATAAAGAGAAAAGACGATTCAGGCCGATCGAGAAGTTCAAATCTCGTTCAAAATGAAGCGCTCCTTGGCTATTTGCAGGAGATGCTGTGTTCATGACAAATTTTCCAGCATTGATGTCAACAGCTAGCCGAAGAATATGAAAATCGGAATTAAAAAATTGTACAAGTGCCAAGAAGACCATATTAACAGAACAGACGCAAGCCCGCATTCTGTTTTGTTTAAAGTATGTATATCGCCCGTTGAAGTTTTGGAACAATGTTGTGCTTACCGATGAAAAAGTTTTTCAGTCTTGTAATGACGGACATATTCGGGTGTACCGTCCTGCAAATACCAGGTTTCACGAACGAAGTGTCTCCGCGTTACGGTGCGGGCGATTTTCTGTTAATGTTTGGGCATGGATAAGCGTGCATGGCCCTGGTGTAGCGTGGCGTATTATGGATACTGGTAGATTTAGTGGAAAGGTTTATAGAGATTTTTTTGTAAAACGTTATGCTTCCTTCGGTGGAGTAATTATATCCAAACAACACCTTCATTTAACAGCAAGAGAACTGCCCTATTTATACTGCCTCAATAGTTTGGGAAAAATAATATTGAATTATTACCGTGGCCTTGGCACAGTCTCGATATAAACCCAACTGAGAACGTCTGAAGTTAGCTAGTAAAAAAATTTATGAAGGAACTTCAGACCAAGAAATGAAGAAGAATTGTGGTCGGTCATTGAAAATTGCTGGGAGGAGATAAGAAAAAAATAAAACTATTGTCGTAGACTAATTGCTTCTATGCCAACAAGATTTAATCACATCTTGGAAGGAAACGGAGCCACGAGAAAATATTAGGTTAGGTATATTATTTACACAATAAATACAATCGCAGTTATGTGCAGTCGTGTCTGTGAATTTTTCAACGTCAATTTTTACATTTGTTATAAATCGAAATCATTCCCACTGAATGGTGTAAAAAAGTAAAAAAAAAACAAAAATACGTATGTTTTTCTCCTGGATTAACATTATTTAAATACCTTACTTATGACGTTTCACAGTCAATGTCAGTTTTTTATAACCTATATGATAATAAAAAATCTAAATTCCAAATAGACTGATTCACACCACTCAATATTAGTGAAAACTGTATTATTTTATTTTTCGAGTGTACCGGATTTCATTGCACAGAAGTGTACATCAGTAAGTAAAGTCAACTGCAGAATTTTTAGTGATTTTGTCACAGTTCCAACTTGTGATATCCCATACCTGTATTTGGTGCCCAATCTTACGCGTACGCGTATCTTCCGTAATTTCCTTTAATTGGCTAATAATATTAAACTAACTAATAGAAAAGGCTAAACCCATATACGGAATATTCAAATACTTATCTTTTAGTGGTGATATGTACTAAACCAGAGACTCTGAGATAGTGTTTGTGCGAATCCGGCATTCTGGAATTAATTCTTTAATGCTGATAATTTTTAATCGCTATGATTACTTCAAGTCATCTCGAAACTCTCCCATTTTTATCTCATTGCTTTATCTTATTTGTTTGACCTCTGTAAAAAATATATTAAACGACTCCATACCCAAATATATGTTTTTTCTATTATTGCAGTCCTAATGTGGAAGATTAAATCTGATAACAATCCTTAATAACTTTAGAATTAATTACAAGTTAAGAAACAATTATTGAATTTAGTCAGGATATATTACACCATTCAGTATTGAACTTGTCACTTGTAACAGCATTTGAATAAGTAGTACTTTAACCTACATCGAATTCAATGATTTCATTGTTATTGAAATCGTTGTTAGATGCGGTGCCAAATGAGTAAGTTTTCTATAATAATTAGAAATTTAGTGTGAAATCTGCAAAAACTGTAAATATATATAAATAGTTATGACAGAATCAGGCCCCCCACATCAAATCATGGGCCCCGGTACCAAATTCACTGGCGGGTTCCCGCTCTTTATAATTAATGTGAAAGAAAAATTTTTGTCAAGATCTCTGGTGGGCCGCCCCTGCACTTTAATAATTGATGAGCGGAGAGAGAAATGTAAAAAAAAAATTTGTCAACATCTCTGGCGGGCCCCTGCTGCGGGCCCTTCGGAAGCCCGGGCCTCTAAACTCAGTACTCAATAGCCTCTCCCCTAAGATATGTAAGATATCGCGTATTTAAGTGAACATGAAGACAGGGGCGGACTAAAGGAAAGACTATAGGTGCTTAAGCCCAGAGCCCCGGATACTGCAGGGGCCCTCGAACGCTGAAAACTGATTTAAAAACCAAATACAATATGCTTATGACTATGCTCTGTACTGGTGAGCTCATTGACGGTATAAATAATAAATATAAAAGTATATATTTTTGCTCTTGTCTGCTTCCGCATCGCAATTCAGTCTCTGCGCCACAGTATGCATCTGGATTTGACCAATCGCAACAAAGGCCAGTGCAATGAGGCTACTCGCTACTCGCTATTATTATTATAGTTTAGTTCAGTATTTAGCCAACAAAGTGAAACGTGTCTTGGTGGTGCGTGATCTGACCTGATCTCAAAAAAATGTTATCTTATGATATGGGAAGGGCCCCAAAGCATTAATAGCCCAGGGCCCCTCACCCGGTTAGTCCACCCATGTATGAAGATGTAGATCAAGTCAAAATGTAATGATTTAACGTAACTTATCTCTATATCAAATTGCACCTTCAAACATTTCGTAAAAACCGCTGCCCAAGGATGATTCCTTGAAAACCATTGAATTCACTATTTCCACATCCAGATTCTATATCCAAATCTCTCACAACGAAAAAAAATTCATAAAAACATATCTTTTAAGTTATCCTGTATATCAAATATTTTATTACACAAATCGCACTTAAAAGATTAGTTTTTATGAATATTAGCTTGACGGCGCAAGACCAAGTGAATGTTGCACTGCAAACATTACATGTAAATACCCTTTCACTATATGGCATCAAGTATTAATAATATGTAGTAGGTTATCCCTATTTATCCATATTTTAATCTTGTTTTATTCCCCACTTTGTGACACCTTGTCCAATTTTCCCTTAATTACCCTCAATTACCTTTAGTTACCCTTAATTACTCTTACCTGCTGATTAACCCACAGCAATTACCCTCTTAATTACACATTAATTATCCTTAATTACCCCCACTAATTCCCACTTTGCCCCATCTTGTCCCACTTTGACCCATCTTGTCCCACTTTGTCCCACCTTGTCTCGCCTTCCCCTAATTACCCTGAATTACCTGATAATTACCCCTGAATTACCCTTAATTACCCTTACCCGCTAATTACCCCCACTAATTCCCACCTTGTGCCACTTTATCCCACCTAATCATCCGCTAATTACCTTTAATTGCCCTTAATTATCCCCTAAATCACGCCCTTAGTGACGTAACAAAGAAGGTGAAGGGAGTAGGCCTAGGACCTACTATAATACCCTACTCCGGTGAACTTTCGAAAATATGTGGAAATAATTGTTTACTTAACTTTATTAACAATATTTGAGGTCGCCTACTCCAAAAACCTATAAAATTATATGCCACATCGCGGTAATGGGGGTGGGGTTGGATGAAGCAAAAAAAAAATTAGGTCTCTGGTTCTTACACACTAAATCACATTTTTATTATTATTTTTTTTTTCACCCTTTAATAATAGGGTGAGGATGGTAATGGTAGTTGACTAACGCCAAAAAATTTGTTGAGACCTTAGCTTCTCTAAATACCAATTTTATGAGCTCTTACTTACTTAATTTACCCCCCAACCCTCAATGGAATAAGATCAAAATATAATCTAATTTCAGATCTCATCAAAATACCCACGTGTACCAAATATCAAGTCAATATCTTAAACGGTTCCAGAGTAATCGTGCACACAAAAAAGAAGTTATAAACAGACCGACATACAGAATTTTTTTTGTTCAGACTTACAATCTCGACATTTCATGACATAAAATGTCATGAAAGTCTGAGCGAAAAAAATCTATCTGAACAATAAAAATGTTCACAATTTTTTTTTGCTTACCAAACTTCCATTGTTTTTGTGCGTATCAAAGATTACAAAAACAATTCAGGTCGGTAGTCCAAATGTTTAATGTCGAATAGCTCGCGCTGCAACTATTATAAAATTCAATTTAAACAGTCACCGTAACAAATTTAAATATATAAGAAATAACGTACTTATACACGACCATAATATATAACGCATAATTTGCAGGAAGAAAAAATTTATACATTAAATTTTAATTATTTCCTCTTTTTTTGCCACCGAATAAGTTTCGCCTAATTTGGTAAAGCCAATTTACAATATTTTCCTGTTATACTTTGTGTTAGAATAGTAAATATGTTAGTCATAAAAAATATGTATTTGTTTAAAAAATAATGTAATTTTAATTAATGTCTAAGTATTAGGAAAATATATGATTTATATGAAAAATGTCAAGTGCACATTTAAGAAATAAACAAGTATATGTCTGCTGCTAGCGTGTGCGACTGATTGATTAATTGGTATCCTGCTGTCACTTACGGGTGGGCTGTCATTTTTCAAAAAAAACGTTGCACTGCTTCAATCACGTATGAGGTGTCCTGAAGTATATTCCTAGTAACCTAATTATTGTCTTTTGTATTAAATAACTCCCTTTTAAATGTTTAATTGATAATATATTACCCAACTAGCACACTAGGTTTATAAACGGACAATGCCATTGTATAATACTGGAGACAAAATAAGCACAAAAAATTAATAGTTTAAAAAACTAAAAAAACACGCTTTTATAACTACTGCACTAAAAGCAAAAAAAATAATCATCGAACCTGTTCCCTGTGTCTACCCCGTAAGGGCCTTAGTGTAAGCCGTGTTTGTAAATAAGTATAATATTTGATTATAAAAGCATGGGGCGTTTTTCGAACGCTATTTCGATCAGGTTCGATAACACAGCCCCACAAAAAAAAAAGTTCAGACCAGCAAACCAGACCCATGTATCCCTATGTATTTTCGGTCGCTAAATCCGAATCCGAGGTCAAAAAAATTCGTACACCCCCAAAATCTTTAGCTAGAGCCAAAAAACACTCCTGGACTGGGGTAAAAAGAATATTAAGCTACGAGAATAGTTGTTACATCCTAATCGATCGAATTATACAAATTAAGGTTAAGCAGCAGCGTACATACAATAGATATGAAACACACCCCCAGTGAGGGGCGAAAACTAGTCCCCATTCATTTATAAAAATCGATCCAAAACAGTAATGACTGCCGTAAAGCTCAAAATGTCTAAGTTTTGTTAAAGTGATAAAAAACTGCATCAGGTCCGATGTAATCTTCATAAACTGCCCCTATAGGGTTGAGAACAACCACCCTTAAGTTTAAAGGACACAAAACAAGAGAAAACGTAAAATCCAACAGGATTTCTATTTTGCGTAGTACTCTAAAATAGAACTAGAAACTTACGTACCATCAACGTCCTACAGATGGTGTGAAAACTACCCCCTATGTAAAATTTATCCATAAAAAGTTACAGCGACTTCTATAAAAATTCGAAACACCTGCGTTGTGTGGAAGTGAGAATAAACTAGACTATAAGTATTGTTTATAATTTATTATTTGTGGCATATTCATGATTTCTTAGTTTGTTAAATGTTATGTCAAAGATAATACATAATAAATATATTTCTATTTCGAAGTCTATGAGTCTATATAATATAAATATTCAAGAAGTCATATTACAGTCCGCTGAAACTAACCGGATTTACATTTTATGGATGCTATGATTAGCAAAAATCGTGATGCACACTTCCAGCGTCCTACGGATATGGGAGTAGCATCTCGCAACCCCATGAGGGTGGTTTTCAAGCACAGCGTCGAACATAGTCTAGTTTCTTCCCACTTCCACACAACGCAGGTGTTTCGAATTTTTATAGAAGTCACTGTAACTTTTGATAGATAAATCTTACATAGGGGGTAGTTTTCACACCATCTGAGGGTTGACACTGTAGGGCGTTGATGGTACGTAAGTTTCTATTTTTATTTTAGACGCAAAATAGAAATCCTTTTGGATTTTACGTTTTCTCTTGTTTTGTGTCCTTTAAACTTGGGGGTGGCCCTATACGGGCAGTTTATGAACATTACGTCGGATCTGATGCAGTTTCTTATCACTTTAACAAAACTTAGACATTTCGAGCTTTTTCAGCAGTCGTTATTGTTTTGGATCGATTTTTTTATAAATGGGTGCTAGTTTTCGCCCCTCACTGGGGGTGTGTTTCATATCTATTGTATGTACGCTGCTGTTTAACCTTAATTTGTATAATTCTATCGATTAGGACGTAACAACTATTCTCGTAGCTTAATATTCTTTTAACCCCAGTCCAGGGGTGTTTTTTGGCTCTAGCTAAAGATTTTGGGGGTGTACGAATTTTTTTTACCTCGGATTCGGATTCAGTGACTGAAAATACATGATACATGGGTCTGGTTCGCTGGTCCGAACTTTTTTTTTGTGGGGCTGTGTAATTAATACTGAATACATCATTAGTACAGGGCCGGCGGAAGATGTTTCAGGCGGCATTTTTTTAAGGGCTGTATTTGAAGACTTAATTATTAGCTTTGTATAAATTTTAGAAATTCAAAATTGCACAAAAATCTCAAAAATACATTTTTTGACCACGAATGGGTGTTTTATTGTGGAGCGTTACATATTCTAATCCGTACTCCGAACTTATTCGTTTACTCGTACTACATATGTCAATGCCGCGCTGGCCGTCGGCCGCTTTTGTCTCGAGGACAAGGAACAATTTCAATTTCGAGCAAAACATGACTGCTACAGCGCACATCGCCGAGTTAAAAGATGAAATGCGACAGTTGATAAAATTAAAAGTTTCTCTTGTTTTTGAATTTTAAGTGAAACTAGTGTTAGTAGTAGTTATTTTTTTATAGGATGTTTCTTATAATTTCTGTTTCTTTTATCTTTTATAAGTTTTTATTAATAAATTTGTCCTAACAGTAGTAACTTGTAAATGTTTTTTCTTAAGGCGCCAAGCAAATATTTGCTCAGGTGTCAAATACGCTGGCGCCGGCACTGCCATTAGATTAAATGAAAAGCGCCCCACGCTTTTATACTAGAATATTATACTTAATTACAAACACGGCTTACACTAAGGCCCTTACAAGATAGACAGATGATTATTGTTTGCCTTTTAATGTAGCATTTATAAGAGCGCATTTTTTAAATTTTTTTAACTATTAATTTATTTTTTTACTTTTCTAGTCTTATATTTAAGGAGAGAATTTTAGCACTTCCGACATTTATGTAAAGAATTCGACTAAATATTTATAATCTGCTACCTCGAAAATCCCCAGATATCGATTTTCATACGAATCAGACCATAAATTACAAAACTTATCCGCCATTTTGCCGCCATCATTTTGAACTGTTAAATTTGGACCGGATAATTGTAATATACAGCCTCGATAACCCACAGATACCTATTTTCAGTCGAATCCGACGATAACTGATAAAACCTATCCGCCATGTTGGCACCGCCATTTTGAATTTTTAAGTTTTGATTACATATTTGTTTTCTACTTATCAAGCCTTTCCTTTTGATATACATGTCAAGGGGGTTGTAATGAAAATGATAATCCGCCATCTTGGGGCGGCGGCCATTTTGTACATATTATAATATTGATTATACTATATTGTGTTGTCATCAGAGCTACACACAACTGCCCAATTTAATGATGATACAACAACTGGAAGTGGGTGAAATTCAGTTCCTTAGATCTTTTACTTACATACATAGTTGCACGTCGATCTAATAAAAGTATGTTAAAAAGATGAACAAGTTGTCTTTGCTGAAGCGATTTTATAGTTTTAAGTGCGACAACACGTGGAATGAGTAGTTTTGGATTAAATCTGTTCATTACTTCAAATAGAATTTAAACAATTTATGCAGCAAAACTCCAAGGCAGTAGACTGACGCCATTTTGACGTAATTTTTTAGTCACTCGAGACGTCATTTTGCCCTATAGAATGACGCAACAATGACGTAAAAATGGCGTGATTATGTCACAGCCTTGACGTCAGTTAGCGACGTTTATCTGACCTTATATAAGCTATTTTGATTAATTGAAATTAATATACATTTTTGAAATATAATAAACTAATTTGGTGCAAAATGACATGAATTTTAACTGCTCTGGGAGGTTTGAATTTTTCAATGTATAAAGGGTTACGGGATGAGACGCTATGTAGTTGAATGGACAATTAGTAGGTTAAACACCCATCGGTTTTCATGCTATCTCAGCCCAGCCACAGAATCTTTAACCTGACCGTTACATGATCCATCCAAATCAATCGATGTTGCCAGAATGAATTTGAACATTGCAATTTATGTTATTTGTTTTCGCCAATATTTTTGGCTAAAGATGTCGGTCTCGGATGACTGGGGCCGGGCAGGACTATTACCCTTTACCCCTATGCATCGCTGTAGACCGGGGACCAGCCTCGTGCAGGGCGGGCGAGCTTACTTTACATCGGCCCCACTCACAAATGTGAGCGGTGCAGATGATTTCGACCCACCTCCCTGGGTCCTGGCTCGTTGGACCTTGCTGGCTAAGGCCTCTTCTGGCGTTCTTCGGTCTTCGTTTTCTTTTCTTCGCCAGCCTGCCCCCCCCCCCGGGGGGGTAGTCATCGGTCAGTTTGGGTGTTCTTGAGTTTTTGGCAGGGATTGACTGCCGGTACACAGAATGCCAATTGACATCCTGTCATCCGGATCCTCGGTAGGGTAAGGATGAGCTTGTTCCTCAGGTTGAGTCTGCTCTGTCTGCCTGTCATCGGGTAGATTATATAAACTCATTCAAGTATAAGATAAAAGTAGCTGATTATTGTCAGTGGTTTGTATCTGGCACCATCTATAAATAATTTCTGCAACAAACTACGTGGTAATGCATACTCCTGTAAAATGTAAAAATGACGACATCAATACGTCAAATCGACGTCTCAACATGACGTCATAATTTCGTCACAATATGACGTTACTAAGACGTCGGTCGTCGACCAATGAAACCAAAAACTGACATCAAAATGACGTCAGTCAGCTGCCTGGGTAATAGTTCGATTCACTAAGAAATACATTCCCAAAAGCGATTCTTCTGCATCGCATTCTCCCGAATCCTCTCATTGTTTGGTCACACCAACCAGAGAAATATTCTATATTAACAGAACTGTTGTTAGTTAAGAGAAAATTAACTGGCAATATGCAAAGTGGATGGCCTCTAAATCATTGGACTGATGTGACCAAGCTAGTGGGAAAGACTTTTGGAGAGGGTGTGCTCCTAACAGACAACCACGACACATAGCAAGGCCTACAAAAATAAAATTTTCTGTTCCAAGGACTAAACCTATCATGCCTTAAGTATTTTTGTGTGCTGAAACCGAATAGAAAGTTTTTTAAATTGAATTAAAAAACTTTCTACCGCGTAGTTTCAAGTAAATCAATTAGACGTAAAATGTGTTTATAAGTATTTACATGAGGGTCCCTACCCCAAAACATTTAAAAATTACTATTTCCTATGTATTTTTGGACGATAATTACGAATTCGTCCTCAAAAGAGGGCACTTCGCCCTCTAAAGGACAATAAAGGGCAAATAGGGCAAAAAGAGAAGTGCGGGGTATGTTTTCCTTTGTATCTTTTAATGTCGAACACGAATCCGATGCTAAAAAAGGGCACTCTGCCTTCCAAAGGGCAATAAAGGACAATAACTCAATTTTATTGAAAAAAGAAGTGCGAGGTGTGTTTTCCTACGTATTTTTTATGTTTAGACCTGAATCCGATATTTAAAAAGGGCACTCTGCCCTCTAAAGGGCAGTAAAGGGCAAAAAAGGGCAAAAACTCAATTTTATTAAAAAAAGAAGTATGAGATGTGTGTTCCTATGTATTTTTTAATGTTGGAGACGAATCCGATGTTAAAAAGGGCACTCCGCTCTCCAAAAGGCAATAAAGGGCTAAAAAGGGCCAAATATTAATCATTTGCTGCTCGAAGGTGTAGTGTTTTTTAAGACTAGCCTAACCTGATCTAACTAGTGTCAGCCAATGTTTGTTAAAAGTTAAAACAGTTAAAATAATTCCAAAGGTTTGCCGCTTGCTTGTGTTTACACTAATTAGGTCAAGTTAGGCTAGTCTTAAATGACACTACACCTTCGAGCAATTAACGATTAATATTTGGCCCTTTTTAGCCCTTTATTGCCCTTTGGAGAGCGGAATGCTCTTTTTTAACATCGGATTCATGTTCAACATTAAAAAATATATAGGAAAACACACCTCGCACTTCTTTTTTCTATATAATTGAGTTTTTGCCCTTTTTTGCCCTTTATTGTCCTTTAGAGGGCAAAGCGCCCTTTTTTATACACATAGGAAATAGTAATTTTTATTGTTTGGTATAGATATGTATATATAAATACCTCTAAACACATTTTACGTCAAAAGAACCGTATTTTGACAATAAAAACCGGGAGTTACTCGAAATCTACGCGGTAGAAAATTTTTTTAATTGAAAATTCGGTTTCAGCACACAAAAATACTTAAAGGCACGCTAGGTGTAGTCTTTAGAGCAGTAGACTTATGTATATGGAGCAGAAAGCGTCTATCAAGACGTTAGGAATAAGAAGAAGTACAAATTGGATTCATAAGTATCTGAAATCTGTAACGCATTAGCTTCTATTCAAGCCCAACATCAATAAAATCAAACAGCACACAAAAAAGTTACATTTTTCATCCCACCCTGTATATCTGCCAAGTCTTTTGAAATGCATGTGTACGAAAATAAATTAATATCATGCGGTTAATAATTTAGGGCAATGTTTTAATTAACATCTTTTCTAAACGGTGCATACCAGACACCACCATTATATCTATTCGGTATAGATAATATCAGATAAGTTGTAGCTTGTCAAAAACTTATACATTACATATTTTTTGTCAAGCCATATCGCTACATCATGGCTAATTTATCAGATCATTCTTACGATATTTTCATTGTGCCCGAGCTATTTTCTATTAATACTCCGAAGTCAACCTTGAGATCTCGATAGGTACTACTTCGACCGCACAGTACCTGAGCCACAGACCCAGTACTACAAAATTTCGTTGGTGGGTCAAGCTTTACACCTGCCCCCACCCGAATTTCTTCTAGTGTACGAAGAATCTGGTCAGTCTATCGCAGGTATCCAAAAGTGAACCACCTATTTTGAGTCCGAGCTATAAAAAAATGGTAACGTAGTCGTGAAAATGAAGTAACATGCATCATGGTGTTGGAAATTCGTTCAAGTGTATTGTGATATTAGTGTATTTATGTTATAAATATGTGCGAAATTGTGTGAAGGAATACCATTAGATAGTGTACGAAATCTCCATTAAAGGATTTACTTGTGAATTTTTTGAAAAAGTTTTGTTGATGTAAGTTATTAGCAACATTGCATATCTTGAGCGCTTTCCTAGTTTCTTTATAGGGATAATGCTTCTTTGTAACTTGTGAAAGTTCGTCACTACGGATTTTTAAAAATATTTATTAAGTTTAACTTCCTGTTACAATTATTATAGTAAAAGTGAAATATTTATTCAAAACGCCAAAGCTACACTAAACAACACTATAAAAGAAATCGGTGCGATTCAAGTTTTAATTTTTATAAATTGAAACAGTTAAAGTTCTAAAATAACATATAAATCATGTAATACAAAATACAAATTCATATACAGGGTGATTTTTTTTTACTGGAAGTATTTCAAAATGTCTAGAGACTAAAGAAAACGTATTCTTATGCCTAAATAATATAATTTTTTATTGTAGTATAAATACCTTAGCATCAAATAATATCTTGCAAATATAGCGCGTCCTTTTTTGTGAGATAAAATTTATTAATTAAGATACAAGGTAGTGGCTTTCATCGGGAAGTTAATTTATAAGTGTACACTCCTGCTGCGTTATTTTCTTGACGTTAAAACCAGAAAACCCACGGATATATTTTGAATAAACAGAACCCGGTTTGCACGCAAGCAAGAATATGAAGAAAGATCAATTAGGTACTGACAGAAATCTCATGATCAAGCTGTCAGCGGTACTTGATTATTGAGAAGAAATCAATAAGCTAATAAAAGTGTCACTTATTGTTTTGAATACACTGTAAGCTGATATACACTTTATCTTGACCTATATCGATATTCTTCTATAGCATCTATGAATTTAATTTACAGTAATAGTAGTCGGAGAGCGAAACTTTTGAAATATGCAAAATAAGAATGACCTATGCAACTCGCGAGCATACAAAAATTGAAGTCATATTCTTGTGTAAAATGACCTGCCGAGTTTGATCGCGACTCGCTTCAGAATTGTGAAATAAAAAAATCGCGCTTTTCTACTTTTTTACGAAATTTCTCGGAAATACGGTATTTTACATTTCCCATCCCATAACTTCGTTTCTAACCGTTAACTCGGCTAGAAAATTTGGACAAATATACTTTGAAACATAATGAGTCGATCGACATACATAAAATTGTAAAAGAGATAAAATATCTGGTACAAAAATATTTTCTTTCCAGATCGCATGGATTTTTCAGTAGCGTCATTGGAAAAGTCTATATCGGGTAAACTTTTTTATTATTAAAGATAAAGTGCTAGGATAAGCGAGTGAGATGTAGTTTAAAGTCTGAATAAAATTTTGAAAAGCAGAAAATCGCTGTCTACAACAGTTTGGTAGTCATAGAAGTATAATAATGAGCCTTGCACGCGGTACATTAAATCCTGGGTTACCGATACAACAGATCTTCATTTTAACCGCTAATATCTCAAAATCGGAGGAGCTCCAAAATTTTTAAAAAATGTTCTATTGTTCAATTTAAGTTAGCAGATTCTCAAAATTGTTCAACGTAACCCAACAAGCAAAATTTAAACGTTATACAACTATTTTATTTTATTGCAATTTTATAAATGTAATAAAATAGCAATCAAATAAAATTGTTGTAGAAACGACAATTATAAAACAAATTGGTTTACTGGGAAATTATTCGAATTTCTGTGGTTGGTTTGCAATAGCCGCATAATGCCGAACAGTTTTTTCAATTTTATCAGGTTTTTGATATATTGAAGGTTAAAATGAGAGAAGCTATTTTGTAAACATGCTCTTAAAATATGACAAAGAAATGCGCTTTCTGTAGATGGTAAGTCTCCAATTATTGCATATTTAAAAAGCGATATTTTATATGAATACATAAATTGGCGATTATATACAACTGATATTTTTTTATAGTCCAATCGATGAAGGTATTTACCCACAAAAATTTGCAAACTGAATAATTTTTTTTTAATGAGTTCGTGAAAGTGTTTAGAATAATATCCTGAAAAGTTTTCATTTCGCTCGGATGCAGAACATTAAAGAAAAATTGAAAATAAAATTTTTCATAAATTTTTTTTCAAAATTTTGAAATCAAATCAAGCTAGAAAAAAATAAAAAATACAAATGGATAGATCACGTATTTATGAACAAAAAAATTCCCTAACAAAATTTATCGTTAAAGCCACGGTTTTCCCGGAAAATATTGTCAAGTGTAACGTTATAACTCGGAACGAGATTCATGCGTGCGCGCGTTTGAATACGCATGACTCTGACACCGACGCACTGAATTACATGTCGCTAAATCAGAATTTGTTCAATCTATATGAGTGATGGTTCATTTAAAAGATGAACATTGTAGCTTCTGATGCTTTTTTGTTTTAAACAATACAAGCAAAGAATGGATGAGAAAAATATACTTATACGCCCGAACACAATCGTGGCAATAAAAAATATAGAAAAAATAAAAGCCCTTCAAAAAAATTCTTTCTTCATTGAGAACTATAATGAAGTTTGTATACTTCATGATTATTATGGTTTATTAAGTTGTAGTAACGAGGATTAAAAAAAGTATATCTCAAATCAATTTAATTTCCTTGCTTGATGATTTTTTTTTTTTATAAATATATATATTGGAGGCTGTAACTTGTCGAGAAATTGACCCATTGAAAAAAATAAAATGTACTATTTCGGAAAAAATGTATACTTTTCGAATGTGCAAACACAAAATCGTTTACTTGTATGCATTTTTTCGAAAATATGATCAATCAGATAATGATAAGAAATTGAGATTTTCACGATCTTATCCTTATAACTATGAAAATATCTTTGACTGTTTTGAATATAAATTCTGGAACTTTTCCAATACATTAACAAATGTATAAGAAATCCATTGGATATATCTGAAATGTAGATACGTGTACCTGTAATAAATACAATACAGTAAAGGCACGTAAAAATTTATGCGAGCGATTCAGCGATTATGTGTATGCGTTCATAATTATATATTTTCCGTCCATACTCACTACGTATCCTCCTAAATGTGTAATCAGAAAGAGAAAAAAGCTTCATTTTACTCGATAGAACAGTTAAAAATTTTCCATAGGTTCCATAGTATACATTTAACCGTACAGAGTGACACAGTTACTTCACTATTGTTTTTCAGGAATACCGTGGCTTTAGCGATAAATTTTATTAGGATATTTTTTGTTCGGAAACACGTGGTCTATCCACCTGTATTTTTTATTTTTTTCTACCCTGAAATTTTGAAAAAATGGATAAAAATTTTTTTTCCACTTTTTTTTATGTTCTGCATCCGAGAGAAATGTAAACTTTTCAGGATATTATTCTATTCACTTTCGCGAACCCGGTAAAAAAAAATTATTCAGTTTGCAAATTTTTGTGGGTTTCACTATAAAATGTTCTCTGTCGTCCGGGCTATTATTATATATTTTAGTTTGAAA
Organism: Rutpela maculata; assembly: GCA_936432065.2. Lineage (NCBI taxonomy): Eukaryota > Metazoa > Arthropoda > Insecta > Coleoptera > Cerambycidae > Rutpela > Rutpela maculata. The sequence continues at coordinate 53,445,851 of OW386289.2, read as the reverse complement.
GTAAATTGGCTCTTGTATAGTCCACACTTTCCGTGAATTCTGGACGATTAGATATATAATAAAGACTTGAAGAACTTTTATTAAGCAATCTTCAATAACACATGCGCCACTTTTATAATCTTCATCAAATGACACATATAGTTAAAAAATAAACCAGTTGAAAATAAAACTATCCATTTTTTAAATCAAAACAATATTTACAATGATATATCCTAAGAAACACAAGAGTAGTGAACTAAATACTCCACAGATATCTAGTAATAAAATGAAAACTATCTGTTGCTCGATACGGTTAGAGATTGCGCGCCAGAGTATTACAAAGCCTTTTTTCTCACTTCCTATGCATTTTGTAAAAAAAATATCCTCATTTCATTAGCTACAGGTCACTCATTATAAGGGCCGGTAATTTCATCTTCCCTTAAATTTATTCTTTAGATAATTTCCTTAGATACAACTCTCCCAATAATTGTTTCTATGGGATCTATCTATAGCATAGATTTAACTGCAGACGAAAGTACCGGCCCTTATAGTATGCAGTTATTTTAAAAAATAAAAAAGTCACGACTCTCCACACTTTTTTTCTGTAAATTACACAAAAATGGCAACTCCTCCATTAATATCTATTTATTTTTCAGTCATATCAAAACAAATATTATTTTTGCATACACCTTTGGAAAGCGAATGTTTTGAACATTATAATACTAAAATATTAAGTTTTTACAACAACAAAAGACAGAGGGGTGGGAACATGAAAAATGTGAAAATTGTATTTTTCGTAAAAAAGATGAAAAAGTGCAATTTCTGCACTTTCGCAATTCCATATCAAATCGCGACCTGAAACATATGTTCTGTTAGGTATTTTTACATAAGACTCAACTGTCTGTTTTTGTATGTGTCGAATTCACGAGTGTCGCTCTTCGACAGAATCATCTTTGGACTGCTATTCTTTATCTGCAGGATTTTTAGTTGATCCTCATGATCTAGTAATCGGAAAATTTCTCCGATTCAGTTCGCGCAAAATCCTAATTGTGCAATGAAGACAAAATTCTGGTAGCACAGAACTACTCAGAGGGTAATATAGGGCATTGCGTCTGAATTTATGACAACACTCAAAGAATTTTTGCTTCCTATTTTTCTCTTCGATTCGTATTTAATTTGACATATATTAGGATCTCAATATTATCTCTAAATAATCATAATGGCAACCTAAAACATTACCTCAACAAGTATTAAACGCTTATTTTTGAAAAAATATAAAACAGCAATTGTTTTATGTGCAAAAGAAGAGCCTAGATTTCTTCTATGCTTTGAGACAGACAAATAAAACATTGAACAAAATGGTGCTACCATCCCTAGATGAAGCCTATGATTTCCTAATATACCGATTTTCCGTAAGGGAAATTACATTACTTGACTAGCACAGCCTTTTATAAAGTTATTAAAGGCAGACCGTACAAACTTGAGGTGCATAACACTTAAAATTCGAACCAATTCAGAAGCAACGTACCGCGAAGTTATTTGCCGTGTCGCCGACCGACGGAATGAAACGTACCATTTTATGAAGTTAAATCTTCAATGTTTTCCTTTTATTGATGTTTTTTAATCCATGTGATGATCTTATAAATTATTATTAACGCTATTTTTAAAGTGTGTAATAAATTTTGCCACACCCAGTCTTTTAAATTCAATATGCGACATCAAAATTTTCTACTTATAAGGTTAATGAGCTTACTCAACTATCTTTTAATTTAAATGAATCTCTTCCTGTTTTATCTGTTAGTGTCCAAATACTGGTAGACGAAGTGTTTCTTACACTACATATGCTTTAAATACTTAAGAGTGCTAAATTTTCAGAAAGTTATCTTACATTTTATTTTTGTCTTAATAAAACCATACATTACACACATACAATTTCAGCTAAAGAAATATATATTTTTACCCCGTTAATAAAAATAGTCCCTCCAAAAAAATATTAGCAGCAATAAAATCAGGGCATTACTTACCAGGTTTGAAAAAATTATCAACTTTAATCGAATAAAAAATTATCAGTCAAAAGAGAATAGTTTGATCCATGTGCGTAGCTTGTTCTGGGCAACTTTAAAAATGTCCGTCTCTCTGTCCGTCGCACAGTGGGAAATTATGGACTTTTTTTGGACAAAATTCGCCCGACCACTGAATTCGCAACGAAGCTAATTTTTTTTTTATTATATAGGAAAGTCGCTACAACATGATGCTGCTACAAAGTGATTAAAGTTAAATCTGACCTGCAAAATCTTAGAACAATTTCTATTAAACCTTTCAGTCTAATCAATTTCGGGTATATTTTGACGTTTTTATCAAATTTTCTCAAATAGAAACATATCTTTATTACAAAATCCAATGAGATTATTAGGACAAAATGTCTATTTTATCAGTAATCAGCGACCCACAAAACATATAAATCCGTTGAATTTTGAAATAAAAATGTTATATTTGAAATAAATTAATAAAAACTTCAAAAAATACCCAGAAATGGCCAATATCTCGAAATGTGTCCAATGTTGGTCAAAATATCTATTGTATTTGTAATCAGCGACCCAAAAATTTTGGATTTTCTAATAAAGATTTGTTCTACTTGAAGTAATTTGACGTCAAAAGTCTAGATTTTTCAGTCTAATAGGTCAGTCTTCAGTTTAATAGGAATTGTTTTAAGACTTTGCAGGTCAAATATAATTTTAGTCACCTTGTAGCTGCACCATGTTGTAGTGACTACCTTTCTATGTAATTTAAATATATATATTAGCTTTCGTCGCAAGCGCGATAACTTAAGAAAAAAAAAGTCCGATTATATTAAAATTTTGACAGTAGGTTAGTGTAACCTAGACGATGGATCCTATTAAACAAAATACACTAGTGAATAAAGCAATTACTAATTACTTAAATTTAAAAGAAATGGCTTCTTAATTTTTATGTTTTGTAACTGAAAGGAAATCTTGTGAAATATTATTTGGTATCATTACTTATTTATATATTTTACTAATATACATTTTATAATATAATATACGAATTGTCGAGATATGATTTACACTTAGACTCATTATGTTATGGAAATTTATATTTATTTTAATAATGAATGTCTGGTGCTTACACTTTGGAAAATTCGGGGTTGCGTTCGAAGCACATATAGATTGGATATAGCTATGTCACAGAAGACTAAACAATCAGAAAGGAAACTGGCGGCATATCCTTTGTACAATGTAACTCCAGAATCGCCCATCTTGTTGGAATAGATATCAGGGGCGTATTTTGTAATGTAGTCAGGGTCGCAATTAGGAGTTTAAAATTTAATTTTGCACAAATCTTCAACTTTAATCAAATTTGCAACATCACTCTTTCTCACTTGTCTAAAAGTTGTCTTGGTTTGACATAATGCTGAACTTGTCATTTTGTTGATTTTTTTAATCTATTTTCAAAATTACAAATTATGTAACTAAATTATTGTACAAATCAGATTTCTTTGTACATCTGACAACTCTGTATTGAGTACCAGATTATTTGTTGTTCTCAATCTACCAAATGTGGCATCGCTGTATTCTATTCCAGGAACATATGGGGATTCGATGCGCGCTTAGAAATGGGCGAACCTTCCCCCTCTCTAAAAGATTCCATTCTGATTGTTTAGTCTTCTGTGGCTACGTTCTTCTTTATTTTATACAACCTGCTAAGTTGGCGTCATATAATTAAAAAGGTCTAAAACTAACATTGTTTACAAAAATCTGCGAGAAGTATCTTATGGATGGGGTGACAATTATACATAAAGTGCAATAAATTGGACGAAGAGTATAATGCTTACTATAGTTTAAGTATTAGGAGCCTCATAAAATCTTTAGAGAATCAGCGCTTAGAAGAACTGACAGAAGTTGGTGTTTAAATATCATATTTGACTATTACAAACGTCTCAAATTAAAAAATATAGGAATAAATAAAAAGTGAAATTGTTAATTAAAATATTATATTCCAAAACTCTATGTTTCTTACCAAAACTTTCGAGCACTATAGATATTTTTTATAAATGATACGAATTAAAATGATTACATGAAGTGTTATGAAAGTTCTAGACAGGTTTTTGTGAATAATAGAATTCTTACTGCCCCTTCAATCTATATATACAAATGCGTACATTTGTTAAAGGCAGTATCGTCTATTCTTCGTCATAATACTCCTCGTCATAATACAACAACACACAAATATTTAGCAAATTATAACTGCATCAAATTATGCAATAAATTGCCTACTAATTTGAAAAATTTTGCAAGTTTTGATATGTTTAAAAATATTTAAAAGTCATGTTGGTCAATGGATGTCTTTATAGCACTGAGGAATTTTTATCTGCATCTGTTGATTTCCAATAATACATTATTTTATTTAATTTTAATGTATATTTTATTATACACACTATTTGTCATTTCTATTTTATGTGCTTTTAAAACGTAATTTTATATTGTTTGTCCTAGTTATATTTGTTATATTCTGTTTTGTAGTATGTGGCTTTTAAGATTTTTGTATTATTATATTGTATCTGATATTTCAGATAATATCTCAACATGTCCTATATCATGTACAATTATTATTACGATTCTATACACAGAACTGCTTTATTCTGGACACACCACTAGATTAAGTGGAAACAACCTAAAATTATAAAACCTATTATTCAAGAACATCTGCTCTTCCGCCCCATACAAGAAGTATTGTATTACAAGACAAATTTATAAGATTTTGAAGAAAAACAAAAGTTGAATCAAAGGCATTTAATGAGGCACTAATAGACAGACTTATACGACAATCACCGGATACTTTTGTAGGCTTGCTTAAACAATGAGTGTCTAAAAAAAGTTTGTTTTCTAAGTTGATCAGATTTATTTTTAAGGAAATGCAAAAAATTACAAAATAGCTGATTATTTTTGTTAGAGTTAGCTCTACGTAAAAAGAAAGGACACCGCTCATTTCCTATGTAAATTGGCATTAGGTCAAATTGGCTGAATTTTTAATATGTTGTATATTTCGACACTCTGATCAAAAGCTTTCATGGGGCCAACTCGATCAGGAAGACACATACTTTATGTTTTAGCCAATTTGACCGAATATTTTATTTTCACGTGTTATTTATAGATTTCCCGGCGCCTTCGCCAATATTTTAAAAACTTTAATTTAATTTTTCTCTACGCTATTTTTATTAAAGCACCAACTGTTTTTAATGCAAAATATGATGAAGGGCTATTAAAATGTATCACAATAAAAAAATGTATGAAAAAAATCATGAATTCGAAATTTTTTCAATTATACAAGAGGTCATTCCTGTACATTTCTTGAGCTTATCTCGGAAACTGGACATAGGATCGAGTTGGGCTCATGAGAACTTTTAATCACAAAGTCGAAATCTACAACGTATTAAAAATTCAGCCAATTTGACCCAAAGCCAATTTACATAAGAAATGTGCTGGTTCCTTTAAGCAAAAAACTTAGTTCTGTTTGATTTCCTTACCACCTCCGTGTTAACAAAACAGTGACTGTCTTATTAATTATATTTGGAGGTATATATTACGTTAAATATAATTCTACCCAGAAATATTTGCAAGAACTTTATCATTATCCAGGTAAATGTGCTGATTAACGTTGCTATTAAAAAAATATGAGCCTGGTATTCCATAATTAGTATAGTTGAAGTAATCTTAATAGTGAGCCATTATGAGGGGCGAGAGGAATGAATAGGCGGCAACTAGATCTCCTGTCTTTATTCCACTTTTACATTAAGTGAGAGAGAAAATACCGACCATTCGATGTCGGCTATCTGACATGGCTTGTAGGAGTATACCTTTGAGTGTGTTGTATAAACCAGGACCGCATTTGAGACACCGCAGTCAAGCTTATACTGTCGGGGTGAAGATATAATTCGATAATTACTTTATATTTCTTTATTTGGTAATGTGTTTTTGAAAATAATTTTAGTAAGTTTGTAAGTGTAATATTATAAAAGGTAAATGAGCGAACAATATAGTTAAATCCGGCTCTCCGGCTCTTGCCTGTCAACGTCGCTCACAAATGCAATTTCTTCAACTATAACAGCACATCACACGTTTACTTTAACAAAATATTGGCGATGGTTCAAAATTCTTAAATGATCATTAGTATTGCTCCAATAGCAAATATGTTGGGTTGGTAGAACAGGTTGCTTCCTTGGAAAAGATAATAATATGATGAAAAATTCTGCTTCTCATTATTTCATTACCCATCCATAAACAAAAAAAGAGACGTTTACCGTCATCTCGTATCTCCAAAGTATGATTAAGAATGGTTTTATAGGCATCCGGGTGACTCATCCGATAGGGACACTCTTGTAACTTTTGGAAGGGCGAATAGATTTTTTTCAAATTTAGTGCAGTAATGTGGGATGAAATTTCAATGACAGGTTGTCCCTATTAAAAAAAATAGTTTTCGCTGAAAAACCAATATCGTTGAACTTAAAGAAGAATAAATCGTGTTTAACGTTAGTATCTGAAGAGATAATATTTTAAAAGTACTTTAAGACTGATTTTTAACAATTTTGGCAAAATCGAGGCCTTCTATGATTAAAACTAAAAATTAAAAAAATCTGTATTTTTTGGAAAGAATAATATTTGAGAGTTGAGAATAGTATTTGAGGGTCAGATCATATGGAAAAATATACAGGTTGTCCTATTTAAAAATTTGATTTTCATATCAATTGCATCGAAACCGGAAGTCTGCTATTTTGGTTCTTTACATCATATAATTGGAAACTGCATCCCAATTTAAAAAAAAAATTCATTCGTCTGTTCAACAGTTACAAGAATGTCCCTATCGGCTGAGCCGCCTGGTACATTTTATGTTCTTCCAAAATCCTTTGAATGTGTGATTTGCGGACACCTATCTGAAGCGACCGTCTCCTGAAGGAAAATTTTGGATTATCTTCTACTGGATCCAAAACTATTAGAGAAACAATATCTTCTTCATCATGTACTGTCTTCTTTTTCTTTAAATTGATTACAGTACCAGTTTTTAAGAAAAATTTTGACCAACTTTCAAATACCACTATAGGAAATATTAACACTAGAAAACTTTTCTTTTAAATCTTCTTTTATGTAGCTACAACTTTTACCTCCCGTACCACATCATTCAATTAAACATATTTTTTGTTGCAGCGTTAATATTTTCGTCAAAAAAAATCACTCTTTAAATTATTTATTTCTGAAAAAAAAGTTTAAATTAAAAATGAGTTTAAGGCACTCACTGTATTAATATGAAGTTTTTATTAAGGATTCTCCGTTTTAAATTAAACAAAAAAATGTATTCTTTTGGCATTTATTTTGTTAGGTCAAAAATTAAAAAATGTTTTGCTCTATTTTCCAATTTTAAGAACAGGTTGTATTAATATTGAAATTTTAATTACAGATTTGTCCGTTTTATACCATGGAATTTTTTTTATCTTTATTCCTGGCATGATGCTCTACAACGTCCCTTATAAAATAAAAACAAAAATGCGTTTAGAGCTTTATAAAGACAAACATTCGTGTAGCATTCAGTTTTCTTGAAGTATGTGTTGAACATTTATAATCCAGTGTGATACATCGCCATATTTTATTAAAATTACACATAAAGCGAACACTTGCACGTACAGAACTATTGCACTAAACATGAATAATAAGTATAATAAATTATGCCTTTGATGTCCCGGTAGTAAACCTACATCCCAAGAGCAGATATAACTTAAGGAAATCAAAGTAAAACGAATAAATTAAACATGTTTGAGTGTCCTTTCGCTCATCGATACAAAGAGTAATAAACATTACTTAAATACTGTTTTTTTGCTGTAAATATCTCATTTTACGAGTTTCGATTAGATATAAAATATATTATAAATTATCAAGCAAAAGTTAAAATGGTTACCGAGAGTTTTTACTTAAAACATTTTTATACGTGAGTTTGCTTTTATTTAGTATAACTGCTTGGTCGACAGAGCTGTATGTACGCAAATACAAAGTACTCAATTACTTTACTGTGAGTACTTTTTGTATATTCTGTACACAGTGTATGAGAACTTTTATTTTATTTTACTTCTACTTGTATTTGACTCATTTTAGACCCTAAAAATGTACCCGAGTACTTTTACGTGTACTCAAGTACATTTCGATGTACTCAAGTACATTGTCCTTGTTATAATATCTCGCCTATACCATCCACCTTGTACTATCAAAATGAGGAAGTAAAAGATCCACCAACAATTGTTAACAGCTTCGCTGACTATTTTGCCAAGTCATTCACATTCACACCATCCGCTAATCAAAAACAGAATTTTCAATCCAACAATAACAACGTGCTTGCTTACTCTAACAGAAATAACTAAAAAACAAGTCTTAAACGCTACCAAAAAACTAAAAGCTAACATGACGATGGGACCTGACCTTATCCCAGCTTTTATAGTGAGAGATTGTGCAATAATATTTGCCTCATGCATATATTTAACTTGATACTACAGACATCCTATTTTCCGGATAAGCTGAAATTATCACGAGTTTGTCCTATCTTTAAAAAAGGTGATAAGAACGACTTGTCCAACTATAGACCAATCACTAAAATTTGCAACTTGCAAAATCTTGGAAACGCTTCTACACTTTGTTATCTATGGCCATACTGGCATGATATCGCCCAACCAACATGGTTTCATGAGGGGCAGATCTACAACCTCGTTTGTATGACTCAATACTTAAGTGAAAAGCTTGATTTGTCTAGACAGGTTGATGTGATTTACACAGACTTCTTCAAGGCCTTCGACAGACTTGATCACGGTGTAATACTATCAAAAATTGCCACATTTAGTTTATCAGTGGATCTAATAAACTTAATTAAAACGTACTTGCAAAATAGATACCAATATGTTCAACACCGTGGTTACAGGTCTGTCGAATTCCTGCAGGAATCCGGTGTTCCCAAGGGTCTATGCTGAGTCCGCTTCTCTTTAACCATGGCTGGTGCTTTATCAATAAACTGTCACTTAATCCACAGAAGTGTAATACCTTGTCGTATACCAGAAAGCATAACATATTTCTCTATAATTATATTCTACGAGGGTGTCGTATTGCACAGACCAGACTCTTTTAAAGACTTAGCAGTTCACTTTGATTCTAAACTTAATTTTATTAAACATATTGTGTCAGTAGTAGCTGGCTGGATTTCTCACACGGAACTGTAAGGTGTTTGTGAACATTGACACTATGCGTACCCTATATGTTACACTTGTAAGATCCCGCCTCGAGTACGCCTCAGTGGTTTATATTCTGCAACTCGAAAACATACAACGTAGGTTTCTCAAATCGGCCACGTATATAATTTACGATTATTATCCACAAATCGGGTTCCCCCACGAAACACTGCTTAATCGCTTTAATATTTGCGAACTGGACAAAAGAGAGTAGCTGCCTCTGTAATATTTTTGTAAAAAATAGTAAATAATCGCCTTGATTACATCAGACTCTCCAATCAAATCATGTACAAAGTACATAGAATTTCCTCAAGAAATTGCAACCTTTTTTCATCTTCTCACTGCCAAAACAAATATTCTTATGTCATCACCACTATATCAAATGTAGCTTAATAGGCCACTGGCTTAAAATCCAAATCGAAAATAATTGCTACAAAAGGTTTTATTGTTTTAATAGCTTCATTGGTTGCCTAATATGACTATCCTTGGTTTAAGTGGTGGGGGATAAAAACGTACCCCCAAAAAGGGTATTTTTGCGATTTTAAGGTTATCTCGTAAAGGACTCACAATATCGAAAACATAGCCCTATTAAAAGTTGTAGGGCATTAAATTCTGCATTGAATGACGCATATTATTTGGACCACCCGTTCCCATACTAGTGCTCATCAAAGTTGGACAACTTTACATATTTATGAAATATGTGTTATTTACACTATATTAAACATAGTACTATAGCACTCCATTGTACTAGTCTTGTACTTAGTAAATATATAAAATATTAAAATTGCAGAATATATAAAAAGATGATATTGAAAAAATGAATATTATGAGATCCATTCAACTGATATAAAGATAAAGGCAGGATAAGGTACACAATTCTTGAAATCAATTAGTGATGATTATATTTCATAATAACAAAAATTGTTGTTAGAAATCGTAGGCCAGCTTCGGCAGTGGCTTCAGCTTGAGTGTTATGCTCGAAGAAAGGTTTGATTTCTTCGAAAAGACATTTACTTTCGACCAAGAGCTTGACTTCTTCTTACCCTGCCTGAAGAGTGCTGAAGTTGTGTCACATCCACTTATGGCGTGGAGAAATATGAGTGGCCTTTTGAATCTGAGGGAACCAAATACTTTTGACTGGGTCGTTCCTCTTCCAGGTTTTGAGAAATATATGTTTGCTGATGGTGGGGCTAGGGCATTGAGCACGATGAGGAGATCCGTATCCTCACCAACTACTACAACCTTCTCATGCGCCTGTGATACCTCAAGGGCCGTGGCAACAATCAGATGGTCTGCGTCTTCATTAGCTTGCTTTATTGAGAAGTCTTCACCTTCAAGCCCCTTAGTAAGCAAGCTAATAAGACGTGCTTTATTTCTGTCGTTGGAAAGGAATTGCTCCTGAGTCAAGGTCACCACTATTAACTCGGTAAATATGACCTCAGAGTAGTGTGTCTTTTGCTTCGATTTCAAGAATTGTGTATCTTATCCTGCCTCCATCTTTATATCAGTTGAACGGATCTCATAATATTCTATATGAAACCATTTTTTAATATTATCTTTATATATATACTACAATTTTAATATTTTGCATATTTACTAAGTACGAGACTAGTACAATGGAGTGCTATAAGTACTATGTTTAATATAGTGTAAATAACACATTTTTCATAAATATGTAAAATTTGTTCAACTTTGATGAGCACTAGTATGGGAAAGGGTAATCCAAAAAATGTGCATCTGGTCTCATTCAATGCAGAATTTAATGCCCTACAGGTTTTAATAAGATATTGTGAGTCATTTACGAGATATAACTATAAAACCGCAAAATTACCTTTTGGGGGTACGTTTTTACCCCCCACTTTGCTTTCTTTCTTGTTTTTTTTACCTTGCTCACATATCACTCTAAAATAATACAATGTACATACCTGCTGTATGTATAATTTTGTTTATATCTTCGTATGTTTTTGTATCTTAATTCATTTGTAGTTGTAGTTTTTTCTCTTTATCCTGTAATTGGGTCTTGTGCCAGTTGTATGTAATAAATAAAATAAATAAATAAATAAATAAAAATAAGTACATTTTTATGCGAGTTGAGACTTGCCCACTTACCAACAAATGACTAAAGCTAGTCACCGGCTCACCTCCAGTGAAAAGTCGGTGTCATTGCATTGTAGTCTTGCATTAGCAGTTCAGCAACATCTATTTTGGTTACTTACTTCCGACTTTAACCTTACAGGCTAATAAATGGGAAATATGAAGACTGCTTATGAGGGCCTAGGATTTCAGTTCAAAGATTTCTTAACTACCTAACACGAGTGTAAGAATATACTATATTTGATATTTGTTATAAATGTTTTGGAGTTAAGGTTGGGCCATCTATAGTGAGAAAGACCGTTCAATGTCGACAGATGTAACTGACATATGTTTAAAGTTTGTGAACTTTTGCAGATATGCCACATTTTTGTCTTGTGCAGAAAAATCTACTTTTTTGTCGTTTGAAAGGTTCATTATATATGGGTTGTCCATTAAATATGAAACGTGTTTAAGGAAGGCGGGGTTTTATTAAAACATCACAAAGTGTCACTTGGAAGGGGCGAAGGACCCATCTCATACAGGAGATGCGCAAAAATCAGTCTTGATTGTTTCACTCCGTATTCGTGATTGAAAAGCTAAAGTAAAAAGTATTTTGACTCTTTATTGTTACTTAATATTGAAATTATCTACATTTTCACATAACTCTATTACTCCCCATTAGGTGCTCACAATATAAAATTGCATCTACTAAAAGCCGTCTCTGGAATTTGATCCTCTATCCGTAATTACTCCAAACAATAGAGAAATTGAAGCTGACAACAGTGTTTTACATTAAGTATGAAGTCGTTTTGTTCAATCTGGCAACGTTGTTGCATCCAGCGTAACTGGACGTGGTCAAAAGCGGAATTTCAACGAGATCAAAGAAGTGTCGCCGATATGTGATAAAACTCATCATCTTCAGATAATGCTGATTTAGTTGTCGAAACTCACTTCGAATGTAGTGTTTTATGTTCTGCTCTTGCAGATTTTAATAATTATTCAAATATGCCAATTATTGCTGCCATCTTTTTCTAATTGAATTTTGCATTCCAATAGTATGCACATTATACCATCAATATAAAATTCTAGTTTGCCGTCGGATATTAAATTTTTTCATTATGAGATTAAATAAAATATCTCTTCGCCCAGATTATCACTAACGTAATAACCAGATGATTCAACCGTCTAACTGTATAAATTAAAACAAAGCACCAAAGGGAATAATTTATTTAATAACTTTCAGGATGTTTCTAAACAATGGAAGGGAAGAGATTGTTATCGCCGTTTTTATTTTAAAAGATGACGGTGAAGTTTCCTTCACAATATTCATTTCAGACATGAAAGTACGTCCATTAGTTTAACTAGATTTAAATAGGGAAAAAAATGATAATCATTACAAAAAAGAATATTTTACAATAAAATCAAAAACATTGGGCCAATATAACCAAGGAGCTGATGAGAAATAATTTTGACGCCTAACAGGTAACGGCGACAGACGGCATAATGCTGTTAAACGTACCATACAGTAATCTGCCTGTATATTTAGGCAAAAGTTTCGTGCAATATGCGCCACAGTGTTGGTTGCGACATCCCAGGCACCTGTCGGGTGAGGTGGCTTGTACTTTCATGTGAATTTTCTTCCACAAAATCTAAAATTTGGTTCTTTGGCTTCTAAAATACGGTACATATTATACATTCTACACATAAGCGACAAGTTGCTAATGCGTTTTGCACTGCTTCTCCACAAAATAAAATCATGTCCAGCTTACAACACGTGCCAATTGAAAAATAATCTGAAAGTTTGAGGTTACCACTAACAATAAAATAAAGATATAACACAAGTTGACTACTCTGCACGTAGCCATTACAATCAACTGATAAAAGGTGTCATAACTAATGCACAGGTCCGACCTTACAGTTTTCGGGGCCCAAGGTGGCAGCTGGCAGAACCCCTTGGCATCATACAAAAAGGTTTTATTATTATATACTTTATATTTTATACGTCGTACTGTTAGAAAATATCAAAGCATGGTTACTGAATATAAAATAACCAGATGCTGGGGGGTTCTCTGCAGCAAATATTTTATAATATTATTATAATTCAGCTCAGAGCAAACTTCCTTTCCTATTGACGAAATAGCTAAATTGGTTAGACAGTAGTAAGTTTTTGTTATCTTGAATTCCTTTTTTCTGATGCTATATGACAGGAATTGTCAAAAGAACTAAAAGAATAATGTATGAATTGCAGATTTTAAAGCATAAGGCCCTCTGGAGTTTATAGATATGCAAACGGGGGCGAGCGTAGATTCGCCTTCACTGTGTATGTATCTCGATACTCCAGTGAAGCAACATGCAGCGCGGTTAATACTTGAATGGGTGAAATATATCTTGGGAAACACCGCGATCTCGTCCCACCTTCTAGCGACTTGTATATCAGTACGCGGAAGCTATGTAATTTCAAGACGAGGATTACGTAGTGGATATACCATCCTTCGGAAAGGGATGTAAAACGGATGGTCCCTTGTCTAATAAATGTTAGGCAAGTAAAAGATCCCTACTCTTCTTACGAGAAGAGGTTCGGCAATATTTCCAGGTTGGAGGTAGGTCGTCTCTTGGCGTTGGTGATAGGCCCTGGTAGCGGAAATAGGCCGACGTTAAATAAATAGATAAAAAAAGATATGCAAACGCAAATATGTTTTGTTTTAATGACGATTTAAATGGAAGCCACGTTATTATCACTTTTTTAGACTAATGTTTATTGAAATATATATAGATATTATACCTGCATTATAAATAAACATTGCAATAAACGTTGTTGGAAATAGAATTATCCTTGCCCCTTAAAGTTAAGCAACACAATATTGACAGGATATTTAATTTTTTTAATGATTGTCAGCTTATGTGTTCTTGAAGAAATTTATACTATTGCGTACATTTATTAGGAAAGTAAATACTTGTTGCGTTCTAAGGAAACTTTTAATTTACCTCACGTAAGTTTTCTAACAAACATGATAGGCTCACAGAAGCATTTTCATGCTTGATCGTGAGTATAAAAAATGACTAGGTACATATAACTAATCGATACATCATATAAACACATGTGAGTGTTACTTATATAAACATGTCCTTAAGATTATACAATAATAAAATAAATTACAGGCATACAGAAGATTTACATAAACATAGTTATTTCAGACAATATAATAGAAGTTTTTAGCATTAGCGGTATAAGTTTTAATAGTTTTTAAATCTAGCTAGTTTATAAAAAAAGTAGCAAACGTCGACCAGTGAGTATACATTGGATAACTAGTTTTAATGACTCATTTTGAATTTATCGTTTAGAAGCGGCTTTTATTAATTTATCCTCCATATTATTTTTCTATTATTTATTGTCATCTTTTATATCGACAAGAAAGGTATCTTGTAATCACTTGACGATCTCGGACCATTACATTTAAGATGCCACTTAAAATAGACGTTTAATAAAGCCATGAAATTTATACATTATCATTTTCTAATAATTTCCATTCAACAAGCAATGATTGCAACTTGAGATAACGTTATACTGAATGGTTTGAAGTACATGAGCAAAAAACCTCAGTAGGAGAGAATAGAAGGATTACCATATTGAAATTAACGTTAAGAAAAGGATATTTTTACTTCCATATCCAGTGGAAGGAAGCATGGTAACGCAAAAAAAAAAATTGAAAATTTTTATTGTTCGAATGAGCTTAGAATGCCATGAAACTTCGAAATTTTAAGTTTGAGCGAAAATAAAATTTCTCTCTCTGTCTGTAACTTTTTTCGTGCGCACGATTACTCTGGAACCGTTTAAGATATTGACTTATAATTTGGTACACATATGTAATTTAACGAGATCTGGAACTAGATTGTATTTTGATCTTATTCCGTTGTAGGGTTGGTAGTAAATTAAGATAAATAAGTAAATCAAGCAAGTAAATGTTCAAAAAATTGGTATTTAGTATATATAAGAAAAGTTATGGTCCCATTACCACCCCTACCCCACTATTAAAGGCGGTGAAAAAATTAAAATTGAACAAGAACATGAGAACAAGGCCTCAACATTTTTATTTACTACATTACATTAGGTTTTTGGGGTAGGCGATTTCAAATATTATGTTAAAGTTCCATAAACAATTATTTCCACATATTTTCGAAAGTTCGCCAGAGTAAGTAGGTCCACCCATTCTGTGACGTCACGGGGAAAATGGGTTAGGGGGTAATTAGTGGGAGTAATAAGCGGGTAAGTGTAATTAATGGTAATTAAAGGTAATTAGGGGAAGGTGGGACAAAGTAGGAATAAGTGGGGTAATTAGCTAGTAATTAGTGGGAGGTGATTAATAATTAACGGGGAGCTAATTAGTGGGAGGTTAATTAGCGGGTAAAGGTAATCAAGGGTAAGTAGCGGGTGATTAAGGGTAATTAAAGGTAATTAAGGGTAATTAAGTGTAATTAGGGGAGGGTGGGACTAAGTGGAAATTAGTGGAAATATTTCAGGTTAATTAATGGGTCATTAAGGGTAATTGGGGGTAATTAGGGGAAGGTCGGACAAAGTAGGACGAGGTGGGTAAAACAAGATTAAAAATATGAATAAATGGGGATAATTTACTACTTATTAGTATTTGATATACTGTGAAAAGGTAAACACGTTTACATGTAATGGTTATAATGCAATATTCAGTTGGTCCTGGAGGTAAGCCGCCACGCTAATATTCATAAAAACAAATCTTTTAAGTGCGATTTAAAATATTTAATATATAGAATAACTTAAAAGATTTGTTTTTATGATTTTTTTTTTCGTTGTGATAGACTTCTATTGAATACATTTTCTTGCTCTAGTAGTAATATTTCTAGTTACTTTTTTAATTACACTAGGATTATTTCTAACTTCTACACCAGCATTATTAATGCGTTCTAGAAATTCTGCTCTACTATTAATGTCTGCATTATACACCTTTTATTTTAAATGTCCCCAATGATAAAGGAATCGATAGGATTGATATGTGGCGACCTTGGAAGATACGTGGCCCAATTAAATAAATGTTGAAAACACTACATCAAATTTTAATACAAATTCGATGTTGAGATTTATTCTAGATTTATTCAATTACTATGACGAAGCTAATCCACAACTGTAGATTGTAGCAACAAAACGAATAAAGAATTTGAATTTGAGTTTTATTCTACCTTACAGCCAGCGTGTGGATTATCTTATACCCAAACATGCAGGTTTCTTAAATTAAAAATACCATCCCTTGTAAATGGTGTCATTTGTAAACAGACATCTGTTAAGAATTTCTCGACTCCGAATGATCGAGTTGCTAAAATTCAACCAATGAACTTCATCCTCTGCCTCTAATCTCTGAGCATGGTGGACATGAAATGGGTGCAGGTTATTCTTTTAGATATCGCCAGATTTTGATATGCGGGCATCTAATGCATGACCTAATCTTCTTGTGCTAATTTTTTGGTAATTCGCAATAATATTGAGTATATTTTCTTCTACAACTAAAGGTTGTTAAACTTTGAAACGTAGGTAATATTATTAATACATAAAAGCAACAAATAACTATCAATAACAAAACCAATAATGTCAAACCGTTAAATATGAGCTGTCAAACATTAAAATTTTCAGCATTGCCTACTTGACAAAGCTACTATCAAACATTTAATTATCGACCAAAATATGTAAAACAGTTATCAATTTATATAAATTTATATAATAATAATAAATACGAGTAAGAATATAAAATCTGACGAGAGTTTTGTTAATTTAAGAGCAAAATGAATCAAGTTCTGTCTTTATTTTTTTTTTCAATTGGATGTGTGGCAAACTTGTTAAATAAGATGCGGAGACATAAAGACAATCACATCTACACAGTTTTGCTATACAGGGTGTTGATTTTCAGATATGGAAATTGTCGCCTTTTTGTAAAGACGGACCTGGATGTGGATTTTGGTTTATGCGGAATTTTGTACAGTAAAATAAGTGAAATAAGTACAGATACCAAGTATGAACCTATTTTACAAGGCCGTTCAAAACTGAATATTTGGCTAAAATCAATCAAACGCCCTGTATCTCAGTATAGAAAGGCGATGAATATATTAGTGATGGTTGATTTTGAACCACCAAAGTGTCCCTGTATATGGTTGTCGCCTGTACATTTATTTTTAACACCTGTATAATTATCCTGGATAATTTCTGTGTATGTTTATATTTGTATGTGCGCCCATTTAATAAAAATATTGAAGAATATCATTATTAATAACGTGCAGAAAATGGGTCAATAGTAATGACATATTATTTGGTTATAAACAGTTATTTTATTCGACCAGATACGCAGTGATGTATGGTGAGGCAATATTTCTGGTTGTAAATAATATTTATATGGAAATACTCTGGTAATCTGTTTTATTATTTAGTTTTTTATACTTAAATTATGAAGAACAATAAACCTGATTTGTCTCGCTCACGAGGTTTTGATAAATGTAGTTGTTTTATTTGAAGAGGATTTTAATTTTATGTAATTATGTCGAGATTTCCTCTAATAATAAACAATAGTTATAAATATAGTTTGCACACTTTTAAATTGAAATATTTTTTTAAACTATTGAATTATTTATTTATTGATGGATTTAATGGTAAGTTCATTTCTTGGAAAATCATTCTGGCAATGACAACACATCATCACAATGGCGTTTATCAGGTAATCAATGACATGAGGATAAAGTATAAATATATTTCGCTTATAACAAAAGTTGGACTTCATATTTGCATGACGTGTCTGACAGAATTACACTATCTGTCGTGGTTGTCTGTTGGGAGTACGTCTTACTAAAGATCTTCATTTCGAAAAGCTTTTCGCAGCATTGGCGCCAAATCTCAATAATCTTATTGAAAAATCTTATTTTGGGCGTTCAATAAATAACTTTCGAAGAAACCATTCGTTCTATCCATATATTATTGATCTGAGTCTGATCACGCTAATATACCAAATCTATCCTGCTCCCCAGATGTCGCATCTTATCAACTTCATCTTATCTAACATTCAATATGAAAAAACAAGAATATAATAATTCTTTCTACAAAAGGGCGACCGAAAATTGGGGTTAAAGTGTAGCTCATTTGCAGTTTTGATGAAATGTTACCCTGCCCGAAAATGAGTACTTTTCGAGATAATTCAGTATCAATTATTTTTTAAACCAAAAAATTAAATTAAAAAAGCTATGATTTTCTCAAAAAAAATGTGTATTACCGTACAAATTGCTTATATTACTCCCTTGTATCATTATCTATCCAACAAGGTACAAATGTTGCCAAAAATCACACGCATTTGGAAAAAAATTCGATGAAATGCTCCGGTAGCGTGTTGTAAATTTAATTGTACTGAGGAAACGGTGGCTTTTTTTTGAGAAATTAATTGAAAAACAATTGCGATAATAATGAAATAATGTTTATTACTGAATATTACAGTCTTGATCAAAATGGGCCTCTCTGTTTCGAATGCAGGCACGAAGCCTTTTCCGGACTTCTATTTTCGCCAGTCGGGTTTGATGAGTAAAATATGATAAACTATGTGACGTCGTTCTAAATTCCCTTGATATGGCTATGAAATGAAAGGGTTTGACGAGTAAAATACGGAAAACAGTGACGTCATTCTAAATTCAATATGGCGGACGCCCCAAGATGGTGGAGTATCTTTTTCTTCACAACCTCTTTGATATGGGTATCAAATGAAAGAGTTTGGCGAGTAAAATACGATAAACTATGTGACGTCATTCTATATTCAATATGGCGGACGCCCTGAGATGGCGGAGTATCTATTTCTTCACAATCCCCTTGATATGGGTATGAAATGAAACGAGTAAAATACGAAAAACTGTGATGTCATTCTAAATTCAATATGGCGGACGCCTCAAGATGGCGGAGTATCTTTTTCTTCACAACCCCTTGGATATGGGTATCACATGAAAGGGCTTGACAAGTAAAACACAATAAACTATGTGACGTCATTTTAAATCCAATATGGCGGACGCCCTAGGATGGCAAATTATATTTTTCTTTACGACTACCTTGCCATGGGTATCAAATGAAAGGGTTTTGTCTGTGTGTTTGTCTGTAAAATAAGTAGACTAAAAATTAAAAAATAAAATTATATAAAAAAAATATTTTAAGAAAAAGCTTTTATTTGAAAAAACTGTACTAAAAAGTAAAAATAATTTTTTTTTAAATCCATACACCTGGAAACCAAAAGCTTTGGGGGTCAATTGAGCAAAGCTTTTGGTTTCAAGGTGTATGAATTTTAAAAAAATTATTTTTACTTTTTAGTACAGTTTTTTCAAATAAAAGCTTTTTCTTAATTTTTTTTTATATAATAATAATAATAATAATAACCTTTATTTCCCAATCACAAGTACAGTTAGTTAATAACCATACTAGTAACTCAGGAGTGCGTCAAAAATCTGAGCTAATATGCATAAGCATAATACAATACAAAATATAGAATAAAATACATGTAAAATTGTATAAGCGACAACACGTACATAATAACAAACTACAAAAGTATAAAACACAATAAATAAATAAACACATAAATATATAAATAGTCAGACTGAGTAAAATTCATTAACATCATACAAGCACTTTTCAACTAGTAAATTCTTTATCCTCTTTTTAAAAGTAAATAGGCTTTTACAATTTTTTAAATAAATGGCAAATGAATATAAATTTTACATCCGTTGTAAAACACACTTTTTTGATATATTGCTGTTGTATGCTGATGAGGAATTAGCTGATCTTTGAATCTAGTTTGATAATTGTGGTGTGTTTGGTTGGTAAGGAAAGTTGATTTGTTTTTAAAAACATAACAACATATTTCATAAATATATATACTAGGCAGAGTTAATATTTTGAGGGCTTTAAAGGATTCTCTGCACGATTCTCGGGGATGTAAACTCTCCATAGTCCTAATGACACGCTTTTGCAGAATAAATGCCAGACGAACATAGGTAGTACTCAAACCCCACAACATAATTCCGTACCGTAGATGAGAATGTATGTTAGAGTATTAAAATGTCAATAGAGAACCTTTACCGCAGTGATTTTTTAAGTTACGCATACCGTAACAACCTTTACCGAGCTTCACACACAAACTATTTATGTGAGCAGCCCACGTCAAATTTCTGTCGAACATAACACCCAAGATTTTAGCAGAATCTGTTACTAAAAATTCGTCGTTAGGGTTTTGCTCGATGTTGTACCTAAATGATACAGTAGTTGTTTTTTCTTTATTTAGTGTAAGCCGGTTATTCTCTGACCAAATTATAACATCCCTGTATAGATCTTTCGATATATTTTTTACTGCGTCGGGACTTTTTTGAACAATTAAAAAGTTAGTATCATCAGCGTAACAAGTAATGCAAACGTTGTATTTGCTTTGAATGTATAATGCAAGATCGTTGGCAAAAACAAGGTAAATAAATGGCCCCAGTATGGAGCCTTGTGGTACACCGGCATTTATTAGATATTTGTTGCTCTCTGTTCTATTCACATAGACTACTTGCGCACGGTTTTTAATATAGCTGGATAAAAAATCTAAAGCATAATTTTATTTTCTTGTTTATCATACTAAATGTTAGATATAGTCCGGCCGGTAAAGTAAAAAATACATCAGAAGCTCGCAAAAAATGTAATCTGAGATTTTCCTTCAGTAACTATTAAACCACAAAAATTCGTTCTGGGGGTGCAGTGCAAGCTCCCAAAAAAACCACCCCTCGGTGAAAGAAAGCTTATTTTACGTTAACCGTTGAAGATACAAAAAAAAGCTTGGCCAATTTCCTAAAAAAAAGTCCTATTGTAATTTTGTTGTATATGCCATGGTTTTCGAGAAAATCGGTATTGAAAAAAATTCCAAAATTTGTATTTTTAATGCGCGCGAATTTTCGTTTATTTGAAATTTATTGCGGGCGGCCTATAGAAAAAAATGAATTGCTCGAAAACCAACAAGCTAGGAAGAAAAATCAAAATGGGTTTTAAAGGGGATATAAAATACTCTATTATATTGCCATTTTTGATGGCTATTGATATTTATTAGTATATAAAAATATCAATATAATATAGTTATCTCTTAATTTTTTACGTCTCTAAATATTCACAGGCCCATAAAAAATAACTGACATTAATATAAGTTAAAAATGCATTATCTTTTAGTTCAAGGTAGTACTTCAATGCAGAACAAGTTAGGAATAAAAATATTCGCGTTTACAAATTTACCAGCATGTTGAAGTTAGTTAAATTTTGGCCAATATAACCATTTTCATATAGGTAATCCAAAGTTTGGCCATTTTTCCTCTCTCTTCAATTTACTCCATTTTATTGAATAATTTTTTTAGCTAAATTTTCAAGATATTTGGGTCTTTTTTTTTATTTTTAGGAAGCAATAAAAAATTGGCCAAAATTTGGCTAACTTCAACATGCTGGTAAATTTGTAAATGTGAATATATTTTTATTCCTAACTTTTTCTGCATTGAAGTACTACCTTGATCTAAAAGATAATGCATTTATAACTTACATTAAAGTCAGTTATTTTTGATGGGCCTGTGAATAGTTAGAGATGCAAAAAATTAAAAGATAACTATATTTTATTGTTATTCTTATATACTAATAAATATCAATAGCCATCAAAAATGGCAACACGAGAGTATTTTATATCCCCTTTAAAACCCATTTTGATTTTTCTTCCTGTCTTATATGGTTTTCGAGCAATTCAATTTTTTCTATAGGCCG
The DNA here is from genome assembly GCA_936432065.2 of Rutpela maculata. NCBI lineage: Eukaryota > Metazoa > Arthropoda > Insecta > Coleoptera > Cerambycidae > Rutpela > Rutpela maculata. Next base: position 53,423,715 of record OW386289.2, on the reverse strand, counting down.
CGCGCAAAAACTTCGCGCGCATTAAAAATACATCGAATTTTTTTCAATGTCGATTTTCTCGAAAACCATGGCATATACAACAAAATTACAATAGGACTTTTTTTTAGGAAATTAGTCAGGTTTTCTTTTTTATAATGAGCAATTTTTTTACATCTTCAACGGTTAACGTGTTATCAGTAAAATAAGGCTTTTTTCACCAAATGGGTGGTTTTTGGGAGGGTGCCGCCACGGATTTTAGTGGTTTGTGATGTATAACCCCTTCACTAATAGTTACTGAAGGAAAATCTCACATAACATTTTTTGTGAAGGAAATTTTTATAATTATTGGACTGATACAGTAAGTGTATGAAACAAATTGACAAGTCGGTTCTTAAGGGAACTTCTTGTTGATATTCTAGCTTGGTCAGATTTAGATCAATGGTATATGAAAGGAAGGAATGTCTCTTTGAAAGTTATCTGCTGAATACCCAAAATAATATTTTTTAGTAATAATGTAAACAGAAATACAAGATATTTATTTTTAAAAAACCAATATAAGATTATTTAGTAATTGTTTAAGAATAAATTAACGATATTATTTTTAAATACTCAATAATCTTATCAGTTCTAAGGGAACCGCTATTTTAATATAAAGACACTAATACATCAACAATGTTCGAACAATCCCTATAACTTCTTTTGTGGTCGACTTCTTCACAAAAGCAACAAAGAACAAATATTATTCTTATTATTGGCACAACAATATCGCCATAACAAAGAACTGTTATTAGTTTTACAACTAATTCTGCTATTATTGACGGAAACTGGGTTAAAGCAGTTATAATATTTATTAATACTAAATAACATTCGAATATTTATGATCTAAAACACCTTCATTCTTCGTCATGACGGTAAATAATTCCGAGTTTATTAAAATTCTTGTCATTCGCGTTGCAATTTATCAAAAATGCAGAATCAAGAAAGCGTATTAAACTATGAAAACTGTTTAATGGAAACGTTTGTTAAAATGCCCACACACATTTTATATTTATTTTTCTAGGCTTAAAAGGTGAGAAGTTGCTTAAGGTTCTTATTTAAATGTGAAATTAAATCAGGGAGTAATTTTATTACTATATAACACCTATAATAATAGGTATAATAAACAAAATAGATTTATGGAAGTATCTTATGCCTAGAGGTGCTTGAAAAATGTACAGTACGGGTGTCAGTACTTATAGTGTAGTAAAAATAAATTTCTTATAAAAATATTTGTAGAGGAACATTTTTTGTGTGTGGAATTTGAAGTACACAAAGAAATGTCACGTTTATTACTTGATATTCATTTAAACAATTGAAATTGCAGAACATCGTTCTCTTTCATTTTGCAAATTCCGCAGACACTTTCTCATTTCGATTTTTAGCTATATTTTTTCTCCACCACATTGTCTATATTTATAAAATAAGAATTCTCTTAATATTTAATAACTTCAACTGTTAAAACAACTGTACTTTTTTCTTTTTTTTTGTGCGTACAATATACCTATGTTTATTATAGTAATAGTGAAAAAAAGTACAAGGCGTGAAAAATGGTAACATTATTTCACTCTAGCAGTCATAAAAGTGCACTTCTTTGTTTTAGATACGTCAAATTATGGATTTCTGCTTTGACGTTTAAGCCCATTTTGAAATTTATTTTTTTAAATATGGAATTTGGGGACAATCGAAACAAAAAATGTTATATGTAATTCGTGCATAAAGTTGCAATTAAGTAGTTAGTCCATTGTCTAAACGCTAAAAATTCGCCAAAATTCTAACTTCGTTTTATGACTCAAAACTGATTTTGATAATTTTCTTTTAATTTCGGAAAAAGTTTATAGAAATGTTCCTTTTTATTTTTTCAATTGTTTTTAACAAATAAGTTTTTTAATACACTCTTAATTGAAAAAACTATGACTCTTTTATTTATTTAAACATTTGTCTTACATTTAATAATACAAGGTTTTTGGGGTCGCAGATTACGAATCTGGCCTCAAGATCGGTCTAAAAATAAAATGGCGTCTACAAAATGGTGTCTAAAATCTTTTTTTATTTCCTTTTTTAATTATTATTTTTTTATTAGATATTCGTATATATAGGTTTTTAGGTCGCTGTTCTCAAATGTTATGTTCAAATTTATTAAAAATGGAAAACGATGTCTGAAAAATGGGAAAAATGATTCCAAATTAACTTCACTTTTTTAATAGACGCCTTAATAAATGAGTCAAACCTGAGATTTAAAATGTTTTTATTTAAAATATATATAATTAATAAAAAAACTTTAAATAAATTAAGCATACCTGTAACAGTTAAAGCAGTTACTTTTCTTTGCACCGTACATTGCAAGTGTACAGTTTATACTAGCAGCGAAGATATCTGGTAAATCAGCATTTTTTTTTAATTTTTGCAGCCTCTTGTAAATCACTGCTATTTTCAAATATATTGGTAAATTTATTCTTTCCTCTGTTAAAACATGCTGAAGTTGTGTCACATCCAATTAAAGCATATATAGAAAGAACATGCTCACTACAAATGAGATACTCAAAGTGCAGGCTCTTAGAGGAAAATATTTTTTTTATTTTTGGCAGGTAGAAAAATGAAAAAAATTGATGTCAGTTTGAGCAGAAAAGATAAGGTGCTACCTTTATCAAGTGACAATAATAAAATAAAAATTAATAATGAAGTAATACCAATACTTTTCTAATGGATTAGTGTTCTAAAAAACCGATAGTGAGTTAACAACATATTTCGAATTTGAACTGGCTCCGTACCATTTACCCTTATTTGATGAGAGTGGTATGAGAAAAACACAAAAATCTTTTTTTAAGACCTCTTTGTACAATTTCCAAAAGATATTACTGAATTAAATGATTTGTTCTTTGTAATCAACGGAGGAATGTTGTTACATAAAAACAAATTGCAACTTGATCAAAAGTATAGCGCAATTTTAGATTGTTATATTAATTTTTTTGTACGTAATTATTATTTTTGATGGTTATCAGAAAGCTGGAATAAAATCTGCTCAAAGAGAAGAAAAATGTCTGGCAAATGTCTTAAATAAAAGTCTTTTTATTGATTTGTTAAAAGAAACTTTAGTTGCAAATAACATTCCCTGCCATCAAACTGAAAGTTATGTTGATCGGTTAATAGTTACAACAGCTCTCAATGCGTCAAATAAAAACATAGTCGTGGTATCAGAGGATATAGACGTATCAGTTATATTAACAGCTTTAGCTTCTCCTGATAAATATACAGTGTGTGTAGTGGCGGGCCCGGCATAGGGAGTAAGAATTGCAACATCGCGTGTACCAGCTGGCTGAAATGAAATAACTGAGAACTGGGATGCTTCAATGATCTAGCGCCGACTCTTTAATCTATGCCGCCGACGGGCGAGTTTGCTGTTGCTGGGTTGTCATATATCTCGCGCTACGTGGAAGTACATGTCCAATCCGCAATTACACGCACTGTATATATTTTTTAAACCTGCCAAAAAGTAAAAAAAAGTAACGTTAATTTAGCATCATCGTGCCCTAAGATGGATGCAGCAGAACAACATTTAAATCGTGTGTATTTGCAAACACAGTTGTGTCTGGAAAACCAGATAGTCCAGCGGAAGATTGGGATTGGAAATATGATACAGGAAAGTATTTTCCAATCCCAATGACACAAGAACCAGTTCCACAAAACATTAAAAATTGTTTTTTGCAACTGCAAAACTGGTTGCGGGCCAGCTTGTGGATGTAGGAAAAGTGGCCTTTATTGCTCGACAGCTTGCGGTGAATGTGGTGGAAATCATTCACGACGACATTGTCTATGGAAGAAGTGGAGGAAGAAGAAATGAAAAACTAAATATTTTTTTTTGCTTTTAAGTGTATCTTAGGTTAATTTTAATAAATCGAACTAAATATAATCTCTTTAATACTCATGTAACTATTCTATCATTTGTTTCCACCATTTTCCAGACACTATTTTCTATTTTTGATAAATTTTAACATAAAATTTGAGATCAGGGAACCAAGAAAACCCTATATGAGAAATAAAATCCGAATAAAGAAATTGACTCTTTTCCGCCAGTGTAGATCCGCCACTTTTCGTTTTGGTTGAGTTTTAATGTCAAATTCGTAATCAGCGACCCCAAAAACCCTCAGACATCTAATAAAAATAATAAATTAAAGAAAATAAAAAGATTTTCTACACTATTTTGTAGACGCGGATTTTCTTTCTAGATCGATTTTGAGCCCAGCCAGATTCATAATCTGCGACCCTACAAACCTTGTGTTGTTAAATTTCAGGCAACTTTTTAAATAAATAAAAGAGTTATAAATTTCTTAATTAAGAGTGTATTAAAAAAACACAAAAATCACACTTTCTCACCATGGGGAAATTTTCTATAAACTTTTTCCGAAATTAAAAAAAAATGATCAAAATCGGTTTTGGGTCAACGAAGTTAGAAATTTTTTTCTTTAGTAAATGGATTAAGTTTGATTTGACGAAATCTTTTAATTAAATAAAGTAGATCTTTCTAAAGATGTATTAATAAAAAATATTTTAAATAATAAATCCAGTTTATAATGTTCGAAAACTATTATTAAAGGTTACTGAAATCAAGTTTAAATACATCAGTAAAATATACGATTATCGGATAAAAAGTTTCAGATTGATGTGAATTGATGTTTTCCTATACAGGGTGATCTATCATGACATGCAGAAAATTTATCAGTAGGTTGTCCCCACTGAAAGAGTTAAAAAAATGAAAAATTAAAAAAAAATACGACCAAAAAAATTACCAATGACGTTAACCAATCTGACGTAACGCGGTACAACTATATCACTTCCCCTCCCCTTTTATCAGACTTGGGATTGACAGTAAAGCTGGAGAGGGTAGAAGTGACTTCTTAGTTTTAATCAAATTGCACTAGAAAAATAGCAAAATACGTCGAGAAGACATTGACCCTATCTTAGTGAACTCTACAACATTAAGTAGATATAAGAGATATTTACTTAAACCCGTCGATAACACAAAAACCACAAACTTTGGCGGCACTTTGTACCTGCCGTTGTCCTGATTTTTCGACCGAAAGCAAAAAACGCGGCACATTGATCGCACGCGCCCGCTTAACTTTTTATGTCAATTAACGAAATGTAAACATCTTCGATATGTTCTTTCACAAGTAAGTTCATTGCCCTATCATACTGACCACAGACAAGTAACAGTAACGTAGGTTTTAATGCAACTATAATTACTAAATTACGTCGGATCACTCTAAAATTTTGCAAGGGCATTCCCATATAGAAGACTAGTGCACCATTTTATTTTCTGCATGTCATGGTAAATCACCCTGTATATGAAAAAACATATGATTTCGATTCGGATATCGGATGTCGGTTGCATGAGAACTCACTCTAAGAAGTTGTATCCAATTGGGGACTAATAAATATTTTTTTTCAAAAGTGGTAAACAGTAAGTTATATTCACCAAATTTATACATGTTATTCTATAAATATTTACCTTTAAAATCGTATCATACGTGGTTTAGGACCCCGTCTATATACTCTCTATGTCGTTCTTGTTTGTATATTATGTCTTTTTCCTGAATGGAGGTTGAAAACGCTTTAACTTTAATTACCTCCAGATGATGTCAGCTTGGCTGGCGAAATTCGCATCTAGTCTTTCAATGTTTTGAACCCTATTTCAGTCTCAATAAGTCTTTTGAGACGTTGCAATAATTTTTTTCAAGGGGAGAAAAGAACAAAGAGCTTAATAATGTTTCTGCCTTTCGTCATATCTCTTCTACTCGTAACGTGTCGGCACTTATACTCTTAGAATATAAATTGAATGTCGTTATTAATATTGCCACTAATTACGAAATACACTTGCACTTGTTATATTTCTATTGAAACATAAATTTAAATAACTTTCTGTCATGTCTATGTACGCGGCTACTAAAACCAGGAAACTTATTAGAAGCCTGAATATATTAATTGCTATTATTTCTCAAGATAATTAAAGTAAAGATATGAGATCATTTTGTTAGTAAAACAGTACTAATGAATCCAGCATTAAATGTTGTTGAGAAACTTTGTGAATAATGTTCTTTGACGTTGATGTTATTAATTAGGAATGATGCATACATAATAAAAAAAACTAGGATGAAAAATGTTTGAAATATGTGGTGGAAGTGTGTGAACGAAATTACTTGTTCATGTGACTAAGTTAGTATTTTTCACTGTTTAAACTTTGCATCAATTCTATGGGAAATTAGCTTACAGGGTAACTGACTGAATTTTTATACTTATATTGTAAATCTCCCCATTAAAAGATCCAGTAGGTACGACCTTAAAAAATGAACAGTTATTCGGATACAGTCCAGTAACCGTAACCGCACCGAATTTTTTTCTAATCGTAACCGAAACCGAAAACCGGAATAAAAGTTTCTGGTAAACCGAAACCGTATACCGGAATGAAAGGTTCTGGTGAACCTAAACCGAAACCAAAACCAAAACCGAAATTAAAATTCTCAGGAAACCGAAACCTAAAGTATGATAAGTTGCGTATATGAGTTTGTCCATATTTGAATTGTGAATGAAGTAAAAAAATACTGCTGAAATCAAACATTCAAATCTTTAAACCGTGATGTAGAAATACCAAAATTGTATGGTGAAAACCATATCTAAATCGATTCGTCCATTATAAAGATTTTAGAAGGTAAAAGACAAGTAGAAACCAGGGACCGAAACCGCACCGTAATTACATTTTTTTTCTAACCAAAACCGAAACCGAAAACCGAATAGTCGCTGCCCTAAAAACCGAAACCGTAATCGAGAACCGAATTGCCGCTGACCTGTAAACCGAAAACTGAATTGTCGCTGCCTTGAAAACCGAAAACGTAACCGAAAACCGAAAATGGTGTACGCTGAACTGTAACTGAAACCGAACCGAAATAAGTTTCGGTTTCGGTCCCTAGTGACGAATTAGCGAAAATCATTCGAGAAGTTTTGAAAATTCAGGAAGATGTTCATTTTAATGACCCGAATAAAACTTTATATTTTCTGGATACTGATGGCCGTGCTCATGGTGGGAAGGAGTGAGAAGCCTTCTTTACAACGGTTCCTTAATTATAACTCAAGAACGCTTAGGCCCGGTACTTTCATCTTCAGTTAACTCTATTCTATAAATAGATCCCATGGAAACAATTATTGATACAATTGTATCCAAGGAAATTAGCTGGAGAATAAATTTAACGCGAGATGAAGGTACCGGGCCTTAGAGATATTAAAATGGAGGTTATTACGAAAAATACACCTCTTAAAATTATGCCCAAAAAAAGTCTCACACAATTTTTTCACGCAAATGAGTTTGGAATGCCACAATTTTTTTATCTTCTGAGATAATCCGTATAATAAATGGAATCCAAACCGGAAATGAATGAAATGAAATTATTTTCTATCTAAAATGTAATTTTGGGTGTAGTTACTTATATTTGTTTTTAAATCACATAGGCCATGGCAATTAAGCAAAAGCTATTTTCTTGTTATGTAAAGTAGCTTTTTTGTAAAAAATACAGCAAAATGTCAATAAGAAAAGTTATCTAGATTAAAAATTTATATTTCTTCGCAGAATTTCAAGAACATGCACCTACTTCTATGGAAATGATAAAAAAAATAAGGTTCAGTATACATTTTAAAACAATCAATGTTTTATCCAGATTTGGAAACTGCACCACTCAATTATTTGACTTTCTCAATAGTATTTAAATTGAGATTACTCTTCTTCTTCTTCTTTTAGCAGGGCGACGCACTCGTCACATTCAGGCCTGTGGCGCATTGTACTACCGCCACGAATTTAGGGATTTCCCCATTCAGGCCAAAATCCTTCCTATGGGGGCATTTCTTATTTCCTCCAGCACCGGAAAACCAATGAAATGTTTGGGCGGGAAGTCAGGATGTGGATGGAAGTTTCTTCCTAGAACCTGCAGACAGGTTTGTCAACCACCTCGATAGTGTTTTCTGAAAGAGCCGTCTCCAGTTAAAAGACCTACTATGATTCTGACATGCTTTCTGCTTAGTCGCAGGATTTGTTCTGCTCACTTCGGCAAGGGCCCCGTGAGCTTCGCTTGCCGAAGTCCTGAATAGCAGGCCCAGGAGTCAAAGACTTGAGAACGAGTTCAGTTTTCTATTGACTGGAATTTGATTTAGGGTAGCTGAGAGCCGGCACCGGACCCAGATGAGGCCATTTAGAGCCCCCTCTGGGCAGATCCTGCCCGCTCGTTACCCTAAATGTTGCTGTGTCTAGACACCCAGAGAAGTTTGAGCCAGTTGGATGAGCCAAGTTCACAGAGAGCCTATTTACTCTTTTGAACTAGTGTGGGCTTGGATCTAACTGATGCAAGTCCGCTTGACTAACGCTAATTGAGGCATTTATGTCTTGACTATACCCATACTCTATACGAATAGTGAAGTAATACGATTTTCGCTAGTATTTTGATGGGTAAATCGGCCCTCCTCCTAGCAGCATAGATATTAGCTTAAACGCAGAAACTATGCAACATTATGTGAAAATTTCGGATATACAATCTTTCGGAGGGAATGTAAAGCTGTCAGTTTCTTATCTTTTGCCCAGACAGATAAAAAGTCCCTATGCTTCGAGAGCAGAGGTTCCGTAAAATTTCCGAGTTGGCATCGGTAATTAGTTTTGCAAAGAAAGATAGAGGATATAAGAATACAGCTTTTTGAAAACTAATTTTTTATTTCTCAATTCTTGCAGTTATGTTGTTGAAATAAATCAAATGAAATCTAATAAACGTTGCATTCTACATTATACAATGATCACATTTTATAAAATTAAAAATAATAGATAAGTATCCCAAATATCAATTAATATAAAAGATCTAGACAGCTGCGTGAACACATTTCTAGTATTTCATTGTCTGTATACTGTAAATATTATTTACCTACGAATACTAACTTTTCTATCCAATGGAGATTTTGCCCTCGTTATTTCCAGTTATTGTGCTATTGCTCAATGTTAGATTTCATATTAAGATTTTACTGAAAAAATTGTGACTATACGTTGTTACCAGTGAATAAAAAATAATAATACTAAGAACTTTATTATTATGAAAATGGCTATGTATGGAAAAACATTGGATACTTACTATATCAAAAAATATATAATATATTAATAAAAACAAAAATGCAAGTTTGAATTTAATTTTAGAAATACTCAATTATAAATCAATACATTCTGGAATGTTACTAATTATGTAAAATTATAAGACAATATTGGTTACTTGGCATAAATTTTAATTTAATTAACTTATAAACGGGGTCAGATCTCCAATAGGTCAAACTACGAGTCCTACAATATTAGTAATAAACAAATTTTCCTACAAATTTTTAAAAATTATTGTTTCCTGCGTTAACTTGTGAGAAAAGTATTTTAATATGTTATTTCAATATTTTCGTATTAATCTTTATACTTATAAAAAGGACTAATGTTGTCCAAAGATATGAAATCTATATAAAAATATTGATTTTTTGAATATTTTGCATTATCTCGTATGGTTAGTAAATTGATTTTTTTCAATTAAAAAAGATTTAACATAGCTATTTGCACTCGAACGTTTAGAGAATATTGTCATCATCAGTGTACGTCATTTTACAGTTCATATTAAAAATTAGTTAAAATTCTTGACATTCTTTCACTTCTTATGAGAGGTATATTTGACACGAATTAATTAATTTTTTATATAAAAACATATTAAACTGAATTATAAAGAAGATAGATTGAAATCATGATTTAATTATTTATAGTTTGCCCCACGATTCTCATTAAATATTATTTTTATAATGGAGACTTCAACGGTCGATCAGGCGAGAAGCCACAATAAGAAGAAATCCTTTCGTTGATTATGGAAGCCTTTCTATCTAAAACTGGACATAGTTAATTAGTACAAAGACATCTCTGATATTAGGTTATTTTGTATTGATGCAGTTCGAGTTTTTTAGCTTTTAATTAATTTCTACTTTAATAGATTTTGTTGGTTTGTATTCCTAGATCAAATGGAAATAACGGTTCCTTAATTAAACTAAACAGGAATGACACCACGGTACACAACAGTTGCAGGTAGAAGTATTTGCCAACTCAATCAGTATGGTACCTATTCGACAATAAATATGTACGAAATTAAGAAAAATTAGGTTCAAAATTAGAAAAAGAGAAAGATATAAAGGTCAAAATTTCCGTGAAATTGTTAATTCACTGTATGAGAAAAATTTTATGAAAAGACAAGTTTACTATAGGGAATACGTAGTAAACTTAATTGTGCAAATGCGGACTCGTAAACGTAATTGAACGAGAAATTCGTTCTACCTATATATAAATGAAAGCTGAGTTGAGACACGTAAAAAAAAGTATAGACAATACAGGTAGTCTAAAATGTATTTTTTTACTTACAATGCTAAGTAAGGCACCTGGAAAAAGTACTTAAAAATAATGTACTTGAGATCCAAGATTTAGCGATCCAGCACAAAATTATTACTCTGTGAAATACTCTAGGTACCAAATCAAATCAAATCATTTATTTCACCAATTAATATAACAAATATGTATATTGCACGTCGTTGAAAATATGAATAATACCAATAAGTGGACAATTTTAACATTAACATAAAAGAAAAATAAAAAAAATTATGACATTATAACATAACAATGGTTACAAAAATATTAAAAAAATACGAGAAACAGAGAAAGAGTGACGAGATAGAAAATAAATAAATAAGTATGTACGGCTACTTATTTATTTATTTTCTATCTCGTCACTGTATTCATTATTATTCCTAACATGTTCAAAAAACAGGAGCACGAAAATGAAGGAGCAAAGGCAAGTGTACCGCCTCAAGTAAATAAATAAATAAATGGATGCCGCTAAACCAGCAAGGTTTTGGGGTTTGTCAAAAATGCCATGAACTCGTCAGTAGAGTAAAAACGGTGGTTTAAAAACATTTTTCTTAATATGATCTTAAAATGGTTATAGCTTAACAATTTTAATGAATTTGGAAGAATATTATGTAACTTGAGGTTCACCGAATTTTTAGTCAATCTTGTCAGTCGATGCTAGATGACCTTAAGAAATCAGCTTTTCTAGTGCTGTAACTATGAAAATTTGAATTCCTTTTAAGAAAATTAAAGTTTTTATGAATTTCAGTTAACTAACATAAATATATAAAGTACCGGCATAATGCCCAGTGAAATAAATAATAGAGGTCTACAATGGTCTCTATATCTTGCATTGGCAATGATACTGACCGCTTTTTTTTATAGATGATATATTTTTATGTTATGACAAGAATTACCCCATAAATAGTGTGTGAATGAAACAGTGAAAAGTGGCTTAGCTGATGGATATGACTAAACCAGTTTAGTTTATCGTCCAGTGTGATACCTAGAAGTTACCCTTTATCGCTGTGTTACTGTGTTACTGTGTTACTCGTGGAAAAGGCAAGCTTCTGAGTTCAAGAATAGTTATTTATGTATCAAGGGAATTAAGTAGATGTTTATGCCCTGAGGGCGACGATCTTACAAACCCGAGGGCCTCTGGCCCGAGGGTTTGTAAGTCGCCCGAAGACATAAACATCTATTAATTCCCGCGGTGCATACAAACTTTTATGCCGTACTAGTTCGTTATTGCACCCACAATGTTATTTAAAAAAATCAATTTGATTATAACAACATTTTCATTTTATCATATCGTTGCTAGGAAAATGCTTTACTTATTTGTTGAATAAACAAATTTTGCTAGCTGTCAAACTTAAAAAGTCAAAATGCAGGAACGTTTTGAAATTCCTGACGAAATTGCAAAAAAGCAGAAAAAGCAACACAAATCTTGCCGAATAAATCGAGAGACGCCTACAACAGAGAATATGACAAATTACTAAACTGGATGGCAGTAAACTTAAACACATAACACATAAACACACCACAGATAGTAGACAGCCCCCAAATCCAAAGCCAAGGCTGTCCGGAAGGGGGTTACACATTCGGAAAAACGCAGACATACATCCACACCCACCGGTGTTGTCAATACCGGAGCTGGGGGTCGAACCCAGAGCGCGGTAGCGAGTCGATCAGCGTATTCGCCACTCAATACGCCTTAACCGATTGAGCTACTGTGCCTGTCTGTGTAGAACGTATTGATGAAACTGTGCTGCTTGCATACTTTGGCGATCTCGCTAAAACATTTTCTTCGACTTCCTTATGGTCCAAATATTCAATGGTAAAGAAGACTTTAATGGTAAATAAGAATATTAACATCGCTAATTACCATAAGTTAAGCGAATATTTGAAGCAACAGTCAAAAAGATACCAGCCAAAGAAGTAGAAGTTCTGTCTAGAGAAGATGTTTTAAAATTTATTCATGAGGCACCGAATGAAATGTTTTTAATGAACAAAATTGCAATAATATTTGGTGTATTTGGTGGATGTCGACGACAAGAACTTGTGAATATGCTAGTTACTCACGTAGAGGATAGAAAATCAGTTTTCGTGGTAAATGTACCAGAGTCAAAAACCGATAAAAAGCGCGTTTTTGCCATTGCTGACGAAGACGAAATGAACAGTTTGAAGCTGATAAGAAACTACATGTCTTTACGACCACGTGGTTGTTCAGAAAAAAGACTTTTTCTGACCTATAGACAAGGTCACTGTACTGTTGTACTCTACAGCCAGTTGGAAAAAACACATTTGGAAAAATCTCGTTCATCATTGCGAAATATCTGGGCTTGAGCGATCCTGATAAGTATACAGGAAACTGTTTGCGTCGAACATCGGCAACTCTTCTGGTAGAGGCTGGAGCCAGTATGATCACGTTGAAGCGCCATGGTGGATGGAAGAGTACGTCGGTTGCTGAAGGATACTTAGAGGAGAGTATATCTTAAAAAAATGCGGTTTCAATGATGCTGGCAGGCATACCTTCTGGATCTGGCTTTTTCTTACAGAAACTTGATACCCAGACAATGAATTATCACCGGATCCTTTCAGAATTGCTAGTTTAATGTGAACTCGACTAAATAAAGTTAAGTAAATTATTTACATAATATTTTAATTTCATATTTTGTAATTAATAAAGTTTATTAATAAGTTAACCAAAAAATGTTTTTTTTGTCTTTATACCCACGCGGGCCGTAAAATACACTGTATGCCCGCAAGGGTATAAAGTACACTATTATGTAGTTGGTAACTAAGCAATCAAAACACAATAATAAAATAGTATAATATAAAATGTCTTTGAAACAATCAATATCGTTTGAAATATGACTTGAAATATATATATATATATATATATATATATATATATATATATATATATATATATATATATATATATATATATATATATATATATATATATATATATATATATTATGGGAAGTATTTTTTATCCCTTCAAGGGAATGTAGAGAGTGTTAGACTATACCAAAATGTCTTACGCTTGAGAGTCAAATTCTTTATGGTCTAAACAAGTGTTTGTGCACTTGAAGAATGTTTTTTATACTGCAATCCATTTTTAAAGTTGAATACAAACACGCCAAAAAATTACGATGTTAACCACCAGGAGAAGCAGTTAACTATTGAGTTCCTGCAAGACATTTTCTTGCATATTTATTTTTCTGTGTGTAAAGTTCAAGTCAATCCATTATTGTTGATTAAAACGAAATAATTATAAACGAAATAATTTTAAGAACTGTAATACACAGAATAGTTAGAGCAGACTTGAAAGGAAAGCCTTGTCTACGCCACTGGTAAACCTTGAACTTGTTTCTAGGACTTCCTAATGATTTAATGCAATTATCGGACATATGTTCATATGAACCTTTTCAAAAAGTAATTAAAAAAATCACCTACTTTAAGACCAATAACGCACTCGTATGTGTTGAAATCAAAAAAGTTAATTGATTACCTAAATTGAACATTCTACGTCAAACTATCCAAGCCAAAATTTTTTCACCACCTTATAAAACATAACAATCTTTTCTTCTTAACTTGTTGGTAATTTTTATCTATCAGTCCCATACAATTTGTCAGTACTTGAGATAAATTTACAGTTATATCATTTAGTAAAGGAAATAGACCTTTTCATAAACGAATGGTAAACTTTCATGGCACACTGTCTTGCACGTGTTCATCAAGCTTAATAATATAAAGTTGATTATTTTCGTTTTCTTTTGCCATTACCTGAAGAATGTCGAGATTCAATGAGTGCGTAATTATCAACTAAAGAAAACCATTTGTTAGGTTGTTAGGTTAGTTGGAAATTTTAGAGAAATTGCTACCAGTTCCCTGATGCATATTTAGATTTTACTATTTAATGACTTAAACTTACCTTATTAGTATATAATGCGGTATATTACGACGTGAGTTAAATATATGGGTCGGTGATATTAGCGATTGTTAATATGATTGTCAGAATTGTTGAAGAGAAAAATTTCCGTTATATATGAAGTTTTAAAAGTGTATGCATTACTATAATCAGAAAAATAAAACAAATAAATGACAAACGGTAAAGAATTACATCTTTTCAGAATAATAAACAACTATAAATTATTGTTTATAAGCACACTTTTGAACTTGCTACCAACATTTTCACACATTTCCAAGATATTTAAAATCTATAGTAAGATATCAAGAAAATGTTTGACACAAAGAAATTAATAATTAATTATAATAAAACCTTCTACTTACCATTAACATCATATAAACTTAACTTACCTGTTTTTAAAATATTAGGAGTTAAAGATGAAAACAAAAAAAATAGAAATCCAATCGTCTGAAAAAATTAAATAATCTAGGCATATACATCGATTCTAGCTTAAACTGGAAATATCAAATACAGTCAGCAGTGCAAAGAAAGCATTTAGAAAGAACAATGTTAAAAAAGGGCTTTTTTGGACCATCCGTGGTAAATTATGGAAGCAATCTTTTTTTTACTAACCTTGGAGTGCTGAAAACGAATCCGTCACCCATTTTGGCAAAAAATCTCGGGAACACATTAAAAAACAACCCCCATTTGGGTGCCACAAAGTGAAAACAACCAAAAATCATTTAAATAATTAGAAAAAAAAATTAATATAAAAAACAAGTAATATTTTCTGGACAGTGATATACACACCGTACACCCCAACCCCAAAAGTGTGAGAAATATTCAGAAATATTCATCTGAATTGACTAAATCACCTTATTATGATAAAATTATATCAAACTGGGTGATAAGGGATTTCTTTTGCAATTAAAACCTTGTCCCCAAGGGTCTGAGGGGGGGTGCACGGGCACTTAGGGCGGGCTCCCGTAGTAATGGATTTATTAATCACAAGAGAGGTGTTTATTCAGCTTGTGTTTTAATAATCCAGGCATTAGAAAATTTTATCTGGAAAAATTCATGGTAGTTCTGGAAATAGGTTTACTTTATGTTTTTTGGCTCGCTGAATCCAAATGTTTAACTTCCCACTAAAAATGACCCCCACAACCCCCTTAAATTTAGAGACCCCCTCAATTTTAGAGAAAAAACCCAAAACATGCGCCTCGGCGCCTTGCGTTCATTTAGGTATCATACGGATTTTTTTTTTAATTCGGGCTCCGAGGATTTGTTGGAATTTCGGTAAGCTTTAATTAAAAAAAAAAATTAATCATTTTCCACAAGATTTGCGCTCTCTAGCCATTTTTTTTTTGGCCTTTAACTGAATATATTAAAAAAGGAATTTTTTTTTCAAAATTCGGGCTCCGAAGATTTGTTGGAATTTCGGTAAGCTTTAATTAAAAAAAAAATTGTTCATTTCCGACAAGATTTGCGGTCTCTAGCCATTTTTTAACCAATTTGGGACCACTGCACAGTGGGCCAGAATCCGAAAAAGCTGGCCAAAAGTCGAAAAATGGAGTAATGGTTTTGAAAATTTTCACTTGGGGGTTTTTGAGGTCGATGATTACGAATTTGGTAATAGTTTTTTCAAGAACAAAATGGCGGCTCCAATATGGCGACAAACGTTTAAGAAAAGTTAGTCATTTCAATTGGAAATTGGTATTCGGGGGTTTCCGAGGTCGCTGATTACGAATTTGATAATAGTTTCTCCAAGAACAAAATGGCGGCTCCAATATGGCGACAAACGTTTGAGAAAAGTAAGGCATTTTAATTGGAAATTGGTATTCGGGAGTTTTCGAGGCCGCTGAATACGAATTTGGTAATAGTTTTTTCAAAAGCAAAATGGCGGCTCCAATATGGCGACAAACATTTGAGAAAATTCAATCATTTTAATTGAAAATGGGTATTCGGGGGTTTTCAGAGGTCGCTGATTACGAATTTCAATTCAAATTTAAAAAATTAAATTAACTAATTAATTTAAATTCAATTTTACATACTTTTAGGCATTTTGTAAATTCCAACCAAAAAATAAATAATTTTTCAATAATTATTTTTGACATTTTCAAAAATTGTTTATAACATATAAATATTATAAATTGTTACGTTTAAATGGAATTTTTATGCTAAAACAACACTATAAACCAAAGTTAACGCGTCGCTGTATTTTGCACCGTATCAGAAAAACGATCACAAGAACAATAGTGGCTCCTAGAGGCAGCCAATTTTTACATTTTTAAATTAAAATAGTAATTCGAAGCAGTTACCGAGCGAGGGCTTGTCGTCGCATCGTACGTATATTTTCAATTTAAGACCTCGTACTTGACCAAATTATTACTCATTACTTCCAAACCGGGTTGAATCGAGTTCTAAATTTTGTACTATAATTTGAAAAAACTATAAGAAATCGACCAGTAAAAGAACCATGCTTGGAACATGTTGCGCTTTTTTTGTAGCTCAAACAAAAGGTACCCATTAATTTTTATTTCTTTATCTTTGTAGAACCCCGTTTAACACAATTTTATGACCAAATGTATCACATTTCACAAGCAATAAATGTATGCAAAATAAAATACTTACTTTATAGATTATCTTCCTAAAATTGTACTATGTTTTTGTTGAAATTACACAAATTACAGGAATATCGAATAGTACGTTCGAATGTGGCAAGGAACTATTCACAACTGTACGCTAACAGAACGTTGTGTTTCTTAGAGTGTATCAGGTAAAAATGGGCAACAATACGGCTGGAATTTGCGGTACGTAATGAACTGAATATTTCTGACTACAAAAATATTACTTTGAATACAATTAAACCTCTTTCGAATTTTGGACTTTTGGCCAGCTTTTTCGGATTCTGGCCCACTGTACACGTGCACTGTTTCCATTCGTCCAACGTTAAAATGTCAAAGGACCTTTTTTTCTGCAAATTTTGTCTACTTTTCGAATTTCTAGGTTTCCTCTTTCTAAAACGAAGAAAAAAAAGATTAAAGAAAAAAAGATTTTTTTGGTTTTATTTTCAAGTTTTTGAGGAGGCTGCGGGGGGGATTCTTGGTGGGAAGTTAAAAACTCGTATTCAGCGCTCCAAAGATCGTAAATTAAGCCTATTTCCAGAACCACCATGAATTTTTCCAGGTAAGGGCCCTATATGGTCTCTAATGCCTATACTGCCGTCATAAAGAGAAAAGCCGCATCTACATATTTGTCATAAATAATATCTTAATATTACATGAGCACCCAAGAGTACTTATCCTAGTAAAGTACCTAAGATCTATTGAAATTGAATTTCTGAATTAATATTTACTAGTTTGGGAAAAATACAAACGCTTTTCTTACTTTCCTCGACAACCGACAATTTACAGATGCGGCTATTCTCCTTATGACGGCAGTATAGTAAACTGAAAATTTTAATAACAATAAAATCCTATAGCTGTCTGTGTTGTTACAAAAAACATAATACAATTTTCTTGGAATAGGAAATTAAGAAAACCTCATAAATTGTGCATGAATCCTCATTTGTATATATTTTTTCTATATCTATTCTATTTTAAATGTTATTTTAAATTTGAATATTAATGTAAGCATTTTGTAATTTTTATGTATTTATATTTATATATTCCTTTTATAACGCATTCATCTTCTTAAAAAATCGAATATGAATATATGCAAGTAATCGCACTCTCCCTTTCCTGGATTACTGGCATGAATTTAATAACTTAGGAAATAAGAAATCGGACAAAACTTAAGTGTATAATCACAGGGTGCAGCTCCAGTAAAAGTTGCATTAAAATCCAAATTGATTTTAAGCATAGAGCCAATAAATTTAATACTGCAAGGTTTTTATTTTTTATAAATAATTAATACGATATTTTATCTAATAATATAGTTTATTGTCATAAATGTAGGACACGACTCAGTAGCGACAACATTGTTAGAGGTAAATATGTTCATTAATTGCTAGCGAGGGAGTATTTATGTGCTGAATAGGAGCATAAATGCCATTTTTCAATTAGAAATCTCATAAATATCGCGACATAATTGTATTATAAATTTAATATCCTCGCACTGCCTCCATTTGATATTTAAAGAAATGCACGCTCAGACGCAGGAACAAAAAATACATTAACCTTTGTTCTGCTTGGGATTATCGACGACTACAAAAGATTCAAATTAGTCATTGTTGCCTATGAATGTTGCTAATTGTCAATTTTAAGAATAAAGGAGTTAATTACATATTTTCATTTTTTAATGGCAAGTTAATTACACATTCACGTTATTAAATTAATAAAAACCTACTATGGAAGCCTGACCTAAAATTTTTGTTTCTCATAAATTGGATACATTTATTATTTATTAAAGAAGCCACATCTAATTAGTAACATAATAAAAAGTAATTTTTCTTTCTTATAATTTCGTTTTTAACGTGGCACTGATATTTATCACTATAATTAGTATTCCATAACATTATAAACTAGTTAGATATGTTATTCGAAAAGTGGCATGTTCTTGGATAAACCAGAATGGGCACTCTGAAGGATATAAATTAATTTAATGCCAAAAATTTTAAAAACAATTTTTTTGTGTCTACAACGTTGAACCGGTCTAGGTGCATATAAATGGTTCTAGTGCTAAAGTTGTATCGATACTTGGGCATTAATTAAAAGTGATCGACACAGAAAGAGATTTCATATCTATATAATTAAAACAGAAGGCGTTTTTCTTCTCCAATTTCACCAGAGGCTTCCACTGGACTGTTTTTAATGATTTTATTTTAAAATTAAAGCTGTGTATCCACAGATGTGTCAGCACTCATTTTTTTTTTCATTATTATTTTCTTTCGTAACTGCGCTCAAACTACGTTTCGTACTTATGGCACCTCCTACATCAAACTCCGCATGTCCGTGAACTAAATATTGAGTGTACAGTTTAACAGTTGAATGAGGAGACCCGAACATATCTGACCTCCTTATTAAAAGAGTCCTATCTGGAATTCAAGGATAATACAATTAGGATACTAACAGTTGTAAATATACAGCTATGTTAATTTCGAATAAACAAAATAATACCTAATATCTATAGCTAATAATATTTTCTTACTATATATTAGGCATTTTAAATAAAATAAAGTGAAGAACATGTGCGTATAGTATAGAAAATGTGAAAATCCGAAAGTTTCAATTTCTGTAGAGAGGGCATTTTTTCCTTTTGACGGTAGTATAAATAGAGGCGACCAGCTTGTGTATCACACACTGCAGTCGGAAACATCGAATTAATTTACGCTTTTTCGCTTTTGGTCCTAAGGTTTTTGCAGAGCTGGTGGTGACGATGGCTTGTAGACTGGTTTTCGAGTTTTCTTCTGCATGAACATTTTGGATGCAATAATAAAAATTGTTGAGCCCTTTGGTTCTTATACACACATTAAATCACAATTTGATTTTTTTCACCCTTTTTAATAATGGGGTAGAGGTAGAGGAAATGAGGGTGGCAAAAAATTGTTTGAGACCTTAGTTTCTCTTGGGGGGCGAGCGTAGGTGCGTCTTGACTGTGCTGTATCTCGATACTCCAGTAAAGCAACGTGCAGCGTGGTTAGTACTTGGATGGGTGACCCATCTTGGGAAACACAGCGATCTCGTCCAACCTTCTAGCGACTCGTATATCAGTGTATACGCGGAAGCTATGTAATTTCAACACGAGGATTACGTAGTGGATATACCATTCTTCGGGGGGGATGTAAAGCAGGCGGTCTATTAAATGTTAGGCAAGTAAAAGATCCCTACTCTTCTCAAGGGAAGAGGTTTGGCAAAATTTCCAGGTTGGGGGTAGCTCGTCTCTTGGCGTCGGTGATAGGCCCTATAATAATAATAATAATAAATAGTTAAAAAAAAAAAGCTTCTCTTATTTATACTCAATACCAATTGTATGGATTATTATTTGCTTGATTTACCTATTTATCCCCATTTACTCTAATTTACCTCTTAACCCTTCAACGGAATAAGATCAAAATATAATATAGTTCCAGATCTCATTAAAATAAATACTTGTATCAAACTTCATGTCAATATATTATACTATTTCAAAGTAAACGTTACAGACAGACCGATAGACAGACAGACAGAATTATTGTTCTCAAACTTAAAATCTCGACGTTTCATGACATTCCAAGCCTATTTGAAAAATAAAAACCAAATTTTTTTTGTGCTACTTTTTTTCCTCTGAATTGCTGGCCTTGAAATTTGCGTTACTATACTTCCACTGGGTGCAGAAGTAAATGAGGGATGATTTTTTTTTCTTAAAACAATTCACTTCCAAGTTATTAATTTTAATATTTAATGTTTTCGGTAATTTTTTTATGAAAATTCTCGGCTTATGAAACAGGGTGGTAGAAGAAGTGAATTTAAATAGAAAATTAAGAATTTTTTTTCAGGAAACAGTTCGTTTCCAAGTTATTAATTATTTAATATTTGAAAAATGCAATTTTTAGGGGACCGTAATTCGAAAATCATAAATCATCGTTAAATTTTTTATATATTGGTTCTGAAGCACGCTAATGAAAAATAATGCGTTAGTTATTCAATCAAATAATTCCTAGTATGATTTCTCGAAAATTCGATGTTTTTTCCTTAATAAAAATGCACACTAATGACTGAAATAAGTTTTGTTTTACTCAAATAAGATATAGGTTTTTGATACCGATCCAAATTTGGTTGAAACTGAATGACTATTGACAGCTATGAAGGTTTTACCAGGTAAAGTGGGACACGCTGTATATAATCGCGCACACTTTTTTAGAGAATTTTATCCTCCTATCACTTTACTCCTAACAATTTTTACGCATCTTTTATGGTTTTCTCGGTGTTTGCAATAAAACGTCGCATCGTACCATTTTTTGCATTTTAATTCTTTTCATACTTCCTAAGTTGATCGAATCGCAAACTTCAGATGAATATATTTATTTTGCAATTTGGAACATTACCATTTTTTTCAATTACCCCCAAATTATCGTAAAGTGCGTTCTTTCCAGTAAAATAATACTTAATATAAGTGTGTATTAAACTGAACAAAATAAAAATATACTCTACAGAATATTTTTCATATTATCATAATATTGGTCGGTCTACCGGGTGGCTCAGCCAATATATCATATGCTTATGAGATAAGGCTTTGGGATTAAAGTTTTGTTTAATTCATCCTACTCACCTCCTGCTTTTAATTCCTACATCTACATTGTTTTGTGATTCCCCCCCTCAAATTCTCAAATTTATCTCGATATCCTCTTCTTACTGTTTGCGTAGAATTTCAAGCTTCAGGCAAATTCCGTATACCCCAAGATCCTACAAATATCGATACATTAAACAGTGTTCGCGGCTCTGCTTAAAAGCCAGTGGGATTAATAAATATCATTATTTTATTAAGAGTAGATAATCCAACTTGTGAAGGCATATATCTAAAAATGATTATAGTTAATTTCACAAATAAAACATGTATACTTACTTCTTAATCTTGTTTTGAAATCGAGTAATTACTTATAGTATGGAAGCCAACGATAGTTTTAGTTTAGTTTTTTTTAAACTTGGTTTATCTTTTTTCTGTCATATTAATGTAACTTATCCACAAAACAAACTTCCGCCAATTCGTAAGCAGGACAACGCTTGACAGCAGCATTTTTAATGTTATACGTGTTTAAAGCTGAGATTTCTTGTGATCTTTATCGACATGACAGTATGATGGAAAATTATTTTCTGCCACCTTCATTGTAGACCATCGCGTCGTGCTCCTGTCATTAACATAAATATGTAATAAAAAACCATTTGAATGGGCGAATGGATTTCTTTCAAATTTGGTGTAGTGATATGGGATGAAATTTTCAATTATATGATGCAAAGAACAGAAATGGCTGATTTCCGATTTCGATGTAATTGACATGAAAATCAAATTTTTAAATGGGACAACCTGTATATTTTTACATATTTGAATCATAGTTGCTAAAATACATATGATCTGACCCTCAAATATAACACAGATAAATTTATCTAAATTAATCGCGGACGTAGTAGAGGCACAGCTAGTTTGTAAATATATCTGTGTAAGTTCTAACATATGACATAAATATGCATTCCACAGGATATCGATTATATTATCATAATATAGGTCTATATTTGTAAATTCCGTTAAATTAATCACCATACAAACTGAACTGGTAGACTTAAAAATATCTTACCCAACATCTAAGGCCTAATATACTCATTAACGTTTCTTTCTACAATTAGCTCTCAATTGCCAAACCGATTAGTGCTTTATTGCTGTGCATTCCATCTAAAAAGAGAATTTATAAGAAAAAATTTGTAACTCGTGCTCTAATAATAACGGAAATTTTTAGAAATTACTAGCGGTATCGGCGGCCTACATTCGTTAATTAACCTATAAACAATTAAGTAACATATTTAGAAATATGAACATAGAGTGCCTACTTAGAATAAATTTGAAAAAATATTTGTTGAGAGAATAGAAGGAACAAGATTTTTTTTATTTTCTGCCATATTGTATCGTCCTTTAAAAGGAAGATTAAAAAAATCTGCAAAATAATAAAATTATTCAATATTATACTCTAAAATATTCTCTACAATTGTGAGTTTTACGTCAGTCGAATATTTTGTGGGCATTATTAAATATACAAAAGCGTAAATTTTAATTCAGCTTTAAATTTATTTTCCAGCACATCGATCATACAGCAAAAAATAATATTAAAAGTAATTTTATTAACTTCAGTTTATCTCTCTTGATATATTTCTCTAAAATCAGTAGTAAAAATTTGTCGTTTTTTCTTGAAAATCGTAAAAAATAAACTCATTCCAAATACGTCCTTCAGAGTACAATTGGATCAGAAAAAAAACAACTGAAATGTTTTAGTTCAAATTTTTTTTTTGCGAAAATTATTAAACTTTTATCTTTGCCGCGTTTACTCATTTGGCTGTTTCTGAAGCTGTAACTTAGATTCGGATAGAATAATTTGAGAAAAATGACAAAGATAAGAAAATAGAGACTATTCAACATGAAGATTTAGGCACTACCAATGATAAACCAAAATGGAAATATTCAGCAATTGTTTCGTAAATATTGGAAGAAAATGGCTTTAAATAAACAGACATAAAATTTGAAAAGCAGAAAACAAATTGTAACAGATTATTTAAAACTGGGCTAAATGATAACTTTAGATATAACAGCATGCTATGAAATCCTCAATTTGCGTTTAGAGAACAGAAAAATACAGCTCAACTAAAAACAACAACAAAAAAAAACAATTTGTTATATATCTAGATTTAGCCAAGAAGTAATCGAGAAGGCGGTTTTATATTTGGGAATTCTATGACCTCTGAACTATCCTGTCCGCTGACATATTGAGGACATTGTACTTTACTTCGGCAGAGTCTCTTTAACGACATGGTGTAGTAATATGGGGACAGTTCTTACCCTACTAACTCAAAACACACAGAAATATTATAGACAAACAAAATACTTTAGTATATATACACACAGAGGCTTTAACCTAGGTGTATATTTATAATATGCAATACGTTCAACACAATATACAGTATCGGAAGATTTTGGATTTGGGTGACAGGCATAGTTTCAACGGCTTGACAGACCGCCTACAATAAAGGCGTGTACCAGTGCTCTAGTAGAGGGAGCAAATAATGACGCGCTATTAAGAAAACACGTACATCATTAAGTAAATTCGGGTTCTGAAAATTGCCGTCCGAGAATTGTCAGGAGTTTGCGCAGTTGCTTTTGACGCCTTCGGATTTAGAACTGCGCAAACTCCTGGCAGTTCTGGGATAGTTCTCGGACAGTTATTTTCAGAACTCGAATTTACCTATTGCTATTAAAAATTTCAGTACCATTTATTCAAAGGAAGGATGTAGTTGGCTCTGTTCAGTATAGGTAATATTATTACGTGCTTTAATAACTAAAATTATTTAACTCGTTATACTTTCAAAACGAGTCAAATAATTCTTTACATTTCCCGCAGACAGAGCTGCTCACGTACGTGTGGTGGGGAAAGCAGGTGGCACGGGTAGGATGTGTTATACGATAAAAAAAAATAGCCTAGTTGCTTCGCTCTCGCTTGCTCTCATTGCCGACCCAAATGAAATATTTTCTGACACTATATTATAGACTTCTTGTGCAAGCAAAATTTTTAGATATGCAGCTTTTGTGTTGAAATTTAGAAACAAAACTGGAAATTATCGAAGTCTTTATACATAAAGTGGATATAATCATCCAAACTGTGTTAGTACTACAAGTTTATTAACAAATGTCGTTTCTAACTTGTGTAGTACTGGCGACAACACAATAATATGGTGTGTTTTTAAGTTAAACTATAATTTGAACAGATATTGTATACACTCAGGCGTTGCATGCTAAGAAACGCCGGCACTTTTGTAAGTAAGGACGACGCAATGAATATAAAACTAATAATAATAATTAAGACGTGACTAAAAATTTAAAAATAAAATTAAGTGTAAAAAGACTTTTTAAAAAGAGACTTTATTATTATTTAGGTGTACAAAAACGAAAAAAATAGAATGAATTGACTTAAAATAAACTGAATAAACTTAAAAAAATCTTATAAACCAGGAATATTTCAAATGTGGTATACGAGTTATCCACAAATTAGGATGCAATATGTTGAAATCAACAGTCATCTATCTAGATTATTATTGCCTTTTATTGGAGTACCACAGGGGTCCATTTGAGGTCCTCTATTATATATTATTTATGTAAATAATATTTTTTTACAAAATTCTATCACGTGTCTTGTGAGTGAAATAAATGTGAATTATCTTATTGAGGAAACCAACTTCAGGAAGTTTATACCCGGTTTACATAAAATAGGTTAATATTAAATCATAAAAAATAATTAGTTTTGAGATTCAGTCTGTCAAGAGTCACTTGATCATAGTTTCTTACTTAGAACAAATGAAAAGTGACACTGGTAAACAAGAAAATATCAAAAATATAAATCAGACAATTGTAATTCGAACTCACATATCGAGGAAACACAAAAGAAATTGCAACAGAACGAAATTGGGACAGAATTATTAATAAATCAGTTACTCAAAGTTACTGAGAGGCTTGTATTATTAATGTATTATTTTGTATATTTCACAAGAAAGTATAAGGGTCTAAATAACATGATCTTTTAATATTTTATTGTTGGTGTGGTTTATTATGTCATAGTGATTTGGTGAAGTGTATAAATATATACTTTAAAAAATATATATTTTACTTAATGTACATATCATGTGTCCTAAAATGATCAATAAAATTAGTATTATTATTATTATATCATCATAAATCATCACCACAATAATTAATACAAAGTAACAGGTATATTTTAGCCTTAAAATCTCAAACCCATCAATGGTCATACTAGGCAGTGGCTCAACGCTATGTTGGCGCCTCATAAAATGCAGCCTTGCGCGAATGGATTTAACCCAGAAGAGCTGACTTTTGCGTTTTGGCCGCCATCAGTGTGAAAACTAACCTACACTCAAGAATGATTTTCAGTTCTTTGAGAACAGATGGTCTGATACCTCCAACCCACTAATTATTATCAATACCACCAATTTAATTAAGAAACCTGTATCCTTCACTTGCAATTCTTCAGCTGCCTCGATTCATTGAGACACGATGGAAGTTTTATCTTAGGATGTGAATTACAGCCTCTGCATTAGTTTGGATATTTTTCTTTTGAATAACACTCTGGGTATTTACTACTCCATCCTAATACGCCAATACAAAAGCCTTGGACTGACCTTAAGCCTGTCGACTTGAGGAAAGCAAACGTCAAGTCATTAGACGTATCCCTGATATCTTAGATGTTTATATAAGACAAAGTGCACCTGCTTGTCCATGTGCTATTTCAACAAGTTTTAATGCTCCGTCCTCTCGATTTCAGCTTTAGGCCTTCTATGTTTCTCAGGTATTAGAGGAATACCTGCTTGTATAGGATCAGACGCGAGTTCTGGTAGTTCAAGGTTATGAGTGGCTCTTAGAGCAGCTCTAAATAAGAACACTCTTTTGTTATCCTCTTCGTGCGTCGTAATCATTGGTGCTAGTGAACCATTATTTCTAAGTGTTGGAATAGTTCAGATGAACTATTACACAGCTCAACAAAAAAAAAAGTGGTGTGTCCTCGAGTCTGTCCGGCGGACCATACCAGTGTATCATTATGTATTTTAACCCACTGAATCCGAAGTCAGAATTGTCAGATTGGTTCGTTTTTCACTCTCAACCCCAGAAAAACACCCCCTCCTCAAAAAAATGGTATGTCCGGTAGACCATACCAGTGTATCCTTATGTATTTGGACCCACTGAAACCGAATCCGAAGTCAGAACCGTGAGTTTGGCTCGTTTTTTACCCCAAAAAAGACTCCCAAGACAAAAAAAAGTGGTCTGTCCGGCGGACGATACACGTGTATCCTTATCAAATACATAAGGATACACTGGTGTGGTCCGCCGGGCAGACCATTACGGGGGGGCGGGGGTGTTTTTGGTCTGTTAGGGGTGAAAACGAACCAATCTGATCATTCTACTTCGGAACTTTGGATTCGGTTTCAGCGGGTTCAAGTATATAAGGATACACAGGTATGGTCCGCCGGACAGACCACTTATTTGTTTTGGGGGTATTTTTGGGAATTAGGTGAGAAATACGAGCAAATCTGACAATTCTGACTTCGAATTCGGATTCAGCAGGTCAAAATGCATAAGGATACACTGGAATAGTCTGCCGGACAGACCACTTTCTTTTTGTTTTGGGGTTGTTTTTTGGAGTTAGGAGTGAAAAACGAGGCAATATGATAATTCTGACCTTGGATTCGGTTTCTGCAGGTTCAAATACATAAAGATACACTGATTTGGTCCGCCGGACATCTCATTTTTAGGGGGTGTGTTTTTTGGGTTTGGGCTAGAGATGGGCGCGTGAGTCGATTTTGACTCACGCTCACGCACGCTCACGACTTTAAACCTTTAGCTCACGCACACTCACGCATGACTGATATATGTTAAGGCAAACTCACGCAAGCTCACGCACGGAATCTTTTGACTCCCGTACACTCACGAAATCTTCCGTGATTTGGTACCTTAAATGTACACGCTCACGCCGTGACACGGCGTGACACGGTGAAATTCACGTCACGTGCCCATCTCTGGTTTGGGCGTGAAAAACGAGCCAATGTGTCAATTCTAGCTGCGAATCTGCAATCAGCAGATCAAAATACACAAGGATACACTGGTATAATCTGCCGGACGGACCACTTTCTTTTTGTTCTGGAGGTGTTTTTTGGGGTTGGGGGTGAAAAACGAGCCAGTTTGGCAATTCTGACTTCGAATTCGATTTCTGCAGGTCTAAATATATACGGATACACTGGTCTGGCCCGGCGGACAGACCATTTTTTGGGGGGTGTTTTTTGGGGTTGGGGGTGAAAAATGAGCCAATCTGACAATTCTGACTTCGGATTAGGTTTCAGCGGGTCCAAATACATACGGATATACTGATCTGGTCCGCCGAACAGACCACTTTTTTTGTGGGGCTGTGTTATTTTTAATATTATTACTACTATTATTATAATATGCTCCTTTTGTTATATTTGAATTACGAAAAATTATTTTATTTGGAAATGCAATTATCTGATTTTCTTAGCGAAAGTGATGTCTTTGGTACGTGGGAGTTGCAGCGAGCCGACAAAATGAAGCTTTTTCATAAAAATAAAGTACCACATTATACCCTATTTGACTTCTAAGAATTACATACGGTCTTGAGAAATAAATGAAATACAAATAAATTATAGAGCAATTAAGTACAAAAATGTTACTAATTGGAATCGGATTATAGGCAGTATGAAAATAATCCAGATCATTAGCTAATGCAAATGCGTGGGCTTACAAAATGTCGAAACGCTATAATTATACAAGACGGAATAATTTTCCGTTATTCTGAGAACATTGATTGATACATAATTGATATATAAAGACACGCATAATTTAAACAGAAAGAAAATATAAACAATATAATTCAGTCGCAGCGGCGGACTGGCCAGATGATAAGTGGGCTCTGTGCGCCCCCAATGAAGTGGGCTTCTTTTAATATTAGTCAATAATATGGTAAACATGTTAAAGATCTATTAGTAGCTTGAAAATAAAAGAGAATTTGCAATATTATTACCGTATACTAAAACTAAAATTTGCGTTGTATTAATATTTTAATTCACTGTTTACCGCAAATTTATTTTTTTGTCCTTAAAATGACAAAATAACATTTATTAATATAAAAACAACTTTTTTATGAAGAAAATATAATAGTTAAAGAGTTACCCAATGTTTGGGCCATGTATAATTTATTTAAAATTTTCTCTAAGTAGTTAACTTCTTTTCATGTAATATTTGGGTAGTTTAAAAATGGATGTCACCACACATGAATGCCACACCAAATGGATGTCAATGAATGTGTTAAAATTCAAATGTCAATATTTTTTATAATATAATTTTTAATTTTCTATTTAAGTGTGCCATGACCCGTGTAATGCTAGAAATTCCGTCAAAAATACTAAATTACGTGATTTATGAGCAAATAAAATTCATCAAAATGGTTTTTGGGGCAAAACTCGATTTTTTCAAATGGAACCGTATTGGTATTGTGGTACCATTTATTAGTACTATTAATAAGGAATTTATTCATGTATCGCATTAAAATGTGCGATAAATACAAAAAAATTATAGCTAAAAGAAAATAAGAAAATACAATTTTGTTCTATATATCTTGTTATATATAAGGTACCTTTGGAATATAAAAAATTAACACAAAACAATACAATTGTTCAAAATGATGTCCATTAACTTTTGGTATTAAATGTTAAGCAAGTGAAAGATCTTCTCGACAGACAAGAGGTTCGGCAAAATGTCCACTTGGTAGCAGAAGGAGGCCGACGTTAAATAAATAAATAAAAATTTTAAAAAAAATCTAAGAATTATTTTTTTTTAAATATGTAGAAAATAAAAAGTTGGGGGTAAAATTGACACCCCCTAAACTACCCCTTAAAGTTTGATTGATACTATGTAAGCTGGTGCTCAGACTATATCTAAATATAAAATAATAATTCTTTTACGGATATTTATTATTCCCATCTAAAGAGGTAAGTATAATTCCACTCTTATTCACTTTCGAAAATAATTTTATATAAAAGAATACTTTTATTTCTTGATATATTATCAGGGAGAAAATTATGGACCACTGTGTATATACACTGTAATTACTAAAAAATATACATTTACTTCACAAAAAATTGTAGTTTTTTGCCACATACGTATTTTTTTCAAATTGTATTTACTTCTTTCAAAAAATAAATGTCAACTTTATAGTTATGGGTGGACCCCTTTTCGTCTTATGGTAATAATATTTTAAACCTAGTCCGCTACTGTTCAGTCGTGTATCAGAGGAAACTGATGTTGACAAGATTAAGGCTGTGTAGTTATAAGAAATCCAGATAGCAATCAATTGTGTTTTCTAAAGAAATTATCAGAAATTATAGACATACCGGCATTTCAGACTATACTTACTGTGTATAGACAACTTTATTTCTATAACACATGAGAAATAACTTGAAAAATCCGTAATTTACACAGGAATTTAATTCAAAATTAAAGAAAAATGTTGATTATTTACTCTCCGAGGAAAGTAAACTTTATCGCAGACTGAAACACATCAAACACGATTTCTTTTATTTTATTGCTATAGAATACAAATAAGTCTTTGAAATCGAGTTGTAAAAATTTGCATTTATTTATAGTGTTTTTCTAGTAACCCAAATTAAGAAACATATTTGGAAATAATAGACTATTCTGTTTCACCACGTAAGGGTAACAATAATTGGCACTTTAGAGAAGAATTTGCATTAAAAAAATTGTCTCAGGGTTGGATGTTTACTTAAATACCCTCGTATATCGAAGGGAAGTATTATAATTGTGAGAAAAATTACTCTCGTTTCACGTTTTAGACATTATGTAGATTGTGAAAATTAAGGTCTTTCAATAATTAATGAAAGAACGTAATTAACAAAAAACCTTTTAATTAAAAATATACAGGGTATACGCTCTAAGAAGAAAATACATAATGAACAAATGTGAAGGACAATCATATTTGGCATGTAGTTAACATATCACTGTCAATGAAACCTTGCTATAGTCTAGTGAAGATATACAACGTGGTCATATTGTTATCTTAAAAAAAGTAACTAATTAAGAGAAGATCATAGAAAACAATATTTGGAGTGTCGTTCACATCATTATCGGGGAAAAATCTTACTATACTTTTGTGAAAAATATATAGGATGATAAAGATAATTGACAATGAAGAAGGAAAATAATATTTGAAATATAGTTGACACTACTGCCATATAATGAAAGAAAGTGCACCGGGTGCTCACCCTAAAAAAATAATTAATGAAACGATGAAGGAATATATGCTCATTGTTCAAACGAATAAAATAATGTTCTTATGAGTGACGACAGTTCTAATAAATTTGAGTAATAATTAATTTCAATACGATATACCTTTTAGTTAAAACGTTTACAGGGTGGTCATGTATTATAAAAAAAGTAATTAATAAATAAAAGTGAGAAGTTTTGTGTAAATATTTATACAGCTCTTTCTTATAGTCTAGACTATAGCAATTCAAATTAGTACTTTTGCACCACCTATTATCGCAATTACAAATAAAAGAAGTGTATTTGTTTATGAATCAATAAATTTGTTTAGCCTATGTCAGTACCAGAAATTCAAAATATCGTCTTAGATAATATGAAGAGGAATTAATAATAATTAAATGTAAAAAACTTTTTAAAAATAAGTTTATATTATTATTTAGGTGCACTAAAACGCAAAAAATAAAATTAATTGTCTTAAAATCTTGTCGCGCGCGCGAAATTCACACAGACATTAATTTTGTTTGGCAGATATTGTATGTACCTATTTACCATATTTTTTTCTATTCACGCGACAAAAAAAAACAAATGTTTTAGTCGATGAATATACCTGCTGTTTTTTATTCCTGTCCAGAGTTATGAATAGTGTTGAGAATTTAAGTAACGACAGTTATTGTTGGCAATCCATTACAAATTTTAATTGAAAAGGACCAAATGGATTATGTCAAAAAGCTTTGACATATGTTGTGGTACTTATATATATTTTTTAAATTTTTTAAAGAGAACTTTACAAAGAGGTAGGCCTAAACTTTTATATTTTTGTTTTATCACTTAATTGCAGTATGGTGTGATCTTATCATGGAAATGTGGACCTAAAATGGACCCCTGTGGTACTCCAATAAAATAGTAATAATCTAGAGTTACGACTATTGATTTCAATACATTGCATCCTAATTTGAAGATGAATAAACCACATTTGCGGTATTTCATGTATACCAATTTTAAAGTTTATTTAAAAAAATATTATGATCTATAAGACCAAATGCCTTATATAAGTCGGATTTTTACCTTTACACGACTTTATTTAAGAAAATAGTTATTTTTTCACTTTTTGAGCTATATTCTTGGTATTGAGAATTTCATAAAACATGTAACTTTTTACTTATAAAAAACTTTACAAAGATGTCGGCCTAAACTTTTATATTTTTGTTTTATCACCTAATTATGCAATGATCTGATCTCATCATGGAAAAGTGGACCTAAAATGGACCCCTGTAGTACTCCAATAAAATACGGTAATAATCTAGAGTTAAGACTATTGATTTCAATACATTGCATCTTAACTTGAAGATTAGGAAACCACATTTGCGGTATTCCCTGTATGCCAATTTTTTAAAGTTTATTTAGAAAAATATGATCTATAAAACCAAATGTTTTATATAAGTCGGATTTTTACCTGGACATGACTTTATTTAAGCAAATAGTTATTTTTTTCACTTTTTGAGATATATCTTTAGTATTGAGCATTTAAACACTTAAACACTTAAAAATGAGCTAAAAAGAACTCCCATGATCGGAGATATAACGGGTTGAGTATCACTAAGAAAGTACTAAAATCACTCCAAGGTAATTTAGTATATTAAAAAGGTTCAAAACTTACGAAGATACGCTACTGTTACCTGTCTGTGGTCAGTAATAGGGCGACGAACTTACTTGTGAAAGAACATATTGGAGATGTTTACATTTCCTTAATTCACATAAAAAGTGAAGCTGCGGCCAAAGTGCCGCGCTTTTTTTTCGGTCGAACAATCAAGACACCGACAGGTGCAAAGCACCGCCGAAGTTGGTGTTTTTGTGTTATTGACAAGTAAATATCTCTTATATCTACTTGTTGTTGTAGAGTTCACTAGCATAGGGTCAATGTCTTTTCGATTTATTTCGCTATTTTTGTAGTGTGCTTTGATTAAAACCAAAAAGTCACTTCTACCCTCTCCAGCTTTGCAGTCAATAGTGTCAATCACAAGTCTGATAAAGTGATATGGTTGTACCGCGTTACGTCAGATTGGTTAAAGTCATTGGCGGCGCTTTTCGAAAGAAAGTGAGGTAATTTTTTTGGTCATTTTTTTTAATTTTTCGTTTTTTAAACTCTCTTCGGGGGGGGGACAACCTACTGATAAATTATCCGCATGTCATGGTATATCACCCTGTATTGAGTACAGAAATTTGTGTGTTGTCCAGATAAAAATACAAAAGAAATAACTTGAAGTGAATTAATTATATAATGAAAATATTTAAAAAAATAGCCTCCTTCAAAAAACATAACTAAAAATTATAAAACCTTTTTTAGTGGCTTCTTCATTTAGCTTTTCACAGTAAACGAAAATATTTGTCATTTTACGCTTTATAAGAATTATTAGATAATTCTGAAATCTCCATGTACCAAACACGTAAATATGCAAAAATATTGTGGCAGCCATATTGGATTCACCATTTCTTAAAATACCTAACTACCAATTTTTATGCAATTCCGACCAAATGTATCACTAACGCATAGCATAGACATCATTTTGGAACCACCACCGAGCCATTTCAGAAAGATATCATCAAAATCGCTTGAACCTATCCAGAGTAATAATTTCACTTCACTTTCACAAAAACCACAGGTCGAATTGAGAACCTCCTCCTCTTTTAAATTTTTCGGAGCCGGCTAAAAAGTGAGCTCAGTCAACAGTACCGGAAGTATGAGGCCGCAAAGTAGGCGTGAAATTCATTATTCCATGACGGGAAAATACTTTATGTTTGTATAATATAACAACCGTATTTTCAGAACTATGATGAATATAAGGTCGAAACAATAATCTTTAATCCTTTCTAACTACAAACAAAAGTAAGAGTGATGGGTATCTCCGTCAAGTTATTGTTAAATTATTATTTTGCAATATTTTTGTGGCAGACTTTTTGTCCATTTAGCATTCTTTATTGTAGTGATATTAAAATATTAAGGAATTTCCAAAAACAGCTACAACCTACTGACTTACTGACCATTTTGACCCTTAATAATATGGTTAATAACAATTTGCTTATGTTTATTATTTATTGTCTTAATCCAACCATTCCTTGGTTATAAAATTTTACGGTTATCTTTCACCTTCAGGCAATGAAATAGATAGTTGCTTTGTTTGCAAGTAGAAGTGCATATTTTGGAATATTTGTTGTTTTTTTTTTCATGTGCCCATTAAATACCTAGTGTGGCCAGCTTAAGCTCTCTTTATGAATATTTATGTTTGTAAAATAGTCCCGTTAGTGTATTTAAATGATTAAGTCGAACCTAGATAAAACTAAATTAAATAGTTTATCACAGACCCCATTTATTCCCGTCACCTGAATATGTAAAACAGTTGCTAACAACTTAATGGAATTCTTAATAATTGGATACGATTTTGTACGTTGACCTATGTCGTTTAATAAAAAGTGCTTTCTTCACTAATGGCTACAAAAAATCGCTATCAAAACATAAACAAAGTATATGCTTCACTGCTTAGAAATTGACGTGAAAACAACACAAAAAGGAATTTCTATATTAGCGACTAGAAATGTTACATGTCATTGCCTGCCCACTATCACACGCATTTACATAAATTAACTTAATTAAAACAATATTTAATAATCGTAGTTATGACTATTAATATCGCTCTTGAGAAATATATAATTAATGGTTGAACGTCAAACGAATCCACTTTTTTGTTATAAATTTGCGTGGATTGATTTTTCAGCTGTAGTGGTGTTTTTTCTTCTCAAATATTATGGCTTTAAGAATAGCTCCATGCAGCCAGTCACAATTTGAAAATCAGAACAATTATACGTATACCTAAACTAACAAGACAGAAAAGAACGAATGGATGTGGAAAGAAAAAAATCAAAGTTAAATACAGGGGCACAATTTCTTCTGCCTATGCAGTGGCGTGAATAGATGAGATTTTAATTCTTAGTATTGGAAATATAATTTATTAATTTGTTTTTCATACCATTGCACTATAATCAACAAGGTTATCAGTTTGACTTCTACCACTTATATCCCTAATCTAACCTTATTTGAAAACATTGCCAATAATTCTGACGTTGATGGCTTCTTGCTGTTTAATGAATATTTGACGTATTATTATTATTATAAAACGCGAGCAGATCCGAAGATCCGCAGTACTAAGGCCTATTGATTTTACATTCGCGACATTTATTATCCCCTAGAAAAGACCAGTGCTCTCCACGAAGGAGAGCAGCCGTTTCCAGGGTAGCTCCCGTATTTCCTCCGGCTGTAGAAACTGCCTTCCGAAATATCTATACCTTGACATTCCTATTGGTGCACAATGACGTAGGATATGAGTGATGGTTTCATCCCCCACTTCACACATCCTACAAGTAGGATCATCTTTCAACTGCATTGTATGCAAGTGCTTGTTTAGAGGACAGTGTCCGTTATTAGGCCTACCATCCATCACAATCGTTCTCTATCGAGTCCAATTAGCCACTTTACGGTGAAGTCAGTCGAGCCTCGACTGTCTCATTCCGGAGGCCTGAGCTCAATAGTCGTTAAACTGTGCCATAGCCCAGTCTTTCAGCTCTGATTATATCAGACTTCTTGGCAGACCGAAGGCTGGCTCGGGGCTAGGGAAAGGAGTTTTTGCTCCTTCACCGCCGAACGGTCTGCTTCTTCATTGCCCTCGACACCACTAGGTCCGGGCACCCATATAGGTTTAAATGAATTGTGTCTACACAGCTCAGTCGGAATGTTTCTATAATTCAGCACCAGCTTGAAGGTCACTTTGTTTGATGCAAGAGCTCTCAAAACTCTCTGACTAACGCTACACATGTAAATGTGCTTATTGACGAAACCTCTTCTGAGGTTCTCGCTTGCACACAGGAAAATGGCATATACACTAGGATACTTACCAAGTGGCGCCGATATACGAGCCCTTGGCTTGCATCTGTGTACACCAGTACCGATTCCCTCCTGAGTCTTCAATCCGCTCGTGTACCATTCCAGACCTCCTGGACTCAGAAGATTCATTTTATCTCGTTCCCAATCGTCTAGACTAGGGAACACGACTGTATATGGAATAGTGAACTTATAGACAGGAAAAGACCGGTCGTCCTCTGACTGAATAACGACCTGGTTGGTATTTGACGTATAGAGAAAATAGTATTAAAATTCTGTTTTTGAGATTTTGTCCATTATAATTGTTAACATAAATGTTAGAATCGCCTTCCCTATTAGGCCAAACTATTCAATTTACAGAGGAAGTGAAATGTCCAGATATTCCACTACATTAATCACTTAACGAGAACTCCCACTTGAAATAGGTAATCCACAAACATGACCTTGTGGACATGTCGAATAATAATTTGTGGAAAATTTTAGAGCATTCTTCTTCCTCTTCTATAGCCCGTCCACGTCCACTCCTGGACATAGGTCTATTCCGTGTTTCTTCACCGCTGTCTACCCTGCGCATTTAAAATCTAATTCCTGCCGGCTTGACTCTGTATGTCGTTCCTCTATCTTGTTTGGGAGCGCCCGACACTCCGTCTACACTTCTACACTCGTTACATTATTGTTTCCATCCACTTGATGTCATCCCTGGCGACATGCTCTTACCCAGGTCCTTCTATGACATCGACGACTTTTGTTTTTTGTCTGATGATCTCATTTCTAACTCGATCCTTGAAGCCCATTCCCATTAAATCAAATCAAATTAAATCAAATCAGATTTATTTCATATTTAAAGAAGCAATTTCTTCTCGACACTCGTTTCCGTGTCCAACCGCTAGCCAATGCTCCGCGGCAGTTGAAGGGCTGGGCAGGAACGAGGTCGAGGTGGAATAAAATAAATTGTCGCAATTACCCTACTCCTACCTACCTAGTAGTAGGTTTATTAGGGAGGTAAGGTAGTCATATGTCTTACGACTTAACATAACTGAAAAATTGAATAAACATAACTCATTGTAGAAAAAGCTATTTTAAATTTGGATTGTTGAGACACTGAAAATACCTGCTGTAGATAATGAAACGCAAAAAGAGAAAGGCTATGCTAAGCTGTTGAATTTTTATAATTATTAAGTTTTGGTACCAAATATTTTTAGGGTTTTAAATAATGTTTTAATAATTGTTTTCAAATTTAGAATAATAATTTCGAAACAAAAATAAATAAACAATAAAAATAAAAATTACATAATGGAAAGAAGAAAAGGAGTTAAGAAAAGTGAGGAATGTTGGGTAATAAGTTTAGTTTTAATAAAAAAAAATTGGTGGCTACAATTTGTGTTTAAGAAAGGGTGCATTAAGCTTTCTTATTCGTTATATTGCCCGTTGGCCAATCTAGAGGCGGTATGCACTGTTCTGTGTCAGATATACAGCCTCGATACTGTGGAGCATTGTTCCCTAGCAAGTATATTAAATCCAGATAATAAAAAAACAAGACCATAAAAATATGAATTAGCTGTTAATTGAAAATGCTAAGTGAAAATTCACTTACAGTAACGACTCATCTACACATACCTACCTTTAGAATAAGCATAAGAAGATTAAGAAAATTAAAAATACAGAACAACATGTAATAACATGCGAATAACTCACTTTTTGTATGTTTCTATACGGTTATAGAATCTATCTTCCACATATTATTATATCTTGTCTTATATTTTTAATTTTATTAACCTTCTGATTCTCATCTTGGCAGATATTTTGTGATCCGTGAATTATTCTAGTTGGACTATCTTTGCTATATGGTACGTCCGACAGCATCATGCTATCTGTCGTGACTGCGTGTTGCCCACGGGCAAATCCAGAGACAGTGTACCATTTTCCGTGTTACGGTATACAGTCTCGAGGCTTGTAGTATTAATATGTAGTATTATTCCCTAGCAATAGTAGCGTATGCCTTTATAATTTGGTGGTCCAAGGGACTATAATAAGTGACCAAGGCCAAACTTTCTGGATTATAAAGACAAGCATGTCTGGCAATGGCAGGTGAACAGGTGCATTTACCCCCCTCCCTCTAAATCTACCTGGAGAAGAGGCTACATAGGTAGATTCTAATAAATGGTTATTAATATTCAGGCCAGGCTAGCACCATGCAACGCAACAGGCAGTCAGATCACATAGATAGTCGTGACATCCTGGGAATTCTTTCAGATGTAATAACTACCATGACCAATTACGAGCTGCCTTTTTAGAACTTGTTTCCTGGAAAAGATGAAAGGGATTGGTATAGAACCGACCTACATAAAGCAGATGGTTGGTTCACAGATGAAATATAAAATTGCAACTCAAAAAAGATAACTTCACGCCTGAGTAATGCGACTGTATTTTAGGCTGAAATTTTTGCCATTGAACTGTGAGTCTAAAGGCTGAAATAAATGCATCCTAAACACATATCAATAAAGATGTTCTCATACAACCAAGCAGTCGTTAAAGCTCTTGGATCGTATCGTTGCAATTCAAAAACGATTTGGAACTGCCAAAAAGTGCTAACCAAATTGGATAAACAACAAATTGACTCTGGTCTAGACATCGGGTCACTCTGGCTTGGAAGGCAATTAGTCCAATGGAATTAGCACAAATGCATATTGTAATTCGATTTAGGATGCCACGTGGATTAAACGATAGTTTTATTGATTACGAACGTGACTCTGAATTTGGTCCACTTTTT
Organism: Rutpela maculata; assembly: GCA_936432065.2. Taxonomy (NCBI): domain Eukaryota; kingdom Metazoa; phylum Arthropoda; class Insecta; order Coleoptera; family Cerambycidae; genus Rutpela; species Rutpela maculata. The sequence goes on along the minus strand of OW386289.2, from coordinate 53,385,110 downwards.
GACCACCGGAACATTGTTTATTTAACAATTTATTGTTGAAAAATTCAAAAAAATCGACTTTTTTAAAGATAACTCAAAGACCTTTAAAGATAGATCTTTCAATTTGTAGATACTGTTAGAATTTTGAAAAATGGTTAATTTGAGAGATGTTTCATTTAAAACGCTTGAAAATTTGTTTATTTAGTTAAAGTATTGCGTAAATGCTCGCTCTGTAAGACGTTCGATGATCCTAGGTTCTGGTTATTTCGACAGGGCAAAAATATTGACGTTGATTATTTACCGCCAAAAAGTAGGTGCATTAGAGGACATTTACTAAGAGCCTATTATCATACCTATTTGCAGCGACATTGCATCGACAAGATTCTTACCCAGTTGGATCCCCATGAATTTGATTTTGAGGAGATCGATAACGCGCTACTCCCACAAAGCAACATTAAACCATACCCAGATGACTTTGTTCTTGTCTGTTCTTGCGTAAAATGTACAACATCATGTATATGTAACAAAAACCAAATTTCGTGTTGTTCATTTTGTAAATGTAATAGTGGCCAATATCCTGATTGTAAGAATAAATATACTACTTAAGTTGAATAATGTATAAAAGTAATAACTATTTTATACATTGTTCTTTATATATTTTTTATACATTGTACCTACCAATTTATAATAACTTGTGCGTATTTGTTTTATATTTTAAAAATCAATATAGGAGTATATTATTATTATTATTTATTATTATTATTACAATTATTTAATCAATATTTCTAAGGTCTTACAAGGGCATTAAATTTGGAAGTGTCTATTTGCTTTATTTAGACTTTTTTTTTATATATATAAGTCCACTTAGTAGTTACATAGATATAAGCATAGTAAGGAACGGCCAGCCACCATAGTTGATGACGTCATTGTAGGAAAACGTACCACATGACGGCTTATCACCTGACTGAAAATTAGTTGGTATAACCCCTTCTAACAATCCTACAAAAAAGAATTAGGGTACATCAACTTCCCCACAGAAATGTACTGAGGCTCTGGATTATAAGTAGAGTTAAATAAGTTACAAGTTATCCTATATACTAGGCACTGCACAATAAATCACCACCTACACAGACTTGTATCAGCGGATAACACTCAATGCCATCTATGTTTGGAGAGGAATGAAATGGCATAGAACGTTCTATGTGCCTGTCCCGCTGCAGAAATAACTATATTCTCACTATTTGACAAAGAGCAACCGCTGCCAGAGGATCTGGACGATTTCTATGCCAATAAGGTTATCGGCTCTATTAAAAAGCTGAACATATTGTGTGAAATATAATGAGGAGTAAGCCACATTGGTGGTGAGGTTGCAGTGGATGGTCTGATATCACGTATCAATCTAACCTAACTTAAACCGAGCAACATGAATATATTCAAGAAAAACGAGTCCTTAGAAAAAATAAATACTTTAAAAGTTATGGGTCAATTCTTTCTCGATTGTATTTCAAAGTATTCTCTGATTGATGTGTCTTTAATTTTCTTCATTTTAAACAATATTTTTCGATCAATCATATATTTTCATTGGTGAAAAAGGTTATTCAACTTTATTTAGACCAAATTACGTTTCGATTAAAGCCCAAGTTATACTTTTTATTAAAATTTCGCATTGTTGCTTTAATGGGAATGATCAGAATCTCTGATATTCAGTCAACTGTGTAATAAATATATTAGAACTTATTTTCTGTATTACTAATTGTTATATACAGTGTGTTTTTAATAGCTCTATCCGAAACGGGCTATTCTGGGTTCTAAATAATTTACGTTGTCACATCCATCTCACCCTGCTGATATGGGTTGATACCTATAACATACGAAAGTAATTTTATATAATATTTTTCCAGTTGTTGGAAATAATAGATTAAAGTTTAGAATATCTATAAGAAATATTAAAAAATGGGACCACAGTTCTATACACATACTAAGCACCTACTGACGTGTTGCAACAAAAATATTTATAAACACTCTTTAAGTAAATCACGGTAACAATGAATAATGCTGCTATAAGAAATTTTGAAAAAGATTGTACCGCCTTCAAAAAATTATGAAAGAAAATTTCAGCGTCGCCCGATTAATAGAAAAACTTCCCGTAATATTTATTCGTCTGTCTTTCGGGTAGAGATTTATTTTTTTTTTTTTCAATCGCGGTTAGATTTTAATCACCATATAAAATTAAGGTATTCATTGGCCTAACACCCTGTGTAAATATATAAATAACAGACATTTTCAGGAAAATAATAAATAAATTAATTAACTGCTTAAAAATGTATGCTAAATAATATTAAAAGACAAGACCATTAAAAATATTAATGTGCTGTTAATTGAAAATGCTAAGTGAAAATTTACTTACAGTAATGGCTACCTCATTTACACATACCTATTCAAAATCTCTTTTTATGTTTCTACATGTTTATAGTAATTGCTTAGATTTAAAATTGAAAACAACATGTTGTTAGCAACCACAATTTTTCAAGAATGTCGATATTTTTATGAGTTTTCAATATATACAATTTTTCCGATTCAATTTGTTTAATATCAGTCAACAATCCAATATCAAAAGAACAGAGAGATACATTCCAAATTCCATTGGTTCAATCCGAAACAGTGGTCCTTCGAGCCGGATGAATTTTTATGTTCTTTCATCATACAAATTAATGTCATGTTTAACCACATAATAAATAACGTTTAAACATATTGGAAGCCTATTTCCTAGAAGAAAGGAAGCAATTATAAGTCAATTACAATGTAACGAATATTTTGGATTTATATCCAATAAAAGGAGACAAGAGACAAGCAAGTTAAAAAGTCATTTGGCAATAATACTACCATTTGAGTTCGTGTAAGTCCATTCCATTTTGTCTAGCATATTTGGGTCTTATAATTTATGGTTTTAATCTGAGTTGGTACTGTCGTGAGCAAAAAAAAATAGGACAACTATTTTTTTCTAATGTAAATCTGTCTCTATTTGAATATGTAATATGTAAGTTGACAAATAACTGACAATGTCACAAAAATTAAAGTTAGATCTACACAACTAGATTTTAGCAAAAATACCATATAAGACTTTGCGCACGACAGTACAATGACGGATCCCAATAAATTAAGATTTAGTCTAAGGCTGCAAGATTTCATACTTATTTTGCTGGTGCAGATTTGGATAGTCTTGACAATACAATTATCAGTTAAGTTTATTTCACGATTGCAAAATTTTAAATCGGTATTAGATAAATTCAATAAAATACAATTTGAAATAGAATTTACAATCGAAAACGAAGAACCAGTTGAACGTAAAACATTCCAAAGTTCATATTATGATTTAATTACAGATATTCAAACAGAACTAACTAAATTTGGTAACAGTAAAAAAAAATAATCAAGATAACAATGAAACTTCTGGGAACAAATAAAATTACCTTCACTAAGTTTACCATCATTCAGTGGTCGTTCTGATTAGTGCCCTGAGTTTAAAGATGGATTTAACTCTTTAATTCACAATAATAAATCTATCACTGAAATTCGATCTAAGATAATAATTGTTTTAAATTATTGAATTAGATTCTACAATTCATTATTGTTTAAAATCCCAACAAAATATAAAAGTATTTCTAGACATTAGATGGAATTATTCGACAATTTATCGGTATAAAACTGTTTTCTAATTGCCTTTTTTATTGAATAATGAGTCTGGATTGTTCTTCAAGAGATTATCTATCCTCATTAAAAAAATGGTGCAATAATTTTCGATATGTCTGTTGAGCGACTCGAGAATATTTTTATGTTTCCTCGCTAGATAACATTGTACTTTTTGTTGGCTAGGGGACGTTTTTGTTCTTGTTTTAAATAACTAGCAATATATAAAGAATAGTCTATTTGGGATCATTACTTACTGACAAAAATTACATTACATCAATCAATCAAACAATCAATCAATCAATCAATCAAATCAATGAACCCATCAAAAAATTTGCTTTCCAATGTTGTAATATAAATTGAAGTATTACCAACCTATAGTTGGTATTTGTTTTATTTAATACGTTTAAAAAAAAAATTAAAGATTGTATTTATAGTAGTTGTATAATAAAGCATTATGCTGTAAATCTTTCTGATGGTTTCCAAAAGTTATTTGTATTAAACAAAACTGCTGCGGGTGAAATGTAAAAGAATATTGTACTGAACTATCTAGAAATATCATTCAAATTAAATATTTAATACAAAAATTAATTATTACTCGATTCCAGTTTTAAATTTAAAGAGATTGATGATTTTAAAATTATAAAAGCTGGTAGTAACCTTTTGCTACAGGTGTGGTGGATTTAATTTGAGAATGATTAATCTATATTGTCCTCATATTGCGCTTCATATCAAACCCATGTTGTTGAAACATATCAGTGTATATGTATATGTTTCCTATTGCTTGGAAAAACTCAGTCAAAACAGCTTTACTCAAAATAATACATTCTGAAGAGTTAAAATATATTATTCAATTAACATTCTACCAACCTTTCCAAATTTGCTTGAAAAATATGGAGACCTAACTTGGAGCATATTTACTAGATAGGGAATTATTACCTTCAAATTACTCTGGTCTTCGACCCGGATAGAGCTATACTACAGCACTTTTTATGTGCTTTTATTGATGGTATCATTGATGAACAGATGAAGCAGATGAGCGCACACCTTTGATTTTACTTGATATGAATAGAGCTTTTGACACTATTTACTTGAAAACCCCAAGAATAAACAGCAAGAAGTTACAATTCATAACGCTAGTTTTAATTATGTAACTTTGAGGTTAAGAGTCCCACAAGGATCTGTTTTTGGTCCCTTGCTAATTATCTTTAACGCAAGCCATATAGTGAAGTGTTTCAGACTTTGTTATTTTCACCCTTTGCTGATGACTTACAATTTCATAAATACTTTAAATTTGCTAATATACAGAATGCATATTTACAGATAAATCTAGGTTTTGGTCTAAAAAGACTAGACAACAATATTGTTTAGTTGATCAAGCTAAAAGTTTTGGTGTAATTAAATAGCAGCCTTTGATTTGAGACACATTATCATACGTATGAAGCAAACATACGCAACACACAAATTGAGCTATGAGAACAGGTGGTGGTTTGGTGCTATCCATTTTAAGCTTTACTCATTCTCTCTGTGAATATAGTTCAAGCTACTTGTATATATAAAGAAAAAGACATATTAAATATGGATCCCCTTTATCATAAGACTCTTGTCAATAAATTATCATTACCGTTTTATATAATAAAATAAAATTTAGAACAGATGTTTATAGTCTAAATACAGAACCTTCATTTAAGGCTCACAATGACGTCACACAAAATAGAGACAATTATATACCAATTGGTAACGAACGGAACAATAATCCCAACTCATTGGCGTTCTAGTTAAAGGTTAAGTGTTACCAGAACTTAAAAATGTTAACACGTATTTTTAGATAAGAGTTTGTTTATGTTAATTTGTTATTATTCGTTTGTATGATTTTAGTTTGTATGTTTATTTAATCAGAAGTTCTTAAAATATTTGGATAATAATATGTAAATAAGATTTGCTTTTCATGCTTTTAACCTTATTTTGTTTAATGATTGCCTACTACCCCAAAATGTATGTATTGTGATTGTTTCTCAAAATGTTTACTTCATTCATTCGTTTATTTATAAAACACAAGTAAGTTGTGCATTGAGTTTATCACATCACTGTTATTTAAATTTATGGTAAACCAATGACAATATCGTACTCGATTTTCAAAGTCAGGGAACAACAATTCTTAAACAACGGTTACCCTGTATGGGTGTAAAGTTTTTTCTATAGCTTATGGGTTGTTCCGAAATGAATTAAAATCCATTTATTTGTCGTTTATATTAAAATATTTTAAGAGAACCAAGTGCCAAGTTTATTTGTATTATGGTTTGATATGCATATGAACAAAAGTTTTAGGTAGCTATCGTTAACAGTAATTTTAAATCGATAACAATTTTTACTTTTAAAGAAATTCATATTTTAAATTTTCTTAAATTTAAATAGTATCTAAATGTATTACCGTTAAAATAATTAGAATAAAATTACTTGTTTGAGCAGACAACTTTGACACAGGCTTTGCCGAACTTTGTACATCAAAGTCTTTGGTGAATATTGTCCATAACCTCCTTAATTAAAACAGTTGGCCTACCAGTGGAGATTACCTTGCTGAGACAGTGTTTATCTGCAAAGCCTTTAACAACTACATGTTTATGATTTGAGAATCTTTCACGTTAAATATTTAAATCAGGATATTCTTTCGTAAATTTTAGATGCACAATTGTAATGAATAAGTCCATGATCTATCTTCGTTGCGAGTTCCACTTCGAAAATGATTCATCAAAATGAACGCATCTTGCTCTGACGTAAAGTCCATTGCCTCAGCCATTGCATATAGAATACCCGACTAAAACAAAACTAGAAAACCACTCAACCTAAAATTCTTTCTATCATTACTATTACTTACCTCAAGATAACGGATGTAAATTGCATAATAATGAAAATAACTGATAAATACGCAAATTATAATGAAAACAATTAAAAAATAGTGAAATAGAACTGACAATTACGCAATTCCAGATAAAAACTACGTGTACGTCTATGAAGTTGGCTTTGGCAACATAAAATCGATAAGATGCATTTACAATTACGTTGGTAGGCGTGTTCAATTTCAGAACCAATGAAATGAGCGTTCCATCAAAATGAACCGCCATCAAAATTAATTGAAAACGCCACTGTAAACATATTTTAGATGCAATATCTCTACCATTCCTACTAGAGACAAGCCTAAAAACTCTAACTTAAAAGGGCCTAATGGGCCACACCTCTCCTGTTCATTTATGAAGGTACTGTATTAGGCTTTAAAGTCAATTCAAAAATATTATAAAACTATCGACTTCTTCAATAAAGTCAGGCAATCTAAACCCAAAATCTGATCCAGAAATTTCGTTTTCTCTATTCAAATTACCTATACTCTCACTTAAATGTTCATGAATTGTTGAAGTTTTCGTTTTAATTCAAATATGTTTGTAATTTTAGTTTAAGTGAAACGCATCGTACTGACTACAGCTGCAACATGCAGTGTAATGCAGTTAGATCAGTCGGTTTTTGTCGCGAACACAAAGTAGCTTTCAGTTGCAGTGGGGACGGGAAAGTTGACGTAACAGCAGTGTATACGTCTCCTGTAAGTGATCAGCGAATCTGGTCATATCTAAAATGGAAACCGAATTGTTAATTTAACTCCACCAAGAAAAACAGATATTGAGAACTCCCATTAACAAAAAATAGAATTTTTATTAACTTTTCTAAAGTTCGTTGAAGCAAATCATTACTTACCTTTATTTCATCTTTTAAGTTCGTCTATTAATGCACAAATAAATTCTGTGACAACTTGACTTATAATTTGTTCTGAGATCCTGAAAAGGCATTGTAGACCAGTGAATGAATCTCCACTTGCTAAGAACTGAAGTGTGAAGGCAGACTATCTGCCTGTCTTTTACGAATACGGCTTTCCTCGAATTTCCTTTTGCAATTTCTCCACCATCTTCGTGGTTTCCTATGTGTCTTGTCTTTATTATTTCGTGTATTAACATAAAAGCCCCACACGCCACGGCAACGTGATAAGACGATTCCATTTGTGTAATATACGTTTAACAACTGCGGAAACGACTAGAAATGTTTGCGAGAAGGATGTGCGAGTCATATATGATGTCAAGAAAAGCGTCCATGTTGCATTACATGTTGCACATTGCAGCTGTAGTCTGAACGAAGCTAGAAAATCGTTCAATGGCCCAGCTCTTTCATATACACTGTTTGAAATCTCACAGTGTGAATGGCAAATAAAGATATTTAAAGATAAATATAATGTTGGGCCTGAGATCAAGGTGTCCCAAGTTCGAGTCCTGGCTAGGGTATGGATGTTTACTAGCGTTTTGTGTGTTATCGAAAAGGTAATAGTGAGTTAAACCACGGTCGAGTGAGGAACTACAACTAATTGCTGCTATCTCTCCTGAGTTCGAGTCTCAACTGAGACAGATGTCAATGTCGCAGAAAATGGTTGTTACGTGATGTGCGTGCACGTGCCCTGATTGAATGGTGGTTAATCTAAATAAGATCATGCACAAATATGAAAAATAAATAAATAAAAATCATTGTTAATAATAAAGTCATTATTTTATATATTTAACAGTTATTTCAGTTAATACATTCATTTTGTATTACGTTAATTAACCGTTAATTCTAATAAACATAATTTGAAAAATTACACTCGCGATAAAGACAAAATGGTCTAATAATTAAATGTTAATAGCTGAGTCTTTTAAAGTATTTTTATCATTAATATTAATATATTACTATTTACTGTTATATTAATAGCATCTGACTAATCAAACTTTTTCCTAGAAATTCCAATGCATGTTTCAATATTGTATTTACCCGTGTTAGAAATCTACACATATTCCGCTAAAATGTTAAGTCACAAGCAGCTGTGAGCTTCTCATCAGCGTATTTACCATAAGACAGTAAAAGCTGACTGTTAAGTATAATGTAAATACAATGCGTAACAGAAGCATGGGATAAATTCGTTTTCTCAGTTTATACGAGGTTATTGAAAAAAACCCGCATATGTAAATTTTTTACATTGTTTTGGACGATTTTTAAGATGATGTCATCACAGCTTGAATGTTTTTATAGGGAGCAATATTTTGTTAATTCTCTACTCAACCGTATATCATATGACTATAAGATATTGCGGAGGTAATGCAGAAAAAAATAAAATATGGAAATACTAACAAAAACACCAAATAAAAATAACATTACAAAAGGAAGTTGGATGGTGTCCACTTTACCTCATATCTTCTGATTTTCACTATCAACTATATTGTTTTCAGTCCAGTTAATTTTTCCAAAAAATTATAGAATTCGGTAGAATACCAAAGAAACAATTTAAGTGCCTTTAAGATTTAAATATTTAAATTATTAAAAATATTACAAGTAAAGCAGTTGTTCGTAGCGATGAAATTAATATTTTAACCATACGACTTTCCACTACCCTTACACACTTAATTAATTCTTGTTTAAGTCGTAGTGTAGTTCCTATCAGCTGAAAAAAAGTTCAAGTGATACCTTTACCTAAAGTCTCCAATCCGTTAAATTTAAATGATATAAGACTAATCAGAATTCTTTCTGTCCTAAGACAATATCATCCAAACTAATCAATCCGGCTTCAGATCAAGTCACAGCTGAAGAACTGCACTTTCGAAAATTACAGATGGCATTCTCGAAGCTACCCATAAAGGTAATTTAACTATATTAATATTGCTTGATTATTCTAAGGTTTTCGATACATTAAATCATCAAATGTTACTGTCAATTTTAAATTAAAAAGGTCTTACAGAATCAGCCTCAAATTTATTATCACATTACTTAACAGCAATGTCTCAAGTGGCGGTTTATAAAAGTACCACATCTAATGTCTTAAATATTTCCATAGGCGTTCTGCAAGGTGCGATCTTGGGCCCACTGCTATTCAGTTATATACACCTCAAATTTTCCAACCATTTTTGTATCTTGCTGACGATACACAATTAAACATATCTTTCAATTTGAATGAAAGTGTGAATTCAATAATCGCATTAAATTATGATTATAGGGGACAGCCAAATTGGGAAGGTTGCAGATTGAACAAAAAAATATAGTTTTATCTAAGAGAAATTATTTTAACAACAATTTGCTAACATTATTATGGGTGGATGTTACTGATTTATTTATTTTTAAGGCACCGAAAAGAAAAATTAATTATCCATATATTTTTTTAAATTTGTCTTTTTAGAAGGCGCCCGAATTTTAAAGAACTATATAATCATGTTTTACAGTAAAGTTAGCCTCATTAAAGATTTTAGCCCACTATGAGGACTCCAAATACTTTATTTGTAAATATACTCTGTCTAAGGTCAATTGGAACACCATAAAAAAAGCCGACAAAGCGCGGACGTTTGATCTGTACCGCCATCAAAGTACCGCCGTGGTTGCCGTCAATTGATATTAGAAATTCTGTGGTCTCTCTCAGTATTCGCCATATATTCATTTTTTTTGTAGTCTTAGAGATAAGCTTTTAGAATATCTTATAGAGTATTTTACAATTAAAATTACTTGGGTACGATACTAGAAAGTTACTTTAGGGGCATTGTTCTTGAAGATTTGAGCTGTCTGCTATGAGACATTCAGGGCCTAAAGGAAGATTTAGAAAACTAGGATGGTAGTAAACTGATCTTATGGTTTTGTGATAATTTCGTCACGACAAATTTTGCTTAACTGGCAGGTTGTCTAGATAGACAGGCCTCCTTTTCAAGACAAAGAATTCATATTCTTCATCGAATCTATCCCCTGAAAAAGGGTGACACAAAAAGAAAATTTGTACTGAAAGAGTATCAAGGAAAAAAAAAAGTTTCTATACGACTCTTCACGTAAATTAAGAGTTTTTAGGTTATGGTGACTTGAGAATTGCTATTTTAGCTTGAGGAAATAAACGGCCTTCGTCGATTAAGTCTAAAAAGTATTATATTTACCGAAAAAATATTAGGGGCCAAAAAGGAAGCTTATAAATTAAGGATCAATATGTTTTTTTTATTTGTGTAAGGTTAAGAGTTTTGGAGTAATGAAAGCTTGTATATGGTGTCTGAACGTTCATAAGAAGAAAGTTATTAGTTTAAATGTTATGTCTCTCGGAAACTATGGCACTTGATTGATTGAGTGATTTACCAGTGTGCGGTGGGCATTGCTGGCACTTCCGGGTATACAGCTAGGCCTGCTATGTCCACGCTGGGTTGGATTAAGGTCATGCTTGTTTCCAGCAGCGAGAGCAACATGGCGCATGGTAAAGGAATGTGGGATGGGAGGTGTAAGTATTTGAGAGATGCGTTACCGCATTATGTCGTGAGGGGGTATTTAAGCTCCCTTTTTGTGTTTTTGGTTCTGGACTTCTGCCTTTTCTGAGTCTTCTTGTGAACTATGTTGTCGCGTTGTGTCGTGATATGGAATATTTATGCTCCTCTTTTTGTGTTTCTGCTTCTTCGAATCTTCTTTTTCTGAGTCTTCTGATTCCTCGGTTTCCGATTTTGGTATATAGTTAATACATAGTTGCGATTTCTTTGTGGTGTTCGTTTTTTGATCCTGATGCTCTCAATTGTTGTTCTCCACTGTAGCATGGTCTCCTTATTTTTAGTTTGTTGCTGTTCGGTACTACCGCTTTCTTCAGTAGATGTGTCGGGTCCCTTCCTTGGATATGTCCCCAATACTTCATTGCGTACATTTCTATTATTTTTTTAAATGTCTTTACTCCTATTAGTGTTGACGTTTTATGTCGCTGTTGGCTCCTGTTGTTGCCGCGTTTTTGACTCCATACATTTGGTAAGATCCCATGATAGCTTATTTTTCTCGTTGAACGGTATGATTGCCTTTGTTACTCTGTATGCCGTTTTTATTCTCTCCTTTATCGTTTCTCTCCATTCCAGTTGGTTCGTTAGGTCTGTTTCTAGGTACTACAATTTGTTCGTTGTTCTTAGGGGGTATTCATCTATTTTGTGTTTCTCTCCGCTCGTCTAACTCTCCTTTGTTGATGGATCTCGCTCCGTTATTAACCTTTTCTTGAATTTTTTTTTCAGTACAGATGTATCCCGATGCGGTTTCATGTTTTCTAAGCAGTTGAGACGTGTTGTTTTTCTTCTACGACGATTACGAGATCATCGACGTATGTGTGTGTTTTATTAGAAAATGCCACTTTTCTGAAAGAGAACTGCACCACGCATACCTCCGCTGAAGTGCTGTGAGAATTCAATTTTGACGCAATATACCAACAATGCCCCATTGACTATTTCGGGTTTAATTTAAATTAAATTCGTTGAATACTTTTAATAATTATGAAAACCTCAGATGAAAATTTACCTAATAAAATAGAATAAACATTAAAAATTATTTATTTGAAATCAAACCTTAAAAAGATTTTTCGTCTACAGGGCTATTTTTTATTTACTATTTCAAATACAAATATTTTCCTCACTATTATTTTTTTACCCCGAATGAATATGACACTTTATCTTTTATTTTGTGTTTCAAATAGTGCCATTAGTTATTTCACTCATGTGTTAAGAGAAGCGTTAAAGAAGTTATTGGTTTGGCAGTAATTTATATCCATATACCGCCCCTTGAGAACATGCCATGTGATTGAAATTTGGCATTTCCTGCCCTTTAACATTATAATGCAAAAAATTTTATATTCTACACTACGTAAACTGATTAATTACAAATCAGGACTTTTTATTTAACTTTTACAAGCTTTTATGGGTATCCATTGGTAACAGAACACTATGAGGCACGTCTGTCGCCTCGATAGCAAGATGACAACCCTCTCGGAAACTAAGGCACTTAGATAAAAAAAAAGATAATAATATATTTATTCCATACTTTTGTGATTATATTCCAACATTGATGATCGGTTACAAGCTAAAGTGAATCTGTAAATATTCTTTCGTCGAGGACATACTTATATAATCATAATAATAATTTCAATTAATATGCATAAGTCGTTTTCTCTAGCAAGATTTGAATAAATCTCTCATTATTACAACTACATATTCCGAGTATACATACTACTTATTATTCTCCTCGTTTCATTACGGGATGTTCTTGAGACATTAACGTTTATTTATGTTCGATTTTTAATCAATATTCATAAAAGTTAAATCACGAATTGGATGTATTTGTTTCTCTATCCTCTTGAATTATGGAATGTCTTTCATGTTAGCACGAGATACGTTACATTATGCATCAATTTACTGTCGTAAAAACTTATCTTCATGATGTTAGCTAGAATGTTGACGTTCCGTACAAAGTTGCCTAGGTTTTAACAGAGTATAGCTACAAAATGCTATGTCAGAGATTTTGGTTGATATTCGTCTATCGATAATACGAGGAGATTGCACACCTCGCTGGATACCTGCTCTATTTTCTCTCACCGCACCAGCGTTGAGTTTCGTTGAAGAAAGTATTTTCATTTGGAATTAGGAATCGATTTTAATTACAGCTTTTTGAAAATGGAATATTCTACTATAGAAAATGGTACCATTTTAGATTGATTTTTAACTTTTATTATGTTCTAAAGTTTCTATTGAAAATCTCCGTCAATTGGTCTGTACATACGTGCGTATGTACGGAAACACTGTGCCGGGCGCAACCCTTAACGAATCCAATTGATTGTTTTTAATTGCTTTGTCTACTATCAGAATAGAACCTCATTGAATGTCATAAAGATCCGTCGACTTGTTGTAACATTACAAATAATTTTTTAGCACCGACTTAAGTTTTCGCAGACCATTTCTTTCATTCTCGGCGTCTGTTATTTTTTCATGCAACTTGCTCTAACTCAAAAACAGAACAATGAATTAGTCTTAAATTGTTACCGTGTTATCTTTACATATTTCTTAACAAAATGTGTTAATATAAAAGTCAAATTTTAATAAGTACAGAAAAGATGAATTTTCTATCAGGCTATGTCGAGAAAATGTGAGAATTTGCGAGGCTAAGTATAGCAAGTGGGAAAGTCTTTTATATCATTCGAAGTAGATTCCAAGTATAGCTAAGGAACAATTTTAGACATATCCCAAAAAAACTGGCTGTACTTTCAAAATGGCGGCCATATGTTAAAAAACTCGTTGCCAATATTGTTTTTGACAAATTATGCGCGAACCTCAAAAATGTTCGGCATTACTGGGCTTTCATTCATTTACTTCATGCGACTCAGTCAGACCCTTTAAGGGAAAAGGAAAGATAAAACCCCTAAAAATGTTACTTTCTCCCAAATATACCAAATATATCCAAACATTTGAAGATTTGGGGAGCAGCTGGAATATTGATGATAAATTAGTCGCATCATTAGAGGAGTTTACATGTGCCATACATGGATCAAAGAAATGCGCTAGCGTGGATGAGCTTCGCCAAATTGCCACTAGACATAAACGTGGTGACAAAGATTTGTCTTTATCGATTGAAACTAAAGTTGATTTTTCTTTTATTCCACCATCAAGAGCTTGTCTTATCGAGCATATTAAAAGGAGTTGTTTACCAAAGGCAAATTTGGCGATTAGCTGACGAAGGTATTCACAATATTCCAAAGCCTTGGAATGATTATGGATGGCAAGAAAATGGAGAACCTCTTTGGCCTTCAGCAGATAAAATACTGCCTCAATCGCTTTCTGAAATTCTTCAGGAGATGATTCCAAATCAAATCATAATAGACGAAAGTGAGGATGATAACTATATTATAAATGAAGCAATAGAGGAAGAAGACTGTATCGGGAGACAGCGATAGTGAATCTGAAAGCGAATGAGGTGTTACTTACGTTTTATATTGGTTTTTATATTTTATTTTAAGGGCTGAATCATTTATGTGGAAAACTCCTATCCAAATATTGTACAGGAACAGCATTGTAGAAGATTTTATGCACTTTGTTTTTTGTGTAGAAAGTTCTTCTCCATTTTTTCTAGTTTTTGTGTTAAATGACAAAAACAATATTTGATTTTTTTTTATAAACATGGACGCAATTTTGAAAGTACAACCAATTTATTTTTGGAGACATATCTAGAATTGTTTTTTAGGCTTTACTCTTTATGAAAAACATTGTCCGCAAGGATAGGGGGGGGGGGGGCGTGAACGTATAGTTAGGGTGGGCTCCCGCAGTATACAGTATTGTCACACCAAATCAACATGAATTTTGCTCAAGTATGATAACAAACACAGCTTTTTATTTTATAGAAGACATCGAATATGAGGCAGCTGAGTCTGATATGGGAATCATTTGTGATATCAGCAGGGCATTAAAGTTTGTCAATCATGATAAACTACTGGCAAAATTATACTCTTATCGCATACGAGAATATCATTTGATTAGATTTACTCCTTTCTTAAAAATATAACTCAATATGTCATTGTAACCCACTCATCAAATCGGAAATAAAATTATTTCAGAGTATGTGGGAGTTCCACAGAGTTCAATATTGGGTCCCATGTTATTTTTCTTACAAATAAATGAACTTGGGAGTCTTGACCTCAGACGCGATATTTGTTATGTATGCTAACGACAAGTTTCCACTTCTGTCTGATAAATCGAATGATATATTAGAAGCTAGATGAAACTCTGTTTAGAAAAGTACTCGGCTTTGCATTGTCTTATCTCTCGTCTGATTTCGTTGTTTAGTTGTCTAGATCTGATCCCATGCTTATTTCTGTAAGGCCGCTCCTCGTAGAAAACTTGTAATTTCATCCGCATTTTCGTTTCCTGTCTTATGCCCAGCTTCTTTGTCTTTATCTATGATCACAGTTCTGAAATTACCAGATTTCATTATTTCGAATATTTTCGTCAAATTTCCCTTCTATACTTTAGGCTATTTCTATTCTTTTCAGTTTGTCGAGGTTAATTTTGTTTGTATTGTTGGGCAAAATAAGTTGCCGTTGCAAAGTTTCTTTCTTAAGAACATTCATGCGAACGTTTTCATTACAAATCAGTAACATAGACTGGGTACAAATTCTTCAGTCAACGACCGACCGGCTGTTATTAAATTTCTTGCAAATATTGCTTGAAATTTTTCTAATAGTTTTCAAGGTATTCCATATTCACACGTAGATTATGATTACTGTGCACATGCTACATAAAACGTGCGTTTTCTAAGGAATGCATAATTTATGTTTATGGTCATTATAGAACGTTGAACACATGAAGACAACAATTATAAATCTTTAACGACAGTCTGTTAATAATTTTGATGAGTAACTAATACATGTTTAATATTTTATTAACCGTTCAAAGCTTTAGCATTTCGATTGATCATTAAGGAGTTAGTGCATTGCACACGATAACTTATCGAATACGAAAACCTCTATGCTAAAAAGGTATACCCAATGTACATGGTAACGACAAATAGCACATTCACACAAAAATAAAAAGGAGCATGTACGAAAGACCAAATAATATCATGTGGTATACTGACGGATCAAAAACGTCAAGATGTACTGGAGCAGAAGCTACGGGAGAAGTCACAGCCATTTTTATGTGCGCAGATTTCTAATTGCGCAAACGAAATGGTACGAAGGTCATATGCTGACAGCCAAGCAGCTCTCAAATCTGTGGATGTAGTAGAGATATGTTCTAAAACGGTAACAGACTGCTTTAATTACCTAGCGAAACTGGTGGAACACAACAGTTTACAACTGGAGTGAACGCGAGGAGGGCAATGAAGGTAATGAAATAGCAGATAAGCTGGCCAGAGAAGGCGCAAAAACAGCCTTGATAGGACCCGCGCCAATCTGCGGGATGTCATACAATACCGCAAGGTAAAGGAACTATTGAGTCAGAAATACAACTTGTCTTGGACCGCGGCGCCATTGATGAAACAAAAACCAACGAATTGCTAAAGCTGAGTAGTGCACAGGGCGTTGCACCCTGACTAGACACTTAACCAGCATAGGTGTGAGTGACAATCCAGAATGCAGGGTGTGTGCTGAGGATGAGGAAGTTCCTCACCATATACTGTGTGAATTCCCATCCTTGGTGGCTTTAAGGCTTTCATACTGCGGGGAACCATTCGTGACCTAGGAAGAAATAGCCAGATCTCCCATCAGCCGTACACTAGCCTTTTGAAGAGAAACGGAACTATTGGGATAACGAGACTATGGCTATGGTACTATGGTTATAAGCTTAAGTTTAACCTCTAAGGAAAAAAACTAAACTACAATAGCCTCATGTATTTTGATGAGCTGAATCCGAATTTAATGTTAGACTTGCTCCATCATTCTAAATTCAAAGAATAGCTAGAAACTCGTGAAAATCGGTTATTTCGTGGCGTTATATAAAAACTGTGGCATGGTGGAGCAATTTTAACATCAAATTCGAATTCAGTGTATCAAAATACATGAGGTTACGATGGTTTGGTTCTTAGTACATGACACTTTTTGTGTGTGTGTGTGTGTGTGTGTGTGTGTGTGTGTGTGTGTGTGTGTGTGTGTGTGTGTGTGTGTGTGTGTGTGTGTGTGTGTGTGTGTGTGTGTGTGTGTGTGTGTGTGTGTGTGTGTGTGTGTGTGTGTGTGTGTGTGTGTGTGTGTGTGTGTGTGTGTGTGTGTGAGTGTGTGTGTGGTGAGTGTGTGTGTGTGTGTGTGTGTGTGTGTGTGTGTGTGTGTGTGTGTGTGTGTGTGTGTGTGTGTGTGTGTGTGTGTGTGTGTGTGTGTGTGTGTGTGTGTGTGTGTGTGTGTGTGTGTGTGTGTGTGTGTGTGTGCGCGCCTGTGCAGTTATCGGTTTGCATCCGAACCTGACAAAATCCAAAGCTATCGTTCATGTTTTGCGTAACTACAGTCGCATTTGTGAGGTTATATTCTTGATTGACAGATGGGATTTTTAAGTAAAATATTTTCATTTGTGTTGTTCTACTATTGAAACGAAATATCACTTCAAGAGGCGAAAAAACCCAAGACCAATATCCATCTTAGGTTTACTACAAATGAAGATTTCACCTTGCTGCGAGAAGTTATTTCCCAAAAAAGCTTTGAAGATGATTTCAGATGAAGTGTCTTCGTCTTCTTTTTTTATTGACAACGTCTTAGCATACGTTTTGTGATCCATAAATGATTATAGTTGGCCTATCTTTACTGTATGGTACTTCTGACAGCATCATGCCCTATATCGCGGTTGTCTGATTGGCACACGGACGTGAAAGCTTTTTCGCGTCAACAAGATGTCATTCGGGGTCATTTCATTTAAATTTAATCTGCCACATGGAAAACCTCTGCTTCTGAATGGTTCATTATTATAAATTAAAATATTATAAAGAAACTGCATCCTCTAATTCTGCGTGTCACCAAAAACATACACTTTATAATTTCTTAAATATCAGACTATACTGCGTTAGTTAAAAAAAAGTATGGCCGATAAAAATTGTATACAGCCTTTGTCATCGTTTTCGGAATTTTATTGTGTACAGTGTGGTGACTTCTAGATTTACTAACGCATTATGTCATCCAATTTATCATTATACTGATTTTAATGTACACTTCTGTGCAATGAAATCCCGCTATATTAAATCATTATTTATTTATTTGTCAATGCCAGTGTCATATTTTCGCAATGCCAAAATTAACTGAACATGAAAAAAATTTTATTCTCTCTAAAATTAAAGAGGGATGGTATATCAGAGCAGTTGCTGACCATTACAAATTGAATAAAAGCACTCTTATGAGTGTGAAGAAAAGGTGGGAGGAGGAAGGTAGCGTAACGAGAAAAGACTCTTCAGGTCGATCGAGAAGTTCAAATCTCGTTCAAGATGAAGCGCTCCTCGGCTATTTGAGGAAAAATCCGTTTCAAACAGCAGGATAAATGATACATTTTTCAGCACCGAGGTCAACAGCTAGCCGAAGGATAGGAAAATAGGAATTAAAAAACTGTGCAAGTGCCAAGAAAACCATATTAACAGAAGAACAGAAGCAAGCCCGCATTCCGTTTTCATTAAATTATTATGTCTATCGTCCGTTGGAGTTTTGGAATAATGTTGTGTTTACCGATGAAAAAGTTTTTCAGTCTTGCAATAATGGACATATTCGGGTGTACTGTTCACGAACGTTACGTGTCTCCGCGGAACAGATCCGGGCAATTTTCTGTTAAGTTTGGGCATGAATAAGCGTTCCTGGCCCTGGTCTAGCGTAGTGGCGTATTATGGGTAATAGACAGGTTTATAGGGATATTTTGGAAAACGTTATGCTTCCTTAGGTGGAACACTTATATCCAAACAACAACCTTCATTTATCAATAAGACAACTACCCTATTCATACTGCCAGGATAATTACACAATGATTTGGGAACAGTAATACTGAATTATTACCGTGGCCTTCGCACAGTAACGATATAAATCCAATTGAGAACGTCTGGGATTTGTTAGTAAAAAAAATTGTGAACGAAACTTCAGACCAAGAAATGAAGGAGAATTGTGGTCGGCCATTGAAAATTGCTGGGAGGTGCTAACAGAAAAAGAAAATTATTGCCGTAGACTAATTGCTTCTATGCCAACAAGGTTTTAAGAAGGTTTCCTTGAGAGGAAACGGAGCCATGATAAAATATTAGGTTACATTATTTATACAATAAATACAATCGCAGTTATGTGCAGTCGTATCTGTGAATTTTTCAACGTCAATTTTTAAACTTGTTATAAATCGAAATCATTCCCATCGAATGGTGTAAAAAAGTAAAAAAAAATACGAATGTTTTTCGTCTGGATTAACATTATTCAAATACATTACTTTTGACGTTTCACAATCAATGTCAGTTTTTTATAGCCTATATGATAATAAAAAAAATCTAAATTCCGAAAAGACTGATTCACACCACTTAATTTTAGTGAAAACTGGATTACTTTGTTTTTCAAGTGGGATTTTATTGCACAGAAGTGTAATTCTCCTTTATCGATTATAAACAAGTATAACCAATTTTTTAATCAAGCAATATACAGAAAATATCAAATTTTCCCTTTATCGCTTGTCTGCCGTATATTTTGATTTTTTGCAGTCTCTTGAGTTTACTTAACGTACATACAAAAATTTTCGGAGAATCTGTGCACCTAACATGTAACCACGACCGATAGCGAGGTGCTGTCAGACGTACCATACAGCAAAGAGATGCCAACTAGAATAATGCATAAATCACAAAACGTCTGTTAAAGCGTTGTGAATAAAGAGAAAGAACAGGAAAATTTTATTTTTTTAAATTAAATTATTATATTAAACATTATATCCGAGTTCTGTAATATTCAAATAGTTTTACTATGTTGAAATTTTAATCTATAATGTTCGTGAAGTAATTTAAATAATTATATACATTATTCCAAATTATTACACTAGATAGGCCTTGTATTGTCTCATATTTAACCTTCTGAAATATGTACCATTGTGACAAAACTCCTCCTCATTCTTTAGTAAAGCAACAACTCTAAATATACGCCTTTATCTTGCAGTTCGTAGTCTAGTATATGAGAAATATAATTTTGTATTTCGTAAAGAAATCTTTGTCAATTTCGATCAGTACAAATTCGATTATATGACTTCAACTACTATAATATCATTATTAGCTCAAGACTAATAAGTTCAAATTTTGCCGAGAAAGGAAAAAATTTTATACAAGCTGTAATTTTTGTTATGAGAAGATTAAGGCTTACTAAATAATATACTAAAAGTCCCACGGTCTCCCTTTACGGGAACTTAAAAAAAAGTGGCCGCCATTTTGAAATTTTCAATTTTTCCTCAATAACTTATAAAGAAGAGCTTTTATTAAAAAATGTAAAAAATACTTTTTTTTAGATAACAAAGAAACACTCATTTTTCATTTGAACTTTTTTTTTGTATCTCCAGAATTATAAAAGTTATGAATTTTTTATTAGCAGGATGGCATTAGGAAGAATAACCCTAGGAACTTAACAGGTGAAATTTCGCTTATATTTGAAGAACAATTTTATTTACAAATAAAAGTTGTAATATATACTAACTAATATGACTAATACGACTGCTTGGATGAGTGGCAAGCGCTCTTGACTCTCAGCCAGGAGTTCCGAGTTCGATTCCCGGTCGTGGCACTGGGATTTTTTTCTGAGGAAGAAATTAATCCTAGTATACTCGGATATTGAATGTGTGTCCCTTGTCTCTAAATGTGTAGCCCTCTTCCGCACAAGGCTCTTTCAGAGCTTTCAGGGATAAAGGGGGTCGTATTACCTGTGGTGTTTATAATATAAGCAATATACAAAGTTCCTAGTATTCCAGCACGGGAACACTAAGGAAACTGGCCTTCATTTTGTTTTGCTTTTTTTTCATTTTTTGCTAAGAACTTCAATATAGGTAATGATTTTAGTAGTCTGAAACTAAAATTGTAAGTAATAACTATTCGCTCTTATATGATACGCGGAAATAGCACACGGACCCTTAAATACAACATAAAAGCGAACTTTTAAACTATTGCCATCGCGGACGTGGTTTTAAAGATTCCTCTTTGGCTAGATGGGTTGGAAGTATGTCTGCTTGTAGTGCAGTATCCGGTATGTTAGAAGAATTTGTTGGACTTAAGTCGGTATTTTTTACAATTAATTATTTTTTATTTATTTGCTTTTATCATGTTTAGAGAATATAATTTAGGTATTATGCAAATCACAACTTACACACTTTTTTATTTACTATGAAAATACCTACTTTCTGTATATTGTTGCCCTAATCTGGGCACGCTAATATACTAGTTAGGTAAATACTTTAAAACACTCATTATTGGAGAACCAATCAAAACAACTACTCTTCTAGCTAATACTGACGAAGTATTGAATTACATGACAGGATTCTTAGCATTTTAAAGAAAAAAAAGATATATTGAAAATATTTAAATAAAAAATAATTAATTGTAAAAAATAAATCAAGAATAGGCTTGTAAATAATGAATGAATGTTTCTATACTCTACTGATGAGAACTAACGAGTTCGAAAAAACTTGTACAACTTTTCTAGAGTTGAAATAGAATGTACGGTTCAATAATTGTTGTGAATGACTGAATTTCAATAAATAATTTAAGTAGTTTCAATATATTTTTTTGCCTTAAAATGCCAGGAATCCTATCATGTAATTCAATACTTCGTCAGTATTAGCTAGAAGAGTAGTTGTTTCGATTGGTTTTCCAATAATGAGTGTTTTAAAGTGTTTTCCTAAGTAGTATATTAGCGTGACCCGATTAAGGTACCAATATACAGAAAGTAGATAATTTCATATTAAATAAAATGTGTGAATGACTAAATGTAAATAAATGATTTAAATATTTTCAATATATCTTTTTTTTCTTTAAAATGCTAAGAATCCTATCATGTAATTCAATACTTCATCAGTATTAGCTAGAAGAGTAGTTGTTTTGATTGGTTCTCCAATAATGAGTGTTTTAAAGTATTTACCTAACTAGTATATTAGCGTGCCCAGATTAGGGCAACAATATACAGAAAGTAGGTATTTTCATAGTAAATAAAAAAGTGTGTAAGTTGTGATTTGCATAATACCTAAATTATATTCTCTAAGTCGGTATCATCTGAACAACATGTGGAATTAAGACCTTCAAGACGAGAACGGGACAAAAATGATTTGAGTAAAATGTTAGATTGGTTAAATCCAAGTTTACAGATTTTGTGTCAATTTCTACAGGAATTGTAGCCAAACCAGAAGTTAATTGCGATATGGCTCAAGAAAGAGGAAAGGAAATAATGGACGAAATGGTTAATGAACTTTTTACTGATATCGAATGTAAAAGATCTAAAGTAGTAAAATCATTGGCTTCGACATCCGATATAATTAAAATAGGAACCAGGGAAATAGTTATTAATTAAATGTTCAGCTATTTAACAGAATTATTTGTTCTAATAAAACACCACAGGAAATTCAGCAATGTTTTCATCACGAACTTGCACCATACCCATTATCTTTATTAAAGGATGGACTACTAAGAAAAGGAGCAAAATCACAGTTATATAAGGAATTTGATTCACTTGTAACCCCAGAGCCCTATGTACAAAAAAATACTGTATTTGTTATCGATGGAGGTATATTTTTACATAAAGTAGTCTGGCAAAAACCAGCAACTTATCATGAGATATGTCTTCAGTATGTTAATTTTGCTCGGCACACATTTACTGAGAAATGCGTAATTGTCTTTGATGGTTATGACTCAAATGTTTTGCCAACAAAAGAATCCCTGCAACAGTGTAGATCGAAAAAAAGCGTAGAAGTTTCGGTAAGATCTGAATCTATTGTTGCACTTTCCCAAGGAGATTTCCTTAAAAATAACAGAAACAAGCAACATTTAATTAACCTTCTCAAGATATATTTATTAGATGCGGGGTTTATAGTCAAACAGGCTTCAAGGGATGCAGATGTGTTAATAGCTTTAACAGCAGTTGAAACAAGTGAATTTTATGATACCGTAACAGTTGTTTCCGAAGATACTGATATCATGGTTTTACTAATACATCACGCAAAAACATCAAATATTTACTTAATGAGACCAGGAAAAGCGGCAAAAGGAGACAAGGTCACTCAAATAAGTCAGTTACAAGAACGGCTAGGGCATAATAAAAAGTAGCATTTTATTTATACGTGCCGTGTCGGGGTATGACACAACGTCATTTCTATTTAAAAAATCGAAAAGCAGTTGTTTTTTGTTTTTCAAAAAAATTCTTTGTTATGCCAGTCAGTCTGTTTGTTCCAAAGCGAAAATGCAGCAAAAGAGGAATTACAAAAAATTGGATTGGAATGTATTTTAAAGTGGTATGGAGCAAATAGAAGTAAATGTATAAATGAATACCGTTATGTAATGTATAACAAAATTTCAAGCAGACGGGGGCTTACTTCAAATTTTAATTTGGCTGTACTACCACCTACCGAAAAAGCTGCTGAAGAGCATATTCTTAGAGTTTACGTACAGGTATTGTATTAACTTATATTTGCAAAAAAGAAAACTAACTAGTATTTCTCAATTTAAGGTTCAAGAATGGTTGGGGAGAAAAGTCAATTCGGTGGACTGGGGATGGAAAAAAGAGAGAGAGCAATTAGTTCCGATTAAAACCAGAGATGATGTGGCACCTCAAGACATTTTAAAAGTTATATTTTGTAACTGTAAAGCATCTTGCGAAAAAAAGTGTTCATGCAAGAGACTGGGATTAACATGCTCTGCCAAGTGTGGACAATGCTACGGACTAAGCTGTAATAACAGTTTCAAGATAGAGATGGAAGAGATAGACGATGATGAAGATTTTATGGAATAAAATTCTAGTAGTCGTTTGTTCGGAACCAATAATCTGAAATAAAAATATTGTAATATTATATGTCATTTCATACCCAAATAAGTACTCGAATTGCTTAAGGTTAACATTTTAATTTTTAAAATACGCTATAACTTTTACACTTTTAAAGATATAAAAAAAAAGTTTATATAAAAAATGTGTATTTTATTATATTATCTAAACAAAAGCACTCTTATGTTTTTTTAATAAAAGCTCTTCTTTATAAGTTATTGAGGAAAAATTGAAAATTTCAAAATGGCGGCCACTTTTTTTTAAGTTCCCGTAAACGGAGACCGTGGGACTTTCAGTATATTATTTAGTAAGCCTTAACCTTCTCATAAAAAAAATTACAGCTTGTATAAAATTATTTCTATCTTCAAGCCTAAAAGTCCTGAGCTATATAGGTTATTTTACATGCTTGATGGATTTTTTCCTACAGAGACAAATGGTAAAAGCAGCTTCGAAAAACTCGATCATTAAATATAAGAGTTATTAAACATTTTAATTCATAAATGTATCCAAACAGAGTTGCAACCCTTCATAAGATGGTACAAAAACAAAACTGCATGGTATGTTGACGAGATGATTAGAATTTAAAATATAGCATTTACATCGAAAAAACTAATTTATTTTCAACAAATTGCGAAGAACATACCATAGAATATTCAACAATTATATAAAAACTTCAGCAAACCGTCGAAGAGAATAATATTTATATCTAGTGTATTTTTACTACGGAAATATTTGTGCTTGAGCTGGTACTAATCCTGAAAAAAGTTTGTAGAGAGTGGACTGTTGTCAGCGAGTATACTCCTATTTCGAAAAAGTGAAAAATACCATCCGGCAACCGGTTTTGGGCCATTAGCCATCATCTGCACGGAAAGGCACATGCACACCATCCATGACACCTCAATTAATTTAAGTCATCTTGGAATAGATGTAGGTCAGCGACATATAAGTTCAAATCTAAGATTCCGGGTCTGGAGGTTTGATATAATCAAAACTATTTATTTCAATGTTTCAAGAAACTTAATTTTAATTCGGTAAAGGAAAAACCCAAGAATTGGACCAAATATTTTTTAACAGCAATTTCGTATTATTTAAGCAATCAATACATAATTAAATTTTGTAAATTAAAAAGGGAAAAAATCACTTCCAGCTATTTTATTATTTGTCTTCATTTTCTATATTGTTATTCGTATATACATAAGAAATTTAAAATAATTTTATGCTACTAAGTTGCTGAATTATAATTTTATTATGTTTCGCATGGTTGAAACTGTGGCATATAAGGCAAGAAGAGGAAGACCAGTTTTTTGCCCATTATTTTTATATATCTAATTAAATATAAATATTTTGGCAAATATTACAAAGTAATGACAGTATCGATTCTTAATAGTATGAGGAAATTGCCCTGAAATTATGGATAATTTGAAATATGCTTGTGGTATAGCTACTGAAAATACTACTCATTTTATATTTTTTCAATCAAAATGAACGAACAGTTAGTTTGGCCGAGATATAAAATAAAGAAACTACTAATTGTTTTTTTTTTGCTGGAATATTAAACAACTAGCGATTGTGACCTGGCCTCACTATAAGCCAGTAGATACACTGTCTACCTTTCTTCGTATTACCAGCGATAATATACATAGTCAAGGAACTCCTAAAATTACTATAACTGATAGAAAACTACATATTTGAAAATCAGTAAACACATCCTAAAAAGATATGTACTTAGAAACCCGAGAAGAGTGGAATAAAAATAGAAACCACTTAGAAAGCAGTTTTTCGAAGAATTTTATGGAAAAAAGATTCAAACAAATGTGGTTGAGCTTGAAATTTTGCATAGAAAAGTATTAAAGCATTTTTTACCTATCTCTAATAAGAACGCTTTTAAATTTAAGGGTAAGGGGTAATTGTAAGATGAATTGTTATATTTCCAAAAATTCAAGTAAAATAGAAAATTAATTTTTTTTATTTTTTAAAAATCGCATTTACGTAAGTAGAATCATATTTCCCCATAGAAAATTCGCGATATTCCATAAGGACCTGCTTTTGGTCACAAGACTACACAAAATGAAGTTTGTTGTAAAAATTCAGCAGCATTGACAGCAACAATACAATTTTAAAAATAAAAAATAGAATTTTAAGATGCAGAATGATGATAAAAATACTAAACACTGAATTTGCAGTTGTACACAACAAAGTCGTATATATGTCGCCTGGAGTAAACTAGGGTACTTATCAAGTGGCGTCGATGTACCACCGAGTTCGCATCCGTCTATTCCAACATGGGTCCCTCCTGAGTCTTCGATCTGTTTGTGTACCACTTCAGACCTCCAGGACAGAAAATGCACTTTATCGCGTTGTATATGTAATAATGAACTTAAAGATGGGCATGGAAAGGTACCGGTCATCCTCTGACTGAGTGACGACGGACAGACCACTTTGTTTTTGTTTGGGGGTGTTTTTTGGGGTTGGGGGTGGGGGTGAAAAAGAGCCAGTCTGACAATTTTGACTTCGAATCCGAATTCAGCAGGTCAAAATACATAAGGATACACTGGTATAATCCGCCGGACAGACCACTCTGTTTTTGTTTTGGGGGTGTTTTTTGGGGTTGGTGGTGAATAACGAGCCAATCTGACAATTCTTACTTCGAATTCGGTTTCAGCAGATCCAAATACATAAGAATATATTGATTTGGTCCGCCGAACAGACCATTTTTCTGGGGGGGGTGTATTTTGATGTTGGGGGTGAAAAATGAGCCAATCTGACAATTCTGACTTCGGATTCGGTTTTAGCGGGTCCAAATACATACGGATATATTGGTCGGGTCCGCCGGACAGACCATTTTTTTTTTTGTGGGGCTGTGATTAATGACCCACTCTGTGTATATAAGAGGAAGAGGGATAAAAAAAAATTGAACCAAAAAATGGAACGGAAAGATCCGGATTATTAATCTTTGAATTATTCTCAGCTAATATTCATTGATAAAATGCGGTCCTCACATTTTGCATGCTCACTTCGTTCTAGCGCCCGCTCTATTATATTTTCTATTCTTTCCAAATATATTCCTCCTAATTTAGTACTTTAATAATAATAATAATAATAAACTTTAATTATATAGACTTTACAATACTACCTAAAAAGCAAACAATGGAAACTAACAAGGTAGGTAGATATAAACTTTCCAAACAGAGTAAAGAAAAATCGAATAAAAAAATATTTTCCGTTAATCAACTGGTATTAATAAGATCAATGTCTAAGTACTCATCAAATGAATAAAACGAGTATTTGAGTAACAGCGATTTTACTTCTCTTTTGAAAAGATGACTGACATTTATTTTCTTAATGGATACCTGCACATGCTTCATTATTTCTGAGGTGGTCGAGGTCTGTTATTTCGACCTCGTGAACAAGTTCCTTCATTTGTCCCTACATGTGAAAGTCTGGAGGTGTCAGGTCTGGGGATTTTGCTGGTCACAACATTTAAAAAAGCCGTTAATCTCAAAATCTGTGATATAATTTTATATATGGTATAATGGTGTATATGGTCATATATTTTCTAAATAAGCTCTTTTATCACCGCCTTAAGATTTTCTACCGAAGCATCAAACAACCTGTATATTGGAAATGGCCTGTAGTAATTCTTCTTCCTCTTTGATTGGCGTGGATTGATATTATGTACTAGAAGCTGTATAATATGCATAGCTTGGTACGAGTGTTAACAATTTCCTGCTCATTACATACGTTAATTACTTAGCTTCAGTCAAATATAATTAAAATTATCAAACTGTACGTTGCTTTCGACAATGCAATTTATTTTTTTCTGGTGTATAATTAATATTAGTATGCATGAGTTAGTACTGCTTAATTTTCATTTGCATAATAATTACCAATTTTAATTTTACAGAAGTTACTTGTTGTCATGAGTAGACCACCAATGCAAATTGAACAAATTATCAAGATCAAACTCGTTACAGTAAATGGTAAAGTGTATATTATGTCCAATAGCGTTTGATAAGTTTCTTCTTTGTTCGGATACTAATTATTGCTTTCATAAAAAAAAATGTAACGAAGTTATAACAAAGTGAATAATTTAAATTAGAATGCATTTAATTCATGTATGCACAACGAGGTGGAAAATTTTATTGCTAAAAGATAAATAGATGGAAGAAAATAGTTAGAATAAATGTAAAAGTAATATATTACTCGCAAGTACTAAGGTGGATGTACAATTTGTACTTTTATAGAATCAACAATGTTTAATTCATATTATATATATCACTCATACACCTGGTGTTAACATAATTTATAGCGGCGCTGGCGCATTGTGAATACATATGTGGTGTTAATAGAAGACAATTTTACCACTTTGTTCAGTTTATTTTCAAGATTTAATAGGTTTATCTCCTTTAAATATTTGGTTACCCACTCTTGTTTCCTCTGTTTGGTTTTTTATCAAAAATTTTAATTTAGATAATCGAGCATTCTACCAAGGTAAGGAAAACATGGATTATCATATCACCTACTCAGTGCCGTAGTGCGTACGGTGTTATACTTGCAACCACATAGACTTTCGGCGGGAGTACCTCGAAGGTCCGTCCTCTCTCCCATTCTCTTCAATCCCTACATATCTGATATTCCCACTCATCTGTAATGTAGAAGAACACACTACCAAGCGTCTAGGTGACGTGACACCAATTTGTATTTAGAAGGGCGCCAGTCGCGTTCTGCCCCGTTCTTCCACTCCCAAGCGGGTTCGAGATAAGATATACTTCGATAGGCGAGTAATGGGTCAAGGCTGCACTACTTCAGATCATTAACGACGCTCCCTCAGGACGTGATTTCAATTATTCACTGACAATAAGGGCTTTTACGTCTTTGGATTATTGCAATGTTTGCATAAAAAATCCCTATCGAAGATTTCTCTCCGACGGGATAGGAATTTGACGTGATTTTGATCTGTTTATATAGTAATAAGTGGTCTGACGTCTTTTGGTTTCTGCTATTTTTGCATAAGAAAAATCACTATCAAAGATTTCTCTCCGACGGGATTGGAATTTGACGTGATCTGTACGTATTTACCTACTAATAAAGGTCTCTGCACTTAAAGATTTCTGGAGAAATCCGTATCAAGCTCCCGTAAGGCGACCAGAACACTGAGTATCAGACTTAGGGAATCATGATATCCCGATTAACTCAGTTGTTTAGGTCTTCCAAACCAAAACTCCAGGGATTAAGACTAGCAACAAGTCCTTACATCAATAAAATGCAATTACTTCAAAGAATATCATTTATTTAATAAGCACAAAATAATACATAACAGCGATTCCCTGAAAAATGATATTATGTGAAAGAACCACGACTCCCCAACTAAGGCAAATTAATTTTTAACCATACAAGTGAGAGCGTGCGCTAACAATCGATTTGGCAGAAAAGATTGATTTAACCTCCTCAAGATTTAATACAAGCCTTTTAAAAATTTTGTATTTTGGTAATTATGGCTGACTGAAAATAATATAAAAATATTTTACTTAAGAAATGTTGGTTCGCTTATGAATAGCTTAAAGGTCCCAGATCGTGATTTTATCATTCACGGAACGGAGTTCGACTAATACATGAGTTTAATAACTTTCGGCCAGTCTTACGACGTACTTGTCCTCATGCAGGTTCAATATAGGAAAAATGACAGCGAGTTGCCTCTGAACGACTTTTGGGCAAAAAGGACTTTTGAGTCCTTTGTGCACAAGGCGGTTTTTCTCTTTAACTTTATTATTTGGAAAGCCCTGCAGTTGGCTTTCCTACCATCGCTTTGTATTGACCATCCAACGCACTCGACCAAATTACGAGTCGCTGGGTGAATCCAAACTTGTTTTATGCGAAAAACCGTCCTTGTCCATTTTCATTGTTTTTTTTTTTTGTCAATTTTTGCTTATAGGCGCTACGCAGGTTTTGCCAAATTCGTCGGTTTTGCCTTTTTGATACATTGCCTTGTTAAAATTTTATAGTTAGTCTTTAGAGCAGGGTATATAATGACTGTACCTCCATGGTCAATGTCTTCGATGGAGGAATTAAAGGAGGAGTTAAAGTTGAAAATATTTCGAAGTACTTTTTTGGCGTACTTTTAAAAAAATAATTTTCAAAGTACAACTTTGGCGTACCTTTTAAAAAGTATATGGTTCATTTTTTCCATAACTATATCATATACTTTCACTCTCATATCATGGACCAAAATATATTTTCCTAAGTAAAAATTCGGTGTTTCTTCGAATTTTTACCCGG
This sequence comes from Rutpela maculata, assembly GCA_936432065.2. Classification (NCBI taxonomy): domain Eukaryota; kingdom Metazoa; phylum Arthropoda; class Insecta; order Coleoptera; family Cerambycidae; genus Rutpela; species Rutpela maculata. The sequence goes on along the minus strand of OW386289.2, from coordinate 53,354,866 downwards.
TTGTGCCTAATGTTTTATCGAACTCATAACGGTCACTTAGGACTAGTTTGTGGCTCTGAGGTCTCTCAGACTCTTGAAAATTCCCTTAAATGATTTTTTTTATTTTGGCTTCGACTTCGACAATTTTGGAAGGTTCTACAACAATACCACCATCTATGCTCAATGCTTCTACCGACTGACTCAGTACTTCAAAAAATGGAAGGTTAGGATTAATCATTCAAAATCCGAAATCATAACCTTCTATAGAAAATTTACAGATATAAAGACTATAACTAAACTAAACCTCGACAACAACGAAATTGCTGAACGTTAAACGATTAACTTACTGGGACTAACAATGGATGTTCGGCTCACATTTGCATTCCATATAACCAAGGTTATAAACAAAACCTATTCAGCGTTAAGCAAACTATATCCGCTGGTCAGCAGAAGCAGCAAACTCTCCATAGACAGCAAGTTATGTCTCTACAAATTCATCTTCCGACCATATGCTTATGTGTCCTGGAACTTCTCGGACACACAGTGCAATAGTTTGCAAGTTACCCAAAACAAGATGCTGCGTTTGCTGACCAATTCACCACGATACATTACCATCGCGGACCTGCATAGGCTCAGGGGGTGCAAATGTTAAGAGACTATATCGACGAAACCTCACAAAATACATCTACGAACGATTACCTATCTACAAATTACCCAGACAAGACACGTAACTTTCCCTCCCGAAACCCACATCCTCACAACAACATACCTCCCCTCTAAAACACCACACCCTACCAATATCCCCTCTACCCCCTTGACCCCCCTGGAAATTTATGACATACAAATTGGCACTGTTGTGCAGAACGTGTTTTTAACCCATGACACCTTAAGCAGGGTTTTTACAATTTATTTTCCCTGCATATTCTATTATATGACAAAAAATAACACAAAAAAGAACGAATTTATTTGAAGCGATAGCATTTAACAAACAAACCTGATTGAGCTTTATTAGAAGACCAGTATTAAAAATCTAACAAAGACATAGCCTGGAAATCGCTAGCCGTAACATCTGGCCGCTAGGTCCCTTTGCGTGGTTTGTAAAAAATGAAATATATGGCCTTAAAAATGACATGTATAACTACAGTTAAATAAAATAAAGAATATGTAATTCGGTAATTTGGTTAGGCTTGCGACAGGTTTCGAATCCTGGCTATGGTATGGATGTTTAGTGGCATTTTTCACGTATTGCCGAGATGGTAGCAGTGGACTAGACCGTGGTTGTGTAAGTTAAATGGTGGAAACAGGCAGTTTATTGCTTGCTAAAGCGCTCGGGATTTAATCTTTTATAATAAACCTTCTAATTTACATGAGTGTATTACTTGGGAAACATAGCTCGAGCTGATAAAATTTAAAAGCACGAGCGGTATGAAGGAATATTTCACGAGTAAATTAATTAAGCACATTACTTAGTAAAGACAGAAAGAGCACTAATAGATTTGACCAATGCACTGCCAATAGCTTTATAATTATATCCATGGTCACGCTGAACAAAATTGGTATCGTAAAGAAACATGGCTGGAATAATTTGAATATTGTCATAGCCATAAATTAGAACAAAGGCTTATTTGTAAATTTAATTATAAAAATGAAGTTTCATTACTTCAGTGTTGATGTCACAGATATTTACCTATATGTTGAAAACGCTAAATGTACAGCAATTAAGGATGATTCCTCATAAACGCGAATTTTACATTTGACTGTGGCATCGAACGATCGGAAGAAAAGCAATTAAAAATATTTGCTTCTTGCCTACAAGCATCCCACACTACGAATGATTCTCACAAATAAACTTTAAGGTAGTAAAAAGAAGTGTGAAGTGCTCCTGCAAAGCTGCAAATGCAAACATGCCATGAGAATTTTATTGTATTTTAATAGGTATAATACCCATATTTTTCTTCAGTCAACGATTTATTTTCTATTAATTAAAAGAGAACAGACACAATTTTCTTTGAAACTCTGACATGTGGGTATAGGTTTACATTTCCAACACTTAATCATTTTGCATTTTTTTGGAGAGATATATTTTATATTTTTTCATTTTCAAACTGTTAGTTGTGGCATTCTTTTAATTTTGAACAAAGATTGAAAAACAACAAAATTAAATAAAAATTGTTGCATTTCAAGCATTAAGACTTTTTCTGAACGTAATTTTCCAAAAAAGGATTTTTGTCCCCTCAAAATATCAAAATAAAATAAATATCTTCCATCAGTATATATTGTTATTAGACATATTAATGAACCCATCCAATAGATTGGAAGAGGGGAATTATGGATTTTTAGCCATTTTAAATTTGAGCACTCAATTTGTAAATTTTAGCGAACATTAAAATGGCTGCATAGAATTGTGTGCCATGTTGTTTTAAAAAAAGGGCATCCAAATATAAATTTTCGGACAAGTTTGGCCAAGGAGCTCGCTATTTTTTTGGCATTTTGTTGAACTTCGTACACAGAACACATTGATATTAACAAAAATGCAACAACTCCTCAACGTATGAGTACTCATAGGTTAAGGAGTTGTTGTATTTGTTAATATCAACGTGTTCTGTTTTATTTTTCAAATCTAATGTGACAAAGAAAAACTCACCTAAATAGTCCTGAGGATGTCAATAAATTTTGACGAAACGTCGACTATTTAAAAAGGGTTTTCTATACCCGTCAACCATTACCAGCATTAAAGCACAGATCATCAACCGCTAATAAAAAATAAAAAATTGTCTTATCTACAATGGATTCTGATTCAATTCACAGAAAAATGTGATAAAAATGATCTAAACAAAATATCAAATTATGAAAAATATGTATTATAAAAATTAACACCAAGTATAACAAAACATCTCAGAAAAATAGGAAAAATTTTGTACCTGTTTATCTATTTATCTCTTATGATTTTGGACACCAGATCTTTGAGTTTTGGAAAAACGTGGAAAATAATATTTTGACCGGTAGATTTCTTTGTAAAATACGTGTTATTGCAGTCATACACTGCACACCTTGTTCCCGGCAATTTTCTTCACTTCTATTTGAATAATAAAAATGTATAAATCTAATACATGCATTATTAAGCTTCTTTTACCTTCTATAATATATACAAAATCACCATAGAACACTAGTAACAATAATAATTGTCTTTTAAATCCTATAAAGGTCCAATATAGTGCAGGCAATAGTATGTTTCTGCACACAATTTTATTAATCAAGAATGTTTTTATAACTCAAAGAAACGTACAAAACACACACGAAGATGTATATATGAGATTTACAAAGAAAAACCAATAAATAAGTAGCCAAAACTTAATAATCACACCACTAAACACAGGGAGACAATGTCGCTAGAAACGTAAACAGCAGATTTAGGTCTCGCCATGACGTCACAGCTTTGCTGGCAAGTGGCGAACGTTGCACCATAGGGAACTGGCTATCCTCCATCTGTTTACGGTTCTTGGAGATAGATTAGATAGATAGAATAGATTACAGACAATGTATTATGTGTCAAAAAGACGGTGCAGGGTCAGTACAAAATGTGATGAGGTAGGCGTTTTATTCTTTTAAAGCATCTGTTCCTTTTATCGTTCACTGTATATCATAAATTGTTCATAATGAACGCTTACGCGAAAGTATATATTTGTTTATTTTTACAGTGTTTTGACGTTTCATAAAAATAAATAAAATACCATATTGCGAGCGCTCTCAAGATTGTTGAGATTTTAAAATCGATTAAAGCAATTAAAGCTTGTATTACAACAGTAACAGAAAGATATTCGTATTATAAAATAAATCAATTCCCACAAACAATGCGCTATAATTTGTTCTGATACTCCTGATATTGTTTATAATTTATGTCCCACGTGGTATGACAACACAAGCTATTTAGTAATACCTAATAATAATCAGAAATATATTACATGAGTCTGGCTATTGTATTAGAAGTCACGAGTAGTGCCTTTTTCAATTTAAAACAAATGCATTACGCTAAAAATCGTTACTTCTCAATTCATTCATTATTTATAACGTATCAATTACGCAAAGGTTTCAGATTTATTGATAGTTTTTGTGAAGAATGTGCAATAGCAATTGACTCATATTTGACAATGATTGATTACAAGGACTCTTAATTTCTACCATGCAGACAATCAGGGGCAATATCAAGGCACTTGCTTTGAAATTTCACAAACATGTGCGTTGATATTTATTATTACAACATCGTGTCTTAATTAGAGAATACGTAGAAAACGCATATTTATGTTTGTTGAATTATCAATCATATTAAAATGTTGCGCCTTTATACGTGTTAAAGTGATATCAAAATTCATAAGTCAGTAAATCTTGTAGGCACATATGATGAATTAACTATGTTATTAAAGTTTCTCTCCATATACAAATATATTATATGTAATTTATTTGTCCTTTCAATCATACACATTTCGTAGCTAGGTTGTATTTTTTTATAAAGCTATTCAAATGAGAAATAACATCCTTTAAAGTATAAAATGGTAATAGGTAGGATGGACATAAAAGCAAGACTAGAGTTAGTGTCTTAGAAACAGACAATGAACAATATGGGGAAAGCATAAACATAGGTCTCAATTGCGTCATCGTGTGCCAATGATCCACTTCTTTTTTCTGAAGGACACTAGTCTCAGCTCCCATGGCACAAAAATTGAACACATCGAAAATGTTTGGAAAACATGTAAAACACGTGTTACGCTCGCAATATTAGTAAAAATGTATTATTTAATTGGTATTTTTAATGAATTCTTGAAATTAGCTAAAAAAATGAATTTACTTTTCAATACACCTGCTTAAAATTTACACAATTTATGGTAAATAATGTATAATTTTGAAAAAAATGTGTCTGTCTGACAATTTTTGTTAATTGACTTCTGACCGACTATTTGTTATAAATTATTTTTTTCATGAAAGTACACTTCCTAACACCTCCTTGGTATTTGTTTAAAAATGAAGTCTTAGATCTCCCTTATTTGTTAAAACTTGTGTTGCTGGAAATTTTTGTAAATTAACATCTGACAGACCTTTTTTTATAAATTATTATTTTTAGTAAAAGTACATTTCATAACACCTCGTTCGATTTTTTTAAATGAAGTTTGAAATCTCTTTTATATATCAAAATTGATCTGTCATCGAAAAATATTATTTACTTTGTCAGATTTAATTTTGAATGCGCAATAGGGAGAAAGAATAATGTAGTGAGGCGTTTTGCAGCCTCACTATATTATTCTTTCTCCAGAAGGGTGTGGTTGGGTTATTAACAAAAATCAACCGTTATGTTATACGGGAATACGGGAGAAGCATTTTCGAAACGAGTTGAGGATGTTCTTGTGCAAGAAGAAACATAACAAATTTTATTAATTATTATTAGTGCAATATTTTCGTTGATAATATTTAATGATTTTTTTTCCCCAATACAATACTATCATACGACAGAGGTCATACCTCGGCGCTTTAAAAAACTGAGTAGGACATACACCTTTTTCGATGACAGACTTATTTTATTGCCTACAGAAGTTTCAAAAAAAGCAGATGGCAACGGTCATACCTCATTTTTTTAAATAAAAATCGTAACCGCGACGATTGAAAATTAAGTCTGTAATCACAAAATAGTATATTATTCAACGAGCGGTAATGTAGGTAATAACTCACGCAGATAAGCACAGCACGAGCCGTAGGCGAGTGCTGTAATTCATCAAGTGAGTTATTACCATTACCGCAAGTTGAATATTATACTTTACCTACGATTATAACAGTAAATATTAAATTGAGAAAATTTTGTTTAAATGACTGAGTTTGTTTATTAATAAAATTAACTGTAAAATTTAATTTTTGTTCATCCTTTTATATTTGTTGTCTTCAAAGATTTAGCCACCTTCATGCGGAGATAGAATATGATTTTTAATCGAAATAGTGCACAAACTGCTTGTAGACAAAAAATTAACTTTGTAGATTAATATTACGCGGCGGAAAATGCAAAACTTCTCCGCGAACTGCAATAGCCCGGAGTGCATATTCGGTCAAAAGTCTTGTTTTTTATGTTAGAGAAAAAATTTAAAAAGCATCGGAAAGCTCATTCAATTCTCTTTACATAAGCTATCTACAAATTTTTCGAAAAAAACGATAGTTATTGAGATATTCGAGGAAATGTAAGAAATTACACGTTTTCCTATAGAGCGTATGCAAATCTTAAAAAAAAATAATTTTTCTCAGAAACCTTTGTTTCGAAGTGCCAAGATTAACGGAGCGTCAAAGTAGTACATGATATTAAGTGAACATCGTATATGAGATCGATTTCAGTTAATTACCGATTAATTACGGTGACAAAATGGAGAAAATTTACCGAAAAAAAAGTCCCAAATCCGCCCCCTCTAATTCCTTCATTTTTGTCTGAATTCAAAAAATGAAAAAAACAGAGTTTTAGCAAATTTAATTCTAAGTTAACTAGAGTAATTTCTTGGCGTAGGAGCCAAGATTAAAAAGTTGCTAACTGTAGAAGCTCAAAATTTGCGATTTTTTGCCGTACATGGCCAATATTTCAGTAGTTATCTCCGAAACGAAAAAAAAAATAAAAATTCTTATGGAAGCAAAAGATTCGTAGTGGAAAATACTCGTTTGACCTTATTTTTTATTTCGAGCTAACTCCCACCGTTTCGGAGATATCTGCGAAAAATAGCAAAAAAACAGCTTACATTTCGGAGCCGAAAATTCGGCTCGGCAGGAACGAATCAAAAGTAGCATTTTGTGACATTTCAGAAAATTTGTATAGATATTAACGCGAATAATCTGTCACTACCTCCCTGGCTCCACCTTCGTGTGTCGGGTATTACGTCGATTGGATAGGCTAGGCATGAAGATAAAGGTGATTGGCTCTGTACCTAGCGTTTGTTATAATAACTCACGCATTATAACTCACGCTGTTTGTTGATGGATACTATTAATTGATCAAAAGCAGTTCATTAATTAGTATATAACCTAATAAGAGTAGATAAACATTTTTTTTTATAAAAAACCTTTTTTAATATATAAAAAAAATCTTAGACTTTAATTTAGAATTAAAAAAAATATAGTTTTTTTAGTTGGCATCGGTCACACCACATTTTTTAATTAAGAAACGTGGTTGCGGCTTAAAAACTTACATATGTCATAGTAAAGAACATTTTTTCGCTGAAAACCAATTACTTACTTAATTTCAGAAAAAAATTAAGATGGTGTTTTGACGCGGCCGCCGTAGAAGCTTGTTTAAAAGAAAAAAACGTTGCTACGGCCGGCGCTTAAGAATTAAGTCTGACATAGTAAACAACATTTTTTTGATGATAGACCAATGTTTATGCATAGAAGCGATCTTAAACTTCATTAAAAAAAAGAGTTATGAGTTACGAGATGCCAGCCTGACATCTTCTCATGAATGGATGCTGTGCAAAAATTTCTAGTCAGACAAGTTTTAATAGATAGGGGAGATCTAAAAGTTCAGTTTAAAACAAAAACCAAGGAGATGTTATGAAGTGTACTTTAAGAAAAAAAAAATCATGTATAACAAATGGTCTGTCAGATGTTAATTAACAAAAATTATCAAGCAGCCAATTTTTTTCGAAAATGATACATTACTTACCTACCATAAATTGTGTCAATTTCAAGCAGGTGTTTTGAAAAGTAAATTCATTTTTTTAGCTAATTTCAAAAATTAATTATACGTGGCAATTAAGGCGGGTGTAACATGTTTTCTACACGTTTTCGAACCATTTTCACCTTTTAAATTTGAGGTGTTCGATGGGGTACCTTTTTGTGCCATAGTAGCTGAGACTACACCTCACGCGTGTCGTGATTGTTACAAGAAGTTAAAGATCGGAGAGAGATGATGGGAGGGGACCATGGACATATAATAAAAGGGTTTTCATGCAACGTTGCCAGAACCTAATACAAGATAAATGATGGGCCATTGAAAATGACACAGATGGGTTTTCGAGTAGATTAAATTAATTTTGAATTAAAAATGTTTGAAAAAAAATAATAGAACCGCCTTCGAAAAGATCAGTAAAAATTATGAAATAAAATTTCACCTTCGCATAGTGTGGCCAACAGGCCAAACGATCAAAAACCGCTCTGAGGGTCAACTTTTGAGCTATCAACGTTTTTTTTCGAATACTTGCAAAGGAGTCTGGAATAGTGAGTCACTGCCGCTTTGACAGATATAAAATTATTTTTAGTTGAAAAAAATGTTTTTTTGACGGTCCCTATCTCAAACACCTTTGAACCCACTACTATGTAATCTTGTACAAAGAGGTTTCTTAATTTCTTTTAAGAGTATTTGCAACTGGTGTATGTTATTCTCTTTATATAGTTTTACAAGCCGGGACTTATTAAAATGGCCTATTGGAGAAAAATAAAGAAACTGAAAATGAACAGGATTGTGATATGTTAAGCAGCAGAAAGGTTAAAAAAATTGAAAATATATCAGGGGTTTAGGAATGTGAATAAAAAAAATTGATGAACAAAGATATAAAAGGAAGGGATTGTGGGTGCAAAAGATTGCTTGGAGACGTGCTTTGAAAGTATCAGTACTAGATACAGAAAATTAATACTGATTATTTCACCCATTAACGCTATAGCCAATGAGAGCCCGTTTTTTCACAATATTGCACCAATCAAACGTCATTATTAGTAGTAATCCAACCTAGATCGGTTTTTGACAGTACCAGCATTTAAAATTTATCGTTCTAATTTTTTGTGTCAGCGTAGCGGCAAATATTTCGATAATTTTTTGACGTTTTGTTTCGTGAAATGTTTTCGGCAAATAGAGCAACTCGCGCTTTTAAATTTTATCTATAAATATCTTCTCTAGCTTATTACTAATTGTTAACGTGAATTGTAGTATTGTATTATATACGTAGTAATATAATACAATACTAAAAACACGACATAAGTTGACAACTTCCAATTTCAAAGCGAAGGCTGAACCTTTATAGGTTCGGAACACAAGTTATACTCAGCTTTCAATGGCTTGTAATGCCTAACGTAATTACAAAACAATTTTCACAACTAAAATTAAATACAAATGCCTACGAAGCAAACAAATCAATTATTTCATGTTAAATACACAAATGTACTTGCGTATGGTAATTCATCACAAAACAGGTATTCGGAAAATCAAAACTGAACTAAGTATTATAATTGGTTGTACTTAAAGTTCACTCTACTTAAACAAGCAAAGCTTAACTTAATCATTAAACTTCTTAAATTAAAAATAAGGATTAAATACATAAATATATATTAATAAACACTTTAATATAATAATTCTTGAAAATTTCAATCTTTGCAACCAGTTAAGTTAAGCTAGCGTTACTAGATGGCGGTACCATTTCATGTCCGCAACCTTAGAACGTAGAAGCAAGATATTGGTAAAGTGCAATATTGTCTGATTTTTTTTGTCGTAGTGTGATTTGTCGAAGCGTGCTTGAGGACTCATTATTGGGAATACCAGTCTATAAGTTACAGTATCTATGGTTTAACGTATCTCAATTGTCACTGCCATTAGATCATTTATGCCTACTTTGTTTATTTTTTTTTTAGATGAGTCGTTTTGGAAATGCATTTTTATGTGGCGTAAATGATGAAATTGAAAACAAATGTCAGTAAACTCTAAAAAGTGACAAGAAAACGACTGAAGGCAATTCATTACAAAACATAATATTGAAGATATACTTAATGTATTCGTGAAATATTCTTCCCAAATATCACTCGTGCTTTTAAATTTTATCTAAAAATTTTTGCTCAAGCTAAGTTGCCAAAAAGGTAATATAAATCGTGCAAATTGGCAGTTTATTATCAAAGATTAAATCCCTCCCGCTAAAACGGTCGGGATTTAATCAGATAATAAACTGCCAATTTGCAATCTTTATATTACCAGGCAACAACGCTCGAATAATGAGTAAAACCTGTAATATTTATGTGGGTTAATTTGAGAAAATAGAAAAATGTAACGCAATAAAGAAAGGCAGGTAGATGTAAAATTGGACAATATCCTTTGTTTTCATGAATATATGTTTATTTTTGTGACACTTTCTGATCTTTCCCTGAATAATTGGTAATCGTTTCTGTTTTACATTTTTTTTGCATAAACAAGTTTTTGTTATGTTGATGAATTAATGATTTAATAAACTTTCGTAAATAAAACTCGAAAGTCTTTATTTATATTTACCAATATCTTAAGAATTAGTGAGGTTTGAAAAAAATCGTTTTTCTCTAAACTATTTTTTTTGCGACATATCCCCTTTTACTCCTGTGGTCTTCAGTTGGGTTTAAAAAAACCTATACTAGAAGAACAGATGTTAACAAGAAAATTCCTATCCTATCTTCGCAAAACTCTTATCGCCCATGAAAATCATCCTCGTTCAATTCCTGTGCTAAATGAATTTTTGTAAGGATGAAATTTATAATATTTCCGGATTCGATGAAAATTCTTTCTACTAATCTTAGTAACATTTTGAAAACAATGGCCGCAACAACACATTTTTTACAAATATCTGAAAAGCTACAGTAGCTTTAAAGAAAAGTTGAAATACCAAAAATCAAGCTAAAAGGAATATATGTATTAATATAATTTTTTCATTGTAATATGATTTATATTTACATCTTACTACTTAAATAGAATACTTGTCGAAGCATTTCTTAAATTAAATAACGTATAATGTGTCTTGACGTTCTTGTAGACAGGCAACGAAATTAATAATAAATTAAAATAATGAAATATATATTATCTGTTGATATTGAACCATAATAAAACAAAACATTATATAAGAACACAGTCAGTATAATAAATGACCCATACACACATTTGCAGTAATAATAATTCTACTTTTTTTTTCGCCAAGCGCCTAATGATAACGATAAACTAATATAGTACATACTTTAGATGGATAAATATACACATACCAAATAAACTTTTAAAAACGTGTTATGTAATTTATCTGTATTTTACAAAATAACTTTAAAATTCCTTACATCACAGTTCCTGTTCTATATGCAGTCCTATGGCTTCTGGTTGCGTAAGGATGTCGAAGAAAATATACGATCAGAAATACAGGTGTTAGTTGTCTATAAAGTCTGCTCCATTTACTGCATATAGTATTGACAGGCAATGTCGAGAGCCGAGACTGGTTCAGGATCTGTGAGTATATGCACGTAATGAATGCTACAAACTTTCTAAAGGATGTTTTACACTAATAAGTAATGGAAATTGGATGGCGGTTTGTATTCAGATTTTCCTTTTTATAATTATTTACGTATTTATTTTATCTAGATTGTAATAATAATAATAATACATATATTACATAAATTTACAAAGAAGCATCAATAACGTCAAACGGTAAGGTATTAATATTTTACAGAGAAATATAATCAGGAAGATGTAAAACACCAAAAAAACAATAGTACAAACGTCAGTCTATAATATAATATTATTTATAATATTTAAATATAACTGTAGTTTATTAAGAAAGTAATTAGTAGTTGCATTATCGGACTTGAAAACAGGTGGCATATTAAAAATGTACAAATAAAATACCAAATAATACAAAAGGAGGATACAAAAATACCGAATAATACAAAAGGAGGATACAGAAAGACATAAATAAATTAATTTAGAATATAAAAAATGTCTCCCAAGTTGGCAAAAGGCCCAAGATTGATGCAGCATTCCCTCTCTGAATCGTCAAACTGATTTTCTGTATCAGGTAGCAAGTGCTCTTCTTTTCATTTGAAATGCCGCGAATTTTCTTACCTATACAATTGATACATTTTTTGCCTCATGGCCCCATGGACCCAACGTTTCAACAGAAAATGGCAAAAAAGAAACGCGATTCTAGTTCTTTATACATGTTTACACCTCTTAGTATCTTATCCGATGCCAGAGTTCTCTTAATTATGTTGTTTATAATTCAATGACGAGACCATCTCCCTGTACTTCTGCGGCATGATAGGCCATGATGACCAAAAATGTCTACGGGTTCATCGCAAATACAGTTGTGAGGTTTACAAAGGTTACCGTTACCTTACGAATTGGTCAACCACAAAGAGGTTGACCAATTCGTAAGGTAACGGTGATACAAAAAGATGAGTCGTCTAAGAGAGTTCCTATTGAAGGCGATGGTAAAATATTCAGCCAGAGGCCAGATTTTTTTTGTTGAACTGCGAGCAAACGTGCTTTTCCTTTTAGGTCTTGATTTTCAATCAGTAGGTTGCTGAGTGTACGTAAACATACTTGCTTATCCCAATCCCTCTAATAAATGCTGGTAATTGGATCCATGCAACTTAGAGTAGACCAATTAGCTAGAGCTTCATCAAAGGCTTTATCAGGACACTGAGAAATGTAATAGGGGAGAATCGAATGTAGTATTGTGAAACTCCATTTATGGATCCCAAAAAGGCGGAGTAGCATAATCCAGTTACGTCTAGGATTCCTAGACCACCTAAAGCTACAGGTAATGTAGATTGAGGTCATGAGTTTTCCTTGAAAATACAATTACAAATTTCTTCCATTTTTCTTTTGAGACAATAGTCATAATCAATAAGATCTTCATGGGATCTCCGACAAGGGGAACAGCGTAATAAGTATGTCAAGCGTGGAATTGCCAACGATTTTTTTAAAAGGAAATAAGATGAATGAGAGTTTAAATCTTTTAAACCACTGCAAAACCTTTACAATGTTTCATTAATACCTCCATTCGATAAAGGGCATCCTAAGAGTGAAATTTCTTCAAAATTCTTTATTCAAATCAAAATCTTTTAGAATTCCATATCTTACGTTTGGATGATCAGAGAGAATTAAAAGTTGGCATTTTTCAGTGTTAAGTGATAAGCCAATTTTTTGAAGACTCTTCTATAACATAAAGTGCAGTACCTAGAAGTAAGAAATATGTAAAATTTAAAAATAATCTCATATGTAATGATAATTTTCTATCGGTAATTATTGTAGGAAAAGGTATCATCTTAAGTTTATATACGGTTCCGAAACTTGCTGGATGAAAACCATCCTTAAATTTAGAGATTCAATATTTGAAAAAGTATTGTTGATTTATTTTTGAAATATGGGATATTTATGTTTTTGGAATCGCAGATTACGAATTGGAAATTAAATTTAAAAAATTCAATATAGTAAATTTTTTTCTAAAACAAATATTTTAGATGGATAAAAAAAATTGAGCATCTAGGTGATGTGATATTAACTAAAAACAATATTTTTGACTTTTTTTTAATAATTGGACAGTTAACAGTAACAAAATGGTAATCTTTTGTTAAGAAAACATGTGAAGACGCACGTTTTTCAGCCATAACTCTACTTTTTATGTTACAAAAAGAAACAAAGGATAAACTTTGGTTAATGATCTTTAATTCGAGTTCTTAGAATTTTTGACACAGGTTTTAAGACATTCAATATTTGAACTAAATATTTCACTCTATAAACGACTAATAATCGTATATAAATATTTCATTCCCAGTTGATTAGCTTTATTTTTTATCTCTTCCAGTTTTTCACTAAAACTAATATTTATTGAGCTATTTGCAAAGGATCGAACATTTTTCTTTTTCCTAAATCCTTTTATAGTTCAAAATACATTTTTTCCCTAACGCAAGCTCTGCAAACAGACGAAAAACTTTGAGCGTCTAGGTCATGCTATATGTTAACGAAAAACAGTATTTGCCTCATTTGATAAGCCCAAGCCCAACAGTTATAAAACTGTACTAAGCCCTATTTTGCAGCTGTGATTGAATCGGGCTTCTTGCCAGGGAAAGGAGCTTTTGCTTCTTCACTAGTCAAACGGTCTGCTTTTTCATTGTCCTCGACGCATCTGTGTCCTTACACCTATATAAGTTTAACTTAGTTGTGTGCTGTGTCACCCAGCTCAGTCAGAATATTTCGACAGTTCAACACTAGCTTAGAAGTCACCTTGTTTGATGTTTAATGTAAAGCTGCTTGACTGTCGCTACATATGTAAATTGTGCTTATTGAGGAAACCTCTTCTGAGGTTTTCGTTTGCACACAGCAAAATGGTATACTTACCAAGTGGCGCTCATTTATGAGCCCTTGGCTTGCATCCGTGTACACCAGCACCGGTTCCTTCGATCCATCTGTGTACCATTCCAGACCTCCGGATTAATTTTATCGCTTTCTCAATCGTCTCGACTAGGAAACACGACTGTATGTGGAATAGTAAACTTGTAGACGAAGAGACACCGGTAATCCTCTGACTGAGCAACAACCTGGTCCCTTACTGGTAGGGCTAAGGTCTTTGTATGCCCAAGCCCTTGTCCCGTCGCATTCCACATTCTATCCTTAAACACGCGATTTGCTGCTTTCCTAGCTTCCAGTTCCACTTCGACATGCTAGGGGGCGTGTCCAGATGGTCTCTATTGTAGCCGTTGAAGTGGTCCTGGTTGCTCCTGTTATTCCTAGACAAACTAGTCTCTAAACTGACATAGGCGAGCCCTAAATATGAAGTGCTCCTGGGAGCGCCACCACATAAGTGCCCTATATTATGAACGGTTTCACCATGATGGTATATATCCAAAGAGTAGTCTCTGGATTATTCCCCAGTTAAGACTGAAGATACGCCTGCACATCAATAGGGATGCACAAGCTTTCCTCGCTTGAGCTTCCACATGGTCCTTCCATGGCAGTTCTATACAGGTACTTCTATACCTATATTTAGGTTTATTCAGAATTTTTGTGGTGTAACACCTTTATCCACTTAGGTCCTCAATTAATTGTAACCACTATATCAATATTTTGACAAAGCTATTTTTATTTACACATAAGTTCCAGTTCGTAGATTATTTTCCAAAAAATGTATCCAAATATTAGACTAATTATGAGTGTATAACAATTTTGAGCGCTGGGATATACAGATGTCGTTATTTTATAAAACATTCTGTATTAGGAGACTTTGCAATTAGCAGATAAATTAGTATCCTCAGGTTCCCCAAATAACTCTATCTAAGATATCTGTTTTGTTGACGGGAAATGCTGTATGAAAGATACAGTATATAATAAACTGTCCGATATAATTACAAGAAAACAAGAGCAAGATGAGTCTCAGCACGCTGCCTTGAGGCATACAGAAAAATTGCTCAATATGACTTTCACCCATATAAGTAATAATTATTTTGAAAATTTGATGCATTTGTCAGAACGCCTATAAGTCTCGATATACACAGTCAAAAGTCGTAGAATAAATATTGGCTTACGTTGATCGTGGTATTTGTAAATTTTATTTAATATAATAAATAAAACTACTCATGTGGACTTTTCATGCCTCAAGTATTTCCAAATTTCATAATTTTACTAGCGATAACTTTTTCAAAAATTTTCGGAAATTTTCCAAATTTTGTCAGGGAAATATATATTAACTGTTTACAGTCAAATACTGTTAATGGTTAGATAAATAATTTTTGGCAGTATTAAATTAAAGTAAATTAAAACATATAGAGGAATATTATATTCATCAATAGCTACAGATTTCTCTATTATTATTTTATCATAATAATATGATTAGTCTATGTAATTAATACCTAAATTAAAACTTTGAAATTTTCTAATAGCCAAATAATTATTTTATATTCATGAATAAAAATTTATAGTACAATAAGCGGCACTGGCATTTAAAGTTTGAGACCAATAACTGTTTTTACTATGTTGAAGGTAAGTTTACGAGAGTATATGGGCATTTCAATACAATATTAAAATGTCCGTTATTAATCAGTTCTTTATATAAAACATCTCAATACTAATGCATTATTTCGACAGAAATCATCTCCTGGAACTTTTCTTAAATGTTTTTCACGTGTAATTGTAATTATTTTTACTTCAACTGGTAAATATCAAAATATTAACAAGAAAGGAATTAAGCAAGCCAAGTACAGTTGCGAACGTTTTTTCGGAATTTTTGGAAAAAAGCCATTAACACGGATATTCTCCTTTGGAAAATATAAATGAGTTAAAGAATGAGGTCTGTAAATGCGATCAAGCAAGACACTTTTTAAAATTACAGTATCATTGTAATTAAATGTACATTGCTCTGTGCAGATATTAGCGTGGCGATAAGTAATTATTAGGTTAACATTGTTTTATGAAATTGCATTATAATACGGTAAAATCTGTGCAAGTTTTAGTACCTACATTACATCTTGCTGGTATTGATTTGACAACAAAATAATTATATGTAAAAAAACCTTTTAAAAAGCAAGCTTTTTTTATTATTTAGGTTTATTTAGAATTTCTGTGAGTGAACACACTGTTCAGTATAAAAATTTTGGTCCAAACCGGATCCGTCGCAATTTCTTAGAATACAACGTCTGAGTGAATACACTATGCGATCAAATTGTACTGTTAAAACTAAAATACACACTTTTTGGTACTATATTATTGTATTGTCACCAGAGCTACAAGTGTATGCAATTTTTGAGCTCAATTGGACGTCGTTAAGTGATTCAAAATTGACTTGCAAGAGTCCGCCTAAACATTAACAAACAAACTGTTTTGAAAAGTGTTTAAAAAGTCACTGCTAACTGCGCTTGAAAATTATTATTTTCACATAGCATGTGACAAATCCCTATCACACGCTAACCGTGTGTGAAAAAGTACTTTTTCTACTGACGTTTGAAAATATTTCAGTACTAATTGGAGTTAGGAAAAGTTTAACTTCTAGATATGGTATTTTGGAGATTGCGTAGTCGACAATTATTATTGAACTGTGTACTCATTTTGCAAAAGCGAGCAGTAAGGTATATGTGTAAAACTTATTTGAAATACTCTTGTAACCCTCTATTTTTGTTGGTCACCAGATACTAATAGTAATATCCATTGTTATCCACGAAACTATGTATTTATTTCATAAAAAACGAAATGTGGTAAAAAACCGTCTCCAAATAACGTTTAAATATATCGTCTTCCAATTTAGGAAGGTCGTAAAAAAATCTTAATTGATAATCTATATTATAATTATTTCTTTGAACAGTAAAGTTTATCTCTCTCTATAAAAATTTTAATTCGCGGCGTGATTTTTTAATGAGTATGTTGAATCATAACGTCTGAAACCGCACCATCATTTATACGATGATCACTAAACTTCAACAGTTGGTAATTTTGAATGAAGAATTTCTCGCGTTAGTTTTACTTTTTCTGATTAATAACATCTCGGCTTTAGATTTATATAAAATTAAATAATGAACTTTAGATGCTACTAATATTTTTCCAGCTCCCGCAAATTTATTATATTGACAGCCTTATTAAACTCGTGACGATACAAAAGGAAATTTGAGTATCATTCACATATTAATAAAGTTTCACTATGCAAAATTTGGCAATATAAATGTAGAAAAATAAGGGTCAACGACTACTACCTTGCGGGACATCTCAACTTAACATTTGATAAATTTCCATCACAAATAATTTTTAAAGTTTACCTGAGGAATAATTATTATTAAGAAATAATACAGCACAACTGCTCATATTGCTCTTTTGCATAAATATAGTGAATAAGTCGAAGGCTTTACTAAAGTCTGGTAAAAACATGTACTAATATTTCTATCAGTAGCTTTATAGCTAATTTTGTCTAGTACTCAGCTGGTGTAAAATGAAATACAAACATACTAAGTTCAACGAAAGCTGAAACTAAATGACATGGTAGACTGTTAACGGTTAAGTCCGCTTAAGAGATCGTACATAGAGTCACACGATCCAACCTGCTGGAGCCAACCTTTTAGGTATGTTGTGAAAATTGCCGCTCCAGCTCACCTTTGAGTTGATACTTTTAGCTTCCCTTTCGGAGACAATGCCTGTTATATGATCCACTGACAATATAGATGGACTCACCACCACTCGTGACTTAATTTATTTTCATACCAAGGGCGCCAAGTCGCTCATTCCCAAATGATGGCTTATCTACTCTCAGTGGGTTTAGTAAGGTTTGTGTGAGACACCAAGGACCGGAGTCTTATAATAGAAGAGATACGGTGAAATAACTACCTAGCATAGATTGCTGACTGCTTCTGTCCAAGCTGCCTTCCGATGATGATGAATGACGATGCACTTTTATTATTCCTAAACACTGCTTATACTCTAATCACTTCTTAATTTCTCAATCACTCTTTTTAGAATTTCTCCCATTAATCTTTAACTAATCCTTTTACATTCAGTTGTCGACCTAACACAAGAAGACTAAATGAGAGATTAAACCTAAAGTTTATCATTCAACCAAGAAAATTCAATAATTGAGTAATAGCATTTATTGTAAATAAATTTCAAAAATGTATACAAATAAAAGTGGTAAAAAGCCTATCTAGCTATTAAATTAATTCATCGGTATGTGCCTTCCAAACATGGCAAGGACAGACGCTACCCTACAAGGGAGTTATCGCAACTATTCAGTTGCGATTACATCCATCCATTACATTTGTAATGGAGAATGACAGTATCAATCGACTTGAGCAAAATTTTAGAAGATTATGTTACAGCTATTTGATTATATACTGACGGCAACAATATATTCACTTGTATTTTGGTTCACTTGTGGTTGGCTTAAAAAGTTCCAAATATGTGATTATATCTTTCACAGAACTAGGCATTTGATAAATTCTCTTGTTACAGCTTTATATGGGTTATAAGAGACTTTCCTGCCTCCTTGCGAAGACGTACTGATGGCATACAACCCAATAATGGTAGAGTACTAGGGGTGCGCGCCCGAACTACCCTTATGTAATATCCGTGTAAGGATTTTTTATGCGCTAAGTGATGTTTTCAAGTAACTTCTCCAAAATTAATAATGTGCCTTTGGGAGTAAGGTTATATTTTTCTAACAGCCATCCGATGCCTCTTTTCCAAGGTCAAACCGCCTGGTGGATTATTTTAATTTGACTTGGTAATTTTTTTTTATTTATGTCATAAAAATCCAAATGGAGGTTACGTGCCTTTTGCACTTTTCTAAATTCAGTACTTTGTATTTTACTTTTTGAAATTACAACTCAAACAATTTTGTAAGCCCTTATTAACTGTTCGTTTGTGAATATTGGTAAGTTCTGAAGCGACAACAAATATAGAGAATCCGAGTGGAACTTCGGTGTAATTCCAGGGTCTGTGCCAAGGGTGTTGAAAAATTTTGACTTCGGCGTACTTTCCAAATTTTCATTTTAGCTTTTAGTCGAAATTCATCCAACTCACCTTTAACTGTTTTACTTTTAATGTCATACGTCTTCTGATTGGTTTAAAATTATTAGTTGATTTTTGGCGTAGTCCCAAAAACAATGCATTGTTATTGTAGCGAGGAATTTTTACAATTAATTTTTTTTGTCTTCATGAGCCTATATAAATTTTCCATGGTTCATTGACAGTAACACTAGACATAGTTCTGCTATAAAATGAAAGGTACGATAGGTTTAATTGACAATATTCAACTTGTTTATTCTATGTTTATTCTTCTAATTCCACAGTAGCATCTCATTTTAAAGCATATAATTAACCCTGTTCTAATTAAATTAATCACATAAATCGAACAGATCGCGTATCAAACTGGACTACAAGCCAAGATGATGACAGTGCTCGTGATAGACCACTTATTATTATAAACTCACTTTAGTTTTAACTTTTATCTAGAAGATCTGAGTAATACTTTATAATTTTCTTTCATGAAATCTAAATCTGTACCAAGTCTATTTTAATTTCAAATACGTTTATAACAGCAATATATCTAGATTAACAGGAAGAGAACACAAACGATTTATAGATTTTTATAGTGTTAAAAGTGGTGTGAAGGTTTCGCGGCAACCTACATTTCTAGTAATAATGATAATAGGAATGATAAGTTAATAACGGTTTGGAATACCTCGACTATGTATATATTTATTAGTTTATGTACTTACAAAAATATTCCTATAAAATTGGAAAGCAGGTGCCTACGCGCGATGGAGTGTTAAACACTTTTAAATCAACTGATTAAAGAGTCATTCAAATCACCCATTAAATAAATTAACAGAAATAAATCAAGATTGTTTTCTGTCTTCTGGATGTGCCTTCATATTAAGAACGCTTCCGGTTCGGTTCAGGGTCACATAAGAGAGAAAAACAAAGAGACTATCCAAGTCATTGATTATATTTAAATAGAAAGGTAAATTTAAGCTCTTTCCACAGCAACATTGCAAGACTACAATGAATTAAAAGTTAAAATACACCACTAAAAATTTATTTTTGTTGAAACAAATCCATGTCGATCGTGTTACAAATGAGAACCTTGAACTGACAAAGACGAGGAGATAGAAATCAAGATTGATAGATAGATAGAACAAATTTGGGAAACATGGAAATATCATTTTTGGGAGAAAATACAGTATTTTCCAATGTATTCCATTAGTCATTAGTTGATAAAACCTCAGGTACGATGAGTTCACTTTGGACCGCACTATTATACAAAATTTCCAAGGATATTGCTCCCAATGGCAGTTAATAAATATATTCGTGTAGATTGATTTGGAATTTTACTTATGTTCGCGGTGTTGAGCAGAACTGCACACAATGAAGAAGGCGATAAAAGTGATGTAAAGTTTACACAGGCAGAACTCAATGACTTAGACGCGATCTCGGACTGCCAAAAGATGCCGCGGAATTATTGGCTTCCAGCGAAAAATGTCTTGGAAAAAGGTACTAAAGTTTCCTTCCGACAATATTTCTCACAAGACTCAGATTTAGTGTATTGCAATAATTTTAATGAATTAAAACCAAATATATACGAAGCAGCCGAGTGGCGATTGTTCATTGACTCATCAAAGAGAAGCCTCAAAGAAGTATTATTACATAATACAAATAAATATGCCGCTGTATTCATAGCACATTCTACAATGTTGAAAGAAAAATACACCAATCTGGAGATGATATTAAAAAAAATAAAATATGAAGAACATAAGTGGCAAATTTGTGGTGATCTTAAAATTACTTCCATGATTATAGGTCAATAGTCAGGATTTACAAAATATTCTTGCTTCTTTTGTGAATGGGATAGTAAAGATGCAATCACTACAAAAAGAAGATCTGACCCACGCGATCATGCCTCTTACCGGGTGATAAAAATATAATAGAGCAACCACTGGTTGAACCGTCGAGAATCCTCCTTCCACCC
Organism: Rutpela maculata; assembly: GCA_936432065.2. NCBI lineage: Eukaryota > Metazoa > Arthropoda > Insecta > Coleoptera > Cerambycidae > Rutpela > Rutpela maculata. The sequence continues at coordinate 53,333,660 of OW386289.2, read as the reverse complement.
CTGCATATAAAATTAGGCTTGATGAAGAAGTTTGTAAAAGCGCTTGATAAACAGAGTGAATATTTGAGTCGAACATTCAGTCAGTTGTTGGAAGCTAAACTTAAGGAAAGAATTTTTGATGGATCCCAGATTCGAAAGATTCTGAAGGATGATATTTTCATTACAATGATGACTCCAAAAGAGAAAGCCGCATGGTAAAGCTTTAAGGCAGTAGTCCATCAGTTCCTAGGGAATCATAGAAGTGATGACTACGAAAGCATTTTAGCTGAGATGATCAAGAATTACCAAAAATTAGTATGTTTAATGAATTTAAAATTACATTTCCTTGACTCGCATCTAAGTTATTTCCCTGACAATCTAGGTGACTTCAGTGAAAAGCAAGGCGAGCAATTCCATCAAGATATCAAGAAAATGGAGAAACGGTATCAAGGAAGATGGGATATCAATATGATGGCAGACTTGTGTTGGTCAGTAAAGAAAGAGACAGTCCAAGAGGCACAAGAATGAAAAAGAAATCCATTTCGTAGGTCATTCGATGATAAAAGAGTCAGGAAATGAGCAAAAAATAACTGATCTCCAAATTTAGAGGAATGATTGTTTTGATAAAAGAATTAAGTTACTACACTGAAAATAGAGAGGTAAATTCAGACCGATATGTATTGAAACTCTTAAATAAAAAGGTGATTGTAACGGGGGTGCAAGGTTGCCCGAAGATAAGCGTCAATGGAAGATATAAATGTAATTAGCTAAAATGTACTTGATAATCCATCACTAAGTCACAACTCGTCACTTATTTCGGAAATCAAAACGTTTTTAAACTTCTGAAATTAGAAATAAGGATTTAATGGGTAAAATAATGACTAATGAGGCACAACTGTTTACTAATTCATAAAATTAAAGCGATGCACTTTATAATGTATATTTTAATAGTAACCTTTATTTAACTTTTCAGAGAGTACGCTTTGCTTAATAGCTTTAGTTTCAAATTTCTCAAATCAAAAATAAAGAATTAATGGTTAAATTTTAGTCAAATAATAATTCTTGTATCATTTTTATCGTGCGATCGAGCTGCGCCCTCTAACTGAATTTTCATTACTTCTTATGATATCGGGGTAACTGCTGGCTATAGAAAATAATATTTTTACTGGCGGGACGTCGGTTAAATACACTAGTGCTGTCTCTATTTTCTAATAGTGCATTTTCTAATAGTGGACATGTAACTCTTTGCAATAAACACTTCATATTATAATATCATGGTTCTAACATGCTCTTTTGTTACTAAGTTGTCGTAAAAACCTTTACTTACCACATTACATTTAAAATACCGTGAGGTTTACTTAGGTAGGTGTTCTGAAATAATAATAATAATAATAATATTGTCTTTATTTTCGGTAGCGGTATGCAGTAGTTAACAAACAGCAAGTACATTGAAACAAATAAATTACCGAAAAAAATTCACAATTAAATGTGCTCACCATTTAACCTAATGACCCATTTTTCAACGTTAATAAGAGAAATGTAAATGTAATAAAAATATAACATAAATATATAAAGTTAAATTGATAATAGACTGGCTCAATTAATACTCCAAGATCACTATTTACTATTTTTCCAATATATTTTTTATTTCTATTTAAAAAAAAAAAAGAAATTTAGATTTGAATAATTCGAGGGATTTCATTTCAATAGAGAACCGCAATGTTGTATCGAAAACTTCGATCATAAAGGCGGGTTTTATTTACAGGGAGAGTAATTGAACCTCGGTATCTGACACTAACATTATGAATATCACTTTGAAGGTAATCTTATTGTACAGATATGGAGGTGACGTAAACACTTGGCTCATGTCGCAAAGTACTAATTACTTTGCGATATAAGCCAAGTGTATGCACTTTAAATCTATCATTCATTTTAAGCCGAGTTTTAAGCCAACCGAGCTCCGAGAACTTGTGAGATTTGTATGAAATTTTCGTATTGCATACATAAAACGAATGCAAGAATTTTTGAATACATTTCACATGATCTTGATCTTGATCCAGACAAAGCAAATGTACGGGGATCAATAAATAAATTAAGAAAGCACAAGAGTATCACAAAGTGATTTTTTGACCTTTGCATGCAGACGATGCCCATACGGGAAAAGAAGTCTAAGTGCATTGTAAACAGATTATTTTAGTATGTTGATGAAAAGTTAGTAAGGAGTCGAGAGTAATTCATTAATTTTATCATTTATTGTGATGTCAAAGCTATTTTTTAACATTAAACAATCTTGTTTTTTCCGTATAATAGTTGAACAGATTTTAAGAAATTTAATAGAATTGCGTGCTTGGAAGACAGCTCAGCCAAGGCTTTTAAATCATTATTAAAACTTTGTTTAACAACTTGTGCATTTTTAAAGGAAAGGAATGATGGGTTTGAGAGTCGTCAGCATATGTGTACATTTTTTAATGTTCTATAAATCTATCAAAACACGATGTGTACGTTGTGAAAAGTAAGGATCCTAAAACAGACCCTTGAGGTAAGCTTCAACCACACTTGCTGGCTACGGTCATCCAAGTAGGATGATAGGAAACTCGTAGCATCTTCATGTGGAACATTTGTATTTCAATGAGCATTTCGTGATCTGTAGTATCAAAGGCTTTACTGAAGTCAAGCAATGGCAATGCCGTTGTCCTCGTCTCTTGATAGAAAGGTATCGCCAGTAATAGTTAGCAGTGAAGTTAAGCAGCTATAACCTGACCTGAAACCTGACAGTGTGGAAGACAAAATATTATATTTGTAGGTGTGTTCCCTCAGTTGCATTTCCAGTGGCATTTATGTTTATTAGAAAAACTTTAAATATTAATAATATGCTTAATGTATTTAATTAGTTTATTTGTGAAATATTCTCTACAAATACCATTAGTGTTTTTCAATTTTATCTATACTCTTTTTCGAGCTATATTGCCAAAGGTAACACAATTCGTGTAAATTTGATGGTGTATTATCAAAGATTAATCACATAATATACTGTCAATTTACACTCTTTGTATTACTACGCTCTCGAAAAAAATTGCAAAAAAAGTTCTAATCACTAGTGATATTACAAATGAATTTCAAGATCTGCTTTGTCCACCAATATTTATACTATGTTTATTTTATCTATAAATGTTATTTCTCCCTGTAAAAACGCTTTTATCTTATCGTTTGCATCTTTTGTGAGTTGTAGTTAAATCTTTTGGGGCAGGTATGCCCTAAAGTGAATACATAATATGTCGTGCATGAGCAAACTAAATCTGCGTAAAAATATAGCGCTTTCTATTTTTCATCAGGCATTAGAAATTACGTCGTGTCTCTTGGTATTCGTAAAAATGTGGACTGTCGTGATGGGCGTCACCCACAGTTAAGCATGTCTTACCTATTGTCATTTGACTTTTTATGCTTTAAATGTACAGCTAAGAAAAAGTATATCGACCGTAAAATTTGATTAACTGTTTTCTTTAGATCTTTAGGAAATTTGACGCTCTACTCACTTTTAATAGGTTTCCAGACGCCGTACATTGTGAAAAGCGCCTAATATTAATAAGGAATCTTTAAAAATTATTTTCTACATATCTACAAGCTAAAAGGCACGAAATTGGGTGTACAATACTTTCAAATAAAGCCATAAATTTGTTAAAGCTGCTTTCAGTGTACTTTTATTTAGATATTTTCCACACACAATTTATATCAAATCTAGATAAATATGATTTTAATTACCTCATAGTGATACCAACATTGTTGATGAAACCCGCGTCGAGTTTTTGATTCTACAGTGTTATTATGTATTGATATCTTCATTTTGAATCTACATTTTAGTAAATAGTGCGGCAGTTTAGCTAGGATATTTCAACATATTGTGCACTTTTTGATAAAAGCACCAAATTTGGTACAGAGGTAGATCGATGTAATATGAACAATTTTGGATATGGAGCCATCGGCCAACTGCCCCCTGGCGGCCATTTTCCAAAATGGCCGCCAGTAGACACCCGAAAGACAACAGAAGTTAGATAAAGTTTGCTGTTGAAGGTTTTACTGAATGTTTATTGAATGTTTTGAATGAAAACATGCCAGATAGTTTGTAAGTTATATATATTTATTTAATAATTTTATATTTCACATTTCAAATTATACTGAAATTATTTAAAAAAATGCAATACAAAATATTAATTTAACTTTATAATATGACTCTGAAATATATTGTATGTGAAATGTTTAAAGTAATTTAAAGATTAATGGAAAACGATGATTTATTACATTCAAATACACTTTTTCATTTCTGTACATTTTTCATATTGCATTAAAAATTAAATGATAAAATATTAAAAATCTATTTTACAGTCCCAGCACAGTATACTGCCAGTTCAGAACATTCGTTTTAAGAATTCGACTCATAGCACTCCCCGTCGCAAGCACACAGTGGTGTGCATTCCAGACCGGCCTTCTTGCACCTGCACTTTTTCATACAGTCTTTGCATTTGCAAGAGACGAGCTCCCTGCAGATCTGGGATGCTTCGGGTAGCGTTGTCCAGAGAGGTTCATACACGCCGCTGGTCTTGATCCAACCCCAGTCGGTTGGTGATGGCAGTGTTAGTGCAGGAACCACTGCCTGACCCCAGACATGACCGCCCTGATATACTGCTCTTCGGACGTGCTGCTCCAGGGCTGCCCTTGTCGGTGGGATCAGCTGGACGTTGCTTTTCTTTGCAAACAGTTTGCGATGTGCCTTGTCGATATCGGTGTCTGTGCTTGTTCTGTTGTAAAGGAGTATGATGAACCTTTCAATGGTGTGCGTGGCGTCTTCATTAATACGATCTGGTGCAGTGGAGAGAAGAGTGAGTGTCTGGGTCAGCTCAGGTAGCACTGTCCACACTGCCCATGCTGTCCTCTTTCCACATCCGGCGAAGCAGGAGACCGTGTCGCAGCCCGCCAAAGCATGAAACATCGGTAGTGCTTGAGCTTTTTTAGGACCCAGAGCCCGAGCAATCTCATGAGCTGCCAAGGAGCGGAACGTCTTCCCCGAGCCGAAGGACACCCACACTTCAGGTTCCTCATTCAAGGTGCGTGCCAGAGCTACTGCCAGGACAACATCAGTGTCAACTGTGCAGATGAGAATCTTCTTGTGGCCATTGTGAGCAGTGTGGGCGGCATGCAACATAATGCGGGTGTCGGCCTCCTCGTGGTTACAAGGAGCCAGTGCTGAAGTATCCAGAAGCGGTGGCTTTCTCAAGACATCATCTCCTTTAGTGATGAGCAGCTCCTTGTCTGCAAGCTGGAATGAGTGGTAGAGGACGTCACAGAGGAAGATGAACAACTCTGTCTTGTTTTCATCGACTCTGAGGAAGTTGGACCAGTTCCCGGATATAGTTGAACCACCCACCACTAGTCTTCTCACCACTTTTCCCCGCTTGGCTCTTGCTGTATCTTTCAACGAGTTTGTAATGTAGCGGTCCCACACCAGGTCCACTCGCGCGGCTTGATGAAATTTTGAGAGTATGTGAGGCACAAAAACTTGCAGGGCATATTGGTTGAAAGTTTTTGCCGTAGCAGGCTTCAGCAACTGGATGATGACTGCTCCATCTAGGACAACGCAGCTTTCAGGTGTCCACTGGCGGCCATTTTGGAAAATGGCCGCCCAAAATTGTTCATATTACATCGGTCTACCTCTGTGCCAAATTTGGTGCTTTTATCAAAAAGTGCACAATCGGTTAGCTAATATGCTGTACTAAAATAAATTATCTCTATATATCATATATTCTCTTTCTATTCGTTAAGTAAAGAATATTTAAAATTCAGAGATTTCAACAAAATTAATCTATTTGGGATTCACGGATATCGATAACGTCGACGTCATAATGAATTCTCTTCATTCTGTGCGCATTTTGGCGCACGTAGATTTATGCGGCATGAATGTTCATATGTAGATTTCTCTTTGTATCTTTTTCGAAATAATAATAACAGAGATGCATTAGAACAATGTTTAAGGTTGGCCAATAGTAGAGAAAACAAAATATAAAAAATTATATAAAATTTCAGATAACATAAAATAATGACAAAATCATAGTATCCGCGAAGTTTTTGCAAGTATAACCCCTGCTATGTTGCGAAATACAGGGTGTTTCGAAAAGATTGGGACAACGTTTAGCCGTAGATACTTGACATCAAAAGAAGTCGATTTAACTCAAAAAGTAGTGGTCTAACTCTTTTCGTTTTCAAGATACAGGGTGGCAAAGTTAAAAAAATTGTATTCGTAATTTATCTCTATCTTGGAGACTATTATACGTATCTACTTCAAAGTTGGTAACGACATGTTTTTCAGATCACTGATTACAACGGTGATATTGCCGATGCCATATTTTATAGATGGCGCTAATTACAGGACTTTCACGTGACACTTTAAGTCATAACTGTTTTGAGGTTAGGTTTTGGACATCGTCTTCTACTATAATCGAAACGCAATTTGGTTTCCTAAAGAAAAGGTGTACTTGTTTAAACGCGATAAAATGCACCCTTTCAGAGAAAATAGCGATTTACAACTTTGTCACACACCAGGTCGAAAAAATTCAACACCCCGGGCGTTTTGAAAATATTGAGACAACGCTTAGCGTAGACTCTTGACATCAAAACAAGTTGATTTAACCCAAAAAGTAGCGGTCTAACTCTTTTAGTTTTCAAGATACAGAGTGGTATAGTAAAAAAAATTGTTTTAACATTTTGTTTCTATCTTGGAGAATATTATGCGTATCTACAACAAGCACTATTGACGACTTCAAGACATCATACTTGACGTACACCTACTAGATAAGAAAATCGCTGTTAGGTATAATTGAATTTCCTCGAACTGGTGTGTGATAAAGTTGTAAATCGCGTATTTCTCTGAAAGGGTGAATTTTATCGCATTTAAACAACTGTACACATTTTCTTTAGGAAACTAAATTGCGTTTCGATTATAGTAGAAGACGATGTCCAAAACCTGACCTCAAAAAAGTTATGGTTTAAAGTGTCATGTAAAAGTCCTGTAACTAGCGCCATCTATAAAATATGGCATCGGTAATAGCACCATTGTAATTAGCGACCTGAAAAACATGACGTTACCAACTTTGAAGTAGATACGTATAATAGTCTCTAAGATAGAGACAAATTACGAATATAATTTTTTTACTTTGCCACCCTGTATCTTGAAAACGAAAAGAGTTAGATCACCACTTTTTGAGTCAAATCGACTTGTTTTGATGTCAAGAATCTGCGGCTAAGCGTTGTCCCAATCTTTTCGAAACACCCCGTATTATGCGAAACACCATTGACCGGGCAAAAAAGTGTCAAGAAGAAGGGATGATGCACTTTGAACATTTGCTACCATTTAAATCTTTTAATGTTTTTTATTGTTAAAATAAATCAACAAAATTAATGTTTCGAATCTAGTTTTATTCAATTTCCACAGCATACTTACTTGATAAGTGTATTTTCTCTATATTTTAATTATTATCCACCAAAAGACTTGTGTATTTGGTTTAATATCAAACCGATTTTCGATTTGAAGGTATTAATGGATTCGTCGTGAAAATTAGTATATAACTACCGGGGGTCTAAAAGATATTGCCATTTGAAAAAGTTGACCCAATTACAAATTAGGGATTTTGGAAATTTTCGTTTATCGTAGCTACTAAACCAATTCGAAAAGTCTCACGTTTGCATTTTTCTCTTATTATTTTGGTCCATTTGATTGATTTGAGTGCATTCACTATACTCTAGTTGCGTAAATAAAAATAGCCCTAAAAAATCAAGTAGTCTGAAAATTTTGTTAAAGCGTACTTAAAATCGTCTCCGGAATCTAAAAATGTAAAAATATACAGGGTGTTCTATTTAAAATTTCAAAGTGTTTTCAATAGATAGAAAACTGTCAAATTAGGAAAAATTTACCATTATTGATATATATTACGCCTGTCAAATTTAAGACTTATATCTTGAAAACCTTGGAAACTATGGCTTGTCCAATGATTCCGTTGACACCGACACAATTTGTACATAATTGCTTTCAGAACCTGAAAAAATAATTTTGTACATTTTTCCAGAATTTACTTTTAATTTGTTAGCCCCAAACTATCTACCATCATCGTTTAAACTTTCTGATGTTTCGTCAAGGATCGTAATATTTTTCCTATATTTATTAAAATTCTGTCATCAGCAAACAATACAGTTTTGCTTGACCTCACACTTACAAGCAAGTCGTTTTGTTTATGTAAACAAAGAAAAAAATTGATCCCAGTATTGAACCCTGAGGAACAACGGCTTTAATTCGCAGTTTTGAGGATCATTGTCCTGAAGGTGCTTCTACATATTGAATTCTGTTTTTTAGATAGGATTTTAATAAATCTAATACTTAATACCATGAAATTCCATTTTTTTAGAAGATAATCATGGTTTAAGAACTCAAATGCTTTACTTAAATTTATTAAAGTTTTACATGACACTTTATTATTATCCATTGCATCTAGAACAGCCTCTAGCACACTGATTATTACTTTTGTTGTTGATTTAATTTTTTCATAACCGAACTAATCAGATACAAACAAACTATTTTTTTCAAAATATTTAACAATCCTATTTTATATATTAATTTCAAATACTTTTGACATTCATCTGATTTCTGTCCATCCGTTTTTCTGTCCATCCGTCCGTCAAAATTCTTGTAAGTACGATAATTTAAGAAGAACAAGTTCGATAGTTTTGAAATTTAGACAGTAAATTAGCGTTAGCTGGAGGAATAACCCTATTGTTTGAACAAATTCTATCAGTAAATATGTAGTTCAGTAATATAACGATTTATATCGGACAAAATTCATAAAGTTTTGAAAATTGGCGAAAACGTTAAGGATAGCATAAGAATTACGTTACCGAAAAGTTCCCACCCCTAAATAGTGTGCTTCATCCCCTAGGACGTCGCTTCCACCCCCATTTTGAGGTTTTCTAGATTATCTCGGGAACGGTGCACTTTTTGATAAAAATATTTATATACAAAATTATTCCTTATAAAATTGTCAATCACAAACGTCTCTACAATTTTTTTCATAAAATTAATAGTACCGTGGGAAATAAGGCGCGCACGTTACGGTTGGTCCCAGTTAACACAATAAGTTGTAATCTTTACTATAATCTACTTTCAAAGTTCAATGCTTAACGTAAAAGCAGTAACTACTAAACTCCACTTAAAATTATAATTAATATAGCGCTTCCGCCCTCTCACCTCTAAAAAATATCGCAGTTTTTAAAAAAACGTATATTGTACTTGTTGCCACGCCAACCCAGAGGTGAAGTAATTACCCCTTTTTTTACGTGGTATCCCCTAATCCACTAATTATCAGAAGATTACCTGTGTTGATTAATCTTCGTCGTCTTCCGTAGATTCGAGCTGGTTCTATTGTTGTCATAGTTGGGGTTAATATACCGCCGACTTTTTTCTATCCCCAATCAGTAGCTGCCTGCGTAACGATTTTCCATGTTTGAATTTGGTAAAAAACGCGATATGAGTGTTGCCGAGAAGTAGCAGAAGTTGGTGGTAGTTTTTATAGCTTTACAGTATTGTTCGCTTTACCAACAAGATTGTTAAAAGTCATGAATCTGTATATATCCAGACTTTTTTCTGCGGAGGTAGAGTTGTATAAAGCTAGGACAAATCGCTCTCCTACGTCTACAATTTCTTCATGACTAGCTTTTTCATTATTAAAATTTTGCACGATGTATTCTAAGTCATCTCTTTTATTAAGCCCATTAATTGCATTAACATTTCCTTTGGAAGAAAACGCTGAGGTTGTGTCGCAACCGCTAATGGCGTGTGCAAATAATATTGTTTCTTTACAGTTTTTTAAAAAAGTTGACAATCTCGTGAACCGTAAATCCTTTACCTTCTTTTTCTTTTAAAAATTTAATGTCTTTATCGGAGGGAGAAAGAGCAATAAGAAGGACTATCAGGTCAATATCTTGCCCTACCACAACAGCAGTGTCGCACTTTTATTTTAGATAGCAGTTTGTACTATTAATAAAACGGCGTCATCCTCAGCAACGAACACCTCTATTCCTTCATTCCTAAATTTTTTCACTAGTTCTGCAATCAAACGTTCTTTGTTAAACAAATTACTAAGGAACTTCTGCTAAGTTTCAGAAACAACAGTGTTTTCATAAAATATAATTTCAGGACAGGTTCTTTGCAGTACCCGCCTTTGTCGTTCTCTCATGACAGTTACTCTATTACCTTAATGTTTTCTTATGTAACTTACGTAAGCGTTGTAAATGTTATTAAATTCTTCTTTTTTTAGCGCGGCGAAGCAAGTATACTCCATCAGTTACATACTCACTATTTTCGAAAATGTGATCTCGTTCTGGAACAGTATTAATAATCTGGTATAAAGTTGCCTTGTTAGTTTTTGTCATTAGGCCTTTTTCATCGAAAAGGGAAAGAGGTACTGAAGCCAGTTCAAAATTAAAGCAGGTTTTTTACTCCAGACTCGAATGAATTGTGCAAATAATTCTTTAAAAATTGTGATATTTGGGGTGAGAGGGTGGAAGGACGAGGATTTATTATAACTTTAAGTGGAGTTTAGTACCTACTGCATTGAACTTTAAAGTAGATTATAGTAAAGATTACAATTTATTGTGTTAACTGAAACCAACCCTTATGTATGCGCCTTGTTTCCCACGGTACTATTAATTTTATGAAATAAATTGTAGAGACATTTTTTATAGAGAATTTTATAAGGAATAATTTTGCATATAAGGATTTTTATCAAAAAGTGCACCGTTCCAGAGATAATCTAGAAAACCTCAAAATGGGGGTAGAAACGACTAGGGGATGAATCACACTATTTAGGTGGTGGGAACTTTCTTCGGTTTAATAATTTTTATGCTATCTTTAACATTTCTACCAATTTTCAAAACTTCATGAATTTTGTCCGATATATTACAATATTAATTTATTAACTATTACTGAACTAATGAAAGTTATTGAACACTTTAAAAAATGTACATGGAAAAGTTTCAACCCTTTGATAAGGTTCTACTACGACAAAAATACTGCATATTACTATGAGACGCTTCACTAACCAAGTTAGCAACATCGGGATATCACTAAAATTTTAAAAATTGAAAAATATTAATTTGTTTTGAATAAACCACGAATAGTATAATGTTTACATACAGTTTAATTCGACCGGTAATTAGTTTTGAAAAACAGTATTTTGAATCTTCACTTTGAATACTCAGCTTAGTGTATATTCAGTTGGCGCAACATTGCATTAAGTAGATAACATTTGACGAGTTATATTCTTACACTTGCTTGTGTAATTACTATCTAATATATTCGAGTCAAAGCATTTAAGTGGTTTTATGCATTTTCCATAAATATGTTCTTATATAATGATTTATTTCTACAAGAATTACATGAAATATAATAATTGGCCTGAGAGCTAGTCCCTGTAGAAGATTTGCAATTTGATAATTCCCCTACGCGGATGCCAAGAATTTTTACCTGCGATGGACGTTAATATATAGTTTTCAGTTTTCATCTTATATTTATGTTTGAGATAAAATCATCTTTGGAAGGTCATAATTTTCAATATATAGGCATTTGCTGTAAAGTCCACAGAGATTATTCTCTAAAAATGTACACGCATTTTTTTAGATAAATATTACTACTAGCAAATAAATTTACCTTGCGCAACTTTCATATGTCTAATAACTATTATTATACGAGTATCTGTATTTAAAACAACTAGGACTCATGTCATAAGCCTACTTTTTTTATATTTAAATGTTACGCCACTGGATGACTCTGGAAACCGAATTTTTGATTTAACAATATTGTTAAAATGTCTGTTAATGATATATTGTAAACCTAATATACGCCATTATTGGTTTTCCGCATATCCGAAAATCACATACCTATGTTCCGTGCTTAAGAAAATGGTTTCGTAATTCAACAATTTTTTTTATATCCCTGAATCGATTGAAAAAATTCTTTGATAGGCTTTTAGAGAAAACTTGATAGAATGATACTATTGAAATCAACAAAAAATTTTCTTTATTTTGGCAAGAGAATTTTTTTTCCTTTTTCCTTCTATAAAGTTATCTCTAAAAGCCCATCAAAAAAAATTTTGAATCGGTTCAGGGATGTAGGAGAAATTGTCGAATTACGTTCACCGCACCACCGCCCACCTTAATAGGATATTACAAGCTTAGCAATATGCTTTACTTGGTTTTCCTTGGAAAATTCGCATAAAGGTAATTTACTCAAAAACAGCCAAACGATTTTGTTCTATTTTTGTGCGTTAAAAGTAGATTACCAACATAACATGATATTGGTTCTCCCCCAAAAATCACAAGGATAGTTTACTAATGAAAAACCTCGAAACCCTCGATTTTCTCGAAACCGACTGTAACGATTATACTCATTATTTTGTATGTTGAGTATATCCCCGTAAAAAAAATAAAATGTAAATTCTCCTGGGGGATATCCCCAAAAAAACATTAAAAATTTTAAATTTGGGTATCGAAGGAAATGATCATTGTAGAACAAAAAGAAGTCAGCTTAATCTAGAGAACCACAAAATTATTAAATTATGGTAAACATGATGGCCCAATTGCGTAGATATAAATAAACGCTCGGACAGTTCAATTTTATTTTGGAAAGGGAAATATTCTTTTAGATCTTTTTTCCCTGATTTCAAATATATAAAAAAAAAATGAAAAAAATTATAATAAAATAATTTTAAAATCCGGTGAACCAATTCCATGGCCACCAAACAGCCCTGATTGGATGCATTCTTGTGGAGGTATTTAAAGAATAAAGTGAATTAGAACCATAAAATAGTTATAAAATATTGTTCATCTCACGATTTTATTTTAATTCTTATTATATATCAAAGTTTTAATATCCGATATGTCAAAAAATATTACAGCTAGACCTATCAACTCTTATATTTTAATGTCAGTGTACAACTGACATTTTTTTAAAACCACTTTTCGTGCTCCTGGACCTCAAAATTTAAAGACTTTTAAAACAGAATTTGTTGTCACTGCTTACCTCGTAATAAATAACTTGCAAAACATAGCAGTGTTATATTTTGGCATAATTACTCTATTTTTCCATCTAATGTGACAAATAAGGATCATTGTAACCTGTTCAGCAAGTCGAAAAGTCGAAGGAGACGATGAACAAAAACTAAATACCGTAATTTTACTAACTTTGCTATATTGTGTGTAAATCTGTTATTTTATCAGAAATATGATCAATATATAAATAAATAAATAAATAGATAATTTATTAATGTTAAGAACCAATGGTTTTACATAAGTCAAAATTACAAATATTGTATATAACATCAGGCAGAAGTGTTAATATTATATATTACAACATTCAATGGTAAACAAACATTGAAAATAATTTAACGCATAGTAACATCACATAAATACTCATCAAATGAATAGTATGTTTCCTTCAACAGAATTTGTTTAATATTATAATAGAACTTATTTTCCGGCAACATCCTGATATTCAGTGGCAACTTGTTAAAGAATTTTGGGCCATAATAATTTGTTGCATATCGACTTCTTTCTAACCTAGTAAAATCTAAACGAACCTCATTTCTCTGCCTAGTATCATATTTATATATTTCACCATGTGGAACATAGTCATTTAATTTTTTTTATCATGCATAAGAGCTGCGAGAACGAAACAACTAGGAGCAGTCAAGATATTCAACTCGCTAAATTTTTGTTTGACGCCCTGTCTAAATGGTAACCCAACATTCCTCTCACAACTTCCTCTTCCAAATATAACGCTACAGCACACATTTTCAACCTTCTGAATTCTGTTTTTTTGTTGCTTTGCCAAGTTACGATAACCAAAAATTGGAATTATTAAACTTTCACATAGAATTTTTCAAATTATAATTTACCAAATTCTATATAATTTGAATATAACTTTAAGTTAATATAAGTTTTTTTAATGAATTCTTTTAAATAATTATGAAATCTCAATGCCTCATCTACAATAACTCCTAAGTTTTTTTTACATTTTCAATAAATTTTATATTAAATTTATTTATATTACACAATGTTGTTATATTTAATTTTTAAACATGTTTCTGTGTTAAGTATATTGTTTTATCTAATGTTTTTTTCTTTTCAGGTAAGTGACGACAGTTGCCTCACATTTATAATAGTAAGTAGAAACCTTCGTGTTAGACATTTTTATTAACTTAACGAAGAATATAAATATACCGTGCGTGTAATTTCCCATTAGGCATGTACATTCACGTAGCGCGAGAGATATGACAACACCGGCAGCCGTAAATTCGTCCATCGGTGGAGCATTCCAGCTCTGGTTTTTCATTTCAGACAGATGGCACACGCGATGTTATAAGTCTTACTCCCCATGCCTAGCCCGCGACTACACACACGGTATATAATATTCTATATAATTCAGCAATCGTCAACATCGTCACCCTCGAGCAGTGGGGTAAAATTTGAATTTGAAATATATAATTATTTTGTTGTAAAATCAATTCCTACTAGTACGATTTCATTTGAGAATAAGTTTTACCGGTAAAAATTAATTGTTAAATTATGACCTTCCTTGGTCAATATCTCGAAACGCTTTCATTAAAATTTTTTGCACCCAGGGAGTCTTTCGATTGACATGTCGTAAACTACCGCTGTGCAAAGTTTCAGCTCCCGGGAGTGAAACCCAAATTACTTATAAAAAGTGAGGGGACTTTTGTTTTTTTTATATAGAATGCTCCCATTTTCCTTTTTTAGGTTTTACAGAAAGTTTAAAGGACATTTCGTTAAAGGTTCCCTATATCTATAATTAATATTTTCTAAGAAATTAATTTTCTTCCTAAAATTCGGACAGAAAAGTTGTATAACATAAAAATTAATATCTTAGTAACAATAAATTGATAACATGTTGATTTTTTTATGAGGAAGATCTTCATCTTGTAAAGAAAATATCGAAAAATCGACTAAAAAGTTTTTAAAATTAATGACATATGTCGACCACACAAATACAGCAAAAACTAATTTTTTTTAATAGCACCAATTAAACACACTATTGGATATAAGAAAAAGTGTGCATCTAACCATGTATCGTGTTTCTGTACCCAAAATGTTTGGTTCTTTAGATATTTGCTGTTTTCGGTGTTATTGATGAAATTGACGAGTTCCGTCTTCTAAAAACAAATGTGACATATTATATGTAATTTATTAACCCCGATCCCAAAAGAAGAAGAAGAATAATTTGACGCGTATGTTTGTATGTCTGTCTGTCTGTCTGTCTGTCTGTGGCTTCATATCTTTTCAACGGGTGATCCGATTTTGATGCATTTTTTTTATTTGAAAGAATATTTTGTCGAGAAGGTTTTTGCCATATTAGATTTTGATGTTTGGTCGCCATCTTGATTACAAGATTTTATTTAACTTGCCTTGTTCTTGTGGGTCAAATCTTGCAACCGATTGAGCTGAAATTGTGCATACACATTTAGTTTGGATGACAATGCATGGTTAGCTAAGTGACGTCATTCCAAATCCAATATGGCGGATCAGTTATTTTTCATGCACCCCCATGGGTATCAAATGAAAGGGTTTGCTGAATACGAAAATAAAATGACGCCACACTAAATTCAATATGGCGGACGCCCCAAGACGGCGGAAAAAATTTTTCAGTTTTAACAGTATAATTTGATCGTATAGTGTATTCGCTCATACGTTGCATTCTAAGAAATGGTGAAGGATTCGGTTTAAACTATAAATTTTATATCGGATAGGAACGATGCAATAAATATACACTTCTTCAAGAAATTAACGCACCACCAAAAAGTAACCAAAAGTTTGAAGTTAGTTAATTTTTAACCCCCGACCCAAAAAGAGTTTGACGCGTATGTTTGTATGTTTGTCTGTCTGTCTGTAGCTTCGTATCTCTTCAACGGGTGATCCGATTTTGGATTTTATTTGGAAGAGTATTTTGTCGAGAAGGTTTTAGGCCATATTAGATTTTAATTATTTGTCTCTAGAAATTGTCCGATTGAAGTAAAATTTAAAATATGCAGACAATTAAATAAATCATGGTAGCCGAATATGATTTCGGCCTTATTTTGATTCGGTCATATGAAACTGGTACAATAGGCTATTGTCTATGTACAAAAAAAGAGGGTTGAAAGGAACTAAAACGTTAAAGGGTTTTATTGTTTATTATGTTCAATTGACCCCAAGATATGAAAAAACCGCGGAGTGCTACCATTTAAAGTGGTGCGTTTTTGAGATCGAAGTAAAAAGGGCCACTTTTCATATTTTTTTTGCTCGAAAACTATGAATTTTTTCTATAAACACGTCAATAGAGAAGTGTGTAGAGAATTAAATTTCCAATCGAAATGGCACCTTCAGAAGTCAATTTTTTTTTTTAACAAAAATACGTCCAAAAAACAACAAAAAAAAGCGAAAAAATGCAATTTTTTATTTTTTTTTTTATTTTAGCCTGTAACTATTTTTCGGGTACATTTAGGCATATACATTGCTGCATAACAAAAAAAGCTGGCGTATTACCCGTTAAAATGAGATTTTGTAAACAGTTTTACGATTAATAGTGACCGAGATATAGCGTTTCAAAGTTGGCAACTTTTAACTTTTTTTGCTAATTTTTACTATTTTTTTTCAAATTTCGTCCTGTAACTTTTTTCTGAGTGAATTTAGGTGTAGACATTATTATATTAAAGTGAAAGCTGACTTTACGCCCGTTGAAATGGTGGCTGGTAAAAGTCTCTACGACAAATAGAAACCTAGATACAGCGTTTCGAAGAGTGTTACTTTTATTAACTTTCTTCCAATTTTTACGTTCTTTTTTAAATTTCGGCCTATAACTTATTTGTCAAATGCTTTAAATACAGATATTGCTACACTGAATGACCCCGCAGCATTCTTGTTTAAATGGTCTGCAATAGAAGTTTAACCCATCTTAACGTATTGTTTTTTCTCCTTATTATCCTTATTCTTTCCAAAATCCAAGTAGCAAAAGACAATGTTGTCGTTGATGGGGATACACTATTTAGAAGGATGCTGTTATTCAAACCAACTGATTCAAAATTGAAAGAGTATTTTGATTTTGAATTATCTCCATATCCAACGTCAATCTTTCAAGAGGGAATCATGAGAAAAAATAAAAAATCGGATCTTTATGATTTTTTCGAACCTATAAATGATGTTTCTCTCTCTAACATTTATTACATTATCGATGGTGGATTTTTATTGCACAAACTAGTTTGGAATACCAACGATACATTTGAAGAAATCAGTGAAAAATATATTCAACACTTAAAACATTTTTACACGAATTGCACTGTTGTGTTTGATGGCTACCCTAATGATTACGATAATACAGGTACGAAATCTGCAGAAAGATTACGCTGAACCAAGCAAGTTGGGCCAGAAGTTCAGATTAACAATTACTCAAAGCCATTATCAAAACCTGATAAATTTTTGGCAAATGAAAATATTTAAAAAAAAATTATTTCATATTTAATTCAAAAATTTGAAGAAGATAATATTGAGACTGAGCAAGCTGAAGAGGATGCAGACGTACAATTGTAAATACTGCAAAAGATAAGGCATCCCAATCAGAAAATGTTGTTATAGTTGGTCAAGATGTCCTATTATTATTACCAGAAGAAAATGAAAATATATATTTTTTTAAACCTAGTATAGGAAATGTAAGTGCCAAATTATATAACCATAATAGTTTCAAATTTAATCATCTACAAAAATACCTTGGCTTCGTCCATGCATTCAGTTGCTGTGATACAACCTCTTCCTTTTTTGGTATTGGTAAAAAGAAATTCTTGAATTTCATTAATAAGAATATTTTGCTTTTGGAAAAGTATTTAAATGAATTTTTGTGTGAAAATGCAAGTCCAGCAGCCATCGGTTCTGCTTCTGAATGTATTGTAACATTACTATACGGTATGAAAATTGATGGCCAAAGCATCTGTCGCTATAAGTTATTTCAGAAATACTCAACAGGTGCGAAATTCTCATTGTCCCGATTGCCTCCAACAACTGATGCTGCTAAACATCATGGTTTGAGAACTTACTTGCAAATGCAATATTGGAAAGGAAATATTGTAAATCCTCTCATCTGGGGTTGGAAAAGTTCAGAAAATGGACTAGTACCAATTTTGACAAATAAACCTCCCGCACCACAAGTTTTGCTGGAAAAAATAGCCTGTAAATGCACCAAAGGAATGCAGAGGAAAGTGTGGTTGCAGGAAATTGGGAATGAATTGCTCTATTTTTTGCAAAGAATGTATGGGAATGAAATGTGAAAACGCTGATGTACTTCAAATAACGGAAGACGATGTTTACATAGATGCCGATGAAGAAATCGACTTTCATTTTGAAAATATGTTAAATCCAGCATTTGAATAATTTCATAATGTAAGTTATTAATCTAAGTTATTTGAACAAAAAAAAAACACGTGATATAATAAAGTTCAGAAGTGGAAAAATGTAAAAAGCTATTTTTTAAGTACAGTTATCTGCTATATCTAGACTGAATCTTGGTTACTATTGATCACATAAACTTCTATTGCAGACCATTTAAACAAGAATGCTGCGAGTACATTCCATGTAGCAATATCTGTATTTGACAAATAAGTTATAGGCCGAAATTTAAAAAAGAACGTAAGAATTGGAAGAAAGTTAATAAAAGTAACACTCTTCGAAACGCTGTATCTAGCTTTCTATTTGTCGTACACACTTTTACAAGCCATCATTTCAACGGGCGTAAAGTCAGCTTTGGGGCGAGCGTAGAGGCGACTTCAATGTGAATATCAGTCGATATTCCGTTGAAGCAACGTCGAGCGCGGTTAGTACTTGGATGGGTTCCCATCTTGGGAAATACAGCGTTCTCGTCCCACCTTCTAGAGGCTTGTATATCAGTGTATACTCGGAAGTTACGTAATTTCAGACGAGGATTACGTAGTGGATATACCATCCTTCGGAGGGGATGTAAAACAGGCGGTCCCTTGTCTATTAAATGTTAGGCAAGTAAAAGATCCCTACTCTTCTTAAGGGAAGAGGTTCGGCAAAATTTCCAGGTTGGGGGTAGCTCGTCTCCTGGCGTCGGTGATAGGCCCTGGTAGCGGAAATAGGCCGACGTTAAACAGTTAAAAAAAAAAAGTCAGCTTTCACTTTAATATAATAATGTCTACACCTAAATTCACTCAGAAAAAAGTTACAGGACGAAATTTGAAAAAAAATAGTAAAAATTAGCAAAAAAAGTTAAAAGTTGCCAACTTTGAAACGCTATATCTCGGTCACTATTAATCGTAAAACTGTTTACAAAATCTCATTTTAACGGGTAAAACGCCAGCTTTTTTTGTTATGCAGCAATGTCTATGCCTAAATGTAACCGAAAAATAGTTACAGGCTAAAATAAAAAAAAATAAAAAATTGCATTTTTTCGTTTTTTTTTGTTTTGTTTTTTGGACATATTTTTGTAAAAAAAAAAAAATTTGACTTCTGAAGGTGTCATTTCAATTAGAAATTTAATTCTCTACACACTTTTCTATTGACGCGTTTATAGAAAAAATTCATAGTTTTCGAGAAAAAAAAATATGAAAAGTGAACCTTTTTATTTCGATTTCAAAAACGCACCACTTTAAATGGTAGCACTCCGTGGTTTTTTCATATCTTGGGGTCAATTGAACATAATAAACAATAAAAACCCTTTAACGTTTTAGCTCCTTTCTACAGTACATGGACAATAGACTACAATTAGATACATTGATCGGGTGTTTTTAAAAATTTTCAATTTTTTAACCCCCGACCCAAAAATAGGTTGTTATAAGTTTGACTCGTATGTTTGTATGTTTGTTCGTTTGTCTGTCTGTCTGTCTGTCTGTCTGTCTGTTTGTCAGCCTGTGGCTTTATATCTCTTCAACGGGAGATCCGATTTTGATGCAGTTTTCACTAAAATTAAATATAACACATACATATATTTATAATAGAACCGGTCTTGTAGACCATGTGCGACTAGTAGAATACAAAACTGGACCGCGTCGGCTTAAAAGTCGGTCGGTTTAAAAGTTCTGTGTGGGACTCGTGATATAATAATACGCTATGTTGTATGTATATGTTTAGTTTAAAAAGTGTAAAATTAAAGTAAATTACAAATTTAAAAAAAAAACGACAAAAAAATATTGACTAAATAACTAATATAAAAAAAATAAATTAACACAACTTTAAAAATTATGAAATAATTTTAATTCCATATACGAACTCCTATGATTTATTTAAATCCAGCTAACATTTTCTTTATGTCCTCGAGATTTGCTTTCTTATACGCATGAATATCCCGGGGGCTGCTGTAAAGACGAACTACTAAATAGTTATGTTCAAAACAACAGCTCCCGATATATTCATACGTATAAGAAAGCAAATCTCTAGGACATAAGGAAAATGTAAGCTGGATTTAAATAAATCATAAGAGTTCGTATATGGAATCAAAATTATTTCATAATTTTTAAAGTTGTGTCAATTTATTTTTTTTATATTAGTTATTTAGTCGATATTTTTGTGTGGGTTTTTTAAAATTTGTAATTTAATTTTATGTTACTGTATTTCATTACACGTAGTTTGTGTTGTGCTTTATGGCAAATAATTATCATACTCGGATATTTTAAATTTACTTAACATTTATAGACAGTGTGACAAAATAATTACTAGAAAATATTAATTTTATTTATATAGAATCTTTAGCGAAATGTCCTTTAAATTTCTTGTGGAATTTATAAAAAAAATGAAAATATTTTCGTTGAATAGACCCTACCCAGTTAGGACTATTGCCAAATTTTCAGGTAAATATTATTTTTCTTTCTCCATATACTTGTAATCGACGGCCAAAATGAATCACCCTGTATATACTGAAGTTCTTAACACTTAACTTGTGCTCTAGATTTTTTTATTTTTGTGGGTATTCAATAGAACCAAAATGAATGTAATAACAAATAATAAAATTGATTTCATACTCAGCTCACATATTGAAGAGAAAATATGATTGAATTTTAAAAAATAATAATGTTTTCTCCAACAATATACAACAATGTCTTAACTCACAACCTGATTCATTTGATAATTATTTTACGGAATCTTGAATAACAACAACCTTAATGAAATGTTTACTGTAGCGTGTAGAATTTTTTAACTGATGCAGATCATAGCTGGCATTGTAAACTTTATTTTCCTCATCGCCTTGAAACAGCGCCAGATGCTTAATAATTTTTAAATTAAATTTTGTCAAGGTTCTTAATAGTATCTGCACCTCATTAATTCACGCACATCACACAGTTTTTTTGAGTTTCGCCACACGGTTTTGCAAAAAAACAACGTTATAAATTTCCTCAGATCACCAAGGATTTACGATGCTTTTTTGAATTAAATACAGGAAATTGATTATAATTCCATTAGTCACACTATCCTTAGTTAGTTTTAGTTCAAAGATTACTAATAACAAAATTATACAAATTTTTTAGCTAATAAATAAAGGTAATGTTAAAGGCGTGTATAAAAAATTCTGATTTAATTGTTTATCGCGCGTGTTATTAGTTCTTGTTTATTTTAATGATCATACCAGCGGTTTTTTAGGTTATTCACTTTGTTCATTCCTGATATTTTAGCCCCAGTTTACGAGTCTTTGTTGGAAATAGCACTCATCGATGTGAAAAACTGGCATACCTATAGTGCGCCAAGCGATATTTGGTCCTATAAAAAGTACAAAGAAAAACTAAGATGCACCACAATCATGTGTCAATACAATTATTACCAAGATTTTAATTTTAAGGTTTCTTCTTCATCTTCTCTTCATAACGCCTTGACGTATTGTGATATATTAATTTATTTTAGTTGGCCTCCATTTGCTGTACTGTACGTTTGACGGCAACACGCCATCCGCTAAATTCGAAAATTTTACATTTCAATATACAGCATGGTTACGGATATGCACAGCCAGAAGAAAAACTTCTTTATTTCCGAGTTTTCGAAAACGTTTTTAACAGAAAACAACTTAATAAAGATAATTACGTGTTTATCAGAATAATCAGCAAACTGCAGAGTTAGAAGAAAAAAGTGGACACTTTAAATGTATTATAACATAAAAGTTATCTGAACGGAATTGAACTGTAGAAGTTTCGATAAGGCAGTCGATAGTACTGCGCAAGTATAATAGCTAAGATGGCTGCAAACGCTGCGGAAAAATCGTATTATGTTTTTGAATTTGCCAAGACGAACTCCGCAACTGTGCTCAGCATCATTTTCGAATAAGTTTTAGAAAACAATCACCTACTATAGTGTGAATACATGATTAATACAAAAAGATTTAAACGTAAAGATGTTTACGTGAAGGCAAAAGTCCAGGAAGATCTCACGTATCAGGAGAAGCAGTTGAACCTGTTCGTGCTGTTTACAAACGAAATCCACAAATGTCAAGAACTCATGAGAGTTTAGCCGCGTTCTCACTATGTAACATGTTTATAAAACATTTGTTTTAAAACGATTGTTTTGAAACTCCATTCAAAACATGTTTAATAACATTTGGTTTCAAAACATTCCAAACTATGTTTGAAAACATTTAGTCATCATGACGTCTTCAGGCGAGAATGGTCTTATTGCAACTGCAAATTGTGTGGTGTTTAATAATAAATATAATGGCTAAACAGAGAGATTTTGGGTTCGTCCGTCGTTACAGGACAGGAAGAAGTATAGCGGCAGAGAGAACTTAAAACTGATGGTAGTTTCAAAACTTCTTAAAATGACAAGTCAGGGTATTGAGTATATGTATGCACTATTCGTTCATATTAATATTTCTCTAATAAAGTAATAAATTATGAAATGAGTGAAGGATGTATACCTGGCTGTCATCCGCTCCATCCTCCACATACTTGTTATCCACAGCATTGTGGACATCAGTATGGTAGGCCGTGGTCGATTTTTATCTCTTAAAAAAAGTAGATGTTTGAAATACATCCAGTTTTCTTTTTCACCTGCTCCCTTTCCTGTTTTTGTCTCCTTTTACCTGTTAACTTCCTTATTTTTTTTTTCGGCCTCGCCTAGGTCGATTCCAAACTCTCCGTCCAACTCACGCCACATATCATCCCTATTTTTATAATCTTCTTCCGTTGGGTCCCGCAACAATAGGGAAGATGCATGAAATTTTAAAATGCTTGAAAAAGTGATTTGCTCTTAATTTCCATTACTCAGAAAACGATTATAATAAAAGAAATCCAAAACAAAATTTATTTTCCGTAAAATTAATTATTAGTAATTTGTAAACAAAACCACGTGACTGCAAACAGTTTCTTATTGGCGTGAAGTCAATGACAACATCCGTTAGTCGGATAATTTGTCCAAAGTAGACGCAGTGTCCTAACCTCTTGCTGACATCTCTCTTTCAACTAATTTTGGAGAATCTTGAATGTAAAATTACCATATTTGTAGTGATACTCTTAGTTTTACATTTAGGCACAATGCAATATTTGTAACTCATTTGTTGTCATAATAATGTTGTTCACTAGCTCATTAACCAAATAATAATACAATAACACACAAACAAAAACTTGGTAAACTGACTGTAAACAATAAACAGTAAACTGACATTTGACAAACCCATCGAAATTGCTTTAGATATACGAAACTACTGAAGCATGTTTATACGTCCGATTGGCTTAACCGTCTCTACACAGACCGAGAAAAAGGATGGAATAGTGCACTCAAGTTTCTCTCTCTGTGTAACTTTCTCTAGTCAAGTGCACCTTTCAGTTTGTTATTAATTTCAATGGACATATCATAACGGAAAACGTCACAGTTAATGGCGCCAAATAACTGCCGTTTTAAAATATCCAAATTTTTCACCGATGAAATTATTTATTTTCTCGTTGTATTACCATTCAAAAAATCGTAAATTTTACATTTTTATAACTTTTTTTTGATGCTGTATCGATTTTCTTTATAAAAAAAAAGCATGCAACTTCTCTATTACGGTCTTTGTACCTTTCGATGCGTTTATAGACATCCACTCCATAGTTAATTGCACTGAACAGATTACAGCGACAGAATGTAGACGACGAGGGTGGCAACACCCTCGTCAGTGTTTACCGACACATGACAGGAACAGTGTAACTTGTTACAAAACACGAAAATTGTTTTAAAACGTGTCTGTTTAAAAACAAATGTTTTATAAACATGTTCCATAGTGAGAACACGGATTTTGAAACTACAAATTCCGAGGTATTAAACGTGTCTATTTCTTTTGTAGTAATCCTATACAGGGGTGCTAAATAGGAAAGTTATGACTTCGGTTTAAACCATTAGTGGGCCAAAAAAATTGCAATTTTTCCTTTCAGTTACTTTTCGAAATTTCAACTCTCTATCTTAGAAATTAAATTTAAAAATTTCCCTCCTCCCTGTGTCCCCCAATATGCCATTAATTGCCATAATTTTTTAAAACGTATTATAATTTATTATTTACTTTTTTTATTTTAATGACAGTGCACAATTTGCCTACCCTGAAATATTAATGAACTAATAATAAACTTAACAAAAAATGTGTACTGTACATATACACCAGATAACCTTGAGCTAGAAGATATAGTGTGTTTCGATGTGATCCAATCTATTTCAGTGTCTCCCTCCTATCTGGCAAAAAAATAACTTTTGTCAGTACTACTGATTACTATTTAACAAAACTAATTAATTTATTGAACTGCGAACGTAATCAAACTAAAAAATATTCGAGGTTGCATTAAACTGATTTCGCTATCGTGCTTCGGCCCCCAAACGGTTTCCTATATCCGCCTTGCTTTGTTATATTCTTCGCAAATACGGAAACGAAGAATATATCGCATTTGATCGATACATTTTTAAAACCGTAAATGTCGGTCTTAGATAAAAAAATTTCATGTCAATTGTCCGTCTCTCCGTCTGTCAAATTTTCTGTAAGCACAGTGACTTAAAAGATAGAAGTCCGATTGTTAGTATTAGCTAGAAGAAGAACCCAATTGCCTGTTAACAGTATATATCAGTAAATAAGAAAGTAACAAAATAACTTATATTTTAAAAAAATGTTATTAATTTGTATGGTTTGTAATGAAATTTCGTCTAATATTACAATGCCACCGATATGCGATATGTGTTTTTTATGTGTACTGAGAATGAGCGAGGCACGACGGCGGCAGTCGGGCATGGTGACGTCACGGTGACTCTCGACGCTAGTGTTATAGAACATCCCAGAATCGACCTAAGTCGAAGACTAAATGAGAGTTTTGACTTAGGAAAAATTTGTTATAAATACTGTTGGAACATAACTAAACAAAGACAACAAAAAAACACAACATGTGGTGCCCAGAAATTGTTCACCTAGAAAATTTAGCCTAGAAAAAAATATGTACTTTGAAAATATTTGTGAATCTTTTTAACTTTTTAATCGCTTCACGATACACAATGAAAGTGGAGATACAGTCATTGTGTATATCGTTCAAAAGATTGAATATAAAATTTTAACCATGCGACGTACTGAAAGGGCGAAAGCGAAAAATGTGGCAGACTCGTAGCGTCTATAGGCAATTATCTGGCAAAAATTAGTAAAAAGGCCGGTTTCTCGAATAAAACAAATTTGGTTTCATCCAGCGACTTGTCAACTGGATGAATGCATTGGATAATCGATAGAAAGCGATAGTAGGAAAGCCAAATGCAGGTCTTTCCAATTGACACAGTTATTAAGAAAACCGCCTTTTGCATAAGACAAAAAGCCATTTGGCAAAAAGTCGCCCGAAGGCGAAGTCATGTCACATCCTTTGTATTGAACGTATATGAGGACCGGTACATCATCAGACTGACAGAAAGTTGTAATAACTCATATATAGTTGAACTCAAATGGAACTCCGTTTTTGTGAATGATATAATCACGATAAAGAACTTTAAACCTAATCACAAGCATAAGTAAAAGATTCTAATATTATTCCAAAAGGCCCAAAAATGCTTTCATCGATTTCTAGGGAACTTGTGTGATTCTTTTCTACCAAATCGATTGCTAACGCACGCTCCCCATTGTATGGTAGTATTAAAAGCTCTCTAGAAGAAGTGGTCGACCTTGCCCTACTTGGAGGAGACGATTCTATTCAAATTATATAATTTATTAGATAGGATATTGCATACTTTCATTGTATTTATTGTAAACCAAATCAATAAATGGTATTATTTAAACGATTGCATTTTATTGATTGAATGACCTGTTGTAAGTCTTATCCCTAGAGAGTTTTCGTTTAACAGGCCGGAATTGAATAAATCGTCTCAGAAATCCACAAGTATGAATCTCAATACCCCGGTCACATTACGGAAGCTCGAGAGGGATTTTTTATGAACAAAATTCTTTAAGCATAAAATCCATCACCTTTAGGTAAATAAGAAGAAATGAAACCAGAGAAAGGACCAATGTTTAGAGAGAGCGTCGTTAGTAATCTACGATAGTGCAGCATTAGCTTATTTCTTAGCTATCAAATATCTCATACATCTTATTGAATCCGCCTGGGAGTGGAAGAGTACACACGAATTAGGGAGAACGCGACTGGCGCCCTTAGTAAATAAATTGGTGTCGCGTCACTCAGACGCAGTGTGATATGTTTTTCTACACTAGCACTGAAATTCAATCAAGAATATACTATTCATCCAATCGTTCTCAAATTTTCACAAGACTATATTTACTGCTAATACATTACAATATAGTATAAATAGTAAAAATTTAAAACATTCATAATTAAAATTTATGAAATAAGTTTTTATTGTGGTGCAGCTAAATAAGTAAATAAAGATAAATAAATACCCAGACAATCCAAGAAAAAAAAATATCTAAATTAGTTTCGGGTCGAAAATCAGAATCGAACTCGAACTTAAAATCTTCATCCTGTACATATACTTCTACATTTTTCAGTGATTACTTGTATAAATTAAAAAAAAACAGTTTTTACATAATGTCCATAAATAAACTGTTGCCTTATATCGCATATAATTATAGATCGACAGTGTTAGATCAGTATAATTAAATAATTATAACATGTTGAATTGCACATAATAAAAGTTACATATGTGATATTTATTCAAAGAACAAGTCACCACGTTTCGTTATCTCTAAAACTCGTTAAACCGAATAGAGACAGAATTCACAGATAAACGCAATATTTGTTCTTGTACATGTTACTCGGTATAGATAGTTATCAAGAATGGCGATAAGTATCAACTAATTAAAATTCAAAATAAAGTTAACTGCTGCAAATGAATGAAACCTACGTACAAGGTATAAACGACATTTCTTGACAGGTTTCTATAGATTCTTGTATAGAGACGTCACATCAATGAGCATTATAGAAGTTGCGAGAACTGATAAATAAATCGTTATTTATATTAATGAGAAAAAGTAATAATTATAGTGGATTCTTTTGAATAATTTACAAATTCTGTGTCAACGGAATTAAAAATAATTGGTAGTGCGGTTTCCCTTTACTCTACAACATGAAGAAGGCTGGAAAGATAAAAATATTGTTTTATAAGAGAATGTTAGCTACGCGGGGGATTTTCTTGTATAAATAAATGCGTTGATATCCAAAACTAACTTTATAATATTTATTTATTTAGCATACACTGCTCAAGAGATTTTACCCATTTAGAGAACAGGGCAGGTTCACAGAAAGCAAACTAATTCCAATATACAACAGAAGTGTTTCTATCATCTAAATTTTTGCAAAGGCTTTAAGAATAATTTTGGAAATTAAGTTAATGAACTTTTTTGAATCTAACTGCTTTCTCAATAGCTGTCAAATTGATTTCACAGCAAGTTCTCAACTAAACAAGCTGTGTTCATGTAAAAGAACTCAGTACCGTACGTCTAGATGACGCGACATCAATTTATTTTTAGAAGGGCGCCAGCCACGTTCTGCCCCTTTCTTCTACTCCCAAGCGGACTTGAGGTAAGGTATACTTCAATAGACGATATGGACGGATCCAAGGGGGGCACCAGGGCAATTGTCCCCCCCCCCTCCCCGAGGGCCCCGAGAAGAATAGGATCTAATATTATTTATTATTGAATATTGAAAATGTCGATATAGTTATTAATCGTTCGGCGGTAGACGGCCGCAGTGCCCCCCCCCCCCAGTAACCTTTCTGGATTCGCCCTTGATAGACGAGTAATAGATCATTAACGATGCTCTCTCAGGACGTGATTTGGTATCCTTTCATAACCCAATAGTGGGTTTGGCGCCTTTGGATTTTCGTAATTTTCGCATAAAAAAAATCCTTATCGAGGATTTCTCTCCGACGGGATTAGAATTTGACGTGATTAGTATTTATTTATCTACTAATAATGGTCTCTACATTTAAAGATTTTTCGAGAAATCGCATAAAAAAATTTCTATCAAGCTCCCGTAAGGCGACCAGAACACTAAGTATCAAACTTAGGGAATCATGATATTCTGATTAACTCAGTTGTTTAGGTCTTCCAAACGAAACCTCAGGGATTAAGACTAGCAACAAGTCCTTACATCAATAAAATGCAGTTCGTTCAAAGAATACTACCATTTACTTAATAAATATAAAACAATACAGTGACTTTCTGCAAAATGATATAATATAAAAGAATCACGCCTCCCCAACTAAGGTAATTACTTTTAACCATACAAGTGAGAGCGTATGCTAACAATCGATTTGGTAGAAAAGATTCAGTTAACTTCCTCGAAATTTAATGCAAGCCTTTTAAAAAGAATTTAAAAATTTCGTATTTTGGTAATTATGGCTGACTGAAAATAATATAAAAATATTTTACTAAAAAATTTTGGTTCGGTTATGAGTAGTATCGTGATTATCTTATTCACGGGACGGAGTTCCACTAATACATGAGTTTAATAACGTTCGTCCAGGCTTACGACGTACTTGTCCCCATGTAGGTTCAATATAGGAGCGACTTTTTGGCAAAATTGATTTTTGAGTCCTTTGTGCACAAGGCGGTTTTCCTACAACTTTATTATTTGGAAAGCCCTGCATTTGGCTTTCCTACCATCGCTTTGTATTGACCATTCAACGCACTAGTCCAAATTATGTCGCTGGGTGAATCCAAATTTGTTTTCGTCGGTTTCGCCATTTTGATACATTGCATCGTTAAAATTTTACAGTCAGTTTTTAGAACAGGATATATAATGACTATACCTCCATGGTCAATGTCTTTGGTGGAGGAATAAAAAGTTGAAAAAAAATAATTTGCTGTTTCTTCAAATTTCTTACTTAGTCGTGCCCCATGTCTTAATGAACTCATATTATTCTTTTGTGTTAGTTTATGGCTCTGAAGTCTCTCAGACTCTTGAAAATGTCCTTAAATGAATTTTTTACCTAAGTTGCATTTTTATTTTGGCTTCGACCTAGGTCAATTCTGGAACATTCACAGTGGACATTGAGGGCCTTGAGAGGCAAAGGCATGTAGGGATTACATTGCTTGACTTGCCCAAAGCCCTCGGGCTTGAATGACATACTTATGGAAAATTTTGGTTTCTAAGGTATGCGTGGGAGTTCTTTGGAACTACCTCACTCCTTTTTATTTATATATCAGAAAACAGTGCGCCTGTAGAGATAATATCACTTATGACCTGAATCCAGTAAAACACTAAGTGCCTCGGGGCTCTCTTCTGAAGCCTCTCTTGTTTATTATATATATCCATGACTTATTTCGTTTTACGTCGCCCCATAGGTATATTGCTTATGCTGATGACACTACATTGATAACTTCTCATTGTAACCTTGACGTTTTACACGCTAAAAATAACACTGAAAGTTTCATCTTTTTTACAAGTATTATAGTGACTAATGGTGACAATGTAAAACAGGTGTCACATTGAACGATAAACTAAACTGATTCAGTCACATTAAACAACTAAGCCATAAACTTACCACCATGATATTTTTTACTCCAATAGCGGAGAGGGCATTTGGGCTTAAAAATATTAAAAGCGAGCCACTTTTATCTGTTTCACTCACACATTATCATCATTATCATCACTATAAAAGGTTAACACATATAAGAATATTTGGTTTACAAAATAGCGATCAGAACCATTTCCACTGCAGGATATAGAGAGCATTACAGGCCTTCATTTATTTCACTGGGTATGCCTCTTTACATATTTATCTTAGTTTATTGGAAGTTGAAAAAAACTTTAACTCTTTTGAAAGGAATTCAAATTATCATAACTATAGCACCAGACGAGCTGATTTCCTAAGCCCATTTAGGATTCGATTGACAAGATCGATTAAAAATTTACCGAACCTCAAGTTATATATCCTACCAAATTCAATAAAATTACACAAACTTATCTTTACTTTCTTACCCCTCTTTTTTTTGTTTTTCTTTCCAATTAGGAATATGCAACCATTTAATGTGTCCCCCTATAAGTTATTTATCTGTTTTATTTTTTGTTAAAAAAGATTATCATGTGTTTTCTCATTTTTTTAGTCTTTTTTAACTCTTTTTGTATATTGTATAAATTCATTATAATGCATGTACTCTTTTATTGCTGTAACATTGTGAATATTACCACTACTATTTCACTATCTGCCTGACGTGCCATTAAAGTTTAGACTAAAAGTGAGCAAAAAGTATTAGTCTCTCTACTTGATCTGAATAGAAATTCCAAAAGCTTAAACTCTTCCAATTTTATGTTATTTGTATTAGGTTCGAGTTTTCTTCTGTAGAATATAACACTGCATTTGGACACATTTAAAATCAATTTATTTTGAGCAAACCAATTAGATATGTTGAAGGGGCTACTTTGTAATAGATCGCCATCCTCTATGCAGCTTATAGACATAAAGAGTTTAGGACCACGGACGTCGAATAAGGAAGTCATTTGAATAACTTCCGTATCATTTACAAATGATTAAAAAGTAATGGTTCTAGAATTGATCCTTCCGGAACACCAGATCGAAATGTTTGTATACCTACGACGGTAATATATTATTTTACTTATTATACTTTCGTATGCGTGATATTAATTACTCACTATTTTCTCACTACTTTCGCTAACGTATTAAATTATTGGCATAAACTATCATCAAGAATGAAAAACACTCTAATAATCATATAGAAATAAAAAATTCTAAATGAAAACGATGAGTAACTAAGATTTAAAATTATTTATAGCAAATATCATTATTGTAGTAGAAAATAAGGTACAAACTTTGTACTTTAATATAGCTCGATTGCTATATGCTTAGGAAAAATCGGTATTCATCTTCACAGTATTAAATATTATAGGTTAGTCAGCATAGACTTCTTAGTGTAAAAGCCATGTTGATAAACATTCATAATATATGATCTTTTACTAGAAAAAATGTGACTCAGACATCTTACCAAGATGATCTAAGAATAAAATTGGCCAGTAATTTTTACATTTTCTTTACAACCGAATTCATAAGTGGAAATACCGTTAGAACGAAAACAAATTAAATTTATCTTAGAAATTATACAAGACGTACAGTAATAAATGCCATGAAAAACTGTAACTCGTTATTGTCATGGACGAACACCTCGAGTAGGTAATCTTAATAATTAGTCATTTCACTTTATCTCTTTATATAAATAGCATCCATAGCAACCGTAGCAACCACATGGCAAGGCAACTACATGCAATCCCGAAAAACGCTTCTGATAAATACCAAAACCTTAATAAAGGAAAATTCTTAATTTTCATTTATTTTTTTAAGATCGTGCTTGTAGCATAAAGTCATATGCGCATGTACTACTTTGAAATCGCAAACCCCTTAAAATCCGCTACCGACGGAACATTGTTTTTTTGCAGAAGACAGTTGACTATGACATTTACTTATAAATTGACATGCAACTTTGGTATTAACTAAAACCCCCGAAATTCAGGAATATACAGCAATACAGTAAAACTGCATTTTCTTAAAGATTGGGCGTAGAAGTTCCCACAAGAAGACCTTTTTAATGCAGAAATGTTAAATCTCAACTTTTTACATCAATTAATTTATATGATGACTGAGAGTATAAAAAGTTTCCGAAAATAGATTAATAATGCTTAGAAACTGGTTGTAATAGGTCAATCTGAGGTTGTCGGCTGGAAAAACCAGTCCGCCAGTATCTTGGTAAGTACAATCGGAAATAGTTTTCTAATGAAAATCATTATTAAAAAAATATTATAATCTTAAACTCAAACTAAACGTTCTGTTAATTATCCTAACACAATTATTGATAAAAAATGACAGTTTTCCACCGACTACTATAAACAGTAGGCCCAACTTTACAAATTAAGAGATATTTAACTAGACAAATATTTAACACACCCATGTTAATATATAAAACAGTTAATTAAACATTTTTTATTGAGTGAACAAATTTCAAACCCAAATAAGGTGTCGGTCTTTAAACCATTTCCATTAATGATTTATCAACGGACAAGATCGATTGTTGCGTTAGTTTTTAATTTGTCTAGGTATCGGTATCTATAAGACTGTTCATAATTTCCACATACAGTGTACCCATTATTCTACGAGGTAGGCTTGGCAATGCATCACTATTGGAACTTGTTACAATGAGGCAAATATTTTTTAAATAGACGCATGTCGAAATCAATATCTGTGAAGTAAGAATGAGCCGTAGCTAATCAAGTATAACAGCTACGAAATTTAATTTCCTTAAAATATCGATGCAAGGTTAAGTAACTTTTGTTAGGATAGGTAAATCTGCACAATTTTTTTTAAATGTACCTTTTCAGTTTGTTTAATATATCCCCAAAATGGAGATAGCTAGGTCTGATTTAAAAAGGCCATCCGCAACGGTCATAAAATTTTTCAAAAATGCGCCCATTTAACCGTTTATTCGTCTCCTATAATGACCGAGTTAGCAATATATGCACCTCCAATTTGGGACACATTGTATGCATCATTATTGAGAAAGCTACATAAAATTTATCCAGTTAATCACATTGATGTCCTCAGTTTGGTAGACATAATGTACCCGGAAACAATTTACATTTTTATCCTTAAAATCATTTATAAAATTAGAAACATGTGAATAAATAAAAGCAGTACCAAGAAAGGACCCCGCACATTTTCTTATGTAAAATTGTTCTTGGTGAAATTTTCCGAATTTTTAGTATGTTATAAATTGAGATCTCCTGTTTGTGACAATTTAAGGATTCGATTGCAATTTTTTTGCATGAATGTTATTTAAAGTTATTTATTTAACCCATGTTGGATTGTCACGTGAAGTAAAGGAAAAATTTAATATGGTTAACGTAATTCAGGCAAGAGTAGAGCTGGAAAACCTTCGAACTCGAAATGGTAGATGGAATCAGTTGAACCAAAATCATTTAGTCGAATTTCCATTAACTACCTTAAACGCATAACATTCGGGATATATCAGTTATAATTGTCTCCCTCCTATATCCAAGATAGGCTGCAGAGAGAAGATACCGATGTAAATGAGTTAGATGAGGTTATAGAAGAACCTGGGCTGATAAGTTTGCGAGTTTATTCTAGAATTTCGTAACGCTACCAAATATCGAATATGGATAGCTTATCAAGATGGAGAAAGCGATGGAGACGATGAGGGAAGTGAGTTGATTTCTAGATACTACTGCATATGTAAGACTGGCGCTAGAACCCTGGGAACATGTGCACATGTGGCCAATGTTCTATGGTTTCTAGGATATATGTCCAGCATATCCTCAACGTGAAATATCCAAGTAGGGCGCACTTTTGGAAAACATTTTGGATGCTGCTAATAGACCACAACAACATAATCCTATATGAGACATGTTATTATTCATGTTTCTCTTTTTCTTGTTGGATAAATGCTTATGATCTATCATTATCAATAAACACATATTACTTGCTTGTTATATTATTTGTTACTTATTACTAAATATAGTAGTTAATAGCGGCGTGTACTATTCACTTTTATCGTACGATGGAAACATGCGGCGTCATTATTTGCACCCACAAAGATGTATAACTTGATGGTAGCGCTTTCAGGATAGAGATGAAAGTGTTTCTTAAAAGTGCTTATTACAAAAATAAATGTTCAGTTTCCTTGGTAATTTGAACCTGCATAAGGACGTTTTACCAACTTCGATTACAATTTTCTTGAAAAATGTCCAGTTTTCTGTGTTGGGTCTGTAAACTTTGTTCAATTGGTCGAATACTACATCATACTCTTTTTTTATTAAAATTAACCGAAATTCACCCCATTTTATTTGTGACTCGCTCTGTATATGATCAAATATTTTGTCACAATATATTATTTTTGGTTAAATAAATAACATTCCCGCAAGAAAATTGCAATCGAATCCTTAAATTGTCACAAACACGTTTTATGAAAAAAGCCACTTTTTAACTTTAACCCCCTGTACCTTAAAAACTAGTCATATGATTGAGTTGAGACCATTACAGTGTTAATTCAGAAAATTTCATGAAGAGCCATTTTATATAAGAAAACGAATTGAAATATTGTAATTTGTTAAATTGTAAATTACAAAATTTCAGTTCATTGTATTTCAGTTAGTAATGAAAATATTTTCATAAACTCCAAAATCTGTTGTTGTATTTTTATGAAAAGTCAAATGCATATGACAAAAAAAAATAAAAATAAACAGGAGCTCCTAGACCCAGGGGAGGCTAACGAATTTTCAAACATTTTTTCGCAAACTGCTTTTTCAAAATTTTTTAGGGGTCATTAGAGAAGTGCTTCTCTAGATGTTATTTCCCAAATTTCGTATGAGTCCCATGCGCCATAGACGAGAAAAAAAATATTGAAATTTCACCAGCCGCCACTGTATCGCATTTACATTTCAACCAACCTCATTAGTCATGTACCATGTGTGATATGTGTAGTAGGCTTCTTCTACCATCCTTTGAATGTTTAATAAGGGATATGTCTCAACTCTCATTCTAAGCTTCTTTCTGAGTAGGATTATAATGCTCCATTTC
This sequence comes from Rutpela maculata, assembly GCA_936432065.2. Classification (NCBI taxonomy): domain Eukaryota; kingdom Metazoa; phylum Arthropoda; class Insecta; order Coleoptera; family Cerambycidae; genus Rutpela; species Rutpela maculata. The sequence goes on along the minus strand of OW386289.2, from coordinate 53,298,563 downwards.
CCTCAACAAAATAAGAACTATAAATTAATCTTGACAAATAATCATATATTACAAGTCTAAAGTCACAGATTTGTGTATCTATTAGATATATAACCCAAATATACAAGGTGGCGAGGTACGCTTAATCCCCAACTATTAAATAAAAAACCCTTTTCGAATTGGAAAATTTCAAGAAAATGGAAGAATGTGGTTACAGTTTTTTGGAAATTTTTGCAAAAGTCGATGTCTATGAAAATTTACATCCGAGCATCGTGCTTGTTGGGAAATAATTTGAGTCGAGCTTTAGTAGACCATGATCCTGCAAAACTCTCGTTTGTTGGGGTTCGTAGCAATTAAAACAGTTAGATGCCGTCCTACTTAAACAATAAAAGCTAACTGGTTGTTATAAACAATTATTGATCTGAGCCATGCAGTATACTAGTTGGAGTGCCACAAGGTACCATATTGGAACCTATCTTTTTTTAAATATTTATAAACGATATAGCTGCCTTACAGCTTATGCACAAATAATACATTCCAACGTTACAAAGTTTGGGGTACATGCAAATAATGAGAATGAGATCATATAATGAATCAATGTTAATAATTATTAATAAACCTAAGTCTATGATTTTCTGTCAAGAAACCATATCTATAATTAGGATCTCCTAGTTAGACTCGCCAAAACTGTTCACCCTGGCGCTGCAGAACGTGTTTAGAAACCTGACCTGGGATAGGAAAGGCGTCAATATCGATGGGAAGTTCCTGAGTTACCTACGCTTCGCTGACGACATCATCCTGATGAGCGGCGATGCCGGTGAGCTTGGACTCATGCTAAACAAGCTGAGGAAAGTTTCAAAGTCCGTGGGCCTGAAGATGAACCTCCTAAAGACCAAGGTCATAAGTCACGATAACATTCAGGTCACAATCAACTACCACACGCTTAAAGTTGTTGAAGAGTATGTGTACCTCGGTCACAACATCAAGCTTAACAAGGAAAACCAAACCGCAGAAATCACCAGGCGAATTGGCCTGACGTAGGCGGCTTTCGGAAATCTTGATCACATCCTCAAAAAACCGGATATACCCATCAACCTGAAACGGAAAGTATTTGACGCCTGCATCTTACCTGTCATGACCTACGGCCTCGACTCTATAACTCTAACACAAAACTTAGCGAATCGACTCAAAGTGTGTCAACGGGCAGTGGAACGTGCGACGCTGTGAATCAGCTTGAGAGACCGAGCCAGGAACGAGATCATCAGAGAGAGAACTAGAGTCGTTGATGTCATAGAGCGTATTGCCGCCAATAAATGGCGCTGAGCAGAGCACGTCGCCAGGGATGACATCAAATGGACGAAGAGAATTCTGCAGTGGCGGCCCATAGAAACTAGGCGGAGGCTGGGGCGACCCCCCAACAAGATGGAGGGATGATGTCCAGAGGAAAGTAGGCAAGGACTGGATTCTGAGTGCTCAGGACAGACAGTGGTGGAAAAACATGGAAGAGGCATATGCCCAGGAGTGGACGAGAACAGGCTAAAGAAGAAGAAGAAGAAGTTAGACTAACTAATATTTTGATTGAATAGCAACAAATTTTCAATTTTTTAGGGGTAACAATCATTACTAAGATGACGTGAATCACACGAAAAAAATGTTTTCTATGCTAAGTAGCGTATGTACTTAATTCAATAGCTAAAGATTACTTTAAGCTTTAATATACTCAGATTAGTATATTAGCAGGATCCGTTATGTTCTATGGCTTCTATATCTTCTATCTTCTATCTTAGGGAAGGTTTCTGTTCAAAAGCGTATATTGATAGATAGATATTGATAGATAGATAGATAGATAGATAGATAGATAGATAGATAGACAGTTTATTCCAATAGACTAAATTACAATAGTATAGGAAAAGTCAAAGCAGGTTCCTCTGATTAAATAGATACATTTCAGACACATAGTTTAGAGTAAAATAACAAATATTTGCAACAAATTTAAAATAATAAATACCACAAATTTAAGACAAAAAATTTAAAACAAGACATGACTATAACAAATTTAAAAAGTGCGTAAGAATGATGTAAACACATACAATATATAGCCTAAAACGATGAACAAGCACACCGAAATTAGTAGCAAACATAATATACTAATATAAGGACATATTAAAATACAATATATAAATTATACGTTGAAATTCATATATTCAGAAACACTATAAAACACATTGTCAAGTAACATATTATAGATGGTAATTTTGAATGATTTTAGATTATTTATTTGTCTGATTTCTGGATTTAATTTGTTGTATAATTTAATTCCTACATACATAGGGCTTTTTTCATACGTTGACAAACTATGTGAAGGAACTGACAATAAATGGTTGTGTCTGGTTTCATATTCATGGAAGTCGCCATTAGTTACAAACTTATTTAAGTTTGATTTGACATACATTAAAATTTCCAAGATATATATGCAAGGTAATGTTAGTAATCGTAGTTTTTTAAAATATGAGGGTAATAGCAGATATCCATCTTCTCACCTCATGCGGAAATCTTTTTTGGATATATTTTAACCTGAATTTGCCATCTCTATAGATTTGTTTACTTACAGTAGACAGTAAAGGTATCCCATTCGATCGTGTTGAGTTCTTACCCCACATCTAAAAAGTTCATTTTTGAGTCAAATGCAATCTGCGCAATCAAAGGCGCGTGAAAAGTCTATAAAAAGGCCATAAGGGCACATTTCTTGACCAAGAGTGTTAATAATTTCATAGCAATAGTCGAATAAGGCAGTGTCGACACTCTTATCTTTTGTGAAACCGTGCTAAGCCAGTGAGAGCATGTCATTTTTATAAAAGAAAAACGGTAGGTACCAGTTAATCTTTTATAGCCAGTTCTAAAATTTTCGAGAAACTAGAAAGTAAATTAATTGACCTATAGTTAGAGAAAATATTTATATCGCCTTTTTTGTATAAAGGTATAACTTTTGCTAGGTTTAGAATTTCTGTGAATGTTCCCTTTGCAAAGCAAAGATTTATCAAAAAATAATTGGGTTTATTTGACACGTTTTTGATAAATTATTAGAGACGTTATGAAACCCACGTGAACTTGATGGTTTGAGTTTGTTAATATACAAAACAACGTTTAGACTAGTAACAAGGAAAAGAAAAAAACGATTTGTCAAGAGTAGGAATATTTTACTCTAAAAACTCGAAATCTCTGACGATGGTAGTATTATCTTACTTTATAAATTGTTCATTAAATTGATTAGCAACTTATTTATCATTTAATTGTATTCCATTTTTTAGTTATTATATCATTTATATTTGTGGCTCTACCCTGTAAATCTGATATAATCTTCCAAGTAGTATTCATTTTGTTTCCAGAAGAATTTATTTTGTTATTGAAAAAACTTGGTTTTTGCCTCTTTCACTTTATTTTGATAATCAATATTTAGTTCCCTACATACATTTTAAATTGTATAGGTCTGCGGTAGAACGTAGTCAACTACGGTGCTGCTTCAGATACATTTATCTGCTATATCCTTTGACTAAAATACCACTCATTGTTTGCTTTACTGTCCACATTCTATGCTCAGACTATAGTCCAATAACTGATGCATTATTTATTAAGTGATGAAAAACTTATTATTATCAATATTACTATTATTTTTGATCGTGATATGTCATATTTTTTAAAGTATGTCCTATATTACTGACAATTAGGAAATTGATTCAACCTACCATTTGCAATTTCTAAGATTATCGGTACAGGATCAGTTACACAACTTAATTATTCCCGTTTTGATATCTAGATAATGATGAATGTTGTTTTCACTTTTCCCCCGGTGCCTTACATGTTTTGCGTGGTAGGAAGATAAAATTGCGAGATGTCGTAAAATGTGAAAAACACAACATGCATGTAAAACTCTCGTTGGAATGTGTGTCACTTTTTTCATCACATTTGATGCTGCGTTATGTGGTAAATATACAGAAATAACAGTACACATTATTATTAACTTTCATTTTAATTTAGTTTCCATCCCAAACGAATTATTTTGTTTCTGATATTCCTCTCTGACCGTTAATATGTATTTATGATAATTTTATACGACCAATTTCGAGAATCAGCAGTCACCTAGGGCGGCATGTTAAATCTTCGATCAAATCGTATGTCAAACTGTCTTTCATACGTGTATTGCAAATTTTATAATGATATAACCTCCGTAAAATATCAATATCCGTTTCAAACGATAGATCCAATACTAGATAAGGTCCGTGAGCCATTGAACAACAATCTAATAAACAATTTATAAACAAAAAATGCTGAAACATGATCAATAAATTAATATAGTAAGAAAGATTTATAATTACAGCGGGTAATATCTATCAGTGCAAGAAGCAAGAATGAGATTTAGTACAGGAGATAGTAATATTTTTCCCACATGTAAAAGATATATACAAGAATATTAAATTTCTATTAGAAAATACATAAAAACGGAAATTTATCCAATTATTGTTTCTCCGGATGTACCAAAAATCCACTGGTACTATTTATGCAGTTAAACTACAGAAAAAACAGAAACATCAGTTGACTTATTTTTTTGAATTAACGAATGAATGGTTTATTTACAAAATTTGTTACATATATGTTACATAATTTTACAGTTTTAAGTTAAGTACATAAAAGTTTTGAAAATAAGTATAATGGAATAATAATAATAATAATAATAATAATAATTGTGTAAATAAACACAGAGATGCCCCACTAGAGGCCAAGGCCTGCGCGTGGGTTTACAAAAAAAAATTATAAAGGTATGTAAAAAAATATATGAAATTATATGAAATAATGTAAACTATGATTACCATAAATATGATATAATCTAATAATATGACATTACATAAAATTAATAAAACTATATAAACAATAATCAACACTAATTTAAAATGTACGTACTAAAAGAGACAAACGTTGCTCAGATATTTAATTTACGTTAAATAGTAATTATAAAAAGATAAGTTATAATAAGATAGGGTATAGTAGTTAGTAAGATAACATTTATAAAAATAAGAAGGAAACAGTATAATGCAGCCTCAGAACAATAAGCCACTAAGGGTCTAGATTTTTAAGTCAACATTATCATGAATCTTGTCTCTGGGTGTGTAAAATATAAATTGCTTGAGTTGCTTTTTAAATTTATTGATATGGTTTATATTTTTCAATTCTGCAGGTAAGTGATTATAGAGCCTAGGGCTCAAATAGGTGAACGCTTTCTGATCTACGGTTTTCTTCACAAAAGGTGGTAAATATGCATGATTCTTATTTCTCGTGTTATATTTGTGGTCATTTTTTTTCAATTCATTTTTCGTTTTTTGTTGGTGGAGAATGGACTGATAAAAAAAGAGTTGCCTGGTCAAGCAGGCAGACCTCTTTGAAAAGTCTGTCAGAAGGATATGTGACTTCTTTATAAAACATTATTTTAAGAATTCTCTTCTGGACAATTATTAAATTATTAAGAATCGTTTTACCAACTCCACCCCATGCCAATATTCCGTAGTTAATATGCGACTCAACTAAGGAGTGATATATAATTTTTAAAGAGTCCATGTTTTAAAGAGTCTGTGTTTAAAGAGTCTATGTTCTTGAATTCCGTTATACGAGCTATTTTGAATTGATTTCAGACTGTGAGGTTTTGGAATGTTGGCAGATTATTATTGTTAGTGCATATTGGTAAGTAATATGTTTTATTAAAATTGATTGTGAGCAATTTGTGATCAAACCAGTCTTTTATATTTTTTATGTCTTCTTCGACTATGGATTTGAATGACATCCAGTTTTCAGCTGTGTAAAATATTGCAGTAGCATCGGCATATGTTATTATACTTCCTTTAGTTTGGATAGAAAATAAATCATTTAAATAGATATTAAACAGAACTGGCCCTAGTACGGTTCCTTGTGAAACGCCATACTCTATCATTCTAAAGTCACTTACAAAGTCGTTTATTTTAACGCACTGTCCATTTGAGAGATAGCTTGTTTCCTCTTATACCTGTACTATCCAATTACTCCAAGAGTAGCGCATGGCTAACCGTAGCAAAGGCTTTGGCTAGGTCTATAAATACACAAAGTGATGGTTTATTACTGTCCAATGCAGAATACATTCTGGAGGTTAGCTGAAGAATAGCATCTTGCATTGAGATGCCTTCGCGAAAACCATATTGTCTATTTGATATTATTTTATATTTCTAAGATACTCGCAGTCTTTTTTTAGAGTAAGTAGTTATTAGTAGGTTAAAACTGCTGCGCCGCACAGTGGAAAATTTATGGCTTTTTTGGACAAAAATTGAGACGCGGCTCATTTCACAATCGATTGCAGTAATATTTTTTTTAAGTAATCGTCAAGAGCTGTACAATTTGGAGAAAGTCGATTCCTGCTTTTACTTCTGGCCATTATAGTGGAAGTAAGGAGTCGGAAGAGTATGCAAAATCGTGCTAAAATTATGAAACGTATCCCCCCCCCTCCTGCGTTCGAAGATGCTGAACACGAACAGGGTGAAAAAAGTTTTTAGTCATACGCACCCCCTTTAACGACCAAAACCCCTTTTTGCTTATTTCTCATATGATAGCTTGACATCCACTATCTTTGCAGGGATTCTTTGTTTCTTCATGGAGATATAACAGATGGTGACAGGTGATGTCAGGTAGTAGACCGCAGCTGCCCTCAGGGGTGGAATCTATCCGGTGTAAAATTGTTTATTATTTTTTTTAAGACGTATACCTCCCGTTTTCGAGGATGCTGATCAAGGACAATGGTGAGAGTGAATTATGATAACCTCAGGGGGTTGGTCCCACTCCCAGGGAGTGAAATTTTTTTTTTTTAATTTTCTGATTTGTATATTGGGTGGGAGTGGTTTCAAAGCCACCATTTGTCCATTTTACATCCTCATCAAAAATGAACCTATCTTCCAAGGATTTGAAATTCATGTTTCTTAAAACGGAAAACGGTGTATAAGGAAGAGAATACTACTGTTAAAAATTTCTGTTTTTAATAAATTATGTGTCCAGGACACAATTTTGAGTACAATATATTTTTTACAAGATATTAATATAACCTATAGACTACTTCACAAGTTCAAAGCCGTGTTAATGCTTGATAAAACTCGTAAAAATATGAGTGAGGGCTCATTGGATTCGGAATGACGTCTAGAAAAATGTGCAAAAGTTTCAAACTCGCACATAAACAATTGCAAAAGTTATAAATAAATGAAGATTGAAAAAATAACGAGTTTCGTTTTTTGCAAATAACTCGAAAACTATTAATATTTAAGAAATTTTAAAGAAAGGCTCTTAAAGAGGAAGAAATTTCCAATAAAAAAGTCCTAACTCCCGAAACTCTATCTCTATTATTAATAATTTTAATTTAATGTTGAAAATAGAGCTCCGCGTGGCGAACACTAAGCCGTTACGATGCTCTGTATCCGGCCGTAATAAGTAAAAATATTTTTTTATGTTATTAAATATTAATTTAAAATTTTTTAAAAATTATGGTATTATTTAGACACTTAAGGGAACAATATCCCGTTGGAAAAACAATTGTTTCACCGATTTTTCATAAAATTAACCTATTGCTGTTTAACAATTTTTTTTAGAATTTGCGGTTATATTTCAAGTCGGATAATTGTTAAACAAAAGCCACTAAAATTATTTCGCTTCGTGGAGACCTTATGTAAACTATACTTTATGGGACTATGATATTGCGATGTTTTTAATTGGTATAGCCTATTAGTTATTAATTATTTAACCTAACAAAAACTAAAAAATGAAAAAGAGAGGTTGAAATTTTTTCATTTGAATTACACAGGTCTGCGAGGTTTTGTTGTTGGGCAGATGGGGGGGGGGTTATTTCCGAAGTAATTTTTTGCGCTGAATCCGAATCTGGCCTTAGAATTGGCCCATCACGTCAGAATTTTGAAATATTTAAGGTTAAGTACTTAAAAAATGTTTTTTTGGCAACTTTTGAAGTTATGTATAAAACTCGAAATTTTTTTCAGCTTATTTCTGATAAATACGACCTTTAGTACCATCCTTCCTCTTTAAAATAAGCTTTGAATGGCCATCTACGATGTTTCCTCGCAAAGTTATAGCCATTTTAATATGATATGAATTTGAAACCATGATTCCCTACAACCTTGAACCTGTGAACTAGTTTACTAAGGCGCCTACAAAGAGAATTACATGGTTCATATTCCTCGAAATGAACATCACAATCAATGCTATTGCGTCCTTCTTCGTCGCATGCATCTTCCGTTTCCGATTCATGATCGGAAATGTACACTTCGGGTATAAAAATTAGAAAGTTTGCAGCATTATCATAACTATTATCATTGTATTCGTTTGTTTCGGTGGTTGGTTCAAAATTTACATTGACAAGTCTTACAATAAACGCTACGGATACCTCGAGGACATAAGATTTGCCCAGAAAACAGTAAAGGCGACAAAAACAAATAAAATGATAATACGAGTCCCTAATATCTACCAAGTCGCTACCTATTATTATTATGAAAAGAGTGGTTTTCGACAATTTAAGGGTGAAGGAATGGTCAAACCAGCGTAAAAATATTTTTTTCTTGATCAGCATCCTCGAAAACGGGGGTAACAAGAAAAAAAATAAGAAACAATTTTACACCAACTGACAGGGTAGATTCCACCCCCAAGTGCGGTTGCGGTCTACTATCTCGCACCACCTTTCACCATCTATTATATCCTCATAAAGAAACAAAGAATCCCTGCAACAATAGTCGATGCCAAGCTTATACTTCCACTATAATGGTCAAAAGTAAAAATAAGAATCGACTTTTTTCAAATTGTAGCAGTGGTGGAGTAAACTACAGCTCTTGACGATTACTTAAAAAAAAATTACTGCAATCGATTGTGGAATGAGTCGCGTCTCAATTTTTGTCCAAAGAAAGCCATACATCTCCCACTGTGCGCCGCGCCGCCACCGCACAAGGGGCTAATAGCCTATTCTAGAAAATAAAAATTCTACGTAAAAGAATAAAATTCTTTATATCACAAAATGAAACAGCATCCAGAAAACACAGAAATAGTCAATCAACACAAAACATATAAAAACAAACTATCGCAATTGATTAAAAATGCAGTACTATAATAGCTAGAAATAACAACTCTACAAAAGAACTTTGGAATAAAGTCGAAGTCGACCCACTTATTATAGAATCAAGAAAATAATCTATAAACACCGTATAGGTTGCATGGTATTCTAATTTGAAATCGTAGAAGCTAGACACACACGCGATGACGCGTTCCTGAAACATTGATGTCAATTTAGCAACCTGCTAAAATAATCTTGAAAGGCAGGCACGCCGATGTTTGTTTTTTCATAGGACTTGAATTACAATGCAACCTGTAGTGTTTTTATAAATCTTAGAATTCCACGCCTAGATTTTCTATCCAAGTCTCTCACAACGAAAAAATGTTGATTCTATATTTGCACTTCACTATGTGGAAATTATTGTTTATGTAACTTTAATAACAATATTTGAAATCGTCTATGGGAGTAGTGGTAGAGGGGTGGTAGTTGGGGTGGATGAAGTACATTTTTTGAGGCCTTGGGTTCTTGTATACACGCTAAATTACAATTTTATTTTTTCACCCCTTTTAATAATGGGATGGGAGTAGTATAATCCACTGCATTTAGGATTTTTCTTCAGACCAATTCATACAAAAGCAAATGTTGGTTTTCCAGGTAGGTTCGGGTGTCCTTAATAAGGTCTCAAAAGTCCCCCAAGTGGGAGTGTAAGGATAAAATTTGGCAACGCTGTAAAGGGCTAAAATCGTGCTCGGAAACGAATTTTTCGAGATATCTCGGTTTTCATTGCCTCTACGACAAAAATACATTAGGCCAAAAAGAAATCTATGTAAATTCTCTATAAAAAGGATAGAGGGTCTTTTTTTCACATACTCAATAGTTTTCTTGAAAATCTTGCATTGAATTTGAACTTATGGGATATTATGGATAATTTAAGTACTCTATTCCACACCACCTTTGAGGTTGAGTACTAGGCGCGTTTTTTTATGTGGTTTCCCCGGTAGGCCCAATCCACGACTGTCATACTTATTAAAATGTTGTCAAATTAATAATTCCCTTCTTGTCCGTTTTCTCTTTCTTTAAATTCATCGATTCGTTCGAGGAAATCCGAGTCAATCTGAGAACTTTCAGTCTTTGCTTCAGTGACGGCTTCTATTTCTGACGAGTTTTCAATCGGTTCAGCATTCAAGCAAGGTTTTCCATGGGAGTTGCCGCAAACTGGTGAGCAATTAAGTCCCAACCTCCGACAGCCACACAATGGTCCACAACCTTTCATACAGTTGCAGAAAATCATCTTCAGATGGCAGTCAGGCGCAGGAAGTTGGGATGTTGTTTTTGGCCACAATATGGTATCTTTCAACATCCATCCCCACTCTTTAGGATTCAATACATTACCCAACCATTTCTGTACTTGAAAATAAACACGAAATAGATGCTGTTGAGCTGCGTCATGAGTGGGTGGTAATGAATTCAATTTCACTGATTTGCTTTTGCTCACAGCTTTAATAAAGCAAGAATACCGATAGTTATCGATGGAAACTTCTTTAACTGGAGCGTTATAGATTGCGAGGAAAAATTTTATCCCATTCGAAGTAACTATGTCAGGAGAAGTACCAGTCTTGCTGAAAACTTCAACTACAAGTTTCAAGTCTTGCCGTTTTTTCATCACTTTCAAAACTGCAGTCTTGCCTTTATTAAACAGAGCAGATGCAGTGTCACACCCAGAGAATGCGTGCAAATTCAATATGTGATCTCGAATATCTTTATGGTGATCAAAGCTTCGTGAAGAATAAATTTTTCGTTGGACCTTCCCTCTGCCTGGTTTGAGGAAAAAAATTTCTTTATTAATGGGTGTACGAGCGGTTGAAATTATAAGAAGATCCACATCTTCCCCAACCACAACCGTAATATTTTTACATGATTCCTCAAGCGCTGTTTCGACTATCAAAATGTCAGCATCATCTTCAGCATGTCTAACAATATAATTACTTGCCTCAAACTTTTCTGTCAACATCGAAATCAATCTGGTTTTATTTTTATTATTGGAAAGGAGCTTCTCTTGGCTTACAGTTGCAACAATCTGCTCATCAAAGTAAATGTCAACAGATGAAGCTTTTGAGGACCGGCGAAGCTGCTCCTTCACACTGTTGCTAATATTTCATAACCATCAAAAACAATAATAGAGTTCGAGCCAAAATGATTTTGCGCATAATTAACATATGCTTGGCAAATAGCACCATAGGTTTCATGTTGATGCCATATAATTCAGTGCAAGAGAAATCCCCCATCAACGAATTAAGTGGCATTTTGGAGATCTGGTTCAGATTCAGATGGCTGGAAATTGTCATAGAAAGTTGACTTGTTCGTCTTGCGCATACCAACTTCGTCAAAGAGTGACACCGGATACGGAGTTAATTCATACTCCAAGTAGGTGCGAAGCTCTTCATTTATTCTCTTCATGACAGTAATCCTTTGAAACAACGAAAAAAATTTTTTTTTGATTTTAGGTATGACTTACTGGAATTTTTCAAGAAAACTATTGCATATACGAAAAAAAGACCCTCAATGAAAACCGAGATATCTCGAAAAATTCGTTTCCGAGCACGATTTTAGCCCTTTACAGCGTTGCCAAATTTTATCCTTACACTCCCACTTATTAAGGACACCAGAACCTACCTGGAAAACGAACATTTGCTTTTGTATGAATTGGTCTGAAGATGCGGCTCATTTTTCACTAAATGCAGTGGATTAGTAATGGGGGTGCCTAATGCCAAAAAATTTTTTAAGACCTTAACTTCTTTTATATATACTAAATACCAATTTTATGGACTCTTACCTGCTTGACTTACCTATTTACCCCCATTTACCCCAATTTGCCCCCCAACCCTTCAACGGAATAAGATGAAAATATAATTTAGTTCCAGATCTCGTGTTAAAATACATACGTGTACTAGTTAACCATCATAGGATGCAAGTAACCGCGCAGAGAGAGAAGATATCATCACTGTTGGACAGAGAAAATCAAGCTTCTTAAGCTATGAAAGTACAGTTGGAGGAAGAAGTTTTAGTAAAACGTGAAGTGCGCGCCCTCTTCACCGAGAATCCCGGTGTCATAGGTCAATTGGTGTTTTCGAATGAACACTTGAACAGTCATTTGTTTTTATATTTGATATATTTAATTATATTAATTATAATATTTAATTGTTTTAGTTTCAAGTAAACAATACGATATAGCAAATATACAAAACAAATACTGCTGTCCTTAGCTTAAACGTGGTAAGTCTTTAAATGTTAAAACTGAGGAAATTAAGATTTTATACATTTGGTTATGTCACGTTTATGTCAGTTTCAGCGTATTCTCTTATTTAATTTTCCATTTTTGTATCTACCTAGTAATAAATAACATATTTATCAGCATTCGTAAATTATATTTGTCGGCTCAAATTTTGCAAAAAAACTCAAAAAACGAACTTACCACGTTTTAGTGATGTAGGATGGCATACTTATTTTTTGGAATAATTCAATAAAAAAGCAGATACCACTTTCTAAGCTAGTGTACACTTGTAGAATGATGCTTAGGATACATATTTGGCCTTATCTCAAATTTGTAAAAATCGAACATACCACGTTTAAGCCAGCAGAATACACATTAAATTAAATAGAACTATAAAGATTGAGATGAGGGCTTACACTATACCTCATTTACCTGCTCAATCCAACTTCCGAGAAAACCCAGTAGGTCAACAATATTAAATTATATTATTAGTCAGAACACAAAATTTTAAACTGATATTAGATTTGTACACATACTTTTGAAAATAGTATAATAGGGACTCCACCTATAGATTCCTGCTTCATATATTATAATTTAGGATATAGTCTAGTAAACACTAAGCTGGCGCGTCCAAAGGTCGATTCGTCATGTAAACTAAGAGAATAAGACATACGCAACTAGTTCATCTCTATGTCACTGCGATAGCTTTAAGCGCATCGCATATCAAATCGTACGTCGTGTTACTGACTCATACATACGCCACCTTAGAGTTTACCAGACTGTAGAACTTATAATTTCTCGGTTTTAACCAGACAAAGCCTTACCTTTTACTTTGATTTCAAACATCATGATATTTTCTTATAAATACTTCTAGTGATAATAAACGTAATAATACTTATAAGTGGGTACTTATAATAGGGAACTAAGTATGTATCAAATCTAAGTTATATATTGTAAGCACTTTTCTCGAAACTGTACCGATCTTTACACAGAGGGATAAATAAATGAGCTCCGTAGCGGCGGACTGATTTCGACCACTGCGCATCCTAATCTCATCTGCCATTCTAGGATGGTTCACTAGTACCAAATTTCAAATCAATATCTTAAACGGTTCCAGAGTAATCGTGCACACAAGAAAAGTTACAGACAGACAGAATTTTTTTTTGCACAAACTTAAAATGTCGACGTTTCATGACATTCTAAGCCTATTTGAACAATAAAAATTAAATAAAAATTTTTTGTCGTTACTATACTTCCACTGGATGTAGAAGTAATTGAAATAAGCTAGGTGTAACCATTACACTCTTCGTCGGAATATTGTACAGAATTTTTGAGCATTCTGTGATATACTTTTCGCAGTTTTTTGACAACAAATTAATTTTCTGGGTATAATTGCTATTGTTGTAAGTTTAATCATCTCCCAATGTTCCGGCGAAATGTTCGTGAGTATACCGTACAGCAGTTTGTGCTTGTAGAATTTTATCGATGGTCACAACACTCTTCACGTGCATTTTTTTCTTAAAATGTTTCCGAGAATGTTTCATAAGTTTTTTATTTACTAGTCGATATTTTTTGAAAACTGGGTTCTTTCTCTAGCCAACACTAACTTACTGTTCACATTTCAATATAATCGGCCCTACCTGACGGACAGACAGAAGGACATATTTGAAGCTGTTAGGGATTCGATGACTAATATTTATATTTTCTCTACGAGAGACATTTACGATTTTAGAAATGTGTCGATCAAATGCAATATACCCTTCGTTTTCGTATTTGTAAATATGCAATACATAAGCCTAGAATAATTTCTACTAATTGTCCACTATCCAACAACTACGTAAATATTTAAACTTCTTAGATTCTATTATTGATTTATCAACATAAATATTCATAAACTTTATACTTATTTAGTGGGGCCATCTGTTGAATAATATATTGCTTGTTATTCCGTTCTTGATGAATCGTAAGCGAAAAGCTAATTAGACAGCGTAATATTCGGGTACTAAAAATTCATAACTGCTTACGAATATATGAATGAAACGAAACCTTTACGACAGTTTCCTGCTTTGGAAAAACAACGAATTTAAAAAAAAATTTTAAAGAAATTGTTAAGAAAGGAAACTTAACTTCCTTGAATATTTTTTTACCTCACCCTGTACATGAACTGTGTTAATTTTTTCTCATGAAGAGTTTAATCAGCTCCAGTTTATGTTATTACGTCATATTCGAAATTATTTTTGATTTTAGAGAAAAAAATAAAAACACTTTCCGATTCCAAACTGAATTCTTTTAAAATAACTTTGAAAAAAATGTAAATAATAAGTTTATGTTTTACTTGTAAAGGACGTTATCATAATCAATATTTAAAGTAACAAAACAGCAACAAAAAACAAAAGGAATAAATATTTTTAAAAACAAGTTTTTATTACAATGTACTGAATAGGAAATTGCAAAAATGTTTATTTTTTATTTTAATAACATAAATTGAAGCTAATTAAAACCATTATAAGGAAACATTGACACATTTCATGTGCAGGGTGAAGTAAAGAAATATTCAAGGAAATTAAGTTGCCTTTCTTAACAATTTTTCCAAAAGTTTTTTTAAATTACTCTGTATGTATGTTTAAAGGCCTTGAAAATATCTACAGTTTGATGTGCCCAACATGGTCGTCGCTTAAAAAATAAGAAAGTTACAAGTCTGGGGAGGTTTAAATGGCGCACCCTGTCTGTATATGATAATGCAGTTTTTAACTCACTGAGTGGGTAGTAAGGTAAGGATTGAATGATTAAACTTTGGTAATGTTGACATATCATATACTCATAACTTTATAATATAACTAAAATAAACTTGTCCATTAAAGGTCGATGGTGTGTCAAGATACTTCTGAAATGTTAGATTAGAACCTTAGGACAAGACCTTTTTATTTGCAGACCTGTGTAATTATAAAAGAAAATTGTTGAGAAATTGTTTGTAACAATTAATAATTATTAATATTAATGTGAAACAACAATAGGCTTTATTTAAGAATTTGGTTAATTCTATTATCATAATAAATATACTAGCTTGGAACAGGCTGATAACAGTGGATTTCAATAGGACTTTATTCCGATAATAGACGAAGATCTCATCTCATCATCTATCTAAATTAAAACCGCGTTCCTCCATCCTTCGTTTTGATTTCAACTTGATATATATCTATTTGGAAAAAAATATGTACGACACTTGTTTGAACATTGCTACTAGAGGGTTAATCTTTTTTACACTGTATATGGTCATTCCAATGTAATTAATGTGAGTCTATTACAACAGTAGGAAGAGTATGTAAAATCGTGCTAAAGTTATGAAACCTCCCCCCCCCCCCGTTTTCAAGGGTGTTGAACACGAATAACAGAGTGAAAAAAGTTTTTAGACATGCCCCCCTCAACGGTCAAAAACCACCCGTTTCTGCTTATTTCTGATATGACAGCTTAGCATCGACTATTTTTGCAGGGATTCTTTGTTTTTTTCATGGTGACAGATGATGTCAAGTAGTAGACCGCAACCACCTCGGGGGTGAAATCTACTTTATCAGGGGGTGTAACATTGTTTCTTTTTTTTTTGTTTTCAAGAATGTTGATCAAGGACAATGGTAAAAGTGAATTGTGACAACCTGAAGAGAATTACATGGTTCATATTTCTTAAAATGAACATCACATACAATGCTATTACCTCCTTCTTCATCGCACTCATCGTCCGTTTTCGATTCATGATCGGAAGTATACACTTCGGGTATAAAATTTAGGAAGTTTACAGCATTATCATAACTACTGTCATTGAATTCGTTTGTTTCTGTGCTTGGTTCATCATCTTCATCCTCTGGCTCACAATTCTCACAAAATTTACCTTGACAAGTCTTACAAAAAACGCTAATTTCATACATCCGCGTCGTTTCACATCCGTCCATACAATTATACTTATAGACATTAAGGAAGAACTCAGGAACCAATTGATCTTCTGAAAATGTTGGTTCTAAGCAATCATTATTTGATATATTCATTCACCTCGAGAACACAAGATTTACCCAGAAAACACTAAAGGTGGCAAAAATAAATGAATTGATAGTACAAGTCCCTAATATCAGCGGCATATGCACTGATCGCTCCCAGAGAAATGGATAGGCTCCGGGGTTATCAGTACGCTAACTCTATGTCCAGGATGTACCTTCAGAGAAATTGATGGACTATGGATACCCCGTAAACAATCACTCAGATTTGTTTAAATGAAACACACTCTTTACTGTTGTACTTCACTCTGCTATCATATAAAGACTGACTGCCTGGTCCTAATCCTTGTCATGAGTCAGTAGTTATATCAGTTCTATTATCGCTACCTATAATCATTATTATGAAAGGGGTGATTTGCGACAGTTTAAGGGTGAAGGAAGAGTCGAACAAGCGAAAAACCATTTTTTTCTTAATCAGCATCCTCGAAAACGGAGGGTAAACATCACCTGACATCACCTTTCACCATGTATTATATCCTCATGAAAAAACAAAGAATTCCTGCAAATGCTGTCATATGAGAAATAAGCAAAAGGGGGTGGTTTTTGCCCATTTGAGGGTACACTTGACTAAAAATTTGTTATTCATGTTCAGCACCATCGAAAATGGGAGAGATAGGTTTCATAACTTTAGCACGATTTTATTTTTTTTTTTTTTTTCGGAAAAATTCCGACTCCTTACTTCCACTATAATCCTTAATATTTCATATTGTTGACTTTTTAAATTTTTTGAACATTTAAACCTCCGATTAAAGAACTTATATCTAGATACATAATAGCATTGATTTATTTGTTGCTGAAAGACTCACAATCTAAGGCACTTCTTCCCATAAGTTTCTGATTGGCCCATCGGCCTATTCGCGGCTGTTTTCTACACGATCGGTTCAGTTTGATTATCATAATCTCAGTTTGACAGTGTCCACCATTAATGTCAATAAATGTTTTTCGTGTTCTCCGACCAAAAAGTGATGAAAAAGTAATTTTATTTTAAGTTGTGATTTGCTTAATATCTAAGTAATTTTCTCTATTCATTTTCACACAGTTTAGTGAAAATTTAATTCTACATGTTGAAGTGCTGTGCCGTTTGCAGAAGGCAGTTTAGAAAAGAAGAAAATCGGTCGTTTCATAAGTAAGTAGGTCATAGTCGTAACATGATGGCGTTCAGTTTACAGTTGTAATAATAATATTATAAATAATATCCTTTCAATATATATTTCCCTTGAATAAAACATCTCTACCTATTATATTTTTTAAATCCGCGGTTATGTTCATAGAGGTTAACCAACAATTATTACATAAAATATATACAATATTGTACATTTTCCCTTCTACACATACCCGCCACTGTTGCCTATGGGATGTGATGTTCATCTATCCATTTTAATGGTCATATAATGTGACTATGTTAGGAGCAAATAAGGTATATGAAGAAAAGATAGCCATTATGTATCTAGATGTAAGTTTTTTAATCGGAGATTTAAACATAATATTGAAAACAACAACATATTTTGACTAGCTAATTAATTCAGGTTTTGATAAGTTTTATTCTTTGGAAAATGTACTATGATCACCCATGCTATACCGATATTTACTAGTACAACATTCAATTAAAGTTGGAAGAATAGAAATAGATCAGATGTGAGCTAACGGCGAAGTTGCAATAGGTGGGCGTTTGATGTCAATTAAGTTTCACTCCTTATTTAGGTGAATTCCAAAACATTCTGTGCATGTCTGAGAATGTGTAACAAGCTCTAATGCATGCCGACACCTAATATACACATGTTATAATATATATTGCAGTAATACGTAATGCTAATTTTATCAGCATACTTATTTGCATAATTTAATTTCGTTCGAAAAATTAATGTCTGTTATACTTATTCCGACATTTTATTGACACGCAGCCGAATGCGTTTTAATAATTTTCAAATTTAATTAAACTGAATAGGTAAGTAACTTCTTACAGCTTTCGAAATATTTTTTTTGCAGTAATTAGTTTCGTTTCCTGGGCTACATTAAGAGTTGTACATATTAAAATATCGACTTATCTATATGTGCCAACAGACCCACTAAGCTGGTAACTATTACGAAGCGGTTGTTGGTTTCCTGTGAGGTAGAAATTATTACACACATGAGTTAAAGTCTGTTCGCTTATACAGTCCCGGTGTGACGTCCGAACTAAGATTCCGTAGGCTCGTTGGTGTTTACGAATGCACAGTGGCGTCGCTCTGTTTTATATTATACTTGATGTATTTAATTAGATTAATTTAAAGAAATTGAATTATAAGCATATATAATACATCTATTGTAAATTTATAGTAATTTAAGTCTAATAAATAAATTATAATATTGAATTCTTTTGGTTTCAAGTAAAAAATATGAGCAAATATACAAAATAAATACAGTTAAATAGGTGCAGCTAAATCTTTTTTAATCATTAATAGAATTTTGTCAAATAAGTATATGTAATCTTAAAATAAAAATATAAACACTATACTTTAAAGATCCAAGTTTCGTCTAAGAAAACTACATGGGATCATTGGGATCATTAGTTTTCAATTTTTTTACGTATTTGCGTAAAAACTCTAGCCGTTTTAGAAATATTTGAGGTCTTTCACACAGTACTTTTCTATTGCCATCTTTTTTAAAGGAAAATGCTAATTTTTTAATCACTTTATATATACTGGTACGGCCAATATCAACTATTGCTTTAGATTTTAGCTCTTCTAAAAGGATAGCCAAATAAATATGTGTATGATCAGACACCATATCGTAAAAAAACATTTTTTATTTCATATTTTACAGCATCGTTTTGTTTTAGACTTTTTACGATTCTGTTTAACCGAAGCTTGAGGTTCCACATTTTCTTTGTCGTTTTTAGATATTTTTCTTACAGTCTTTTCATGGATTTTTAATGCCTCACCCACTTGCCTTTGAACAGCTTTTATTGACAATAAAGGTCCACCATTTTCATCTTCCTTTTGAAAACATTCCAACAAATTCAAAACTAATTGCTCTGATTGCGGATTTAAAAATTCACCAGGATATATGTTTACTATTTTAACAAGACTAAAATTGCCATTTGCCATCTTAGGCACTAATTGAAATAAGTGCACTATACCTGCTATACCAGACTTCCGAGAAAATCGACCAGCCTCTGAAATCGCCAGCCGCATTCGACGACGACACGCGTTACGCAAATTAGTTTTACTGTCGAACAATAGAAATGCCGCACTTTGGTCATAACTTGACCACAAAGATTAAAACTTACGTTACAGGTTAGGTTACAAACAATATTTCAATATAAAGACAAGGAAGGATAGAGCTCCGGACGATATTTCTTACACTATACGACCGGGATTCTATCAGAGAACAGACTTTAAATCTTAGCGTTACTGAAACAATTTCTTAAGAGAATGAAAATGAAACATCAAAAACTATCGTTACAAATTAAACGAATTAAAATAGAAAGATGTTAAATAAGTAAATTAAAAAAAAACAAATTAAAATTAACATATGTACTTATAACAAACATAAGTATACAAAATTTATTTAGATAATCTGCATTTTCAAAACGTTTACACAATTAATCAATAATATTGAAAACAATAATATCATGAGAGAAAAATTTTGAAGTAGGCCGTGAACATCAAATGCAACAGATGTGGAACGCAAAAACCACAATCGTGCCAATAATAGGGGATAGGCACAAATTTTAATATCAATAAAATAAGATTCTATTTTTATTAAAACCACCATTTTGATTACTAATTTCATTGCAATATGTTTTTGGCATAAAATTGAATTTGAAAGTGTGAAATTTTTACCCTCGCTGGAAAATGGATGTAACGTCACTATTTAATTATGACGGTTGACATGCCAGTCATGACGTCATGTCGTTTATTTACGTTTGACGGCGCCGTGAATTTCGTGATAAAGTAAAGCGTTTTTAATATTTATTCGGTCGTAAGAGTGTGTAACTCTTAATTAATTGTTGTTTTATTTATGTAAACAGGGTGTTTCAGTTTTTAATCCCAGGACTTTAGGAGGTTGTAGAGACAGTTATTTTCGGCCAGATATTTCTGATAAACTTATACTCCGAATCGTTTCTTAAAGGAGCTACACCCCAATAATGGATTAGGGGGAAACCATTTTTTTATAAATATCTCAAAAACTGTTGAACGTATTCTAATATACTTGATCATTGTTTCACCAAATACCTTTGATTACATTGTACTTTGGTTTATGTAAAATAAACAGAGGCTTCTCATCAATAACTTTTTCTCTGATAGAAATTTAATCAAATCAACAGGGGATTGAGAATCTACATAAAACAATACATGAATAATGTGCTCTTAGTCAGAGTCCATAAGATGCATCGTTTTCGAGAAAATATGATTGTAGATTGTGCTCACGTATTAGTGTTCAATGTGAAGTATTGTTTTTATAAATAATTTTAACTGTTATGTGCTATGAAAAAATGAATGAAGTGATAGATATTTAATGACAATCTAAATTGTCAAATTTTATTAAGACTAGTAAATACAAGCTATACCTAGGTGAATTATTGTATTAAAATGCACAGAGTATTTACAAATCGAGAATACGCCTATCTCCATTTTGTTTATGGATTATGTGATGGTAATTAAGGAGAGGAATCAAGAGAATATAATCTACGTTATCCTGAGAAAAGGCGTCCAAACCCAAGCGTTTTTGTCCAAACTCATTTTAGTTTTAAGGAACGTGGTATTGAAAGGAATAATCCCGAACAAAACATGAATTTCAATAATAACAATAAGAGAAGAAATATGCGGATTCTTAGAGAGTTTCAACAGAATCCTGCTACAAGTGTTCGAATGGCCGCACGATACCTTAATATTAACTCTACTTCCATAAGGAGAGCTTTACGCCAAGATCACCAACATGCGTTCCATTTACAGTAGTATTATTATGAGAAGAGGCGGAGCCAACATGCGCGAATATTTTTACCAGTGGCTCAGCGTCATCTGAGGTATATAGGGATGTGTAATTGCGATAAAAGTTCGAGGTCAAGGAACTGTGTAATGGAGTAGATTAAAACTTGCCAACTCTTACATGTAACCTTTTTACCGCCGCCACTGGTGTCGACATTGAATGTCACGTGATTCGTTTTCATTTGCTTAGAATGATGAAGTGCACAAACTCGTTTCTGCGCATATTTTTTGCTGTCATCTTCTCATAGTAATACTACTCTACAAGCAGTTCAGGGATTAATGCCAGGTGATTATGGTCATCGTATAAATTTTTGTCAGTGGTTGCAAAATGACAATTTTTTATTGAAAATTTATAGACAGATGAGGCAATGTTTACCCAGCGAGATGTTGTCAATTTTCATAATTATCATGTATGGGCACATGAAATAAGACCAACGCATTTTCAACACGAATTTAACGTAAATGCGTGACACGGAATTATTGGAGATAACATTTGCGGTCTTCACATCTTACCACCCAGATTGAATGCCGTATCATTTTTTGAATTCCTTGATGAAAATATTCCACATATTTTTACTTTAAACGCGAGGCATAACAGTTAGCTCCAATTGGATGGTGCTCCGGCACATTACGGAATACAAGTTAGGAATTAGGAATTAGGAACAAGTTAGGGGATCGGTGGCTCAGTGGGTTAGCGCGTCTAGCTTGCACTCTGAGCGTACCTAGCGAAGTGGGTTCGAGTCCCACACAGCGAAAAAATTTTTCATAGGAAATTTTCCCCAAGAAGTAGTTCGGATTCCACCATAAACTGTAGGGCTCCGTCTCCTTCACTCAGACAAATCCAGATCTCCTAGATTTAAGAGGGTCATTCAGGTGAAATGAAAGGCGGTTAAAACACATTTTAAAATACATTTAAAACTGGTTGAATGCTAATTATCCAAGACGGTGGATTGGACGTGGTGGGTCTGTAGAATGGCCTGACATTACACCATTAGATTTTTTTGCATGGGGATTTTTCAAGGAAAAAGTGTACTCTAATCCAGTCAATACAAAAGATGAATTAATCGACCTCATAAATACTGCGTGCGATGACTTACGTCAATATCAATTGACATTGGTTCGACGGTCATTAATTCGGAGATGTGAACTGTGTATTGAAGAGAATGGATCTCACTTTGAGCACATCTTGTAGATTTATTATTGTTTCCCTTTTATTGTTCTTGACCACTATTTTTAAAGATTTCATTACCGTTTTGCTGTTTTCCACGAGGTTATCATTACTTAAAGTAAAAATCTGTTTTTCATCTAGTTGTTTTTATTTTATTATACTTCACAATGAACACGAACACTAATACCTGAGCACGATCTACTTTAAATCATATTTTTTCGAAAACGATGCATCTTATCAACTCTGACTAAGAGTACATTATTTATGTATTATTTTATGTAGATTCTCAATCCTACTGATTTGATGAAATTTCTATCAGAGAAAAAATTATTGATAAAAAATCGTCAAGAACCCCCAAATGAGTAGCCTCTGTTTATTTTACATAACCAAAGTACAATGTAATCAAAGGAATTTGGTGGAACAATGATCATATAAAAGTATATTAGAATACGTTCAACAGTTTTTGAGATATTTATAAAAGATGGTTCTCCCCCCCCCCCCTAATCCTTTGTTGAGGTGTTTGGGGTGTAGCTCCTTTAGAAGCGATACGAAGTATAAGTTTACTAGAAATATTCTGCCTAAAATAACTTTTTCTACAACCTCCTAAAGTCCTGGGATTAAAAACTGTACCCCGTATATTGGTTGAAACATCTTATAACAGCCACAAAAGTTCACACTTGCTTAAGTAAATATGGACACCCACAATAAAATAAATAAATAACCACCCGCGGGTCGGATAAACTCGTCAAAACTCGTCAGTTCCTCGTAAAAATTCAAATAATTTGAATTTCAATTATTATTTATTAATTATTGGAAGTGTAAACAATTTCTATTATGATATACTTATACATTTTCAAACATAAACTATCTGATAGAAACACTTCTGGGTGTAAAAGTGACTTTCGCGTATCCCCTATTGTAGGAGCTCCTGGAACTGTCAAGAGGGGCCATGACCGGAGTCTACAACAACTGCCTGGTCAACCGAGCGCAAGAAATGCAGAAGGTTGCACTCTTGGAAACAGCTCACATTTTAAGGAAAGTTTTGGAGTGAATTTTGCTGAGCGATAAGGCCAAACCCAATAAATTTCTTCATCAGGAGGTGGTGGAATATTTTGTAGGTATAATCGTGCTAAGTGATTGAAGGTGTAATATACTGTACCAGGCATGGGATTTCCACTAATAAGTTTATATCAATAACATTGTGGAGTAACATCTGTTTGATTGTGATATAATTCTCCAGTTATTCTTAGAAGATTTCCACAAGGTTGATGTGTGTTTCGGTTTACCGAAGAAGTAACTATAGGTGTTGGTCGATTGTTTCTAGTTAAATATTGTAAAGTCCTGCTAATAATGGAATATTCCATAGGTGTAGGGTGTTTATTTGCCATGTTTCTCGATGTCCATACGTTGACATTTCCAAAATTTTGGTAATTAATAGGTGTCTATCTATCTATTTTATTTAAAATTCAATGGTTGCATTGGTTGAAAAGGTATACTAAATTGTGGATTTGAATTTCTGGGTAAATATGATTTTGCAGGAGTATTGACTGTTCTGCTATTTATTTAAAATCATTCTTCTCTGGATAGAAAAGATATTGCATCCATTAAGTCGTCTATGTCCTTAGTTCTAACCATTTGTTTAAGATGAGGTGGTAAAGGATAGGTAAAAACCCTTATTTGGCCCCCAAAGTACGTAAAAAACACCATTTTTTTGTGCTTTTGGTTGGTTGTTTTACACCGAGCACAAGACAACACAGCAAAGATGTTTAAATATGTAATGTGAGAACGTAAAATCTTTGACATATTAAGAATCAACGTGCTTCTCGCTTGTTCTCAACTGGGTCCAAAAAAGAGCCTGGGTGTCTAAGGTGATGCCTAACATTTTGACATAGTTTGTGGTTTTTATAGAAAAATTATTGTTCAGAGAGTATGTAGATCTTTGTGATTTAAATA
Source organism: Rutpela maculata (assembly GCA_936432065.2). NCBI lineage: Eukaryota > Metazoa > Arthropoda > Insecta > Coleoptera > Cerambycidae > Rutpela > Rutpela maculata. The sequence goes on along the minus strand of OW386289.2, from coordinate 53,274,067 downwards.
GCACACACTACGTTTTATCTTCATTTATGCATAAGTGATTTTGGTGAGCCCATTTGACAATGAATTTATATACTGTACATGCAAGTGTCACGAGACTGTCTATACTTTCAGCTGTTATAAATGCATCGGTGTCATCAGCATACTCTATAATGGTTACAGATTTTATATAAAGTAAATAAAAATTTAGACCATTTACAAAAAGTAGAAAAAATGAAGGACCTAAAATTGATCCCTGAGGAACACCAGCTATTAGATTTAGACTGGAACTTACTTTTCCATTCGTCAGATGAACTATCTGAGTGCGTCTCTAAAGATATGATTCAAAAAATTGTAGAATTATGCCCCTAATACCATACCTAAAGAGTTTTTGCAAGTAATAATTCACAGTTTCCATTATCGAAAGCCTTAGTAAAATCTATAAAGAGCTCCAAAGTTGGAATCTTATCGTCTATTGCTCTGAAAACTTCCATAGCAAAATTAGTAACGGCCGTATCAGTCTTTTTATTTTTTGTATAACCATCCTGGTTTGGAGAGATTATTTTATACGAATAAGTTAACTGATCGTTCATTGCAATTTCCAAGACTTTCGAAAAACTACAGAAAAGGCTAATGGGTCTATAATTGGCAATAATGTTCGAGTCCCTGTTTTCGTATGAAGGATTTACAATCGCAAGCTTAAGTTTCGATGGGGGAACTCCCTCCTGGAACATTAAATTAATTATAAATGTAAAGGTGTGCAAATAAGATACTTACAGTTTTTTTAAAGATCAATGGATACACTGCCAAAACCACTAGAGCTAGAACATGTTAATTTATTAATTATCTCAATTATATCAAAGTTGAGAGTTGTATTTCATTGGCACATTGGAATCGAGAATCGCTAGATCGTTATCAGTATTTGAGAGTGGAACAGCAGTAAAGTATTGGTCTAACAAGACGTTGCGCATGAGAAGAGGCAGAATTACTAGAAGTGAAATTACTTAGAGAAGATAACATACTAAAACTACTAAGTTTATTATTTTCGTTTATTAATAACATTGGACAAATATATAATAAATACCGAACACGGCCTAGACAATCGGCACGCGCTAGCGATATCGATGTGTGCGGATGTTATCTTCTCTAAGTAATTTCACTCTACTAAGATCACTAGAAAAGTTTTTGATAACATTTTACACGTGTGTATAACATTTATCTCTCTGTATATTAAGGTAATAAACATATATAACATTCAACGTTTTATATGAATTCCCTTGCCAGTCTCCGTTTCAGTAACAGGCTATAAGTCAATTTTATTCTTCATTGAATCACACGTATATGTTTTACAATATTACTTATTCATAAATCAATTGTATATCCTTAATTTCTTCATCTGCCACAAACAAAAACAAAATCCGTCCATGTACATCAAACTAAAAAGGATATGAATACACTAGAGCTTGTCTTTGTGAAATATCAAAGAAACATTAGCATTTGAGGAATTTCCGTCGGTGGAGAGAAAATCATATTTCATCACTAGACATGCATTTCGCCTACTAGCTCTTTTATCTCGTGGCACGTCAAAAATAGTACATAATAAATGAGTAGAACCATATATTAAATGCAAGACTATTCCAAGTCCATGTGAAATGATACAGGGTACTACAAAAGAAGTAGAGACTTATAGTCAGGGTGCCAAATAAGCATTTTTGCCCTAACCTGAAAGTAAAGGTTTTTTGGCTGTTTTGGGTTCTTCAGAGGGTTAACATTACGATTCCGATTGATGCCACTTTGGCACCCTTGGGCATTTGCTAATTTACTTTATTAAGAGGGCGACTAATTCGGAGAATAAATTAATTTTTGAAGTAAAAAAAACTACTTTTGTTGCATAATCATATTGTGAAAGACTGCCTGTAACTCGGAAAATTAGCAAGTCAGAAAAAAATTCCAAGACAAAAAATGTTTAGAAGGCCTCGATGCATACGTCTGAATTCTTTCAAATTTTTAAATTACATATTTTTAAAGCACTACAATTCCAAAGAAAAGGCTAGTTTTTCAGGTTTTTCCGAAAAAACTCGGAGAAAACGCACTTTACAGAAAAGTTCCAAATAAAAAGTCTTGTATTTCGATGATACATTTACCTGAATTTTTTCAGATTTTTTTTCAGCTTTTACATTTCCCCTCCCCCACTTTTAGGAATTCTAGAGTGGCCATATCCGGAAAAATACGCATTTTTAGAAAAAATTCACAAGAGTAAAAACATCTTATTTTGGGCCAAAAAAAGATGAATACATTTTTTTCCCCATTTTTGACCTAGTTCTACAAGTTATGGGTGTTTTCTACCCCTTCCGATCATTTCCTACTCTAATTTTTTTTAACTTTTTTATTAACGTCAATGCACAAGGTTTCATCAAAATCCATTCATTAGCACTCAAGTTAGAGGTGAACCCCCCCCCATTGACTGGACTAGTAAGAATTGCTTTTAAAAACAATGTAAACAGATTCAGAATAAAATTATTAGTTTTGGATCAATAAAATATTGAGTGCCTATTTCTTTTGTAGTATCCCTGTATTTATTATAAATCATTTCAGATCTCAGTTTTAATGTAGTGGTTACCACCGGCAGACTCATATATAGGTGACGGTTGTCGGTTCAAGAGAGGTAGATGTGAGAAAATAATTTGCATACTGACTGTTTCCTTTCTTGGTAAGCGGACGTTCACGTATGTGGTGGTACTGGTCAGATTACTAGTATTCCGGTGGAACTCCAAGTAAAGAAATACATTATTATACACAGTTACCAAACGTACAGAGTATATTTAAATATGTAAATTGATATATTACAAATCTCCAGGATTTATGTATGCATTTCAGGAAATTATTGAATCCTATCATCGTTTGTTTACATGTTGTCAAAGCTTCACACAAATAGAAGTGCATTCATCGTCTATACTTGATGAACGCCACTTTTTGACACACAAATTAATTTTTTTCTATCTTCGACTTCAGCGGGGGTAGTACCCACTTTTGATTTTCAACTGGCACACCCTGTATATTACTACATTGTTGAATTCTACATGATTTTCTGAACACAATGATACCGCATTAGTGAAATTTCAAATGTCAAATATTTCAATTCAATTTTTATATATTAGTTTGTCTACCATGACAGTTCCGATTTATTCCAATCAACTCATTAGTGGAGAGTCGTTAGACAAGACATAAAATGCCAAACGAGATCACCAGTGAATAAATTTTCATGCCGTTTTTTACATTGTATTGCTAAGACCCAATACTAAAATGTTTATTAGTTAGAATTTGACGATCTTCGTGTGTTTAATAGTTTCTTGGAAAATTCAGGAAATAATTGTAAATGAATAATTAATCCAAAGTAACTATAATAATTTTGGTAGGTTGCTTAATATGAATTCAAGGTCAAAAATTTCAAATTAAAAGAGGACGAAATTTTCGTGGCTTTTGCAATTTTTGTTCACTTCGCTTGCATCTCAAAAATGAAAGAAGATATCTACGTCCCGCTTGCGCCATTCTTTTTTCTGGCCAAAATTCATAGCTTTTGGACCGAAAAAGAAACTTCAAACCTAATATGATCAAAGAAAATTTTACATAGTAGTATTGCGATAAAGTACTGGGTCTATAAAAGTCTGAACCACAGAAACGTAACTACCGAGACGCAAAAAGGTCGGGATCGCCTAGTAACTCTATGTATGTTAAGCAAATTTTTAAATCACTTAATGTGATTTTCTATTTCCATTGTTACACAGCTTTCATCTCCTAGGCAAAAAACGAGTAAAAGAACTACACTGTGTTATTAGTATATTGTTCTGGCTACCTGATTTGAAAAGCATTTACTGACTGCAGTAAACACGGACAATAACTATTGTGTGTAAATGAAATTTGAGAATTCATTCTAAAACCACTTAGTCTATGCATTCTTCAACACTTAACGATCAGTTAAATCAGTAATAACCGAAAATTAGTACTTGATGGCCAACAGTTCTGTGTCAAAGATAAACATGGCTATCTGAATCTCAGTTGTAATCTCTTTATTCTTAAACTAATCTCATACGAATAATAAATATTTTGCTTTTAATTTTACTGTCTTATCTAAGAAAATATGCATTCTTATAGTATACTCTAGTCAGCGGGTACTTTTGTAACAAAATCATTCCGGACTGAATTATTGAAACATTTTTACATTGATTTCAAAGCGTATGGTAAAATTCAACTTTCCACAATATACGGAAGTTAGTCTTCCTTTCCGGAGACATATACATATATACAATCATCTTTATATATCTACGTAGATATATCTACAGAACACTAATTAAATCCATCAAGACTCTATTTAAAAATAATCAGTAAAATTTTAAGTAGCAAAATATCCTTTTATTTTTGAAGTAAAAAAGCAAAGTTGCTAAAATGCTTGTGTTCAGTATCAAACAACAATTGCTAGATAACAATGATTGAACGTAAAACGGAATCATAAATGTATATATTATTGACATTAAATTAACGAAGTACGACACTAACTCAAATGTTTATAAGTTATTATAACATTGATATTTGATGTTCTCGCTGATATTTTCTGATATGTAATTATTGATATTCCTAAAAACTTAACATTAAAACCATTACCGAAGAACACAACCTAAAACGCTAACAGATTCAAAAATAAACCTGACAACTGAACCTGATGATATACCAGCTTTCTTATTAAGAAACTGTACCTGTATATTTGCTTTACCACTTTCCATTATGTTTAATTTAGCCCTTCCAACTACTACATTTCCCCAAATTTGGATGCAATAAAAAATTTGTCATATTTTCAAAAATGGTGATATATTATTGAAAACTACAGATCAATAGTTTTTCTGTTTAATTTTGGCAAATTATTTGACATTGCTTTATACGATATAATGTATTTTCATGTTAAATCTCAAACCTATTGTCAACACGGGTTTATAGCGTGTAGCTCTACAATATCTAAGGTAAGTGCTACCCATTTTATTGTGAATCGTAGTGGTCAAGTAAATGTAATTTATACAGACTTGTCAAGAGAATTTGGCAGGTTCGATTATGGATTTCTACTGCAAAAATTATCAAAATCCAAATTTACTTTGATCTTCTAAGCTTTTTTTAATAAGGAAATTAAATGTGCAGTTCAAGGCTTTTCTTCTATTGATGTGTTAGCAAAAGCAGTAATTCCACAGGGTTCCGTTCTGAGAACACTATTATTTACTCTATTTATCAACGATACTTGCAGGGATATTGAAAGTAACATTTTTCTATATGCTGAATCTGCTGAATCTATTAACTCTGAAGAAGATTATTATTTACAACATGATCTCTCAAAAACTAATTTATAGCGTGAATTTAATAGATTACCTTTAAATGTATGAAAACGTGATATTATGATTTTTATAAAAATAAATCCAATATATTTTTCATATGAATTCACAAGGTTAATAGATGCAGCCAATTGAAAGATCTATCTAAATTTTCACTTCTTCTGTTTAACGCTCTTGTCCAATATTAGCATACACTAGTATTATTTGGCATCCACAATATGATATTCATATTATTAATTGGAACGAGTTAGAGAAGGCATGTTAAATATCTTTCCTTTAAAGCTGGCGGTATTTACTCACCTAGTGAGTAAGTAATGTGATTTGTTATCTAGACTTGCCTTGAGCGACATGCATCCTGGCAAATAAATGTTTCAGTGTAATTTTCACATAAGCTTTTAGCAAATCAGACGGACTACCTGGATATCCTCAACACTATATAGTTTAATGAACTTTTTTTTCAAACTTGCTTATTTTATTTAGCTGCTCCAAGAACCCATTTATTACATTAGTCCCTCAAAGTCTCTCATAATGACATTCACCAGAAGAAGGAAAGTAGATGAGCTTGGACCACTAAAACTTCGAGGTGATCTAATACAACTATCAGGCGAGGTAAAATATCTGGGAGTAATACTAGATTCCATACTTACCTGGAACCAACAGTTAAACAGAACCAAAAGGGCAAAGACCACACTCATGCTGGCCAGGCGCACCCATGGGAAAACATGGGGACTAAGACCAAGCATAATGTACTGGACATGTACCATGACCACATATGCATCTTTGGTATGGTGGCCAAAGATGTTGCAACGCAATGCGACCGCTGAACTAAGCAAGGTACAAAGACTTGCCTGTCTAGCGGTAACAGGAGCGATGAAAACAACACCAGCAGCAGCAATGGAGGTCTTCTGGACCTCCCCCTTTCACCTGGTGTTAATGAGGAAGGGGGCGATGGGACACTTCAGGCTGCAAGGTAAATCCAGTGACAAATACGCATCACTTGGGCACAATCGAATTAGGAACCTAGTGTCACAACATCCCTGATGAGAACAGACCATATGATCCCTAAATACACCTTTAACAGAAACTTCGAAGTTAATGGTCAGTAACCGACGACAGCACCAGACCACGGGATCTGGTCCGGTATAGAGGCGGATCAAGGACCGAGGAAGGTACTGGCGCCGGCATATATAGTGATACGAGGAACTCACAGTTCAGCACATCGCTGGGAAAATACACCATCTGTCTTTCAGACAGAAATATATGCAATACTAGATTGCGCAATAAACAAGCCTATAAATATAGGCAGATCAATATTCTGACAGCCAGGCGGCTCTAGGGGTACTGCTAAACCTTATGGTGACGTCTAAGCTGGTGTGGGAATGCCAAGAAGAACTAAGAGTCCTAGCGGACCACAATAAGGTAATCCTTCAGTGGGTGTCGAAACACGCAGGAATCGAAGGCAACGAGAAGTTGACGAGCTAACAAGAAAGGGATCGTCAGCTCCATATATTGGCCCAGAACCGGCCCTGGGAGTGCCTAAAACCATAGTACAGGGCTAAATGAGAGACTGGGTCAAGAATCAGCACATAGAATACTGGGACAAAATAACCGGGCAACAACATGGAAACACCTTTATCAAAGGACCATCCCGGAAGAAGACTCAAGAACTGCTGTCAGTAAGCAGGAATCAGCTCCGCATAATCCGCATAATCACTGGCTTTCTAACACTGTGCCCTGAAAGGACACCTACACAAAATGGGATTGTTCAACGGGGACCTAAGATGTAGACAATGCAATGGGGCAACGGAGACATCCTACCACATCATGTTCGACTGTGAGGCTCTGGAGCACAGAAGACAGGTAATACATGGACAACCAAGACTGATTCCAGAAGAATATGAAACCAAACCAGCGATGGGTACAAGCTTGTGCAAGGGACTAGAGTACTGGATTGGTTATCATAAAGCAAATGGGAGAATATCACAAGAAGCCCAAGAGGCTGCAGTGATTCCGGAAACGAAAGTTAGACGGCTCCCGAACAAAAAAAAACATTTATTTAAAATATTAAAATGTTTGCTTATTTGTGGTATGTGTATTTCGATCATTAGTCAAACCTTGATATTTTTAATTATAGCGTTAATAGTATAAAACAATGTATTTTGAGTAAAGTAATATTTTCTACATATCCATTTCTTTTTCGTCGTGTAATTATCTATTCACCTATTTCTAATATGCTTTAATGACATGTTTAATGTTTATATTTATTTATTTATACGGCTTTTCTCTTCTCTTTTTTCGTTTTTATTATTACGTTTATATTGTGTATCTTATATGCATTGAATTGTATGTTTCCTGCCTTTTAATTGAATGCTTATGTGGTCGGGCAGCCGCATTCTTAAATATGTAAATAAAGAAAACTTTCCTAATATATAAGCTAGAAATGTGACCATATGATTTCTATGTTTAAACAATAAACCATTCCTTATTTATCCTTTATTAATATTACTCGCCACCTTTGATATCATGTGCGAAGTGCAATGCTATATTGCCGTCAACCGTTTATGTGTGGTGGCGGAAAGAAGTTGGACATCCGCTGGTAGAACAACTAATAAAATCTACCTGAACACCTTATTAAAACCAGTTTTATCAAAATGGTTGGATTAATAATTCGATAAATATGAAAATTGCACGTTTCAAGTTTTAAGAGACGTTTACTTTCCTTTCAATTAATGTCTTTTTGTTGTTTGTTTCAATGGCTTCCTGTAACTTAATCAACTTTTTGATTAATGATGCTCTCAATTTGCACTTTGAACTACTTATTCATGCCGAAAACACAAAAAGCAGAAGAGAAAACTGCATAAATATGTTTTTTTTGGTATATACCTAGTTAAAGTTTATTTGTTTTAAATTGTATTGGCGATTCCACCAACTATTAATAGATGCAATATATTATAAGCAGTAATAAATCATTTTGTTCAGTACGCCTTTTAGTAAGACTTTCTTATATGATTTGCCGACCGCGAAACAATTATGGTGCTTTTCGCGTAGATGGTTAAACGGTAAATAATTAGTTGTAATTCGCAATAACATAGTTTTTGAGACTAATGGCTGTAGGATTATACAGGACGACTTCAATTTTATCCGAAAAATGTTTAAGAAATGCTGTAGTGAAAATAAAGGAAACTTTCAAACCTATTTACAAATATTTATTTGCGCCCCACTGATATCTTATGGACTCTGTTGAAAAAAAGACCGAATAGAATAGCTGAAACAAATTCAAAAGTTCCACCAGCGGTTGGGTTGACAATAAAAATATAACCTCGTAACCTGTCTTTAAAAAACAATAGTGTAGCTTCAGTTTTTACTATCTCTTCTGGAGTAATGAGCCCCCCACTTTATTTTAGAAGAAGCTATTTGGCAGACAAGTCTGTAATGAAATTTTAATATTATCGACAACAGTATCTGCGTGAAATTAGCTATGTTTGCTTCCTTTAGTTTGACAGTACCATGCTGGAAAAATAAAAACACCCTATTTTGGCCTAAGTATTCGCTAGCATCCCAAATCGTAGCTTTATAAGTGAAGAGAGGACCTTGCCATTATTTCAGGTCGTCTGTGATATTTTGTACCTAAAGGCCAAAGTTATTTTTCCCAAATATGATAATGCGGCAAATAATAACCAGATCAAGAAATTACATCTATACAGGGTGTCCCGAATTGCATAGGCCAAACTTCACTAAGCAATACAACTTTTCAAAATAAGAAAAAAAGTTCCTATAAACATGGGTCGGGAAGTGCTTAGTTTCCGAGATACAAATACTTCTCCTGAAAATGTTTTTTTATGAATATTTTCGAAACGTCTAAAGATAAACAAATGATAATTTACACAGGAATTTAACTTTTTATGCTTTTTAAGGCAAAATGACAACTATATACGAAAATCATTCAGGAGCGGGTGAAACTGGGGGGCCTAGGTATAATTTAGCCAACTTTATTGTGTGACACTTTTACATTAATTTATGAGCAGAATTTAAAAATTTGAAGTTTTCTACACAAAAAAAGTCTCTTGTGTTTTTTCTCTAAAATTATCAGTTCTTGAGTAAATCTTATCAGAACTTTATTCGGGAATAGTTTTTTATGAATATTTTAGCAGAACAGAAAAAACAATGACAGTAAAACAAAATTTGATTACATTATTTTTTATTAGACAACAATGAATTAGATTAAAGTAAGGTAAATTACAAATTACTAGAGTTGTTCAAAGTGCATTCCGCCAGCATTAACACATTTCTGACATCTGCGCCGTACAGAGTGTGTAGCTTTACGAATGAAATCAGGATTAGCCCGCAAATTTTCACATTCTTCGAGAATTCTTTCTATTAACTCTTCTCTTGTGATTACAGGGGTTGCGTAGACTTTGTCCTTTAAATAGCCCCAGACAAAAAATCAACTGGAGTTAAATCCGGTCAACGGGGTGGCCAGGCTCTTGCACCTAATCGACCGATCCACCGTTCAGGATAATTATTGTTTACCCACAAACGGTTCTCAACAGCTAAATGTACAGGAGCTCCGTCCATTTGAAACCAGCATTCATTTCTTAAATTAAGAGGAATATCCTCGAGATATTGAAAAAAATGGTTATTTAAAAAATCGTTAAATAATGGTCCATTTAAACTTAGAGGAAGGATGTGGGGCCCACAAAAAGTCCCGTTTATTACAGCACACCATACATTAACGCTAAACTCCTGTTGAAATGTCCTAGGACGAATTATATAAGAATCCGATGAGCCCCGATTCTTAAATTATTAAAATTAACCGATCCATTACGGTTAAAGGTAGCTTCATCAGTCCAAATAATTTTACTTCCGAAATCGGGATCTTGTTCCATGGCATTTATAAACCAATTACAAAAATTGATACACCTTTCGGGATCACCTGATTGAAGGCTTTGGACTGGCTGCATTCGAAAAGCTTTTCTGTGGTCTCTTTTCAGAATCCGAAAAACTTTGTTTTTGGAAACATGCACAGCTTGCGCACGCAGCTGTTGGATCGCTCTTCTGATACTTAATCTATTATTGTTGTTAAATTTGGCCAAAATTATATTTTTAAACCGCCCATTTCGATGTTCTTCATTTCTTGGACCTCTCTTAAGTCCAACATTTCTAAATTCTAGGTTCGAATAAAAACATCGTTAGATGGTTTCCTTCTATTAGGAAATCTAAATAAACTGAATATCCGCGTACTCCACATTACTAAACATGACCATTTTTTATTTTTCAATAGAACACTTTTTCCAAAAGGAAGTATGAACTACAGAAAACACAAAAAACAACAATGTCATTATTGTCATTCTGACATTGCATGCTAGATTATTTTTCATTTGTTACAAACATTACAATCATGGCATACTCCTGCATGCCAGGAATGCTGGTAGTAATGGTTACTAATTAATAAATTGCAGATAAAATTCACTCATAAACTGATAATTTTAGAGAAAAAACACCAAGAGACTTTTTTGTGTAGAAAACTTCAAATTTTTAAGTTTCGCTCATAAATTAATGTAAAAGTGTCACACAATAAAGTTGGGGCTAAATTATACTTAGCACCCCCCCCCCAGTTTCACCCGCTCCTGAATGATTTTCGTACATGGTTGTCATTTTGTCTTAAAAAGCATAAAAAGTTAAAGTCCTGTGTAAATTATCATTTGTTTATCTTTAGACGTTTCGAAAATATTCATAAAAAACATTTTCAGGAGAATTACTTGAACACCCTGTATCTCGGAAACTAAGCACTTCCAGACCCATGTTTATAGGAACTTTTTTCTTATTTTGAAAAGATGTATTGCTTAGTGAAGTTTGACCTATGCAATTCGGGACACCCTGTATACTCTAATTTTCATAATTCATTGACGAATCCAAATCTAAAAATTGCATTGATTGTCGTTTCTTTATTTATTTATTTTCTATCTATTTATTTAACGTCGGCCTATTTCCGTTACCAGGGCCTATCACCGACGCCAGGAGACGAGTTACCCCGAACCTGGAAATTTTGCCGCACCTCTTCTCGTAAGAAGAGTAGGGATCTTTTACTTGTCTAATATTTAATAGATAAGGGACCGCCTACTTTTCATCCCCTCCGAAGGCAGGTATATCCACTACGTAATCCTCGTCTTGAAATTACATAGCTTCCACGTATACGCTGATATACAAGCTGCTAGAAGGTGGGGAGAGATCGCTGTGTTTCTCAAAATGGAGTTCACCCATCCAAGTACTAACCGCGCTGCACGTTTCTTCACTGGAGTATCGAAATACATACAACAACAAACAACAAGACAAATTTATTTGGTATTTAATGATACAAGAAAGAATATATGTAGGGATGGGCGGGGTGGGTCCGGTTCGGCTTAACGGTAATCAAATTTGGTTGCTAGAAACTCCTGTCTGCCACAGGCAGACTTAAGAACTAATTAAAAATTAAAAGACGCATCTACGCTCGCCCCCGTTTCTTAAGAGCAGTGGAATATCCTTTGAATATCAGCTAAATGAATGTTGTTCAATATTTACAGCAGAATTCCTAGCTATCAATAAAGGTATAGGGTGGGCAATCGAAAATTGCAACTCCTTTGTAACAATTCTTATCATGTCAGACTTCCAGTCTATTCTAACAGCAATCTGAAGCAAGTACATTATGAAACATAAAACAATAACCGATATTTTGGAAAAAGTTACAAAGCTGAGAGCATTAAATAAAGAAATTGTCTTTGTTTGGGTGAAGGAACACTGACAATGAAACTGCGGACTTAATAGCTAGTACTACTAAAACTCCTGGAATTGAGTATTTACCATACTATGATCTAATTTCCAATGGATATGAGAAAAAATGAGAAGAATGAATCCACGTAAGGCAAATACAACTAGGTACCAGTACTGTCACGTAAATAGCCACTTAACTTCCACTCTATCTTTTCTCGAATTTCTGTACAACAGACAAATTATTGTACCTTATATACATTGTCTCTTTGGTCACGGTGCCTTCCCATCATTATTATTTAAAATGAAAATTATTGATAATTCATTCAATGACTGTAACGGTAATATTAACGCCATCAATCATTGGCTATTTCAATACAACTATAATTCAATCGCCTTAAATTTATTGGCTAATAAAATCGTGGAGAATATTAGTACCTCACTATTTTACAAAGAGACCACGAATGACAAATTTAAATGTATATTCTGGAAATTTATCAGGTTATGTCGTGTCAAAATATGTGTTCCTCTGTTCTTATCCTCTGTTTATAATCACCCTCTTATCGTTGCCTCGTGTATACTGTGTATTAAATAAAGTGAAAGGCATCTTCATAAAGTCTGTATCCAAGTTTTAATGTCTTCTCATACTATTTGGTACTTCGTGTTAGGTTAAATTTTGATTCGTACGTAATATCTAGATAGGTAATCAGTTGTACGTCTAATAAAAGGTATTATTTTTGTCATTATAAAAATCATCGTAGCTGAATGGAGACATCCAAAGTCAACAAAGGGAAAAAGTTTTAACATTAAAGCTATCGACTGAAGGGTACCCCAAGGGGGCGTATTGGGCCCCGTGTTATTTATCACATTTATCAATGGCATATTGTCTTATGTTAAGACACGTAAGTGTGGTTTTGTACCTCCTTTTGTTGATGACGCAGTTAGTTCAGATAATTTTAATGATCTAAGTACGATGTGATTGATATAATTCATTGCATGAAAAATTGTTGTGTACAGGGTGTCCGGAAATTCGTGTCATTCAATTCACAACTTTATTTGCAAGATCATATATACAGTTCATTTTGAACTGGGCAAGAACTTTATGTAAGTTTATGTCCAAAATATAAAATATCAATAGCTAATAATGCTAAAGGAATATTTTTAAATTTGTTGATAATCACTTATTGGTAAATTATGTTATTATCCTGTCATATATTTTTTTACAGAAACATACAAGTTTATAAAAATTCGGAAAAAATCCCTAAGCTTTTATTGGATTTAAATAAACAGTTTTTGACTTTTGCACCTTTCCCTTTAGGTTTAGTTTTGACAATTTTCTTACAAATGGTGTGGGTTCCTTTAAAGCATGTCAATAGTTACACTCAGTCACACGATTTAATGTATATGACATATTTTGTAGATAATTTTATAAGCTATATTTTTTGTATAAACATAATTCGCTAATGGTTAGTAGTACAGTAAGTGAAGCTTTTAAATCTCAGCCCGAAAACGATGTAATGAATTTCCAATTTTTTTTCTGCAACTTACTTCATAAAGTATGTACTGTACATAAGAATCTATATTGTAATTTTTCTGCCTTTTAGTTAGGGTTCCCACCACTTCTTGTCGCAAAAAAGAACAAGAAACACGCATTATCTGACAGAGAATGAAATTATAAAAATGAATGGTCATATACACTTTTTTGCTAAAATGCATATTTTTCGAGATATTGCGAACTGAAAATTGCAATTTTCACCCCCTAAAATCAGTATTCCTAGACGTTTTTTTTTAAATTACTCGAAAAATGTGGACTTTAATAAAAAAGCTTTCACGAAAACAAATCGAATTATTTTTTTCTTTTTTTTTCCGATATTTATTTTTGGAAATATGGCATTTTCAAAATGGCGCCGAAACGTTCAGAAAAAATATGCGAAATATAAAATGACTCAAAATCTACAACTATGAGTTTATTCTTGTAAAAAGTTATTAAAATTTTCTCTCGATTGAGACGTATTACGACCTTTTATAATGAAAACTAAAAAAATTACAAACAAAAAAGTGGCGCATTTAAAAATTTAGGCGCCATTTTTTTTTAGTCTTATTGCTCTAATTTCTTATTAATTCAAAATTTTAAAAAATCTAGATGTTATTAATGCATATTGCTAACATGCTCAATTTTTTTAGAATTTTTAAAATAACTATTTTTCATTCTGTACCCATTTTCAAAAATGAAAATTTTCATAATTTTTGGAAAAAAATAGGAAATTGCTCAGAAAATATTTTTTTATAAAAAATGGTAAGAGTACAAAAATGAAGCTTATAAAAAAACTAATAGTTTGTTTTTTTTTTAATTTTCCTACGACAAACTGATCCAGTGATATAAAGATTTAAAGACGGCACTTGAGCGCATACGCAAAAAAATTTTGTATTTATAATTGAAATATCTCAAAAACTATAAGATTGATAAAAACATAATATAAGAATTAAATGAAGCTTATAAAAAAATATTTTGGGTTTTTATTTTTTTTTTCCTACGACAAACTGTTCTAGTCATACAGTTTGAAATAATGTTGAAACTTTTCAGTTTATAGGCGCATTTTAAATGTCTATATTAGGTAGGGAAACGAGCAATAACCGTTTATTTTTCGGGGAATACGCAAAAAAAGCGGGTTGCTGCACTTTAGCACGTTTAGAGTGCAGATTAAAAATGTTATTTTATTAGTTTACTCAATTGTATTAATTTAATTTATTTATAAAAATCTGTATTTTTAATAAAATTAGACATATTACATATTACTCTACATATTACATATGACATATTACCCTTTTGTGACCATTTTTAATCCACCATTTTTTTTTTAAATAAATTTAGACCTCAAAATCATATTCAGCTACCTAAAAAACATAAGTATATGGATTTTCGTGAATTTATTCGTAACATTAGAAGAATGATTAATTTTTTAATATTTAAGGGTGGTTTCAATCCTTAATATTTTCGTCTTTCCTATGTTTTAACCTCATAATCATATTCGGCGACATCAAAAACATAAATATATCGATTTTCGTGATTTTATTCGTAAAATTAGAATACATTCATTTTTCAGTATTTAAGGGTGATTTCAACCGTTAATGTTTTCGTCTCATAAGTTTTGACCTCACAGTCATATTCAGCGACCTCAAAAACATAAGTATATAGATTCTCGTTAATTTATTCGAAAAAATTAGAAGAGTTATTAATTTTTAACTTTTTTGGTGTGGTTTCCACCTTTAAAAATAAAAAGCAGGTAATGCGACAATATAGATTTTGATGTACGTATTTTATAAAGCATATTGAAAAAAAAAATTAAGGAAATTCCTTTCATCGTTTTCGGACCATTTTTACTGCTTCACTTACTGTTCTATAGCGAGATTCATACCATCGTTTTCCAAGATGGCGGCTCGTGCGCAACAGACTGAATTCAGGACTTTGAGTATATTTAATAGTAGACCCAAATGAACATCTTTGTCAAGTTTTAAAACTGTATCAGTTATTTTCGTCAAACATCGTTTGTCCTTATTTGACTCGGGTAATCATATTGTATATATTTTAGAATCAATACGAGTCAATAGTCTAATACTAAATTCCGTCCGTAACTTCAAAATAAAATTTTCGAAGTTTTATTTATAAACCCATTTGTAATAGTCGAAGGTAAACGGACGTCTTGATAAATTAGAATAAATTAGGCACCACTCCATGACATTTAAATTTTAATGAGTTTATATTTGAGAAATATCAATATAAATTAAAAGGCTATAGAGTCATATTAGCTAATGCCTTATATGACTAATCCATTTGCGAACTGAAACATATTTCCATAATCTCTTTGATCATCTCCATGTTCCTTGTATTATTACTACATATTTTTTGCGGCTATAATAATTATTTACTCTACGAGGAAGTAAACAAATTGGCTTTCAAGGATGTTGTTTTCGCGTTCTTGGTCTGGTTAAGGCCAGCAAAGACAACTAATAAATTGGTCTGAGGTTATTCTCAAACAATTAGTGTTAAAGATTATCTGTATTAAAGTATTTTTACTACTACTATTATTAAAACGATAAATAATGTAAACATAGATTGCTGTAATTTGTTTAATTCAAATGATTTGCCATTAATAATAATAATAATAATAATAATAATAATAATAATAATAATAATAATAATAATAATAATAATAATAATAATAATAATAATAATAATAATAATAATAATAATAAAAAAAAAAAAAAAAAAAAAAAAAAAATAATAATAATAATAATAATAATAATAATAATAATAATAATAAATAAGCAGGAGGGGCTGACTTTCATCAATCAAGCCTTTGGTGAGTAGCGCCACCACTTACTCCAGCTGGGGGTGTAAAATCGAACCGGCAGCCCTAGTGCACCCGGGAGGGGAAAGCTCCTTCCCCTCTGGTGTCGGTCGTGGGCTTGCTGGGCTAACCACCCACAAGCCCTAACTTCTGGTTCCCGCAGGCAGAAGACAGGGCCCCCACAATCGACCCCATCCGGATAGAGGTCAAGGGCAAGGTGGTGGGGCCCAACCGGATCGGGCGCCCGTTGACGACGAACGCCATGAACTAGGACGCTTTGACTGGACAGATGAGCTAAGGGACGACCTTCTGCATTGCTTCGAAAGCAGTGAGCCCGCACGAAGGGGATACATGGGGCGTATGCATGTTCTGTGGTGTGCAAGGCACCCAGAGCACAACGCCTTCACGCCACAAAACCTGCGTGATTATGTATCCCACCTTCGTCGCAGGGGCTACGTGAGAGCTGCGCCTCAGCCGGTGAATGAGGTGGCCGAAGGTCCACCGAATGAACCGGTTGAGGATGTAGTCCCTGACGTTCCACCAATACCAGAGGGCCTCAGTACCAGACGGGGGTTACACTACATAAAAGCCCCCGGGCCACAAGACCTGGCCAGAGTGGATGAAGAACTTCGTGAAGCGCTTCCAGAACGGGCTGACATCTGGCACATAAACTGTGCCGTGTATGCTGCTGCTCAACGCTTTTCTCAGGTGGAGAGGCGTAATACTGCCTCCTCACAGGAGAGAGCGAGGCGGCGCATACAAAAGATGGAAGCCAAGATCCGGTCGGCGAGGCAACACGCATCCCGTATCCAATGTGTGATGGACTATATGGCGGCCAATAGATCGTTCACGCCTAAAGTGCGTCGAATAGCCGCCAACTTAAGACGCGTCCATCACACACTCAATGAGGCAGTGCTGCGAACCACCAAACAGCACTGTCTCGACAGGATACGGATGCTAGTGGTTTGTAAAAAATCACTAGTGAGGCGGGCGAGGGGGCTGGCGGAAAATAAACTCTTCCGCCAAAAGCCCTCGCGCCTATTCGAACCGCCTCCGCGTGTTGCAGAGAATCCGCCGACTGTAGATCAGGTGGAAAATTTCTGGAAAACGCTTTACGAGGAGAAGCTTCCACTCAACCGAGACTCTCCGGCCCTTGCACCCTTTGAAACCTTTTGTCAAAGGTTTCAACAACCACAGGAAGTGTGCCAACCAATAACCCCAGAAGAGGTTCGAAGAGCTCTCGAGGGCTCTAAGAACTTTGCTGCTCCAGGTCCCGATGGGATAAATAACTTTTGGTGGAAAAAGTTACCGAGCACCCACCACCATTTGGCCAGAATTTTTAATGCCTGGCTAAATGGGGAGCAGCAAATTCCTTCTTGGGTGGTTGAAGGGCGGACAGTGCTGATCCCTAAGAACGGAGATTTGTCCAACCCAAGGAACTGCCGACCGATAACCTGTTTAAACGCATGTTACAAGGTGTTTACGCGCATCTTGTACATGCGAGTTCTCCACGCAGTTGAACCGGTTTACGAACGGATATATGAGCAACGAGGGTCGAAGAGAGGTGTCGCTGGCTGCAAGGAGAACCTGTTAATTGACAGATGTGTCACGCAGGACTCCGTGCAGTATAAGCGGAACCTCTCCATGGCCTGGATCGACTACCGCAAGGCATTTGATATGACATCACATGAGCTTATTGTTCACTTGCTCCGATGTCTTGCGGTACCCGGTCCCGTAGTGAGATGCATCGAAGAACTGATGCCGCTCTGGAGGACTCGCTTTACCATTACATCGGGTAACGATAGAGTCCAGACGGAGTCGGTAACATTCAGAAGGGGAGTATTTCAGGGAGACTCCCTCAGCCCCCTTCTGTTTTGCATCTCACTACTGCCATTATCCGTTTCGCTCCGGGAAACCCGTGGATACAACTGCGGTACCCCCGGCGATAGGAGGCATAAGGTCACCCATCTGTTTTACATGGATGACCTTAAACTGTATGCCTCCGGAGAGAGGGACCTACACCAGTCCCTCAGGGTGGTACAGGAGTACACGCAGGCTGTCGGTATGGAGTTCGGGTTGGACAAATGTGCACTGGTCCATCTCAAGAGAGGACGATGCGGGAACTACGGAGAGGACGCGCAACTCGTTGACGGAAGCATCTTACATCATCTAGATGCCGGAGAGTCGTACACTTACTTGGGTGTCGAGCAACGCTCCACCCAAGAAGTGGGTGTAGTAAAAAACGCTCTCCGCGGCAAGTATCAGCACCGACTCCGACAGATCTGGTCCTCAGAACTGTCGGGGAAGAACAAGGTGTCTGCTACCAACATGCTTGCCGTTCCGATCCTACTCTACTCCTTTGGAGTAGTGAAATGGACTCGAGAGGAGTTGCGTCAACTCGACGTAGGAACCCGCAAGAAGATGCATCTCAATAGAAGTTTGCATCCTAAATCGTCCGTTCCACGGCTATACCTCCCACGACATCGGGGAGGCCGTGGACTCTTGAGTTTGGAGAGTCTCCATAATAGGATGGTTCTGGATGGAGCCTGTAAGGTCATCAGGAGTTCGGATCCCCTCCTCTGCATGGTCCGAGACCATGAAAGTGCAGGAATAGGAGCCTTTTTGTTTATGGCAGCACAAAGAGCAGCCGATGAACTTGGTCTCTCCTTCGACGTCGAGCGGGTAAATCCCGACTCTGTCACCGAGTTGGAACCTGCTCGACGAAAAGCCCAAATTAAAGCTGCAGAACACAACATCTTTCTGCAGCTTCACACGGATAAGCCAATGCATGGAGTTTTCTATAAAAATATAGAGAACCTTGGCTTATCCGAAAGGCTGACCTTTGCCTTCTTAAGGTCAGCCGGGCTGAAGTCTGAGACCGAGGGATTCATAATGGCTTGCCAGGATGGTGTATTTAACACCCTCGTCTATCGTAGTCGTGTCATGGGTATAGAGGTCCCTGATGTCAGCTGCAGGGCCTGCCGCAGGGCACCAGAGACTCTTATGCACTTGCTGTCGGCTTGCCCGACATATGCAGTCTCGGCCTATATCCAAAGGCACGACGGAGCATTACGAGTGCTTTATTATCACCTAAGGCACTCGTATGGGATAGACGAGACACCAGTGCTGCCTTACGCTCCGGGGGATATTGAGTCCGTTGTGGGAAATGAGAAGTGTCTAATTTATTGGAACTACTCTTTTCCCACCGTCAGGCAAATACAAGCCAACAAGCCTGACGTAGTACTCCTCGACCATCAACTCAAGACAATGTTTGTCGTGGAGTTCTCGGCTCCCGCGGAGAACAACATTGTCTTGAAGGAGGAGGAAAAACGGACAAAATATCGAGATCTGCTCTTCGAACTCCGCAGAATGTATCCAGACCATACTGTTAAGATAGTGGTACTGATTATAGGAGCCCTCGGTGGAACGAGACACACACTGCTTTCAGAACTTAAGATCATACCGGCATGCCGAAATTCGGCAGAGGTCTTAGCCGGCAGAATGCAGAAGGCCGTCATCCTCGGTTCATTACGTCTGCTCAGGGCACACGATTCCCGGACCCAGTAGTCACTTACCCCACGTGTGTGGGGAGTGGCTGCCGGTACTACCAGCTCCCCTCTGTGAGGGTCGGAGCCACAGAGAAGGGTGACTGGTTTTTAACAAAAAAAAAAAAAAAAAAAAAAATAATAATAATAATAATAATAATAATAATAATATTGATATTACGTTGATCAACAAGAAAGAGAAACAGACACTGTTAATCGATGTGTCAATCCCGAGTAACAGCAACATAGAGAAATACCGGGAAAAAATTCAAAAATACACTGACCTCACAATGGAGATCCAAGGGCTGTGGCAGATGCAGGAGGTTCGTGTTGTTCCTTTGATTGTGTCGTCAATGGGGCTGATTCCAACAACGTTAAAAGAAGAACTAACGAAATTACGTTTACCGAAAAACACCTACCAGAAGATGCAAAAATCGGTAGTTTTGGATGCTGTGCATATTATGCGATCTCTCTGCAACAGTTGATGATAATAGTAATGGTCTTGACACAATCGTGTCCGACCACTACCGTATGCATTCCCTACAAGGATAATAATAATAATAATAGTATTTTATTTTATATTTCACTATACATGTTGACAATTGTAGGTGAGAGAAATATATGCAATGTACAAATTCACATAATATTAAAAATAAGCAAATCAATCCTTTTCTTAACTATATTAATACACGAAACAAAAAAATTATTTGTAAATATCTTTATTCTTTTAAAAGAAGCTACTAGTCAATCATCTTAAGTTGGCAAGTAGCCCCGCAGAGAGAGAAGAAATATCGTCACTGTTGGACAGAGACAAACAAGATTTTTAAGCTTCTTAAGGTAGCTAGCTAGCTAAAGAAGCTTGTTTGTCTGTGTCCAGCAGTGACGATATTTCTTGTCTTTCTGCGCGGCTACTTGCCAACTTAGGATGGTTGACTAGTATTTAGATAGCTTCTCTCTTTAAGGTTCTTTTATGTATTTAAACCCCTGAAGATAATCAACTCATGTGCAGCAGTTATGTTTCCTTGCAACAATACAAAATTAACTCTAACTTTAATGCCATAGTTGTAAAAATCTTGAAAACATCCATACTGATATTTTAAAGTCGTTATTTACTCTAGGATAAATATCACACATAAATAAATATATAAGCCTGATATTCCTGCTCTGAATTTTTGAAACGATCCATATCTTCCTGCTTCCTGTTTTGCACGATACATAACAGTACTACAATAGCCAAATTGCGGAAAAATCATAGTGTTGTGTGCCAATTTTGAATTTTCTATTGGCAAAAACCAACTAACTAACTGTTTTTAAAACACAAATCTTGTTTGCAATCTTTTATATTCATAACGACATAATTGCTGAGTTTAAATTTAACATTTTCGATTGCTTCTAAATATTCAATTTCCTTGACAACTTCGATTATTTCCTCATAATTAGAAATTCTGTTTCTTGCTGCTCCATTGTTTTCCTATAATCGCATTTAACTTCAGTGTATCGACGTGAACACATTTACTCCCTTCTTTCAGAATTTCATTAATTCTACTCACTAATAACCGCTTCCCTTTATTATATAAATAACTGTATCATCTATCAACAAATGATGACAGAAATTACCAAATAGATATACAATGTCACTAATGGATAAAACGTATAAAAGTCGTCCTAAAATACTTCCTTGCGGTATCCCAAAACTTATATGAACCCACTATCAGTAGAAACTATAGAAACTGTACGTGTTCATTCGGTAATACCACTAGAGAATACGAAACGAGAAAGTCTAGTCTCAGCTCAGAAACTGACCACATTTTAATGGCATTTTTGTTTAGTTTACTTGAAATAGCACACCATATATGATGAATTAGCAGATATACTGGCAAGTGGCTGTAATAAAAAGAAATGTGTGAAGACATAAACTATTTTGTGGAAAACTTAGCAGATATTTGCGAAAAGCTTATTTTTGTCACCATTTTCTCGTCACCGACGAATTGCCCGCTTTATTCATCTATGAGAGTCGTGGACACAAGTGTTAAGTACCACCTAGTGGAAAATTATTACTTTTATTCATTGTTTTATGTATTTGTCATATAGTGATATTTAATTGTTGATACGCCATTTCGTTGTATTTGTTCGGCGTATAGTGGTATCAACATAGTTTTGAGTGATCTATTTTATCTATAATTTGATTTGATATTAACAAATTATCATATGGTACATGAAATCATCTAGTACATATAATTTGGTGTCCCGGAAATATAACCATTTAAAATTCTATGAATTTATTGTACCTCTTGCAAGATCAGATATTTTTGAGTGCACTCGTAATCACAATTACGCAAATTCGGTTGTTACATGTTTACACCCTTTTTGTAAACACCCTGTATCGTGGGTTCGGAAATTATAACACCAGTATAACACGAAACACTAATTTATTAACTTAATAATAATAATACTAATTACAATTACTAATTTTACACTGTGTACTATAATTCACTACTTCAGTCTCTCTGACCATCTTAACTGTACATCACTAAACTCAAACTAGACTGCTGCTCATTCAACTCAACTGACCATTAGAACTGTAGTACTGTCCACATACGCCAATATTCTTGGCTAGAGATGTCGGTCTCGGATGACTGGGGTCAAGCAGGACTATTGCCCTTTACCCCAATGCATCGCTGTAGACCGGGGACAAGCCTCGTGCAGGGCGGGCGAATGTGAGCGGTGCAGACGATTTCGGCCCACCCCCCTTCGCCAGCTTGTTTGCCCCCCGGGGGGTAGTCATCGGTCAGTTGGGTGTTTTGGGTTTGTGGCGGGAGTGACTGCCGGTACACAAGATGCCAGGAGGCATCCTGTCATCCGGATCATCGGTAGGGTAAGGATGAGCTGTGTAGCTCGAGGAAGGGCAGACCTAACTGCTTTGGTAGCATTTTTGGTCTGCCCGGAGCCAGGGTGACTACGAGTACTGGACGGTCTTTTGTCCGGTACCCGCAGGGTCTTGGGTGGGTGGTTGGGTGATCGTCATGTCTCTTCCGTGGTGGTGGAACATCAGGTGGTGGTATGTCTCTCATACTCACCCGTTATCCAGAAGCTGCACCTTCGGCCGCTTGTGCCTTGGAGCATCTGCTGGGTCATAGTCAGTAGCCTCCCTGACTAGTGGGTTCCCATGCTCCTCGGCAAGGGCGTACATCTTTCTGGCTCTCTGCTTGATGATTTCAGTGACTGGGGGTAGTCCAGGTCCCTGAAGATATCCTCGTTGCGGACAAACCAGGGTGCGTTGACTGCTGTTCGGAAGGCCACGTTTTCCACTCTCTGGATCTGATGGAGGTAGCTTTTTGCTTGGTAGCCCCATGCTACCGAAGCGTACGTCAGTTGGGGCCGGATGAGGGACCTGATAAGCGTGAGCTTGTTCCTCAGGTTGAGTCTGCTCTGTCTACCCGTCATCGGGTAGATTAGGGCTCTCGTCCTCCTGGCCTTCTTGACGATGGCCTCCGTGTTCTGTCTCCATGTTAGGCCTTTGTCCATGACCACGCCAAGGTAGTTGGCGGTGTCGTGCCATTGGATGTCTTCACCAAAGATGGAAACGTGACCTGTGGGGTTTGGTTTTCTTACCTTCTTGAAGAGGACCGCCTTGCTCTTCTCGGCGTTGACGGCTACCTTCCATCGGTTGCACCAGTCCTCTAGGAGGGTGGTTGCCTCCTGGAGGTTTCTGGTGGCGAGCCTTGCGCTCCAGGATCTGGCTGTGAGGGCTGTGTCATCGGCGTAGAGGGCCATGGAGGTCCACTCCGCCCTTAGCAGGTCTGAGGTGAAGATGGAGAACAGGTGCGGGGAGAGCACTGAGCCTTGGGGGACTCCTGCCTCCATTGTTCTGTACGTGGATACCTTGTCCACGATCTTCACCCTAATCTGTCTTCTGTGTAGGTATGATCTCACTAGTTTGATGAGTGCAATGGGGTAACCCATACTCATCATTTTGGCTAGGAGACCATCGTGCCAGACCCTGTCGAAGGCTTTGGCAACGTCCAGGAACAGCGCTGCTGTGACCTGTCATTGGTTGAACCCCTTCGTGACCTCCTCGGTGAGGCGGAGCACTTGGAGTTCGGTGGAGTGCCCTGTTCTGAAGGCGAACTGCTCGTCTGGGAGGATGTCCAGTTCTTATGTCTTCTCGGCTATCCTCTTGAGTATGACTCGTTCGGCTACTTTACTCATCGCTGGGAGTAGACTGATTGGCCTGTAAGAGGAGGGAAACGTTAGGTTCTTACCTGGCTTCGGGATGACTATGACGTGGGCCTTTTTCCACCTGGAGGGGAAGTGTCTCAATCTCAACATTGCGTTGATGATGATGACCATCGCCGCTACTCCTTTCCTGGGCAGCTTCTTGAGGGCGATGTTCCCAATGCCATCACATCCTGGAGCTTTCCTGGGTTCTAGGCTCCTTAGGATCTCCTTGACCTCCTCGGGGGTGGTCGGAGGGATGTGGTCTTCATCTGGCAGACGGTTCATCCTACGTACCCTGCGTCTCACGTCGTCCTCTCAGTCCTTGTCCTCATCATCGAGCTGTCCACATACAGCTTGTCCATTCTTTATATACTCTAGGTTATTGGTTCTAGATCTTTCTACTACATTCCAGCAGATTCTACAATGCTCAAGAGGTTGTCTGTAATCTTCTAGATTTTTCTATATGTCTCTAGAGGGTTGAAGCACATAACACTATTAACCAGTAAGCTGCTGAACTGAATTCTATTGTATGTAACACACATCTTCGTTCGTGTATATCAGTGTGTTTATTAAATTTGTAGTAAATATTTAATAGTTTTTGTTATTTCGGCGCCCTTTTTAGTCATCTTATATAATTGTTCTTCTAGTATATAACTTTTTTGAGGACAAAGAAAATACACCACTATAAATTACTTACCCCCCCACTGAGAAACTAACTAGCCAAAAATATAAAGTATAATACTGTAAGCCCTTCTGAACATTTAATTATTTTAAAAACAGGATAGCAACATATTCGAATAATGAACTGTATGGTAAATACATATTTAGTAAATGCACTGTGCATAGTACAAAATACCTCCTGACAAATAAGGAGGTCTTTTATGTCCCTTCGCTGATTATCTATTAGTTTTATGGCCATTTAATTGAAACAGGTAATATGGGTTAAATTCGGTTAGAGCCATCTCAAAACAAATTAACAATTAATAATTTTATGGACCTTATTTCATTATCAATAAGTTTCTAGTTTCACCTTTCAACACAAGCACGCGCTTTCATTACGGCTATAAAATACTCGTGGTTGTCGCTAAAGCTGTAAATCATGCCTCTTTTTAACAATAGTTACATACAAGTAAATACGGCTTTTGTGTATATATGATATATTGTATTGTTTAACGCTGGAAATTGAGACGTTATTGTCGTTAAACTACGATATGTATAAATCGTTGGTAAGGCCAAAAGTACACATCTCGCAAGTTGCTTTATCCAATATAGTAGAAGTAACCCAAGTAACACAAGTAGTTGTAAACTGGTTGCGCTAACGTTGTCGCAGCTAAAATGGTACAACATTTTTTGCCATTTAAAGGGTTATAATGGCCATAAAGTTGTGGCAAATTTACAGTAAAATAAGAAATATTATGGCTATTTAGATGTGAATTCCATTTGTTATAAAAATACGTTAGAAAAGCTGGATACGGTTTTCATGAATGGATATATACTTTAATATTGTACCTAACCTATAGGTAAAAATAATATATCAGTGATTTTGGCGATGGATCTGAATAAAATTACAGGCTATTGTCATTTTTCCGTGAAATATGGAAGTTGTACCTCTGTATGTACGAAGCGCCTCAGAAATTTCCTGATTTAAAAGAAATTGTTAATGACCTCAAAATTATGATTTTTAATTTTTTATTCGGAAAATGGTTCAAAATTACTTATTTCTAAATATTATGTCTACTAGAAACTATTAAAATACTTTTATATTACAAAAATGATATAAGTGTCAAAAAATTAAATATTGTTCAAAATGGCTGCGTTTCTCATGCACTCATCATTCCTCCTTGAACAGAAAACATGGCCACTAAGATGAAGTGAAAAATTAAAATAACCTTTAAGCAGCCATATAGACTATCGTAACTATTTAGCTTCCGTTTGGTTGCAAATCAGTTATAGAACACCTTAATGGCTATTGAAGAAGAAGAGGAGAATTAATTGACATTAAGTCAGAGTACGTCTAGGGAGAGTATGCTTCCAGAATTGCCATACGTAAAAAATGTTATTTTTAAATACTGCCAACATAAATACACTAACATTTTAAATTACGTTCCATTAAGCTGTCACCTGATTGGTCCAGTATCGGAAAGATAACTAAAAATGGCAGAGCTCGTCTAACGCTTTGTCCATACTCTCCCTAGACGTACTCTGCATTAAGTTTAACAAGTGATAAGTCTTTAATCTATGAACAAATGTGCCACGTACACTTCAAACTAATAACTAATAATTAATGTCTTTATGGGCTGCATATTTCAAGACCGTCGCATAAATTATTGTCACTTTCCGATTCTGGAATTGAAATAACTCATGGCATTGCTCTGATTTTAGACTGATGTATAACTTGTGTTAATTCTGCAGATACACTACGCACCTTTTTGCCGTGTTAGTTTTTCTGTAATATGTTGAATTGTATTTTTTCAGTTGCAATACTTTGTTTTGGTTATACAATCGTATTATAGAATATTTAAAGCTAAATAGCTTTATTTGTCAAATTATATGCATGTTTGCAGCAAAATAACCTTGACTTTTTTCTTGCTATTATCTGCAGTTGTAAAAGCCAATCCACAGCTACAAATGTGAAAATATTACTTTAGCTGTCAAACGGCATTTTTTTTGCTAGAAAGTATACACTGCAACCAAAAATCACAGCTATTTGTTACAGCTGCTATTGAGCTGTTACAACAGTTGTGGAAGGCATATTTCTGCTGATTCGGTCATCCAAATGGCAATTGCAGCTATTTGTTTGTTCAGTTATGTTGCCACAGCGTTATAGCAATAAAAATATTTGGAATAAAAGGCTTTGGGATTTGAAGACCAAATTACAGCCAAACGACGCTCATCCTAACGTTTTAACAGCCAATATTTAGTTGCGAAAACTCTATAGTCCACACTGTGCTACTTGGGAAAGGAGTCGGGATTTTCTCGAAGAAAAGCAAAATCATGCTAAATTTATGAAACCTATTCCTCCCTCCGTTTTGATGCTGAACACAAATAACACGGTGAAAATAGTTTTCTGTCATGCGCACCCTCTGAAACGGCCAAAAACCACCCCTTTTTGCTTATTTCTCATATGACAGCTTGACATTTACTATTTTCGTCGGGTTTCTTTGTTTTTTCATGGGGATATAACAGATGGTGAAAGGTGATGTCAGGTAGTAGACCGCAACCGCTCTTAAGGGTGGAATCTACCCTGCCAGAGGGTGTAAAATTGTTTCTTTTTTTCTTTTTACCCCCGTTTTCGAAGATGCTGATTCCTTCGCCTCGTGAAATTAACCTAAGACCTTCAACAACAAGTGTCTCCGATGGTCCTAAACTTGAATCTTTAAAAATCGTCAATACAAACACTCAACACTTAATAAAACTTTACGAAACCGTAGCAATGTAAAAAATTTGGGTTGCCATCAAAAGAAAAAAATCAACATACTATTATTTTAAACGAAAGGCGACTCCTACTTGAGCGCTTTTAATTTTTTTTTTTTTTTTCATTCAAGCTACTGAGCATCTTTATCATCACCAACTATCTTTTTTAAATCATCATTTCCATGTATAAAAATAAAATAAAAAACAAGGACCTTCGCTGTTTGGCCTCGATGCATATACCTGCAGCAACATCTACATTATATTCACAGCTGGTTTCTCAGAGCTGAAACAAAATTATTGAAATAAGGTTTTTTTATTACTTTTAAATGTTACAACTACTGTTCGAAATTTTTAACACATGTCCTATTTTTCGCGATTTCATGCAATTGAAATAACTGTTGAACCGTCAACAATTGGATAACCACATAAGTATATGAATATTTTCACTGAAAATTACCTTCCCTACCACCACACTTCATTTGATCATCCACTTTTTAAGTTGCAATTATACATAATTGTAAGTTAAAACTATGTAAAATAGTCTGTTTGAACTTGCAATTCCCAATTCCAAAAATGCGAATAACAGTGGGTCAACGGTGTTATTCCCTTCTATCACCAAAAATATTAAATTCATTGCCAAATGAAATTAAAGAAAATTAACACAAAAAAAAAAATTCAAAAGATCATGCACGAAATATATTTTAGAAAATGAAGGAAATATGTTTCACGTTTTAGTTGATCGAAAAAATTATTAGTTGTCAATAATAATACACTACTAATATGTATATAGAAAATAAAATGAATAAAATAACATACCAACTCCCTCAGATCCTATATTGCTATAGAATATTTTTTCTCTTTTTTCCTGTAAGGTAACATAAATATTTTTCTTCTTATTTAAAATAAATTAAAAAAATAATTTAAAGCTTACTGTATACTTACTTTGTTAATGCTTATATGTTTTATTGTGTCACACACACACACACATACATTCAATTCTTAAGATAGTAAACAACTTAACAGCACCTAATATTTTAAATATTAGGAAAATTGGACAAAACCTTCTGCTATAGACTGTTATTTGAAAAACTTATGTTAATCGCCTGCACACTAGTTCACCTACACTAGATTATGTTTAAAATATAGCGAAATCTGCGTCGTTTCTACTGCGTTTGTTTCAAAGCTGTTTTGACAATATAAGTCGGTTTGGAAACATTTCTTTATACCAAATTAATGATGAAATTGAAAATTTTACAAGTGAGAAGAAAACGTCTGAAGGCGATTAATGACAAAACATAATATTGAAGATGTACATAATGAATTATTTATTCGTGAAATATTCTCCTCAAATACCACTCGTGCTTTTAAATTTTATCTAAAAATTTTTGCTCAAGCTAAGTTGCCAAAAGGTAATATAACTCGTGCAAATTGACAGTTTATTATCAAAGATTAAATCCCTCCCGCTAAAGCACTCTGGATTTAATCAAAAATAAACTGGCAATTTACACTCTTTATATTACCAGGCAACAACGCTTTCGAAACAATTTTCGATAAAATTTTAAGTGCTAGTGATATTACATACGATAAAACAATATGGGGTTTTACAGCGATAAAACTGCATGCTGAATCAAAAACCGATCTGCTAGTTTTGATGGAGACAGTTTCCTATGCACCTAGCACATGCGATGAATATTAATAAATTGCTAGGACAAACTCTAGATAAAGTAGATGAATATATTTCCCTAAATCAGTACTTAGCTGTATAGTGAATTGTTTTATTGTAGCAAATTCACAGATCATGTACCTATATATAATCTGTAGCGACTGTGGCGGTGTACGTAGATTTGAAATAAATAAACAATTTTTCTTCCATACTTGGTTCCACTGATTTATATTTTTTTGTTGGATGCAAGGCCAAAAAATCTTATTGAAAGCGAATATAGTGCTGGTTTAAAAACTGTAATCCACGAATATTGTTTTATTCAAATCAATACCTAAATAAATTATTTTTTCTGCGGTGTTTAACTCCAGCGGTGTTCTTTTGTTTAGTCACCAAACAATCACTTTTCTTTAAAAAGAGTATAATATATTTTAGAAAGGCGTAAACACACAATAAACAAGCAATATAATAAATACAATAGCATTGTTTCGATTCAAGATAACAACACAATATCCGCTTTTGTTACTATTAACTGCGCGCGACTCTAGAAGCTTTTATTGCTCACTAAACGTTTATATTTTATAGTTTATATTTTGCTAATAGTGGTTTCTTTGTTGCAGATTTCCATTGTCCAAGCGAAGCAACAAGAAAATGAACCCAGAATACTCACACTAACAAATTTATGGAGCTTAAGGAATCTGTGATAATGGACATGACAGAAGCATTCCGTAGTGAAGACATAACTAAAACAGACTTTTTCGATTTTGTCGTTACGCCGGACTCAAACGATACCCACTCCATCCAACAGTTCACGAAGCAAATGCGAACAGTGAACGCGTTCCTGGGCAACGGCGCAGAAGATAGTAAAGAGACCAACAACAACATGTTGATATCCGACATGCCCACTACTACCTCAGAAGGTGTTGCAAACTTCGATGCAAACTTCTGGACCGACAAAGAAACCGTTAGAATAGAAACTGCCATTTTAGAAGACTTAAATAAATATTGTTGGAACACCGACGAGGCTAACGGCGTCGTGCAACTCAGCCCAGGTAAAAACAACAACAACAACACGGATGGACAAATCTACACGCTAACAGTATTAAACGGTATCGATCAAAGTGCTACTTGGTACCGGCCGCCTAAGGAAGAGGAGTCCATTTCAAGTCCAAACTCCATGGAACACCTTCAGGCTGGCTTAGATATCGACTCAATTTTAAGTATAATGCCTGGTCAACTCAGTAGTTATAATAACAATTACAACGAAAGTACAATGAGCCCCAACACCGATGGTCTTATCAAGTCCGAAACCTATACCTACGAGGATAGCGGATTTGCAGACAACAAAGACGAACTAACCAACGCTCTGATCATAGACACTCCCATGCTTGAAGCGCACGACAACTTTAACAACAACAACAATGACTGGAAGCTTACGAATAACAACAACACAACTAGTGGGTCGCCAGATTCACTCTTACGCAGCGCTTTACAAGGCAAAGCCTTCGTGCGCTACAACGGAAGCGTTAAGACTAGTAAGGTAGAGAACAACACGGAGCTCAGAAGGGTGCTTTCAACGCCACCCAACAAACCAGACACGATTTACATGAAGGAGGAGCAACCAGACAACATCCCGACCATCGTGGCTGGCATAGACGCAAACGGCAAAGTAGTGTTCGAGGAACACGTCAGCTCCAGAAGGGAATCAGAGAATCCTACCAGCACCCACAACGTGGACGACATCCTACTAAGTCAGCTAGACCATCACTTCCCGGAAGACTTCGAGAAGTTGAAGCGGATCGCGAACGAAGTAGCGGAGTCGGTTAACCAATACTGCCAGATAGACACCTCAGCAGAAAACACCGTAAATAGTATTAGCCCCATCAGCTCTGACCAAATAGGCATCTTGTACAACCTTAGTTCGCCCATACAAATAGCTGCGCCTGTGGTGACGAGTACGAAGTCCACGAAAAAGTACAAACGACAAAACAGTGGGAGCAAATCTCAAGCGACGGTGCAGAATGCTACTTCTACGAGTAATGGGGTGAGGAAGGAAAGGTCGCTGCATTATTGCAGCATCTGTTCGAAAGGATTTAAGGATAAATACTCAGTGAATGTTCACATCCGTACGCATACAGGCGAAAAACCGTTCGCTTGTAGTTTGTGCGGGAAAAGTTTTAGGCAGAAGGCGCATTTGGCCAAACATTATCAGACGCATATAGCGCAGAAGAACGCCGCCGCGGCTGGTAATGTCACGGCAGCGAAAACTAAATCTAGGTAGCTTTTCGAGGTTTATGAGTTGGACGGAATGTTAGTATCTCTGTTTTTGAGGTTTTCATTGTTGAGATTTTGTATTTAGATAGGGTAAGATACGAAGTATACGCTCTCATGAAATTACAGTGACTGAGAAAAGATTAAAATGGATGTCATTTTAAGAAAAATATATATAAACACCCTTTAATTACGGAGAAAGAAAGACTTAGGGATTTTAAGTTTTAGTCTCAATAGTAAAATCCAAAAAAATGTGATTATGTCATACCCACAACATTTACTTCCTAATAGCATTATGCTCAGTTATTTTCAATGGTCGAAAATGTATGTATGTAGCGGAGCAGATCTGGTTTTGAAATGAAATCAACTTTTTTTTAATTTAATTATTATTTTTTTGACAATTCGGTTACACGCGTTCTCTTTCGCCATGTTATCAAGTTAGTTCAGCTTAATCACACGGGGTGGGGGAGGAATAATTTTGTTATTATTGACTTGACGAAAAAAAAAGTGACATTAAAAATTGAAGATCTCGCGGAAGGTGCGAAAACTCGTGACGGTGTTAAATAATTACATATTATAAGTTTAATATTTGGATAAAGAGAAGATTGATAAAATATTAAGATGGAAAAAAATATTTATAATGGCGAATATCAAGGTCCGAAGTCACTATCCCTTTTCCTTAACTCTTTATTCCCGCAAACGTATTATACCCCCTCCCCCCTTCCTATTGCTTGGATTGTGATATATATTTTTTTAAATTAAAGATAAGAAAATCCTCACTTACCTGTAAAAGAGTTCTCCTCTGAATCCTTTCCTTCGTACTCAAAAACGCATTTGAAAAATAATTCAAAAGGTTTTTCCCCTCCCATAAGTTTGTTTTTTTGAAAAAAATGAAAAAAATGAATCAGTCAAATACTAAAGGTAATGAACAAATTCCATTTTAATTTTTCAAAATCACACGACAGAGAAAAGTTATAGGGAGTTGAATTATTTTCCTTTCCCTACCTCTCCCCTCTCCTAATTGGTCCCCACTCTCATCCTCCGGCTCCATCAATTCTTATCTACTTCACCTACCACAAAAAAATCTCATCCCCCTAACTCCTTTTCTTCGTCAGAAAAATTAAGGAATTACTTTTTTGTATATTAATGTTCCGGCGAAAAAAACGTGCATTAAAAAAAAATTCACGAAAAGTTACCGCCCAATTTGAAAAAAAAAATTAACCAGATTATGTGCTTCCGCGAGATCTTCAATTTCTGATTCAATTTTTTTTTTTTTTTTCGTCAAGTCAATAATAACGAAGTTATCCTCCCCCCCCCCCCCCCGTGCGATTAACTTGATAACATAATAAAAGAGAATGCGCGTAAACGAATTGTAAAAAAAAATAAAGTTTGTTTCAAAACTCCTCTTTTTTCGCCAGATCCGTTCCAGTAATGGTAGATCTTAACGAAGAAAATTATGACCATTTTATTAAAATGAAAAAAAATATTTTTTCTGTTTTTTTCAAACTAGATTATTTTAAAACAAATCATATTCCTCTTTGTACATTTAAGAACTTCTAGTTTATCAAAATTGGTCTAATAAGTTTGAAGATATCACAAGTTAACAAAAATTCGTTTACAAAATATTGGTCAGGTATCATGCATCAGGGGAAAAACAAGGTGAAAACCTAAGAAAAAAAAGTTTTGTAATTGATACAGCTGGCATTTAAGGGAGTAAATAATATATGAAATTCCCCCTGTCCGTTTTAGAAAAATGGCGACAAAATTTAACATTTTTGCGAATATCTCACTTCCCATCTAGCCTACGGTGAAATCGGCAATACAAATCAATGGCAATGTCATTTTCTACTATAATGTCCTCGACCTTTTTTCTCGTAATATCAACCATTTGAATTTGAGTCGCTTGTTGCATTTTTAACTTTTTCCTATTTCTCCAGAACTGCTTCGATTTGACAAATGTTGTTCTAAAACCACAACAAAACCAGTACGTTTTTTTTATCGCACCTTTGATCGTGGTATTCTCAATCACGTGACTTTCCATCATAGATCTATCCCTTGTACATTTTCACATTTCTTAGTAGAAATCATCATCAAGATCGACAGAGAAAAGGGAACTTTATTAAGCTAATGCAGGAGCAAAACTTACAAGCTTTCCAAGACAGTAGTTATATAATGAGAGAATGAGTCGACTTGCCTGAGTAAATGACAATGGGGGTCTTAGTGACATCATTCCTGCGAGGACTCCAATGCTATATACGGGGACGATTCTATATCCTAGGATCTAGATCCTAGTCTCGTGGTAGAGAGAAGGAGGGACTAAGAATCTCCATTGTCACTATACTCGTAGATGAGGTAGAATTGGCCTTACATAATTAATCAATGTCCAAATGCTTCTCCACAATTAATTCACGTGTAATTCAAAAATTCGTGGAATTTCCCAATTAAAATTATTAATGCTTCATTAAATCTGTCTGAAAAACCGCATGCGATTTTATACCTTTGCTTCCTGCAGATGCAGCCATCAAAATTCTATTCTATTCGGACATACCATCAAATACAACAATGGTGTGGAGATACAACAAACCCTGAGGATTGAGGGTGAACACGTATCGAATACCGTGGTTTGGTGCTTCTCTATCCCCAATCTTTTCCTTCCTTTTTGCTACCAAAAAAGAATGCCCTCCACAGCGACTTCTCATGAAAATTTCACGCTAATGTGTGAAAGGTTAAAAATGTTTTTATTATTTGCTCAAGTTTCCGAGAGCAGTAGTGTACAAACGTCGAAATGTTGGCTTATTATGGATAAATTGACATGTAGCTACAAAATTACATATCTCATTCTGAGAGTGAAGCAAACATAGAGATCAGGACAATGAAGGAAAAGAAGGAAAAATAAATGTTCGGTTCTGAACACTCAACATCTAATATATATAGAAACTTGCTCTGTAAAAAATGGTCAGATTTGGTATTTAGAAATTGAAAAAGTGAAAAATACAACAAGCTGTTTGATTTCCAGTGGTTATATCTTTAAAACTGTTAATTTTGTAAGAAAAAAGTATCAGATCATTTTTGTAGAGAATTTAATTTTCTTTGATTTCTATAATATGTTTTTTAATGGCAGGTATTTCCAACAATCGGGAAAGAGGGAAGACTTCATATGTTTTCTCCCTCAAATCATAGCGACATAAAACATTTTATAAGGATATTTTTAGGTTTAAAATGCACCGACCCCGAACCTGAGAGCCCTGAAAACTCTTTATATTTGATGGGATTTAGATAATAAAGTGAGAAAATGAGAGGCATCAAAATCTCAATTATTTACTTTATTTTCTTCTTTCAAAAGAGATTGAGTATATTTTTTCTGTATGAAAATTATTTTTAAAATATTATTCACCCAACTTATTTGAAAGAATACACTGGAACTAAAATTGACATGAAATGAATATATAGGCGTACATCAGTATTAGAAGTAAGAAAACATAAAATATGTCATCCATCACTATATAAAAGGTTATAGCCTTGTCTATCAGTTGAGTCAAGGATCATTAAAATCAGTTAAAATGTAAAAAAGCTATAATCAATTCCAGTTTTTTTATGGCTGCATCTGAAATTTCGTAATACTAGACAAACAAAACAGCGAAATACAACTAAAGTATTCCACTGTAAATGATTGTTGTGGGTAGATGTAAACAACTTTTATTTTAATGTTGCTATATAGACAATTTTGTTCTATTATTAGTAGCAAGATCATTAATAGAACTTTTACCTCCGTAGTTAACAACAACATGACCTAAGCTCGTATTTTTATCTTTTTCTTGAGATGACATGAACATTAATATGTCAAAGCTTTTGCATTGATATGTCACTATTATGTACATAGTTGATCCAGTCAATCATTATTGATCACATAGTTCAGAAATAGAATAAGTTGTAATTCCAAAACAATAGTTTAGATGGATCTAATTTTCACCGTATTGGAAAGAATATAGATCATATCATGTCACAATGGCAAAATGATTATTAGATAAAAAGTATAAAGTAGGGAAGAATTCAATACGGGAAAGATTTGGTCCTTGGGAGCTTTATTTTAAATTGCAATTTGTTCTTTTCGAAGTATGTAATCAAGGTAGATCAATTGGAACTGCAACTGACTTGAAACAACTGAAATTAAAGAAAAAACAATTAGAGAAAACGACACGTTTTTTCAAATTTTTATTTATTGAAATCAACAATTTAAACATGACCTTATATTTTTCAATTTTTTTATTTTTGTATTTTAATTTGCAAAGGTCTAATATGAATAGGAAACGAAGTAATGAAAGGATATCTCTATTTTTAAATATACATGTAGTTACCATTGACAATTTGTAATCGTTTATATGCGGCTTTTTGAATTTAGATTATGTACAAGTAGTAAAATATTGAAAAATATCTCGGGTAAGACTCGTTCAAAAAAATATGATTCGCCGTTTTACTTTTTATCATTAAGTATTTGGGCAACAAACATCAAATATAGGATAACTTTTTTACGTACTAGTCTATATTAAAACTGTTTGTTAGTGTACTGACTACTGATAATATATAGGATTTGCATTTCTACTCTTCCACCATTTCATTTTAGATGATTAATATTTGTGTAAAAAAATACTCAACTTATTCCGTGTTTGATGCTAGTAAAAAAAAACAATAATTTCCTTACATAATCGTGTATATCCAACATTAATGTATACCTTACCTAATAAATATAGATAAAGAAAACTCATTCGCTAATTATTGAAAAATGTTATTTGTGTATAAATATTAAAAATAAAATTTATTTTTCAATTTTGGAAATATATACCAATTATCGCTGATACCAGAAGAAAATTAATTAATTAACATGGGTTGCAATTAAATATGTAAAACCATAAATAATCAATGTTACCGGTGAATTACTGCAAATTACCGTAAATTACGGTAAGTAATATATAGTATGTAAATTATTGGTAAAGTATTTACACTGTATATTAGTGTACCATAAATTACCGAAAAATTACCTAATTATACGACTTGAAGTGAAATGAGAATTAACCATTAAGGCAATTAATTAAAGTGATAGTGATGTAGATGATTTATCAAATAATGACAATGAAATAACCATGATCATGATATTCATGACCTCGTTTTTTTTATTACGTTTTACAATAAGTCACTTTACTGATTTTGTAGTTATAAGTCGTACTAACTTTTTGAATATATTCTGTTTTTTCGATATTTTATTAGAAATTTGATCTTTGATAAAGCTATGTTTATTTCTTGATAGTTAATCAGCTCTCGGTAATTTACCAATGGTAATTAACTGCCAATTTACTTACAGTAATTTACCCATAATAATTTACGGTAATTCTCCAATGTAGTTTATCAGGTAAATAAATTACCAAGTGAGGTTGAAACTCGATAAATAAGAGAGAAATTGCAAAAGTAATTTACCCAACAAATAAATTATGATAATCTTACATCTCTGATTGCAAGTAAGAACCTAGTTAACTGACAATTCATTCCTGTAGAAGTCCATCCTTCTCTTTTCTAAATTCATATATGCACGGTAAAATTAGGTTCACGTTAATAAAAAAAAAACTGGTACTGGGAAACGACTAGAAAAACAAAAAAGATAACTTTCTCTCTTAGGGACACTTTGAAAAAGCTGATCTAGGTCAAACATTTGAACATTTATCAATCATTTGAAGACCTACGAGAAAGTTGAGAACCTCTACATTTTATGGGTCAATGGACGTATAGTGGTGAAGGAACATATGCGAGTCTTTTTTTATTTTCGGCCCAAAAGGTTAAGCAGGCCAGCCATAGTGCCACGTTTGTTGGCACTAGGACAAGGCGTGCAGGTATAATATGGCACAGCGGCAAGAACAAAAGTCCAATGTCCAGAGCGAGCAGGAAAACCTGAAAATCCTGAAAAAATCAGGGAGTTTGAGGTTGCCTAAAAATGTTAGGTTAGGGAATTTGGAAAATTTATTGAGAAATTATTTCATTATACATGTCTATTTATTAGACCTGGAAAAGACTTGCAAAAGTCCTGGAAAACCTGGAAAAGTTAGGAAATATGTTTTTTTTTGAAAAATTGCTATGAACCCCGAGGTCGATGATCTTTACGCTTTTTTTAGCTATGTAGTAGACGCGGTATTCAAATTGGTCGGGTGACATTTATTTGATGTTCCTTTTACGTTAGTTCTTACTATCGACTATTTAAAAGTGAGATATAGGTCGTAAAAAGATCTTGAACTTAGTTTACTTTGATAGCCGTTACTGTCCTAGTCAATCTTATAGATACTATCCGTCCAGAAAAGTTCTCAACCAATTTTTTTAAAAATCCAAAATTATGGGTCTTTCTATATAAAGTTTTTGTTTGTTTGGCTGTTCCCCATTACCAGTTTTTTTAATGACTTGAAACGAATTACACTCTATATGTGGAAAGTAATAAGTAAAGCTCTGATAAACAACGCAATGTCATCTATAACCCGGAGGGCTTATAACTCCGCCAGTAACGATTAAATGGGCACTTTCGAAAAATTACCAACTTTAAGAATATGTTTCATTTACTTAAAGAATACTCTTATTATCAGGTTCTTGTGAAGGTGGGTAAAGGAAGGCGATTTTATAAATGAGAATAAGCATTTTGAACCTTGTATCGATCACTGGTGTGTTTCATATTTAATTATTAAGAAACTAGTTGCAAGTTTAATTTTTTTTAACATGTACAATACCTGGTCACTAGTGTCTGTATGCACAGTCCCCGCAGATATTTGGGGGCATTCTTTTTGTAGATACACTGATTGTTTGAAATTGTTACAGAAATAATAACTGACATAGGTGCCAAAATGGTGGCCGATTGTAAACGTTTTAAAAAATAGTCGTTGTTCAACTTCTCCAAAACCAGTTACATGGAAATTGTTCTTAATATAAAATGGTATTCTTGAATTTGTCACCAACCATGTAAAAATAATGTTTTTTAAATCCTAAGGTACTTAATCAACTAGCCAATTTTCGCTGCAGTGGTTACGTGAATTCTCCATTATCTTCTCCTACCTTCTACTGCTTTTCTACTAGTACCTTCTACTGCTTTCCTCGGAATAATGTCATATTGAACGGATTTCGTTCATTTTTGACAGTATGATAGTAAATGCTTCACAGAAAAGTTTCTATATTGTGCGGGGGTTTGCTAATTTATAGGGGGTGGATGCCACCCCCTCTCAGGGGGTGGATGCCACCCCCTCTCAGGGGGTGGCACTTAAAATATATATATATGAAGTAGAATCAAATTTTAAGAAGAAAAGGTTCTCTGCAATTTTTCACATAAATTGATAGTTTTTAAGTTATAACGACTTCAACATTGCGATTTTAGCTTAAAAAAAAGGTATTTCCTAACGGCTTTCGTCAAGTATCTCGAAAAGTATTAGTTTATCGAAAAAATGTTGCAGACCAATTACAGAAAGTACAAACTGGGAATTAATTGTATTTTTTGTTTATTGATGTAGGATTAATAATTTCGGAGATATTTAAGTTTACATTTGGCATCCAAGTGTTCATAAGATAATTATTTAGAGTGAGAGTTAAATATCTCAGAAACTGTGACACCTACGTCAAGGATGCTAATAGGTAAAATAATAGGTTATTAATTAAGCTTTCAACTGTTTAGAAAAAAAGCAATTTCAAACACTGTTTCTCATTAATATATAGCACGACGTAGATGCTCAAATTTTTTGGTTTGTATACAGCACTTGCTTTAGAAAAAAATACAGCTTAAACTATAAAGGTATTTTCGATAAAACGTTATTTTTTTCCTTTTCCAAATATCTCAATAAATATTAGTTTTATTGAAAAATGAATAGAGATCAAAAATAAAGCTCATAAACTGATAATGAATTTCGCTTGTTTATTTATTTACATAGATTTAATAGTTTCGGAGATATGAAAGTTTACAAATGGTGTCCGAACGTTTATAAGACGAAAAATGCAGTTTAAATGTTAAATATCTCAGAAATTGTGACACCTACGTCACGCATGCTAAGAAATGAAATTAAAGACAATTAATTGTGCTTTTAAATTATTTTTTACTCGTTCCTATAGCATAAGAAATAAAGAGGTTATGACGGAAAAATGTGCGTATTTATATTTTTTATATAAAAAGGTCGCCATTTTGTTACTCTAGTTAAGAGTAATTTAAAAAAATTATCTCAAATACAGTTTTTCGTTAAGATGTAGCATTACCTAGATGCTCAAATTTTTTTGCTCATTTAAAGCACTTGCTTAAAAAAAATGCATTTTAAACTTTAAAGGTAATTTCGAAACACTTGAATACCAAATATAAACTTAAATATCTCCGAAATTATAAATCCTACATCAATAAACAAAAAATATAATTAATTCTCAGTTTGTACTTTCTGTAATTGGTCTGTAACATTTTTCGGTAAAGTAGTACTTTTCAAGATACTTGACGAAAGCCGTTTGGAAACACATTTTTTTTAAGCTAAAGTGGCAAATTTTAAAGTCGTTATAACTTAAAAACTATCAATTTATGTGGAAAATTGTATAGAACCTTTTCTTCTTAAAATTTGATTTTATTTCAGCTCCAATAAATATATATATTTTTTTTTAAGTGCCACCCCCTGAGAGGGGGTGGAATCCAACCCCTATAAATTAGCAAGCCCCCGCACAATATAGAAACTTTTCTGTGAAGCATTTACTATTAGACTGCCAAAAATGAACGAAATCCGTTCAATATGACATTATTCCGAAGTTAAAACCTCTAGTTACTGTACTATACCTATTGCTCAATCTTCCACTACCTTTCACTATCTTCTTATAATATCTTCATTCCTTTTTATTTCCTTCACCTCTCTTTCTCCCTCCTGAGTTTTGGGTGGTAACAAAACGTTACAATCAACGTTCTCTACTTTTTATGTTTAATAGGAATCGAGAAAAGCAAAAACTGCCCCACTCTTCATCAAATTGAAAGAATAGAAAGCTCATATTATTCATATTCTTCCTTTCGAATTTCAGAATTCACAAGCATAAGTCGAAATTGGCAATTTTATCTCGAATTTGCAATTATGTCTCGTAGTGAATTCCAACTTAAACTTGTAAGTTTCGAGATACAATTGTGAATTCCGAGATACAATTGTAAATTCGAAGATTGAAAAAATATAAATGGCATGGTCTTTCTACACTTTCGTAAATCTAGGAATCTAAAAAAAAGAGGAATCTTTACTTTTACCTATTCTCCAGTCAAATAGAGAAAAGTATAGGGAAATAACTGACAAAGTTTTGAAACTTAGCAGAACTGTTCATTACGGTGTACTATTAAAAGTCTAATTAATTAAAATTACTAATTAATTAAAAGTACTATTAAAGTCCTGAACTTAATCTATTAAAAGTTTAAAATAGGCCAAAGTACAAGAAACAAAAAAGTTTGGGGGTAAAAAGAGGTATTTTTAATAAGAAATAATCGATTTTTCTCTATTTTCCCGGGAAATATGACATTTACAAAAAAATAGTTCAAATAAAAGTTGTTTCTGGTAAAGTTGTCTTTAATTTGGTGTTTTAAATTAATTTTATAGCAATAATTAACCGACCATTTTTCGATGTGTCTATTATTACTTACAATCTTCTGAAATACGAAAATTGCATTTGAAAAAAATTCCATTGCGTTAGTCACAGAATTCTGAACAACTTTCAAAATCCCCGTAGTCTATCCGTCCGCATTCTTGGTTACAGTTGCATTACCTTTATTAAGAAATTTGCGTTTTGGATAATAGGTATTTTTTTTACAATGGTTTCCACCATTTTGGTAGCGAAGCCACATTTTTTGTCTAATAATATATATTTGGACTATTCTACAAAAAAATCATATCCTCCAAAATCAGGAAGGAGTAGGGGTTCAAATAGATCCTGCTTTGTTGCCTTAGTACACTACAAATCAATGTTGTCTTAAATATCTTAAAAAGTAAGACGGCGCCTTTATAAACCCTCTACCTAAATACAATTCGTTAACGATGGAAAGATAATTATTTATTTATTTATTTTCGTCCGTCAATAACATTCCGTATGATTAAAAACAAAATTACGCAAATCTCTTTTAAAACTAGACAACGAAATTTAATACTCAATTTTTACGTAATTATGAAACGACGTCGCAAATTTATTTGTCACAATTTTGTTCCTAAGCATAATTTTTTGTTTTGTTATTTTTTTGTATATTTATGTGCTGTGATTTTTGAATGTGAAATTATATTCAAAAGAACGATGTAAGTAAGTAAAATCTGCCTAAAATTTTTCTTGCCATTTCTGTATTATTATTTACTTGTAAAATTTAGATACTTTATTTATTTATCATATAAATCATATTTTCTCTCTAGGATACTTGTTACTGTTATGTACAGGGTGGATTTAGTTAATCTCCACGTAATATTAAGCATACTTCCTAATGTTAAAAGTATTATTCTACCCTGTTTATACTTACAATAGTACAGTCACAACAGACGTTTAATGGAAGTTCTCGACTGATTGCCATTCAAACCGAAAATTAACTCACTCTACATTCAATCCTTCAAATCGTCCAACGGTCGCCGTTGGCCTTCTCTGCCATCTGGAAAAAATCAGGAGAAAATGTCCGGTCGTTTTAAATATCAACAAATATTTTGCAGGCATATAGAGAAAGCTTATTTTACTTTTGCCAAATTAAACATTGTTTGTTTCATGAGGTAATATTAGAAACAAGCAAATAATATTGTTTTTATAGAAATTAGCACCATCAGTTCAATATCCTGTTTTGTTGAACAAACAAACTAGAACATACTACTTAAGATATTCATTGATACAGTTTTGTTTAAAAGTTCTTAAATTTATTTATGTAAGAATTGCTTTGAAATTGTTTCCTCGAGAAGATAGGAAATTAGGCTAAATGATTGAGCCCAAATTAATTGAAAAGTTTACGATCTGAAAGATTTGATACGTATTTTTAATCGTTTCTATTTTTTAGTAGTTTCTGAAATGAATGCCGAACTGAAATTAGGCTAACATTTGGCGGACTGATTACAATCTATATTTTTATATTTCCATCAATAGGGAGGGCTTGGTTAATAACTGTACAAGATGGACCAAATTAGATGGTATTTGGGGTTTTCTCTAAAATTATGGCAGATATAGTACAGTCATTTGGTAGTTTTACCTGGAAAGTTTTCCGGGAGTTTTGAAAATTGGTGATTTTATAGATTTCGATGTGCTCTTTCCGAATTTCTACTTTGCCATCTCGTATCTTTGCCGTTCCCGCCGCCATATTGAAGAAATGGCGCCTAAAAACTGTTTTTTGGCAATATATCTTTTCCGATTCATTTTACGATAGAAACGGTTATATAATAAATTAAACTAGAGAAAATTTCCTATAATTTTTTTCCTAACCTTTTTTTTATAAAATGAATAGTTTTAGCGTATGAGCGCCGCAAAATCTACTCCAACATGCGTTTTGGCCATTTCTACACCACCATGAGGTAGAGTAAGTGGCGCGTTTTTTTATCGTGGTATCCCCAGTAGGCCTAATCTACATGCAATGCACTATTCCAAAATTTAGCGC
The DNA here is from genome assembly GCA_936432065.2 of Rutpela maculata. Taxonomy (NCBI): domain Eukaryota; kingdom Metazoa; phylum Arthropoda; class Insecta; order Coleoptera; family Cerambycidae; genus Rutpela; species Rutpela maculata. The sequence continues at coordinate 53,230,892 of OW386289.2, read as the reverse complement.
ATTCTCCTTTGCTTCACTGTTCTTGATGGACCAGGTGTGCGAGTTCATCGTCTTCAGTACTGATCAATACGTCACAGATAGAAATTTCATCCACATCATCCGCGATGCGATTATCAGTTTCATTGCAATCCTATTCGTCCTCGATTTCATCATACGTTTACTCGAGAACAGTCTTCCTTTCTCCCTTTTCATCGCTGTCTTGTGATGGAATTTGCAAATTCTAACAGGTAGCACTACAATTCGTGCATATAACGGAGCACTTTAATCCAGGCACCACAGGCTTCCTCACATCCCTTTTTGCATTTGCAAGAAATAAGTTTTAACAAGGTTTCCGGAGCTGAGGGCTCGAGTGTGGTGACAGGAATTATCTCATTGTTTCTTTTCCATCCCCATTGCTCTGCATTTTGTTAATTTCCATACTACTGCTGAACCTGGTGATAGGTTCGGAACGAATGTTGTCGTGTTGCTACTTCTCTTGGTGGTAGCGATGCAATATTAAATTTATTTTTAAATGCTGATTTTTTTAAGCATGATCTATAGTTTTTAACGACATACTTTTCATACTTTTCATACTTCTCACACCACTGTAACCGTACAACGCAACAAGGAAGCGTTCTCCAACTTTAGCAATGATCTCTTTATCAGCACTTGGGTTTTTGAATACCTGGATAACTCGTTTAAATCTGGATTTTTTCGGAGTATAATGGTATAATGTATAATGGTATAATGTATAATGGTGGTGGCGCTCGTACGCTAAAACTATTCATTTTACAAAAAAAAAGTTTAGGAAATTTTCTCTAGTTTAATTTATTATATATCTGTTTTTATCGTAAAATGAATCGGAAAGGAGATATTGTCAAGAGACAGTTATTTCTTGTCCAATTTCTGTGGTGTGGTATTTTTTTAAAGTTTCAATACGGTTAATTTTTTCAATTATTTTATTTTACCCTTTTAAATACAGTAATCATATTGCTGAAAATCCAAAAATTGCTGTAAACCTTATAACTAAAAAAACAAACCATCAAGAATATTCAGTAGGTGACCCTTAAAATGTTATAAAAAATAACCGACTGAAAAGATAGGGGTAAAAATGAGACAGACCGGTAGCGGGGTAAATAAAAGACAAGGTGATATCCAACCCAGATTGAAATAAATTAAACTTAATTTTTTATTCAAGTTTGTTTTGTACCTTCAGAACTGTTTTATGTTATCCAATCATTTCTATGCCTACTATTAATACGGGAAAAATATTATTCAAATTTTGAACTCACCTTAGTACTTTTTTGGGGATTTTATGGTTTCTCTATTTGCATTGTCCGTATTTGGCAGACGTCAACTAGAAGTGTCATACTTCACATTTTGTGATCAAGTTTATTAATGTGCTAGTTTTAAATCATGAAAAATTTGATTTTAACGAAAAAATTAAAAGCGGGGTAAAAAAGATAATAAAAAGGCCAAATGGGCAGACTGAAGCAGGCACATTTCAGCTTCCTAATTTAGGAGAAGCTAGCCCTTCTGCAAGCCCCTTCTTGTTTACTAAAAGATCTGAATAAATTATACATAAAAGAAAAAACCCTCCTCTGTCTTATTTTTGCACTTCCATTTGTACGACGTCAATAAGAATGGGAATAAATCACGTTTCTTTCATTTGCCCTCCACTGTCTTTTTTTTACCCCACTTGGCTGGTAAAAATGAGACACTGTTTATTTTTGTTTATCAATTAACGGTATTTTTTAGTAAAAAAATACAATATTTTCTGTCATTTCTACATATGATACCAATCTTTCATTAAATATGGCTCGATTCTAAGCAACCTAAAAATTGAAAGATGTCATGACCTTAATGTTATTTATATCAGAGAGGGGCGGCAAAATGAAACTGTGCCCTCTTTACAGTATTTGTTGCATTTTCAATCATGACAGGAGTTATTGTCCGAAACGCAGCTAATGTTTTGGTTTCCAATTCTTCTCAGGGCCGGATTAAGGATTAGCTCGCCCCTAGGCTGATCATATATTTGCGCCCTCATAGACAATGTTACGAAGTTTAGAAGTTTAAAAATTGACGAGGGGGGGGGGTGGAAAAAGAAATTTCTCTGAAATGAAAATTGAAATTATTGCCCGGGAGTGAAAAGGAGAAAATTTGTTTTCTTCAAAACGAAAATTGATTGGGGGGGGGAGAAATTAAAAAATGTTTAATGAGCAGAGGGTGTAAAGAGCTCGCGGCGCCCCTCATGCCCTAGCGCGCGTGCCTTCACGCAGTGGCGCCCCTAGGCTATTGCCTAGTTAGCCTTATGGATAATCCGGCTCTGATTCTTCTATGTTATTAGAATGTCCTTTATATATAATATTTAAAAAAATAATAATAATTTATTATTTTTGAGTAACGCAACACAGTTGTTTTTAGGATTCCTAAATATTCCTATATTTTCCGAGACGATATATTATGATTTTCTCTTACAGTTTCTAAAACAATATTTTCTACAGCTTCTCTAGCTGCTTTATTATATATTTTTCCTTGAGGTTTTACAAATGATCCAAACTTTTTTAAATTTTGTTGTAGCCTTTTGAATATTTTTATGTCTGGCTGTCTCTTTTCTGGATATCTAAAAATATTGTTTAGGCGGCATTTTTGGCAAGTTTTGTTGTTTATAACTTACCTATTAACATAAAGCTCGGAAGCTAAATTTGAATCTTCTCCGAATTCTATACAACACTTAATCATATCATATTTTTCTCCATAATTGAATCATTTTTAACAATGCTCACTCACAATTAGCTCACAAATTATTTTTTGACATTTAGGATTATTTCGATTTTCTTTTTCTTTTACAATGGTCTTCCTAATAAATATTAAAAATGCGATGATAAATATGCATAGACGTCAATGGAAGACAATTCGAACATTTATTGTAGTTTAGCTTTTCCTAGTTTTGGCAAAATCATTTTATATTATAAGAAGTGTTGTTGTTAATAGTTTTCCATGGCCTCCACACAAATATATTAAATTTTTCGAAAATTAACCAATCTTTCTAGAGATAAATATGACATATGGTATATCGTTGGATAGCTAGTTTAAGTTGTGATCGATTATTGAAATAATTTACAGGGAGTTCCATTTAAAAAGGCAACAGTTATGTCTATATCTCAAAAACTGAGGCATGCATAATTCTCTTCAGCAGCGGATTCTTCTCAAAAAAGTGCCTTAAGAATGTGTTACTCGATTTTCGATTCGACACTTGGTAATTGAAATGCCAGTTTTCCAAAAACGCTCTGTAGCTCGGTAGTCGAAAAATAAAGACGATCGCGGTTTGAGCCATCGTTTGTTTCTCGAAAATCAAGCTCAGGACATCTATATTGGTTTTTGTCTATCTGCCACAGTTTTAGAGAAAACCCCAAATCCCATCTAATTTGGTCCACATTTTACCACATCCAGCTAATTTGTTAGTCGAATTTCTTGTATTGACAGTTTTTGAAACATGATTTTTTTAATTTTTCAAAATTATTAAAAAAAAACATTATCCTGAATTAGTTTCAAACTATGACATAATGTAAGAACTGAAATGGTGCATGTCAGGTAATATCGCCAAAATGCTGCGCTATCCCTAACGAAGTAAAATATTTTTTTTTAATTTTAAAAAATAAATTTTTGGCTTGCAGTTGAGGGACAACCCCAAATATTTCATGAAATAATCATACTTTAGTAATACATACTAAAAAGTCTCGGAATGATGAAAGTGGTAGAACAAACATACTTATACAAATAATAATCATTAAACGTCAGCATTAATACTCCTTTTCGCTTTATATTATACCGTGCGTGTAATTTACCATTAGGCATGTACATTCACGTAGCGCGAGAGATATGACAACACTGCTGCCGTAAATTCCTCCGTTGGGCGGTGCATCCCCAGCTCTGTTATTTCATTTCAGCCAGCTGGTACGCGCGATGTTGTAATTTTACTCCCTATGCCTAGCGCTCCGCTACACGCACGGTATGAAGTCAATCAAATGAGATTATGCTCAAGAATAAATTAACAAAAAAAGCCCCTTCAAATATGATTAAAAACTACAAACGGCGACTGTACCAATCACTTACTGCATACAGAAATCTACACACAATTTAATTTGCTGAAGCCAACCTTTTGTCGGTATGCTTTAAAGATTCCTGGAAATCCAGATTACTTTACTTTTACGAGTTGGCATGTCGATTTTCAAAGCATACCGACGAGGTTGCAAGTTGGATCGTGTATAGACCCCTTAAAAGCTGTTTTTGCAAAACTGTAAAACTTACAACCATAGTAGTTTTTTAACACGCTTAACTTGACCTGTAACATTGTAAGCAAAGCTTTTTGACCCACTTCTTATTGCCGCATCGATTTGAAACTTTGCAAACTTATGCAATTCTGATGACAATATAATAATATGGTACCATTGACCTTGTATGATGACGGATGTGGGAGGCAGCGATAGTGAATTCTCATGGACGTATCACCGGCGACTCCGCCAAAAACTCGAATTTTCCGCAACAGAGAGAGAAAATTTGAAAAATGTGTAGCACTCTAAAAAGTTAAAGATAACTATTAGGTGGTTAAATTCAAAAGTGTGGGACGCACTTATATAGGTAGGTAGGTAACTAGGTAACTATAATACATTTGGTTCTTTATACCGAGACGGCTATATAAGTGCGCCTCACACTTTTAAACTATTTACCTAATAATTATTTTTAACTTTGTAGTGCGCTACTTATAAAAGCGTGTTTTTTAATTATTTTTTAAAACATCATTTATTTCGATGTATGTTCACTATTATACAACTTTATAAACATCCTTTTTTAAACTTTAAAAAAATTATTTAAACACTTCCTTGCAAAACATTAAATATTTTTTTATGATTTTTAGCATAACCAGTCAGCTTTTCCCCAAAAAAATTACCACAATCGCAATAATTAGAAATGCCCGTTCATATGAAGGGAGTGATTGGGACAGCCGCCTTAAGTAGTTGTTGATTATAGGGTCCTTTTCTTTAATGAATTCTTAACTATAATTTTATTTGATTGTCTTCATTTAATATGTTAAGTAAAAGAGTACTAATGGTAAGTAATAAATATTTTGAACCGAAATGTATTTCTTTAAGGATTTGATTTGTCACCTAAGATTACCATTACCTCTTTTTCCTGGATGACAGAAAAGGCAGTTATCGAACGTTGTAAAATTTTTAATGCGTATTCAAAAGCTAATTGTAGTCAGATATGAATTGAATAATGTCAGGTCTCATATTAAGACAACGAACTTGGTAGATTTTCCTAGCACGACATTCGAATTATATCTGAATAAGTGAAAATTAAATCAAGTATGTTAGATGTAAAATTAATGAATATAAGCAATAGTTACCAGAACTCGCAATTCATGCAGAAAAAGAAAATAGAAGAATGGAGAAAAAGTGCCCAGTTACTTGTCAGAAGAAACGCCAAGAAATAAAAAACTTACAAGATCACATTTCTGTAGTTTGTAGTTTATTTAGAAAAGGAAGGTGCTCAAAGTTGAAAAAGTCACGGGCATAGAGGCTGTTAGTTGTTAATGTCAATTTTGGTTAGTTAAGTTTACACAAAAAATTATTGAATTCTCTAGTTATTACTGTACTCTACAGAATTAATTTCAGCAAGCAATATTTTTGAAATAAAAAAAATTAGTACTTAACTATAGTTCCTGAAATTTTCTGATCGAATTTTCGCAAAATATATAGGGCAAATTGGAAACTGAATGTTTTTGTTTTTATTTTTAAGACAGCGCGGTTTGCTATGTGAAACTATCCGGTTTGTATTAACAAGAAAGATAGAAAAACTTACATTTGCTTTATCTGGAAAATAGTACTAATTTTTTCAGTCAAAATTACGTAAATTACCAGTACATGTAATTCTGCATGCATTCTAGTCAGACAAATTTATATGCTTTGAGAATTGTTAAGTATCTTGATATTCAGCACCCGCAAAAAAAGTGTCTTAATCTTAAACATGAAAATATATAAATAACCAGCACTTGAAAATATCTAATTTACATAGTTTTCAATACATGGCAAATTTTATAATAGTTTTCACAGAAAAGAAGAGTATATTATTGTATTTGTCAGTCATTTTTCCAAAATCGTAAATATTGCTCGAAATGAAACATTCTTAATATCACTATTAATCACCGAATTCTGATTAACTTTCGAAATGTCTATCCGTCCGACCAACAAAAATTTAATCGGCTTAACTTATCGAATGCATTTTTGGAAATGGAAAAAGTTTGATCTAGCAGATTTTGTCTCCTTTTAATTAGTATACAGAAATGTCTGCCTATTTACTAATTTATACCAATGATTAATAAACGGCAACAACAGGGAAATTTTACTTTTGTCACTGACAAATATATTTTTATTATATGATATACAACTTTCAAGAAATGAGCCACAGACATCAAAAGTAGAGCTAAGAGGGGTTGGTATTAATTGCCTAACCGAACCCAGTGAAATTTTATTATGAGTTTTTCCGGGTTTCTAAATAACAAACACCCATTAGGAGAACACCAATAATTCACACTTTATTTTTAAAATCAAAATGTACCGTGCACCTCATGCTATATTTGATGAAAAGTTAGAAAAACATTTTCAAACCTTTTTTTGTAGATTATGGATATCATTGTCAGTAGTGTGATTAGGTATGTCAATTTTTATATAGTATAGTAAGTGATATTTATTAATCTTCTTACTTTTTGCGTGAGTGAGGAAGGTGCGTGACATGATGCTGACCACTTCTACCTCAACCGCAACTGCTCTTTATTGGCCTGATCTCTTACACAACACGCCACATTCAAATTACTGTCAAATGTTGGCCAAAAATCCACATACCTACACAAAAAAACCTGCAAAATCCCAGGTATTTAAAGAACATCCGGGTTTTTGCTGATCTTGGAGCTTAGTACTAAAATTTGAATTCAACTGGAAAAAATTACATGTGTTAATCTCTGTAATGCCCAGAATGTACACAAATTTTTATATATATTTTTTTTTTGATTAATTCTAAAGTCAGGGTTGTGCAAAAACCCACCTTCTTTAGAAAAAGACGACCCACTGGGCATTTAGGTTGATTTTTTGTGGGCTTTTCTGGGCAATTGTGGGTAATTGTGGTTTATTCTGGGTTTTTGTAAAATTCAAATTTCCCACCTTTCATTCGGCGTTACTTCGACAATATAGCATTCGGTCATATTTGGAGTAACTAAGGAATAAGCTTGAAGCTGAAAAGGCATCAAAACTAGTTAAGATTTATAGACATTTAAATAAAACATAAATATCTTTTCAAAAGATATTTATCTTTTGCCTTTCACATTCCAGTTTGAGGAAAATTTGTTAAGTTTTTGTTATTTGTTTCATGTTTTTATTTTTCTCAAGTTTACTATTTACTTATTTTATTGTTAGCTAGTTATATTGACACGTTACACGTTGTTTTGTTCAAGTATTTGTGAGGCAAAAATATAATTTTTTATATTAATTGCTTTTTTTTCTGCAAAAAAACGAAAATCAAACAAAAACCCAGATGGTTTTTTTTTAATAATCAAAAACTCACCCATTTTACCCACCGTTTTTTTCTAATGGTGGGTTTTTGTGCCAACCCTGTCTAAAGTGCTAAATAAAAAAAACGTTCTGAGAAATGAGTTTTAGAGTACCTCTTAGTTCAACCCTAACTGCTCTTTATTGGCGTGATCTCTTATATAAGGGGAAACATTCAAATTAATGACAAATGTCTGCAGAAATACAAAAACTAACTAAATCTGAAAAAAAAACTGTCAAATCCCAAATAACGTTAAAAAATCCAGGATTTTTGCCAACCTTAGAGTACTAAGTATACTCTACTCAATTTGATTTTAAGGTAAAAAAATTGCGTGTGATAATTTAATTTCTGTAATGTCCAGCATGTTCAAGAATTTTTTATATTTTATTGTTTATTTCTGAAGTGTTGAATTAAAAACGTCTTGAGAAATGAGTTTTTGAGCGCCTCTCACCTCAACAGCTCTGCTCTTTATTGGCTTTATCTCTTACGCAACGCGCCACATTCAAATTTTTGACAAATGTCCACAAAAACCCAAAAGAAACACAAACAAATGGCAAAACCCAAAATAACCTGCAAAACTCAGGTTCTTTTAAACATTCGAGTTTTTCTCGAATTTTATGTACTTTTTGTTTGACTCTACTGTTGAATTAAAAAAATGTCCTAAAAAGTGACTTTGCTTACAGCTTACACTCCTATAGCTTACAAAAAGTCATAACTTTTGCTTATTCTTACATTTATATCTAACCTACTTTGATATATATTTTATTCCTTAAGGTATTATTCAAATTTTGAACACCAAAGTTGATTAAAAAATATGACGTCGGCGTCCACTGTGACTGTGCTACAAGGTGTGTTTAAAAATGCGTATAAACATAGGAAAGACGTAAAATGACAATAATTTATTTATTATAATGTATTTAAAGAAACTCATTTTCTTACAATATGTACAGTAGGGTAAATTTTAGTTTTTAGATACACCTTGTATTCTTTTAGAAGCTTATAGTTATATTTGTTAGCCGCTTAATAATATAGTAAAACTACAGTTTACCATAAATCAAGGCATTAACTTGACCTTTCTTACCTTACAATACTCACTTTGTAAAAAGTATTAAATAAAAATGTTATTATGTGTATATTGATACTATAGTTTAATTTGTTAATAATTAAGAATTACAATGTGAGTACAAAAGCATATGTGCCTTTGAAAAAGTCACGTTGCAATGCTTGTTGATCATTTTGTAATTTTACCATCTTCACGTTGTTGTTTATTTTATAAATATTTATGTACGTTTTGCAATTTTGTAAAAATTGTACTTATTATTATAGTGCGGTACGGTGTAACTGACATAAATGGAAAATATTCAGCAAACTGATGTTTCAATTGTGATACCTCAAATCAACATGCTGTAGGCAGAAGAATCACAATAAGTCGTTTTTTTACTCATTCCAGTTTGCTGAATATTTGAATGTTCTGACTGTACTCAAGTCTTGTTTACTAATTTTGTAATATAATCAGTATTTGAATTTGTTGATTTTTGTAAATGTTCTTCCTTTTCTTATTTATGACAGATTGCCATGGTATAGGGATTTTTTATATTCTTTTTGGATCTCATTCAATTGTTTAGTATGTTCGCTTGCTATGTTGGTCAATAACTGCCAATGTATATTATTTTTTTTGTTTACTGTGTTCTCTCAAAGACAAATAATACTCTATAGTCCATAATATACGTACTAAAACAGACAATATTATATTATATACATTCTCATATAAACTTTTTGTTTATATACCGCCATAGACATGTTTTTTACACAGTTTACGTTATGTATAGTTATACCAGATTTTATCTTTTCTTTATTATTGTATTATTGATTTTATTAAAGTATTTTATACCTAGATTCATATATTTACATTTTATAACTTTTTATTATATAATATTTGTGAACAAATAAATATATTTAAAATATATTGTCTTTTTTCCTGGGCGAGGGTTATACCACTATAGTACTAATACATAATTTTGCAGAAATGGAATTTATTCCTGCATTTTCGAATTCCAGAACACGCTGATCAAGAAATTGTCCATAGTTTTTTACTAATTATAGTGGCCTAGCTAGGGAGTCTAGGGGCACTCTGTCCCCTCCGTCCACATCATGTAGCGCCCTGCTCACTGTTGCCAACTCTGTTAAATGAGGAAACTGTAGATAAGCAAAAAAACTGTAGAAAACTGGGAATTTATTTTAGTGAAACTGTTAATCTACTGTTTTTTTTTACTATATATTAAATCATAGAGTACAGTAACTACACAGAGGCGGAAGCTTTGGTGGCACCTTTGAGTTTTGATGGCTCGATTTCTGTGACCTTGTGTACCAATTGCATCTACACTGAGAGAAATGTGTTGTTAATTTATTTCTATGTCCTGTATACCACATTTTCTATCACAATCACAAGCAGAACAATGAAAGTAGTTTGTACCTTTCCCACTCTTTTTTAACCATCCACTAAATCTTTCGTTATTTAGCCACAAATCAATAAAGTTTTCTTCATATTTCGTATATGTATATATATTTTTTTTTAGATGTACTATGATAGTAGATGCTATATTATCGGAATTAGAATCACTGCTCATAATGAACAATATTTTATAAGAACTAAACGATAAAATATATTCGAATTGAAACAGTATATCGGCCTGGTTTTCACTAGTCATAAACAACGAGTTCGAACAAGACTGCGTAATCATCGAAAGGGTTTCCAAACTAGAGTGTGGATTTTACAAGTAGCTATAGCGCTAGCGGCATCTAGCGACTATTAAGAAACCTACTTAGAAATCGTCAGGGATGTATCATGGAGGTAGAATATAAATATCAACCTCCTTGGGATGTATCTACAATTCTTCCAGTGGATGCGGCATTTTCCATTTTTGGTGGACTTTAAAAAATTCAGGTAAACAACTTAATAAAATAATTGATCCATATGCAAAAAAACTGTAAATTCAGCAGGTCGGACTAAAAACTGGGAAGAAAACCAAAAAACGGTAGATCTACTGAAAAAACGGTAGGGTTGGCAACTATGGCCTTGCTGTAGATACAAATCTACATTTTATTACTTCCACATCCAGTGGAAGTGTAGTAACGACAAAACTTTGAATTTTTGAAAATTTTTATTATTCAAATAGGCTCAGAATATCATGAAACGTCGAGATTTCAAGTGTGAGCGAAAAAAAAATTTCTGTCAAAAAATGGTTTGGCTTTAGCCACCCTCATTACCACCCCCATCCCATTATTAAAGGGGGTGAAGAAAAATGTGATTTAGTGTGTGTACAGGAACCAAAAGCCTCAAAGTATTTTTTTACTTCATCCACCCCCACTACCTCCCCCCTATCACCACCCTCACCCTGCTACCGATGTGGGATATCGTTTTATGGGCTTTTGGAGTAGATAATTTCAAATATTATATTATTAAAGTTCCACAAACAGTTTTTTCCACATACAAAATTTTTTCGTTGTGAGAGATTTTGATGGAAAATCTGGATGTGGAAGTAGTGATTCCTTAGGCCTTAGGCTTTAGGCTTCCTAAAATTTAAAAAAACAGAGAGTATAGAAACAAATTAGGTTATCTTGAATGCCTGTATTTATCTACAGAATGCAGCTCACGATTAAAAGCATATAAGTAAATGTTTGGATTTACAAATGGATACTGTTTAAAATATTCGGTTGCCGTATTCTGATATAATTTTCATATTTAATATAGATCCGAATTCATACTGATAAAGACTTATATAATTTACTATAGGAACAACAAATAGATACTCGTAGAAACTGCTCTCATCAATCCTCTTGAAGGACTACTAAATGTGTACCTGGAAATTCCGAACATATCATAACAAGTAGAGAACAATTTGTTACTAATCCAACCTCATCAAAATTATTTTCGGAAAACAGCATAAATAATTACTTTTAGAAATTGATCTAATACAACTCCATTCGAAATGATTAAATAGGTACCTATTTACAATTGCAAATGAAAACTTCCTTTTCTTTTTACCCGTTCAAGAAAATGAAAACATTTTAATATATTGTGACGTGTTTCCACCCCTAGGCAACCACCCTTACAAATTTCGTGGGTTCCAAAAGTTATAACATGAGATAACCACTAACACACTTTATTAAATAATTTACTGGATACTTCACAATAATATTATTAACTTAAATGCATTTTACTGGCTAAAAATAACAATGTTTATCACTTTGTTTTCACTTTATAGTCTTAACCTCACTTGTCAATTCAAAACTCCCCTTCCCGCCGAGGATGCGGCCTTATATACCTAAAAATGACAGATCCCGAATTTTCTGTATGACGTCACCATTCTCTAGATAGGTCCAGATTAGATGTCATCACTCTAGAGCTTCTAGTAGGTTCTTTCTCTAGTAGGTGCAAATCTCTACATTCAGACAACTAATTGAATTCTGTGTTGCCTCTTTCACATACTTCGCCAGTCTATCCAAGTGTACGATCTTCATCTTGGACTTTTTGCTTCGTTGAATCCGATAGACGATCATTAATTCGGGTAATAACAGTATATGGTCCATCCCAAGGCAGTTGAAGTTCTTTCCCCTGTGGGTTGTACAGCCAAACCAGATCCCCCACCTTGAATCCCCCCGTACTGGCATTCTGATCATAATAAGCCTTCATTCGGTCGCTAGCATTGGTGATCTGCTCTTGGACATTCTTCGGCTGTTCTCGACTTTTATTCACATAGTTACTCCCGGAAAGTGGTTTCCCATTGGCAGCACAATTCTTACATTTGCGACACATCCTGGCGACTTTTAACCCAATAGAATCGTTCCCGCACTTTACTCAACGTCTTGTTTACGCCAAGGTGTCCACCGGACGTTTCATTATGCGCTTCCTAGAGTACTTCTGGTACACGACACCTGGGAATCACTAGATGCATGGCAACCTGCTTCCCACCCGGACTTTCCCATGCTCTCCTCAACAGCCCGTCTACAACGTGAAGTGAACCCCATTGTGACCATAAAGCCTTCAGCCCCACTCCTTTGTCTGAAACATCCTTCCACGCTAGACGTGTCCCCCTCTTCTTTTGCTCTCAAGATGGGTCCAATTTCTACATCGCTCAATTGCTCTTGCCTTAAAACTTCCTTTGTCCAATTCTCTGGAAGATCTTTCCTTTCACTTACACAGCCTGGTAATGGTAGACTACTCGGATTTCTCCGAAGCTGGCAAACCTTTATTTCTCGGGGGGCATCGTTTTCTCTAGCCGGCACCGCCCCAGTGGCATGTACCTTTTCAGAGTTCCACTGTCGACAATTTCGTCTAACATGGCCTAGTTTTCCGCAGCTGTAACATCGAATACCCCCGCTTTGTTGCTTAACCTGCGTTACCAGAGAGTCCAGTTTGACCAGTAATTTACTGAACAATTGCATGTATGTTCATAGTGTCCAGGTTCTTTTTATCCCAATATGATTCTTCGACAACTGCGGCATTTACCTCCTCAGGGCTTTGCTGTCGACAATCTCGCTTAATATGCCCTAACTTGCCACACTGATAACATCTGATGCTTCCGTTCAGTTTCGCTCCACCTTCTTGTTTGTCCTGTTTCCCCAGAGAATCCAGTTTGTCCAATAATTTACTGAACATTTCGAGCACGCCCTTAGTGTCCAGATTATTTTTATCTGAATATGCTTCTTCGATTGTCACAGCAGGCACTTCTGACCGCGGGGTGACTTTAAAGGCAGCCTCTACTTCAAGGGCACGCACCAAAGCCTCGCTAATACTTTGATGTCAAGTTAACCTAACAACTCCGCCTGACCTTTTCGTCCTTGATGCCATCTAAAAAGGCTCCAAAGGATAATTGTTCTTGGAATTCCCTTGGGGCACTCGGATATGCCAGGTGTGCCAGTCTCTCTATTGGAGCTTCGAATTCTTGTAAACTTTTCCCAGCCTTTTGTGTCCGTGATTTTAGCTGAGCCTGGTATACTTGGGCAAGGTGTTGGTCGCCATATCTCAAATCTAATGCAGCTTCCAAGACTTTGAAATCCCTCTGTTTTTCCACCGGGATGGTCTGAAGTACTCTGAGGCTTGGTCCCTTAGCGCCAGAACTAATGCCATAGCCTTTTCCTCATTATCCCAGTTATTCGCAGACGCAGCTGCCTCGAATTGTCTTTTATAGGTCGTCCATGAGTTTTGGCCGTAAAAGGAGGGAAGTTTTAATCGAGGGCCTGATGATGCTACTAGCTGCCCTCCTTTGTTTCTCAACTGTCGTTTAAGGTGTTCTACTTCTACTTCGACCTCGCTCATTTTTTCTCTGATGTCATTTACTTCCCCTTTTACTTGACTGACTTATGTCTTGACTTCACCTATATCCTCCTTGATTTCACTCTTTAGTACTTCATTGGCGGAAATGATAGCGTCCTGTTGTATTTTTATTTGGTCGTTCAGAATTTTCCTTAATTCTTCCTGGGGTTTCTCTTGCCCTTCATTTTCCTCTTGACGTCATCTTCCTTGTTCATCTTTCTCCTCTTGCTGTCGTATTTTCAGGTCCTCCATAATTTTTCTCAGTTCGGCTTTTTCTTCTTCACGTCGTCTTTCTTGTTCTTCTTTTTCTTCTTGACGTCTTATTTCCAGGTCTTCTATAATTTTCTTCAATTCGTCTCTTTCTTCTTGACGCCGCTTTTCTTCCTCTTGTCGTCTTCTTTCTTGCTCTTCTGTTTCCTCTTGACGCCTTCTTTCTTGCTGTTCTTTTTCTTCTTGACGTCGCTTTTCTCCGCAAGCAGGTCCTGTATTTGTTTCTCTGCTGCCATGCTTCTTGTTTCTATGGGCAAAAGATTATATTAAAATAAAATAAATTTAACTCTCACGTCAATATCGGTAATTGAACTTTCCAGAAAAGTGTCGAAAAAGCACGAAAAAGTCTTATCCAGAGTCTTTTGTCACTATTCAGTTCAGAGAATTTAATAATCTCCACTAATGTCCAGTGGCGGCTCTTCAGAGGAGGCAGGGGAGGCTGAGCCTCTTCTAGCAGCATATCCAGGGATGGTGAGGAAATGTACAAATTGTAATCATATTGCAAGTTAGTTGTCTTCTAAATATCAAGTCTCCTCTGCACAAAATATCACGAGCCGCCACTGCTAATGTCCAAATAGAAAAGTTCTAGTAATTTTCACGCACTAACACAAATGAGTCTTTTTCAGTGTCTCTATCACTTCTCAGTTTAAAGGATTTAATTATCACACTAATGTCCTAATAAAATGTTCTAGATTACCTAAAAAATGCACTTAACACTATTTTCCTGTTCGAAAATAACCCTCGAACAATCTCCAGTAAATTAGTCCTCTGTGTTCACTAACCACTCGAGAATACTTCTCGAACACTTCAGCACAACTTCAGAGCTCCTCTTGTCATAAAATTCCGCTTCCTGATACCAATTTGTGAAGTGTTTCCACCCCTAGGAAACCACCATTGCAAATTCCGTGGGTTCCAAAAATTATAACAAGAGATAACCACTAACACACTTTATTAAATAATTTACTGGATTCTTCACAGTACTATTATTAACTTAAATGCATTTTACTGGCTAAAAATAACAATGTTTATCACTTTGTTTTCACTTTGTAGTCTTAACCTCACTTGTCAATTCAAAACTTCCCTTCCCGCCGAGAATGCGGCCTTATATACCTAAAAATGACAGATCCCGAACTTTCTGTATGACGTCACCATTCTCTAGATAGATTAGATGTCTTCACTCTAGAGCTTCTAGTAGGTTCTTTCTCTAGTAGGTGCAAATCTCTACATTCAGACATCCGAACTAATTGAATTCTGTGTTGCCTACATTCTGTGGTTGCAACGCATAACAATATTATTGAAAAGAAACATAAATACTCAGAGAACTGATCTCATAAATCAGAGTACCTATATTTTAAGTAATTTTCGCTGTGTACTCAGGCCCGTATTCAGGAATTGGAAAGAAAAAATTACCTCTAAAGAACTTTCTTTCCTCCAAAATTGAAAAACTGAAGAGCGGAGGGGAGAAAATCTGATTTTTTTTTTTAAATGATGAGGGGGGGGGATAAAATTCAAATTCAAAATAATTTTCTTTAATTTTTAATTTTCAGCTTTTGTGACGCCGGCACAACCAAGCGTCACTAGTGCCGCCCACTATGCTCTGTCATAAATCCCTATTCAAACATTATAACTAGTAATCTTCAGTTGCAAATCAAAACTGTTCTAACCTAATGCAGCTCGTTTCTTAAAGAAACCATGGAAAGCCGCACGGATTACATTAGATACTGTCCTCATAAATTCTCATTGATGTGGTATAAGTAAATATTTGGATTTACAAATGGATACGACTTGACTCATTTTGCTTATATCATTATTTCCTCGCTGTTTAATAAATTAATTATTTTTTTTGTAACGTGTTCGAGATTTAAACTGAACCTTATTTATTTAGAGAAAAAAATGTTACTACCAGTAGCTCAGAGACTCGGCAAATGAGTCATGGGTCAGAAAACATTTTACAAATGGTTTTACGTGTTTGATAGATTGTAATTAATATATGACAGACGTTTTTATAATTTTACTTCTACGTCCGGTGGAAGTATAGTAACGACAAAAAAATTTTTTAAAATTTTTATTGTCCAAATAGGCTTAAAATGTCATGAAACGTCGAGATTTTATGTTTGAGCGAAAAAAAAAATTTCTGTCTGTCTGTCGGTCTGTCTGTCTGTCTGTCTGTCGGTCTGTCTGTCGGTCTGTGTGTCTGTAACTTTTTTTTGTGCGCACGTTTACTCTGGAACCGTTTAAGATATTGACTTGAAATTTGGTACACATATGTACTTTAACGAGATCTAGAACTAGATTATGTTTTCATCTTGTTCCGTCGAAGGGTTGGGGGGTAAATTGGGGTAAATTTGGGGTAAATGGGTAAATCAAGCAGGTAAGAGTCCATGAAATTGGTATTTAGTATATACAAGAGAAGCTAAGGTCTCAAAAAAATTTTTGGCATTAGCCACCCCCATTACCACCCCCACCTCCTTATTAAAGGGGATGAAAAAAATTGTGATTTAATGTATGTACAGGAACCAGAAACCTCAAAATATTTTTTTACTTCATCCACCCCCCTATCACCACCCTCACCCCACTACCGATGTGGGGTATCGTTTTATGGGTTTTTGGGGTAGAGGATTTCAAATATTATATTGTGACGTGTTTCCACCCTTAGGAAACTACCCCTTGCAAATTTCGTGGGTTCCAAAAATTATAACAAGATGTCCACTAACACACTTTATTAAATATTTACTGGATACTTCACAATACTATTATTTACACTTTACTGACTAAAAATCACAATGTTTATCACTTTGTTTATCTTTGAAGTCTTAACCTCACTTTCTATACTTTCTGAACTTCTGAACTACTCGCTGAGAATGCGGTCGGTCTTTTATACCTAAAAATGACAGATCTCGATTTTTCTGTGATGACGCCACCATTCTCTAGATAATTCCAGATGTCACCAGAACTAACTTCTGGTAGGTTTCTCGAGTAGGTGCAAATACTACTTTTTAGTAACCAACATAACCTTAAATTTTAAGGGGTTGCAACATATTACACTGCCCCCTCCTTAAGCCTGAACGTCCCGGTCAGGCAATTCAGCCTCTTTCACATACTTCGCCAGTCTATCCAAGTGTACGATCTTCATCTTGGACTTTTTGTTTCGTTGAATACGATAGACGACATCATTAATTCGGGTAATAACAGTATAAGGTCCTTCCCAAGGAGGTTGAAGTTTCGGTGACTTCCCTTTCTTCCGCTGTGAGTTGTACAGCCAAACCAGATCTCCTGCCTTGAACCCTTCTGAACAACCCTTACGGTCGTATCGAGCCTTCATTCGGTCACTGGCTATGGTGATTTGGTCTCTAACCAGCTCATGAACATTTCTTAGCCGTTCACTCATTTCATCCACATAGCTGTTCACAGGAAGCTGTTCTCCGCCTGGTGTTCCGAAAATCAAATCACACGGCAGTCTGATCTCATGACCAAATACTACACGGGCTGGTGTTTGTTTCGTAGACTCGTGGATAGCAGCTCTGTATGCCATGAGGAAGAACGGTATGTGGAGATCCCAATCGCGTTGATTCTTATGAACCACTTTAGAGAGATGTTCTTTCATGGTCTTGTTATGTCGTTCCACCATTCCATCTGATTGCGGGTGGAGGGCTGTTGTCCGTGTTTTGTGTATCCCCAATAACTTGCAGATTTGCTGAAACACCTCTGACTCAAAGTTCCTCCCTTGATCTGAGTGCAGCTCCAAGGGTACACCAAACCGACATATCAAATTATCTACCAAGACTTTGGCGACAGTGACTGCTTCTTGGTTTGGAATTGCATAGGCCTCTGGCCACTTACTAAAATAGTCCATGGCAACCAGTATGTACTTGTTCCCATCCTTGGTTACTGGGAATGGGCCGGCTATATCGATCGCGATCCTCTCGAAAGGAGCTCCGACGTTATATTGCTTCATTGCACCCCTACTTCTAGTCTGTGGTCCCTTACTGGCTGCACAAATTTTGCAATTGCGACACCAAGCTTCCACATCTTGACGACTATTTACCCAATAAAATCGTTCTCGTACTTTATTCAGGGTCTTATTAACGCCGAAGTGCCCACCGGATGCTCCATTATGCACTTCCTGAAGTACTTTCGGTACTCGACACCTGGGAATCACTAGACGCATAACAACTTCCCTGCCATCCGGGCTTTCCCAAGCTCTCTTTAGCAGCCCGTTCATGACTTTAAGTGAATCCCATTGGGCCCACAAAGCCTTCAATCCAACTACCTTATCCGAAACATCCTTCCACGCTGGTCGAATTCCGTTCTCCTTTGCTCTCAATATATCCCCAATTTCTGTGTCATTCAGTTGTTCTTGTCTCAGGGCTTCGGTTGTCCAATCGTCCGGAACCTCTATTTTAATAGTGTTGACGGCCACCGTACCCTGCAATTTCTCAACGTGGCGGCAGTGCTTGCAATCTTCCTTGCATGGTCTTCTAGATAAAGCGTCTGCGTTCTTATGAGATCTTCCAGGTCGATGTTCTATTTTGAAATCATACTGTTGCATCCGTTCTATCCAACGAGCCAGTTGACCTTCAGGGGTTTTCAACTGCAACAGCCATTTTAATGCAGCATGGTCGGTTCGGATCTTGAAATATCGTCCATAAAGATATTTATGAAAATGGTCCACTGATTTAACGATGGCCAGTAACTTCTTTCCGAGTTACACAATAATTTCTTTCCGGTTTGGACAGCACCTTGCTGAAGTACTCGATCACTCTTTCCTGCCCATTCTGGATTTGGGACAGTACACAACCGACCGAAAAATTGCTGGCATCCGTGTCTAAAATAAAAAGTCCTTCCCGTTGTGGGTATGCTAGCGCAGGACCAGTACATAAAGCTGCCTTCAATTTTCTCCATGCCGTTTCACATTCCGGTGTCCAGTGGTACTGCACTTTCTCTTCTGTCAGCCGGTGTAGTGGCTTCGCAATTTCTGCAAACCCTTCCACAAAGCGCCTATAATAAGTGCAGAGGCCAAGGAAGCTCCGTACTTCATGAACGTTAGATGGTCTTGGCCAATCTCGTACAGCAGAAATTTTGTCGGGGTCTGTTTGTATTCCATCCAAAGACACCATATGACCAAGAAATTTGACTTCTTTCTGGAATAGCAGGCACTTCTTCGGGTTCAACTTCAGATGGGCATTCCTCACTCGCCCAAATACTTCTTGATGATTTTTCAAATGTTCTGTAAAATCCTGTCCCATAACAAGCACGTCGTCAAGGTAAACCAGGCACGTCCTCCAGGTTAGCCCTCGCAGTACGAATTCCATCAATCTTTCAAAGGTAGCTGGCGCATTGCAAAGTCCAAAAGGCATCACAGTAAATTGATAAAGACCACTGCCTGCTGAAAACGCTGTCTTCTCCTTATCATCAGGATGAAGCCCCACTTGCCAGTATCCACTCCTAAGGTCTAACGTAGAAAACCATCGTGAGCCTGCCAACGTGCTTAACGTGTCGTCAATTCGTGGTAATGGGTAACTGTCTTTCTTCGTGACATCATTTAATTTTCGATAATCGACACAAAATCTTAATGTTCCGTCCTTCTTGGCAACCAAAACTACTGGCGATGACCAGGGACTCGTCGACTCCTCAATGACTCCATCTTGTAGCATCTTGTCTATCATTGCCGAGGCATCTTCTTGTTTTGCTAATGGAAGCCTCCTAGGTGGTTGTCGAATAGCGGGTGAGTCACCAGTATTTATCCGATGCTGGACTATGTCTGTTTTTGTAAGGGCCTCTGTATTCTTGGCAAATACTGAACTTTCCTTTTCTAGGAACTTGATTGCCTCCCTTCGTTCATCCTCAGATAAATGCTCCAACTGGGTAGTCAGCAAGGTCAAAACTTCCTGGTCTATTTTCATAGATGAACTTCTTCCCTCTGTTTGTTCCTCGCACCTCGCTACCCATGTGACCGGTTCATAGGAGCCAATCGGTTTGCCTTTCTTAATTGTCACAGAGTGGGAATTTAAATTAACGACTCCAATTGGGATTTTGTCTTTAGTCCGGGTTAAGGTTCTCGCTACAATAATATTGGGTAGGGACTTAATCGATTCGTCATCTTCAACTAGGCCAACACGGTACCCTCCAGGATTTCCTTCTAAGGCAGCATCGATCATTTGTTCTGAATGAGCAGGAATCTTGATTGTCTGTGTTGTTAACAACCTTGCTTTATGGAATTGGTCATCTGCGGTTGCCAGAATAAATTCCTCATTTCCAATTTTTAAGACTCGCTCCCCTACGTCAACAATAAATCCCTGCTCTCCCATGATGTCTAGACCCAAAATGAAATCATCCATAATGTCAGCCACAATGACCTTGTAATTGAACCTCAACCGTCCAACCTGCAGTTCCAAGTTGACCTCTCCATGGTCCGCAGCCCTGTCCCCCGTGGCTGTCCGAATGATTACTCCATTTTGCTTCTTGTCAATCTGCAAGCCTGATATAAACCCTGGCCGCACTATTGATGACGTAGCACCGGTGTCAATCGTAAACACGCATTTTCTTCCATTCACATATCCTTGCAACAACAGACTACTTGGTATTCTTTGGAGCTGGGAAATCTTTATTTCTCTGGGGGCACCGCATTCCCTAGCCAGCACAGCCCCCTTGGTGCTGGCTATCTTTAGTTTTCCTGCTTCTCTTCTACATTCTCAGCATTTACTCGACTCTCCGAGTTCTGCTCTCGACAGTCCCGTTTCATAAGTCCAACCTTGCCGCAGTTGAAACATTTAATACCTCCGCTCGGCTTTCCTCTATTTTGTTGTTTTTCTTGCTTTCCGAGGCCATCCAATTTATCGCATAATTTGGTGAATATTTTCTGCATCTCAGTCAGCAAGGGGTTCTGGTTCATTTCTGGTTGCGATTCTTCGAGAGTCACAGCTCGCACTCTCGACCTTGGAGTATCCCTGTAAGCGGCTTCTACTTCGAGTGCACGCACCAAAGCTTCGCTACTACTTTGGTGTCTCGTCAGCCTCAGAACTCGCCTGACCTCTTCGTCCCTTATACCATCTAAAAAGGCCCCCACGGCTAATTGTTCCTGGAATTCTTTAGGTGCACTCGGATACGCCAGGTGTGCCAGTCTCTCTATCGCAGCTTCAAAGTCTTGTAAACTTTCCCCAGCTTTTTGCATTCGGGATTTCAGCTGAGCCTGGTATAATTGGGCAAGGTGTTGATCGCCATACCTCAAATTTAATGCAGCTTCCAAGACTTTGAAGTCCCTTTGTTTCTCAACTGGGATGGTTTGGAGTAACTCTGAAGCTTGGCCCCTTAGTGCTAGAACTAATGCCATGGCCTTTTCCTCATTATCCCAATTGTTCGCACACGCTGCTGCCTCAAACTGCCTCTTGTACGTCGTCCAGGAACTTTGGCCATCAAAAGAAGGAGGTTTTAGTCGCTGTCCTGATGATACCACCTGCTGGCTTCCTCTATCTCTCAACTGTCGTTTAAGCCGGTCTATTTCTCCTTTGACTTCTTCTTCGAACTCACTCATCTTTTCTTCAAACTGATTTACTTTTCCTTTTACTTGACCGACTTCGGTCTTGACTTCACCTACTTTTTCTTCTACCTTGTTTATCTCTTCTTTGACTTCACTCTTGACAGAAATGATTGCGTCCTGTTGTATTTTTATTTGATCGCTCAGGATTTTCCTTAATTCCTCCTGGCGTCTTTCTTCCAAGTCTTCCATTATTTTTCTGAGTTCGTCTTTTTCCTCTTGACGTTGTCTTTCTTGCTCCTCTTTCTCCTCTTGTTGTCGTATCTTCAGGTCCTCCATCATTTCTCTTAATTCGGCCCTTTCTTCTTGACGTCTTCTTTCTTGCTCTTCTTTTTCTACTTGACGTCTTCTTTCTTGCTCTTCTTTTTCTACTTGACGTCTTCTTTCTTGCTCTTCTTTTTCTACTTGACGTCGCTTTTCTTGTTCTTCTTTCTCCTCTTGACGTTTTTTCTCCTGTTCTACTTTGTCTTCCTGGCGTCTTCTTTCTTGTTCTTCTTTTTCTTCATGACGTTTTTTCTCCTGTTCTTCTTTGTCTTCCTGCCGTTGCTGTGCCATCATTTTTTGGAACTGTTCTAATAAGTCCTGTATTTGTTTATCGGATGCCATACTTCTTGTTGTTACGGGCATACGATGAAATTAAAATAAAATAAATTTAACTGTCACGGCAATATCGGTAATGGAACTTTCCAGAAAAATCTCGAAACAGCACGAAAAAGTCTTATCCAGAGTCTTTTGTCACTATCCAGTTCAGAGAATTTAATAATCTCCACTAATGTCCAATTAGAAAAGTTCTAGTAATTTCCACACACTAACACAAAAAATGAGTCTTTTTCAGTGTCTCTATCACTACTCAGTTTAAACACTATTTTTCTGTCCACAAATGAACAATGTCCAGTAAATTAGTCCTGTGTTAGCACTAAACCGCGAGAATACTTCTCGAACACTCCAGCACAACTTCAGAGCTAATCTTGTCATAAAATTCCGCTTTCTGACACCAATTTGTGACGTGTTTCCACCCTTAGGAAACTACCCCTTGCAAATTTCGTGGGTTCCAAAAATTATAACAAGAGATGTCCACTAACACACTTTATTAAATATTTACTGGATACTTCACAATACTATTATTTACACTTTACTGACTAAAAATCACAATGTTTATCACTTTGTTTATCTTTGAAGTCTTAACCTCACTTTCTATACTTTCTGAACTTCTGAACTACTCGCTGAGAATGCGGTCGGTCTTTTATACCTAAAAATGACAGATCTCGATTTTTCTGTGATGACGCCACCATTCTCTAGATAATTCCAGATGTCACCAGAACTAACTTCTGGTAGGTTTCTCGAGTAGGTGCAAATACTACTTTTTAGTAACCAACATAACCTTAAATTTTAAGTGGTTGCAACATATTACAATATTATTAAAGTTCCATAAACAATTATTTTCACATACAAAGTTTTTTCGTTGTGAGTGACTTGAATAGAGAATCTGGATGTGGAAGTAGTGATTCCTTGGGCAGCGGTTTTTCTTAAAGAGATGTTAATTTGACTTATATAAAGATAATTTTCCCAGAGATGTGGGGCGCCAATCTTTCTATATTTGTAATTTACACTAAAACTGAAGTTTGATTACAAGAAAGATAAACTAATCAAATTATAAAGAAAGTATAAATTGTTGACTAAAAAAAAGAGTGTAAATTAATATTCCTAAAGAGATTATCAAAATGGTTTGTATCAAAATAGTTTGTTTCAAAATAGTTTGTTTAAAAATAGTTTGTTTAAAAATACCTGAAATAAGTGGACAATGTGATTATAAAATTGATTTTATTATAAACCAATCAAACTGGATGTGTTTTTTTTTAGAAAACGACTAAAATTAAACAAATTTATGTACAAAGGAGAAAACAAATGGACGATAATATGTTATGTAGATATTATTTAAAATATTGTCTTAAACATGAACTGACAATATTGTCAAGGGCCAGAAAATAATAGTAAATTATTTTTAAAATAAATTTAAAGAAAATTCAATTCTAGTTTGGTAAAAATATATTTTATATAAAATTAATTCATTATTAATCTAAATTTAAATTAAAGCATTACAAAATTAAACAATATAAATTTAAACAACAAAATGCTGCACTTGCTATTTATTTGGAAGAGTACAAAGTCATATTTTAATTTCGTAATTGAGGTCAAGTAGTTTTTTAGCAATACTGCAAAGACTGCAGTATTGCAATTTTGGTTATTCCACGTTTGGGTTTTGAAGAAGGTGGTTGTGCTTGGTGGCTGACATATCTCCTCAGGATGAATGACCTGATAATAATGTAAGTAGAAATAATTGTTAATTAGATAAGGATTTAGGGACCCCTATATATTGTTTTTATGGATAAAAATAAATGTTCTATTTTTTTAAACTCTTGTTTCATCTACCATAGCTACCCCCTTGTGCGTATATGGCTTAGGGAAAGTGTATACGTAACATATGGTGGAGGTGCCGAATTATGCTGTTAATTTGCGCCGAATTTTCTTAGTTTTTTTTTAGAGAATTTTGGAATGAATCTTTGCTTTAAATTTTAGTGGGTGCATGGGGTTATTGTAATTTTTTTTCGTGAACAAGTAAAGTTTGTTATATTGCTCTAAGTTTATATAACAAAACAAGCACGTTCTCAAAATAGAGTCTAAGGACCTATTGAAAAGATTGTACCATAACCCAGTTGAATTGATGAATGTGAAACAAAATTTAAGGTCAATTTAGCTTCATTGAAATAGAACATAACTGTCTGCTTTCATTTTAATTTTTTTTCATAGAAAATGTGTGGTATAATTTCATTGCTAAACAATATAAAAACAGTATAGAGAGGGTTCCACTAATTATTTTTTTTCGATTGTTAAATTTAGTACAGGACAGGATCGTGTAAATTTTCTAGGTCCAGATGGAAGTTTTGGCAGAATTTTACTAATTCCAGATTTATATTTTCTTTCATCATATCATTATTTTTTAATCGTACAGAGGGGCACATAAAATATATAGACATTTTTCTTTCCTAGAGCTACTCACAAATTTTATTGCAGCAGTTAGTATTTTATATTTATACATTTTGTGGGGGTTTCAAAAAATAATAATAATTTTAAAATCTTGGGCATATGAGTGGTTCCGAGAAAAAGCCAACTCCAGTCACTAGGTCTGCACTAAAGCTGCAATTAAAGGAGAAAAAGATTTTGGCAAATTTCAGACCACAGCACAGAAGCACCGAGAGATTTGGCAGCCCCACCCCAGAATCTGACCCATTTGCACGTTCTCCCAAAGTCGGAAGATCACCGGAACGACACAGACAACCGGTGGACACAACTGACAGCGACAGCGAAGACAATAGGTACACCAGTTTGGCAAAAGTAGTGAGTGGTGAGAAGGAGGAAAAGGGTGACAGTTCTGAAAGCTTAGAAAGGCAGCAGAACAATCAAAACATTGAGATACTTACAGTGGAAGATAACGTTACAGCCCCAACGAGAAACCAAATAATTGGCACAATGGACGTCACAATCTCTGAAAGTTTAACAAAAGCAAAAACACCAGTGGTTCCAAAATTCCTGTGCCCACCAACTTTTGACCCGTGCTCTGGAAATGCTGTCAACTTTATGAAAAATTATGAACGAACTGCAGTGGCGAATAGCTTGGACAACAATCTGAAAATCACATATCTGGGCACATTTTTAGAAGGAGCGGCACACCTATGGTTTAACCGCTATACGTCGGATGCCTCTAATCAGGACAAAAAATGGGCAAACGTCAAGGACGATTTCATAAAAGAATTTGGCGGTAACGACATGGTCAGGCTTCTGGAGAAAAAACTGTATGAGACAAAACAACGTCCAAACCAGTCCATCAAAGCGTACTACTTTGAACTCCAGACTATCTTTTCGGATTACGATCCCACGTTCAAGGTAGAAGAATTTAGGAAATTCTTCGAAAACGGAATGAATAAAGAATTATATAGGAGTTACAGGCTAATCCTTGAAGATGACCTCGACTGGGATAAGTTCAAAAAGATAGTCCAAAAGCTTGAAGACATCTCCACACCCGGCGAAGAGGGTATATCACTGCATACCCTTAAAATCAGTGAGGATACTAAATGTCATCACTGCCACCACATGTGCGGCCAGGGAAATCAAGGCCCACAAAGAGGTGAGAGCGAGAGAAAGCGAGCGGATGCCCAAAACAAAAATAGAAATTATGGATACTCTCGAAACAGAAATAACTATCAGAGACCCAGCGCCAACAGGAATCAGGTTAATTGGGGCAGAGCAGGACCAAGTACAGGTCAAGGATTCGAACCAGGTCCACGAAACCAGGGTTTTAACAGAGGTGGAAACAACCCACGCCAACAAAGATTTCCCCCAAATAGCAGAACCAACGATGGCAGACCACGTTGCTTCCAGTGCAACAGAGTGGGGCATTTTGTAGTTTCGTGTCCTGAAAATAGACGTCAACACCCAAACACCAGCGGACGACGAGAATAAGCCCCGGCGTCGTCCTTGCCAATAAGGGGGCCCATCCTAGTAGGCACAATTACGAGATAATAACGGTTCCTTGCTACATAAATGGGTACAAGGTAAGAGCCATCCTAGATACAGGGGCTGAGAAAAACGTTATTACAACCGGTATTCTAAGGTACTTTAAAAGGACCCAGAATAGAAATTTAATTGTGGCTGGGGGAGGAAGAATCCCTATACTAGGAGATACTAAATTCAACCTTGGCATTGGGGGACTCGTCATGAATTGTAGAGCCAATGTCATCGACGGTCTACCGTACCCGCTACTACTTGGAATGGAATTTCTCAAAAGCTGCAGAGCAGTGATAGATCTTAGGGAAGAAATGGTGACATTATCTGTAGGTAACAAGTCCACCATAGTTTACCTAAACAACACTCGAATAACAAAAGAACAACAACCCTACGAAAATAACATCCTAACGAAGGAAAAGAGTACAAGCGAAGAGCCCTTAACTAAAAGTTTAAAAGAGAAATCAAGTCAAAAGTTAAGAGATACCAAGCAGTCCAGCTCAGGATCGAAGCAGAATAGAGGAAAAATAAAAAATTATAGGCCCATATCTCCTCAGAGTGTGACAGGGGAAACAAGAAAACAGAAAATTTTCAGAAAAAAGGGCAAAAGAGCCAGACACAGAAGCAATGAGGAACAGAGAATAATGATAGAATTCAATAAGTTCTTGAGGTCGAAAAAAGACCACGAAAATGATATTTCGAAAGCGAAGATAGAGGAAAAGACGCAAGATTTGTTTGTCACTGACAATTCTTACGCCTTAGCTCACTGTGTGTCGGCTGACATGAAGATGAGTAAGGGCATCGCAAAAGAATTCAAGAAAAAATTTGGGTGCAGGGAGATTTTAGTTCGGCAAAAACAGAAACCAGGAGGGCTAGCAGTGTTAAATGAAAGTGGTCGATCATTACTGTACTTGGTAACAAAACGACACTTCTGGGAGAAGCCATCGCTGAAAACAATGTGGAAGTGTCTATACAAAATGAGAAATTACATTGTTGCCAATCAAATATGTAGACTAGCGATGCCAAGATTGGACTGTGGGCTTGACAAACTTGACTGGAATTTGGTGAAAAACATGATTTGTTGTCTGTTTAAAGATGTGGAAGTCGACATTCTGATTTGTAACTGGAGCACACCTAAGGAGGTGTTGTGCCAGGTGTCCGATTTGCCAATAGTCCATGTAGAAAACAAAGACATGCTACAAGCAAATGAGACGGAGCCTGAGCAAAAAATTTTAGTTAAGGTCATACTGCAGGAAGACTATATCCTAGATGCAGGAAAAACGTATGACCTTAAAGTAGGAATTTCGGAAAAACAAGAAACCGTGGACTTACATCAATGGGAATTCCAAGCCAATGAAGACTTTTATTCCTCTAGAGGGCTAATTTTATTAAATTCTCCAGCACCTCTAGACAAAAAGTTGTGTATAAAAGTGGAGAATAAATGTTGGAGGAAGATCAAAGTTCTAAAAGGTTCCACCATAGGATATTTCGCCCACCCAGAAATCGACCTGCCAACGCAAGGGATTGTCTTGTTTCTAGAAGAAGAAACAAACGACATAGTGACGCTGAAAGATCACCAGTTAGATCACGTCACGGACACCTCACAAAAAGAGGAACTTGCAGACCTACTACAAGACTATCAAGATGTTTTCTCGAAATCTACGCGACAGATGGGCTTAACAACATTAACAAAGCACAAAATAGATGTTGGCGATGCTGCTCCGATAAGGTGCCGACCCTATAGAGTCTCCCAAAAGGAGAGACAAATTATAGACGAGCAGATCAAGGAAATGCTTGAAAGCAATATAATAAGGCCCTGTCATTCACCATGGGCAAGCCCTGTAGTGCTTGTTAAAAAGAAAGATGGTTCTACAAGGTTCTGCGTAGATTATAGAAAACTAAATAACGTTACAAAAAAGTCTACCTATCCAATCCCGAACATCGAAGACATTCTTACATACTTAGGTGACTCAAGATACTTCACAACATTAGATATGTTCAGTGGCTACTGGCAGGTTGAACTCGAGGAGGAATCCAAGGAGTATACAGCGTTCGTCGCACAGGGACATGGCCTCTATGAATTCAATGTCTTGAGTTTCGGTCTATGTAATGCTCCTGCAACATTCCAGCACTTAGCCGACAAAGTTTTCGAAGGGATGAAGTGGAAAGATGTCCTGATATATCTTGATGATATTGTTGTCTTCTCCAGAACATGGGAGGAACACCTGAAAAAATTAGAAAAAGTTTTTCAGCGTTTGCGAGAAGCAGGTCTCACACTCAAGCCTAGCAAATGCATATATGCGAAGCCCGAGGTGAAATTATTGGGCCATGTTGTGAGCAAGGAAGGGATAGCCCCAGACGAGGACAAGTTAAAGGCGATAAAAAATTTCCCAGAACCCAAAAATATAAAAGGTGTTCAGAGTTTCGTGGGTTTATGTAATTACTATCGGAAATTCATAAATAATTTTTCTATAATTGCCAGACCTCTACACATGGCAATAAAAAAGGATACTGGCTTTGTTTGGGGTTCTGAACAGAAAAAGTCATTCGAGGCCCTAAAGGAAAAATTGACCACAGCCCCAGTTCTGCAGCACTTCAATCCAAATAAGGGTTGCGAGCTGAGGGTGGACGCGTGCACCCTAGGGATCGGAAGTATTTTATTACAGGAGGGGGAGGATGGACAGCCCCACCCTGTTGCCTATGTCAGTAGAAGCCTCTCAAAAGCCGAGAGAAATTATACAATCACCGAGCTGGAAGGACTAGCCGCAATTTGGGCCCTGGGTTATTTGAGACATTTGATTTACGGAAGACCCGTAAAAATTGTCAGCGATCACCACGCCTTGTGTTGGATTAGGTCATTGAAGGATCCAACAGGTAGGCTAGCAAGGTGGTCACTAAGGTTGTCGGAGTTCGACTACACCATCGTGCATAAAAATGGTGCTGCACATGCAGACGCGGACTCACTGTCACGGAATCCGGTTTTTAAAGCCGGTGAAAGTACAGAAAATATAGATGACATACCTACTTTCCTTCTTCTCCCTGAAGATGTGTCCAAAGAACAACAGTCAGACCCTTCATTGAAAGAGTTGATGGCTGCGGTGGAAAATCCCAAGGCAGCTCCGATAGGCATAGCCAGACGAGCCAAGAATTTTCGAATCGTCGATGGGGTACTGTACAAGGTTAACCCATCAGCGGAAGGGCGTGAGAATTTACTGGTCATTCCTGCACACCTGCGAGGAGAAATCCTGTATTCTCATCATTCGGAGCCACTGGCAGGCCATTTGGGAATAGCTAAAACATTAAACAAAGTTAAAACTAGGTACTATTGGGAGAATTTGCAAAAGGATGTCGAAAAATTTATAAAGGGTTGTGCAGACTGCCAAGCAAGGAAGGGGCAACAGAACAAAAAACCTGTTGGGCTTTTACAGCCAATACAAGTGGGGACGCCGTTTGAGAGGGTAGGAATTGACATCCTAGGACCATTTCGGCGTAGTCGAAATGGGAAAACGGTGATTGTAGTGGCGACCGACTATGCTACCCGTTGGGTAGAAACAGAGGCTTTACCCTCAGGGAAGGCCAAGCCGGTAGCAAAATTTATTTTAGAGAAAATTATTGCACGCCATGGATCCCCACGATACTTATTGAGTGATCGAGGAAAGACTTTCCGGTCCGAGCTAGTGAGGGAACTGCTAAAGTGTATGGGGACCTACAATCAATATACGACAGCGTACCACCCCAGTTGCAATGGGTTGACCGAGAGGTTCAACAAGACGTTGGCAAACATGTTGTCAATGTACACAAACACACAACACACAGACTGGGATGAGTACCTCCCCCATGTAACTTTTGCATACAACACTACGCGACAGGACACTACAAAATTTTCCCCGTTTATGCTAGTCTATGCTAGGGAGGCTATACAGCCTACCGAGGCCAACTTGCTGGAGTCATGCAACACCGCAGACGCTTGTCAGATAAGGGAGAAAGCTCTGGCCGTAAGGAGTCAGGCTGTGGCAAACATCAAAAAACGACAGGGGGTGGACAAGGTGCGCTATGACAGTAAACATAGGCACCTGGAATTTAAAAAAGGGGATCAGGTCAAGGTTTTTACGCCGGTACGGAAAGTAGGGAGAAGCGAGAAACTGCTACTTCGTTGGTTTGGGCCCTATTACATACTAAAGAAGAAAAGTGATGTGGACTACCTCGTCAAAAAGGGCCAAACCAAGAAGTCCAAGTCCGAAGTAGTGCATGTGAGTCGTATTCTGCCCTACCATGACCCCTGGACCCCAATTCCAGCACCGAAGGGTGCTAAGCTGAAGTAAAAAGTTTTTTTTTGTTCTGTAATCATGATTAACCCTAATTTAATTTAAGTTAGATATATGGATGAACTAGGTACTAATAGTTTTTTTTTTGTAAAAACAGGTTAATCGTGCTAGTAATGTTCAATTTCCATGAGGGAAGCCCACACCACATGGAGGTTACGGCTGGAGGGTTTTGGAGGACACTGCCCTCTACGGTGACCTACGAAGCCACTATCCCAATGGTCTATGAAACCACATGGAGAGAGAAGGAGGTAAGAGGTGGTTCACCGTTCAAGGGGGCTTGCGAGCACTTGAAGAGTAAAAGCCCACAGTGTATTATTCTAAATGGCCTCAACCAACTAAAAGAAAATTTTAAAAGTGAATTTAATTCTCTTACTCGTAGCTGGAGCCCAGCATATTTGAAAAACTGCTCTGAACCAACTAAACGTAGTAGGGAGGTTAGAGCATTAGATTTTCTGGGGGAAGGCTTATCCTGGTGTTGTGGGGTGGCTACTCAGCATAAACTAGACTCTTTGACGATGAGCGAGCAAAATTTAAAATCACAATTAGCCAAATTAACAAATGGAATTTCAGAGACTTTTTCGACAATTTCCCAAAATTCGAGAAAATTTGTAGAATTTCAAAATTCAATTTCAGATACATTTAAAACCACGGAGGACAGAATTCACAAATTAGAATCATATACCGAACAAGTAACTAATAACGTCAAAGAATTTGAAAAAGAGGAGAGTTTTTTCCTGTTGTCGGTACTCAACAATCAATTTCAAAATTTACGTCATATCATTGAAATTACCCGGGCAATCAAACGTCAAGGAGTCATAAATTCATGCAGGCAACACCAAATCCCCATTTCGATTTTAGACCCAGCCGTTTTACGTCATGACTTGGAAAAATTAGAGGGTGAATTATTGAAATTAGGTCAAAATTTAGCCATCCCTGTTCGTGATTTATCTAAATTATACCAAGTCCCTATATGTGACTGTGGTTTTAATGGAGATAAACTTTTTATCAACATCCGGGTTCCTGTCACGCAACAACAACAAACGTGGGAGCTATTTGAGCTTATAACAACCCCATTTGCTTGGCAAAACCAAACTTGTTTAATTAAGCATGAACCCTTATTTTTAGCCGTCTCAAAGTCCCCTCTAAATTCCAAATCACAAGTAAGGCAAATTTCAGGGTCAGGGTTGCGGCATTGTCAGCCATTTAATGATCGACTGTGTTACTTACCACGGTTTTCTGCAGACATGACGCAGGGACCAGCTTGTGCAAAAAAGTTGTACAATGGGGCCTCTGTTGAGGAAATTAGTCATCACTGTCCAATGAGTTGCCATAGGTCAACCACCACTGTTGTTTCTGAGATTGCTGAGGAAACTTATGTCATTACTCACCCTAAAAATGTTACAAAATTAGTGTGTCACAATTCAACTCAATTCTTAGACGAATCAGCCTATGTAATGCCAGGCTCAATTAAGTTATACTTACCATGCGATTGTGAATTAACCATGGATGGGGAAGTTCTGATTCCAAGGAGATTTCCATGTCTCGAGTCGCTTCCATTAGAATCTGCTGTGACCCATATAATCCCCGCGGCCTGGTCCACATTAAAGTCATTCGTGCTGAAACCATACAATCAAGATAACTTACCAAAATTTCTAAGGCCAGAAGACGGCCTTAATAAGAATTGGTCACTAGAAATTCCCCATTTCAATTTAACATCACCAAAGTCAAATATAAAAGAGATTATAGATAGCGTTGATGCCGCGGTAAAATTTTCATATGCGGACACATATGGGCAACATGGAGATACATTATTTTTTGTGTGGAATTGCATTTTATCATTAGGCCTATGTTATATATTTTTTGGCGGCCGGCATAACCTAGCGGTTATACCAGCCCTGGCAGCTCCAGCACGAGGCGAGAACAAGAGTAACGTCAACCATGACATTTATTTTGTATTTTTATGCATTGGATTTATTCTATTTGTTATATATTTTGCCATAAAAATTTGTTTACTAATAAGACGTGGAAAAGAAACGAGAAGAAAAAGTCCACAACCAAAAAAGAAACAAGCACCCCCCTTGAACGAACCCCTCTCCTCTGGGAGAAAATTTATTCTCCAAATGGGGAGTAACTTGGACCTCAATAAACTTGAAGCTGGGCACAGTCTAGAATGTGTCCTGCAGGGAATTGAGGATTCCTCAGCTGAAGGCCACAGTGCCGAATCGGGTGTCTAAAAAAAAAAATTCTCGGACAATTCCAATTGGACCAGAGCAGTTGGTTGAGCTGCGAAGCAATTTTGCTAGGCGATTTAAGCTAGTGGCTATGCGCGGTGACTAGATAAATGGCAGAGTAAATAGCTGACCACTCAACACTGCCCTTGTTCAAGCAAAATTAACGTTGATCACACAATAACCATAACAAACTGACATTTAAACACCCGCGGTATACTGAAAGTATAAAAAATTTATTTTTTTGCTTGGAGCCTGTGATAAATAATCAATTATTTATTTATTAATTCCCATAGTTCAAATTCGCGATATAGGACAAGTCAAATATAGTAAAAGTGAATGTTTGAAAAGTCAAAACCGAAGTTAAAACTTTGACTAGTAGAAGATAGAGACTAAAATTAAATAAAGGGCAAAATAATAAGGGCACTAACTGAAAGTTAGATAATTTTAAAGTACCTAAAAGATTACCTAGAGTTGGAAAAGTTAGTGGATTTTTTTTATTTAATTGATTTTCTTCGTTTTTTTTTAATTAATTAGTCATTGTCCTCCTCACAAAAGTAATATTGAATGGAAACAATTTAGGGCATTTTGCGTATATGACACAAGCAGTCATTTTTCTGTTTCTAGGTAACACATCTAGACTACATGTACAGTGTGTGTATGTACCCACTGATGGCGGTATCAGTAAATATTAGTGAATTCATATTGATATATATTATATCCATGCACAGAATATTATGGTCCATTAGAATAGATCTATAGGAAGGATGCTAGTAGAAAAATTTTTTTTACTAAAATTTTTTTTTGCATAGTTTTTCAAAGAATAAGATTAGATTATGCATCGCAATACAGTCTGTCACTAAATAAATAGGAATCATAATGAAGGGTAAAATAGAATAGTAAGATATAGAAGCAATAGGCAACGAACAGTTAGGGTCAACTCTTACGCTTAGAATAGGAATTAGAGGCCAGATATTTTAAAGGGGATCTCGTTGTGCGACACTACATTTAAGAGTTGTAGTTTAATCAGAAGAATTAAATGTTAAAATCATAAAAGTGTCATTTATATATCACTATTTTTATGCTCATGCGTTACCATAACCTAACAATATATCGGACCTCTAATAATAAATTTAAAAAATTAGTTAATAAGTAGATACTTACAGTATTCTGTTTCGCTTTTTATTTTTTCCATGTACCCCGAGCACACCTATGGAGGGCGAATGGCACAAGTCGGTTCCTGGAAGAAGAACAATATTAAAAATGACATCCATACAAAATGAAGTACTGCGACTTACCAAAACAGATTCAGTACACATGATGAAAACCAAATTTAACCATTCTGAGCCACTGAGACGCCTGCCTTTCCTATGCAATCACCCTTGAAACACGCCTGTGTGAAAGTCCCCTATAAACTGCAACTACCATTCGAAAGGGTGCTGCATATCATTGGACAAGCTGTTATCATTGTCTACAAACACTTTCTCTTTCCCAGATCTAAAAATAGAGGACAAAATTTAGTACTTAAACGACAGAATGCCAGTAACAAGAACTTACCTTAACTAATAAAATGAAGCAAAGCAGTTCTCCCACTGGTCAGAGCACCAACACTTACAAAAATGCTGGAAACGTTGGCGTCCCCTGAAAATCTGTCTCGTCAACAGGAAAGAGAATGGTGTGGGCCCAAGGCTAAAAGGCTCAAATGGCAGACAGTCATCAATAACAAACACTTATCACAAAAAACGCGAACCAAGTAAAACGGAAATGGAGGTTATGTGTTTATGGTTGACAGCTCCAAAGCCGATAGACGACGACAGCGGACCGATGAGTTTAGCCAGTGCCGGACCTAGCCCAAAGACTCAATTTTGTGTGTGCTCAAGTTTTATTTGTAATTTATTGTAATCGTTGCAACAATTTACTAGTTATAAATTAATTTTACATCAGTTAGAATTAGGTAATTCTCGAAACAGGAAATTTTTTTTTTTTTTTTGAGGTCAATTAAATCTAGATTGATAGGTATAAGTTTTTTTTCTCCTGCATTGGTTATCAAGTTTGAGTTTCAATTTTTTTTAAGTAGAGATTATTAATAAAGCTGGGGGCCAGCTTTCACGAGGCCGGGGAGATATGTCAAGGGCCAGAAAATAATAGTAAATTATTTTTAAAATAAATTTAAAGAAAATTCAATTCTAGTTTGGTAAAAATATATTTTATATAAAATTAATTCATTATTAATCTAAATTTAAATTAAAGCATTACAAAATTAAACAATATAAATTTAAACAACAAAATGCTGCACTTGCTATTTATTTGGAAGAGTACAAAGTCATATTTTAATTTCGTAATTGAGGTCAAGTAGTTTTTTAGCAATACTGCAAAGACTGCAGTATTGCAATTTTGGTTATTCCACGTTTGGGTTTTGAAGAAGGTGGTTGTGCTTGGTGGCTGACATATCTCCTCAGGATGAATGACCTGATAATAATGTAAGTAGAAATAATTGTTAATTAGATAAGGATTTAGGGACCCCTATATATTGTTTTTATGGATAAAAATAAATGTTCTATTTTTTTAAACTCTTGTTTCATCTACCATAGCTACCCCCTTGTGCGTATATGGCTTAGGGAAAGTGTATACGTAACAATATGGTGTTTAAAGGTCAAAATTTATTATTTAAATATAAGCGTTTCGTAGAAATTGTGATCACAAAGTCTTTACAGAACCTTTTATATATTTGTTTTTAATTAGACGTTACGCCGATAATTTACATCTTAATAATAATTGAAAATACTAACCGTTCGTTGAAAACATATTAAAGATAAAATTGAAAATGGAAATAGTTTAAAAAAAAACATTTGCAATTTGATACTTCAAAGAATTCTAAAATTGTTAAAGCAAATAATATGATATATATAGTTAAAGAATCAGATAAAAATTTTATTTGCGACACTTATCTGAAATTCTTAGTGAATTAAAGTAGTGACTCCAAGTGAGGGGTGATGATGATGGTGAAATCCAACCCACATTGACGTAATCGCTGATTAAGTCAAGAAGTTCCCAGTACCATGTTCGACGCTTCCAGAAATTCCATAAGGACAAATCACATCTATTCTACGATACTATCGTCGCGATCTCCGTAAAAAGTTGTCCTAGACTAATATGTACATTCCATCTTCTAATTACGTAGAGGAGAAGAAAGACAACCCCACTGGATGGTTAAAAAAAAATTAAAGTTTCCAACCCAAATTAAAATAAATGCATATCTACGATGTGCATCCAAATTTAAGAGATTTGCATCTAATATTAGAAGATTTGCATCTAACTTTAGAACCCTGGAAAGAAATGAAGTGTAAGCGTGGCTTGCTGCAAAATGGCCGTTGCCAAATCTAAGTTACAAAAAAAATTATTTCTTTATAAATTACTTACGGATTAAACCGGTGAAAAACAATTAGGCCTGCTTCATGTTAAAGAAGAGGGACTATCAACCCTTTCGATGTTGAATTCGTAAAAAGGAACTTAATCACTCAAAAATTTAGCAAACAACTCGAAGTACTAAGTACCTTCATGTAACGGAGAAAAATCGTTCTGACTTCCCTTTCATTGCATTTAAATCGTGTCGTCTCTTTACCCTTTCCACTCTTAAAGCTAAGTTAGAATACCCAGCTACCTTGAGTACAGCTTAGACGTAACTCTGGTTGCATACCGTTGTATTTGTTTTATGAAGTAAATTTAAAAAATAACTTCCGCGGTCTTACACGTTTGAGTTAAATTATGTTATAATTTATGAAGCAGCAATATGCATGCTACATGCTGGTCTATTCTGATATAAACTGATAACAATTTCAGCAGCAAATTTATCCAACTCTTATAGAAACTTATTGACCGTATACATACTTATTAATTTTTGATAATTTTCAATATGGATTGATGAGATTTTTTTGACAGGTATGACAAACTCTTCCCAGCAAACACTCATAACTGCCAGCATTAACACAATTGGTACTTTTATGGAAAGCCATAAATGAACTCGAAGCGAAATGTTCCACCGGCCAGCAGCTGGTCATCCTTTAATTTGCCAGCAGAGTACAATAATGGGCAATCAAAGGACCACTCATAATGCGACTCTTTGGCCAGAATATTTTTGGCTGTAATCTCACATATTTTTCAATATACTGGATTATGAGAACGCTTTCAAACAGCCATATATTTTGCATAACACACTAGATTCCGGTATATAATTTCTTTATGTGAAATTTTCATAAGTTAGCAAAAACAATAAAATTTGTATGACAACAGAACTAAAATATATAATACAAAAAGACAAAAATCTTTCCTTAATATTAGTCTTGAAGTTGAGATGCGGGATTTTGTACAAACTTTTATATAAAACACCTATTTGAAAGCGACATGATGACAACTGGCTGATGAAGAACTTTAGGCAAGTTACTGTTATACTGTTTTTCCATAATCACGCTACAATTAAAATCACATCAACCATATCAGTCACAACATAGTTTATTACATAAGATAGGTTATTAAAAGACTTAACAAAGTGTTCAAACCGCAAATAAGTTAGCTTACACAAATTTTAACGCACAAGCCAAGCATACAGTGAAAAAGCAAATGGCGGATGCTGCTCGGTGGCGACCTTGAGAGATTTTTCATATTACACAATGCGCATGCGCAATCATTTCCCGAATTACTTTCGTTGACCCTTTGGGTAAAAAATTAGATTTAATTAAGATTAGATTTAATATTAACCCGTATATTACCATGAAAGTACCATCAACGTATAAACTGAAGCATTTCTTATGGTTGCACAATTATTATGGGCCACAAAAGGCTCCCTTATGTCATAAGAAAGACATTGATAGTTACAAAATGGCTCATTTAAGGGCAGTAATTTTTGTGTTTGCTGGGTTATAAGGAGGTTGGTTACGAGGGAGATTTTTAACACTGTAAGGTTTCCATTGTCTAGTTAATTCAAAGAAATTGTTTTAAAATAGAATAATTAAATGTTACTACAGATTTAACTTACCATAATAGTACCCGATGGCGGTCCTAGGGGGGGGGGGGGGGGGGGTCATGAACGCCCTGCCCCCCATTATACACTGGCCTCTGTATTTTTTTTATTTCTTAAATATTAATATACGCATCCTATATGATAGATCGATAAATGATAGTTGAGTTCCATTAAAATTTAAAGTATATGTAAGGGTAAAAAGGTAAAATAAATTTAAAACTTCATAGGGCATACGGCGTTTTTTCTTTTTTCATTTTCAAATCACATCCTGGGACCGCCACTGATAGTACCTATCTACCTACACCTTTAAATTATACAGGTCCACCATTTTTTCTTTATTTACATTATGGTGAGTCATGGTCATGATCTGAAAACAGTTTTTCTCTAACAGGCCTCAATTTTTTTGTTGCTAAGCAATTGACACAACAGTAAATTTATATCCCAAAAGCCAGTTTGTTTGTCAATACTAGACTTCAAAGTCAACTGAAAGATATTGTGTATAACAGCCATATCATGAACTACCATATCATCTCGTTCATGTGGTGAGAAAATCGTTTCTTACCATACAACAGGACACGTTGGCGAAAAAAATGTATGCAGCCAATAGTCTGGGCGAGAAGAGATCTTTCTCTTACGTGAAGAGAGAGATGTGCTGTGCACCACAGTGAATAATCCGTCCTCTTTTCAACCCCTTTCAGGGAGTGAGAAAATTATATTTATAAAAGAAAATCTCTTGAAATGTAGGCAGCTAAAGGTCTAGGCCGCCAAAGGGAGAGAAAGTGCATGTACACGAGCATATACCATCATATTATAAAATACAATCTTTTCAGCCCATGTAAGGAAGTGAAAAAATCACTTACTTAGATCTATACAATAGGAATTACTGACGAAGAAAAAATGCACAACCAACAGTCTGTGCATCAAAATATGAAGGAAAAGATGTACGTACACTAGACTTTCCATAGAAAACCCCCTTTTCTTTCAACCCCCCTTTAGATGGTGGGAAAATCATTTTCTTTTGATATGATTTATACACTAGTTCACAAGTTCAAAGCCGTGTTAATTCTTGATAAAGCTCTTAATTATATGAGTGAGGGCTCATTGGATTCGGAATGACCTCTAGAAAAATGTTCAAAATTTTCAAACCCGATCATAAATAATTGCAAAAGTTATAAACAAATGAAGATTGAAAAAATAATGAGTTTCGTTTTCTGCAAATAACTCGAGAACTATTGCTATTTAAGAAATTTTAAAGAAAGTTTCTTAAAGAAGAAGAAATTTCCAATAAAAAAGTCCCGACTCCCGAAACTCTATCTCTATTATTAATAATTTTAATTTAATGTTGAAAATAGAGCTCCGCGCGGCGAACACTAAGCCGTTACGATGCTCTGAAACCAAACGTAATAAGTAAAAATATTTTTTTATGTTATTAAATATTAATTTAAAACAATATCCCGCTGTAAAAAAATGTTTTCACCGATTTTTCATAAAATGAGCCTATTGTTAATTATCAATTTTTTTTAGAGTTTGCGTTTATATTTCAAGTCGCATAATTGTTAAACAAAAGCCACTAAAATTATTTCGCTTCGTGGAGACCCTATGTCAACTATACTTTATGGGATTATGACATTGCGATGTTTTTAATTGTTATAGTCTATTAGTTATTAATTATTTAACCTAACAAAAAACTAAAAAATGAAAAAGAGAGGTTGAACATTTTTTTTAATAAATTTTAATTATTACTACTCTTTTTGTATTCAAAAGTAACACTTAACTCACTGAATCATTGAAACAAAATTATTATTACTATGTGGCAAAAATTGAACTAGTCACTAAATACTTCTATTTATTTTTATTTTATAATGATTTATTTCACGTCATTTTAATGACGTCAAAATAATGACCTAAAAGAAACTTGTATTTGACCTCTTCATGATATGACGTCAGAAGTATTAAATATCACGTCTCTGGTACGTCATTTATTAATGACGTCAAAATAATGACCTAAAAGAAACGTGTATTTGACGTCTTCGTGATGACGTCAGAAGTACGTTTTAAATATCACGTCTCTGGTACGTCATTTATTAATGACGTCAAAATAATGACCTAAAAAAAACGTGTATTTTGTTTCAACTCTACTTAAATAGAGATTGTTTAAATAAAATAAAGATTACTTAAGAAACACTTTAATCTTGACATCGTACAGTATTCAGTGTTGCCAATCTCTCTAACCATATGTAACATCTCCCTTTTTTTTTTTTTTTTTTTTTTTTTTTTTACAGTTAACAAATGACTATAACTATTATAACAAGACCTTCAATAAGTATAGTAATCATTTAACTTCGACGGTTTAACAATAATACGTCCAGACCGAGTAGACACACCACAGTCACTATTAGTCTTTGCACAATCGTTAAATTCGACATTACCATCAACACCAGGATTTTCAGAATTCACTCTTAAATCAGAACTATGTTCATTTTTAAAACTTATATCACTATAATTATGGTCTCTGTTATCAATATTTTGAGTAGACTTTAGGAAGGAGGAATTTCTGCGATAGATGGTACCTTTTTGATTTTGAACCATGTATGATCTTGGAGTTTCATGTTTGGTAACAATTTTACCAGGTTCCCAGTTTCCTTCCTTTCTAACTTTCATTAAAACATCCTCATTTTCATTAAAATCTGATCTATTTTGAGCTGTTTTATCAAAATTTTTCTTTACTATGACTTTTTTTTCTACTTTTTTGTCAAAAATTTCAACTATTTTTGGTTTTAATAGTGTTTTTGAAATGGGTAAACTAGTTCTAAGTAAGCGACTATGTAATAACTCAGAGGGAGACACATTGAGACCACACAATGGAGTCACATAATAATCTAACAAATGACTAAATATTTCATCTTCATTGTTGCATTTTCTCAGTATTTGTTTACAAATATGCACAGCCTTTTCAGCTAACCCGTTTGATTTCGGATATCTTGGGCTCGAGAATACACATTGTATATTATTGGTATTACAAAACTGTTTAAATTTAAGACTATTATATGGCACATTATCAGAAATAAACTTAGCTGGTATCCCGAAATGTGAAAAAATATTTCTTAAATGCTTTATAACTTCTTCTATAGACTTATTTTCTAATTTTACTAGCTCTATCCAATTACTATAATAGTCAACCACAACTAAATATGACTTTGAAGCATACTCCAAAATATCAGAAGCTACTACTTCAAAAGGAAGGCTAGGTATTTCATGAAAAATGAGTGGCTCCTTCACATTGTTTCTACTATATTTCTCACAAATCTTACACATCGAAATAAAATTTTCTATATCAGCAGACATCCCCGGCCAGTACAAAACTTTCCTAGCACGGTTCTTGGTCTTTTCGATGCCAAAATGGGACTTATGTAATTCATTCAACATATAAGACTGTAATGACTTTGGAATACAAATTCTATCATTAAAAAATAAAATTCCATTTTTAATAACTAAATCTTCTTTTATTTTAAAATATTGCTTCAACACTTGAGTGTCCAGCAAACTTTTTTCTGGCCACCTGTCAAGACAACATTGTTTAACCCTTCTCAAATCAATATCAGTTTCCGTTTTGTCTCTTATATCTTTTAAACGATTACTAGAAACAGGAAGTTCGATATCAACACAATGAACAACCTCTTTCATATCCGGATCATCTAAAACTTTGTCTTTAATGTAAGAACGACTTAAAAGATCTGAAATATACATCTGAGACCCAGGCAAATACTCAATTTTAAAACTATATTTTAAAATTTTCAATCTCATTCTTTGAAGTCTAGAGGGTATTTTATTTATATCTTTTTGTTGGATACCTAACAAAGGTTTATGGTCTGATTGTACCACTATATTTCGGCCATAAACAAAATGATGAAACTTATTTAAACTAAAACAAATAGCCAAATACTCTTTTTCTATTTGTGCATATCGCGTTTCTGCATCTGTTAAACTACGAGAACAGAATGCTATTGGTTTTCCTAACTGCATCAAACAGCCGCCTAATCCTGACTGTGACGCATCGCATTGTACAACCACAGGTATTTTGGGATCATAAATTTTCAAAGTTGGTATCTTACTGATAACATCTTTCAATTTATTAAAAGATTCATCGTGGTCTGATGTCCATAAAAATTCTATATTATTTTTTATTAAATTCCTTAAAGGTGCAACTATTTCAGACAAGTTGGGAATATATTTTATAATGTAATTAGTCATCCCTAGAATTCTCAACAATTCTTTTCTATTTTTGGGAACTTCTAATGCTAAAATAGCCTCAATATAAGAGCTATCAGGTTTCACCCCCTCACTATTATAAATTTGGCCTAAATACTTAACCTCCTTTACTTTATATTGCAATTTCGTAGGATTAAATTTTATATTAAACTTTTTAGCTCTCTCTACTACCTTGTTCATTAGTAAATCATGTTCTTCCTCATTTTTACCTGAAATTATTAAATCATCAAAATAGATTGGTATGTCTAAGTCACCAAATATTTGCTCATTAACCCGTTGAAACACTTCTGGGCTACACGATAACCCAAATGGGAGTCGTTTAAACCTGTATTTCCCAAACGGTGTTATAAACGTACATAGTTTGCTACTTTCCTGATCTATGCCAATATGATAAAATCCTTCTTTCATATCTATGACGGAAAATACACTCTTCCCTCTTAACTTTAAAGCTATTTCTTCTGATGTAGGTATTGGATGCCTGTCTATACAAACATACTTATTTAAATGTATCGGATCTAAGCAAATCCGGAGTTTACCTGTATCAGGCTTTTCGACACAAACAATATTACTCACCCATTCTGAGGGACCATCTGCTTTCTCAATAATGTCCCGTGTTACTAAATTGTCAAGAGTACACTTAAGTTTATCTTTTATAGAGTCAGCAACTCGCCTACAACTACTTACTACTGGTTCATAGTCTTCTTTCAATACTATTTTATAGTTCATTGGAACTTTACCTGTACCTTCAAATATAACTTTATTCTTATTTATGAAATTCTGCTTTAAATTACTACCGTTATTTAACTCAAATTCATCAAGTTTACAAATTAGGTTTAAACGTACGCATGCATTTAACCCAAGAATCGGTTTACCCTTTACGTTTACCACAATAAACTTTATTTTACATTTTTTTTCTCTGATAACACAGCTCAAAATGATATTTCCTGTTACGTCAATTTTATTATCCCCATACGCTACAATAGTTTGATCACTTTTTTCCAAGTCATTCTCCCTTCCTAATTTCTTTACCCAAAAATAAGGCAACACGTTACATTGCGCCCCTGAGTCTAGCTTAAAAACTATACATTCATTATCTATAATGACTTTTTCTTCCCACATCTTTACAATCTCATTATTTGTGCTTATGTTATTTAAAGTAATGTTATTTATAAACAAACTTTCTTCACTTTCACTATCATTATCTACTACATTAACTTGCTTGGATGTACCAGCTTTATTTTTATTGAAACTTTTATCTTTGCCCTTTCCATTGTTCTTAACGCTAACAGTATTTTTGTTACCTAACTTATTCTTTTTACATCCTACTACGAAATGACCTTCTTCGCCACATTCATTGCACTTTTTTCCATATGCAAAGCACTTCCTTCTTGTGTGTCTCCGCCCACACTTGAAACAATCATATTCGTTTTCTTTCGCTACTTGTTTATTCTTATTATGTCCGCTTTTCTTTAAGAAATCTACTTCTTCACCTTTTAACCCTTTTACCTGTATCTTGCTTGCTTCTGATGCCCTGCATACTTGCTCCGTTTTATTTAACTGCAAATCCCCAAATCCTAGTAACTTTTCTTGTACTTCCAAATCTTTTATTCCAATGATGATTATATCTCTTATCAAGGATTCTTCTTGATCACCAAAATTGCAATTTTTTGCTAAAATCTTTAACTCTTTAATGAAGTGGTCAATGTTCTCACCTTCTTGTTGTTTTCTCGTGAAAAACTTAAAACGATTATAGGTTTCGTTACTTCTAGGCTTGCAATATTTTTCAAACTCATCGACTACTTTTTCGAATTTTCCTTTGTCTTCATCGCTTAATTTAAAAGTATTAAACACCTCTATTGCTTCATCCCCTGCAGCACTTAGGAATATTGCAATTTTTCGTTCATCCGGTTTACCTTGTAGGTCCGCCGCTTTAAAATAGAGGTCTATTTTTTGTTTAAACCTACTAAAATTTTTGCTAATATCTCCATCAAACACCAAGGGAGATGGTGGTTTAAAATCCATTTTCATTTCTCCTTTTCTTTCTTCAAGCCGGCACTCCGGCACGTGCCTTTAACCTCACTTTCCTTAATTTCTTTTACTATTCGACTTCAGTCGACTTTCGAACAGAAATAACTAATTTCCATAAAACTTTGTAGGTTCTTAATTACCTGACACCATGTTTCAACTCTACTTAAATAGAGA
The DNA here is from genome assembly GCA_936432065.2 of Rutpela maculata. Taxonomy (NCBI): domain Eukaryota; kingdom Metazoa; phylum Arthropoda; class Insecta; order Coleoptera; family Cerambycidae; genus Rutpela; species Rutpela maculata. Next base: position 53,186,587 of record OW386289.2, on the reverse strand, counting down.
TTGTTTAAATAAAATAAAGATTACTTAAGAAACACTCTTGACATCGTACAGTATTCAGTGTTGCCAATCTCTCTAACCATATGTAACATATTTGACGTCTTCATGATGACGTCAGAAGTACGTTATAAATATCACGTCTCTGGTACGTCATTTATTGGGACAATGACGTCGGTGACGAAAAATCACCTTTAAAAGACGTCATAATGACGTCACCCTGCTACCTGGGATGACTCCAGGTGGCGCTGCCAACCCTATTGTCTGTGTTCCTGGAGAGCAGCCTTCACTCTCCTACTCAGGGTGTTGTATGTTCTCCTATCTTCTGGGAGTCTGGTTCTCTGGGCCCGTCTCTTCGCACTACGTCTATCCCCTATCAGCTGTCTGGTGTCCTACGGGAGGTTTGCCATTGGCGCTGGTGCTCGTCTCGTCTCCGTTTCGGTGGTACTTTCCCTCAGTGCCGCCTGGATCTGGTCCTCCAGGGAGGTAATGGCCCTCTCCACGTCTTCCTCGGTTTCGAGCCTGGGAATTTGTGCAATGTCCCTCTGCAAGATTGCACGGAACGATTCCCAGTCTGTCCGCTTTTTGATGAAGGATGTCGTGTTCTCACCGTCCTTTTCTCCTAGCTCTAGGAGAATCGGGTTGTGCTCGATATAATTGGATGAGACACTTAAAATAATTGATAAAGCAGTCGATGTTCAGCCCTGGAAAAGGTACATCTTGTTGCTTATGGAGAAATAACATGGGACCGACAAGAGGTCTCTTTTCATAAACGCACTAGTAACTTAAACAAAGAAAAACATAGAGATATGATTTTTGCACCAAATTGTTCGGAATTAAAGCTTAATTCATTTAATATCAATAACTAAAAACTGGAATTTGCCGACAAGAGGTCCCTTTTTGCTTTCCGCCTCACATATATCGAATCCAGCTTAAAGATATGTATCATATTCATTAAAACACTTGCTTTTCCATTATAAAATTCAAATTCAATAAGGCGCCACATTGCCGTCGATGGCGGCGCCATCTCTTAACGAGTGTTTGCAACAAGCAGTGAATCTATTACAGTTTCCTTAAACCCTTGGTGGGAAGTTTCTTGCAGTTACCAGACATCCAGCAGATGGCAGAGGTGTTTATTTCGTTTTCTTCTTCCCTCAAAAAGCAGTTTTTAGTGATGGGTAAAAGCAGTTATTTTTTAATAACAGTTTAAACTGCTACTGCTATTTTGAAATAACTGTTTAAAATAACAGTTTAAAAATAACAGATCGCTGAGAAGTACTGGCATGCGTATACCACAGCGCGCAGTTTGCAAATGTTATTTCAGAGATGTTATTTTATACATTATGCTGCTGCCGCTGCTGCTTATCTGTTATTTTCTCACCTGTTATTTTCGAACAGAGATAACAGTCTGTTAATGCTATTTACAAATAACTGTTATAAAATAACAGGTGTTAAATAGGAACTCATCTCTAGATTTTACAAAGTTGGGTTATGTATTGTGTTTTTTGATAATATATTTATAATACAGTAAGACAAGTGTTTCAGTTATTATTCCCTAAACATTTATGATTAAAATATGGCAGCAGTTTTAAAGAAGCGAGCTCTTGCTGAATATAGTCAAACTATACAGGTATGAACCCAAATATATTTTTGGTTATGATATTATTATTCCTTAATTTTTAGGAACCTTCCACACAATTACCGTTAAAGAAGTTGCGTTTGGTGAAAAAGCCAATACCTAGTACTAGCAGTTCCTCACTGTCATTAATAAACATCTTGGAAGAATGTAAAAGTAGTTCTGAGGCGTTAAAAATTTTACTGCGTGTTTCTGATGGCTTTGAAATAGCTCAGTCTGACTTACCAGAATGTGTTAAGAAGTTAAGTGAGCACTTTAGAAGTGAATCTGAATCGGCAGTGAGAGTAAAAATTTTATCGTTATTGTCCGATATCGGACATGAAAATAATGCTGATGTAATTATGATTATCGACGAAACCATAGCTTTACTTAAAAACGACAAATCTCACAAAGTTATAGCGCAAGGAATGAACACTATTCTTAAGCTTGGCAAATTGGTTCCTGACGCTACTACTGCCCTTCATCAGAGATTAGTGGACGTTGCAAAAATATATTTAAAAGATATTAGTCATGCAGTTAAGTGCAAATGCGTGGAAATAATCGGTGTCCATTCCCTACTATGTACTGGAGAAGATGTAGAAAAATTGTTACATTTAATTAGTTCTTATTTTAACAACGATGACGCCAGAGTTAGAAGTCAGGCATTCTCTACGGTTATTACGCTGCATGAAAGGGGTTTCAAAATCAACCCCAAAATTTACGTGGACGTATGTGAAGGACTGAAAGATGACTATGAAATTGTTCGGCACGTTGTGCTTAGGTTGATTTGGCTATTGGGCAACGCATATCCAGAAAAGTAATGTATCTCCCTAAATTATTTACATTTGTGTATTTAAGACAATGGGACATTTTTTAGAGCTGTTATTTGTTGTGAATAGGTACTGAAAAAGTTTCAAGTAAATGTTTTCAAAAACAAAAATGTCACAGCTATTCATATATTTTTATTCTTCAAATCAAAACATTGCTTTCAGAGCAGATCTAAGCCACTGTTAAAATGGGGTATTTCATCTTGTATTAGGTCCAAAATTTAACAAAGGTTTTTGTTATTAATTGTCTAAGTAGATATTTAAAAAATAACAATAATGTACATTTTTTTTGTAAGGAAAATTATTCAGATAGTATTCATGTTTAAAGTATTGTAGAAATCGAATACTTACCTTGCTAGATACTTAGTTTTCGTAGCAAAATATATATTTATGTATGTAACTATAGTCCGGAAAGTGATATTTTTCTGCCGTAATCAAGTGCGGGAAGTCTGTGAGTCCAGAAAAAAACACTTTCCAGATGAGTTTTGTACACTATTTTTTCGACAACCATCTCTAAATAAAAAAGTTAAATATAAACTAAACCAATTGAAACGGACCAAGGGAATTTTAAGGTTGAATTTAGATTCACATTTTTTGAGAAAGAGAATAGATATCAAAGTGCGGTGTTCAGGATTTAAAAGATAATTTATTTGTGAGACAGCGAGTTTTGCCCGATTCTATTATTTTGAAGTACATTACTATTGACAGACAGGGTCAGCATGTTTTAACCAAAATGTTTAAAACATCACACTGTTATTGTACAAGTGGTCATTCTTGTACATTTCTTGAGCTGTATCTTGGAAATTAGTCATAGGATCCAGTTGGGCCCATGAGAGAGTTTGATCAGAAAGTCGAAATCTATAACATTAAAAATTCAGCAAATTTCACTGAGGGCCACTTCCCATAAGATCTGAGCGGGGTCTTTTGGCTCACATATAAAGGGACTAAATGGCTTTTCATATAGATATAAGAAATATTTTTTTCAAATTTTGTTGATGTATTTTTCACACAAAAAATACAAAAATGTAGCCTGAGTTGCAGCTTCAAAAACTTCATTTGCATGTTTTCTATAAGTATCACTTTCATTGCTATTTTCCATAATTTCGGCTTAATAGTCCCCTGAGGTAAAGCTTTGACCCTAAAAGTTCTGTGACTGGACCGCAAGACATCTACCACACCTTTCCAATAAAAAACATGCCTAGAACCGAAAAGTCATAAAATATTATCACCGTCGTATTCCCCGCCCTCGAAAACGGGTGGGTTGATGTCTTGCGGTCCAGCCACAGAACTTTTGGGCTTTTTGCCTTTTTCTGGTATACCCAAGGGACTACTTGATATTTCATGAATTTTTAAATTTCAACCAATGACAACAGTTTTACAATAATAATAATTAGGGATGCAATGGATAGTGTTTTGGTCAGATACCGAATACCGGATATCCGGCGTACTTCTTGTACCGGATACCAGATATCCGGCCAAATATTCGGCTTACATTGAAAGTTGGATTGAAAACACGTTTTGGCAACCTCAACGACAAAAAATACTTACTGTCAACTCTTCTAGACCCCAGATTTAAAACAAGTTTTTTCGATAAAAATCAGGCTGAACAATTCGGTCAAATTATTCTGCTGGAGGCTTAAAAAAATAGTTGTGATGATTCATATTCAAGCATGATTCTTCTCCTTCCAATAAACAAAGTAAGAGAAACCCACTAGATAATGTTACTGCTGATATTCACAACACTTTTTGGGACTGTTTTGAGGAAGTGGCAAAAAAAATAGTAGCGCTAATGAAAACGTTTCGGAGAAAAGTTCAATGGCCGAGAAGATCGATTATTATTTGAAGTGAAAGAAATAGTGACCCTTACGCATGGTGGTATACTAACTCCAATCAGTATACACTTTTGTCAAAGTTTGTAAACATATATCTTTCAGCCCCTTGCCGTAGTGTATACAGTGAGAGGCCCGTTTCAGAAGTATACGAAAAGAAACACAATCGTCTACTATCTCTAAACGCTGAAAAACTCATCTTTATTCACCATAATTTACCATTGGTAAACTTTAAGTATTAATTTAGTAACTAATCTATAGATATTGCCAGTTTGTAGTAATAATTGTAATGCAGGATAAGTGAAAAATAATAAAACTGTTTCATTTTTATACCACTTTCTATTTTTTAACTATCCGGTTTTGGCCGGATATTAGATCACTATCCGGTGCACAGCCGAATAGTAATAAAGTGGCTGGATAGGCCGGATACCGGATAGTAACCGGATATCCGTTGCATCTCTAATAATAATAATAATAATATTTATTGGTCTTCAGAAAATACAAATTTTATAGACACGTCAAAAAGTAGAAGTAATGTTATGTATAATACATGAGATACATATTAGTGTTTATATTTATAGCTATAAGTCTTATGAAAATACAAGTTCCATAGACATGTCAAACAATGTAAAGTTATACATATTAAAATGTTAAAACTAATAAAATCAGCCTACATGACACCACATTTAAAATATATTAAAAGATTAAAAACAAATAATATTAGATTAAAAACAAAATAATATTAAAACAGTGAAATAGAAAAGACATTATTGCAAAATTTACGGGATAATTTATTTTCCAGAAACGTTTCTATCAAAATCAATATGTAAGAATTCGTTCAAGCTATATAATGGATTTCTGTTTAATAAATCTTTTATTTTACTTTGAAATACTTTCACTGGCAGGGAGGTGTGAAATTTAATACCTATATTTACTGTTCTTTTTAATCTATTTAATGGTGGAACTAGATTTGTTTTATTACGAGTGTCATAATCATGAACATCAGCATGCGTACAGTATTCATTCAAATTTTTATGAACATCTAATAGGTATTGATATATTACTGCTGAGAACACAGTCATTATTTTCAGAGACGCGAATATTGACCTGCACATTTGGCTCCTACTATACTTCTTACAGCCGATTCCTGTATTACCAGTACTTTTTCTATATGAGTGTGGGATGCATTGCCCCAAGTAATTAAGCCATAAGTCATGACTGAATGAAAGAGTGAATGATACGCAGTTAGAGCTACATTTTGGTTAATAGTCTTTTTTATTCTTGTGATTGCATATACGATCTTACTTAATTTGCCCCGAAGTTTATCAATATGTTCAGTCCAGATTAGATTGGCATCAACTTGTACCCCTAAAAATTTGACACTTTGTTCCATTTGATTGGTCTTTCTTGACTCAAAAGTTAATGATAAAGTTTTACTTTCATTTAACAAGAGTTGATTGGGTGTAAACCAGGATTTAGCTTTTTGTAATATTACTGTTAGAATATGTTGTGGATTTTCATCCTTGCTTAGCTTTCTACTTAATGTTGCATCATCAGCAAACATTGTAGTTTCAATATTTAGAGAGCTGATCGCATATGGTAAATCGTTTATGTAAATAAGAAAGAGCAATGGCCCCAGTACGGAGCCCTGGGGCACGCCTCTAACAATTCACAATTTACCACTACGAATATGGCAACTGTCTACAAACCTGATATCTATTCTCTAATGAATAAACGCAAGCTAGCTTTTTGTTTTAAATTACCAGCAAATAAATTACCTCTACCTTTTAAATGCACATAATTGATTTAATTTACTCTCAATTGGACTAAAAACAAAATAAAACATATTAGAAATTCAAGAATTATTATTTTTCTTTATAATTACTATGTGTATTTATGCAATTTTACAAAAATGTTTTTAATATCAAACTGTCACAAACTGTCGGATTTACAATCATGATCGTGTAACAAAAGTCAAATAAGCATCTAGCGTATCCGTTCCCATGGCTAAGAAACAAAAGTCATTTATAGAATGCATCGCTGTCAATTAATTAATAAGGAAGTATGTTTTCCAAATCAAAAATGAATCTTTTTGGGAAGATAGAATTTGTTAAAATTAACAGATAAAAGTATGTAAGGAATTTGTTCATTTGGGAAATAATCCTCGAGCTCTAAATCTTATCACACAAACTGCGGGTAGCTATATTTTTTGTAAAATTTTGCTTTTAAGCAAATGTTCTCGACTTAATAATTTACACAAAAGGTATTAAGTGTCGAACATTTTCTAAGCAAAATTTTACAAAAAAAGCTACCAGCAGTTTATCCGATAAAATTCAGAGCTCTCGGGATATAAGCTGTGATAAAACTAAGCATTGTTAATTGGTTGCTATGGAAGTTTTTGAATGTAAGTTTCTCCACCCTTACAATTTTTTTGATTATTCAATTAATTCTGATATCAATTACCAGGTGTCAAAAAAAACCCTAACCTATTACTTTCCGGTCTTGCCCAGAAAGTAACTACTTTTCAGACTAGTCCGGAAAAATGCTACTTGCTGAACAAAAGAAGTCCCAAAAATTTATGTTTTTGGGACAGTTGCCAAAAAATCAATTTGTTAAGTAATAATAATTTAACCATACTTGATTAGAATCTACATACCTCCTAATCCTTGATTTTTAACAGTTTATAATTCAATGATAGCTAATTGTATTTATATAATTAGCTATCCTCTACTAGTACTGACATTAATCGTATTGCAGTGAGATAGTCGTTCCAGGAAGCGAACATGAGATTCGGTTAATAGATGATGCATTCGGGAAAATATGTAATGGAGTAACAGATCTGTCTATGAACGTAAGAACTCTTGCTGCTAAATTGCTCGGTACCATGAAATTAGTCAGTCCAAAATTCCTCAATCAAACGTTGGATAAAAAGTTAATGTCAAATATGAGAAGAAAGGTAAGACTTTTAAAATATATACACACAACCCATAATTTAAGGTTAGGTACATAAATATATGCATTTTTAGAGAACAGCTCACGAATTGGCTTGGGAGAATGTTACCAGCGGAGAGTGGGCTAGCGGTAAAAAATGGGCTGATGATGCACCGAGGGAAGTTTTAGATGCAGAGAGCATAAGCCTGATGAGCAGTGGGGCATGTGGGGCTTTTGTACACGGATTGGAAGATGAATTCTTAGGTAAATGTAATTACATTTACATGTCCATAAAATATCACTGCTTCTGCCTGTGAAGTAGTTTTCACAAACACCAAAGCACTTAAATACTTAAATATGATAAATCTAAGTGTGTTTTGCTATCCATATTGGCCTCATCAGGGGAAGATTAAAGTGAATTTTAACCACCGAAGTGTATTTCAGTTCAATTTCAGTTACGATTACCTAAAGCATATTATTTTCGGATTTTGGTTATGGTTTCAGTTTTCATAGTAGCGACAATTCAGTTTTAGGTTATGGTTTTGGTCAAAAAAATTAATGATTATGGAGCAGCTTTCAGTTACAGTTTAGATTTTGAATGTGCAGATAAAAAAAACTTTGGTAACTTATTATAATTCCTTCAAATACTTAATGTTAGAAAACTACTATTAAATGGTTAAATAAAATAAAGTGATTAATAGTGTTTGGAAAAACCGAGAAAATAAAAAACCAGTTTAAACCGTTTATAAGATTCAATAAAAATCGTAGTTTTTGAAGAATTTCGAGCCAGTCAACTTATTTTTGTGGACTAAAAATGAGTAATTAATAGATCGCCAGGATTTCTATATTGGATTACTTAATACGTATAAGAAGACAACATAAAGCTTATTTATTAAAAAAAAATCTCTAACTTGTAAACTAAATATACTTATATTTACCACAATATACATATATGGTGACAAAACATTTTAAAAATCGAAACTAATAAAAACTTCTTTAAAACAACTTAATAGAATTCTGAAACAGCAAGAAACTATGCTAATCCAACAAGAGCCACTTATTTTGGTTTAAGAACAAAAGCATGTAAACTGCGTCATTTTGGAACCGATTTCTTCTATCAGTAATTGTATAGCCAGCAGCGGAAAATAATTTTTCGGAAGGCATGGAGGTCGCCGGTACACACATATATTTGTTTGCTATTTTGGGTAATGGGGCTAAATTATCATGTTCCTCTCAATATTTCACAGTATTAAAATCTAAATTTTCAAAATCTTCGCGGGCAGTTTCGGAATAATGTCTCAGGGTAATTATAGCCTGTGCTGTAGTGCTGATTTCCTGCCCTGTTTTATATGCTTTTAGAAAGTTAAATAGTTTTGGTTTCTTAATTATTTGTTGACTTGTTGATGGTTCTTCAACTTCAAGTACTTCTGGTCCTGTAGGTTTACGGGCTTTATTAATAATAATGTCATTAATTTCATTTTGAACCAACTGCTTTGCTGTTTGGGCATTGCCTGGTTGTCTAAACCCATTTGATTTAAAACGCATGTCCAGAAATGTTGTTATTCTGGGTATTGTTCTACTTTCATAAAAGGTAAGTCTAACTCCTACAGCTTTTCCTTACGTCTCTATGTCAGTCTGTATTTCTGTTTCAATTTTATCTAAGGTTTTAAATAAACCACAAATAACTGGAATAATCAAAGAACTAGTGGCGTATTTTTGTCCACTAATAGTTTTTGTAGCCTGCTCAAATATGTCTAATATTTTAACCATATCTTTAATGACATGATCGTCGGCATTAAGCCCAACTGAGACTTTTGGTAATTTACTCAAGGCTAATGTCAAACAATCTCCTAATTTAAGGATCCTTTCTAGCATGTAAAACAAACTGTTCCACTTAGTCGGAACTTCTTGTTTTAATCTAAGAGGTGTTTTTTCTGAATATTTTTCAGTTTGTTCTTTAATTAATGTATTTGTAGCTAAGGTTGATTTTCGAAAATGTGTTACAATTTTTTTACATTTGTCAATTATTTCCTTTACCGCCGTGTTATTCTGGCTATCCTCAATAGCCAAGTTGATAGTGTGAGCTAAACAAGGCATGTGCCGAATTTGCAGTATTTCACGCATTTTTGTCATTGTTGAAGCATTATCCGTAACAATAGCTGATATTTTACGTGTTATTCCCCATTCATTAATAACCCTGTGCAGATGGTTTGCAAGGTTGTCAGCCGTGTGCGCGTCAGGAATTGAAATAGTATTTAACGCACAGGCTTTCAGCTCCATTTCATGGGGGAAGTGACAGGTTACCATCATAAATCCTTCCATAGTACAACTAGTCCATACATCGGTAGTTAACGCCACGTATTTAACATTGTTTAGTATATCTTTTAAGGTAGTTTTGGTTTTTTCATATAACTGAGGCATCAAAACATACCTAATTTGATTATTATTTGGTAGTTCATAATGAGGGTCTAACTCATAAACAAATTTTCTAAAACCGATATCATTTACAATATTAAACGGCTGAAAGTCAGAAGCTATCATTAACGTTAAACGTTTATCAATATTTATTTTCCTTTTATCATTTTTGGAGTACGGATTAACACATTTTGGAAATTTTAAGTGCGATTGTTTAACTTTCATTTTTTTGCCGATATCCGATGTATTTTGCGATGTACCTTCACCGGGATCATCTGCTATTAGCTGAGGATGAGCTCTTTTCATATGCGCTAATTTATTCGAAGTGCCTCCTCCTGATTTCGGTGTCTTAAGGCAATGCTTGCATTTAACCATTGTTAAATGCTCTGTTGTCAGTGATTTTTGTTTCGGCATCTTCACTTTTTTAGTTATAGTTTATGAACGCAACACAAATATCAAACATAAACTACAGCACAATTAATTTGGGAATACAATTGCACAGTACCACTGTTACTGAATTAAAAGAATCACCAAACTAACTAGACGCAAGGAACTTCCATCTTCTGGAATTTTACGTAAACAATATCTTTGAAATCATTCCTAACTTTATAGACTAGGCAACACAGCATACGTTAGAACATTACGTTATATTGCCTAATCCATAGACACAAGATTGACTAATATAAATAGAAATTCAATACCATACAATCAATTTGTGGTGTAATCACATCAGATAACTATAAAATGCAATATTTATGTTCATTGGCACAATTTGCTAAGTATTTGATGATTGCAGTGATTAATGATTAAAGAGTAAAAGTTGGAATGATTAAAAACAGTCAAGAGACAAAAAACCAATCATAGCAATGGGTTTTTTCCTGGGATGGTTAAAATGAAAAAAAAACATTTTTCCCATTTTTGAATTTGCCGCCAATTTTAACCTAACTTTTAGAAAAGTTGTTAGAATTAGCGACCAACGAGGTCTAAAGTATAGAGGGGCAATCCCAATTCAGTATACGTACGGTTTGTTTGGACATACAATAAACGCCCGAGGAACGCAGTGGGGATGCATTTGTTGGCCCTAGTTGCCAAGATTTGCAGTGGAGTACTGCTTTGAGGGATACAATTAATGAATGAATATTGTTTTTTATTGCTGTTCTATTATTAGTTGAGCTCAAATCTATTAGTCAAATTGCTGTAGAAGTAGTAATAAATTATATTATATTTAGAAACGGAGTAAATGCTGCTCTATACATTTTTAAAATATTCGCAAATTTCATAACGTTAAGTTCAAGTGACGCCCATACGGACTAGTTGCTTGAATATGTTCAGACCATGTGCCACGCCTACTTTTCCAGTCTCTCCTTATTATGTCGCTGTTAGCGACAAATTCAAAAATGGGCAAAAACAGGGTTTTTTTCTTTTTAACCCTTCCAGGGAAAACCCATTTTTTTGGGAAAATTCCTGATGGGGGAAAAACCTATTGCCATCTCTGAGCTATACTATTATTATATATTTTTAATTTTATCCACAGGTACTGTGTTAATTTAAAAAAAAAAAAAAATTATTGAACATGATAGAAATACATAGGTACACGGTAACTAAAAAGATTTACTGTTTTAATCGATAAATATTACTACTAACTAAATCAAGAAAAGTAGCATTAAAGCTCTTATGTTATGAATACAATTAAATATACCTAACATATTTCTTATCAAAATGAGGGTCTTTTATTGATCAATTCACTTTGATAAAAAAAGAATATTTTTGTGGGGAAAAAACCGGGAAAAAAAATAAATAAAAACCTCCGATTAAAGAACTTATATAGTTCTTTAATCGGAGATAAAAACCGAGTTTTTATCCATCTCTGCAAAAAACACAAGGGAGCTGGTATACCGAACTCTAAAAGCATTGAAATAAAAAATTTATTCAACTTATCATACTTCAGCGTATTATTTTGTACTTTGTAGTATAATTTCAGTTGGAGTTTCAGTTTACGTGAAAATCTCATTTTGGCTTTCGGTTATGATTTATGTTATACCTAAATTATTATTTTAGTATAACGTTGCTAACATGTTTAAATTAATTTTAGGAAGTGACTAGGCACACGTCGCGGCATGTACGGAAATCCGAAATTAAAGACCCGTCCGACGTGTTTTATTGAGAATAACTACGTGCACACCGCGGCGTGTACGGAAATTGAAATTAAAGACTTGTCCGACGTGCGCATGCGCACGTCGGACGGGTCTTTAATTTCTTTGTTAAGTAAAAGTTTTACACATTTTCTGCCAGGTAGTCGATAGCTCAGTGTGTAAGGTGGTTACAATCAAAATTTTTAAGTGTTCGCGTGTACTCGCGTACACGATAGTTTTTTACAGTTTTAATTTTAATTATTTTTAAGTACTCTTGTGTACTACGTTATACGATACCGTTAAATTTAAACCTTTTTCCATTAGGCAGGAGTTTTAACTCAGCAAATAATTTTCGTCACCGCCAAACCGAACCCTCCCCACCCAGTCTCACACCCACCTCGACAATGTTCTCCGTGGTTGTCTGGCTGGCTCCGGGCCGGACTCCGGAATGGCGCATTATTGTATCTTGTGAAACATTAATAAATGCTTGTTGTTGTTGTTGTTGGTTACCTCTCAATACTAATGTTGCGGGTTCAAGTCTTGTGAATTGCAGTTTTTTTTCTGTTTTTTTTTGTGTCTGAGATATTTTTTCTTTGCCTTAAAATTATTTTCATACCTGCATGTGCCAATTAGGTTGTGTTATGTTTTTTTTTAATTACTGAAAAGCAACATATTATGTTACTATTGCAACAAAAAAGCCAAAACGTACCTGGTACCCTTTCTCTTCTCCTGAGTTACTTCAAATTTTTTAATTCTAGTAGCGTTGTACGTTTTTGTCATTTGGGTAGTTAGTAAAGGATTTTTAATTTAAATAATTCGGCGTTTTACTAGTAATTGCCAATAAGGCACGTTGGACGATTAGATTTTAGATTTTAGATTTTCTTACACGCCGCGGCGTGCATGTAGTTATTGTCAATAAAACACGCCGGACGGGTCTTTAATTTCGATTTCTGTACATGCCGCGGCGTGTGCCTAGCCATGTCCTTAATTTTAACCATTCCTTTTAGAGGTTAGGTCTGCTGCAGTGGAGTCCCTGTGCCAACTGTCAATATGCAATCCACAATTTGCAAACCTAGCCTTGGACTTCTTGGTAGATATGTTCAATGATGAAATTGAGGATGTGAGGCTGAAAGCTATTGACAGTTTGAGAATGATTTCTGAACACATTATTTTGCGTGATGACCAACTAGAAACCATTTTAGGTATGTAACAAGAATATTTTCTTTTATTCATAATGCAGGAATCAAAGGGCAAATGGTAAGTTTGAAAGTTTTATTGCCAATATCATCTATTGAATAAAATATAAAATATTATAATTATATTATATTATTAATAGTGATTTAGTATAATTTATTTGGTGATTAATAATTTTTATTTGGATTCCATTGTATATTGCAGGTGCTTTAGAAGATTTTTCTCAAGAAGTGAGAGAGGGCCTCCACAGGATGTTAGCCTCTTGCCGAATGTCGACTACCGCAGGGTTAAAAATGTGTATCGAAAAGTTGTTGGACAACCTGAAAAAGTATCCTCAGGACAAAAGGTCTACATTCAGATGCCTTCAAAGAATCGGATCGCAGCATCCAGAATTAGTTTTGCCTTTGGTACCCCAGTTATTAAATATACATCCCTTCTTTGACACAGCGGAGCCTGATGTGGAAAACGCCCAATGTATTCTTTTGATCTTATTAACATTTACCATTGTAAATCACATACTGTTATTTCTTAATCTTAAGTTTGCTTCCTTTCAGTGGCATAATTAAGCACTAGCAACAAATGTTGATTTATAGTGTATTACATCATGGTCATTCTGTGAATTGGTATCGTTAAGAAATGCACGTTGTGCAAGAAAACTTCTATGCATAATTCGACAAGTTGGTGCTGACATCTTTTACATTTTTTCATTACTTCTAAAGTACTCATGATTTTGGTCGCATTTGTTGTTTTTATTATTATAAGATGTTTATTAAAGAAAAGTATTATAAAGTGTACATTAAACACCCAAATGAACGATTTTCCTCATCTGAAGTAACTGACTATTTTCATAAGTGGTTTATAAGGTTTTGAGTTTATATTTGTGGTTTATAAGATTACTAAATGGTTGCCAAGTTCTGTAGGAGGTATTTAAAATTACTAAAAGATGTTAGGACCTTAGGTTTTATAAAATAGCAACAGAAATATTTCCACCACAGACTTATATAACTTTTAGTAACTGTTACTATTGTTTATATAAAGAGGTTTTATAAAAGTTGCAGTAACAAATTTATAAAACTAATAGTGTTCAGTTCCTATATAGGCAATTGCTACAATGATTATAAAACTACACTGCACACTACAATAAAACATCAATTTTAATTTTGTCTGTAACTTGTAACTACAGTTGCTTTCAGCGTCGGATTGTACCACCGGGAAACCAGAAAATTTCCTGGTGGGCCCTCGACTTACCAGTTTTGGGGTCCCTGAGGTCTTTGGCGTCGAGAGACCATAATACTGTTATTATTCTTAATAAAAATAATATTAAAGTTGAAAGTAGAAAATATATAAAACTTTCGCCCATTTTCCCATATAAAACGTATTTTTGAAGACACGCGCAACGCGGCAATAAGCTCTATTATTGCCTTCGATTGACGGGCTTTCAGTTCACACTTGTATTTGCTTGGTAATGTATACCTGTTCCTAAATTGCGTTTAACATGCGCACCTCGCTTGATTTAGTGTTTAGTTGATTTTTCGCAAAAATAAAGAGCAACACTCGCAGGGCCGGATTATCCATAAGGCCAACTAGCCAACAGCCTAGGTGAGTGACAATGCGTGAAGAGTGTGCGCAATCAATTTTCGTTTTTGAGAAATTTTTTTTCCCATTTACTTCTCTCTGCTTATCAATTTTGGTTAAAAAAAATTTTTCACCTGCTCATCACTTTTGAAACTCGGACGAAATTTTTTTTTTCATATTCCCCCCTACTTTACTGACAGGTAAAAATAAGGATAGTTTTTAATCCAGTAAAATAATATTTACAAATTAAAAGCAACTAATGATGAGTATTTGGAATATCGTAATTTCCTGTTTTCATTTCTTCGAAGGATCGATAGGATGCGAGTAAGATTAAAGATAAGATCAGCATGAAAAAACCCTGAAGAACAACTTTTGATCACTTAAACTTTATTTCACTTGAATCTCGTATTTTCACCACCTTATATAAACCTTCAACTCCTATTTTAACCCATTAAAAGGGTTATGGTTCATACGTTAAAAACGATTCAAGAAACTTAAGCAATTAACTTATGATCCCATACAAATGAATTTGGTATCCAATCTACATGAACACTACTTCGTTTGTTTATGACTCTCGACCAAGGAGGTAAATGCGGAATGAAGATAAATATCTACAATTTTTAGGCTGACCCAAAGCCACTTAGGGCCGGTTATTCAATGCGAAGTTAAGCACTTTATTATACAGATAAACCAACTAGAAGTTTAGAATGTGAAGTTGCAATATTAAAATGTTTAATAGAAGCACAATCTAAACTTCTAGTTAGTTTATCTGTATGATAGTGGTTAACCTCGCATTGAAAAACCGGCCCTTAGTCGCAGTACTACTCTAAAGTACGATGTCTTAAGGGTATTTTCCATTTTTTTTTTTATTTAAATTTATTGATATATCTACTGTCGGAAGATTTTTGGGCACAGTTTTTCCACTGTGCTCTGAGGCTCTAGACTTTCCACATCTCTGGTCTGGAGCCCCCCTACATATTTTCCCGGTGGGCCCTTGCACCCACAATCCGACGCTGGTTGCTTTTACAAAACCATTAGAAATTTTCAGAAACACTGGTACTTTGCTGTAAATATGGGGTATGGCATATACATAAATACATATAGCTAGTGTCAAAAAATCTGAGCTTTATTGGTTTCTGTGTAAAATGGAAAAATAAAACTGGAAAAAAGTTAAATCCAGTGGCACTTTCTGTCGAAAAATCAAAAGAAATTTGTGTAAAATCTTATATTCCATGCCTTCACTAAATTTGCAGCAGCCAGTTAACAATAATGCAATAGAATCTGTCATTGAGAATGATAATAATGTACAAGAAACAAATATGTGCCAATATAATGAACCACTGTTTTCCCATGCAGCTGGAACAACAGTGAGTATAGGTAATTTACAGCGTTACCACATTTGGTAGATTTTTATTTCTTTTTAGTAGAATTTTAAGGATTTTTTTTAAAGTTTGGTACTTTACTTTGGTAACTTTACAAAAATCCTTAAAATTCTACTAAAAAGAAATAAAAATCTACCAAATGTGGTAACGCTGGTAATTTATGTCCGGGCTCTTGGGTTTGTACGATTTTAAAAGACATAATTTTAATAACTTTGGACTTTAAATGGAAACACCAGAATTTAGAATATTTAAACTCGAAATGAAACGAAATTTCGAGGTTATGATTCTGATATCGGCGATATCGCGCACTCTCGGATAATTTTAAAGGTTTTATTAGTTTTGTCGTTATGTTTTGGTTGTAACAAGAATGAATCTAGAACAGTTCCCATCATGCACAGTGAAGAAACAGCCATGCATAATTCAAAATCTGTTAAACTGCGCAAGGCGGGAACGATTCTAGAACTACAAGTCATCACCAGTAGTGATGATGATCATGGAATTTCAGGGGAGGACTTAATTAATTTTATTATTACTTAATAAAATATATGGAAATTTCTACAAAAAATAATCAACTTTGGCAGCCTTTGTTTTTAAAACTAGGACACAGGTAATCAAAAATCGGTAAATGCAGAAGTGCTTTGAACATATTATGATTAGAAAGTAACTAAAAAGTGTGTATAAAGCAGATGATTCAAGATTTCCACAGGTGTTCAAAAATATATATGCATCGTGTTCTACTTAATTCTCTCGGAGTCATTTTCTCGTACTTATGAGATTTTGAAAATGTCTTGTATAATAAATATATATTATGTAATACCACAAGATATGCACTACTTCTCAATTTATGGAGAAATTGCTTTTACTTAAAACTGAAATTATTTTTATATAGGATGTCCATAAAGTCTGGAAACGGTCAAATATCTTGAGAAATACACATTGTATCCAAAAGATAACGTCTTTAATAATTTTAAAACCGCTATCCAATGATACCAAATGCGACCCCCCACCCCCCCCCCTTTGGGTGGGGCGGGGGGCAACTTTAAAATCTTAAATGCAGAATCGGATTCTATGGTAAAATTACGTCAAGTTTGTCTGAAATGTTATTTTCGATTCGTGCGGTGTAATCGCAAATATATATTTTTTTATAATTTCTAAAAAATTCTACAGAAGAATGTAAAATAATAAAGTACGAGTTCCTATTTTTGAAAAAGTCAATCAATGGTGTTAACAAAAACAAGTTTTTTTTTTTTTAATGAAATTGAATGGTTTGTTCACCAGACTCTACATGTGGGGGAACGCTTTTGGTATCATTGGATAGCCCATTTAAAATTATTAAGGACGTGTTTTTTTCTTTTTTGGAATCGATGTGTATTTCTCGAGATATTTGACCGTTTCCAGACTTTTTGGACACTCTGTATATTCTAGTGAAGACACTTTTTACAGAATGTAAATATCTTTTAGTTGTCGAAAATGTAGCCCCGGAAGTTATAAGTTGTATATGGTGGAAAAAATCAAGAAATTTGAAGTATGCCATCAGATATGCTACAATTTCAAATGCTATTAAAGTAGGCTATACTGCAGAGGTTTCTTATTTACGTTTATGTAGTTAAAAAAACAGTTGGCAGACAATTTCAAATCGCAGCTTTTATATTGGAATATGTACTTATTTATTTTAGATATTATTTATTTTTGATATATGCATATAATATTCCATCCTTACACTTTATATCGATAATTAAATTTCCTTCAAAATTTAATTTAATTTAAAAGCAATAGTATACGAAACCCAACCTTGGAATGTCCGTGAAATTTCAACCTCTAACTAAACTATTTATAAGAATACCAGGAGTTACTTATCAGTTGTATAACAGCCTTTTAGTATTTTCAATTAGGACGCCATATTTTTATGCCTTCATTAGACGCCATATTGATATATTAAGATTCTTGAGAGAACTAATGAAAAACCAGTCTAAAATTCAATATGCCCAGCAAATAATACCTTTTTAAAAATAGGTAAATATAAATATGTAATACAAATTAAAAAGTACAATGTTTTTTACGAAGAACTAAATGTTGTCAAAAATAGAAAAAAGTATAATTATTATTATTATTATTAAAATGTTTAATATCTGTTATTTCGGTGGCGCATCTATTTTCTCGAGGTACAAATGTCAATTTTACAGTCCAGAGACCATGGCAGTAAAATTTCAACAGATAAATTTGTCACTAAAAGTTTTTACACATACATACGTTTAATTGATGTTCATATTTACTACATATGCAAAAGAAAAGCTTCCATACTGTAAGAAGAGAAGATATAATAAACTCAACACCATCACTTAAAAGAAAGAAAAAGAGATTTGTGCTGAAAGAAAGAGCAAGCGAGAAGTCCAATAAAGTATTGAGGTTTCCTAAACTTCATCGTTACTATTGTAAAGATTGTTTATAATGGTTGCGAAAATATTTCCATTACTTTTTGAAGGTTTTGAAAAGTACATAAGGAAGTTATATAGGAGTAATAGTTATATTTCTATTACTTTTTGCTATAAGGCTATAAGAGGTTACTAAACGACAGTAACGGTAAACCTTATAGGGTGTGCCATTTAAGCTCTATAAGTAATATAAAGTGGTCATCACTAAAGCTTTTATAATTTGATGATGGTGATATGGAGAATACCTTTACAAAACAAAAATTGTTCATTGGGACTTAATCAGACAAAAACAAATTTGTAAATTATGGCACCTAAATGATTAATTGCTCGTGCCAAGAACTAAAAGCCTCCTTAAAATACGGAACATAACAAGATAAAAGTTAGTCAGCTTTTACAGCTCATTGAGAGTGGGTTCGATAACGTTAAACCACTATTTTCTATGAGTATGTTCAACTTCTTGCACTGCATTTGTGAAAGATACCAATGTGGGAACCATCATGTGTAATAATAAATCGATATTAAGACTGGTGCTACACATAACCTGAAAGATACCTACAATTTTCCTTAACTTCCCAACAGATATTTGTATATTGATTTTAATACTGAATGCTGCCCAACATTCATTAACAATTCTACCGCTGTTGGAGCCTCATACGCTAAGGCATTACCTTTACTTACGAGATACAATGTCCCAGTACGTACCTATTTTGAGCCTGCCCGATTCGAACTCTAACGTAGTCTCACGTCCAATGTCGGTTCCGGAGAGTTTAGAGTTTCTGAATAACGTTATCCGGAATCTTGACATGGCCGAGAACACGATAAGGTAAGTGATTGGCGGTTGAACAAATGGAGTTTATGTAAGAATGAATTAATGAAAAATTCAGTGCATAATATTTTAATAAGAAAGAAATTTATGTGACTAAGTTAATCGTGCAATGGGTCATAATAAAATTCGATGTATATCCCCAGAGATGCGACCAAAAAAGTGAAAAATAATTGGTTCTTAAAGAGTTATTGTTTACAAGTTTTTAAGTTGACACTAAAAAAGTTGATTACTTAATTTTTTACAAAGAAAGTCAATATGGTTATACCATTTTAAGGTTTCATTGATTATAAAACTTTATGCAATCATCTTTGCTTAGATTGCAGGTTGTAGAAAAAGTTATTTTTGGGTTTTGCTTGGATTTAGTTTAAAATTATTCGAGAAAAACTATTCATTTACTTTAATTTCAACACTAAACAAATTATTATTAGCATTTGATTCATACAACGAACAGTCATCAGCAAATAATAAACATTTAATGGGATTCACTTAACACTTTGACTGCTGACATAATATGGCCTATATGACCTGGTGGCTAATAACATAATCAAACTTGTTTTTCTGTTGCACGTGTACTGGTTTTGGCAAGATATTGTCAAAAATATAATCTTTAAAAAAAAAATGGAAGCAAAAATTAACAAAAAAAAACACTCGTTATGAAATCTACACTTTAGTGCTCATGACGTCCTTGGGTGTTATGACGCCATTATTAAAAATTAAACATTTTATTGCCCAAACACAAACTTAGGGCATATGAAAATTATAAACATCACATGAAAAAGGAAAATACATTTCATACATTTTTATGAAACTCTGAGAAACATGTACCAGTCGCACATAAAGCAGGTTTTAATGGACATGTTACACACCAATATGCTGTTTCTTTTCTTATTTTCTGTTTATAGCACATTACACAGCGCCTATGTGCAACTTTTCTTGTTTTGGTGGAAGAATTTTTCTCTAAAATATGTTCCCCTTTGCCTTGTGGAGTAGGTTCGCGAATTATCCTCGTTGTTGGCAGCATCTCTCTTATGATATGTAGTCTGAAATGAAGAGCTAAGTGGATAAAGGTGTTATGTGACATTTTTGAAAATTTTGAGATTTCTACACAGACAACTATTTTAACTTATAATCTATCATTTCAATAAGTTTTTGGGATAATAAATCTTTCCTAAATGCGTTTTAATGTGTGATAAAGGTGTTATGTACATATGGTTTTTATATAATTTAATGGATAAAGGTGTCATGATCACATACCACCTTTATCCATTACTGTGCGATATTAAATTGTTTTAATCCAAAACACTTTGCTTTTAAAGTTATGTTATATTGACAGAAATGTGACAAGTTGTGTTAAGTGTTTCTTACTATTATAGTGAAAATGGCCAGTCGTAGTAAACTGATATTACAAATGGCAATGAATAAACGATTTCATGAATCACGTAAGATGTTTATAAATTGGCTGATATTTGGAAATAGTGCTTATAGTGTTTTAATCCATATATTCATTTCATTCAATTTCGAAATGGTATGAGATGGTACAAGAGTCGAGATGGTACTTGAGTATCTAATTACTGTAAACACATTTATACCTTTTGGAAATTCAGCAGAAATCAGTCACATAGTGGCAATTTCTTCCCAGGCAAGTTTTAATAATGTTTTAAAAACAAAACATTATCAATATAAAATGTAATAATAAAATACGAATTTACCAAAGTATTCTAGCAAATTAGTCTGTAAATTAGAAATACTGGAAAGTGACGCTTTGCGGTGTTGATTTTTGTACAAACATTTTTATGCTGACAAGTAGAAGAGGGCTGGACCGTAGAAATTTTTATGACAAGAGCAAAACTGATATCTGGTATGGCTCAATATTTTGAAAGAGCATTAAATTGTTTAAGGCAAATCTGGCGAATTCCGAAATTTTTGCAGAAAAAATAATAAGTATGATAATTACCCCAATCAAGTCAAAGGTCATTTGGGTTTGTAAGGTTATCGTTTAAGAATTACAGGGTTCGCTATGCTTACATCTATTGGGTTAAAAAAGAAATAAAATAAATAATACTAAAGAATACGGAGAAAATTACAAACTAGCTTTCGAACAACAAAAGCGTGATGGAGCAAAAGTTACAGTAGATAGAACGATTTGCTTTCTTGCTTTAGATCTTCAGCAAACCATGCCGCTGCCAAAATTTAGTACATCGAAAGCATTTTACCTTCGTCAAATGTGGTTTTACAACCTTGGCATACGTACATTGAGGAATACTGAAAAAAAAAAAACGTTCTTTTTCACATGGACTGAAGATATGGCCAGCCGCGAAAGCCTAGAAATTGCTAGTTACTTACATACCTTTTCACAAATTTTTCACAAATTTACAATGAATATTTCCTAGAAAAGATCGATCACATTATAATATGGCCCGACTCCTGTGGTGGACAAAATAAAAACTTCAATATCATTACACTTTACCAGTTGTTGATTTTAAAGAGAGAATTTAAAGTTATCGACCATGAATTTTCGGAGGTGGGACATTCATATTTAGATTCAGACAGAGACTTCGGCAGAGTCGAGAAAATTTTAAGGAAACATCAAAACATCTGCGTTCCGGACAAGTATCGAGAAATTTTAAGAACTCCCAAAGACGCTGTTGTCATAGATATGAAGAATCATTTCAAGGATATTGATGGAATTGCCTCAAAACTCAATTTGTACAACAGGAAGAAAAACTTGAACAATGAAAAGGTTTATTTTCACGACGGTATAAAATGGCACCTATGGGTGCTACTATTACATCACTAGGTAAAATGACTCCATTTTACAAAGTCGATATTTTAAAGAAAAGGAATATGCATAAGACAAATTCCGACTGTATTGCTCTAACGGTGTTTAATGAAAACAAGGGCAGCCTAAGGATAGGAAAACTGGCCAATCTTAAAGAACAATTACCATTCATAAGTGAATGGTAGGACCGTATTATCAGAACATACTTGGAAATGACCAAACTGTGGCTCAAAACCATAGAACTGTCCGATTACCTAAAAATTGTACAATGTTTTAATAATAATAAAAAATGTTTAATTTCTTAACACTTTTATTCACTAATTCCTTATTCATTTCAGAGAAACTTATGAACGGATAAAGGTGTTATGTACATTAATTTTTTAAAATTTTCGAAAATAATGACAACTGACAACTTTAGTTATTTGTCTCTGAAAAGTACATCAAATGTCAATATCATCGCAAAATGCAAGCTGTATAGTCGTTATAACAAAAAAGTTCTCGCCTAAAAACTTTCGAGTTAAATTACTCAATAACGTGTTTTTGTGACATAACACCTTTATCCACTTAGCTCTTCAAATCATACAAATGTCATCTAATTACTTTTGTCTATGCTGCCCATGTATTTATTATACTCAAAAACAGGACGGGGTTTCTGTAGAATTTGTTGCCTTTTCAAATGCAGTTGAAATATAAAGCACATCGCGCCTATCTTTCCATTTGGCTATTAGCACATTATTCGCATAACGTGCTACAGTCCCCTCCCCCCCCCAGGTAATTTGGCATCTTTTATATCAGGCGGTATAGTTACTCTCCTGCTGTTTAGAGTTTCTGTACACAGTGTTTTTCTCAGTAAAAGATTCTCTGCTAACTCATACGAATTGTAAAAATTATCCATGAACAAGGCATGTCCTGCATCTAGTTTTTCCTCCATCAAGTTCACAACTGCTTTGGCCGTGTGTCCCTTGATCGTCTATTGCTGTGTAAACCGAGAATTTTAGAACAATACCTTGTGGTTCTGTGAGAGAATAAAGTTTTATCCCGTACTTGTGGCGCTTGTTCTTGATATACTGACGAAAAGTCAATCTATCACACCACAGCACCATCGATTTATCCAATGATAAATTTTGATCGTGATAATAAATTTCTCTCATTTTATTATTAAAGTAATCTATGAGTGGACGTATCTTAAAAAGTCTGTCTGTAGGTGGTGGATCGTTGGTTGCAGAATTTCTCAAAAAATGAATGCATCTAAAAATTAATCAAAATCTATCATGGCTAATATTTGCAGAAAATACTGGGATGTTAAAAAGTGGATCTTTTTTCCAATAGTCTTGGATATGATTAATTGGCATTGTACCCAAGTTCATTTATGGTTCCACCTAGCTATTAATTCTAGAATGCTCGTGAGATTCATCAGACAGAAAAACTTCCGTAGCATACGCATTCGTTTCCCTTACAACAAGTTCCTAGAAGTTGTTATCTACTAGTAAATCAAAAAATCTATAGGACGATTTCCATTAGGTACTACAATCAACTACTGTTGTTTTACAAAATCAATTCTTTTTTGGATAATTGTCATGATCAGTTGATCAAGTTACAGTACCAAAATTATTTTTTTGTAATCCAATATTTACTGTATTTTGCTGTTCATCTGCTGAAGATTGTGTCGTATCAGCTATTCATTTATTTATCTCGTTTAGATCATTCATATCATCCACCATTTCATTTTCATCATCGGAATCATACCGGTCACTTCTTTGGTCTTATCAAGTATGAAATTCTGATCATCAATATCATTGTCAGAATTATATAAAATATATTCTAGCTCCTCTAATGTATATGGACATTCATATTTGCGTTTTTTACCTGTTTTAGGTGCGCTCTGTCTCGAAGGTTCTGGAGTACCGTCGTCCATATTATGAAGCGGCACTTACGTAATAAACACTATTTACAACACTATACCGGGGTGCTCAGATGAAAAATGTGCGATTCACCTCAGTGCTAAACTGATACTAACCACTTAAAACTAGGTTATACGAATGACGCCTGAAGGCGTCATGCGCATTGAAAGGTAGTAGGGAGATGACGCCTCCAGATGTCATCGGCAGTCAAAGTGTTAAGAGAATATATCATTTATATAAGTAATAAAAATCACAGGCCCAGGACAGATCCTTTAACACTCCGTGTTAAATTAGTGACGATTCAAATACCACCCCATTTAAGTGTACAGCCTGATATTGATATGATAGGTAGGAATTAAAAAAGTTGAGGGCAGTGCCTCTAAGCCCAAAGAGTACAAGATTTTGTTAGTAAGAGCTTTATAATCCTATAAAATTGAGCAAAAATTTGCCATATATCCAATTCTGCGATTATTAAGGTTATCTATCTCACTTTTTTTCCTCAGAATAAGTCTTACTAATTTAATATTATTGTAAGTCAAACCAAATGAGTGCAGACTCAAATATGTATCAATTTACACACTTATACAGCCTCCATTTGTGCAGAAGTCGACATATACTTCATGTATTTTCATAAAAACTGATACAAGTATAAAACTGCGTATATTGTTATGTTGAATGTATAGGATCAACTATTCTTATTTCAGAGTACACACAACTCTACTTCAAACTGCCAAGGAGCATCTGAACCGTTTGAGTGAAATGGACTTTACGGTGGCAGGAACGGCACAGTTCACATCACTGTATATAGGAGCGCAGCTTCAGATATGCCAAATTTTAGAAAAAGGATTTTGGGCTAATCCAGGAACATTGGCGACACAACAGGCAAATAATTTAAAAACGAGTATTCAGAATCTTCTGCATCACTGTTTGAAGTTGCAGTTCTTTTTTGTAGGGTTAAGTCCTGTAGAGCAGTGTGCTGTTAAGCAGTTTAGACTGAGAGCTTTAGCTCTGAATTTAGTATACATCGTCAAAGGTAAATTTTTACTCATGCTATACAGGGTGATTTACCATGATGTGCGGAAAATAAAATGGTGTACTAATCTTCAATGCGGGAAAGTGATTTGAGGTAATTTAGTATATTTACTTGCATTAAAACTTGCAGAGATACGCTACTGTTATTGTCTAGGTCAATGCAGAAGGCAATAAACCACGTACCTGGAATGGATCCGTCCTTCAAATGATCAACACGCAGTCGTGACTGGTATCTGTCTCTTTCTATCTTATTACGAACTTCAACGATCGGGTCTGTTGCAGGTACGTAGTATAAGAGTTTACTGACATAGGGTTAGTGTGCTTATTGAATAGAATAGAATACTTTATTTGTCTTTGTGGCTATAGTATTTGTAGATATGTCATAATGTAAAAAAACAGTCTTCTCAACTTCCAGTTGGAGCCTACCGTTAAATTTTAAATTGAATTCGTAGATCGATACCGTTCAATATGCCATTCTGCACTTAAAACAGTGCATTGAATGTAATGCATTGGAACATTTTATTTGACTTTTCATTACTTTTAAGTTTTGTGCTGTACTGAGTTCTACAAACATTATTTTAGTTTTTACAATTTTTATAGTGTGATTAAATCCAGAAAGTCACTTCTAACCCCGCCAGCTTTGCTGTCAGTCCTAAGTCTGATAAAGGGGGAGGGGAAATGATATGGTTGCACCGCATTACGTCAGATTGGTTAAAGCCTTAGGCGGCACATTTCTACAAAAAAATAAGATAATTTTTTTGGTCATATTTTTTTAACTCCTTACGGTGGGGACAACCTACTGTTAAATTTTCCACATGTCGTAGTAGATCACCCTGTATATTTCATAATAAGTATAATGAATATTTGAGACCAGTGGTGGTTCCTGATATATTTCATTAGGAGAATACCAATTAAACAGTACCTGAGTTAAAGCCAAAACATGGTAAATCTATTTGCTAATTTTTAAAAGTAGTGCTGATAGAAAAATTTGCGCTGTTAACTAAATTATAGCTGAGAAAATTCCCTATATTTTTTTATATCTGTGTTATATAAATTGACCAATTTAGGTTCGGAAATGAAATTAAAATGATCATAAAGTAAACTGTTCCTTGTATTTTTGAGAGTATCTCGAAATCTATTGATATTAAAAATAAATTCAATTTTAACAAACTTATAGGTGGAAAAATTTTCGATGCAATCATCTATTACAAGTTATTCCTTGCTTTTGACCAATTGTATGGTAATTGTATATGGCCAAAATATCTTCAGTATCAATTTTTATCAAATTTATTTTTTTTGTGAATAACATTGTTCCAGTTGGTGGAGAAGAGTGGGATAGGTCGCAGTGAATGGTTGTGCGTCTGAAACTCTCCCACCTAAAACTCGAAATACCAGGTAAAACTCCGTTAAATTTGATAAAGCTTAAGTGAATTATAGCTCAAAAAATGCCACGTAAATCGGTGTTGGTCAAGATAACAAATACAAAGTAATTTAGTGACAAAACCGATTAGTGTGGTGCATAAAGAAACGAATATACTGTGCGTGTAGCGGAGGGAGTCATAGGGAGTAAAATTACAACATCGCGCGTGCCAGCTGGCTGAAATGAAATAACAGAGCTGGGATGCTCCGCCCGACGGAGGAATTTACGGCAGCTGTGTTGTCACATCTCTCGCGCTACGTGAATGTACATGCCTAATGGGAAATTACACGCACGGTATAAACAAACAACCCGGGACCAGGTAATAAATAACAAGGATATATAAGAGCTACATACCAAGTTTATTTCTGTCTTAATGATTTACAAGTGTCTGCTGCATAAAAGTATTGAAGTGTTTAGGTCCAAACCCTTGAAGGGTCGACAATATGTCGACAAATTTATGGCCGCAATGGATTGTTGAAGTATGACCATAATATCCCTGTGTAAACCTCCAAATAAATTATTTTTTAATCATTGCAAAAATATTCAAATGAATTTAATTTGAATTATACCCGAAATGATCAATAACATATTGTTCGTAAAGTAAGGTCATATAAATTTTTTATGTTAACCCTCAAATAATTCAATTTTTCATAGTTATTAAAAATACTCAAACAAATTTAATATAAATTAAACCCGTAATAATCAAATGCATTACTCTTATAGTATGGTCATAACATTTTCTAAGGCAAATTTTCAGCTATAATATCCCAAGGGCGTTGATGATACGAAATAATTTTATCTAAAAGCAACATGCTTGAGGAAGTTGTGATAAAATTATGAGCTACTTATCAACGTTCGAGGGGTATTCGCATAAAAAATTTTTTGCAATTTATATTATTTATTTGTTCAAAACCTATTTATTAAAAACACGATTATTAAAAGAGCAATTTGAAAAATAAATGTAGATTATTATGTATCATTTGGTGTGTTTTCCTCTATTATTATATTCATTAAATCGTTATTTGCAGTTCCAAATTGACATTGTCAAAAAATTAATTTTTAATTATTGTACTGTCAAACTGGATGACATAAGTGAAAAGATCCCTAAGAGATCTTATCAGTGTAATTAATAAGGTATTGTTAATATACTGCATCAGGGCTGAGTTCGCACAGCACTTCAGCAGAGGTATGCGTGGTGCAGGTTTCTTTCAGAAAAATGGTGTTTTCTAAGAAAACATGCACATACGCCGATGATCTCCTAATCGCCACAGAAGAAGAACAGCACATACTCAACTGTCTAGAAACATGAAACCGCATCGGGACACATCTGGACTAAAAAGAAACTTTAAGAAAAGCCTAATAATGGAGCGAGACCGGTCAAAAAAGAGAGTTGGAACATGGGAGAAGAAAACACAAAATAAATGAATATTCCTTAAGAACACCAAACAAATTAAGGTACCTAGGAATAGACCGTACGAATCAACTGGAGCGCAGAGAAGCAGTAAAGGGAGAATCAAAGCGGTATACAGTCACAAGATCACTACATACCATTCATTGAGAAAAATAAACTATCATGGGACGTTACCAAATGTATGTACATAGCTGTTATACGGCCAACGATGACATATGGAGTCAAAAATGTGGCAACAGCCAAAGCCAATAGAAGAAGTTTTTGAGAAAAGCAGAAACGGACATCGTCCAGCTAAACGAGACGAAAACAGCGACACAAAACATCAACACTATAGAAATATATGCAATGAAGTATTGGCGACATACCCAAGGAAGGGACCCAACACATCTTCTCAAGAAAGCGCTAGCAGTGAACACCAACAAACTAAAAATAGGGAAACCATGCTACAGTGGAGAACAACAATTGGGAGGATCAGGATCAACAAATGAACACCACAAAGAAATCGCAACGATATATACTCTACCACAATCGGAAACAGAGGAATCAGAAGACTCAAAAAAAGAAGATTCGAAGAAGCAGAAACACAAAAACAGGAGCATAAACACTCCATATTACAACACAACGCAACACACAAGAAAACTCAGAATAGGCAGAGGTCCAGAACCAAACAAAAGAAAAGGGAGCTTACACGCTCCCTCATGACACAATGCGGTAACGCATCTCACAAATACCTACACCTCCCATCCCACATCCCTTTACCATGCATGCGGCATGTGGTCCTCGCTGCTGGCAACAAGCATGACTCTAATCCAACCCAGCGTGGACGTAGCAGGCCCAGCTATATACCTGGAAGTGGCAGCAATGCCTATCTGGTAAATCAATCAATCAATAACATTGTCCTAGTTGGTATACCTCCACTGCACACTTTTAAAATGCTTAAAATACTTTTACTATGGGAGCCCACCCTAAGTGTCACGTGCACACCCCCCGATCCTTGGGGACAATGTTTTTCATAAAGATTAAAGCCTAAGGAACAACTTAAGACATGTCCCAAGTTGCTGCACTTTCAAAATGGCGTCCGTTTAAAAAAAAATTGCAAATATTGTTTTTGTCATTTAACACAAAAACTAAAAAAGATGGAGAAAAACTTTCCGCACAAAACACAAAGTGCATAAAATTTTCTACAATTTTGTTCCTATACAATATTTGGATAGGAGTTACCATTTTCCAGATACCATTGTTACCGTTTTCAAGATAAATGTCTGCAAATTATAATATTACTATTATTATTAATTTTTTTCAGTTTATTTTATTTTTTGTTATGTTAATAATATAAAGTTATATTATATACCTTACTATAATTGTCACTCTAAGTGATTTACCGATATATGAATTTCCATGCTTTCTTAATTTTGGATTCATTTATCTGGAAAATGGTAACTCCTATCAAAATATTGTATAGGAACAAAATTGTAGAAAATTTTATGCACGTTGTTTTTTGTGAAAAAAGTTTTTGTCCATCTTTTTTAGTTTTTGTGTTAAATGACAAAAACAACACTGGCAACAGTTTTTTTTAACATATGGCCGCCATTTTGAAAGTACAGCCAGTTTTTTTTTAGGACATGTCTTAAATTGTTCCTTAGGCTTTAATCTTTATGAAAAACATTGTCCCCAAGGATCGGGGGTACACGGTGCACGTACAGCTAGGGAGGGCTCCCCAACTATTTGTAAAGATGGTTTTGTTTGCTGTATGATCAACGACAATGTACAGGGCCATCTGACGTCACAACTCGACTACATGGTTATCCCGAACTTAAAAATACCTATAATTTGTTGTGCCAGGCAAGGCTAAAGGCTAAGTAAAAGTAATATGGACCCTGTATATTCCACTCATTTTTATTTATTTTTCGAATCTAACTTAGTAATCTTTACAATTAATTATTTTTTATTTATTTGCCATCATTATGATTAGAGAATATTATTTAGGTATTATGCAAATCACAACTTGCTTTCACAAAATCGCTGGAATGATTTTTTTTAATTCTAACCCAGTCGAAAAAAATCAAACTAGGAAATTTACTGGGTTACAAATTTGTTAAAAACGAAAATTTCTGTACCTGTAAAACCTTTCGAAAGAAACATACATATTATTGCTCTATTTTACTTCCACATCCAGTGGAAGTATAGTAACGACAAAAAAATTTTTAAAAATTTTTATTGTTCAAATAGGCTTAGAATGTCATGAAACGTCGAGATCTCAAGTTTGAGCGAAAAAAAAATTTCTGTCTGTCGGTCTGTAACTTTTTTTTGTGCGCACGTTTACTCTGAAACCGTTTGAGATATTGACTTGAAATTTGGTACACATATGTACTTTAACGAGATCTAGAACTAGATTGTATTTTCATCTTGTTCCGTCGAAGGGTTGGGGGGTAAATTGGGGTAAATTTGGAGTAAATAGGTAAATCAAGCAGGTAAGAGTTCATAAAATTGATATTTAGTATGGACAAGAGAAGCTAAGGTCTCAAAAAAAAATTTGGCATTAACCACCTCCATTACCACCCCCACCCCATTATTAAAGGGGATGAAAAAAAATGTGATTTAGTGTGTGTACAAGAACCAGAAACCTCAAAATATTTTTTTACTTTATCCACCCCCCACTCCCACCCCCTGTCACCACCCCCACCCCACTACCGATGTGGGGTACCGTTTTATGGGTTTTTGGGGTAGAGGATTTCAAATATTATATTATTAAAGTTCCATAAACAATTATTTCCAGATACAAAATTTTTTCGTTGTGTGACTTGGATAGAAAATCCGGATGTGGAAGTAGTGATTCCTTGGGCAGCGGTTTTTTCAAGATGTCCTACAAATATACACAGGGTACATTTGTGTACAACAGAGGTGACAATTTTAACATGTTGCACCATAAAATTATAATTCTTGTTTTTATTTAAAACTTTATTTGACTGACAAGTGATAAATGACAGCTGGAAAAACTGTGTAATCAACATGTTTGTTCTAATGTTTA
The DNA here is from genome assembly GCA_936432065.2 of Rutpela maculata. Classification (NCBI taxonomy): domain Eukaryota; kingdom Metazoa; phylum Arthropoda; class Insecta; order Coleoptera; family Cerambycidae; genus Rutpela; species Rutpela maculata. The sequence goes on along the minus strand of OW386289.2, from coordinate 53,155,864 downwards.
TATAATATGTCTCTGTAATCATATCTTAATTGTCGTTATTTCCTTTTCAAATTTTCAGGTAGTAATGCCTCTGCGCTGGCTCCTTGCCATCACTTCTTAACCATAGTAGAGGATATGCAGAGAGAACTGAGCCAGTCAGGATTAGAACCAGATAATTTTACGGCGCTAGTTTTTAGAGAACTGTCGACATTGGAAGAACCAAAACCTGGAGCTGTATCACGAATATTAATTCCGATATTATCTGAAGCTAAATTGGGAAAGATTCCTAGACCAAATATCAATGTAAGTCCCATATTGACAAGTTTGATGACTTGGTAGGAAAATAGTAGTGGATCAGAAATGTAAACGTCTGAGTTTCAGGTTAAAAGTTCCGCCCGCTTACAGACAAACTCCATTTACAGTAACTAGGTCCAGCACTACCACACAGTTTCAGTCCCTTGCCTCCTCTAGATAAGTTCCTCTTCCCCCTTACTCTCTAGAGCACTGTGGTTCTTCACTGCACTATTCATGTGGTAGTAAGTCTTCTTTAACCTGGTCCTTGCCGTCTTCTTGATCTATTTACTGGTATTCTGCCGTCCATTTTCACAGTGAACACTTTTTTGGAACTCTGCTGTTTTACATCCTTACCAGATGTCCTGCCCATTGCAGCTTTATCTGTCTTATGTATATGGTAAGAGTCAAGAGAAGAGTGCCACAGGGTTCCTTTCTAGGGCCTGTTCTTTAAACTTTGTACACAATTATATTTTGTACTCGAGTAGGTACCCAGTGTAACCAAACTATGATTCTATAAGCTGATGAGATGTCACTGATCTTTAGCGAAAAATATACAGTCCGTCAATGTACAATTTTTAAAGTAATGAGTGTCATGGATTCCTGCTTCTTAGCGTATCACTTATCACAAAACATATATAAAACACAATTAATAGCATTTATTAACATTCCAAATGATACTTTGCTCAAGTTTAATAATAATATATCATTTATTTGTCTTTATATCGATAAGAGACTGACTGGAGTGGAGAATGCATATTGCTAATAGGGTCATTCAGTTTCCTACTTTTTCTTCCTCATTTTAAAGTATAAAAAACCAATAGCCTCAGAAAAAAATTTCAGCTCAATTGAATCAATAGCCAGAGATATTCACATTTGAATAGAAACACGCTTGGCCGGCCAACAGTCCGTAGAGTGACGTCACTTGGCGTGCGCCGATACCTATATTAGAGCAGCGATTTTGTAAGTCTATCGTGTCGTTTTTTTTTTTGGCGTAGAACCAGGTCAAACATGTTAGGTTCCTTTGAGTATGTCACCGGGCATATGAAATCATATTTTACGACATTTTTTTGTGGTCTCGAACTTTTTAAATCAATAAAAAGTGAAAAAAATGTATTTTTAAATAAAATTGTTTTTTTTTTGTTCCCACCGCTAAAACTATTAAAGGTACCGAAATTTGTTTTGTGTCAAATTAAAGCACACACTGTAGCGCTTTTACCAATATAAACGGTTTGGGCACAATTCCCAGTTTCATTTCTCTAAAAATCAGATAAACTAAAAAAAGATATTTTATGTATTGAAATCTTCACCAATCGATAAACTTTTTTATTTTTGAAAATATTTACATGCATGCAGCGAAGAAAATAAAGCCTAATAATCACAAAAGTTTTTGAAACAATATATTTTTTCCTAAAATGTACTGTGTGGCAACAGCGATTTTTTATATCAGCGCTAAATGCGACATTGGGATGCAATTAATACACCTCGCAAGCAGGGTTGGTCAGATTAGTCGCGTAGAAGTGGCAGTTGTCGAAAATCATTAAATATTGTGACAATCGAAAATGTGCTTGTTTTAAGGAAGGGCTAAAATCAGGGTGTATTAAATAGGTGGTGCAACGATAACCCTCACAGTGGCTTCATAAGTGCTTACTTTGTACATAATGTAATAGATGGCAGGACCAATAAGTTCTCTCATTACTTACGCATAGATAATTTTACAGGTTCTGTGCATACGTGCATACAGTGTTGCATACATTCCCGGCGTTTTGTTTTTGTTTAGTGAAACAAGAGTCCAGTGACATCTGACATTAAAGTAGCTCAATTAAAACATTGAAAGAATATATGCAACACTACATGCAGCATTGCACGTGTCACCACAGCTAACCTCAAAAATATATATTTCTTAAGATTTACAAGTATTACGTAGCTATTATTAAAATTTCTACCTGGTTCCTGTATTTCAACCAAAATCAAGTTCAACGCAATGTGTATGAAGTTTTAAATAGTTTGTCACAATAAAATAAGACACTTTTTGCAGGTTAAGAATCTAACCTATAATTAGCCGTCTGTTTTTATTAATCAACAATATTGAAAAATTATTTGCGTGAATTTTTAAATATTTGCTTGGAGCCAGTATGGCTCCAAGCTAAAAATGCCTATACAAACATTAAAAATGAGAATAAACGAAAAAATCTTAAAATCTGAGGTTATGTTAGTTATACGATGCACATGCCCAGGTAATTGTAGGACCTTATTGCTCGCGCCATCTACTAAAGTAAATAGTAACCATGCACTTATGAAGCCATTATTATAATAGGAAAGTTCCGTACGTCGGACCACCTATTTAATACACCCTGGCTAAAATGTTGCAACGAGTGCAAATGTCGTTCCTGTGACAACATTATTAAAGATTTCGAGGCAGATATGAACGAATTAGAATACTATTAATGTAGGGCCTACATAAACTACATACTACATATTTATCTATCCAAATAGAAAATTTATTTCAACAATAAAACTCATTTTATGCGTACGTTTTTACTTTCATTCATTTAAAAATGTCTAATAAACTTACTAATTAGGTAGTAACACTGATTGATATTTATAGATTAGGTATTTATATCTACCTACCTGTCTTTTTATTATTAAAAGGAGACTATTTTATATTTATTGTACAATTTCTTAATATTAACAACATATGATCAATAATACTGTACAATATATGAAATATTGAATAATAATATTGATCCCCTAGATGCTTTTGATCACTACTGGTTTTGTATCTATTGATATAAGTTAAACTACTACATACACACCGACCGGGACCGTCAGATCGTTGCAGTCGGCAGGCTTGCTACAGCCGAGCGCACAAGAATATGACTTTGGCCCGTTAAAAAAAATCGCTGACTCAATACTATGAACGAACCATGAAAAATTTTTATCCTAAAAACTTTGTACACAGAGTGTATATACAAATTTTCATAAATAATTTTTTTTCTTGATAGTCTATAATTACGCTACTGAAAATAACAAGTTTGAGTTTCCTATTACTTTTTCAACTTAAAAAAAAAATAAATCAGGTTCACGTGGGACGATGTTCGAAGCGCTATTGTGTCTACTTTAATCTAAAAAAAAAATAGCTTGATAGTACAAATATTTTCAGAGATATAGCAGTGGAGACGTTAAAAATCAATTTTTTTGAGTTTTTCTGAAATAAAAAAGTTCTCGACCACCAAAAAATGTTGTAAAAAATGATTTCGTGTACACGATTATCTTACTAAAGAACTAAGACTGGTTTGGTTCTACGCCAGTTTTTTTTTTCTCGAGAACTAAGCGACTTTACTTCCAAATTTTACTCTACTAACTTGCATTCACAGCCGTGTTCACTGGGCGGTTCAGCCATCTGACGTCACAACTCGACTACATGGTTATCCCGAGCATTTTTAAGCGCACCAACTTTAATAATTTTTTTATACATGAAGGCGGCGTCAGTAAATTCTAATTTTTGGCATACTTACTATACTCACCAAGCTCTTTCAGAATATGTAATAATAAAAACTTGTTAAATGAGCCTATTGGTTATGGACTATTGTGAAGTGGCTAGAGTGGCTAGAATCCAGTTCTACCTTGCTCATTTCCTGGAGTCTGTTGGCAATTTCCTGTTGGACATGTAACCTCACGCTAATGTATTTTTTATTAAGGCTTATACAATGAACTTTTCATTGTAAAATTATGAATATCTGTTGTAATAGCAATAGGTCTGTTAAAGTAATGTTTTGATTTAATTACGTTATATTTTTAGATCCGTATGAGTTCAGCAACAATTTTAGAGCCAAGCGGTCAGACTGATACCTCCCTGAAATTTACTGCTGGACTTATAATGTCGGTTCCTTTTGAGGCTGAGTTGCGGTACTTGATAGACCCAAGTCGAATTAGGATGAAAATTAAATATCCGGATCAAAGGACCCAAGTAGTTCTGCCTCGACCGGCACATTTGAAGCCATTGCACTTTGATGCAACAGATAAAGGTAAACGTAATACTCTTTTGATAGTCTTTCATTTTTGCTAAATATTTCGTGTATTTTACATATAGAGAAATGTTTCATAACATTAACTTTATTCTGTAGTTTTACAATTAATTATTTTTATTTATTTGCCTTTATCATGATTAGAGAATATTATTAAGCAAATCACAACTTACACACTCTTTCATTTACTATGAAATTACCTATTTTCTGTATATTGTTGCCCTAATCTGGTAAATACTTTAAAACACTCATTATTGGAGAATCAATCAAAACAACTACTCTTCTAGTTAATACTGACGAAGTTTTGAATTACATGATAGGATTCTTAGCATTTAAACATTTTTTTCTTTAAAATTGTAATTCGATGCGATGCGATATTGTACTAAACCACAGAGTAGCCGAATGCCAGATTGCATGGACCTAGTTGATACCATGATCTGACCCAATACTGGGCAGCCAGCGCCCAGCCGTAGTGGTACGAAACATACGAATCTTTCTATACGAAGCTTTTCTTGATACGGATTCATTTGGTACGAATCATTAAAAAGAGTCGAATCGCCTATCTCTATGATCAATATTAGATGTGTGGGTCTCTTGAGGATCCGATTCATTCAGTGTAGACCTAATACACAAAAGCTCCCAAGAGGTTAACATAAAGTTAATCATTCAATAAAGAAAATGCAAAAGTTCAAATAATACAATTTATTGGTTTAATCCAAAATGTACAGTAAATGTGCAAGAACGTATCTAATACTTGTAGTGGAGTGCTCGCGTTGACAAAAGTCGCTTAGTTTTTGTTCTCGTTGGCACTTTTAGAGTAAAATGTATGACCTTGCCAGATATGTGGCTGTAGATTAGGAATCCACTTGTAAAAAAATAGTAATGAATATAAGGGCACAAATCAAAATTTTCTAACTAACCACACCACGTGATAGAGCCAATTATGAAGCATATTTTATCAAAAAAAACATGAAATTCTCTGTAGAATTTCAGTTTTTAAAATAAATAAATAAATGATCTTTCACGTTGGCTTTTATGGCAGTAAAACACAAAAATCCTCATTTTCGAACATTTTCTTTCCCACGACGATATCTCCCAAACTATTATATTTATCAAAAAATAAAAAATATTCGCTATATTTTCCAGATTACTAAGGTTCTTAAATAAGATTTTTTGAGGGTCTAATAACCGAGATATTTAATAATATTCACTACAGTGTGATGTCAATTTTCGAAGCATATCGGTGGTGTCACGTTCAAGGAAATACTCGCTATCCCACTACTTTAAGACTGTTTTAACAACCCGCACTGCTTCCCACAAAGGCCTATCGTTAAATAGATACGCGCATTGTAACTCTTGTGGTTTGTGATATTTTTAAATTTTTTGTCTTGAAAATGATTAATATGAAACAAATATAAGTATATTTGTTGATTGTATTAATTCAGTGTTATATGGACCTACATAAAATTTGTATGTAATAGATTAGTACGTCATAAGAAACTCCCTAGTTTATTGTTTGCAAGATACTTTCAGCTGGTTACATACCAGCTGAAAGTATTTTGCAAAGAGTAAACTAGGGTAGTTTTTTCGGTAGAATTTTCTACCATGGTAACTGATGTATGTGCTTTTCAGAACTTAAAATGGAAAGTACTATTGACGTCACAAGTTCTGAAAGTGAGGTAGAGACAAAAATAAAATTTATTGCAAAAGAGAAATTATGCTTAATTTGTAGGAAACCGGGCCCTCTAATCAAAGGTTCTGAGAAATCATTTGCAACATTTATTGATTGTTTAAAACTCCATGAAAAAATAAGCAACCAAAGGAAAGATGATCTATATTCTAGAACTATGTCATTTCGAAAAACAAACGGTTTTGACGGTTTGTTTTGGCACCGAAATTGCTATTCTAGTTTTACTAGCAACAGAAATATAGAACAGTTAAAGAGAAAAAAAAAATAGAAAAAGAGAAAGAAATGGAAAACAGTTCAGATGGATCCAGTGTCTGTCCATCAACTTCTTCAGGTGTGCCCTTGCGTAAAACTAATTTTTTTTATAGAGAAACGTATTTTTTGTCAAAAGGCATCAACAATAAATAAGGTCTCTCAAGTAATAACCATGAACACAGAACAAAAAATAAGACTAATAACAGCTCACCAAAATCCTATAATGCCATTTTCCATTTTTTTTTTAAATTCAGTTTTGATGATACATATCAAGTAAAGTTATTATTTTAACAATTACTGCATAATCAATTTAAACCAAAATAATTTCTTAAATAAAAATAAGAAATAAGAATACGCCCGTCTAGACACAGATTTCAAATGATTTTATTTGGCGCGAAATAATTTAACCAATCATAGACAACTTTCGCTTAGATTGTAACTAACTTATATGAATGCCAAACTGTGTATTTACTTTACATTATTTTACCTATGACACTATTTTTCTCAATATCTTGAATATCAAGAAATATTATACACATGTATTTAGAAGGTATTTATATTTGTTATTATGTAGAAGTTATCTTAAAAATGTAAACAAAACTTATAGCAAGGATTATGTGGCAACATTTCTTGCGTGCCGCCAGCTGCCATTTCTTGTCACAATACAAGTGAAAGAGATATATTGGTTAGATTTATTTGTTGTTTGCCACCAAATTCTTCGAATATCAATTTTTTCGGAGCAGTTACAAATTTTTTTTCCGAAGCACTTATATTTGTGTTTCCACAACTTTTATAAAATACATTTTAAATGACATTATCTACTATTTGTAAATTACACCAAATACCTCGATGAAAGAAACTGAAATGCTTCAAATCAACACGACGGCGAGGTTGGAACACATCTGTCATTTGACTAGCCGTTGACATTGTTGTCATGTTTTGCAAAATATGTTTTTAAAAAGCTTAAAAATTATTTAAAATATTTAATAATTCACGCCTATTATTATTTTTTACATAAGAAAATTAAATTTCGTGGGTAAATATAATAAAATTGATTTAATAAATAAGCTTTATACTCCTGTTTTCTTCAATTATCTTTGCTAGAACTAGAGAAGGAATTTCAACTTGGCAACACCACACTGTTTTGTATAAAACCATTCTATCAACAAATCCATATAGTCCAGCTACGTCATCGGCCAAACTAACTACGTCACCAATTTAAAACACCTGTTGCTCCACTTATTTTAATTTCTGTTTTCTCAAAAAATTGATAATTATTTTCACGGAAATCTGTATTGCAAGGCTTGTTTGTACAAGAAAATACCCCATTATCGAAAGAATTGGTGCTAACGATTTAATAGCTATGGAAACTAAATATCATGTTTCATGTTTTTTAAGTCGCAATAGAAAATGCAAAGGTCTATCTAACAATAAAACCAAAATATGTAAAATTCTTGAGAAAGGTTTTTTAAAACAAAAAGGGTATGGTATGTCGTCTATTGATGAGAAGTCCAAAAGACAGATCAGTAGACTACTTAAAAATACCGGGTGACTCAGAGTAAAATTCAGTTTTTAAAAAATCATGATAAAGTTATTTAAACTGTTGAAACAATTTTATTTTAAAATTAACATACTACATACATGCGGATTTTATTTTTTAAACACTGCCTTATCCAAATGGCGACCATCTTGCCTACAGCACTCCTCCAATCTGGTCCTTAAATTTTGGAAAACTCGTCGACACATTTCAACATTCGCACTTTTTTAATTCTGGCTTTTAAGAACATTCCTGGATATGACCCCAATTGGACTTGGTTTCAACAGGATGGTGCCACGGCACACACAGCAACAGCATGAATGACCAGTCTACATGAATTGTTTCCAGGCATGCTTATTTCCAGATTTGATGATATCCTCTTCCCCCAAGATCACTGAACTCTAATAAATAAATGGAAGGTCAATATCCATACCAATTTTTACGTGAAATTGAACCTCGCGCAAGTATGGAGACCATAAGAAGGAGTGCAATCGCAGTACAAAATACGCCAGAGCTGGTCTTATTGTTACTGCAACTGTTTAAAACTCGGGACTTTGCCCCGATTCTTGGAACACAGTATCATACAAGATTGCACCATATTGTCTCAATTAACTGTTTATAACTGTCACAAAATATTACACAAAATAATCAATTTATAACAACTTTACACAAACAACAGAAATAAAGACTAAAATGAGTGGCACCGACTCTGGAAATTTCATTTAATCCAAGACTTACGCTACGGAATCTATGGGAAACAAGTAAAACACAGAATTGCGTCGGCGCATAACTCCCTGTAGACAGCAGTTTGGTTCAAGCACAGACATCAATTTCTCTACTGCGTCGACGCATGGCTACACTTTTTGAATCTGTAATTACCATATTTTGTTCACGCGCATGTACCTATACTGGCCTTCCATTTATATAGTAGAGTTCAGTGGGATACTTAAAGAGTATTGTTTACATCAAGCCCCTGGCCAATACGAACCAGTTAAAGGACAACATTCGGGAGACCATTACCAATATTCCCGAGTTTTCCAAAATTTAAGGACCAGATTGAAGGAGTGCTGTAGTTAAGATGGTCGACATTTGGATAACGCAGTGTTTAAAAAGTAAAATCTGCATGTATGTACTATCTCAATTTTAAAATAAAATTGTTTCAACAGTTTAAATAACCTTGTTATGATTTTTTTAAAACTGAATTTTACTCTAAGTCATCTTGTAGATTTACTGACAAAGGAAAGGAAAGGAAAGGAAAGGAAAATGTACATATTATGGGTCGAAAAGAATACTACTCGCACAATTAATTCAGTATTACGAACTTATACAAGTCGTTACATATTTGATATTTTAGAAATTCATAGGGAATTCTTTTTTTTTAGATTGAGGCAGTAAGGTTTGTTCTTGTAAAAAAAAGAACATGCCATGCATTTATTTATGCTCCTGCATGGGGAAAAGGTCCTGCAAGAACTCCTCGTTCAGAACAAATAAAAAACGACTTAAAGTTGACTACACAATTCTTATATGTGTAAAAAATGTTTGCTTCTTTGGCAGTGTGGTAAAGATCAAAGGTGCCGACATTTTTTATACGTATAAGAATTGTGTAATCAACTATATTAGTAAAAATGTATTTGAATTAGATGAAGAAAGTGAATCGTGTATATCTTCAATCGGCATATAAAGGGGTCAATTTTCTTAGCTTATCGATACCCCTCCTTTTGTTATATTATTTTTCGTTTTTCATGACTTTTTTATTTTGATATGGATTCTGTTCTACAAATCAGGTTCGGTTAGATTCACCTCGACAGTACTTCCTCATCACATACGACACATTCCTTCTCGAGTGTACCAAAGATACGCTTTTAAGTGATACTTCCCATCCTAAACAATTTTTATTTGAATAGTTTTAGATCCGACAACAATTGTTTTTAGGCTATCCCTGGAGCCGCCCTGGTACACCGATTGTATTAATATTCAACAACATTCTACCTAAAATCTCTCAGATTTAATGTCTAAAATTTCAGATAGTCCGTTTCGTCGTAATCTGAAATTTGGATTTTTACACGTCAATTTACCTATACATGAAAAAGTAAAATAAATTAATCTGAAAGGTTCATGGTCCTGTGTAGGTATTCATTCTAAGTGGAACTTGGGTGCTCCCGGAGTTGGTTGAAGAAGATTAGCAATGAGTGGGGGCTCAGAGCCGCAAACAATTTCAATCTGCCGATAAGCTTCGAAAATTGACATCATGTTACACATTATTAAATATCTTGGTTATTAGATACTCAAAAAATCTGATTTAAGAACCATTGTAATCTGAAAAATATAACGAATATTTTATAAAGAATTTTTTTTTATGAATATAATAGTTTGGGAGATATCGTCGTGGGAAAGAAAAAGTGTTAGTAAAAATAATAAATTTTCATCTGTAGTCGGACGGAGAAAATGAGGATTTTTGTGTTTTACTGTCATATAAGCCTATGTAAAAGTTTGTTTCTTTGTTTATTTTAAAACTAGAAATTCTACAGAGAATTTAATGATTTTTGAATAAAATATGCTTCATGATTGGCTCTATCATGTGGTGTGGTTAGTTAGAAAATTTGGATTTGTGCCCTTCTATTCATTACGATTTTTTTTATGACAAGTGGATTCCTAATCTACAGAGTGTAAGCCATATATCTGGCAAGGTCATACATTTTACTCTAAAAGTGCCAACGGGCTGAAAGATCTAAATTAAATTGCACTCCACTATTGTAAGTCTGCCTACCAAACGTGGCAAGGGCGAACGCCTCCTTTAGAAAATGTGTATCTCAACTTCCTAGAAGTGTTTGAAAGCACTTTGATTTGAGACTGAAGCATGTAATATATCTTACTAAAATTTTGGTGCACTTGTGGTTAGCTTTATAGTTCCAATAGTGATTATATCATTCACAAGGACTTGTCATTTGAAAATGCGTTTTACGGCAGTATATAAGTTACATGAGGTGTTCCTATTCCCTTGCAGCAACGTACTGCATGTAACCTGATGAAGAGGTTTTGTACCACTACATCCCGCGTGTATTCATTTATGTGATGTGCCAATCGGCTTTTCCCTATTAATTACATTAAATTTAAAGACCTGCCTTTGGGCATGCAACTACCTTTTTCTGATGACGCGCCGGTGCTCCTGTCCCATGGTCATACTGCCGGATGGATTTAATTTTTTTTATTTGAAATAGCAGCTGTGCCTTTTTTATCTGATAATTCTTCTTGGAGTTCACGCGCCTTTACTACTTTTTCTGCTTTGCCTATTAATATTTTGACAACTTTCAAAATTTTAATTTTTTCTAAATTGTCATGTCGTGAAGCGACCAGTCATAATTCGGCCTACTTTGGAATTATGCACCTTGCATATTGCCGGCGGTAAAAATTCGGCGCACTTTCGAATTTTTCACTTTTGGTACTCCACGTGTCGGTGAACGTGTAAAAGTCTGTTTATGCTAAACGGCGCTGATAATAATAAACTATTCATTATAATAGGATAACCTAATATACATAATAATAGACTCATAAAACAGCTTAACAGTCTTTTTTGGCGATTTTTTGCTATTTTTCGACTTAGATCGATTTTCCTTATTTTATATTAAAATTTTTTCTGATTTGTTATCATGTATGTTAGTTTTCAAAAGGGCAAATGCAAATCCAATTATTTTCTTCTGGCAAACATATTTTGAAGCGTCTTACATTTAATGAACTCAAAAAAACTATTTTTCTAGGTAATATTTAACAATGTTTTCCTCTTTTAGATTCACAAATCGGTCATAATATTCGGCTGTTAACGTCAGTATTAATTTCACATCAAGTGTGGTCTGAAGCATGCAATGTAGAGATAAACATAGCATTAGCCATTCCTGAAGCGGATATTGGTAAGAGGAAAACCTTGGCAGATTCAACACCTACTTTATTAGACTTATGTAAACCTGTCAAGGTTAGTGTTGCGCCAAAACCTATCAAAAAGACTTTGTGAATATTATTTTGCATATACATGAAATTTTAAATAAAGTACCTATGTTTTGTTAACAGATTCTCTTTGTTATTCACCCTGCATCATACTGTTCTTTTTATTTTGTTACATTCAGAAACCGATTACATAGCAGCAAATATCAAATATTTCCTCCAGAGTAGTGCATCCCTAGGCTAATCATTTATTTGCGCCCTCTTATCCATAAGATGAGCAGGGAGGGGGATCTGAAGTTTTAGGAAAATGTTCTATATTATGCACTGTTTGATATCAAGTACGGGTCTATAACTAATTATAGTGATTTTTTCTCTGTATCTAGTAGCACTTTCAGCATCTAAGGTATAACAATAATCATTATACATAATGAATTAATGAAAGTCAAACTTACTTAGAGCACACTCAAAAAACACAAATATTCTAGATCAATATGTCGTTCACAATAAAGCAAAGTATTAAAATTTCGAAATGTTTTAATATAATTTTGTTTTACTTCAAGCAACTGCAGATGCTCTATTACTTGAATTTCTCAGGTGACAGTTCGATCACGCAGTTCTTTCATTAGAAATAAAATAAGTTCATCTAATAATTATAAATAAATATAAATGCTAACAGGAAAAATTTAGGTTTGGGAACACAAATAAAAAATACAAAAAAGGGAACTTAAACGATTTTCACATAATATTTTAAATAAGGTATAATTGTTTGTTAAAAGTTGTATTAGAAATTCACTTTCACATAATAAAGACTTATTATTACTGATAATCACCTTAAATAAATTTCCCACACATTTCTGTACCACTTTTAGCATAAAAAACAACGGACACCGGATAGCCCAGTTATGGAGATGACGCAGGCGTTGCAGGTTCGATCCCTTCTGACGGCAATTGGTAAAAAGGTAAGTAAAAATGAGTTTAATAATTTAATAAACATTATAATTTACAGGCAACCCTTGTGAGAGTAAATTGGAGTGTGGTAAACAATATTAGATATGTTAATGTAAATAGAACAAATATGGAACTACCCATATATTCTTTATTTTCCTTCTACTTCTACTACTATTCTTATGCGTACTTTTTTATACTTTTTACATGCATATACAAAGATAATGTAAAGTACCAAAGAATTGGAAACATTTGCAACTGAATTGCATGTAAAAAGTAGGTCGTTCTTCGAAGAATGTATAAACTAAAGTATATACTTTGCATGAGTACGTATACTTTTAGATTTGTACTATGATCATACTTTGTATATAATTGTGTTATGTGGGTATGTTTTACTGTAATTGCTGAGAAGATAGTCCAGTCATCTTAGTGGTTTCACCTCGGAATTCAAGATAACCGGCTGTAAACTCGTATAAACCTTTATTTTAACATCCTAAAACTTGTCTCAAAACCTACTTACGATAGCGTGGACGCAACTTGTAGATAACTAAGGTCAAAGGTTAAAAAAACCGATTTTTTGCGCATTTTTTGCAAATATCTCGTTCCCTGTAAAATTTACTCTATTTGTATTTATTATAAATATTGTAGGGGATAAAATTCTCTACAACTTTTTTTTTTTTAAATTTTTTATACCTCAAACCGTTTTTGAGATAGAGGGCGGTGAGCGCGCAGTCTTTCACTATGTACGGTGTCATTCAAGTTCGATCTGTAGTCTCGGTCAAAAACACACCATATAAAGCCCGTTAATTATTGAAATATATATAATTATAAATAATTTACATTTTTTCATTAAATATCACATTTAATATAATAATTTTTTTCATAAATTAAGTATATCTTCATTTAATAACACTTACCTCTTTGTACAATTAGAAAATTGTTAACAGAAATACTTTAATTACATTTTAATTATATTCAGATTTATACTAATTACTTCCTAAGTAAATAAAAAGACAATAAATAAATTTTTAATTTATATTTTCATTAAAAAATACGATTTCATACATTTTTCATGGTTGAAATTAAAAAAATTGAATAAAAATAAGAAGAACTCCATGTTGTTATTTTTAGTTTTCTTTTTATTATATTAAATGTGATATTTAATGAAAAAATGTAAATTATTTATAATTATATATTTTTCAATAATTAACGGGCTTTATACGGCGTGTTTTTGACCGAGACTACAGATCGAACTTGAATGACACCGTACATAGTGAAAGACTGCGCGCTCACCGCCCTCTATCTCAAAAACGGTTTGAGATATAAAAAAAATTTTGAAACAAAAGTTGTAGAGAATTTTATCCCCTACAATATTTATAATAAACACAAATAGCGTAAATTTTACAGGGAACGAGATATTTGCAAAAAATGCGCAAAAAATCGATTTTTTGACCTTTGACCTTAGTTATCTACAAGTCGCGTCCATGCTATCGTAAGTAGGTTTTGAGACAAATTTTAGGATATTAAAATAAAGGTTTATACGAGTTTACAGCCGGTTATCTTGAATTCCGAGATTCTTACCCTATTTTGACTAAGATGACTGGATTAAAGATTCCTGGGCTTATTTAACGACACATTAGTTTTTATTTGATCAAAATCGGTTGAGTATAAATTGTCAAGAAGGTGGTAATAATCCAGTGGAGACGTATTTATACAAATATTACATCCAACTACATTACTGTCCTTCCAACATAAACATTGCCACTTCAACATAATTCACAGTTTATATAGAACATTAACAAACCTTTCAAATATTTTTGACCAACTTTTAGGTAATACCTCGCGCCGCCACTGCGACTTCACTTTCCAGGGGACTAATGTTTTCACAACGAGCAGTAGCGAAAAAGTTATAGATATGGGCCTTATCAGTTCCCTTTCTCTCTATCCGGATAGGCATATCCTAGTGAAATTTCCATTATGTAGTATAGTTCAGTGCATCAGAATCACGAACACAAAACATGCAATCTAACTCGCGCAGGCCTGGAACATGAAATATATTCCTCTCGTTATTGCCTCCTTTCCTATCTATGGTCAAAATTGGGAACTAGATAGTGAAATTTACTTCACGGTGAATTTAAGAGGTGATACGCCTTTGTAGTAGCCATGCAAGGTGAAGTTCAGTTCTGCAGGTAGTGATAACGTCATTAACACTAATCAATGTTACTTATAAGTTCCACGACTTTAAACGGATAGTGAAGGTTCCCAGAACACCGTGGCAACTAACAAAGCTACTCGAAAGTGATTGCAACTTTGAAAGTTGTCCCACTATGTTAACTCAGGCGTCCCCATGTACCGGGAAAGCCACGTAGAAGTCACATAACTACTACCACTAGTGGTAAAAACTACGAGGCAGTGACTATGGATATATCAAATGAAGTTATTTACACATCAAAGTCGTAACTTCAGTGACGGATTTGTAATGGTTACTCATTCGAAGTTCCTATCTCAGTTACTGTTACTTTGGTGCTAGTTGGGATAGCTCTCAAATTTTGACACGAAATATATGAGTAATAAAAGTGCCTAGTAAAGTCACGTTGTTTTGAGCCTATCGACTCTCGGAACTCCAAGAGATTTCGTTGCCACCTTCGATTAGAAAGGATATGCCTTAGAGCCGTTGAGGCATAATCTCACAGATGATAGCTTCCCACCACCGCTTGAGCGAGTGCATGAACCAAATGTCTGAACCTGCGGTTCTTCTCGTACTGAGTAGAATTATTATCGCAACGACGAGTCATCAGTAGGGTAAAACTAACCTGTCTCACAACGGTCTAAACCCAGCTCACGTTCCCTATTGGCCCATAACTGTAGAGGTAGAATATGGAGGAGTATAAATCCATATTGGTAGTGAATGAGTATACTAAACCTTGCAAGAAATTGTAATAAAAGCCTATCGAGTAAATGATATTTACATATCTTAGTAAAAACTGAAGAGCCCCAGGCATATCATTCTTAACTTTTGAAGGATCTTCCTTTTTGAAAATTGGTATATTATTTTATTTTACTCAATTTAAGCTCATCAGAAAATATCCCTAGAAATAAAGACATATTCATAAGGTACGAGTGTGTTTCGGTGCACCGGCACCTCAACCGACACCACTAAAAAAGAAATTCTGAACTGATGACCAAACACACCATTTTACACTCGATTCTATATGTATTCTGGTGCTTTGAATTCAAATTTGATGATAAAAAAAGCTCTAAAGTCATCAAGATTCTTTCTACTGTCAATTTATTCCTCAAATAATGGGATATTTGAGAAATATTTGAGAAAAAATTCCGATGACGTATCTGATGGCAGATTCGGATTCAACGCACAAAAACACATTGATTTTTAACAGGTTTTGTTTCAAGGTCATGACTTTTTTTTTTTCGTGTCTGTGTGCTGGTATAATTAATGGGATAATTTGTTATGACTACAATAAGAGTGTCTGGTCCCATGGACGTTTTATTGTTTAATTTAGTTGGCACTGCATGTAAAATTTTGTCTTTACTGAAAGGCTCTATGTACATACTTTCACAAATATTTTTTATGCTGTTAGTTGAAGCTGCATTATCAAATTTCTTTGTAAGATATTATTCATTAAAAAAATGTTAACATCATGAGCTGGATTATTTATGTTGGAATTTTGCTCGTTTAAAGTTATACTTTTTTTGTTGTTTTATTCGTCAAAGTTGAAGTTATCTTCATCTTCCATGCAACTTTACTAGATTTTGGGCTTTTTGTATTAAATCCTGATAATATTGTATCTTAGCAGATTTTACTAATCATTCATGAGTTCTTTCCTACCAAATGCTTTGTAATTCCGGATATTGCTTTTTTAATAGAAACAAATCTTTCAGATCTGATCTTGATTTCACTAGCGGAAAACATGTAGAACATCAAATGTTTGAATAAAATTTATGAATTTGGAATTAAATTCAGAAAGTTGTGCCATCTGCAGCCTAGTTACTGATAGGGTCACCTTTTCCAGCAGATCCAGGAGAGAAACCAGAAAAAAATACAAGCTCCCACATACACACCCACATCCACACATGTGCTTGAACACGAAACCTAATGTCCCTTTCGTTCTCTAGCTGGGGTCCCACGACAGGGACCTGGAGGTGGAACAATCAATGACATTAACGGATGTAGATCATTCCTGTTGGGAAAAGTTTAGTCATGGGACTTTACCATGAGAAGATGGTGAAGTACCTGATAGTTCGACATGTATGTAGACACTCACACATACATCCATACACACGGGCAGTAATTAAAAAGGACTTGTTTATAGCCAACTTATTAGGCATCACCATTCCCCGAACAATTACTACTACGAAACAGTTAATATATTAACCGAAGCTAGATCAAAAGTAGTATAGAACCACCTAGGGATGCTCCGATTTGATTTAAAAACAGAGTTTGCAGATTGAGAAGCACAAATCAGAATCAGTATTACAGAAAAAAATAGAAATTGATCAATATCAATAATTTATTAATTTCCTTCAGTGCATGTCGTACTTCATGTAGATGCCACTTTCTTTCGACAAGAACTACGAAAATTCACTTGTCATTAGGATTTGACAAAGGCAGGTCATAAACCAGAAAATAAAGTGCATATTTTCTGCCTACATTCTCACATAGCAATACCACTCACAGTTACACTTTTCATTCAGCCTACATTATGACTGTTATCATCATGATTTTCCTCAAAGGTGGTTTATCTCGATAGAGCTACAGCTAGAAGAAACATACTTTAATCAAAACCTGTCTATGACTAAACTTAAACAAAAATGTCTTCATAATCTTTATATTAATAAATAACTACAAACTATCCTTTCATTAATTTTCTTTACTCTCTAACTTTGCCATGAGCGCCATTTCTTGTTTCTGTTTTATAGCTTGTATTGCCTGCTCCAAGCTTTCCCTTTTTGCTTTCGATTCAGGCGGATACAGTTCTCTCTTGGTTTTAACGACCCATTCCTCAAAATACTCAGGCTGATTAAAATAATGGAACAGAGCTACAGGAAACATAACGTACAATGCCATTTTTCCAACTTCTAATTTCCACCCACCCATATTGGACTTAAAATTAGTACCTGTAATGTGAAACTAACAAATTTCGAACATATTTATAGCCTTATTACATATGTGTACCTGATTTAGTATGTAACAGAACTTTTCAACTTTTCTACAACTTTGTAATTTTTTACCAGTGTTTTTTTAAACCATAACAACAACATAACCTTAAATCCAGCAGAGGTCATAGAACAGAATTGACAGAATTGGACCGCTAGGGATTTTCGATTAGGAAGCGTATCTACCAAATTTACCAGGTGTTAACCGGTAACTCTCACTGGGTTAAATGTACGCATGTGCATGGATGATTATTTACTCACTTTCGGCCATATTATTTCTACGATATGACACCAAATATTTATACTGTTTTTAAATTTTTATTTGAAAAGTTTTATCCTCAGTCTAAGCTCCTTTGTGCTCTTAAAAAAAATGCGAAATATTGAGCCATGAATTAAATAATGCAACGACTTCCTGAAATGTGAGAAACTAAGCAATAATTCAGCTTAATAAAGTCAATATGTGCGTGACTGGAATTGGACAATATTGCAATATAAACAATTAAAACACCGCATAATATCCTGATTTAGAAAAAAGATAAAATGAAAAGATTGGGTACAGAAGTGGCTGGAGGATTCCTTTGAGCTACGACACGCCACCTGTTCTAATGAAATATAACTCCTTAATTCCGTTCCTATATACGTTAGTGTTAAAACTGTCCTAAAGTAATTAAGAAGAGATTCTTTAGATTTTCAGTCATTAGTAGTATAATCAGTGTGTCATTTAACCCGTGAATAATTCCTACGAGGGATTTTTAACAACATTGAAAAGTTTCTTAGGACCTGAATTCGTGAAAGTGCTTGTCGCATTTGCAGTATGATGTAGACAAGGTTGTTTGGTGTTGTCACAATCATTAATGAATGTTTTCCACCAAAATATCGTTGTCGCTACGGAGGGCATGTCACCTCTTTTCTGTGATGTCACCATGACGGCCAAAATAAGTTTTTCTCGATTATTTCCTTTCCTATTCGATCTAACTTAAAATTAGGTATTACCAATGTTGTAGAAATTGAGAAAGCTACAAAACTTTATTTATTTGAGCTATTTTTCCCCATTCTTAATATTTTACGATATATAGGGCCGTCAGAGAATGGCAAACATTTGTGCTTCGCTGCAGATTCTTACAATTGTCTATGTCCCCGTTGCTACTATGTAGTAACTAGTTATTATCAATATTGTAAATTATAAAATTTCCCAAAACTTTTCGCGGTTAACTGTTTTAAAATTACAGCAGCTCGAAGGACCCCCAGTTTTTTGATCTACAGAATATATATGTATTTTGGCTTAACTACATAATTCCTTTCATAGATAGTTACCTGTTTTCGACATAAATTTCCTGTATTTCATCTTTTGAAATTACGTCACAGGGCTGATTACTCTGGTTAAAATCGTATGTAAAATGAAAGGGCCTAGTAAAACAGCTGACTGTTTTGTTTATTTGAATCGTGACAGCCCCAATTTACAACTAACCTAATTTTTTTTTTGAATGAGTGATTGATAATTATTAATACTAACGACGATGTTTCATAAGATATGGTGAGTTACATTTTCATGTAATTATATCTTCCACACAGTTTGGATGTATTTTTAATATGTTTTAGTATGGTATCTGATTTCTTTTTCCCAAATATGGGAGGTGTAGAAGAACACATTTATAATATATCACAATGTTTAATACAAAAGGGACACAAAGTAGTAGTTATGACACATAGTTATGAGGATCGAGTTGGTGTGCGATATATGACCAATGGTCTCAAAGTGTACTACTTACCTATAAAAGTATTCTACAACCAATGTATCCTGCCAACGATTATTTCTAATATACCGTTGATACGGTATGTTCTAATTCGAGAGAGGATAGAAATAATCCATGGTCATTCTGCCTTCTCAGCCTTAGCTCATGAAGCTATGCTGACTGCTAATTTAATGGGATTGAAGGTAAATTGGAGTAGTAGAATCACTCAATCTCTTTATTGCCACAAAATTTAAAAAAATAATGTGGACATGTCCTATAATTGATGCTAATACCAAGGAAGATTTGTCTGCTAATTAATCAAACAAATGTTTTGTAATTAAATATATATAACTTCGAAATATAGCAAATAGTAAAAGGGAAGTCTTACAATTTTTTTGTTTGTTTTTAGACTGTTTTTACTGATCATAGTCTATTCGGCTTTGCTGACACAAGTGCGGTGATAACCAACAAATTCATCGAAATTTCTCTAGCTGATTGTAATCACTGTATATGTGTGTCCTATACTGGTAAAGAAAATACAGTTTTAAGAGCTAAAGTTGACAGCAGACGGGTATCTGTTATACCTAATGCGGTGGACACATGTTATTTTACACCTGATCCAAGTCAAAGGCCAAAATCACATAGTAAGATGTCTGATAATGTATTTTATCAAATAATAATGTTTTCATTTTTAGTTACAGTTGTTGTAGTTTCGAGGTTAGTTTATAGGAAGGGTGTAGATCTAACAGCACAGATTATAGGAGATTTATGTTCTAAATATAAAGAAGTTGATTTTTTGATAGCTGGTGATGGACCTAAACGATGGTAAGAATTGTTGTATCATTTACGAAATCCAAATTTTACAGCTGAAGAGCTAAGTGGATAAAGGTGTTAGGTATGTCACAAAAACATGTTATTGAGTAAATTAACTCGAAAGTTTTTAGGCGCGAACTTTTTTGTTATAACGACTACATAACTTGCATTTTGAAATGATATTGACATTTGATGTACTTTTCAGAGACAAATAACTAAAGTTATCAGTTTTCATTATTTTCGAAAATTTAAAAAATGAATGTATATAACACCTTTATCCGTTCATAAGTTTCTCTGAAATGAATAAGGAAATTAGTGAATAAAAGTGTTAAGAAATTAAACATATTTTATTATTATTAAAACATTGTACAATTTTTAGGTAAGTAGTCAGACGGTACTACGGTTTTGTGCCACAGGTTGATCATTTCCAAGTATGTTGTGATAATACGGCCTGTATTCTTCCTTTATGAATGGTAATTGTTCTTTAAGATTGGCTAGTTTTTCTACACTTAGGCTGCCCTTGTTTTCATTAAACACCGTTAGAGCAATACCGTCGGAATTTATCTTATGCGTATTCATTTCCTTTAAAATATCGACTTTGTAAAATGGAGTTATTTCATCTAATGATTTCTTATAATAGTAGCACCCATGGGTGTCTATACATATCCATTTTATACCGTCACAAAAATAAACCTTCTCATTGTTCAAGTTTTACTTCCTGTTGTACAAATTGAGTTTTGAGGCAATTTCATCAATATTCTTGAAATGGTTCTTCATATCTATGACAACGGCGTCTTTGGGAGTTCTTAAAACTTCTCGATACTGGCCCGGAACGTAGATGTTTTGATGTTTCCTTAAAATTTTCTCGACTCTGCCAAAGTCTCTGTCTGAATCTAAATATGAATGTCAACTAGTAAAGTGTAATGATATTGATAAGTTTTTATTTTGTCCACCACAGGAGTCGGACCATATTATAATGTCATCTATCTTTTCTTGGAAATATTCGTTGTGAATTTGTGAAAAGGTGTGTAAGCAACTAGCAATTTCTAAGCTTCCACGGCTGGCCATATCTTCAGCCCCTGTAAAAAGGAACGTTTTTTTTTTTTTTCAGTATTCCTCAATGTATGCATACCAAGGTTGTAAAACCACATTTGACGAAGGTAAAATGCTTTCGATGTACTTAATTTTGGCAGCGGCATAGTTTTCTGAAGATCTAAAGTAAGATAGCAAACCGTACTATCTTCTGTAACTTTTGCTCTGTCACGCTTTTGTTGTTCGAAAGCTGCTTTGTAATTTTCTTCGTATTCTTTAGTACTATATCCAGCATCACATTTGGGAAAAAATGTGAGTCATTTCATGATCTCAATTAAACAATTTTGAGTACCATGGGCGTAATTTCAGCATTTTTATTGGGTAGGCAGGGATTTTTCACAGATAACCCAATAGATGAAAGCATAGCGAACCCTGTATTTCTTAAACCCTATATATATAAACCCAAATAATATATATATATATAAACCAATATATAAACCCAAATGACCTTTGACTTGATTGGCGTAATTATCATGCTTATTATTTTTTCCGCAAGAATTTCGGAATTCGCCAGATTTGCCTTAAAAAATTTAATGCTCTTTCAAAATATTGGGTGGGCAGTTGCCTAAAAGAACGTCAAAGTAATATATAATGCGAAACAGAAGGTGGCACAACATTTTCTCAAATACCAAGGTCCAGAAGAACTAGAAACACCAGGAGTATATAGCATTTCATGTTCCTGCGGACAAGTTTACATCGGAGAGACCAAACGATGTATAAACACCAGACTCAGAGAACACATTAGAAATACAAAGAAGGGAAATTCTACAAAATCAGCAGTTGCCGAACATTCAGAAGAAACTGGCAAAACAAAGAAATTAGCCAATACCAAGAATTATTGGCCAAGAAGATACAGAGAAGCCATTGAAATAAATAAACATCGAATAACTATAACCGTGACACCGGACTACAATTACCAATAACGTGGAAGTCAATGTTCCGCATGAGCAATGATCCTCAACATGCCTCCTGATAACCGGTATAAATAGAGGAGCTCAGTCCAGCAGAGCTCACTTCACTTTAGAAGAAGACCACAACACGGTGGTCGAAACGTCAGGCACTCAACTAAGTCTACGCGAAAGAAGACCCGGAAACCAGCAGCCAGGTTTATAAGTTTGATTTTATGGATATTTGAATGGCACAAAATTGTCAATTTTACTACCTAGTAGCAAATTATATTTTTTCTTCAAGCGTATTAAAATGTTTAAATTATGTCAGCAATAACAGAAGTAGAAGTAGGACATTGTTTTACTAGTAACAAAATGTTAGTACCGAACGCCACCGTAGTGGACATTGTTTTACTAGTAACATAATGTTAGTTCCGAAAGCGCCACCGCAGTGGGTATTGTTTTACTAGTAACATAATGTTAATACCGAAAGCCACCGGTGGCGCGCTATCCACTAGCCACTTGTCATATTGTGTCAACATGTAAGACTGTAGTTTGAATATTTGTACATTTATGAAAAATAAATGAATTTTTGCATTTTAATACGCTTGAAGAAAAAATAGTATATATTACAAGGAGTAGAACGCATTTTTTTGTGTTTCGCCCAGTTTACGGCTTCGGCTTCGCCTCAGCCGCAAATCCTGGGCTCAACACAAAAAAAGAGTGCGTTCTACTCCTAGTAATATAATATACTATTTTCAACTGCCAAAATGTATATTTACTGCCTTGGCTGAACTTAAAGCAGGGCATGTCCATATCCCTTATACTTATCTACTGTTGCTTTTTTTGTTTAATTAAAACAAATAATTATTTTGGACACTTGCTTATTTTAGCTTTTTGACATGTTTCAATGACACTCTTGAAATTGTGTCCTGCAGTTCAATGATATTTTCTGATATAATTCCCGTTATTATTTTGATTAGACAGAATCACAGACATAGTCACATCAGTTTTAAAGTAATGTGTAATTCAGGTTACTGGAGGAAATTCGAGAAAGGAAAGGCCTTCAAGACAGAGTGACGCTTCTAGGCAGTTTACAACATTCCCAAGTTAGAAATGCCTTGGTAAAAGGAGATATATTTCTGAATACATCACTGACTGAAGCATATTGTATGGCTATTGTTGAGGCAGCTTCTTGTGGGTAAATGACACACGATACTTTTATATATACTATTTAATAATATTGACATTTTTGTGTGGTTGGTTGTCCATAGAATATTATCTGCAACTTGCAGATATCCTTTAAATTAACTTGTGATCAAACCACCACAGACATACATTTTTTAGCCTTATGTTAGATATGTTTAGTGCTGGTTTGCTTTTATTTCATGTTTAAGGATAGGATTTTGCAGAGTCAGAGGGAAATATGGGTTTATTTTCGATTTATCATAAATATTTAAGAAACTGAACATAGTGTAATCTTTAAAACTGACCTATCCTTGAAGATGTTTGCTGACTCAGTCCATGTCTAGATTTGTTTATAGCATATATTCAGGGGCGGCTGGTGAAATTTCAACAATTTTTTTCTCGTCTGTGGTGCATGGGACCCATACGAAATATGGGAAATAACATCTAGAGAAGCGCTCCTCTAACGACCCCTAAAAATTTTTGAAAAAGCAGTTTGCGAAAAATTTTTTCAAAATTCGATTGACCCCCCTAATTCTAGGGACTCCTGTTTAAAATTAATTTTTTTTGTCATATACATTTTACTTTTCATAAAAATACAACAACAGGTTTTGAAGTTTATGAAAATATTTTCATTATTAACTGAAACACAATGAACTGAAATTTTGTAATTTACAATTTAACAAATGATAAAATTTCAATTCGTTGTATCTCAGTTAGTAATGGAAATATTTTCATAAACTTCAAAACCTGTTGTTTGTATTTTTATGAAAAGTAAAATGTATATGACAAAAAAAATAATTTTAAACAGGAGTCCCTAGACCTAGGAGGGTCAATCGAATTTTGAAAAATTTTTTTCGCAAACTGCTTTTTCAAAATTTTTTAGAGGTCGTTAGAGGAGTTGCTTATACGGCTCTCTGTACGGGCTCCGATCTAGGCGCTGGCACTCGATCAGCGATGTTAAGCAACGTTGGTCGCGTCCAGCGCTTGGAATGGTGACCCAAGTTCTCGCTGGAGATCTCAGCATATGGACATATGCTGAGCTGTAAAAGCCTGACTGGACTGAGGCGGCTCGGCGAGAGAAAGACAGAGGCTGATAACCGTGCCTGGGGGCCCTTAGACTCGAAGTCTAGAAAGACCATGTTTGGATGGGGAGCCCTGAGGCACACAAAAAAGGAGTACTACAATAGACCTTATAGGTCGCAGTGAGGGAAGGCCAATCGCCCGCTCCTTCAGAGTAATCTAATCTTTCTAATCTCTAGAGGAGTGCTTCTCTAGATGTTATTTCCCTTATTTCGTATGGGTCCCATGCGCCACAGACGAGAAAAAAATTGTTGAAATTTCACCAGCCGCCCCTGCATATATTGATTAAAAAAATATTGGTATATGTATTCATATATATTCACCAAATTAAAGCTTTCTCGCTTTCTAATCATGATCTAGGCATGTTAGCAGACAACAACAATAAAAACTACTTCAAAATAGAGATGTCATTTTTTTAACTGAAGTGATATTGATACAACTTATATGTCCCCAGCAAACACAAAAACTGCGGCCCTTAAATGGGCCATTGTAGCGATCAATGGCTTTCTTATGGCATAGGCGAGCCTTTTGTGGCCCATAATAAATTATATGCAGGCATACCATAATTTCATGTTATTATGAATTGCCACATAATAACCAGAAATGGGCAATTATTGTGGAACCATAAAAAATACTGCTTCAGTTTATATGTTGAGGGTACTTTTATGGTAATATGCAGGCTAATATCTAAATGGTTACGTGCATGCGCATTGTGAAAAATTTTTCAAGGGCGTCAAAATTTGTGCAAGCTGACTTTGTGGTTTGGACAGTTTGTTAAGTCTTTTAAGTACCTATTTTGTGTAATAAAGTGTATTGTGATCTTATATTGTTCATTATAACTATAGTGTGATAATTGAAAAACAGCTTCAGACAGCCAGTTTTCATCATATTGCTTTCAAATAAGTTAATTAATAAATATTTTATTTTTTGCTTACGACTTATTTTGCTTTTATTGATACCTGGAATTTCCAAACTTCTCAATTCATATTCCAAACTTCTCAATTTATAAAATATCAATAATGACGGTATTATTTGTTTGGTGTTTTGTATCTTTTGTATTTTTCAATATTGGATTATAATCATTTTATAAAGTAGGTATATATTTTGCTAACTCAGGTTCTCCTATGTAAATTTCACATAAAAGAATTATATACCAGAATCTAGTAGGTTATGCAAAATATATGGCTGCTTGAAAGTGTTCCTATAATCCAATTTATTGAAAAATGTGTGAGATTACAGCCAAAAATAAGCTAGCAAAAGGATGGCATCATCAGTGGCCCTTTGATGGCCCATTATTGTACACCGTTGGCAAATTGAAGGATGGCCAGCTGCTGGCCGGTGGGACATTTCGCCAATGATCCGCTTGTGGCTCCCCATAAAAGTACCAATGATGATAAAGCTGGCGACGGTGCGTGTGACCATTTATGTGCCAATGATGAGTGTTTGCTGGGTCGGTGTCGATTTTTTAAAAAATAAAAAGAATTTATGCAGTGAAATGAAATTAAAATAAAAACAGTGATTTATGCACCAGGGGTGTGTAAAGTGGTCATTTTTTACCAAGTGTGCAAGGATATACATTAAGGTGGGCCGAAAAAAAAATGAAAATTTGAAATTGTATATGATATAGCCTGTAATTTGTTTCTATGCATCTAAAATTAATTTGGTTAAATTTTTAGCCAAATCGGTTAATATCTAGCCGGCCCCCCATGGCCTTTAAAATTAAGGAAAAGGCCAATTTTTCGATTTTTAACATTTTTCAAATTGACGTTTGAAATTTTTTTATGACTACTAATGTCTAAACGTGTGTGGCAAAAGTTTTCCGAATAAAATATTTTTCAGTTCCAGGGAAATTAGAAATTTGTCACTAAAAAGTAGAATTTGACGAAAATAAGGTTTTTTGTACAACATATCTAATTTCCCTGGAACTGAAAAATATTTTATTCGGAAAACTTTTGCCACACATGTTTAGACATTAATAAAGAGTCATAAAAAAATGTCAAACGTCAATTTGAAAAATGTTAAAAATCGAAAAATTGGCCTTTTCCTTCATTTAAAAAGGCCGTGGGGGGCCGGCTAGATATTAACCGATTTGGCTAAAAATTTACCCGAATTAGTTTTAGATACATACAACAAATTACAAGCTATATCATTTGCAAATTGAAATTTTCATTTTTTTCGGCCCACCCTAATATACATATACTATTTTTTACACGACCAAATGATTTCTGTATCGAATAAATTCCGAATAACTATTTTTTGTATAAGTTTAACAACATGATTAGTTAGTATTAAGTTTATGTATGAAATGAATTTAATCTAAATAAAATTAATATTATTTTAGCATCTCTATTGAAATTTTCATATGCTTAATTTAAATAAAACCAAAAAAAATTGATATATCAATATATTCATTACTAAGAACCATGGTGAATCAGGCGATACATATCAATTAATTATTATTTTTGTTTGTCAAGAGACAAAAATAATGAGTGGTAGCTATTATGGATATAAAACCTACATATATATTTTCCAGTCTGAAAGTTGTGTCTACGAGAGTAGGTGGTGTCCCAGAAGTTTTGCCAGATGACTTAATATATTTAACAGAACCCAACGTTAAATCTCTTATGGAAGGTAAACTTAAATTGATTCATATTATCTTATAGGTCACATACTACTTATCCTTTTCTCTCTCTTGTGATTTCTGCGCTCTCTCTTCTCTTTGTACATATGATATTTATGTATAGATAGATGTAGGTTGAAAAGGAACCCGTCGCACAGCTAATTCTTTTTTCTGAATGATTATTGATTGCACAGAGTATAAAGCCCCTAGGAAATAGCACTGTATAATTGAAAATAAGTTATTATTTAATGATAGGTTAGTAAAAGCTTTTAAATGTCAATATTTTACTTTTAGGATTGGAAAAGGCTATAGCAGATATAAAGGCAGGCAATGTGGTGTGTCCATACGAATGTAACATGCGTGTTAAAAAATACTACAATTGGGAAAATGTTGCTACACGTACCGAAGTTGTGTATAATAAAGTTTCGCAGGAACCTACAAAAGATTTAGCACAGAAGTTGGACAAGTAAGAAAATTAAAGTTATTTAACTATTTTTTCATAGTTTGTTTCGAATAATAGTTGTTTTCTATTTTCCCACGATTTTAACTTATTTAACTTTGATTTTGTTCTTCTTTTGACAACCCCTGAAGATTATTGTCTGGAAAATTTAATTGTCCAATATGTTAAAGTTAACTGAGCCTTTACCAAAGTTGTTTTTGACGTTGGTAACATTGTTTACCAAATATAAAAATAATATATTTAAAGACTCAGAAAATATTTGAAAAAATCGATTTTTCATTCATTTTTAACACTGAATTTTAGATGTGGTATTACTTTGAATATAGGCTTTTCGGGTTAAGCTGTTATAATTTTATATTTAGCCTTCCTCCAGTTTTAAAATATGGCCCATAAATCGTGCCATTTGAAAAAAAAACCTTCAAAATTTTTAACGCTAACATTGTCGTATTCTCCTAAAAAGAAAGTATTTTTATCCTCCTCAAATAAACCACTCAAATTTGGTTGCTAAAAAATGTGGCATTAAAAAAATTAAGGGAGAGGAGTGGGAGATATTTGACAGGCGCTATACAATTGAACATGTGATCATTTCATAACCTGCATCTCCACCGAAGAAAAGGGATTTACTAGATTGACAACACATTGTTTGCATGTCTATACACTTTTCTGTAGCTTTCTATTGGAAGGATATCTAACACGAAGGCTACTGGCCGATACTTTTGCATCGTAACTTGTTTCCCAAATATTTAGAATTTTAAAACGAAAGTGGATGGTATAACCGGAAAATTCCTAGTTATACTCTTAATAGTTGCAGAAATACAGAGTTTTAAGGTCGTTGTGACACACCCATATATTATATTTGTAAATTTGGTCACCATCTTGGATCCACCATATTGAACTTCTTTAAAAATTGTTGGACTGAAGTAAAATATAAAATTTGCTGATAGTTTTAATACCTAAATTTGATTTCGACGTCATTGTCGATTCACCATCTTGGATTGACCATATTACATTATTCAATTCATGTTTTTGGTCGGAGGTTTTTAAATTTTTTAAATTTTACTTACTAACTAAAGTAAATGGGATCTCTTATTCGTAGCTTTAAGGTTATTTAACTGATTCCTTTTGTAATCTGTTCAACTAAACTATTGCGAAGAATTAAATTACGCTTTGAAATTTTAGGATTGTACTCATTGAGCGGGTAGCTTTGAAAGGCACTACTCTGAAGAGAACTTCACATCCTTTACCCTTAAAAATCACCTCAATATCTCTTCTTCTTATTTACATCTTGCCAGACTTTTGCGATTCATAAATTTATTCTAGTTGGCCTCTGCTTGCTGTATAGCTTGCATGGCGACATCACGCCATCTGTCGCGGTTGCCTGTTAGACGCACAATCTCATAATCCCTATTTCCCTCCCTAGTGTCATCTGCCTAACATTTTGAAGGGCGTCCCCTTCCCCTCTCGCCATCTGGTTTTCCCTGAACTATCAACCGGTCTATATTGTCTTCTCTCCGGTTGATATGGCCAAAAAATTAGAGAATTCAAGAGAATACGATGCTGGAGAGTCAGTTTTGGGGACGTATTTCTTGGAGAATCCAACCTCAATATACCAACGACAATTTTACTATAAAAAATTGTACACTATCAAAGGAAAACGAGAAATCGATGACAACTACAAGAAAAGTGCCCTATGTCAATATTACAACTTCTTAAATTGTGTTCTATAAAAATATCGTTTGATATTATTTTAAGCATTAATTGCGTGAAATCCTCCGTAATATTATTATTTAGTGAGGTGAGGTACGGTACCAGTTTCAGTGATTGGACCTCGATCGGCAAAGTTAAGCACGGCCGGGCGAGCCCGTCACTTGGATTGGTGACCGTATCTCATCTCGCCGTCCTGGTTAAGTTGTAGAGTAACATTAGTTAAACTTCGCCAAGACATTAATATAAATAAGGCATAAAAAAAAAACGAGAAGAGATCCTAAGATCCACAGTACTCAGGCCTATCAGCCCATTGTACATTCGTAGGATCCCCTAGAAGAGACCACTGCTCTTTCCAGGGTAGATCCCGTAGTTCCTCCGGCTGTAGAAACTGCCTTCCGAAATACCTATACCTTGCACTCCTATTGGTGCCCAATGGCATAGGATATGAGTGATGGTTTCATCCACCACTCCACACATCTTACAAGTAGGATCATCTTTCAACTGCATTGTATGCAGGTGCTTGTTCAGAGGACAGTGTCCTGTTATCAGGCCTACCATCTGTCTCAATCGTTCTCTATCGAGCGCAATCAGCCACTTTACGGTGGAGTCTGTCGAGGGCCCATTTATATGGAGCCTCGACTGTCTCATTCCAGGAGCCTGAGCCCAATAGTTGTTAAACTGTGCCGTAGCCCAGTCTTGCAGGTCTGATCGTATCAGACTTCTTGACAGACCGAAGGCTGGGTCGGGGCCAAGAAAAGGAGTTTTTGCTCCTTCCCCTGCCAAACGGTCTGCTTCTTCGTTGCCCTCAACACCACTGTGTCCGAGCACCCATATAAGTTTAACTGCGTTGCGTTCACACAGCTCAGTCAGAATGTTTCGACAGTTCAGCACCAGCTTAGAGATCACCTTGTTTGATGCAAGAGCTCTGCTTGACTGTCGCTACATATATAAATATGCTTATTGATGAAACCTCTTTTGAGGTTTTCGCTTGCACACAGTAAAATGGCATATTTCTTAGCCTGAAATACACTAGGATACTTACCGAGTGGTGCCGATATATGACAATTTGTGGCTTGCATCTGTGTACACCAGCACCGGTTTCCTCCTGAGTCTTCAATCCATCTGTGTACCATTCCAGACCCCCGGGACTCAGAAGATTCATTTTATCACCTTCCCAGTCGTCTCGACTAGGGAATACCACTGTGTATGGAATAGTGAAATTATGGACTGAATGATACCGGTCGTCCTCTGACTGAGCAACAACCTTTTCACTTATAGGTAGAGCTAAAGCCTTTACCCAGCCCTTGTCCTGTCGCATTCCACCTTTTAACGTCTATTTGCTGCTTTCCTAGCTTCCAGTTCCACTTCAACATGCAAAGGAGTGAATCCAAGGATGATCCCCATAGAGATGCGCAGGCTTTCCTCGCTTGAGCTTCTACGTGGTCCTTCCATGACAGTTTGGAGTTTAGGGTTACTTCCAGGTACCTCACTGTACGGGAAAGACACAGACGTGTGCCCATAAGAGAACGAAGCTGAAAAATCACTTATTTTTCTCCTTTTTGTGAACAGCATTAGCTCTGTTTTGCCAGGGTTGACCGAGAGCCCGTGTCTGTGACACCATAACTGAACTATGTTAAGAGCCCTTTGCATGAGCCCTGTAATAGTCACTTCAAATCGGCCTCTTATCATGATAGCCAGATCGTCTGCATATGCTTGTGTAATAAGATAGAAGCATGATTTTTATTTTAAACCAGAGCTTACAGTTTACAGTCATGTATGAAACGCCCATGATTGGCTGACATATTTGCCCAAGTTAAAAAAGACAACTTCCGGTCCATCAAAAAAAAATGGCATTTTTTGTCTTGTGATAGATGAAAAACGAAACTTATGACATTCAACAGAGCTGGAACTAGGTTAGATTGCGCATTTGGTTTTTTTTTTGTTTTGGCGGACCACATTGGATGCTGACCGAGGATTGAAGCGCATCATTTTGCACCCCGAAGGCTTACACCCTTGGCGGCCGCCAATTTGCCAACCTCTAGTTCCAGCTCTGCCATTCAATAGAGGTCAATTTTCTGAAAAACATTAGGTTGGCAACCCTCTCCCACCTTCTCGACCACCCATACCTCTTGGGAATTCATTTTCCTAAAACGGTTGACATCCGTTAACTATAGAAAGTTGAAACAAAAGTACCAAACGAAAGTTTGGAACTTTTCTTAAACATTTACAAAAGCTTTTTTATGTTTGATTTATTGTGGTGAGGTAGCGAGGATGATAAACATTAATAACACACACAAACTTCGTACTACACTATTTTATTTATCGTGGACAACTACACACATTACAAAAATGGATTCAAATCATCAATAAGTCCTCACTCTAATACATACATTTGTAAACTGCCTATGTAGGTCTAGCCGTTAGAGGAAACTACTCGCAAAACGGGATATTCAAACACTACATCCATCCCTGCTTAAATTAATGCATTATATGTATACAAATAAATAACCTGGATATTTTTATCTCACATTTTTTACAAAACTACAATTAAGCATATTTGAAAAGATACAATCAATTTTTCTCATTATCCTTAAACGAGACGTAATCTTTCATTTTTGTTGGTGGTTTCTTTATTCTTCCTGAACTGGGCCTTACTCTACTTTCTACATTTTTGTTTACCTTTGTTTTTACATTTTCTTTTCATTAGTATTAACTAGGTTCACCATTACTTATTTTATTTGTGTTATTAGTTCTATTTTGTACATTTATTATTTCAGTAGTTATTTCATTATTTTCTTTTGCATTTGTGTTGTTTTCATTTTGTACAATTTTTGTCCTAGAATTTGGAAAATAATTAGGTGTATTAAGCGAGATTAATTCGGGTTTAGTTTCTGTAACGTTAGTCTGATTTTCCCCAGTGTTTATTACATTTTGAGTTACCGGGTCAATCTGAGGCAATTTTTCGGGCTCGCTGGGTGGTTCGGAGGCATTTTCGATCCTCTCCTTGTATGCAATTTTATGTCCGCTGTTCCGTGGTGGTACTTTCTCTGTTTCGGCTTTTTGTGTCATGCCTTGGTCATCTTGTATGTCCCCTCGTCTTCTTATTTGATCCGTGTGTCTTTTCCACAACTCGTTGCTGTCTAAGCGACATAAATATACAGATTTTCCTAACTTCCTCTCTATCGTAGCTTCGGTCCATAGTTCTTATTTCTCTGTCTGTAATCTCTTACTATTACTTTATCTTGTACGTTAAATTCTCTTACCCTTCCTCCTTTTCTTAAAACTTCCCTCTCTTGTGATTTTTCCATCGCTTTCACTGCCTCGAAATCGGTTGTACCTGTCTGTGAATCCTTTTGACATAACAAATCTAATCGATTTTTCAATTTTCTTCCCAACATTAGCTCTGCTGGTGCTTTCTTGGTACTTCTGTGTTCTGAATTTCTGTAATTCATTAGAAATCTATCGATAAGTTTTTGTAAACTTACGTTTGTGTTTGCTGGGTCATTTAAGGCTGCTTTAATCTTATATTTAAATGTCTTTACCGCGTTCTCCGCTGCTCCATTGCTTGCTGGGTTGAAGGAAGGTGACGTTAGATGTTTAATTCCATTCATGTGGAAAAAATTTTCTATCTCCTTCGAAACTAGACTCGGCCCGTTGTCGCTAACAATCGTCTCTGCCAAACCAAATCGTGCAAATGTCTCCCTTAACCTCACTTCTACTTCTCTGCTCGTTATTCTCTCCATAATAAATACTTCTACCCATTTGGTGTAGGCGTCTGTCATCACCAGAAAATTTTTTTTCTTTATTGGTCAACAAAAATCTATATTCACTCTTTGCATAGGTTTAGTTGCTATCGGCCACGGTTTGAATTGAGTTTTTGATGGGACGGTAGACACGGTATACACGCCTTTATTTTTGACTCTACGTCTGTCTAATTTTGGCCACCATAAGGACGACCTTGCTAATGATTTTGTTTTGACGATATCTAAGTGGGCTTCATGTAATTCTTCGATCATCCTTTTTTGCAATGATGTGGGGATAACTACTCTAAAACCCCCTAATATTATGTCTCCTTCCGTCGTAAGTTTTTCTCTCCGGTGGAAGAATGGTTTTAAATTTTTTCCACTTTTTGGCCATCCTTGTCTTATGTATACGGTTACCTGTTGAAGTATGGTGTCTTCTCTTGTCTCTTCGGCTACTTTGGCGTTGTCTATTGGCCATATGTCACACGTTGATGCAAAATTTAAATAGGTTTCAAAATCATACTCGTCCGAAGTCGTTTTCATTTTAATCGGTATCCTTGACAAACAGTCTGCAAACAATTTTGTCTACCTTTTATGTACTCCAACTTATAATCATACCCTGAGAGGAATACTGCCCATCTTTGAAGTCGGTCCTTATGCCGTTGCGGTATTTCCCTTGATTCTTTAAAAATACTTAGTAACTGTTTGTGATCAGTCCTAATTATGAACTCTCGGCCCTGTAAATAGTGATTTAGCCTGCGAATTCCATATATAATCGCAAGTGCCTCCTTGTCCAGCGTTGCATAATTTTTTTCTGCGGGCATGAGCTTCCTGGATACACATGCTATAGGCTTCTCTTTTCCGTTTTTTTCTCTGTGACATAATATAGCCGCTACTCCCTCTGAAGATGCGTCTGTCACTAAAACTATTGGTTTATCGTTATCAAAATGTGTCAGGGTTATGTCTTCAGCTATTAGTTCTTTTATTTTAGTAAAGGCTCTTTTACAATCGGGGTTCCATACAAATTTTTGATTCTTTGTTAACAATTTATAGATAGGGCTTAGTAATTGAGACAAATTTGGTAATAATTTAGCATAGTACGTAACTAAACCACAAAAGCTTCTCACCTGTGTTTCCGTTGTTGGTCTCGGTGCATTTATTATGGCCTTTACCTTCTCGTCTGTGTTTTTTATTCAACCCATGTCCTAGATATTCTATTTCTGGCTTGAAAAACTCGCATTTGCTTCTTATTAATGTTAATCCTGCTTCTCGTTCAAAACCATTTCTAAGTTTCTCTCGTGTTCTTCTAGTGTTTTCCCTGTCACTATAATGTCGTCTAAAAAATTAATAACTTGAGGCATCCCTTGCAGAAGTTGTTCTAAATTCCTTTGAAAAATTGCACTCGCCGGTGCTATACCGTAAGGCATACGTATCATTTTAAACAAACCTTTGTGTTGACCATGTCGTCAGCTCCTGGGCTTTTTCATCCAACTCGAACTGTGTATACGCCTTGTTTAAATCGAGTTTCGTGAATAAGGTTCCACTATTTAGTTTTGAAAAAATATCTTCTATCCTGGGGAGAGGGTAACGTACATTTTCTAAATGCTTGTTTGTGGTGATCTTATAGTTTCCACAAATTCTTAACTTCTTGTCCAGTTTCATCACTGGGACGATCGGAGTGCCCCATTCACTAGCCATCGTAGGTTCGATGACTCCTTCTTTTGTCAACCTGTCCAATTCTTCTTCGATTAATGCTCGGTCGGTTAAAGGTACTGCCCTAGGTTTGATAAAAATAGGATTAGTTCCTTGTTTTACTGGTAATGAAACTTTTAAATATTTAAATTTTCCCAATTTCTCTGTAAAAACATCTGGGTATTTGTGTACTATTTTATTTTCCAAATTCTCAACACTATTAACTGGCTCAGAGGTATACCTTACATTAAAATCATTTAAAAAATTTCTCCCTAACAGATTTGGTCCCTTATTGTCTACGACATGATATTTTACAACTTTTGTTACATTATTATAAGTGGTAGGAGCATAAAAATAACCTAAAGGCTTAATAACATGACCTGTATAACTTGTATAACTTTTTAATATAATATTGTCATCCATTAATTTATATATACTCATATGTTCTTTGTAAAAATCCGAATTAAGTGCTGTCAATGCTGCTCCCGTATCTACAAACAATTTGAAACTTTTATTGTCTATCTTAACATTTACATTAAATGCATTTATGCTCGGTTCTTTAGAATAAATATGAAATATATTTTGTTCCACATTTTCTACTGTTTCGTCTTGGTACTCATGAAACTCATAGTCATACTCTAGTAAATTCTGTCTTTTTATTTTGTTCTGCCAACATGCTGCTTCTACATGCCCTAATCGTCCACAATTCCTACACTTTTTGAATTTACATGATGTACTTACAGTTCCCTGCCTTTCACATTGCTTACATTCACACCTTCATTTATTCCCATTGTTTATTTTCTCTTTGTTGATCGGCCATCTTGTCCTCCTTTGATCTGTCTGATAGGAATTTTGGTGATATCGTTGGTAACCCTGTCCTTTATTCCTGCCATCCATTGCGGTTGCGCTGTTGCTATGGTTACCATTTCCTTTTCCTACCACTCTCGGATGATGCGCCGTAGATGAACTTAAAGATGTTTGCCGAAAACAGTTACCTTTTATGAAATTGATGTCTTCCGCCCTTTCTAATATGGCTGATTCTGCTTTTAATGCTGTTTCCAACAAACTTGAGAACGATTTCGTTGCATCCTCTTCACATAACCTGTCTTGGATTTTCCCTCTTTTTATTTTTGTCACGAATTTATCGCGTAAAATGCTGTCCAACTGGTTTCCAAACTCACAGTTTGTCGCCGTTCTTCTGATGCGGATATTCCATTTGCTGATACTTTCATTGTCGTCTTGCACTATTTCGTAAAATCTTATGCGTTCTCGGTATATGGTTTTCCGTGGGCTATAGACCTTGCTTAGTATTTCTACTATTTCTTTATACATCTTCTTTTTCGGAAAATCCGGCGAGGTCAAGTCGCGTAAGGTTTTGTATGCTGCGTTTCCCATCAAACTTAAGAATGTTGCTGCCTGTATTCTTTCATCCACTATACCATTCGCCAGGAAATACTGTTCCAGTCTTTCCTTATAGATTTCGAATCACTGTCCTAGCTCCGGTTTGAACTCCTCCATACTGCCAATTACACCGCCATTCGCCATTTTTCCATACGCACGTGGTGAAATTTATACTTTTAATCTCCCGCTCCAATTTCCTTTGTCGCCAATTTTATGTTTGATTTATTGTGGTGAGGTAGAGAGGATGATAACATTAATAACACACACAGACTTCGTACTACTCTATTTTATTTATCGTGAACAACTACACACATTACAAAAATGGATTCAAATCGTCAATACGTCCTCACTCTAATACATACATTTATAAACTGCCTATGTAGGTCTAGCCGTTAAAGAGAACTACTCACAAAGTGGGATATTCAAACTCTACAAGGTTGATCTACACTTCAATTAAAAGACTTTTTGTGACCAGCTGTGGCGTTTTCGCGCCACATGAAATCCGAGTTTACTTTAAGAATTTAGTCACTTTTTAGACATTGTACAATATCAAAATTTGAAATAAATAATTTATCATATATATTTACAAAATTTAGAATGAATCTGGCATCTCTAATTATGGATAATTATCAAGAGCTGGAAATTCATTTTTGTTATAAGAAAAACATTTTAATGCAGTGCTAATATTTGCAGTTACATGATGGTCAAGGTGTGGCCATTCCTGCTGCTTGTGTCTATGGTTTTCGTCATCTTGAAGTTATTCGATATCCTAGTGCCAAGGAAACACATCGACATTGCTCAAGATTATAATTATAAGACCCATAAGAACTCAAAGGAAAAATGATAAACCACAATTTAATCATAATAATAAAGAATTTATTTAATATCCTTAGAATAAATATAACAATACATTTGTGTTCAATAATTAACAAATTTAAAATAAATATATTATTCTTAAGCAAGGAAAAATAAATATATGGTTTACCAAAATATAAAATTCATTGTACTGATTCGTTTAAAATAAACATTTTTTTATAGTATAATTATTTAATTATTTGATATTCCACTCACTCACGCAGAATGACACGCAAGTAATTCGGGGAAAAACCAAAAAAATTGTACACAAATTGTTTTTCTCGGATTTACTGCACGTGTCACATAATATAGAAGCAAACTAGAATCCCTAATAATTCTAAATATGTTATAAAAATTTCTTTAAATATTAGGCCTGATAGAATTTGATTAGGTACAATATTGCCCAGGTTTACTTTGGAATGTATGTGGAATGCCGAAAGCTGCCAACTTGCTTGGCAAAAAATATTATTGATATCGTGGTTTGGTCCAAGGTTAATAAATACAATCCTCATAAACCCAAGCTCTTCTCATTTTTCTTATCTCTATGTAAATAATCTTTCTATAGTATTCCATACTTCAACTATTATACAAACTATGAGATAGAAGATCACTATACAAGACACAACAGGGTTTATTATTGTATGCTAGGTCTGGTCCTCATTTGGGGGCCTTTGCTCCTGACTAGTACAATTCCAAGATAAGCGTTTGTGGATGCTCGCGTCCCTACTGTCATTTTTCTGAAAAAAAAAAGGAAGTGTTTTAAATCTGCCTTCAAGATTTTTTTTATCATACTTTTAATACTCTGAGAACCAAATAAGACATTGTTTTACCATGATACGTAAAAAGTTCTCTATGTGTTGAAACCTTTACGAATAGTGTTTAGTGGTTTTCAATGTCAGATAAAAATAAATCTTTGATATTTGCAATTTTCTCTGTCCTCGTTGCTCCTTTGTAGTAATTGGCTATTATCAATATTGTAGATCATAAATTTCCCAAAACTTTCGTTTATAGAATTTCCTTTCACGGTGAACTGTTTTAAAATTACAGCAGCTCGAAATTAAAAAAAAATTATGAAATTTTCGAGTTGCTGTAACTTGTAAACAATTGACAGTGCAGTAAAATTTTTTAAACAGAAATGTTAGGAAATTTTATAATCTATAATATTAATAATAACTAATTACTACGTAGCAGCAATGGGGACAAAGATAATTGCAATAATCTACAGTGAAACATAAATTTTCATTTTTGGGCAATAAATAACTGTTGTGTTGACAGATTAGTGAAAAATCGAAAAATTCGAAAAAAGTCATTCTTTTAAAGAAATAACACTATCGTAAGTCAATTTTATTGATCATAGAAAATTAATAATGAGAATGAATAACATCGAAACAATGGAGCAGACATTTTTCCGAAATTCAAGAATCTTTCAAACTTCGAGCTGCTGTAAATTTTATGATCTACAATAATAGCCCTAAAAACTTGCAAAATTAATATAAATTTTTTTTTTAATGAGTTCGTGAAAGTGTATAGAATATAGAATATATATCCTGAAAAGTTTACATTTTGCTCGGATGCAGAACATAAAAAAAAAATGAAAACTTTTTCATCCATTTTTTCAAAATTTTGAAATTATGTCAATAGTCGAGGAGCCCTTCCTAGCTGTACATGCACCCCCCGCCCGATCCTTGGGGACAATGTTTTTCATAAAGATTAAAGCCTAAGGACCAATTTAAGACATGTCCTAAAAAAAAAAAAACTGGCGGCCATATGTTAAAAAAAAACTGTTGCCAAGGTTGTTTTTGTCATTTAACTCAAAAACTAAAAAAGATGGACAAAAAACAACGTGCATAGAATTTTCTACAATTTTGTTCCTATAAAATATTTTGATAGGAGTTACCATTTTCCAGATAAATGAGTCCAATATTGAGAAAACATGGAAATTCATATATCGGTAAATCACTTAGAGGAAATAACTGTGACAATTATTGTAAGCCGTATAACATAACTTTATATTACTAACATAACAAAAAATAAAATAAACTGAAAAAAATTAATAATAATGATAATATTATAATTTGCATACATTTATCTCGAAAACGGTAACAATGGTATCTGGAAAATGGTAACTCCTTCCAAATATTGTATAGGAACAAAATTGTAGAAAATTTTATGCACTTTGTATTTTGTACAGAAAGTTTTTCTCCATCTTTTTTAGTTTTTGTGTTAAGTGACAAAAACAATATTTGCATTTTTTTTTAAACGGACGCCATTTTGAAAGTACAGCCAGTTTTTTTTTTAGGACATGTGTTAAATTGTTCCTTAGACTTTAATCTTTATAAAAAACATTGTCCTCAAGGATCGGGGAGGTGCCCGGACAGTTAGGGCTGGCTCCCGTAGTATTACGTTTTATATTGAATTTTATATTTTATTTTAAGAGCTGAATCATTTATCTGGAAAATGGTAACTCCTATCCAAATATTGTATAGGAACAAAATTGTAGGAAATTTTATGCACTTTGTTTTTTGTGCAAAAAGTTTTTCTCCATCTTTTTTAGTTTTTGTGTTAAATGACAAAAACCATATTTGCAAAAATTTTTTTGAAACGGACGCCATTTTGAAAGTGCAGCCAATTTTTTTTTTAGGACAAGTTTTAAATTGTTCCTTAGGCTTTAATCTTTATGAAAAATATTGTCGGGGGGGAGCGTAAAGGCAAGTAAAAATTCATGCGAGTAATGACGTGGCAGATCTGTTTTGACCCAGCGGCTATGTATGGTGTCTGGGTATGCGTTCATAATTAATATTTTCCCTCCATACTCACTATTTATCCTCCTGTTCACCAAGAAAAAATGTTAAAAATGTGTAATCAGAAAGAGAAAAAAAGCTTTATTTTACTACTTAGAACTGCTAAGAATTTTTAGAGCTTACATAGTATGCATTTAACCGTGCGCTTGGCTGCGCAGAGTGACAAAGTTACTTCACTATTTTATTGCAAGAATACCGTGGCTTTATCGATAAATTTTATTAGGACATTAAGTTTTTGGAGATTTCACTATAGAATTTTCTCTGTCGTCTGGGCTATATTGATAATAGTCAATTACTAACTAGGAGCAACGAGGACAGAAATAATTGCAAAAATGTGTAGCGAAGCACAAATTTTCACTATTCTGAAGGCTATAAATCGTAAAATATTAATAATAAAGAAAAATAGTTTAAATAAAACTCGTAGCTTTTTTCATTTCTACAAAGGCCATGGCAGGTTAAGACAAGTGTCCGTGCCTTTGCAACCTTTTTGCGTGAGGTTCCTTCCAAGGATGTATCTTTGCGAAAGATATTACCACAAAAAGTTTTGACCTCAAAAACTTCATATCTGGGAAAAAATTTTTTTTCGAAAATCCGAAAAAAAATTTTTTTTCTTAATCAAGTGAACCAATTTGTTTGTATTTCACATATATTGTAAATATACTCAAGACAATGTATTATTGATATTTTCATGAAATTTTTTCATGAAGAAAACAAAAATTGATGCTTTTGAATTTTTTGAAAAATGTATATAAGTACTTACACGTTAGCGGCCACCTCTATTTTTTTTACTGATTATACACCATACAATAAGCTATAACATATATTTTTTACAAAACTCTAACGTAGTCAAATTGGCAAAGATAATGTTACGTGCTTACACCCCCCTTTTTGTGGGTTCGGAAATTATAACACCAGGGTAACTCTAAACAATAATGTATTTACTTACGTATTAATTACAACAAATAAAGAAAAAGAGTATAAATTGGTTAGAAACTCGATATGTTAATAAATATATAAATGAACAACTGCTTGGATTATACGTATTGAAAATTTTTTGGAGCAGCCTACGTATTTTTTTGAAATAACGAAATGTATTTTTCACAATACATACATTTTCTACAAAGCTCCATCGAAATGGTAATACATAAAAAAATTATGTGTTTAATAATAAGAATACATAATAAAAAAACATGTTATGCTAATGATATGTGATAATATTAGTCGTCTTCATCACTGTCCTCATTTATTGTAACACTGATATCTTCTGTGAATAATTCAGACAGTTTTATTGATGATTTCGGAATATCGTCGACTTTGCATATGATAAATCCATCTCTAAGTAACAGAAAACTAATTTATTTTTATTAACTTAAACATGGATTTATCATATGCAAGGTTTCTCGACGATATTCCGAAACCATCAGTAAAACTGTTCGCAGAAGATATCAGTGATAAATAAATGAAGACAGCACGTAACATTATCTTTGCCAATTTGACTACTTCGATAGAGTTTTGTAAAAAATATATGTTATAGCTTTTTGTACGGTATATAATTAGTAAAAAAATAGAGGTGGGCGCTAACGGGTAAGTACGTATATAAATTTTTCGAAAAATTCAAAAGCATCAATTTTTGTTTTCTTCATGAAAATATCAATAATAAATTGTCTTGAGTATATTTACAATATATGTGAAATACAAACAAATTGGTTCACTTGATTAAGAAAAATTTTTTTTTGGATTTTCAAAAAAAAAAAATTTCCCAGATATTAT
The DNA here is from genome assembly GCA_936432065.2 of Rutpela maculata. Lineage (NCBI taxonomy): Eukaryota > Metazoa > Arthropoda > Insecta > Coleoptera > Cerambycidae > Rutpela > Rutpela maculata. The sequence goes on along the minus strand of OW386289.2, from coordinate 53,114,189 downwards.
GAAGTTTTTGAGGTCAAAACTTTTTGTGGTAGTATCTTACGCAAAGATACATCACTGGAAGGAACCACACGCAAAAAGGTTACAAGGTTACAAAGGCACGGACACTTATCTTAACCTGCCATGGACTTTCGTAATACCTAATCTTGGGGTAGAACTAACAGGAAAGGAAATAATTGAGAAAAACCTGTCATTTTTCAAAATGGCGACCGATGGAAAACATAAGCCCCTCTATGGTATAAAAGAAAAAGAAAATCTGTTGTCAAATGACAGATTGACTAAACTAATATTGACCATCATCATTAATATTTGACTTGCCTTCCGAGGCAAGCAGTGGTGCGTATCGCCGTCGGCAATGCAGGTACCTAATTAATTGCTAATTGATTACTATTATATACCTTTATATCATCCACAACCCCCGCCGTATGATATCTGTAAGTCCTTTTCATAGCCTGGCGGTGTTGCCCTCTACTAAAGGATTCACAATGGTCTTCTTGCTGCGAAACACCTACAGAAGAAAGAAGGATGTAGAAACTACACATTGTTCTTATAATCTCTAGTTATTAAAAAGGTAGTTCAAAAATTCTGCATTCTGACAGTTTGAATGCAGTAGGAAAAAGTAAACAAAAATAGAAGCATGTTGGTGCTATGCGCTATATCTATTCTAAGTGGTCTATAGCTTAGAGTATTGGAAATTCAAAGAAACTGCTTTGTGTTAGTTGATAAAACTTATTCTAAGTATAGAAAGTGGAAGAAGCAACTCCTCTCAGTGTTGACATAAAAGCGTAAGGTATAGTTACAATATTTTTGTAGAAAAACTATCAGTTTTTGCACCTTCCTTTCCTCTCTACAACATGTATTTTTTAACACTTGAAGCCAATATTTTCTAAATATGTCTTCGAACTGATTATTATTTATGATTTTAAGTCATTTATAACAATATTTTCTAAATATGTTCAGGGTTATTCATTATTTATTGACCCCCCCCCCCCCCCTATTTATTTCTGTTATTATTGGAAATAAAAAAGTTTCGCATAAAACTTGTAGAGTTGTATACATAGGTATATATTTTTAAATGCAATTAAAAAAAAATGCTTGTAAAGTTTATGTGATATAACAGTTAAGGTTGTTTTTTAAATGGAAAACCCTGTATGTTTTTACATATTCTTTTAGATCTTTTTCCCTGACTTCAAATATATAAAAAAAATTAAAAAGTAATAATTAAATGATTAAAAAATCCTGTAAACTAATTCCAGGGTCAACAAACAGCCCTCATTTAACACCTTTGGATGCATTTTTGTGACCTACGCAAGCAATTGTTTTTAATTGCATTTAAAAAATATGCCGGGTGGGGCATTTGAGTTGACAAACGCGAATAACTTGAAAATAAAGAATTTTCGAGAAAAATGTTTCAGACAAAGGTGTCATCATTTTAAAAGCGGGATCTAATGGCTATATTTTTTTTAAGTTTGGTAGAGGACTTCAAGGTCAACTTTGGTTTTTTAAATATAACACGGTAAACTGCTGGTGCATTTTGGTGTACAAGACCTATGCATTGCAATGAATTGCAATGCATAGTTGGTGCATTTAAATGCCGATGGTGAAGTTAAATGCATTGGTAGTGAATTGTGGAGCATTGCAATGCTTAGCAGTGCATTTCGATGCATTTTTGTGCATTGTGGAGGAATTGTGCTGCATTCTATTACGATTTAGGAGGATGGTGCATGCGCGTGAATCAGTTTCCCAGCAAGCAACAGATGTATTGGTCGGGTTACAGTCTGATGGTGATAGTGTGGGTTGTGAAAAAACTTAGTTTACAATTGAGAAGTTGTTAAATAAAATAAAAATGTAAGTAGGTGTAGATTATATTGAATATTATATGGTTACTTGTAATAAGTTTATTGTTTACATTCAAGTAAGACTAATTCCTATTAGTTATTATTCTGAATAATTAAAGTGTAGACTGATTGTAAATCTGCATTTAATTAAAGAAAATTGCCTGCACTTTTCTTTTTAATTTTTAATAACAATTTTGACGAGGACATAAAATATAAGCATTACGTGAAAAGTATTACTTTATTATTTGACATGACATTCAAAACTGCCTCGAAAACTACTAATAAAAATAATTTAATTTAAATGAAAAAATATGGTGTCTATATTATATTTCTCACTAAATTATTTATTTTGTAGGCAAACGAAATTCATTCTTTCGACATAGAAAAAAACTGTTCAGGAGGCATTAGACAACGCTCAAAAAGACATTAAAGAACTAGGAGTGAAGCCATGGAATATCTTGAATATACCTTTACGTAATTTTAAAAAAGAAAAAGAAGATAAAAAACAGCAATATAAATTATAGCGTTAATAAGAAATTTGTATATTATGTCTATTATTGCAAAATCACTATTTACCCGATACTCTGGCTTGCCACAAAAATGTAATCAAATAAATATATTTTAATCTAATCTACGTATACAATATCTAACATTCTGAATCACTTTAAATATTAAAAACTCAGTTAAAAACTACTGACATCGGCGATACATCTTTGGTGTTTCAGAGAATGTTTCAGTACAAGGGTTAGTATTATGATCCCAGTTTAAATAATTGTCTAACATTTACAGAATACTGCATCAAAATAAATGCAATTGTTTTAAAATTATGAAATAACAGACAAACAAGATCAAATTGTAAACTCATATGCCCGCTCCGTTCCATCGGTGTAAAAGTATTTAATTACATCGCATACATCTACAATTTAGCAACATTATTTTGGCGTTTATTTAATAGATATTTTCGGGTTATATATGAAATTGTTTAGCGATATTATTCAACTTAAAACTCACGCAAATTAAACATGAATTAGGAAACGGGCACTTTAAGTAAAATTTTTGGATTTATTAAAATGGAGGGAAAATAATTGAAATATCTTGCTTATGGCAATGCACATCGATGCATTGTGAAATGTGAAGGGTGCATTTTAGTGCATTGCAACGCTCAGTGGCTGCATTTCGAAGCATTGCAATGCTTCGCAAATGTATTTTAGTGAATTTCAATACTTTGCAGATGCATTTTTGTGCATTGCCATGTCTCAGCGATGATTTGCAATGCTTAATAATGCATGGTGTATTTAAATGCTTCAGCAATGCATTGCGCTGAATTACGTGCATTATGTGCATTACAATGCACTTTAGTGTACAAATTCTGGCCAGCGGTTTACCCCCTCGATATAACATTGTAATATATTTTTTTTTACAAATTCATATTTTGCTCTAAAAAATAAACAACTTTTGTTTTTACCATTTTTTTATTTGGTCTCACAGTTTGCGAGGAATTAAGCGTTGAACGTGTGAGTAGCCCATCTCTGTAACTGGGAAACAAAAAAATTTTATGGAAAAGTATTCAAAATTTGAATATTGTATGTTTTCTTGCAGTCATCATAATTTAAACACGGATCATTTTTTAAAGGTTATTGTTATTTTTTAATCTTTCAGAGATGCTACTTCAATGTTCAATGCTTATTTATTGGCAAACAGTGAGACCAAATAAAAAATGGTAGAAAAAAAGCTGTTTATTTTTTAGAGCAGAATATGAATCTGTAAAAAAAGAGAGGTTTGCGTTTAAAAAACCAAAGTTGACCTTGAAGTCCTCCACCAAACTTTAAAAAAACATAGCCATTAGATCCCACTTTTAAAACATTTTTCTCGAAAATTTATTTATTTTCAAGTTATTCGCGTTTGTCGATATATACAGGGTGGGCCAATAATAATAGGCCATAGTTCAAGGGTAGATTCTTTGGACCAAAATATGAGGATGAAACCAAACATGCTTTAGTAAATTGTTGCTGTGGAAAAAGAAAGATACAGTGTCAAAATTGTGATTTTTTTTTTCTTTTTTTTTGCAATATCCCAACTACCTCTTGACGGATCTTCTCCCAATTTGGTAAGGAAACATTTTTTTAAGCTAAGAAACAATAATTTATGTAGCTAGCCCATGGAAGGCGCCTCATGAGCTATACCTGATGATGAATATTTTTTTCTTTTTTTTTTTAAGGAACATAGTGGCAGTTTTTACTAAAAAATTTCATGCATTTCTATGTAAAAAAGGTATACTTGATAGAACCTGATGATTCCAACCATTTTCGAGAAAACTGCCGCATAGATCTCAAAAATTCTTTGAAAACAATACTACAGTCATTGGTGCTCAAAAAAGAGGTTACGTGGGAAGCTTTCCGGGAGTTTTGAAAATTGGTGATTTTATAGATTTCGATGTGCTCTTTTCGAATTTCTACTTTGCCACCTCGTATCTTTGCCGCTGCCGCTGCCGCCGCCATATTGGCAAAATGGCGCCTATAAATCGTTTTTTGACCCCTTTCCGATTCATTTTACGATAAAAACAGTTATATGATAAATTAAACTAGAGAAAAATTCCTATAGTTTTTTTAATAACCTTTTTTTTTTGTAAAATGAATAGTTTTAGCGTACGAGCGCCGCAAAATCTACTCCAACATGCGTTTTGGCCAGCTCCGGAAACATTGTTAAAACTTATTTCTTGCAAATGCAAAAAGGGATGTGAGAAAGCCTGTGGTTGCAGAAAGGCTGGATTAAAGTGCTCCATTATATACACGAATTGTAGCGGTATCTGTTATAATTCGCAAATTCTATCACAAGATAGCGATGAAGAGGAAGAAACGGAGACTGTTCTCGAGCAAACGTATGATGAAATCGAGGATGAAGAGGATTGCAATAAGATAAGATAAGATAATTTATTGGTGTTTAATATACAAGAGTATTTACACAAGTCAAAAAATTAGATAATCCCATCGCGGATTATGTGGATGAAATTTCTATCTGTGACGTTTTGATCGGTACTGAAGACGATGAACTCGCAACACCTGGTCCATCAAGAATAGCGAAGCGAAGGAGAATGCGCTAAATTTTGGAATAGTGCATTACATGTGGATTAGGCCTACTGGGGATACCACAATAAAAAAACGCGCCACTTACTCTACCTCATGGTGGTGTGGAAATGAGTTTTTTGGCCAAAACGCATGTTGAAGTAGATTTTGCGGCGCTCGTATGCTAAAACTATTCATTTTACAAAAAAAAAAGTTTACCAAAAGAGTTATAGGAAATTTTCTCTAGTTCAATTTATTATATAACTGTTTTTAGCGTAAAATGAATCGGAAAGGAGATATGGTCAAAAAACCGTTTTTAGGAGCCACTTTTCCAATATGGCGGCGGGAGCGGTAAAGATACGAGGTGGCAAAGTAGAAATTCGGAAATAGCATATCGAAATTTATAAAATCACCAATTTTCAAAAATCCCAGAAAACTTTCCAGGTAAAACTACCAAATGACAGTACTACAAACCCCATTTTGAAAAGGACAAATTGTATTTATTGAAAAGTGTGCTCTGGTGACGTCTTAGTTCTGTCATTTACGTACAATTTCATTAGTTTGACATTTTGAGAGAACTAAGACGTCACCAAAGCACACTTTTCAATAAATACAATTTGTCTTTTTCAAATTGAGTTTGTTTTCAAAGAAATCTTGAGATTTATGTGGCAGTTTTCTCTAAAACGGTTGGAACTATCAAGTTCTATCAAGCGTACCTTTTTTACATAGAAATGTCTCCTACATGAGATTTTCTAGTCAAAAGTACCTCCACGTTTGGTAAAAAACAATTATCAGCTATAATATCCCAAAGACGTTGATAATACGAAATAATTTTATCACAGTTTCCGAAAGGACTTGCTTGGTAATAATTGATATTACCTAAAACAACGTGCTTGAGGAAGTTGTGATAAAATTATGAGCTATTTATCAACATTCGCATAGAAAATTTTTTGCAATTTATTTTATTTATTGTTCAAAACTATTTATTAAAAACACAATTATTAAAAGAGCAATATGTAAAATTAAATGTAGATTATGTATTATGTATTATTTGGTGTGTTTTCCTCTATTGTTATATTCATTAAATCATTATTTACAATTCTACATCGACATTGTCAAAAAATAAATTTTCAATTATTGAACTCTCAAACTGGATGACATAAGTGAAAAGATCCCTAAGGGATCTTTTCAGTGTAATTCTGTTGTGATTGGTTGTTTTGAGCACACGTGATTAGAAATGTACGAATTTAATAGGACTGCTATTTGAGCTAAAAATTTTCATCAGGTATAGCTCATGAGGCGCCCTCCACGGATGATGCCTGATGTAATACATACATTATTGTTTCTTAGCTTAAAAAATGTTTCCTTACCAAATTGGGAGAAGATCGGTTCAGAGGTAGTTGGGATATTGCAAAAAAAAAAGAAAAAAAAATACAATTTTGACACCCTGTATCTTTTTCCACAGCAACAATTTACTAAAGCATGTTTGGTTATATCCTTAATTAAATATAACTTGTTAACCCCTAGGCAATATGGGTTTTGCAAGAATAAATCAACACAAGATGCGGTTCTCTCCTTTTATGAGAAAATTCTACATAACTTTGATGAAAAATTACTATCAGCTGGCATTTTTTTCGATCTATCACGGGCCTTTGATACCATAAATCACAATTTGTTGTTAAAAAAACTTGAAATATACGGTATCCGTGGCCCAGCATTGGAATGGATAAAGTCCTACTTATTGGAGAGAACTCAAACAATCAAAATTGTACATGATGGTATGGAATGTCTTTCAGATAGTGTTAACGTTCTGACAGGGGTACCACAGGGCAGTGTATTAGGTCCATTATTGTTCATTATTTTCGTCAACGATTTAGTAACTAACTTAAATAATTGCTTCTTAACCCTTTTTGCAGACGACACCTCCTCTATCATAACTGCTCCTAACGTTGACCTCTTAAGCAAAAATGCCACCTTATGTGTTGATAAAATGTCACAATGGTGTCGCAATAATGGTCTGATTCTAAATCAGCAAAAAACTGTATTTTTAATGTTTTCCCCGATTCGTGCAAAGTTGGACTTTAGCCTGTTGGTCAGAGGAAATCACAATCTCCATCAAAATGATCTTACGAAGTTCTTAGGCGTACATATGGATATGAATATGTCATGGGAGGCTCATATTGAGAATCTGACGAAAAAACTGGCTAGTCTAAACTTTGCACTTCTTCAAATAAGGGACACTGTTGAAGCTGACACACTGAAAATATTCTATTACGGATGTATTTACTCGGTTTTGCAATATTGCATATTGTGCTGGGGAAATAGTTCGGGAATTAGCAAGGTGTTCATTTTGCAGAAAAGAATTGTGAGAAGTATGTTTAAACTTCCCTACAATACATCCTGCAGAGATTATTTTAAACAGCATGGCATACTCACCATTTATTGTATATATATTTTGCAATCTGTATGTTTTGTCAGGAAAAACATTGATAGTCTTTTAAAATGTGGCGATGTTAATAAATACAGCACGCGATCGCAAAAAAATATTTTTGTACCGCCCCATAGATTAGAGCAGTCAAAAAGAGGGCCCTTTATCTCTTCAATTAAAATGTATAACCACCTCCCACAAATTATAAAAGATGCAAGTAGTTTTGTGATTTTCAAGAAGATGGTAAAAAGATTTCTAGCGGAACATTGTTTTTACTCTTACGAGGAATACTACCTCTTTACTTAATGTTCTCCATCTGATCTTACAATTTGTACCTACTAATGCTGTGATAATTAAAATTTCACCCATTTATTTATTTATTGTTATACCTTTATTAGATTTTAGTTGTACATCTCCTTGTTTGTTTGTCTATTTTTCATATGTTGTATAATCTACCTTTAACTATATATACATGCATATATATGTACATATTTTTTCTTTTTTTGTTTTGTTCTATTTTGTATTTGACAATTCCAATACTGTAATAGTCTATGGAAATAAACTCATTATTATTATTATTATTATTATCCTCATATTTTAGTCTAAAGAATCTGCCCTTGAACTATGGCCTATTATTAATGATTCACCCTGTATATATAACAACCCTACAACTTTTATACGAAAGTTTTTTTTTATTTTCCACAAAAACAGAAATAAAGGAGGGTCCCTATATATATAATGAATAATCCTATGCTGAGCACAGAAACAGCATTTTACTGCCAGTGATAATAGCCTGGGACAGGACATTAAAAAAAATCTAACAATGAATCAGAAGACTTTTAAGCAACAGACAGTTTTTTGTAAATTTGAGGTTGCTGTTTCCGATTCTGCCTGGTGCCCCGCTGAATATTTTCAAATTAGCACAACAAATTCGAAATGATAAATTTTCGCGCTTTTTTAATAAAAATTCTCATAACTCTAAATATATGATACATGGGAAGAATACAAGAGATAAAATTTGTTAAAAAAATTACATCGAAAATTTTATTAAACGAATAAATTGTACCTTTCATAGGTGTGTGTGCTGTAAGGGGGAAAGGTGACATTTTTTTGACCAGCTCTGTATAATTTACCGTTTTCTTTTCTAAAACTAAAAATTGTTGCACTTTTAAAAGTAGTTTTGTTAGAAGCAACATCGGCTTTGTATTATTATTATTATAAGGTATATTGTAATCAGTGGCGTTCTTAATTTTTTGTATCAATCTTGTGGAATTTTTTACAATTAATTAATTTTTATTTATTTGCTTTTATCATGTTTAGAGCATATTATTTAGGTATTATGCAAATCACAACTTACACACTTTTTTATTTATTATGAAAATACCTACTTTCTGTATATTGTTGCCCTAATCTGGGCACGCTAATATACTAGTTAGGTAAATACTTTAAAACACTCATTATTGGAGAACCAATCAAAACAACTACTCTTCTAGCTAATACTGACGAAGTATTGAATTACATGATAGGATTCTTAGCATTTTAAAAAAAAAAAAATATATTGAAAATATTTCAATCATTTATTTACATTTAGTCATCACACTTTTTTATTTAATATGAAATTATCTACTTTCTGTATATTGGTACCTTAATCGGGTACAACAAAATAAGTGAGAGTCAATTATTAGGTGATAATTTAGCTTAAGTATGCGTAATGTAAATATCTAACTTCGATATTGTTGTTTTTCATGTACAAGAAGTACATTTAATTTTATCTATTTAGTTGCACGTTGTATTCTGTATCTCATGAATATTTTAAGTTATAATTTACAACGTAATAATTTCTGCTCACAAGTAAATTACTCTCTGAATTTTTTTGTTTTTGTTTTCATGATAACAAACGATAATATTTAGGTATAAGTAATTAACACAATAAGAACGTTTTGTAAATGTTTTGCAATCATAGTATATTGTGGTGCAAGTACTGATGGACTAGAACGCGCGTGACGTGCACTTATAAACTCAAAACGGTAGCGGAAACAACGGAGCGCTGTATGAAAAATAATCATATCTTTTAAAACGATTAAGCAATGCAAATAGTTCTTTTTTTTTCTGCAGATTTCATATCATAGAAATATGCATTTATCTAGAATGATTTTAAAAATGCCTTGTTTCTGAAATTTACGTTGATTATGCGTTTCTAATTAATAATGTAAATGTAAATCCCGATATAACTACTTCAAAACATGCCAGAATTTAAAGGAATGGGTAATTATACAGTAAATTAATTTAAAAAAAACGGTTTTTAAAACATATTGTCCATTTCATTTATAGCAAAATTGATCCAGAGCAATATTGAATTGCAATATTCTGTTATAAATTTGTGAAACTTGAAAGTGCAATAGTTTTCGAGATACTCTCAAAAATATTAAAAAAAGAGTTTATTTCTTGAGCGTTTTTGTTTGTTTCTCAGGTTTACCTCGGCCAATTTATATCACGAAGAAGTTTAAAAGAAAACAGTTTGTAAGGGATCTTCATCTAAGCGTTGAGTGAAAAGTTCTCAATCAACGATCTAAGCTATAAACTTCGTTGAGCATCTCGATTTACCGACTGCCCATTTAGTTAATTAACTATATAAGAATCCTATTTTTACCTTAAACGTATCTAAGTGTTGGCTTCAAGTGAAAAAAAATTACTGCGCGTATTATTTCGTAACTGGGATATTATCAGAAATAATACATAAATAATTATAAACAAACTAGTTTTTGTACATGCACTAAACACTGCCTCTTGGGTAGTTTATTATTTTAAAAACATTTATTAAACACGTACCCTTATGAAGGGCATTAAGTGTACTTTTTTTTGTCTGATTTGATGTAAAATTTCACTTTGAAGGAATCCTAAAGTCAAATATCATATAAACTGTGTGAAAGAGTTTGTATCATATATCATATAGCAACCTTCTGGTTATATTTTCTCAGAAAATTTTATTTTTAATATAATTTTTGTTTTGGTTTTTATTTTTATCTTTTTCGTGGGTGTAGCAATTTTTATCACGAATAATATTTTCTAAGAGACAAATATAAAAGTTCCCTATATGATGGAAACACTAGTCTATCCTGTATAAAGTACATATCAAAATATAAAATACCCCAGAAGTAGGTCAGCATGCTAAAAATAAAGCGTAAATATAAAAATAAATATTGTATAACAATTCATTAGTTATAATGTTATCTTCCTCTTCAACATTTCCTACTATACAGGGTGTTTGCAGTATACGTACAAATATTTTGCAGGGTGATATGGTGGCCTAAAAGAAGTAAAAAATTTTTACACATTTTTTTTCTAACAAAACTATTTTTTGATTTAATAATTAGAAATAAGCAATGCTTTCAGTTTAGACAGTACAACTATAAACAGAAGACGAAGAGACAAGGATATCGCGCTCACCTGTCGTACCAATAGCGGGTTTTACAGTGTTGCAAGACTGTCATTTCAAAATAATAAAACAGTTTTACTTTTACCTTGTTTAATCGGTTTGGAAATGAAAACAATAACTGTCATTTAATATTAATTTACTCATTGCCATAGCAATTTTTCACAAACCACAATTATTCCATAGGTTTTATTAGAAAAGTATGACGTCCAGGTCGTTTTTTTTAAGCTCTTTGTGTCTTTATTTGAAAAATGTCAGTGATCTCAGTAATTTACTGTCTGCAAAAAATGTATTTTAACGATGAGAATAGAATATTACCATTTTTTAAATTTATTATAGAAAATGTCTTCAACCATTGTAGTAATTACATTAATAGCGGTTAATATAATTTCAGACACTTAATTCATCATCTCGTTCATTACACGATTTTATTATTTTTACTATAAATTTACTTTAAAACTAGATAAATCGAATATGTTGACAATACTGTATGATTGGTAAGCGGCGGCCTACCTACGGCTAAACAACGAAATATGAAAAACACATACCATTTTCTTTGAACCGCTGACGCTGACAGCGGTGGATTCCTTTTATAAAAGAGACACCATGTCTCATTGTCAATACAACAAACATAATAAAAAGGAGGATGTAGGTCGCATGAAGACATTGAACTTGGTTCTAGTTTTTCCGGAAATACTGACCTACACAATATTTTATATATACAGGGTGATTTACCACAACATGTGGAAAATAAAATAGTGTACTAGTTTTTTTGTGGGAAAGCTTCTGTAAAATTTTAGAGTGATCCGAGGTAATTTAGTATATTTCCTTGCATTAAAACTTGCAAAGATACGCTACTGTCATTTGTCTAGGTCAGTGCATAAGGCAATGAACTAAGCACTTGGAACGGACCCATCCTTCAATAGAACGCAAATCGAATTTGGCAAACACACAATCGTGACTCGTATCTGTCTCTTTCTATCTTATTACGAACTTCAGCGATCGAGTCCATTGCAGGTATGTAGTATAAGAGTTTACACTGGCATAGTGTTTATTGTCTTCCCGACTTCCAGTTAGAGCTCCGTTAAATTTTAAATCATATTCGTAGATCGATATCGTTTAATATGCCATGCTGCGCTTAGAACAGGGCATTGAATGTAAGGCATTCAAACATTTTTCTTTGACTTTTTATTACTTTTGAGTTTTGTGCAGTGTGATTAAATCCAAAGTCACTTCTAACCTCGCCAACTTTGGTGTCAGTCCCAAGCCTGATAACGGGGGTGGAGAAGTGATATGGTTGCACCGCGTTACTTCGATACATTTTCCGCATGTTGTGGTAAATCACCCTGTATATATTACCTGACCTGAAAATATCGTATTTTTAAAAAACAATTAATTCAAGTAAAACTATGGGAGTAAAGCAAAAATTTCATGAGTTTTTGCTTCTCCTGGGTCGATATATCATCATGCAAAATATTTGTACATATACACCAGACACTATATATGGTAGGTAGTAACCAAGATTTTTTATAATAATTATTGAAGAAATAAATAATTATTACTTGGGCCCAGTTTCAACAACAATTTAGAGTACTTCACCTTAAAGTCTCGTTGATAAGTTAAAGGGTTTTAATTTAATATCTTTTTATTACCTTTTACTTTAGTTACCTTTACTTTTATAGAGAACATTATGGCAAAATCTTTTAAAGTGACTTTGAAACGTAAAGTTTCCTTTGAGGAAAGTTAAGTGCCATGAATAGAATTCGTAATAATTACCTAACGTTCTATTTACTTATATTACGTTAATTTGAAGTTTCAAAGTTACTTTAAAACAAAACTGTGAATCAACTGGGCCCGTGTAAAGTAAAAACAACACATTCAACAAATATATTAACTCAAAATAATAAACTAAATTAAATCATTAATTTAAATGCCTCAAATCAACAAAATAAGATTTTATCAACCATCTACCACTGCAATTTTCACTTCCAAAACTCTGTATATCGCACATATATAAACGAAACTCACAAGAATGATTGAAATTACGTTGGCTCTGAGTGCTCTTCTTCTAGTGTTGTGAATAAAATATGAGACAAGGAAAAACACTGTCAGATATATGTATTCTGCTGACTTTTGACATAACTAGGTAAGATAAGATAGTTTACAATTAAATAACGAGACTGGAGGTATTTTGATTCCGCAAAGCCAGTGGCGTGTAGTAAAGGATCTCGCACCGGGGTCGAGCAACACTAAAAAATCTCTCCCTCACCACTCATATATTTGGATATTAAGAACCTTATTCATTCGCGCGTCGCACAGTGGCACGAATCGTGATTTTTTCGTTCAAAATTATCTAGAGCATTTGTTTCGCAACCGATTGGGATATATTTTTTTAAATACTCATTATTTATTTTCCAAAAAACGTAAGAGAGCCGATTTTTGAATTATGCTAACCAAAATTATTGAGCTTAGCTCAAATGGACATTTTTTATTTAAGTCTTAATAAAATTTAAAAATGAAAATTTTTCCTATAAAATGCAAAAAAATGATGAAAAATGAAATATTTTTGTTAAAGTTTATGCCGAGAAGTTTTTAATATTTCTGATAAGTACTTTTAAGTTAAAATGGACTAAATTTCAAGTTCCAGGAAGAAATTGAAGATGGCGGATCCAATATGGCGAATAGTAATTTCTTATCTAATTTACATAAATCTTGTTATTCGGGGGGTTTTTGAGGTCTCTGATTACGAATCTGGTATCCAGATTGTCATAAACCAACCTGCAAGATGACGGAATCAATGGCGGCTATAAAATGCTAAAAAATGATGAGACATGAAATGTTTTTGTTAAAATTTATGTCGAGAAGTTTTAAATATTTCCGATAAGCACTTTTAAGTCAAAATAGACTAAATGATAAGTTCCAGGAAGAAATTCAAGATGGCGGATCCAATATGGCGACAATAAGATGATAAAACTAACTTAAAAATAAATTAAACTAAACTAAATTACACTACATTAAACTAAATAGGCTATTGTTATGTTAGATTTAGTATTCTTGTTTTAAACTTCTTGGTGTTAGGTATTTGTTATATTATTAGCAGATAAAAAAAATAAATATTAATATGACCTACTTAAGGTTATGTTCAAAATTAATGAAGGACTGAATCGCATATTGATTAATAATTAATGTATGAGAGCCTAATTGCATTGAAAATTTCAGAAAATTTGTTCCTTTTTGAATTTTTTAATAATTCGTAGGAATAGCTTATTTAGTTTAATGACGTGTAATGTAATTTAGTTTAATTTATTTTTAAGTTAGTTTTATTGCTGCCATATTGGATCCGCCATTTTGAATTTCTTCCTGGAACTTAAAATTTAGAATATTTTAATTTAAAAGTACTTTCAAAACTTCTCGGCATAAACTTTAACAAAAATACCTATTTAATTTTTCATCATTTTTTAGCATTTTATAGCCGCCATTGATTCCGCCATCTTGCAGGTTGGTTTATGACAATTTGGATATTCGATTCGTAATCAGCGACCTCAAAAACCACAAAGTAACAAGATTTATGTAAATTGAATAAGAAATTACGATTCGCCATATTGGATTCACCATCTTCAATTTCTTCCTGTAACTTAAAATAGATATTTCATTTTTCATCATTTTTTAGCATTTTATAGCCGCCAATGATTCCGGCATTTTGCGGGTTAGTTTATGACAATTTGGATATCAGATTCGTAATAAGCGGCCTCAAAAACTCCCAAGTAACAAGATTTATGTAAATTGGATAAGTGAAAAGTTTTTATTTGTAATAGTCCAAGATCCCAGAGCTACCAGACCTACGTCATTTTAGTAAAGCTAATATTTTGACAACAAACAGTGTAATATCTAATTAAGAACGTATGCGTATTTGCTAGTTTGAAAGCGGGACCCTTTTGCAGAAAACAGGTACAAAAGGTACATACAAATTTTACTCAGTACGTTAAAGTATGATAGCTGGTTTATTTTCCACGTGACACACTAACGACGTGGTGTAAGCGTCGAATCTTAAGGTCCGAGGTTCGATCCTGAGCGTTCTCAGCTTTTTTTTTTCCAACAAATATTAACTTAAAGTGGCGATTACCAAGAAAGAGACAACCGATAGGGAAATATTTATTATTTTTGGCCATAACTTTTTTCTTATTTGAAAAAAAAAACAGAACGCTCAAGGGATCGAACCTCGGACCTTAAGTTTCGGAGGTTGATGCTGACACCATGTAGTTAGCGTGTCACTTGTAAAATAATCCAGCTGTCATAATTTAACGTACTGAGTAAAATTTTTATGTACCTTTTATACCTGTTTTCTGCAAAAGGGCCTCGCTTTCAAACTAGCAAATACACATACGTTCTTTACTAGATATTACACTATTTGTTGTCAAAATATTAGCTTTGCTAAAATGACGTAGGTCTGGCGGCTCTGGGATCTCACTCTATAAGTTTTATTAAAATTTAAATAAAAAATGGCCATTTTGGCTAAGCTTAATAATTTTGGTGAGCATAATTCAAAAATCGGCTCTCTTACGTTTTTTGGACATTAAATAACGAGTATTTAAAAAAAATATATTCAAATCGGTTGCGACACAAGTGCTCTAGATAATTTTGAACAAAAAAATCACGATTCGTGCCACTGTGCGTCGGCCAATCACGAACGCGCGACGCCAGGAGACGAGCTACCGAATCTGCCCGCAATGCTCGTCTAAGATTACATAGCTTCTGCGTATACGTTGATATGAAAGTAGCTAGAAGGTAGAACGAGGTCGCTGCGTTTCTTTGGAGGTCATCATTCCAAATAGTAACCGCGCCTACTGATACTTAACCTTTCGTACCGGATATGAGTCGAGTGAAAATAGAGCTGCGTTGAGAGAAGATTAGAACATTTTAAAGATTATGATGCTAGATTCTATCGCAAATTACTTTTTCTCTTTGAAAAAAATAATATATGATAGTGATATACCGAGGTCACTTTCCAGCCACGATTTCGTTATTATTTAACTGGCGGTAGTGAAACTTGACATGCATCACATTTTTAAATCTATCTGTCAAGTTTCTACGACTTCCCGTTTCAGCGGAAGTGACCCCAATTTTTTATTTTTAAAGGGAACACTATATATTTTTGCATTTTGGACCCTAGGAGTCATACTACATATATCTGTACTAATTTCATTACTGTTTACGCCGTTTTTAAATTTTTATAGCCCAATTATAAATTTTAATCTAGTGTAATTTGACTGCACTATAGGTACCCGTTACTCACACCGTTGTTCTTAAAAATCGCACATCAGGTATATTAATTCATGCATCATTAATTTAGAACAGCAGTCAAATTCCAATAAAAATAATGCGTATTTACAACTATCAATCACTAATTTAATGCATAAACTTCAAAACTCTCTTGCAGCAGCAAACAAATTCTCGCCATGATTGATGACCTATCGCTTTGCATTTAAAATTCTACCAGTCTCGTTATTGTTGGAACTGCCCTTATTGCTGGATGATTATACGTGATTTTAATCTTTTGATGGTATTTATTCGATCGCCTAAGCAAACAGAGACGCTAGGTCAGGGAATACAGGGAATGTTGACTTAAAAATTAGCAGATTAATTGCAAATAATTTCAAGGTAGGTGAATTCAATTTGTAGAACTTATTGCGACTCAATCCTAACCAATAGCAATTTTAATTCACAATTCGCTGGAATTCGCTATTAGAAGCTTCATCTCCTGCTCTAGCTGAACACATCTAGACCGATGACTCCGACTTTTGGGAGGTCCTAAATAGTATTGAAATTAAAACCACATTTTTTACAGGGTAAGTTACAAAGAAGGGGACATAGAGATTTGTTTGGGTGCAACTTGAAAACTGCTTGATGTATAAATCTCAAAATCCCTACAGGTAGGTTTCGTGGAGCGAAAAACCACAATTTACAAAAGAAAGTAATTAAAGTCAACCGTAGATTGGGGTGCCCCAAAGATGAAGATTTTCCTAATAAATTTTTTCCCTACCGCGCCTCCTAACCGAGTTATAGCCCCTTAAAGTGGGTACCTAATAACCTTCAAGCGGATTGACGTACGATGATCAAACTGTGGATCCGTCTCTTTATTTCGATAGGCTACATGTTAGAGCAAGTTCGTACTGATATGCAAGATGTGTTCTATACAGGAGGGTCCGGTAAAGTTCAAGGTAAATATACAAATTTATTGTTTTTTATTCAAGTAGGAATTGGGTTAGCAAAAAATGCACAGAATAATTGAACATTAACTTTAGCATAGTTAGTTCTAAGAGAAATTTAAAAGTTATCAGCGAATAAACTGCTCAAAACCGTTTAAGTAAATTAAAACGTATTCTTGGAAAAATAGTATGCTCATTTCTGATAGTGTTTAAGGCATCTAGAATTGAGTCCCGCAACTGGTCAATGTTGTCAATTGGAACTGAATATACAGTTCTTTCAAAATCCGATAAACCGGCTTAACTGGATGAAAAATCACAAGAGCAAGAACAGTTTCTAAATTTAATAACATATTCAATAAATAATCAACATTCTTAATTCGACACAAGACAAAAAATATTTGACCTTGAACTTAGGGGCACATCTGGCATATCAGTACGAACTTGTTCTAACGAACATGTAGCCCATCAAAATAAAGAGCCGGATCCACAATTTGACCATCGTACGTCAATCCACTTGAAGGTTATTAGGAGAAAACTGGTTGCCAGGCATCAACTTTAAGGGGTTGTAACTCGGTTAGGAGACGCGGTAGGAAAAAAATTTATTAGGAAAATCTTCATCTCTGGGGCACCCCAATCTACAATTGAATTTAATGTATTTTATTTTCAATCACCCTGTATTAAATACAGTTAATATGTCATTTGATCTGAAAATAATTCCTACAAGAAATTTTTTGTACATAACAATCATTAATTTAATTTTCCATAATAATTTCATTTTCCACAAAAATATCGCTTTTACTACGGCCGCCATATTGAAAAAATGACTGCCAAAATACATTTTCCTCCAATATTAAGTGATGTGAATCAGTCTTTTTGTAATTTAGAATTTTTATTTATTAGGTTATAAAAAAGTGACATTGATTGTGAAATGTCATAAGTAAGGTATTTGGAAAAATGTTAATGATTTAATGATTTCGATTTATAACAAATGTAAAAATTGACGTTAAAAAATTACCATTACCCATGATACGCCACGCTACACCAGGGCCATACACGCTTGTCCATGCCGAAACATTAACAGAAAATCGCCCGGACCTGTTCCGCGGAGACACGTAGCGTTCGTGAAACCTGGTATTTGCAGGACGGTACACCCGACTATGTCCGTCATTACAAGACTGAAAAACTTTTTCATCGGTAAACACAACATTGTTCTAAAACTCCAACGGGCGATAGACATAATTTAAACAAAACAGAACGCGGGCTTGCTTATGTTCTTCTGTTAGTACGATCTTCTTGGCACTTACACAGTTTTTTAATTCCGATTTTCCTATCCTTCGGCTAGCTGTTGACCTCGATGCTGGAAAATTTGTCATGGACACAGCGTCTACTGCTGTTTGAAACGATTTTCCCTCAAATAGCTAAGGAGTGCTTCATCTTGAGCGAGATTTGAACTTCTCGGTCGGCTTGAACCGTCTTTTCTCTTTATGATACCTTCCTCCTCCTTTTCTTCACACTCACAACGGTACTTGTATTTACTTTTATTTAAGTGATAATGGTTAGCAACTGCTCTGATAGATCATCCCCCTTCAATTTTAGAGAGAATTAGAATTTTTTCAAATGTTCAGTTAATTTCGGCATTTCGAAAATATGATACTGACACTGACAAATAATAAAGAATGATTTAATATAGCGAAAAATTGTTGTACGGAATTCTATTGCACAGAAGTGTACTTACACGTTAGAGACACCCACCATTTTTTTTTTTTATTAATGATGTAGCATACAATAAGCTATAACATATATTTTTCCCAAAACTCTATCGAAGGGCTAACGTAGTCAAATTGGAAAAGATAATGTCAGGAACATAAAAGGATTTTAATGTCATGAGCACATGAAGAACTTTATGGAGCCTCTAGCTTTAATTCAGTTTCTAAGCCCTTAAAAGATATTTTGACGTTTTATTTTGTTCAATTTTCCGCTCTGAATTAATTTTTTAATTAATATTGCACGAAAGGAATTTATGCCACTGATAATTTGAGGTTTTGCCGGAGGCGCCGCTTGTAACAACATGTCTTTAATTTTTCATATTTTGAAGTTTATGGTATATTATGGGGCCATTCAAAAAATGCATTCACTTTCAGAGAAAAGGGGAAAGTGTGACAAAATGAACGATAAGAGGGTATATGAAAAGTTCTCACAAAAAAATGAAAAATAACTTATATTTATTATTTCAGTTTCGTTCTCTCGTGACAATCTATTCAACAGAATTTATTTTAAGTTTAATCGGAGGAGGAAGGTTTGCAGACGAACGTTCGTTTAAAGGGGAGTTTCACAAATGTTACAAGCGTAAGTAATATTAAGAGTAATAACGTTCTTAATTGGCTAATTTTTACATTGTTTTTAAGCTCAAAATGAAAAATCATACAGGGTGCAATTAGTTTCATGTCATTAAAAAAAAAACTGGTAATGGCTACCGACTAGACAAACAAAAAACCGTTATGACTTTTTCCTCTAGGGGCACTTTGGAAAAAAAACCGACCTAGGTCGACAATTTCGACAATTTGAATATTGGGGTAGGAAACATTTGAGAACCACTGCCTTTCTGGATCAATGGATGTGTACTTCCCAATTATACAACTTTTAAATTGTCATAAAAAAGTGCAAAGATTACCGACCGACTCGTTCTCGCCAGCACACGGCGGCCCGCGGTTTCAAAGCAAAGAAGGGCGGCACCTTTGATGACCGCCTCAACGGAACCAATTATAAAAATGTAAATAATTCGTTATCTCTTGTTGCAGAACTGCAAGCAAATGATGGGCGTAGAGGTTTAAACACAGCATTTCTTTACATGTGTGTTTTTTTAATTTAGAACAAAATATTGTAGCTTTTATTGTTTATAATTTTTCAGATTTAAATGTGATTTATTAACATTTGTAACCTAAATGAGTGTTTTGGGTTAAAAGCTTAAAAAATGAGAAATTATTGCATGACATTGGGAAATAAAGAGTTAGAGGTCTGAGATACGATAACAGAAAACAATTATGTGCATTTTAAATTAGGAAAAATTCTGATTTATTTAACGAATTGCCGATCAGGTATCGAAAACTAAAATATTCGGTAAATCTAGAACTTACCAATAAATTATTTATTGTTGATTTACATAAATTGATCGAAATGGCTTCCGTCTGCATCAATACACTTTTCGGCACGTCGAACTAAGGACATACGCACTCCGTTCAACACATTTGGTAAATTAGGTAAATCATTTTTTATGGTTTTTATGCACATTAAAATACCACACTAAACTATCAACTAACGTTGTCAATAAAGAAAATAAAAATAAAAACTTGGTCCAAAATCCAAAAGGCAACACAAAAAGAACGAACAAGTAGTGTCTGTATGTAATCAAGAACTTAACGACTTGAACGGTAAGTCAATAAAATAAATCTTAACTGTAAAAACGTGGCCCAAAATTCAAAAAGAACAAAAGCAACATACAAAAATAACGAACAGGTTCGGCGTGTGTACGTAACGAAGTGCCCACAGAAACTAAAATATTGCACAAGGGAGAGTTTTCTTCAGATCTACTAAGCACTCAGAAAACGCCGACGTCTTTCACCTTTACCGCACCGCTAAAGACCTTACCTTGCCTACTTTTAAAAAGCCATAAAAAAGTGTGATTATAAACTAGTGTCCTCGCCGACGCGCGGTCTCTATCAAAGGAGCGCGATACTTTGAAAGAGCCGTATTAGCGTTTTTGATGATTAGAGGCGTCGACATACGCGAAGATAAAAGCCTATCCCAACATTCCAGCAGTTCTCAAACAATATTGAAAATTTTCGAATTTTTTTTTAAACTATAGGTTTTCCCCATGTTATATAAGATTTTTTTTGTTCGTTTAGTCGTTCCCCACCACCAGTTTTTTTTAATGACATGAAACTGATTACACCCAGTGATGCAAAATTTCAAATTTCATTTTGAAAGTTTCAATTTCAATTTGAAATTTCTGAAAGTTTCAACGTATCCTCATAAATTTCTGAAATATCTGAATTTTATGAAAGTTTCAGATTAATCTGAAAATTACAATGTTTTTGAAACTTTCATGAAAGTTTCAGCCACAAAATTTGTTTTCCGTTACGTCAAACAAAATTTGAACTTCGCGCGCCTTTTTAGCTTATTTTTAACCAATAAGAATTAAAGTCTGGGTTTGACATTTATTTTAGAGGTTAAGTTTAGAGTTCAGCGCTCACCGAGTCACTCACTGTTCAAATTCAAATCCCAACGGCTAACGAGAAACAGGTCAATACAGTACAGACAATAGGTTTGTTAAAAAATTTGGCACTATCTGTACCAATCCAAATGTATCTCTCTTCAACTTATGTATAGTCTCACACCATCTCCTTCTATGATCTGCACGGGTGCAGGTTGTGCAGGGTCTTTGAACAAACCTTATAATAAAATACTTAACGTACCTATACACTTTATGAAAAAACAATTATTTAAGTGAATCACATACCTATGCCGGACGTAGAGGGTGAATAAAGTAGGGTTGGAAGTGCATTTTTGCGCGCTGTTTCGTAAACATATTTTTTAAATATTAATTTTTACAACAAATATGAGTGGTGTTTTTTTGTAGATAATAAAATTATATGTCTAATTTGTTTTCATTTGTTTCAACTTTATCTCTCGGAAGTTTAAAACATTACGAATGTTAGACAGAACTTAAGTTTCATCGTTTCATGAAATATTTCAATGAAATTTCACGAAAGTTTCATGATACTTATGTTTAATTTTATATTTCAAAAATTTCTTAAATTTCAGATTAATTTCGAAACTTTCACAAGAATGTCATTGAAATTTCACAAATTTTAAGTTTCGTGAAATTTTGCATCACTGATTACGAATGTTACACAGAACTTAAGTTTCATAATTTCATGAAATATTTCAATGAAATTTCACTTAACTTTCATAATATTAGGAAATTATTCATTTAAATTTCATAAAATGAAAGTTTCATTGAAATTTCACGAAAGTTTCACGATACTTATATTTAATTTTATATTTCAGAAATTTCATAAATTTCAGATGAATTTCGTAACTTTCACAAAAATGTCATTGAAATTTCACAAATTTTAAGTTTCACGAAATTTTGCATCACTGATTACACCCTGTATTTAACGTATCTTTTATTCATCACAGTTTTTGTTTCTGTTCACCTATTGTAATTATTTAACGACAGTGGCATTAAAGCCAATGCCATGTCATTAAAACCAATTTTACACTGTTTTTGATTAATTTTTTTTTCTTAATCAAGTGAACCAATTTATTTGTATTTCACATATATTGTAAATCTACTCGTGACAATTTATTAATATTTTCAGGAAATCTTTTCATGAAGACAGAAAAATTGAATTTTTTGAAAAATTTAAATACGTACTTAAAGTTGACTACCGAGGGGGCAACCGCTGGCGAAATTTTGTACACCTAATACCTCTTCTAGAAAAATACCCATTATTTTCCCTTTAATTCCTCGTAATTCCCCTAATTCCTCAAATACCTTTATTTCCTCCTAATACCTTAATATTTTCTAGATTATCTCGGGAACGGTGCACTTTTTGATAAAAATACCTATATACAAAATTGTTCCTTATAAAATTCTCTATAAAAAGTGTCTCTACACTTTTTTTCTAAAATTAATAGTACCGTGGGAAATAAGGCGCACACATAAGGGTTGGTTCCGGTCAACACAATAAATTGTAATCTTTACTATAATCTACTTTAAAGTTCAATATTTAACGCTAAGGCTACTGCCTACTAAAGTCCGCCTAAAATTAAAATTCCTCTTACCCTTATAAATAACGCGATTTTTGATGAAGCGAGAATATTGTATACCGGGTCGCTCAGCCGATAGGGACACTGTTGTAACTTTTGAATGGGCCAATGGATTTTTTTCAAATTTGGTGTAGTAATGTGGTATATAATTTCCAATTATATAATGTAAAGAACCAAAATGGCCGACTTCCGGTTTCGATTTTATCCGAAAGTGGGTTTAAAATACCCGGTTTTTGCTAAAAATCCCGCACATTGGCAGCCCTGAACAGTAACAGCGTTTACAGCAAGCTCAAAAATAATGCAGTGACCTTGGGTTGTCTGAGATGTAGTGGAAGAAATTGAAATTTTTTACATTGTGGTGGTGTATAGATATTTATACTTTTTTCGCGTAAAGACAGCTTTGGAAATAGCCATACGGATATTCAGCGAATTATATGACCTGCGCTGATTACATTTGCGCCTCATTTACCAAAGTGCTATTAATTTTAGGAAAAGAGTTTAGATAAGTTTTTTATAGAGAATTTTATAAGGAATAATTCTGTATATAGGTTTTTTTTATGGAAAAATGCACCGTTCCAGAAATAATCTAGAAAACCTCAAAATGGAGGTGGAAACGACGTCCTCTAGGGGATGAAGCACGCAATTTTTGAAACTTTATGAATTTTGTCCAATATATTACAATTTTAACTGTTATATTACTGAAGTATTACAAGACATCGTGCAAAGTTTTAATAATGAAAATGCTACTCATGGAGAAATTGTAGACGTAGGAGAGCGATTTGTTCTAGCTTTACACAACTCTACCTCCGCAGAAAAAAGTCTAGATGTATACAGATTCATGACTTTTAACAAACCTGTTGGTAAAGCGAACAATACTGTAATATTATCAAAACTACCAACAACTTCTGCTGCTGCTCGACAACACTCATATCGCGTTTTTTACCGAATTCAAACATGGAAAAACGTTGCGCTCTAAGCTACTGATTGGGGATGGAAAAAAATTGGCGGTATATTAACCCGAACTATGACAACAAAAGAACCGGCTCCCGAATCTGTTATAATACTAATTTCTTGTTCATGCAAATTAGGGTGCGAAAACAGGTGCAGTTGCTCCACAATGTGTTACCATTACCACGGACAAGCATGCATGAATGTCGAATCTATGGAAGACGATGAAGATTAATTAACGTAGGTAACCTTTTGATAATTAGTGGATTCGGCTTACAGGGGACACCACACGCCAAGTACTTTACCTCTAGGTGGCGTGGAAACAAGTACAATATACAATATTCTCGCTTCTTTAAAAATCGCGTTATTTTATAGAGGTGAGAGGGTGGAAGTGGTACATTTACTATAATTCTAGGTGGAGTTTAGTAGCTACTGCTTTAGCGTTAAGCATTGAACTTTAAAGAAAATTATAGTAAAGATTACAATTTATTGTGTTGACCGGAACCAACCCTTATAGTCCAAGATCCCAGAGCTGCCAGACCTACGTCATTTTAGCAAAGCTAATATTTTGACAACAAATAGTGTAATATCTAGTTAAGAACGTATGCGTATTTGCTAGTTTGAAAGCGGGGCCCTTTTGCAGAAAACAGGTACAAAAGTTACATAAAAAATTTTACTAAGTACGTTAAATTATGATAGCGTTGTCTTCAGATTTATTTATTATAAATCTGAAGACAACCATACAAGTTATTTATTTTAGTTATTTTTAATTTTTTTGTGAGAATTTTTCATATACCCTCATATCGTTCATTTTGTCACATTTTCCTCTACCCTCTGAAAGTGAATGTATTTTTTGAATGATTCCATGAACTTCAAAATATGAAAATTAAAGAATTGTTGTTACACGCGGCGCCTCCGGCAAAACCTCGAATTATCAGTTCCATAAATTCCTTTTTAGTACAAGCAATAGAAGGTTTCTATTCGCAAAAGGTCGGAAAGAAATGAAATTTGGTGAGATGGTAGACCTACATTCCCTTGATAGTACACCTGAGTTTGCGACCTCGGGGGGTTGCCGCTCGAGGGGTGAGGGGGTGAAAACTCTGCGTCGCGACGCTTTTCGGGAAATAGCGCCGTTGTGGTAAGTGCTATCGAAAAAAAGTTCAAATGAAATATGTAGAGAACAAAATTGTGCACAATTTTGGTCGTTATATTTTTCGTCTACGTCCAATAGTTTCCGCGCTTCAAAAAATCATATCTTTTATTATATACGACCAGATGTATCAAATCGGGCATCTGCAGACTCAGAACACATTATTTTTTCAGAAAAAGAAATATTACAGAATTGTTTGATAGCGATCTTCGTCTTAATCCGCGATGAAATTCTGATTTTGTTGAAAATTTCAAATCAACCCCCAACTTTGGCGCGCCGTAGAGCGGAAACTATTGGTCGTAAACCAACGAGCGGCGCAAACTCAGGTGTTCTAACAGGACACCTATGTCTACCATCCCACCAAATTTCATTTCTTTCCGACCTTTTGCGAATAGAATTTTGTATCCACTGCTTGGCCTATTTGTGCAATATTAAAAAATTAATTCAGAGCGGAAAATTGAACAAAATAAAACGTCAAAATATCTTTTAAGGGCTTAGAAACTGAATTAAAGCTAAAAGCTTCATAAAGTTCTTCGTACGCCCATGGCATCAAAATCCTTTTATGTCCCTGACATTATCTTTTCCAATTTCACTATGTTACGTTTTCGATAGAGTTTTGAGAAAAATATATGTAGCTTATTGTATAGTATATAGCTAATAAAAAAATTGTGGGTGTTTCTAACGTTTAAGTACGTATTTAAATTTTTCAAAAAATTCAAAAGCATTAATTTTTTTTTCATCATGAACAGATTTCCTGAAAATATCATTAACAAATTTTCACGAGTAGATTTACAATATATGTGAAGTACAAACAAATCGTTTCACTTGATTAAGAAAAAATTTTTTTTTCGGATTTTCGAAAAAAAAATTTCCAGAAATTTTTGAGGTCAAAACTTTTTGTGGTAATTAATATCTTACGCAAAGATACATCACTGGAAGGAACCAGACGCAAAAAGGTTGCAAAGGCACGGACACTTATCTTAACCTGCCACAGCCTTTCTGTTTTGAAAAGTATTGTCGAATTTTGAAAACTGGTCTGCTCCCCATCGTTCCGAAGTTATTAATACTCATTATTAATTTTGCATGATCAATAAAATTTATTTAAAGTAGTCTTATTTGTTTAAGGCAAGTCCGAATTTTTCGAGTTTTGACTGATCTGTCAACAGTACAATTTTTCTCTATTGGTATAATACTTTACGATTTACACTCGGCCAAAAATATTACAATTATCTCTGTCCCCGCTGCTCCTACATAGTAATTAGTTAAATTTTAGACCATAAGATTTCCTAAAACTTTTACTGAAACAATTTTTTTCCACGATCAATTTATTTAAAAGTTACAGTAGATCGAAAATTTCATAATTTTTCAAACTTCGAGCTGCTGTACACTTTACAGTTGACCTTGGAAGAAAATTGCTTGAATAAAAGTTTTAGCAAATTTTATAATATATACAATATTGACGGAAAATAAATACTACGTAGGTTCAACATGGACAGAGATAATTGGAAAAATAATTTTCACCTTTCTGGCGGCTGTAAATCGGAAAGTATTGACAATAGATAAAAATTGTGTAATCAAAAGTTGTAGCTTTTTTTATTCCCCACAATATTGATAAAACATAATTTTAGGCTAGAACTAACATAAAAGGAGATAATGGAGAAAAACTTGTTTGACAGTAATTTTTCCAACATGGCGGCAACAATATTTTGGTGGAAAACATGAATTCATGATTGTGGCAACGCCACATTTTTTTGCTCCACAGGCTGTATTATTAAACCACTCGGAATAGTTTTTTTGTGCTAAATGTCGTTTACTTGCAATTTTTTTTCTTAAAGTATAGTTTGGGATGTCCACAAACATATGCCACGCGTGACAGGTGGGGCAACACACTTTAAAATTCAAAAATCGTCAACTTTTTGCCATTTTTCGCTTTATTTGCAATATAAATGAAGTATTGTTCGAAACTATATTAAGAGAGAGAGAGAGAGAGAAAAGTTGAGAAGATTGATTTTGAACATTTTACTATTCTTGACATTTTCCCAGAAAATTCTTCGTTTAAGAGCTACAGACGAAAGAACAATGCTACTTTTTATCTTTTGATTTTCTTTTTAAGTGAATATAATAAATATTAATATGAAATATATCATCGGTATAATGTAAATTTACAGTTGAAATAAAATATATTTACAGACCTATATATAATTAACATGTTAAACAGAAAAAAAAATCTTTTCAGGTATTAAGGCATTAAAATGATGGGAAAATAAATAAACAAATATATATTTTCACAAACAGACTATTTATTTTATGCATAGTACAGTGTACATGCGTTTCATGTATAACTTAATAGAATAGAATAGAATAGAATAAGTTTATTTAACAAATTGTTCTACTACAATGTAACTGTTAAAAACTGAAACATTATGATAAATGAGTTAAGCCCCCACATTAAGTGCTATTTAGAGCACTTGAGCGTGCATTGGGTACACAAAAAAATAAATACATATAATATATATTTATTGTTCTAAATAACACTTAATGTGGGGGCTTTTAATTCATTTATCATAATGTTTCAGTTTTTAACAATTACATTGTAGTAGAACTATTTGTTAAATAAACTTTTTCTATTCTTAGTCTATTGTCCATGTACTGTAGAAAGGAACTAAAACGTTAAAGGGTTTTTATTGTTTCTTATGTTCAATTGACCCCAAGATATGAAAAAACCGTGGAGTGCTACCATTTAAAGTGGTGCGTTTTTGAGATCGAAGTAAAAAGGCCCACTTTTCATATTTTTTTTGCTCGAAAACTATGAATTTTTTCTATAAACACGTCAATAGAAAAGTGTGTAGAGATTTAAATTTCCAATCGAAATGGCACCTTCAGAAGTCAAAAAATTTTTTTTTTTACAAAAAATACGTCCAAAAAACAAAACAAAAAAACGAAAAAATGCAATATTTTATTTTTTTTTATTTTAGCCTGTAACTATTTTTCGGGTACATTTAGGCATAGACATTGCTGCATAACAAAAAAAGCTGGCGTTTTACCCGTTAAAATGAGATTTTGTAAACAGTTTTACGATTAATAGTGACCGAGATACAGCGTTTCAAAGTTTGCAACTTTTAACCTTTTTTGCTAATTTTTACTATTTTTTTTTCAAATTTCGCCCTGTAACTTTTTTCTGAGTGAATTTAGGTGTAGACATTATTATATTAAAGTTAAAGCTGACTTTACGCCCGTTGAAATGGTGGCTGGTAAAAGTCTCTACGACAAATAGAAACCTAGATACAGCGTTTCGAAAAGTGTTACTTTTATTAACTTTCTTCCAATTTTTACGTTCTTTTTTAAATTTCGGCCTATAACTTATTTGTCAAATACAGATATTGCTACATGGAATGTACTCGCAGCATTCTTATTTAAAAGGTCTGCAATAGAAGTTTATGTGATCAATAGTAACCAAGGTACAGTCTAGACATAGTAGATTATTGTACTTAAAAAATAGCTTTTTACATTTTTCCACTTCTGAACTTTATTATATCACGTGTTTTTTTTTGTTCAAATAACTTAGATTAATAACTTACATTATGAAATTATTCAAATGTTGGATTTAACATATTTTCAAAATCAAAGTCGATTTCTTCTTCGGCATCTATGTAAACATCGTCTTCCGTTATTTGAGGTACATCAGCGTTTTCACAGTTCATTCCCATACATTCTTTGCAAAAAATGGAGCAATTCATTCCCAATTTCCAGCAACGATAGTTTCCTCTGCATCCTTTGGTGCATTTTTACAGGCTAGTTTTTCCAGCAAAATTTGTGGTATGGAGGTTTATTTGTCAAAATTGGTACTAGTCCATTTTCTGAACTTTTCCAACCTCAGATGAGAGGATTTACAATATTTCCTTTCCAATGTTCCATTTGCAAGTATGTTCTTAAACCATGATGTTTAGCAGCATCAGTTGTTGGAGGCAATCGGGACAATGAGAATTTCGCACCTGTTGAGTACTTCTGAAATAACTTATAGCGACAGGTGCTTTGGCCATCAATTTTCATACCGTATAGTAATGTTACAATACATTCAGAAGCAGAACCGATGGCTGCTGGACTTGCATTTTCACACAAAAATTCATTTAAATACTTTTCCAAATGTGCCAGTAAGCTGATTTTCTGAGGCCGGAAATACGAAAAATGGATAAGAATAATAAGGAGAAAAAACAATACTTTAAGATGGGTTAAACTTCTATTGCAGACCATTTAAACAAGAATGCTGCGAGGTCATTCAGTGTAGCAATATCTGTACTTAAAGCATTTGACAAATAAGTTATAGGTCGAAATTTAAAAAAGAACGTAAAAATTGGAAGAAAGTTAATAAAAGCAACACTCTTCGAAACGCTGTATCTAAGTTTCTATTTGTCGTAGAGACTTTTACCAGCCACCATTTCAACGGGCGTAAAGTCAGCTTTCACTTTAATATAATAATGTCTACACCTAAATTCACTCAGAAAAAAGTTACAGGACGAAATTTAAAAAAAAAATAGTAAAAATTAGCAAAAAAAAGTTAAAAGTTGCAAACTTTGAAACGCTATATCTCGGTCACTATTAATCGTAAAACTGTTTACAAAATCTCATTTTAACGGGTAAAACGCCAGCTTTTTTGTTATGCAGCAATGTCTATGCCTAAATATACCCGAAAAATAGTTACAGACTAAAATAAAAATAAAATAAAAAATTGCATTTTTTCGTTTTTTTTTGTTTTGTTTTTTGGACGTATTTTTGTAAAAAAAAAATTTTTGACTTCTGAAGGTGCCATTTCGATTGGAAATTTAATTCTCTACACACTTTTATATTGACGTGTTTATAGACAAAATTCATAGTTTTCGAACAAAAAAAAATATAAAAAGTGGACCTTTTTACTTCGATCTCAAAAACGCACCACTTTAAATGGTAGCACTCCGCGGTTTTTTCATATCTTGGGGTCAATTGAACATAATAAACAATAAAAACCCTTTAACGTTTTAGTTCCTTTCAACCCTCTTTTTTTGTACATAGACAATAGCCATCTATTCTATTAAGTTATACTTGAAACGCATGTACACTGTACTATGCATAAAATAAATAGTCTGTTTGTGAAAATATATATTTGTTTATTTATTATCCCATCATTGTAATACCTTAATACCTGAAAAGTTTTATTATTATTTTTTTCTGTTTGTTATATAGGTCTGTAAATATATTTTATTTTAACTGTAAATTGGACATTTAAACATAATTTACATTATACCGATGATATATTTCGTATTAATATTTATTATATTCAGATATTGTTTATAATTTGGCATATTCATGATTTCTTAGTTTATTGGGTATTTTGCCACTGTAAAAATATTTAATAATTTTGATGAAATAAACATCTGCGCCAAAAGGATCAGACAGAGGCTGGTTTTATACTTCTTGAAAATGTCAGGAATAGTAAAATGTTCAAAATCAATCTTCTCAATTTTTCTATCTCTTGATATTATTTAGAACAATGCTTCATTTACGAACTATATTGCAAATAAAGCAAAAATGTGTTCCATTTTGTGTCAGAACGGCCTATGGCTACACAGTCCCTTTTATTTGAAATTATGATGTATTCAAAGATTCCGGTAGATCCGTGGATTTTGACATGCATCCTCTAAAACAATGTTCGGCTAAAATGGAAGCATGTCGGCAAAGAGAATAGATAAAAGACAAACTAAGGATTGAAGGGCCAAAAAGTACTTTAATCTTTAACAGAAGCAAACTGCAAAAAAGTACGACAGTTGTAAGTCAAACCTAAACCTCGCAAAGAAAGAGAAGTAAAAAATTACCCATTAAATGGAGACAGGTTTCAAAAAGTTTCAAATTGAAGCCATACAAAATCCAAATTATGCAACAATTAATACCACCTTATTACGAAAACCGCTTGTAATTTTACAGACATAGTAAGGAACTGATTACCAAACGATAATTTGGAATTTTTTTCTATCTTAAATAATGTCCATGAAGCACATTTACAATAACGAAAACATTAATAAACACAACTGTCGTATTTTGGGATATGAAAAATCTTAACAGCTTCATAACGAAAGAGTTATTGTTTGATGAGCTGTATCTACGCTCCCATTAAAAGCTCTTAATTTTTCAAAAACGAAGCACATGAAAACGTTATCATTAATGGATAGGTTTACAGTGAGAGAGATGCTCAGGGCAGGATTGACATAGGTGAAGCGACTCGGGATTTGTCTTTCCATCAGCGGCCTCCATCTAAAGATTTTTTCGACAAAAATTAAAATAGCAGCGCCATTTCTCTAGCAATACTGGCGGCCACTGGAGAGGATTTTTTGGGTCCAGAATTGGAAAGATAGAACAAGTGTTTCCAGAAAAATTAATTTCAATCAAGAATGGAGGTATAAGGTGTCCACCGCGATCTCCTGATCTAACTGAATCGTATTACTTTTTATGGCGATCCTTTAAAAAACCGCGACTACAAAAACAATCCTCGAAATTTAATACAACTCAAAGACTGAAGACATAAATCAATTCGTATTTCAAAAGTCCTACAAAATTTTAGAAAATTCAGAAATGCATCGATTATGAAGAGTGTCGTTTTTTATTTTTAAGAAATATGTATCCATGTATGAATTGTTGAATTGGGATACTTACTGTTAGTTTATTTAAAAGGTCCTTTTAAATAATGTTAATTTTGTACCAATAGTACAACTCCTTAAGAAAATTACTAGTGTTTCCCGCGAGGTCAAGAATAATTTGTCTTTTTGAGAGACATTTTATTTTATCAAAATAACTCATCCAGCAATAAGACCTATACTATAACTATAATTTATTGTACAATATTATTACATTAACCTTTTGCTCCAATGAATATTATATTAACTATACCGAAAATTAATTTTTTTATGATACTATATTTTAAGTCGGTGCCTGATGGGAGTATAATAGCTATTTGTGCTCGTATTTATATATTAAGAGCGCAAAGTATCACATTGTCCCTGGATAGTGCAAGTTGATGCGCGACAATGACACTTTGATTTTATTGAAACGGGTTTTTTGGTTAGTAATTTTCTCGTGTGGTCATCATATTTATCTCTGATATTTATTTATACACGCGTCTTTTGCCTTTTTATTTAAATTATTTTAAGTTATTTTTTACATGTTCAATTTTAATTGATATTTATGTTGCACCCTGCGACCAGGACAGATATATATTTTTTTCAGTTCTTTTTAGCTTTACCTGGCCTCACTCCGCTCAGTCCTTCAATTTCCACGACGACCGTGGATGTCTGACCGGCTCCGGAACAAGGGGAGGGCAAAATGTTGTATTTAATTTTACATAAGTTAGTTTTGATTTATTGATTCCCATACGGAAATCCACAGTTCAAATCCTCAACATATAAAGTTTTTTTTTTTTTTTAAACGATATAAATCGTTTTTTATCACCGTTGTGAAGCACGCTCAAAAAGCTACAATTTGAAAAAGTTTTTTTATAAAGCTTCAAACATTTCCAGAAATCTCGTCTTCAGAGAAAATAATAAATATTCTTATTTGTAATTTTCCATGATTTTTTACACCTACAAGATCTATTATTTCACCAAGTTTCATTAAAAAAAAATAAATAATTTTTTTAGTAATTATTGTAGTAGGTATATGTAAAATTAGAAATTTTCTCAGTTTTTATTCTTTTGCAAAAAAAAAACAAAATGACATATCGGATTTGACCTTATGTTGTTTTGTTCATAATTTATTTACAAACATTTTGATTTTTAAGTTTGGCCTGATTCCATGAACAGACCCAGAGATATTAAAAGAAAACGAGACAAAAACACGTTTTGCAAAATTAAAACTTAATTTTCAAGAAAAGCTCACCACCAAAATTAGACAAAACTTTACTGTAACTTCCTGATAACAAACAGATTGTATTTTCAAAAAAATGCCTCCCAAACAATCGTTGAAATCGTATGTTTATTGGTTAGTTTTATTCGACTATACACACAGACATTTTTTAAAACCCACTTGTTCGTGTTCTTGGGTCCTCATAACGTAAATCTGGTCTTATTTTAAATTTCGCTTCTGGGCCAATTGCAGTAAACTCTCGATTTTTATAAATGGGGAGGTTAAGAATGTTCTATGCCTATTATTGTGGTGTGTGAAAGATATTGAGGTTCAGTAAAGCGTGTCTACTTTGCCAGGACGAATAACTCCTTGACAACTTAGTGGCAGGAGCCTTCGAAGTTGTTCAGTAGGGTTCAAGTCAGGACTTAACGCATGCCAATTCATGGTTTGAATCCCGTACTTTTGCAAAAAGTCTACGGTTATGCCTGCAGTGTGTAGCTTTTTATTGACTTGCATAAAGACTAATTGAGAGTCTATATACATCAGATATTAGTTTTCTCCAGAGCCACATCAATATTTCGTTTAGCGTAAAGTTTTGGGATAACTACACGGTCTATTCTATCGTCCAAGGGGATATCACCCCAAACCATTACAGAACCACCAACAAATTTCTTAACCTTCGCAATGAATAGGCGAAAAACCTTGGCTCGGTAGAAAGTGCTTGTTTCGATTGTCGAAGTTAACAAGCGACATGTTTACGAGCAAAACTCAAACGTAATACTTTGTGGTGGTCTTAAAATGGGTTTTCGGGCGGTTTTCTTGGCCTTCGCTTCTGTCAATCTGTTCTTAGTTCTTGAATTTGCATCTTTCAGAAATTTACTGTTCTTTTATTGCGTACCACATATTTCAATTTACATTGTGACGAAAATACAAACAAGTGTTCCATTTATTCTTTTGAGCTGTGTTTAAAAATATGGAATAATTGATTTCACTAGAATACTAAAAGAATACATTTCTGTTTAAAACATTTCTGTATAAAGTATCTATATATAACAACATTGTATATCTAGAATTCATATTGTAGGTGCCTTATGTGAAAAAATATCAGTCATCCATTGAAACAAAGAAAATACGGATTTTGAAATAAACCCTGCGTATTATTTCAATTGAAAGTTATTTTGCAACTTTCGTCTCTTGTAGCCTTTCTAGAATTTGCGGCATTTAGTGAATAGAAAATTATTCTGTGTTGTAAGCACTTGTGTCTTCCAGCGTGTGGGAATCTAAATGCATAAGCATCTAAAGAGGATAATTATTTAAAATCTTGATATCTCCATGTGTAAATAATAGCTTGCTTATGTTAGAGGATTATGGTTCCTACGGGGTAATCCGGATAACCAAGTTGAAGAGTATTACCAACTTTAATCTCTTCAAATTTCTCAAAGTTTACTTCAGAGTGGGTTTATGTCAATTTTCTTATTGTGGCAATTATGAATAAACTATTTTACATCTATATTTTTTAGTTTCGAGAAACAGTTATTTAATGTCAACATTTTAAATCACAAAAAAGTTAATATAATATGAATAATAATGAGTATGCTATAAACATAATATAAGTATTACATAATAATCCATTCAACAGTAAACCAAAGATTACTGAGAAAGACCTAATAAGCCGAAACATATGTAGAGTATCAATGTACTTATTTTGAAACATTAAAAAGCAATTTTTTCTTGTAATTAGAATTATTTACAAGATGTTTCACAAGAAACCGACCACAAATTCAGTTCAATGTAGTAATAAATTGTATATTATGCGGGGGCTTGTTAATTTATAGAAGGTGGGTGTCTCCCCTTTTCGGGGAGGTGGTACGTAAAATAAAAACCTTGGAGCTGAAATAGAATCAAATTTTGAGGGGAAAAAGCTGGGTGCAACTTTTCGTATAAATTGATAGTTTTTAAGTTGCAACGGCTTGAAAATCGGGATTTTAGCTTGAAAAAAAAGATGTATTTCAAAAGATTTTCCTCAAATAACTCGGAAAAGTATTACATTGAGCGAAAATATGCTAGAGACAAATAAAAAAGCTACTAAATTGAGGATGAATTTCGTTTTTTTTTTTTTCTAATTTATGTAGAATTAATTATTTCGGAGATCTGGAAGATAAAGATGAAGTTCACAAGACGAAAGATTTAGTTTAAGGATTGGATTTTGAGGAGTGAGAGGGAAATATGCGTTTATCTTCGGTTTATTATAAATATTAAAAAAATCATTAATGGTATAATCTTTAAAATAGTTTCAGATACTTCCCATTGCTCTAAGGATACAACCAAATACAGTTTTTATCATAAATTTTGTATACAGAATCGGAAAGTCCTGCGTTTGGCATTACGCCATTAACCGACTGCCCACAATAAAGACGTCTACCAGTACTCTAGCAGATGTAAAGAGTGGACACGCCTATCCAAAGAAGCATGTACACGATTGCATGTTTTGCTCTCGCTTGCCGCGCTTTCGCTTGCTCTTATTGCCATCCCAATACAAACACTTTCCGATACTGTATAGTTAAGTGGCATACTCTAATAATGAAATAAGGAACTATTTTCATTGACAAACTGCGATATTCAAATACAACAGAAATTTACAATGAACAAAATATATACTTGTATTTGTTAGAACAATAGCAATTATTTAAAACAGTTTTAAAGATCATACTATGTTTGGTTTTTTAATTATTTATAATAAACTGAAAATAAACTCATATTTTCTCTCACTCTGCAAAATCCTATCCTTAAATGTTAAATATCTCAGAACCTATGGCACTTACATCAATAATGCTGACGACCAAAAAGAAGGGGGTTTGAAGGGTTTGAAATAACTTTTTGACTATTTCTCTAGCATAAAAAGCAAAGATGTTATGACAGAAACAATGTGCTGCTTAACATTTTTTTAATAAAAATGTTAACGACATTTTTCTTAATGTAAGTAGTCAGTAATTATAAAAAAATATTCTTATATAGGACCGGATTGGGAATTTTTTTCGGCCCGAGTTTAATTGAAAATTAGAGCCGGAGAAGAAAATCGGGGAAAAATTTTTTCCACAAAAATGAAAATTGATGAGCGGGGGGGAGGAAGAAAATTGGAAAGCGGTCCACCGGAGTTGACCGACCCACCAAGTTTTACTCGGTAATTCGCCGGCCCAATCCGGGCCTGTTCTCATATACTACTTTTCGTTAACATATAGTATGATGTGGATGCTCAAATATTTTTGTCCGCTTACAGCACTTGCTTTACAAAAAAAAATGCATTTTGAATTATAAATGTAACATTTCGAAAAAATGTAACATTTTTGTTTCGTTGCAAATATCGCAATAAATATGGTGGCCATCAAAAATAAAGCTTATAAACTGGGAACGAATTTTCTTTTTTTATATTTATGTAGGATTAATAGTTAAAGTTTAAAAATGGCGTCCGACGTTTATAGGATGAAGCAATTTGTTTAAATGTGGGCATATCTTAGAAGCTATGACACTGATTCAAAGCAGAATTAAAGATCAGTCTTTAGAATATTTTATGTTTGTTTCTGTCTCATAAAAAAATTAAAAAATTGTGGCCGAAACAATGTGCATTTTCACATATTTTTAATAATTTTTTTTAATTTTTAACGAAATGTTCCCATTTTGAATTTTTTTATTTTGATCTTAGATTCATAATTAGCTATCCCAAGAACATAAATATTCTACGTTTCAAAAACAAATTAGTAATACTTTTCCAAATATTAAATATCTAAATTTAGGGGTGGTTTTCACCCCCTGAGAGTAAAAGCAAGTGTCCGGACCATATAGAAACTGAAGATGTTACCTTTTACTATAATAATAACCTATATAGAAAAATTATCATTACATATGACATTATTCCTAAATTTTAAATATTTTTTACCTCTACAGTATAGGAAAAAATTGAAAAAATGACCGTAACTTGAAAAAAATTTGTGCAGACTTTAAACTTTGGTTATAAGTTTAAAATAGGCCATAGTTCACGAAACAAAAAGGTTTAGGAGTTTTACGGATCCGCGGGAACCTATAAGGGGTGAAAAGTTGTATTATTAATAAATAAATCGATTATTCTCTATTTTCTAGAATTTACAAAAAAATTGTTCGAATAAAACTTGTTTCTGGCAAAATTATCTTTAATTTGGTGTTTTAAAATTCATTTTATTGCAATAATTAACCAAAATACGGCTATTTTTCGGGGGGTGGCGGATGGAATTTTTTTCTAAAACAAGTGTTTTAAAGGGTCAAAATAAATTGAGCATCTAGGAGACGCTATATATTAACGAAAAACAACATTTTTGACAGAAAAATTAATTACTGAGCAATTACAATAACAAAATACCAACATTTTGTTAACAAAAATGTGAAAACGCACATTGAATCGGTCATAACTCCTTTATTTTTTGAGATATAGAAACAAACAAAAAATCATTTTAAAGATTGATTATTTACCTTCAATTTTGTTGCTTAGAACTTTTGATGGAAGTGTCAGTTTCTAAGATATTCAACATTTTAAACTAAATACTTCATCCTAAAAACGGTCGGATGCCATCTATAAAATTAAATATCTGCGAAACACAAATATATAAACAAAATAAATTTATTCTCAGTTTATAAGCTTCACTTTTGATGTCCACCATATTTTCTCTTAAACTAACATTTATTGAGATATGTTACGTTTTTTCTAAAATCCCGTTAGAGTTTAAAATTCATTTTTTTTTCTAAAGCAAGCGCTGTAAGCCGATGAAAAAATTTGAGCGTCTAGGTCACACTATATATTAACGAAAAACAGTATATGGGAATATACTGACTACTTACATTAACAAAATTGCGACGTTTTTATAAAAAAAAAAAATGTGAAAAATACATTGTTTCTGTCATAACTTCTTTGTTTTTTATACTATAAAAGTAGGAAGAAAAACATTTGAAAGCCTAATTATAGTTTTTCATTTTGGTTATTAGCGTTTTTGGCCTAAGTGCCATAGTTTCCGAGATATTTCACATTTAAACCAAATACTTCGTCTTATAAACGTTTGGACGCCACCTTTAGACTTCCAGATCTCCGAAACCATTAACTCTACAAAAATTAGAAAAAAAAACCGAAATTCATCCTTAATTTAGTAGTTTTCTTAGTTGTCTCTAGCATGTTTCTGCTCATTGTAATAACTTTCGAGTTATTTGACAAAAACGTATTTATTTGAAATACCACTTTTTCAAACTAAAATCCCAAATTTTCTAGTAGTTATAACTTAAACCTGCCAATTTATATGAAAAGTTGCATAGAACCTTTTTTTCTTAAAATTTAATTATCTCTCATCTCCAATGTTTTTTTTCAGGTTCCTTATAAATTAGCAAGCCCTCGCATAATATAGAAACTTCTTTTTTTATGCATTTACTATTAAGCTGCCAAAAATGAACGAGATATAATTCATATGACATTATTCCGAAGTTAAAACCTCTAGTATTTCGGTTAATTATTGCTATAAAATTAAAAAAGACACAAATTTAAAGATAATTTTGTCAGAAACAACTTTTCTTTGCACTTTTTTTTGTAAATGCCATAGAGAAAATAGAGAAAAATCGTTTTTTTAATTAAAACTCCCCTTTTCACTGCGGATATGTAAAACTCCTAAACTTTTTTGTTTCGTGAACGTTGGCCTATTTTGAACCTATAACCAAAGATTAAGGTCTGCACAAATTTTTTTCGAGTTAAAGTAAAATTTTCCCGTACTACTAGGTACTGTACTATATAGGAGTTCAACAATTACCTATATAGAAACTTCAATAAACCAGCGACGGGTATAATGTTTATATCTAGTTTAAGTTCCTGTTATCTCTAATTACGGCCTTCCTTTGTTAGTTTAAATTGATAATATCTTCACAAACAAGATGCCCTAATAGAGTATAGGGGTTGTAGACCAGAAAAGGTGACGTATCTTGGAAACACATAGCATAGGGTGAGATCGTATTTAAATTTCCGTTGCTACGGGCCTCCATGCATTTACTTTGGTGTTTATTAGACACATCGGATGTAGGAAATAATAAAGTTAATGAAACTTTTCCCCTCTTTCATCTTACAAGAGGTAACTGAAATAATGAAAAGGTATTAAGATGTTTTTAAAGAACAATGTTATGACCCATCCGTAATAAAATATGGAAGCCATCTTTTTTTTTACTAATTATGAGGTGCTGTAAACGAATCCGTCGTCTATTTTGGCAAAAAATCTCGGGAGCACATTAAAAAACAACCCTCATTTGGGGGTGACATTGTAATTGATATTAGTTTAAATACTAAGTTTCGATAACTAAGTAGGAAAAGAAGTAAAAAAAAACCAAATTCACCCCTTCAACCCCCTCTCCTTTTCCACGGATGGGTAAAAAAAGCTCCTTTAATTATGCCATCTATTATGTGTACCAAAATATTTGTGTTCAATTTATTTACAGATTTATAATTGCTTTGCAGCTCGCTAAAATAAGCTCTCTGAAATACAGAAAATTTAAAATTTCTTAGAGAACAAGGCAGGGGTCCAAAACTTTTATTAATTAACTATTTCTCAGGAGCAGGATTTAGTCTACTGTGTTGGTTAAAAGTAGTTTTACTATAGTCAGTGCTTCAGAGTTCGACGTTTAGCAAATGTACATAATATATAAGGTCGCCAAGAAAATGCTTCACAGAAAAGTTTCTATATTGTGCGGGGGCTTGCTAATTTATAGGGGGTGGATGCCATCCCCTCTCAGGGGCTGGTACTTAAAAAATATGTATATTTATTGGAGCTGAAATACAATCAAATTTTAAGAAGAAAAGGTTCTATGCAATTTTTCACATAAATTGATAGTTTTTAAGTTGTAACTACTTCAAAATTGCGATTTTAGCTTTAAACAAAAGGAATTTCCAAACGGCTTTCGTCAAGTTATCTCGAAAAGTATTACTTTATCGAAAAAATGTTATAGACCAATTACAGAAAGTACAAACTGGGAATTAATTATATTTTTTTTTATTGATGTAGAATTAATAATTTCGGAGATATTTAAGTTTATATTTGGTATCCAAGTGTTTCGAAATTACATTTAAAGTTTAAAATGCATTTTTTTCTAAAGCAAGTGCTCTAAATGAACAAAAAAATTTGAGCATCTAGGTTATGCTACATCTTAACGAAAAACTGTATTTAAGATATTTTTTTTTAAATTACTGGCTAATTAGAGTAACAAAATGGCGACCATCCCAGGCAGCAAGGTGCCGTCATTATGACGTCGTCTTTTCGGCATTAATTACGTCAATTTCACCTTCAGCATGACGTAAAAATGACGTGAAAAAGACGGCACAATGTCACAGCCCAATGACGTCATATATATATGACGTATTGATAATCAGTGAATTTTGCGATAAGGGATGCAAACCTCTCATTATAATATTTTTCCACAATTATTAATAAAGTTTTTGACGAAAAAAAAACCGGAATGTGCAGGGATCGAACCGCGGACCTTTTGACTCGCAACCTAAATTGCCAAATTGTGTATTTTTTTATTCTATTTAACTAAGGTTAACATTTCATTTGTATCTCATTTATCTCATTTTACAATCATAGATTGCGTCACAGATCGCGTGCTAGACACGAAAAGTGACACAACGGCCGGGTGTTTTGGCAAGTGAGATTTCCAGAATATGTTTGTATAAATATGAATGGTCCTTACGTAGCTTGACCATATTAAAGAGAGACATATCAGGGGATTTCACATCTCAATAATTTATTTAGTTTAAATGAGGGGGGAGGGTAATAATAAATATGCAGGGAAAATGTTCTTAAAAACCCTGCCGCAGG
This sequence comes from Rutpela maculata, assembly GCA_936432065.2. Taxonomy (NCBI): domain Eukaryota; kingdom Metazoa; phylum Arthropoda; class Insecta; order Coleoptera; family Cerambycidae; genus Rutpela; species Rutpela maculata. The sequence goes on along the minus strand of OW386289.2, from coordinate 53,073,561 downwards.
TATCAGAGTATAAAAACGGGCATTTACTCTAAAGAGCAAATTCTTAGATGGTATAGATTTCTGCGAGGGGCCAAGAGGGGTAGAAGGAAAGGGTAGTAAGAAAGGTGGTTTTGAGGGGAAACTCGCAACCTAACACTTAACTCACTGAACCATTGAACATCTTTGTTTAAATATGTTTAAAAACTGTATACCTAGTTTGAAATAGTAAAACAAAATTATTATTACTATGTGGCAAAAATTGAACTAGTCACTAAATATTTCTATTTATTTTAATTTTATAATGATTTATTTCACATAATTTTAATGACGTCAAAATAATGACCTAAAAGAAACGTGTATTTGACGTCTTCATGATGACGTCAGGAGTACGTATTAAATATCACGTCTCTGGTACGTCATTTATTAATGACGTCAAAATAATGACCTAAAAGAAACGTGTATTTGACGTCTTCATGATGACGTCATAAGTACGTTATAAATATCGCGTCTCTGGTACGTCATTTATTGGGACAATGACGTTGGCGACGAAAAATCACCTTTAAAAGACGTCATAATGACGTCACCCTGCTACCTGAGTTTTTATATAAAAAAAATATAAATAAGTATATTTTTCCGTCGTAACTTCTTTATTTCTTGTACTACAGGAACGAGTAAAAATAATTTGAAAGCGCAATTAATTGTCTTTAATTTCATTTCTTAGCATGCATGACGTAGGTGTCACAATTTTTAAGACATTTAACATTTAAACTGCATTTTTCGTTTTATAAATGTTCGGACGCCATTTGTAAACTTTCATATCTCCGAAACTATTAAATCTATGTAAATAAATAAACAAGCGAAATTCATTATCAGTTTATGAGCTTTATTTTTGCTCTCTACCCATTTTTCAATAAAACTAATATTTATTGAGATATTTGGAAAGGGAAAACAAAATACGTTTTATCGAAAATACCTTTATAGTTTAAACTGTATTTTTTTCTAAAACAAGTGCTGTATACAAACCAAAAAATTTGAGCATCTACGTCATGCTATATATTAATGAAAAAAGTGTTTGAAATTCCTTTTTTTTAATTACTTGCTAATTACAGTAACAAAATGACGACGTTGTTATTAAAAAAATGTGTAGACGCACATTGCTTCGGTCATAACTTCTTTGTCTTTTGTGCTACAAAAACAAATAAAAAAACAGTTGAAAGCTTAATTAATAACCTATTATTCTACCTATTAGCATCCTTGACGTAAGTGTCACAGTTTCTGAGATATTTAACTCTCACTCTAAATAATTATCTTATGAACACTTGGATGCCAAATGTAAACTTAAATATCTCCGAAATTATTAAACCTACAACAATAAACAAAAAATATAATTAATTCCCAGTTTGTACTTTCTGTAATTGATCTGTAACATTTTTTCGATAAAGTAATACTTTTCGAGATACTTGACGAAAGCCCCTTGGAAATACCTTTTTTTTTTAAGCTAAAATCGCAATTTTGAAGTCGTTATAACTCAAAAACTATCAATTTATGTGAAAAATTGCATAGAACCTTTTCTTCTTAAAGTTTGATTCTACTTCAGCTCCAATAAATATATATATATTTTTTAAGTGCCACCCCCTATAAATTAGCAAGCCTCCGCACAATATAGAAACTTTTCTGTGAAGCATTTACTATTAGACTGCCAAAATGAACGAAATCCGTTCAATATGACATTATTCCGAAGTTTTGCACATTTTTACCTCTAGGTACTGTACTATCGGTACAGTCTGTGAAAAAGCAGTTTTGTATGGTGTTGCAGGTGTTGTGAATTTTGGAGTATTATTTACCTTTTTTTGATGTGTGTTGAAATATGCCATTTAAAAGTCGAATTAAAAATAAAGTACCGAAAAAGTGTAAATTCAATTTTGCAGATAACAAACATTTTATGTTCTTCGAAAATCCCTTTATAGTTTAAAATGCAAGTGCAGTAAACAGATGAAAAAATTTGAGCGTCTAGATCCTGCTATACGAACGAAAAACAGTATTTGAGAATTATATTTTTTTAATTACTGACTATTTTCAGTAACACCATGGCGACGTTTTTACTAAAAAAATGCGAAGAAGCACATTTTGTCTGTCATAACTTCTTTGTTTCCTATGCTAAAGAAACAGTCAGAAAATCATTTGAAAGCTTAATACGGTCGTTGGCATTTTTGACGTAAGTGCCATAGTTTCTACAATATTTAATATTTAAACTAAATACTACGTCTTATAAACGTTCAGACGTCATCTTTATACTTTCAGATCTCTGAAACCATGCATTCTACAGAAATTAGGAAAAAACGAGATTCATCCCCAATGTAGTAGATTTCTTATTTATCTCTAGCATGTTTTCGCTCAATTTTTGGCAACTTTATTAAGTTGCTAAAAATTAACAACGTTCACAATGCAATTTGCATTCGGAATTCAGTTCATAGAGGAACGTGTGTCACCAAAAGAAAGTCGGAAAACTGAGGGGTAATATCGTTAATAAAAGTTGCGAAATCAATAGGTCCAAAAACTGATCCTTGGAACACTCCTGAAATTTGTTGAAATTTGACAGATTGGTGATTCATACAATTGAATTATGGTAAATTAGCAGGAGTTGACTGGACATTGCATGTTCACATTACAATTGTTCCCGCATATCAAATGTTTTGGAGAGGTTAGATATCTAACTACTTACTTAACCTCTAAATTGAAAACATTATTAATAAATTGTGTCTTGTCGCTAAGTTGGTTCATTATTGAGAAACTACAAAAATGATTTGCAGGTTGACATGTATCCTTTTTCCACGTTTTCTGGGTTACAAATAATAATAGTGTTTGAAATGTTCTAAATAATTTACACAAAAACGGATAGATTATAAAATAAAGTGTCAACGTTGCAGTATTTTAATCATTTTAACTCGAAAATATTCATTGGAGCAAGGAACGTTTCTTCGTGATCAATGTTTAATAAAATGTAACAAAAACACTGACCTGCAATAACTGGAACGTCAAAATCAAAACTCGTCGGTATTTGTTGGCTCACGCCTGATGTCGAATTAACTTGTCGGGTCTTGATGAGCGGTGGATTCTTGCTCTGTGAAATGGCCAAGCTCCTTCTCAGATTACCTCGGGTGGGAGATGGCGGGGGGTAAGATATTCCTCTGTGGGTCGGACTTAGAAGATGGCTGCCGTTCTTGCCACTAGGCACAGATAAAGTGTTTTGATTTAAGTTTAAACTCAGACTTCCGACATTTGGCGAACCAAGCGTTAGGTTGGGCAAACTTTGTCCGAGGCTGCCGTAGGGCTGCACAGACAGAGTATTGGGCGTTTTATGGAAAAGGCGGTTTTTAAACGAGTTCTTTTGCGACACTGGGCTTTTATCCGGAGGCAGTGGTTGGACTCCTTCGTCGCTCGATATCGATCCGGTTCTGTTTTCGTTTTCCATTGAGACGGCTCGCGACTGATTAATGGAACCGATGGAGGACTGGTCGTTCATTTCAACAGATCCACTGCAAAAAGAAAATGATAGTGTAGATATATTCCGTTAATATTTCAGCAGAATATTCATGGAATATTCAGAAATAATTCTATTAAAACTATTTCCTTTGATATATTCCGAGAATATTCCTAGAATATTCCGCCTCTAAGGCCTGTTTTATTCATCATAAATGAAATTAAATAATTTTTAATGTGACAATTAAACCCTTACCTATGACTATGTGCTAGACTAGAAACTCTACTGGCACGGGAAGAAGTGGCAAGCGGCGACCTAGGTGCCAACTGCAAACTAGGATATTCATTTTCTAAATTGTAATCAAAACTATATTCAGTATCCAGGCTTTCATCGGCAATATAACTCATTTGTTTCGCTTGTGCATATAAAGTTTGTGCTTTTGCGATTCCATCTTTCCAACCCTAAAATAGTAGGTTAGTCTAGAGAAATTAGGATTTTTCAGTGGAAAAATTCCCAGCAAATGTGTATATGTGTGGACTTTTACTTTGTCGTTTTAAACAATACAGGGTGTTTTTGAAATACATCTATATAATATATGGATCTGAATATTATTCAGATCTATGAATACTCACATCTTCCTGATATATGCAAAAAATTCATTTAGCAAAATATCCAAGAATAACCGAGAAAATAAATTTTGAAAATAATTACAAAAATATCGAGTACGCTACTGATGTGGTGATCTTTGCGCGACTAGGCTAACCTTGAACTATATCTCGCCGCGCAGATATCAAACCACAAAAAGTCCAACAGGTACAGGGTGGACTAAATTAGATGGAATTTGAAGTTTTCTCTAACACTATGGCAGATAGACAAAAACCAAGCTCGATTTTCGAGAAACAACAGTGGCGCAAACCACGATCGTCTATCTTTTTCGACTACCGAGCTACAGGCCTGTAGCTAGAAAGTGCTTTCAGGGCGGGCAAACAATTTTTCAGGACGGGCCCGTTTTGTCCGAAAATGTTTTTGATGAGCGGGGGGGAAGAAATCCAAAAAAAATCTTTTCATGAGCGGGGGGGGGGGGGGAGAAATCCAAAAAAATTTAAAAAATTTTACCCAATCTCTTTCAAAATATTAAAAAGACAGTTAAAATTGCCCCCATTACGATCACCGTAGGTCGGGCGAAACTTATTCCAGGCCCCCTCTTAGCTACAGGCCTGCCGAGCTACAGAGCGTTTTCGGAAAATTGGCATTTTTGGATAACCTCTATAACTCAATTACCAAGTATCGAATCGAAAATCGAGTAACACATTCTTAAGGCACTTTTTTGAGTAGAATTCGTTGCTGATAAGAATAAAATTATGCATGCCTCAGTTTTCGAGATATAGACATAACTTATGTTTTTTTAAATTATTTTATATTATTTCATTATTTGATCACAAATTAAATTAGCTACATAACGATATAACATATGTCATATTTATCTCTAGAAAAAGTGGATATTTTTCGAAAAATTTAATATATCTGTGAAGAGGCCATGGAAAACTATTAACAACAACATTTATTATAATATAAAGTAATTTTGCCAAAAATATGAAAAACTAAATAAACTACAATAAGTGTTCCAATTATCTTCCATTGACATCTGCAGCCTTGGCAACGCTGTAATAGTGAACAACTTACGTTGTGGGTGAAATGTCACTTATGTGGTACCATTGTATTCAGAAAATCATGTAGAATAAAAAAATGCAATAATATACAGGGTGTTTCATTTGAAAATTAAAAGTTCGTAAGTGGAAAAAATTCTTTATATGTCACTTTTGACATTTATTAAGTAAGTAGGATGTTCCAAATTTCAATCATTAAAAGTAAATGAAAAAAAGGCGGTGATCCTGTTACACATGATATAGTGGCTCTAAAATTATTTAATCGCCTTCCACCTTCTATACAGAATAAGAAAAACATTAATTGCTATAAAAAAAAAGTTAAATAAATCCTGTTAGCAAACAGCTTTTATAGCATTGAGGAATTTTTCAATTGTGTCTTGTAAAACTTACCTTACAGCTTGCAATTTAGTTGTTTTAATTTTTTTCTGTGTGTTGTTTTATTATAGTCATACATTTAAATGTAAAAGTTTGAATATTTCTACACATATGTAAATTTATCTAAAGAACTAAATAAATAATAACATTATAGTGGAGTTAAATTAGGATTTTAATTTGAATTGTCTGGTCAGGGCATTCTTTCTGTTTTAACGTGTTCAAGGTGTCAACTTAAGTTCACAGCTAAGTTTTACAGTTTCTGCGAGGTCAGCGTCATTTATTTAAACAATTTAATTTTTTAGACCGTGTTTTTCATCGGTTTTCTTTGAATATCTCGAAATCTATAAATCCTATTAGCCCAGTCAATGAACGTTCAATAAGGGGGTCTAGAGGGTAATGGCGAGATCACAATTTTTGACTTGGAGGCTGTGTTTGGACTATTTAGGAGGTAAACATACCAAAAGTCCCCGAACGTAGGAGGTGGGGGTGCAGGGGGGCACGAAGAAGGTTCCGGTTTTTGGTTTTTCGCTCATATCTCGAAAACGGTTAGTCCTAATCAAAAAGTGGCTATATGCAAAATTAAAGCTGACCAAATTTTCTACAATAATGTTTCTATTAATTTTTTTCGTATCTGCTATGGTTCAGTAATGAATTGTATATCTTTTGACTGTATTCTAACTTTATTATAAATTTATTATAAATTGAAAATACATTTTAATAATCATCGTAGAAAAAAAATTCTTGTACAGATATCCGTTTCACAGCAGACTGAACTGAAATATCGAATAAAAAATGTCTTTGCGTCTGTAAGTGTGTGTGTGCGTATATATCTGTGTGCGTGTATACCGTTTCTTGTAAAAACGATAACTTCTGTTAGACTTAAAATATTTGATTTCAATTTGGAACATATGTAAAACAGCATATTACCATAATCCCTATTGAAATTGGGCCATCTCGGTAGTACATGGTGATAACCAGAAGCCTACACTCTCATACGTAAAATATGTTTTATTTTAATTTCAGAGCAAAATATTACTAAGCATACAAAAATAAGAAGATGTATAAGATTTCTAAACCGCAATATACCGGGTGTATGTTAGGCAAACCAACTTGATTTAAATTAGATGATATATCAGTGTTATCCTAAAATATGGAACATGGTATTTTTAATAACATTATTATGAAGTGAGAATTGTAGGTCTCTGGTTATCACCATGTATTACAGATATGGCCCAACCTCAATAGAGATTATTGTAATAGGCTGTTTTACATATGTTCCAAATTGTAATCAAATATTTTAAGTATAACATAAGTTATCGTGTTTACAAGAAGCGGTATTCATGCACCCATAGATATACACGCACACACATACTTACAGACGCAAAGATCTTTTTTTATTCGATATTTCAGTTCAGTCTGCTGTGAAACGGATATCTGTACAAGAAATTTTTTTCTACGATGATTATTAAAATTTATTTTCAATTTATAATAAATTTATAATAAAGTTAGAATACACTCAAAAGATATACAATTCATTACTGAACCATAGCAGATACGAAAAAAAAAATAATAGAAACATTATTGCAAAAAATTTAGTCAGCTTTAATTGTGCATATAGCCAGTTTTTGATTAGGGCTAACCGTTTTCGAGATATGAGCGAAAAACAAAAAACCAGGACCTTCTTCGTGCCCCCCTGCATCCCCCCCACCTCCTACGTTCGGGGACTTCTGGTATGTTTACCTCCTAAATAGTCCAAACACAGCCTTCTAGTCAAAAATTGTGATCTCAGCATTTCCCTCTAGAAACCATTCATTGACTGGACTAGGACTATATGGAAATCAATAGAAAGAAGGAAAACGTTCGGTTTAAGCTGTACAATAAAAGTACATAAACTATAATTTATTCCAATTATTATTGTTTAAAAGAAATTGAACATTGCAAAATTATGCGCTTTTAAACAAATTACTGTTCTTTCAAAAATAATGGATAATATTCAATGGAATTTTGGAAAAATATAGCTATTATAAAGTACAGTCACCACTTAAAATTTCAAACCAAAATAATTACTAAAATGGCTAAAACTTTGAACACTTGTGAAATCCTGCAATCAAGTCCTAAAAATGTGTACGATGGCTCAAATTGTAGCATTCTATAAGAAATTTAAGATCACGGAGAAAAACTTTTTTTTTTTTCAAAATTTAAACCCGTTTTATTGCTGCTGTTTATAGTTTTCGAAATTTTAGTTATAAACAAATTCAAGTAACTCTCTATGGTTTTTTATGAAATCAGAAACGTTAAACGAGTAATGAAAGTAGATTAGGAAGCTACTTTTGAAAAAAAAATAGTGCTCTACTTGCATTTGAAGCAGAGATATGTTAGTTTTTACGTTTAGGTCATTTATAAATAAACAAATCGATATTTCTTCTTGAAATTTGAACTAATTATTCCCCAATGCTTATTATTTTGTTTCTGCTATTTGAATACAATCCAAAAATTGTTAAAATAACATCGAATAAAGCGGCTTTGAGAACACAATGCACATTTTCAATTTTTTTAACTTTTTAAATTTTTGTCACGGAAATGGTAAACCAACCTGACTTGAAAAATGAACTACCCTTATGTTCATGTATACAGCTTTGTAAAACTTTTAATATTACTGTTACAATAAAAAGAAAATATTTCGCGAGCAGGATTTGAACCCGAGACGTCCGCACTTATCTAGCAACTAAAGTCAGGTTCTGTAAGAACATAATATAACATTTACATATATTTGGTGATTTTCAGATCTTTAACAAAATCACTAAAGAGTCCACTGTCGGGCCTCTATACAGTATTTTTTAACAATTGTAGCTTTGGATTATTTTCAAGTAGCAGAGACAAAGTCAGGGCCGGATATACGTTTGAGAGGCCCCTGGGCACTTCTTATGTGGGGGCCCCTTGTAATGCGGCCAATTTTAACAGAATTAAAATATAAATGTTTAATTTTTTTTAATTTGTAAATTAATTGTTTCTTGCGTTTTCATCTCTTTTCATTTGTAATTTTTTCATTTATTCCTAATTTTTTTAAACTATTTTTATCCATTCGGGGGCCCCAATTACGTGGGGGCCCTGGGCACGTGCCCCAAGTGCCCTTATGTAAATCCGCCATTGGACAAAATAATAGATATTGGAGAATTACCAATCCAAATTTCCATAAGAAATATCGATTTGTTTATTTATAAGTGACCTAAACATAAAAATTAACGTATCTCAGCTCCAAATGCAAGTAGAGCATTAAATTTTTTTGGCTTTCTTAATCTACTTTCATCAATTCATAAAAAAAACAGAGAGTTATTTGAATTTGTTTATAACTAATTTCGAAAATTAAAAATTTTGAAAAAAAAATTATCTATCCGTGATCTTAAAGTACTTATAAAAAGCTACAATTTTAGCCATCGTACACATTTCTTGGTTTTGATGGCAGGATTTCACAAGGGTGCAAAGTTTTAGCAACAATTGTATATTTGAGCCGTTTTAATAATCATATTGATTTGAAATTTTAAGTGGCGACTGTACTTTATAAGAGCTATATTTCTCCAAAATTTCTTTAAATATTATCCTTTATTTTCGAAAGTGATTTGTTTAGAAACGCAAAATCTTGCAATATTCAATTTTTTAAAATAATAGTAACAATTGGAATGAATTATAGTTTATGTACTTTTATTGTACAGCACATAACGAACATTTTCCTTCTTTTTGTTGTTTTCCATAGGACTGAACTGTGAACTTAAGTTGATGCCTTGAACACGTTAAAACAAAAAAATGCCCTGACCAGACAATTCACACTGCGAATTTTTTTAGTCCTAATTTGACTCCACTATCAAGACAACCAAGGATATTGAAGAAGAAACATAATTTTGATTTCTAATAAAAAAATATATCGTAGATTAGCGCTATTGGGGCCACTGTGTTAAAAAAACCGCGCTGCCTCCTAGTGCAAAGAGTGCATTATTCTTTATAAGTAGGAACGTTAAAACTTTGTAATCCCTGTGTATGAAAACTGTTAGTCTGACGGAAGAAACTCGTAAAACATTTTTTTGTAAATAATTTCCTAAGCTAAGATTTTATAATAACTATTTTTGTCGTAGAACCAATAGATGACGAGATATTTGAGAAAAACTATTTTCTTCCGACCTTTGGCCCTTTGTAGTTTTTAGTGGGGGCCATATCGATGGGAACTTTTGATACAATGTTTAAAATGATAAAGTAAAGGTCCACACAAAAATTTAGCTTGCTGGAAATACTTCCGCCGTTTTGCTACATTTTTATCTAATTTTCCTGGAGTATTATCGAACTAAAATTTATTACGAGTTTAAATGGCCCATTAATATGAGACAACTTCTAATGTTTTCGGCATCGGTCCGAAAATCATACGCGATACATACCTTTATCTTCCTGGCGTCGTTGTTTTGTAGTATAAAGGCGGCGACAGCCATATCAAATTCGTTTTTGTAAATGACAGCTAAACTAGGTGTTTCCCTGTGCAATTCAGAAACTACTAAACGGTCGACGAGGTACGGTTGCCGAATGACACGCATTGTCGCGCCTCCTTTCTTCGTTGATGGTTTGCAAACTAGCAGCATATCAGTTAAAAGGAAACAATGGACTTCCATCTGAAATAAAAGGAGGGTAGCAGTTTAATGCACAACATCATAAACACTAAATAATGACAATAAACACATATCACACCACATATAGTACCAAGGGCGGATCCAGAAAGGTTACTGGGGGGGGGGGGCACTAACATCTACAAAAAATGTTAGAAATCAGAAAAAAAAAATTTTTCGCCTCGGAATCTAAAAAAATTTTATCGCCTCATAGGGGGGGTGCAAATGAAAATCCAAAAAAAAATTTTCACTCGCCTCGGAATCTAAAAAAAATGTATCGCCTCATGAGGAGGGGGGTGGGTGCAAATGAAAATCCAAAAAAATTTTTTTCGAAAATTTTGGCTCATGGGGGGGGGGGAGGTACAAATTAAAATCCGGACAAAAATGTTGTCGCCTAATACACAGGAATACTATTAGAAATCCAAAAAAATTTTTTTTTTCCCACCTCACGCGGAAAAAAAATTGTCGCCTTGAAAACGTAACGAATACTTTTCTCGGGGGAGGCAATTGCCCCTACTGCCCCCCCCGGATCCGCCCTTGTATAGTACACAATAATAACAAGCTAAAAACGTACTATTCGCCTGTTCACTGAACTTTTTATATAATTGTTACACATTCTATAGGATACTCTTCGCAGTTTTTTTTTAAATAATGTTAGCTTTAGACATTTAAATTTTATAGTACGAACTTAGTTGGTAAAAGACTCAGTGTAAAATAAAGTAAAAATGAAAAAACTATACTATCCATTTGGGTGTGGTTTGATTTCGAGTGAAAAGTGTAAGAACTACACCACCACCTTACTCGTAAAAAAATGTAAATATTTAGATTATAAGACACGAGCTAAAATCATATTTTCACGGTTGTATATAACATTACATTATGAAATGTATATTTGTAAAATATATAAATATTCAGATATTAAAATGAAATATTATTTCACCAGATTTCTATTCAATTACAAAAACATAAAAATCAAAAAAAAAAAATTTCAAATTTAAATCATTAATAACATTTTTATTTACCGATCGACTTTCTTCAAGCTGACACTAACTTACTGTCCAAATTTCAGTATAATCGGATTTTTCTTTCTTGAGTTATCGTGCTTACAAGAAACGTGACGGACGGACAGACAGACGGACATTTTGAATTTTTGTATGCGTTCAATATTTACAGTTTTAGAAATGTGCCGATCAAATGCAATATACTCTTCGTTTTCGTATTTGCGAAGAGTATAATAATCACAATTTATTTTCTGAATAGTACAGAGCTGATGTACGCATACATTTTACAAAGTCACTTAAAAATGTATAGTATTTTTATTTTCCATTGTGAAAATCAGTCTAAGGTGTTTCTACCAGGATAAATCATTACAAAGCCCCCGTGACAGAATAACTAACCGAAATCGCGCTTGAATATTACAAACAAGACTCAGATTTTTTGGAGCTAGCGGTAGTTGCGGTAGTCTACCTCTCACGAAAGCAGTCGATGGTTGGTACTGACTCACCATTAGAAGCATGTTACTTTATATCGGTTAAGTCCATCTGTAAATTATTTTGACATTATTAAAAAATTTCTAAGTGGATCTGGTTATTTTTGCTTTACTAATAATAGTAGAGTCGATAGATAGATTCTGATCCGAATAAGTGCGGAAGTTTTGAAACTTTGTGAATTTGTAGATTTCGATTTCTTGAATGAAGTAAAACAAAATGCAAAATGTGATCTCAGCCGCCGGCACCGCCATATTGAAAAAATGGCTCACAGAAACAGTTTATTTGAAATATCTCGCTTCCGGTGCCTCATGCGGCAAAAAATGTTTCATGAAACTAAAAGAACATTAAATTTTCTATAAAAGACGTCCTATACATTTCTTCCTTAAACAGAATAGTTTCGGTGCAGCAGCCGAGCGAAGTCATAGCCCGGAAGGCGGCGTTGCATTTTTGATAGTGATTTTATTGTGTGCAATCGATAGTCTAAATGTGGCTAGCAATAGAAACAAGCGTCAGCTGTCAGGATCGTGGTGGACCTGGTCGTGAGGGAACGTCTATTATGTCGAAAAAAAAAAAATTCAAAAATGATTTCAAGTTGTTTGAAAATTTGTACAACAAATGTTTACATGATAATAATAATTTAAAAAAAGTTAGCTGCGTAGATAATGAGGGATTATAAGTCAGCCGCTTACATAAATCTGTATAAAAAAATAATTGATGTAAAATCATTTCAGGTTCAATGGAACTTATACAGCTAATTCTTTATATTATTAAAATGATAAAAACAATCGTCAGCTATTCTTTCAATGAGGGTAAGACCGTCAGCTGAGGGATTATAAGTGCTGAGCAAGCTTTTAATCTGAGTATGGTGCAATCCAATGTATGATCTAACTGACGATCTTTCCCCCTTTATAGCAATAGCTGACGTACATTTTCATTTAACATATTGTTTAAATAATAATTTCTAGAAACTTCAAGTGACTTGAAATCAATTTGAACTAAAAATTTATGGTTTCAATTACAATGGTAATATACACTAATGCTGGAAAATAAACAATTTTAAAAAATATATTTTTCCATTGTATTTTCCTGTAGGTTAAATTTGCACAGACCTTGACAAATTGTGACAGTAACTATCTGCGCATTTCTACGTAAATTTCCTGCGCCCTTACTTATGACCGTTAGGGCTCTTTAGGATCTATTTAAGTAGAAGAATTCGGGGGATCCATTTGTCTAGCCACTGAACAACCTGCAGTGGCGTGAAGAGTTCTCGCATCCAAGTTGGCGCACGTGAAACCGCCATTTTTTTGGAGCATTTGTAGACTTGCCGAGTTTTATTTTCAGTCGCAGTTGCCAAGCCGTTGCCTGCGAAGAGGACATGTAGGTAAGTATGCAGTTTTTTCAGCTTACCATATTTATATAAAATAAATTTGATTATTGCTATATTTAAAAACGTATATCTTCTTCCTTCATTTCATATTTATTTCTAATCAAAGACAGGAACTTAAGATCTTTGAAAGAGGAAGCCGTTACTTTCTTGAAACTTGTTTTACACCAAAACAAGGATCTCCTTTTTCGTGGAGACTACAGAGAACGTGCTGAAGTCTTACTAATACTATTGGGCGGAACTCACTGGCAGAAGCCTGGAGTTTTTCAAAAAGCAAGATGGATGTCAACAATAATCTATGCAGCAAAATGTGCCCATTTAGCGAGTAGCTCGGTTATGAGCTAGAAAAGGTTGATAAATTGCGGCAAATCCGTCTTTTCAATGCTCTGGTTTACATTAAATGCTAGTTGAACGCTCCTAAAGCAGCAGATGCCCCATGAATGACAGCTATGGCACTGCTTAAACAGTTACAAAACTATTGATCCTAAAGCAGTTTAGGCCGCACTAATAAGTTTCAATCGACACTTACAGTATTTGAAAGAGGAGACAGTACCGGTATCACTATTTTCAAATAAGATATCTGACAGTAAAAAAAAACCTAAAGAATCTCAACTACATTCATTCAATTAGAGAAAATATATTTTTCAAAAAGAATTGCTTTTCTTAATTTCGGTGTTTTTTTACAGAAATTTAAAACTGTAGCCCCCAGGGGCAAACTTTCTCCTAAACCTACAAGTTTCAAACCTCATATCGTTTTATTAGGAATCAGAAAAATCCTGGGGAGCAACAATTTTCAAAAAAATAGAGACCCTACACATTATGTATGCTATGAAAACTAGATTAAAACCATAAATTTTAGTTTAAATTGATTTCAAGTCACTTGAAATTTCTAGAAATGATTATTTAAACAATATATTAAATGAAAAAGTACGCATCTATTGATATAAAGGGGGAAAGATCGTCAGTTAGATCACACATTAGATTGCATCATACTCAGATTAAAAGCTCGCTCAGCACTTATAATCCCTCAGCTGACGGTCTTACCCTCATTGAAAGAATAGCGGACGATTGCTTTTATCATTTTAATAATATAAAGAGTTAGCTGTATAAGTTTCATTGAACCTGAAATGATTTTACATAAGCGGCTGACGTATAATCCCTCATTATTTACGCAGCTAACTTTTTTTAAAATTATTATTATCATGTAAACATTTGTTGTACAAATTTTCAAATGACTTGAAATCATTTTTGAATTTTTTTTTTTTTGACATAATAGACGTTCTCTCACGACCAGGTCCACCACGATCCTGACAGCTGACGCTTGTATCTATTGCTAGCCATATCTAGACTATCGATTTCACACAAAATTAAGCGGCGTAAAATCATTATCAAATATGCAACGCTGTCTCCCGGGCTATCAAGCATTCTTGACGAAATTAGGATTTTTTGCAATTTCTCAATTAAGTGCGACTTTTATGGATTTTTGTTTTGAGAGACAAAATTTGTTTTCATACGTGAAAATCCTCAAATATAGTTGATTTTTCTTTTCTGCATAGCTCAGTGTTCAATATTCGTTTCCACACCACCTTGAGGTAGCCTGCTTCTTGTGGCGTTTTAGGTGCTTGATGTCGAAGATCCAGGTTCGTTATAGTCTTCAACAATACTTGCTTCCGTTGCGATGTCCACTGATTCTACGTATTGATGAGAGAAATGTTTCGACTGAAGAGCCGACTTCCTCGGCGTCATGAAGCTCGTCGACTGTTGCTGGTGCATTGTCGCAGCTTTGTTCGTTACAAAATTTGCAAATTACATTTTAACTGCCTTTCTATAACCACATGCTGCAGTGCACCCTTTCTTGCATTTAGAGGAAAGAGATTTAAGTAGGTTTTCAGGAGCAGGATCTTTCAGCATTGTAACTGGTGTAAGCCCAGCTTTGCTCTGTTTCCATCCCCATCCTTCAACATTTTTACACCCCCCGTCACTCCTGGACTTGAAAATATGTCCTGAATGAATGCTACCGTGCTGATGCAGTTATAGGTGGTAGAGACGCGATGTTAAACTTGCTTTTTGCGAGCGATCTTACGAAACATTGGTAACGATAAGCGCCCAGAGAGATATTATTGTCTCCATGTTTGGCCCCATACAATGCCAGAAGGAAGCATTCTCCAGCATCAGCGATAGCGTCCGGTTCAGCATTACTATCTTGAAAAACTTGAATGCTGTCCTGTAAATCCTGATGCTTTTGTAGGATGCTCAGGAACTTTAGTTTGCCCTGATTAAAAAGTGCAGAAGTTGTGTCTCACCCGCTAAAAGCGTGAAGAAATAGTATATTGTCAGTGATGATTGTACCGCTCGACTAACTATGGGAAGATACAATCGCTGCAAGGTTTTACCCTTTCCTGGCTTCAAAAAATAAACGTTTTTACAAGCAGTACCCAAAGCTGTAAGGACAACTAAAAGGTCTACATTTTCGCCAACAATTAAAACAATATACTATTTTTTTAACTGTCAAAACAAGTTTTTCCTCTAAACACAAAAATATAGCTCCATCGAAGTCGTACTAAATTGGAAAATTGCAAAAAAAATATCGATAACGCTTGATTTCGCTCGGCTGCTGCACCTAAACTATTCAGTTTAAGGAAAAAATGTACAGGACATATTTTGTAGAAAATTTAATGCTCTTTTACTTTCATAAGAACATTTTTTGCCGCATGAGGCACCCAAAGCGAGATATTTCAAAGAAACTGTTTTTGTGCGCCATTTTTTCAATATGGCGGCGCCAGCGGCTGAGATATTTTGCATTTTTTCCTATTTCATTCAGGGCATCGAAATCTACAAATTCCCAAAGTTTCAAAACTTCACACTTATTCGGATTAAACCCCCTATTTTATGCCCTCACCGCTGGATTATAATCTAACTTAACAATTATGGCCTTTTGTCTGGAGACCTTTTGAAACGGAATAGTACGTCGGATGGCTGGCTCTATCGTTCACTAACCCAATACCGAGGTATAACCAAATAAAACCTATTTCATTTTATTCAGCAGGTTTTTTTACATAGGAAATTACTTTTGACGACACTCTTCATTGGTCGAGACTGAAGTTACAAGAAAAAGACAAAAAAAAATGAAAATAACAAAATTCAAATTCAACCACGAATAACTTTCAAACGAAAAAAGATAAAATTATATATATTTTTTAGTTTTATAGTACAGTAATTTGATGTATAATTTATTACAAAAATAATAACTTTAACATTAAAAAATTGACGTTGATTTAGATGGTACACAAATTGTCAATTTTTTTGAAAGGTCTAACTCATTGTAACTCGCTTATGTATTGAGCTATTCGAATGTTTTATTCACCAAAAACTGCCAAATTTCATAGACTTCATTTTGTCTCAATTAATGCTGGGTCTAGCTCTGTAAATAAAAGCGGTACAGCCTTTTAAACACAACGAAGCGCGCTACGGCGACGGAGTCGCGAGGCTTCCCCACTCGTTCCCGGTACATCCCGCGTTCACCATAAATCGCGCAAGGCTACAATCAGCGGCCGTAACAAAAGCTTTAGAATTATCTTCCTTTATTGTAAGATAATAAAATTAACAAATCAAATTGAATACTATGATATTAGTTGTAATAATCTGCTATATATGGTGTCGTACTACGCGGGTGGTGCATTAATAAAGTGAAAATAACAGGTAGGTATCAGACACAAAAAAGTTACAGACCGACAGACAGACAGAAATTTTTTTTCGCTCAAACTTGAAATCTCGACGTTTCATGACATTCTAAGCCTATTTGAACAATAAAAATTTAAAAAAATTTTTTTGTCGATACTATACTTCCACTGGATGTGGAAGTAAAATCATGCCAGCTAGTAAAGTTTTTACTTTGCTTCATATATTTTAATATTTTCCATAAAATGTCAGAGGTAACCACATAATCACAACAATTATTTGCCATGCTTTCACTAACTCGTAGAGGCTCTGAACGGTTAGTTGGATTTTTGTACATAACTATATTTTTGTTTTCATGTACACTGGAAGGGTTAAAATCGGTTAAAATTGAATAGACGATCTAAATATGCTTGTGTAAATAGGCTGTTCTTTTTTTTATATAATACTATTCCTAGTGGGATTTTTACCATCTAGCCTGTCTTCGTTTTGATCAAAATTATCGCTGCGATAAATGTAATTGTTTTCTTCAGAACTTACTGGAGGAACTCCAGGTGGTATAAAAATGTCGTCACCAGTTTTTACTAATACGTGACTAGCTAAAGACGTTAAAAATGTACGTATTTCATCGTAGGAATAACCATAGCCAAAAGAATAAAGCATATCATTAAGTTCTTTTTCTTCTGACGGCACGAGACACATGTAGTGATATGTAAAGGATTAAAAAAATGGCCTAAGCTGATTGTTTTTTTTTTCCATAAGTATTAATATAAATTCCATTACTATAGAAATAACGTTTAAATCAAATTTGTCTGTCCTGACATATTTAGTATCCACGACATAAATGTTTATAACAAATCTGAAACTTCTTGTTTACATTTATGTTCATTCAGATTAGTAGTCGTGTTTTTTTTATAGTTTTAAAACATCCAGCTATAGCTTCTCTTAAGATACCGGCAGCTTTATCAGGAATTGTCAATTCATTCTCATGAACCAAGTTTTCTTCGCCTGATTCACTTGTGACTGACAACAAAATTCGTTTTAGCTTTATTATCACTTAAATGAACTGTTGTATTTTCTTTGTGTTCACAAAACACTTTGTTTGCTTAAATGCTTTTCTAATCTCTTTCTTATATTTCCACTGCTATAATAATCTAATTTTTCTTCCGTCATTTCTTCAAATATATCATTAAGGCGTGTTTTTAGAAATATTAGAGTTAAGAATTCTTTTTTGCAAAACAGCAAGATAAACCTCCTTAAATAAAATATTTAACGCTACTTTAAATTCATTTTTTTCTTTCAGTTGTTTAGTTTGTACACATTTAATTTTTTTTTGCTAATATATTTTGCATAATAAATTTTATGATAATTTCCATTAGCCCAAATAAATCTGAATAAATGTGTAACCTGCCTTGTATTTCTGTATCACAATGCGACACTGCAGCTTTAATATATATTTTTTTCTAGTTTCCGCACCCGTTCCTGTACAAACTGGTACTTAAAGATGTTCTTAATTTATTCTTAATTTGTCTGGATTTTCCACAAATCAGACAATGCCATTTTATTTTAAACTGATTTTTTTTCTTTATTATAACTACATGAAGGCTCACTTGCATTTTTTTATCGCGTTACTAATATCAGAGACAATACGTATTATCTTTGCTAATGTTATTTATTACAAAAAGATGTCAGACAAGAATAATGAAATCGGTATCGAAGGGTGTGCAAATAAATGCCACCACTTTGTTTTATAAAAATTTTAATGAAATTGCATATTTTCTTTCATTTGCACAATTAATAATAGACCTGATGCTAGTAACAGTTGGTTTTTTACCATTAGATTTTCACTGCTTTCAGCAGTTTCGTAAAACAAACATGTAGTTTTTCTCTATTGATAAAAATGAATCTACAATATACATAAACTGTAATAGCCTACATGTAAGTAACATAGTATATACTTATTAATATTTATCCAGACAATAATGAGGCCAGCAGCCGATACGTTTCTTGATGGGCCGAGAAAGTAGCGGGGGCGGGAAAGGAAGCCTCGCGTCTTCGTCGCCGTACTGTGCTTCGTTGTGTTTCAAGGGCTGTAGCGCTTTTAGTTAAAAAATTAGATCCAGCATTAATCGAGACAAAATGAAGCCTATTAAATTTGTCAGTTTTTGGTGAAAGAAAAAATTGAATACCTCGTTATATAAGCGAGTTATGGCGAGTTAAGAATTAGAAAAATGTTGCTGATTTGTGTATCTTTTTGAATTTTGCTAGTTTTTTTTATGTTAATTTTTTAATTATTGCAATAAATTATACTTCAAATTAAAAAGCAATGTTTATTTGCCAAAACAAAAAAAAAATGTATTTTTATCTGTTTTAGTTCTAAAGTTATATTTCATTAAATCTTAAATTTCTAAATTTCTTTTTTTTTAGTTTTTTTCTTATATCTTCAGTCTCGACCAACGGAGAGTGTCGTCAATTTTGATTTCCTATGTAAAATAACATGCTTTAATAAGTAGTGAAGGTCCCATCTGGTTATACTTCAGTATTGGGTAGGTCAAGAAAGAGAAGGCTTTTCGCGCTCTGCCCGACGGGCTAGAAAAGAGTGAAATACCACATGAAAATACGGTGCCCCGTACTAGGTATAGAGTCAGTTCAGATCCCCCACCACAACACGTTTTACTTAAGTGTCAGTCAAATCAGAGAACACTAAGCCACGCACCTCTACCTTGGCGGGAAATTCAAACATGGCAATACAGGGATTCGAGTGTCTCGCGATGACAAATTACTGCTAAAGTGCCTCAAATCCACAATGACGTCATAAATACGAAACGTTATAACTCTGAAACAACTGGAAAAAAGTCTTTTCGCCCGTTCGTCTATTCGTCTGTCTATAATATTTCCAAATTCCGATATTAAGACAAAAATATCGTTAGGCAAATAATGAAACATAAAATAATACACCTATTGCTGCCAAATATTGATGGAATCATAAAAAAATCGTATTTATGTGTTGATGATGTCGAACTTTAATGAAAATTGAAAAAGACACCTACATTAACTAAATCATTCAGATCATGTATAACTTGTGTGACCGATCTAAAACTAGACGGTGTGAAGATAGCAGCCAGAATTAGCAGCAAATATCTCCGAACTCTTCCGAACAACCATAGGCGTTGGCAGAAGGGTCACGTGCGTCAAATAATAATATTGTATTAATTGAGCATTATATATTAGTAAAATCAGTTATTTTCTACCCATTCTAATGTTCCGAAAGCTAGACAATGTAAAATTTAAAATTGTCTTGCTCATAATTCTTAAATTCTGACACAGCAAGTTTTCAAGACAAACACATTTCGTTTACTAAGAATAAACCAAATTCGACGTAAAACGTTCAACAATAACTAATTCCCGAAGGGCGGAAAATAATTAACAACCCCAAAAACATATTAATTCATTTCTTGATGTACTTCCATTATTTAGATAATACGAATGTAGCAAATAATAGACAACTGGATACTTTTGACCACTCTTCTCCCTGGCGGTGGTGACTTTCAAATCTCAATTTTTTATTGAAGATTAAATTCTACACCCCGAATTACGTAGGTTTTGTTCGAAACATTTTTTTCGATTCGTGATAGATGGCGTTGTAAACGCAAAAATCAGATTTTGCAATTACTTGAATAACTCGACAAATAGACTTCGGAACGAAAAATAAAAAAAAATACGTTTGCAATATTTTTAAAAAAGCTATCTAGTGATACCAAAATTGACCCCCTTTCCCTACCTGGTGGTGGGTTGGGAGGTAACTTTCAAATCTCAAATAACCCCTATTTTTATTGCAGATTATTCCATCAAAACCTAGAATTTTTCACGTAGAATCCAAATCTGCAATAAAAAATGAGGTTTCCCATTTGAAACTTGAAAGTTTTCAACTTTGGTATCACTGGATAGCTTTTTTTTAAATATTGAACACGTATTTTTTTTTATTTTTCGATCCGACGTGTATTTCCCGAACTATTCGACCGTTTTCAGACTTTTTGGACACCCGGTATATAATGGGCTACAATTATATAAAAAAATCATTCTAAATTTAATTTATTGAATAGCGTAAAAAATAATCAAATAAATAAATTTTATAAGCACCCTGTATATGTATTACCTAGTATTGCAATATGGAACTACATATATTCTTGATGCAAAAAGTATGTTTTTATCCATTATATAGCATGATAAAAATGATTTACTTCGTGCTTTCTTAGCATATCGCTGCAGCTCTCGTTATCCGGGCGTGAGTTGATGGAGAGAGTCCTATCCACGGGAATATCGAGAATTTTACTAAGCGAAGCCAGAGCAAAGGCTAAACGATTTATAGACAAAACTTTTCACGTTGCTTCAGTCATAACAATTAAGAAAAAAATATTTGATACCGGAGTGGGGAAAAAAGAAAATACCTCCCTTTCTATATTTATGAAAGATTTATTAATTTCTAAGGAATTTTGGAGATACTGTTAAGTAATTAATTTTTGTGAAAAATGGGATACTACTTAAAACGATAAGTCGTAAATCTGCCATTAAAGCAATAGGATTTTTCACACTGGAACGACCATCAGCATGAATATTACTCATATTATTTAAATATGTCAATGGACAGTGAACTATGCTACTGTAGTTTTGGTAGGAAATTAATTGCAAATTAATTTTACTGCATTAATATTATTCTGCAGCAAATGTACCATTTATTCTATCAATCATCCATTGAATTGTACTAGTTTCACTTGTAAAACCCCCCAATCAAATGATCCAGAGGTCGGATTTGGCCCCAGTTTTCCATGCCATTTGTTGTCCCTTGTGCCTTATAAAACATTCGTATTTTATTTTCTACATAAGTGCGCTGCAATTTATTTTTCATCTAGTTTAAATATTAAATTTACCTTTTACCGCTCGATTAGACGTAAAAGTACCAAAATTCCAACTCGTGTTATTCTCAACCAGCAAGCGAAAAGCCATAATGTATGCTTACAACTAAAAAGGAGAAGAAGTATGTATAAAATAAACAATAACAGAATTACATGGGAACAAACCAGAAATAAATTTAATAGACTCAGATCTATGCAGTGGTGACGCGTTGTCTGTTAGGCGGAGGGGGTGACATTTTTTGTGAACGCAGTTTTTGAAAGAAAGACCGTTGTGAATACTAAAACAGCTCAAAAACTAGAAAATACAACTCAACCATATATTATTTATCAAAAACTAACATTAATAGTTGTTTTTTTAATCAGTATAATTATTTTTGACATCTCCAGAACACCAGAAGAATGTGATTAAAACTACATTCCCTTAAGGTTTTAGTGAACTTCCCGATACATCCCGACAAAACGGCTTAGACAGTCTTATAACACGATTGTTATTTATTATTTGAAAGCACAAAAATATTTACCGCATGTCGCCACATTTTCGAAAAAAAAAAAATCAGCTACATTTGCGAACGATTTGTTTAAAAATTCAGTATGTTGTAGTTCTCGACTTTCTGAACAAAAGTTCTCATGAGCCCAACTCGATCCTATAACTAGTTTCCAGATACAACTATAAATTCTTATAAAATTCTGTACCTTATCGAACTTTTAATTTATTGATGGGGTATTAAAGATCAATTTCGGAAAGTTTTTCAATTAAAGTTTTTTGATCCGGAAGACACATACTTTATGTAAAAAATGTTTTAGCGAATTTGACCGAATATTTTTTTCACTTGTTAATTTTATATAGATTTCTCGGCGCCTTCGCGCCAACATTTTTTAACCGTTAATTTTTTTCTACGCTATTTTATTAAAACAACTAATGTTTTTAGTGCATAATATTATAAAGGGCTATTAGAACGCATCACAATATAAAATGTATGAAAAAAAATCATGAATTCGAAATTTTTTTAATTGTCCAAGAGATCATTCTTGTACATTTCTTGAGCTGTATCTCGGGAATTAGACATAGGATCGAGTTGGGCCCACGAGAACTTTTGTTCAGAAAGTCAAGAACTATAACATACTGAATTTTCAGATAAATCGACTGGGGCTCACTTTCCATTTGTTTTGTGCGGGGTTCTTTGAAGATATATGCGGGCATCTACAGGCCTGTGTTGTGTCCTGCAGAATTAGTGAGATCAATTACACATATCCATGGTAAAACATGCCTACCTCGGTTCATAAGATTTTAATTCTTGTAATTTTAATTGCGTCTTTTATAATATCAATTTGCCAAGGAGCTGAAGAGGCTCAAGAAGCTCTGCATAAGAGATAAAATAAGATCGGGAGACTTTTGCCTGCAAATGTTCCCGACAACAGACATTGGAAGGATATGGATCTGGATTGTTTAGCGGGGGGTAAGCTTGTGATGTATTTGAGGAGAAGGCCAGGTGAGACGCCACCTATGCTGGCCATACTGGGCCACAAGTCCCCCAGCGTGGGTCCTCTTTTCGTTGAGAGAATAGGGCACTGACAGAGCACAGGCTCAACAGTCTCGTCATCCAGATTGCACTCTCTAGATTTGGGGTTGTCTAGAACTCCCAGTGTATGAAGACGTTTGTTTAGTCTGCAGTGTCCTGTTAGTAATCCTACATAGATGCACAAATTACTCCTGGACATCTGGAGAGAGTGTTTGCCTAGCTTACAACTGGGTGTGACCAAAGCCATCCTGCTATGTCTGCAGTTGCTTAGACCACTCCAACAGTCTACATGCCGTTTGAGTGTATAATTCTTTAGCAGGGAACTGTGGACTGAATCCGATAGCGCTATTGCAGGTTCCGGACCATGCAGGGCGCAGGGCTAAAGCGTCCGCTTCTTCGTTACCCTGAATTCCATCGTGTCCTTTCACCCAACGGAGCTATTGTTTTGTGCGAGCACATCTAGGGCCTTTCTAGTTTCCAAAACTAGCCCAGAGCCTATCCTACAGTTATTCAGGGCAAACTAGTTCCGCCTGGAAAATAGTAGCATGTGTGCCTAGCGGTATTATCGACTGTAAATCTAGGTCTTCTAAGTATAACCCAGCTCCTGATCCACAGTCCATTTTTGAGCCATCGATGTAGATTGATATGTCTGGTTCGTCATTACCGGAGACGTTCAAACTTACCGCAAAGTTCTGGTTAAAATTATATATAGGGGGGGATACGGTCGGTCGTCGGTCCCCATTCCCAGAACAGACATTGGATGACGTATTCAACAGACTTCTTGTATCATCAGATTCCGTGGTCAAGTCTTCGGAAATTTCCGAAAAGAATGTCAAAATCGTTTGACACAGAGGTTGTTGCCTCCTAAAGTCGAAGTATGAATACAGATGCAAGCGATTCGAACGAGGACAGTTTAAGTGATTCTTAAGAAGAGTATATGTATGGGGTATATAAATGACATTTATATACTGTGTTTAAGTTAACATGTTGCACTGATATTTACATAATTTCTAGTTTTATTGTTCCACCACACTAACCTCTCATTACCCAATATCTCATTATTATACTCTTCGCAAAAACGAAGAGTATATTGTATTTGATCGGTACATTTCTAAATCTGTAAATATCGCCCACAGAGAAAAAAAATTTCATATCATTATGTTAGTGAACGAATTCTGAACAACTTTCAAAATGTCCGTCTGTCCGTCCGTCCGTCCGTCCGTCCGTCACGTTTCTTGTAAGCACGATAACTGAAGAAATAAAAGTCCGATTGTACTGAAATTTGGAAAGTAAGTTAGCGTTAGCTAGAGCAAGGACCCTATTGTTTTTGGAAAAAATCAATCAGTAAATAAAAAACTTATTAATCATTTAAATAAAAAAAAAAATGTTTTCTTAATTTTTGTTATTTGTACTTAAATAAAAATCTTATTCTTTATGATTTTTTTTTGTTTATACATTTTACTAATATATACAGTGTGTCCCCGGATGGAATTGACAAGAGGAAAAACATCTCTATTATTGATTTTACGACGAAAAGTCATTCTTTATGAAAAATTCTGCTTGTCGAAAAAATGAATTTATCATATAAAAATCTTAGATCAGATGTACCGGGTGTTAATAAATTAAGAAAACATCAAAATGCCTCAAAGAGAGAAGTACCTTCATTTATTATTTTGGACAAAATGTTTATAAAACAAAGTTGTTTATAATCCAAAATAAAGTCTAAATACAAATTATGAAGTCTGTATTTTGACTTTTACATTTATGTCAACTTACATTTTTTTTCAAACATTAATATAACATAGCCTCCTCCAACCTCAACACATTTCTCCATCCTTTTAATAAATTCACCATAGATCTTACGAATGGTTGAGGGTATATTCACTTCATTCACCGCGTCTTGTATTCGTGCTTTTACTGTTTCTCGGTCATGCGGCAGGTCATCTGTATAA
This sequence comes from Rutpela maculata, assembly GCA_936432065.2. Lineage (NCBI taxonomy): Eukaryota > Metazoa > Arthropoda > Insecta > Coleoptera > Cerambycidae > Rutpela > Rutpela maculata. The sequence continues at coordinate 53,048,479 of OW386289.2, read as the reverse complement.
ACTTTCTGTTTTAAAACACCCTACAGAAAAAAATCCATTGGTGATCTTGCAGAAAAATTAATTGGAGCATATCTTCCCATCCATCTGGCTCCGAAGTGATCTGTCAACCACTGCCGTACCAAAACTGAGGAATGAACTGGGCAGCCGTCTTGCTGCCAAAAAATGTTGCGCCTTACTTCCGGTTGCAGAGTGGTTATAAATGGCAATACAAAGTTTTCCAAGAAGTCCAAATAAACATGCTGATTTAAATTTTCTTCTAAGAAATATGGACCAACGATTCGATCATAAAAAATCCCACACCATACATTCACTTTTTTAAACGTTGACTTCGCTTGTGAATGACATTGTTTGGATTTTCAAAAGCACAATAACGACTGTTATGTGATGAAACGTGGCCATTGGTACAAAATGTTGCTTCGTCAGTAAAAAAAAATTCTGTGAAAACTTCTATCTACGAGTTAATTCTCACCGACCCATAAACGAAAATCCAATCGCTTCTCTTCATCTCCATTTTCAAGTGTATGTCTGAACCTTGGCTTAAACGGTCGAACTTTGTTTTCCATATAAATTCTCTGTAAATGACTTTTACTTACTTCCAGTCTTTGTGAGCGTTTCCGTAAAGATAATTTCCTGGTTTTCTATTACTGAATTTATTGCCAAAAGTGTTGCCGCATCGTCTTCATCGAACTTTTTCTTGGGTTTTTTGACATCCAATACAGATCCAGTTTCATTGAATTTTGTTACAAGTTTGCGCAGTGATTGGCGCGATATCGCTGTGTTATGGAACTTTTCGCGGAAAAGGTTAATTGCATATCGATAAGAGACGTCTCCAATCCCATAACATTTGATCAAATAAATTCTTTCTTGTTTGGTAAACATTTTTTAAATGATCAATAGAAAATTAATAAATGCAGATGTAAGATAGTAATATTCTACACAATGCCACAATGACGTTGTCAGTTCAAGATTATCGACAGCACACTCTGTTTCTTAATTTGAATTCTTATATTAATAAATTCAACGTAAAAAGATAAACACAATAAAAACATAAAAGTCAAAATACATACTTCATAATTTGTATTTAGGCTTTATTTTGGATTATAAACAACTTTGTTTTATAAACATTTTGTTCAAAATAATAAATGAAGGTACTTCTCTCTTGAGGCATTTCTTAATTTATTAACACCCGGTACATCTGATTTAAGATTTTTATATGGTAAATTCATTTTTTCCACAAGCAGAATTTTTTGTAAAGAATGACTTTTCGTCGTAAAATCAATAATAGAGATGTTTTTCCTCTTGTCAACTCCGTACGGGGACACATTGTATATATTTCATAATATATCTAATTCTTTGAAATATAATACTGGAATGATATATACTACAGACATTCAATTATTCTAATGATCTGTGATGGCCCAAATGCTAAAGCTTCGTCTGGAAACTCGACAGACGCGACAAGCTACGCGTCCGAGGGTATACGACAATCCGTAAAGATAGGGCCGACATCAATAGGGGAGGCGGCGTGGCCATACTCATAAAGTCAGACATTGCGCACACACACCGTACTCTGCGGAACACCTCCATGGAGAACGTGTGTGTGACGCTGGAAGACGGCATGAGTATCGTCGCCGCGTATAACCGGCCCTCGAACGGGTTCACGGCGGGTTGTCTTGAGAATTTACTGAACGCAAGCCCGCGCTGCCTGCTCATAGGCGACCTTAACGCACGACATCACGCATGGAACTGCCATCGCAATAATGCAAATGGCAACACGCTGTACGATTACGTGAATAATCGTAACGTCGTGCTGCAGCATCCGTTGCCAAAACCATAACGATAAACCCGTACAAGGACCGACTCGACGCATCGGTCATACAAGACATACGCGAGAAAAATCGACTGAGACGGCTTTGGCAGCGAAATCGCGATGTTGACGCTAAGGCCGAGATGGGCAGACTGCAACAGCGAATCAGGACTGCCATCAACACCTGGAGAAACCGGAAATGGCGGGACAAGCTGGAGGCGTTGAATCCTCAGGACAACTCGCTGTGGAAACTGTCGAGGGCCATGAAAAGTACGCGGGAGGCCATACCCGCCTTAACTACACCAAACGGACAGACGTCAATGACAGACGCACGAAAAGCCAACGACTTAGCTGACCATTTTCAAAGTATACATAACACACAGATACCGAATAATCCGGAACACGACCGCATTGAAAACGACGTAAACATACTAATTGGTCATGACATCCAATTGACGAGACGTGAATTTCTAAAAGTCATGACCAAGCCCTCGGAAGTTGCGGGAATTGTCCGGACTTTACCAAATGTCAAGGCCCCGGGTTCAGACTGCGTCCAGTATAGGCTACTCAAATATCTCCCGAGAAAAGGCATTGTACAGTTGACGTACATTGTCAACGCGATCCTGCGACTGCAACATTGGCCCAGTCAATGGAAATGCGCCGTGGTCGTGCCAATCCTGAAGGTGAACAAGAACGCGAAGCTCGTCGGCAGTTATCGACCTATCTCGTTACTGTCGGCGATCTCCAAGTTGGTGGAGGTCAGCCTGGTCAGACTAGACGCTGTCCAGGATGAACTCCACATCGACGACGAGTGCCAGTTCGGCTTCAGGCGGGACAGGAGCACTGTGCAGCAGGTCGTCAGGATCGTGAATGACGTCAAGGTGCAATGCAACCTCGGGAAGAGCACCGCCATGGTGCTTCTCGATATTAAGAAAGCCTTTGATACCGTGTGGATCCCGGGCTTACTCTACAAGCTAAATTCATTGGACTTCCCAACGCACATTACGAAACTTATTCACTCCTTTCTGTCAGGCAGATCACTGCAGGTCAGGGCGAATAACAAACTATCAACTCGGCGGGACATTCGCGCGGGCGTCCCCCAGGGGTCGTGTCTGTCTCCAAAACTATACAACCTATACGTCTCCGACTTCCCGGAGTTCCCGAATTCAAATCTTGCCAAGTACGCCGACGACACGGCCATGTATGTGCACTCGCACAATGCGCAGGCAGCCAATATGCTGCTGAAGGCACACGTGGCTCGTGCCACGGCGTACTACGACAAGTGGAAGATTCGGATAAACGCCGAGAAGTCAGAATCGATCCTATTCACGCGCCGCTTCACTGAAAACCGTATTTTAACGCCACTTTCGATCGGGGGTAGAGAAATTCCAATTAAGCGGTGCGTGAAATATCTGGGGGTGAACCTAGACAAACGACTGACATTCAACATTCACATTAACGAGACGATTCGCAAGGTCTACTTCGTGTCCAGGAGTCTGTATCCGCTTCTGGCGCGGGGTAGCGGACTCAACAGGACCAATAAAAAGTTGTTGTATACGATGGTAATCAGGCCGGCTATCACATACGCGGCGCCGGTGTGGTGCAGCATCCCGGCCACGACAATGCGAAAATTAAAAGTACTAGAACACAAATTTATGCGCCTCATTTCAGCCTCTGATAGGTACACCTCCCTCAGAGATCTCTATGCACGTTGCCACGACATAACCCCACTAGCGGACTACGTCCAAGAAACGTCTCAAAAATTCTATCAGTTCAAACTGGACGGTAGCCCGCTTACCCGCAACATCACTCGAATCAGACAGCATAATGCCATACTTTTCAATATAAAACACCCCCTACCATATCAGGCGTTGCCTATCTTCCAGCAACTCCCTTAGCCACAGTCTCTCCTACGATAACCTACATTTCCCCTATCTTTATCTTTCAACCCCTTTCTCTCTCTCCCTTTCATGTTTTTTCAGTTTTGTTTTTTATCCTTTTTGTTGTTTTTTGTAATTTTTTGTCCCTAAATCCCCTTCAGGCCGAAACTTATCCAAATCCTAATTTTTTAAATCACAGCTTTTATCTTTCCATCTTACCTTCCTTGTCGGCGATCAGACCGCAAGGCCGTCATTTGTTCGAACGGGCTTTTTCGTTCAGTTTTCCCGTGTCAATAACCAAAATTGTGTAGTGCGCGTTCGCCAATGTTTTTAGAGTTGTGTTTATTTTTAATTTACTTGTAGGTCCATGTGGACAATAAAATATTTTAACCTAGTTTTTAAGTCCACCTGCGGTGGACAGGAGCTTCTAGCCCCCACTCGAACTATCTCTAAGCTGAGTCGGGCCCACCCCGCCCAGCCCCACACCCACCTCGACGTCACCTGTCCTGGTCGTGTGGCTGGCTCCGGGTTGGGCTTCGAGGAGGCACATATTGTACTATTAATACTGAATAAATACTATTGATTGATTGATTGATTGCTTTGTCTGGCAATCCAAAGGTCTTGTGTTCGAATCCTGACAGGGTGTTTTTTTTCCATTTTTTTGTTCATATATTTTTTTTTCACAATAAAGTTGGTATCACAAAATTTAGAATGTCCAAAAACTAACCTTATTTACAAGAAAACTGCGAAGAGTATCCTATAGAATGTGTAACAATTATATAAAAAGCTCAGTAAATGGTCGAAGAGTATAATGCCTCCACTAGTTTTCATTATAAATTGCTCTTGCGGGACTAATTTGTAAAACTTTTGATTTTTATGATGCTTTAGGTTTTGGCCAGCATGTAGCGAATTTGCGTCACTGTGGCGCCGTTTAAAAGTTGCAGATAGTTTTTCTAGTTAGTTATGACTGGCTCCTCCGCAAAAATCGTTAAAAATACTGCATGATTGCAAGCAGTGCTGCCGCGACTTTCTCCCAACGTATCGAAAGTCACATTAAAAACGAACCAAAGAAAAATTTGCGATCTAGAAAGCTAAATTACTATTTCTTTGTTCTTGGATTACTTTTTTCGTAACGAAGTTGAGATATAAATAATTCTCTTACCTTCGACGTCCCACTATCTTTCAGTTTTAAGTCCCCTTCAAGCAGTAGATGACGTTTTCTTTCTGCGGGACAGTTCAACATAGGCCTTGTTAAATCGAGCTGGGTCAATGATCGTTCTTTCTTCAGAATCTTTTCTATATCATCGTCCTTTGATTCCTGAAATATGGAAGAAAACATGGTTAAATGTTGATCTACTCACATAGTTTTAATCAACTAGTGTCCTAGTGGAGTCAAAATAAATTTTGAATGGAATTGTTTGGCTGCAGCAGTTTTATTGTTTTAATTTGTCTTATGTATAATAACAAGTGCTATGAGCAGTTTTGTATTAAATCGGTCTATTGCTTGTAAAATTTTAACAATTTATTTTTCAACACTTAAGTTTTCTGCATGGTATATCCACTAAGCAATCCTCGTCTAATAGTACATAGCTTCTACGTATACGTTAATATACAAGCCGATATAAGGTGGAACAAGGTCGCTGTATTTCCCTGGAAACCACATATTCAAGTTGAGAGAAGTCTAGTCAAATATATCTGCGCTCGCTTCATTTTTAAAAATTTAAATCTATGCAAAAGACTAAAATTATCTGAAAATTCATTACTACTTTTCATATTATTCTACGTAGGTGGTCCTACAATTTTTTCACAATACACTAGGGTGCCCCTTATCATTATATAACAAAAATAAAATTTTTTTCTCAGATTTTGGGGAGTGCCGGGCATAATTTTATTCCAATGGATCTAAAAATAAGTCTTACCAAATTTTAGCTCGATCGAACACTGTTAGCCCGTCGCGCTTGGCGTCTAACGTAATGAGAATCTATGCGCAAGTGTATTCGTAATGCTTTTCTATCGCAGAATCCACAGAACCTTCTAATTAGCTATGATTTTGTAGTATATCGAAGGAATAAAAGAGGCATACAAAATTATCAATGAAACCCGACAAATGACATCACACGGGTAGCTAGGAGTGACTGGAGAAAACGATTACAGAATTTTCTTAGTTGAAATTAAACAAGAAATTAATAAATGGCATCGATTATTATGTATGCATTTATGTGGCTACGTACTTCTTAAAATAATTATTCCCACTTATATTCAGTAAGATTTAGACAAATAATAATCACTGTGAAAAATAATTTAAAGAAATATTTGCCCCACTTACCCTCAATGCGAATTTTGGAATTTAATAGAAAAGGTACGAGAATTTAGTTTTGACACCACTGCTTCAAATACAGGTATAATTAAAGGCGCTTGTGCGCTGTTAGAACAAAAACTTGAAAGAAATATATTATTTTTTGGTTGCCGTCACCCACCATGTTTTCGAAACTATTTTGGCAACAGTTTTTGAAAAAAGCAAATTTACTATTTCAGGACCACATATTCCATTATTTAAAAGATTTAAAAATTATTGGTCTAGAATCAACGTTCAAAATTTCGTTCCAGCTGTGGTAAACTCTGAAATTAAACAAATTGTTAGCGATCATACTGAAACTATTCTAGAAAGTATAAATTATGCGATTTTTATAATGTTTCCACGAGAAGACTATCTGAATCTCGTAATAATATTCCTAGGAGGCTAGCGTAGAATTTAGAAAGCCGGGTGCTTACCAGGTGGATAACAAAAGCCATATATTTCTTAAAAATCAACATGCTTCATTGTGAAATGCTACGTAAAATACTGGATTTATGCGTCAGAAGCAATATCTGCTTCACTAATGGATATTAAATTCTTGCGAGAATTAGATCAGTATAAAGAAATTGATAAAAATATCGCCGAAGTAGCTATTGGGAAATTTGTGAACCATTTATATTATTTGACTGATGAATGTGTCGCTTGATGATGATGATGATTACAGAAAATACAAAATTAAAGATGGCACAAAAAATTTTAGAAGAAGCAGTAAATGTAGAAGATGAAAATGAAATTGAAGATGGTACAGAAGATACGTAATCTTAAGAAATTGCCAAAGAGGAAAGAAGACATTTTCGAATTCTTAAAACTCTCTGATGATGATATTTCACCAATTTAAAATAGACAATTTTTTACATTTGCATCCATCCGAATGGAAACATTCTAATGAATATATACAAGGACAGCTAGTTATTGGAGAATTAAAATTAGGAAATGACTCCGTAGAACGGAGAATAAAATTAATTCAAGATTTTAACGAAAAAGTTACAAAATCCCAGGATAAAAAAGAACTTTTATTGCAGGTGGGTCATTTTTTCATTGATATTTCCAAACTTTCTACAGAATTCGTTTTCTTAATGTATTTGTTCCTTTGGTTTTCTTTTTGGACTGTCCAAGATTACCGCCGTAAATATCCTCAGACAACCAAAAAAGTATTGCAGAAAACTTTCGAAATGTAGAACTTTAGATTATGGACTAGTTTTAAAACTTTATATTCTCGAATCAAACAATATATAAATTAATAACTTAACATGTATATATGATTTCCAAAAAGTAAACCATTTTAAAAGACGATGTAGGGCTAAAAATAAAATAAAATCGATAAAAAATTATTTTTGATTTTTGAAAATTTTAGGCCACGTATATTCCATTAAGCTAAAAATTGGTGGGGATTTTTTTTAAACATAATGGAACAAAATTCCGCCCGGCACTCCCCAAAAATTAAAACTTCAAAAATAAGGGGCACCCTACAATACACGTATTAAGAAGAAATTATGGCAGAGAAATAATATATATTTTCCTATCGGATTTATTTATCTCTTACATATATGGCCACCTTAGATCATTTTCTCTGAAGTTTAGTATCATTGTGCTGAATTTAACATCGAAATTTATACTTCTCGTCATGTGGGTCAAATTATGTCTTTAAATTTGTTGTCTCTTTCGTACTTACCACAATATCATAACTTTCAATTCTCGCTATAATTCCTTTCAATCTTTCTTTATCCTGACGATGTTTCAAACTGGAATTCACATTGTTGACGAACTCATCCACCATTTTGGTCTAAACATAAAAATTAATTACAGTAATAAGTTAAAAGAAAACTAATTAATGCTATACCATTGTTTGTAAATTTTCCCTTTCCACATCCTCGTCAGTATTCTTCAAAATGGCTTTTAAGAGCAGACCATATTTTGTCAGTCTTTGCATTGGCTGAACTAAAATGTCCATCAACCTCAACCTGAAATAAAATATACTTAGATAGCGACAAATTTTATAATAATTTTAGCGTGTTGCAGATCGTGTAAAGGCAGTTTGAGTGATGAAAAACAGAAAAGTCGACTTCTGCCCATACCGCGTTGGACATTTTACAATTAACAGGTCGCCAAAAGTGTATAAAAATATTATACTAAATCTATTCACCACCTCTGTCTTCTAACTCTGTCCCCAGAGAAAAAAATAACGGCATCTGGGATTAAATAATCCGTAAATGAAATGCATAGAAGTACATTATTGGCAGTAGAAAGCAGAGCCGTCCTAAGTACAAAAAAGTGCTTATATACAGGGTGATCACGCGAACGTTAGAACCTCATTTAACTGTATTTTCCAAAATGTGTTTTCTAAAATTCATGTATGTTCCAAAATTCATTTCAGAAAAACAATTGAAAGTCGTGGAACACCCCGTATATTTTTACACCATCAGAAAGGCCACGAAAAAACTTTTTACTGATATAGAAAACAGTATTTATCTTAAAAAATCTTTACTATAAATTTACAATTTATCAAATTAGCCGTGGAAAATAAAAGTATTTAGTTTAAAGTAAACAATACGTTAGTTTTCCACTAATTTCACTTTATTTTAAATAAAATAGAGAATTCCAATGATTGATATATATTTAATGTCCTACAAGTCTGTTATTTTACAATAACCACCCTATTTTGAGATACGTTAAATGAAAAATAACGCCCTAGGGCTTTATGAATATCTATAACGCCCTAGGGCATTATAAAAGTATAACACAACCCAAAACAAGTAAATTATGATAGCGTTATTGACAAACAAAATGCGTTGCTATGTAACGGTGGCGTTTACAAACAATTTTGATTTTTACTCTCTTTTAAATCAAATCGTTCTGAACATAATAGATGTCAAATTAATAAATCGTAAATGTCAAAAAAAAATTCGAATTAAATAACAGACTTGTAGGACATTAAACGTTGAAGGCACCACGATAATGACGCCCTCAGTCGACGTACATTCCCTCGGGCCAGAGGTCCTCGAGAAGTATACTGCCGACCTCGGTGCGTTATTATCCTTGTAACACCATTGATATCTTAATAACTATTTTGACTATGACTTAATTTAAAAATATATATAAAATTCAATATCTTGTGTAGTTTTTAAGAAAAATACTATTTTTTATATATCATTAAAAACCTGTTTTTATGACCTTTCAGATAGTGAAACATATATGGGGCGTTCCATTTAAAAAACAAAAGTAAAGATCATATCTCCTAAATGCGACTTTTAACTGTTTTTCTGAAATAATATTTGAACTTTCTTACGTAACTCCAAAAATAACGAAGTTAAATGAGGTTGTACCGTTCGCGCTATCACCATGTACAACTACAATTCCTTTATTAAAAATGTGTTGATTATGATTTGGAACTTTTGTAGTAGTTTAATAAAAGTCGTGTTTATTCTCAAAAATCGTAGGTACGTTTATTCTTACTGGTTACAGTGCTTGCAAAAGACTAACTGACTGACACGAGTAGTGTTGCCAATGTCTCAGTAGTATACAAAAAACATGTCTTTTTATCTCTTTCTTTCATAATTGAAATGAAGGCTTGAAGATAATGCATTTAAGTACAATTGTAAATACTTTCCGAAAAAATGCATTTAAATGCAATTAATATTACTTTCCAATCTGATATAGGTCAGTTGTTAAATATTTCTCCAAAAAATAAGAAATTGTACGTTGTAGAATGAAAAATAAAAAGTCACTATACTATGTCGTACTAAAATAGTCTCAAATGTTAATGTACCAAGGGTCGTAAGTGTACTTTTTTTGGTTGAAAATACAGTTTGTAATCCGAGGCTCGTAGGGCCAAGGTTTTTTCCTAGATACGTTATGAAAAATAACGACCCGTTGCCAATGGCAACAAGTATTTGGTACATAAAGTGTCACTTACGATCGACAAAACAATAGAATTAGAGTAAATTTACGAGGGAGATATGACGAAAATATTTTTATGTAGTCACAAAAACGTGACAATATCCTCCTTTTGTCGCAATGTTTTATTTAATGGCAAAATATTAAATACGATGCACCATTGATGTCAGGTTATGAAAAATATAAAGTAGACCCTTTTTCGGTAAATAATTTATTTTCATAAAACTTAAATAATAATCCATTATTAATATATTTCAGCTCTGCAGAAAATATTTGTGACTGAAAAATTATTAAGATAAGTACAGAACAATAACTGTACTTTAACACAATTACTTGGATAAATGATATCTATTTAAGTACAATTACAAGTACAAATATTACAGTACCTAGGAGTAAAAAATATATACAATTTAGGAATAACCCCATATATAATGATGATTTTTTTTATGAGTTGTTATTGTAGTAAAAGGTATCATCTTCAGTTTCTATGTGGTTCGAACACTTGCTATTACCCTCAAGGGACGAAAACCACCCCAAAAGTTAGATATTTAATATTTAAAAAAGTATTACTGATTTATTTTTGAAACGTAGGATGTTTATGTTTTTGGGATCGCTGATACGAATCTGAAGTCAAAAATTAAAGAATTCAAAATGGCGGCTCCAATATGGCCGATGGATCTTTTTTCTGAAGCAAGCATTTAAACGGACAAAAAAAATTTAGCATCTAAGTGATGCTATATATTAACAATATTTTTTGAAAAACAAACATAACTACTGTACAATTACAATAACAAAATAGCGACATTTTATTAAAAATTTTGTGAATACGCCCATGGTTTCGGCCATGACTTCTTTATTTCTTATGAGAAACAAACAAGAAATCGTTTTAAAGACTAATTAATTATCTCTAATTCTGTTTGTTTGAATTTTTGATGGAAGTCATGTTTCTAAAATATTCAACATTTAAACTAATAATAATTACTTTATCCTATAAAAGTTGGATGCCATCTTTAAACTTAAATATCTCCAAAACCATTAATCCTACATAAATATAAGAAAAAACAAATTCATTCACTTTATAAGCTTTATTTTTGATGTCTACCTTTTTTTTCCCTAAAATTAATATTGATTGAGATATTTGAAAAGAAATAAACATTTTACATTTTTTTAGAAAACCCTTTATAGTTTGAAATGCATTTTTTTTTGTAATAGGACAAAAAAATTGAGCGTCTAGGATATACTATACGTTAACGGAAAACAGTATATGAGAATATATTTTTTTAACGACTGACTACTTACATTAACAAAAATATGTGAAGAAGTATTGTTTCTGTCAACTTCTCTGTTTTTAATACCATAGAAAGCTTAAGTAATATCCTTTAATTTTGGTCCTTAGCATTTTTGACGTAAGTGTCATAGTTTCTTGATACTAAGATATTTAACATTTAAATTAAACATTTCGTCGTATAAACGTTCGAACGCCATATTTATACTTTGAGATCTGTAAAACCATTAATTCTACAGAAATTAGATATAAAGCGAAATTCATTGCCAATTTAATAGCTTTCTTATATGTCTCTAACATCTTTTCGCGCAATGTAATTCTTTTCGAAAATCGTTGTGAATTACCTCTTTTTTCAAGCTAAAATTCCAATTTTCAAGTCTTTGGGTATAACTTAGATTTATCAATTCATATGAAAGGTTGCATAGAGCCTTTTCTTCTCAAAATTTGATTCTCCTTCAGCTCCAATGTGTTTGCTTTTTTCAGGTGCTACACCCATAAAGTAGCAATCCCCTACATAATATAGAAACTTTTCTTTGATGTATTTACTATTAAGTTGCCAAAAATAAAAGAAATCAAATTCATATGGCACTCCGAAGTTAAAACTTCTAGTTACTGTACTGAAAGGGTATTTAAATACTTTGTATAAGTATATTTCATAAGTACAACCACAGTTCTAATAGAAAATAAAAAATACTCTCATGGCGACCGTGGTTGTATCATAAAATAAGATGACGTCAAAATCTCAAAAATTGTTCTTTTAGAAATAACTTTAAAACTTTCTAATCCTACTCTATAACTATCAAAAATTACAAATTAATATTCCCATTCACACAAATGTCATTAATCAGGATACGTTTTTTTTGTTCACTAGTTATGACTGACTACCACAAGATGATGTATTAGTGAATGAATTGACCGTTAAATAGAACGAGTGAACGAAGCTGACCACAGACATTTAATACTATATAAAGAATATAAATTATATTAATGAACCTATATATAACAACCCACCGCAGATATCTGTAACAAATACTTCCATATGCACATTTAACCAAGAAGTAAAAAACACTTTACACCGTACCAATCAACAATTCAAACTATTTCATACATAACATTTTTATACCGGCAGGTTACTGATTCTCAGTGACGAAGTAAGATATATTAAAGCAAATATAATTCATCTGCTCCCACTATGGTAAGTAGACTATTTTCACATTGTTATCAAGCAGGTAAGTTGATTTTACCAGGAAAATGTTAGTTGCAAATGACAACGGGAGGTAAGTGAGCTACTTACCTCCCTTGGGTAAATAAATGTTTTCAAGCAGACAACGTGACATTCATTAATGTCAAAAAAATTACTTAGTATCACTGTCAAATAAATGGATCAAGAAATGTAAAATCTGATTTTTTATTTCATGAACCGTAGCTGTGGAAGCAGGTAAAATAAATAATAATTAAACAATCCAATCCTCTGTTGTGCCTCTTTAAATGAAAAAAAGAAAAATGCCAGTACTTCCAACTTTTGTTTTCGAAGAGGCATTTTTAAATGTTTTTATCCCTGCTGCTTCAACTCTCAAGCAGAGGTGTCTTTCACCCTGACAATTTTGAATGACAAGGGTGGTGTTGTGGCACACCATTTTAAAGTAAAAAAAAAAATCAGGCAAAATTTTTTTTCCTTGACATTTTTTTTGTAAAATTAAAAATAAAAAAATTCCCTCTTGTAAACTCAATCCAGGGAAATACTGTATATCCGTAAGACCGTAAGACTGATTTTTTTAACATGTCAATTTTACATTTATTTCTCTATTCAATACCTTTGCGAGGGTCTTTCTACCATAGATTAAGTATATCCTTCTACTCATTTTCAAGCTTGCTGAGATACCTGAACTAAATCCGTCCCTAGTCTATTAGCATGCACCATTTATTGACCTGGTGGTAAGAAACATTTTAATCGAGTAACGAGCAGTAATTAACTAAAAAGAGCATTTCAACGGACATACTAAAATTACATATTTAACGAGTTGCCGGATAACGGCGACAGAATATGTAATACGTTCAAGATATAAAACTCTCACCTGTTGCATTCCTTCTGGCTCTCGCACCACGTTAAATATGCGGTGAACACTTCACTGTCGAGATTCTCTCTACAGTAATGCTGACACCTCGATTGTTCGGCGCAGTACTTGTAATACGGCTGAAAGATATCCTGGATGCTGTGGAAGCCTTCCAGCATATTTTCGATGCAGGAGGACCTCTTGTATTTTCGCATGTCACGCACCAAAGGAAAGAGAGTGTTCCTCCAGAAGACGACGTTGGCGTCGAGGATTTCCGTGATGTTGGAAAACAACTTATCCGTGTCGATCTCCTTCAAGAGACTCCTCGACTGTAAGTCTTTCAGGCAGGCTAGGAATAGCTAGAAATTTAAATACGATCATAATTTCTCTTAACTGGATAGTTAATGATGTATAACTTACGTCGGTAACTACTTTTAAAGTTTTTATGTATGCTACTTCTGTCTTGATAAGCTCCCATAAGGCTGTTTGCTGTTGCTGCTGTTTTTCGTTTAAGTCTGGAACAAATGAAATAAAATTGTACAATATGTATCCAACACCCAAAGAAATATTAGCGATTTCAAGTGTCACGCTCCTGGAGTTAAGTTGAGGAACTACTTCGATCCCCATCGTGACGTCATCATTGCGGCAGAGTGAATTGTTTACAGGTAAATTCGTAAGGCAAAGTTGTCTTAAGCATATTATGCAAGTGTATGCCTATCTATATCAGCACAGCTTATGCTGCAGTCATTTTATGAAAATCAGGTAAAATTTTAAAAACAAGAGATTTGGAATATATACAGTACGTGGCCACAAATTAACATTCTAAATGTCCCCGAAACTCAAAGTTATGCTACGGTCTAAATTGGAAAATGGCGGGCAAAATTAAGTTCTTTGCTATTTTCTTTAAAAACTAAGCAGTGCCAGTGTATCGAAAAAAGCATCAAATAAAGTTATTTAGATTAATAGATGCGAAATTTTACTTTTAGGAAGTGAGGTGGTTTTTGAATGGTCGAGGCGAAGTCGAGACCTTTCAAAAAACATCGAACACCTAAAAGGGCTTTAGTATCTTTTTTCTACTACCGTAAGATATTATGGAATTTAATAATTTAAAACTAATTAAACAGGCACACAAAAGAAAAAATTCCAAAGGTGAAAGACATCTATCCTTATGTTTTTTGAGCCGGTGATCATCCGGTGATCATCACGTCAAAAATATACGTTTCACTGCTCAATTCTTTTTCATTTAGAGGTAAATACAGAAGAGTGGGGGAAAGTATTGCAATTATCGTATTACTCGCCCTCGAAAACTGAAGGAAACCGTTCTTCAACCCTTTCGCAGTATTTTCGGAATGTTTTGTTATTCAGGGAGATGTGGATACAGAAGAAGGGTTGTTTTGGTGTTTCCTGGTCAAAAGATATTCGACTTATCAATATTTCCTGTAATATAACCTCGATCTGTCAAGCCCTCACAGCCGTATTATGGAAAAATCAAAGCAAGGTAATTATAAATTATAAGAAAGACATAGAGATTATGTTTGTTTATTTTAACAAAAACCTCGAAACAGAGCAATCAACTATATTACATGTTTTTAAGAGCCGTAAAGTCTAAATTTGAAATATCAGTGGAATATGAATGAATCTGATCCTTCTTTACATTTTTTCATTATCTTTAATGTAAAAAAGGCATTGCAATACATATGTGTTGCATAAAGTTGGAGTTATTAGTATTTTAAACAAATTTTCATTCACCTCTGTAACCCAACCGCATAATTTAATGTTAAGTTTTGAGAACCACTGCTTTTCTGGATCAATGAACATATAGTGCCGAATGATAGAAGTTCCTTACTTACTTTTAAAAAGTCATAAAAAAGTGTAATAATTACCGACTTGTGTTCTCGCTGCCACGTCTCAAACAAAGACGCGCGGCACTTTGATTGGACCGCATTAGCGTGTTTTATGGTTAAGGGCACCGACATACGCGACGATAGTAAATCCTACCCCAACATTCCAGCAGTTCTCAAACAATATTACTAACAATTTTCGAAGTTATCCTAATTGTATAGTGAACACTGCTGTAAGTCAAGACAAGGGACACCCCAGACCAAAATTGATTAGGTGATTTCGAAATGAATGAATCCGTAATACGCTGCCAACATGGTTGCCTGTGACACACAATTCACAAAACTCAAAAGAATGGTACATTGTGTATCTAGTAGTAAAACCAATACATTCCCGGACGACAATGTAAATTGTTGACCGAGGCGGTAAGCCAAGGCCAACAAACATTGAAGTCTAGGAATGTGCTTTTACTACGAAGTATACATACTATTTTTTTCTGAAATTACAATCAATTATAAATTAAGGAATTTTTATTAATGCATAAAAAAAGAAAAAGCCAGAGATTCAGTGCATATTATTTACTGTTTAAAAAATATATAAAAAACAATGCAGGAAAGTGACCTTCCCGGACTGTTTTCTGATAGTTGCTTAGCAACGGACTAAAATACTAGAATGGCGTATTTTGGGATCTGAAATTGCGCCGAGAAAGTAGATGTTCTTGACCGATTTTAGAAAATAATACATTGTGTATCGAGTAGTTAAAGCAATAAATTCCCAGACGACGATGTAAATTGTTGGTCAAGGCGTTAGCCGATGCCAATAAGCATTGAAGTCCGGGAATGTGCTTTTACTACGAAAACGCTACGAGATACACAAACTATTTTTTCTAAAATTGCAATCAATATTATTATAAATATATAAAAAATATATACATATTAAAATATATATTTTAAAAAAAGTCCGAGAAAGCCACTTTCACGGACTAGACCGGGAGAGTAACTTTTATATATAAAAAACAGTTCGGAAAAGTAAATTTCCCGGACTGTTTTCTGATAGCTGCTTGGCAACGGACTAAAATACTAGAATAGCGTATTTTGAGATCAGGGGATTTAATCGAACATATTCGTGCACGATCAACCGTACACGAAATTATTTCGAGTATTTTCGGACACCCTGCGAATCAAACTTTTTGTGCGATGTAATTATTCGCATGATAAATGTGGCAACGTTCTAAAATGGTAGTCTAACCACATTAATAACACAAAAATTTAACATATCTGTCATCCACAAAAGTCATTGAACTAGAGAGTTAGTTTAGTGTTCAAGTGTTCTGTGTTCTGTGTTTTATTAACAAGTAAGATGTCTACGATAAATGGTTCTACTAAGTCGACTAGTCCTTCTGTCATTGGTTTTATCAAACGATACAATTTGACAAATTTGTCATCGCTTAAATCCTCAAATGGATTATCGTAGGCATGGAATTGTCTTCCATGATCGTTTTTTGCCAAAACTTCTACCAGTTCCAAGGCGTCGATGGCAGCTAAATGAATTAAGTCATCTAACCCTGCCATTGTCCAAGGAACTAACTTTCACTCACCAAAATTTGTTTAAATGAGTCTACTTTAAAGTCTCTAAATAATAAACAAACACAGCAAAAAAATAGATTGGACACATTGAGGTTATGTCGTACGAAATAAAACAAACCAAAACGATGACTTTGCCTACATTCGTACACGAAATCGCTTTATCGTGTATTAAACCCCCATCCGTTGTATCTCGCCCGGAATCAGCTGCATGCGAAAGGTTCGCATCAGAGTTCATAATGCTGGAAAATACGAAACTTATATTTTCATGCGATAATCTCACATTTTCGTGCACGACATCGCCTCGGTCAAGCTCGAAAATACGGCCGAGAAAATAAACATTTTTAACCGATTTCAGGAAAAGATATATTTTTATTTTATTTAAAAATTTAACACAGAGCGATAGAATATTATTATCGTCTATTATAAGATGCTTTAAATAAAAAAATTATTGTTTCTGTCTTATTCTCATTTGACATTAATTTATTTGACAAAAACGAGTTTCGTACACCCTGGATAACAATACATTAATATCCTTGTTCTTATATAATAATATTATGTCTTCCCCATACAGAACCGATTTTGTGTGGGTGAGTTATTGAGGTACTAAAAATTTAATATTTATAAATTCATAATTTAAACTTTGAGCAAATCCAATTTTTTCGTAAAATATCATGAAATTTACAGATGTAAAAATTGGGCGTACAACATTTGGTTGTGTCTAATTCTCTGTTAATTTCTGTTACTGAGCTGATAGCTAAAGTATCGGACAATTTTGTACTAAACTCAAACTGACTTATTTAACAAATTACAATGCTTAAAATAAGCTGTTATCTGTAACTTTGAAAAATCATTGCAAGTAAACATATAATGATCTTCAATGTTACCTAGTTTGAATAACTTTGATACCCGAAGAATCCTAGGGAATAAGTTTCCTTTAATATATTGATTTATGAGTTTAGTTAATGGAAGAAAAATGATGTGCTTAATAGGGTTTAGAGTTATAAGCATCTTTACAACTAATATTTTCTTATTTGTTAATATAAGAAGAATTTGAATATAAAAAACTTCAAAAAAATCAATTTACTGACAAGTCTCTCTAAATTAATGTTAATTAGATAATTCTCAAAGTTCCAAAGTAGTTATTGAGGTCTATAAATGTGTGAATCTAAAGGGGATTACGGAACTGCTGTTTTTCGTTATAAATAATATTTCATATTGTTTTATTAGGGTGATTACTTTGAGAAATATAGTGTGTATTTAAAATAAAAAGAATCTTCTAGATTTGAGAACATACTCCTATAAAATATCGAATCAATATCCTCAATGGACTATTTCGTTCGCTTTGAAACCATATGAATGCAATGTAATAAAAATTTATTGTTATTACTTGGAGAATTGTCCGGAGCGCGTTTATATTTGTAGCTCGTCTGAAATTTCGTTTCAACTTTGAATATACACTATCTCTAGTTTTGAACATAAAGTAAAAACCCACAGCATGTAACTTTAATGTTTGTTTTTTTATTTGTTCCTGATGGTAATATCAATTTTTGCATGTAATAGCCTTTGCCAATGGATTTGTAGCATCAACGTTACCAATATTTATAACGAGCATAGCTAGCTCCTTTACAAACAGCATCATCGATTTTCCTGTCATTTTCTTGGTTAAAGCCGTTTTCAGATTGATAGAAAATTAAGTTCAAAACCTAGCTCAGAGTTTGCCATGCGCTGTTGTCTGTTGGTATGGTATATGTACGTAAATATGTACGTAAATACCTATTTATTAAATGGATAGCCTATACCATAAGGTCGCGCGTGAAATTTTAGCCAAAATTGAAGAATTCAATAAAGGCGAAAGTCGTCTGCTACGGGGCTTTACGTCTTGCGCAGTATACCTGTTTTTAGTTCTGAAGTTAGCAACACGTTGCTAGCAACGCGTTGCTAACAAAGCAGTCCGGCAACGGTCAGGTAGGAAATAAGTTTTGAGACATTATTGAAAAAATAAACCTATCCATAAACACAGCACCGATCTCAATTGTTAACCTCACTTTTTCGGTGTTTTATGTTTTAAGTCATAGATAAGAGACATACGTTTTAAGTGCTTTATTTAAAATTGCAACATTGCATTGTACCTTTTTGTACGAACAGGGGCACCATTAACACATTCAGCGCCAAGCTAATATTGTTAAATCTACGCACAGGACCACCCATAAGACAAGCTCAGCGGACACCGGTGTCTGATCTGGCCCTGTACCAAAAAAATGCATATTTTCTATCACACCAGGCCACAGCGGACACATTTATCGAAAAATTGGTTAACTTCCTAGGCTGCAGCGGTCACTTTAGCGGACACAAATAAATGGGCGGATTGACATGTCATTTGTTATTCTTATTTAGTATGCATCGGAATTCCGCAGAAAACGGACTTTAAATAGACTAACAGAGTAGACACTTCTGTTAACAAAAAAAAAAAAAACTAAAAAAAAACTAAACAATGAAATTCCAAAAACCAAGGTTAGAAAAGTCACCTCCTTTTGTAAAACCTGTCCAGATCAACCGCGGTATTGTTTGGAATGTTTTATCGTATCTCACAATAAATAGTTTCATTTTATTTTTTACATATAATAAGTATATGATTTTATTCTGATATTTTGACATATTTTTGATTTTGAATAGTTTTTTAAAGTTTATGTTCTGTTTGTAAAGTTGTAAGTTTATATTTGTTTTGTAATACCTGTAATAAATGTTTATTTATATAATCTAGTTTCTTACTGATATAATAGTGTGTCCGCCCTGGCCCCTCGAATACACATAATTTTGAGTTATTCTCAGCAGGCCAGAGCAGTCACAGTAGCGGACGCAGCTTTCAAAATCTAAACAAATATTTTTTATTAAGAACCTATGATATATACGCTATTATACAGGGTCATGGCAGGCAATTAATGATAAGAACTCTTCGAATTTGAGTGCCCGCTGACCAATACCAATGGGTAAGTATGGCAGACACCGGTGACCGCTATGGCCTGATCTAGCTATAGCTTATCAGACACCGGTGTCCGCCATGGCGCTGAATGTGTTAAAGGTGTATGGCTTAGAAAAGACCGAAATGCTGTAAAAACTTTAATCTCAAATGAAATTTGTGGTTGGAGCTTATTATTTCCTTCATGTAATAAATACATTCAAGTGGAATGTGTGTGACGTCACAACTCTAAAAAGTGAAGGAAAACAAATAGTTGTCTTCTATCCGAATTTCGAACTATTCACTAACAAATTTAAAATGACCATGAATCATTTACCATCTGATAAACGAAAACTTTGTTCAACTTACCTATTTAGTGCAAAATAGAACGTATAAAATATGGATATGACCTATAAAATTTAGATAAAAGGACGTGCTTTTCTGCATTTATAAACAGAAATTTGAATTGATCGTATTTTGATAATTTTTCAGCTCATAGAACGGTTATTAATTTAATGTATTGAAATGTGGTAATGTCATATTCATTAATAATTATTTTGTGATCAAATACTGAATTTATAATTTTCTAATCATAAATACATGATTGCCTCAAAACTTATTTCCGTTGCCAAAAATTAATTGACAGCGTGAAGTTGGCAACGTGTTGCAGCAACGAGTGGCTAAGTTCACTCTTCCTATTGCGCAAACTCGGCAGCCCCGTGCGCAAATTGTATTTGTACCATTTTTCAGCTCACACATCGGCTATCCATTTAATATATAGAGGTCAGTGGTAAATAGGCTTGTACGAAAACACTCTACAGTAGGGTGGGCCGAAAAAACATTTTTTTTCTATTTTCCTATCGGAAAGTTGCCCATCGCCTAGTTAAGCAAAATGAAAAAAAAAAAATTCAAATCGAAAAATATCTTTCGGTCGCGCATCGCACTCAAAGTTTTGAAAAACGGCGAAGTTTTGCTGTTTTTCGTCAATTTTTTTATAATGACTAAACTTAATACTATCGAAACGCGATATGTCCTAATGTTTGGGGCATGAGGAGTTCGAAAAAAATTTAAATCCTGTAGTTTCAAAATATTTATTGTTCGCGGAAAAAGTAAAAAAAAACACAATTTTTAGCAAAAATGTCAATATTTCGTATTTTCTGCTAATTTTACTTTTTCATTTTTAGTAAACAAACGGTGATTTTTTTTCATTTCTAATTTTGTTATTCAAAAGAGTGCACTTTAAAGTCAGATTTTTGGGAAAATTCTGGCATAATAGATCTTCATAGAAGGGTGGTCCTAATGAAGTCATATCTTGCGTCAGCGCCACATACTTTTTTAGATGCTTCGGTCATAAGTTTGACACACCATTCTACAGCCTGGGTGTGACAAGGGCAAGCTTTGGAAATCCGGTTACAGCGGTGTGCCAGTCTGTATTAGATTCCAATTCCTCAAGTTGACAGAAAAGTGCTGACGAAGGATTAATTATACCTAACCTGACATTTCTGCTGGTATAAAGTTATGTATAATTTTAGAAGATTTAGCAGCTCATGATCCTGGTCCACTTTTACACTCAAGATGGTTGATGACAGCAAACAGAGTTCTCAGACCATACGTGATCTTAAAAAAACCTACTGATGACATTAGGCAGTTGATACATTTTATTTCGAAATGGTACATGTTTCTCCGGTTCAGAACTAAAACCAGCAAAAATGTCACAGATGGTCCAAAGATAGTTTTTGAAGCCATCAGAACATCACGGTTCCTAACTCAACATTTACATTCATCAACCCAGTAATTGAACGAAACGATTTCTTTGCTCATGCAGAAAATTTGATCCTTGCAATGATTGTGGGTGAAAGAAAGTATATGAGAGAACTGGGGCTGCGCCGACTGTAGAAAGCTCGATCACTTTCCAATGGAAAGACTATTCGAAATATCACCGCGCCAAAACTCAATTTCGAAGCAACAGACTACGTCAACATGATTTGGTGGGATAGTTGCAATATCCTCCTCCTCTACTATTAAGGATCATCACGGAAAAGGACATACAAGATCGAATACAGACTGCTACACGACTGCAAGCGGATTTCCAAAGAGCTTGCCTTGTCACACCTAGGATGTAGAACGGTGTGTCCGAAACATCTAAAAAAGTGTATGGCGTTGACGTAAGAGACAGCTTCACATTAGAGCGACCTTCCTATCAAGATCTATTATGCCAGAATTTTCCCAAAAATCTGACTATAATTTGAATAACAAAATTAGAAATGATAAATATATTCACCGTCTATTTACCAAAAAGGAAAAAGTAACATTAGCAGAAATTACGAAATATTGCAATTTCTACTAAAAACTCCACATTAGGATTATAGCATCTCGATAGTAGTGGATTTAGTAATTATAAAAAATTGACGAAAACAGCAAAATTTTTTAGTGCGATGCGCGACCGGAGGATATTTTTTTATTTGAATTTTTATTTTTCCATTTTTCTCTGCTAGGCGACAGGCAACTTTTCCGGGGTATAGCGATAGAAAAATAAAAAAAAGTGTTTTTTCGGCTCACCTTACTCCACAGGTCGCAATTCTTGACTAATACACCAGATTTTTGTTCTCTTCGTGTATTATCAGCCTTTTAGTTTAATTGTTTAATTGTTATATGCAATTACTTCGAGCAATTGATCAATAAAGTGATCCTAAATAATAATAATAGTAATAATAATAGTATAGAAATGCTGTGTTCAGTTTTAGTATTAACCATTATTAATTATTATAAATATTTTCTTTTACAAACATTAGTTTCCAAGATTAAAATTTTTCAAATAGAAAATAGAACATTTCTTTATTTATTTATATTTAAATAAATGAATACACACATTTACTTTTGTTTTGTTTTGACCGATTAACAAAATAAAATTTGTGTTAATGCGATCATTATGAGCTATAGTATACAGAATGTTTACCTGTTGGCATGTTTAAAACAAAATATTTTAAACCAGATGTTTAAAACATCATACGATGTTTTAAATAAATGTTTAAAACATATTTAATACACAATGCGATGTTTTAAACACCTGTTCAAAACACAGTTTAAAACACAGTGCGATGTTTTAAACAAATGTATTCTTTTGGAGATTGTGGAAAAGCAGGAAAAGTGCCGATGATGGTCCATTCCGATAAATAATTCGAATATAAACAGTAAACACACTCACAATAAAATTATATAAAACAAATATTTTTAAGAAAAAGCTTTTATTTGAAAAAAATACTAAAAAGTAAAAATAATTTTTTTTAAAATTCATACACCTGGAAACTAAAAGCTTTGGGGACGGTCATACAGCGCTATTGCATAGTTACTTTACTCAATTGACCGCCCCCAAAGCTTTTAGTTTTCAGGTGTATGAATTTTTAAAAAAATTATTTTTACTTTTTAGTAGTTTTTCAAATAAAAGCTTTTTCTTAAAAATATTTTTTTTATATAATTTTATTTTTTACTTTTTAGTCTACTTATTTTACATTTGCTACCGCCATCCACCCCTTCCCTCTCCCGTCTTCTCACCCCTCTAACACTACTTCCTACTTCTTCCCACCCCTTCGCCTCCCTTTCCACCCCATTCCCACCCCCTCCCACTTCCTTTCCACCCCTGCCCCACCTCTTCCCACCCCTTCCCCACCTCTCCCGACCTCTTCCCATCCCTTTAACACCCCTTCCCACCTCTCCCACGTCCGCCATATTGAATTTAGAACAACGTCACATAGTTTATCGTATTTAACTCGTCAAACCCTTTCATTTTGTAACGGTTTCTTGTCGGGTAGCTGGTTCGGAGATTATTCAGGGTCCAGATTAGTTAATAAGACAGCCCAATAAAGATATAAACAATTTATTTACTTTTTCAAACAGGTAATGTGTGGCAGTGTTACATAACATACAGGTACAGGTTATATGTCCGTATCTTTTACGGTTCTTAAGACAACATTTTCTATTATCTGAGAGAGAGAGAGTGTAACGGTTGCGATGCGACGTCTCTGGCTTTGGCGGCGAAACGGCGCCGGGGAATGACTAACGACTCGAGGGGTCCCAGTTCAACACGCTGTAGGATTCCCAGGGTCAGATTGCATTCGTTCCGTCGTGTTTGCGTCGGGAGATGCACAAAACTGCAATATGTCCAGCTCAGCACGCTGTAGACAGATTGGCAGAATTATCCACTCTGAATTATGTTGATTTGCGGCCGGGCTTTTATATCCAAGAATCCTCGCTTTCTGGTGACGTAGTACTGCGTATAGTTTAGTGTCGTGTGCAAATCCGCGCCTCTAGACGGGAGCTGGTAGATTTGCGGGCCGTGTGCACATTGGTGTCGTGTGTAAATCCGGAATCTTAGTAATGGAGCAGGAATTTAAAGAATGCTTCATTACAATTTGATACCCATATCAAGGGGGTTGTGAAGAAAAAGGCGATCCGCCATCTTGGGACGTACGCCATACTGAATTTAGAATGACGTCACATAGTTTATCGTATTTTACTCGTCAAATCCTTTCATTTCATATGCATATCAAGGGAGTTGTGAATAAAAAGGCAATCCGCCATCTTGGGACGTCCGCCATCTTGGGACGTCCGCCATATTGGATTGAGACCGATAATGGCTATACTATGTTGCATTGTCACCGGACTTATACACGTGTGCCAAATTTCAAAGCTCTAGCTTAATTAGAACTAGTCGACATTCAGCTAGCAAGATTCCACCTAAACAAACAAACAAACAAACTAACTAACTAACTAACATACAAACATTGCAAGTTAAACAAAAGCTTTTAGAAAATAGCACCTGTAGTCTTACTCTTATGAGTCAAATGGTCAGTGGTCACTTGCACTAACGTTTTATTTGTAACGCGCTGTAAAATCCGTTTAACAGCGCCATCTGGCATCAAGTAGTAGTAGCAGACACAGTAACTTGGCACCATTTAATTTTAGTTTAATAAAGTTTTAAACGTTTTAAACCTGTTTTAAACAAACCATTTAAAACATTGAAGAAAACTGTTTAAAACAAAAAAACTTTTTAAAATGAGAAAAAACTGTTTTTTTCCAACCCTGGTTGATAATTAGTTTTTTGTTATATTTTCATTTCCCTTGCTTACCGAAGGGAAGCACTGTAGCCGTGAAAAACCACTTTCCGACTTTCTTCGAATTTTCACATTTCAGACAATGTAGATTACGAAAATTAAAGTCTTTCAATTCCGTCTATCAGTCTGTCTGTTGGCGCTAAATTTACAAAATTATTTGACGGAGAAAATAATACTTGGTAGGTAGTTCTTGACGCTAGAACTACCGAAGAAATAGGATATACTTCTGGAGAAAAATATACACGGTGGACACCCTAAAAAACATTAATAAAAAAAATGTGAACCTGTTATTCTATAATCAAAAATATACAGGGCATTATTAACAAAGAAACGACGCGAAAACGTGTATAGCATCGATATCAATCGACAACGGCTATTGCTTGCGTCGTTATGTCGTGTCATGCGTGCGTCATCGAATAACAACAAATCGACGACGACTAAGACTACGATAATAACGGGGTCTCGTCTCACTGATAAGAAGAATCCCCAAGCTAAGGACTGAGTCTCAACAGATCGCAGTGTGGAAACTGCTCTACTGAGCACAACACCCTGCCAGGTACGTAAGTCGTCTACAGACAATTCCGAGTTCCAACATCGAAACTTTTGTACGACTCATGATTGGCCGTCAACAAGTGGAGATCAGGTCGGACACGGCAAGGATCGATCCTACTACCGACCATCGATCTCAACGGCAAATAGGGCTAGTGCGACGATCACGGCGAACCGCGACCGTCTAGTAAAGTCACATTGTTTTGAGTCTTTCGACTCTCGGAACTCCACCGTTGCCACCTTCGTCTAGAAAAGATACGGCCTTAGAGGCAACGACGAGTCAACAGTAGGATAACACTAATCTGTCTCACGACGCACAGTGATAGAAAATGGAAACAATTCGAGCCACGTGGCAATTTCAATCGTACAGCAATACTTTTTTTTATTCTCCTTGGAAAAACATGTATTTCATGGAGGAAGTGCGGAAAATGTGAAATTTGGTTAGGTGTTTTAGTAAATCGGAGAAGGAGCCATTAGTCGCAGCATGGAAGTACCTAAATCCGAGACAATCGGTATCTACGAAGCTAAAAAAATAATAATAATGCGATTGACGTTGAAAAAGAGAAGGCATAGGCTTATTACTACGCCAAAGCAGCAGTCCTCAAAAGGGTTCGTTTTTTTATTTTTTTAATTTTTTTGTTTTTCAATATTTTCTGTTTTTTTTACATTCTCCGCACTTTCCTCATAAAGTACAAGTTCCCTCATAAAGTATAAGTTATTCCAAAGAGAATAAAAAATGTCTTGCTCTACGATTGAAATTACTGCGTGGCTCGAATTGTTTCCATTTTACATCATTGTGCGACTGTCTAAGCCTAGCTCACGTTCATTATTAGTAAATAATATTTGGAATGTAGTTGTCAGGAAAGAAAATTTTATATCTACTAAGAGAAATACACATGGTAATCGCCCAACAGAAAAAAAAATTGATAAGCAAATAAAGGGAGGGAAGTTGTTTGTAAATAATTACAAATTACTTACAGTCCAATCAATGAATGCCCAAAAGAGGGATTGTAGAGAACATTTTGGAGGGGAGAATTTTTCTCTTCAGTGATGTGTTGGGGGTAGTCAGGAGGTAAACATACTAAAAGTCCCCGCCCCTAGCCCCGCCGCTTCAAGGGGGAGGGGGGTGGAAAGGTTCCTTTTTTCGATTCTTCGCTTATAACTCGGAAACGATGCGTCGTATGGGAAAAGGTAATTTATGCAAAATTAAACGTAATTAAATTTTCCACAAGAACGTTTATATTCATTTTCTTCCTATGTGTTACAGTTTACGAGATGTTCGCCAGCGAACATCGATAATTAATTTAAAAAAAAAAACAATTGTGTACCTTGAATATTTCTATCAAAGCGGTTTACCGTGGCCTGCTAATAAATCACAGTCACAAAACAATCTTTATTTTGCAACACTCGACGTATTTACTAACGTAATATTTTGTCGAAATCTAGACATTTCCTTAAATATACCGTGTGACCCACTTAAAAGGAAGATACCCTTATAACTTTTTCATTTTGTTTCGGATTTCAATCAAATTTTACTCAAGTATAGAACAAATTAGGATCTACTTATGACCAGAAAATCATTCACTTGCTATAAAGGCAAAACCACCTACGGTACCAAAATATGCTGAAAAAAATAAAACATTTTGGATGTTAGAAATTCTAAAAAATGCATCAAATCGGCGCCACAAACGTACATACACCAAAATTTGATTTGATTATTGATGAGGGATATCTCATACATAAGCTCATCTGGCAAAGGGGGTCCTCAGTTTCCGCAATTTGTGGTGGCTACGTAAAATTCATCGTTCGTAAGATTAAAAATCAATATGATTTTTGCCTTTATAGCAGGTGAATGATTTTTTGGTCATAAGTAAATCCTAATTTGTTCTATACTTGAGTAAAATTTGATTCAAATCGGAAACAAAATGAAAAAGTTATAAGGGTATCTTCATTTTAAGTGAGTCACACTGTATATTTAAGGAAATGTCCAGATTTCGACAAAATATTACGTTAGTAAATACGTCGAGTGTTGTAAAATAAAGATTGTTTTGTGACTGTGATTTATTAGCAGACCACGGTAAACCGCTTTGATAGAAATATTCAAGGTACACAATTGATTTTTTTTTTATTAATTATCGATTTTCGCTGGCGAATATCTCGTACAATATAACACATAGGAAGAAAACTAATATAAATATTCTTGTGGGAAATTTAATTACTTTTAATTTTGCATAGATTACCTTTTTTCGTACGACGCATCGTTTTCGAGTTATAAGCGAAGAATCGAAAAAAGGAACCTTTCCACCCCCCCTCTCCTACTGAAGCGGCGAGGCTAGGGGCGGGGACTTTTAGTATGTTTACCTCCTGACTACCTCCAACACATTCCTGAAGAGAAAAAAATCTCCCCACCGAAATGTTCTCTACAGCTCTTTCATTGACTGGACTATTATTATATATTCAATATTTTTTTTTCGTTTATAAAAATTTCTTGAAAAAACAAACCAAAAGTTGTTACTAAATTTTTTTAATATCTCAAAAACTAATACGGGAAATCAAAGTGCCCTCTTAGATCCTCCACCCTATACACGTGGCTTTTTACATCTTTTTACACTAAAGTCTATTTTAATTAATGGCATAGAATAAAATGAACCCATTTGTTAACTTTAATCAACGCTGCCTGCAATGGATGACAGCCACAGCTAAGCAATTGCCAGATTGAAACTGTGAATCGGTCAATTATCTATCAATAGCGTCAATTATTATTCGAATTCTGTCACTCGTTGTATTTTCTGTAATAGTACACGGTGATTTGGTGGTTTGGATACGTCAGTTATGCTATAATAAATGTTAGATAGTGCCAAGTTTTAAAAATTTAATTACTTGAATTGTAATTTATCATTTCATACGTAAATGTTATGAAATAAATATACTTCTACTAGCCAAAGTAAACTAAGTTGTAAAGAAGGCGTAGAATGGCTACGGTGCTTTTTATTTTATAGTATCCAATTTAAACTTATTTATAATTTACACTTTCAACTAGAAGATATGCACAATTTATGCTTTACACTGGGCATTATGTATAATTACAGTTGAGTTTAAATTGAAAAATAAACTGGGAAATATGCATAACCACCTCAGAGTAGAAAATCCTTTGCGATATACCAAAAATCTATATTTAAATACAATAATTTTGCGCTTGTTAACTACTTTTTGCATGTATTTATTGTTACCACAAATCAGGGATGGTTTACCCTATTTTAGGTTGTTTATTCGCTAAAGGCTCAAAATTTTGAGGGCGTATTCGAACTTGAACTAAACAATCAATTAATTTCAGAATCTAAATTACTTATTTTTTTATCTTTTTATTTCTGCATCCCTTTCAACCACTATTTTACTTTATTTTCAACCTAAGAACAAATTCTAGGCTTTTGGTATGCTGAAATTTGAAATCAGTAACCTCAAAAATCCCTAGAAATATATTTTTGGAATGAAAATTACGCATTTTGTCAAATTTTCATTCTTCAAATGTTATGAAATAACTATTTTACTCGATTCTCACCCTAAGCATCAATTTTTGGCAGTTGTCATGTTGAAATTTAAAATCAGCAACCTCAAAAATCCCTAGAAATAAACTTTTAGAATGGAAATCACGAAATTTGCCAAATTTTAATTTTTACGTCTCTTTCAACACCCATTTTACTCGATTCTCAACCTAAGAATCAATTTTTGGCTTTTGGCATGTTGAAATTTGAAATAAGCAACCTCAAAAACCCTAGGATTGTACATTAGGAGTACTTTTTGCATGTACTTAGTATCATTTTTTCGCTCTAGCTCAAAATTTTTAGGCTGTTTGTGTTTTTCTGAGGTCGGATTTCAATTCAGCGTCGAGTTCCAGGATCAGAACTTTTTTTAGCACTCATGTTAGAGGTGACTGGACTATAAGCGATAGTAAAAAAATCAGTTGGTTAGTAATCATTTTTTTGTGGCCTCGTTATTTGGACATGTTGAGGGTGGAGGACGCTTCGGTCGAACCATCGATTTTGTAGAACAAACGTTTTTTCGTGTTTTTTATCAAATTATCTCAAGATTTAACTAAAAAACAATGAACTGTTAGTAATAAAATTTGAACAACCACCTAATCGACATGTATACCCAAGCGCAGTTTATATAGCTACCACTACCGAGGATTTTCGCAGAGAGAAAAGTTGGGCGTCTCGTCAAAACGAAGCTACTCACGAAAATTCAGCCTGTTAGTAATCATTAAAAAAAAGACACTGTACTGTGGACTATGTGAAAATACTAGTTTTCCTCAAAAAAAAAAAGGAAAGTGCAATTTTTCCAATTTCGCAATTAAAAATCAAATCGCGATCTTATCATGATTTAAGAATAAATATATACTCTTCGCAAAAACGAAGAGTATATTGCATTTGATCGGCACATTTCTAAAACCGGAAATATCGCTCGTAGAGAAAAAATTTTCATATCATTGTGTTAGTGAACGAATTTTGAACAACTTTCAAAATGTCCGTCTGTCTGTCCGTCTGTCCGTCCGTCACGTTTCTTGTAAGCACGATTGTATTGAAATTTGGAATGAAAGTTAGCGTTAGCTAGAGGAAGAACCCTATTGTTTTTGAAAAAAATCAATCAATAAATAAAAAATTTATTAATCATTTAAATAAAAAAAAAATTCTTTCAAAATTTCTGTCATTTGTACTTAAATAGAAATCTTTCGAAATGTTATTCTCTATATATTTTTTTTTGTTTTTACATTTTACCAATATATATATTTCATAATAATATATCTAATCCGTTGAAATATAATTCTTGAATGATATTCATTCAAGTTTTCTGGTAAGATGAGATAGCCCAATGGCTAAAGCATTCGTCTTGCAATCCAAAGGTCTCGTGTTATGTTCGATCCCTCACATGGTGATTTTTTTTTCATATATTTTTTTTTCCACAACAAAGTTGGTATCACAAAATTTAGAATGTCCAAAAACTAACATTATTTACAAGAAAAATGTGAAGAGTATCCTATAGAATGTGTAACAATTATATAAAAAGCTCAGTAAATCGGCGAAGAGTATAATGCTTCCACTAGTTTCTACTTACATTATTATTAAAAAACATTATTTTGGTATTTAGCAGATTACTTTCCAAGAAACCGCTAATAGATAACGTGAGCTGGGTTTAGACCGTCGCGTCAAATAGCTCATTTTTTGGACAAACGATAATTCCCAAGCCTGGAATTAATAAAACTTAATTTTTTTTTTTAAACTATTCGTTATAAAATTGCCTTTAATTCTATCGAGCCCGAATTTTGAAATTTCAAAATTAAAGATGGCTAATCCAATATCGCGGACATAAATTTTGAAAGTAAATTAAAATTTTATCAAAAGATTGTTTAAAATTATAAAAAATTGTTACTCGCCAAAATGGCGAATCCAATATGGTGGCCATAATATATTTTTAATTGACATGTAAATGCGCAAATTGTTAAAAATTGTTACTTAAAGGTTTTAGAGATTGCTGATCATGAATCTGAAGTCCAAATTAGGTAATATCGAAATCCAAGATATCGGATCCAATATGGCGGCCATAATATTTTTTAAATGAGATGTACATGCGCAAATTGATAAAAATTGTTGCTTAGATCTTTTAAGGGTTTCTGACCATGAATATGAAGTCTAAATTACGTAATATCGTAATCCAAGATGGCGGATTCAATATGGCGGATTCAATATGGCGGATCCAATATGGTGGCCATAATATATTTTTAAATGAAATGTACATACGCAAATTATTAAAAATTAGGTTTAAAAATGTCAACATTTTTTATTGGTTATCTCATTTTTTTATAAGATGGCATATTCGAATCTGCCATCTGCCATCCGAAATTACGAAGGCGTAGTCAGCAATCGCAAAAACCCGCAAGTAACAATTTTTAACTATTTTCACATGTACATCATAATTATTAAAAAATTTATGGCAGCCATATTAAATGTAATTTTCTGGTTTGCAAAATATCGAAATTTTAATATCCGAAACGAGATTAGCAAACTGCGAAACCCCCGAAAAACAAATTTTAACAGTTTCCTTCTTAATTTGTCATTCTTTTTTAACTTACGGACACCATATTGGATCCGCCATCTAGGATTTCGATATTACGTAATTTGGACTTCAGATTCATGATCAGCAATCTCTAAAACTGCTAAGTAACAATTTTTAACAATTTGCGCATTTACATGTCAATTAAAAATATATCATGGCCGCCATAATGGATTCGCCATTTTGGATTACGATATTACGTAATTTAGATTTCAGATTCTCGATCAGAAACCCTTAAGAGTCCTAAGTAACAATTTTTAACAGTTTGTGCATGTAAAAAAATATTATGGCCGCCATATTGGATCCGCTATCTTGGTTTTTTGAATCGTAAAATTGAGAAATGAGATTAGAAACCAAAAGAAAACCCCAAGTAACAATTGTTTATAATTTTAAACAATCTTTTGATAAAATTTTAATTTACTTTCAAAATTTATGTCCGCGATATTGGATTAGCCATCTTTAATTTTGAAATTTCAAAATTCGGGCTCTATAGAATTAAAGGCAATTTTATAACGAATAGTTTTAAAAAAAAATTAAGTTTCATTAATTCCAGGCTTGGGAATTATCGTTTGTCCAAAAAATGAGCTATTTGCCCCACTGTGCGACGGTCTAAACCCAGCTCACGTTCCCTATTAACGGTTTCTTGGAAAGTAATCTGCTAAATACCCAAAATAATGTTTTTTAATAGTAATGTAAGCAGAAATAAAATATATTTATTTTTAAATCATGATACTGGCATAACAAACATCAATTCTTCTACTTTATTTTTTATTGTGCTATTTTTATTAGGTGTTTTGATGTTTAGTTCTATATTTGTGCCAACGTACAAAATTGTTGACACAATTTTTTTTTTTTTTTCATTAATTAATAATGTTCATGGGTGGTTATTAAAATTTAAAGGACAAAGCATACAGGCAACTAAATTAATAAAACGTACTTCAGCCCTAATTGTAAACAGACCCCTTTGCCATTACAAGTATTTATATGATAGAACTGTAGCATCAAAATAATTAACTCAAGTTTTAATTAACGTTACCAGTAAGGGTTGTTATTTAAGTTACAGACAACTTTTAATATCGTCGGATAAAAAGAGGCCGGCTGCTACATTTACCGAATTCGTACCCCCTATTATTTAGTGCTTTCTAACAAAGCAAAATATATACAGTCGAAAGGCATTAACTTTATGAACTTTAAAATAGAATTCTCGTGGAACATCAAAGATGCTAATGTAGGCAGATGATAATGTGGTTGGATGAATTCAACATGCAGGAAACATCTTTTAGTCGAAAAGCGAGACCCCGAATTCGACACATGCTATGCAACTCGAACATACAACAGGTAGTTGATTTTTATATAAAAATATCTCACAAAGCTTATTTTTAAGATCGCGATTTGATTTTTAATTGCGAAATTGGAAAAATTGCACTTTCATTTTTTTTTTGAGGAAAACTAGTATTTTCACATAGTCCACAGTACAGTGTCTTTTTTTTTAATGATTACTAACAGGCTGAATTTTCGTGAGTAGCTTCATTTTGACGAGACGCCCAACTTTTCTCTCTGCGAAAATCCTCGGTGGTGGTAGCTATATAAACTGCGCTTGGGTATATATGTCGATTGGGTGGTTGTTCAAATTTTATTACTAACACTTAGTTTTTTAGTTAAATCTTGAGATAATTTGATAAAAAACACGAAAAAAACGTTTGTTCTACAAAATCGATGGTTCGACCGAAGCGTCCTCCACCCTCAAAATGTCCTAATAACGAGGCCACAAAAAATGATTACTAACCAACTGATTTTTTTACTATCGCTTATAGTCTAGTCAACGGGGGGTTTCACCTTTAACATGAGTGTTAATTAATGGATTTTGATGAAACCTTGTGCAATGTGTTTGTAATGATGTTAATAAAAAAGTTTAAAGAAAATAGAGTAGGAAATGATCGGAAGGGGTGGAAAACACCCTTTTTATCACGGGTTCCGTAACTTGTAGAATTAGGTCAAAAATTAAAAAAAAATGTATTTACCTTTTTTGGCCCAAAATAAGAGGTTTTTACTCTTGTGATTTTTTCGAAACATGTATATTTTTCGAGATATGGCCACTCGAAAATTTCTAAAAATGGGGGAGGGGAAATGTAAAAGTTGAAAAAAAATCTGAAAAAATTCAGGTGAATGTATCGTCGAAATACAAGACTTTTTTATGTGCAACTTTTCTGTAAAGTGCGTTTTCACCGACTTTTTCCGGAAAAACATGAAAAACTATCCCTGTCTTTGACATTGCAGCGCTTTAAAAATATGTAATGTAAAAATTCGAAAAACTCAGACGTATGCGTCGAGGTCTTGTAAACATTTTTTGTCTCTTGGTATTTTTTTGTAACTTGCTAATTTTCCGAGTCACAGGCAGTTTTTCACGATAAATATTGTTCTACATTTCTTGCATATTAAAAAATACATAAAAATTCGAAAAATGAGCGTGATTTATATACGTTATTATAAAAAAGTGTGAAACCTATATAGTTATACCATTTTTAAAAGCTTTTATTTAACTTGCAATGTTTGTTTGTATGTTTGTTTGTTGGTTTAGGTCAAATCTTGCAAACTGAATTTCGACTATGCAATATAGTACAGCCATTATCGGTCTAAATCCAATATGGCGGACGTCCCAAGATGGCGGATCGGCTTTTTAGTCATAACCCCCCTGATATGGGTATCAAATGAAAGGGTTTGACGAGTAAAATACGATAAACAATGTGACGTCATTTTAAATCCAATATGGCGGACGTGAGAGAGGTAGGGAAGGGGTAGAAAGAAGTGGGAAGAGGAGGTAAAAGAGTGGGAAGAGGTGGGAAGGGTGGGAAAGGGGTGGAAAGGGGTGGGAAGAGGTGGGGAAAGGTGGGGAAAGGTGGGGAAGAGGTGGGAAGAAGTGGAAAAGGGGTGGGAAGAGGTGAGAAAGAGGTGGGAAAGGGGTGGGAAGAGGTGGGAAGAAGTGGGGAAGTGGTGGGAAGAAGTGGGGAAGTGGTGGGAAAGGGGTGGGAAGAGGTGAGGATGGGGTGGGAAGAGATGAGGAAGGGATGGGACGAAGTAGGAAAAGGGTGGGAAGGGGCGGGAAGAGGTGGGAATAGGGTGGAAAGAGGTGGAGAGAGATGGGGAAGGGCAGGGGAAGTGGTGGATAGAGGGAAGAAGTGGGAAGTAGTGTTAGAGGGGTGAGAAGACGGGAGAGGGGAGGGGTGGATGGCGGTGGCAAATGAAAGGGTTTTGTCTGTCTGTTTGTAAAATAAGTGGACTAAAAAGTAAAAAATAAAATTATATAAAAAAAGTATTTTTAAGAAAAAGCTTTTATCTGAAAAAACTACTAAAAAGTAAAAATAATTTGTTTTAAAATCATACACATGGAAACCAAAAGCTTTGGGGGTGGTCAATTGAGCAAAGTAACTATGCAATATCACTATATGACCGCCCCCAAAGCTTTTGGTTTCCATGTGTATGAATTTAAAAAAAATTATTTTTACTTTTTAGTAGTTTTTTCAGATAAAAGCTTTTTCTTAAAAATACTTTTTTTATATAATTTTATTAAAGGTTCAATGTAATTTTTAAATTGAAAATGTAACATTTTTTTCCCAATTTTTATTTGTTAAAGATAAGTGGGTGAACTGATTCAAAGGGTTGAAATAAGACTTTTAATCAATAACTTTTTTTCAAAAAACCATTTGTTTCGTAACAATAATTAAGATAAAATTCTTGATGTACCTTTTCGGATGCCATTTGAGAATAGAACTCACATTTTATTAAACTTAACATGCATAGAAGATGCTGCAACGGAACATATAAAAATAGTGTATTATCAAATCTAGTTATGGCATGAGAATAACTTAAACCCAACACATTATGGATGGGCTATGAAAAAATGTTTAATGCCTATTCCAATGAATAAACCACCAGCGCCAGATATTCTTTTAAAAATGATCTACGGATACGAAAAAGGTTGCCGAGTGAACTGTGGGTGTAGGTAGCAAAGCTGGACTTCATTGCACCTCAGCTTGTAAAAAATGCAGTGGTGTAGATTGTACTAATTGTAAACCTGCGGAAGATATAATAGATACTAATGGAACAAAGGAAACTTTGGAATTTGACGACAAATTCATTTGATGAGTCTATACTGTAATATAAAAATTTAGCTACATTATTTATACTGTAAATAAAATAAGTGCTATACTTGTAACTATATAAACATTTTTTTATATCAATTTAAATCATGTTTGTATATAAATAGAAAAAATAAGTGTTATACTTGTAACTATATAAACTTATTTCAACCCTTTGAATCAGTTCATCCACTTTTATCATTAACAAATAAAAATTGTGAACAAAAAAATTTTCAATCTAAAAATTATATTGTACCTTTAAAAACGGTATAACCCTATAGGTTTCACACTTTTTTATAATAACGTATATAAATGACGCTCATTTTTCGAATGTATTTTTTAATATGCAAGAAATGTAGTACAATATTTATCGTAAAAACCTGCCTGTAACTCGGAAAATTAGCAAGTTACAAAAAAATCCCAAGAAACAAAAAATGTTTAGAAGGCCTCAATGCATACGTCTGAATTTTTTCAAATTTTTACATTACATATTTTTAAAGCGCTACAATGTCAAAGATGGGGGTAGTTTTTCATGTTTTTCCGGAAAAACTTGGCGAAAACGCACTTTATAGAAAAGTTGCAAATAAAAAAAGTCTTGTATTTCGATGATACATTCATCTGAATTTTTTCAGATTTTTTCTCAACTTTTACATTTCCCCTCCCCCATTTTTTTGAAATTTTCAAGTGGTCATATCTCGAAAAATATGCATTTTTGTGAAAAGTGAAAGTTTTTATAACGTCACTTCTCTTTTCTTTTCGATTGCAGGTTCTTTTAGATACTTTAAGGGGATAAAGTTAAACTTTTTTTAATTTTCGAAAAAGTTTATTTTTTACAATTTTCAAAAATGCATTTTCTTTGATCCTCCTCCATTTTCATCGAAACAAAATGAAATATACTATAGAAAGTCTCGTATAACTTAAAATTTAATACAAAATGAATGAGTTTGAAAAGTTATTTTATGATAAGTATATTTCATATTGTTTCGATGAAGATTGAGTGAAAAAGAGGAGGGTCAAAGAAAATGTATTTTGAAAATAAAAGGCAGCAAAGAATTGAATTAAATCAACTATATGACTTTAGTTTCGCGAGTTGCATAGTAGGGTGGGTCGATTTTTTAATTTCAAAAGGCCTGTAGTGTGAAAAGTTGTGTGGTGGTCTAAAATGAAGAGATATTTTTTTATTTTATTTTATTTTAATATTTGACCCCCCCGCCGAGCACATAAAATAAAAAAAAATTAAAAATCAAAAGTTTGGTACCAAATCAGAATACGTAGTAGTATAGCTAAATAATTATTAAATGCCCAAATGGAAGGGTCGATGGGTGGGCAGCAGTGGAACTCGATGGCAGCCACCTCCACGTGGTGAGTTCTGGGTTATTTTGTGTAATAATTATTGTGCGAAATAAGCAAAGAGCTGTTTTAGTACTAACGCTACACAAAAATTTTATTTAGGCGAGTTTTGAGGGGCCAACGGGGGTCTAAATACACTACAAATTTAAAAATACGTTTTATGCGTAAATAAGGAACCATAACAGTCTTTCCCAACACAGGCGACTTAGTTATATTTTTTTTATTTCTTTTTTTTTTGGCGGCCCGGCGCACAGTGGAAAAAAAAAAGCTTTTTTTGGGCAAAAATCTGCCTACAAGTCAAATCTTAATCAATTTCGATCTACCTTGGCTTAAAATGTAGGTTATTGACTACACTTTCAGAGTGTACTGCCTAAATTGCAAACCCCGATTTCCTAACCTCAGAAAATGTATCAAATATGAGAGTAGTCACTTTTTTGTATTTCTACAAATCAAATCTTGATCAATTTTGACAATCCTAGAGTTCATAATTTAGGCAGTATACGCTGAAAGGGTAGCTAATAACCTGCATTTCAGCCCAGGATTGTCAAAATTAATAAAGATTTGACTTGTAGAAATAGAAAAAAGTGATTACTCTCATATTTGATAGATTTTTTGAGGTTAGGAAATCGGGGTTCACAATTTAGGCAGTATACACTGAAAGGGTAGCTAATAATCTGTATTTTAAGCCCAGGATTGTCAAAATCGATCAAGATTTGACTTGAAGAAATAGAAAAAAAGTGAGTCATATTTGATACATTTTTTTGAGGTTAGGAAATCGGGGTTTGCAATTTAGGCAGTATACTCTGAAAGTGTAGCCAATAACCTAGATTTTAAGCCAAGGTAGATCAAAATTGATTAAGATTTGACTTGTAGGCAGATTTTTGTCCAAAAAAGGCTTTTTTTTTCCACTGTGCGGCGGGCGGCCTAAAACATTTTTGAGAAAAAAAACATTTTTTATTCTTAAATAAAAGACCAGTCTCCAACTTTTTTCACTACAGGCATTTCGAATTTTCCAAAAAAGTTATAAACCGACCCACCCTATTGCATAGGCCCCTTTTATTGTACATATTTCGAAGGGTTCGCTCTCCCACTATTTTCATGTGCTTTTGAACCAATATATACATCAACTGCAGTAAAATTGAACTACGATGGAAGTATTCTAGTAAATACATTTTATCATAGGGACAGCATAAAATGTTCGGAACTGTAAGTAACAGGATTGAGCTCATCGCAAAACAGTTTGACAAACAATTATTCCACTGTGAAATTCGTTGAAACTCTGAATGTTATATGCAGATAATACTTTCATGGTAAATCTAAATTGTAGGTCAATAATTCACCAAAGCAGGAGAAAATAATTAAGTTCTCTTATATTAATATTGCAGCGAAATATATAGGGGAGGCACACCATCCTAAGCACGAGTTGAATATAGGGGTGAATTTAAGGGGTGAAGGTTTCAAAATATCGGTAAGCTCTCAATATTTTGAGAGTCTCCCAAACAATCCTAGAGTAAAAAAACCTTCAAATACCATTTGGTTTAAAAAATATGCCATTTTAACCCATTAACGGCCAAGACAATAAGAAGTTGCTATTTTAGAGATATTTTTATTAAAGTACATTAAGAATACATAAATTAAGACTAATTTAGCATTGAAAAAAATATATATTAACATTTTTAAAAAACTCGTAGGTGCGTATACGCACCTTTGGCTGAAACAGACATTTAAATTATTAAACAAAGAAAAATAAAATGAACCAGAACATTTTTTTTTCTGAAAAATCTCGAAGCAATCTGGGTGCAGATGCATTTTGCACTTCTTACATAGATAAATAGTGTTACTTGACGTTTCGTGTTTAGCCGTTGCTCAATTCGTCTTTTCCTCATTTAATTTTTTCATCGTCAGACATTTCCTCCTACGCGGCTCGTTTTTCCGTTTTGTCCTTTTTCCTATTTCGTCCTTAATGATTCTATCTTCAGGTGGACTTTTTGCTGTTCTGGTCTGCTGTTCAAGTTTCCATCGTCGCGACGGTTTTCGTCGATTTTTCAAAAACGGAAGGAGATTATCGACTTGTGAATATGAAAGCGATATCGTCATACTATTCTGTGCTAGAGTCAAAATGAGTTTAAAATGGCGGTTTCGCTCTTATTTTTTCCATCATCGTATCTTTTTTTTTCATTTTTCCTAAAAGGAACGTTGATATCTACTTACAGTTCACGTTGTAATAAAGTAGGCGCTTTATATTATGACGCATATGCGAAAGCGAAATGTTCGTTGTATCAAAAGTTAAAGTCGAGAATAAGATGAAAAGTGTGGTTTCGTCGCTCTTAACGTTACCATTATTAGGAGGATTCTATATCGATTTCCGTTTTAGAGGAATTGAAAAAAAAAATCTGTAGAAAGTCACCTGAAGATGGAAATGTTAATAGCAAAATTACAGTTTCTATGAAACGGGAGTCGATATCGATTGGGTATTCTAGCCATATCAAAGTAGATTTTATTTTATTTATGTTGCGTGAGGCGATATTATTCAACAAAATAATTTGGGACAAAAAAGTGGCAGGGCTGTGGAGAGAAAATACGGACCCGGGGGGGGAAATTTTTTTGAAAATTGATCAGCGAGGGGGAAGAAATCGGAAAAAAATTATTTTTATTTTGGTCCAAAAAATTTTTTGATAAGCGAAGACCGGGCCCCCAAAACAAGCCCGGGGGAATCACCCTCGCAAGCCCCCTCCCTCTCGACATAGTGGACCCGTGTCTGCTTCAGTGCACGATGTTTACATACCGAGATTTTCGACTTTTCCGTACTTGAATCAAAGTATATAAAAATGTTAACCGTTATTGGCCAAAGGTGCGTATACGCATCCATTATATATATATGGCAATATGGATGTCATTTTTAAAATATGAGTGAATACAAGAATATAGTTATCACAATATATGTATTTTATTTATGTATAGCATAAAATGATTGCTGTTATTTTATAATTGCTAACGCAAAAAAATAATTTGATGGTGATATACATAACCGGTTAAATTGTGGGATATTCAAAAAAGTTTTAAAAGAAGAAAGAGAGGTATTTTTAATAAAACAAAAATATTCGTACATTATCTGAACTGTTGATATACATTCTGTAAAACTTGGAAGTGTAAAATATTGGTCTCGACCTTGAAAAAAAAATTTGGTTGAAATGTTGCGTTTACGCACCACCTTTGGCCATTAATGGGTTAAAGAAAAGCGTCATTTTTGATGGGGTTGGCGAACGTATTTTTGTATGTTTAAACTTGCACCTTATTAGAATAAAAACGACCTTCGGTACGTCATAGCGGCGAAAGCCGTTTTTTCAAAATTTCCGGAAATGACCGAAAGTCAAAAATGCCGCGACCAAAATGTCAGGAAAAAGTATTTTTGCAATCTTTGGTTCATGAAAAAATATATTTTGGCACCTACTGACTAAACGGCCTTGGGTGGGATCACATGAAATTTCAAACTTTGTTTGCCGGAAAACGCCGCGACCATACATGTATTCTAAATACTTCTTCAGCCCTCTCCTGCAGCGTTTTAACAAAGTTACTGACACAACGAGAGAGTCTCCATTTGACGCCGTGTTACCGTCTATCAGGGGGTGAACGCAACTTACTGTATAAATATATAAAATGATTTTCAGTCCTAGGACACTTGAAAATTATATAAACCCAGAAAAAGTTAAATTTCTAGGCGTTTTTCTTGACCCAAATCTCAACTGGTTCCACCATGTTGATTACACAGCAAAAAAATACAAAAAAATATATTCTTGCTAAGAAACCTAAAAAATATTATAACGTTTAAAATTTTATTAACGGCCTATTACTCGCTAATAGTGTCCCATATGACTTATGGTCTGATAAACTTGGCCCATGCCCCGCTAACAGAATTTTCGGATTACAGAGAAAAACTATATCAGGATAATTACAAATTGTGGATATAGAAAGGATGTAAGAGATAAATTTATTGAATTGAGAATTTTAACATTTCCATCACTATACATTTTTCATTGCCTAATATATATTTATAAAAAATATACACCAATACAAAAAACCGCTGCCCAAGGAATCACTACTTCCACATCCAGATTTTCTATCCAAGTCACTCACAACGAACAAATTTTGTATGTGGAAATAATTATTTATGGAATAATATAATATTTGAAATCCTCTACCCCAAAAACCCATAAAACGATACCCCACATCGGTAGTGGGGCGGAGGTGGCGATAGGGAGTGGTAGCGAGGGTGGATGAAGTAAAAAAATATTTTGAGGTTTCTGGTTCTTGTACACACACTAAATCACCATTTTTTTCATCCCCTTTAATAATGGGGTGGGGGTGGTAATGGGGGTGGCTAATGTCAAAATTTTTTTTGGGACCTTAGCTTCTCTTATATATACTAAATACCAATTTTATGGACTCTTACCTGCTTGATTTACCTATTTACCCCAAATTTACCTCAATTTACCCCTCCAACCTTTCGACGGAACAAGATGAAAATATAATCTAGTTCTAGATCTCATTAAAGTACATACGTGTACCAAATTTCAAGTCAATATCTCAAACGGTTCCTGAGTAAACGTGCGCACAAAAAAAGTTACAGACAGACAGAAAATTTTTTTTCGCTCCAACTTAAAATCTCGACGTTTCATGACATTCTAAGCCTATTTGAACAATAAAAATTTTTTAAATTTTTTTTGTCGTTACTATACTTCCACTGGATATGGAAGTAAAACAGGATATTCACAAGTACACGTGTCAATATAATTTAGTGATAGATTTTAATAGACTTAAGTCAAGTGATTGTGGCTTTAATTGCTACGGCCCTAAATTTTTCAATAAAATTCCAAATTGGTTGAAAGCCTTACCAGAGGTGAAATATAAACAGTTAATAAAAAAAAATTAATAAAAGAATGTTTTTATAATATACAATTTTAATGGCACTGGAAGGAACCAAAATAATGGACAACAATTGTATCTAAATTTTCAGTATATTTCAATGTGTATTTTATGTATGTATATTTTTAAATATTTTTAAATTAGTTATGCTAATTTATAAAAATAAAATATTTTTATTATTATATTTTATATGACATTTCTTAATATTATGACATAACATCACTATTTGGCTTGTGTAAAACTTTATTGTTAAAAGCACCAATAAATTTAATTTGGTTTAATTTGAGTTGATTTGATGTACTCGTGTTTTGGTGACAGACACGGTTAATACTTGGAAGGTTGGTGTAGCAGCTCACTTACCCCATATAAAGGATTTAGCTGCTACATACACCCCCACCCCCCCCCCCCGGTTCCAGCGGAACACAGATACTTCGTCCCACCTTCTAATGGCTTTTATATCCGCTTATACGCAGAAACTATGCAATATTAGGCGAGAATTGTGTAATGGATATACCGTTCTTCAGAGGGGATGAAAAGCAGCCGGCCCCTTTTCTATTAGACGTAGGCTAGTTAAAAATCCCTACTTTTCTTGTCAGAAGAAGTTCGCCAACATTTTTATATTGGGCGTAGCTCGACTCTTGACGTTGGTGATTGACCATAATCGAGGTAATAGAGGTAGGTAATAATATAGACGTTAAATAAATAAAAAAAAGAATGATGAAAAAAGGATGAGACGTATTATATATTCCAACTTGTAGTTTTAATAAAAGCGACTTTTTAATTTCTGTTTACTTATTTTTTTTGAAGACATAATAACTTTCTTCTATTCTTCCTGCGTTTCAAGTAACCGGTATTAATTATATCGCCAATGTTATTTTATTACGTCCACAAAACAGTCAATCGGGAAACGTGAGTTTCTATTACTTTATCATGTATAATAAAATACAGTATGCATGATAGTTTATATCATGTCAGTTGTGGTTATTTATGCCCAAGTGAACGC
The DNA here is from genome assembly GCA_936432065.2 of Rutpela maculata. Taxonomy (NCBI): domain Eukaryota; kingdom Metazoa; phylum Arthropoda; class Insecta; order Coleoptera; family Cerambycidae; genus Rutpela; species Rutpela maculata. The sequence goes on along the minus strand of OW386289.2, from coordinate 53,005,642 downwards.
AAAATCAATATATGTAATTACATCCAACAGATCAAATATTTTTAAGTGACCAGCTAATATGAATTTCATGTGACATTAATGATAGGTAATAAGGCGGTCATTATAAATAATATTACTACGAGCTTTAACTTAAATATGACCAAACAATGTCCGGTATTTTTGTTTGCATACGTACTTAACACAGCGCCGGCTACAACTGTCATATAAATAGTGTTCACCTCATTTTTTGTATATTTATTAATTAAAACAAATTAAATTATACACGTTGGATTTCCCCCAATAGGAACCCATAACGTTGTCTATGCCATAATGTAGAGAAAGTTACTAGTAACACATATATAAATCATCTTGATATGACCGAGAATAACTTTTTTCCAATCGTTATATTTATTAAACTATTAACGGTAGAGAAATAGAACTAAATGTAAGTGTTAAGGTACACTCTCGAATTTATGTCAGTATTTTTCCGAAGGGATAAGCTTCAGTACAAACATTATTAAATGCATATACAAAGGACAATGTTAAAAATACTTAGCTGATTTTTGGCCCCCATCGCGGAATGCAGAGGACCCAGAGAAAATGGTTAGAAAAGGCTCAAAATTAATAAAAATACGTCTTCGTGGTATCAAAAGGCTGGAGAAAATTCAATTTCACCAGTAAAACATAAAAGCAACCCCTAAAATTGCTTTGAATAAAAACTAATACTGAATGTGAAAATTATATTTAGTTTGTGATAACTATTAGATATCTATTTAATAGAGATAACAACCCCTACCCCTATTCAGATCCTATTCAGGGGGTGGAACGCCATACACAGCACCTAATATTAAAAAATAGGTACCAAGGTGATTAAAAAAATTCGGAATGTAAAAAGGATCGCCTCCTCGTGGTGGATTTTGGAAAACACAAAAAGTGGCCAAATGATCGTCCTTTGCAAGTATCTATTTGCATATTGTACCTTTTTCTCCAACAAATGAAGTTCTATAGCTTACTCAGAAGTACTTTTACATGGAGCAATATAACAGAGAATAAATTAATATCATTTTCAACCCCTTACAGTGATTAGCCATCTTTAATATCTATCTATTAAATGCAGACACAAGAAGCAATAGAAACCTTTCATTTTATTTTAATTTGATCTGTAAATATTCTATGCTAGTATAGATGTTGTTCTAACATCTCTAAATAAAGGCGGTTTTTCATTATAGGGATACTATTAAGTAATCAGTATAAGTGTCGATATAGTTATTTTTCTGAAATCGATCGGTAATGTCTACATTTTCGGCAAGATTTCAGTTCGAAAAATGCACAATTCCAGTATTTTAGTCCGTTGCTAAGAAACTGTCAGAAAACAGACCAAAAAAGATCCATTGCCAAGCAACGATCAACAAAACTGTACGGGAATGTTACTTCCCGGCCTAGGCCGGGAAAGTAACATTCCCGTATGGTTTTTTATGTATATTTTAGACAGTAAATAAATACACGCAGACAAACCAACTCACATTAAAATTGCATTCATTAGTAAGCAGTTAGATTGTAATGAAGAAATGTTATGCATTAATACAAATTCCTTAATTTATAATAATATTGATTGTGATTTTAGAAAAAATAGTATGTGTACTTCGGTGTGAAAGCACATTCCCGGACTTCGATGCTTGTTGGCCTCGGCTAGCGCCTCGGCCAACAATTTGCATCGTCGTCCGGGAATGTATTGCTTTCACACCTAAATACACAATATACTATTATGTACCAAGGGTATGTACCAAGGGTATGTACCAAGGGTATGTACCAAGGTTATGTACGAAGTTAAAACATTTATTTTAATATTTGCTATATAAAAAAGAAAATTTTCCCAAATTTACTTTATTTCCCTAGGGACGTTATGAAAAATAACGACCCGCTGCCAATGGCAACAAGTATATTTGGTACACAAAGCGTCACTTAATGATCGACAAAACAATGGAATTAGAGTATACTTACGAGGAAGGTATGACGAAATGCTCATTCTACATGCAAAAATAGTAAGAAAAGTTCCTATAAACATGTGTCCGGAAATGCTTCCTAAGGGAGCTACGGCCCTCTAAGGATGGCGAAAAAATAAGTGTTTTTACTAATTATCTCGGAAATGATTTGGGACAACTTTATGAAACTTGGTTAACTTTTTTCGATTAATAAAGGTTATTGTTTTACGCCTACTTTGAAAAATAAATAATGCGCATTTAGCAAACGAATACGCAATATTTCGTTTAGACCGTTTTTACTCGAAAACGGCTTGCCATATGGCTAATTGTAAAGAGGCTCTTTTTTATGCAGAATTAACCAGGGAATCATAATCGATTAAAATACTAAAAATGTCAAATGGAAAAATTAATATGTAGAAACAAAGAACACCGACTCCTCGTTTCTCCGCCCCTGGATAAAATTAATTTTGGCTAATACTGTAAAACAATAGCCTTTAATAATCGAAAAAAGTTAACCAAGTTTCATAAAATTCTCCCAAATCATTTCCGAGATAATTAGTAAAAACCCCTATTTTTGCGCCATTCTTAGAGGGCCGTAGCTCCCTTAGGAGGCATTTCCGGACACATATTTATAGGAACTTTTCTTACTATTTTTGCATGGAAGATTAGCACCTAAAGGAGAAGGCGGGAGTTTCGGGACACCCTGTATAAAAATCTCGTGTCACAGTGTTTGTTATCGAACTCCTTCGAAACGGTTTGACCAATTTTTATGAAATTTTTGTTGTATATTTGGTAGGTCTGAGAATAGGTCGTAGACTATTTTTTATACTCCTAGATGATAAGGGTGGCCCTATCCAGAAATTTTATTTTTATTTTTTGGACAAAAATTTATAATTTATATGGCAAAACAACGTTTGCTGGGTCAGCTAGTGATTCTATATATTTCATAAATCGAGGCTGCTAAATAACTCGCTATTTGTTCTTTATTTATTAAAAAAAACGTGTTGACTAAAACTATACAGATCTATTGTAATATTACGTGCTGTAAATATGTTTAGTTTTCCGTAATAAGGATACTCACGTCACTTTTACAAGTAGAAAATAATTTGGTGTACACGTTTTTGTAATAATACTTACTGCGAATATTATTTCATACCCATATAGGGGATGCTGAGGTCAGGATCAGCTGAAGGTCTGGCTCAAGTAGTATTAAAAATTCATTTTGTACATTTTTAAGCACCTCGGTACATACTTAATATTAGTTGCTGCATATGGCGTTTCACCCCCTGAATAGGGTGTGAATAGGGTAATTTTTACCTTTTTTTTTTTGTAATCTCTATTGAATTGATACCTAATAGTTATCATAAAATACATACAATTTTCACATTCAGTATAAGCTATTATTCAAAGCAATTTTAGGGGTTGTTTTTATGTTTTTAGAGGTGAAATAGAATTTTCCTCAGCCTTTTGATACCACGAAGAGGTGTTTTTACTAATTTTGAGCATTTTCCAAACATTTTCTCTGGGTCTTCTGCGTTCCGAGATGGGGGCCATATTTAACATTGTCCTTTTCATGATCGATTCCACTGGTACTTATTGAATGAACACTCTGAAGAAATTGATGATTATTAGTCCTCGTCGTATATCAACATACCAAGTTTCATCAAAATCGAAGTGTTGCAACACGTCGAAAAAACTGTAAGTGTGGATGCACACTCGACAACTGCTGCGTGTGCTACGTTAACATATATTAAATTGACTTTACGGATTCTGAATTCCAAAATAGATATAGAACTCTTTTAACACCATATACAGTGTTCCTTAATGAGGTTCCAGGACCGGCCTTAGTTCCTCAAGTGCGCTTGTGAGACATTTTCAAACATTTTTTTTCTGGTTAGGTCAGAAAAAAAAATGTTTTTCGTCCTCATCGCAAAATTGGTAAAATAAAAAAAAATGATTCATCCCCATAAATTTTACTTGGAAAAAAGCTCGTGGCGCCCCCTGGGGTATGGCGCCCTCGTGCAGGGCAAGGCCGACCCTGTGAGGTGCTAATATTTCAGGGTGTGATTCTTTAGGTCATTTTATGAAGAAAAGTTCATATGAACATATGTACGCAACGGCGTAAATTTTTTGCTGCAGGCTGTTAAATTTCTTTTTAATCGTTATTTTTTAATACCTCAGAAAGTACTTTAGATATTATTTCCAATTTTCGTATTTGTAAATAGGATATAAAACCACATATTTTAGTTGAAAAAGGTATTTTATCGCTCCACCAGTGGCGTCCCTACAAATATGTCCTCTGATATTTTTTTATCAACAAAGTGGTACGCCACATTTTTCCATGTGGATATTTTTTATGAATAGCCTGGTAAATTCTACATGACAACGGACTCTTGCGTTTTTCTTGATTAAAACAATTTCATTAAAACTGCTTCATTTAGCAGTATTGACTAATAATTTTTGAACACATAAAAGTATGTGTGCTAGAATAAATGACGTTTGTACAAACATCATTTTCAAAACAATATTTGTTGACATAAAGTAAGTTGTTGGTGTTCAAAAACATCTCATCTTATTATTTCTTCGATTTTTAGTGTTTCATTAAATTTATTTTATTTTTTCGCTGTTTTTATTCGAATATCTCAGTAAATATGTAGTGGAGTAAACGTAGTCAAAAAATAGGCATTGTTTCGGAATAATTTGTAGCTGCATAAAAATTCATAAAAACTTTTTTTCTTCAAGCGTATTAAAATGTTTAAATTATGTCACCAAAAACAGAAGTAGAAGTAGGACATTGTTTTACTAGTAACAAAATGTTAGTACCGAACGCCACCGTAGTGGACATTGTTTTACTAGTAACATAATGTTAATACCGAAAGCCACCGGTGGCGCGCTATCCACTAGTCACTTGTCATATTGTGTCAACATGTAAGACTGTAGTATGAATATTTGTACATTTATGATAAATAAATGAATTTTTGCATTTTAATACGCTTGAAGAAAAAATAGTATATATTACACGGAGTAGAACGCCTTTTTTTGTGTTTCGCCCAGTTTGCAAATCCTGGGCTCAACCGTAGCCTGCTCAACACAAAAAAAGAGTGCATTCTACTCCTAGTAATATAATATACTATTAAATGTGTTCTAAATAAGTTTAAGTTCAAAGTCTACCAGTTGGTATTGTACGCTAAATCTTTATTTGTTTATTAATAACAAAAAACTGCAAAATTAGTTGTTAAATGAAATATCTCGAAAATTAATCGAGGGGAAATCATGAAAATCAGGTACTAGGGGTTTTTGGGCATGCTGATTACGAATTTGATGTCAGATTTGCAAAATTCAAAATGGCGGATACAAAATGGCGGACCAAAACGTATTACGAGTGCGAAATTCGCCATAAAAATGAGCTTTATGGGTTTTTAGGGGTTTTCGGGTATGCTGATGACGAATCTAATGTCAAATTCATAAAAATTATGTAGATAAATGTACAATGTTTAATATAAATAAATACAATGTACTATAAAAATATTTTTATTATAAACTACAATGAAAGGAAGTATTTTAACTAATGTATATATATGATACATACGGTTTTTCAATCAAGAATGTAATAAAAAATAGACTTTATTTATGAACATACAGTGATTGTCCGATAATTGATTTTTAAATACAAACACGTTGAACGGAAAGAGCAGATAAAACTTTTTAGCATTCTGAATCTTCCAGTTCGTCGCTTTCTTCGTGTAAGTCGTCGATGTCTTGGCAGGGAGAACAATTTGTACAACTGTTGCCACTACATTCGGAGCATGCCATAGTGCAAAAAGACCAGATTTTCTACACACACATGCTGATCCGGAATCTTTCTTGCAGCTACAGAATATCATATTAAGTATGTCGTCTGATGCAGGTCGTTGACTCATTGGTATAGGTACTAAATTACCATTGACTGTCTTCCAACCCCAGCTCTCTGTAAGCATGTAAATGCTTACCCATCCACGTTTGCATCTGCAAATTCACTCTTTTACAGTGCTGCTCCAAGGCATCTTCTGTGGGTTTTAATGAAGACAGCTTCGCACTGTTTATTTTTCCGGAAGTACCTTTCATGAAGCAGTGATACCGAAATGAGTTTAAGTTAGCTACATTTTAAATAAAGAACACCACCACGTGCACGTTAATTTTACGAGGCGATAAAATGCGCGGCAAAGTACAGCCAAGCAAACATAGCGAAGAAGCCACTTTCACGAATCTAGTTAACAGCTAGATAGTGAACTTGCTAGTAGTAGCAGGAATATGTTATCGCCCTCTATATACACATTGATGAATTAAAAAAAATTTTAATTTCGGTTCGAATTTGGTAGTTGTTATTATATCTTGTATTCTTCTCGAATTTTTCAATAATTTACGAATTTTTTTTTAAATCTTGATTTAATCAAATACATTAATTTCACGCTATTGTTTTCAACTTAAACACGCCATAGTAGTCACCATTTATGCATGTGTAATATTTAGTAGAATTATTAGTTGTGGTAAACTTAATTTTTTATTTAAAACCTTCGCAATTAGGAAGTTTCCTATTTTAGAAATATCATGTAGATTCAACCTCATTTAGTAGTCTTTCAGATATCTAGTCAAACAAAAAAAAAAATTATCTCGATATCTGAAAAACTCACGAACTTATTCAATTTCTTATTTGAATACTTCGCCTCGGCTGAAGTCCACCGTGACGTCACAATACACAACGCGCTGACTTGCCATGCCGGCGGCGCGCCGTATGTTCCCTTTATTTAGTGCATGTGCTCGATTTTCTGAAATGTCACAAAATGTCACTTTTGATTCGTTCGTGCCGAGCCGAATTTTCGAATTCCGCCGTGCAATTTATGATCAGGTTTATTTGGAAGACTTCCTCTTTACGTCGCGACATCATACGGCCGTCCCAATGGTGTTTTTCGAAAAATATGAACGTGCCAAAATTGCATGTTTTGACAATTTTTTCGGCTCTCAAATGCAAGCTGGCTATAAACTGCCGGTGCCTGCCAGCGAGTATAAAGGTGCCCGCGCCCGCTCGCTGTTGGCGGAATCATGTATTGTGACGTAATCGAGCTCAGCCCAGATGATCGCGGCATTTTAAACTTGGAAGGACCATAACTTTTTTATTTATAGAGTTAATTTAAAAAAAAAATTACAGATATTTTTTTAGATTTTTACGACTATTTATTACGAGAAAATGAGAAAAATGGAAACTTCCTAATTGTCTAAAAATCGTGTTTTTACCGATTTTTCGCCTTTTTTATTCTCTTCGCAAATACGATAACGAAGAGTATATTGTATTTGATCGGCACATTTCTAAAACCGTAAATATCGCTCGCAGACAAAAAATTTTCATATTATTGTGTTAGTGAACGAATTCTGAACAACTTTCAAAATGTCCGTCTGTCCGTCCGTCACGTTTCTTGTAAGCACGATAACTCAAGAAAGAAAAATCCGGTTCTATTGAAATTTGGACAGTAAGTTAGTGTTAGCTAGAGGAAGAACCCTATTGTTTTTGAACAAAATCGATCGGTAAATAAAAATGTTATTAATGATTTAAATTTGAAAAATTTTTTTTTTAATTTTTATGTTTTTGTAATTGAATAGAAATTTGGTGGATTGATATTTCATTTTAATATCTAAATATTTATATATTTTACAAATATACATTTTATAATGTAATATACAAATGTGAAAATATGATTTTAGCTCGTGTCTTATAATGTAAAAATTTACATTTTTTTACGTGTAAGGTGGTGGTGTAGTTCTTACGCTTTTGATTGAAATTGACTCGGAATCCAAGGGTCCCGGGTTCGAAACCCAAATGGGGTTTGGTATGTTTTTTTTATTCTTACTTTATTTTATACTGACTCTTTTACCAACTAAGTTCGTACCATAAAATTAAAAATGTCTAAAACTAACATTATTTAGAAAAAATTGCGAAGAGTATCCTATAGAATGTGTAACAATTATATAAAAAGTTCAGTGAACAGGCGAAGAGTACGTTTTTAGCTTGTTACTGTTTAATTTTTAATACGCTCAAAAAAAAACCAAGACATATTTTTCAAGGTTAGTACCTTAGCTAACACCTGTATGCATTCAAATAAATATTTTTTTTTTTAAAGTTATTACACTTTTAATAGTGCGAATTTTTTTCTTCTAAAACATATAGTTCGACTTATTCGTAAAAAATTAATATAAAAACGCGTATGTATCATAAAATAAAACATTGGGAATTTTAGTGCACATCTTTACCTTCAAATTGATCACTTATAAAGTGCCGATATCACCATATTAAGCTTTGATATTGACGATTGAAATTTGGTGTCAACAGCGGAAAACGTCTTTTTTCGGAAAAGTACGTTGTAGTAAGTTTAAAGGTCTGAATTTCCTAAAATAATTTTTTTTATTTTTTTGGCTGAATACGTATTTTAGATAATCCCTTTAAATGTGCTATCCAAGTATTTTTTTTTTTAATAAATTATTCATTTTACAATGATTTTTACTAAATAATCGTTAGTTCATGCAATAGTCCGTTTTCAAGCTACATATGTAATAATTAAAGTACTAAAAATGATTTAAAAACATGCAATACTTCGAGGAAATGGTACTTTTTCATCTCCAATTGGTTTCATATAATTTGCTTTTTGTAATAAAAAGTTATAGCCACTTACGTACAGTGCGCGCGCTCCCGCAAGCCTATTCCAGCATCAGCGGGCGGTCGGCGCAGCGTCACTTGGGACCTTAGTTAACCTGCTCGCTCCAATTTAATGCGCAAAATACATGTGTCATATATGTTTCTTTCGTAAAATTTCCCGTTCTTTCGAATGGCGCTATCAGTTTTTTCGTACTAATAAAATTTAAAAAGTTATTCGCAAAAAATCGCATTTTTTCAGTTCAATTGTTAAATAAAAATAGGACGCGTACACTTTTTTGCGGTGGACTTTTCACTACGTTATTCTAGCATACTTGAAGAATATTGTTCACCAAAGTCTACCTGGTTACAAATTTTTCCGAAGTGAAAATCTTCGTTTACTCCACTAATGGTCAATTATACGAATGTGGAAATGGGCGACAATGCATTATGTATATGGTCTCGCAGATGGTAATGCAACAAAAACCAGAAGTATGTTTCAGGAAAGATATCCTAATCGTGCCTTGCCAGATAGCCGATTCTTTTCGACTATCCATCACCGTCTTTGTGAAACTGGTACTTTTCAAAAAGGTAGACCTCGAACTGTGGAAGTGGTGCTGCAGGAAATCGACGAACATCCTGAGACGAGTACAAGGAAGATTGCTAGAACTCTGAATATTTGTCATGGATGATTTTTTGTTGTATCCATACCTCATTCTAATAGTACAGGCATTACTTCCCAGGGATTTTACACAGCGTGCGAACTTCTGTCAGTGGTACCTTCAGAATGTTACACTAAATCCGCAGCTTGAGTCACAAATTACATGCACAGACGAAGCAAATTTTTCTAAGAATGCTATTCAAAATTTCCCTAATAATCAATATGTGGGCGGGCGAAAACCCCATGCCATAGCCGAAACCCATTTCCAAGAGCAACCGTCGGTTAATGTATGGGTAGGAATTATTGGTAATAATCTTTTAGGCCCTTTTTTCTGCCAAGACGCTTTAATGGACAATCTTATCTGCATTTTCTCCAAGAAGAACCACCAATTCAATTCAATTCAAAAAGATTTATTAACATTTTAGTTACAAAAAATGCGCCTGAGTTGAAACCCGGTTCAGAGCCGTCCACACCACCACGGCGCGCAACGCCGTGGTAGATGGGTGGCCGGGTGGGGCAGGTCCAGCCTCCGCTAGAACGGTAAGTAAAATGGGTGGAGGTTAGGGCTCCTGTTTTAATAAGAAATAAAACTTAAACCTAACAATTTATTGAAAAAAATAATCATGAACGATTTTAAAATACTTAGAATTACTTAGAAATAAATAGAAAATGGCGAATTTTTGTTCAAGCGCGCACACGCGCACTGTTTTAAGAGGTCGGGTTACTAGTACGGGAAAAACTCAATGAAAAAACTCGTTCGAACAAATGACAACCTTCATCCGATGGTCTACCTGCCTTCGGAAAGGTAGGGTGAAGTTATGATTTAAAAGGTTTTGATTTGTAAGAAGTTATTGGTCGAGAGGGGATTTTAAAAAGAACAATAAGAAACAAAAGAACAAAAAGAAACAAAAGAACAAAAATAGGACTAATAGAGAGGATGGAGAAGGGGTTTGAGAGTAAAAGGTGGTGAAAGGTAAAAGGTGGTGAAATGAACATTTTGGTATAGGAAAGATTTGGCTAGGGAGGTTGCCGAAAGTTAGGCAACGCCTGGTATGGTAATGGGTGTCTTATATCGAAAAGTATGGCATTATGCTGTCTGATTCGTGTTATGTCTCGAGTTAGCGGACTGTCGCCCGATTTGAATTGGTAAATTTTTGGGATGTTTCCCGGACGAAGTCCGCTAGTGGAGTTATGTCGTGGCAACGTGCATAGAGGTCTCTGAGGGAGGTGTACCTACCGGAGTCTGAAATGAGGCGCATAAATTTATGTTCTAAAACTCCAAGTTTCCGCATTGTCGTGGCCGGGATGCTGTACCACACCGGCGCCGCGTATGTGATGGCCGACCTGATCACCATCGTATACAACAATTTTTTATTTGTCCTGTTTAGTCCGCTACCCCGCGCCAGGAGCGGATACAGACTCCTGGACATGGAGTAGACCTTTCGTACAGTCTCGTTAACGTGGATGTTAAACGTCAGTCTTCTGTCTAAGTTCACCCCCAGATACTTCACGCACCTTTTAATTGGAATTTGGCGACCCCCTATCGAAATTGGTGTTAAGATGCGGTTCTCAGTGAACCGGCGCGTGAAGAGTATGGACTCCGACTTTTCGGAGTTGATCCGAATCTTCCACTTGTCGCAATACGCCGTGGCACGGGCCATGTGCGCTTTCAGCAGCATGTTCGCTGCTTGTGCATTATGCGAATGCGCGTACATGGCCGTGTCGTCGGCGTACATGGCAAGGTTCGTGTTCGGAAACTTCGGAAAATCGGAGACGTATAGGTTGTATAACGTGGGTGACAGGCACGACCCCTGGGGGACGCCCGCGCCAATGTCCCGTCGGGTTGAAAGTTTGTTGTTCACCCTGACCTGCAGCGATCTGCAGGGCAGGAAAGAGTGAATCAGTTTGGTGATAACAAGAACCACCAGTGTTGCTTGAAGATGTAACAATTGCGTTAAGGAATCAAAAATGGTACATGCACGATGGAGCACCTGTTCATTTCAGTGAAATTGTTCGCGACCATTTACATGTGGTTTATCCTAATCGTTGGATAGGTCGCGGAAGACCTCAGCAATGGCCACCAAGATATCCCAGTCTCAATAGTTTGAATTTTTTTTTGTGGGGATATCTTAAAACTCTGGTTTATAAAACTCCCATTAACACTTTAGATTTAGAAGATTTAAGAGAGCGAATAGTTTTATGTCTTATTAACACATACCAAAATTTAAAATAATATCTAAAGTGCTTTCGATAACGGTTTTAAAAAAATTCAACTGTAGCAAAAAATTTAAGCCGTTGCGGACATATATTCATAATAAATGTTCTTCATAAAATGACCTAAGGAGTCACACCCTTAAATATTAGCAAATCATTAAGGAACATCCTGTATATTATATAAATAATTGTAAAGGTATTAAATTTTACTTACCGCTATAGTCAATAATATCTCGCCAATCATCTTCAAGTTTGTAAAGAGCATCTATAGATTCGCACTGTCCCTGGGGATAATTGAGAATATGAGGAATTCCTTGTTTAGAATACTTATCTAATTGGTCAATAAGAGCTTCATATTTTGTATCCTGAAACAAATATATTATTACCAATACAATTACTTCAAATGAAAACAATATTTAATTGATGAAGTAAGTAATGTGTAATGTAGTAGTAGTTTCACAATTAATAGGATATTCGAGGCGATTGTCTTTACGGCATTAAATAATTGCGTAAAAAATACTGAATTCGAATTGCAATATTTCATTGATTGATTAGAACATTTTGCCACTTTCTTTTTATGAACTGAAATTCAGTGACTTTCGAAATTCTAGTGATTAATAAAATTTCTAACATTTTTGAGAAATTATTTGAAATTGGCGAAAATAGACCTTTAAAGCGAGCTCTAACTACTACATTTATTACAGATATTGTCTCTCTGGCATCAAATATTTGCATACAGTTTCCAACATTTAGATACGTTTATTATTTTTCCAGGACACCTTAACGTTGAAAATATTTAAGTTTAAAATATAAACATGAAAAATCATATACATACAGGGTGGACCATTAATAATAGGCCATAGTTCAAGGGTAGATTCTTTGGACCAAAATATAAGGATATAACCAAACATGCTTCAGTAAATTGTGTTTTTTTTCTTTTTTTTGCAGTATCTCAACTACCTCTTGACCGGTCTTCTCCCAATTTAGTAAGGAAACATTTTATAAGCTAAGAAACAAAAAATTATGTATTCCATCTCACTAGCCTATGGAATTTATTAAAAAGTGTGTGACAGAACTAACACGTCACCAAAGCACACTTTTCAATAAATATAATTTCTCCTTTTCAAATTGAGATGTTTCTAGAACATGTAGCAATACCTTTCAGTAAGCCAGGGAAGTAAAATGATCAAATTCAAAGGAAAATAATATTTCATCAATCAGTTCCGAAAGTTTTATGCTTTTTTTCTGAATTGTAACTGATTTAGGCAGTGACCTGAGAATATGTATTAATAATAACAATAATAATAAACGTCTTTATTAAAATAAGTATACAAACACAGGAAATTATGTAAACTCGCTGTCAAAGTACCACCACGGTAAAGATCAACATCGCTTTTTCAATTGACAGTAGCAGAAGTATAGCAGGCGAAGTTTAGTTGGTATACCGGGTGGTTCAGCCGATAGGGACACTCTTGTAACTTTTGAATGGGTGAATGGATTTTTTTCAAATTTGGTATAGTGATATGGAATGAAATTTTTAATTATATGATGTAAAGATTCAAAATGGCCGACTTACGGTTTCGATGTGTTTGACATGAAAATCAAATTTTTAAATGGGATAACCCTTGATTTTAAAAAAATATAGAATTTTTAATTGTTAGTTTTAATCATAGAAGGCCGCGATTTTGCCAAAAATTTTTAAAAATCGGTCTGCAAGCACCTTTAAAATATTATCTCTTTAGATACTACCATTGAACACGATTTTTTCTTCATTAAGTTCCACGATATTAGTGTTTCAACGAAAACAATTTTTTTTAAACTGTGGGACAACCTGTTATTTAATTACATCTTTCAATTACGAAAAAAATTATATGTCTACTTGATCTTTGTACTAAATTTGTAATAAAAAAAAAAGCTTTGATAATCGATTTTCTACGATAATAAACTTAAAGTTAAAAAAAAATCTATATTTTGTTTAAATCTGTGAGAGTCAGATCATATATATTTTGGCCAACAGGATCCAAATATGCAAAAATATCAGGTTGTCCCATTTAAAATCTCGATTTTCATGTAAAATGCGTCGAAACCGGAAGTCGGCCATTTTGATTCTTTATATCATATAATTGGAAATTTCATCCCATATCACTACACCAAATTTGAAAAAAAGAGCGTCTCTATCAGCTGAGCCACCCGCCACCCGTATACCCGCTTCTAAAAATTATTTTTTTTTTACATTTTTAAAAAATTATTTAAAATTGACCAAGATGGCAAGGTCCAAAATCAGAAATACGTATGCTTCTAGAATTAATAATGTGTAAGTAATATGTTAATGAGGCGTAGTAATTGAATAATTTCGGTTAATTCAAACAACAAAAAGTATCTATTTCTGTTGTCTCTAAAGCAAAGTTTAAAAACTAAGATATTTTTTCAAAGCTTCATGTGTTACTAAATCAATAATAGAATCACAAAAGATAAGATAATAAACAATCCCTTTACTGTTCCCGTACAACTTATATAATCCAAATATTATCGGAACAAATACTTGCTTGTATCTTAGATAACGTCGGGAGTAGCTTTATATACAATCCTTGCTCATATCACACCCCTTTCCAAGAGTTCTACGAACAGTACTTTAGAGACCACAGGGATCTCCTGCTAGTTCAAAGCAAACATGATTAACTATTTTTCAGAGAAACCTCACTAATTAATTAATATGAACGAGATGTTCCTAATTTTCCGACATTTACTAAACTCTGTTTGGTAAATACAAGAATCACTCAAGCACAGACCGGCTATGGGCGTACTGCTATTCATAGAAAATATACCGAAAAATCTAAGTAAATTCATTTTATACGAAATAAACGTCTGTTGCTTAGTAGCAGTAGTAGATTTATTAATGTTAACATACACAAAAAGTTTACACTCGTCAAAATAAACAATATAAATACTTAAGTATATAACACATAATATATTCGCTTCTATCCAAGGGGCAAACCATGGGAAGGAAATCTGGTGTACACTCAGAGGGAATCTAGAATAAATCTCAGAAAATCTTTTTTTCGGATTTCTCCCCCCCCCCCCGCTCTTCAAATTTTTTTTTATCAAAGACGAAATCTCAGGAAAATCTGAAGGAAATCCACTACAGATTTGAATCGATCAATGGGTAGTAGTTTTACATTTTTCTTTAATTTATTATATACTTTAAGTTCATGATAGACGAAGCCTGAGGTACATACCGGGTGTTGCATCATGAAAAAGACATAGCTTAAAAATAGGTAGAGAACATCAGTGGTAATCAGAAGCTCCCATAGAAATGCCTCATTGGGCCTTCACCACGAAGTTACAGGGTGTTTTATAATTTTTGGCAAAAACTACCTTTTGTCATTACTTTGACAGGGAATGGAATAATGGATTCATATTTGGTACAGCTACTACAGTAAATATCCTACAGAAGTACATGTAAGACATGAAAAAAAAATCCAGGTCCAAAGTCACTAAAATTTATGTTTCTTCTTTACCTCTAAAAATCATTTCTATGCAATATTCGAAAAGAACACAAAAAAAAAACCGCTGCCCAAGGAATCACTACTTCCACATCCAGATTTTTTATCTAAGTCATTCACAACGAAAAAATTTTGTATGTGGAAATAATTGTTTATGGAACATTAATAATATAATATTTGAAATCCTCTACCCCAAATACCCATAAAATGATACCCCACATCGGTAGCGGGGTGGGGATGATGATAGGGGGTGGTAGTGGGGGTGGATGAAGTAAAAAAACATTTCGAGGTTCTTGTACACACCCTAAATCACAATTTTTTTTTCATCCCCTTTAATAATGGAGGTGGTAATGGGGGTGGCTAATGCCAAAATTTTTTTTGAGACCTCAGCTTCTCTTGTATATACTAAATACCAATTTTGTGGACTCTTACCTGCTTGATTTACCTATTTTCCCCAAATTTACCCCAATTTACCCCCAACCCTTCGACGGAACAAGATGAAAATATAATCTAGTTCTAGATCTCGTTGAAGTACATATGTGTACCAAATTTCAAGTCAATATCTCAAACGGTTCCAGAGTAATCGTGCGCACAAAAAAAGTTACAGACAGACAGACCGACAGACAAAAAAATTTTTTTCGCTCAAACTTAAAATCTCGACGTTTCGTGACATTCTAAGCCTATTTGAACAATAAAAATTTTTAAAAATTTTTTTGTCGTTACTATACTTCCACTGGATGTGGAAGTAATAGGCAAAATGGTCTATTCCACTTTTTTGTTACACCTTTGTGATTATATAAATACGGTGTTAAAAGTACAACAATATGGATTTCAGAACTATATTAAATGAAAGTCACGTGAAATAAATAATTTTGTAATTAAAATTTGCAAATATTCTATTGAGGCTCGGTGGCCTGAGTGAATCCTAATTGCGACACGTTTTAAAGATCAATTTTGGTTAAAAAATGTAGCCCTAATAAGTAGTCGGGTATAAATTAACAAAATATTTAATCAATCATAGTAGGCTTATTCAAAATGAGAGATAATAACATATTTAGGCCTAAGCAACAAGTTACTTTTTTCAAGAAATTCAACAAAATTTCACACTTAATAAAAACCGCTGCCCAAGGAATCACTACTTCCACATCCGAATTTTCTATCCAAGTCACACAACGAAAAAATGTTGTATCTGGAAATAATTGTTTATGGAACTTTAATAATATAATATTTGAAATCCTCTACCCCAAAAACCCATAAAATGATACCCCACATCGATAGTGGGGTGGGGGTGGTGACAGGGGGTGGAAGTGGGGGGTGGATAAAGTAAAAAAATATTTTGAGGTTTCTGGTTCTTGTACACATACCAAATCACATTTTTTTTTCATCCCCTTTAATAATGGGGTGGGGGTGGTAATGGGGGGTGGCTAATGCCAAAATTTTTTTTGAGACCTTAGCTTCTCTCGTCTATACTAACTATCAATTTTATAAACTCTTACCTGCTTGATTTACCTATTTTCCTCCAATTTTACCCCAATTTACCCCCCAACCCTTCGACGGAACAAGATGAAAATATAATCTAGTTCTAGATCTCGTTAAAGTACATATGTGTACCAAATTTCAAGTCAATATCTCAAACGGTTTCAGAGTAAACGTGCGCACAAAAAAAGTTACAGACCGACAGACAGAAAATTTTTTTTCGCTCAAACTTGAAATCTCGACGTTTCATGACATTCTAAGCCTATTTGAACAATAAAAATTTTTAAAAATTTTTTTGTCGTTACTATACTTCCACTGGATGTGGAAGTAAAATTAGAAAGCAGAACAAACTAAAACCGAAATAAATAAAATAATTTCCATCCAGGTAACAATAAACAACAAACCAATAACTAAATGTATTTAAAAATAAAACGATTTACACTAAGGTAAATTTTCAAAGTGACCTCCTCGAACTAGTGTGCATTTTCTTGCGCGTTTAGTTAGGTTACCAATTGCTCGACGTATAATTGCCGGATTATTCCGTATTTCGCTGCAAGTTGTAACAATGCGCTGGATTATGTCTACTATCAATTTCGACGCTATAAACTTCGTTTTTTAAGTGGCCCCATAAAAAGTAATCGCAAGGGTTACAATCAGGGGACCTTGGTGGCCACTCATGTAGACCTCCGCGACTAATCTATCTATTAAGATACTCATTATCAGACTGTTCTGTTACTTAAATGCCAAAATGTGGTGGGGCCGCATCGTGCCGAAACAACATGCTTCTAATACGGATATTTTCTAACATATTCGGTAAAATGGTTTTTTGAGGAAATTAACGGTAACATCTGAAGAATCGTTACTGTATTAGCTGCACCAAATATGAATCCATTATTCCACTCCCTGTCAAAGTAGTGATAAAATATAGTTTTTTCCAAAAATTATAAAGCACCTATAACTTCGTAGTGAGGGCCCAATAACATATTTCTATGGGAGGTTCTGATTACCACTGATGTTCTCAACCTCCTATTGAGCTAGGTCCATTCCATCATGCAACACCCCGTGTCTGTCATCTCTTTTCCTGGTGTTATAATCATGGTTTTCACTATGAGTAGCAAACTCACCGATGTGTTTTTTACATAAGTAAGGCAGTCTAGTGCATATACAGATTCGGCAAATAATAGTAATAGTTTTATATATTCTGATAAACGAGTGCAAGAAAGAAAACAAAGAAATTAGGAAAAGAAAAACGGATATAATGCTCCCAGCACGTTCCACACTTCGTGAAATCTTATTTTTATCACCCTGTCGTGCATCAACACAGGGCAATTTTGTACATAGCCATTTCTGTCGTAAATTCAATGGGAACACTGAAAATCGCCAGAAACCATAATACTCCATCCGCCATTCTGGAGTAGCCATTTTGAATATCTTTATTTTGACTTTAGATTCGTAATTAGCAAGTCCAAAACCGTAAACTACCCGACAAGTAGTATCTATTTTTCCTCAATTAATGTACTAAACTGTAAAAGATGTTTTAGTGAAGTGATTCTCTATCCAAGTCACTCACAACGAAAAAACTTTGTATGTGAAAATAATTGTTTATGGAACTTTAATAATATAATATTTGAAATCTTCTACCCCAAAAACCCATAAAACGATACCCCACATTGGTAGTGGGGTGGGGGTGGTGATAGTGGGGTGGTAGTGGGGGGTGGACGAAGTAAAAAAATATTTTGAGGTTTCTGGTTCCTGTACATACACTAAATCACAATTTCTTTTCATCCCCTTTCATAAGGGGGTGGGGGTGGTAATGGGGGTGGCTAATGCCAATTTTTTTTGAGACCTTAGCTTCTCTTGTATATACTAAATACCAATTTTGTGGACTCTTACCTGCTTGATTTACCCAACTACCCCAATACCCCAATTTACACCCCAACCCTTCGACGGAACAAGATGAAAATATAATCTAGTTCTAGATCTCGTTAAAGTACATATGTGTACCAAATTTCAAGTCAATATCTTAAACGGTTCCAGAGTAAACGTGCGCACAAAAAAAAGTTACAGACCAGACTGACAGACAGAATTTTTTTTCGCTCAAACTTAAAATCTCGACGTTTCATGACATTTTAAGTCTATTTGGACCGAGGGGGCAACCGCTGAGGGGAAATAGTGTACAAATCGGAGGAATTAGGAAGGAATTGAAGGTATTACGGAAGGAATTATTAGGTATTAAGGGAATTACAGGGGAATTTGGAGGAAATAAATATTATTACGAGGTATTAGAAGGGAATTAAAAGGAAATAAAAGGTATTAGGAGGGAATTTGAGCGTAAAAATATTGAAATGGAATGTTTATCTTGAAGAATTACATACCAATTCTTATATAAAGGACGCTAGTGTTGCAAAAACATTAGCGCAGAGATTAGCGCTAAAAATATCTAGTAAAGAAAAAATATTTAATTTAATTAAACTACCGATGATACTATGGACTTCTAGTTCAGTAATATAACGATTTATATCGGACAAAATTCATAAAGTTTTGAAAATTGGTAGAAATGTTAAGGATAGCATAAGAATTACTAAATCGAAAAGTTCCCACCCCTAAATAGTGTGCTTTATCTCCTAGGACGCCGTTTTCACCCCCATTTTGAGGTTTTCTAGATTATCTCGGAAACGGTGCACTTTTTGATCAATTATTCCTTATAAAATTCTCTATAAAAAACGTCTCTACACTTTTTTTCCTAAAATTAATAGTACCGTGGGAAATAAGGCGCACACATAAGGGTTGGTTCCGGTCAACACAATACATTGTAATCTTTACTACAATCTACTTTAAAGTTCAATGTTTATCGCTAAAGCAGTAGCTACTAAACGCCACCTAAAATTATAATAAATGTACCACTTCCACCCTCTCACCTCTATAAAATAACGCGATTTTTAAAGAAGCGAGAATATTGTATATTGTACTTGTTTCCACGCCACCCTAGAGGTAAAGTACTTGGCGTGTGGTGTCCCTTGTAGGCCGAATCCACTAATTGTCAAAAGGTTACCTACGTTAATTAATCTTCATCGTCTTCCATAGATTCGACATTCATGCATGCTTATCCGTGGTAATGCTAACACATTGTGGGGCAACGTAAGACTGCTCTTCTGCAACTGCACCTGTTTTCGCACCCTAATTTGCATGAACAAGAAATTTGTGTTATAACAGATTCGGGAGCTGGTTCTTTTGTTGTCATAGGTCGAGTTAATATACCGCCAACTTTTTTCCATCCCCAATCAGTAGCTTCTAGCGCAACGTTTTTCCATGTTTGAATTTGGTAAAAAAACGCGCTGTTGCCGAGCAGCAGCAGAAGTTGTTGGTAGTTTTGATAATATTACAGTATTGTTCGCTTTACCAACAAGATTGTTAAAAGTCATGAATCTATATACATCTAGACTTTTTTCTGCGTAGGTAGAGTTGTATAAAGCTAGAACAAATCGCTCTCCTACGTCTACAATTTCTCCATGACTTGCTTTTTCATTATTAAAACTTTGCATGTCTTGTAATACTTCAGTAATATAACAGTTAAAATTGTAATATATTGGACAAAATTCATAAAGTTTCAAAAATTGCGTGCTTCATCCCCTAGAGGACGTCGTTTCCACCCCCATTTTGAGGTTTTCTAGATTATTTCTGGAACGGTGCATTTTTCCATAAAAAAACCTATATACAGAATTATTCCTTATAAAATTCTCTATAAAAAACTTTTCTAAACTTTTTTCCTAAAATGAATAGCACTTTGGTAAATGAGGCGCAAATGTAATCAGCGCAGGTCATATAATTCGCTGAATATCTGTCTTTACGCGAAAAAAGTATAAATATTTATATACCACAATGTAAAAAATTTCAATTTCTCCCACTACATCTCAGACGACCCAAGGTCACTGCATTATTTCAGAGCTTGCTGTAAACGCTGTTACTGTTCAGGGCTGCCAATGTACGGGATTTTACGCAAAAACCGGGTATTTTAAACCCACTTTTGGTTCTTTACATTATATAATTGACAATTATATCCCATATTATACACCAAATTTGAAAAAAATCCATTCGCCCATTCAAAAGTTACAACAGTGTCCCTATCGGCTGAGCGACCCGGTATACAATATTTTCGCTTCATCAAAAATCGCGTTATTTATAGGGGTGAGAGGAATTTATTTTAATTTTAGGCGGACTTTAGTAGCTACTGCTTTAGCGTTAAGTATTGAACTTTAAAGTATATTATAGTAAAGATTACAATTTATTGTGTTGACCAGAACCAACCCTTATGTGTGCGCCTTATTTCCCACGGTACTATTAATTTTAGGAAAAACGTGTAGAGACATTTTTGATAGAGAATTTTATAAGGAACAATTTTGTATATAGGTATTTTTATCAAAAAGTGCACCGTTCCCGAGATAATCTAGAAAATATTAAGATATTAGGAGGAAACAAAGGTATTTGAGGAATTAGGGGAATTACAAGGAATTAAAGGGGAAATAAAGGGTATTTTTCTAGAATAGGTATTAGGTGTACAAAATTTCGCCAGCGGTTGCCCCCTCGATTTGGACAATAAAAATTTTTAAACATTTTTTTGTCGTTACTATACTTCCACTGGACGTGAAAGTAATATGTCAGGAATAACATACCAAAAGCTACCAACATAGTCCTTGAGGGTAATTTGTTATTAAACAACTTAGTTGCAAATATATCTTAAAATAATCATTTCTTTCAAAAACTAATTGCGCCATTCGAAGGTACAGGAAATTTCACGTCAAAAAAGTGTATGAATCTTTTTGGTACAATCAAAAATATGGGCTCCAGATTTTTTTGTTTAACGCACGAGAATGGAACGCGGCGACATGAAAGGCGTGCCACTAATTAATGAAATTGACCTCACAAAAGCTTAAATTAAGAAAAAAACATGTAGTTATTGGATTAATATATTTTCAAATATAAAAATGAATGTATGTGGGAATAGTACATATATGAAGTCGATACCTACATAAAGAGATTTGCGATGAAATCGGTAAAAGCTCTACCATTTCTAAAATTTTTAAGATAAAAATCTGTGCCTTTCACATTTTACTCTTAAAGTAAAGTATAAAAAGATCCGATGAGTGAAAAAAATCTCAAAAATTTATTTTTGAAGGTGTACACTTCCAAAATTTCAAAATTTTAAGTAAGTGATATTTGATACCTATATGTAACTAACTTTAACTACCTATTACTCTGGTTTAAATCGCGTTATTAGATCTCTGTAGGTGCGATTTTTAAAGCTTGAAATGTGTACTTTAAGATGCTTCAAGGGAATTTATCTTAAGAATTAAATTTACCCTCTTTTTTTTACGAAAATAAAAAGAAAATTTTCTCTGCTTGAAAATTCGTGAAATTATAGGTAAAATAAACGTTAATAACTTTTATAAAAAAAAAATAATTTATTTATTTATTTATTTATTATACGGCAGAGCCATTTTATATTTTATAATCCAATAAATGAGAGTATAATTACATAAAAATAGTTTTGAAATAATACATAAAATAAGAAAAATAAAAAACATTTTTTACAAATACAATAAAATTTAGCTACACCATGTTATAATTTTAATTACTGATACAATGTTTAACTTGGTTTTTGAATGAATATAGTGACGAACCAAAGAGTTCTATATCTTTATGGAATGAGTTTGCTGTTCTGAGTAACCTGCTTATGGGCTCGTTTTGACCATAATTTGTAGGATGAAAAGGTATTTTAAAGAGTTCTGAATTTCTTGTTCTACGATCGTTCAAATTAAAGCTAATCAACTGAAGTATCTCTGGATAGTTCATATTACAATAAATTAATTTATGCAAAAAGCATAAATCAAGTTGCACTCTTCTCCGCTCAAGTGATAGAAATTTGAGTTCGCGTAAGATATCACTGTAGGAATATTCGCCTATTGGATGACCCATCATGAATGCACATTGTCTAAGGAATTTTGATTGGATATTCTCAATGGATTCTTTATCGACGTTATATGCTGGATTCCATATCACACTGCCACATTCTAGTAGACTCCTTACCAGAGAACAGTAGAGTAATTTGTATATTTTAATAGAAAAATAGGTAGAGTCCCTATTGATGCAACCTAACACTTTCAGTGCTTGTGATGTGATTTGTGATATATAAGGTTTGAATGTCATCTTGAAATCGAATATTACCCCAAGATCTTTTATAGAATGTACCCTGTTTAAGGTAACATTATTGAGATGGTAGTCGAATATTACAGGATTATTGCTTCTCGTGAAAGAAATTTGATTACACTTAGCAGGGTTAAGTTTTAGTAGATTGATGTCACACCATCGAAATAAATTATCGATATCACTTTGCAAAAGAGAGGCATCATAAGAGTTGTCAACGATTCTGAATAGCTTCAAATTGTCAGCAAACATTAAGTAATTACTATTAATGAGTACTTCGCTAATATCATTAACAAACAGGTTAAATAATAATGGACCGATATGCGATCCTTGAGGAACGCCAGAAGTAACTATAATAGAAGATGATACGGCTCCTGAGCATCTGACAAACTGAGTGCGGTTATCTAATTAACTATGAATCCATTCAAGCATGCATCCTTCAACACTCAAAGCCCTTAGTTTGGCTATGAGTAACACGTGATCAACACGATCAAATGCCTTCGTGAAATCAGTGTAAATTGAATCTACTTGTGATTGATGTTCAAAAGCATTGAGGATAAAATTTCCATAAAGAAGTAGATTGGTTGAGGTGCTCTTTGTTGGAAACATATCCAACAAATTATTATATTCAAATAAATGCAAGTATTACTGGAGAGCGCTATGCGCATCTATTGGTAGTAAAAACATATTTTTATGCACTGTTGGTACTGTGGGATGATGTGTGACATTCGCACCCTCATCTCACCCTACCATCGTAGTCTTAAGTTAGCGTTCGCCTATATGCGACGCATACATTAGTCAATGCTGCTATTGAGCATTGTATTATTATAATTTTATGTTTTTGTGCTCTGCCTTATTGGCATCAATAATTGTAAGCTAAATTGTGCTCTGCCTTCTGGCATCATCGTGTAAATTAGTTATTTAGTGGCGTTAGTTGTATTATAGTGAATTGTAGATAGTGTAAATATACCTAAGTGTAAACAGACAACGACGCCGTATCATTTTAACATTTACAGTCCACTCTAAAAAACCTTTATGCAGTTTTTCCTACATAAAATGGTCCTTCGAGCCGGATGTGCAGTGAATAATTAGTCACTTTTTTATTAATTATTCACTGCACATCAGGCTCGAATTGACCATTTTATTAGGAAAAACTGCATAAAGGTTTTTTAGAGTGGACTGTAAATGTTAAAATGATACGGCGTCGTTGTCTGTTTACACTTAGGTATATTTACACTATCTACAATTCACTATAATACAACTAACGCCACTAAATAACTAATTTACACGATGATGCCAGAAGGCAGAGCACAATTTAGCTTACAATTATTGATGCCAATAAGGCAGAGCACAAAAACATAAAATTATAATAATACAATGCTCAATAGCAGCATTGACTAATGTATGCGTCGCATATAGGCGAACGCTAACTTAAGACTACGATGGTAGGGTGAGATGAGGGTGCGAATGTCACACATCATCCCACAGTACCAACAGTGCATAAAAATATGTTTTTACTACCAATAGATGCGCATAGCGCTCTCCAGTAATACTTGCATTTATTTGAATATAATAATTTGTTGGATATGTTTCCAACATGAATTGTTCATATGTGAATTGGTGGTTGCCCATAACTCTTTTTTTATGATATTTAGCACTTTTCACTCCTGCCTCCCACAATCCACCAAACACAGGCGAGTAGCTCGGGATAAAATTAAATTTAATTTGTTCTTCAAGGCACAACTTATCAATTTTATTTTTATGGTTTGTTGAATTGTGAATTTTATAAAATTCGTTTAACTGATTATTTGCCCCCTTAAAAGTAGATCCATTGTCACAATAGACATTCGTTGGTTTACCTCTTCTATAAATAAATCTTTTGAATGCACTTAAAAAATTTTCAGTGCTCATATCAGACAAGAGTTCCATATGTATGGCCTTGACAGAGAAACAAACAAATAAAGCTACGTAAGATTTTGTAATTACTGGTTTTCTTATTCTTGACTGTTTAATGTATATCGGACCAAAAAAATCTATTCCAACATTCTGGAAAGGCCTGGCCAAACTGACTCTATTTTCTGGCAAAGAACCCATTAATTGTTGTGAACACTGAGCTTTTAGTTTAAAACATGTTACACATTTATGTATGTTTCGCTTAATTTCCCTAGTGCCACTTATTAGCCAATATTTTAAGTTTAAACTACTTAAAATTTGCTTCTGCCCAGCATGCAGAAGTCTTAAATGTTCCCTCATAACAATTAAATTAGTTATGTGATTATTTTTTGGTAATATTATTGGGTGTTTTTGATTGTAGGAAATATTTGCATTCTGCAACCTACCCGCTACCCGTAAAATACCTTCTTTATCTATAAATGGACACAGATATTTTAATGTCGTTTTTATTTCCACACCAGAGAGTAAGCATTTAATCTCTTCTTTAAAGTTATATTTTTGTTCATGCCTTATAATACGTTTGAGTGCATTATCTAGCTCGGTTAAAGTTAATTTACCAGTAATTTTATTATTTTTATTTTTAATGTTATTTATGAACCTTAATATGTAAGCTACGATTCTTTGTAATCTTGTTATATCAGAAAAATTTTCAAAAAATGATTGGTTTTGTGGTTCCAACACTTGAGTAAATGTTTGTACCTTTTCTTCAGGTAACGGACTTGGCAAGTTACACTGAAAATTTGTATGATAGAATTCTATATTTGAGAGCATTTTTGGACCATGAAACCAAATTTCAGTTGTTACCAAATTTTGAGGTTCTATGCCTCTTGACAAACAGTCAGCGGGATTCTCACTCGTATTAACGAAACCCCAATTAAAATTTGAATTTAAGTCTTGAATCTTTTTAACTCTGTTGGCAACATACGGATTTAATTTTATTGGCTCTTTTTTTATCCATGCTAATGCTATACTCGAATCGGAGTACAAGAATACTTGATGTATTTTTGATTTTAATAGTTTATAAACTTTACTTGTTAAACTAGCAAGTAACAAAGCACTATTTAATTCTAATTTAGGAATAGTTAACTTCTTATTAATGGGTGCAATCCTAGACTTAGAACAAAGCAAATTAACATACACTTTGTCATTACAAACTGCTCTAATATAGAGAACAGCTCCATATGCCGTCATAGACGAATCACAATAGCCTATTAACTGTACTGTACCCGCATTAGCAAAATTTAAATTTCGAGTTACATTTACTACTTTCATAGTTGGCAAATTTTGAACGAACTCTTGCCACAACTTTAGTAATTTTTCAGGTAGAATATCATCCCAGTTTAATTTGTTGATCCAGAGTTCTTGCATAATCAGCTTAGCTGCTACTAGAACCGGTCCTGCTAAACCTAATGGATCATAAAATTTACAGATAAAGCTAAGAACTTGCCTCTTTGTAACACATGCATTGACATCACATTTTGGCGACGATATTTTAAATGAATCTGAACGTATGTTATAAGACAAACCCAAAGTTTTCACAACTAAATTGTCTTTGCTAATATCAACGTCATCAAAATGTTGATTTTCAAGAGCAATATCATTTAATATCGAAGAGTCATTTGAGCACCACTTGTGTAACTGAAAAGAACCTTTCTTTAGGACATTAATCAACTCATTCTTTAACTGAATGGTTTCTTCAATGGTGTCACCTCCCGAAAGAATATCATCAACGTAGGTATTGTTTAATAGAGCTCTCGTGGCTAAAGGATAATTATGCTGTTCATTATGTGCAAGTTCTACTAAGCATCTAGTAGCCAAAAATGGAGAACTTCTTAAACCGTATGTAACTGTTATACTGATTCCTTTGGTTTTTGAAGTAGGTCCAAAAATATTTAGGGTTATTAACGAGATTGTTTTCGGTTCTGGCTATATAGTTATCAAAACAAAAGTCTTTTAATCTAGAGCACTCTGCTCTTAAATGACAAAAATTATGGTAGTGGTGAATATCACCAGTCGATTTAAACTGTTTATGTACTCTTTTTTTCTCACTAATAGTTTTTTTAAGTTCAGTACTGAACCAGCGGGGATAGCTAGATGTCTTAAATTTTTTGACGGGAATGAACATGTGAAGACCATCATAAAATATGTTGTAAAATTGTTCCACTGCTGAGTTTACATCAGATTTATTAAGAGCAACTTCCCAGTCAATATTAGCTAGAAAATTATTTAATTCAAAGTAATTATCATTGCGGAAGTCAAAGAAATACTCTTCATAGTGGAGATAATTATCTAAGTTCAATTTTAAATCAAAAGCTACTGAAGTGTGGTGCATACTATTCAATAGCAGTGGGTCAATGGATTCATGCACATGTATGTCTCTAAAGCCAGAAAAAATGAGATCCAAGTAGATTCCTCTACCATTTGGTATGGTGTTTATTTGGTAAAGGTTATAAATGCTAAATCCATTTAGTAAAGTGATGGCATGGGAGTTAACAGGACAATTTACATTCAAGCCCAAATCATCATTATACCAGGTGGCACGAGGCAAATTATAGTCACCACAGATAATAAATTTAACATTAACTATGTTGTTTGAGATATATTCAGTAGCACTAACATGATCAATATATTTCATCTCGTCAGATGCCGGAGGAATATAAATTCCTCCAAATAGAATTGTATTATTATTTACAACGATTTGAACAACTAATTGTTCAGTGCTACTAGTAGGTATGCTTAATAATTTTGCAGATAATTTTTTTTTGATAGCCATACCTGATCGAATAGGGTCACGATCAAGCCTAAAAACATCGTAACTAACTAAGCCCAGCTCATTATAACTATAATCATCATTTAACCAAGTTTCAGTAATAATAATGGCACTATATATCGAACACAAAGCAGAATGTTGAAAGTTTACAATTTTAGTTCTAAGACCACCAGCATTATGATAAAAACAGAAATGGAGTTCTATTTTTTTAGTTTTTTCGATTATTCATAATTCGAGGGATTCTCTTTGTATACCTAATGAATACATCTTCATCTTTCTTCCTTCTGTTTAAGAGTTCTTCTTTAATTTTCATCCAGCATACATTTATAGTGGACCTCAAAATAAGTAAATCTGATGAAAAAAAAATTGGAATATATATAAACTTATACTTTTCACAAAATATTGAAAAAACCAAGTTTTTTCGGTAAATCCACTCAATGTCGATTGTTTCTGAAATTTTTATCGTCTCTAAAATATCGACAACTCATTAAAAATATTTATATTTTTGGGACACGAGCAGGAACAAGAAGAGCAGGTCGAACTTCCATTAACTGAAGAAATCGATATTTAAAAATGAATTTATATCGTTCAATATAATTTGAATATTTATTATGTTTAATAAAAATCTTTCATTTTGCGTAAACCATTTTTACTTTTTATATCGAGGTATATTATTTTTTTGAGACCTCACCAATGCCATATTGAATATGTTAATCCAAGCAAAATTTGTTTGAAATTTATCGATTTACTTCATTTTCAATGAAATTTTTACCAAAAAGTTGGTCATATTGCATCAGCCCTTTTTGTATTATTACTTTTTGACATCATAATCTATTTCAGCGACCTCGAGAATCCCTTATGTGTCAATTTGAATTAAGTTGCTTTAAAATTTCTCAACTTATAATAATTTTGTTAATAAAAACGGTTTCTTTTGTTTAAATAATTAATAAACAATTTCCTCACGATTATATGTTTATAACTTTTTATTTTAAGCTATGTAAAAGTGATATTTAAAAGTTTTTTTGGATAATCGAAGCATCCCATAATTATTCCGAAATAATGCATATTTTCAGCCTCTATTGACTCCACTATTTGAATTGCAATTTTTTTCATAATATAAATCGTTTATTATTGATTGTTTATGACAAAAAAAAAACGATCAAACAGGCTAAACAGGTAAACTTTGTAGTTTTTAGTATAAAAAACATGCTGAAAAAGGTTTCTGACGATTTCATTCTGATTCGCCGGGTTTCGAGATTTTGCTGTTTTTAGCACTCCATCGACTCCACCAATATATAATGGATCTACGTTTGGAAAATCAAATAGTATTATAAATTTATTACGCATTATATTGGACCATTCAACGCATGAATCGGGATTTTGATTATGGTATATTTCACGTTGTTTATGAGTGAACGCACAAAGGGTTGGGATGGCCATTAGGGATTAGAAACCTAATCCAAAAAGTAAATATGTTTTGATTTACTTAAATTATAAAGGTTTGTTCGACCCTAGGAAACACCATTTGCACAGAAATAGAATATTGTATATCACCACATAAATATGTACAATGTATAGAAAGAATCAATAATTTATAAAATTCGTGTTTATTTCGTGTGTTCAACAAATTACTATTTGTGAAACTGAGTAAAAGAAGAATCTAAACCACCTACAGTCTGAGCAATAAGTGTAGACAGTAGACACATAGACATGCAAATTTCATAAATGTTTTGGTTGTTATTTATTTATTGATATATTATATGTAATAAATAGCCCTACTAGCACAGTCGACGAACTCCAAAAACTTGCAAAATGAATATTTTTTTTACTGAGTTCGTGAAAGTAGAATAATATTCTGAAAAGTTTACATTTCGCTCGGATGCAGAACATAAAAAAAAGTGAAAAAAAATGTCCTAATAAAATTTATCGCTAGAACGGTTCTAGCGATAAATTTTATTCCTGGTTCTAGTAGAACCACGGTATTCCCGGAAAAAAATAGTGAAGTAACGTTATAACTCGAAGCGTGCGCGCGCTTGAATACGCATGACTGTGACATCGACGCATTTTAATTTCTTTGCTTGATGATTTTTTGATAAATATATACCGGGTGTAAATGAATAGTGGGCCACCCCTGTAACTTCTTGTTTTTAAAGATATCGGGATGAAATTTGGTATGGTGAAATTAGGTAGGATTTCCAACTTTTTGAGACCTATCCACCATATTTATCACTTCCGGTTTTACCGGAAATGGTCCCAATAGTCTTTTCTAAATGGACCACCCTGTATGTTTTTACATTTTTGAAATAAAGATCACATTTTGGTTTCACTTATACTATTTTGGACAAATTATACAGTGTTGCACGAAAAATAATTCGAATTTTAGTTGTCAATCTAGATGGCTGCGAATATGTTAAAATTATTTTTGATCCAATGTAATTCATATAAAAAATACGAAAACGACAGTATGTCCAATAATACAACATACAGGGTGCTGTAAACTCATTAAAATCACATTTTTCAAAATGACTCATTTTTTTTAAATATTATATGGGCCACCCGGATATCCAGAAAGCTCTATTTAGTAGGGATTAAACGGTACCAAAAGTTCCGTAATGTGTAATGGTTACCGACAGGAATGATAATTTTTCTTAAGAAATTTATGATTTATATCTAACTTGAATTAAATTTTGATCAACCCTGTATATTTGTGTTAATATTTTATGATACGCCAAGTTGGAAATCTTACCTAATTTCACCATACAAAATTTCATCACGATATCTTTAAAAACAAGGAAGTTACAGGGGTGGCCCACTATTCGTTTACACCCGGTATATTGGAGGCTGTAACTTGTCGAGAAATTGACCCATTGAAAAAAATAAAATATCACTGTTTTGGGAAAAATGTATACTTTTCGAAGGTTCAAACACAAATCCGTTTACTTGTATGCATTTTTTCGAAAATATGATCGATCCTATCAGATCAGAAATAGCGATGTTCACGATGTTCTCTTCTATAGTTTTGAATATAAATTCTGTAACTTTTCCTATACATTAACAAATGTATTAGGAATCCATTGGATATAGTTGAAATGTGGATAGGTGTACCTGTAATAAATAAAACACAGTAAATAAAGGTAAAAATTCATGCGATTTACGGCGCGGCAGATTTGCTGCGGGTATGAGTGGTGTCTGTGTATGCGTTTATAATTATTTATTTTCCCCTCAGACTCGCTATTTCTCCTCCTAGTCACTAAAAAAAATATTAAAAATGTGTAATCAGAAAGAGAAAAAAGCTTTATTTTACTCGTCAGAACAGCTAAGAATTTTTAGAGGTTCCATAGTATGCATTTAACCATGTGCTTGGCCGCGCAGAGTGACGAAGTTACTTTCTCCAGGAATACCGTGGCTTTAGCTATAAATTTTATTAAGACATTTTTGTTCAGAAACACGTGGTCTATCCACCTGTATTTTTTTTATTTTTCCTACCCTGACTTAATTTCAAAATTTTGAAAAATTGGATGAAACAAATTTTTTTTCACTTTTTTTTTCTGCATCCGAGCGTAATTAACTTTTCTGGATAATATTCTATACACTTTCCGAACTCACTAAAAAAATAAAAAATTATTTATGTATAAAATAAGTTTTTGGAGATTTCACTAAACGATGCACAGTGGGGCAGACATTCGAAAACATGGCATTTAATCGTAATATGAAACGAGCTGAAGGTTGTTGACATATGGCAAGAGAGCATATCAGTGTATCATTTGCGCCTCTATCTAACTTCATTCAAGGTTACCTCGCCTACCACCACCTCGATGAAACTGTTGTTGATAAGTAGTATTTGCGTGTGATCGATGCGCTAAGTTTGATAGAACTTTTAAGTGGATAAATTCATTTATATCTGTAGTTTTTTACTTAATTATTTATGAATCCAATGCCGTCAGGTACTTACTCAATTACGTTATTTTACTATAGTTGTTTAAGTTATATAGTAATTATAATTTCAAAAACAAGCATATGCAAATATATCAATAAATTACAATATATTTTGTAACCATAGAAAAAGTTTACTTCCACGCACGTCGACATTGTGAATTTGATGTATTATTTATTATAGGTGAACTATTATTAAAGTCAAACTTGTACTTATGTGTACTCCTTAAAATTTTCTGGCGATTTTAACTAAAAATTTTGACATGCGCAGTTTGAATTTGTCAAATGCAAAACCAGCAAAACCAGTGTGCCCGCTTACTTACTTTCCGCTAAAATTGATCAAATTTATAAATGAAATGCAGATGTTTTTAATTTAATGTTTAGTTACAGGAATCTTCTCAAGAATCGATTAAAACGTTTTCCTACAGAAGTTCTTGGGTTACTAATTGCTCCAGATATTTCAATACCACAAATTTCAAAGATGGAAGAAGATAATGTTTCCTCATTTGTAACATCAAATGATTCATCAAATGATGCATTAAATTAACAGCAGTTATTAATGATTAGGTACTATTGCCAATAGTATTAAAAGTTTACTTTCTTGTATATATGTATAAAATAATATAATTTTAGAGCTAAATCAACATCATCATCATCAGATATTTGTTGAAATATTTGTACCTCTAACAAATTCGAAACTTAAATCGTCGATTATTTAAATGCATCAAGTATACAGCAAAAAAAATGCTGTAGTAAAACAATTCCCTACAAAGAATAATAAGGGTGGATAAGCTATATCGCCGTCGCCCATCAATTTCATAAAAATAAAAAGTTTTTCTTAAAATAATTAAATGTTATTTATTTATAGTTGAACTTATGATCTTTATGTTTCTATACGTTTTACATTTGAAAAACAACAGTAAGTTGTATTAATAGCATTTCAAAGTCAGCATGTTTGCAGTTTTTTAGTAATTGTTGACGTTTTTCCGAACTTTAAATGTATACCTCATTTCATTGTTGAGCATTTAAGTGTTTAAATAATGATCAATTTGTATTGACTCATCAAGCGCTTCAATGTATAAAAGGCAAAATTATTTCCGCGGGAGTCTTAGTGGTGTCGACGTTGCGTGCTTTAAACGTGCCAGCCAGCACTCAAAACCACATATTTTCGTGTATATTGAATAAACATATATTTTTCTGAAATCAGTCAAGAATGTCTACTTTCTCGGCGCAAGTTTAGATTCCAAAATACGCTATTCTAATATTTTAGCCCATGCTAAGCATTATCAGAAAACAGTACGGGAATGTTGCTTTCCCGGCTTAGGCAATAAATAATAAGCACTGAATCTCTGACTTGTTCCCTTTTTTTATGCATTTAAAAAATTCGTTAATTTATAATATTGATTACGATTTCAGAAAAAATAGTATGTGTGCCACGTAGTAAAAGCACATTCACGGACTTCAATGTTTGTTTTCCTCGCCTTAACGCCTCGGCCAACAACTTACAGCGTCGAAGAGTGGCCCCAAAATGATTTTTTTTTCAAATTGGTTTTCAATACTTAAGCAATTTTTTTTTTTGAAATCTTCGTTTTCTAATTGCCTATCTAGCTGTCAAGCCAGATTCTCGATTTTTGTCCTGTGACGTTAACAGACACGACCAAATTTAAACGGTCCAAAATTCGGCTACTCGGCAGCTCATATGTCGACAGCGGATCGTGGGCAAGGTCTCTTGTGTCAATCATAAAATTATACAAGATTACCTGTGTATATTAAATATTAAAATTAAAGTCGAGGTATCACAGATAATAGTAGCAGGAAATATACTTATGTATATGGATAAGTAATTATATAAATTATAAACATTATAATATAAATAATCCGAAAATTATTTGCAGAATATATCATCTATCCATAAATATCGATAGCTTTCAGGGCCGCAAACAGCTGTCTTTGGCTTACAGTACCCCCGCGATGACAACATAAAAAAATAGGTTATATTTGGATTAAGTATAAAAAAATAAAATGGCATAAGTATACACTAAATAAAATAACAAATAGTAAACGATGACCAATATACAGGCAAATGTACAGATACGGTGATGCACACGCTTTTGTGTCGCTGAAGATTACACTTGCTTCTTTTAAACGTAATGGCACTGCGATCTGGCAGGTTCAAAAAAAGGAAAAACATTCACCCATCTGTGGTGAAATAACAGCCAGCGCAGCGTTCCGCTTACCTCTACGACTGATTGAGATGCCAAAATAATAAGCTCTGTACCCAAGGCAAGAAATTTTCATTAGGCCACCTGGCATCAATTAATCTGCTATGCATATATTTAGATGAATATTTAAAAGGCCCATAAACAGTTGACATAACAGGCATAAGAAGGCAGAATGGTGGTATTTTAGGGCATACAAAAAAAAACCTAAAAAATATTACCCCTATTACAACTACCAAGGTATGTATATTTATTTAAAATTTAAAATATTATTCAAAAAAGAAGTTACTGACCTTAGTTATTATTAGGTTGGGTTTATTTTAATAATGGAATTTAAATTAACATCTGGAGAACACCTCCCTCTTCAGCAACCAGCCAAGTCAAAAATGTCTCCTCCTTTTTTGTCTTTTTGAAAGCAAAAAAGGATGATTTTGCGCCAATCTGCAAATCATGCTGTCCATTCATATCAATATTAAAATCCCTAACTTAAATTTTGACATTTGTCAATCAAAATCAAAATAAATCTGAATAACATTTACGAATTTAATTTATTAAATATCTATTATACCTTATAATATCCAGGTAATCTATTAGTCCTTTATTTAATTAATTACTCGATAATGTGATTACAACATAACCTTGTATTTGTTATAGGCAATAATGTAAACAATTGGGCCCCGCAGATTATATAAGATGCCAATGGAAATTACATTTAATTTAATGCAAGGCGTGGAGTTGCAAGAGGTAACCAAACATAATGGGTCTGACAAATGGTAAGTGTATTCAGAAGACTACTGCTACTGTACCGGGACCTGTTCGCTGCACGTCAGTTAAACCAAGCAACGATAACATTCACCTGCTGTATCCTTATTAAAATATATTTGCTTCCCTACTATATTTTTTATTGTTAATTCTGAACTGTTACAGTCCCTGATTTTTCAAAACTTTCTAAAGTTTGAATTGTCATGACAAATTTTGAAAAATCACAGACAAAAATCGAAAATTTGGTCGATAGGAAATTCAAAAACGAAGATTTAAAAAAAAACTGCGATTGCTAAGTATTACCACAAAGTGACAAAATAACTTTTCTTTCAAATGATCTGCAAGTCTTAGTACATAAACAATTTCAACAAAAAGGTTTTTTTTGTTGAAATCTTCGTATTTTAATTTCCTATCGATCTGTCAAGCCAGATTTTCGATTTATCTTCCAGATTTTTTCAAATTTTTTTATGACAATTCAAATTCCTTTGAAAAATTTTGAAAAATCATGGACAAAAATCGAATAGGTAAATAAAAAACGATGATTTAAAAAAACATATTCCGATTGCTTAATTATTAAGACCTGCAGACTGATTTGAAAAAAAAGTCATTTTGGGGCCACCGTGCGTCGCGTCGTCCGGGAATGTATTGCTTTTGTTACTAGATACACAATGTACTATTCCAGGGAACTGTTTTTTATTACTTTTCAAGACATATACTACTCGGAAAATATAGTGACATATGGCTTGGCCGATGGGCGAAAAAAGGCCCTTATCTACCCTTGTCCTTGTCCTTGTCCTTTGTCTGTCTGACAATTTTTGTTAATTAACATCTGACAGACCTTTTATCATAAATAATTTTTTTCATGAAAGTACACTTCATAACACCTCCTTGGTTTTTGTTTAAAAATGAAGTTTGAGATTTCCCCTATCTATTAAAACCTGTCTGGCTGGAAATTTTTGCTAATTACCTTGTCAAACTGAATTTTGAATGCGCAGCATCCATGCATGAGATAGATGTTAGGTTGAACCGCTGGCATCTCATAACACCTCCTTTACTTTTGTTTTTAAATGAAGTTTAAGATCTCTCCTATGCATAAAAATTGATCTGTCATCGAAAAAATGTTTCGGATTTAATTTGTAAGTGCCGTGCCAATGTTTTTTTTTAACAAGCTTCTACGACGGCCGCGTCAAAACACCATCTTCATTTTTTTTACTGAAATTAAGTTTGAAATCTCTTTTATGCACAGAAATTGGTCTGTCAGCGAAGAAACATTTTTTCGGAGCTTACAAATTAAATCTGACATAGCAAAAAACATAGAGGAGATCTTAAACTTCATTTTAAAACAAAAAAAATCGGCAGCTACTGGAAGCGGCTGGAACCTCCCCACCCGGTGAATCTTTGAAGCCGAAAAGAGCAGTAAACAATATGAACGATCTCATTTAATTATATTTATTAAGTTGAAATATTTTTTTCGTATTAAATCAGAAAAAAAGTCTTGCGTTCGGTGGGATTTGGACCTAAGAACTTGAGTGTTAAATTTATAGTCTGCACAACATTAATATTTTATTCAATGTTTTTAATACAAATATATGCTTCATCGGATCCTAGCCCGGGGCCAGCCAGACAACCACGGTGAACACTGCCGTGGCGAGTGTGAGGCTGGACGGGGTAGGTCCGGTTTGGCTTGGAGAAAAATAGGCTGTAGGCAGGCTTAAAGACTAGGTTAAAATTATAATGTGTCCACATGGACCTAAAATGAATATAAAAATAAACACAATTCTATAAAAACGTTCGTAGGCAAGAGCACTTAATAATTTTGATTATTGATACGGGAAACAACTAAACGAAAAAACCTGTTCGTTGGTAATGGGATGGATGGCAGGAATGGCCATCTTTGGAAAAAACCATATAACTCTTGGTGGACAGCTTCCCTGCCAGATGTAGCCAGGGTAGTGTTCATGGTGGATCGTTTAAGTTTGAGTTGGTATATTTTGTTTTATCTTTTGGCCTCGACCAATTTTTCACTAAATCGGTCGGGAAAGTGATAGCTGTCAAATTTTTGGTTCCAATGTTTCTCTGGGGAATTTGGTTTTTGAAAAATGTTTAGGTTGGTACCAATTTAAGACATTGTTTTTAGGTTATGTAGTACTACCGTTCCGGTGGGGTTGCTTACACTTGTAGGGCTTGTAAGCGGTTCAGGATGGCCTCTCACACCATCCGTGGGCTTTATAAACGTCGAAAAAACTTGTAATCTCTCGATGCACCTGACACGTCAAAAATACTCAGCATACAGTCTGCACGCTTTAACACACTAGCAGAGAACTTATACCACAAATGGACCCGTAGTATTTTTTGGAAATTTTCCTTTGAGTCCAGTTTCTGAGAATTTTTCTTATTTGTGACGTAATGTGACGTAGGTGTATTATTAATTCGTAATCCGCCCGTCTACAATATTTATACCTACTTTTCAAATTTCAGTTCGATATCTTCAACCGTTCCCGAGTTATCAGCCGAAATCACTGAACACCTCTGTCATTATTAGAATATCACCCTGTACATTGCACTGCTTTGAGGACAAAACAAGTGAAATTTTTGTTTTTTCATTTTTTTCACGGAAACCAAATCGAAAAAGTGGAAGTGTGATATATCGTTGAAATCGGAATTTTTAGTGCTTTTCAATGATTCAATTACAAATTGTAAGTAATCATAAAATAAACAACTTGTTGTGCGAAAACGGCACTAAACGTAATCCGATCTCAACCAAAACCTTTTCAGATCTTCTGGAGAACTAAAGAAACCCTCATGCAAAGTTTCATCCAAATCCGTTTAGTAGCTTCGCCGCTATCGTGCTAACATACATACACACACACACACACACACACACATACACACACACAGACATTTTTTAAAAACAACTTTTTTGGGTTCCTGGGACCTCAAAACGTAAAGATTTGATGTTATCTCAATTTTCGATTTTGGACTAATTGTAGTAACCTCCCACAATTTTATTGTGGGGAGGTTAATAAAGGAGGAGTTATGAGATGCCAACGGTTCAGCCTGACATTTACCTCATGCATAGTTTCTGCGCTTTCAAAATGCAGTCTGACAAGATAATTAACAAAAATTTCCAGACAGACAGGTTTTAATGATAGGGGAAATCTCAAACTTCATTTTTAAGCAAAAATCAAGGAGGTGTTTTGAAGTATACTTTCATGAAAAAAATTACTTATGACAAAAGGTCTGTCAGATGTTAATTAACAAAAATTGTCGGACAGACAAATTTTTTCAAAAATGATATATTATTTACCACAAATTGTGTAACTTTCAAGCAGGTGTTTTGAAAGGTAAATTCATTTTTTTAGCTAATTTCAAAAGTTAATTAAAAATAGCAATTAACACATTTTTTTAGTCTAGCGGACGTAACATGTTTATTACATGTTTTCCAATTATTTTCACCTTTTAAATTTGAGGTTCGATGGGGTACTTTTTGTGCCATGGGAGCTTAGACTATAAGTGAAACACGTCTATTTTTATTTTTAACTTATATCGATGGTCGATGCTTTAAACATTAACTATTTTAATTATCGACAACCGCATGCAAAAAGTTTTCATTTTTCTACATTGCATTTTTTTGCGCTTTATAGTAAGTCTTGTTCGGTTATACTACTTCATTTACTTCGTCAAATAGGCAACTCTCCCGAAAACACTCGTATTATAACCACAAAAATTCACGGCAAAATGTATTTTATCAGGCGTTCGAAATGTTTTATCTAACGCGAAACATAGTTTAATAGTTAAATATTTTCGCTAATACTGCAGCTGCGGCTTTATCTAAAGATGCTTAGACCCGACAAACTTTTGAACAATTTCTAGCTTAATTAATTTTCGTCTCATAATACGATACTCCACTAACTTCAGTATATAACGGCATGCATTTATAATATTAGGTGATCATTTAAATTCGGCTTCAAACTTTTCCTGAATTATGTTGTCTATTACATTTACCCTCTCTTATTTCTATAGAATCTAATAAATGTGTTTTATATATTAACTTTTGTCACAAGTACAGTGTGGTGATTTTTCAAAAAAAAACTTCAATTTTTTACAATTAATTATTTTTTATTTATTTGCTTCTATCATGATTAGAGAATATTATTTAGGTATTATGCAAATCACAACTTACACACTTTTTTATTTATTATGAAAATACCTACTTTCTGTATATTGTTGCCCTAATCTGGGCACGCTAATATACTAGTTAGGTAAATACTTTAAAACATCTCATTATTGGAGAACCAATCAAAACAACTACTCTTCTAGCTAATACTGACGAAGCATTGAATTACACGATAGGATTTTTGGCATTTTAAAGAAAAAAATATATCGAAAATATTTAAATCATTTATTTACATTTAGTCATTCACACTTTTTTATTTAATATGAAATTATCTACTTTCTGTGTATTGGTACCTTAATCGGGTCACACTAATATACTACTTAGGAAAATACTTTAAAACACTCATTTGCATAATACATAAATAATATTCTCCAAACTTCAATTGTTTTAGTTTCTTGAGGTAAACCAAAAAAAGGCAAGATGCCCAAAAGTTCAGTGACTGGACCGCAAGACATCTCCCCCCCCCCGTTTTCCAGGGCGGGGAACACGATAATGACAATATTTTTTGACATACCCTTTATCCACTACCCCTAAACCGGGAAAACCACCCCCGTTTCCGATTTTCCGGTGCTGGGCTTGCGAGGGCTTGTCGGATCGGGGTTTTTTGTCAATTCGAATAAAATAAGTAACAGTTGACCACAGGTGACCTAAGCCACCCCCGGGGGTTGAAACTACCCCCAATAACGGAATATCATAAAAACAACGATAATCAGGAAATTGCTTCAGCAAGATAAGGAACTGGATATATGTATATTTCTCCCGACAGAGGCAGCCATACGCCAGCATGCTCTTATTAGAGTTATACTTTCAATATCAAGCCTAGCTTTCGAATAAGAAACTTGGTAAACTGGACATGGACAATGGAAAATGGATTTTTACAGCCAAAATTCTCTTCAGAGAAACTCATTTTATATTAATTTTTTAAGCGAAATAATTGTACTTGTAAGGGTGGATTTGTTAAGCGATGTGGCTGTAAAAAACTAAGTATTAAAGGTAGCTCGTTCTGTAAGAACTGTAATAATTACGTGCATGTAGATGAATCACTTGAAGAGGATGATAATAATCTTGATTACAATATAAATTTTATTCCAGAAATAATAAAGTCTGATGATAATAGTAATAATGACGATAAAGATGATGATTATAAATGTAACGAGATGGACTGTGATGTCCATTTTAGTGGAGTAAAATCGGACCTCAATTATGCCGTTTTTTTAAATTAAGGTATAACTAAATGGGACCTTCACCATCTTGTAGGCGTTGAATTTGGCTATTCGAAATGGACATCTACAACTGTTTTTAGTAGGGACGAATTTTGTAAAATCGTTTTTTCTCCGCCGGAGAACTAATTCAAAAAATGTGCTTTTCAAAACATACATCGTGTTATTAAATCATGGATTTAAGCTACGATTTTGAAATTTGTGTCAGCTACATAAAAAAGTACAGCGCTTCTAATAGAACCCACGAAATTTCCAAAACTTAAAGCCTTTTTGAGGAAATGTGCCCCAAATTCTCCATAAGCAAATCCGTGCATTGAAAACTTCACCATGCGAGGAACTATGTTAATTATTAAAAATGTATGTATATACATGCGAAGTCAAATGTAGATAAAACTATAGAAAAGTTTTTAGAAACAAAATCAGCTCGCTAGGTCTCATAGTTTTCGAAAAATCGAATTTTTAACGCAGCTCATTTTCACAGTGACAATTGCGCTCGGATTCCTGGAGTCGTAATGCGACCAGCTTGCCTATTATATTATGTGGCGCGGCAGGGTTTATAATATTGTAATAATGTATTTTCACAAGATTGTACGTATTTTATTAGTTACTGCTACCTTTTGTAAATTGAATTTCTTACATGATTATACGTTTTCATAGAAACAAAAAATTCATGTCACGATGCATTTGCGGCAGATAAAATAATAATTTAATAACCGCATTCAAAGCATTGGGGATAGAATTAAAATTCGTACATGATAGCTAACGTCAAAATTATTTTATATACCTTTAATTCAATTCATATAGTATTCTTTAATCATGCGAAAAATAGTGTAATCTTTCGGTTGTTAAGTACTTTATAACAGAATCTGCTTCGACTCGTTTTTTCAAACTTTTCCTCGATAGCGCAATGACCAACCTTACAGTTTAAAATACTATTACCGCGCACCTTAATTAATAATAATATATGTCAAAAGTAAACAATAAAACTCTAAGCCTATGTCTATAAAAAAATTTATAAAAACGAACACAAATTTTAAATAAATATACATAATGAATAATGAACAATTAAATGTCGTCTTCATCGGTTTCATCTGTCTCTAGAATTTTTTGCAGGTTATTACAATCTCTACATGAGCAGTCCAAACAACATTTTAACCCTTCTTTTATGCAAACACATTTTTATGTATTGCATAATTTGTCCGAGCAAAATATTGACAACAGCGTTCTGTCTTCAACTGGAACGGGATCATTCGTACAGAGAACAGGCTCTAACCTTCCAGCTTCGCTGGTTGTCCAGCCGAAATTAGTGGCATTAATCGATGGCATATTTGGTACATGACTGGACATCCAAATTTTAAGTTGATACACACATCTGAAGTTACATGAATTAATTTTTAAACGATCAAGTTCGTGAAACTTACCTTAAAATATGTTGCTGAAACGAGTCATCAGTTGGTGGCAATTCTGATGCTATTTTCTGAGTACTCATACTAAGATGATATCTTAACTCATTCAAAGTTTTTATTGATGTATTTTTGTTTCTAAATATAGCTAATACAAATTTTGTTCCAATTTCAAATGATTCTATTATATGAGCAGTGGCTAGTTTTTCTAAATCACCAAATGTTTTGGGGTTCTTCATAAACACATCAAAGGCAGTCTTTTTACCAATTTTAAAAAATGAGCCTGTAGTATCGCACCCTGTTATGACATGTAGAGGTAGTAAACATTTACAAATTTGGTCATCAAGCCCTTGAACTATGTTTGACACCGAAAGAATTCTGTTTTTACTACCATGTCCCAAATTTCACAAAAGATTTTGTAAATAATAAAGCAATACACAAGTAAAACAACTTAACTGTACAAGATCCTACTTGCATCTATCCGGTGTGTGTACCACCGATCGTTTTACATTCAGTGTTACAATTACAAACACTCCGGCGCCGACGGTCTGAGCGCATTATGTTTACTGTGAAAATGAGCTGCGTTAAAGATTCGATTTCTCGAAAACTATGAGACCTAGTGAGCTGAATTTTTTTCTAAAAACTTTTCTATAGTTTTATCTACATTTGACTTCACATATATATATATATATATATATATATATATATATATATATATATATATATATATACATACATAAATTTTTAATAATGAACATAGTTCCTCACACGGTGAAGTTTTCAATGCACGGATTTGGTTATGGCGAATTTGGGGGTCATTTTCTCGAAAAGGCTTTAGGTTTTAGAAATTTCGTGGGTTCTATTAAAAGCGCTGTAGTTTTTTATGTAACTGACAAAAATTTCAAAATCGTAACTTAAATCCTTGATTTAATAACACGATGTATGTTTTGAAAAAACGATTTTACAAAATTCGTCCCTACTAAAAAAAGTTGTAGATATCCATTTCAAATAGCCAAATTCAGCCCCTACAAGATAGTGAAGGTCCCATTTAGTTATACCTTAAAAAAAAAACTACCAGAAATAAGCGAGATAAAGGAGTGATTTTACTCCACTATTTCGACTCGGATGAACAGTGTTATAATTGTAACCGTCGAAAGATCTATTAGCATATAAGAATTGTATATAATCAACCAGATGTAATGAATGATCGCTGAATGAATAAAAATGAGAATATTTTTACATATATAATCAACGAAAAAACGAAAATATCTACATATATCAATGACCCGTTTTAATAAATTCCCTACAAACCACTGAAGGAAAAGTTCACTTCGTGTAAAGGCTGCTTGGACCCCCGGGTTGGTTAGGTCTCGTCTCATCGAAGTTTACTTATTTTGTTCAAATTGACGAGAAAAAATCCTATCGCATCGCAAGCCTAACATCAGAAAGGGGGGTGGTTTTTCCGGTTTATGGGTAGTGGGTGAAAGGTAGGAAAGTTAGGTCAGGAAATATTGTAACCATCCTGCTCTCGAAAATGGGGGTATACCGTTTCCCAGCTGATTTTTGTTTTTTTCGTGGCATTTTGTGATTGGGGATGGGGGTAGTTTCAACCCCCGGGTTAGGTGGTCAATATTTACTTATTTTATTCGAATTGATAAAAAAACCAATCCGGGGATAGATGCCTTGCGGTCCAGTCAGAGAGCTGGGGTCAAAGCTTTACCTCAAGGGACTATCCGGCAAGACTTTTAGAAAAAGATATTTTGACAGAATATTTCTAGTGAAAAAGT
The DNA here is from genome assembly GCA_936432065.2 of Rutpela maculata. Lineage (NCBI taxonomy): Eukaryota > Metazoa > Arthropoda > Insecta > Coleoptera > Cerambycidae > Rutpela > Rutpela maculata. The sequence goes on along the minus strand of OW386289.2, from coordinate 52,962,741 downwards.
AGTAAAACTATTATTATACCCCAGAACATACCATTCATTCTTTTTATGTAATTAAACGTATTCAATGATTAATAAAGTAGAATTATACAATTACAGCTGGTTTTTCAATGTCGAGTTAACTCTTGTAAAAGAGGTAACTCTGGGTTAAGAGAAAAATCGCGTATTTCAAATGCAAGTTAACTTGAAACCTTGAGTGAAATCGAGATTAAGATAACTCTAGGATGAAGTATGAGTTAACTGCAAATTTTGGTTTAAAACTAAGTAACCTAAAATTATTTTATTACTTTGAAGAATGGGACAGACACGATTTTTTTGCGCGTTTTCGTTTGTATCCTAGAACTGTTGAAAATTTATGAGAATAAGTGTAGTAGAATACCAACATAATACAATATTACACACAGCTTGAGTTAACTAACTCGAATGAAAAGTTTGTAATGAAGCATTCATAAATTCATGTTCCATTACTAAAGTTTTCGGATTTACACGTGACACCAATATGCACACGGCACGCAAATCTACCTAGCTCCCGTCCAGACTCATGGATTTGCACACGACACTAAACTATACGCAGTTCTACGTCACCAGTAAGCGAGGATTCTCGGATATAAAAGCCCGGCCCCAAATCAACTAATTCAGAGCGGTCAATTCTGTCAATCTGTCTACAGCGTACTGAGCTGGACATATTACAAGCTTTGTGCATCTCCCAACGCAAACACGATGGAACGAATGCAATTTGACCCTGGGAATCCTTCAGCTGGGACTCCTCGAGTCGTTAGTCATTCCCCGACGCCGTTTCGCCGCCAGAACCAGAGCGGATGAGCCTGACCGGGAGACCTCCTACAGCGTGTTGAGCTGGGAAACTTCTTGAGTCGACGATATTCGCCCGACGCCCGATGTCACAGCAGCTAACGTCGCATCGCATCGTTACTTTCTCTCTCTCTCTCTCTCTCTCTCTCTCTCTCTCTCTTAATAGAAAATGTTATCCTAAGAACCGTAAAAGATACGGGCCTGTAAAACCTGTACCTGTATGTTATGTAACACCTGTCTGAAGAAGTAAATAAATTGTTTATATTTTTAGTGGGCTGTCTTATTAACTAATCTGGACCCTGATTAATCTCCAAACCAGTTACCCACAAGAAACCGTTACAAGTTATTATGAAAAACAGTTGTAACGTTAACTCGAACTTATCTTCGAGTTAACTTGCGAGTTATCTAACTCGAACTTTAACTCGACATTGAAAAACAGGCTGTTAGAAATCGAAATCAATTATTCTCTCTACATGTTCATTGTTCATGTTCAAGCAATAGCAGATTAAAACCACAAAATCATTGCGGGCTTATCTATTTTAATAACTGTTTGAAATGCAATATATTAAAATATATTAAAAAGTTGGTTAATTTAACATTGAATACTACAGAACTATAGAAGAGATCAAGAATTCTCGTGCAAAATCCCGAAAATATAAGTAAAATTCATACTTCTCATACCAGCATAATGGAATATTACACACACCTTCGAGTTAACTAACTCGAATGAAAAGTTCTAATGAGAAACCGTTGTAACGTTAATTTGAACTTATCCTCGAGTTAACTTGTGAGATGGGGTTATCTAACTCGAACTTTAACTCGACATTAAAAAACTGACCGTTATTGATGCTGAATCTTAATACTAACAAAGATATATTCTTGAAAAATGTTTATATATAAACAGGTAAGTAAAACACTTGTGTACAATTAACGAACCATCCAATTTTATATAATTTTCAAGATTCATTCAATATACAACGTGATCTACCATGACATACGGAAAATTTAACAGTAGGTTGTCCCCACCGAAAGAAGTTAAAAAAAAATGAAAAATAAAAAAAAAATTACCAAAAAAATTACTTTATTTTTTTCTAGAAATGCGCCACCAATAACTAATCAATCTGACGTAACGCGGTACAACCATATCACTTTATCAGACTTGGGATAGACACTATTAACAGCAAAGCTGGAGAAGGTAGAAGTAACTTTTTGGTTTTAATCAAACCACACTACAAAAATAGCGAAATAAATGAAATAAATCGAAAAGACACTGACCCTATGCAAGTGAACTCTGCAAAAATAAGTAGATATAAGAGATATTTACTTAAACTCGTCAGTAACACGCCGGTGTCCTGATTGTTCGACCGAAAGCAAAAAACGCGGCACTTTGATCGCACTTGCCGGCTTCACTTTTTATGCCAATTGAGGAAATGTAAACATCTCCAATACGCTCTTTCACAAGTAAGTTCGTCGATCTCTTACTGACCTAGTCACAACAGTAGTGTATCTTCGCAAATTTACTAATAATTTAATATACTAAATTACCTCAGAATTCTCTAAAATTTTGCAGTGGCTTTCCCATATTGAAAACTAGTACATTTTATTTTCCGCATATCATGATATAGTAGATCACGTTGCATAGTTTGATTAAGATATGACGTTATATTAAAATTTTTATAATCAACAAAAAAGTTTTCTTGTAAAATTTTAGTAGTAGATTTTCAGTCGTTTTTATTACTTTATTTATTTTTATTTTCTACACTATAGTTCCCGTTTATTGTAAGACGTATCACTTCGAATATCAAATTTTCTATTCACTAGTTTCTTAATCTACACCCGATTTTCATATAAAAGTGTTTAAAAAAGTTCGAGAATTGTTTGTATAGTATTAAGTCGTAAACAATTTTGTAATATTAACTTTCAGAGTTTCCTTACCTTAGTGTTGCCAAAGAAGGCGGTTAAACGTTGCTTTATTTGCTTTTTGCTTTGGTCGCTGTCGTGCAAGGAGAGGGTCGAGCTGGCCACATTCGGTTCTTCGGTGCTCGAACTGAAGAAACTTGTGGTACGAGGACGATAACTCTATAAATTAAGTTTTATTGGATTAATGGAATTGCAGGCTGTTACTTTTAGGACCTTCTAGATTAAATTACAGAACAAAAATCCTATCAATTTAGTTATTAGAAGTTTATATTTTTATGGATGTATTCTAGTGCATGTCGAAAGTTAGTGCTAAATGGAAAACTTTTGTTATTGTTTTTTTTTTCATATATACAACTTTACTCTATAAAAGTTTACGTGCGCCATAAAATAATATATGAACTTTCTTCGCCCTCCCAGGATGCGGAAGTTGACAATTATTTGAACTACATTAAAGAGAAAAGTTTCTACATCAATATTATTGAACATAATTTCAAAGAGAGAGTTAAAATAGGCAAACTGTTTTCTCAATTAATGACAACTTCATCATGTGGGTCGTTCCAATGAAATCCAAACTTTATGTCTCATGTTATTAGTTTAAAAAACTTTCGTATTTAAATCCCACTTCCGTTATGTGTCTTCCAAAGTTATATAGCAGAGAAAACATACATCTAAATTCGGGAAATCAAATTAAGCATCTAAATAAGTGAATAACTCGTTGTAGTTATAATAACAGGTGCTATAAGAAGTTTTGAATTAAATCCTTCCATCGCTTCTTGTAAAATTTAAACAGTTTTTGTTTCAACATTAAAATTTTTGCTATCTGCTAAGTTCCTAGTAATCCTACAATTGTTCGTAATGAAATTTTGAATCAAATTATATCTATGGAAAAACTTTATGATAACTTGTTAATTTGTGAAAAAATAAATTACACCAAATATTGCCTTTTTTGATAATTTGAGAAACATAATGTAATAAATTTGCGTATTCTGGCTTTATACAGTATCAGAAAGTGTTGGTTTTGGGATGGAAATAAGAGCAAGCGAGGGCGGCAAGCGAAAGCGAAGCAAGCACTCATGTATAAATTGTTTTGATGGGGCGTGACCACTCATTACCTCTACTAGAATACTGGTAGACGTTTTTATTGTGGATGGTCGGTCAAATCGTTGAAACCATTGCAATACCAAAACAAACACTTTCTAAATCTGTATGTCACTTGTAAGTCTGCATTTAATTTAAATAAATATAGGTATTATTATTAGAAAACGCAAGCAAATCCGAAGATTCGCAGCACTCAGGCCTATCGGCCCATTATACATTCGCGACATTAAGATACCCCAGAAAAAACCAGTGCTCTCCACGAAGGAGAGCAGCTCTCTCCAGGGTAGATCCCGTAGTTCCTCCGGCTGTAGAAACTGCCTTCCGAAATCCCTATACCTTGACATTCCTATTGGTGCACAATGGCATAGGATATGAGTGATAGTTTCATCTTCCACTCCACACATCCTACAAGTAGGATCATGTTTCAACTGCATTGTATGCATCGCAGATGCTTGTTCAGAGGACAGTGTCCTGTTATCAGACCTACCATCCGTCTCAATCACTCTCTATCGATCCCAATCAGTTACGGTGGAGTCAGTCAAAGGCCCCTTTATATGGAGCCTCGACTGTCTCATTCCGGGAGCCTGAGCCCAATAGTTGTTAAACTGTGCCGTAGCCCAGTCTTGCAGCTCTGATTGTATCAGACTTCTTGGCAGACAGAAGGCTGGCTCGGGGCCAGGGAAAGGAATTTTTGCTCCTTCACCCGCCAAACGGTCTGCTTCTTCGTTGCTCTCGACTCCACTGTGTCCGGGCACCCATATAAATTTAACTGAGTTGCATTCACATCTTGTTTGACGCAAGAGCCCTCAAAGCTGTCGCTACATACATAAATATGCTTATTAACGAAGCCTCTTTTGAGGTTTTCGCTTGCACACAGTAAAATAGCATATATCTCAGCCTGAAATACACTAGGATACTTATCAAGTGGCGCCGATATACGAGCCCTTGGCCTGCATCCGTGTACGCCAGCACCGGTTCCCTCCTGAGTCTTCGATCCGTCTGTGTACCATTTCAGACCTCCGGGACCCAGAATAAATATAGGTATAATGTTTTACAAACACTAGAAATAGTAGTGTAAATTTGCAAATTTGCCCAACACAACTGGCACAGCTGTAGAATACCAAAGGAAAGTACACATACAGGTGCAAATGTGGTATTAAATTATTGGGGCTGGAAACTATCAAATTTTTCCAGACCCAATGTATCAACCACTAGCGCTTGAAACTTTAATAACAGTAATATTTTGCAAATGACAAAACAGGTTGAGTTCAAAGTTGCGAATGCAGAAAAACCGAGGGGAGGCGTGCGCTTAATTATAACTAACTTTTTTCAAAATTTTGTTATTTTTCTTTTGAAGCCACAGAAATCTTAGAATCACTTTATTTTGGTATATTTAAAAAAAAATCAGGTTCATCGCATTTTAATTTTTTTTTTGATTTTATGGATTTTTCCTACAATTTTTTGGTCAATACCGGCAATTTTTGAGTTGTAGGGGTTTTAGTATGTAATATTATAGTACAAGATCCGACATAAGAAGTTAATACCCTCATCTGTTATTCATATAAGAAATACTTTTTATGAAAGATAACATTTAGGCTAATAGATCGCAACTAGGTTGTCTAACCATATCTTGATTTAATTTCGATTTTCCCAAAGAAAACAATAGTAACTCAGAAATTTCAGTACATTTCACGATATATGATTGGTTGCCTACATTTCACTGAAAGTTAAAATGATTTTCTAGGTAAATCTTACCTTTATAATCGATTTTTGACTATTGTAACTGTAACTTTTGTCTTTAAACTTATAAAGCAGCGAAACTATGAATCATACAGGAATTTTTCAACAAAGCAAATTCATCATCATTTTCTAATCTTCTAATTGATCCCTACCAGTTTTTTTCTAAAACCAACGTTTATCTAGATATTCGCAAGAGATGAGAAAAAAACACGTTTCCTTAGAAAATGTAAATTTCCAGTTGTACCGCTCCTAGCGTTATTTTTTGTCGTAGGGCAAAAAATAAAAGAGAGACTTGTGGCTTATTGAATTATCTACAAATTCAATAGGTCGTAGCTTTTTGCCGTAGGAGCCACCGTTTAGGAGTTATGGACATTTTAAGCAAAAAAATGCAAGACACCGCCATCTTAAAAGGCCCGCCGGGCCCAAACCAAGAGTCACTGTAAAATTTGGAACGCGGCAAAACGTTCCTCACATTATGTAATTTTCCTTTGGGAGTTTTTATTTTTGAGCTATCTCTCACGGATTCCGAGTTACGGGCGAAAAACCGTTTTCAGAGATGCGGAATCCGAAGGGAAATTTTCAGCTATAATATCCCTAGGACATTGATAATGTACGAGATAATTTTATGATAATCGAAAGCACGTTGCTTGGTATTATTACCAAGTAATGTGCTTGAGGTTGTCATAAAATTATGAGACATTTGTCAATGTCAGAGGAATATTCGGTCAGAAAATTTGTTGAAAAAATAAAATCAAAAAGTCGCAACACAACAAAACATTTTTCTTTGATTAGCGCATTTATAGATTGAGACTTGGCATTGCCAAAACGTGACATTTTGAAATTTATTTGGCAATTATTATGAAGTTGTCAAAGTTGTTAAATAATTTTATTGTCATAGTGATTGAAAATTTCCTTGGATGGTGTTATCAGTGTAATGTTAAAATGATTGGATGATTTGTGTCACATGACAAGAAATAACAAAATTTAATTGGTTGTTAGAACTATCAAAAAATTTTCGTCGAAAACCCGACATCTAAATGTACTCATATTTTCGAAAATACGATACCGCGGCGCCCGTACCATGTCGATACAGAAAGAGGAAGACTTGTAGTTGATCCGCATCGTAAATCGCACGCCGAAATTCGAGAATTCGGCCCGACACGAACGAATCAAAATTGACATTTTTGGCATTTTTCGTTTGACGCTATTTTGTGTTAGAAAAGTGCCTTTCGCCGATCTCTTCCCGTCGCAAAAAAAAGAGATAGTCGACATTCCCATGTTAAGAGGGAGCAACGCGATCAAATAAGAGGGGAGTGGGCGGAAATTAGCCAATAAAGTACAGAGAGCTGTTGTGTTGGTTGTCTAGTTTTGGCGTTCGTACTTTATTTACTATTGCTCTACCTACTTACAATGACGCCTGAAAGGTCAAGAACACATCGAGACCAAGATTCAAATACACAAAATGAGTGCGCATCGGTTATAAATGCAATTTTTGCAATCATTTTTTATTATATCGAAGTGACTCCATCTACTAAAACAGCATTGCACTAAAAATTCCAGCAAAAAGCATTTTTAGCGAACTGGCTCATGTTATTAAATTGATCAAAAGATATTCTTGTAAATAAATGAAGCCGTCCGTACTGGCTCCAAGCAAATATTTAAAAATTCACGTAAATAATTTTTCAATATTGTTGATTAACAAAAATAGACTGCTAATTACAGGTTAGATTTCCAACCTACAAAAAGAGTCCTATTTTTTTGGGACAAAGTATTTAGAACTTCATAACATTACACTGAACTAGATTTTAGTTGAAAATACGGGAACCAGGAATAAATTTTAATAACAGCTGCGTAATACTCTTAAATCTTAAGAAACACATATTTTTGAGGTTAGCTGTGACATCATGTGCAGATGACCTATAATAGCCACTCTGCCTACTTCAGCTTTAGCTTTGCCGATGAAACTTTGTGATTGGCATATTCCCCTCTTAATAACTAATCAACCATAAATAATACAACAACGAAAGATAACCTAACAGACGAAGTATTTAATTCTAAATCTACCTGCACCTGCCCCGATCCCGTCAGATACGTTTAAAAAGCCTTTATTAATGCAAATTCGCAAATAGTAAGGGGTACAGACGTGTAGAATTTTACTTTAAAAAGCCTTTACAACAGTCGAGCTATCTTTTATTTTCTGCCCTACGACAAAAAATAAGGACGCTAGGAGCGATGCAACTGGAAATTTACATTTTCCAAGGAAACGTGTTTTTTTCCTCATCTCTTGCGAATATCTAGATAAACGTTGGTTCTAGGAAAAAACTGGTCTATTACAAAGGTTATAAAATGATGAATTTGCTTCCTTGAAAAATTTCTGTAGGATTAATGGTTTCGTTGCTATATACATTTAGACACAGGATTTCGCCTGACAACAAGTTTCAGATTAAATGTCATGGGGTCAAGATATGGCTAGACAACCTAGTGGCGATCTATTAGCCTACATGTTATCTTTTATATAAACTATTTCTTATCTGAATAACAGATGAGGGTATTAACTTCTTATGCCGGATCTTAGACTATTGGGAACCTTTAAAAGCCAAATCCGTGCTTTACTGACCTCTTCCCAAATAACGAGCTTTTTTTCTAACGGTCGTCAGTTGCAAAATAAGGATATAACAATTTTCATGTATCCCGGGATGGAGTACCTCACTCTTGTAAACTGTATTATTTTTGATTTGCCGAGAAAAAGTCATTCTTTATAAAAAGTTTTCCTTGCCTTAGGAAGTTATAAATAGTTGTTGTCAAACTTAACGTAAATTATACAGGGTATTCGATTTTTTTGAGGAAAGTCGATTTCATATTTTCTAATTTTTAGAATACCCTGAAGATTTTATCTTAAATTTGGCAACTGTTTATAACTTCCTATGACAAGCAAATCTTTTTATAAAGAATTACTTTTTCTCGGCACATCAATAATAATAAAGTTTGCAAGAGTGCTGTACCCCATTCGGGGACACAGGGTCGTTTTGTGGTCCGATTGACAATAGAAATAGTTCAAGTGAAGCGACTCAGGGACTTAGATTATTAATTGAAATGACCCTGCAACAACTATTTCAAACCAGTTTTTATATAAAAAAAACGAGTAGTCCTAAGAGGACCTTTGTATAAATTTGATCGGGAACCATATTCCGGTACCAAAATATAGAAAGCAAAATGAAAGTAATTTGAAGAAACAAATTTTTTTGGTAATGTTGAACTATTTTTCTTAGACTTTTAATATGTTTGATCTCTATTGTCAAAAGATTATAAGCTTTTGGCAGTGTGTTTGTTTTATAAAGGGTATAGCGGGAAAAGTTAGGGAAATGTGCCCCCGCACTTACTTAGTTAAAATGGCTTCCAGATGATGCAGTTTATAGAATATATTACACGGTAAAAATTTTAACCCGCTACTTTTTTTTCCAAAAAAAATAATATGTCTTTAATTATCATATTTTTTTTTTCGGTTTCTATGCAACTGATCGATTTGAAATTTGGCACGAGTATTGCTTGCATGGGGATAACTTACGCCAAAAAATAAGGTCATTTTATGACCATTTTAACCATCGGAAAAAAAATAAATTTTTTTTAGAGGACAAAAGGGTGGCTACCCTTCGTGGTACAATCACCATTCTATGATATATTATGTCTTGACACTTCGTGATTATCATACTAAATTGTCAGATTTTTTGCTGTGGTGGAACAATATGGAAAAAAATAAAATTGGGTAAAATAAAACATTTACACATACCTCTTAGTTGTAACAGTTAATACTTATAGCCTTACAAGGTATTGTTGCATATCTACAAGTGCGATGTTGCCAAGTCTACTTTTTCCCCAGACGTACGGAAATTCGCACAATCTGGCAATACCACTTCTGGAGGTTCCAGGGTTCACCCCCTAGGGGCGAAGTATTAACTCTCTAGGAGCTTCGAGAAATGTTTAGCAACGAATGATGTTCTTTATAATTACTGTCGCATTACGATATCTGAAAAACGACGTACTGAACCAGATGAAGAAAGTGAGGGAACGATCGAAGAAGACCAGCCTATTGTGCCTCCGACATCTTCTAGCACCACGATTAGTGACTGATGAAATAATGGAACTACCATTGCAAAGACTCGTTGCTACACATAAATACTGTTGCATATGTGGTGATGGTAAAGAACTGATCGTAATACCCACTACTGCGAGACAGTGCTATCGAAACAAACAAATATACATCTCCCGAGGCAATCGTTGCTGTAAAATACGTTTGACTTTTTCCCCTCATTTTTGTCCTTGGATGGGTTCCATCAGCCAGCTACGCAGATGGATAATTTTTTATCTCAGTATGGTACAGTTGTTTAACATTAGTTGTCGTTTGTCAATACTTATCCTGACTTGTGATATCGATTCCTAATATGCCTTTGTTTTTATAACCTTTGTGGTTTAACCTACTATCCGTGGTCCAGTCTATGTGTAAACTTAAGTCGCCCTGATGGATCCCTGGGCGCGAAATGCGTCCGCATTTGATTAAACATCGTTTTTATGAAGACGTTGCACATCTGGAACCATATGCCAATTGTAGCTCGATTCCTAGATCGGAGTTATGCATTCTATTAAATTCCTAACAATATTCCAATAACATAACAACTCTAAAAGGCTCTATAGACCATCGCGGTTTATCAGACTATTTTATTAGGGTTATGGTTATTAATTACAACCTTAATATGATACCATTCTGAGGATGGTCAATTTGTTCAGCTTCCTAGCAAGTACGCGGTACGCTGGCACCATATCGAACAATTTAGTAATGTAGGAGGTCATTCTGTTTTCATTATTACTACCTGTTTTCAGTTTTAATAGAAAAACAAGGACAAAAGAAGTTCTTGTACTGGAATTTTCCAACAGTGACTTTAATTCGTAAATGGCGTCTACCGTTAAGCCTGTAAACGTTAATAATTGCTTCTCTGATAAACCGCAGTGGTCTGTAGAGCCTTTTAGATTTGTTATTGGGGTTAAGGAATTTAATAGAATGCATAAGTCCGATCTAGGATTCGAGCTACAATTGGCATATGGTTCCAGATGTGTAATATCGTCTTCATAAAAACGATGTTTAATCAACTGTATTTTACAGCAACGATTGCCTCGGGGATGTATATTTGTTTATTTCAATAGCACTGTAGTCTCACATTAGTGGATATTACGGTCAGTTCTTTATCATCACCACATATGCAAAAGTATTTATGTGTAGCAACGAGTCTTTGCAATGGTAGTTTCATTATTTCGTCAGAGTCACTAGTCGTAGTGCTAGAAGATGTCGAAGGCACAAAAGGCTGGTCTTCTTCGATCGTTTCCTCACTTTCTTCATCTGGTTCAGTACATCGTTTTTTAGATGTCGTAATCAGACAGTAATTACAATGAACATCATTCGTTGCTAAACTTTTCCCCAAGGTCCTAGAGAGTTAATACTTCGCCCCTGGGACCTCCAGAAGTGGTATTGCCAGATTGTGCGAATTTTCGTACGTCTAGGGAAAAAGTAGACGGTCGGTTGTAGATATGCAACAATACCTTGTAAGGCTATAAGTATTAACTGTTACAACTAAGAGGCATGTGTAAATGTTTTATTTTACCCAATTTTATTTTTTTCCATATTGTTCCACCACAGCAAAAAATCTGACAATTTAGTATGATAATCACGAAGGGTCAAGACATAATATATCATAGAATGGTGATTGTACCACGAAGGGTAGCCACCCTTTTGTCCTCTAAAAAAAATTTATTTTTTTTCCGATGGTTAAAATGGTCATAAAATGACCTTATTTTTTGTAGTAAGTTATCTCCACGCAGGTAATACTCGTGCCAAATTTCAAATCGATCGGTTGCATGGAAACCGAAAAAAAAATATGATAATTAAAGACATATTATTTTTTTTCCACCTTCGTAGGGTAGTAGCGGGTTAAAATTTTTACCGTGTAATATACTCTATAAACTGCATCATCATTTTAACTAAGTAAGTGCGGGGGCACATTTCCCTAACTTTTCCGGCTATACCCTTTCTGACAAATATTTAGTAGGTATCTTAATATTTAATACCGTGCGTGTAGCGGAGCGCTAGGCATAGGGAGTAAAATTACAACATCGCGCGTGCCAGCTGGTTGAAATGAAATAACAGAGCTGGGATGCTCCGCCCGACGGAGGAATTTACGGCAGCTATGTTGTAAGATCTCTCGCGCTACGTGAATGTACATGCCTAATGGGAAATTACACGCACGGTATTAATAACGTATGTCCACAATACAGCGCCCCTTTTTTTAATGATTACTAACAGGCTGAATTTTCGTGAGTAGCTTCGTTTCGACGAGACGCCCAACTTTTCTCTCTGCGAAAATTCTCAGTAGTGGTAGTTAATAAACTGCGCTTGTGTGTATATGTCGATTGGGTGATTGCTCAAATTTTATTACTAACAGTTATTTTTTTAGTTACGTCTTGAGATAATTTGATAAAAAGCACGAAAAAACGTCTGTCCTACAAAATCGAAGCGTCCCCCACCTCCAAATGATTACTAACCGGCTGATTTTTTTACCGTTCCTTAATAAATGTTTTTAAACTTAAATGGCCACATTGTCCTACAAATTGAATGGTATGTTTTACCAGTCCTACGTTCGGAAATTGTCAGTTCCACGGTAACACTTTTCTTATTACTAACAATAGTAATTTTCGTTTTTTTTTCTCTTGGGAATAAAGTGTGGAACACGATTTTACTAATGTCCTACAAAAAAGCGTATTGATAAAAAATTAAAAAAACTTATTTTGAAATTTGGAGAAAAATTATCTTTTTCACTCGCTATATGCCATATTTTTACGGAGAACGATTATAACCCTGCTTTCTACCGTAAAGGAAAAAAGAGGCCATTTAATATAAAAAAAAAAAACAAAATTTCAAGAGGCTTTTATGCAACTCCTACAAACTGGACGTACTGAATTAACAACATCGAGCAAGCATTTCAAATCATTTAAAAGTGTGTAAGATGTATGCATTAAAAGCTAAAACTGACATTAATAAAGGACGGAAAAGGCTATAAATGCAGAAATGAAAACGAAGTTTACAATCAACGAAACAAGAATTATTGTAAATTATTAGTAAATCAAGAGCACACAGTACATCTGCAGTGTATGGTGTAATGCATACATGCGCAGCCCTACCGAACAAACGCCAGAAAATTATGGATTGACAATAATTGACGCCAAATACGAATATTATTGGTTCCATGGTCTTCAAAGTCCTTCTTTTGAAGAATTATGACTGACTGCCAAGGTACCCTTTTAATACTTTATTTACTTATTGACTGTTCTGCAATTTATTATTATTATTTTTTAAATTTTATTACAGAGTTAGGTAACATAAACGATGAAAATGATAGTTGCCAAGAAGATAAAGATGAGGAGAATGATGTTTGTAGCGACGAAGATGAAGGGGTTGACGGATGAAGATTAATTCAGTTTTTTATGCATAAATATATATATATATATATATTTTTATTATTTTTTATACAACAAAAAAGAGTTATTCAAATATGAAAACTATGCATATTTCTTTCTGTTTTTTTTTGGCTATTTAAAAAAGATATTTTTTTACACAATTTTTTTTTTTTAGTAATTTTCCCATTGTTTTCATAAACTTTTCATATAAATTATGTTATTTTTGAATTAAACAAACAATTTAACATTAAAAATAATATTACATTGGAATTATCAAAAAAAATGTTCGGTCTTGTAGTCGAACATTTAACAAAACATAGAAGGTGCATGAACAATTCAAAAATTCGCCACGAATGTTTTGCAAATTAGGGTTTAAAATCAAGGGAAATGTTTTTTTGATAATCTGAATTTATGTGCAAAATTTGGTAGATATTAGAATTCCGCATAAGTAATAAAAGTATATTAATTTCCCAAAACCACAATTATAAAATAATTCGTTATTTAAAATAATATTTGTCGGACTAGCGATACATATCAATTTTTTTGTAGGACACTATCTCATTTGTGCAGAGAATACACTAACCTATCATGTGTTATCTTTGTCTTACAGTTAATAATGAGAAAAGTGTTACCGCGGATCTGACAATTTCCAAGCGTAGGACTGGAAAAACATACCATTCAATTTGTAGGACAATGTGGCCATTTAATTTTAAAAACATTTATTAAGCAATGGTAAAAAAAAATCAGGTGGTTAGTAATAATTTTTTGTGACCTCGTTATTTTGACACGTCGGGTGTGGGGGACGCTTCGGTCAAACCATCGATTTTGTATTTTTTTATCAAATTATTTCAAGATTTAACTAAAAAACTAACAGTTAGTAGAAAAATTTGAACAATCACCCAATCGACATAATATACACCTAAGCGCAGTTTATTAGCTACCACTACCGAAAATTTCCGCAGAAAGAAAAGTTGGGCATCACGTCAAAATGAAGCTACTCACGAAAACTCAGCCTGTTAGTAATCTTTTTAAAAAAAAGGGCGCTATACTGTGGACTACGCAATTTCAAAGTTCTTGCCATAGAATAATTATTTCTTAGGGTCATGACGCCAACATTGGTACATATGATGGTGTTCTTTATGCCCTAAATAGCATAGAAATGTCACTTCATAACTTTTTTGTAGATTTCAAATATTATTTTTGAGTTTTGAAGTTACTGGTCAGTGTACTTTTAGATGAAACGCCCCTTATTTCATATTAAATTGAGGATCTAAGAATTTATTGACGTTTCACTTTGTAAAAAAATATGTCCATTTCCAATAAAGTTTATAGAATATTTTTGAGTTTAAATCGAGCTTTAAATTATATATGTACACAGTAAAATGTATTTTCCTGGTATCATTTCTAATATAAAGTTAACTTGTTGAATTTTAAATTAGCACATCTGACATAGCATCTGGGCTCGGCTACCCTAATTTGAATTTGTAGGACTCTGAACAATAAGGAGCGTAAAGCTAAACTAAAGCGACTGTTTTATTGTTATGCGAAACATTTATACCAACATCAGTATTTCCAATTTGGTGTTTTTGACGAAGGCAGAGTCGGAAGTCGTCCTGTACAATATTAAAACCGCATCTTTGCTACTTCTATTTAATTTCGCCAAGTAATCTAGAAGGCCCTTATCACTTTATCTTAGATATAAAAAACTTACCCCTGATTGCTTTCGTGAATGATTGCTGTAAAACGAGCCAGATAGTTTTTTATTGCTTGCTTCTTTCGCTGAAACAAAAAACACGTTTACAGAATATTTCCTAATATAGATATTATAAATGACGAACGAATACACGGATACTTATCACCACAATTTGTGAATTACAGACATATTAAAAGAATTTATCTAAAAAATTGTACAAATAACAATGGCCATAGCACAGCAAAATAGCATACTTTTAAACAGTTATAAAATTTTCATTTTCAATACGATAATGCATGATTCATTGTAAACTTTTCCGATATTAGAATTGCTGTAAATGCATGAAATTTTCTTACCTACACGAACCTTTCAAATAATAATAATAACATCTTTAATAAATGCAGCAATCGGCGAATATTTAAGTCCAGAATAGTCCCTAAAAGATGTAGTTTCAGCAGCACGTAAAACAACCCAGACATGAAATAAATTGGAAAAACGCAAAAGGCAGAGCTAAACACAATGCTAAAAATGCCAGACATGACGCTTCCTAGTTGCAATGTGTGATTAATATACTTCGTAAAGGCGTCCGACCGCTGTCAAAAATAAAACGGATGATGACAGCGTATGTGCACAACATTATACATTGAATCTTGATCTCCTCGTAAGACTAAAGCGGCGTTTCCATTTGTACCTCTACGCATGCCTCTTTGTAAGCAGAAAGGTAAGAATACGCATGCATAAATTGCATGCTTGTGTGCATACAATTTGCGTCCTGCGTGTACTTTGTTTCCATTTCTGCGTACTTCTTGGTGCGATTCAATCATGGAATGGAAAGTGAGAGATGGGATATGTGTTGCAATTGCTGTAGTCATTGTAATTATTGCTGGAGATCACCAACGAGCCAAGAAGATTCGAAAAAAGCCTTCGTGTTGGGTAAAGACTTCAAAAAGGAACAGAAACTTTGAATATGATAATAGCCCGTCGGGCAGAGCGCGAAAAGCCTTCTCTTTCTTGACCTACCCAATACTGAAGTATAACCAGATGGGACCTTCACTACTTATTAAAGCATGTTATTTTATATAGGAAATCAAAATTGACGACACTCTCCATTGGTCGAGACCGAAGATATAAGAAAAAAACTAAAAAAAAAAGAAATTTAGAAATTTAATTTTCAATCAAATATAACTTTAAAACTAAAGCAGATAAAAATACAATTTTTTTTTGGTTTTGACAAATAAACATTGCTTTTTAATTTGAAGTATAATTTATTGCAATAATTAAAAAATTAACATAAAAATTCAAAAAGATGCACAAATCAGCAACATTTTTCTAATTCTTAACTCGCCATAACTCGCTTATATAACGAGGTATTCAATTTTTTCTTTCACCAAAAACTGACAAATTTAATAGGCTTCATTTTGTCTCGATTAATGCTGGATCTAATTTTTTAACTAAAAACGCTACAGCCCTTGAAACACAACGAAGCACAGTACGGCGACGAAGACGCGAGGCTTCCTTTCCCGCCCCCGCTACTTTCTCGGCCCATCAAGAAACGTATCGGCTGCTGGCCTCATTATTGTGTGGATAAATATTAATAAGTATATACTATTTTACTTACATGTAGGCTATTACAGTTTATGTATATTGTAGATTCATTTTTATCAATGGAGAAAAATTACATGTTTGTTTTACGAAACTGCTGAAAGCAGTGAAAATCTAATGGTAAAAACCAACTGTTACTGGCATCAGGTCTCTTATTAATTGTGCAAATGAAAGAAAATATGCAATTTCATTAAAATTTTTATAAAACAAAGTGGTGGCACTTATTTGCACACCCTTCGATACCGATTTCATTATTCTTGTCTGACATCTTTTTGTATTAAATAACATTAGCAAAGATAATATGTATTTCTGATATTAGTAACGTGATAAAAAAATGCAAGTGAGCCTTCATGTAGTTATAATAAAGAAAAAAAATCAGTTTAAAATAAAATGGCATTGTCTGATTTGTGGAAAATCCAGAAAAATTAAGAATAAATTAAAGTATCAGTTTGTACAGGAACGGGTGCGGAAACTAGAAAAAAATATATATTAAAGCTGCAGTGTCGCATTGTGATACAGAAATACAAGGCAGGTTACACATTTATTCAGATTTATTTGGGCTAATGGAAATTATCATAAAATTTATTATGCAAAATATATTAGCAAAAAGAAATTAAATGCGTACAAACTAAACAACTGAATGAATGAATGAATTTAAAGTAGCGTTAAATATTTTATTTAAGGAGGTTTATCTTGCTGTTTTGCAAAAAAGAATTCTTAACGCTAATATTTCTAAAAACACGCCTTAATGATATATTTGAAGAAATGACGGAAGAAAAATTAGATTATTATAGCAGTGGAAATATAAGAAAGAGATTAGAAAAGCATTTAAGCAAACAAAGTGTTTTGTGAACACAAAGAAAATACAACAACAGTTCATTCAAGTGATAATAAAGCTAAAAGGATTTTTGTTGTCAGTCACAAGTGAATCAGGCGAAGAAAACTTGGTTCGTGAGAATGAATTGACAATTCCTGATAAAGCTGCCGGTATCTTAAGAGAAGCTATAGCTGGATGTTTTAAAACTATAAAAAAAATACGACTACTCATCAGAATAATCATGAATGTAAACAAGAAGCTTCAGATTTGTTATAAACATTTATGTCGTGGATACTAAATATGCCAGGACAGACAAATTCGATTTAAACGTTATTTCTATAGTGATGGAATTTATATTAATACTTATGGAAAAAAAAATAATCGGCTTAGGCCTTTTTTTTAATCCTTTACATATCACTACATGTGTTTCGTGCCGTCAGAAGAAAAAGAACTTAATGATATGCTTTATTCTTTTGGCTATGGTTATTCCTACGATGAAATACGTACATTTTTAACGTCTTTAGCTAGTCACGTATTAGTAAAAACTGGTGACGACATTTTTATACCACCTGGAGTTCCTCCAGTAAGTTCTGAAGAAAACAATTACATTTATCCCAGCGATAATTTTGATCAAAACGAAGACAGGCTAGATGGTAAAAATCCCACTAGGAATAGTATTATTTAAAAAAAAGAACAGCCTATTTACACAAGCATATTTAGATCGTCTATCCAATTTTAACCGATTTTAACCTTTCCAGTTTACATGAAAACAAAAATATAGTTATGTACAAAAATCCAACTAATCATTCAGAGCCTCTACGAGTTAGTGAAAGCATGGCAAATAATTGTTTTGATGATGTGGTTACCTCTGATATTTTATGGAAAATATTAAAAAATACGAAGCAAAGTAAAAACTTTACTAGCTGGCATGATTTTATTTCCACATCCAGTGGAAGTATAGTAACGACAAAAAAATGTTTAAAAATTTTTATTGTTCAAATAGGCTTAGAATGTCATGAAACGTCGAGATTTCAATTTTGAACGAAAAAAAAAATTTCTGTCTGTCTGTCTGTAACTTTTTTTGTGCGCACGTTTACTCTGGAACCGTTTGAGATATTGACTTGAAATTTGGTACACATATGTACTTTAACAAGATCTAGAACTAGATTATATTTACATCTTGTTCCGTCGAAGGGTTAGGGGGTAAATTGGGGTAAATTTGGAGTAAATAGGTAAATCAAGCAGATAAGAGTTCATAAAATTGATATTTAGTATAGACAAGAGAAACTAAGGTCTCAAAAAAAATTTTGGCATTAGCCACCCCCATTATCACCCCCACCTCATTATTAAAGGGGATGAAAAAAAATGTGATTTAATGTGTGTACAAGAACCAGAAACCTCAAAATATTTTTTTACTGGTAGAGGATTTCAAATATATTATTAAAGTTCCATAAACAATTATTTCCAGATACAAAATTTTTTCGTTGTGTGACTTGGATAGAAAATCCGGATATGGAAGTAGTGATTCCTTGGGCAGCGGTTTTTACAATGATATATCTGAAAATCAGTTATATCTGTCTGATACCTACCTATTATTTTCACTTTATTAATGCACCACCCGCATAGTACGACACCATATATAACAGATTATTACAACTAATATCATATTATTCAATTCAATTTGTTAATTTTATCATCTTACAATAAAAGAAGATAATTCTAAAGCTTTTGTTACGGCCGCTGATTGTAGCCTTTCGCGATTTATGGTGAACGCGGGATGTACCGGGAACGAGTGGAGAAGCCTCGCGACTCCGTCGCCGTAGCGCGCTTCGTTGTGTTTAAAAGGCTGTACCGCTTTTATTTACAGAGCTAGACCCAGCATTAATTGAGACAAAATGAAGTCTATGAAATTTGGCAGTTTTTGGTGAATAAAACATTCGTATAACTCAATACATAAGCGAGTTACAATGAGTTAGACCTTTCAAAAAAATTGACAATTTGTGTACCATCCAAATCAACGTCAATTTTTTAATGTTAAAGTTATTATTTTTGTAATAAATTATACATCAAATTAAAGAGAATCGTTTGTACTATAAAACTAAAAAAAATATATAATTTTATCTTTTTTCGTTTGAAAGTTATTCGTGGTTGAATTTGAATTTTGTTATTTTCATTTTTTTTTTGTTTTTTTCTTGTAACTTCAGTCTCGACCAATGGAGAGTGTCGTCAAAAGTGATTTCCTATGTAAAAAAACCTGCTGAATAAAATGGAATAGGTTTTATTTGGTTATACCTCGGTATTGGGTTAGTGAACGATAGAGCCAGCCATCCGACGTACTATAAAGTTTCTTTACTCTTCTGCAAATTCAATTAACTTGTCATTTGACCATTCCATTGATTCATAAATTAACAAAAAAGCCACATAAAACTAAAAGAAAATATGGACATACCACCGTGCACCGGTTCTAAATTGGAATAGAGCAAATGTCTCCCGGTCCTAGATCGGGAGACTTGCGCATATTTACACAAGCGCACTTATTTTAAGCATGTATGCATGTTTTCCTCCGCATACTTGCCTCTACCATGCAACCGATGTATGCAGACATTGTGCATGCGCAGTTGCACAAATGGAAACGCCGCTTTAAGAAAAACTCTGTAGACAGAATACGAGTTCTCTGCGTCGCTAGGCAAAATACAAACAGGCAGAATTATTTTTTGCTCAAACTTAAAATCTCGACGTTTCATGACATTCTAAGTCTATTTGAACAATACAAATTTTTAAAAATTTTTTGGGTTACTATACTTCCTTCCACTGGATGTGGAAGTAACATTATTCGACGTAAGACATGAATTGGAGAAAATAACGCCTTCTCCACGTACCCATTCAAGCTCTTCAGCAGACGAGAAAATAGACTGGTAAACCACCAAAAGTGGAAGAAATTAAGAAATTTTGAAAAGAAATATGATATAATGCTACTACATTATAAAAGACTCCAATTCTAGACTCATTAAACAGATATTGTGTTCAACAGTTAACATAGGACGAAGACTGTTGACCTACAACTGTCGAGGAGATTGGCCATGCCTGGAAGGGTAAGCGAAATTTCTCTGCACCCGCCATCAGCGGATTACATAATTTCTGCTGGAATGTCTATCCTTCCAACCACACACATATTGCTAAAGCATTTATCGAGTTTCTTAATGGCACCGAGTAGACTCAACCATGGCTTGTCGAAGAAAGGACTGTTCTTATTGCAAAAGATGGTGACCTATCTGAATAAAAAAAATATTAACCTATCACTCAACAACCGATACTAGATCCTAACTATTACAATCAATAGTACATTAAGTTCAATAAGCCCTGCCTGGGATAATGCATATGAACAGAGATATGCAAAAAGGGGACTTAGAAGTTGCAAATATAACTTGCTTGTTATGTAGACTGATGTATCTAATGTACGCAGATGTATTGTAGACCCGTTCACACTTTGGAGAACAAAATTTTACATACGATCGGGAAAAATCTGATATCTACAGAGTACGTGAACTTTAGACGAAGAATCTTCCAAGGAGACTCTTTAAGTCCTCTATTATTCTGCATATCACTCTAACCTGTCTCGATTCGGCTTAGAAAAGCAGATGGATATAAATCCGAACCACCTAATGGAAGAGAAAATAAAATCACTCACCTCTTCTGATTTTAAGTCATATGCATCCACTAAAATAGATCTATAACTATTCCTGGACATCGTGTTGATCATTCACGAATCAGAATGATCTTGAGTTTGGGCAAGTGCGCCACCTTTCACATGATCAAGAAAAAATCGAACGATATAAACGAAGATATCAAACTGCTGAGCGGTAGCATTATAAAACATCTCAGTGCATGAGTGTCCTACAATTTCTGGGCGTCTCTCAAAGAGGCCTTCCGGGCGCTGCTTTCGTAAAACAGACTGTCCGCAATAGGTACAAAGCGTTAAATAGACGCATATGCGCAACTCTCCGGAAAGAACAAAATTTCTGCGACAAATATACTGGCTGTCCCCATTTCCTCATATTCATTTGGAAGGTTAATGAGGTATAGGCGCTAGATAGAGAAATCAGGAAAATTAAGAATATGTGTCGTAGCTTGCGCCCATGATCTTCCATAGAACGCATCTACTTCCCTCGAGATTTGGGGGAGAGAGAGAAAGTGAGAGAGAAGTCTTACTAGTTTGGAACGTCACTGGTATTAGTAAATTTTCTGTAGAATATTATCAATAAAAAATAACATTTTAAGGGGGACCAGCTATTTCGAGGAAATATGCAACGAATCGCGGCGGGGTACATTAGAGGTGGTTCTTAAGGGTGAAACTCACACTTGCGCTTTGGGAACTCGTTTATTAAAAGTAGTTCTGTGGCGCGATTAATCTCCAAAGGGCAAAAGATTATGATTTATATCTAGTACAGTAACTAGAGGTTATAACTTAGGAATAATGTCATATGAATTACATTTCGTTCGTTTTTGGCAACTCGATAGTAAATGCGTCAAGTAAAAGTTTACATATTATGAGGGGGATTGCTTGCTTGCCTTTTCAGAGGGTGGCAAGTAAAAAAAAAAACAAAAATATTGGAGTTGAAAGTTAGTCACATTTTGAGAAGAAAATGTTTTATGCAACTGATAGCCTTTGGGTTGAGACTTGAAAATTGAGATTATAGCTTGACAAAGGAGGTATGTAAAAACAATTTTCGTCAAATAACTCAAAAAGTATCACATTGAGCAAAAACATGCTAGAGACAAATAAGAAAGCTACTAACTTGAGGATGAATTTCGGTTTAATCTAATTTCTGTAAAATTAAGGATTAGATCTGGATGTATAAAAATGGCGCCCGAATGTTTATAGTCGAAGTATTTAGTTTAAATGTTAAATATCTCAGATACTATGCCATTTACGTCAAAAATGCTAACCACCAAAATGAAAGAATATATTATGCTTCTGTTTAAGGATTTTCTTATTAACTCTATAGCATAAAAAAACAAAGAAGTTATGACAAAAACAATGTACTTCTCCACATTTTTTAAATCAAATCGTCGCCATTTTGTTAACGTAAATAGTCAGTAATTAAAAAAAATATACTCTAATATACTGTTTTTCATTAACATGCATTATGACCTAGATGCTCAAATTTTTTCTACAACACTAACTTCAGAAAAAAATGGCGCCATAGGGATTTTCGAGAAAACTTAACATTTTTGGTTCTTTTCGAATATCTCAATAAATATCAATCTTAGTGAAAAAATGCTAAGTATCAAAATTAAAGCTCATAAACCGGCAACGAATTTGTTTCATTTTGATATTTATGTATGATTAATAGTTTCGGAAATATTTACGTCTAGAAATGACATTTGAATATTGAATATCTTAGAAACTATGACAAATTCATCAAAAGGTCTAAGGAACAAAATTAAAGTTAATTTATCAATCATTCAAATGATTTTTTGATTGTTCCTGTATCATAAAAAATAAAGAAGTTATGGCCGAAACAATGTGCGTTTTCACTTTTTTTTTTAACAAAATGTGGCCATGTTGTTATTGTAATTGTCCAGTTATTATTTTTACTTCCACGTCCAATGGAAATATAGTAACAACAAATTTTTTAAAAATTTTTATTGTCCAAATAGGCTTAAAATGTCATGAAACGTCGAGATTTTAAGTTTGAGCAAAAAAAAAACTTTCTGTCTGTCTGTCTGTAACTTTTTTTTGTGCGCACGTTTACTCTGGAACCGTTTAAGATATTGACTTGAAATTTGGTACACATATGTACTTTAATGAGATCTAGAACTAGATTATATTTTCATCTTGTTCCGTCGAAGGGTTGGGGGTAAATTGGGGTAAATTTGGGGTAAATGGGTAAATCAAGTAGGTAAGAGGCCATGAAATTGGTATATACAAGAGAAGCTGAGGTCTAAAAAAAATTTTTGGCATTAGCCACCCCCATTAAAGGGGATGAAAAAAAATGTGATTTAGTGCATGTAGGTACAGGAACCAGAAACCTCAAAATATTTTTTTACTTTATCCACCCCCCACTATCACCCCCTATCACCACCCCCACCCCACTACCGATGTGGGGTATCGTTTTATGGGTTTTTGGGGTAGAGGATTTCAAATATTATATTATTAAAGTTCCATAAACAACTATTTTCACATACAAAGTTTTTTCGTTGTGAGTGACTTGGATAGAGAATCTGGATGTGGAAGTAGTGATTCCTTGGGCAGCGGTTTTTTTTTTCAAAAATGCTGTTTTAGGTTAATATGCTCAATTTTTTTGTCCATTTAAAACACTTGCTTTAGAAACAAATTCCATCTACCACATTGGAGCCACCATTTTGATTTTTTTAATTTTAACATCAGATTCGTAATCACAGCCATCCCAAAAACATAAATATCCCACGTTTCAAAAATAAATCAGTAATAAATTTGCAAATATTAAATATCTAAATTTACGGTGGTTTTACACCCCTTGAGGGTAAAAGCAAGTGTCCGGACCATATAGAAACTGAAGATAATACATTTTACTACAATAATAACCCATAAAGTAAAATTATTATAAAGTATGAGATTATTCCGAAATTTTGCATATTATTTATTTCTAGAAACTGTACTAATCCTCTGTTCACCAATTTTAAGTCTAATATCAACGGACTAAAAGTTTAAATTAAAAAAATGTTGATATGTTCCAAAGCTTTTTTACTAGATTAGCGATATACTGTTTGTTACTATTTCGCTTTCATAGATATTTTTAAACTTTTATATTTTTGTGAATAATAATTATATTGTGTTTATTTTGGCTTCATAGCAGAATTTTCCCTTTTCATTTCAAAAAACCTCTTACCTAAATTATAAGCATTTTTAAAACGAGAATTGACGGACTTGTAAATAAATTATTTACTTCAGTTGACTTCTCTGTACGAAGAAATAGTAGTTCCAATCTTACCTCTTCAGTGGCTTGGAAACTAATATCATATTCTTGAAACTGCTCAAATCAGTCGCATCTAGAACTGAAGTTCAAGCTCAGAAAAGTTTACGATACTTTTAAAACAGTATGCAGTTATAGAAACTTTTGCTTTACGCTGCTATACTTTCTAAAATTAAATAAACATATTCATAGAGGGTGTCACAACAACAACTATTATCTGAAATAATGTCTAAACAGTTAATTTATTTTAAAAAATCAATATAAAACAGTACCATAGGAATTATAATTTCTTTAGAGACAAAATTAAAACAGTTTACGGTAGAAAATAATATTCTGCACAATATTAACACTTAGAATTTTGTGCTTAGTAAAAAACTAATAAAAGACTATCAATCGTCATACATTATTGTTTACGGAAATTAGATAAAACGAGGGAAATATATCAAGCATCTGATGGTAATTACTTCCACATCCAGTGGAAGTATAGTAACGCAAAAAATTTTTATTGTTCAAATAGGCTTAGAATATCATGTAAAGAGAGATTTTAAGTTTGAGCAGAGAAAGAAAATTCTATCTGTCGGTCTGTCTGCAACTTTTTTTATGCGCACGATTACTCTGGAACCGTTTAAGATATTGACTTGAAATTTGGTATACATATGTATTTTAACGATATCTGGAAGTAAATTATATTTTGATCTTATTTCGTTGCAGGGTTGAGAAGTAAATTGGGGTGAATGAGGGTAAAAAGGTAAATCAAGCAAGTAAGAGTCCATGAAATCGGTATTTAAGCTAAGGTCTCAAAAAAATTTTTGGCATTAGCCACCCCATTACCACCACTACCCCACTATTAAATGGGGTAAAAAAAAATGTGATTTAGTGTGTGTACAAGAACCAAAGGCTTCAATTTTTTTTTTACTTCATCCACCCCCACTACCACCCTACCGATGTGGCATATCGTTTTATGGGTATTTAGGGTAGGCGATTTCAAATATTATATTATTAAAGTTTTATAAACAATTATTTCCACATCCAAATTATTTTTTGTTGTGAGAGACTTCGATAGAAAATCTGGATGTGGAAGAAGTGATTCCTTGGGCAGCGGTTTTATTTCAGGCTATGCAGAATAATCCTATACTATACTTCCACATCCAGTGGAAGTATAGTAACGACAAAAAAATTTTTAAAAATTTTTATTGTTCAAATAGGCTTAGAATGTCATGAAACGTCGAGGTTTTAAGTTTGAGCGAAAAAAAAATTTCTGTCTGTCGGTCTGTAACTTTTTTTTGTGCGCACGTTTACTCTGGAACCGTTTAAGATATTGACTTGAAATTTGGTACACGTATGTATTTGAACGTGATTTGGAACTAGATTATATTTTCATCTTGTTCCATCGATGGGTTGGGGGTAAATTGCGGTAAATTTGGGGTAAATAGGTAAATTAAGCAGGTAAGAGTCCAGAAAATTGGTATTTAGTATATTAAAGAGAAGCTAAGGTCTCAAAAAAATTTTTGGCATTAGCCACCCCCATTACCACCCCCACCCCATTATTAAAGGGGATGAAAAAAAATTGTGATTTAATGTGTGTGTACAAGAACCAGAAACCTCGAAATATTTTTTTACTTTATCCACCCCCACTACCACCCCCTAGCACCACCCCCACCCCACTACCGATGTGGGGTATCGTTTTATAGGTTTTTGGGGTAGAGGATTTCAAATATTATATTATTAAAGTTCCATAAGCAATTATTTCCACATACAAAATTTTTTCGTTGTGAGTGACTTGGATAGAAAATCTGGATGTGGAAGTAGTGATTCCTTGGGCAGCGGTTTTTTTTACTACTTACAGTTTTTATAACAACCAAAATTTTAGTTGCTCTGCTACTATTTAATTATTTTTTTAAATTTTAAAATCAATATTCATATGAACATATAATTTTTATAGCACTATGGACCTATAAAACATGAAACAATAATAACAGGGATTCTCACCCATGGTAATTTGACAATGTTCTATGAATTTGTTCAAGTTTTCACAATAGAGACTACCTCTATTCTGAATATCATTTATGTAAGGCTTTAAACTTGACTGGTTTTAGTTCACCTGGGTAGGAGTGAGAGCCTGATGCATTCGAGGAGAAATCTCTTGAAAGCAGTATGGCCAATATGAGCAGTTATGATGATTGTTTATAAGTTCTAGTTGTCGATGTAGTTGTAGTTATAGTTATAGTTACAGTTTTAAGTACGGTTTAGCTTAATTATTTTAATTTTTTTGCATGTGAGTACCTACAAACTGCGAAGCCTTAAACAGATACCTATAATATATATATCTTATTTCTTATAGACATATTTAATAAAATAAATTTAAAAAAATATATTAAAATGTTCAAAATTATTCCAGATAAAATTTCCACATTTAAATATGCATATTTATGTTCCCTTAATTTTACATTAACTGTCTAACTAACTTGTTTTAGAAGTTGTAGTGTCATGTCAAAAACTGGCGATTACACACAAGGCTGCTTTTTAAGTCGACTATAAATATGAAACTTTCTTTTCTTTTTCATGAAACAATTACATTTTTTTCCTATGTAGATCGCATTTTAATTATAAATTAAATAAAAACGCCAGACTTTTAAAACCAAATATTCTAAAAACAATTTTTTAGAACAATTTTTAATTTAAATATTTGCTGCAAATCCTTCTTAAATACTCCCTCAGCTTCACATTAACAGACATATTCTCTCTTTTTTTTAAAGCTAGCACAAGTTATAAATTATATATATCCGAACTTGAATATATTTATTTTCTTGGTATCTTCTGAAGGTTTAGAGACAAAATTGGCAAATTTAGTTATTCAAAACTTTATATACCTCACTAAATACGGGAATGCGTTTGAGTTTCGGGAAATGTTAACATTTAACATGAAGCTTTTAAGTAATATCGAAAATTGCGTGGGATGAGAAGTGCCGACAGCTCTTCTTACACTAAAAATAATTAGTTCACAAGTAAAATCTTGACACCCTTTTGCGAACTTTATTCGAGATATTAAATATCTGTAAATGGTTTTGCAGTAAGTATAACGTTGTGCCATGTTGAGAACAGTTTATGCAATTACTGTGTTGTACAAAATTTAGAAAGATGAGGTTGTATGTAACTTGCTATAATGGACCAACCGGTTTCGAAAAATTTGAACCTAAATTAATTTTTCCATTCTTCTTGCGTAAATAGAATTTTTTCAATGAATTCATTATTTTCTTCACATTTTCGCAAGTGCCATGGATAGAAGGTCATCTTTCGATCTGTATTTGCAAAAATTCCCGCCATATTTTTTAATTCGTAAAAACTTCTTACCACTGATCAACTTACTTGGCTTTTTATTACTCAACTGGTTGTTATTGGTTTCCAATACTGAATTGTCATTAATGACATGAAAGTTAAGGTTCTCATTACGCAGTCTTTAATAAGAAAATTTCAATTTTTATTTAATATGAGTTGATATGAACTTAAAATGTTTTCCAGTGAAATTTATGTTTTGTCAGAATGTTGGAATTCATATAGGTTGATATTGTGAGAGTAAATTATTAGGTGATAATTTAGTTTAAGCATGCATAATGTAATGTAATTAGTTCCATGTCATTAAAAAAACTGGTAATCGGGACCGACTCTACAAACAAAAAACCTATATGACTTTTTTCTATAAGGGCACTTTGAAAGAAACTGACCTAGATCAAAAATTTGAATGTTAAGGTAGGAGGCATTTGAGAACCACCGCTTTTCTAGCTCAATGTACGTAGAAGTTCATTACTTACTTTTAAAAAGTCATAAAAAGTGTAAAGATTACCGACTTGTTTCCTCGCCGCCGCGCGGCCTCAAACAAAGATGCGCGGCACTTTGATGGGACCGCATTAGCGTGTTTGAAGGTCAAAGATGCCGACATACGCGACGTCAATAAATCCTACTCCAATATTACAGCAGTTCTCAAACAATATTACTAAAAATTTTCGAAATTTTTGTTTATTTTTTTTTCTTCAAAACTCCTCATATTATTTAAGGTTTTTTTTGTTTGTCCAGTCGTTTCCCACCACCAGTTTTTTTAATGAAATGAAACTAATTACACCCTGTATATCTTCAATATTATTTTTCTTGCACAAGAAGTTTTAGGTTTATTTTGTTGCACGTCATTTTCTGTATCTTAGGAATATTTTAAGTTCTAATTTATAACGTAATACTTTCTGTTCGCAAGTAAATTACTCTTCAAATATTTCTGTTTCTTTTCGGTAACAAATGATAATATTTACGTATAAGTGATAACCATAATAAGAAAGTTTTGTAAATGTTTTGCAATCATAATGAATTGTAGTGCAAGTACTGATCGATCAGAACACGCGAGACGGGCACTTATAAACTCAAAACGGTAGCGGAAACAACGGAGCACTGTACAATATAATCATATCTTTTAGAACAATAAAGCAATGCAGATAATTACTAACTGCTTGATTCTTTACAGCAGGTTTCATATCATAGATGTTTCTTCTATCTGCAATAGTTTTAAAAATGCTGCAAGAGTGACCGCAAAAACAGGCCCAAATTCGCCCATTTTTGCCCCCCTAAATTTTACTGTAGATAATGTGCTAAATAATTGTTTACAGTTAGAACATGCTTCTGATAAAGTTTCAAGTTGAGCATATCATTAGTTAGTGAAATATGAGTGACAGAAGATGTCTAATTTAGGTAATTTGATTCATGAAATCATTGCAAAGTACATATATGTACTACCTTTTTGTACGTATTTAAAAAAATTACCATGAACATATTTTGATATGTATTTTTGTTTTGGAGGTCGCTGAATTTAAATCCGAAGCCAGAATTGCAAAATTCAAGATGGCGGATCCAATATGGCGGACCGAATTGTCGAAAACTTCTATTATGACCACGGAAACTTATATAAAGGTTTCTTTTTGCGGTTTGGCCACAAAATTTGCATATATTTGGATTTTTGGGTCGCTTATTACAAACCTGAAAACATAATCCTAAAATTCAAGATGGCGGATGTGGAATTCAAGATTGCGGATCCAATATAATGGACCAAAAAGTCAAAAACGTTCTGTTTAGTCTCGAATCATTCTACATGGCGTTCGAGGTTGCTGATTACGAATTTGAAATCAAAATTCTAAAATTCAAGATGGCGCATTTGAAATTCAAGATGTCGGATCCAATTTAACAGAAAAAATTCAAAAACGACCTGACTGATTACGAAAAAAAAAAAAACGAAAAAAATCTATTATAATGATTTTAAGGTCGCTAGGATTCTGCAGATGGCAGATCTAATATTCAAAATCGCGGATCCAATATGGCAGACAAAAAAGTAAAAAATCTACTGTTTCGAAGGGGGTGGACTACACCTGCACAATCTTAAACTACCTAAGAACTTGAATAACGTATATAAAAGAGTTGAAACAGACTAAGTTTTATAAAATGCCTAACGTAAATTGTATTCGTGAATTAAGAAATAAGAATATTGTGCGGCTCTTTCTATATCATTTAATACGTTTACTTAAAAAAAAAAACGTATCGTAAAGTGAAGAAATTTTTTTTTACTGAGAGTGAGTGCATTCAAAGAATTTTTACTTTGTTAATCACTAACCCAAAAATACTAGTATATAACTTTTCGAGACCAAACAGAAGATTTTTTACATTTTGTCTGCCATATTGGATCCGCCACCATGAATATTGGATCTGCCATCTTGAATTTCAGAATGCTAACATCACATTCGTAATTAGCAACTTTAAAAAACTTATTTTACATTTTTTCGTAACCAACCAGGCCGTTTTTGATTTTTTTCTGCCAAATTGGATCCACCATATTGAATTTCAAACGCACCATCTTGAATTTTAAAATTTTGATTTCAAATTCGTAATCAGCGACCTCGAACGCCATGCCATGTAGAATAATTCGAAACTGAACAGA
Organism: Rutpela maculata; assembly: GCA_936432065.2. Lineage (NCBI taxonomy): Eukaryota > Metazoa > Arthropoda > Insecta > Coleoptera > Cerambycidae > Rutpela > Rutpela maculata. The sequence continues at coordinate 52,932,640 of OW386289.2, read as the reverse complement.
ACATTTTTGTTTTGGTCCATTATATAGGATCTGCCATCTTGAATTCCACATCCGCCATGTTGAATTTTAGGATTATGTTTTCAGGTTTGTAATAAGCGACCCAAAAACCCAAGTATATGTAATTTTGTTGCCAAACCGCAAAAAGAACCCTTTATATAAGTTTTCGTGGTCATAAACGAAGTTTTCGACAATTCGGTCCGCCATATTGGATCCGCTATCTTGAATTTCGCAATTCTGACTTCGGATTTGAATTCAGCGACCTCCAAAACATAAATACATATTAAAATATGTTTATGGTAATTTTTTTAAATACGTACAAAAAGGTGGTACGTGTTTGTACTTTACAATGATTTCATGAATCAAATTACCTAAATTAGACATCTATCACTCATATCTCACTAACTAAGAATATGCTCAACTTGAAACTTTATCAGAAGCATGTTCTAATTGTAAACAACCATTTAGCACATTATTTACAGTAAAATTTGGGGGTGCAAAAATGGGCGAATTTTGCGGTCACTCTTTACAATGCACTTTTCGGATACGCCTTGTTTGAACAATTTCTGTAGTATTTGTGAGCAACAATTTCGAGAATAATTGTGCAGCACCCGAATCAAGAAAGAATAAGCGTTCCACTGGGTTTAAAAATCATTAAGAAATGTTGAGCCTGTAAATGTGGTAATTCCTGACTATAAAGTCACTTCTAACAAGAAAAACTGTGCTGGCCGTATCGCTTTTCCTATAATTTTATTTCGCCCTTAATGCAACCGCCACTAAATTTTATATTTTTACTTGATCAGTAGCAAATAAATTCCAGCACGAGTCACATAAATAAGGCACAAAATTTATGACTAAAAAGTCGTTATATACCTGCAATTCAGGAGAAGTTACACGTTTTTGTGTATTTACTCCTGGTATTGCGGAGAGTATCGAAGCAATATAAAATTTAATTTACTCGCAAATTAAATTTCATTTTCTTGAACAGACAAAAGCACTGAAAGTTAACCGATAAAAGAAGCGTAGCAAATATAAACACAATTATAGCGTCTCGTTTTGTTTGAAAATCGTGTTAAAATATGTCCCTCCTTCTCTATTTACTGAAATATCGATAAGGTTAGGATATACTCGGTCGGACAAATATAATGAAATGGCAGAAAAAATATTAATAAAACTGAGAGGAGTAATAAAGAGAAAAGGCTAATAAAGTCGGTTATTGATAATAACAAATATCAGAGGTCGTAAATCGAGCACTTATAGCTTCTAATTGGGTTCGTCTTCAAGCTAGATGATTATTAAAAATATAAAAGTATCGATCCGTAGCGTTCTTCTGATTCTTATTTCTTTTTATTAAAACTTATCTTTTAATATTTATGTGTATCTCAAGTTTCACTTCTCCGTTGGACAGAGAGGTGTTTTCAAATTGTCTGGTGGATTAAACATCTTGACCACAAAACCCCAGTCTCCGTAATTTTAAAATTAAATAAAAAAATCTGTATTTTGTGAAAATCAAAATAATATTTGAGGGTCAGGTCACATGTATTTTGGCCAGTAGGATCCATATATGCAAGAATATACAGGTTGTCCCATTTAAAAATTTGATTTTCATATCAATTGCATCGAAACCTGAAGCCGGCAATTTTGGATATTTATATCATATAATTGGAAATTTAATCCCATATCACTACATCAAATTTGAAAAAATCCATTAGCACACTCAAAAGTTACAAGAGTGTCCCTATCAGCTGAGCCACCCGGTATATATAGTGTCCGATATATGCACGGTACCATCTTTTCACGAGGGTGGGGGGCGAACCAGCTCACACACCGTAAACCTCTTGGAGTGGCAATGACCCCCCGACCCAGGTCCGGAGTACGTCTCTCCAGGGGGGCACGGGGGTCTAGGCTTCACCGCCCGGACCACGTGGATGAAGTGCCCCCATAAAAACTTCCCCAATCCTAAGGTATTGTGCAATCCTAAGGGGCTCCGTGCGTGGCGACCGTCCTTTCCCCCTTACTCGTGGAGGGGGGGGGGGTCCTCAGCATCCTCTGTGCAGACACCCTACCATAAATCCCACAAGCGCAGTGCGGGGGGGTGAACGAGCTGGGGAGGGAGTGTCCATGACCTAGGTCAACACCAAGTCCCTTCCAAAGGGCCCGAGCCTCTCGTTTGGTTTCCCGAGCCAGGAAAGAGTAACCTTCAGGAAGGATAGGGAAAAATAGGCCCATTCCAGCTGAAGGTTGAGATAAACCTGCATCATAGTAAAGAGGTCACAGCGGTCTTTACTAAAGTGATGCAGGGGTGTGAAGTGAAGTTGCGAGTGGCGAGGACTTGACTGGGGTGATGGACCATCAAGGAACACCGCGTAGCGAGGCCGTTGCTGACAAGGAGCATAGCCTGGGGAGAGCAATTTTCAAAAGGTTTAAGGAATGGAAAATAGGTCCATTCCAGATAATACTGCATCACAGTGAGGAGGCTACAGCGGTCCTCACAAAAGTGATACAGTGGTGCGAAGTGAAGCAACGTCGCGAGTGGTGAGGACTTGACGGGGTTATGGACCATCAAGGAACACCGCGTAGCGAGGTCGTTGCCGAACATAGCACCGAAGTAGAGCGACGTCGGGTGCGATGAGGACTTGACTCGGGTGGTGTCCAGCGAGGAACGCCGAGTAGCGAAGCCGACAAAACATATCATACGACTGCAGGGCTTGGACTGCAAGATATAATATCAACGGGGAAAGACAATGGATCTGGCAACTATCACTCCGCCCATTCTCTCAGACCTGCTGCCAATGGCACAGGAAAAATGGGTAGAGTAAGATATAATATATACGGGCAAACACAAACAGACCCGGAAACCATCAAAACTCGCCCATTTTCAGACCTGTATCACCTTTGTCAGTGTTTAGACACGAGCCCCAGGAGGAGGGGTTTTAGTCAGTTTGAGTCTGACCCTCAGACCCATTTCAGTGGGATGGGCAGCCCGTGTGGGTTTCCCCTCATCGTGAAAAAAAAAAAAAAAGAATGTGTTCCTTGATTTTCGATTCGACACTTGGTAATTGAGATATAGAGGTCATCCAAAAATGCCAATTTTTCAACACAGCTCTGTAGCTCGATAGTCAAAAAAGATAGACGATCGCGATTTGCGCCATTGTTTGTTTCTCGAAAATCGAAGAGACCTATATTGGTTTTTGCTTATCTGCCATAGTTTTAAAGAAAACCCCATCCCATCTAATTTGGTCCACCCTGTACATCTTAAAAACGATTCTTTTAGAACAAAATGTTTCAAATAAAAGTTCTTTGTTGTCGATGGGGAAATAAAATAATTTTGCCTTGACCATGGTTTCAAGCTTATTGCAGGGTGAAGTTTGTATTTTTTCTTACGGAATCTTACTCTACGGAAAAAAGAAGAAACTTTTATCTGAAATATTTTTTATCAGACTTCAATTTTGGGTGCGCCATTTAACTTGAGACAGCCATTTATCTCGAAAACGATGCATTAAGATGTTTTAAGTAATAGTTACCACTTTCTTTTCTGTAGGTTAAGACTCCGTAAAAAATATAGGTTTCCGCTTGAAGAAACCAAGTTGACCTCGCAATGTGAAAGATTACTCTAAAAAATAATTAGGAAATGACGGTGGATAATATTACTTGGAATGTAGTTGTCACTATTGCTAGAAAGAAAACCTGACATTATTTCAGTTAAAAAATATATACAGGGTGGTCATTTAATAGAAAAAATAATTAATAAATAAGAGTTGTCAAATAGAGAGGGAAATTTTGTGTAAATATCTATCGATTTTCTTACAAACCTTGGCGACCTTGAAATTTTTTATCTGCTATTAACATTGTTTTTGAAATTTTAATTATGCAACCCCCCACGATAATTTTATGTACTGCTATGTAGCAAAATGCGCTGATTCTAAAAAAAAAATAACAAATAAAAACTAGTGTGTCATTCGAAAAACAAAATTACACCGGGACTATAGCAGATAAGAAATATTAGGTCACCAGAATTTGTAAAAGAATGAAAAACATGCGTTTGAAAGATTTCTTCCTTAATGAAATATACAAGGCGTTTCTGAAATACAATCAAATCTATGAGGACACATCTTGATATACACAAAAATATTTTTTTATCAAAATGCCAAAAAAGAACTGGGAAAATAAATTTTGAACATTGCAAACAATTATCAAGTTAGCACATGATGTGGTGATCTTTTTGCATCTAACCCTGATCTTGCGGCGCATCGTTCTACGTCGGCGCCAAATGAAACACGTAAACAGTAGCAGCAAATGTCAATAGTAGTGTTTACTGCTGTCAAAACATATAGATTGGTAATATTAGTGAATTATTATCTTTTTTCTTATTTAATATTGTCGAATTTTACAAACATTGCGCATGGACGATTAAAATGCACGTCAGACAGACGGTGTATTTTACTAGTAACTATTTTCTAATGTGCGTGTCCCTGATGAATGAATCTCTGTATCAGCTGTGCAATATTTAAGAAACTATGGACATTTTCAATGGAGGGCTATCACTTACTTTAGCTAAATAAAATATCAACTTTGTGTGTGTTCATTTTCATTTTTATTTATAATTTGATCATTTTGTGAGAACTTGGTAATGCTGTAATAAAGATGAGTTATAAAAATGTGATATTGGTCATCACATTACATAAGGACTCACAGATTAAAATATATGAATGTTTCAAAAACACACTGTATAGAAAGATATTGTCATAATTCCATACATATGGCAGACCCAGTATATTTAGAACAATAATATTTTTGATTAGCTATTAGATACACAAATTGTTAGATTTATGGAATACGATTTCGTTCTTGGCAATAGTATCAATTTCATAGCAAGTATTGCACAAACACGCTAGGAATATAAAAACATGTTTGCAGTTTCCAATTTCAATTAATTGAGAAACATTCCTTAATTCCCGTTAACTCTGACCCTGTGAGGCTGACGAGATGAGGCTGAATCTTATCTTAAAACACTGTAAGAACTAGAATCCCATTCAAAGCTCTGCTGCTGGGTATCTGTTATTCCAATCGCATTTTAAATCAAACTGCCCTAATATACTGTGTAGCATCAAAAATACAACACATGTGAGTAAAATATAAAAAAAAATTGCTTGAGAACAGAAAAAAATTTGGGGGTCAATGATTTGGGGAGTTTGTAGGTTTTACCCTCAGTATTAAGAAACCGATAAGTCCCTAACTCCAAAGAGCGCAGATGAGTGTTTTTTAAGGGCGTGGAGGAGTGAAAAATGCGTTTTTTTAACATCTCGGAAAGTATCGTTTAAAAAAAAAATGTTTTATTGAACCAAATTACATTTTACCGACAGCTAAGTCAAATACCTTAAATTGGGTTTTTCGCTGATCTCAGCACAACAGCAAAACAACGCAATAAAGAGACAAGACACAACAAGAGCAGGAGAAGGAAAAGAAAAAGAGAAATACACGGCGACAGCTTACTATAACAAGGATGTACGGATAGAATCGGAAGAGTTTTGGAGAAAAAGAACGTCAAAGTAATATGTAATGCGAAACAGAAGGTGACACAACATTTTCTCAAATACCAAGGTCCAGGAATATATAGCATTCCATGTTCCTGCGGACAAGTTTACATCGGAAAGACCAAACGACATATAGACACCAGACTCGGAGAATACATTAACAATACAAAGAAGGGAAATTCTACAAAATCAGCAGTTGTCGAACACTCAGAAGGAACTAGCCATTTGATAAAATTCGACAAAACAAAGAAATTAGTCAACACCAAGAATTATTGGTCAAGAAGATACAGAGAAGTCATTTACATAAATAAACATCCGAATAACTATAATCGTGACGGACTATAACTACCAACTACGTGAGGTCAATGTTCCGCATGAGCAATGATCCGCAACACGCCTCCTGATAACCTGTATAAATAGAGGAGCTCAGTCCAACAGAGTCCACTTCGCTTCAGAAGAAGACCATGACAAGATGGTCGAAACGTTAAGCACTCAACCAAGTCTACGCGGAAGAAGATCCGGAAACCAGCAGCCAGAATATACTTTTATATTGGTTATAGGTTGTGAATAATTACATATGTGTGTGTTAGTTCAATGTCACATCCCCCAATACTTCCTCTTCGAGTGAGTGTTTATAATAAACTGACCATATTAACTTTGGATATTACGGAATTAACAAAAAAAAAGTATAAGGTAAGATATATTGTGTCGTACTTGCATAAAAACCTTTCCGCGCTGACCTAGAGCCAACCCTGATTTTGACGTCACAGATATAAAATTCCCGAGCCTTGCATGAGTGTTCCATATTCAAGTTTTGAAAGTATAAAATTGTTAAAGCTTGAACAATTGTAAAAGTCCTGCAATTTCTGATAAAGTCATAATATATGCCGGCACGTAGCTCAATCGGTTAAGGCGTATTGAGTGGCGAATACGCTGATCGACTCGCTACCGCGCTCTGGGTTCGACCCCCAGCCCCGGTATTGACAACACCGGTGGGTGTGGATGTATATCTGCGTTTTTCCGAATGTGTAACCCCCTTCCGGACAGCCTTGGCTTTGGATTTGGGGGTTGTCTACTATCTGTGGTGTGTTTTATGTTTTTTTTTTATATGAGCTGCTTTGTTAGAAATGCTTTTTGATTAAGGAACTTGCATCATTAAAAAATCCGTAGTTCAGAAAAAAACGCTTTTCTATTCTTTATATACAATATAAGCTATTAAAGTCTGCATAATTTAAACTATTCTTGTTACGCGCCGCCATTTACTGTTACGTCAACCAGTGCGTTGACATATAGTGTCACAGCTGTAGATACGCTCAGACTACTAGAACGTACTCGCTGTGTTTGCAAATGTTGTATGCTAATTTATTAACTACACATACCCACAAAAAAAGTGGTCTGTCCGGGGGACCAGATCATTGTATCTTCAGTGTATCAGATCATGTATCAGTGTATGTATAAAAACCATATAGCTCGGAATATGCAGGCCTTTATAACCCCATAACCTCTAAATTCAGAAATTAATGTTCAGATTATTTGAAATACAACAATTTTGAATTGTATGTACTTTTCTTTGTAGTTTTACACATCTTCTAAACTGTTGATATTCCTATACATATATAAGCAAAAAGCAAATTTTCAGATTCGATAATATCTGAGAGATCACTAAT